>CM022948.1:80544263-83290279 GCA_012931725.1 Litsea cubeba | reverse complement strand
TCCATACTACTACAAATCTCCTCCACCCCCATCACCTTCACCTCCTCCTCCCTACTATTACACTTCTCCCCCACCTCCCAAAGGTTACTATTAGAAATGCCATCAGTTCCATTTCATTGGAGTAAGTACCTATACCATCCCTTAGAAATGCAATGCCTTGACGCAATCATTGCACTGCAAGTTACAGCTCACTAAGTTTCATTTGGAGACTTCAGTGATTTGAAACATCTTTGCATTAATTCAATTTTTTCACACGCTAACTTAAAAAAAATTAAAAATAAAAAAATAAAAAATTATGGGTTGACTTTTTAACCATTGCCTAATCAGAAGGATGGTTAAGATTGTTTTAAACATGAAAGGTTTCCATCAATCTGATCTATCGACCATTTAGTTGGATCCAGCTAGATTGCATATAACTAAGAAAAATCACTTCATTTGAACCAGTTACTGGTACATTTGTATCTTACAGTGAACCTAGTGAAGTGGATCATTGATTCATTGTCCAATTGTTTCATGCATTTGTAGTGCCTTTTTGTTTTTGTTTTTTGGTAAAAGTAGTGGCTTTTTTGTTGCTGACCCTTTATTTTTGTTGCTGTAAGCAGGAAGGTCATGAGAATAAGGAGAAATTTAAGGACATGGAGTGATTACATTGGCTACAGTGGGATGCATTTGAGAATAAAAGAATTGAAAGAGACTATTCTTAGCAATTCATTCTTATGTAATATACACTGTAATATGGGTTGTCTTCTGTTGGGTCATATGAAATGATTGATATTTTGTTTCTCATGTTGTTTGTTCAATCAATGAAATTAATTTCAATAAGCTCTATGCAACGTAGTTTCCTTTGTCCCTCCTCTTTTTCAGTAATGCACTAAAGAAAAGGATCAATTCAGGCTTCCAATGTTGTCCTTTCATAGTTCAAAAACTACGAAACAATGCTTCGCTCATAAAGCTATACTGACTCGGCCGAGTGTTGACAGAGTCAAAAGGTCAAAACTCAGTCTGACTAGATGTGATCAATAAGAATAGAACTAGCTTTGAAAAACTTCTATTCAACTTTAACTCGAGTCTTGACTCTGAGTTTCGACAGAGCTAACCAAAAAGTGTAGCAAAAGCCCGCTAAGAACCGAGTTTCTGAAGGTGCCTTTGGTTTTTCTATTGATCTGAGCAACTCGCTTGAGTTCTACTGAGTCACAACAAGTTCTATAATATGGACAAAGGAGCGACCTGTTTGCAACCTTAGTGCTAACGGGCTATGCTGTTTGTCTAATATGCGGGATGGGGCAGTGCCCTTAATTTGGACCTTTAATTAAGTATATTCATAGTCCCAAGCTTAGCCGGTTTAGATATTAAGCAAAAAGTGAGGTCAGTCCTAGATTAAGTGAAATGCCTAAAATTACAGCTCAAAATCTAGGTCCAATCCTTTTAAAATTGGGCCATAAAATGAGCCTTCACCCTGCCCAGGGTCCAATAAAATTAGCCCGAAGGTCAACTACTCATATGTTTATATGTCAAACGTGTGTATTGTATGGGCCCACCATGACTTGTCCTGGAACAAAGATCAGTGAAGCTCATGAGTTCCAAGAGCAAACGATAACGGGCATTCTCTCAATCACCATATCCAGATGATCAGGGCGCTCTATCATCTGGGCACTCAATGGAGGGTGGGGCATGGTCCACAAATATTCTTGACAACAATTCATGGTTTTGATCAACCATTGCCAATAACCGTACCAGATAAAGTGGAGAGTAATTGGCTAGCTTTCTACCAAATGCATAACTCACTTTGTATGTCTCTTATACCTCCGTTTTTTTAAAAGGATCAATCATTTCATAGTTTTAGATTGGACATATTAAAGTGTTTATTTTTAGTATATGACTAACCCTCGAACCAAATTAAGTCTTTTCTTGCCTCATAAATGAACAGTTAGATTTGGACCATTTTCCAAGGCACCAATTCCAGTCACGACTCATCTAACACTATGATAAGGTTCAATTTTCAATTTCCAATGCAGTGAAATTCTTTTTGAGAGAAACCTGAATCTTCAATCGGTGACCAATATATAGTTAGATGGGTAAGCAAATTGGATTGGACACAAGAAGGGAAGCTATTGGATGGTTGGGATGCCATGACCGGAGATGTGGGGCCCATTAACATTGGATCTGGATCCCTGATCAAAGGATCGCTTTTGTTTGCAAAGGAGAAGAAATTTAAAAAGACCACCGACATCCTGTAACATGGTTACAAGCAGCAAGGGTCAAAGTCAACGAGTGGAGCACATGTTAAGAGTCTTCCTGCACATCTCATCTCCTCAGAACTTACTCATAGTAACTGCTAGATATTCGCTGCGGTTTAATGCAACAGGCTGATCATGATAGCCTCAAGCCTTCAATTGCAAAAACCCAACAATCATCCATCAAAGATCAGTTGCATGGCCATATGGTGATGAGTTATTGTCATGTATTGAGGTTAACCAGATTGGTCCATTGAATTTGTCAGCAACCATGTTTGGGCAACGTTGGCACTCTATGTGAGTTACCCTTTTTGTGCTTACTCCTGTGTGGTTGATTATGGACTGGGGGTTTCAACTTCATCATGCACGACACATTGCCACATGGGCCAATTAATCTATCTATGCGGGCACCACCATAACATCGGTGCAATCCTGTTCAACACCTAGCTAGACTAGTCAGTTTGCAAGTGGGCATGCATGTTTCACAGGTGGGTGAGAGAGACAGAGAGGTCCCTACTTTGAAATGTCTCTATCCGTTTTGTTATTACATAAGAAACTTCCAGCGGCTGCCAAAATGAAGTCACCCCCCAAACGCGTTCCTATTTGAAAACCTCTAAACATCCCAAGCCCACCGACTTTATCCTCACCAAACCTTACCCATTATCTTCTCTTTGATCTTTGACTTCATGTTCTCCTAAAATGTATAGAGAAACAAAATAATTAGACTATATATGTCTAGAGAGACCAAATGAGTAAACCAAACTATCAGATTGTAGACAAATGGGATAAAAATATTACACTATCAGCTCTGTACAGCTTTTGTACCCTATTAAAAAAAATACAGACACCTGACCACATGAATACAAGGCCTTGCTATATAAAGGGTTACCGCCCATCTCCATGCATGTCATAAGCAAGCTTACATGTACAGTATCTTGTAATAGCAGTAGTAGTAATACTAGAAATGGAGAGGGTGGCATTGGCCTCCTGTACTGGTTGGGGTGATCTTATGCTTGATTGCCACCAATGTAGCTGGAGATAAACCTTATTTGTACTCTTCTCCACCACCCCCTTACTATTACAAGTCACCACCTCCACCTCCTACTTACCACTACCAGGGTCGGCCCCGACGTTTAGGGGGCTAAGGCGACCTCTAAAAATGAAGCCCTTATACAATTATTTTAAAAAAAAATTTAATTCATCATAATTTTCCAACAAAAAATTGATATTTTTTATTACAAAAAGTGCTGCATCCAGATAATTTAGGACTGCATACATACCGAGGGAGGCTATATTTAATCCCAATGATCAAGCACAATGTAGTTCTCTTAAACTACCCACCCTGGCCAAAAGCCTACAATTCGCACAACAACATTCTCTTCCAAAAAACAAGGCTAATAAACCTAGAACAAAAAAAAAAAAAAAAGTATTACTGAAAACAAGATCTTCTCGCATTTTTAGCTGCAAAGTCACTAATCAAACTTGTATAATCAAGTTTTTCTACCATATTAATTTCAATTGATATCATAGCTAACCCATTCAACCTTTCTTGTGACATAGTCAATTGAAGGTAATTTTTTATGAACTTGAACTTTGAAAAGCTTCTTTCTCAAGAGGCAACAGTAACCGGTATGGTCAATAAAATTCTATAAGCTATCCATGCATTTGGAAAAGTACCATCCATTCTTTTTAAATTTGGGCCTTTTAATTTATTTATTGGGCTAAAATTTACACACATGTGTTATTAATTTGGGCCTTTCAATTTACATATTAGACTAAATATTTACGCATATATATAAATACATAAAATAATATGGGGCCCTAAAAATTTTATAATTATTGGGGCCCAAGGCGGTGGCCTCTCCCGCCTGCCCCTTGGGCCGGCACTGACCACTACAGATCACCACCTCCTCCATTACCTTCGCCGCCACCACCATCCACCACCTCCTCCATTGCCACCACCATCACCATCACCCCCTCCTCCTTGTCACTATAAATCTCCTCCCCCACCATCACCCTCACCACCTCCTCCTTATCACTATAAGTCTCCACCACCACCATCATCCTCTCTCCTCCACCTTACCATTATAAGTCTCTGTTGGAAAAATGGATGAAGGAGAACCCATTATTTTGGCCATCTTTGAGCCAAAATAAAAGTGGGACCCACTTATCATGGGAATGTAATTTACTCCATGAGTATATTAAGGACATATATTGGGTTGCTCTAATCCATTAAGGAGTGAATGAGAAATTGCCTTCTAAACACCACTATTTGAACATGAATGAAGTGGGGAATTTGCTTCTCGCATTGTTTGGGAGCAAAACATTCATTGGGTATAAATATGCTTACCTTGTTAGTATAGGATGAGCCCCAAGGGGCATTCCACTTTTGTGGAAGATGGATGACCTAGACCAATGTAGGGTCACCACCCCGCACCGAATCAGGCTGGGCCGGGCCGGGCCTGGCACGTGGGCTCGGCCCACTACCCATTTATTATTTTTGGAGAAATTTTATTTAATAAAATCTCTTTTCCAAATGGGGAGTGTCCAAGAGGTGTGCTGAAAGGGTGTGTCCAACCCAAGAGGTGTGTAAAAAAAGAGCATATGTTCACTGAACAGTCACTGTTTGAACAGATGCAGCCCCATGAAAAGACCTGAAGTAGGTTATAAAATCATCTTGTCCATGCCCTTTTGCTCATTGCATTTTTCACTGCTGCTGCATTGCATTTTCGAGTCATAAGTCAAGAGAAAGTTATGCTGCACTTTTGGTTCACGTGTCACACAGTTTGTAGTGTTGCAATTGTGTGAATTCGATCATTGTATTCTGAGAGACAAACACTGTTGAAGCTCATAAGTACCATTGCAGGGGCGAAATTTATCTTAAGGACATAGCGTCTAACATTAGCCTTGATCAACCCTTCTGAGGATTCCAGATTACTTAATATGTGATGTTCTTCTGTTTTCTATAAGTATAAACATGTTTCCTAAATACTGAACTACTTTGTATGTACTTGGAACAACAGTCTCTGCCACCTCCATCACCATCCCCGCCGCCTCCATGCCATTAAAAGTCTCCCCCACCACCATCTCCACCTCCTCCATACCAATACAAGTCACCTCCCCCACCTTCTTCCTCACCACCTCCTCCATACCATCTCCTCCTCCACCATCTCCATCACCTCCTCCCCCACACCACTACAAATCACCACCTCCACCAAGGCCACCTCCTCCCCACACCACTACAAATCACCACCTCCACCAAGGCCACCTCCTCCATACCACTATAAGTCACCACCTCCACCCTCACCATCCCCACCTCCTCCTTACCACTATAAATCGCCTCCACCTCCATACCACTACAAATCGCCACCTCCACCATCCCCATCTCCGCGCCCTCCATTCCACTACAAGTCACCACCGCCACACTCTCCGTCCCCACCTCCTCCTTACCATTATAAATCACCTCCCACCTCCCTCACCATTGCCCCCACCTCCATACCACTACAAATTGCCATCTCCCTCCCTACGCCTCCATATCACTACAAGTCACCACCTTAACCCTCTCCGTCCCCACCTCCTCCCTACTACTATAAATCGCTTCTACCTCCATCGCCATCGCCCCATCCTCCATACCACCAAATTGCCGCCGCCATCTCCATCTCCCCCCTCCCAACCACTACAAGTCCCCACCTCCACCCTCTCCATTCCCACCTCCTCCTTACCACTATAAATCGCCTCCACCTCCATCATTGTCACCACCTCCTCCCATTACCACTACAAATCGCCGCCGCCCCCATCTCAATCACCGCCTCCTTCATACTACTACAAATTCCTCCACCGCCATCTCTATCCCCTCCTCACTATTACTACTGATGATGTCAAAATTGAGTTTCGGACACCACCGGTCAAGTAATAAATGCAGTAATAAATGCGGTCAATTAATGAGAGAGAGAAAAAGAATTTATAGTGGTTCGGTCTGTGTGACCTACATCCACTTCATAAAGGCAGAGGTCGCCTGTTGGTATTTTACTTCTCCAATGAGTAGGGATTACAGGCTAGGAGAATACAAGAATAGAAAATGGAAAGATATCAATTGCCCCCCAAGTGCTAGTGGGGCTCTTCGATTTATAGTCCTCCCCTAACAGATGAGGACGACTCTTCAGCAACGTTTGCCCTGCTTGAATGGAGCCTTCGAACTACCCTCGCGCTGGACGATGCAGGTGAGATATTCTTCGCAGGACCTGGTAAAAGCGGGACTGCTTCCGAAGCGACGTGTTAACCTTGATGTGGCCAAGGTATGTGGATCTGGACCCGGACCTGAACGGATCAATCGGGCTTCCACTGATTTGGACCTTGGCTCATTGGGCTATTCTGATCTGACTCATCCTCATGGGTTGGGTCATTTGGGCCTGACTCATCAACTACTACTCTCCTCCACCTCCCAAGGGCTCTACTATTAGGCATTTTATCCACTCCGTTTTCATTTGCACAAGTTTGCGCGTCGAACTCAATGTCTTCACGCGCCATATACAATTATTTCACATGGGTCCTCTTCAAATGCGAAATAGAGAGATATTTGAGTTGAATAATACAAGTAATACAGGAAGTGCATTTGAGAAGAAAAGAGTTCTAAAATGACGTGGAGTTGTTTTTTTTTTTTTTTGTAACAATAAGATTGGCAAAGGAAGCTCCAAATTAGCTATTGTATTCCTTTCTCATTTCTTAGCTGTAATGTTCAATTGAAAATGTTTGGAAATAAGAACTTGTGAGAATAAATCCAAGTACTTGGTAGTTTAAGCTTTCACTCTGCTTTGATTTCTTCATGCTTTTTAAAGTCTGCATGCCGTCTTCTTCATATGTATCGCTTTCATTTTGTAGTTTTGGAAACTAGTCTGATTGGCCAAATATCAGTTGTGATCTAATTCTTGCAGAACTTTCCCTCTTGTGGAATCATTACACAATTAAAGAAACGTAATGATGCAAAATCTAATCTAACCAACCACAACGAGTACTATTGAAGAAAAATAACGAGAGCAAGAGCAAAAGAACCACAAACAAAATTGATGTGAAAAAATATCTAAACTAAGATGGAAAAGCTATGGAGCCGCTATACAAATAAGAATTTACAAGCTTCTTATTCCCAAGCTATTAACATTGAGGATCACCTTCCCATCTACCAGAACTCCCATTCACTCTCTTCAGAAAGGGAAAAAAACAAAATTTCTTATGTTCTCACTTGCAAGTAAGAGAAACCCAGCCTTGTTTTTTTGGGTTCTTCAAGTGTCTTACAAACTCTCTTGGTTGAATGATGATCAAAAGAAAAAAAATCAGAAAATAAGGATTTTAATTTTCTCTACTCTCGCACATGTGAACTTTTTGTCAAATGCAAATGGGCCTTTACATGACAATGGGTCGAAAAGACCCAACAGTTTGTGCCTATAAATGAAGGATCAACATTGTATATTGGCCATTTAGCAGAGTTCAGCTCGAAGGCATTGTCTTTATTTTCAACAGTGCACTTAAAAGCTTTGGATATGATGGTTAGAAGTATCTGATGAAGTTAACATTTTGACAAATGACTAATCATAAACTCTCTTGCATTTCTGGGATCAGATTGGTCATCAACCATGCTCATGATTTTATAGGTTGCATGGAATAGAAATGGTGTAAAGAGGATTGCCTGAAAGATCCGGATCACCTATTAGCATTTGTTATATCTTCATCGTGAGTGGACCAGTAACACTCTGACACATCATCCAAGAATTTAGGTGATTCTCTTTCATCTAATTTAAAATTTTTAAACATTCTCTTTCATCTTATTTAAAATTTTTAAACTTCAAAATCTCAAATTAAATAACCTAAATTCTTGGATGACGTATCGGAGTGTTATTGGTCCACTCACGATGAAGAATATAACAAATGCGATAGGTGATCCGGACTCACCTGAAAAAGGTGAATTACTAGGCCCCTGCCACAAATGACTTGTGGATATCATCATGAACACCGATTGGCCCACTAGCTGGGATGGGCGAAGTGCCAGATTTGGGCTGGACAAATATAAGCCCATGTATGGATCAAATAAAGATTTCAATGGTCAATTTTATTTATTTTTTAGTCTGGCTTGAAGATAGGCACTTGAACCTGGATCCGTGCCTTCCCCATGAGATTCATTAGAGGTCTGAGTCCAACTGATAAAAAGCTTGAACACAAGAATTAAGGGCGCGAGTATGATAAAGGCCCAAGTCCAATAAAAGTTCAATGACAGGTGCAGTTTCATGCCTATCAAATACTTGAATAATAATCTTGGGCCCAGGTCTTTGGCCCCTGATCGAAGTCTGAATCCAATGCTATTGGATTGGGCTTGCAAAAAATCCAGGCCAGACTCAGGGAGCATTGAGAGCCCTATCCTTGATGGACCCATAGATCATGGGCCATGTTAAGAAGGAGAATGTACAAAAAAAAGGCACAATGATTGGCACAATCTTAACCATTGGTTGCAAGGTAATTGATGGGACAGTTTGAAAAGGCATATTCAAAGGTCAAGATGAATGATTTCTAGCAGAAAGATTGGATAATTGAGATTTATTAGTTTGCTTCACAGCCTAGAGCCTATGTATGGTGGGCCCATATGTACATTTGAGGCCCAGTCGGTATGTGCTTTATGAATTTTGACTTGGGCTTTGGACGAGAGATCTTCAATAGGGCTCACTTATTCAAAATCTAAACTGGAAACTTCACCAAAAGGCCTTAGAGTTTTGATGTTTTTTTAAACGTATAACAACATCCATCCATTGGGCCTTAAGTTAGATGGTAAAAAAAAAAGGCTAAACTATATCCACCATCGTCCTTGGTCTTCTCTGTTGAATGTGGACTGTTGTTGCAATCTCAACCGTCCATTTATTCTCTAAGCAGGTTCCTGTGCATGGGCCCATCATCTATCAACGTATGCATATCATGGAAGATTTTCACCTACGGCTACTAGAAGAATGGCATACTTGGTGAATGCAATCCACCTCGTGGGGTCCATTTGGATACATTTTCTATCATTAAGGGTGAAATGGATAGAAAGATCTCTTTATGAATAAGGCTCATGCGAAAAATCAGCCCCATCACATTATCCTAGTCTCTAATTTAACAACCTAAAAATCTAATGCTCTTTAAAAAGGTAGACTTTTTTTTTAGATTCACACCAACATAATAAAGGTTTGATGAGCATAAAATTGAATATGATGGCATATCACGAGAAGATAAAATGTGGTGAAAAGAAATACACTAATCAAGAATGAATGGGAAGTGAGCCCCATAGGGTCTACTGCTAGTAAAAAATTCTCCCTGCCTGCAGATCTGATACTTTTTAAGGGCCACCCCTTGCACGATATTCTTTCCAAATTAAAATATATATACTTGATGAAGTGAGGAGTCTTTTAAATCGAATCCAGGTCTTTTGTACGGAGTGGGAGACTGACCAAGCCCAAGTCAATTATAAAGCTTGCAAGTTTTAACTCTTTGTTTTTTTGTCTCTATTTCTTCATTTATTTTCAATCTTTAAACCCTTTCATGTCATTTTCAACTTGAGAGTTGGTTTTTTGGTAAAACAAATTTGGGAGTTGTTAAAAACCTCAGTTAGTTAAGCATCAAAGTTCAAACAGGTCGATTGTACATCGAACCAGTTTCTTTGGGCCATGCCCAACTTAGTTTTGTTATTATCTTCTTGTGTATTTAAAGAATTATTAATAAATAGTATATGGTCAAGTAACATTAATTCAAATTCAGAAAATATTCCCATGGGCACCGGCTCCCTGAGAGATTGCCCAACAAAGGTGGGCCCCCTGAATTTCATCAGGTCTTGTACGACAAACATCACCTATTCACGACGCGTAGGACAAAATTATCCATTGGATTCATACTTGTTTAGGGCTTATTTGGCATCATACCTGTGTTGAAAATTATGCTTAATTAAAAATGATGTGATGAGAATGCTCTCTTTTGAAAAGGAGTTAACTATCATTTGATAATTTTTCGTTTTGAATTTATCTAACTTAAAACGAATTTAAATAGATGTTTGAGTGCTTATAACTGTCTAATAAAATTCATGTGAATATCTAAAAGTCATTAATCTTTTAAAGCTTTTGCCTCTTTTTCATAAAGTAATAAAAAGTTGACTTCTTTAAATGGAACATAACGTCTAAAGTAATCAAATAATTTATTTATTTTTTTACATGTTTGCCCAAGTGACTTTGATAAGATTGCATGTACAACTTTTAATATCAAGTTTGAATGTTTCATGTTTTTACTTTTAGACATGATTTGCACTTTTACTGTTTGACATGTTTGATTTTCTTAACTGAATTAGACATGCCAAACAATCTGTTGTAAATTGCATGTACAACTTTTAATATCAAGTTTGAATGTTTAATGTTTTTACTTTTAGACATGATTTGCACTTTTACTGTTTTGACATGTTTGATTTTCTTAACTGAATTAGACATGCCAAACAATCTGTTGTAAATGGGTATTTTTTTTTAAAACTGTATGACAGCTTTCTGTTTCTTATAAAGCAGAGAATCTCTGCTTTAACCCATCTGTATCAATTATCAGAGTCTATTAAATCACTCTGTTGAAATTTACATTGGGTCAAATTTTACTTTAATTGGAGTTTGTCTTCATCTTTTGACTGTTAAATGTATGGATACTGGCTGGATTTCAGTTGGAGTGAAATTTTGTCCAGTGCCATTACATGGGAAGAGTGTGTTACTCAATTGCAAGATAACATCATTCAAAGGTAGAGCCCACTCATTGGTTTAGAAATGGCTACACTTTCGACAAAGCAGAGGGATCCGGATGAAATTATACTTACGGGACCAGAGCCACCTAACCCAACACCCACTTGCCATAATCCTTCAGATCATATAAAAAAAATAAGAAAATGATATTTTGGCACTCTTTTTTTTTTTATGGAGTTACTCATTTTCAAGGTAACTGGTAAGAATGAAATTAGCTTAAATCGGAGTGCCTCCATAAAAAAAAAAGGAGTGTCAATATCAATTTTCCAAAAATAACAGTTCTATCTCTATTCATGACTTGTTCTTAATCCCAAGTTAGAAAACAATATAACAAATAAGTCTATTGCAACCTTAATTCTTCTAATCATAGGAAAAAATAACAGTTCTATCTTTATACATCACTAGTTATTAGTCCCAAAAGGTGAAAAAATAATAAAATGAATACGTCTATGCAATATCTCCCTTCATAGATATATATATATATATATATATATATCTATATATATATTATATGCTTTTGTTTTTGTACGGACCCCTGTCAAATCAGTATGTTCTAAGAGAAAAGTTATAAAAGGTTGTGATCGCAGCTCTTGTAGCATTGAAGGAATAGCTGCTCTCACCCATGGTACCAAACATGGGAAAAGATGTGGCTCGTACTCATGGTGGCATTGCTAGCAATGGCCACCAAAATCACAGCTGATGATGACCCTGACATGTACCCCACCCCTCCACCCCCGCCACCCTACTACTAGTGACTACAAATCACCGCCGCCTCCGTGCGACTACTCATCGCCACCGCCTTACTACTACAAGTCACCACCCCCACCTTCACCTCCACCTCCATACTACTACAAGTCACCACCCCCACCCCCACTTTTATAATTTATAAGTCCCCACCACCGTCACCGTACAATGACTCATCACCCCCTCCACCACCATATTACTACAAGTCAACCACCCCCACCTCCACCGTACATTTACAAGTCGCTGCCGCCGCCACCTTATTACTATTCGTCGCCGCCTCTCCCCCACCATACTACTATAAGTCACCACCACCACCATCACTATCGCCTCATATGTTTACAAGTCGCCACCCCCACCTCCACCTTACATTTACAAGTCACCGCCGCACCCCCTTATTATTACTCATCACCACCGGACCACCACCATATTCCTAGAAGTCACCACCACCCCATCACCACCCGCCCCCTTATTAGTTATTCATCACCACCTTCCACCACCAGACAACTATACTCACCACCACCACCATCAACACCCGCCTCCGTATGTTTACAAGTCGCCACCCCCACCCCCTACCCCACCGTACCTTTACAAGTCGCCGCCGCCGCCATCTCCGCCGCCTCCATATGTTTAAAAGTCACACCCCCACCCGCATCCTACATTTACAAGTCCCCACCGCAGCCCCCCTTATTAATTATTCCTCACCCCCTCCACCTCCATACTACTATATATAAGTCACACCTCCACCCCAACCTTACTATTATTACTCATCTCCTTACTATTACTCCTCTCCACCCCCCTCCGCCCCCGTACTACTACAAGTCACCACCACCCCCATCACCACCGCCTCCATACATGTACAAATCACCACCCTCCACCTCCACCTCCACCTCCACCTTCACCTTACATTTACAAGTCCCCACCACCCCCACCTTACTATTACTCTTCGCCACCCCCTCCCCCACCATACTATTACAAGTTGCCGCCGCCACCTCCATACATGTACAAATCACCACCCCCACCTCCACCTTATATCTACAAGTCTCTACCCCCACCACCTTATATCTACGAGTCTCCACCGCCACCTCCCTACTACAAGTAGGGACCACACTTTGGCAGCGCAACCATCTCCACCTCCTTCATACTGTTGCAGATGTTCTTCACTCAATCAACCCTCTCCTTTTACAAATCTTCCCTACTCCGTCCACACCACTTCTCTAAAATCTGTCATCCATGAGGTCTTACTGTATAGCACCCCACATGCAATAGAATTCTATTTGTTTTGTTGTTGGAAGTTCATTGTCGTGGATCCATGGCACATTAAATTGGTCGTCAGTTTTCTTCTGCTTGATGGAGCTGTCGTCTATTGTTACCCTTGCTTTCCTGTGAAGTTCTTATTTTGCATGTTTTTCTCTTTGGAGAAAATAAATGCAAAGATGTTTTCCAAAGCAAGTTGTGAGAGTTACTATTAGGGGATTACTTGTCCTAGGTCTTTGTCATTGGGTGGTTTGATGTTTCCATGTGTGCAATATAAATGAGCTCAGTGCTTACATAGAAAATAAGAATTCTGTGTTTTATCATATTGTTAACTTAAGTTTTCTATAAGCAGCACCTTCATCTAAAAATTCAGTGATTAAGTTGTTTTCATTAGTGAATTTAAAGATGGGAAGTTCCGTATGCCATTGGTCCAACCATAAGGTGGCCCATTAGTTCCAGACTGATCAATCAATCCCAGCAATCTTAAGAGTACCGAGGTCCATAGCTGAAACCATTTTGTAAAGAGTGCTCAGAACTCACTGACGATGTCTGCAAAATAACCCGTACCGGGGGAATAAGATCTACTCTTGCATATGTTGATGGATCCAGATCATTCAACCAGAGGCACATGCCAAAATTTGCACATGTTGATGGTATGCATGATCAAGCTATGACAATGGGGTAAGTACCATATAGCTTAAAAACCTGAATGAGTTCGATGTGAAACCGAGTCAGCCAGGCTCCCAAGACTCAGTGAGTCACGGGTGATGATGTCAACTTAAAGGCTCCCTTGTGTATTGAGATGACTATTAGAATATAAGTATATTTTTAATTAGCATCATAATGGGAGTAAGTTAAATTTAAGAATCTTTAGTCAACTTAGCAGTCAAGTTCAATTGGACAAGAGTTATATTATGGTGAACACGAATCCCAACATCTGTTCATGGAAGTCAATGCTTATGCCCAAACAATCCAAACATGTTGTAAATATCGTTTTATGTGACGTGGACAAATAGTTTTTAGTACTTCTTCGTCCTCTTCCTTTCTGTCTCCTTTGTTAGGGTCATCTTCTGGCAATGTCATAATCATTTTATTTGAAGGATACCAGAAGCATCCATCTTTTTTAAAATCTATTGGGATGGGCATTTTAGAAATATATGACATGAAAATAACTATGGAGTTGTAAATTTGCAATTTAACTTGTCTGGTATCAACTATACAAATGCATTTGAAATCCGTCAAGAAGAAAAATGGATTTCACAAACTAGTGTCAAGGGATTATGGAATAGGCAGAAGTGTTCCAAATCAGGACAGGAGGCATTTTTTCCACAGTTTCTGGTTCGTCCCAAAATCCATTTGGGACGAGAAGCACATCATGAGATCACATTGACTATATATCAACAGAAGCAGGAAGCTTGTTAAGAGAACTTCTATGGTTCTACCTAGTCAGGCCACAATGGATGCAAGTGCATCCACAGCTCGAAGTCTCAATCACAAAAGGTAGCTGATTGGTAGCCTAAAAAAAGTATATTAGTAACAGGAGCAACATACCTGAGAATATGAATTCCTTGAACCAGAAATGTCAGCCATTCAATGCAATTCTGGGGACAGCATGGCTGCCGTAAGAACAGTCCAGATATTGATGGAATTCTGGGGACAGTGCAATTCAGTGTAATTTCTGGAGAAGAATTTCACACAGTTCAAATCATGTGCATTTCATTAATGACCAAAAGAAATTATGAGTCCACCATTTGAGCAGTGGATCTCTCAGCAAGTCCCAATGAGATGGGAACAGATCTCCAGAGTGGATACAAATTCAAGATAGATCGCCCACACAGAATTTGGTGTGAATTAGGCGAACAGTGCAGAAAGGCAGCACGGCAGACATTAAAGAATATGCTACAGAATTCCATAAACAGTTCTACATCACTGGATAGAAGAGGACTGCAAGTTTCCACATGCAACCTAGCCTCTATGGAAAGACAATCAGAGGGAAAAAATCCATTTCATATGGTCTGTTACATTCAATTATTGCAAGCCTAAGAAGATACTTCCACTGTGAAAACATGTAAGATGAAAAAAAAAAAAAAACATTCGAGCCAATGAGGCCTCCTGGTATGGTGGAACACCAAATCTGTGGAAGAAATGCCAATTTGAAAGAGTGGGAACTGGAATACACCAATTTAGAAGTTTTTTGCTCACTCGAGTTTAATGCCTGGATTCCTCGCCGAATACCTCCACAAAGCAAACTGGGCATGCCTGAAACAAACAGACCATATGATGTACTCAGTACTGCAAGAAGACCTTACATGTGTTGGCAGAGCACTTTTTTTTTTTAGCTTTTCATGGTAACAACTGACCTTATTGATTCCAAGCCATCTGGATACACAGCTGGCATGATAGATGTGCTTGCATGGAAGAGTCATCTGACGATCTCCTCTTTTATAGACCATCTGGCATATGACACACCTATTGCCAAGAAGGCAGGAAATTTGCAATACATGGTCATTACAAAACAATTTTAAAAAAAAATGTGCAAATCCTCACAGTACTGCATCTGATCACCGCTTTATCAACCAAATCCAGAAGTTCCAAAGGAAAGAGTGCAAGAAGAGACAGGCAAAAAGATATGTGAGAGAGAGTGAGAGATAGATTGGCATCCGGAATCTCAATAGGAAAGTGGTAGCCCTTTTTCCATGACTCAGTAAACTGTATTCTCAGTGGCAGTTTACTTTTAAGTTTAGTTTTATCAAATATGCTTCTCTACATGCATTCATACACGTGCATCCATACAGGGGCGGCCCTGAGTTTTCGGGGGCCCTAGGCGAGTTCTTAAAGTGTGGCCCTACCCGTATACCCACCAATAAATGATAAAAAAATAAAAGATAAAATTTAATGCAAATTGACTATTTAATTAAAGTTATTATTTTAATTATCAATTGATATAAAAAAGTGACTAAACATTCAATTAATAGATAACGTTATTATATTATTGGTGTTGATAGTTGTCTGATTACAGATCTTGTTTTAAGACTAAAATATTTGGACTTCATAAAACATTTGATTTTTTTCTAAATCTCTATGTTCAAAATCAACCACATGTAAATATAGAGGGTATGATTGTAAGGCTGGCTGCAAAGCGGAAGTCACATTATATATTTATCTAATGTTCGACTGTTCAAGCATACCAACCCAGTCTACATATAAATCCACAGACATGATCATTTATCAAAAAAATCTCAGCCGTCCATGAAACACAAGGTCTAAGAAAAATAAAGACCTTAGGAAGCAGAAGACATATCTTGATAGGCAAAGGCAATAGATACAACATAAGTTCAAACTTAAAGGGCCGAGAGAGAAAATCTGAGAATGGCAGGTGTTAGAGGAAGATGAATAAGCGTTTAAAGATGGGATTTTGGTCGTGACTCTTGAGGAGGCATTTAACTTTGAAACGCGAAGAGCCTCATAGCTCATTGCTGGAATCAATGAGATAAAAATCCATTACTGTTGTCATGGCATTGGAAATTAGGAACGCAGAAGTGGGGCAATGAAATATCAGATATGAGGTTTTTTTAATTTTCTTAATTACTGAGATTTCTTTCCTAACTGTTAGACTTGGGGCCCCCATTTTGGGCCAAAATTTGGGGCCCCAGCCCACCGCCTGTGTGGGCTGTCCCCAGGGCCACCCCTACATCCATATCAAAAGTTACATGTGACCACGCACACTCAGATAGCAATAGTTTGCTTTCAGTTGATTGCACTAAGGGCCCATTTTCCCTAATTCACACTGAATACCTAGGATTTTTCAAGGAATAATCTTCTACCAAAGGGGTGAGTGAAAGCTGAAGGTGGAAAACGGTAATGCTCAAGTATCCCCACACTTGGAAAGGAAACGAATGCCCCCCTTTCACCCTATGAAAATTAATCGTAGGATTTAGGAATCTGACAGTCCCCTCTGGGCAATATTTGGGAGTAAGAATGTTTTTCTGTGAGTATGGAATCTTAGCATTACATAAACAAGTCCTGAGATCCCCACCTCCACCCTTGCTACCCTTTACTCTTTCACGTTTATTTATTTTTTAGTGGAAACAAAGAGAACTGTTAGCTTTGCTTCTGATTGACTTACTTTGATTACAGTTAAGTTTCTAGCTTGTATTCACACCCACAAACGCACAAGTGCATGATCTCTGCATGTCTGATTCAACATGGACAAACACATTTACCCAAATATGGAGAAATAAGAATGTCTTACATGACTTTCTTTATTTCTTTCTTCATTCTTTTTTATTTCTTTGGAAATCATTCCAATGTGTTCATCGCAGTTCCTAATGAAAATTCAGTCAAATAGACAGTTTGTGATATTTACAATGGTTGATTACTTGATTTCTAACAAGGGCCACATGGCCGCACAACTTTGTCATCATCGCAAGTGGTTTAACTAGAGTTGGCAGACAGACAATGGAAGCTCTCCTTGCTATCAATAGGCACTAGAAGTGTAACAGTCCACACCATGCAACTAAATAGAAAAACTATTCATTATTAACGATAAAGCATATCCAACTCAACCATGTACTGATTTAAAAAAAAAAAAAATAGAACACAATTTTTTCTTGTCTTGGTTGGTTATCCACTTTCTTTTTCTTTTCTTTTCTTTTTTTCTATTTTAAAGAGAAAAAAATGTAGAACACTAATTTTTGTCTGACATGGATAATGTAACAATCCATTATATGATGCAACAATGTACAGCTACATTGAATGCTTTCCCTCTATTACTTGAAATTTACTGGAAGACAATTTTTTCTTGTCTTGGTTGGTTATCCACTTTCTTTTTCTTTTCTTTTCTTTTTTCTATTTTAAAGAGAAAAAAATGTAGAACACTAATTTTTGTCTGACATGGATAATGTAACAATCCATTATATGATGCAACATGTACAGCTACATTGAATGCTTTCCCTCTATACTTGCTGGTTTTCTGGTCTTTTACTACGATCTTACTTGAAATTTACTGGAAGATGGAATGTCAACTTAGAAAATTATGCCAAATTGGAAATTTATCCAATATGAGTTTACCGGTCACATCGCGCCTTTTTTCTCAAAAAGAAGCTACACTTGTACTTTGATACTGGAAGTGAAGAAATACGCTCTTGGGAAAGACCTCGGTTGTGAGTACCAACTGCTTCTCCTAAATCCAATAATTCCTGCATATCAAAATTTATTGCCATTAATCAACTAAAACTAAATGACCAAGAGAGAATAAACCATGATAGAGACTAAAAAAACAAAAAATAAACAAAAACAAAAACAAAACCAAAACTAAACCGGTCGCCAATCAAGTCAGTATATAAGTTGTCAACATCACTGAGAGTAGGGACATCAATGGAAATCAGAAGAAAGAGACTTGCCAACTGACATTAATCAACTAAGACCAAAAGTTAACACTGCTCACTTTCATGGTTATAAACTGCTTAAGGGTTAACATAATCTGACACGAATGTTTCATGTCATTGGCTGCACGAACAAAAAACTCTATCATGCAAGGGCTTAGGGAACTTTGGTGGTTATTCAGTTGACAACATTCACTGAACTTCCTACAACGCAAGTTCTCCAACGGTAGCTGTTTTTAACCACGCGCGCGCCGGGTCTGGGGCCCACAGTGGGCCCCGTTTGGGACTGGGACCTGGGACGATTTCAAGATCTCCATGGGCCCCCTCATCTCTGTAATAACTCAGCCCCAACTGATCATCCTATCATCTTCATGCGGGGCCCAATATTTTAATGGTGTACAATCCATTTGGAATGGTGCAAACGCAGTGGGACCATGTAAATTGGTGTAGGGGAATTTTTTTGGTCCACTCGGATGGACCCACTGGTGGGCACCACCCCCGGTGTGCAACATGTGCACCGGGCGCACCTAATTACCACAACACACACACACACACACACACACACATATATATATATATATATATATATCTTTAGAGGAATTCTCCAAAACTCCCCATTTTGAAAGGGGCGTTTTTGCCCCTTTTCCCTTGTGCAATGAAATAATGCCACATCACATGTTCAAAGCAAAATAATATGAACCCTTTGACAATATAGCTAGTTTTAAGGAGAAATACTTAAGTTGGATAGATTAGCCCCTTAGTTGGAATACCGAAAAAAAAAAAAAAAAAGGCAATGTTAACTGTCAAGGATGGGATTGGGTACCCAAAAAAGGTTAAGGAGATAATGGAGCTTTATGTGACGTGGGGCCCACATTGGGTAGGCCATCCACAAAATTGTTCTATTAAAATGCCTAGTTTTCAATCATAAGCGTCTATTTCTTTTTTTCAGTTGGGCCCGGCATGATGACTTTCAACATGCTGTATTGTAAACTCATGTTGAATGAAATTTGGAAATGCTGAGGTTCTGAAAGTCATCAATTTGGAGGTGGGCTCCAATGCATGCTGGAAAAAAAAAAAAAAACAGTTTGTATAAATCCAGGGCCTTTTAAACTCAAATACCACCCGTGAATTGTGATTATTCCCCATTTAATACCATTCCAATCATTAATGGCCATTGAATTTATTTATGTATGGACCCATTCATACCATAAATCTGACAACCATGAAATGCTCGTTCTTTACTAATATGAGAAAAGTAGGGAACTCATAAAGGAGAAAACGTAGGGAATTCAAAAAAGAGAAACATTAGCCAACTATTGATCTCTCTTTCCAAAAAGGATAAATCTCCACCAAAGCAACTCCTATCATTAACTGTCCCCTTTTCATTGGTCGAATGGAGGGGTGTTTTTGCTTTTGAAAACGCCCTGGCGTTTTCTAGGGCTCCATATATATATATATATTAATATTCAAGTGAGAACTAGTTCTCACATATTATATGAAAACTTTTTGTGAGGGATGAAAAAGCTCCATATATATATAGTAATATTCAAGTGAGAACTAAAACTCACATATTATATGAAAACTTTTTGTGAGGGGATGAAAAGATCTATGTGAGACCACCCCAAGTATCAAGTTTAACCCCAAACTCATGGCCCTAACCCCTTCATCTGTGGAAGTTTAATGGCTTCATATTCAAAATAATATTCAACTCTCGATCCAACGGTTCAGTCCATTCGGATGTGTGCCAATTCTTAAGATTAGCGACTATCAAGGGGTTCCCTATTAATTGCTAAGTTTGGATGGGTTGCTAGTTGGGCCTCGCAAAAAAGTTCTCATAGTTCTCACTTGAATATTTCCATATATATATATATATATATATCATTGGCAACAATCAATCATGACCTTCAGCTATTATTCAGCAAATGATGACGTTTCCAAATTTCAAAATTTTACATAAACCTTGATATAATTTCCCACCAACTTCTACTGTAGGATATTCTGGAAAATTATCACACAAGCAAGATGGCCTGTCTTTCAAAAATCTGCTGATTTAGCATTGTAAATAAATAATGTATACAGCCTTGGAAACAAACCTCGTATGTCATATTATCTGGGTCAATATTGTCTTGCCAAATGACCTGCAATCTCTACCACAGACTTAATAAGTCATTTTTACTATGGAAAATACTCATGTAACATAAGCAAAAAAAATTGCAACCATGCAGATATGCAAAAAAGCAATATCTAAAAGTAAGAAAAAATAAGATATATAGCAAATAAATGACCATAACTAAGTCCATTTCATTGTTGACAGACTTTCTGCTTCTAAATGGGCAGTTGCATGCACCAAAAAACAGGCATGTGAAATGGTGCTGCTACATAAAAATTGTGGTTATGTGAGTCAACATAACTGATATATGTTGTATAGTTCTTAAGAGTACCACAGTCCACTGTGTAGTGTAATGTATGTAGTAATGCAATGTGCCATAATTCTATTTATCTAGGAGATTAAAATTTTGTACTGTCCACAGAGACTAGGTTTAGATTAGTTTCCATTTATTTCTAATGTGTGTTACAATACCTTATACAAAGGTTAAGTTTAGCTACCATTAAAATGAAAAACTCATCAAATCTACTCTCGTTTCAATGTGTTAGTTTCCAATAATTCACATATTCTTAAGCAAATATACCATAAAACATGGAAACAAGAGGGTTTTGTATAAATGGTACTCACAGAAGCAACAGACCTGTATAATCTTAGTACATGTACAAAAATATCAAAAGGCTCAAAGAAACAAGTGCAGGTAAAAAGTTCGGTGCAATGCTGAAGAACATCAACTTGTAATTAATCAATGTATGCATATATCATCATGCTCCTTGTACAAACTACATGCGAGTTTTAACAAATGTGAGTCGAGTCGAATGCTTATTCACTCTAGAAGTGGCTGCTGCAACTTGGAATACATAAAGCCTAGAAATTTTATAGAATATGTGATCATTGCACGAATGCAAGAAACAGAAGAAAAACAGAGTGCTGAGATTTGTATTACACATGTGAATATGATACAATCCCAAATGAGGCCAGAAGTGAACAAACTTTGTACCTGTGAACTGCTCGCATTGTGGTGACTTCGGATGCCTGCAAAAAGAAAAAGTGAAAAAAAAAAAAAAAAAAAGATAACAGGGAAAAAAAGAACACTCACATTATAGCTACAAATTGCATTATCCATAAATCAACACATTAATACATCACATAAAACCCACTTCGGTCCTCAAACGCTTATGGATCAAGTCCATGATAAATGGCTCTTCGATAAGTTTAATGATTACACCCCCCCCCCCCCCCCCCCCCCCCACCAAAATATATATATATATATATATATATATATATGCCAATATGCAAATTTCCAGGGACAGACAAAACATTCCTAGCCCCCGATCTCAAATTTAATCCCTTGACACTCATTACCCTCCAAGCCCACGCATGAATCAACACTAACCCAAATTTGACACTTGTCTAAGTTGTGTAAGCCCTCCAATTGATCATGCAAATTTTTGCACGAATCCCACTTCAACTAACAGCTAGGCTAGGATTTGGACAACTTTAAAGTCCTAACAAATATTACCCGTCATAGTCAGATGGTTTCCATCTATTGGCATACAAGTAGGCAATAGGGGGGACTTTCAAACCCATAAACCTCCCACTTCAAAGTGGGTCCAAGGCAAGAGCATTACTAAGCTAGGTGCTGGCTATCTGGCCATTCCTGAAAATGGCTATATACATACATGGAAAATTTTCTCCTATGCACAAAGCTCTGTGGAAATGCTCATCTGGCAAAAGGCAGGGACCCCCCCTGAATTTCCCGTGCTCCTCTATGACATCAGGCAGCAATCTAAATGGATTGCAGAGCGCAAAACCACAGGAGAAAACCATATATAACATACATATATATAATAACAGATGACCTTTAATAGAAAAACGATGTTTAACAAAATGCCTAACCTATAATGAATCACAACAAAAATCCATCAATCAAATTGACATTCATGGATTGTAAATAATCTTTCGAGGTGAATTCATCAGAGGGAATATAGAGTTTGGGTCACATTGGTTCTCCTAGCACTCTTTTTTCCAACTCTTCTGGGAGGATGTGAAGGATGAGGTGCTAGGCTGCTAGCTTTCTTATTGGAAATGAGCAGTCACGGTCTGGTCTTCCTTATAAAGTTGATTGTGGTGCACAAGATTCAAGATCTAAGTTGACTAGGTCTGGTCTTCCTTATAAAGTTGCCTTCTACCTTACCAGGATAAAATGCAACATATTCGCAATCGCATCATACCATATCATATTTTAATTTTATATGTGAGTTTCATGTCCCCGCAGTATACATGGATTGTCCCAGCCAAACAGGCTTACAGTTGCACGGTCTAAAGTAACTTGTTGCATACAATTCACTCGACAAGAGTTGAGGAAAGTTGAGAGGATGGAAAAGGGGGCATGAGAACTGCTCATGAGCATGGTGAATGAAGCTATTCTTATTCACTCACTTCTCTAGAACAATATTATATGCAAAAACAGAAAAAAAAAAAAAAAGGGATCAATAGATAATTCATCAATCTGAATCCTACTGCTAAAACAAACATCAAAACCTACACTCCTCAGGAGCAGCATCTGTCGGATTGGAACTTTCTCCCTCATGCATAACCAGTGAGGAAGGCTCTTCGTTATTCACCACTGAGACGTTTTGCCAAGCCCCCATGTCTCCATCCATTCTCATTAAATGATCATTTACCCCATAAGGATAATACGAGTAACTGCCTGAACTAGATAGACCATACTTGTAGGCATTTGTATGCATTGACCAATATGCACTCTCCTGCATATATACCAAGAAACTTCCATGAGTCACCAATGTGTGCCATTCAATGCATCAGACGCCAATGATTTTTCAGTTAAGAATCCATCAAAGTGAAATTTAACATGTTATTGACTTCAAAATATAGAAACACAATAACAAGAACTAAAAAAATGCTTTGAACAGCTACCAGATCCGCACAATGGTTCTATGTAGCACAAGTCAATGGTTTTCATATCATGAATCATGAGGACCCATCACAATGAAATTTAATAGGTTGTTTCCTTCAAATGTAGATATAAAATCAAGAGAGCTAATGAGTACTCTGTGTGGCTACCTGATCCACAATGGTTCAGATTGTTTTAAAGATCACTAAAAAAATCCAGTCATTATAAAAACTAATAAAATGTACAGTTGTACACCAAAATTATTGAATCCCACATTCACTTTCTGTCATATTCAATATAAATCAAACACAAGGATGGAATGCCAAACACCAACCCTACTTCTCTTCCAAAATGGTTGATTGATATCCATGAAGAGAAAAGAATTAGATCCCACTGTCAGATAAAGAAAAATTGCATCAATTTAAAACATTACCTGCTCCTGTTCAGGCCAAGCCCCCGCTAGAAAGAAATCCGCATGAGTGTATGTAAGACCTTCAAACAAATCCATAAAACTCTCTGTAACAGTGTAAGGAAATCCAGTATTTATATAATGAACCTCCACCTGCCTGTTGTCATTCATTTTCAACCACTGTGTTTTATCACAATATCTGCAGAAACAGGATATAATAAAAACATTACAAAGAAGAAAATTAAAGGGGCAGAATCAAAGAGAAGAGAATCAAATAAGATGAGACAACAATTACCAAAATCAGTTTATTCTAGAAGAATGCTGCCACTGACAGTCAGGAAATTGAGTGTCTGAAATACAGAAACTTCATTCAACATGGAATTCTGCGATGATACACCAACTTCATTTCCTGCTATTCCACTATGTAAAATCACTCAAATAGCAAAATCACAAAAGCAATAGCTAAGAAATACACAACACAGATCATAAGTTACCTCACTCATTTACTCAGAATCTGTTTCTGATTTCCTCAGATCACTGCAGGAAATAACTAGCACTTGCATCAAAATGTTGACTGAAAAGATGATCCAAAATCAACTACACAACACATTTTATAGCAATTTTAATAATCACAATTTAAACGAAAGGATGAATTACAAAGGGAAAAACATCCAAGAAACCAGCATTTTCGCATTTTGAGGTCTAACAAATTCCTATTAGTTGATCAGCTTTTGATGCAATGCAGAAGCACTGAACTCTATTTAAGCTTAAGGGAGACAGATTCTTCAAAGACATTACCGGCATCGATCATTTTCCTCAGTTTCCTGCTATCATCTATGGAAAACTGAAGAAGATGAGGAAATTTATCAACTCCGGAAGGAATATGTGAAAGTTGAGACATTTCTCTCATTCTGCTCCAAATCTCCCTGCATTCCATACCAACTCGAAGACAAGAGTGACAAAAATGAGAAAAGATAGGATTCTAGGGCAAGGAAATCATATTATATACACTTCTTCTTGAACAAGCTTGTAGCTACTTGAACAATATTTCTCAGAAAACCGAGGAAAACGATCAATGCTAGTAAATGTAATGTCTTTGCAGGATCTAGCTCCCGTAAGCTAGACAGAGATCATTGAGCTTCTATTGTTCTTTCAATTGCATCAAAACCGAAGAAAATGAGAGAAATATTCAAGCTCCAGAAGGAAAATGGGAGAAAGTTGAGACATTTCTCTCATTCCGGTACTAAATCCAAATCTATGCATTCCAACTGGAAGATAGGAGCTAAAAAAGTAAAGAAAAAATCGGATTCTAGGGCAAGGAAATCATATCCACCTCTTCAACAAGATTTTTTAACTGTTTTCAACGATTTCTCAGGGCTTCTGCAATCTCTCCGTGAAAGAAACAGCGAGAGAAACGAATTGGAAGTCAGAGATTGTGTCTACGAGCGTCGCATTGCACATTATCTTGGAAGATCTGCATCAATCGCTCTGATCCTGCATTCTCCAAGCAGATTTTGGCCTCTGGTACTTTGGTTCTATCGCGATCTTCCAAGGATGATTTATGATTTCTGCGATTTCTACATGGAGAAACAGCTCTCGAGGTTTTGTTTCTTTTCCAAGATGGAGAGACGAATGGGAAGAAGGAGAAGGAGAAGAAGAAGAAGAGAAGAAAAGAAGGTTCACATCAGATGAGAAATGCACGAGAGACTGGAGATTTCAGAGCTTTAAACGGGCATGGATTGGATTGTCGCTCTCAATCTCTCTGTTGAGTGTGTCTGTGATTTGGCTGTAGGGAATAGGGAAGGTGGTTGTGGGGCCCGGTAAGAAGAACGCATGGGATTTTGGTCTGTCCTTCGGACGACTTTATCCTCGTCCCTACGGAACACGACAACTACAAAAGTGAGATCCCCATGTCTCGCGATATGAGACTGTACTTTTATCGTTGTCTCGCGACATGGAAGTACTGGACGCCGGTCATCGTTGTTGAACAATACATCTCTCTCTCGTCTGGTTTAAAAGTTATTATATTTCAGTGTTTTTTACCACACTTCCTTCTTTTTTGAAAGTTTACAACAACCTGATCTAAAATATAGATAGTGTACAAAGTTGCATATGCCTATTTGAAGGCGAAAATAGAGTTTTTTTTTAATGAAATGATAAAAGAAAAGGTTTATGCTACAATAGTCAGATAACAGTCAAAGCAATTACAAGAAATTATTAAGAGTGATTAATTAAAATGGCATGTTAACATTCTGAATATGGATGATATTATCTTAATATGAGTTTGGATCCCTTGAGTGTTTCCCTCATGCTTCGTTGGACTAAAAGAAGTGCGAAGCTTAAAGCTGTTTAAAATGATCACTCTTTCTGTGTTTTAGATTTTTTTAAATTTTACCTCAATAGAAAAGTGCTCTCATCATAATGTTAAACTAGCATAATAGCATGTGCTTAGCATAGGTATGGCCAACATTGCAACTTAAATATTCATACATGAAAAAATATCTATAAATTTTAGAAAAAAAAAAGAAAAAGAATGAGAGTGCCTATTTATGTAATTTAAGATAAGCTAATTACACAGAAAGAAAAGAGAATTTGAATGAAAAAGAAATGGTAGAGTTTGGGTAGAAAGAGAGTTTACTGAAATGGAAAAGTGGAAGTTTGAGAAGTGAAGAGTAGATATGATTTTTGGTAAAAAGATATAGTTAGTTTACATGAGATAAATGGGGAGAAAATTGAAAAGATATGAAAAAAAGAATAACTGACTGTCAAAATCATAACCGATAGTCAAAATTAAAACAAAAAATCATTGGCTTTAATATATTATAATGTGACTCATAATTTTATATAAATACATTAATCATGTTATTAACAATATGTTCAATTTTAAAATAAAATCAACTCCTCTATGAGCAAAAACTGAGAATATCGGATCAATAGAGAGGCAATCATTTTGAACAACTAAGATTTTCAAAAGTTGGGCTTTACATTGAAGTTCCACTCTTAGGAAGCACAAGGCTGACACTTAGGAAATCAAACTATCACAATAGTTTCCTATATTAGTGCGATTGGCTAGGACCATAAACTATGAATTTGAGTTTATGATTTTGAACTCGCACTCTCTTTTTGGAACCACTTGCTTATGCAAAAGTTCAATTTATCCGGTGTATGGGGAGGCAAGGACTACACGTGCACACGAAACAGTCATTTCTCGAATATGTTAGACACCCTCGTTAGAAAAAAAAAATGGTATGCAATATTTTTAAAATATTGGTAAAATTGAGAATATAATGATAAAATCATGATTTCAAAAAAGGGAAAATAGAAAAAAATTTTAAAAAAAGATTTAATCCTATAATATATTTATTATTTTGATATTTACATATTGGTTAATTCTACTATATTTTTTAATATCCCGAGAAAACGCACAACATTTCTATTATTTTTAAAATATCTTCTTTTTTTAATTTTGGCTAAAGAATATCTTTTTAATATTTGTTCTAAAATTTGCGTCCATCACCGTGCTTGAGAGAAGCATCGGATCCCACCCGTCTACAACACGAAATGATAAATTCGGCCACCACACACCATTGTTCATCATCATCTTCTCAGGACACAATGATTCATGGGGCACTGGTAAAAGTAGAAAGCGTGATGAATCTCCTCATCTCTTTTTACCAAAATGCCCTCCGATCGTTCTGAGAATGAGTCGTCTCCCTCGGTCTCTCCCGGTCCCGTCATATTTCACAAAGACGACACGAGCATTTTTCGGGTCTGTTTTTCCCCTCGGTATATAGCGAGAAACCGGAAACGTTAACCCGGATACTGCCGCTTCTACACGCGAGATTTTAAGATCGTAATGACATCTTCCCGAAAAAAGCGTGCGATGGACGAGATATTACGGACTTCATTGAGCAGGCCAACTACTCGACACGGACTGTCCTGTCCGCAAACCGCTCCGCCTTGCAGGTACCGCATGACACGTGTCGAGATGTCATTTGAAAGCAGTGCAGATGTGAGTAAGACTCACGCGACCGGATTTGGAACTCAAGCGGGGCCCACCTGGATAGATTTAGGCATCTATACTGACTACTGAGTGAGAGTGATCTAAGGATCTTTTCCTTAATTTTGGCTACTCAGATTTGTTTTATGATAATGCATGGCAGCATGGTGCATGTCTCTTTTTTTTTTTTTTTTTTTTTATCAAAGGGTTTCTAATTTTTAGGGCTGAACTAATTCCTTTCAGTTTAGAAGAAAGTCGAATAAGCACTCATGTGGCTCTAAGATGATAACATCAGTGAACTCAATATTCGATTTCTGAAAAAGAAAAAATTGAAGGTCGATACCAAGACCTCTAACTCTAAAAGAGGGAGGAACGCGGTCCTGACCACTCGGCCTACCCTTTAAGGTTTTCATGGTGTATGTTGAGTGTGATAAGAATCCAAGTGTTGATGGCTATGGATCATTGTGAGATTAGAATCGGTGGTGATTTTAAGAGGTGATGTTTGAACCTAGGTGGGTCTTCTATGTAAAAATGGAAGGGAGAAAAATGAGACGGGCCCACCTCCAAAACATTAATTACCAATAACCTTAAGCTTTGGCTCAAGCTGAAATTCACCCAAAAAAGATCCCAATTGAATCTAATAACTAATTAGTCTAGTAAGTTTCATTTTTTTAAAAAAAGATAAAAATGAATTGATTTTCCTAGATAGAGAGGATTTCAATTCATATTTTCTCTCTTGCAAAATAGAAATTCACGGGTGATAGGATTCTCCCATTGCACAAACAAGTTTTATGGTTCAAGCATATAGGAATCGTACATCAATGAGGTGGGGGCCAAATTAGTAACCTAACAAGTAGCCTACTCCCACTGGCCGGAGAAGTTGGGCACATTTGTGGGGGCAGTCAGTGGTTTTGTGGTCCAAACCATCAACTAGGCCACGGCTCAAATAAAGATTCACCGACCAAATATCCCAATTAAACCTATTAGACATGGTTGGGTCAAGCAGACCGAAAAGGTGGGACCGAAATGCGAAAATTGGTGGCCTAAGCATCTACTTAGACTAGGTTATTGTAAGGCATGGTAAGGATGGGTATCACATTCACTCCATGTCTGTGATTTGTGGTCCAGGCCACAGTAGGACTCAGAACTTCAGAAGAGGTTAGCTTTTTATTCCACTCTCTACATGAAGGCTTGTTGGTAAGAGGCATGACCAATCAATTATCATGTGGGCACACCAGTACAAATAAATACATGGCTCAAGGATCATATGATCACTGGAACTATTACCCACCTCACTGTACCTGCTCATCTAATAACATTTGCACAAAAGCTGAATTAATCACATGAGGAGAAAAAAAGATGGTAGGCATCAGATCAACGAAGAATATTGGTGCCCAAATCGTACAAAAGCTATTAGTTGAACATAACAGTAACAAAGAAATGGGGTAGATGAGGACGTAAATGAAATTAGTAATGATAAATTGAAGAAGTGCAACATATTCGAGTTTTTGGTTGAGAATAGATCAGAATGAAAAAAATAAAATTCATGTAATCGATTCCAAGAACTGTGAAAAATAAAATTCATGTAATCGATTCCAAGAGCTGGGACAGAGCTTTGATGATAATGATAACAAGAAATTTTTTTTTTTCTATCGGTAATGATAACATGAATGGAAGCACGGAGTTCCGGTTAAGAGAAGTCTCTTTCTTTTTCCTTTTTCTCCTTTTTTTTCAGTTGTATACCATGCTCTATTTTGAGTCGATTAAACTCTTCTATTTCTTGTCAGTGCAACCATGGTCAGAGCAAATGCTATTTGCAATAAATTTTCAGCTGATGATTGATGAGCTCATTACTAAAGTTTGGCACAGTTTTAAATCCTTTCACACTTTCCCCTTGCAACACAACAATTGAAGATAAGAAAAGTGATTCTACAAGCTTATTTGTTTGCATAGAGTACACATAAATTAAATATACATAAAATAATAGGATGATGAGCTTCACCAAATGATTATTAAAAAGGTGATAGGGTAAAGATGCGAGGTAGCGGTGTAGATGAAACCTTCACTTTTTCTAGGATCAGAATTGCTATGGTGGTGGCTGGATATTCATGTCTCACATCCCCTTAATTTATTTTTCATTAGGGGGGAGATAATCTAATGGTCACTTTTGAAAAATCAAATTTATTTATTCAATTTTAGTCTTTAAAAAAAACTTATAAGTCTTATATATTCAATTGCACGTCCCTCCACTATCTACTTATCCATTGGAAAAGGAGCCAACTAGTCAAAAGTCTAGGAAAAGGATTAAAAAAGGGAACTTGTTAGTCCATGAAAAAAAAAATGATACCATATGTGATGTAGTTTATATGATCAAAGATAAAATGGTAAGAAGGGTCCAAGTCCAGCCAAGGAGGCTGTTGAAGAGCAGTAAATAAATGGTGTATACTATAATCATTTGTCAGGAAAATGAAGTGTCTGGTAAGAAAACCCAGGGATAATAAAATAATGATAGGTCACAACCTACAATTAGTAAATGGTGATGCCTTTTTGTTGTCTTTGTGATGAAGTTTGGTGAGAAAAGATAACCAAATCTCTACCTCCCAGTGACCAAGGAAATTAGGGTTGGTTGAAAGCAGTTTGGATTAAATAAGGCATTTGGGGACTCTGATAAAGTTGAGCTGTCTTGGGCTCTTTATATCTGCAAACGAATCCCTAGGATAGGTACATGGACAAAGTGTGACTTGGATTTTATGCTTTGGGAATAGTAAATAAGAAAGAGAAAAAACAGATGGAACCTAATGCCATGGAAGGCTTTAGGATGGGAAGAGCTCACTCAAAGGAAGATGCTTCAGGAATTTGAACACTAGAAAAAATATATTTGCTGCAAAAAGGGAAGACTTAGAAGATACGTTTAGCCCCACTTAATGACCAGCCTGGCTTGGTTTTGGGGCCAATGCAACCACATGATAAGAGCCCAGAATACATATATTGTTTAAGATGTTCATTGTCAGACAGAACAAGTTTCTGGTCAGGGGTTTTTCTAAATATTTGTATTGAGCTATTTTAGGGCTAAAAACTAGGAAGGAAGATATATGCTACAACTTCTAAATCCTATACCCAAGTGATAAAAGAGTGAAAAGAAAGAAGCTTTTCTTTACCTACGAAAGCAAGCATATCACCGAACCATGTAAATCTCATTGCGATTTGGTTTGTCAATCACGGATTTCTGCTTTTACAAATAACAATTAACTTAAAAACAAATAAAAGATTGATGTGGCAGTAGTGAGTTTGCAATTGAGTAACTGAAGAGTCCAACATTGATCTAGAGTTTATTTCTAAGAGCTTTGCCTAGTAGAAAAAGTATCGACTTCATTTAAATTATAAGCATTTTTAAGTTTTAAGATTATCATTTCTAGCCCAAAATTTAATGGATGAATGACACCTGATACCAATTGAAAGACTAGAGAAGATAAGTTCGCCTTGATTGTATATAGATGATGATGCCATGACGGAGAAAATAAATCCTTCTCTACTACTATTTGAGAATCACCTTCTGAGTGTGAATCTATCATTGGCTTCTTCAAATCAAAATGTGATTAGGCACCAAATTCTAATTTTCAACACAACTAGAAGCATTGAAGAATTATTTAAAAACTATATTCCCAGAACGAGTTCTCAATGGAATGTAAGCCATATTTTTCCAACTGCTTCATAATCATTTTGAAGTTCTAACATAGGCCAATTTCAATGCACTCCTCAACTTCCCAGTATGATTTCGGGCATAAGTTGTTATGTATGGTTGGTGAGCCTAAATGGTTGTTCTTGTATTATTAGTAATGGTTACATCCAACTCCTTTATTGTACTTTAGATATATGATGAATTTCTCTTTCAAACAAAAAGGCCCACCAACTTAAAATTTTGGTAATGTGGTAGAGGCATGCCATACTCATGATCTTTGATGGGCCCAATGTCATTATAAGATCAGAACTTGTTGGGTTCATCTCACTTGTTCATAATTATGTTATACATTGATGATATAGGTTCTACTGTTATGCATTAAACTCTTATTTCAAGATACACACAAAAAAAAAATTGAAAAATTGTGATTTAATGTTCTTCTAGAAGGAATCCGACGCATTAGATATTGTTGAATGTCCAATCAATGGCTGTGATTATGATTTTACGAGTGGTCCACTAGTTTTTTTTTTTTTCCATTTGTTTCATCACCTTAGTTTGATAGTTAAAATTAACTGAGAAGATTATAACTATTGGTGGACCCTAACCAACTGTGCCTTTACTTGGTGGAGTTAGTAGATGTGTCACATTTCCTACTTTAACATAACCATTATAAATTAGGCTGTCATAGACAAGTAGTATTCCTTGTGTCACTTAAAGTACTAAGACAAATCTATTTCTGATCTTATAAAATAGTAAATTCAATTCGCATTGTAATCCGAATTCTCTTTTTCTTTTTCTGATGTGGAACTCCTTGACTCCACCTTGCAAGAACGAAGGTAAAACTCCGAATACATTACACCACTCGTAAGCACCATTTAAGAGACAAGGCACGAGACAAGGCACGAGACAAGGCACTCAAAGAGTATTCAAAAGTGTGGGCACTCAAAGAGGATTCAAAAGTGTGGACGCCAGCTCAACACCCAGTGTCGCAACCACTACCAAATATTTAAGCATAGGTTAATAATTCCGAGAGGTAGTCCAGTTGGCGTAGGACCACGGTTTGCACCCGGAGGTTATAGGTTTGAATCTATACTACCACACTGGGGCCACATGAGAATTTTACCATGCTTTCTCTCTTGAGTCCGTAGGAATTATTCTGGCCCAAAGGACTGAAACGTGCGTTTAAAATTTAAAAAAAAATTAATAAGAATTCTTTTGCGGGCATAATAGTCTATTACAATTTACATTTTAATGGGCTAGTTCATACCTCCATTATGAATACCGTCCTTTCCTCAGAACTTCTGCTGATTTGCAACCTTTATAATTTTAACTTCCAAAAGCTATAGTAACTTTGAAAAAGTTGCAGTAACTTTCAAAAAGTAAAAGGCTTTTTTGGTGAGGTTGTTCTACGCAAACCTTTTTGTTTTGTTTGAAGTTTCCAACATTCAGGAAGCATCCGTTCCTTCCATTTTGATGAACACTATGCTGATAAGGATGCAGGAATACCTCAGGTTCTAAATCAAGGTGAAATCTTCACGCAATGACTCCATTGCATGAAATTAGATCCATTCGGTTAATGCATAAATGTGCTTAATGCAGGAGATGCATTTTCACTCGGAAGAGTTCTTATGGATTCCCACATGTTAAAATCTCTCCCAACTCAAGAATAAAAAAAAATAGAGAACGAAATGATGGTTTAAGAATTAAAGAACGAAAAGATGGTTTAAGAAATGTTTTAGTTTTGTGATTGAAGAAAGTTCATCTCACCACTAAACTTGAATTTAGGACATGAACTTATCCAAAATTCTCAATTTTACCTGCACAGCATATCCCTTCCAAACGCTTCAACCAAATTCACCCTGGAGTTCGTTTGATCAAATGATTTTTTCTAAGATAGCTTACCCCACGGGGCCTACCCACATATATGGTAGGGCTGTTGCCCCCATCGGACTTGGGCCTGCCTCCAAAACTAGTATGAAACTCTTCTCCAAAAATTTACATGAAAGTTTCAGCCTCGCCTCTAAAAGTCACTTTAAAATCCTGGATTTGCCCGCAAAACTCAATTACTTAGTTGGGTTCGCCTACTTAAACGAAAATCCTGAGTCCGCCACTAGATTTATCCCATCAAGAATTTCTTAGGACCCGAGGAGCCCTGCTTATACAATTTTGTTATTGGAAATTAGGGAATTGTAGAAGTCTTTGTAAGACATGATTTCTTCCACTATCTTGTTACGAACCAGTTGCCTTTGTATGGGGAGAAAGAGGAAAATGAAGAAAAATGCCACACAGTTCAGATTTCCCCTCCCTGAAGCCATCCTCTTTAACCTCATCCAAACAACTCTCGCCGGAGTTGTTCAACAGACAGACCATGGAGAGACATTTTGTTCCACTGCCAACCACAGTGAGTTCCATCAGATGAATGGTCTGGATGACTGGACGATGGGACACACTTGTGTAAGAGATGTCTTGTGCAGAACATAGAAATTCAAACAGTCACCTTTTTGCGTTCTGAGTAAAAACAAGTTAAATGGAATCCTGTGAGAGTACGGTAAGGAAGCTATGAAGATTGCACATATGCACCTTCGTCACAGTTCACATGCTTCCACAAGAGCTCACCTTACCTTCGAGTAAAATATGAGAAAGAAGAAAGAAAGAGCAGAGAATCTGTTCTCTCCCAACATTTGTAAAAGCTTCCAAAAGCTGGTCAAAATAATTGATAGGATAGATTAGAAAAAAAATAATAATAAAATGGTCTGATTGGAAGTACAAGGTGTGGTGGCTGGAAAAATTTTCTTTGGGTCCTGATTGAGTTGAGCACTGGGTCAATCATAGGAAATAAAAACCATTTGGGAATTGGGATCCATTTGGGTGCTTGCATAAAACATGACTTCTAATCTGCTGAGAGAGAATAGTGTTTTTTTAAACTCAGCACTTGTATTGGATGGTTGGAAGGAAGTTTTGAGGAATCAATAAAAGGGAGAGACCAACAAGGAGCTTGAATGAATTGGAAATGAAGCCAACACGCTCATGGTTGGAGTGATGTTAGCACCTTAGTATCACATACATGCAGAGAAATGGATCCTTGTGTCCTAAAGTTAAAAGTATCACTCATGACCTGTAGTCCATCATAGCGGTAAAAAACGGAAATGGAAGATAAGGTAGATAATGGAGTTACTGAGAATATCACTTTAAATAAAATTCAGTGGATGACCAAAACTTACAACGCTACAAAACCTACAATGATGGTGGTCTCATGAACTCTGTTTTCATGCGTAGTGGAATTCCTAAAATGAAAGTGGGTGGATCGCCTTTTCGTAAGAAAAACATTAGAAGCACTGCCACTTTTAATGAATTTGCAAAAAATGTGTTTCTGAATTTTTTTTCTGGATTCGACCAATTTTGTAAAGCTGGACTCGATTGTATGTTGGGCTCAGACTCAACTTAATTAAGGTAACAAACATTAATGAATGTATGAGCTCAAGCCCAAGCTCTAGTCCAATCTCGATCGGCTCATCAATATACATAATCAAACATACAGATGACCAAGACAGGCCAAGCATAGACACGAATTTGAGCTCATCTTGTGTATATTGGATGGAGCTTGAGCTTGAGCTTGGGCTTGGGCTTAAACCAAGCCTAAACTCCATTAATAAAATGAGAACAATACAAGTTCGAACTAAGTTCCATCAGTTCAAAACGTGGATTAGGCAATTGAGTTCGAGCTCGAAATCAAGCAAGGCTAGGGTTAGCCAACTCAGCTTGTCTAGAACATTACCAAAACATGGCCCAACCTTCCACTGACCCACACTAGTTTAGTGACCGGGCCTAACAATGATCAGGTTAAATTTGGTAGAAAATATTTGAACATCTAATGATTTGTATTTAAATGGCCTATTCATTTCCTAGAATTCAAAAAAAAAGAAATTTATTAGGAGCTTTAATGGATTCCTCAAATGTTATCTTTCACTTGATTTTACGAATGCTCAAGTATAACAGAGGATTTGATAGTTTTTTCGCCCCGAATTTCACATTTCTAATAGAGAATTCTAAACGCTAAAAGGCATACATCTGAAGTTGTTGCTAGGACTTCTCGTATTTTGCTTTGCTCAGTAAAATCTTGTTGGGGTGGGACAGGGGGGTAATTTCTTTGCCGATGATTTGTAGAGAAATGTGTGAGACAATCTCGTGATGGGGCGATAAAATGGAAGTTTTGCGTGGCGGGTCCTTTGAGAATCCCACCACACATTGCCACTTTCTCGGTGCATTGTGTCAGCAATGCCACCCTGGCACATTTTTCATCCATGTCAAAATCTAATATAATCCGGGAGTGCACCTATTTTTTTAGGACATGTTTGTGTACACACAATTTGCCTCGGAAAGGAAAAAAGTGTGTGATTTTCAACAGAAAAGTCAGTTTTCAGGCGTTTGGTGCGGAACAATTCCACGGAAATGCTTTCCTGTCTCGTCAGCATTTTCCTTGATAATTGTGGAAATGGATTTCCTATAAGGGGTATGGGAAATGGATTTCTTCGGAAAACTCCTCTTACTTTTCCTCACTCTTGTCCATTTCAACCCAAAACTCTTCAACTCTTTCATTTTTTATTTCTTTAAATAAATTATTATTTAATGTTGAATAAATAATATACATGTTATGTTATTTTTCTTCAAAAAGTTATTTCACCAAATAAGAAAATTTCATTTTCTATAAGGAATCCACAGCCGCACCGAACAACATTAGCATCAATTCAACGAGGAAATTTTTTTTGCACCAAACATAAATTTCTAAATTTTACGGAAATCATTTTCCAAGGTTTTCATTTATATGGAATTTGCTGACGTGGCAATTTCCCCTTTCCGCGAAAAGGGTGAGTACACAAACGTGCCCTTAAAGTCCAACCTATTTTTGGAGGGCTTTTTTCCTTTGGGCTGGGATAAAAGTCCAACCCATAAATAAGGAATTGGGATCCTATAAGTGATTTGACCCATGGTGATCGCGGTGGACCAATTACGATCTACTATGTCATCGTGTGCAGGCCATACTTTGGCAATTTTGGCTCAAGCCAGGCCGATTCATGAGCACCCTTAATTAGCTCTACAGAAGAACAGGTCAAAGTTGGAACAAATTCGTTCTCTTCCTACAACCACCACACAACCATCTTTTGCATGCAAATGCAAAGACCAAAAGCTATAGCCCTCTTATTTCTCCAACTGTTTACTCCTTCAAATAGCCAAGAACCTCTCTATAAATGCCTCTCCACCTCCTCATTCCCTCCTCAGGCCTGCTAAAAAAGAAAGCTTGAGATATCAATCCCACTGTCCAAGGCGGATTTGTGAGATTTTCTGCCCTACTCCGCCATGGACATGAAGAAGATCTCCTGCGCTATCATCATGGCTGCCGCCACAGCCACTGTGGTTGTAGCCGAAGAAGTGAGCTCAGGCCCAGCACCAGGGCCCACCAGCGGCTCGGCCATGGTCACACCTGCCCTCGGGTTGGTTGGTGCATCTCTCTTTTCCTTCTTTGCCTTTTACTTGCAGTAGGCCTCACACAAGAGAAAGAAGGAAAGGAATGAGGAATGAAGGGGTCTCATGGAATGAAAAGAAGCAAATCAATGGTGGTTGATTTTATTGAAAGAGTGTAGCTATCAGTGTTTCTGCTTTACATGGTTGTGTTTTCTTTCCTCTTCCTTTTCTATGTTTTGATGGTTGATATGGATGGTTGGATTGCATTTTGATATCTGTTTGTTTGGGAATTTAAGTGGATGAAATAAAAAAATGCTTTGCTATGATGTGTTGTCAATGGCCATGCTATCATATCCCGTTTTGGTTTTTGTGAGTCCTGTCTAAGGGAACGGTGATTTATGTCACAAGCACCCATAAATGCTTTAAAACACGAGTTTCATCAAAGGATAATTAAAAAAGCGAGAGGTATGAACACCTGTGAAATAGATGGTTTTAAAACACAATGATTAAGGATCTTTCTGTTAGCCTAAAATGTATAGGAATTCATGCTTAGTGAGTTTCATCAAAAGGATTATTATAGAGGTGAAAGGTAAATTATATGATATGAAAAGCAAAATGACGTGAAGTGTAGATTGAGTCCTTTTAACTTACATAAGTATTGAATTGCTGAGAGAGACTGTTTCTTCCCCCCTAACTCAACTCCCCTTTAAGGAGTTGTTTGATTGTCACATAACACACAAGCCCATCGTATATTGCTAAGCTTTTCAGATGCTAATCAATCAAATGGTCAATAACACTTCAAATCTTTGAAGTGCAACAAAGCGTTCAGTGGATGTTCCATGTACTGTCAATGAGCTCCACCATATATAGAAATGGCGCATCTCTGTCCAATTGAATTCTGACTTCTTAATAACCAAAGCTATTTCTAATTGTTACCAGAAAAACAAGCTATTTCTAATTGAAATGTCAATTGATTAGCCAAAATCATATTGTTAGTGGAGTGAGTTTTCCACAATAGCACAATGGCAATAGAATCATCACCGAGTGGGCTGTTCACATCATCCATCCAACTTCCATTATAAATGCAATGGAATGATGATGGACCCCACACCAGGTGAGGTTATATAAGAGTATGATTAATTGGGATCTGAACCCTAAATGATGCTTAATTAAGACGAAACCTTCTTATAACAATTACAACATTCATTGGGGAAAAAAAACACAGTTACAATAGTAGTCCATGAACTATATATACATTTAGGATTGGAGATGCAGGCAGACAAATGATGTGGATATCCTCCTAGGGCGAGATCGCTCCCGTTTCACGCTATTTTTGGCTTTATGATGTTACACTAGATAGTTTCTGTTTTAAGTATTTATAGATTTCTGTTGGGTTATCATGTATGTGTCTTTTTTCTGGTTTTGTTTATTGATGGTGCTCTTCTTTATGTTGTTTATGCATGCATTCGTCTATGGAGAGAGATCTCGAGTGGGAATTGTTTAGTGTTTTAGTGTCTCTGCAACGTAATTTTTGCTATTGCTCCAGCTTTTTGAAACATTTTGTTGGATTAGCTAATATTTATCAATTATAGGGGGTTCATATCACACAAACCTCTCATTGCATAGTAACCAAGAAAGGTCAACTAAAAAAATCTAGATATACCTCGTTTCAAAACCCGATTCATATTTAGGTGGAGGTCATATTGAGTTTCAGTGGAATGTATTTATAAGAAAGTAATTTTCTCCTACCGGACGCTCGCACTGGACACCCCCAATCTCCAAACAACAGGGACAGCACTGAATTTCAGGGCATGGAATGTAACAATGCGACCTCCACACAAGAGAGTGTTGGCAGGAGAAAATTCTCCTACGGACTATGGGAGAGGTAAAACTCTGAGCCCCTTGTGCCTTATGGGGACTGTTAGGATCGAAACATTCAATATGATGAGAGCGGGCCTCAGTCTTTCTTTTCTTACCTAGTTGGCCTATTTTGATGAAAACTGGGGATCTTTGAGTGGGGGAAAACAAGGGACAAATCGGTCTACTTCCAAGGAAACCCAACCTCCAAAAGACACGTTTTGAGTAATTTTTTATCTGACTAAAAAAAATGTAGAGATTAGTAGCCACTGAACTGACTCACCCATTCATTCCTTTTACAGTAGCAACAAAACTAGACTTCATCAATAAAACTAAAAAAAAAAAAACTACCTATATCCCACGTACACCCATTTCCCCAGCAATCCTAACAAGCAAACTTCTTTGACCCACACCCAGATCACACGTTCTAGGCAGTTCTATGCATGTCGGGGTCATGCACGTAACAGGGACACACTTGGATACATGCCAATATGAAAAAGGTGTCACCAAGGATATGATTTTAGGCAAAGATTATCTAAATCAAATCATCACAATCATTTAGTGAAGGGCGTTAAATAATGTTGTGTGAGTATATTTTTAATTATTATCAAATTAGAGTGAATGCTAATTCATGTGGGATTAATGAGGGTATGGGTGTTGGGTTTGTCAAAGGAAGTCTTGTGTGATGGCAAAAAAGTCACCTCTCACGCAACCCATAAGAGGTGCTTCTTCATCTAGCAATGATCTATTTTCTGAAGCATATAAATTTGGATTGATCCCATATTAAAGACATGATCAATCTAATAAAATGAATTGCATTGGATCAATCCAATGGAATGGTTCATCACTCTGGGCTTTGGGCATTGATTGTCCAGAATCAGAATATGAATGCATTTGATCTGCAAGGCTGACCGCGTGAAAATTAAATGAGTGCATGACGCACTTCTTTCCTTGGATTGGGAGATGGCATTTTTTGAGACCTGGACCTCGCCCCTGGCCCTGGGTAACGGTTAGAGGATGTGAACAGGAGACGGAAAATCAAAGCAACCACTACTTTCCCAGGATTTGAGTTTCTTTGGCCGGGTGTTCATTTCTCAATCTCCCTCATTCATGTTTCATTTAAGATCACATTTGGAAATAAAATCCTTGAGAAATCCTCATTGATTTTTCCTAAAATTGTAGTAAAATTCATGTTTGACAAACGTAAATTTTCAAAGATTTGGATGAGTGATGTTCGATCTCCCCCATAGGATTTGAAAATCTTCATTTTAACAGGTTTAGGCACCAATATTAATTTTCTTCATCAATACACAACAATGCACATTAATATCAATGTGAAATCATTAACAGAGGGTCTTTGTTCTAGGGACGGTGAGGAATCCCTAGATCTATAGATCCCTCAACTATTACCAAATGTGCCCTAAAGAAGATATTATTAGATGGTCCTCGTCGTCATCCTCATCATCAAAGTCTTATCCCAACTATGGATTTGCTACATGAATTATATATCTCCATTCTAGATAGATTACACTTCTTCATATCTATTTTTTTCTATCTCTATCAACGTCCTCTTCAGCCCACCGCTTCTTGTGGTAGCCAAACTACTTGCGCTACATACAAACTTTTCTTTACCGGCGCCATTGCCGGCTTGCATTGGATATGCCGAAACCATTTCAAATAGATTTCTTTTATTTTATCTCCTAATGTGCTAAATGCTATCGAAAGCCCTTATTTCTAATTTTATCCTTTCTAATTTTACCACATTAGCAAAAGCCTCCATGGGGCAGAAGTGCTGTATCCTTTCATCCTAAGCCTCTCATCACAATACTTCAGCATCAACAGTAGCGCTCTACTGAATTTACAGGCTCTAATCAATGCATCAGAGACTGCGAGACTCGAGCTAAACTTTTTTCAAAACTATTGCTTAATGCCCAACAGTCAGCATGAAAATTATGTCACAACCCCAATGAAGTCTGCGAATGCCTTTTTCTCCACTGAAGATCCCATGATAAACACACATCTCCAAGGAACTGTCAAACAGGGAGGCTGGCGTAATAAGTTCCACTGTAGGACCCTTTCAAGAGGCTTTCATTGATGGGAAGCACATTCTTGATAGCGTCTTGATTGCAAATGAATGAATTCACTATTGAGAAGGCAGGAAGAAATCCAGTGTTACTGTACAGACTGGATTTGGAAAAGACCTATTATAATGTGCATGAGTCCTCATTAACGCAAATGCTCCAGAGAATCGGTTTTGGCCACAAAGGTGGGAGTGGGTTTACGAATGTGTTTCGATGGCCTTAGAAATGGCAGGAGTGAATGTTGGAAATGTGTTTTGGCTAAAAAAGGCATAAGGTTTCGTGTAAAAGATGCAGCAAATATTAAAATTTGGAAAGAGACATAACTACTACCATTCTAGACATTTGCATGTGCGCGCGCATACACACATACACAAGCCATTAAAACTCCTTGCACCAAAGAATACATGAACAGTAGAAGAATAAGACTCCAAACAATGTGAATAAGCTTTTGCTGCCCCCGCCCAGTTGAAGAAATCCAATGCCAACTGTACAAAAATCTGAAACTGTCAAATTACTTGATGGAGTTCTAACTACCTGGTGTCAAAAAGTCAAAAACTGCCTTCCAATATGAAACCCCCACATTGAAGAAAAACCACACTAAAATAGATGCCAAGTGTAACTCCATGCTCAACTTCCAGATATTGATAACCACCCAAATTATTCAATCCACTGTTTCCCCAATCTAAGAAACTAAGTATACCAAAACCAATAAAAGAAACGCATACGTACACAGCAAAAAGAAGTCAGAACAGGAAAAATCTTTTGAAAATAGAAAGGTTCACCAAAAGTGCAAACCATACTATCCAGCAACTAACAATAGAGGATGAAAAGCCAATTAAATCAGTTCAAGTCCTGAGTTGTTCTCATAAAGGTAAAAGAAGATGACGTGGCTAATCTATTGACTATCAAATTCTACAGAACCAAACCAAGAATCTTCATTTACCTACCAATAACAATAGCACTAGCCCAATAACCCGTGCTCAGCACGGTATCTCCCAGCACTGCAGAATTATATAATTACATATTAAATTTTTGTACCTCTTTTCATAGAACAAGTTAGATAAAATAGAATTAGAGAAATTAGAACAAAAAGGGAATAGTTACATAGGAACAATTGAAATATGAGTGGTTTAATGAAAAAATAAGTGGGTAGTTGTATGAGTAGTTACATAACCGTCGGTCAAAATTATAACCCACGGTCAAAATTGAAACCAAAACCTCCTATCTTAATAAATTATAATTGTTCGATTCATACAAAGTGAAAAGAGTAAATGTTCTCAATCTTCAAGCAAGCGCACATGCACATGCACATGCACACGCACACGCATGCCCAAACAGTCACTAAGGACTTTGGAATCGCCACACAAATGGATTGGAGTCTTCAATACTCACAATAGTCAGCCAACATACGTTGGACTCCTAAAAAAAAACAGAAAACATCATACCAGAGTCAACCAACACATCTTGGACCCTAAGACTACTCGGACTCCTGACGCAAATACAAAGAGTACTGGTGACTCTTAAATCCTAATACTTCTCTATTAATGATAACATTGCCTTAACAAACTTGGACTGGACATGGGTCCCTCTTCAACTTCCAAAGCAAACAGATCATAAAAGTTTGGCATGCATGCCCTTCCTCTTTTTTATCTTTTACCCTATAACGTTCATCGAGCCCTAATTTGCTCCTTTCAAATAACCGACATAGCTAGCCTTCTCCAGACTTGTGAACTGAAAATCCTACCAACTGGCAACCCAAAACCAACACACATTTTCCCTGTCCTAAATCCAACTTGTTAAAAACCAACACATTTTCCAGTTTCACAACAAAGGAGACTAGCAGGACTCCCTCTTCTTCTATGCTTTCATTTTTTTTTCTTTTCACAATTTAGTACTCCAGTTTCCCTTTTTTTTTATTCGCTGCGTTGGACTACAGGTTAGGAGTGATACCTTAATCTTGAAGACCCAGGGATTGATCCGATTGATCCCTGGACATGTGTAAGATACCAAGGTGCCAACACCACTCATGAGTGTCTTGGCCCCTGTTTCTTCTTTTCAGTTTTTCAAACTGCAGTAGCGTTCCTTTCTGATCTCTTGAATTCCGATGGAATGATTATGTTATGTGAGTGCTTGCCAGTTGAGTTAAATTACATGACTGTAAACACTATTTTAGATGTTGAATTATGTTATTGGTAAAAAGATGTTGATTTATGTTAAATGGCATATTGTTGATTATGTAAGTGTTTCAATACCATTTGCCAATCACATTTTCTCTGTCTTTTTCCCCAATTTTTATTCCTGTTTACATTAGGAGTTCAAACCGGTTAAATAACAGCATAATAATGGTACAACTCAGGAAGAAAAAAGGACACAACTTAGCAGCATTACAGCTAATTGTGCTGGAGTAAACACAACAGCTCTGAGCATGATTCGTACAAAGTAATAATAATAACAAGGAATTGTCCGTGTCGAGTAAAATACAATCTACTGGGGGCATGATCTAAAATTGACCGCAGGACAGAGATTCACAAGTCAGTATTGGCAATTACTAACAAAATAAATGTCAAGATAATAAACTAAAGAAAAAATATTGTATGAAGGACAAAAGAAGAAATCATTTTCAATCACTAAACACATGCAACAAAGAGGATTTAATGCAAACCCAAACAATAAATTACAAGGCCATAGAATCAATAAACCATAATGTTGTCCTCCAAACCAGTAAAATAGAAGCCCACACACCAGAACCAACTAACAGATCATTGTCAATGAAAAAGAGAATATAGAGTTCTTGAGACTACACAGATACCCAGACTAGCATGCCTGATACCTCCAACCATAAATATATCTATAGAAAAAAAGACAACTACGACAGAAAGCAACCAACATAGAGAAAGAGAGAGAGAGGACTGAGAGAATCATTGAATTGGAGTCCACCGAGTTCCTCTAAGTAACTTTTATATCTTGTCGAGCTTTTCAGCCTTAACGACAGGGTTAGCCTTTGAAATCGCATCCTGAGCAGCCATCCGATAATCAAAGGGACAGTCATGCTTATCAGAATAGCGGTGGGATGCACAGAAAAGGTTTCCGCAACGACAATTGAACCCCGTCAGCCCTACACGCTTCCTGCAAGTGCTGCATCTATTGGGACCCTCTTTCGCCTTCGCATCCCCTCCCTCGCTCAAGGTTGAAGCATTGCCCGCCTGTGAAGATATATGTTTTTTGTCGACAGACCCAACTGATAAATCAACAGTCCCAGCAACAACAGGATCCTTCCCACTGCTGCTGCTTCCATTGCCATTAACTATGCTGTCAACAGACGAAGCCACGAGCTTGGCTTGTTCCTGATTCAATACCAATTCCTTGTGGCACTTGGAACACATGTTCATGGTTGCTGCGCTTCCAAAGAAGCCGCAGTTGTTGATGCAGAGGATTGGTCCTTCTGGGGCCTGGCATCCGGTTTCTTCGCGCTCCATCTTTTCTCGACCCTCCTGTGGCAAAATCCCTCAAAAACCCAGAACAGAAAATAGGGAAAAGATTCTCCAACCCTAGCCAAAATCAAACCTTTCACCTACTCTCAGAAACACTAACCCTATCCAACCATGATCAAATCTTAAAATCCCCCATACCCCCAACTGAATCGAAAAGCAACAATTTTGGCGTGCCCAAGTAAAAGAAGATAAAGAAACCTACAGATTCCAATCTCAACTACAAAGGGGGAAAAACAACAAGAGGAAGATTTGAAGTTTCTCACTATCCAAATACAAACCCTAACCCTAATCACCTCTGTATGATAAAACAACTCAAGCGCTACAAGATCAGAGAAAATAAAGCACGTACCTTTTTTTGCGTGTGATCTTCGTTGCGATTCTTTCGCGTTGAGCTGAAGAACTAGGTCAGATTTCGATTTCCTACCTCCACAAGAAAGATCAACAGATGATTCAATCAAGCATACGATATAAATCAAAATCCAAAGCGAAAAAAAAAAAAAAAAAGGAATGGAAGGGAAGGGAAGGAAGAACGTAGAAGAAAGAGTTACCCAATTGAATGGGAAGAAAAGACGAAATCAAAACCCTAACCCTAACGAACGAGAGGAAGAGAAAATCGCCACGAAATTCCGAAGGAGGAGGGGAGAGGGTGAGATGTAAAGTCGCTCGCGTGGAGAAAGATAAGTGCGGGATATAACGTAACATAATAACCTCTCTCCTCTCGTATTTATTACTCTCTCTGGCAGTCTGCCTTGCCAACTCACGCTACTGTCTCGCGTGCCTCGGGTTGGGCTTATGGACCTCAGCTATGACCCATTTTATTTTCTATATGGGTCATTGCTAGGGCTTGAGCCCACTATAATGAAACATGTGAGTAAAATGAGCAATTGTTATTCACTTTATATGGAGAATTTCACTTATGAATTGCGAGCTGATTGTTTGCGTAAAAGACACAAGAAATTAATATATAGGAATTCGATCGCGAGTGAATGATTAGATGGGTAAAGGGTATAAGGTAGAGATGTCGGTGCGGCTTTGAGATTGGTAGGTATTGAATACAAGGGAGTGTTTGTGTATGCATTTTTTCGTATGAGTGAAAAAATCTTTTTCCTGCTATAGTAAAAACTACATTTGGTGCAAAAAAGAAACTATTGTGCTTTTTTGGAAAATTGGTTCCCATGTGCAAAAAGCCTTCTCCATGGGAGTGGGTTTTGCATAAGTACGCAAACATGCCCTAAATTCATGTAAATTCATGGTGGTTATTCAATTTCTATTAAATGAGAGGTTATTGGTGGTCAGTTTTGGGTATTCTTCATTTTGAACCACGTGTGGAATAATGATGTTAAGTATTTAATTACATGAAACATGTAGGCCATAATATGCACCCACTTTCATGCTTAGACGTCCAATATTATCATACTTAATACCATTTAACTTTTTTATACTTAGAGCCAGTCCCAACAAGGGGATTTTTTTTTCCACCCCTCTTCTTCCCCCAATAAGATAGGCTTTTCCAAGATTCCAAAAAACTCAACTAATTTTTTATGCTTTTTCTAAAAAATAAACAGTTGCTCCAAACGTAGATTTTTCTATGGCACGAAAAAAATAATACTACAATCCTCAGTTTTTTTTTTTTTTTGATATCAGCCAAGGAAATGTGCCCTAGTGGTCCCAATTGAGCTCGGTTCTCACTCAACGCCTGCTCAATCACAAGTCCAAAGAGGTCCCCCACAACTTCAAAGCAATTGGAGTCCATTTGAACCAAAATCAATTCAAGGCAAAAGTGACCAGCCATCGAGGCTGTGAAACTCACATTTGGCCAATCTTCAGAAGTCAAATGATAGTAAAATCTTTCTATAACATCCAAGAATAACTTCGATAAGGATTTATCAAAGTTTCAAGGTAATTGGAGATCAGTTATCCCATACTAACTTCTCATGTCCGACCAAAGTTTGTTTGGTCGGACTAGAGCTGAGCAATCGGTTATTCGGTCGGTTATTTATCGAATTTTTGACCAAATCAATTTTTTTTACAATAGAATGTATTAACCGAACCGAACCGATTTGTTGTTTTGTAAAACTTTTAACCGAACCAAGTCGAACCGAATTATTTAGGTTCGATTTTCGGTCGGTTTGATTAATATGATGCATTTTGTTGGACTTAATAATTGCCCAAGTTTTTGAAAATTTAGAACTAGATTGCCATATTATATACATTTCATTTGTGAAATTGGGCTTAATAATTGGCCCATAAATCCATTATCCATAAATGATATATCATAGAAGTGCTTGAAAATACATTAAACACAATTTCACAAATAGACAATAACCATAAACAACACTCCAACTAACAAGTCTACAATAGATAACATTAAAAAGTCCAAGAATTTCAAGTCTGAAATCAGCAACGTGTAAAAAGCACCACAAGTCTAAAATCAGCAAGCCTGCAAGCAGCCAAGCAACATGTATCACTTCCAAGTTCCAAACAGCATAAAAAGCAAGCCTGCAATTACAAAAACTGCTTCAGATAACTCAGCAGAGTAAATTCACTCAATGCAAGAAGAGTCACCTAATGAAGGCAGCATAATACTACTTCCATTCTCCTCCCCCAAGAAGAGCCCAATGCATCATATTCATCCGAACAAACGAAGAAGTATGCATATTTTAACTCTATCTTATTTTTTTTACCAAGTAGAAGTACTTTGAAAGTTCAAACCATTTTAATAAGCAGTTGCTAACTTATAACATGGATCAAATCTAAAATACATTAATAATTAAAATGACCTGCATCTTATAGTACTAGTAACTCAATAAAACTTGGAGCTTCAGAAAACATTAATTTCATAAAAAATTTTGACCGAAAGTTGAAGAAAATAAAGAATGCATGAAATGATTGTTTATTGCCTATTTTCTTCTACACTCTTTCAGTGAATGAATAAACAATTATGAGACAAGTTTAACAGAATTTGGCAGACAGCAACTGAAATGAATTTAAAAGAGTAATATTTATGTATTACCTCAAACTCATACATCATTGATGTCCGGCTCCAATCCGAGTTTAGACAAATCTAATACATAATAAAACATATAACAAGTTTAGTACTAAAATTATGCCAAAATACATAGATGCATTACAATGACTCGTATACAATTTATAACCACCATATGAATACTTTCTTCTAAATTCTCAATTGCTTCCGTGTCCTCCTCCAAGTAGCTACAAATGGGTTCTCCAGTAAGCCAGTCCTTCGTACAAATTAATGCTTGCACCATCCTCGGAGTTAAAGAAGTTCTATATGGATCAAGGACACGTCCACCGACACTAAAAGTATATTCAGAAGCAACAGTTGATGCTGGAATGGCCAACACATCACGAGCCATTTGTGATAAATTTGGTACCTTGAAGAACTAAGTTTCCACCATCCCAATATATCAAAGTCAGCAGTTGCATCTTCAATTCCTTCAGACAAGTACTTGTCTAACTCTGTTATATTTTCATCTCTAATTTCAAATCCGAACCTTTTAAAACTAGAAAGGTAGACATTTGTGAAGCTTTCACCCGCTTCTTCTTGTGCCGGTGTGTTTAGAGCTTGGGATTTATCAACAGACTGCCCACTTGAAGAAGAGAACTTCTTTTGATAGTCACTAAACATATTAGAAGTGGCAGCTCTCACATCATTCACCATCTTGTCACCCACTTGCCCTGGCTGCATTGTTTTCAACACATATTCCACATACTCCATCTTAAACCTAGGGTAAAGAGCAAATGCAATATATATGACCATGTTCATCTTTCCAAAATTCCCCCAGTACTTATCAAATTTCAATTTCATTGCACTCCCCATTAGACTTATTTCAAGGTCTAAACTGTTCTTCCATTGATCCAAAAGACAATGTACCGAACTGATATCATTAAAAAACTGATTGGATGTCACATATGAAGTTCCAGAAATCCTCAAAGTTAGATCATAGAAGTATTTCAAAAAGATCACAAATTTTTTCACCTTTTCCCAGTCATCATTCTCAGGAGCTCCCTTTCCCACTTGTAGTTCAATTGCATACATTTGATCCAAGTCTATGTACCTTTCAAAAGCCGGTATAAACCTTTGAGCTGACTCCAATATCAAATACGTGGAGTTCCATCTAGTGCTTACAACAAGGCACAAGAATTTCTTACACTCAATTTTTCCATTTCAATGCATTCTCTAAATCTAGCAATCCTAGACGGAGAATGCCTCACATATTTGATAGCCCCACGAACACGTTCAATAGACTTATTCATCTTCTTTAACCCATCTTGCACAATTAAATTGATTATATGTGCCATACACCTCATGTGAATTAAGGTACCTATCTTTCAATATACTTCCGTCTTTATTTGCCATTTTTTTCTGCAAATTCTTCATTGCTTAATCATTAGAACTAGCATTATCCTCCATAATGGTGAACACATTACTTATTCCCCACTCAACCAAGCAACTCTCAATTGCCCTAGCAATTGAATCACCTTTGTGGCTATTAATTGGGCGAAAATTCAAAATTTTCTTGTGCAATTTCCATTCCTTGTATATGAAATGTACCGTGAGACGCATATAGTTGATCCTTTGCAATGATGTCCACGTATCAGTCGTCAAACAAACTCTATCACATGAACATTTTATAAAGGTTGTCAACTTAGCCTTCTCATCTATAAACAAATCATATCAATCCCTTGCTACTGTCCACCGAGATGGAACACGAAACCGAGGTTGCAAGCTTGCAACAAATTCCCTAAAGCCTGCATTTTCAACATACTTAAAAGGTAACTCATCAATCACCACCATTTTAGCAAGTTTGTTTCTACTAGCTTGTTGCTCAAACTTCCAAGACCCTAATGTACCTATCCTCTCACCTTCACATTCCCCCCCACTTGCAATTGTAAATGACAATTGCAATTGGCTTGTCCCCTCAACTTTTTTAATATGCTTGCAACGACTCATATGGTAATTAAGTGAACTAGTGCCATTCGACTTAGAGTCAGCTAGGAATAGTTTACCACAACCTTTACACCTATCCCTAGTGCGATCATCCACGCCTTTTAATTTGGTGAAGTGATTCCAAGTTGGTGCTCTAGGTTCCATGTCCTTCCTCTTCCCTTTAGCACCATCAACAATATTTGGTGCATCAGCTTCAGCTCCACCAGTTTCCGGAGTTGCTTTGGAACCAGATTCATGCGACATCTAAAATAGATAATGAATCAATTATACAGATTTGCAGAGAAAAACAGATTTCATATAAGGAAATATTATTGTATAAATATGTGGGTACAAACATGAGACATTAACTTAGAAAGGCTTCACACAGGTAAAGAAATATATTTGCCTTCTCAGGGGGCCACAATTGAAATTTTCGTAAGTTATAGACATCTCACAAAACAAACCCAGAATCATATATAAATTTTCAGAATAACAAAAAAAAATTACTGCAAATAAGTGGGTACAAACATCTCACAAATAACGAAGAAAAAATTACCACAACCAAATCTCACCCTTGTCGTTGGCGACTCCGTGAGACAGAGATGAGAGGCGAGAGACGACTGTCGTTTGCGAGAGCCGAGAGAGTAGATGGGAGGCGAGAGTTGAGAGAGACATAATTTTTTTTGATGCTCAGATCAGATGGGAGACAAGAAGAGTGGAGAGAGGTCACTCAGGTCACTGGTCAAAGAGACAAAGAACGAATCATTTAGGTTTAGGTCGAAGACTCGAAGTTACTTAGAATAGAAAACCCTACAAATCTTTACATGGTCATCACCCATCAGGTCATGGACTCATGGAGTCATGGATCAATATTTAGTGGGCTGTGGGTATGTATGGGCTGGGTAGTGAGTATGTAAGTATAATAATGTGGTTGGCTACGTTATGTATGGGCTGGGTAATGGGTATGTAAGTATAAAAATATTCAAAATAAAATTGCATATAATTTGGTTAATCGGTTAAGCGGTTAAATAAGATCATTGACCGAACCGAAATTATATAACCAAATTTGCCGGGACATTTACCCGAAATAATCGAACCGAAATTAAATTTCGGCTATGGTTCGGTTTGGTAAATCGGTCGGTTCGATTTTTGCTTACCCCACTCGGACATGGGCTTGTAGTTGGTGTTTCGTCGCACCTTTTCAAATTGTAACGCCTCAAAATCACCTGAAATCGTTGCAACTGCCCTCCCAGCCTATAAATAAAACAATTGGGCGACCATTCAACTCTCTTGGACCATCTATGCACACTGGCAACCCCTGCGACTCTTTAAATTTAGATAATTATCAAGGAAAACTCTCCCATCCCTACATCTCTCTTCAAGAATGTGAAATTTTGTTTTAAGGCTCTGCAACACATGTCCTTGGCCTATGAAACTCAATTTTCAACTTATAGAAGTGTTCCTCCAGAAGAAGGAACCGAGCATTCATGGTTTTACTAGCCCATACCAGCCCAAATCTATGGTTGTACAATTGTCTTTTTTTCTAATTTTCCCACTCAAAGGAGTACGATCGACAGAGAGCTATGTCTGACCAAACTTCCATTGTGCATGCCCTTTGGTTCTTTATGGTTCTCCATAGATAAGAATCCAAAATGGCACAACCTTGGACACCCGTTGGCATAAAAACCAACAATTTTCTTGGATTGTACAAATGAATTCCTTGATAAACAAGTGATGAACTTCAAAGATCATTAGTGAAAAAAGAAAAAAAAAACCATCCATTAATCATTTGGTAAAACCATTATAAATCAGTGGTAGATGCATATCAAACACTTAGAAGTCAAATCCACGAGGAAACAGAAGATAATCAGGAAAACATGATCGGCAGAGAGCTATGTCCAACCAAAATGAAAATTTTCGTACATGGGCTTACAAAACCTCATTTCGTAAATTTTTTCTTATATTTTGTTCAATTTCTATATTTTTTTGTTCAGTTTGAAACTATCTAAGGCTAGATGAAGGAGCTGTAAAAATCAATTTGTATATAACATGCATCCACAAGGCCTCTGGAGTGCGAACCTATGTAATACAAAATTAAGGAATGAATATAAGTTTTTCATTTTTTTTTTTGTGTTTGATTGTTGTGAATTATACGCTTCAAAATTTTCACAAATTTCTTCCAACAGCTCCATGAAACAATGTTATATATTTAGTGTAGGGCCATACTTAAATCATGCTTAAGCCCACCAGTGTATTTTTTGCACATAGTATTTTATAATAGGGACCCCACCATTGTATTTTTTTTCTCATATAAAATCTTATTTGAGGGATCCACTCATATATAGATCTCAATGTTACTATGAAATAAATTTTATAAAAATCTATTAATAGGCCCTTCATAAAATCAATAATAGCTCGAAATTATAATATAGTTTTTAAAAATAATCATCAACTCTAGTTTCATTCAAGGAACACCACTTGGATATGGTCCCATTCATTGATGTGTATATTATATAAAAATGTTTCATGAGATGATGATGTATATTGTATAGATAATTTGGTGAGATTTTTACCCCATTATAAGGAGAGACTTTAGGCGAATTAAATGGAGGGAAAAAAGAGAGATTTATTGTAATTCAAGGGACTCGCATTCTTAGTATGATTAAAAAAAATTGATGTATCCTTAAAATCCTACGAGTCATCATGGCAAACCTTTGATGTGGCATCATGCAACTCTATAACATGTTTTCTATTGCTTTAATATATATAATAATTTGAAAATAAAATTTTTTTTTGTTAATTTTTTTTAAGCCAATATTCATAGGGGCGAGAGTGACGTGATTCGATTGATCAGGTAGGGCCCACCCCAGGTGGGCCCCGCGGGAAAGCCTGCCAGTGCCAGCATTTACATATGTACCCGCGTGAAACTGCTCAGATTTCCTCACCGTCATTTCCTTTTCCCCTCTCCATTCTCTTGCCTCCTTCGCCGCCAATTCAAAAGAGATCAATAGAAATCTAGGGTTCTTGCTTCGTATTTCTCTGCAAAATCCGTCATCAAAAGAAGAGAAAACAAACAGGTTCTCTCTTTCGGACGATGGACGGCTCGGATCTAGACGATCATCGGACATTTAGGGTTAATTTCAGCACCGATGGTGCTGCGAAGCTTCGAGATCGAGTGGAATACAAGCTGAAAGAATTCATGGGGGATTACACAGACGATACTCTCGTTGTAATGTTTCTCCTTCCTCTTTCTCTCGCTCTCTCTCTATCGATACATGTGTGTTTTGTATTGGGTATTCTGTAATCTAGTGAACTGTTTGTTGCTTTGGTAGCAGTTTGGAAGATATGATTTGATCATATTCAGTAATCTGGAAGCGATTCTAAACCTAAATCATGCATGTAAATAGAAAGATAGCAACTTTATAACTTATTTCTTCTAAAGTTTAGATTTTTTTTTTTTTTTTTTTTTTTTGTTTAGAAATGTTCTTACGCCGTATATAGAAGTTTTAGAATAAAACATGAAATCTCATGTTTTGAATTGGATAATCGCATGCATGTCCATGTCCTAGTTTTTCCGAAACTGCAAAGTTGTATTCCCAACCCTTGTATCCTTTTCCACATCTGTATACATAGTCGGGCATCATAGGTTCAATGATATGGCATCTGTAACTTATTTGATGGGGAAGACACAATAAGAAAAAGAGAGGCGAAAAGGGTCAAAATCGACCATACCAGCGTTGGCCTCACATGAGTCAGTGATCTTATTTTTAGACTTTATACAGATAAGAACTTGTCTGAAGGGTGTTAAGTTGCTTTAGGATTGATTTAGCAGTGTCTGCATGTGACCCAATTTCTTGTTTCTTCCCAGTCCCAATTCTTCATATGAATACAAATTAGTGGCATGTAAGCCCATGATTCAAGTGGGGGATAGGTCTGGCAGGGTGGGTTCTCTTTGGAAGTGGGATTAGGTTTGAGGCGAGTTTGCGGGTTAAAGGCAGATTTGTCGTTATATGCTCAAGTTCTATGTATCGTGTTGTGAATGATATAATACTACCTTTTTGCTGCATTCGTGCTTTACAGGCTACTTGTAGAATATGCTTTTATGAGTCTCTTTGTATTAGATATTGTTGTATACCTGTATAGAATTTGACAAAATTAAATCCTATTACATAGCGTGCTTGAAAGAATATTTTATTCCATGCAAGAAAAGCATAAGCATAAAACATGGTAAAATCTATTAAGTAAAAATCAGGAAACATCTAAACTATATGTTATTAATTGATTAAAAATTGTTTTATTTTGAATGGTATTCTCCATATCCATATCAATACTCTGGATTTGGAGAATTGGGTGTCATGGCCCATTTTCTGTATTCATCTCAGTCGCAGTATTTGTATTGGTGCATCATTGGCCTGTAATGGAATATAAGAAGCATGGTCTGCTTAAGATATAAGGTCAGAGAAAAAATTCTTCAGAAAAGAGACCTAAGAAGAGAATTCTGACATCTCAGCCAATAAATGCGTTTATATCTACCTTTTTCAGTGATGTAATTAGTTAGTAGACTCTCCAAGGATCACTCTCTAAGTTTGTTAAATTCCTCTAGAAGGTATGACCCCAAGTGGTATGACTCCAAATAGATGAGGTGGGTTTGCGCAACCACCAAGATCAGTTTAGGATACTGAAGACAATGTGAACCATCATCTTGCTCTTTTGGCATCAGCATAAGATGTTATCATTTATCAGTCCTATTTTTTGTCCACACCAAACTCTACATTCGTCTATCAGTGATCAGTCCCAATTACTTGGTCATTTTAAGTGTCTTAATCTGTTTGAATCCATGTATTGGAGCATTGCCAGCAGCAATAATTCTAAATAATCTGAACAGGATTTCTGATAATTTAACTGTGTAAAATTCTGGGCTACAGTTCTCAGGTGATGCTTATCACTTAAACATGCCATCTTTTTGCAGGCTTGCAGCTTTATCTTTTAGCTGGGTTTTATCTAAGGATTAACTTGATCTTTGTATTTAGAGATCCAGACAGAGTCACAGGTTACCAATAACTAGTTGCATATTTTCAAAACAAAAATTCATTCTGCTTTTGCATTATGCATGCAGGAATATGTCATTGTGTTACTCAGAAATGGCAGGCAGAAAGAAGAGGCCAAGAAAGAGCTGAATGTATTCTTGGGGGATGACAGTGATTCGTTTATAAACTGGTACCCTTGCTTTCTCTTCATTTTTATCAGCCAGAATTGCAGTTGAGTCGACAGATTAAAAAAAAAAGTAGGAAAAATGAAAGAAAGGAAGAAAAGAGAGCAAAGTGGATTCTTAGAAGTTGTATAATGGGCCATAGTTTTAAGTAATTCTCACATTGATTGTGGTGCTTTTCATAAACAGGTTGTGGAATCATCTCTCTTCAAATTTGGATCTGTATGTGCAACCTCGGGAATCTTCCTCAGATGAGATGGCAAAGACAAAAATGATGTCAGAAAGAAATGACTCATTGCCAAATCTACTCGGTGGCAGCTTACATTCAGATTCTGATTATGACAGGGAAAAACCTGTCAATCAATCTAGAAGCCGTCGCCGTAGAGAATGGAAAGGGCTCGTGAGGGAGGCAGCAGACCCCCCTCCTCTTTGCAGCAGTGCAATTGACAATTTTCATTCTGAGAAGCCCCATCGCAAATCAGATCGGGTGAATCGGACACGCTCTCCAAGATCATCGGTTCATAGGAAACGGAAGCTGCAAGATGAGCGACAGTCAAAGCAGGTCAGAGCTTGTGATATACTTTTTCTTCTGTTGTTGAACTGAATGCATTAATGGTATTTACTTGCCAACAAAACTTTACTAAAACTATAAGACTTGTTTACTTTGATTTTCATAACCATTCTGTTGTACTTGAGGGGTCTTTTTTACGCATGGGATACGAGAATGGGATTTACATATGATGTAAATCTTGCATATGTGAATACCATGTTTGTTTGGAAGCACCATAAAAGTGAATGGTTCATATTACACACGTAAAACTTCAAATATCTCAAAATCTATGAATGTTTAAGACATCAAACTAAATGTTTTGGGGTCTAATGGGTCAATAAAAGAGTTGATCGGTTTGGATTAAAAATTTGGGGCCCGAAGGATTCTCAAAAAATAAAAGATGGTAAAAGGATTTGATACTGCGACGAGTCCCGGACATCCTTTGCGAATTATGCTTAAAAAGTTGTATGTGCTGTTTACTCTATACACTCATTGTTAACAATCAATTCTATTCTTTGTTCCATAGTCTGTTTTGTCTTTTCTTTATCTTATTCTGTATGGGTAAAGATAAAACACACAAAAAAAAAATCAATCAAGGAAATTACTACTCCCAAACAAGGGCCAGAGCTTATTGTTCCCACTTTTCTAGATAGTAGAGAAATGTATATCTCATTTGTTGAAACCTTTAAAGGGTAGCAATGATAGGGCATAAAATTAGAGAAACCCATTTGAGATGGTTTGGACATGTCTAACATAAGCCGGCTACCGCGTCAGTAAGAAAAAGTTTGGCTATGAAGGTTGATGGCCCACAAAGGGAAAGGAGTAGAAGACTATAGATGAAGTGGATGGAGGTAATAAAAATAGATATAAAGATATGTAACTTATCTAAGGATTTGGCTCAATAGGATCCGAATGGAGAAATAGAATTCGTGTAGCCGACCTCAACATAGATGAAACAAGGCTTTGATGATATATATATAATATTTATATATAGATCTAAATATATCTATATTTATAGATATAGATATCTATATCTATATATAGCGAAGGAGAGGAGTTAATACAGAGTTGCTCAGGTGAATTCTTATCTTCTTAGGAAAGAAAGCTAGCAATCCCAAGATTTTCTCTTTCCTAGATTCTCTCTCTCTCTCTCTCATGCATAAACCTGACGGCCATTCAGGGCCTTACGCATTTAAGAGTATTTAAGAGCAAAAAAACGCCCTTTGATAATGAATTGGAAATCAATCAGTGGGGCTCTCTTATTTTTTATTATTGAATTTAACCATTGTTAATGGTTGAATTGATGTATAATTAGAAATAATCCCAATTCACAGGGGTGAGTGAATTTAAAATTGATTACTATGAAACTTGATATTTTTATAATCTTACAGTGGGCCCATGGTCTAAAAAGACTGAAACTTTCATAATCTAATGGTGAGAGAGAACTTTGTGAAGCTCTCAATGGGGTCCACTTATGAAAGATTCAAACCAATTAATATAAATAACTTAACATCTTCATAAATAACTTGATATATTGATAATCATACAACTAAAATCCAGTAAGACAATCTCAGGTGGCATTTTAAATTCAAAAGTCTGGTGTGAATGTTACACAATTGGAATGCCTTGAAAGTTGTGTGGAATTCAATATAGGCAGTATGAGTTGCCACTTTTGTTGGATGCAAAGAGGGGGCCCTTTCTTACTCTTCCTCTCTGGCAGCGCTAGAAAATGCCGGGACATTTTTTAGGAGGAAAACACGCCTCTTAGTTGGACCCCTCGGGCTACATGATGATCATGGAAGTTTGTTGGATGGAAAGATCTGTATGAGACATACCTATGTGCAAAGTTTAGACTCCGTAAGATCATCCTAATCCTTTGATCCATGGCCCTAAAATTTAATGGTTTTAGAGGCATCATTTTCTTGCAATTCTAATCTAGTGGTGAGGAAAAGTTGGGTGAGTGTCAACTTTGGACTTGTGACTATTTAGGGGGGTAGTGTATGTGAAAAGACTGGATTGGCTCAAGGTGGGCCCCATGCCCAAAAAAAGGAGGGGCAGAAAAGGGGCATTTTTAAAGTGGGGCGTTTTGGAGAATTATCCTATATAGACACATACATGCATGAATACTGTTAAAAAACTAAAGTGACTGTGTAGCTGTTTTAATAATTTTTGTGGCTGTCTTCTTATCACCTGAAAATCATAGTTCCTTAAGTTTTCAGAGAATTTTCATAATTCCAAGCTGCCAATGTTAGACATGAGATTGTTGTAAATAATGGAATCATTCTTAGTTTCATTTGTTGCTTTACTTAAATAAATCCATGCATCTCCCTTATAGTTTCTTTATCTGCTCTTAAATTATTTTTCAGAGAGAGCTGGCGTCACATCCAACCATTGATGCCCCTCGTAGGCTTCTTCAGTTCGCTGTGCGAGATGCAGTGGGGACTTCTCAATCTTCGAGTTCAAGACCAGAGCCGGTGTTTAAACGTCTGCACTCAGTGGTTTCTACGTCAACTGGAGATGCATCGCTGGATGATCGATCTAAGAAAATGAGATCTGTTGCAAGTGTGCCACATGCTGTTGCAACTGCTATCAAAGCTGCAGCTGAAGCAGCTGAAGATGTGATGAAGGTTAGATGTTCTGGAAATGTGTTTGATCGGTTGGGTCGTGGCAAGGTCACATCAGAGGCTACCAATCTATCATCTATGCTTAGAGCTCCCACATTGGAAAATGCCGAGCAGAATGATTCTGATCAGATGATAGGAGAAGCAGGGTCTAGATATTTCCAGAGTGACTATAGTGGAAAAATTGAAGGAGATTTGACCATGTTGGACGATGATACTGGATTAGCCTCGGATTCTGCTTCTGATAATGATGGATATGATGAAGCTAACGTTACAAGAGACAGGGTGGTAAATGCCTTTCCGACTGCTTCATCTGGAAAAAAGGATGACGATTCACTGATGGTACAGTACAGTGTAGCTAATGATGCAGATGAAGTTATAAGGAAAACACTGATGAAGGATCGGGATACACCTAGATCTGCAGTGTCTAATGCTTCTAGCAAGATTGTGAATATCTCTGTGAATGTAAATACATGGAAGCCACCACATTACAAGGCAGCAATGGAGGATATTGAAATAGATAACCAGGTGGCTGTGCATGAGGGAGAGCCTGCTGCTGGCAAGCTTGGTGTTCCAACAATGAAAGATAACAATACAGTCATGGCAGCAAATGATAATGTAAGTGGATTTATAATGACCCCCCTTTACTGAAATCAGATAACACTTTTTTTTTATTTGAAAAAATGTGTCCGGGAATTTTTTTTCTCCAACAGAGAGTAAAAGAAGATCTTGAATACCTATCAAGAGAAAGCAGAAAAGTTGGGCCGTTGCTTCTATGGCTGCACTTTTCTGCAGTTGCCTCTTAATCTATGAATTATAGAACTTCAATTTAAATTACTTTAATGCGAAAACCATCTGACTCAGGATAGATCAGAATGGAAAAACATAATTTATATAGCCGACCCCAACATAGTTGGGACAAAGGCTTTAATGATGATGATGAAAACCATCTCCCACTAAGATAGCTTGTTGCCACTGTTATGTTAGAATTCACCAACTTGACAGGAGAAAACTGCGAGTCTTTCCTTCACCATCATGCATTGCGCCTCACATCCTTCATGGGCTTGGTTTTTCCTGTTGCTGCATTTTGTGCTCCATTTTCAAATTTCAGGGCATCAGTTGAAGGGTTGTTCCTTTGTTTTGTTTGGGATCTCTTATACCGTCATGCTTAAATCTCGCTGATAGGTTTTTCATGTATTGTTTGTATGCTTTCTTCTTAATATAAATTTATTAGTTACCATTCGGAAAAGAAAAAAAGGACAGCTTGTGATCATTTGCCACTTTTTGTCTCACTTATCTGTGGTGTGGGATCCACCTTATTAGCTGTTCGCTTGATACAATATTGGATATCTGTGATCTTTCTTTAATTAACTAATTCTGAAAGTACTTGTATGGATATTGATTCTGTTCATTTCCTGCAAATCAGGGTTTTGAGGGGTTTGTTTCTATCATCCTTGTGCTCTTCTGTTTAATTGTTTTACTGAATTATATTTATCCGTGTCATCAAACAGGAAATGGTTCATGTGGGTACTCAAAAGGAGGTCCAGAAGACTATGCCACCAACATCTGGTAAGAGTCGAGTTTGTGCGAACATACACCTGTGCTTCCGTTTGGTACCAAGCATTGATTTTGTGTGAAGTCAGCGTGCATCAACTTTTTTCTTCAATTTTCCTTTGTGAATAAAAAGCTTGGCAATTTTTGCCATTCCTTGTTTTAGAAATGGTCCCCTGGTACTAGATTGCAAACCAATATACAATGTATGATATAATTGTTTGACTTCTTAAAATAAAGTATATCAGTTTCTAAAAATTTGCACCTGTGCAATTTGGTGTAAATGTGTTGCCTTTTTATTTATTTATTTATTTTTAATTTTCAGCTCTTCAATAATTGAATTATTAATAAAACTCAATCGTGCATCACCTAGTGCCGTATTTGGACATATAATTGAATAAACGTAGAAATTCTCTATCCATTACTCTCTCTCTCTCTCTCTCTCTCTCTCACACACACACACACACACACACACACACACGAGCGTTTTCATTTTTTCTTTCCATTATTTTTAATTGATCATGTGTTTGTTATCCATCATTTGCAGGTTCGTATTCTACTGTTCGGCCATCAGAAGATGTTGATTCTCGGACCATCTTTGTAAACAATGTAATTACCTGTGGTTTTGAGATTTATCAACAGCCATCTTTATATCATGGTTTTAAAGTAACCAATGTATGATATACAGGTCCATTTTGCCGCTACAAAGGATACACTTTCTCGACATTTCAATAAATTCGGAGAAGTGCTAAAAGTGATTATTGTGGCAGATGCTGCAACTGGACAACCAAAAGGGTAAAGAAGTCTCAACAGTCTCATCTTCTGTTTCCCTTTCTAAGAGTCAATTTTCTAAAGAATGTTATTATTCTGTTTCCACTTTGGTGATTATTATTATTTAAAAGTGATTATTATTATTTTCTAAGAGTCAATTTAAAAGTGATTATTATTATTTTCTAAGTGATTATTCTGTTTCCCTTTTTTCCCTTAAAGAATGTCACATTGTTCTCCTGTGAAGCAGGTCGGCGTATATTGAGTTCATGCGCAAAGAAGCAGCAGAGCATGCATTATCCCTCAATGGCACATCATTCATGTCACGTATTCTGAAGGTAAATCAATTTAACTGTGTCATCGTTATGGCTTTTACTTCCAATTTTCAGTCAGCTAAGTTGAAATTCCATCTACTTTCCAAAATTGGTCCAGGACCTGAAATTCAGCTTTAAATCAATTTGTTAAGTTTGAGTAACTTGTGTGTTTGACTGTAAATTGTATGTATGTATGTATGTTTACATTCATGTACACTTGCCTACATGGTGGTATTTATCGACATGGCTTTTTTACGCTTGTGCTATAGATGTGTGAATGTATGATATTTTCTAGTTCCTACTTACAGTGTGAATGGATTGCCCTAGCCAGTAGCTATTAGTAGTTACTTACAGACTTAATTGACAAATGAAGAGAAAAAATATGTTAAAAGAGGGGAAGGGTTTTCCCAAAACAAGGTTCTGATCTAAGGACACCTTCATTTGCTAATGAATCTTCTGCATGTATCATCCCGCCTGCCCAGCCCATGGTTAGGAGACATTACAACTATCCTAGGGGAATTGACTGCAGGTTTGAGCCCTGCTGGTTCCGGGGAGTCATCAGCCATATGGGCTCTCTAGGCCGAGGTTCGCTGCTACTAGGACAGTTGCCTGCCAAATAAGGAAACCTTCTGTATGTTTGAAGGAAGGAAATATTCTGTATGTGTCTCCTTCTGCCTTAATTTGCGTGGGTTTATTTGCTTATGCAACAAATCTGTCCCATTTGGGAGGTTGCCGGGCAAGTAGTTAGTTATTAAAAATGTTTATTTCCTTTGATGTTTAGTTTTTTTTTTTTTTTTTGGTAGCTGTCCGTGGTGTTGCTTGTGTTTGCCTTTTTCAGTTTTCTCCTTTTGGTGCAATAAATTTTACAGTTATCGAGAAAATAAGTAGAGAATGGCCTTAAGGTTGGGTGAACTGGGATTGTGAAGAACTGGGATTGTGAAATTTTCAGATATTCTTTCTTCCTGGGTGGGACCATCATATCTGTAGTATGAACAACTGAACCAGGGCCACTCATGCAGAGAGACCCCTGGAAACTGTACGCATTTTTGTCTTTTGGGCCTGGCTTCATATGATTAGGGGTTTCAGTGGATTGATCCGAATCAGGTCCCTGTCTTGAACCAATTTTAGAACATGGCTGTTTGGACTGGGTTGTCAAGTGCCATTTTTCAATTTAGGTGGCTCAATCTGCCCCAAATGCAACCTGAGATTCAGGTTGGTCAGGAGTCCCACCTGTTGTTCATTTGCATGTTGTAGGCCAGTGTGGTTTCTATCTTAAATGTATGAGTGGCACTATGCCAGACATTTTGCTTGATGATTGACGACTTGATGAATGATGACACTATCAGCTGTGGAGTCCACCACTTTCTAGTAAGGAGGCAATAGTTGGGTCAGGTTTGGGTCCACCATAGAGGTGATCAGGTTGGGTCCTGGTGACCTCACCTGCCTGCTGAGCTGGCTTGTTGACACCCCCCTATGTTTTGTTACTTGAATACAATTATTAATGTGCATTCCTGGCTGTGGTCTGTTCTCCTCACTAACTTCTGTAAATGCATGTCCTAGTGCAGGTTGTCCGGAGAGGCTCTGCACATCACGAAGCAGGTCCTATGTTGGTTTGGCCCCGCATGCCTCGGCCCTCTCCCTTTGCTGCCAGGTATGCCAGAGTACCATTCCCAAGAGCTGCCATCCCAAATGCATTCAGGACCCGACTCCCAATCAAATCTGGTGCTCGGAGCTTACAGTGGAAACGAGATGGCCAGGTCACGCCACTGAGTATGGCCAGTGAGGCTGCAGGCAATATTCAGAATGGAGCTGTGAACTTTGGCAATAACCTTTCATCTCCAAGCAAACGGAACCTCACTTACGTACGGACTTCAAATTGAACAGCAGCAGGAAGGGAATATTGGTCGTGCTTAAATCAACAAAATTCAATGTTCTGAATTTTATAAACAGTGAAAATCAATGACAGCCTGTCATGATGTCAAGAAGCTACTCTGCAGATTTACAAGGGGACTTCAATGAACCTCTTTTTTAAGAGTGGGAGGGTGGGCTAGCAGCTTCTTTTCCTGTTTCTATATTTATAGGAGGTCTACAAGAAGTGTTCCAAGTTGGGTAGCAGGTCTGTCTATACTGCTACATATGCAATTCGACAATCTCAAGCATGGAATCTATGGCCCGTAATGCATTAATGGGGTGTTCTTATTTCCCTCAGATGAAGTGCATTTGGACCTATAAGAGATGTTTGAGAAGTGGATTTTTGGGAGGATTACTGCCTCTAAAGATCATATCTAGGTTTCTTGTGAATACGAAATGCATAAATCGGGTGTTATTATTTGCCCTCAGGTGGAGTGGAGTGCATTTGGATTTGGGCTACTGAGAGATGTTTGAGAAGTGAATTTTCGGGAGGCTTACTGCCTCTTAAGATCAAATCCAGGTTACTTGAAGTTCCTTGGATTCTGCCTGACACTTGTCCATTTATGTTGTCTATGATTTGTTTATATGTTTTCGACTGGCCCATAACTGAATATAAAACGCTTTTGAGTGCTTTTGTTTGTACTCAAAAGGAAAAATTTTTTGGCCCCTTGCTTTTGGGATGTTATTAAAGCAATTACAATAGCAGAATTCATGCTCCATGGTGTTCTGTGAAGAAGACTGCCCAAACGGTATTTGATTGTGAGCCTGGTGGATCCATGTGATGAGCAATATTGATTGTGAGCAACATGGCATCTGATAAGTGCCCAAATATCATTTTCCACTTTAATCAAAGTGAAATCCATTGGTTTGAAACATTCTAGATGACAACAGTTTGATGAATTACTTGCATCTTTAATGTCTGTTTTACTGATTCGTGAGTGCACTCCCGTACACGAGGGAGAGTTTGACCAACTGTTAGGATTGAGAGAAGTTGCTCCCACAGAGATCTGTGGAGGGAGAGGGATACACTGGAGCATTTCTTCTCGTGTAAATGTTTTTGTTGACATTTTCTTAGTCAAAACAGAGGTTTGGCTTAATAAATGTCTCTGTTGATTCAACTGATATTTGAAGGGCACAATGAAGAAGATATCATTATGCCCACATAAGAGCTCCAAACCTTCTATCAATGCAGTGTGAGTGCTATTTGATATTTCGAATTTGACTTGGTGGATTGATAAGGTATGTTTTTATTTTTATGGCTTATAATCCTTTTTCACGAAGGCAAACAACTGTAACAGAGGGATTTGATTTATCACCTCCTCAACTTCATACAGGCATTATAGGAGGTATATTTACCATATATTAAATCAAGTGTAATAGCTGTCGGTGCAATATATATGATGATTTGGCTCTAGATAGATTGTAACGGAAATATAATTTATGTTGACGATTTTAACATAGTTGGGACAAGGCTTTAATGAAGATGATGAGATTACCGATTATTGTTATACTATAGATTATTGAGGAGTCTAATCTCCATGCAAGGCTACATTAACCTTGATATTATTATTGATATTATGCAAAGATTACTGTAAGTGGGTCCCATTTGATACATGGCTGGGATGTGGTATCGTGCACGACATCCATGCAGCCGTCCTTGTGTCAAACGTAGCATGATCAAATGCTGTCATCACTCATCACTGTTATCTGATCAGTATGGACCTTATCAGGTGGTCCTAAAACACCAAACGGTAGACCCCACAGTATGGTGATGATCAGTTTTGTACATTTGGAATATAGTTTCTAAAATACATAAGAATTAAATGCATATGATTTAGTAGTTAAAAATGAAGACCATAGCGTAATTTTCAAAAGTGAGATCAAATAACATTTTGTTTTATGAAAATAGAATCAAAGAAAAATGAAAAATGAATAACCACTTATCAACCTTATGACCTGTTTCTATACTAGAATTTATATAATTCATCTCTCTAGAATTTTGAAGTTTTAGATGTGGTGGAATCCCTAAATCCTTTCTTGTACTTGAGCATTTGGAAATTCCACAAACGGGTAAAGGGGTTGGAATTCTTGAAATCACAACAACCATTCTAAGACCTTTTAGATAGTTAGGATTTTGAGATTCTTGTGAAGAAACATGACATTTGCAAATACCAAATACAAGATGTCACATTATGTCAAAAAAAACCTCAATACGGCAAATTATTATTATAAATTCTAGTAAACAAATGGGTCCTTAGTTATTCATTACCTATCTTTCTTTAATTCTAATTCTTTTTAAGAAGAAGCTTATTTTACCATCACTTTTAAAAATTTGCTTTTGGCCTCCATTTTTAACTACTTATAACGTAAATGATATGTATTCAATTCCTATGTATTGTACTGCAAACAATCAAGAGTAAAATAGAGGGCTTAACAGTAAAACTCATTTTAATCTTTCTCAACTCAAGAAGGAAGATAAAAGCAAAAACATTTACCAAAAAAAAGCAAAAATAAAAACCCCCAAAAGCTGAGATGAGATGTAGTGTGTACAGCTTCCTCTTGGCTAGGGGTGATCGACCGGATATCCGGTCCGGTTTTCGGACCGGAATCCGGTCGGACCGGATTTCCGGTCCGGCCCAAAATGAAGGACCGGACCGGACCACTTATAAGCGGTCCGGTCCGGTCCGGTCCGGTCCAAACCGGTCCGGTTGGACCACTTAAAGTGGTCCGGACCGGTTTCCATTTTTTTTTTCTTTTCATTTTTTTTTTTCATTTTTTTTTTTGTTTTTTTTTTTTTTCATTTTCACCTCACATCTAAAAAGTAGGCAAATGTCAAATGAATGAATGATGGGTTTTACAAATGGGTGCTAGGCTCATGCCTCATGAGCTCAAAGATTATAAAAAAAAAATTAAAAAAAAATATTTTAATAAATGCGGTCCGGTCCGGTCCGGACCGGACCACAAAAGGCCCAGACCGGACCGGACCGGAATAATCGGTCCGGTCCGGACCGGACCGGATTTGGACCACCAAGACCGCAAATCCGGTCCGGTCCGGTCCGGTTTTGTGGTCCGGTCCGGTCTGCGGTCCGGTTCTGTGCAGCCCTACTCTTGGCCATCTTCCTTTGTCGCAATGACATTATATATTGATAGAAAGCCACCCACCAATCAATGTCATGTTTTTTTCCATTCCTTTTCCGGTGACAAAGGCTCTGAAACATTCATGTTTGGGGAATTGCAATCAAGTGAAAACGGAAAACCACAACCACCTCGAAAATCATGCTCTGTTTTTTCAAGGGAGCTTTGATGTTGAGGTTGACTTATATCCTGATTAAAAAAGAAGACGATCCCTTGTATCTTTTTAAATGGAGTAAAGTAAACGACCCCAGAGACAAACATCATTTTCACACTATTTCCTCAGTCATGATAACACCAATAATGATTATCTACCTACCATGTGCCTTGGTATCACTTTTTTGAAATAAGGCAAGTTTTTCATCTTTGGTTGGGATGGAGTCATGAAGACATACGATTATACGAAGCTAAAGTTACACTCGTGATCAAGCCTCACAGATCCAGAAGTGGGGCCCACCTCTTAACCATAAACTGGTCAAAATCAGTGTATATGGGTGGTGGGCCAAGTTTTGAAGATAGTGGTTTTGAGCTGTTAAAAAATCCAATGAGGGATCCAGGGTTAAATTTATACGTGCATGGCCCTAGAAGATGGTGGGATCAATGGCTCTGCAATTATGTTAGAGACCTGTCATTTGGCATCTATAGTTTCTCTTATCAAACAACAGCACATTTGCTCTGCAATCAATTCATTTATCTAAAGTTTGGTCTCAAAGACTCGAGGTCCCCACTATGACTTACTTATCAAAAAACTCTACAATAGAGAAGAAAATTATTTTGATTTTTTTAAGAAAAAAACTAATTTTAATTTTTTAAGTACAAATGAAGATTTCTCTTACTTTTTTAAACATGAATTCTCGTAGAACAAAATCCTCTATTTGTACAAACAAAACTTCATAATAGAACATCCATAAACTATTGATCTTCTCTTATCGCTTTCTCAAGAATTTGTGCTGAGGAGAAAATCTCCCCCATTATACTAATAACAATTATCTAAGCAGTACATTAGATATTGTGTGGGGGTATTTTCACTAAGCCGAGATCAGCACTAGCCCAGGCCTCCGGATAGGATGATTATGCCTCCCCTGGGCCAAGGGTGACCGCGGCTGAAGGACCGCGACACTCGCCGAGGCGGGAGCTCTCGAAGGCTGACCTACCCGACCTCGGCATCGACCCCGGCAGCACGGACGTGACAGAGACTGATGGGACCAGCGACAGAACAACGGCGCATGCCAAGGCATGCCCTGCAGATTATCATTACTGACAAAACGGCGCGTACGGGACACGTGCGCCCCCAGGGCATGGCTCCGGGCCAGGCCTGATGGGACCTGGCCCAAAAGTCAGAACCGCCGCCTGACCCAGCAAGCCAAGCATTTAATGAAGCATGGGTCAGCATTTAATGCGTTATGGGCTGAGTGGACGCGGCCACTCAAGTGGCCGGCCCAGTCTTGGAACTCGCCCACGAAAGTCAACCCCATCGCCTATAAATAGCGCATCCACTTCCATCCAAAGGTACGCAACCCATTATACACACTATCCCTCTGCAATTTCCTCTCCTTCTCCCTCGCTCGTTCATAGCACTAACTTAAGCATCGGAGAGCCTTGCGCTGCCTGCAGCCAGGGTCCTTTGACGCTTCTTCCCTCTCTTCCTTTTCAGGTCCAGTCGGAGCCACAGCAAACTTCATCCAAATCACCCGAATCAGAGATCCTAATCCCTGCATTAAAGTCCTTAATTTTTAGGCACTTACAGATATAATTGATACATACAATACAGCCGTAAATATAATTTATACATACAGTAACATACAAATATACATTAAACTATATAATTATATCAAGATTGATGCATTAGTAGAGTTCAATGGGCCTGAAGCCTAATAAACAATCGAGTACCTTAACTTGGGTTAGTACCTAACCCAATTTCATGGCCCATTGAGCAGCCTGAATACACACACTTGACTCGGACCTGTATCCAATGGCAGCCCTGTTTGGGCCTGTAATTTGCAATTTTTTTCTTAAATCTAAATTGGTGGAGGAACCGTTGAGTTTTTGAGCAAAAATCCACATCGTACAAGTAGCATCTTTCGCACGTGGGAAGTGGACTTTTGTCTCGAACGTGGACCCATCCTTGTCATATCAGCACCGTCACTGGTCTCTGGTCCATTCATTAAAAAAAAAATAAGAAAATTAGAAAGTGATACCGTGCTCCTGATCACCACGTGTAATGCTGGTCCAAGCTGTGCTGTAAAAACAGATGGGGCCTGATCTTGACGAGGACTATCCATCTCCTCCACTTGATTGCCATAAGGTCATACTGAATTGGTAATTCTGACCGTACGATAGTGACCCTCTTAAAAATGTTAAAAAATCCTTGTAAGGTAATAAACACAAGTGATTTTCTAAATGAGCTTCATCAGTTATTTGGATTGGTATTAAGCTCGGGTGAAGAAAGAGGACCATATTAGGGAGGTTGATGGGAGCGTAAAATCTTATTATTATTTAAATAATATAAATTTTAAGATAATAATAATTAGATCATCTATAATCTAGAGAGTTGAATACCTACTAAATAAAAAGTAATATATATTTATAAAATGAATGTAAAAAAATGAGAATGTTGAGGTAGATGTATGATAAAACTAAAAAATATAGTACAAAAAACGAGCGATTTTGAAAACATTTAACATTAATGGATGATAAAATAAGAGAAACCATTTGGGATATTTTGAATATGTCCAACGTTGACCCCCAATGATGTCTGTAAAAAATTTATTTAATATAGATTGATGGCGCACCAAAGAGAATGTGTAGGTCAAAAAAGACACAAATGAAAATAATTAGATTGGATCTTGAGAAATGCATCATATACAAGGGCTTGGCTAATAATAAATTAGAATAGAAAAATAAAATTTATGTAGCCGACCACAATATAATTGGAATAAGACTTTTAAGGTGATAATAATTTTCTCAATAAATAAAAAAATCAAATTAAAATTTTCACTCATACACACTACTTGAGTTCCTTGCTACTCATTGTAAATAAAAAATAAAAAAAAACTTCCGTTGCTACAACAGATCCGGAATAGTTGGGGTCTCTGGCCACCAACCACTGATCTATTAGTGTATTTATAACCAAATTGAGTTAATAACATATAAAATATCTAATTAATCAAATCATAAGCCTAACACTATGTTGGAACACCTTTGTTAGTGATTCCGGTAGTGATTTAGATTTTTAAATGGGTGGCTCCAATAAATTCAATTAATCAAATAATAAGCTTAATATCTGCTGGAAGCCTGGAACAGAGTCTAGGCCCCTAGGGTCTCTCTCTCTCTCTCTCTTTCTGGATACCTGTCTTTTCTTGGATAAGCTCAGTAACCTATGCAACAAAGTGATGTCAGGCATTGACTTCTTTCTTGGGCAGATTTTAAATCAGGATTTCCATCATTTCCAAAAATCAACAGTTGTCACCTCAACATCTGGTGGGCATTACAGTGATCATTAGTTGTATCAGCTGTAATCCGATTTAAACTTTATAAGACTAAATTTAATTTAATCAAATTAGTCTTATAAATTAAATTTAATCATTTCAAACTTTTGATTATATGATTCAATAGTGTTACATTATTTTTGCCCATTTCAGCATTTGATTCCACCATTTTGATGTTATGTTCCAGGACACAGCCAAAACCCAAAATTTTTTGTTTGGTAGAAGTGTATAACCCAAATTCCTTATAAAAAGCTGTGAGCAAAGAAACAGATTTTAGTGTACCTACTGGCTATGATTATTGTCATTTCCTTCACCTGCAAAAGAGCAGAATCTCTGCATAAAAGCACAAGAACCCATTGCCTTTGTTCCACCATTTCCTCTCCAATGCTTCACCAAAACACAGGTCTCCTCCAAAGTCCAAACCATAGAGCAATGAAGAGAAGAACAGCATTTCCCATGGCTGCCATCATCTCTCTCCTCTCCTCTCTCTTCATCCTCGCCTCTGCTACAGAAACTGAGTCAGACCTCCTTCTCACCTTTAAGTCCTCTATCCAAGACCCCATTAAGTCCCTCTCCACCTGGGTACATTCAACTTCAGTGCCAAACACCTCACTCACTAATCCCTGCAACTGGGTTGGAATCACCTGCACCCAAACCTCTCCTCCTTCAGTCATCTCTCTCAATCTCCAAGGCCTCAACCTCTCTGGAGACATCTCTCCATCTATCTGCAAACTTGCCAATCTCTCTCACCTCGACCTTGCAAACAACCTTTTCAACCAATCCATCCCGCTCCACCTCTCCCAATGCACTGCATTGCAGAATCTAAATCTCAGCAGCAATCTCATATGGGGTACTTTACCAGATCAAATCTCCAAGTTGGGTTCCTTGAAGGTTCTTGATTTGAGCAGCAACTATCTGGAAGGAAAGATTCCTCAGAGCTTGAGCTCACTCATTAGCCTCCAAGTCCTCAATTTGGGGAAGAACAGGTTTTCAGGTGAGCTTCCTTCTTCTGTTGTTGGGAACTTGTCTGAGCTTCTTTTTCTTGATCTATCTGAAAACCCATTTCTCACGAGTGAGATTCCTCTAGAGGTTGGGCAGCTTCAGAAGCTGCAGCAGCTTTTGCTGCAAAGGTCTGGCTTTTATGGTGGGATTCCTGATTCCTTTGTGGGTTTGCATAGGTTAGTGGTCTTGGATCTTTCTAAGAACAACTTGACTGGAAATTTTCCTTTGGGGTTTGGTTCTGGTTTGGCAAAGCTGGTGTCTTTGGATGTTTCTCTGAACAGCCTATCTGGGTCTTTTCCTACTGATATCTGCCATGGAAAAGGCCTTATAAACCTCAATCTCCACACAAATTTCTTCTCTGGTCTTATACCTGACTCCTTTCAGGACTGCTTGAATCTAGAGAGATTTCAGGTTCATAACAACGGGTTTGATGGGAATTTCCCTAATGGGTTGTGGTCTTTGCCCAAGCTAAAACTAATACGAGCAGAAAACAATCAATTTTCAGGAGAAATACCCATTTCAATTTCCATGGCTTCTCAATTAGAGCAAGTTGAAATAGACAACAACAGCTTTACGGGTAGAATTCCTCAGGAACTTGGAGTAATTAGCAGTATGTATAGATTCTCTGCATCTCTTAATGGATTCTATGGCAATCTTCCTGACAATTTTTGCGACTCGCCCGTCATGAGTATCATCAATCTCTCACATAATTCATTGTCAGGTCAGATACCTGAGCTTAAAAAATGCAGAAAGCTAGTGTCTTTGGCATTGGCAGACAATAGTTTCTCCGGACAAATCCCTGCCTCTCTAGCTGAATTACCAGTACTCACCTACATTGATCTTTCTAACAATAATCTCAGTGGGGAGATCCCAATTGGGCTCCAAAACTTGAAGCTTGCTCTGTTCAATGTCTCCTTTAACAAGCTTTCAGGCCGGGTCCCATTTTCGCTCATATCTGGCCTTCCTGCTTCATTTCTGCAAGGAAATCCTGACCTATGTGGCCCAGGATTACCCAATTTATGCGCCGAGGAGAGACCGAAAAGGAGGTCTGATCAGCCTGCTGTCCTTGTTTGCTTGCTGATTTCAATTTCATTTGTAGCTGGAATGATGATCGTTGTTGCTGGATTCTTTGTAATGCATCGATCGATCCAAAAAAGTCCCATCAGGGTTGTTATAATTCAATGTTCTTCTATCCATTGAGAATTACGGAAAAGGATTTGGAGATGGGAATGGATGAGGAGAATGCCGTCGGCAGTGGGGCATTTGGAAGAGTTCATGTAATCAATCTACCAAGTGGTGAATTTATTGCTATCAAGAAGCTTATGAACACAGGTTCTTTGTCTTCAAAAGCTTTGAAGGCTGATGTCAAAACATTAGCAAAGGTTAGGCACAGGAACATTGTTAAATTATTAGGTTTCTGCTACTCTGATGACTCGATCCTTCTGATTTACGAATATCTCCAAATGGGGAGCTTAAGAGATGTGATGCGTAGATCAAATATTCTGTTGGAGTGGAATATCAGGTTGCAAATTGCAATTGGAACTGCACAGGGCTTGGCTTATCTTCATAAGGACTGTGTTCCTCATTTACTGCACAAGAACATCAAGTCTAGGAATATTCTTTTGGACAAGAATTTTGAGCCTAAGATTGCGGATTTCGGACTTGATCGTATAGTTGGAGAATCTGTGTATCAGTCAGTTATGGCATCTGAATCAGGTTCCTCTGTTTACATGGCACCAGGTATTGTGCTCCTGTTTCTGTTTCTGATAATTTCTGCTTGTGTGATTCTTTACTGATACTTTACTTTTTCTTAATTAGTTTGTTTATCTGTAGTTATGCTAGAATCCTTCATGAATAAGTCACTTAAGCTACTTCTATTTTTCACCCTTAACGTATAGCAGTTCATGACATTTTGTTTTCATTTTAGTAGTATATGATTTTTATCTATATTTGTCGTAAAAATAGCCTCACAAAGCTGACCTTGGATAGATGGGATAGGTGTTGAAAACAGTGATGATGGTTTAGCTTGCGTTGAAGCAAATGTAAAATAGGATTGGTTCATATTCTACTCAGTTATACTGATAGTACCATTGAAATCTATGTGAGCTTATATCATTTGGTAAAAGCGGGTTGGAAGAAATGGGTCAATCAGAAAATGGATGATCATACAAAAACACACAATCAATTCAGGAACCAATGAGAGCATACATAATACAGATTTAGGAATCTGATAGAGGTTCTTGTTTGGCAAACCCCTAAACATAGAATTAGTTGATTTGGCACAAGATATGTAATTTGAAAGAGATCTTTATTTTTTTAAACGAAACAACATGAACATTTTGACACCAAGAGAAGTAATATATGATTCCTTCTCTGAACAATCAAGTAATAAACATTTTAGTATCTTAGACTTCAAAAGAAAAAAAAAGTGTAAGAACATTATATCAATTTTAAAATAATGTTCACATTAGTACTAGAAATATTTCTAATCTGAAAGTATCATGTCCCAATATCTGACATGGGGTACATAACATTGCCCATTTCAAATAATCCATGCAACTTAGATGGGATACAACACAAGTATATGATTGTGAGTATTCATGCGTCCACATCTAACTCCTCGTATTTAACATTTAGAGCCTTATTTCTCATCTCTCTTCTCTACTTGAGACTGGAAAGATTTTAGTTCATTTATATATCTGATGTAATTATCTATATACATGAGCTTGCCCATAAAAAAACATGTAAAGATTTACACTTTGTCCAACTCTTGCACTATGTCCTTGATGTGCAGTGTGTACGAATGTATATTTCTCTATGTAATACTTGTACTGAAATTGAGATTTATGTATAGACAAAATAAATCTCTAATGCATCATTATTTTACTAAATCACAGAACACGGGTGCATTAAGAAGGCAACTGAGCAAAAGGATGTTTACAGCTTTGGCGTAGTGCTACTCGAGCTAGTAACTGGCAGGCAAGCTGAGCAGCCGGAATCTGACTTTGTTGATGTCGTGAAGTGGGTGCGGAGGAAAATCAATATGACAAATGGAGCTTTCCAAGTTCTGGATCCCAAGGTCTCAAGCTCATACCATCAATATATGTTGAGAGCTCTGGATATTGCGCTTAATTGCATTTCAGTCATGCCTGAGAAACGCCCGACTATGTTTGAGGTAGTGAGATCACTTCAATCCCTCGACTCCAAAAGCCAACCCACTCCAAGCTGGTTACCTGGCTAACTACCTGAGTCCAGAAGAAATTTGGAATTTTGGTTATAAGCAGTAGGTAAATAATACCATTACCATCTCTAACAGGTTTTGTAAATACAAGAGCAGAATACTTCGAGCTATTCACATTGGGTTTTCTTACAGTTTTTTTGTTGGTTGGAAATGGTTTATGTTCTAAGAACCAGCTTCTTGTAGCCCCTGGTTTGTTGATTGAATGAAATCATGATGATACCAAGTAGAGCTTCTGTTAATAACAGAATGATAAGTAGCCACCATGGTTTTAAAAATCGGCCGATACCGGGCCGATATTTCATTGAGATATCGGTCTCTGTTATATCGGACATCCATATCGCCAAAATATCGCGATATTTCGGCCGAGATGAAGTTCATCTCGACCGTAACGAGATATCGGCCGATATTTTGAAAATATCAAAATATCGGCTGAGATTATATAAAATACCCACAAACCCTAATTTTTTTAACCTTTTCTCCATCTTCATCTTCTTTCCCTCTCATCTCATCTCCATACTCCTTAGAGCAGCCACCATATAAGTAATGGGAGTTATGAGACTATATAAAAAGTGGCACAGGTTTTTAAGAAGGGACATATTTGTTTTCAAAGGAAGAACTTCTTGCCGGGAGATACCCCGAACCCCCTTCGTGAAGCGCATGTTTTAAAGAAGTGACAATCATGAAGACAAAAGAATCCTACTTGCCTATGATAGCTAGGACTCTTTTGCTCGTTGTCTTTCCTTTTTTGTACTTGGATGTCTATTATTATCATAAGTTACTAGATATGATATTAAACCTATTTAATTATTTTGGAATGATATAGTAGTAAAGATTGTGTAATATACTAATTCATGAACCAAAATGTTTTATATTGAGTTAGATTTGATGTTACTCACTTATTTTTTCCTCGATCTAGTATTTTAAAGTGTAGATCTAAATTTTTTTATTTTAAAAAATTGGGGCTTTTCTTGAAATCAATTATATTTTTCCACATTAATGTTCAAATGCATTGATAATGTGTTAGTTTAAAATAGATTTATACTTTTAGAAAAAAAAAAGTATGAGTTTTTGCCCAAAATTATGGTTGTATTATGTCAAATTTATGATATTTTAGCTTATTGATCATGAGCATCAATAATGGTTGCATTATATGAAATACTGGAGAAAAAAGCGAACAGTGACACAAACAGGTTTCATAACTTAAGGTGACTGAGATTTTGATTTATTGTTGTTACTAATGGAAAAAAATATTGTTTTCCAGTATTTTCTAATATTCTAGGTTTTTTGAATATTTTTGCGATTGTTTTGGATTAAAAAAAATTCACACCGCGACGGACCGATATCCGCGACGATATCGATTTTTCGGCCCGGCCGATACCGCGACCGAGACCGAAATTTTAAACCATGGTGGCCACATTGCTACATGCTCTAAAATGCAGTCATGTGGATTTTTTTTCTTTTATCGGTAACCGTGACTTAAATTAAAAGAGAATAGATACAAACAAAAGAGTACAAGAAGAAAAAAAAAAAACAAAGAGGTACAAGAGTAATATATCCCCTCATACCACAACTATATTATAAAATCCTCCCAAGAGGAAACTCTCTCAACACCTTGCTTGGCTAAAGCATCTGTCATTATGTTATTTGATGACCTATTCTTATTTTGAAAGCTAATATTAATGGTGGTGGATAATACTTGGATTTCATTGAAGAGAAACTGAAACTTTCATGGATAAGCTTTTCGGTTCGAAATTCAACTCACTGCATCATAAGAATCACTCTCCACAATATTAATAAGTATGTTATGTAGATAAAAATTAGAGAATTCCTTTCTACCCAAAGCCCACTTCGCAATCGTTAAAGTGATCTTAGAAATCAACTCCTCAGAAGTTGAGGAGGACCCCTTAAAAATTTTATCATTTCTTTCCTTCCAAATGGACCACAAAGTAGCAAATGGAGTTATCATCCAAAAATGTTATATCTGAAAGAACTAAACCTAGATGGTTTATTTTTCCTTCATGCATTCGAGGAAGTCAGCAAGAAAATTTTCCATTTACTCTTCCAGAAATGAATTTTTACAGTTTGACTCAGTTATACATCCACACAAGACAGGAGTTTGGGTAGCATGAATCTTAGTTAAGCATATAGTATCATCTTACTTTCTTTTTGTGAAGTAGGCAACTCCATCTTTCAAAAACATCTAATCTTCAAAGATGGGGCAAAGTCTTCAAATTAATGACTGTAGCCATGCCACCTAACTCATTAGCTGGATTTCGTTCGAGTTCGCAATTTAATTTGCTTCTGGAACATAGACCAAATTATTTTGTTGGGTATGAGCTATGTATTCGAAGTTAACCGGATTTGGGTTTTGGGGCATTTTGATCTTCAGTTTAATTGTTTTTTTTTTTTTTTTTTTTTTGCTATTGGAGGGTTCCCAACCCTTTGGGGTAGACTAATAATCCCTTCGGGCCCAAAGGGAAGCCGGGTAAACTCCCCTTAGCCCAAGTGTGAAAGTGCAGTTTTGAACCTACGTATCTCTGGGTGTAAACCGTGGTCCTAGGCCAATTGAACTACCTCCGATTTAATTACTGATCAGGTTTTGAGTTTAGAGGTATTTTGGTAATTGTGCGGACTTTCTTAGGACTTGAGTAAGTTGAAGTTACCTAACTTGTAAATGCCAGACCAAAGAGTGGAAAAAAAAAAAAAAAAAAAAAGAGTTTCTCCGAGTCCATGGACACAGACGTTTGGTTTGTGTGGTTGATTGTGGATCGCATATTTTCTCTCCCACAAGTGCACAACATTTTTGAACGTCGCGTCGAGTTGTGATGGGCCGGCAATCTATTATCAGATAAAGGCTTTAGGGCCGTCTGGATGAAGAAAACTATAGACATTACAAAAAACATGCGAGTGATTCTCTCTGATTGTTGCCTTTTGTCCACATCTCTCTCACAACTCGGTGATAAGTCAACTATTGTAGTTTTGAAAAGTACTTATGTAAAGCAACAGTTTAAATATTTTGAACACAGTTGAAAAACTTTTCGAGTTTACTCTTTATTTTTCTGAATAATTTTATTTTCTAATCATCCGAGTTGACTCTTGACTCTCCCGAAGTTGTTTGCATTCCGAATGATTTATTAGGCTAATCTAATTTTAAATAATTATAATTTATTTATAAGTAATTATGCATGAGGTTTGGAGTCAGTAATTTGAAAATAATGATTGGAATGTAATTTAAAACTTATATTTGATCTTTTGCTTTTGATTTTTGGACGAACAAATTTTGTAATTTATAATATTTTTCTTTTATTTTATTTATTGTTGTTACTATTATTGTATATATAAATTTAATAATTCGAATTGATTATCACGAATGCATGCAAATAAATGTATTTTTTATATTTTATAAGTAAGGGATTCATTTTTAAATATCTTTAAAATTATTCTTAAAAAAACATAATTCTCCTCGATCTCAGCTTGACTGTATCAGAGTCAATTTTTTTACATTGTACGAGTTAAGTCTGAATCCCGAGTTTTTCAACCTTAATTTTGAAGAATGAAATAGTTCAGGCGGACAATCTTTTTTGGGTTAGTTCGAGTCAGCTCTTTACCTGATCTAGTGGTATATTGGTGGGTGTTGTGACCCAATTGAATGGGTAGAGGAGTTTGTGCAAGAAGCATTGACAAAAGTAATAAAGAAAAAGGACCATATTTAGGTTTCTTGGACATACATTAAGATATAACAACTCATACTGTGCACTGGATTAGTAACATTAACATGATAAAACTAAAAGAGAAAATCATGGTACATTTGAAAACCAAAATCGGAGAAGATAGACGAAGAAGAAGCAGAAAACAACAGAATCACAGTAAAAATAAAAGTATTCTAAAATAAGTACGTTTTTAAAGGTATCAAATCTCGCTAGGAATCATCTGAAATGAATTCAAATGAACTCGAGTTAGAAGAAAAAATTGATCACAATTTGACCCGTTTTCTAATGAAACTGAAATCATCGAAAAATTCCATCATTGGAAAATTTTCGTAAAATCAGAATTACAAATAAGTCATTTTTTTATAAAAAAAAATACCCTATTTTTCATAAAATGGCATTTCAAATCAACCTTGACTCAGGGGGTCCACTAATTAGGATACTATTGAGTCTTTTCCAAACTCATATATTGCTTATTGAATACTATTAACAGTACCTATTACAGTTGCTTCCACCGAAAGAAGTTTTTCGAAATTAAAGTTAATAAAATGTTATTTATGATCAACTATGTTAGAAGAGAGATTAAGCGGGTTAGCCATTTTATCTATTAAGAAAAATATTTTGGAAAACCTTGAATACAAAAACTTGATCAATAAGTTTGCATCACAAAAGGCAAGAAATGTTAAATTCACTTAAAAAAATAAATCCCTCAACAAGCTCTAAAAAAAATAAAAACCCAAAATAAAAAAAAAACCTTTTTTTTTTTTTTTAAGTCCGCCAATGTACTACTCATAGTGTACATTGCCGGTCCCAAGTCCGGATTAAGGACGAGGGTTTTCTCATGTTACACATAGAAGTTAGGGGCCTCGTTTATACTTTCGCCTGGGGCCACATATTGTCTTGAGACGGCCCTGGTCACACATCTATGTAGGGCCTGCCTGGGCCCCACTAGGGAGGGCACTGGGGGATGAAATTATGAACAGATGTGGATAGACCCCTACTTGATCGACCTAACATCTTGATCAACGAGTTATAAGTTTTACAACTTTTTTTTTTTTTTGCTATTGGATGGTTCCTAAACTTTAGAGTTGGAGTAATCACTCCAGGGAAGCCGGTTAAACACCCCTAACCCCAAAGTAGTAGCATTAGTGGACTCAATATTCGATTCCTGAAGAAGAGAGAACCGGGAGTCGATATCAAGACCTCTAGCTCCAAAAGAGGAAGAAACCGCATGTTTTAACACCTTAGAAAGGTGTTTATAGTTGATCATACAGTCCAGTCCATTTGAATGAGAAAAGCCAGGATCCAGTGTAATTTGGGAGCTCCTTATGTGTGGTTCATTCCGATGGACTATTAGGTGGGCCCCACTATAACGTGTAGCCCCCGAACTTGGGGCATCCCCCCCCCCCCCCCCCCCCAAATTTAAAAAGAAAAACCGTTAAAATTATTAAAAATTTAATGTTAGTTTTTATAATGGCCCCACATAAAATCTCTTTTTTCACAATGTCCCAAGGCCTACATTCTGGTTATGCTCCTGATCAGGTGCCCACCAAATCACCTAAAAGAAAAATTAGGTGCACACTATATAATTTCTTATACTCACAAGTCAAAAAATCACAATCATCATTGCTTTTGAATAAACCCAAACAATACACTAGTTACTTTTGTAACGAGCACCTGTAATGTGCATGAACCTTGCACTTCTAAATTTTTTTAGACATATCTCTCTCATGTTCATGAACCAAACATCAAACTGATCGAATGTTCAAAATGTAGGACAAATGATCCCATCATTTGCATCCAACGAAACCACAAAGTTAATTGTATCAGCCAAAACATAAACTAAAACCTCAAAACCTCGATCCAACTGGGCTGAAGAAGCTACCATGGCAATTGGCAAGTCAATCGAAAGAGCGAGGCAACTTTACTGAATTAACAACAACCGGTTCAAAAACATGTAAGAAAAAAGAAAAAAAAAAAGGAACAGAGTGATTAAATCCAACAAAATTAATGAATACCACATAAAATTATATTATTAAATTATTAATTTAATGGTGGGACCAACTTCTATTTGGATAAAATTTGAGCGTAGAAGCGTAGAGTTTCACTCCTAACGAAGGATGATTCTCTTTAATTAAAAAAAAAAAAACACCAAGCCTCAGGATTTCTCTAGGTTAGTGCCGCAGAGGACCAGAGTCGCAGGATTCCTCCTTCTCCTTCTCACATGAAGTGCGTGCATGCGTGTCAGTCACATCACGTAGTGATTTCATATTAGTTAGCGACTCAGCGTTGAAAGCCGCTAGGGCTAGAGCCGGTGGACAAGCCAGCCAGCCCGCTCACACACGCACGTGAATGCGCCTCGTCAGCAACACCTTGGCGCTGACCTTTCGCCACGTGAACGGTACGCCTGGAAAGAAAGCGACTCCTGATAAAAGGAGACGCTGGTCAGATTGGGCGGCTGCAAAGGCCAGGCCACCTATAACTTTCTGCAATTACCAAATCATCCCTGCAATACGTAGGAAATAAAGATAGTAATCACATCATAGTGAGGCCCACCTTGAATCCAACGATCCTAATTAATATTAATCCTGAGCTTGCCAACGAATGGAATCCACCTATTATCAATCAAACTCCTTTCAATTGGTATTACTATTTGATTTACTCATACCGATTCTCTCTTTTGTTTTTTTGAATGTTTATTGATATCATGTTTCATGCGCGTGACTTAATAATTTCAACTAAAAATTCGATGATTTGAACTCAAGATTTAAATCACCAAGTGAGGGATCCGGATCTCAGAGAGCGACACGAGCGGGGGAGGAGGAAAGAGAATTTGCTTTTCTCTTTCCTTCGCCCCCATAGGCGGCGACCCCTAATTCGTCTAAACAAGGCTCCCATGTTTGGACGAAACAGGGGATCGTTTCCCCAAGTGAGGCTATAGGTTGTCGAATTATAGTTATCATTAGATTGAATTTCATAAAAAAAAGAGATATAACTCAAAAAAACTATTAAATTTTTTTTCTGGATAGAAACTGTTAATACTTTAAAGCTATTAAAATAAATATTTTGATGATATAATATCTTACTCAAAATTCTATATTAATCATGAGACCTTCTCATCACACCATCCATCCTCACTCAAGAGCTCCCACTGAAAGCAAACCCAAGTATATTTTGCAAACCTTCTATATGTTGAGTCATTGCATGTAATATACAAACTACAAAGTGATAAACATTAGCTTGCCTTAGTCCCATAGGAACATGTTGGGTAGGATCATCACTTTATACTCCTGATTGAAAGAGAAATTTGGCCCACCACTAAAACTCAGGCAATGCTTGTTTTCCAGCAAGGTGAAATATGTGAAAAAGTAATTGGTGGCAGTCATTCGTCGTTCACTTTATCGAGAAATATACCTCACCGTACCATTACCTCTTGTAATTCGACACGAGGGAGAATACTAGTATAGTGTTTTTTTTTTAAGATTTAAGACTGGTGTGGGCCCTGCAGTCGCTTTAAGCAGCGGTGTGGATTGTTTGTTCTCCTATTAGGTTCATCACCCCTGAAAAAAAAGAAAAAGAGAAAGGTTGGGAGGTTTCGGTTTATCTTATTAAAGAAATTGGAGGAGTGAAGAGGGGCAGCGTAGTAAAAATGCAAGTAAGAGAAGTGTTTGAAGCGCGTTCCAAAAAAGAGGTCGGCTTCATCCAATCTCTTTCTTCCCCATTTCCAATCAAACGATCCCTAATGACCGACCAATTTCGCCTTCTTTCTTCCCCCTCTGCCTTTAAATCCCATCAAAACCCCCACTACCTTTTTCCTTCATTCACAAATACCTCCTCTTCTCTTCTTTCCCATCTCCACAACAAACAAGAAGAGACTTTGAAATACAAGGGAGGAAGGAAAGATGGCGCAGAGAGAGAAAGAAGAGACCGAATTCAAGGTCCCCGAGACCCTAATCCTCTGCGTCAACAACTGCGGCTACTCAGGAAACCCCGCCACTCAAAACATGTGCCAGAAATGCTTCCAGGCAGCCGGATTCCACTCCCCTCCGCCCTGCGCCGCCCTCGAGAAGCCCAAGCCCGCCTCATCCATCAGGCCGGTCGAGGAGGAGAAGCCGGCCGATGTCATCCAGATCCTGACTTGCGAGACGGCGGATCCTCCGGTTAGGCAGGTGAATCGGTGCTCGTGCTGTAAGAAGAAGGTGGGTCTGACCGGTTTCCGGTGCCGGTGTGGAGATCTGTTCTGCTCGGAGCACCGGTATTCGGATCGGCATGCGTGCGGCTACGACTACAAGTCGGCTGGAAGGGAGGCGATCGCCCGGGAAAACCCGGTGGTCAGGGCGGCGAAGATCGTTAGGATTTGAGCAGGGTGGCGCCGGCGGAGATGGTTGGTTTTTGAGGGGTTGTGGAGAAATTATTAAAAAAAAAAAAAGGACGAAAAAGAAAGAAAAATTAAAATAACGCGTTTCCATGTCCTCCATACGCGGAGTTCGGCAAAAAGAGAAAAGGAATCGAAGAGGATTGTGGGGTAGGAACAAAAAAAAAGAAGGGAAATTCATAGGGTGGTCTTGTGTAATTATCTTAGGTTTGTGTGATGTAAGTTTTTTTTTTTTTTTCTAATTTTCTTTTTAATGTATATAAATCGATTGAAAGATAGTTATTCAGCCAAATTAATTGTGGGTCTCCTTGAGCTGAGCAGATGTGTGAATCTTTAAATTTTTATTTTTTTTTTAATTTAAAGATGAACGGTTGATATTAACATCAAAGATACCAAGTGGATGCATACATCAGCAAATACGTGTATCCAGCGGTGATGAAGAGGCTACAAGCCTAGGGCTCTAGTCTCGAAGTCGTGAAACTCCATACTAGGTCCCACCCACATGTCAAAAATATATTAAAAAAATTGAACAGATCGAATTGGATTCCCTGTGTGTGTACTGACACTGTACCGGATGTTTTAAAATTTTACCTAGACAAGGAGGAGCCCCACCGTGGAATCAAAGAGCTGTCCATGTGATAGGGCGTTTGCTCCATGGCTCCACCCAGCTATCGATCCCTCCATCCCTAGCGAGCATGTCTACTTTTACTTTTCTGGCCACTTAAAAGAAAAAAAAAAAAAAAAGGCCCCATCGCATATATGAGAAGAACGTCATTATTACATGTGATCCAATGTGCAAAAGATTGTCTTAGTCACATTTTTAATAATAGTCTTAATCACGTTCTTAATAATATACTCAAATCCTGTGGGGATGAGTTTTAGGATATCCAATACAAAAAAGGAAAGTGTCGATAATTTTGAGCAGTTCAAATTTTCAAATGGTTGGCCATGAAAGAGTGGAACTCACACTCAGGAAAGCTCTAGTGCATTCGGACTCATCACTTCTGATGGGAAACTTATGATTGGGCCTCACCTTTGGGGCTCAAAATGAATGCCCTCCCCATGTCCAATATGCCCCCAAAATTTTATTTCCCGAAGAGTTATCCCATTACGAGATTGGGCATACGAATAATAACATTAGTGACATGCTTTTAATCAAATGCCCTACACTCACACTCACTGGGGTGCCGGTGCCACTTGGGCAAGGCAGGCTGGGCCTATATGTCCTGCATTGGGATGCCACTTGGGCAGGACAAGCCCCAGCCCACATGTCCTGCCCATGTGAAAATGCAACTGGGACTTGGGCTCAAGATCGGGCTTCGGCTAAGTCAATCGAGTTAGTCATATGACATGACTTGGAAGTTCGATTTTATTCATGTGAGGTAGGGCACAAGTGGGAATATACGTCAAGAGAACCAAGACTAAAGATCAAATCTATATGATATCTATTTAAATCTTTGAAAGGCACAATTGCAAAAATGAGAAGGTGGTCGTACATGAGTTTTGCTTGGCTAATAAAAGAACAAACAAATCTATATAATAAGGGGGGACAGTTTTTGAATTCTTGGATTCTTTTTCCACCCTTGGATTTATGTACATAAATTTTAGGGCTGAGAAGAAACTCAAGATCTTGGTAATTTTGTAATTTTTTGAAAACAAAAGGGGCAATAAAGATCTTGGTAATTTTATAATTATTTGAAAACAAAGGGACAGTAACTTCTTGTGAGATCTTGGTAATTTTGTAATTATTTGAAAACAAAGGGGGAGCCGTGAGATCTTGGTAATTTTATAATTATTTAAAAACAAAGGGACAATTACTTCTTTGAAGGTTAATTGTTTTTAGTGCATTTGATTATTGGGTTAAGGCTAGAGATTTATTTTTCTTTGCATTATTCTTCTTTGGGAGTCTGATTACTGGATTATTTTTTTGGTGTATTTAATTTAATTGAAAATTTTTGGTGATTAGTATTTGATGATCTAAATGCCTAATTAACTTATTGCATTCCTGAATTTTCTTTGTTATTCTGATTGTTTAATTGTGGGGTCTTTCTGTTTACTTCTTTTTATTTTATTTTTAATTTGATCATATTTGATTAAATTATTACATTCCTATATATATAAATAAATATATTCTTAAAGTCACCGGAAATTTCTTATGTAAAAATATTTAAGCCCTTCGCCGGTTTCAGTTATTTACACAATAGGATGTTCGCCCGGCCGTTTCTCTCTTTTTCCTCATGGTGCAATCCAAAGTACACCTTTCTGCTTTGATAATTACTCACAAGTTCGCGAAAATCATGTGAGTTACACTGACACATTTCCTTGATTTTTACACCACTTGAAATCTCCCCGCTCACTCCCTTCCTCTCATGATTTTGAGATGCAGATATGTTAGGATAGGGGTGCCTGTGTAGCCTCATAGTATGAGGATAGTATCCTTGATTTTTTTTATATTTCTCAGGTTATCCCTACCTTGGGCGGGACTAATCCCCGGCCCCACATCTACACCCACACAGACGGAGGATGGTTTAACGCCCGAGGCAATCGATGCCAGGACCTTTGGAGAGCAAACTTATTGTCCTAACCACTAAGCCAACACACGATTGGGTATAGTATCACTTGATTTTCGTGACAAAGCCTCTGTTCTCTGTCCGTGTGCGTGTGTAAGCATTGGCTATAGCTCAAAGAATGCCCGTCAGCAGCCAATGGAATTTTTCATTTTGATAATCTGAATCATATAAATGAGAAGGTAAATCTTCATTTTTTTTAAAGCACAAAGAAAGCAGTGCTAACAATAAAAAATACCAAAAATCTAAACTTCCTTTTTTAACTTCTTGAAGTCTTTGTTACATTGATCAAACATAAGATCATTTATATGGCTTAAAGGAATATCAGAGATAGGTTCAGTGGGCTGCTCAATGCCTTCACACGAAGCCATAAATGGTGATGGTTCTCGACTATATTCATCTGCCAAATAGAGCAGGTTAAACAGAATTTAATGATACAACTCCAAAAAAACTTTCTAAAGTAATCATTTTTCTATCAGTTCTACAACATTGATCTAGTTTTCTAATGGCCAACATGCATTTAACAACCTGGTATGTACAGAGATTAGATATGCCTTCTAAATTAAGTGATGCTGTTTTGAGGCTTACCAAAAATTGTGTTCAAAGCAGTTGGGGGTGGGGTGACCATGAAGTTCAGGCCGAGGTAAAATCCCATGGCTAAGAATATCGTTACCATTGCATAAGCTGGCACTGCCAATGCCCAATACCTGAAAATACAATTATAAATTCAAAAGCTTGGGACAACAAAAAATACATACATAGATAAAATCTATTTCAGTAAATTGCAATCATGTTATAACAGCAGAGAAAGGACAATTTAACAAATCATCAGTTTGATCTATATGATTTTTAAGTAATAGCATGATTTTAAGTAAGAAATTTAGAAAAATAATTAAATTACATGTTGGTTAGTGCAAATGCCTGTTTTTATCATTCATTATTTCCTCATAGGCAGAACGGTGCACATAGTTTCCTGTATAGCCGGACTGGTAAATATATATATATTTTTTTAATTCTATAGAAGGTTCACATGCAAATTAGAATTGTAAATATAATATTAAGAATAATAAAAGGTTCACCTGTGAATTAATTATCTAATTTTGATAACTAATTTTAAAATTTAATCAGAAATCAATACAAGCTTAAGTTAGAACAAAAGAACTCCACCAAAAGAGCACTTCAGATAATGGTTTGCAAAGGAAAAGTTAGTTACAATATGCATATCAACATCATCATCATCTCATATAACACTATTGTACACAATTGGGCTGGCCCTACTATTTTCATGATAGGTAACGCCATAACACTATTGTACACAGGAAGTAGATGCAGGAAGAACAGCATGGGTACATAAAAGCTTTAATTAAATAGAGGTCTTTGTTAAATATAAACTCTTAAATTGGATAATTGTAAATAGTTGAGATTTTCTCCACAAATGAAAAAAGATTTTTTTCTTACTTCCTCTTCAAATTGATTCTCAGAGGATAGTCCTCCAGTGTCTGCATTAAAGTAACAGGAACAAGGCAACTTGAGGATATCTTTCGAGTCAAAACATTTTCTTTGACATACTGCTAGAGATACAACTGGATCCGTTTATCTCAAGGACAAATATCAGTCAAAATGCCACTGGTATCTAGCACACCTTCTTGCCATCAATTTATTCAATCAGCACATTTTGAAGATGCTCATTTGTTGCAATCATGAGTCTGGGTTCAATTGACAAAAAAACACTTCTTTTCTTTCATTTATGAATTATCACGGGTATCAATTAACTCAACAATTAGATCAGTGTAGTTATCGTGTCATTAGTCTAGGGTTTACTTTTTTAACCATAGGTATTCTTTTGGGAGTAGTATGGGCTAATGAGGCATGCGGGTCTTATTGGAATTGGGACCCCAAGGAAACTAAGGCATTTATTACTTGGACCATATTCGGGATTTATTTACGCAGTAGAACAAATCAGAGCTTTCAGGGTGTGGATTCGGCAATTGTGGCTTCTATTTACTGAATAAAAAAAAATCATCGGTTGTTTTCTCTGTCACAGAATTAAACACTGTTGGCATTAGAGAATGGATCTCTCAGCAATGAAACGAAAATCTTGCACAGAACCAGATGAGACATCGAAAGTTGACACACAGTTTCAACCTGCGATACTTTCGGGCTTTTCAAAAAGTTCACTAGCACATGCTGGTGGGTCACTTCTATATCATGGCCACCTCTCTCTCTCTCTATATATATATATATATGTGTGTGTGTGTGTGTGTCCAAATGACATGCGTCAAACCAACCTTGTGGTTGCAACAGTAAGCACCTTAAAACTGTGGTACAAGCTCTTTTCAGAATACACCTTCACTTTCATAAGAATAAGGTGAAAAGGCAGGAGCCCACCGTATATTTGGTTTAGGGCACATCAAAATGCTCCCCAGAAGTTCCTTGTTTAACAGAAGATATGGGTTAAACAAAGTGGCATATCACAAGCAAAGGAAATAGAACAGTCAAGAACAAGATCACAACCAAATGTTTCATTCCAATTATTCATAAAGAAAGATCACTTTTATCAATGATGTACAAAACAATTAAAGAGGTTGGGTGGGACTTACTGACCTGCTCGGGTAGTAGGTGATTCCTAGAAAATGTAGCCAATTCTCAGGAATATATGCCCATGCCAGGAAAATAGCTGCCAAAAGAACGATGCCAATGGAAGTGGATGAAAATTTAGGTTTAGACCAATTCCGGTTCAAATATCAGGCATGAGGAATATTTATATAAGGCCCATTCATTACATGGAATTGAATTCCTAGGAATTCTACGAAATGTATTCCTAAAAGCAGATAAAACTTAAGGAAGCAAATCTCCCCTTTAATGGAAAATGAATTAAGGGGAAATGGGAAATGAATACCCAGCCATCAAGTTAGCAAATTAAATCCTAGAAAAATCAGAGTCCCCTCAACACCTCCACTTTATATCCTTCACCCCTTACTTCCTCAACAAGCCTTTGCTAAAACCCGTATTTTAAATGAACTCCTAGGAATTCAATTCCATGGAAACAAACATAACCATAAAGGTGTGTTGAAAGAGACCTGTTGCGACTACAGCTGAGATAGAGCCCACGAATCCATAAACTTCAGAAGGTTTAGGACCGTGTTCTTCAGAAACAGCAAAAGCAGAAGCCTTTTCATCTGGATCCAAGAGAGAGACGCTTGCTCTCTCCTTTGACAAACTCAGCATTCTCCGAGGGCTGCTCACTGATGAATCTGCCATAGTTTGCTTGTTTAAGCACTATTATCTGAATCACGTCCTGTTTTCCTGTCACGAAGGAATTCATACTTGATAAATCCTCAATAGCCATAGTCGGACAACCAATTAGAATCTCCAAGCAAAACCCTAATTAAAACCCCTTATCATACCCCTCAATTCGAAAATCAAATCTTTAGGAACACACGCCTCTTATCATACCCCTCAATTCGAAAATCAAATCTTTAGGCACACACACGAACACACGCCTCTTATCATACCCCTCAATTCGAAAATCAAATCTTTAAGGAACAACACATATCCAATCTTTAGGAACACACACACACACACCCCTCAATTCGAAAATCAAATCTTTAGGAACACAACACACATATCAAACATTTAGGAACGAACACACATTTAGGAACATTTAGGAACGAGCACGCACGCACGCACGCACGCACACAAAAAACTCGAAAATCAAATCTTTAGGAACACAACACACATATCAAATCTTTAGGAACACACACTCTTTAGGAACACAACACACAAATATCAAACACACACACACACACACACACACCCCCCCCACCCTCAATTCGAAAATCAAATCTTTAGGAACACAACACACACATATCAAATCTTTTAGGAACACACACACACACACACACACACTCTCTCTCTCTCACACACGCACGCACGCACGCACAACACACACACACACACTGGAGAGGCTTCATCTTCTTCTCCTTTCAGAGAGAGAGAGAGAGACACACTGAAGAGGCTTCATCTTCTTCTCCTTTCAAAGAGAAAGAGAGATTCAACAAAATTAAAACTTCTATTAACAAAAATGCAAAAAGCAGTAAATAAGAGAACAAAAGTAGGAGCAAGTGCACAAGGAGCATATAAAGCGAGAGATCAGATATGATGAGAAAGAGTAACTGTGAAGGCACTCTAGAAGATAATAATGGTCTATAGAGTAAGGTACTGAAAAATGTAATAACATGTGGGTTATGGTCCACCTATGCTTCCGGTAATCCTAGTTTCTTTCTAATAAGAGTAACAGTGTGAACAGGACTCATCTTCAACTACTGTTCTCATTCAAAGATGAAAGAGACACTGAGCTTGCCATCCAATGGGGATGCATTGAGAACCGCCATAGAAAGGAAGAACGTAAAAATTTAGACATCGCAGAGATAAGAACTCCTTTCCTTTTAATGGGAAACATTATAAATTTAGGAAATCTGGAACTTTTAGAGATCCAGAAAAGAGACAAAAATCTCAAGCGGAGAAGATATTGGAAGCGAAATAGCTCTACCAGTAAGAGAATTCCCAATTATAGGAAAACTTCTGAGTCTAACAACAAAGAATGGATCTGAGGATCTTACTCTAGAGTTTAGCAGACTAACCACTTGTTAATCCTCTAAGCTACTACTTTCAAAACTTAACTAAGTTTTTGGAAGAATTTCCAGTACAACACTGGACTCAAGGATACATAATTACTATCTTAAGAAGTATTAAGACAGGAATAAAGAATTATGACACAGAGGAGTTTCTCAAACATATAAACTCCAATTTATACCAAATAGCTATTGAGCACAGAAGCTTGCTCATAGAAGTTTGCAAATGCATGCAAACTATTCAGTCCCATCATAGGTACTTCTTATGGGAACAATTTAGAAATCTTTACGGAGTAACTCCGCAAACCTATTTTATTGAAACATTCAATAGATTTAGAAATCATAAGCAAATTTCTGAGGATGCTATTCAGCAAGGCTTTGTCAAATTTGCTCAAGATAGGATAAACGAACTTAGCCTATCAAGCAGAGAAGACTCTTCAGTTAATAATGACTGAACAAGACCTGATTAGATCAGAGCAGAGACCATCGATAGCAACCCGTATATATCCTTGGATATATGGGACTAATGACTTTAGAGAAAACAATTATGTTCTCCTTACAGGAAATCATAGGCCAAGTGCAGAATGTTGGCACGATGGCATTCGCATGTTCCAACATGCCTCACATCCTTAAACAAGATCCTAATATAAAAGATCTTGTAGCTTTAGGAAACTATCAAAGTGATAGAATGAACTGGATGTTTAAAGCCATAGGGAAACTTAGCGTTACCCAAGCCGAGATAGCTAACGAATCTATGCTAAAAATAGATTTAATTAGCCATGCCCTAGAACAAATTGGGAAAGAAATCCTTGAAAATTTTGGAGAAGCCTTCCAACAGATGTATGTAGGCTCTTTTGAAGAGAAAACCCCCAATGAATTCCTGTTTAGAATTCAAGATATTATCACCTCAGGAGGACATAAGTTCCTGATTCAAAAAAAAACCAACTGTCTTCGAGGAGGACTACTCTTCTTCGTTCACCGATGATGTTAATCAGAAGCTCAATATTAGGGAGATTTTGGACAATTCTAGAAACATTTTCCTTAATTAATCTCTGCAGGCTCAACATCAATCTGTCTAACGATTGTATATGTAAGACATATCTTGTATCCGTATATAACTGGTATATCGGGTCCTCCATAGAGTTCTCATAATATGGAATCTCTATATAAATAGGTAGTTCAGTGATAGGGTCCATTTCTGAACTACGGATCTGTGCGTTTCTAGATGTTCCTGGAATATCAGTCATCTTAATGACTAAAGGAGTCAACCAAGAAAGGCTGGCTCTGATACCATTAGCACTGTTTAGCCCCATATTCTGCAAGGCCGAGACATGCCAGGATACCTCAGAACACCTTTTTACGCTTGTTGCCTCTCGACAACTACAACCCAGCGTCGGGCCCCAGCTGACCGGGCCACCCTGGAGCCAAGAGCCTGAACTTCGTCTCACATCATTCAGTGAGAACGCTCCATAGGTCTGGACACCTCTTGGGAATGGATACCGCTTGGGCGAGGTATTACTCCATAAGTGCTCTGATACCATTAGCACTAGGGTAGCAGCGGAAATGCTAGCCTGAGACGTGCCAAGATCCCTCAAAGCTACTTTTTACACCAGTTGCCTCTCGACAACGGAAACCCATCGTCAGGCCCTAGCTGACCGGGCCATCCTGGAAATAAGAGCCTGCACTTCGTCTCAACCTGTCATACAGTGAGAACTCTCCATGGATCTGGTAACCTCTTGATTTGGGCGAGGTACTTTATAACCATAATAGCTCTGATACCAACTGGGCTATTTTCAAGAGAGAGAGATTTTGGGTTCTTGGAGGGGACGTTGGGTGACTACTTCACAAATTTTCAAACTATCACAGAGGGAACCTTGGAGAGGGCATTCATCTTCTTCTCCTTAGAGAAGAGGAGAGAGAGAGCCGCCCAGAGGCGAGAGAGAGGGGACCGAGCATGGAGGAGAGAGAGAGAGAAGGAGAGAGAGAGAGAGAGAGAGAGCGAGACGGAGAGCGAGAGATGAGAGCGGAGAGAGAGCGACGAGAGATGGAGAGAGAGAGAGAGCGCGAGGGATGACGATAGGGAGAGGAGGAGAGGGAGAGAAGAGAGAGAGGAGGAGAGGCGAGAGCGAGACGAGAGAGAGCGATAGAGAGAGAGCGATAGGAAGGAGAGATTTTGGGTTCTGGAGGAGGGACGTTGGGTGAATACTTCAAAATTTTCAAACCTATCACCGGGGCCGATGGGCTTGTAAAATGATCAGCCCGGGTCAACCCATACTCCACTTCGTTACACCAGGCTCAACCTAAGCCTGCTCTGCTTTGCTTTTGGTTTGGGAATGGGATGTATTCAGGCCCCATTGGATTGATTTGGCTCATTTAGCATCCATATGCAATTATACTATATTAAAGTTGTGTGTTTTCAAGCTAATTTTGACCGTAACTTCTAATTTTGACCGTTAGTTATAACTAGTCTCTACAACTTACGCACGTTCTCCTCCCACTTCCAACATGAAACTACTCAAGTCTTCTTCCCACTTTTCGCTCTTCTCAACAACTTCATTTCCACCTCCAATCTCTTGTACCCTTTCTCTGCATATTCTCAGTTTTCTTTTCACCTTACATCTCTTGCTTCATTTCTAGTCTAGACTCTTGGATTAAGAAAAGAGATACCATCATAATCTTCTCTTTTTTTATTCTTTATTTAGAATTTTATGCTCTATCTATACAAAATCGTTGTTAGAAAGTGTTAGAAGATAATTTACATGACATGAATTTCTTTTTAATTGATACTTTATATATGTTATTACAAATTTAATCAGCAAACAAGCCCATGCTTAGCACAGGTTATTGTGCTAGTAACTAATTACCCCAGCCATATGCCTTTAAACGTTATTAGGTGCATTTATTGTATAAACTAGTAACAAAAACCTGTGCGGATGCAGGGACAAAACATTAAAAAGAAAGAAATGTGCAAATGAAGAAAAAGAGTTAAAAGTAAAAATGAAATTTAACAATTAGATTTTAATGTTTTTAGAATATATTTTTGAAGAAAAGAATGGTTATTAACGAGCACTTAGGGCCTGCTGGTTTGCATTAGCATACATAGGAATTCATGATTAAATAAGCTCCCCATTTGGTTATTAAATATGTGAGGGAATTGAATACATAGGAATTCATGGTCAAATGAGCTCCATGGGATTATTCAAGAGCTGAGGGATCAAGGATGTGAGGTAAAGAGTGAAGGGTATAAGATGAAGATGTAGATGAGACTGTAACTTTCCAGGGTATTGAATTATTAGGGTGATGGATCAATATTCATTTCTCATCTTCCCTGATTTTCTTTTTGTGAGAGGGGAGGTTATTTTTGTATATTCACCTTGGATCTTCATTTTTAGCCACTCATGACATGAACTCTTATGTATTCAATTCTGCTGCATTCCATGCAAACAAACATGCCCTTTTTTTTTGTTGGGAGGGAACAAACACGAACAAACATGCCTTTGGTTTCCGGCCCATGGACCTAGAGAGCTAGAAAATTACTCATCACGATTTAAAAGACTCAGTAACATGTATAGCAGATTAGCAGTATAGGTCACTGGAGCTGACCAACTTCGATTGGTTTTGGGATGCCATAACCTATATGGGCTTGTTGACTACATGGGCTAGGCTTGGGCAAGTTTAGCTCGTTGATTATGTACGCTAACCCATTAGGAAACCTGTACTTGCACTCCATCCCCACTTGATTCTAGATTACAAGGCCAGACCCATTAACAAAATCAAATGAAGAGAAGCCTGAACCTAGGCACAAATAAAGGGTCTAGACACAGTGGCGGATCCAGGATTTTCGTTTGGGTGGGGTGGGTGATTTTTTCAACATAGGTTAAGAACATGATTTTCAATAATTTTTTTCTTTTTTAACGAATCCTACAACTAACACTCAATTCATAAATAAGTTTCTCAACTAAACACCCAAATCCCAATTCCTCAAGAAATTAGGACATCAATTAGAAACCTTACTACAATAATAATAAAGAAACTTTAGGAAACTCCAAAGAAGTAATAAACTAATAATCATTATCGTGTGAAAATTAGTACATAATAGTCCTTTCCTTGAACTCCTAGTGGTTTCTCTATCATACAAATTCATATGAGAGCACCTTTATTTATAAATGGACATCGTTAGCACAATCGTAAAAATCATATTATGGTAAAAAAAAAAAAAAAAAACTAGAAGAAGAAATAAGTAGTTAAAGCTCAATCCCATAATTTTGTTGTGTTCTATGCAAAGTGACAAGTATTATAGGAGTTTTCAAATATATTTGTTGCTATCTACTTTCCTTTACAAGATTAAAAAAAAAAAAAGAAACTCTTGCAATTCACTGTATTTTACTTAGGTAAAAGGAGAGAAACTATTGTCTTTGTCCAACAAAAGCAAAGGTTAATGTACTTGAATTAAATTATTGAAATACTTATTTCATGGAGGCAATATATGGTCTCAAGGTCAAGAAATGCAAAATGATGTGGTAAAAGGGAAACATTACTGTGCATTTATGTGCCCCCTGGTGGTGGTGATGATGAACGATCACAATGATTGGTCCATGTTTGGTGTACTACATCCATCACTAGTGAGCTGTCAGGTATGAGGAACATGCCCATTGCAAATGAAAATATCCAGAAACATATGGCCAACTAAATGGATGGTTATAACACAATGGATCAAACTGGCCAACAATGATCACTAGCAAACCATGAATTCCAGCAATTCTCCATCAATAATCAATAACCTCACTTATGCAATATTGCGATTTTGGCACCAACTACTCAGGTTCAAACAGAGCTTAATCCACCACAATTTGGGGGCACATTCAAAACACTAGCTAGAAAATCCAACAAATAAAAAAATCATATATACCCAAAAACTCAAAATCCATTAGTAGGGATTAGATTCCATTTTTCAGAACAATGAAAAACAAGAGTAATTTATCTTCAACCAGAATTCTCTAACTATACAAGAAATAAAACAAACCCAAAAAATCAACTCACTAGTGAAAATCAGATTCCATAGCAGAACAATGTAGTAATAATAGTACTTCATCTTCACAAGAATCTTCAAATTATACAAGAAATAAACCCTACAAGTAGAAGAAACTGCCCATTCCTGATGCCCCATAGTCATTATTCAAAATCTAAACTGGAGACAGACAGAAAAAGTACTCTCCACTTTCATTTACCACTATTCCGAGTCATCCAAACACATCTGAACTCTCAAGAATCAAAGTGAAAAAATAAAGAGAGAGATGATTGATTGCAAGCAAGGCGACAGAGCCGTAGAGAGGGAGAGAGAGGAAGATAGAGCAACACAAAGAGAGGGAGAGGGACTTACCTGAAAGACGATCGAACGTAATCAACGAGGAGAAGCTTTCGAGAGTTGAGAGATCGGCGCAAGAGAGGACTTTTTTTTTTTTCAAGTCATCGGAGGTGGAAAAGGAAAGGGTCGAGGGTTAAGGCCTAACGGGTTTGCGGTGGTTTTGACCTTTTCCATATCATGACCCTATGTTCAAGTGCATTTTATCCCTCGTAATTAGGATGAGGGACACTTCGTGTGTGTTTTTTTTTTTTTTTTTCCTAACTTTTTTTTAGTATATTTTAAAAAAGAGAGTGTCCCTCACCGTAGGATGAGAGATAGATGATAAATGCATAAGAATACTTTTTATAGTTATAATGCAACCTAACATATACTAAAATAATAGAACTAGGATGTAATTGGTTCCCGATTCTCTTACGGAAGTCCCTCCCGTTAAAAATCGGATTTGATTTTTATTTAGACCCCGTTACGTAAATAAGTTTGGGTCCGGGTCCCTTTTTTGTACCCATGACCTAAACATGGTCCGATTCTGATTTCACATTGGTACAAACCTGTGAATCCGAGACCCAACACATTACCTCAATTTTTGAGAATCTCCACTTAAAACTACATTTTTTTCCACGTACCATTATCTATCTAGACTTGGAACTGGACCCAGACCCGCCACATATATGGTTCTGATTTCAGGTCCGGCTCCACCATCTTCTTACGGTTTTAGGTTCGGAACCAAGAAACTGGCCCTGAGATGTACCTGGTCCAGATCCACCTTCTCCCTAACGTCCTGGGTCTGGGTCCACAATGGAACCGGACCGAAACCGACCCATTTACATCCCTAAATATAATAGGATGTACATATACCATATGGCGGAGGCATTACCTAGCTCGGTTCTCCCAAGTGGACCTGAGCTGGACCCAACCTAAAGTAAAAACAAATCTTGGACCCATATCCAATCTTTTCAATTGAATCCTTTGTTTGGGTTGGGTGGGTTGGCTTCTATTTTCATCCGTAACTGGAGACACTTGACACGCATTCTTGTTTGATTTACTACTCATAACCAGCACAATTCAAAGGCACAAATAGATGTCTTATCTTCCCCGCCTCACCTTGCATCTGCCAATAACTGAGACCTGAGGAAATTATTTGTTGTTCTCTCTATCCCTGTCTTCTGCTTCTTTTCCATTTCACCTTCACAGTCATGCTAACATCAACAAGAGTTTAAGCCACGAAAGGAGAAGGAAATGGCGAAAGCTTTATCATAGATGCAGCAAACATCACACTCGTTTGGCCCATGACAATCGACAACTAACCACCTTTCGTCACAATGTGGAACCATCATCAACCAACTTGCCTCGACAGCTTAAAGGATTACGTAATTCTTTCTCCTTTCCATTCGGAAACTTGCACAATCAAATTATACAACGAAAAAATAATATGATGATGTGGTTTGATACTGTACGTATGTTCACGGGAAAAACAAAGAAAATCTCTCTTTAGAGCTCTTGACCTATAGAGTTCATTGTTAGTCCCAGAGTCAAGACGATTTAGATACAGATCTAATCTAATAATATCTTGGCCGTCTTATCAATATTTCAAAAGTGGTTGATACTGGCAGATCAACTAGCATATACTGCATTCAGTGTGTCTAAAGAGCTTTAATAAAGTGGGCTATAATGTCCAACTACCAATTTGTTCTTTAGCCATTAGGACTTAGGGATGCAAACAAGTTGTCCTTGGTTCGAACTCTTGTGTGTCAACTTCTTTTTAGTTTTCTGAGGGGCAGGACAACCATTAAGACATTTGACCCCCTTTTTTTTGTACTGAGCTCGAACCAAAATCAAGATCATCAGGACTTGACTTCCTATGTGAGGTAGGTCTCAATTTCAGACCTTTTTTTTTTTCTACTCAAGCCAATGGGGCTAAAAGCTATGAGAAAGCTTGTACATATGGGAAGAGGGCATCACATGTCAGGATCACATTTTATGCAACTGAGTGAGGGACGAGGTTGCTAAGGGATTGCTAGCGAACCGAACAACCCCTTGTTCTCAATCCCAGAATTGAAAGAGGCCTTAATGACTAAATTCAAGTTCTTATGCCAGTATGTATATATATATATATATATTGTGGTTTTTTTGGCGTTTTACTCACTTTTTGTTTCTGTTTTTTACGTTTTGCTTGTCTTTTGTTTCCGCTTTAGAGCTTGTAAGGCGTCTACGCCAATACCTCATTGTAAGAGGTCTCTGCAGATCTCCCCTACTTCATTAACTTAACTCACCGTTTTCAGCAATATATATATATATATATATATATATATCAACGTACATTGTTTACACAGGTAGGGATTTGGGTTTTAAAAAAAAATTCAAAATTGATATCTTCGACTTGGGTGAATCTAGATTTTTTTTTTCAGATACAAAAATAGGTTCTATGTCCTATATCATTAGTATTAAAAAAACGATGTACTTTTTCATCGAGCTTGAAAAGCTTGGGACTCAGACTCAACTGGCTCAAAAACAGAAACGAAAAAGGAAGAAAGACAACCTTGGGTGAGTCAATGTGGTAAATAAGAGAGTGATTTTTATTTAATATCTAAAGATAGATTAATACTATAAAATTTATAAAAATATATATTAATTCACTTGTATTCACAATAATTAATCCAAATTAATAAATTCACATTTTAATAAAAATGAAAGTAAGAAGAAAACAAGAAAGACAGAAAATAAAAATAAATCATCCTTACAACATTTATTACACAAAGTCTTCTTTCATACTTACTCACACCCACTCCACACCCTTTCCCAAGTTCCTCGTCATCAGCTCTACAACTAAGGATCGATCCATTGTAGTTTCTATAGAAGGGGGTTAGCACACCAACTGAGCCACCGGTGGATTAATCTTGAGTAAAATGAGGTGACTCAACTAAGTCAAAAGCCCACTAGGTGAGATTTTCAACCTTATTTGTTGTGTTATAAATAGAAACTGATCATTACAAATGGTTACACCATATAAAATTTTAAAAAAAAGTACGTGCTTAGAAAAGGGAGCGCTAGACAGCGTCCGTGAATTTTTTAAGAAAAAAACGCCCATCCTAATTGGGCCTATTGGTATGTATAATAATCATGAAAGTCCATTGGATGAAAAGATTATTATGAGACCTACCTATATGTAAAATTTTGACTCCATAATTAAGATCATCTTAACCATTTAATTCATGTCCCTAAATTTTATAGTTTAAATGTACTATTATGTTATGATTTCAAACTTACGGTGAGAAAAAGTTGGATAAGTATTAATTTTGGACATGTGACTATTCATGGAGGGAAGACTAGATTGACTCAAAGTTGGCTCCGTGAAAAAAAGGAAAAAAGAGGGGTTAAAAAAGGGACTTCTTAAAATAGGGCATTTTGGAGAATTATCCACTTAGAAATGTATATATATGTTTGTGTTTTTACATTGCACAACCAGAAATCAGAGGGTTCTTTATTATTATTATTATTGATAGGTACGTAAACAATCAATATAGTTACGACTATCGAGGGGAATCTAATCTAGGACACATATTCACATGCTACTTGGAAGAAAAAAGAGAAAATTTCCAAATAACAATACAATCATGTGAGTGCAAAATAACAAGGTTAGGTTTAGGTTTGACCATATACATTGCAACCGGGAGATGGTTCACATGACTCTTGGAGCCACTCCAATTCAGTAGGCTTGCCCTTTTTTTAATGTTATTACCTATTGGAAGAAAATGTCAAAATGGTAAAAAATCACTCCATTTCCAATTGTACAAAATCTCATCAGATTTTGAGGATGCGGAGACAGATGAGAATTATCCCAACAATAAAGTTGTCTACAATTATATAGTGTGAGGCCCACCGGACAGTTGGTCTATATAATGCTGACATAAATGGTACTGGTCGATTCCCTTGGCCTTGACTGCTAATGGCATTCATCCTTATGTAAGTTTGGTACTTTATTAATTTAGTAAAAATCAGGTAAAATTTTTATTTTCTTATAGTAACATTAAAAATATATATTTTTTAAAATCTCTTTTTCTTTTTTTTTTTCAAAAGACAACATCATTTCTTTACTAAATGAGAAAAAAATTCACTTCTCTATATAAAAAGTAAAAAAGATTACATACCAAATAACTAAAAATAAGATACCATCATAACTCACTTGTATTTTATTCTCTCTTAATTTGATGCTTCACTTTATCTTTATTTTATGGTAAAATTACCAAACGGGCCCGCATGTCCATTTCTCCTTTTTTTTTTTTCCACAGCATCTGTGAGCAGTGTATCATTTTCAAAGAGATCACTTTGGGCCTGTATTTTTATAAGGAGTGCTGCTATTGGAACACCAAATTTTTCTTTTCAAACACAAATTCTCTCTACACACATTTCTATAATTTAAAAAATACATTAGTTCTTTTCACACACAATAAAATTTTCTAAAGTACCCATCCCTCCATTTCCCTCTTTCTTCCCACACACATCCTCATCTCTTTCTTCCCACACACATCCTCATCCCTTTCTTCCCTTTCTCCGGCGTTCCTCCAGCATTCCTCCGGCGTACCAGTCCGCTCCACCATCTCCACAATCCTCTGGCATTCCCTTTTTCCTTCACCATTTATTCTTCTTTCTCATCTCTTCTTTACCATTTTTTCCAACTTAGATTATTTTTTTTCTCATGGAAACTTGTTATGGGGATAAATTCTCATTCAATGTAAGTTTTTAAAAACAATGTTAGTGTTTTTTCATGCATTTTGGTGCGTTTTATCCATCGTCGCAAGGGTATTAGAAATCGCGACTCTGTTCGGTCTTTCAGGACCGAACATATTGCATATGTTCGGAAGTACAGGACCGAACAAATGCCTTTTGTTCGGTCCTGTACTTCCGAACATATGCAATATGTTCGGTCCTGAAAGACCGAACATATCGGGAACCTGTAACTCGTTCCAGGCGAGAAAATTTTTTAAAAAAAGAGGCATAAAACTAATTGAAAGGCACCATTTGATTATTGTTTTCTTCCTTCATTGCACTTGAAATCCTTTAGTTATAGAATGAAAAAGATAAAGTACAAAAAGAATGAAAGATGGAGGAAGATGGGTTGCCCAAAGAGCATAAAATGGAGAAAGATGAGTTGCCTTTTGAGTTTTTCTGGAAAGTGGAGAGTGAGATGGGTGGGAGGGAAGAAGAGATGGGTGGGAGGGAAGAAGATGAGCTTGTGTGTGAAAAGAGGGGCAATGGATATTTTGGTCATTTCATAAAGGGGTAAAAATGTAATTAAAAAAAATCAAATTCCTTGTGTTTGAAAAGAAAATTTTGGTGTTCCAATAGCAGCACTCTTTTATAAGTGATTAAAAAAATAAGAAGCAAAGGTATAATTCAAAAATGACAATCAGATCACCTCTCATGGAATTAGAATTAGAATTGGGGGAGACGGTTACACCGAGCCATCACCCTAATAATTTGAAGAATAAGAAAGTCAACATCCATCCTCCAACATCTTTATCCAATTGATTAGATTTGGACAACTTTAATACCTAGCTCGTTTTCTTAAAACATTCACTTATTTTGTAGATGGAGGTAAGGAGCAGACCTTGAAACCCCTCCAAAACGCCTATGGTCATGAGTGACTGTACGTATGCAGGCCTCACAAGCCAAGTTGTTCCATGTCGTTCATGAAAAATGACTCTATATAACAGAATAATCTATTTAATATACACTAGCATTAAAGCCATCGCGCTGAACATAACAGAATAATCTATTAATATACACTAGCATTAAAGCCATCGCGCTGAACACATTGAAATTTCATGCAAATCAAATAACAAATTAATGGTAATATTAAACTTAAGTATTATTAACAAAAGAAAAATTATTTGATTGAATGATCAATATTCATTTGGATAATCATCAGAATATAAAGCTATATTATAAAATAATTAAGTAAAAAATAAATTCACATATATAACTTGAATAATATGTGAATAAATATCTATAAATTACTCTACAATTTGAATTTAGACCACTTATGCATCCGGTTAAATGTTTGTACACGTTAGAGCTTTTTTTATCGTATGTCTTCATAAATGTTCGAGAAAATGATTATTGAATCACCAATATGTCTTTTGACTAAAAATAAAATCAAATCTTTAAGTGGGCCTCTAAATAATATAATTATGTGGAATCACATAAATAGTGTAATAATAGTTGACTCTCTAAATGATAGTTAATGTTGAGGTGCAACTTATGTGAGATGAAAACCAGGCCTCTTAATGGGTTAAATTACTCTCATCAATAAGACAGAATTAAGTGGGCCTCATCTTCAAGTGGGCCCCTTAAATAATATAATTATGCCGGATCATATAAATAGTATAATAATAGTGTGCTCTCCTAAATGATAGTTAATGTTTTTTTTTTGATCTTTTTTTTTTTATTTTGTAAATGATAGTTAATGTTGAGGTGTAACTCAAATGAGATGAAAATAAGTATCTTAATGAGTTAAATTATTCTCCTCAATGAGAATTAAGTAGGGCTTAATTTGCAAAACACTATGTCAAGGAGAGAAGAAATGGCTGATGTAATAGATGAGCTGATGTGACTCAAGGAGAAGAGAGATTTGAGGCGTTTTCTTCTCAACTAACATCAAGCTTTAATGTATAGAATATGCCATGTAACCCCCTCTCATCCTTGATGTTAGATGAAGATTCGTTTATATTCTAAGATTTTTTTTTTTTTTTTGGTTGTTGTTTTGGATACCAATCTAGTCTTTTTCTAAGTTTTATTCACTAAGTTATCATTGATCATATGACTAACACGACATCTCATGTGTGATTGTAGCAGCATAATCAACATGTCAAATGATGTGCCCTTATTTTAGGATCATATAACATTCATGTGCAGTCAGTCTAACTAAATGAACAGAGATTTTAGAGCAAAATATTTGTGTAGAGTGAACTCACATGAGGGGCCCTGTTAGTCTTCTGCCAATCTTTTTTTTTTTATTTTATTTTATTTTTACCCCCAACAAAGGGGCATAGGACCCAAGAGAAAGCCTGTATACACACAGAAAGATAGCCCGCACAAGCGGGAAAAGAAGTCCATCCAAGCGGAAAAAGGTGATGTACCTAGGGTTCAAATCCCTAAATAAGAACTGACACTCCTTACCAATCAGGTAAGGAGTCGTTCTTGGGTCTTGCCAATCTTGAAGGAGGTGAGGGATGAAAATATTACAGGGGTGTGCAAAACATCACCTGCCTTATTAAGTCATCTAAGTTATTTTACTCAAGGGCCTATTTGTCTGCATGAGAATTTAATACATATGAATTCATGATTGGATGGGTTCCAACTAGCTAGTAGGATTATTATAGAGGGGAGGTTGAAAGATATAAGGTGGAGATGCAGATACGACCCTCCCTTTCCTACGATTTGAATTAGTAAGGTAGTAGTTGAGTATTTATTTCTCATCTCCCCTTGACCCATTTTCCATAAGAGAGGAAATAACTTGATGTTCATTCCGGATATTCACCTTTGTTTCATTTTTAGAAATAGAAGTCATATATACAATTCCAATTTATTCAATTACATGTAACAAATATGCCCTAATTGTCTTAGAAGGCATCATCTTATGAATTTCAAATGCATGGATGGTTGCCAAATTATACTTTTGACAATTTATAGGCTTACTGTGTGTGCGAGTGATTCTTGATCATAGTGTGGAAAATAGGGTGGATCGCATATAAGTTTCGTATGAATGGTTTTCATCTAAAAATTTCTCCATGTGCATGAGTGTACATAAGCATAAGTTACATATATGATATATATAACTAAGCATAAGGGAACATAGGGATGGACCTGTTGGTAAGGCATCTCGCTCCCATCCCTATCCTTATTCCCTGGTGGGAGGTTCAAACCTCCTTTCTCCTGGCTAGTGAGCCACAGTAAAATATAATATATATATATATAACACTTAAGCATAAAGCCCATGCGATGCACAAGTTGAATTTCGTATGAATTAGATGATGAATTAAAATTAACACCCAAAAGCATAAGCCCAAGACACTCTACCATGATATGAATGAAGTCCAAAACAAAACTCGAGTTAGACATTAAAATGATAGTAGGCAATCCTCTATTGAGACTGAGAGTTGCTTGCGACTTACATGAGAGAGAAACTTGAAGTCCCTTGTGGGACACAATCAGAGCATGTTAATTATAAGAAGACAATTCCTATATGTTGATATAATTTTATGTCAAAATCACTTCAATCAGATCACCACAATCACTGATTTAGGAGCCTTAAAAATATATATGCTTTTTAAGCCGCACTTTTGTAAAAATCAAATTTAACAATAATTAAAATTAGTATCAAATTAGGCCAATACATAGGAGGTTAGTGAGTGTGAGGAAGTTAGCTTGAAATTTGAACACTAAAAACACTTAATGCAATAAAAAAAAAAGTTTCTCTCACTGAAGGTGGCTCCTAACTATGGGGTTTCTACTTTCTAATGATAATTATATCAGATGAGAACATATCTCATTTCATTGTCTATGAACAGCTAATTATGTCATGTTACAGGCCTTCTCTCCAAATATATATTAATAGAAAGAACATTGCGTGGCACCGTCTCTTCCTTTTCCTCTCTCACCAAGAGCTCGATCGACAAAACTTGATGAGAAATAAATACCAATCTCGACAGCAATTTTCTTCCACTCCAACACTCTTCTGTCATCAATACTTTCTTTCTAATCCTAATTCCAATCCCTCGGAGACCCACAAAACCTTATCCACCAATAGCAACAGCTTTTTTTTTTTTTTTGGTGCGTGCGTGTGTTACTGATGGTTTAGTTTCATAGAGCCAGAAAAGACAGTTACCCAAACGAAATAAACAAAAGAAGACCAAAAAACTAACCTTATTCAAGAAAGAAAACTAATTACTCCTCTTGAGAATCTGTAAATTCCTTTAAAAAACCTACAGTGATTCCAAAGAAAACGACAAGGAATCCGTGAACTATGGGTCTTCATCAATCTCATTTTCATTTTTCCTTATCTTCTACGGGACAGTTAATCTTTGCTTGAATTCTTACTTCTTCATTCTCTTTAAGAACTCCATTCCCACTCTTAGTTTTCAAATTACTCTCTCTCTCTCTCTCTCTTTCTCTCTTTTCCTTAAGGAAAAACAAATGAGCTTGTTCATGTATTTTCTCATTTCTTTCTGCTTGTTTGTATTTTTTCCTCCTCATGTAGTTCTTGGTAAAGAATGCACCAACATCCCCACTCAGCTGTCATCTCACACAGTCCAATATGAGCTCTTCAAGACCAACAATCTATCATGGAGAGATGAAATGTATGAGCTTTACCATCTGACACCAACTGATGATTCCACATGGGCTCATTTGCGCCCTCGAGAAAATCTGATTCAATATGGTAGAGAGGACTTTAATTGGGCAATGCTGTATCGCTGCTTGAAGAATCCTGGCATCACAACAGAGAAATTCCTCAAGGAAGTCTCCCTCCATGACGTACGGCTGGACCCCGATTCGATCCATGGGCGGGCAGCACAGACCAATTTGGAATACTTGCTGCTGCTGGATGAGGATAGTTTGGTTTGGAGCTTTCGAAAGACTGCGGACCTTTCGACGCCAGGGAAAGCTTATGGCGGGTGGGAGGATCCTTCTGTGGAGCTCAGGGGTCATTTTGTAGGTGAGTCTAAGTTGGTCTTTTTTCATTAGTAATTATAGTTTTGTCATTTGAATTTTTTGTATATTTGATTTTGATTGTTGGGTTCGATACATTTGGCTTTGATTAATTAGTAGTAGTTGTGTAAAATCTTGTTTGAAAGGAATCCTAATTTCATGATCTCTGTCAGTAGTTGTGTGCGTGTGTAGATTACAGTGATGTTGGAACAGAGAAATTTTAATTGATTGTGAGATGAATTTCCTGCTACTACTTGATTCTTTATGTAATAAAGATTTCACAATTCATACTCTCACTCACTTGAATTCAAATATCTGCTCTAGTTATATCTATAATGCACATATTTCTCCAATCAAGTACTGTAATATGAATTTATATCATAATTTGAAATTTCTTCCTCTTTTTCTTTCTTTTTTCTTATCAAGTTCTTGTGATGTGAGTTTTTCATTTTAACTGTAAAAGAATTACAGTGTTCAGTAGCTTTATCCAGTTCATATATTCCTTCAATTGAAGAAGTTTTTTTTTTCAGTGAAAACATATTCAGTTTCATGAATGTAGTTAAATTGGGTCTGGTTATTATTATTTCTTTTAAGTATGATGAGTGGTTGCCTTTTATTGTATTCAATTATATTTATATCACTGCTTGGATGTTTTTCAAACCATCGTGTGATCCTTTAATTAGATTAGGCCCATCCCTTTGGGCCTAATTAATGTCAGACACAAGCCCAGATCCTACAATCTTAACCAAGTTATTACTTTCTTCAAAATCTATTTATTTAATTGTTCTTGTCATATAGTTATCTGCTTCTATTGCAAATTTCTTTCTCAAGGCTATTAAATTGGTGGATATGATTATCAGACGAAATGATTTTTTTTTAAAACTTTTGTGCATTATCATGTGAATTGTATAGTGCAAATAAATGATTGTGTATGTTTATTATTGTTTACACTAAACAGGATTTAAAAAAATAGAGTGTAAAGTGGATAGGAGCAGTATGGCTTATTAGCTTTGAAATAGAAGCTTTTGGATCCATCCCTCTCATTTGACAGGCATGACTTTTATATCAAATCTTAGCCCACAAGCCCAAAAGTCTGTCAAAGCCTGCCCTGAAGTGGGCTGATCCATAGCCCCATAGGCCACTCTGGCCCATTTGAAATTGTATACATATTCATAGGTCCATGTGTGATTATTCTTCAAACGATAAACAGCCTATAATCTGCAGGTAACTTTTTTGGCGGTTCAACTATGAAAAATCATGTCAGAAGTTTCAATATGGCTAAGGTTCTTGTTTGCTTAAACATGCTACATAGTCTACATACTTCAGCTATTACTCTGTAATGTTACAGTGCTTGCAGAATGTAATCCTTCATGGTTGGCTTCCCATAGGTCATTACTTGAGTGCATCGGCACGCATGTGGGCTAGTACTCACAATGATACTCTCTACCAGAAAATGTCCAACGTTGTTTCTGCTCTTCATGAATGTCAAGAGAAAATTGGAACAGGTTATCTTTCAGCTTTTCCTGCCGAGCAATTTGACCGCGTTGAAGCTATCAAACCTGTTTGGGCACCATACTACACCATTCATAAGGTATTTCCACTAATATAAATCATGGTAATATCAAATATTTATATGAGAAATGATGTACATTTGTCTATTATTGATAATAGTATCAAATCATACCTGAGTGGCTTACTTTTCATTGCGACCACCTCTTGGATCTAGCATTGTCCATGTTTTTTCTTGTGCTTGCATATCATCTGTACACGATTGATGCTCGCTGTTTGATAAAATGATGCGAAGGAGTGTGATTATTTTTTATCTTCAGGTATGATTGTCTTCATGGGAATCAGTGATCCTTTGAGGTATGGTTTAATCTTACAGTGAATATCAATCGTGAATGGTTGGTATTGTGAGCAATTATGTACCAAGTTCGGTGAATATATATCACCCAATTGTATGATTAGGTGACACCCATACATGGGAGATTACCTACCATGGGCAGAGCTTGAGGTCCAATGGTCTGTTGGCTTCACTCATGACCTTATTTGTATTGAGTTTGCTTGATTGTATCATAATTATGATTCACTTGATTGTATATATTACTCTATTAAACATTATGACTACTTTTACATTAATGGTGATGTGCTTACAGATCATGTCAGGCCTTTTGGATCAATACTTGTTCACTGGAAACAATCAAGCTCTACGGATGGTGGTCTGGATGGCTGAATACTTCAGTGAACGGGTGGAAAATGTCATCTCGAAGTACACTATAGAAAGGCACTGGACATCACTCAATGAGGAATCTGGTGGCATGAATGATGTTCTATACAGGCTATATACTGTAACGGTAAAATAATCAATAGTTGCTGTCAATTGGATTTCACTTTGATTAAGAGAAAAAGTGATTGAGCTTTTCCATGACAAACCCTAAGCTCAGGCTAGTATGATTATTCACTACCAGAAACGATTCTGGTTCAAATTACAAGTCATCTGATGTTCAATCATTTGATAGTTTTGGTTGTTCAGTTATGGTTTTGTCAACAACTACTTCCATAACAGTAGATAATATATGTTCCTTTATAAAATCTGTTGACTTGTAGAATTTATGTACACTGTTTCTTTTTTAGAAATTGAGATGATGTGTTTGGTGTCATTATATTCTTTACAAATTAAAATCTAGATCATTTTGACAGAATATTCCTAGAATCACGTGTGGTTAAGTCTATCCAATTTTGTTTACAAACCAATGCATGTAATATTCTAACACCAGTAGAATACTTTTCTCATTATTCCCTATCCAAATTATAGAGGCTAGTTCAAATGGATATACGTTGATTTGCATGAAGTTTTAAAGGAGAGTATACTCCTGAAATGAACCCATTTGTTGCTCTAATAGTTTTCAGCTATGCAAGATTTCTCCCAAGATGCCATTGGATTCATGTAGAAAAAAATTGAGATAAAATCTATCACAAAATTCCCTTTAAGTATCACCAGTGGTCGCTAACATCAGCGATATAGAGTTGGAAACAATTAGGGATTGCATATAATAACAGTTCAGTTCTAGTTCGTTGAAAGTACGAAAGAATATCGCACAAAACATTATTAAAGTAGCCTAACATGTGCAGTTATGTCAGTTATACTAAATGTAAGGTCTTACAAAAATACCAGACATAAAAAGGAAAAAAAAAAAAGAAGGAAAACACATGCACAATTGGTTGACAGTTGCAGGGCTTCACTTTTGTATGAGACTGTGACACTGTCAACAATAAACTTTTTTTTCACAATTCGATTCCATACTTCTATTATGTTTTCCAGTAATTACCTTCCAAAAAAGAAGTTTTGTCAGTAGTTTGTACAGTGAAATTGATTTAAATCTGTGAAGTACTGTAATTGGGAAGCAATCATGCCGTTGGATTTTTTACTTCAAACAATGAAAAAGCTTTAGAGCAGTCAGGTTGGGTCCATGTCCAATGTCTAACACCAGAGAGAATACTATCATGACGAACCTGACAGAGACCAAAATATTATGATAAAATTATACAGCTATTGTTTATATTAAATATAATCAATTATGATTTATGAATTGTGGTTCTTGTGGCTGTTGTCAGTTACTAACTTACGTTTTTTACTGGAAATTCTGCTTGCATCTTGCATAGGGAGACCAAAAGCATTTGGTGCTGGCTCACCTTTTCGACAAACCATGCTTTCTAGGTTTGCTTGCAGTACAGGTGATTTCTTTGTCAATATACTTTTCCTTGTGGGCTTTTAAATCCTATGCTACTTGCAATGACTCGTATTTTTAATTCTTTCATCATGCAATTTTTGCTTCTTGTTGGTTGCAGGCAGATAGCCTCTCTGGTTTTCATACTAATACACATATTCCAGTTGTTCTTGGATCTCAGATGCGATATGAGGTTACAGGTGACCCTCTCTATAAGGTACCTGAGCTGATTAATGCTACTTGGTGATGAAAGCAGAAAGCTGTTGATTTTATTTTGTTGTATTTCTTGATAAAACAACGTCAATGAATCTTATGTTTATCACACCATCCCCCTAAGATAATATTACCCTAAGATGACATTATATATATATATAAGGTTTAGTTTCTAGGAAAAATAATGACAATGATGCTTCAGTTATTACATTATTTCATTTACCTATAGTTTTGTGTAAGCAAAAATGTATATTCGCTCGAGTTAACTGGTTTTCTTTTTTCCTTTCCCGCCTCCCAATCTCAGTTTTCTTTTGTTTCCCTACCGTACCTACTTCTGTTTTAAACAAGTATGCTGGCTCATGTCAGTATCATTTATTTTCTAGATCATCTGAAATCTAATGGTTTTATTATTTTATTTGTTTGCTTGTTTTTATTTCTTTGCTCCCTGTTTGACAGATATCTTTTCCTTTGGTCACTATTCTTTTTATTTCTTCTAAAAAGGAAAATGTATACAACAAATACCTTATGTTTTCAATTGACTTGTGATTAAAGAAATGCGAATAGAAAACCCTGCTTGAAATCTTGCATTCATAGTTTAGCTAGAACTTAAGTGATATTAGTTGAAGATCTCTTCAAGAGTATTCAATACGTAGTGTAAAATGGTGCAATTGCCTTTTTTAGAACATTTGTTTTTTTGTGTCTACTATGTGTGGCAGGCTATAGGAACCTATTTCATGGATATTATCAATTCTTCTCACTGCTATGCAACAGGTGGAACATCAGTTGGAGAGTTCTGGTAATAACACTACAGAAAGTTTTTTGTAATGAAAAATATTTTTATCCTAAATGAGTAGATCTACTTCCAAATTTTTTTAAACTTCCTACCATTTCCTTTGGTGGGAAATTTTCATTTAAGTAGTTACAAATGTGCTTATTATGAACATTATTATGGTTGTCTATGTTTAGGTCAGACCCAAAACGTTTAGCTACTACTCTAGAAACAGAGAACGAAGAATCCTGCACTACTTACAATATGCTCAAGGTTTGTCTACTTGCTTTTCATCATGACATGAATAGCTTTTTTGCCTGGATAAAGTGAATATACATTTAATTGAGAATCAGATATTGATTTCTATTTCAAGTTGCATTCATTCTGTTTTATCCTATTCATTCCAATTGCATATTTTAAGATATTTTTCTGTGTCTTTTGTATGCATAAGGATTGACCTTGTGTAATAGAATTACATTTTTTTTTTCTATATTGAATGTCTATTGTTTTTAGATTGTATACTGTATGAGACCTTTTCCATCTGTGTTTTCATGTAAGAGCATTGAACTATTTTTTAACCTCTCTTACTTTGCTTTCCTTATAGGGACTTATATTGTTTTTATGCAGGTTTCACGCAACTTATTCAGATGGACGAAAGAAATGGCATATGTGGATTATTATGAGCGTGCCCTTACAAATGGTGTCCTTAGCATACAAAGGGGAACAGAACCTGGGGTAATGATTTATATGCTTCCTCTTGGACGAGGAAAATCAAAGGCACATAGTTATCATGGTTGGGGAACACAGTTTGACTCATTTTGGTGTTGTTATGGAACAGGTAGTGCTTTCTTATCCAACTTTGTTACTCAAGTTCTCTCAAAATAATGCGTACACTTAGTGAAATATGTTTTATTTATTTTTATCTTTTTTTTTATTTTTCCTTTTCGGCTAAATGTAAGTATGTTTTCTCGTACAATGATGGTTGGTTGTTTACATGTGTATTCAGATTCTAGAAGTCAGATCCTTCTTGATTTCATATTTAAAAATAATTATAATTTTCATGAAGCAACAAGTCCCAGACAGGGGGCATGCCTCCCATTTTTAGGAATAATGACACTCTTAAAATTGGTTTCATGCGGCATAGAGACTTCTAAAAGTTGCATGTATAAGTGAGATGGATACATACATTTTACTTAGCATCGTCAGAATGAAGATGTACAGTACACCCAAGTTTTAGGGAAAAGAATTCCCAAACATGCTTAGTTATAATTCTTTCAATACCTACATTCTATATGTTCTGAGAAGGATGTTTCTTGGCATTTGTCATGATTCTATACTTGAAAAAATAAATGGTTTTGCAGGAATTGAGTCATTTTCAAAATTAGGAGATTCCATTTACTTTGAGGAAGATGCTGATGTTCCTGGTCTTTACATCATCCAATACATATCAAGTTCTTTTGATTGGACATCCGGACAGATCATGCTAAAACAAGATGTAGAGCCTGTCATTTCCTCAGATGCTCAACTTCGGGTGTCATTGTCATTTTCTACTAAAGAGGTACTGCATGTTTGATCTTCTTGATAGATGCTAATTAATCATCATGATCATCATCAACAAAGCCTCCCCTTGTCTATTTGCATTCAACACACTCCCACCATTGCATTTGATTCAATTATTCTTCTCATGTATTTCTATTTTCTATTACCAACTTAAACAAGCTCATCAATTGCTTGGGTATGGTTAAGCATCTTCATATGATAGGTAATAGTCTTGATAACATCATATTGTTTATCACTTTACACAGATACTGATGTTAAAACCCTTCTATTGTCTTGCCTTAAAACAGGGGGTGAGCCAAATATCAAATTTATACCTTCGTATACCATTTTGGACAAATTCTAATGGTGCCAAGGCAACATTAAATAGTCAAACTTTACATCTGCCATCTCCAGGTGAAATTTTGCTCATTTTATCTTTAATTTTGATTATTATCATTGTTGTTGTTTTTATTTCTAGTTTCTGTTGATAAAATGGATCTCATATCAGTGTTACATGAATAAAATCACATCAGTGTATATAAACAATAAATGGAAGTATATACAGAGTTGGGCCTGTCAATCTAGCCCTCAGACAAGGGGGCAAGGCCTGGCCACTGGCCCTCAAAAAGCCCTTAAAATGAGGGCTTTGTTTTTAAGAAATAGCCCTAGGGCCGGGCTCAGACAAATTTTTGTAGGCCAGGCTCGGACACTAATAGGCTCGACCTAGCCCTTTTATTTTTTTTTATTTTATAATATGCATTATATATTTAAATATGGGTAGGGGTGCTTTTTGTGTGTGGGTGGGTGGGGGGGAATGGAAAGATCTAGGTCGGACAATCCCCCAGATATGAAGTTTCAAGTCAATCCAATTTTGCTAACTTGTCCTTTAAATATATACAAAAATGCCTCCTTTAAGGTATTTTTCCGGGGCTTTATTTTACAAAGCTTTGTAATTCTTTTACTTTTTAGGACGAAAAATAAGGGATTTATATGAAATTCGCTGCTCTTATACCTATGAAATGAATCTATGTTTGATGATTGGCATTTGACCTTTTGGATAACTTTTTGTTCTAACATCTCTTGGATTTAAAATTTAAAATGAAAAGGTGCATCAACTGCCTATGACTTGTTGTTATAATTTATGTATCTACACTGCATATTATTTGTTTGTGTACATGCTCATTTATGCGCATGAGGGGCTGGTCATTTCTTTTACTTCCCATCCTCTATCCCACAGTCCATCACTTGGCAGTGAAGTATGGGTTCAAAAATTCGTATTTTGCCAATATTTCTAGAACCCTATAAAGGTGATGTTGTGCCTGTGCCTGAGAAATGAATACCCTTCAAAGTGTTTCTGTCATAAGATGAAAGGGAAAAGTTGGCCATTTTTCTTTATTTTGTATGTTAACTTCTTTATTTCTATTTGTAGTTCCCACATTTGTTCTATTTCTTCTTTGTAATGGGGTTAATCAGAGAAAGTCAAGTTTGTTAGTCCCGAGACTGAATAAAGGAGGGTTAATGCTTGGTGGCAGTGTAGAAAAAGTTGAAAATTAGTTTTCTTGTTTTAAGGCCATAGGCCCGGCCCTGGCCTGCGAGGGTAAGGTAAGGGCCTAGTTTGTGCAGGCTCTCCGAGGGCTTTGGCCCGCCCAGGCTTAGTCCAGCCCATTGACAGCCCTATATGGAGCACATTTACTTACTCGTTTCCCTAAACAGCTATATTTCCTGATTTCATTTCATGTTTCTACATAAATACTATACAATGTGTTGCAAAAATGAGGTGTTAAATGTCTGTCTCTTGCATTGCTTTTTGTGTTCTTACCTAGTCAGCCAAGTCTTAGTAGTCCCGTTGTCTTCTGAGATCATGAACATCTTTCTAGTTAAGTAAACAAAGAAAAGTTTTGTCGAATATTTGATGTAATTTTTACACTATTGTTTCCGGTAGGGCAATGTAATGTACAAGAACCACCATTTGTCATGGTGTTCAAAACAATAATTAATAATAAGCAGAATCTGCAACATAAATGCATGTGTATGGTCTTTTATGTCATTTTGGATTAAAAATCACAAGCATAGTTCTAATGATGTATTTTACCCTTGATTAGGTAACTTCATGTCAGTCACAAAAGGTTGGAGTTCCAATGACAAATTGACCGTTCGGTTGCCTATCAGCTTGAGGTTGGAGGCGGTAAAAGGTAATGTTACATAACTTTTTTATACATGACAAAATGAAGAGAGATCACAGCACAATTGGAAGGTGCTCAGGGTCACGACCACATGTTTGCTTGTTCAAGTCATGTTGCCATTCAAAAGAAAACAAAAAACAAAAAGACATTGTGATGATGAGATACACTGATATGGTCTTGAATTTGTTCAAAAATCCAACTTTGGTTTGGATATATGCATGTTTGCTACATGTTTTGTCCATTCCAGATACAGGGCCTAAGATAGAATTTTCGCTGGCTAGGTATCAGTTGAATCTGATTTTCAACAAATTATTTAGAAATTCATTCCGAATAACGACTTGATTGATTTGAGTCAATTAATGGGTTCAAAAAAAATATTTCTGTTAGTGTTTATACATGAGGAAAACAGGCTAAATGGTCTGCTTAAATATATGTTTTCAACCTCTTTATATGTTAGATGTAACATCATACATGAAAATTCACTTCCTTGGTTGGAATAAAACTTAAGCCTGTTAGTATTTACAGATGAGCGACCGGAGTATGCTTCTGTTCAAGCAATACTTTTCGGTCCGTATCTTCTTGCCGGACTCAGCGATGGGGATTGGGACCTAAAACCAGGGACATCAAAATCACTCTCAGAATGGATCATACCAATCCCACCCTCGTACAATTCTCAACTATTCTCCCTTACTCAAGAAGCTGACAACACAACTTTGGTACTCACAAATGCAAATAATTCAATAACAATGGACAGACTCCCAGAACCTGGCACAGACTCTGCAGTGCATGCTACTTTCAGGCTTGTCCCTTTAGAGACAAATTCCTCGCAAGTTTCATCGGTGAAGGATCTCATCGGAAAATCTGTTATGCTAGAGCCAATTGACCTTCCAGGAATGGTGGTGGCTCATCAAGGACGAAACAAAATCCTCACAGTTACTAATTCCAGAGATGGATCAGACTCTCATGTGTTCCGGGTGGTTTCCGGGTTAGGTAAGGAATCCAACACATTCTCATTGGAGTCAGAGTCGGATCGTGGGTGTTTTTTCTATAGTGCGGGTGACCAAGTGGAGCTCAGATGCAAGTCCCAGAGTCTGAGTGAGGATGATGGATTTAATCAAGCTGTGAGCTTTACCTTTAGTGAAGGCATGTCTGAGTATCATCCAATCAGTTTCACGGCAAAGGGGGTGAAGAGGAATTTCTTGCTGGTTCCATTGCTTAGTTTGAGAGATGAGTCTTACACTGTTTATTTTAACATTGTAACTTGAAACAACAACTAAAGTTTTTATTTTGTGAATTGATATGATTGGAAGATCATATTAAGATCTTCATTGATGATAATTCACTTAGTAATTTGTATATACGATTATTCAATCTCCTTCGATGCATTTTTGCATTTCTGCTATACGCTCATATTTTAACAAGCCTAATGGCCTACAAGAATTCACAGTGTTAGTAACAAGTTCAATCAATGACATTTAAACACAGGACTGTCCATCCGGACTCTATAATAAAAAACCATACACTGTTTGGGAGGATGGATTTGTGATCCTTAAAGCGATGTTAAGATGAACTGTTATGTCAATACATTCTCCTGCCAAAATGGTAGACTTTGGGGACAATGCATTCTTCTCCATCAAAATGGTGAGACCGACCTGAACATTAAGTATATTGAGATGATATTCTCTACTGAATTGTAGTCATCTTCTTGTGATTTTATCTTGATGAACTCGATCACTTCAATTGTATGGTAAAATATTATTTGAAGATGAAATGACATCTTGACAGGTAACTTCCAGCAGGGTGTGTGGTTCATTATTATGCTCATTTAGATAAAAATGATCTTTTCCCATGATAATATCTAAAGATGGTTCATTTCAAGTAATCGTAAATACAAATTTTAGTTGAGTTATACTGGACTAGTTCCGAAGAAAGATACTTCTCTATCACATAAGCATATCTGTAGTAGTATTTCTAAGATGGGGGATTTCAGGCTGCGACGAAAGCTTTATCTCTGTCATCGTGAGTGGTAGCTCAGATCTGGTGCATGCACACAGATATAAATTTGTGCAGAGAAGTATGATAGTGAATATTTAAAGTTATCTAAGTGTAAGAATCAGTGTCCATGTCATCGGCATCATCTGAGCATTATCAATTTAGATTCAGCTATATAAGGAATAAGAGTAAATATAGAACTAAAAGGTCTCCTAGGGGAGCTCACCATCAAGAAACAGTATGCTAATATAACTTGATAGTCATCTGGGTCACATCAGATATATACAATTGTAGTCCACCTATCAAATATCAAAACAGTTTATGTTGTGACTCCACCGAAAAAAGAAAAAAAATTACCAATCATTGGATTGAGAAAAATATGATTAAAGAACTAATTAATAATGATTCGGTGAAAACTTTATGTTTTTGCACAAAATAAGGTCTACATTTAATGTCTGTACAAAATATGATTTGCACTGAGAAACTGCGCGTACCAACAAACAATGCCATAATGATAATGGTGTGTTAAAAATAACCTGTGGTGACAACAGCTGAGATGGAACCCACGAATCCAATAACTTCAGAAGGCTTAAACAACAAAAGCAGCAGCTTTTTCATGTGGATCCTATAGAGAGAGAGACTTGCCCTCTCCTTCGACAAACTCAGCATTCTTCACTGATGAATCTGCAGTAGTTTTCTGATCTCTCCCCTAGTGAAAAGAAAAAAAAAAAAAAAAAAACTAATTGTCTGTTTGGATTCCTGCAAATTTACCAGAAATCAAGTACTTTTTATCCGAATCAAGTCCTGGTTTCCTGTCACGAGGGCTTTCATACTTAAATAAAACCTCAATAGTCATAGTCGGAGAACCAATTGGAATCTCCAATCAAAACCCTAATTGAACCCCTAAATTCAACCAAAACTCTTCTCACAACCCTCGATTCGAAACTTAATCATGTCAGGAATCAAATCTTTAGTAAAAACCTAACCCTAATCAAACTTTAAATCACACACACGACAAGAAAGCCATCCAGAGATTTCAAAATAAATCGTACCCTTCAGCAAATCTCCCCAAATTCCACGAGAGAGAGAAAGAGAGAGATTTCGTTTCTTGGCGGGGACGGTTGGCGGATACTTCAAAGTTCAAACTATGAGGGCCGGAGGGCTTGGGGTTTGTAAACTGCGTTCAACCCATACCGACCCGTTTAACTGCAGGTCAACCCAAGCCGGGTCTGTGTTGCATTTGGTTTGGGCCCTCTGGGATGCGTATTTGGGTCCGTTGGATGCATTTGGACCTCATTTAGTAATTCTATGGGCTTTATCTTATCCCAGGCATATGCTATGCCATTAAATGCTATGAGGCAATGAAAATGACACGAATGTTTTATATCTGCAGCATTGAAAAAACGACAAAATGAAATGCATATCGGCATTGGAACAAGTAATTCAGCTACATTATTGGGGATGGAAAATAATGCAGCACAATCTGAAATTGCAACAAGTAGATAATCTATTAATTATTTTGATAGCATTGTAACCTCAACTACACATTTTATATAAATTGGATCAACTCACTGATGGTTTCACATTTTCAATAAGTCTTACAACTTAGATTTTGTTATCATATATCTTTATATATCTCAATTATATATTCATTATACTTTGAAATTCCTACTATCTCTTTTTTCTTATTTTTTTTAAATATCTTTTCTCTCCTTTTAATATTGAATTTTCTGCACATAATGGTATTTACTATTTGTTCTTTTTCTAATTATAGTTAATTTATGTAAAATATCATGTACCAATCCAAAAGCTTAAGTTATAAGTGGATGGCCCGACTTACCAGACTCTGATACCATTTGTAGGATCTTACACCCCATTGAGCTACCACTTATCCCAAAACTAATCGGTGATAGTAAACAGCACAACAATAATTTTATGGTGAGGGCGAAGGCTCGACCAAAATTATGACAACTTAGGAACGAGGGTGGACGTTGACCTTAACAAGGTGGGTTACATAAGAACGATGGGATCGGAACTCGCTCTAATATCATGTAAGATAACATGTATCAACCCACAAGCTTAAGCTTATAAATGGAATGCCCACACAGGTATATGAATCCATATATTGACAATCACTTACTCTAAAAAGTTTAAGTTAATATCATATTGACAACCACTTAATCTAAAAGTTTAAGCTGTTATAAAGAACAATGTAATAACGTATATTAAGATTACAACACTGACAATAAAAATTTATGTGTAAAAAAAAAAAAGAATTGCAGAATAATGAAAAAAGGGGAAAAGTAAAATGAGATTTAATAATTGGGACCTGCATTTGCAATCGGTCCCACTTGATTCCAGATTACAAAACCCGTACCGACAACCAAAATTAAATGAAGAAGAGTCTGAACCTAGACACAAATAAAGGGAAAAGATTCTCTTACCTAGCATATGGGGCTGCCTCACCTTGCATTTGCCAGTAACTGAGACATGAGGGAATTATTTGTTGTTCTCTGTCTTCTTCCTTTGGTTTTCCCTCGCACGGTCTTTATCTGTTTCTTCTTTGCTGCCTAGCCAGAGGAGTTTAGATATAAAAAAGCTTACGCAAGCGAAAAAAGAAAGCCAACAAAAATGGCCTACACACGTTAAGAAGAAAAGCGAGGAAGTACATGTAAGAATCTATTCCTGAACAGCTGAATGACAAACACAGCAAGTAACGGATGGAAAAGAAAATGGAAAAAAAGGTTATTATAGATGCAGCAAACATCACACTCGTTTGGCCCATGCGTCGACTTGCTCAACGACTAATATGACAAAAAAAAAAAACCGATCTTCCTTTCCTTACTTTTTCCTGATTCCATCACTCAAAAGCCAGTTTCTACGATGGTGTGTGCAAACGTGTACATCAAATCAGTGAATCACATTTAGCGAACACACAAGATAAAAATGATGGGATAAATTAGCATGATTTTGACAGTCAGCCTCTATCTCTATAGACAAAAAAAAAAAAAAAAAGAAAAAAAAGAAAAGGGAATCTCTTGATGCATAGGATTTACATTTGTGTAACAAAATATATATGAGTTGTCAGGTGTCTATAGGGGTGTACACGGATCGGATTGGTGTGGATTGGGCCAAATCCGTCACCAATCCGTTGCCTTCGGATTGACGGATTTGTAACCCGTCACCAATCCGTTACTGTTGAAATCCGATCCGTGGAAGAGCGGATCGGATCGGATTAATCCGTTCAATTCGTTACTGTACATTACATGGAAAAAGAAAGAAGAAAAAAATCATAAATTTTGAAGCCACTGAATTAAATGGGCATGAGTTGAGAGCTGTATGTCTATTCTATTCATAAGGTTAGTGACTCGTTACATTTATATATATATATATTAATTTATATTTAATGACAACGGATCGGATCGGATTGAATCTGCGGATTAAGAATGAAATCCACCACCGATCCGTTGCTAACGGATTACACAATTTCCAATCCGTCACCAATCCGTTGGCCTTCGGATCTGATTGATGGATTTTTTGTACACCCCTAAGTGTTTAGCAGTTTTAGATTTATTTGAGTTTTTGGGACATTTTCATGGATATCTTAAGATTATGAGAAAGTAAGATATAAACCTTTACATCTCAATTTTTATCAAAGAATATTGAACAATTCGGATCATGAATTGGAGACTCATTGAAGTTTGAAAAATTAGATCCGTAGGTTGAAATTTTTCACAAATTACTCAAAACCTATAAAGAAATTACATAATCGGCTTTAAAATCTTCCGACTTATTAGTTCAATAAACACATGCAATAGTTTGAATTATAAATATGGGGCCCATAAAAAATAAAAATAAAGCTTTTCGATAAAAACCACTAAAATGCCTTTTTTATTGTAAAAAAAAAAAAAATCATCGCTTGGATACTATACCAACACAATTTGAAAAGAGAAGCATGCAATCACTTTCTCCCTATCAGCCTCAGCGCCAAAATAGCTTATGCGGGAGAATGTTCTTTTATGAACAGACCCCATATTTTCTTAAATGCAGTCCCGATCATCAGAGCTCCTAAAATGCCTTCTTTATTGTGGGGGGCCTACATTAAAGTCGTCTACAATCGTATAGTGTGAGGCCCACGAGACAGATGGTCTATATAGTACTGAGGGGGTTGGTCATTTCCCTTCATTAGACAACTGCATGAAATTAATGAACTGCTTGTAATACTTGTATCTAGTGACACTCATCATGCTTAATAAATATATGCCTATTAGTTACCGTGTCATTCGGATATTCTCATATTTTTATAAAATAAGTAAAAAAACAAAAATATTACTGTTTGTTAAGTGTTAATCACCATTTTAAATTTGATTTTGTTGGAAAGATCTCCAAAAACTAGACCCACTGGACCTAGAAATTTAAAATGATTCAACTTCTATTTTTTTTTTTAAACAACTCTTTAGCTCAAGGAAGTCTCCTACGCGTCTCCCGCCTTCTAAACTACTTGTCTCCCATTTTTACAAAGTTGGATTCCATGTTCACCATCGCAAAGGGGAAAAATATTCTCCTATTTGGATGCATTTAATTATAAGAGGACAATGTGATCGAGATTTCCTATTGTTAATATAACTTTAGGTAAAAATCACTTCAATCATACCATTTATACAGAGGCCTTAAAGATTTATGATTTTTAATATTACATATTTTATAAAATTCTAATTCATTTAACAGTATAATTTGGATTAATGTGAAATTAAGGTGAGCAACGGCAACAAGGAGGTCAGTGAGTACGAGGAGTTTGGATATTTCGCCGAGGTATTTGATGGTACAAAAAGTTTATCTTTCCCCATATAGTCTCTAACCAAGTTTTTGGAATTATATTAGATTGGATGAGAACTAATGTCATTCTTTGTTTTTATGGATAGCTATAATGTCACGTTCCGTTCCATTCCTTCTCTCCGCCAGATATTACGTACAAGAAATAACATTACGTGGTACGGTTTCTTTCATTTCTTTCCAAATATTGCAAAATGGGATGAGACAGATGTCGATATCGTCAGCAATGTTCTTGCTTCTAACATTCTTCTACATATGCATCACCCTTCCTTTTTCATCCTTCCAAAATGCTTTTTGCCAAAACCTTATCCACCGAATTCCACCGAAACAACTTGTTAACCAAACACATAAAAAAAAAAGGGTAAAACATAATTTTAGATTTCCCAATTCAAGAAAAAGATTATAAAAATATTATTGAAAAAAATCAACTTAAAAGTCCCATGGATAAAAAAGAACCTCGTAGTTCGGCCCTCCCACCAATTTACACCTTTATTTGATCAAATGAGTGTCTCTTCTCCATCTCCCTCTTCTTCCTCCTCTTTCTCCATGTCTCCCACTCTATTTTTCATCCTCGTGTACTTTCTATCTCTATCTCTCCTCAACAAAGAGATGTTCTTCTTGTAGTGTTTGGTTGATGTAGGTGAGATTTGAAGAACTGTGACGATGATGTTAGGCTAACGTTTGGTTCACTCGAGGAAGGTATTGAAGATGGGGTCTTGGGCATGTGGGGTTGTGTTTGGCTGAGAGGAGATGAGTTGTTGATCTGCGGGTGGGCCGCTGGTATCTTGAAAGGTGAGACGATGTGTGATGGAGGTGTTTATTGGAAAGTATTTCCGCTTCCTCTACTAACACCTCGAGGTTTTTGTGTGAATCGTTAGCTAAAGAAATTAGTTTAAGATGCTATCAAAGCCAACCGGATGTGAGTTCGAATCCCATGAGAAACGACTAGGCATTGGAAAAGAAAGAGGCGTGTCGCCAAAATTACGTCATGTAGGTCCGCCCCCCTTAAGTTTCCATAATGTTACTTTTTACCACTAGAACTTTTGTAATTTTTTATTTTTTCCCTCAAATTTTCTTTTAATAATTTTCATTTGGCCCCCCTAGCTAGTTTCATTTTTTGGGTCCGCCCCTGCGCCGACCCAATTCAACTTGAGGGGGAGTGCCCACGCAAGGGGAAATATTGAATAGTATTTATGCTTCATTTATTAATACCTCAAGGGTTTGTTGTACATGTAGTTGTAGGTGTGGTGTTTGGATGTTTGGCTTGGTGAAGATGGTGGCCAAATTGTGTTTCGAAGGGTTAATCGGATTTGCAGATTAGTAAGCTATGGAGAAAAGAGAGAGAAGTTATAGAGTGATGAGTTTGATTGTGAAGGTTGGAGGTGCATGGTGGGGCTCAAGAGATTGTTGTACTGAAGGCAGTCTGTGAGAGGGAGAGGTGGGAGGGTGAGAAATGAAGGGGGAAAGATGGAGAAAGAGGACGTAGAATAGAGGAGCAATGACACAAAAATTATGAGGACCTGCCTTTCTCAATATAAGATGAATTTTCCTATTTATTTAGCTTATAATTATGGGATTTCTCCCAAGAATTTGTAAATTCCTTGAAAAGCTGTAGTGATTCCAAAGAAAACGACACGTACCCAGTGAACTTTTTTTTGGGGTAGAAATACTGGTTGATGTGTTGGCATTTATGATGAGACCCACTTGTGTTTACATGTGGATGGACCCCACTCCCAAAGATACACCCCTCACAAGGAGTCTCAAGGCTGATAAGGATAGGGATAGCTTGAGTTTTATTCAATTCTCTATATTTTTATCATATCTACATTCAAATTCAAATTGATTTTTTAAAATTGAGAGGGATTGATGTTACCCCCGAACTTTCTATCTTTGTTACCACGTCATTTTCATTTTACCCGTCTTCTACGTGACAGTTAATTCTGCTTGAATTCTTACTATTCTACTTTTGACTCTACCGACTCTATAAGAACACCCCCTCCCTCTCTGTGCAAAAATTAAAAAAATGGACCTTTTCACGTATCTGCTCATTTCTCTCTGCTTATTTGCATCTCCTTCTCCTGATGTTGTTCTTGGCAAGGAATGCAATAACGTCTTACCGGAGCTCTCATCTCACACGTTCCAATACGAGCTCTTCAAGACCAACAATCTATCATGGAGAGATGAAATGTACAAGCTCTACCATCTGACCCCAACTGATGATTCCACATGGGCTAATCTGCACCCCCGGCGGAATTTGATTGAAAACAGTAGAGATCAGGACTTCAATTGGGCAAAGCTGTATCGCTCCTTGAAGAATCCTGGCATCACAACAGAGAAATTCCTCAAGGAAGTCTCCCTCCATGACGTACGGCTGGACCCTGATTCGATCCATGGGCGGGCGGCACAGACCAATTTGGAATACTTGCTGCTGCTGGATGAGGATAGATTGGTTTGGAGCTTTCGAAAGACTGCGAAACTTTCGACGCCCGGGAAACCGTATGGCGGGTGGGAGGATCCTGGTTCGGAGCTCAGGGGCCATTTTGTAGGTGAGTCAAGTTAATTCTTTCTTCATTTGTTATTACAGTTTTGTCATTTTTGAATTTTGTGTATGCTTGTTGGGTTTGATGCTTATAGCTTTGATAGTTGTAGTTAAGAGTAAAATCTTGTATGAAAGGAATATCGATTTCAAGGCTATTGAATAGGTGAATATGATTATCAAACAAAATGTTTAATTTTTTTCTTTTTTAATTTTCTTTTTTTAAATTATCTTGTAAATTGTGCAGAGTAAATAAATGATTGTGTGTGTTTCTTATTATATATATATATATATTAAATTTGGTTTTAAAATAGAGGGTGTAAATTAGCTAGGAGTGGTATCAGGTATGGCTTGTGAGGTTTGAAATAGAAGCTTGGATCCAGCCCTCTCATTGAACAGGCTTGACTTTTAGGCCAAATCTTAGTCCATAGGGCACAGGCCCAAAAGTCTGTCTAAGCCTTCCATGAAGTGTGCTGATCCATATAGCCCAGTAGGCCATCCTAGCCCATTTTATACATGTATAAATATATACATATATAATATATAATCTATATATATAAAATACTATAATATATATTATATAATATATAGGCCAATATTGGAGTACATGTAGCACATGGGCCCACCTGTGCACTCTGCCCTGCCCCAGGCCTCATTTACACTAGGATCTGAATGGGCTGGACCATTGGTCAAGATATTTTTTTTAGATATATATATATATATATATATAAAGCTGTTAAATTTGTGGACCATGGATGAAGGGATTAGAGGCATAAGATTAACCCCAAATTTAATATTTGTGCCCATCCCAAATGACTCTTTCCATCCCGGCCCCTAGTTCCATCATCAGTGAGTTCCCAAATGTAGGGGCAGACCCAAGCACGCGGGTGTGACCGCACCCACGTAATTCAAAAAACTTTGTTAATAATATGTTAGAAATTATATTTTCTTATTGAACTTCTTCATTTGACCATTGCCCGCACCACCCAAATAAAAATTTTAGGTCCACCTCTACCCAAAATGGGGTCCCTAATGGGCCCATCCGGTTAACTCGGACCGTGCGAGGTAAATGTACCAGCACTTCCGTGCCGGTAGATGTACCGGAACACGACCCATGCACATGTGTTATTATTCTTCAAAGGATAAACGGCCTATAATCTGAATATAACTTCTTTGGTGGTTACACTGTAGAAAATCATGTCAGAAATTTCAATATTGCTCAGGTTCTTGCCTACTTAGACATGAGTCTAGACACTAGAGCTATTACTCTGTATGTTCTAGTGATTACAGGATGTAAATGTAATCCTTCATGCTTGGCTTCCCCCAGGTCATTACTTGAGTGCATCTGCACGCATGTGGGCTAGTACTCACAATGATACTCTCTATCAGAAAATGTCCAAAGTGATTTCTGCACTTCATGAATGTCAAGAGAAAATTGGAACAGGCTATCTTTCAGCTTTTCCTACTGAGCAATTTGACCGACTTGAAGCTATTAAACCTGTTTGGGCACCATACTACACCATCCACAAGGTATTTCCATTAACATAAATCATGGAAAGATCATTACTAATATGAGAGATGGTTATGTGCACTTGTCTATTATTGATAATGGTACATTCAAGTCAAATCAGACATGTGGGATTACTTTTCATCACAGCCAACAGTTGGGTCTATCCCTGACCATGATAGTTGATGTGCTTGCATTGCATATCACCTGAATACAATCAATAGTCACTGTTTGATTAAATGATTCAATGGAGTTTTGATCTTTAACATGTCATTGTATTCATTGGAATCAATGATCCTCTGAAGTATGGTTCAATCTTCCAATGAATATCACCCATGCATGGTTCAAATATGGGTGACGATGTACCATGTTAGGTGAATATCACCGAATTGTATGATTAGGTGACACCCATACATGGATGATAGCTACCATGGTCAGAGCTTGAGATCCAATGGTCTGTTGGCTTCACTCATGACCTTCATTCTATTGATTTTGTTTGATTGCATTGTAATTCTGATGCACTTGAATGTATGCATTACTCTGTCATTAATGGTAATGTGCTTTCAGATTATGTCAGGCCTTTTGGATCAATACTTATGTCAGGCCTTTACGATGCACTTGAATGTATATATTACTCTGTTATTATTGGTGGTGTGCTTACAGATTATGTCAGGCCTTTTGGATCAATACCTATTCAATGGAAATAAGCAAACTCTGCGGATGGTGGTTTGGATGGCTGAATACTTCACCAAACGGGTGGAAAATGTCATCTCAAAGTACACTATAGAAAGGCACTGGGCATCACTCAATGATGAATCTGGTGGCATGAATGATGTTCTATACACGCTGTATACTGTAACAGTAAGATTATCAATACTTTCTGTCAATGGGGTTTCACTTTGATTAATAGGTGATTGAACTTTTCCATTGTAAGCCTTGAACTCCGGCTAGTATGATTATTTACTAGCAGTAACAATTCTGGTTCAACTTACAAGTCATCTGTTTGCTCAATCATTTGACAATTTTTGTTTTTTTTTTTTTTTGTTTAGGTTCTGTCGACAACTATTTCCATGAACAGTAGATAACCTAGTGAAATTTGCTGTCTTGTAGAATTCATATACATTGTTTCCTCTTGAAACATTAAGATGGTGTGTTTTGGTGTTATTTATATTATTTAAAATCTATATAATTTTAAAACAACTTTTCTAGATCATGTGTGGTTAAGTCTCTACCATTTTTACCAATAAAAAAAGTATGTACCGTTTTGTCTACATTCCAAGGACATTTAATATTCTAAACACCAGCAGATTAGTTTTCTCTTCATTCCCTAGCCAAATCATATGGGCTAAGTTCAAATGGATATACTCTGATGAAGTTATATAGGAGAGTCTACTACTGCTAATAAAGCTGCTTGTTTTAAACCATTTTCAGCTATACAAGATTTCTCCCAAGGTGCCAACTGATTCATGTACTATTTTCTTCATGTAGGAAAAAATTGAGATAAAACCTCACAAAATCCCCTTTAGCTCGCTAACATCAACTATCGAGAGTTGAAAACAATTAGGGGTTGCGTATAATAACAGTTCAGTTCTACTTCATTGAGAATGCAAGAGAATATGCCATGTACAGAGCATTATCAAAGCAACCTAAACCATGCAATTATGTCATTTATACTAAATGTATGGTCATACAAGAATACCAGGCATAATAAAGAAAAAATCGACGAAATAAAACACATGCTCAATTGGCTGACATTTGCAGACATAAGGTGGCTGCCATTTCGGATCCTGATCTCCTCTTTTGTTTGAGATTGTCAACAATAGACTTCTTCACAATTTACTTTCATACTTCTATTATGTTTGTCAGTACTTTGTGCAGTGAAATTGATTTAAATATGTGAAGTACTGTAATCAGGGAGCAATCCTGCGGTTGGGTTTTTTTTTTTTACTTTTAACTCTGAATGAGCTGTAGATGGGTCAGGTTGGGTCCATATCTTATGTCTAACACCTGAGAGAGTACTATAATAATGGCACAGACATAGACCAAAATACTGTTATAAAAACTACTATTCTTCTTTATTTTTTCTTGTTACTGAGCTTATACAACATGGATTCTGTTAACTATAATCATTTATGATTTATGAATTGTGGTTCTTGTGTTTATGGTCAGTTACTAACTTGTATTTTTCAATGGATAATTTTAGATATTTGTTTTTTATTAATTTAAAATTCTGTTTGCATCTTATATAGGGAAATCAAAAGCATTTGGTGCTGGCTCACCTTTTCGACAAACCATGCTTTCTAGGTTTGCTTGCATTACAGGTGATTTCTTTGTCAATATACTTTTCCTTTTGGGCTTTGAAATCCTATGCTACTTGTAATAACTCATATTTTTAAATCTTGCATCTTGATTTTTTTTTTTTTTTCCACTTCTTGTTGGTTGCAGGCAGATAGCCTCTCTGGTTTTCATACTAATACACATATTCCAGTTGTTCTTGGATCTCAGATGCGATATGAGGTTACTGGTGACCCTCTCTATAAGGTACCTGAGCTCACGTCTGCTTGGTGATGAAAGAAGAAAGCTGTTGATTTTATTTTGCTGTGCTTCTTGTTAAAACAATGACATTGAATCTTATATTATGTATATTACACCATCTCCCTAGGATTAGAAATGTGTGTATAAGGTTGATTTTCCAGGAGAAATAGTGACAAAAATTCTTCAGTTATTAAATTATGTCATTTACCTATAATTCTGTGTAAACAAAAATTGATATTCTCTGTTGAGTTTACTAGTTTCTTTTTTTTTTCTTCCCTCTCCCAGTTTCATTTTTCTTCTGTTTCCTTGATGTGCCTACTTTTGTTTTAAACGAGTATGTGGTTCATTTCAATATCATTTATTTTCTAGATCATCTGAAATATAATGATTTTTATTCTTTTCTTTTTTAAATTTCTTTACTTCCTGTTTGACGGATATATTTTTCTTCGGTCAATGTTCTTTTTATTTCCCGTGAAAAGAAAGTCATGCATTAAAAATTCACTTTTGATTTTGGTACCTAAAAAATTTCAATTGACTTTAAATATCATTGAAGAAGGGAGAATTTTTCCATGCTTTTAGTTGGAATTTAAGTGATATTAGTTTAAAATCTATTCAAGAATATTCACTTTGTACTTTAATGTAGTGCAATCACCTTTCTTAGAACATTTGTACTTATGTGTATGCTATGTGTGGCAGGCAATAGGAACCTATTTCATGGATATTGTCAATTCTTCTCATTGTTACGCAACGGGTGGAACATCTGTTCGCGAGGCCTGGTAATGGCACAAGGGAACTTTTTGTATTGAAAAAAAAAATATTTTAAATGTGTACATTTACTTCAATTCTGTTTTATTTCTTTTTCTTTTTTTTCCTTTCTACCATTTCCTTCGGAGGGTGATTTTCATTTGGGTATTTGTAAATATGTCTTGTTTATGAACAGTATTATGGCTACCCATGTTCAGGTCTGACCCAAAACGTCTAGCTACTACTCTAGAATTAGAGAACGAAGAATCCTGCACTACTCACAATATGCTCAAGGTTTGTCCGCTTGCTTTTCACCATGAAATAATTCACTTTTATGCCTGGATAAACTGAACATACTTCTAATCGAGAAATAAATATTGCTTTATGCTTCAAGTTGCATTCATACTCTGTTTTATCCTATTTATTCCAATTCAATACTGTAAGATCTTTCTCTGTGTCTTTTTCTATGCAAAAGGATTGAGCTCATATGATAAAATTACATTTTTTTTTTCATTTTGAGTTTCTTTTGTTAAATTCTATAATGAATGAGACTTCTTTCTTTTTGTGTTTTCATTGTAAGAGCATTGAAGTATTTAATAGACTGCATACTCTCTTTTTTCTCTGCCTTTCTTTCTTGATCAGGACTTACACATAATATTTCTATGTAGGTTTCGCGCAACTTATTCAGATGGACCAGAGAAATGGCATATGCGGATTATTATGAGCGTGCCCTTACAAATGGTGTTCTTGGCATACAAAGGGGAAGGGAGCCTGGGATAATGATTTATATGCTTCCTCTTGGACGAGGAAAATCGAAGGCAGACAGTCATCATGGTTGGGGAACACAGTTTGACTCATTTTGGTGTTGTTATGGAACAGGTAATGTGTTTTTTAGCCAACTTTGTTCCCAAGGTCTCTAAAAATAATGTGTACACTTAATGAAATATGTTTCTTCTTTTTTCGTTTGGGCTAAATGAAGCGCGTTTTCTCAGAAGTAGAATAACGTTTTAATTGGTTGTTTACATGTGTATTCAGATTGAAAAAGTCTGATCCTTGTTGGTTTCATATTTAAGGATAATAATAATTTTCACGAAGCAACAAGTCCCTAACAAGGGCATGTCTCCTACTTTTAGGAATAATGGTACTCTGATGAGTATTTTAAGCCACAATAATACTGTATGGAGACTTCTAAAATTTGCATCTGTAAGTGATGTATTTGCTTGGTATTGTAAAACTAAAGATGTGCAGTACTTCAAGTTCTAGAAAAAGAAACTTTTTTAATAAACAAGTTTGGTTAAAATTCTTTCCATGTCTACTTTCTAGATGTTTAAAGTGGCATTTCCTGGGCATTGTTTGCTGATTACAAATTTGGAAAAAAAAATGGTTTTGCAGGAATTGAATCATTTTCAAAATTAGGAGATTCCATTTACTTTGGGGAAGATGCTGATGTTCCTGCCCTTTACATCATCCAATATATATCAAGTACTTTTAATTGGACATCTGGACAGATGATACTAAAACAAGATGTAAAGCCTGTTTTTTCTTCAGATGCTCAACTTCGGGCGTCATTGACATTTTCTACTAAAGAGGTATTATACATGTTTCATCATCTTAGATGCCGATTAAGCTTCATGGAAATCATCGAAAAAGCCTCGCCCTGTCTATTTGCAATCAGCATACTCCCACCATTGCTTTTAATTCGTTTATTCTTCTCTTATATTTCTATTTCCTATTACCATCTTAAACAAACTCATCAATTGCTTGAATATGGTAAAGGATCTTCAAATTATAGATGGTGGTTTTCAATTCATAACGTCATATTGTTCATCACTTTGCACAGATAATGATTTTAGAACCCTTCTATTGTCTGGCCTTAACACAGGGGGTGAGCCCAAAATCAAACTTGTACCTCCGGATACCATTTTGGACAAATTCTATTGGTGCCAAGGCAACATTGAATAGTCAGACATTACCTCTTCCATTGCCAGGTGAACTTTTGGTCATTTCATCTTTCATTTTAATTATTATCGATAAATAATAAATGGAAGTATATACTATTGTGCATAGTTAGTAACATGTTTCCCAAAAAAAGTCATATATTTCTTGATTTCATTTCATGCTTCTACATAAATACTATATACAACATGTTGCAAAAATGACGTGTTAAATGTCTCTCCTGCATTCTCCTAACCTATTCACCCAGGTACACACCAGAGCTCAGTTGTCTTATGAGAACATAAACATCTTTCTATTTAAGTAAACAAAAGAAAATTTTCCTTACCATGATGTAATTTTTTCTCAAATTGCTAGCCAATACACCCAAAACGCCTAGGCATTAAAGGTGTGGCAAACTAACTACTTAGCACTCCCCTCAGGCAAGACACCACGTAGACTCGAAGCACACGCCCACACAAGATGCGGCATAGGGCCTTTTTGCCTTATGCACATATGTGCCCACACACAAGACACGGCATGGGGCCTTTTTGGCCCTGCATGGATTCGAACATTGGACATGTTGGCTCTAATACCATAACAAGTTGCTAACCAATACGCCCAAAATGCATAGGTTTTAAAGGTGTGGCAAACTAACTACTTAACAATTTTTACACTGCTTGCATTAGGGCCATGTAATGAACATAACCACCATTTGTCACGGAGTTCAAAAAAATAATTTATCATAAACGAAGCATGTATGGTCTTTAATGTCATTTTGGATTAAAAATTGCAAGCATAATTCTAATGATCTGTTTTCCCATTGATTAGGGAACTTCATGTCAGTCAAGAGAAGTTGGCGTTCCAATGATAAATTGACCATTCAGTTGCCTATCCTCTTAAGGTTAGAGGCGATAAAAGGTAATGTTACATAACTTCTTTTATACATGAAAATGTCTTATTTTAAAAGTTGTGATGACAATATAGACTCTTGGAAGGTGGTCAGTGTAGCAACCACATGGTTCTAGGTTCAAGTCGTGTTACCATTAAAAAAAAGTGCTTTGATTACTAGACTTACATGGTCTTGAATATGTTGAAAAATTCAGCTTTGGCTGGATATATGCGCATTTGCTACATGGATTCATTCCGGATATAGGGCCTATATATGATAGAATATTCGCTGGCTAAGTATCAGTTCAATTTGATTGTCAACAAGTGATTTAGAAATTCATTCATCCAAAAAGTAACTAATTGATTCAAATCAACTAATCCATACAAGATTTTCTCTATTTATACATGAAGAAATCAGGCTATATGATCCGCTTAAATATATGTTTTTCACATCCTTATATGTTAAATGTAGCATCATATATGAAAATTCACTTCCTTGGTTGGAATAAAGTTAAGCTTGTTAATATTTACAGATGAGCGACTGGAGTATGCTTCTGTTCAAGCAATACTTTTCGGTCCATACCTTCTTGCCGGACTCAGCGATGGCGATTGGGACCTAAAACCAGGGACATCAAAATCTCTCTCTGACTGGATCATACCAATCCCACCCTCATACAATTCTCAACTAGTCTCCCTTACCCAAGTAGCTAACAACACAACTTGGTACTCACAAATGTGAATAATTCAGTTAAAATGGATAAGCTTCCAGAAGCTGGCACAGACTCTGCAGTGCATGCTACATTCAGGCTTGTCCCTTTAGCGACAAACTCCTCGCAAGTTTCATCAGTGAAGGATCTTATGGGAAAATCTGTTATGCTAGAGCCAATTGACGTTCCAGGAATGGTGGTGGCTCATCAAGGACCAAACAAATCCCTCACGGTTACTAATTCCAGAGGCAGATTAGACTCTCATGGTGGTCATGTATTCAGGGTGGTTTCCGGGTTAGATAAGAAATCCAACGCATTCTCTTTGGAGTCGAAGTCAAATCGAGGGTGCTTTCTCTTTAGTGTGGATGATCAAGTAGAGCTCAGGTGCAAGTCCCTGAGTCAAGATGATGGATTTAATCAAGCTGTGAGCTTTATGTTTAGCAGAGGCATGTCCGAGTATCATCCAATCAGTTTCATGGCGAAGGGGGTGACGAGGAATTTCTTGCTGGTTCCATTGCTCAGTTTGAGAGATGAATCTTACACTGTTTATTTTAACATTGTAACTTGAAACAGCAAGCATTGGCTAAAGTTTTTTACTTTATGAATGGATATGATTGGAAGGTCATATTAAGGTCTTCATTGATGATTATCCAGTACTGGTTCATTTGTTTCTACAATTACTCAAATCTCTTTCGATGTTCTTTTTTTTTTTTGCTACGTGCTGATATTCTAAGAGGCTTGATGACCTACAAGAACTCACGGGTTAGTAACAATCTTAATCAATTACATCTAAACAGGACGATCCGGCTGGATTCTATGATCAAAACTCCGCATGTGGATCCCATAGGATGAATTTGAGATGAACTGTTGTACCAATACACAGGTCCACATAGTTTTCCTCTAAAAGATTTCACTCTCTTTCGGGCCCCACATACTACATGAAAATATACATAAGTCGAGATCCTCAGTCGCAGGCTCGCAGCTATTACAGGACAGTACAAAAGGAGTAGGTCTCACGTTGATTTGGTGCTGATGTGGAACCGCTGCAGACACATGATGTCAATTACTCTTTTGTCATGGTGATCAATGGGACGGTGAACCCACATCTTAAAAGTTGAACAACCTCTAGGATCTTTCAGTGGTTGGGATGACATTCATCTCAAACAATCCGGATTAGTTACATGCTAGCTCTAAGCTACAGAGGACCCCACTCAAACATACATATTTTATTTTTTTTATTTTTTTTTCATCAAGGGAGGGATGTGATGATACAAATTATACGGCCCTTAATTTTGGATCCTCTACGTTTAATAGTGTAAGTGCACAAAAAGTCACAGACCGGTAGTGTTTTTGAGACTCACTGAGGACGGAGGCTAAAGCTCCTTGTTGATGATGGAAGAATCGCTGCCTGAGAATTTAGAAGAGGAATAGGAAACAGGTCAGAGGACCCTGGTTGTGGGCAGCGCAGGGCTCTCCGATACATAAGTCAGTGTGAGAACTGAACAAACTGAACAATAGGATGGAGATTTAGAGAAGATGAGGTTTGGGCATGGCGTACCAGAATCACCGCCCTCAGTTTATATAGAAGAAGGAAGGAGGCAGGATGGTAGTTGGCTGTCTTGTCAGAGGCACTAGGGAAGTGTGGTAGCATCGTAGCCCTCTCTGGCGTTTGCGGGCGCCGATCTATCAGGAAGCATTGGCGGCATGGGTGGTTGTCTGAGGGTATGGGCGGTGCCCTTATCTGGTCGCACATGCTGTAGCGCACTTGAGCGTCCATGGGAGGACAACTGTCAGCCCCTGCCTTGGCTAGCTCTGGCATGGTGACCGAGGCCAGAATGTGTTGCCGAGGTCGGGATAACCTAGAGTTCGATCGGCGCGTTGGTACCAAGAACGTGGTGCGCGTAGCCGAGCCAGTGGAAGCTAAGACGAGATGGATTAGCTGGTGTGGGACAGAACATTTGGCCGGGTTCCGGCGAGCCCGGAAATATTCCCACACAAATAGCTATACATCATTTAAGATCCTGATAAAATATCCAGATTAAAGTCAAACTAGGACAACTAAATTGGCTGTCTTGATCATATGTGGGCCCCTTATATAAAAAAGACAAACAACTAAAGACTCGAGAGAATTACAGGGGTCGTCCCTAAAATCCGCCTCTCATCCAAATGACCAGTGATCAATCATTGGGCCTCTCCCTCATTGATGTGGGCCCCGATAAAAAAAAAAACACCCGATCGCTCATTTTTCTGTCCCAAACGCGCCGTTATAAAGGCATGGATTCACCCTTAACGGACGTTTAACTTCCGTTAAGCGGGCTGGTTGGGAAGCTTGCCAGAGAATATTTGCATTTCATTTTTTAAAAACGCGCCAAACGAACCTGAAGCAGAAAGTAGAAATCGGAGCGACAGCGGAAAAGCTTTCTCTAATCCCTTGGAATCGGTAAAAATCTTTCCTTGGAAACTCTGATTCCTACTCTTTTTTTTTTTTTTCATCGATTCTCTTATTCTCACGGATCTGCATTTTCGTCTCAAGCAGAATTGTGTTTCCCCTCTCTCCGATTCCTATGAAATTAGGGCCCGCTTTCCCTAAACTCAATTTACTTGTAAACCTAATTCCCTGCAACTCTATTTACCTGTAACTGCTAATGTCGAACAACAAAGCAAACTCCCGATTGCAGGTAACTCAGTTTATCCAAACGCATGAATCCTTATTTACGTGTAAACCAAATTACCTGAACGGGCCCTAGGGTTAAATTAGTCTTTACGCAATTTTATTGATTCCGCGAACTTCATTTGCTTACACTGAATGCATTTGCTGCGAAAATTCGAAACTGGAACAGAACGAGCGCGCAAACACCATTGAGTTCATCAGTGTTTCTTCGATGCTTCGTTTGCGTGTGTTGGTATCTGTTATTGAATCTCAGTTCTTGATCGATTCTTGGTAATGGAACTGAATTACTGTTCTCTTCGCATTGACTAGCTCTCATCAAATGAAGTGCCAAAAATCTCAGCAACATGTGGGGATATTTTCAAATTTGAGGGTTTTCTTGGGGCTTTTGGGGGAATGGTCATGCAAAAATAATATTCTTTTATAAGTAATTGAAATTGAAATTGAAATAGAAAATAGAAAGTGATATAAATTTATGTTAATGCAAATTATATATATTTTACAAGTTTGCTATCTTATTACGATTACATGGAGATTCGCGAGAATTATTGTCATGATATATTCAATTTAAGCTGATATGTTAAAATACAGTGATGTAATCAGGAAACCAACAATTTAATATCACTGATATTTGTGACTCTCAATGATCTATATGATATATGTGTGTGTGTTAGACCACAATCTGCTGAAGAACTATGCTAAGATTATTCACCACATCGCTCTGTATGAATTCTGAAACGCTAATCAGGTGTGTGTGGGAGATTGGGTTTGTCAGATAATCCTAAACTGTTAGTTTTGCCCTCGAGTGGGCCATTGGTCAAACCTTTCTCCTTTGGGTTGTCATATATCCATGTCAGCATTTCCTTCCCCAAAATGATCAGTTGGGATTTTCCAACTGTCCCGATGCTAAGTTCAGATCAAATCCATCGTGGGCCTACTTGGTGAGTGGCTTAGAACTTTCATGTAGAGCCAGCATGTGGAGTTTTGAAATGCTTGAAATAAATATTTGCCAGATTGGTATCTCTTGGAACCTGCCTAAACTGTTGAAGTAGAATATGAGCAGTCCTTATAGGGTGATTTGTGTTCCTTTCAGCATCACTCTGCATTCTATTGGTATATGCATCAGTGTGACTGTGTCATGTATGATGCCAATGTCAATTACAAATCTGCACTATAGAAGATGAATCAAATTCATGAGTTCATTCAATATCTAAAATACCAAAAGAGTCAATGTAAAAGGGCCTCAATAAGATTGTGATGTTCTTGGTGCATCCATGAACTTGTTTATCATGAAACAAAATATGCAAGGTATTGGTGACAAATTCTGATTGGGTGGACCATAATGAAGAACCTGGAGATCAAATTTGCCGCTTAATTGCTACACCATATTTTCCCCATGTTTCAGGGAATCTAAACTTGCAATGTATTTAGAATATTGATAGAGTTTGAGTTGTGCCAGTGAAGTGAAGGACATCGCTGTGTTTAGTTAGTTCTGTGTACATGAGAAATTCTTTCATAAGCTGATGCTAGTAACTAGATTTTTTTTATGTTGAATGTCCGCAGATGCCTACACTGTCTTAGTTTCTGAATCTTCTGCTCCAATTAGTTGTTGTATTATTTTGAGAAATGGAAGGGGACTTGCAGAGTTCACCAGGGTTAGACTATTCCTTAATCAATGACGACTTAAAATACTTTGCTGGGCTCAGCACCATCCTGGTGGCCACCATTCAGGAAGTGAAAGACAGGATTTCTCAGATAGAGTTCATTTTCTGCAGCCAGCTCTTCCCCAGTTTCCAATCAAGATCCAAAACTTTGCAGAAAAGGCTTGCTGAAGCCAGGAAAGCTGCAGAAGATGACTGGAGAAAGAAGGAAAGCTCTCTCTTATGTCAAATAGAAGAGCTTCAGCGTGGGAAGGATCATGCCCAAGAACAAATTCAGCTTGCAGTTACTTCTCTTGAACAGGAGCAAGCAAAAGTCAAAACTTATGAACAGTTATTATGTGCACATGAAAGTGACAAGAAATTCCTCTTGGCCAAACTAGAAAGTGTAGAGAAGAAAGGAGAGGTTGTTCAGCTCCAAGAACAACTTAGACAGAAGACTGAAGAAATGGCTAAGGGAAAAGGTCTAGAAGAAAAGCTAATGCAACAGATCGATTTGAAAGACCAGGAGCTGTTGGCTGAACAGAACAAAAGAAAAGAAGCAACCACGCAATTTTTAAAGTTGAAAAACTCCTTTAAAGAACTGAAATCTCAATATGAGTTTCTCCTCAAAAGGTCTTGTCTTACAATGGAAAATACGATACCCCGTGACAGGATGGAAGAGGAAAAGAATTCACCTAGGCATCATCAGAATCAGCAAAGCTCAGCAGGCAAGATTTCTGTTGCTCCTGTTGTGTTTTCAGGGGTCATGAAAATGAATCCGTTACTTATGTAACTGAATGCTCTACTCATTGACCTAGTTTCATCATGGTTTGTAAATGGTTATGCTCTGCTGAATTATATATAAAACCCACCAATCTTTTTCTTTATATATGAATATTTCAATTGAGATGTTTGCTGATATCACATGCTTTTGACACCTATTTTCATCAGGTCATGTTCAAACAGTCACTTGATGCATATATGCTACATCCAAGTCATGCACACCATGTGGGTTCATTTGTGCAGACCATCTTCCCAAATTCAGCTGGACCACTGGTCAAGCGAGCCCCACTTGCACATTGAACAGTCTAACCAATATTAGAGCTGGAGCATTTTGATTGTGAGGCCCACGTTGAGGATTGTCAGGATCCTGAACATGTGTTACATCTTGGCTTTAGCAGCCAGCTGGAAGATTTACAAGCCTCTATAGTTTGATTTCTTTGAGTCATTTTCAGGATCTGCATGACCGTGCATAAGCTTGAAACAGTCTGGCCTTTGGAGCCCACATGGAAGCATGACAATCTTGGAAGGGATAGGGGTTTGAAAGGTCTCCCTATGAAATACCCATGTGCAAAAAATGGGAACATCCAATAAAGGGAGGTACCGTTTAGGCCCTAAGGGCCTCAAAATTGTTATAGCTGTAGACATTAGATAAAGTGGATGGGTGCAGAAATTTTCTTGATCAATTGAAGGGCCGACAATACTAGGATGAGTGCCAAATTTGGGTATAACTCATAAGGGGTTGATGAGGGTTTAAGGATGATGGGCTTAGATTGATTTTTCTACAGCTCCCACAAGCCAGACTGTTGTTCCTCAAAATTTGTGTCATTCATGTAACACAGGCTGCACGTGGAACTATAACTGACAATGTTATGTTGATATTTTTTTATTAGTATGCTATGTTGATACTAAATATATATTCTCTTACCTGTAGGTTCTAAAAAGGAATCTGCTCACAAGACTCGTGAGCAGAAGAATGATATCAGTTTCGAAGAAAAGTTAGTGGATGGCAGAGGAACCAGATCAATTCAGAATTCAAAATTTCATTCCAACATCAAGCCCCCTTCTACGTCCAGCTCCTTCCTTGTGCACAAGTGCCCCATCAAACCAAAAGCAGAGATGTCTGCTGGTCAAAAGCGTCCAGTTTCTTATTGGAGAGAGACCCGTTCTTGTCAAGAACCAGGTGGTGCAGATCCACATGATGATTTTCTTGACACTCCCCTGGAGAATGCTAGGGGAAACATGAACAAGGTTCTGAAGGAAGAAGCCCAAGATACTAAAGACCCAGCACTGAAAGGCATGAATGTTGATGATTCTGATGATGAAACCCAGGATGCAAGTGCCGATCTTCCACTGCAGAAGCAGCATATCTCAGTTCCAGTGCCAGAGAGAAAAAGTTTCAAGTATGTGGAACCTGTCAGGAAGAAAGCTGAGAGAGAGAATCTGAAAGGGGTTGAATGCAAGCAGTGCAAGAAATTTTATGATGCTGTTCTTCCCAACGAAGGTGAGAACAATGATGAAAATAATTGCAATATTCGCTGTGAGCATCATGATGGGGTCTCGAGGCATCGGTATAGGTATGTTCCTCCTATGACTCCTGATGGATTTTGGAATATTGGATTTGACTCGGATTTGTGAGTTTTTATTTCTTTTATGCTTGAATAGAGTTGTCTGTTGAATTAAGTTGATTCTGTAGTTTTTTCTTAATCTTTACCTGAAGAGAAAAAAAAAAGAAATAAAGGAAATAGGTACTTAATCAAAGGTTCTGGACACTTATAATAGAGAGGGTTTAGTCTTAAAATGACAGTAGTAAGACCATTATGCAGCTTGTAATGCATCTTAAAACGACAGTGTTGTTTAACTTATGAACACCGTTTTTTTGGTAAAGGAACACCCAGATTTAGATTTTCTCGTATGGGTGTGGCATGTCTACATTCAAGGATCAGAGTAAACTTCTTGACGCCTTCAGCATCCAAATGCATCAATCATATCTTAAGAAAACTGATTTTAATTTGTCAGAGCTGTCAGCATGGTTTAAATGTCAATTATATCTCTCAATTTCTCAAGGGACCCCATGAACCATTGGATCACCTTCCTGTTTAGAAAGTTGTAACCCCAACTAGAAAATGCCTATGAGTGGGATACAAATCAAGGTATGGAATTGAACATATGTACCAGGCTCGCATATCGGAATATCACATACAACCTCAATTTGTAGTCAGATATGGGCTGAGGGGTCCTGGTAGTAACCGGTTCTCAAAAGGTCGAAGTCTAAGCTTAGAAGAAAAACGTTAATTGTTCCTACTTGCTTGGCAAAGCTCTTATGACTCGCGGGAGTGAATGGACTCAATTAATTGGGATGGCAGCACCAATGAACCTAGGTTCAGTAGTAGTCTTGAAAGTAGTCTTGGCAATAGCCTACTATGGAATCACTAGATGGGGCCCACTAGTAACAAACGGTGGATTAATATGGAGTACTCACACATCATGAAGCCATGCCAATAGTGGTTTCATACATTGGAGAAGCCAAGGAATCTTTATTCAAAGGCTAAGATAGTTTTATTTCACCAATTTAAGATGTCTAGAGAGGAAAATATTCATTGGATTCCCTATAAGACTAGCAAGTTTTATATAGACTAGCAACCAATAACCTTGTCTCCCCGCAATTAGAGATTATACCTGAAATCTGGATGGATGATAATCTTTTCTTTTCTTTTTTTGAAATGGACAATAATCTTGACTCCTAATGAGAGATTTTATCTTCCAATTATGGTTCATAAAGATTATTGACCACCATGGCTTACTGAACTTTAACATATGACAATCAAATAGTTTCTCATGGGAGAAAAACTTTTTAAAGTACAAGATTGCAATTGATTGGACATATGGCGTGGCTATAATGTACATTTAGTATGTAACTAATTAAATACTTAAGTTATGGACCTTTAAGTCAATTGGGCCTGTGATGGTCTTCTTGGGCCTTCTTTTTCAAGTACTTTTTGACTCATGGCCTTCATTAAACCTATTTGTCATTTTGAATGTTACTTTGAGCCACTGAATGAATGGTTCATCTTAGTAAAGTCACCACCTGGACTAGGCTCGGAAGTGTCCAATTGGGTCTCAGTACCTCCTACTTCCTTGCAGATAGTCTCCCACACATTTTGATGTATTGCTGTGTTCAAACTGATGATACCAGGGATGCTTATGATCCAATCAACTGCATTCCACTTGGAAAAGACCAGGGACTTCAGTCAGCTGACTTTTTGAATGAGGGATTTTGTACATGTGCATGTGTATGGACCTTTTTGCAGAATCTTAGATGAGCTGTGTTTGGGAGCACGTCAGAGAATCAGAGACTTAATTTGTTATTGTACCAGAATGCAAAAGAGAGGGCGAGAAAAAAAAAAAGGTGCCTAACTATCTAAAATTGTTCAATATCCTCTTTAGATAGACTTATTTTATATAGGGCTGCCTTTTGAGAGGCCTGGCTGGTCCTATATCCCGACTGCATGGGACTGAAAGAATACCTCCCATTCCTTGAAATCCCAAGTTGGACGTGGCACCAGCTTACAGCCGAATTTTCACCTATGGAGTCTGCATGAGCGTTCTGAGATTTTCAATGGCTACTGTCTACAGAAGCAGACCACCACCCCCTTAATCATAGTGTCATCCAAATTCGTGCAATGAAGACAAGCAGAAATCTGGTGGGTGAGTGGTGACAATCAATGGAAGTCATCCGCGTATAAAGTATAAACTCACTTTTTGTACCTTCTCTCTTTCTTTGCACAATTGAACTCATAGGCCATAGCAAACACACCCCAATTGATTGATTTTTGAGAGAGAGAGCACTCGGGAACAACTGTACAACTATGTTAGGGGGGAAATATTCTCCTACGAGTGGCCTGCATGTGCAGTCCCTCTGCATGAAGCTCACTTGGGCCCACCTTTGCTCAGTGCAGCTCCTTTGACAATCCTCTCACCCATGATCTGCTTCTGGCCTTGTTTGTCACTCATTGAATTTGAATATCTATGGTTCAGATGCTATTAAACTTTTAAGTTGTTAAATCAGGGGCTAGGACAATCCAGTGCGTCTGATTTTTTATATTTTTTATTTTGGCTCTTCATGTCCGTAAGGAGACCTTTCCATCAACCAACGAGTAATAGCTCAGTTGGCCGAGGACTCTACTCTTCATAAAGCGGAAAGGTCTTGTGTTCGACACCTACCTTCGTTTTGGCCACCTCCCAAAGTTTTACCCGGTACATGTGGAAAGGAGGGTTTGCATATCCCCAAGGGATTAATTCTCGGCTTTCCAGAAACGAGTGTCCCTCGGATTCAGGGCTGTCAAAAGGCTCCTGGATTGGGCTGGGCGGGAGATACCCTCTTTTATCAAAAAAGAAAAGAAAAAAAAGAATAAAAGGAGACCCTTCCATTTGCCCTCCCCCCATTGATAGACATTCATCAACAGGGGCCCTACAAGCTGGACTGCAGTATGCAGTCTGCTCTAGGATAACATTCTAAGTATGTTAGGAGTTTAGGCTTTTTTTCTCTCTTTTAACGTCTCTTAGCACTAAGAACGTTCATGGATTAAGTCTTAGAGTATGGTGATCATGTCTACGTCAGTATAAGATCATTTATTTGGTAAACTAGGAACAAGGATATCTGCACAACCTAGTAGCTCTTGATGGAAGTATAGCATTATTTTGTAGCATGTGATGCAATAAGCTTTTGGCACTGCCCTCTCCATGCACCTGGAGGATTTGGTTCATGTCCTAACCCTTTCCTCCATGCAGTAGTCAGCTATAGTTCTCTACTTCTCTTTTGAAGCTGGTCTTAGACAAGTAGAATCAACTTGCTTAAGTGACCTTTTTATGACTGTGTTTGGCACAGGCCCTCTTACTGTACTTGAAAACAGCGCATGCTGAGGCCCGTTGTTCTCTTGCATTTCTAGAGCAAAATGCCTCCGAATTGGGGCTGGCTTAAAACAGTCCTGTTTTCTTCCAAAAACATGATTGGAGGAGCATTTAAGTAACAAATTTTCCATTTACATATTGAAACAATGTTTAAGAGGCAAGGCTCTCCTAAGCTTAAGTTTAGGAAAAGATTCCGTAAGCTAACGCTTCTGGGGCCCACCCTTAGTCCATCCAAATGGACCAAACACACGACCTCCCTAAATTGCACATGTCCACCAACTTTTGGTTAGATCCAAATTTACTAGACTGTTTGATCGATTGTGTACCGATCCGAATGGACCGTTGACCATTAAACTTTTGGTGCCGAGATGGATATAATAGAAATCACGGTTGTGGCTGATTTTTTGCAGGAAGGAGGGTCCGAGTCCTTGAAATCCCCCCACCCCTATTCCCATTGGGATCCCTAGGTGGGCCCCACCACACAATTGAGCTTCTTCAGCTTACCTTATCCTAAGCTTCAGTTTCGGAGAGTTGGCCCCATATTTAAGATACTACTTTTTGAAAGGGCAACTTTATCATTTATGAGGGGCGATCAATTCTAAAATCCAGATGATGTAGCAAATAACATGATGGACTGAGGATAAATACCATTAAGTTGCACTGAGCATCACCTGGTACCTTTATCATCATCACTTTAATCATAGTTTTAGTCTTAATTCTTTTAAACCAGCTTTCTCAGCTCTGCTTCTCAACTCTTACCTGTTTAGAGGCATCACAGCTAGGTCTTGTACTTGCAATATTTCAATGCCTTGTGCAGAGACCATCTTAATTCTTAACAAGGGTGCCCATGAATAAACTTAGCACAGAGTACAGAAATTAATAATAACTGCATACAGCATACAATATTTGCAAATATAGTTTGTTCAAAACTGTATCAGCTGATTAAATGTGGAATTGCCGCTGAATAAATTTAAGGACTGAATCAGATCCTCTATGAATCAGTACAAAATCAGCTCAAACCATCCTATTCCTAACATAAATCATACAATTATCCATCAAATGAATCTGAAATCTCAATCTGTAACAGCAAAGGAATCTGAGTTTGTGAACCCATTATGCTGACGCAACTCGCATGCTCCTTTGTGAGAAGACGACCCAAAAGGAAATAGAGCACAAAAGTTCTAACAGGTGACTATTTTCAACAGTTCTCAATCAGATATCAAGTTTCTGAGGCCAACACAAAAGCAGCAACATGGAAATGCAAGCAAAGTGTAACTCCTATCAGATGATTCCAAATTAATGCTTCTTGCCCTGGAAAAAAAAAAAAAGAATTACCTCGTCAAATAAGAATAAAACAAGTATCAGTCCCACACTAGAAACCATTAATACATAAGATGCTTTCCATGTACTCAGCCTGACATATTTCAAGCTCTCTACATGGTGGATCATGGATGCCTGGAAGAAAGTGATGTCATATTTTAAAGGCACTTGGATTCTAAAGTCCCCTCCATCTCTCAAGTTTCACATTCATGCCACCTCTCGATTCATTCAGCAAAACTATATCATCTACAAACAATATACATCAAAGTATCTCCTCTTGAGTATGAACAGTGAACTCGTCTATAGTCAATGCAAAAGGTAAGGGCTTAAAGCTGTCCCCCGATGCAAACATATGAGAAAGAAAGAAGCAATGCAACCAAATAAATAGATAGTCAAATTGCCTTAATGTCAAAGTTGTGAGTGCGACATATCAGAGCATAGCAGTCATCAGCTTAGCTATCCCGATTCTCCTAGGCTATGCATCTTGATAATGTAGGCAATTTGCAAGCTGCCATATCCGGCGTCATATCTTCTTGTCTCTTTGATTACAGTATGTTTCTCATATTTTTTATAAATGCAAATATCAATAATATTATTTTATCAATTCAAGGTGTCTCCTAACATTTTTTTTTTCAAGTAGAGCAAGGTATCTGACATTTCCAAGTTCATGGAGGAAACCCTGAAATAACATCAAAAGACCCTCAGGTTTCATCAAAGAAACCAAAAACTCATTGGAGAAGTCCTTTAGCAGTATATTTTGGTATTTCTTTAGCAGTATATTTTAGTATTTCAGTGTTCTTGTCAGGTAACTACATCCTATTACACAGCACAACACCAAAAACCAGCTTATAATAGCATGCTCATTCCCATTTAAATATGATACACTTCATCTCTGAAAAACAGAAAGGCTACATGTAATGATAAAATACAAGAACAGCTGGCCTATTTCAAAGACATTTGAGATAATCAACTTACATTGAGCGGATGATACGACTGGATAATGGGGTTTCAAATTATATTCCAGATCCCAGTAAAGCATCATCTTCATCAACAAGCGAGGTAACCGCAGATGCCACAAGCCTTGAATAAGAAGAGAAAAGGAGAGACATTAGCATTCAAAATAGTAGAGAGCTGTATTGGCATTCAGAACAGTAAGAAACTAAATGTATTAAATGCAAATTTGATCATCCAAATTCTTGAAGAGTGACTTCTTTGGAGTCTAGAGAATTAGGAACTGCTTACAGTTGAATCCAACCCATGCAATAGTAGAGTGCGACCCAGAACCCAAATAAACTGTCAATGATGATGATGTACAACAAACAAACGAGGATGGAGAGCAACAAAAGTTGATGAGAAAACAAACCTGTAAATAGTAATAAATAGTAGAGTCAAATAGAAAACAAGCTTAACCAATCGAATCTTCTTCTCATCATTAAGTAACCTAAAGACCTCAGTAACATCTATTAAATGCTTCCTTTGCAGATACCTGAATCACATAAGACATTAGACAATTTTAAAGAAATGAAAGTCACTGACCTAAAAGTTTAAAAATTAAAAAAAAAAAATGCAAGACTAAAGCACAGCATAAAATAAATGCAAGTTTAGGATACCATCAAGATATGAATGTTAAAGACTTAAAAATGTAAAAAGAAATGGGCTCGCAGACTGCTATGTATAATGTAAAAGCATGACAAAGTGACTAATGATAGAAAATCAAGACGAATATCAATATATGAGACAAATGGACAAGAAAAAGGCACAATTTCTGACATGCCTGCATAGCAAGAATACAGCCTGATATAATATCAGACTGGATGAGTCAATTCAAGATCTACTTTTCAACCCACAGCCACAATGCTCAATCAAAATGATTTCTGCAGCAACAGCAACAGGCAGTAATAAGTAGCCCAGCTGTCCTCTTGTACTAAAATTGGAAACTCAACCAAAAAAACCAGAACCAATCAAATGTACAGGCAAAGCAGGAGACTGAAATAATAAGTGTTAAACATGAAAAAATGGATCAAAAGCCTATCCCAATATATGAATCATATGCAACTGTATATGATCACAGTGTAAAATCTGGTTTAGACTCATGGCAAGCAGAGACAATCACTCCCCCCGCGCGCGCGCGCACACCCCATTAAGCTTATGTTTCACTTGTAAATAAGGATTCCGTAAATTGCTTTGAATCAAACGATTACTTAATGAGTTGGAATCTAAGATTTATGTGAAATTGCAGTAGATTCTTGTCAAATCAATCCCATGCAATCCATGTAAACCAATATTTGCAGATAATTAGGATATATATAAACCTTTCCAACTTCTAGAAACCAAGCCTGTTGTAGGGTTCTGGCCGAGCAGATTCAACCGTTCTATTGCTTGAAATAATTTAAAGTTCAAATACAACCAACTTTACTCGATTAGTAAGCAATGAGAAATTCTTGCGACATTTGTAGCCTTTGAAATATGATGACCAATTTAATGTAGGGCCTAAACGAACATGTCTTAAAGATCCCAAAGTGTACACATCTTACCTGTGCTAGGGCTACGTTTTAAAGTACTATAGTATATACTAATCTGAACCATGGTGCATGTTGCAGCATATTTGGATGTCTGTCCTAGCAGGCTAGAAGCATGAAATGTATGTAGTTTTGCTGTGTAGGATGCTCTAACAGATTATAGGAAAACCACTAAGTTTCTTTTCTTTTTTCTTTTTTAATGATCACTAAGTTTCATTGTTGTTTCCTTTTTTCTTTTCTTTTTTTTGGTAAAAGTTTCCTTTTTTCTTGTTAGAAGCTAAACAATCACCTAAAACTCTTGTACCCGTCAATTCTACAATGTAATTCTTTAATAGCCCTAAGTTGTTGCTCTATTGCTTTTTTTGTACCATAATATTTCTATATTTGCAGTTATTTACAGAAATAAATTTTGCAACACTTCCAAATATCCCAATACAACTTTTTAAGTTACAAATTCAAACCGGCCAGTATGTAATTGGCGATCAGAACATTAAATACAATATAGTTAACAATAAGACTGCATAACATAAATAGGTTCAGACTTCAGATCATCCTCAATAATTATTGCCAAATAAGATCTGCAAGGATATTGTAGCAATTGAACGTGACACAAGAAACAGCATGTTGTCCTTCATGACAGCAAGAAATGAGATACAATAGAAGATTAGGATCATAGGGAATATATCGTACAAAGGAAACAAGCAGCTGCCACCAACATACTAATCCATTTAATGAAGGAATGATACTTACAGTCTTATGTGGAAGTACGTTACAGGTGCCATTATTAGGAACATGAACCAGTGCCATGTTATGAGGAAAAGAACACAAACGGCTCCCTGGATCACAAACTCCGGGATGACAACAGCATTAATGCGAGATGATGAATCATATGGGTTGATATAGTCGAACTCCAAATCCGACAAACAGATAAGCTGCCAGTTTAGGAAATAAACAGAGAAATAGCAATCAGTTATTGGACCAATAGTGCAGATCACATATATTCACAGCAGTTCAGTATCAAACTGGAACTTCCGTCCACGTGCTTATATGCCAAGCGAATTCCTGAAGTGAATTAAAAGGTGACCATTTAACATAGAAGCAAATAGAAGGAAACAAGCCAATCATCTCAAGAACAATTCACATTTAGCAATGGCAGTTACAATTATCAAAACAAGAATTATAAAAGAATATAATAAAGATGACAGTAAACATCATTTATAATAATGTGTTGTGTCATGAGGAAACAACATGAAACAAAGATCATTTGAAACATCAATAACACATCAATAGCTGGGTTGTGCCTTCTATTTCCAAAAGCATAAAATTAATGCATCGACATAAAGAAGCTACATGGTCCTGAAGCCCAACATGCCAAAACAACGCAACCAAAGAAGCTTATCGAAGCAATGATCTGCGTAGATAGCTCAGCCCCTCTTACCATTCCTTTATAATGACTGAAATCAACGGTTAGGATCATCCAATTAGTTTGCTTTTTCAATCTATGTTCCATAGATAGCTCAGCCCGTTGAATTACATCAAATTCATACAGATATTCAAAGGGGTGGGGGAAACAAATTATCAATGAATTGATTTGAAGCCCAATATAACCAAGAAGCCATCAAACACGTAGCTCCCTGCAATATTTTCTTCATGTGAAAACCAATAAGCCGCACAGCACAACATTGTAATGTGCAAAACTTGCAGGCCTGTTTGGATCTTCCTAAATCAGAGCGCAATCAGGGTTCAGGAGTTTACTTTACAGGCAATTAGATTGATTTACAGCTTAAACGAACGATTGACGATCCAAACAGAAGCAATGGTAGCAAAAACATGAAGTTCGATGAGCAAAAAAATCGATGAAAGAAAGACAAGAGTTTTTGAAATTGAAAGATTTGGGAAAGGGATGAATGAAGCAAAAGTCTTTTTCTAGGGTAAGGATTGGAGTACGAACCTGATAAAAGGCCAAGGCGATGAGTGCCATGGAGATGAAGAAAGAGACGAGCCACAGAATAACTTCCCAGGCCATTGCTGAGAATCTCCACTCAAAGCAAACCGTATTTCAAGATCCCTGGAATCCGAAACCTTCCAAGCACCCCATCGATTGCTTTCTTCTTCTTCTAGTTGCAGAAGAAGATGATCGAGAGAAGAAGAAGAGGAGAGGAATAGGAACTTCGATGATCCGGAGTAACAGGAGAGGTCGGACTTCGGAGTATTTATATATGTTTGATGTTTGGAATTTGGATCCCTCTTTATCTTACAACGTAAGTACTGGTCATTTGATTTGTCTTGTTTGATACATCTCTGAAAATCAATCTCTTGGAAAAGATTTGAACATTGCAAAAACACAGGATGTGTCAAGCTGTGGGCCATGTCGATTGATGTATACGATGTACCCACCATTGTTAAAGGCTGAATCTCTCCCCAACTCATCCACATTTTGTTGGTCCACCTTGGTGGACCACACAACAGGGAAATCCACCATAGTTATGGATAGTGGGGTTTGGCACCGACTCAAATTGATTGGATTATTGGATCGAGTGTGCTCTATATTTTAGACAAAGTAATTTTGTTGGCCGTTGATCAACAGATTTGGATGATCATCCAAGCCTATGTCACCAGCAGATTGAAAGTCTCGACCGCTCACACAGTGGTAACGGCTCAGAAAGCCTTGGTAAGGGCTGAGGAGGTGATGATGATCAGGGATAGAGCTGATTTTTTGCAGAGAAGATGGGCTAGGGGAGATCTTTCAATCCCCTGTTGGGCCCACATGGGGGCCCACTAGGACTGAGACTGGCGGGTCGAAAGATCTCCCTTGGCCCTTCATCTCCACAAAAAATCAACCCCATCCCCCACCTCTATCATCTTCGTCTAGGCTGACGAGTTTAACGGCGTACAATCCATTCAAATAGGTGTGCAGTCAATTTAATGGTGTACAGTACATCGGATGAGTGCAAAGGTGGGCCCTACCCCTGATGAGCAAGATGCGCACCAGGCACTTAATAACTCCCATATATATATATATATATATTAATATATATAGGGGCAGGTTCTCCTAAGCTGCAGTTTAGGATATCCTAAGCTGCAGTGTGTAAACCGCACATGTGTGAGCACATGTGTGACTCATATCCTAAGCTGCAGTGTGTAAACCGCACATGTGTGACCCATTTTTACACTAATGCAGCTTAGGAGAGCCTGCCCCATATATATATATATATATATATTAATACTCTACTAGCCCAATAACACGTTTGTTAATCTACAAGTAAAATAAAGGCAAAGTAAAGCCTCTTCATACTACTAAAGGACAAAAAATTCAATTTTTACATAAAAAATAAAAAAAGATTCCTCACCAATTGCAAAAGATAAAATACCATCATAACCCTCTATACTTTGTTTTCTTCAGATTTTAATGCTTTATTTCGCTTAATTTTCCGAGGAAATTACCAAATGAATACGAGTATGTTCAGTGGTTCATACATCTCAAATTAAATATCAATACATTTAAAACATAAGCATCCATACGTTGCAAATTAATGCATACATTGTAGAAGAAAATACATAAAAACTTCAATAAATGATTATTATAAATTTGTGGAGTTGTAATTTATGAATACATACAAATGAGCGTCATAATAAAGTTTCATTCTTCATTATGAACCTTTACTTGGCTAATGCCATAATTCATTGTGAGATTGTCATTCTATCCAACAAACTCTTAAGATTTTATTTTAAAAGGTCATAGAAGAAAATATTTATTTTTTTGAACCATAACGAAAAATTTCATTCAAAGAAAAAAATGTACAAAGTACAAAAAACCAAAGAAAGAGAGGAAGGGGGTGTCCAAGAGAAATGCACCACCTTCAACCCTGCTAACATAATCACATACACTCAAAGAAGCAACATATCAACCACTTACATAATCACACCCACCCAAGGAAGCAACCTATCAACCTCTTACTTGGCTAAGACATCTGCCATGGAGTTAGCCGATCTAACCTCATGGCGGAAGGAAACATTTATTCTAACATATAACTCTCTAATTTCATTCAAGTGAAAATGAAACTTTAAAGAATTAGTCTTCCAATTAGACACCCATACAATCCCATTAGAGGAGTCACTTTCCATAATAAGCGTACCGTCATATCTACTTAAAAACAAATGAAAACCTTCAAGAATGGTGCAATTGAAGAGTCATATGGTAATTGTTAAGAGATTGAAGTTATATAGAATATGGGGATTGAAGTACAATTGTTCAAGAGTGACATCACATTTTATACAGGTGGCGCTCCAAGATTGGTTGAAATAATATTCCCCTGTTTCGTTAGTTGTAGACTCCAATCGAAAACCCTCTTCTTTAATATAGTATAATTTGAAAAGGTTCCAACTTCCAATATCAGCGTTTTAATTTTGCAAAAGGAAAAATAAAAAATTTCATATCAATGTTTTGATCTAATCATGCATGGACAATAAACGCAAATGATTATTTGCTATTGGGCCCATAAACCTCACCAAATTCAACTAAGTGCGCTGTGAACCACTAAACTAGAATCCGACCTTTAATATTGCATTTAGGTTAAGATTTTCAACTTGATTAATAAACAGGGCAAATGTTTAGCTGTACATGTCCTTTACTCCTTTTAATGCTCGATCCAGACTCAACCCAATACCAAGTTGAGGCTTTTCTGTTTCTCCACTTCTGATGTGCAGCATCACTATTCAGCGGTGCCATAATTAGAAAATCTTGTTTTGTGTTTTTAACTTACCAGAAATTCGAAACGATTCTTTACTTGTGTGCACGTGTGTGTTAATTTGGTAAGAATGACTGGGGCTTTTAGCTGGGCACGGAGGGCGGTGTTGGGGTTGTGCATGGGCTGGCACCCGTGCCGTATTGGGGTTGTGCATGGGCTGACTGGTGCCTTGAGTACTCCTTTTAATCGCATGAAAATCATATGTAAGAATTCGTAGTCAAGTGAGTTCCAAGAAAGATTACTAAAAAGTGAGAGCTGGAGGATCCAAGTCCGAGATGGAGATGCAACCCACAATCTCGCTCGGGATTTAAATTACTAAGGTGTCCATAATCCATTTCTCATCTCTACATTATTCATTTTCCATCGATCAGGGGAGATAATTTGATGGTACTTTTGACAATATACTTTTAATGACATTGGTGTCCCTGATCTAGTAGATCCAATATGACGAATCCTACCTCCCGGTGGCGCCCGCTAAACTCACACAAATGCACAGAAACAAACATAAGATGCGGGGAACAAAACGTCAAAACTACAAGACCACGCCTTATGCCACTCTGTTGTGTCCCTGATCTCGTTGATCCAATATGAATAATCTCACCCCCGGTGGCGCCCGCTAAACTCACACAAATGCACAAAAACAAACACAAGATGCGAGGAACAAAACGTCAAAACTACAAAACCACGTCTGATGCCGCTCCACCAATTCCCATGTGGGTATTATTTTTGAGAATTCACTATTGTTTTCTAGTTTTATTTACTAAGAATGTTCTATCAACACTAAACAAACAGCCCCTTTCTTAGAGTTGGCTTTACCATAAAGCCAACAAAACCATTGCTTTAGGCCGCAGAAAAAAGGCACCATAATAGCAGCTGACATTTTTTGAAATTCCAAAAAAACAAACTTGTCAACTGCCATTCCTTTTTTATCTCCTACAAATATAAGGCCCCATAATAACTCTCTCTTGAGAAGATACGATTAAGATTTTTATGGAGACTTAAAGTGTCATTTACGACCTATTATATTTTCAAATCTGCCCCTTATATTTTTATTGCTAGGAGTCCAATTGATTTTAGCACACCATTATATTTCTAGCAGTCCATGTGTATCAAATCTCAACCATACATTCAGTCATGAAATTGTTTCACAAGCCTTTCTCATTACCATTTAGATTTGATCCATGACGTGGCTATAATAGACCCATAGCTTAAGATTTCAACCCTAATAATAGATCTTAAAATTTAAGATAAACAATGAGCCCCGCACGGACTTTATTCACTTGCCCACATTGCATATGAAGACCGTGCATCTGGAACATCTACTACGCGGGGCACGCCTCTGAAGCCTATCTTGGATGGTCCTGACTCATGGTGCATATGCGCACGGTGTGCAGGTGAAAATGCTCTAAGCCCCATCAATGTCAGATTCAAGACTTTTGTTCGTTGGGGTGGAGCCAAATAGATAGTTGGATTTTGTGACCAAAAGATTTCCACGTGAGTTTTGGGGATGGGCCGAAAATTTTCATATGGGTTTTGGAGGTGGACTTAAGATAAGTTAGCAAAATTTGAATATAAAAACTTAATTAGTAATTTTGCATCATAAAAAAATAAAAAAAATTTAAATAAAATATATATAATAATATTAAAATATAGAAAACACTTTAATTGTCGCTTTAGATCTCAAATTATCTCGAGCCGGCCTGCCTTTTACTGGCCTGAATCTTCATTGACTTTGTGTCGACTTCATCAAAGCATTAAAATACGAGATCACCAAGAATACGTTGACTTCCATTCAATAATACAAATATTCGGGTATTCGCTATGCAACGTGAGACAGGCAGTCTATTTTTTCCTAAATATTTGGAGGAGTTATTTCACCCTCGCAGAGGGGCTCCAATGACTGTTGGATGAGTCCTTATTGGGTATGAATCTGATGATGGTGAGGTGCAGAGCTGTTGGGTCCGATTGAAATAGTATATGTGATGATGATGACGACAAGGAGTGGAGAAATTGAGATGGGCCCCACAAGGACTTTGGATGATTTAAAGTCTCATTCCCATCCAACCTGTGAAGCCCACCAAAAACAACCTTTAATAATTATAAATATTAATCACTTTAAGAGCCTTGTTCAGTTTTAGCCTGTAGAACTAATCGATCTCTCAAAGGAAAACACCCATGTAGCCTGTTTGCCAGTTCAATTTTTGAATCATACCAATGCATAGCATGATATTAACACATGAATACCATGATAATCTCATTTGTGTTGGAAATTTGCTATAAAAAAAAAAAAAAACTGAGATTATTGAGGCTGTGAGAGCAACAGCATTAACAATTCCTTTCAATCAAACACTAGAAAGCCTATGTGCCTCTTTGGTGAGATGAATTCTAATGAAGGATTCTTGTCTAGGAAAATTTATGAATTCATTCAATATTGTTCTTCAAGTGGTTTCTAAAACACGAAGATGATCGTGCATGAATTGACGACATCTTGAACACGTGATTAACTTCCTTACATTTTGCATGCATCCGGTGATCAGCCCACCAAAATTGACTTCTTATATTTAGAAAAGGCCAACGCAATTCAACGGGTCTTCAGCTACTTAGACTTGGGATTTTTTCAAAGGGACAAAGCTACCGTATAACAGCACTGGCATATGCAAGTGGGTGGGGCCATTCTTAAGAAATTCAATCCGTCTACCGTCTTTTATATACATCATGTTATTTGCACATATAACTTTAAAATGTATTTCATGGGGCCTACTAGTAGATTGACCTGTTGATTTTAAAATATGTGCTCAGCTTTTATTTTCATAAAAGGAAAAAGAGAGAAAGTTAATAAAGTTGAATCATGTGTTTAGGATGTGATCCAACGGTGTGCATATTGTTGATTTAAATAATATTTTATATGTATATCCTACAATGAATGTTAGAACCAATAAATAGATTGGATTTCTTAAAAGTGGGGCCCCACTTGCCCATGCGATTTCAAAGATGTCCCTCTTATGTGTTTAATGAGTGGGGTGCTACAATGTAAATCTGCTCAAAACATCGGCCGACACACAGACCTTGAAGTTGGAGTTGCCCCATCTTGAGGATCTTTGATGAATGGAAAGAGCATTGACCGACAAATCCCTTTTAACACTTCGGATACCAGCACAACAGAACAAAGCATCATCACTAGCTTCCAAAAACAACACCACTAGCTTCCAAAAACAACAGGATTGCAATAAATGACTTTAATACCAACCAACCCGACCGTGTATATACTTAACTACCGTCTATTTCAGGGGTATTTTGGTCAATCGCCTCGAGGGTGTTTTCATAATCCCAGCAAATAAATACAACATCTTGCAAGTTTGATCTGATTTCGTTTCTATCATAGTTTTTCTGAGCCAAAATGACACAGATGATTTCCTAATCGACCAAATTTCAGAATTTCTTCTTTTGCTGAGAAGATTGGAATTGATCTGGTCAAGAAAAGCAGGAATCCGGATTCTTAGGCATGAGAAAATGAAGTACAATTCCCAGGAATCGAATTACCTGAATCCATCGTTTCCAAATTATTTCAAACACGTGAAAGGAGAATTGCACAAAAGCAAGGTGGTGGCTATGGCATCTGATCTCTGCAATCAGCAGCAGCAACTTAATTCGAGCTTGATGCGGTACCGCTCAGCGCCGAGCTCTCTACTTGACAATCCCATCAACGGCAATGGCGATGGATGTGACGATTTCAGCATGTTTGCAAAGTTCATGTCTTGTGGTGGCAGAAATTTTGTATCTTCTCATCTATATGATAATGGAGAAAAAACATCAGCTCCGAGCCAGAGTAGTAGCCCTCAGTTCATGGCGCCAAATCACCGCTCTGCAGATGCTGTAGTAATTGAAAGCTCCTGTAGGAATATAATGGCAATGGATTCAGAAGATGTGATGAAGAGTAGCAGCAATTGCTCCAATCTTATCAGTCATGGAAGCTCCCCTGCAGGGCTCTTCTCGCACATGGACGTCGAACATGGTATGGATTATAGCTACTAAGATAGAAATTTATCTCTTAGTTCTTTTACAGTTATTTTTGTTAAGTAGTAGTTGACAGATTGATTTGAGGTTTGGTGTTCAGTTCTTCTCAAGAAATTTTGTGAATAAAATTTTCCCCAGTCAAGCTTGTGAATAAAATCTTAAACAGGAGAGTTGAACAAATTAATGAAGAGTAATTGGATCCTAACAGGCTATGTTGTAATGGGAGGCATGGGTGATGTTAGAGGTGGGAATAGTATTAATGGAGGAGCGACTGCTTCAACTAGCGGGTTCAACAATCAGATGAGCCCTCTACCAAGGCCAATGTCTCGGATCTCTGAAATGGGAACTGAAATCATTGGACCAAGTAGCCCTGATAATGGGAACTTGGGAAATAGTAATGGAAATCTCAGAGCTTACATCTCAGGGGAGTTAGAGTTACCCATTTCTTCATGGGAGGACTCATCACTGGATAATTTCACGAGCTTGAAAGGCAGTGGAGATACCCATGGGACGATCATTTCTAGTTTAAACGGATCAGAGGCTCAGGTATCATTTGCAAATTCGATTGTTCTTCTAAAATGATTTGATGGTATATATTTATCTTCTGTCGTCTCTCTATTTTTTGATAATTTTGTTCTTCACTAGAATGGAAATGTTGGAAATCAGACTTCTTTGATCCACCAATTTAGTTTTCCAAAAAAATTGTCTGAAATGCCTGCCATGGAAAAGATCCTGCAATCTCAAGACTCACTTCCTTGCAAGATCCGAGCAAAGCGAGGCTGCGCCACCCATCCCCGAAGCATTGCAGAGAGGGTATAAGAGCTACTGCTTTGTTTTTCTCACTGTCATTGCAAATACTTTGCATTGTTTTATTTTGTTTTTTTGGGTTTTGACATGTTAGTCCCTCTTAAACTCAAATGTTTTAATTTCATGACCAAAAATCAAATAATGTCACCAAACTCGTTTGACTTTGGTCAATATTTTTTTTAAATTTTTTTTACTCCGGATCCCATGATATTTTGGGAACAGTGAATGTCACAGAAATTGATAAATCCCATGATATCATGGCTTTTATACATCATCTTAGAGAAATTTTTTTCCAAATGATAAAACTTTAGAAATGGTGATTAGATGTGTATTTACTTTTCACAAAATATTTATTTTCATGTTCTATAAAAAATGAATTTGTTTACTATTTGCAAAAGATATATGATACATAAATTGATAATTAATCTCATGATATTATGAGATATGGTGCAAAAAAGTAAAATAAAAAAAAAGGGATTTGACATTTCAATGCCCCCTTAAATACTTAATCCCCAATTTCATGACTAAAATTCATAAAAATGTCACCAGAGTCAAACGAGTTTTTTTTTTTTTTTACTTTTTTGCCCACGAACCCATGATATCATGGGATCTAAATGTTAGAAGTTGAAAATCTATCTGGATCACATGATATCATTGGTTTTTTTAAAAAAAAAAAGAGTACCAGAGTCAAACAACTCTAGTGATTATGAATTTTAGTCATAAAATTGGAACTTGAGTATTTAAGGGGCATTGAAATGTCAAATCTCCTAAAAAAATTAATGTTGATAAGAGTCAACGACACTGGTGAGGGTCTCTAAATTTGGGTCATGAAATTGGGAGTAAATCAATATGTCAAAACCCTTATTTTTTTATTACTAAGACTGAGCCCATTTGGATCCTAAACCAAGTGCAGGTACTTTGACTTGAGAAAATGACAGTTCATGCCTTTGTATAACCTGAGTTACAGTTAAGATACACTTGTTTTGCTCTTTACTATGAGCAATTGCAGGTAATTAGAGAAACAGATAATTAGGATTACAGGTACCTTGATTACAAAGCAGCCAAGTTCTGAAGATCCAAACATGGCCTTTGGTCTGCAAATTAGCTGTGGTTGGACCTATCATCTGAAAATTTTTATGAGCCTTTTGTTCTGAACCACTGAGTTTTTCTTCTACTAAATGAATCATTTCAGGTGAGAAGAACCCGGATAAGCCAACGGATGAGAAAATTACAGGAACTTGTTCCTAACATGGACAGGGTAGTGATTAGTGACACTACACTTTCTTCCCTCTAACAAAATGTCTTGACAATCTCAAATTCTTCTCTCCAATGTTTTGCAGCAAACGAGCACCGCAGACATGTTGGATTTTGCTGTGGATTACATTAAAGACCTCCAGAGACAGGTGAAGGTACTCAGAGAGGAACCCAAGACCCCCTTCCTCTGTTTATGAAGTTATATTTCATTCCCCATTTTTCATCACTGGCTCTTCTTTTCTTTCAGACGCTTTCGGATATTCGAGAAAGCTGCATTTGTTTGAGCAAGCAAAAGCCATACACAGATCCTGTTGTGTGACTTTTCGCTTCGCTTCTGTGAAGGAGGATAATGGAGCTGCCTCTTGACAAAGAACGAATGTATATATGTGTTGTATTTAGTTCACCTGTTAATTGCATTTTATCACTTTAATTGTTCGCTAAGCTAGTTAGGGACACTTGTAATGTGTGTCTGCTTGATAACTTAAGAATTTAGAGTTTTACCTTATGAGTGACGGTATTTTAAAATTTCTTACAAAACAGTTCGTACGATAAAAGAAAAACAGTTCGTACGATAAAAGAGGATGCGAAATGATAAATTTGTCCTAAAATTACAATATCCTACACCACTCGTAAGATATAGGATATAGCACAATTCGGTATCTTGATATACTAGGTGGTCCAGGTCCTCATCTTTTTCTCTAACTCAAGAAACTTTTTTTCTCTTTGCATTGTTGGGTAAGCAAGATTCTTTCTCTACAGGCATAGGAGGCAATATTGTGATTTTTGCATCATGTTTTTTTATACAAATAATTATGCAAAAGATATTAAATGTCAATACCCACAAGAAAAAACAACGATTCCTCCTATTGCGTAACTCGTAAAACGCATGTTCTGTGACTCAAACACCCGACTTACCAATTTTGATATCACTTATAGGATCTTACATCTTATTAAGCTACCACTTATCCCAAAATTAAATGGTGATGAAAAACGATACAATAATAATTTTATGGTGTGTGCGCTCGATCATAATTATGACCGGTGGAAGTTGAGCTCAACATTATGCTTTGTACCTTTTTAGAGAGAGAGAGAGTGGAGGAGTGAGCCCTCAGCGGCTCAGCCCTCCAATGAGTGAAAATGTGGCTGCAGGTTACCCTGACACGTTGCATGTGGGATGGAGTGCTTCAAATTCAAAAGGCAAAGAAAGGGGTAGTGAATGTGGAAAGAGCAAACCATAATGAGTGGGGGTGAAACGAACTTGGATGAAATGATAAATATAGTAGTTTGAAACATGTCATTCAAATCCAATCCAATCGCCAGTCCACCAAAGCAGAAAGGATTGATTCATGATCAGTGCAATGCACCTTTTGCTGAACGGGCCAGAGACGCATAATTTTAGAAATAACGATTTTTTAAAATGGCTATAGCTAAGTATCATCTGAGTATCAATTAGTACACTGACATGTATAGCCAATACGGCTGGTGGCACCAACGCTTTTAAAAGGTCAAAGGACAAAACCTGTACTGACTAAGTAGGATTTTCACTTTTTAGAGGATTCTCTCTATAAACAAATAACGTCATAATACTCAGGTTAGGATTTCCAATGAGAGTTTCATATTTGGATGGAGGGAGGATTCCTACAAATTGTAGAATGTATGATCTAATGATAATAAATATTTTTATAAAAAATTTTAAAATCTATGAGAAATTAAGACCTCAACTTTAACCTCAAAGTTGTTTGTGATTATCTAGAAAATCTAAACGGTTCAAATCGTGCAAAGAGGGCTCACAAGAATAAGAAATTAATATTTTAGTACCTAGACGTTTTTATAAATATCTAAAGATATAGTAAGGATCAACGGTTGAAATTTGGTCAAGTAATCGTGTTTGATCTTCCAAAAATAACTACCGATTCAGATCATAATTGTAGGGCCCACAGGAACCATAAAATTGAAAAGAATGGACTGGTCTCCATCCTGATTTTGGCCCAACAGAATCTCAAAATTGGGTCATCTAACGGTTTGGACTTTTTTTGCATATTTCTCAAGATCTAAGATGAATCAACTGCTGAAATTTGGTGACATGGCCGTTTTGGATTGTTTAAACATTATTAACGGTTTGGATCTTGATTGTGGGACCCAAAAGATGCATTAAAAATGTAAAAAAGGCCAAAACCACATTAACGTCTCAATTACTGTAGCTACACTGTAACTCCGCCTTTCCACTCATACATGGATCCACTCGGTTCGAACGCGGGGGGTGGCGGGGGCGCTCAAAATCCTCTCCCAACCAATCATGGGAAATCCTCAAAAACGTGAAAAATGGAGAGGAGTGGGGAGGGGAGGGGGAGGGGGAGGTCGGATTGTGCAAATAACCACATGAGAGGAAAGCTCATGTTATTCCTCCCAAAATCCTATCCCAATCAATCATGGGAAATTCTCAAAAACTTAGAAAATGGAAAGGATTCCACTGCCATGCCCTTTGCCAAACGTGCTCTTAGATTCTTTTTCTTGGGATTTTGGACGTGTGGCTACCTTAGATGAGATATTTGCGCTACACTTGAAGTTTAAATATTTTTTATAGAATTATTCATAGAGAAAAAGTCATGTAATATCTTATAGATATAAGAATAATTAGTTAAATAAATTTAAAATGGTATAGAGTCAGTCGGTCACGAATTCAAATCCCAAGAGGAACGACTCAGCAAAAAAAAAACGTGCCGCCAAAAGTGCGCAGACCGAGTTCCACTTGAAGAGTGGGCTCCACCCCACCCAAAGGGGGATATTAAGAAGTATTATTGAAGCCTCTACTAATGCGAGGTCAGGAATCCTACCTTTAAAAACAGTCTGGATGAATGTTCCATCGAGCGCGTAGCGCAAGAAAGAACTTTCCTATAAATCTATTAATAGAGCATATATACAAAATTCAATTCCAAAAAGTGACATGCTTTTGAAAGCAGTCGAGGTTTGTTTCTCAATAAGCTAGTTTTTTTACTTTTATATATCTAAAAAATCCTTTTAAAAATATAATAATCAAACCAGCTTTTAAAGATTTTGAATTTCTAAAAATACAAAAAGCATTTATACCAGTTTTAGAAGTCCAATCAAACACACCCTAAGAAGTTTAACTATAACGCCACATGTCATTATTGTTACTTTTTGTCTAATGTATATAAACACCTCTTCTTGTTTAATCCAATCTTCTCAGCAGCGTCTATTCTCTTGCTATTTGAACTAATAATAATATTAGTTTGACACTATTAAGTAACCATTGTATTTTATCACAAAAAATTTGAAAGATGTAAAATTTGAAGAGATAAAACCAATGACTATGATCATTTAATTTGACTAAAATTGGAATCGCCCACAAAGGTCGTCACTACATTGTTTGAATTAGTACATGCACGTCCAAATTTCTTGATTCACCACGTTAAAAACCAATGCCTTCTCTCTCCGTTAGGTATAGTTGAATTGTTTTGTTTTTTTTTTCTTTAATCTGAAAAAGAAACACTACATTCACTTGAAAATTCTAATAATATATTATGTAACCACAAAAGAACAAAAAAATTAAAATAACGCTCTAAGGTGAAAAGAATTCACTCGCTTTGAAAACGCTTAATCTACAAACTAATGCCCTTAACTATAGATAAATAAAATTTTACAGCTTATTCAGCTGGAAAAAAAATCTATAGCCTGTTTTGCAGAATATAGACCCATAAAAAAACGTTTTATAACAGTGAGGATTGATAGGCACACAAAATGTGGCAGATAATCTATATATAAAATACAAATTCTAATTTTTTTCTTTTTTGGACTTTCAGACCTTTTTTTTTTTTTTGTTGAAAGTTCTCATTTTTTTTTTCTAAATCATTCACACCTATGCATATCACCATTATGGCAGACATCCATTTTTTTGGAAAATCAATACTGATCCGATATCCACATCTAAAATCATTCACACCCATATGGCCTCTTACCCTAGTGTTAAGAGTTTGTTCTTGCCTGCGTACCTAGGTAGACACATTTCCACACCTGAAGTTGTGCTACCTCACCCAGGGGCGGATGAAGGGGGGGGCCCGGGTGGGCTGCAGCCCACCCAAGATTTGGGCCCAAAAAAAAAAATCCAGTTTCAAAAAAAAAAAAAAAAAATCAGTTTCCCAAAAAAATAATTATCACTATTACTTTCACAACTTGTAGTCTTAGCTTGCAAGCATTGGTTTAAATCCTGTTATTTCTTCTCTAATAAAATATCAGAGGAATTACCCTACCATTGTTGCAGCAGACAGTAATTCTCATAGCTTTGATAAAACTTCATTGTGAGCTGAAAATGAAAAAAAAAAGAAATAATAAAATTAGAAAAAAAAAAGTAAAACCGGTCGTCTTATGTATAATGTATTGTATATTGATGATTATTTACTATCTTAGGTTATAATGTCGCATCGTCAAGCCCAAAAAATCAATAACTCTTCTATCGTTCTATAAGAGAAAAGATGATAAATCTGAAAGTGGCGAAACTTCCACATCTATTCCTGATATTTCAAAGCTTGATGAGGATGAGCGACGTCCTACCAAAGTTCAAGTTGTTGAAATTGAAGGAGTTGAACCTTCTTCTCGAGTCCAAAGAGTCGTAGTTGCACATTCTTCCAAAGCTCAAGAAGTTGCACCTATAGAAGTTGATGCCACTTCTTCATTTGAATGTGATCCGGGTAAACGCATTGCTATATATGAATACCCGCTTAACAAACATGATGAAGTTCGGGTAGCTTATCTTAGAATGAGACCTTGTCGACCTACTCATGAGAAAGAAAAAGATTATGCGGTGACCATATTTGGAAAGCAAGGCCGACGGTTCAATATTAATTGGTACAAACTATTCCCTTGGCTAGAATATTCACTCCACAAGGATAGAGCATATTGTTTTTATTGCTTTCTCTTTGAAACAAATCCTCCGAAGCATCCGGTATTTACCATTGATGGGTTTCAGAATTGCAAGAAGGTTAACAATGGGAAGAAGTGTTCTTTTTTGAAACATGAAGGTGGTCTTTGTTCTCCACATAGGTCGGCGACAATGTATTGTGAGAATCTAATGAAACCTTCTCGACATATAGATAGTGTTTCAATACACTTTCTAAAGAAGCAATTGCAAATAATCGGTTGCTTCTCCGAAATGTTATTCAATGTATTCGGATGCTTGCATTACAAGGGTTTCCTTTTAGAGGACATGATGAATCGAAGAAATCAAAGAATTGTGGAAAGTTCATTGCATTGTTCGAGTTTTCGAAAATGTTGAACAAGAAAGTTGCCGAAATAGTAGGTGATTATCCAGGAAATGCCAAGTATACCTCACATGGTATTCATAAAACACTTTTGCATATATTTGCCGAAAATGTGAGAAAGAAAATACGTGAAGATGTTGGTGATGCAAAGTTTTGTATCCTTGTGGATGAAGCACAAGATAATTCACATAGAGAACAAATGGCCATTATTCTACGATTTGTTGATCGTGGTGGTTTTGTTAAAGAAAGGTTTTTGCTATTGTTGGTGTTGAAGACACTTCTCGCGGATTGCATGGTTATTTACATCGAAAGAGAGTTTGCTAATGAAGTCGACATAGAGTTGGTAATAGATGAATTTGATAAGAAGCCATGCAAGTCAAGATTTTACTAGTGTCATGTTTTAACTTTTGTTTGTCTTTTGTCATACTTGTCAAGATCTATTGTGAAGACATTTTTTTGTTGATTTTGAGTAGTATAATAAAAATGATCACTCTTTTGGTATGATGCTTGTAGAAAATGAATTATGAAGATAGTACATAGATAGTTTTTGGTGAACATTGTTGCTATTTTTTATAATTTTTGGTGAGACATTGTTGTTATTTTTTTAGTGTAACTTAAGTGCAGCCCCCCCAGATTAGAAATCCTGGATCCGCCCCTGACCTCACCAAAGGTGTCAACTGTCACCTCAGCCAATGTTTACTCCCCTCACCCGAGGGCTCCCTCGCCAAAAGGCTTGGGGGGCCACCCCCCACACCAAGCTGAGATACAAAAAAAAAAAAAAATCAATGTAATTAGATATCTAATTTGGTCTGGCTCCATATTGACAGGAGATGGAGATTAGCTGGATTAGGATTAGTATATTAGATAGTGTTCGTAAATGAGCACCGGAAGCATTGATATGTGGAGAAATGTCTCCAGTGAAAAAGTTCTCCACCACTAGCACCCTACACACACCAGTGCTCACCTAGCACAACAGACTTATGGTGCACATCTGAGCATGGCCCCATTTTGGATCCATCCAAATAGACTAAACACAAAAACTCCTCTGAATTATACGGAATCCATAGGGCTCATGCCCATGCAAGTGGATTGAACCCCATTTTACAAATAATCTCTCATGAATTTATTGGTACTGCACTGTTTCTTGGCAGGAAAGAGTTACAATAGAATATATCTTGTTCATCTAGACGAAATAGGAGGAATAGCTATCCCAATGCCAAAAATATCTACCATTTTCAGTAGCTTTTAGATAGCTTCTCTTGCATTGCCAACAATCCTCTACATGGGACACCACCTACTGGGGCCCATTTTAATTTTATCACTGATCCAAGTGGAGCACACACACAGCCCCCTTTAGTAGTTACAGATTCCATGGATTTAAATCGATCTGAATGGACTAGACCTTTGAATTTTGGGTCATTATTTTAATATAAAGGAATTCAAGTTGTGGTACATAAAATCAAGAGAGTAGAAAAATCAGATTGACTTGAAACTCCATATCTTCGCCACATACTCACTACCCATGTACGTACCATGATTTAGAGGCCCCATCAGCCAAACAATATTCTTGTATATCTGATCATGTACACCACCTAATAGGGCCACTTTATCACCAATTCGAGTAGCCACCCTCCAACCCACGTGATAGTCACAAGATGTCATGAGTATGCACTAATCTGAATGAACTGTTGGATCAAGTGTCATTTTTTTTTTCTTTTTCTAATATAAAGGTGTTGAACTTGTGATCCATAGATCAAGAAGTTGGAAGCATTGATATAACTTCAAACTTCATATCTAGGGCTATGACTGCTCATTAAAAGACTGCCCCGAAACCTATGTGTCCAAGGATCAATCCCTAGGCTGCTCCAGAGATTAGAAGCTTCTTTGCAATGGGATATGAGGAACTTCTCAACTTGGAGGCATTTTAAGTGGAAGCAGGTAAAATGGTTCTATAAGAAAAGGTGAAACGTCGTGGGCAAAAAAAAAAAAAAATTGATTTCTCTATTTTTCACGTCTTCTGCTGCTGGAGTAAAAATTTCCAATGATCCATGCTACAAGAACACATTCATTTTAACCATTGACAAGCTCACAAGGTTACCAAGGGCCTGTTCATTTACTAGAATTTCAAAAATTTTTGTCTGGGAAATTCTTGAATTCCTAGACAATGTGGTATTCCTAAATCCTCCTATGGGCATGAACATTTTGGAATTCCAAAAAAATACAAAGAATGTGGAATTTCAGGAATTCCTAGATGCCTATTGAGACTTATCATGTGCTGGAGTTCATAAATTTTTATAAAAAATAGAAGATTTGAAAATACAAAGGGACATGATATCATATCATATCTCAAAAATTCCAACCACTAAAATTTCAAGTAAAAGAAAGTGAATCAAATCTTCTTAATGCAGAACTTCCGCACCCGCACCCGCACCCGCACCCGCACACGCACCCACACATGTTTGTCTTCTCCTGCCGACGCGGCACTCGAATCCCTTGGACCGCACCCTCCAATACGTTCCGCTCAATGCTCATCAGAGAATTCTTCTAACATGCACTTTAAGTCCATCAGCGGGGTCCGCCTATTAATTTAAATCAACATTCTACCCAAAAGACTTTAAATCATTCAAATAAAAGTGCATTGACTCTCTAAAAAAATCAAACTCCAATAAAAATCCACAAGTGGAGTCCACCTATAAATCCAAACCATTGACTTCTTTATGCAAATAGATGATTTCCCTCTTTGCATAATTTTGTTTTCATGGAAGAGAGGAATCTCACACTCCTCAAAAAAACTTTTATTTTGAGAAAAAATCAATTCAAATTTTGCCTTCTTGGCGAGAGATATGTGTTGTACTAAACAATAAAATATTTTGACATATAGAAAACCATAATAGATCTTATCTCTATTTCGGATCTCTAAGTCCAAGTGTGCGCCTAACTTGTTTCAACACCAACATGATTTTGCGCTAATCGAATTTTATTTTCCATTAAAAGAGGAATCCTACATTTGCACTGTTCCCCACATGGAATTGAAATCCTCCTTATTGAGTTTATTTCTCTCTTCAGCAGAGAAAGATGTCGTACCAAACAATGAAACAACAAGCAATGTGAAAAATCAAAATAATGATTCTCTATTACGGGATCTTTCTCACCACACAAGCATACCAATGGCCTATTTGGCTGCAGGTATTTGGGACATCTTGTTTGGGATTTTGAAATTCTTCAAATGTCATCCTCCATATAAAAATTCAAATGCCCAGCCCCCTCGAGCATTCTGAATTCTGAGAATTCAAAAGGTTAAAAAGTGATATTTTATAAGCAAATATTTAGAATTCTAAAACCACATACTGCATTTGGAATTAGAAGGGATAAAAAAGGAAATTAGTGTAAAAAATCCCCAACTATCCAATGATAGAAATGCCTTGAACAAAAACAAAAGATTTGTTTGTGCAATAAGAGGTTTCCTCCCTACATTACCATCCCTTTTATAGAGAATTGAGATTCTCTCTATATATAAAAGAAAAACATTTTTTTTCTCTTTTATGCAATAAAAATTTATTGCACCAATCAAAATAACAGTGAGCTATTTGGAAAATCTGACGAATTTTATACCCTATTGGACTTGTTTGTACATTTTGAAGAGGACCGTGCTCCATGTGAATTTCTATTTTACGAGAAAGTGGAATTATACATTCCTACCACTTTCATGAAAAATTAAAATCTTTCCTTAAGAGAAAAATTAATTTATTTTTTTTTACTAGAAAAATGTATCACACCATGCAATCCAATCGTAGATTGCACGGAAAATCAGAGATACTCATCTCCATCAAGGAAACCCATCCCCCATTAGTCGTCACAAAAATGGGAATCCAATGATTTACATGGTAGGTAGGCCCGCCAGTCAATGGCCTATGGCACGGCCCACCAGGCACGACCTGTGCCAGGGCCGTGCTGGGCCGAGGGAAGCAGCACGACCGGCCCGTTTTGGCACGGCATGCCACCCGATGAGCTGACCTATCCACAGCGGTCAGCCTGCCTGGCCTGCAGGCACTTTCTCTTTTCTAATATAAATTTTTATAATTCAGTTGAGTAATGTACCAATAGATAACTTTTTTATCTTTTTATCTCAAAAAGAGAATATTTGGATGTTCTTATGGCATTAGACATCTCGTTCTCTCCCTCCATGCAGAATTCAATTTCTGTGTGTGCAGGCTCTCTCCCTAACTTTCATAGGTCTCGAGGCCCTTGGCTATGTACCAATATAAGAAAAAGAGTAAAAAAACAAAAAAACTTTGAGAATCCAGAATTGTGAACATGAGATACGCATGCACAATTCTGAGGCAGAGAGGAGTGGAAACATCATGGCTTTGTGACCCTTCACCAGACTGTTATGATCATTAAGTCCTCCCTATATGGTGCTGATTTGATAATTCCATGATGTGAGATCTTTCAATTTCCCCCACCACAATGATTTGCGACCATCTGGTGGACCCCAACATTTCCAGACCATCTAGGTGCACCCCAAATGATGCTACCCCTGTATTTTCTCAAGTCAATGGTCCCCATCAACATCCCATGGTTATGTCCAACAAAACTCATTATATTACTTGTCAATTTATACAACACTGCTGCCCAATAAAATCCTCGCCCGTTTGAGGCTTTATTTATAGATTTGAGTGGAGTGAATGTTTTTTTTTGAAGAAATAATAAAATATGAATGAATTATGATGGTATTTTATTTTTAGTTGTTTGAGGATAAATCTTTTTTACTTTTTTTATTTAAAATGAGAGTTTTTTTGTCTTTTAGTGGTTACTTTTTGACTTTTTTTTTTACATATGAGGGGAAGTTTGAAATAAAGTGCTTTTGATGAGAATTTTTTTAGAAAAATGAGGATGTATTTAACTTTAACTCTACAAGTAGAGTTCCCAAACATGCCATTAACATTCAACGGGCCCATAGATTTGATGAGAAATTTGCATTGTAACCATGGCCCATATTTTATACGGTGAATGGTTGGGATTAAAAAAGAGCCTGCTTCTAGTAACATACTCCTATTTAACATAAATGTATAAATAAAAAAGTTAATTAAAAAAATTAAAGAGGCACGTCGAGCACGGCAAGTGAAGGGAAAAATCCCAGGCAGTGCCGGAAATCTCTGGTATGCCGGACCGTAGTGGTCACTGTGGTCTACGTATAAAAAAAAATATCTAAAAAGAAGGAGAAAGGAAAGCCAGTCCCGTTATATAATAATTATATAATAACTAGGTAAAAGGTTGTCGTTGTGGAGCAAAATCATGATCGACCTGACCTGATTGATACCTTTTCAACCTTTTCTCCCTCTCTCCCTTTCCGTCTTGACCGATCCCCGACTTTTCTAGGGTTTCTCTTCCTCCTCCTCAGGAGACCGAACGAGGATCGGATCTGATCTGAATCGGAGAGAGATGTCGAGGTCATATGGAGACTTCAATCAGAAGATCGATTACGTATTCAAAGTCATCTTGATTGGTGATTCGGCGGTCGGGAAATCTCAGCTCCTTGCTCGATTTTCAAGGAACGAATTCAGTGTCGATTCCAAGGCGACGATCGGTGTCGAATTCCAGACGAGGACCCTCCTCATCGATCACAAGAACATCAAAGCCCAGATTTGGGATACAGCTGGTCAAGAAAGGTATCTTCTTTTTTTGCTTCCAACTCCATCCCATTTAGATTAGATCCTGAGCATTGAATTTCAAATAGAAATGTGTTCATGTGATTGTTTCGATGATTTCCCAATATTTTCATCTGGGTTATTCCTAGTTGGTTTTTTTTTAACTATATTATGATTATTTTTTGTATACAGTGGATTAGCACAAGTCTTTCTTAGATGTCCCCAGATCCCCAAATTGATGGCATATGGCTCAGATGATGATAATAATACAGTCAATGAATTAGGTGAATTGCTTATTGTAATGAGTGTTTTTCTTGAATTGGTGTTTGAATCATGTTGAGACTTGCAGTAAATGTTTAAATTTCATGACACTAGATTGGATATCTTTTGTCTTAATGGATGACTGAGAACTACCCTGTATTATGGATGGATTCGCCAGTAAAATAGATAGGCTGACAGGCGGTTTAAAACTTTTGTGATAATCCAAGAATGAACTGTGATGGCTCAGGATAGACCGGAATGGAGAATCGGAATTTATGTATCCAAACGTACTTTGGACAAGGCTTTGATGATGATGATGTGTGCTTTATGACCTTACTGTAGATCATCAGTATATGGTGCCGAATCTAGCAAGCTGATATACAATTAATCTTCTTCTAAAAAGGAAAACGGTTTCTCACTCATTTGCTAGTGAAAATAGATTTAAAGCTAAGGTACCCACAAACTACACATTCTTTAAGTATGATTACTGTATCACTTGTTGGATTACATTTCTCTTCTTGGGCTAGCTTTAGAGAACTTTATTTGGCTACAACTAGCTAAATATGCTCATGGGCATCATGCATCTTAATTGATCTGCCTTCATCTTGTTTAAAGCCTTGTAACACATATCTAATCTGGAGTAGGCTTTGTGTGTGCTACTTCTTCAGTCATCCATTTTTAGTGCTAAATTCTTTTTGCCCTGCAATATAATATATTGTGTATAACTACTTCCTTCCAAGGAGGTCGATCCCTTTTCCTAGTACCTTTTTGTCAATTAATCTGTATTCTGTAGATTTTGAATGGATTGGATCTTTTGTTCTCCAGACTAATGACAATTTATTCAACAGAAAACTGTGATATATTATTTTTAAGTCTGTCTTTGATTGCAGCCATAGTCACCAAGCTATGTTATTTTTGCAATAGTTACTGTGCATGAATTTAAACCTCCTAACAGCTTCATCTTTAGCTTTTGTTTTGCTTACTTTCAGTACTGGGCTAGTAGAAAATATCTTGAATTAATTTGATTAAAGTACTCCTGCAAAAGTAAGGCTTCCATTCTCATTTGTCAAATCCAAGGATAGATATTCTTCACGGAAAAAAAAAAAACATATAGGAAAAATCATTTGTGACTTTCAGCTTTTTGTGAAGATAATAATATCCTCAAAATCTAATCTTAACTACTCATCTTTTAAGCAGTTTGGCCGACCCTATCTCTGATGTGTAATCTGTGTCAGTATTCAACACAGGTTTTGCTTTTTTGTCTGAATGTCTGTCTTAAATAGAATAGAAACACCAAATGAAACAAGTACATGTTTTTTAGCCTGCAACCCCAAAATAAACAGCCTTCTAAACATGATGAGTCTAGAATGTGAGAGTCTTAAATAGAGACATTAACTGGGCATTGCTAATTCATATGAAATACCCCTGGCTTTATTTTCTGTAACTAATCTGTTTCATTTGATTGGCTATCAAAACCAGAATCCTGTTTATTCAGATCATTGTTTACAGTTCTCTGAGAATTGACGCTAACCTTCATATTAGTTGTACAAATAGTTTTAGCTTTCATCAGTCATTTATTGGCACCTTGATGATGGCTTCAGGTACCGTGCAGTGACTAGTGCTTACTACAGAGGAGCAGTTGGGGCAATGGTGGTATATGACATAACCAAGCGCCAGTCTTTTGACCATGTGGCTAGATGGCTGGAGGAGCTCCGAGGACATGCTGATAAGAATATCGTCATCATGCTGATTGGAAACAAGTCGGACCTGGGGTCCCTGCGGGCAGTTCCTACGGAGGATGCCAAGGAGTTCGCACAGAGAGAAAACCTCTTCTTCATGGAGACTTCTGCCCTAGAAGCTACCAATGTAGAGTCTGCCTTCGTAACCATCTTAACAGAGATCTACCGAATAGTTGGCAAGAAATCCTTGATTGCCAATGATGAACAGGAAGGAGGTAAATCGGCACTTCTCAAGGGAACCAATATTGCTGTCCCTACCCAGGAGCAGAATGTGGTAGGTAGCAAGTCCATGTGTTGCTCATCCACGTAGGAAAACTCACTGTAATGACTGTCTTATAAAATCCTTTACTCTTTTTTTCCCTTTAAAATGAACTTTTCTCTTCTTAAGAGGAATTTATTTTCATTGAGCTGTTGTGAAAGCTTGTAGTATGATTAAAGAATGAGAATTCAAAAGTTCAGAAGGTTTTTGATATTTTTCAGCTACAAATGGTCAAAGAAGTAACTTTCTTTGTTGGTTTGATCATGTGAGATCAAGCAGTTTCTATTTTTACTGCTGCTTATGTCAAATTTAGAATATTGGAATAGAGATTAGGGGATAAAAAAAAATAAAAATAAAAAAGAGGCATGAGCTGAAAAATCCGGAAATCTCCTGTCATGGAGGTTATTTTTCCTTCTATTCTACTAATAAACCAATGGAAATTGCAGAAACGGGACTGTATTAAGTTAAGTTTTACTTAATGATCAATTGTGGGACCTATTAATCCAGGTGGATTACTTAAATTATCAGTTTTATGATTTTATCTGATCTATAGTTGAAAGTATTCAATGCAGAAGCAATAGATGTAAGTATGGGTATTCCAAGGAATTTTTTGACTAGGTGCTGCTACTGAAAGTTGGAACTATTGAATAGGATGACAGGCAAGATGACTAGGGTCGTGGATTCAACATAGGAAAAAAAAAAACTATAGTCATTGATTCAAAGCTTAAATGATCATCTCTTTGTGTCTCAATAACGTTGTTCCCATGCAGTGTTATGAAAAGGTGACATGGAACATCATCGGCCGGACTTTTTTCTTTCGTTTTGCAATTGAATTGAACTTCTGCGACGCACATGCGCACACTATATCCCTAGCCAGCTGAGCAAAAGATGAGGCTAGGGCAATGGATTTCACCATTCACAGCAGCAATATATGTCCCTAGCTAGTAGGGCAAACGCTGGAGGCTCTGGCGGCTAATTATTAATGGTGTTAGTTATTTAAGATTTTAACACAGATCCAAATTACTGTCAATGGACAAATCCAAAATGCTGTTGGTGGATTTTTGGTAAAATTATTCATTTGTCAGAGAGAATGTAAAAGGAAAAAGGAAAAAGAAAGGAAAGGAAAAAATCAAGTAATTTTGCAATAGGACTTCGATGTCCATTACCAATTGAGCTACCCATTTCTAAACGCACCCACTAAAGTGGTTGGGGGTGGGGAAGGGAAAGGGTGGCAGCAATTGCCACCTTTGACTGAGCTTGACCCGGCAAGGGATGACCAGACCCATGACATGCTCATCTCTGGCCGTTCCTATATCTTGCCACTGGAAAAAAAAATTTGCCTATGAGACTGTCATCATAGATAGATGACATTTTGGATCTAATGGCTAATTTTGATCTGGATAGAAACCACTGAGCTCCATCTTGGCCGGAGATATTGACTTGGGGACAGGGTTCATCACCCTCCCTTTTAACCATGCCTCTTGGACTTCCACACATCTTGCCTTGAAATGCCTGTCAACAGAAAGGGTAACCATGGTACGCAATACATTTAGTGGTTTTTACATATACCCAACTCCTCTTGTTATTGTTTTACAATTATAGGTAGCCATCTCCCATTTTACTTCAAAAAATCAACATCTTCCCCAATCTAGAACTCTCTGTCCACCTTGACTTGTAATCAAAGTCCAATTTTTGACCATTGATGAAATCTGACATGTTAAGAAGTTTTTCTTAGATAGAACTAACTGAGAGTGGTAATTCTACCTGAACACTGAATTTGATTTAATGGCCTTTGTGTGTTATCTCTTTTAATTTAATCTGAATATGTGTGTTTAAGAAAATGTTTGTGCTCGTAGGACGAATTACAGTAGGTTTCATCAATCTACTGAAAATAGGCAGTCCGACGGTCAAAGTTGTTGACCAAGATTATCAAGTATTGAGAATCCCGAGGGGACAAAATCCTCTTGGGCCCACCTTTGATTTACGCGGATCCCCGACAAAGAATTTTCTCTTCGATGTGGTCATTGATCGGACTGCCCGTGGACCTTCATTTGCACGCGTCTGGTTTTCCAATGGAGGAGAACTCTACAAATGATTCCATCTCCTCTGTCGCTTTGACTTGGTCTAATCCAAAGCACAAGAGTGGAAATGATTGGGCGAACATATGAAGATTTTATCAGGATGATTCATGAGTGGAACCAATCACGGCCACTCACGCTACTATGAACAGAGATATCCAAATATTCAAATACATCACTATGAACAAAGATGTCCATATACGTGGTAGGTTGCTCGTATTGACGTGGCAGATCTGATTGATCTACTTATGATTATCATAAGGGAAATCTTCTCGAAATTTGAAATCTTGGAAATCCACAGTGGGCCCACTATTTAAAAATATGAAGCCCACAATTATACACTCTCCTAAATCCTTACAGTCAGGAGTTGGTCCACTGTAAAATCTCATAATCATAATTAAAACCTTAATTCAATTATGCTGAGGTCATTATGTTTCTTCATTTTAATTGATATTTAACTAAATTTTTAAATAAGCTGCACTTTTTAGTTTTATTTTTACACACTCAATCTAACTATCTAATAAGTCTTCTTTGTCTTACTCTTTTTCATTGAAGGGCTATCAACCATCATAAATTCATAATCAAACTTTTTTGGACACTCCATGCACTCTGAGCCGGTTAGATTTTGGATAGAGAGATTCTATTCTATTAACTCCCCTCTGGCTGAAAGCCTCAGAGGATCCCTCCTGTGGGTGCCTGCGCTCCCGCGGACTTGTCAATATATTTAACCATTTTCAGTCTCTCTCAGTTACAACGCATCAGGCCTTCTTCCATCGCTCTCTAACTCGTCCGTCCATTTTCTTCTCTTGTTCAAAAACACAGAACACTTTCCATTTCGTAATCTGACCTTATAAACAGATTCGATTCATAATATCTGCTAAGAACTACCGAAAGATCCTCAATCATTTCCTTCGCTACTTTTGGAAAAGCGATTGCATCTCTTGTCAGCAATCGACTCTTCAGGTGAGTTTCCACCCCTAATCACTATCCAAAACTTCGCAGAATGAATCGCGTTTTCCAATCAGCTTTTCCCCCATCACTATCCAAAACTTCGCAGAATCGCGTTTTCCAATCAGCTTTTCTTCCGTAGTCGATCGCTAACCACATGAGTTTCGTTCTTGTTTTCAGATTTCCAGAAGTTCCTCGCCATAAAACGGTCCAAATCTACATAAATCAGCAGTTACTTTCAAGATCTCGATGCCTTATTAGGGAAGATATTGAGGAATTTGAGATCTGATTTTCCAGTAAGATCATCTCTCTGTCTCTCATTTTTGCTTGATTGTTGTTGTTCGACGTTTGAATTTCCTTGATTTTGCAGGTTTTGATCGATATAACTAGTGAGAGTTGAAGAAGGGAATTGAAATAGATTATTCAATTAGTGTGGAAATCTCGGGAGTCGGAGGAGGAAGATGTGAATGGATCGAAGAGGATCTACGGTGGTGGCGATCGAGTGCTTGACAGGTAGCTCGAAAGCAGAGGAATGGAGCGAGAAAATGCTCCAGACGGGAGATATCGTGGAGGAGATCAAGATCGGGAGCTCCTCGACCGTCCGATCTCCCTTCAAGAACGGGAAGAGCGGGATCCAGAAGCTTCTCCATGGCTCCTTCAAGAAGAAGGAGACGTTGGTGCTGGTTCGAGTGCGGCGCGGAGAGGAGGAGCTCGTGGAGCTGCAGGCTTGCATCGTGCCGTTCGAGGAGAAGAAGAAGCAGTACGTGCTGCGTTCCATCCATGATCCCAACTACAACGTGGGGTTCGTTGATCGGACGGAGGGGGAGTGCTTTGCTCTCCAAGGTAAGCTTCTTCTTTTTTTTTTACCAACTTCTCCCTCTCTTTCTGTGTTTGGGCATTTTTGTTAAAATCCTAGAATTATAAGTGGAGTTTCAAATTTGCACTTGTTGCATGTCTACTTTGACCTTTTAAATTCTCTAAATTTCAGCATCTTAGATGTTATTAGAGTGTACCCAATATTTGAGAAATCTAAATTCCAACAATGAAGTTGCGGAAATGTCCAAAATAAGAATTTTGTGATAGGCATGCCGCATTTCTGACAACAATGTTAGTAGTTATCAATGAAATTCTTTATTTTATTAGTGGAACTTTTTATTAAATGTAGTCCTTGGAATGTCACTTTTATCATTCAAATTCCCCAAGGTTTATCATCCTGGATGTTGGATGTTGTGGGAATTTGGATAGGAAACCATTGGGAGGATGAAGAAAAACTTGTTTGGAATGTATTTTTGTGGGAGAGAAATCTAGAGAGAGAGAGGGAGGGAGAGAAAATGCCTCTTAAACAAATTTTTATTTGTTCATTTCTGGAAAATACTATCAACCAAATGCCCCTAAGAAGCAACAGAAGTGCGTTTCGAATGTTATTTTTGAGGTTTTACTGTTTGCAATCCTAACCATTGATATATCGGGCTAACTGTGGATGGAGATGTCTCCTTCAATCTTCTGAATTGAATGAATAAAGCTTTATTCAGTGTACCTTTCCACTTGCACAAACTTCTTCTATATGGTTCCCCTTTTTGCCTGGACGCTACAGAACAAGAGACCTGTTCTCTTGCGGTTCCTTCTTGGTTGCTAGAAATTTTCAAGTCTTTGAATGACCTTTTTTGGTGGCCTTTGGAGTTTGGACCCACACACAATCATTTTCTCTTTTGAAAGATGTAACGTCGGACCGTTAATCTAGTGTGTGGTGCACGTAGCTTAACTTTTTATCAGATACGAATTGATGCATAATCCTGTTCTTTTCAGTATCATTTGGGCTTTAGAAGGAATCCTCATATGAAAAAAAAATTTTTATTGAAGTGGGAAATGGGTCCTACAAGAACAGAGTGCAAAGTACCCAGCTATGTTGCTGCTGTGCCTGTAGCCCTGTACCTGAGCACAAACCATGTTTGAATGGATTTACATAATACCTTCAAAATCAAGTCTTCTTAAGTTTCAAGACTAAAAACTAAATCCACTCAACTCAGTATTTGGATGCAGAGAAAAGGCAGAAAAATTACATGCTTTACATTTATTAACTATAAAACAGTTATCCCTACTTATTTTCTCCGTTTTCTCTGCGTCTAAATGTTAACTGGAGCACATTTATGTAAACCGGAATTCTGTGTCCATAATTTATTTTTTTTAGTATCATAAAAATGGTTTTGGACTAGGGGAAAATCAATTTGAAGCTCCTCCTTTTTTGTGTGAAAAAAATGCTGCAGCGAAAATGTGGAAATGAGGAAAATCAGAGTCTTTTCTACAACACCTAAAATCCTCCCGTGACCCCATCATACAGGAAGGCGTCCTTAATTCTCCGCAATTAATATTTTACATATGTGGTTGTGTGGAACCTTGGCATGGAACCCACATTCTGGGATTCATACACCAGATCCATTTTTCCAATTTTCCTACACAAATAAATGCTTCATATCTTTTGTTAACAAGCACGATTTATGCACAGGTTCTAGAAGCTCGAGGGTGGTTTGTGCTCTAAGCAGAGCTCAGCTTCAAGATGGATATGTGTCTTACCCGTGGGAGAAGAAGATGAAGGAGATACTGCCCATCTGTAATTTGAGCTGTTTCCTTTCTATCCTTCTCCTTCCAAAGGCATCAGATCATACTGCTTCTCGCTACAATGACCAGGAAGACACATTGACCAGGGCCAATGCTTGGCTCCATTCTTCTCAAGCATCTGGGGTCCCTATTGTCTTCATGAACGTTCAAACCGAGGCCCTTCTTACTAAGGTAAACAAACTTTTGTTGCATTAAGTAAAAAAAATCATTTTTAAGTTAAAAAGAAAAAGAAAAAAAACAAGGTGGGCAACCATAGGAGGGTATTAAGCAGATGGGAATCATATCCATGGGATTATGGTTAATCACGATGGGCCACCATGTAAATGCATTTGGCTTGTCAATGAAGTACCTTGTACCTACTGACTGCACACTGGTATCACCTTCTATACCAACACATGGATCACATTACCAATGATCCAAACATGCCACCTCTTTGATGGGTGGGCCAAAGCTTGAGATTGCACCAATCATGGGCATCCAATGAAGGGAATGTCTTCGGTGGTTAATGGAAACAGTTTAAGGGCCCATTTGTATACATATGAATTATGATACATCCAAATTGAATGCATAGGAACTCATAGTTGAATAAGCTCCATTTTTTTTTATTATTAAAGAGGTGATGGGTGAAGGGACTTAGGATTTGAATTACTAGGGTGATGGCTAGGTATTCATTTTTCATCTTCCCTAGATTCAATTTCCATAATAGGAATAACCACTTACGGCAAGAATTCCAATGTATTATGTGCAAACAAATAGAATACATAGTGGATATCATACAATCTGTTGGTAAAGGTTTTAAACCAATTCTAAATTATTTCTTTTGTCGATTTTTATAATCTGGTTCACGCCAGTCTTCAAGTGATTGTATAAATTTACAGTACACTACACTCATGTAACCAGATATCGGGAGAAATGGCTTCTTCAACTGTCAATGCAGGGTCATTGTCTGACCTTGGGAATCTCACAAATGTCAGTCTTTATGGGTTTGAAGATTACCATGGTCTTGACATTGGAGTCATAAGAGCAGTTCGTCTGTGGTATGCTCCCATCGCAGGAGAAGTTGCAGTGGAGATCACGCTACAAGAAGGCGATTCCAAGCTTGGCTTTGCCATTAGTCGGACAGAAGAGGTCTCTTTCACTTCCCCTCTGTTGATTTTCATATCTTTTTTGGGAGACTAAACTTCACCAGGTTCCAAATAGGACACAATTCGTGAGTCTGGTATACCTTTGGGTTCACCTATGAAAAATCTGAACTCTTGTATAAGCCTTCCCTAAAATTCACAAAAAGAACAGTTGGGGCCACTGTCATGTTTATCCCTATAATCACTTGGATCTTCCATTACAGTTGATTCAGGCTTTTTATAGTAATCAATCTTGCAGTAGCCTAATGCTTATTCGGAGTAAAATTTGTAATAGGCATTTATTTTGAGTAATTTGGGTCCAACCAAAAGGTAGCCATCACGCCTTAAGGTCCATCGGTCAGTCAAGAGTAATATCTCATTATATCATTATTATTATTATTATTATTAGAGATTTTATGCATCATTTCCTCTTTAACTTGATTTTCACATACTAGTGACAAAAAATATAAAAAATGTCCCAAGAGTGCCTTAACTGTACTTTTTTTTTACCATCATACGCCTAACCCACAATATTATTGGATATCCAGCCTTAAGCTCCACTTCTGACATCCCCTCCTCATCTGCTTCACCTCCTCGTTTTCTTTGCCTCTCCTCTGCATTTCTATCATTCAAGAGGCTCCCATATCAGTAATTCCACCTCTTTTTTCATCTAAAACATGAATATGGTAGTGCCAGAGAGCAGCAGAAGCAGCCTTGATGTAAGGGAGTCGTATGAGAGCTGAAGACAAAAGTGGAGTGGAGAGGTCACCGGCGAAGGGGATGACCCTCCTCTGCTTCTCATGTATGCCATTTGCAGATTTGAATGATTTTCTTCTGTGGATTGTGTTTCTGGGAAGGTCTTATTTTTGTCAGCAGTCAAGCCACTCTTTGTGACATTTTGTTTTTTGTCACTAGTCGTGGAAATTAAATTTAAAAGGTACTAACATCATCCCTATATTTTTTTGCCTCTTTAACTTCCACTTGTTGACAGGGCTTCATCTACATATCTTCTGTGATTGATGATGACAACAAGGAAACAGCATCGACCCGCTCTGGGCTTAGACAACTGTATAGGGAAGCAACAAGCGCATCCAAGCTCTTGGTGATATCAAGGCTTTCAAATGAGAAAGTCCTTCCATGGATAGTTTCTTCATCAGGTGCTATCCGATGTTTTGACACTGTATCCCTGAGTCATAAACTCTCACTGCACCGGCACGCGCTGCGACCCATCCTCATCCACCTCTTCATGTGGGATCGAACACTGCCTCTCCCCAATGAAGGCATTGCCGGGTGGAGATCCTCATCTCCTCCACCTCTCTTGACCAAGCATCCACGACTTCCGAGTGCGGCATCTGGGCCAAGGCTCGACGGAGATACGGTTGGAGATTTGTCTTTCAGGTTCCACGACTTTTCACTTGGTGACAATTGGGTGTAAATTTTCTGTTCTGTTCTTGTTCTCTCTCTGCAATTGTATATACATAAAAAGAGACTGTTGTTTATTGTTTTAGCGTGGCTTGTGCTCACATTTAAGTGGCAATGTTCCAATAATTTATCTTAAAAGTAAATGTCAAATCAATAGTATAGATTATGTTGTGCAAAATAATAATATATTTTCCCATAAATTATACTTACACTTATTCTCTTGAGCTAAAGTATTTTGTGGTGAGATGAGAAGTACATAACTAGGGTTGTAAATGGGTACTCGATTTTTCGATTACCCGAAGGTTCCGACCCGTTAGGATCCGGGTCTGGGTCCTTATTTTGGTCCCGATAAGAAAATGGTTCCGGTTCCGGATCCTTTTTTTGGAACCGATACCTAAACGGTTCCGGTTCCGGATCCACGGTGGCTCAGACCCGTGGACCCGGGACCCGACCCAATATATACTAACATAAGGTAACTTTATTATGTGAGAACAGAACCCTTTTTACTTTTCTATTTTTCTACATTAGGGTTTTCTACTTTTCTATATCTCATTGCCTGTTTGGATGTGATTTCTGAGTTTTTGGTTAAAAGTGTCTGTTATTGATAGACAAAATGTCACATTAGTGTTTGTAGGTACGTGATCCAATTGAAATGTGAAAAAAGTATAAATTTTTTAAAGAAAAATACAGGTATTAGTCTGGACCCGGAACTGGAACCAGACCCGCCTCACAAACGGTTCCGGTTCCGGTTCTGGTTCCCATTATTCTTAATGGTTCCGGTTTCGATTCCACCCTGGACCCGGACCGGAACCGACCCGTTTACAACCCTATAAACAACCGATAAGTTTATCAATTTCAATTTAATTTTGTTTTATAAAGTAAATTTCTTTGAATACTGAGTAAGCAGGGGTAAAATTCATTAGATGCTGTCAAGCCCTTTGATTTAAGGTAAAATTCAGGCCTGCGTGGCATCCATATAATGCATAATTCTTATATCTTGTTGGAGAAAAACAAAAGGGCAACACCAAAGAGTTATTGTCTGCAATGTCAACTAAAATGACTAGGACCCTACTAATAGAATATCCGCTCAGATAGGATCCACCACATGCATATCAAACCCATCCTTTATTATCTCCACATGCGTGGGACTAATCCACAAATGAATCCAATTGGTCGGGGTGCTCATGGACCGGGCTTGGATATATAATGGGGGTCCATCTAGTATTGGGCTGGCTTGGATTAAATGATATGAAGCCCAGAGCCTAGCCTGGGCCATGACCACCACCACTCATGGTGAATAGATTAGTTGGATCCAATTATGTGGATCTACTGTAAGTTAAGAGTCCATTTGGATGTTAAAAGAATAAAATATTTATCAATTTAAATATTGTAAGAATAAAATAGTATAGAATAACATATTTATAAATTTAAATATTGTAAGAATAAAATAGTGTGATATTAAAATATTGTAATGTGTTGTACAACTCATTTTAAAATGTGTTAGAATTTTAATATATATATAACTCAAGATAACAATAAATTAATGTCATTGATCATAGTAAAGTTCATTATTAGAATAATTTTTTATTAAAAACTTTAACTTATATATAATTACCACATTTGGATGATAAAGTAGTGTGGTAAAGTAAAGTTTAATTATCATGTTTATTTTACCATAATCCACTTTTATTTATCACATAAAATTATAGTAAACTGTAGTAAAGTAAATCTAATACAAATGCAACTATTTTAATACTTTATCTCCCTTTTTACTTCACCGTATACTTCACATCACCTTACTTTACCTCACTATTTTTCATGATGTGACATAAGCCTCTATTTTATTTTACCACAAGTGTAAACAAATATGCCTTGACCTAAATGCGATATATTATCCATTCACTATGTTTACAAGAAAAGGCAATGTCATAAAGCAAAGTCTAGCTGCCATTTTACCATAAACATTATCACAACCCACTTTTATTTCATAAACTTTATTGCTTAACCATTCTCTCCCACTTTACTTCACCATATGGTACTTTATTTCACTTTTATCATGAAGTGACATTTACCTTTATTTTACTTTTACTTTACCATTCATGCAAATAAATACATCATAATAGATTTGGTGATGTAAAGTCATTACTTTACTCTACTACTTTGTAAACGTTATTTTGAAATATTTTTATATTAGTTTTCTAAGAGGGAGTTATAGAAAAGAATATTGAGTTTTTTTAAAAGAAAATTATCCTTTCTTCATATTTTTCTTCGACTATCAAACGCACAATATTTTTTTTCTTATAAAATAAAACATTAAGATATTAAATCTCCATTATCTCTTACTTTGTCCCAGTTATATTTACGAAACATAGTGGAATTTTGAAATATAAGTCTATGTGGGCCCCAATTATTAAATGTGAACATGGATCCGGTGTAACTTTCTCGCTCAAGGTCCAGATTGGCGTAATTGAAACGTACTAGGGCAAAAAGATTTGCCACAACATTTCCCGCTTCAATTCAAAGAGAACTGCGATCCGCGTGAAGACCCTCGTACTGAATCTTAAGCGTTCATTCAACTCAAATCCAACGGTTGATAAGCCTCTCTCCCCATCTCCAAATTCCCCTACTCGCGCCATCTTCCCTCTTCAAATACCCCTAGGCCCTAATCCATCAAACCCTCATCCTCATCTCATTCCCACCAAAACCCAATTTCTCTCAAACTCTCTTCTCCTCAATCAAAGTATCAAATGGCTCGCACGAAGCAGACGGCCAGGAAATCGACTGGCGGGAAGGCGCCACGCAAGCAGCTGGCGACGAAGGCCGCTCGGAAATCAGCTCCGGCAACGGGAGGGGTGAAGAAGCCCCACCGCTTCAGGCCGGGGACGGTGGCGCTGAGGGAGATCCGAAAGTACCAGAAGAGCACGGAGCTGCTGATCAGGAAGCTCCCCTTCCAGCGTCTGGTGAGAGAAATCGCACAGGACTTCAAGACCGATCTCAGGTTCCAGAGCACCGCTGTGGCCGCCCTGCAGGAAGCCGCTGAGGCCTACCTAGTTGGGCTGTTCGAGGACACCAATCTCTGCGCGATCCATGCGAAGAGGGTGACCATCATGCCCAAAGACATCCAGCTTGCCCGCAGGATCAGAGGCGAGAGGGCATAGAAGTAGAAACTCTCTCTGATTAAAAGAAGCTAATGCTATCTGCTGCTTTTCTTACTTGTGTTTTTTCTGTTTTTCTAACTAGGAAGGTATGTAAATCTTTAGGTTTCTATGCAGTGGATGCTTTACTTGCACTTTTCTGATGTTTGGGTTTCTAATGGATAGAATTGAAGTAGTGATCTTTAATATTATTGTTCCTCTTTTTCTTCTTCAACTAAGAACTGTGTTTCTCCTCTTCTTTTTTTTCTTTTTTTCATAAAAAGTAGTGTGGCTCATTTCCTTTCTTCTGTGAAATGGACATTGTAGAGAAGCATATTTATTGATGGATTAATCTTTACCAATGGCTGCTAAAACTGCTGATTAGACACTATATTTAGTGCAACTGGGTCAGCAATGTGTATAGGTTTCATTGTAACTTTTATTTCTTATAATTACTATGACCACTTTTATATTTTATTTTCTAAGTAATATGTCTATGCCAATTACCTTCATTGATTGATAGTCAACAGCTGTGGTTATAACCATTAATCAATCAAGTGACAAAACCCACTTTAGAAAAGGTGTACTGTAATCTTATTTTTAGTTGTCATAGTTAATCTCAGTAATTTAAATTGAATCATTTCTCTGATGGTAAAAAGGAAAAAAAATATCTGAATCATGTTAGATCTTTTGATTCTTTACTCAAGAGTATTAGGCCTTTTATTATCCAAAGGTGGTTGATAACTTTTAGGTCTTGTTTTTTTAGTAGAATTTCTGCTAGGAATTTTTGGACATAATATGATAGGCTGTTTCTTGGAATTTCTGAATTCTATATTTTTTTATTGATATTTTTGGATTTCAGCCACATGAAAAGTCTTTTTTGACCTTTGAGAATTTAGAAATTCTGCTCTTTATATATATTTGTGGAATTTTTGAATGCTCATGTCCAAAGGGGCATTTAGGAGTTCCACTTTGTCTGGGAATTCACTAATTCCTCAGACAAGAATTTTTGGAATTTCAGTAAAGAAACAGGCGTTTAGATTCATAAAGTTCGATGAATAAAAATTAGAATTGATAGCACATTGGGGTCAGGGTGGTGAGATGTGGGTTCGTCAGATGATTCATTGTTATATAAGGTCCTAATACTCATCGATGGTCCTCAATCAAGCATTCATTAACCATGTGAGGTGCACGAACATTTTTGGATTTAGCAACAGGCTGAAAAGGATAATGTGTGATGAGCTCCTAACCATGTGGTTTCCAGTCCCCAATTTTTTTTCTTTGGGCAGGAAAGGATTTTGTGCCGGGGCATCTTTTTACCCTAAAATGCTCCATCACCCATAATTGTTCGCGAAAAGCCCCTTACCACTCAAGTTGTAAGAATTAGCAATTTTCATGTGGCTATCCAGTATTCAAACTTTGGGTATGCCACCTTCTTGTATGTGTAGGCTTTCTTTTCACTTGTGAGCTTTCTTCCCATGTATATGGACTCCTGTCCCATATGAGTGGGCCGTCTTCTTGTTTGTGTGGGTTCTTTCTTGGCCTTGGGTCCTAGTCCCCTTAGTTGGGTAAAAATAAAAAAAAAAAAATCATGATTGTTGTGTTTTAATCCTTCTAATGAAAAATGGAAATGTGGAGGGAAAACCTTTTGGTGGGAACAATGATCATTTAGATTAGTACTTAGGGTTGCAAACAGGCATCCGATTTTCCGATTACTTGAAAACTTTAACCCGTAAAAAATTGGGTCCGAAACCCAATTTAAGTTCCGATTAATCAACAGGTTTAGTTCCAGGTCCATCTAGGTTTTGACCCATGTAATCGGGACCCGACATATGAGCCTTTGATATTGCTAATTATACCTCAAAATTAATTATTTTTAGACATATTTATATATAATAGTAGAGGTAGTAGATTTGATGCACTGTTATAAATTGAACGATATGCTTATTTTAAGAAAAAATAAAGAGAAATTGTGAACTACTAAGAATCTGGAGAAATTGTGGACTTAAATAGAATTAACGGTTCCAATTTTGACTACCTCTAGTATTAAAACAGTGCACCGTTATTTAGAAATAAGTCCAATTTCGGATCCACTATGGTTCCGATCCAGAACCATACCTTATGCAAAAAATGTGCATCTATATATTGTGTAAGCAAAGGCGGACCTAGGATTTTCATTTAGGTGGGGCTAAACTTTTGCTATGATTTTTTTACATCAACAATCACAAAAGAAAAAAATATATTTAAATAGATGCAAATTTATGAAAAAAGGACTTATTTGTAATTCTAATTTATGAAAAATTTTCAATGATGGAATTTTTCGATGATTTCAGTTTTATTAGAAAACGGGTCAAATTGTAATCGATTTTCTCTTCTAGCTCGGGTTCATTTGAATTCGTTTCAAATGATTCCCAGTGAGATTTAATACCTTTAAAAACATTCTTATTTTAGAATAAAGTAAACTTTACTGTGCATCTTCTTTCAGTTTTTCTCTTCGTTCCGGTTGGTTTCGTTTTTTCGTCACATGGGGCGAGGATTTTACGAATATGGGGCGTGGGCCAAGGCCCAATACTTTTTTAAGAGGATTTTGGAATTTGACCTCATTTCAACGTCGGTCCGCCTCTGTGTGTAAGCCTAACATGTTTAGTAATTAACACTAAGAATCAACCATGAGTTTGAAATGACATTTAAGAATTATCTCAACTCCATCTCACCGAGATTGACTCCCACAATCGCATAAAGAGTCTGGAGAGAACATTCCTTTCAAGGAATCTATGATGCTCGGATACGACATAGATAAGGCAAAGACATGTGATGGACACGGCAAAGACACATATGTTATACATAAAAAGTGAAGTATCGGATATGATACGACACGATACGTTGCCCATTTTAAAGTATCCGTGCATCATAGCAAGGAACTCATCTAGACATTCACCTTGATTCAATCATATATAACACTCAACCCATTCACTCTTTAACACTTCACTCAATCAATTCACCCGGACATTCCTATCAATGCAAAATCAAATTTTCAAGTCACTTAAGTCCATTAGTCAACTTCCAATTTATTTCAAAAGTACATTCATATAAAATTTAATAATTCACCATATTAAGAACCTTACAACCTTCCGTCTATTCATTTCACATGAATACACAATTAACATTTTTACAATGCAAACATACATATGGTTGACTTTTTTTAATTTGTTTATTCTTCATACTCTTGGTTCATTTCTTTAATTGTTGCACTTAAAAGTTAATTCAGCACCAATAAACTTACAAAAGAAAGTTAAGATCTAGGATTTGCAAGAAGGAAAGATGATTAAGCATGCCAGTTTAACTAGAGCTAAGATCTAGGATTTGCAAGAAGGAAAAATGATTAAGCATGCCAGTTTAACTAGAGCAACAAAGAGAAAAAAAAAAAAAGAACTAGAAAAACAGTTGCAAAGAAAAAATATAAACAAGATTTGGAAAATCAGTTTTTGGGATGAACCAAGAACGTGTAGTAAGGTCATTGACTAAAATTATTGAAAAGAAAAACTAATATTAATAAAAAAAAAAAGTAAATTTTATAAACAAGATTTTGAAAATAGAGGATATATGGATGCAATATAGGGTTGGGGTTATTAAGATTTAGGGACGATTCAGGTTCATTCGGCCACGGGATTTAAGTTCAGGTGTTGGAAACCGAGATTTCAATGATAGAGTTTAGGGTCTCTGTATTATGCATTATGGGTGATGAAGATTGTGAGATGGGAAGGTAGGATTTGGGGTTTGGGCTAAAGGGATTAGGGTTGCGGTGGAGCACATTTGAGGGAGAAGAAGACAACCGTCAAAGAAGAAAGAGAAGAGGAAGATGAAGCAGCTTTGAGGCGTCGAAGACAACCGGAGGAGAGGGGAAAGAGCGATTCAAGCATTGTGTATATTTTCCCCCTTTTTCGTTGAAGAAACGAGAAGACGAAGATGGAGCATCGGGGATGCATTTTCCCTCTTTTTTCATCATCAACGAAAAAGCAGTATTTTAACTTGCTTTGGAGGGTTTTTCCACGAATTTGCCTCACAATCCAACAGTCCAAATAAGACTTCTTACAGATCGGTTCTCACCCAATCATTTTCCAAAATAAAATGCTTGTTATTTCCACCCACAAAATAAGAGTTATTTATCAGAATATGCTTGTATCCTTGCACTTTTGTGTATTTTTCGTTCTTTAACAAATAAGATGGGTTTTAAAAATACAAAAAGATGGTGCCCTTCACTGTACAGTGTACACTGTCCTTTTAAACTATTTGTTAACATTGAGTGATGAAAAAAGTATGGTATTAAAAGATCAAATGAATTTGAACAATTTGGATCTTGAAGATGGGAGGAAAAAGTCATCTGAAACATCCAAAATCTGAAAATCATTGTCAAACCACTAATACTCCAGTGGCAAGGATACAACTGAAAAAAAAAAAAAAAAGGTCCTCATATTGAATAACAGTAACACTCCTTTGCCACGATCCAGTAATCCAAATCAGTCAAAAGATGCATCCATATGTTATTTTATTAATTGAATCCTATCCTATGTCACCAACCTTTGATTAATCTATATACAATGCAGGCCCTTAAAGCTTACCAAGACTTTTCCTTCAACTACAATCCATGTTCTATGGTATTCTGTAGAGTGCTTACAATATAATTGTACTATCATTAGAAGTGTTCACCAAAGGTTTTTTCAAACGCTCACTTACATAATCATGCCCCAACCAACTCATCTTCAACTTGGACAAATATTTGACAATACATAAATCACACAAAAAAAAAAAAAAAAAAAAAGGATCCCTATAATAAGAAAAAGTTAAGAATGACTACTTTTATTTAACTATCATCATTTAGATGCATCCAATTACGTATGTTAAAAAGTCTTATCACTATTAAGAGTTCTCTTACCACACAACTTAAATTAAGTAGTGAGCCAATAAAGAATTGAGAATGCCTACTAAATTTACTATGGGTGTGATTAGAAGCAGATCTAAGAGGCAAGCCAAGAATTGTGGATTTTTCTTCATTGGTAGAATGTAACAAATTTTAATTTCATAAATTCCATTTTCTCCATCAGTCCTCAAATGCAAACATTAAAAAGAACAGTAAATCTAAAATTTAGAGAATTATAAAAGATGAAAGAAGAGGACCCATCAAATTCTTCCAAAATGAAATATCTTAGTTTCAGAATCACCATGAAGAAACCCAAGCTAACATTTAACTCAAAATGTCCCAATACGATGTCAACATTTTCGAATCAGGGCTGAGAATCATTTCTTCCAAAAAAAAAAAAAAGAAGGTAAAAAAAACAACTTGATTTACAAAAACCCCAATTCAAAGAGTGTGAGAAGAGAAGCATTAGATGTGGAAATTCTATGCCCTCTCGCCTCTGATCCTGCGGGCGAGCTGGATGTCCTTGGGCATGATGGTCACCCTCTTCGCATGGATCGCGCAGAGATTCGTGTCCTCGAAGAGGCCCACGAGGTAGGCCTCAGCGGCTTCCTGCAGGGCGGCCACAGCGGTGCTCTGGAACCTGAGATCGGTCTTGAAGTCCTGAGCGATTTCTCTCACCAGACGCTGGAAGGGTAGCTTCCTGATCAGCAGCTCCGTGCTCTTCTGGTACTTTCGGATCTCCCTCAGCGCCACCGTCCCCGGCCTGAAGCGGTGGGGCTTCTTCACGCCTCCCGTTGCCGGAGCTGATTTCCGAGCGGCCTTTGTAGCCAGCTGCTTGCGTGGCGCCTTCCCGCCAGTCGATTTCCTGGCCGTCTGCTTCGTGCGAGCCATTTGATCTTTTGATGAAGAGTCTGAGAGAGATTTGGTTTTGGTAGGATTGGAGAAGGGGATTGAATGAGATGACGGCTTGGGGAGTTTGGGAGTATATAGGGAAAGGGGGCGTTGGTGGGAGTCTGAAATTTTGAGTGGTTTTGGGCGGAACGGGAGAGAGGCTTCTAAACCGTTAGATTAGAGCTGAATGAACGGTTAGGATTGAGTACGAGGGTCTTCACGCGGATCGCAGTCCTCGTTGTTGTTTTAGTTTCTCCTTACCCTACGACCTACATTCTCTTCAATCTCCATGGATCACACTTTTTTTTTTTTAACTCCATCTAAAGGGCAACAAACTTTTAAATTTTAAAAAAGGCTTAAAAAAATAGCCCTAAATACTAATAAGACGAATTAATTATGAAAATACAGAATTCACAAGTATTGTTATCCACTTAATACTCATTTTGCGTATATTCTACCCACCAATCCACCGGAATCGATGTCTCTATTTTTAATGAAGTTTCTCTTAACATTAAACAAATATAACCCCTTTAAAAAAAAAAAAAAGGCATAAAAGCTTAAAAACAAGACAAGTGATGAAATTGCACAAAATGAAATGGAATAAGGCAAATAGGCCACTAGCTTCAACAAGACAACAATACCATTGGCCAATCCCATTTTAGATTAGTTAATCTCGACAGTGATAAATGATAATCATTAACTATGTAATCTTCTCAAAAAATAGTTGGATTTGTTGAATACAAAATAGGGCTTCTAAGATATTAAAAAGGAGAATTAATGAATATTACAACTGCCAAAGGCATCAAGGAGCTCGGAGAAAATGACGGTTTTCAATTCACACAAGCAAAGAATTGTCTCAACATTGGAATATTGAAAAGAGAGGATAATGAACCTTTTAAACACATATTATCTTGACGGATTTGATGTGTTCAACCCTTACAAGGTAGTATTTCTTCCCCTTATATTTGTTATTCAGGAAAACTTCATTGAAAATGGAGATAGATAAAATAAAACATCCATCGATTCTAATGGGGTGGGACATAAGATAGGTATCATGTGGATAATAATATCATCACGCATGTAATGATATCGCTATGAGGGTAATTTTATCAAAAGATATGATGCATTCTAATTCGTTAATTATGTGTTTTTCATAATCAATTTATTTAATTAGTATTTTAATATTACTTTTATAATAAAAATCCTCATTAAAAAGGAAATTTAACTGGGAAAAAAAAAACATATTAGGTGACCACTATACCGAAAAGGTAATTTTAAGTGCATTTACACCAAATCAGTCATTTTGCCCGAAAACATAATTTTTTTTAACATTCTCTATGAGGGTCCCTATTGACCTTTATTTGCAGTGTTAAAGGTTGATTGGGACATTGCAGTCCATCCCAACATTTACATAACTCACATTTACTTTGCTTGTAGGGTCTCAATCGACCCTGTGGTGTACGCTTATAAATGTACAAAACTCATCCCGCATTCCCCATTCTTGAAAAAGAAGACCATGCTCGACTTGTTTCATCTCCGTAGGATATTCCCACCTCTTGAAGACCGTTAAAGTCGCATGTAGTTGTTCGGTGGATAACATTAAAGTGCCTATGCTATTGCTTAAGGCAAACTAATGGAAATGTGGAGTTTGTACTTTGCTTTAAAACATGATTTTTTACTTTTCAGAAACCATTTTCATAATTCCTAGTTCCATGTCACCATGGCTCAATGGAGGACCACTGGGAACCACCGTGAATACGTCTAATAGCTGATGTGGAGTCGTAGTCAACGTTGAGGACAAAGAAGGAAACAAACAAAAGAGAAAATCGGACTTCCAAGCCTTAAAATTTATGAACGGATCGAATGCAGGGTCGCTAGGAACCTTTAATATTAAAAAAAAAAAGCAATAGGGACCTAGTAGAGAATGTTAAAAAAATTACATTTTCAGGTAAAATGACTGATTTGGTGCAGGGACTTTACCTTTTCGGTATGGTGGTCACCTAATTTATTTTTTTTTCCCGGTGAAATCCATTAAAAAAAAGAAGAAGAAAGAATTCTAATTGCCAAAATAGAATCATATGATGGATTTTGGATATGATCGGATTGATGGATTTAAAAGGACGAACCCAAAGAGCTTTAAGGACAGTTCCTTAGGACTTGTTTGTTTACAAAAGAGTAAAATGAAGGAGGCTTGATATAAATCCCAACAGTTGGATTCTTTACCATTAGGTGTTTGTTTGCATTGACTCAGACAAGTAAATATGGCAGTTACTCCAAACACCCACACACACACAGACTCAGACAATTAAATATGGCAGTTACTCCAAAACAAAACCCCCCCCCCCCCCCCCCCATTGTTACTCAGAGATACCATAATTAAGTTGGACTGGAATAACTCATTCCCCCATTTTATTTAGGGTAAATTAACGAGAGGTCTCTGATTATTGGGCTATAAAGTCTCTAAGACAGAGCATTACTGTTTAATGCCTAGAGTCCATTGCGCATGAAATTAATTCAAGCGGTGGTCCGTAAGCATGTGACGTCAGATTTTTTATGACTCATTTGCCCTTCTAACCATTTAAATGAGTGTGTGGTCCTTAAGCATGTGACATCATATTTTTTATGGCTCATTTGTCCTTCTAACCATTTAAATGGGTGTCATGCAATTTAAATATGGATTTTAGCTCAAACTCACTATCTTTCTCGGATTATTTCCCAATTTAAATATAGTAAGATGAGTTTTCGATCAAATTTGAAGTCTTTAATTGGAGGGTTTAAATACAGATAATTTCATATTAGATTCAGATAAATTTTTATCAAAGCTAGATAAATTCAAACTAAATCTAGTAAAACCAAACCAAATCTAATTAGATAATCTCATATCGAAGTGACATAACTTGTTTTCAAACTAGTTATGATTTCAAACATAGATAAATTCATATAAACTCATGCCAAAGTCAAATACGTTCACATCAAAGTTAGATAAATTCACAGCAAACTCAGATAAACTCACTTAATTCGTATCAAACTCAGATAAATTCAAATGAAACATAAATACATTCATATCAAACTTGTTACCAAACACAGATAACATCATGCCAAAGTCAAATAAACTCATATTGAAGAGACGTAACCTTTTTGTGAAAACTGGTTATGATTTCGAACACAGATAAATTCATATAAACTCACATCAAAGTTCAAAAAAGTTCACATCAAATTAATATAAATGCACAACAAACTTAGATAAATTAATTTCAAATTCAAATAATCAATTTAGTTTAATTCATATTACACTTAGATTAATTCACAACAAACATAGATAAATTCATACAAAACAGAGATAAGTTTAATTTAAAGTCAGATAACTTCACGCCAAAGTCTGATAACTTATACAAAACTCAGATAAATTCACAGCAAACTCGGAAAAACTCATTTAAAACAAAGTTGAATACATTTGAAAGTCAAATAAAATCATGCAAAATCCATTTAAGTTCATACCAAACTCATATTATTTTATAAGAATATCAAATACATTCAGAAGAAAATCATATAAAATCGTGTCACAATCAGATAATTTTACTTGGAACCCTGTTTAATTGATAACAAACACAGTTAATTACAAATCAAACTCAGATAAAATCTTGTAATATACTGATAAACTCATTTAAAGTCCTTTTTAATTGATATCAGACTAAGACAACTTGAGAACAAGCTTAGATAAATTCACAGCAAACTCAGATAAATACATTTCAAAGTCAGATAAATTGATTTTAAAACTCACAAAACCCTTTTTGTTTTTTGATTTACTTTTCTCTTACTTTGCTTGCATTTTTCCTTGTTTTGATGAAATCGCAAACTTTGTTCTGGCCATTTTCCTTCGTCTTCGCTTTCGGATGATTTGGGTTTTTGTTTAAGTTGCGGATCGTATGACGATATGAAATGTTTTTAAGCGGAGTGTGTTTGCTGACGTATAAAGATGATATTTTTGCCTTTTTTATTGTAATAATTTTAAAAGAGGACTGCCGCCTATATGAGAAACTATCTTGTACCCTAGGCTATAAAACACAATGACGAGGGACGTACCGCCAATTGCCCCTTTTATTTATCCATTTATCCAACCGAACGTAAATTTAAATCCTTTACTTTACACCAATCATCTAAATATATAAAAAGTAATTTATATATTCATTTATCTCAATCCACTCTGTTTTAACTCTATCCTAATGTTCCTATTACCCGTCTATTCCTCCCCTAATGCAAACAAAAAGTCCAAAGAATCTAGATTATAGGAATCAAAGGGATTCTAGACTCTAGACTCATTTGAATTTTGAAGCCCTTCAAAATTTATCTTTACATGTAACTGCTGTAGTAGTTTAATCCAGAAATTAATAGTGAGACGTTATCAAATTAGGTTGATTGCCAATTCGCAATGTATTAAGCTAGTTCACACACAAATAATAATAATTAACAACATGCTTATGCAGTGGACAATTTGAATTCATGCGGACAAAGTGTGTGGAACATGCCCTTTACTATAAATTCCGAAGGCCATACAACAAGTTCACAAGTTTCATTTGGTCTATAGGGCAAGAGAGATTGTAAATTAGCAGGAAAAATCACAAGCCTAAATCCTATGCCTTAGACCTTAAAATCCTCGATAAGCATGAATTGTTTCTACAAAAATATTTCCACACCAAACATCTCAAGCCTAAGAAAACTATGAAATAGAGCTCAAATGGAAATTCAGCTGTCATCTGCTAATTTAATGAGTTGCACTTTTCAGTTCACAGAGCTTTTAAAAACACCAGCAGTTTTGTAAGACGTCAATGGAGTACCATTTGATACTAATATTATTGTTTTGCTCCGTATATTATAAACAATACAAAAATCACATTTTTGTAAGATTGATCCCAAAATCATGGGATACAACTGGTACTTTTATTACTTTCTGCTCTCTACATGCAACAAGTGTTACAGGTATTAATAATATATTTCACACGAGGTGTCATCAGGAAACAGATTTGCTGCCCTCACCCCACCAAAAACTAACAGAGAAACTTTTGGTAAGCGACCTCACAAAATGCCACCATTTGGGTGGAATGTAAAGCATTTCGCCTTCCTCTATGATGCAATCAATAAAATCAAGGTCTTGTGCCATTGGAAACTCTTTCACGTCAAGATTGTCAAGATCCACCTGCAACGATGAATGCATTATAATACCTAAATTTAACAGTGAATGCATTTATAATACTTATCTAGACAAATTAAAAGGTATATAAGAAGCCAAAACGAACACATGGAATTACAAGTTCTTTTAACGCAAACTGCGAGGTGATGATAGACAACGTGCTACTTCCCTTAAATACAGTCTCTGCTTGCCCTTGGAATTGGATGGTAAATGCTAAAAATTAACTCTTTCCTTAATGTTTTTGAAAGTCAAAACTGCTTTTAAGGAAGATCCAATTTGCAGTGTAAAGAATAAGAAGTCAAATATCTTTTCGGAACATATCACACATTGAAGAGGGTTACAAAAGATCCCTAGAATCATGATATGCACATATCTTGAGCTTACATATGGAGGTTAGACAACTCAGAGTTGCGGACTGGCCCTTGCTATATTTTTTTGACCATCCGAAAATGATGGATAGAACAGTTATGAACTTCAGAGCACTACTGTTTTCAAGGAAGGCTCGCCAAAGAGGTGATCCACAATTCAACAGTCCATATACAAAGCAAATTGCAAAAACAGAAGTTTGTAGGGTTAATACTGGATAATTCCTACGTGTAACATGCCAGCTCCTACACTTAAAATTTAGTGTTCATGTCTAGAAGGGGCTGTTCACTATACCTTTTTACCCACATAAACACACACCCAAACTGAAATGCTATTTCATCTCTCTGAGTCCCACATGTTCAGGATCATCTGGAGAAACAGACTATAGGCTGGACTTGTGACCACTTACGAAAGGGGGAAAAATGGGGAATAACCTTCCTTCGGCATGTTTATGAAACATAAGTGGGTACCCACATGCAAATTGCCAAATATTCGACCCACCTCTCCACAATTGCCTAACAAAGTTAATTAAGAAGCCACAAAATGAGATTGTAAATCCTTTCTTTTTTTCAGTTCATGCTTTCATTCAAAGCTGCAGCCCGCGTGGAATATAATAGCAATTTTTTTTCATGAATAATATAATAGCAAATATCCAATGTCAGTGGAAAGAATTATCTGAATACTATCAGGCAACAATAGCTAACTATTAAACTTTCAAGATAGCACTCTAGCAGAGGTCAATATCCATTAAAGAAATGACAAATAGAATAATCATTAATGATACGTAACTGGTAAATGCATGCACACTGAAGAACACCTTTTATGCATGCCATACCAACTTCCAACTTATTTAAATTAACTGTATTTTATTCTATGCTCTCTGAAAAATGGCTAGACTTCAGTAGTGCGAACCTGACTGGAGTTACTCATCATGGACTCAGAGTAAGGGTACAATTGTTCTGACACTGAAGCAGGATAAAGTCTTATATATTTTCTGCCGACAACCTGAGAACAGGAAAATTTGAACATACAGAAAAAATTTATAAAGATGTCTGCCAGCCTTTTAAAACAAAATGTACCAACAGTCTTCGGAAAAAAACATATACGGAAACAAATTAGTGCAGCATAAAGTAGTTTGCAATAAAGATTTAAAATAAACTAGTTATTTTAGCTCAACCTCATCAAGCATGTGATGGATCTTCAGCTGTCAATTCTGTTCCCTTATGCAAGTGGACTTCCCAGATTGGCCCCATAGAATGTTAACAAACAGTTGAATAATGCAGTAAAGTTTGCATGTGAACAAGGCCTAACATATATCATCACAGAAGCCTTATCCCATTTATCCAGTAAATTCTATGAATTTTACATCCCTAAAAATCCCTGTTTAAGAAGGCTAGGTTATTTCTCAATCCACAATTTAACACGTCATATCTTCCAAGTCTTTATTGGCCTCCCACTTCTCCTGCTTGTAATTGCGACACTTAGACTTTCATATGGCAGTTGTTATGTCTTCTAAGCACATGCCTAAACCATCTCAAACAATATTCCTTAATTTTCTTTTCTATGACAGCCACCGATAAATTTCCTCCAATGTATTGGCTCTCATTTTATCCATCCTTGTTACTCTGCATATGGATCTTAGCATATGCATCTCAACCAGACAACCATGTGTAATTTATCTACTGTAGTTTCCTTGTCCAACATTCAACTCAACATAACATTGCACGTCTAATTGTTTTAGTAGAAAAATGTCCATAAAATCAATGTAACACACGATGATCACAATCTTGCCTAGCTTGTATCTGCTTTAGCACCCTGCACTAACAACTTTTTAACTGCCCATATATATTGGAGCACATCCTAGTTTTCAATTCTCAAATGACTCTAGGGAAATGATCCCTTAGAAACTGTACATCTCGGTTTTACAGTGTGAGTCATGCAAATTAAGGGGAGGGACAAAAGGAAAGTCTTAGATCTGATTAGGAATGGTCCAGAAATTATCCCGATTAGGTCAGGGTACCTATGGATTTTCATGGCCTAAAAGATCTAACCATAAAAAAGTTGGTAGTTCAATTCAGCAGTGAAAGCAAGTGTGCAACACCAATTGGCTTTATGTTACTATTCGACCATATTTAAAATCAAATTTATCTATATTTGACTTACCCTTTTACCGGTTTCTTGTATTTAAATTTTTTTTTTCAGCAGTATTTTCCTGAAGCCATCCAAGAAAACCCCCAAAGCATAAAATTTTCCAACGAGATATGTGACGTTGTTCCCATTCAATAGCATATGCCTCCAGTCACAAAAGGAACAAGGCCATGAAAATTTTAAAAATGGTATAGAGCAATGGAAATTTCCAGTTAAGAAATATTCACTTTAGGCATAATGATCACAATATGAGTTTCAAAGCTAAACTAATCATAAAAAGACAAAGATAAGCTTAGCCAAAGAAGTAGAAAGACTTTATAGGAAAAAAAAGAGTAAGTTCTCAAACGAAATGAATTGTCAAAGCACATCATAGAGCTTTGAAATACCTGAGCAAAAAGATTATGGTGCGGATCATGGTGCAATGGTGTAACTGTCCCAGCTGGACCAAACCAAGCATTAAGAGACTGAAGCTCCCCACCACCAGTAAAACAGTAGTCTGGAACAAAAATATCATTGCGTAGCTCTTGTATCTAACAATGAGAATAAATAAATAAATGCTTGGTAGGTTGGTAAAACTCCAAAGTCCAAACTCCTAACACAGTAATGGTACAATTGTTGTTCCGAAAGGATAGTTTTCAAGGAAAAAGGGGTGAGAGACCTGATCGAACAACTGATGCTGAGCAAGATATGTTGGGACTTCAGAGCAACCCTCAGCAGACTGAATCCTCTCAAGAAACTCAGAGAAGGTGATCAACTCTTGCTTCCACTCAGAGGACAAATAGTTTTTTCCAACCTGCAAGATATTAGAAATTTAGCAGTTTACAACAGAAATAGTCACTTCAAAGTTCAAAGCTCAAACCATATTGCCAAAATAAGAAATGAATGCAGAAAACTTCTCTTTTCACAACTCCCATTCTTGTAGATCTGTAGATACCCAGGTGCATGAAATGAATGCGGGAATGTAAAGCAAGAAGCAAAAAATGATAAGAAGCTAGGTTTTATCTGCTGAATATGCAGCCTGTAAAGAAGCATGGATAATTGTTTTTTGTGATATCTCTCGTTTAAGAGCATTAATCCATAATTGCATCTATCTTCTTACAGAAATCAAATATTAGTATCAATCAAATTTGAACATGATATCAAAAGATGAAACATCATGTTGAATCCACAGCAAGCACATGCGCCTTCTTTGGATAAGCAACGATGAAATGATTTTGACCATGCAACAATAAAACAGTTCATCAAGGTAATAGATCACCTCAACTTCTTTTGAAACTTCGCCTCAAACTTAAAAAATATACTAATATAGAATCAAGGAATGGGAAGAACCAATCACCTCAACAGGAACTGTTCGGTCACCTGCAACCTTTTCCAAATACTCCATGTCTTTCCACTTAGTCCGTGCAGGCCAATGAGACATGCAGTCACTGATTATAACTGGATGACCAGATAGAAAATAATCACGCAAGAAACTCTCCAAAGATAGAGAAGACCTCCTTTCAACTATCTTGGAAGTCAGTGACCTGTTTGGAAGAACTTGAAGCACCTAAGAAACATAGAGATACAAAGGTGGTATTCGTCAATATTGACCTGAAAACAAATAGCCCTGGTTAATGTCCTTTAAATCAGCAAAAAGATGGAAACAAGGTGACAACCAAACAACATTTATAAATTATCATAATATTCCTCTCGTTTCTTTCATTCCTTCTTAAAAGATACATAGTACATTAAAAAGGAGAAACTAACCAAAATGACAATAAATTAATCCAGAAATGGGAATAGGTTGGTAGACAGACAGGCAGTCAATGCCCCCCTATGTGAGAGAATCAAACACCTATTAGACCCACTCATGAATTAATCATCATCAAAGTCTTGTCCCAACTACGTCGAGGTCAGCTTCTGGCTTCCTCTTTGGCCTACCCCTTTCCTTGGTGGGCCATCAACCTGCACAAAAAAAACTTTTTCTCAACATAGCTATTGATGGTCTGTGTTGGACATATCCAAACCGTCTCAAACGAATCTCTCTTAGTTTATTACCTATTGATGCTACCCCTAAATGCTCTCGAAAGCACTCATTTCTGATTCCATCTTTCCTAGTTTTACCACACATCCATTTCAACAATCTAATCTTTGTTAAATACATTTTGTACACATGTTGCTTCTTGATTGGTCAACATTCTCCTCCATATATCGTAGCCAGTCTAATCGTTGTCCGGTAAATTTATTTCCCAATTCTTGTTGGTATGCACCGATCACAAAGCACTCCAAAACCATGTCTCCACTTCAACAATCTCATTTTTAGCCTATATTTGATATCTTTCTCAAACTCTCCATCCTTACTCATTATCAAACCAAGGTATCAAAATGGATCTCTTTGTGGTACCTCTTGAGCTTTAATCTGTTTTCTTTTGTACACACACACAATTCAATTTGGAAAAGGAAAAATAAATAAAACTATGCAGTTTCCTTGCCGTTCAAGCCTCTACAGTAGATATTGTGAACTCTAAAAAAATTATTTTCTTCTACTGTGCAGATGTTTCCATGGTTTTTTCAGGTTTTCATCAAAATAGGCTCATTTTTTTTCTGTATTATTCATATTCCATTCTATTTTGGACCGACCTCGCATCGACATAAAATTTAGTATAGCTGCTATATACACTCATATTCACATGCTTCACTGCGTCTAGAATGGAACTCTTTATATTGATCTTGGAGTTCGTTACTTTTGCTTCCCTATTGATAGTGGGATTGAGTAGCTGGAATGGCCAAGTTGCATCTGCTTAGTAACCTCAATATATACACTCATATTCACATACTTCACCGCGTCTAGAATGGAACTCTTTATATTGATATTGGAGTTTGTTACTTTTTGCTTCCCTATTGATAGTGGGATTGAGTTGCTGGAATGGACAAGTTGCATCTGCTTAGTAACCTCAATAGGTAGTAGGGAACCATTTCAGTACCAGGGTTTCACTGTGAGCAGTGTATGCATGATCTATATTGATATAACTATGATCTACTCCAATGACAACTTTGCAACAAAAAGGGAGGCAAAAATATCTCACTCAGAAACTATATGTTACGGACATCACTGATAAACCAATTGAATACTTGATCTAAAGCATCGAAGAGATGTTGCAATCCCCATAAAACATGAAGAAACATACAATGGGAAATCAAAATCAATTAAATGTAACAAGAGTTGCACTACAAGTTGATGAGGATTCCAGTCTTAATTCTTTTCATACTATTTATGGAAAAATAGTGAAAGCGTATGGCATTAAGCAACTACTGAAACCGACATGCCATGCAAGCAATGTGTGAGCGGTGGTAGAAATGGCTGAAACAATGATGAAGCTAATTAATAAAAAATCATCCCAGAGGGCGACGCTGCAACCGAATCTAACATACACGCCTACATGTGCACGAACCATATTTCTCCCTCGCAGCCGAACACTAGAATCAAAGAGGAAAACCCCCTTACATAATCAAATAGAGAGACCCCTATATAGTACCTTCGAAATTGCTCCACGTCGGATTGAATTTTTTTTTTTTTTTTTTCCTTCATATCCCTCAACTAGCATACCCAAAGAAAATGGGGAGGAAGAAACTCCCAAACCGCACAATTCAAGTGGGGTTTTCCTATGATTTAAAGTTCATGATGACAACATACTGATTACTGGACACATTTGGAGTTTTGGAGTGAATAATATAAATGTTTCAATATCATTGAAGAAATTTAGATAATGTTAACAATAATAGTCACTCTTTTCCCATCATAGTCCCTAGATTCAAGCTTAATTTCTTTAAATTCTTACCCTCGCCAAACCCAAAAAATAAAAATAAAAATAAAGACTTTGCAATTCCTCTTTTGGTTTTCCTCATATTCACATCTTCAAATTTCTCATTAAGTGGACTAAATTAAATCACCAAGACAACATTCATAAAACAAACAAACAAACAAATAATTTTTCTGTTCCCGAGCTGAAGCTTGAAACGGACTCTCACCTTGGCCTGATCAACACAGTTGGAGCCGCACTCCGTTTCCGAGTTACATAAGTTCCCTTTCGCGCGCCCCTCTCCATCCAAACCCTTTTCAGCCGTCGATCTGAGGATAATCCTCTCGATAGAGGAATCGAGATCCCGGCGGAGGAGCATTCCTCCCATGATGAGTCCCATGTCGAGAACCTTGAGCGCCTCCCGGAACTGGCCGGCGCCGTGGTGGAAGGCCGCCACGTGGAGGCACGCCATAGAGTATGCATCTCTCCACACCGGCAGCACCGAGTGCCAGGGCCCCGAGTGCAGCTGCTCCCAAGCCATCTCCCGCGCCGCCTCTGCCGCCCGGAAGTCGCCTCCTGCTGCAAGTGCCGCCACGTTTACGTAGGCAAATCCGCCTTCTTCGGAAATCCGCTGTAGGAGATTGGATCGCTCGGCGTCTAAAGTCGGGGTCGGGAAGAGCTCCATGGAAGAAGTGGAGGGTGGTGGTGCTAGTAGTGGCGGCGGCTTGGTGGTGGTAGGAGGTGTCATCTGCTCATGGTTTTTTTTTTTGAAAGAGTGGATTGGGGGTGGATGTGGAAAAGCGGTTGGGTTTTTATTGGATGGAATTGGAAAGGGCTGTTGGCTAACGTGCGCATGGTGTGGGTGGGAGGTTTTTGTCGTGTTAAACTCATGGGTGTATGTATCTCTGCAATTTTTAACCTTTTTACTGGCAGTGAGAATCTTCAATTTTATTTTATTTTTTTGAACTTTTTAACTGGCAGGGCGCGTGGCTAGTTTAAGTGCATGTGAAAAAACAATTTAGAATATTTTATTAAAAAAATTCCTTTAGACTTGATGAAGATAAAAAAAGTCCTTAAATTTTAATATCGACCAAAAAGCCCTAAATAGGGATATTCTTGTTATTTTGCTGAGCCGTGATATCATAGATCGCCATTTTGTGAGTGGGGATATCGGTGCTCGTTTCTCTATATTGTACGCGAGTGGAGATATCCCTCTTAAGGAGTTAAGGTCTCTTTCGTTGATATTGAAATCTGAAAACTTTTTTGGTTTGCACAAAGTCTAAGGAGATTTTTTTCATAAAATCCTCAAAAATCTTTAAGCTTAAAGAAAAATATTCGATTAAAAAAACATCAATTTTTTTTTTATAAAACAGTTAGAGTTTAAATTTTGTTTAAATGATTTTACCCAAAAAAAAAAAAAATTGAAAGTGCACAAAACATGGGAAAAGAAAAATGGGAATGGAAAGAACGATCTCTACAAATAAAAAGTTTATATAGACAAAATTTTTTGTCAGAATTTTGGACTACTCCTATGATATTAGGTAACTGAATATCTCTTTACTTGTGTACGAGCGTATTTTGATGCTTTACGATGTGGTCTCAAGGATAGTTCTGGTGCAAGGAAATGAATTTGAGAAGGAAAGTGGAAAACAGGAATGGGAAATTGTATGATCTTAGGTAACAGAATATCTCTTTACTTGTGTAGGAGCGTATTTTGATGCTTTACGAAGCGGTCTCAAGGATAGTTCTGATGCTGAGGAAATGAATTTGAGAAGGGAAGTAAGTGGAAAACAGGAATGGGAAATTGGGTCTGGTAAATATATGGAAAATAAACTGCAATAATGATACTCGTAATGAATTTGATGCAATTCTCGAGGGAGTTTTTTTTTTTTTTTTTTTGTTGGAAACATCTGGTTGATAACTCTCTTGAGAGAGGTACCTTACAACATGGTATATTGAAAAACCCGTCATAAATGTAGAAAAATATCAAATTTGATAGCTTCAGAGCACTCTCTGCACTGTCGCACTTGTTAGGAGTTGGGAGTGATGCTAAAGGATTGATGCACGTTTGAAAAGAGGGGTTGTAGTTTGAGATAGGGGTGTTCATGGGCAGGGTTGGGCTGGGCTGATCAATATCCAGGCCCGGACCCCGAGTCAGGCCAGAAGTGCATGGCCCAAGCTTAGCCCGCCTGAAAAGGGTTAAGCCCTGGCCCAGGTAATAGGGATCTTTATAAAAAACAAAAAAAAAAGGCATTTACAGATTGCACCAACATGTAGCTTAGGTGGTTGGGTTGTGTGCGCATTTATGAAAGTGCATGTGTTTGAATCCTACATGTTAAGTAGTTGTTTATGCAGTTTCCTATCACCAATTGGTTTTGGGATTACTGGTTAGCAACTTTGAGATTGTATCATCGCCAACATGTCCTGGATTCGAAACCACACAGCGCATTGATCTTCAAGAGAGGGAGAGAAGAGATGTGCAACCCTTGCACAAAGGGGGACTTAAAGGAACTAGAAGAGGGAGAGAAGATGTGCAACACTTGCACAAAGGGAAGGGGGATGGGCGTGAATTCCAAGGCCCCTTTGGTTCCCTATTTATAACTACTCTTACTAATTTAATTAGAAAATCTCTCCAATCATAATTGAGCAACTTATAAGGCAAGATTTTAAATCCTTTGACCATGGGAACACCATTTTTCAAAAGCACTTGCCATGTAAACTTGAGAACTATGGCGGTTACACGTCTTAAATGACATGGTCCCTTCCATAATTACTGCATCTCCATATTTACTTAACCAAGTCTTTAATTAGGGTAAAATAAGATACATTTCATGACAATCCTATTTAATGGGTTCATTAATGTCATTCACCTGACTATTCTCACTTTACAAATCTTTAAACACCTGTGAACAAATACGAAATCACAAAACTATAATGTATACAATCAAGATGTGTCTTTACAAATTCTAATAGAACAATTCATTCAAGCCCATATTTCTGACATGCTCTTGAAAAGGCTTTTGTGCCAGTGCCTTCGTTAAAGGATCTGCCAACATCATGCTTAAATTTGCTTGCAACCTTGTCATTATATGCAAATCTTCTAGCTGCATCATTGTCACAATAAATCTTTAATGATTTGGAGATTATATCCATAATGTGCAACCCTGAAATAAAATCACGCATCCATAGAGTGTGACATATAGCTTCAAAGCATGAAGTCTGAGTCATGCCAACTGCAAAGCTTATATCGGGTCTAGTGCATGTTTGTGCATATATTAGACTATCGATTGCAGCGGCATATGGAAACGCATCATGTTGAATTTAGACGTGGTTTGACTTATAAGCCCAGGGCTAGGACTTTCATATTTCCGATGTGGGATTTGGACAAAGCCTTACGGTACTACCGAAGCACTCCACTCTTACTCCTGCCGATTCCCCTTTTTTGGCTCACAGGATTACTTGACTTAGTCTTGCCTCGAGGGATTACCCAGGTAGATTGAGATCTCACAGTAAGTGCTAGTCCCTAGTAGCCCTGGTTACTGTGAAATCTATATTTCTGTTAGTGAAAGTGTAACAATATTCGTTAAGAGTGCGTAAACTTAATTTCTGACAAGGTGAACTTTTCTGGGAAGGTGAATGCACAGAAACAGAAAGGGGAAGCAGTGAATGCAGTTTCCACTCAAAAGGCTATTGAAATTTTAAAGGTGCCTCTGAATCTTGTTTCCTTTTTAATCCTCCTTTTGGATTTCTATAAATGTTATTCTTTAAGTTCAAGTAGAAATTTTGTTGGGTCAATTGGTGGTCAGCCATTCCAAATTGATGTATTTCTCAATAATGATAAATGAAGTAGGTTCTCTCTGCAGGCATGGGTCAATGCTGGGCAACCTGACTATTAATATGTAGAATATCATACATGTTATTAACCTATTTTTACAATAAATTTCACAAATCATATGTACCATGTGCTCAACCTAATGAAAATGGGGTTTATAATTTTTGAAAGAAACGGTGCAGATGATGCCCACCTCAAGTTAGGCAGTTCAGTTGCTGGATTATCACGAAGGGATCATACCCAAAAATCTTTTCCATAAGAAATTCTGTCCAACCAGATGCTTAAACTCTTTCCTGTTGCATTTCCCCCCTATTGATGTGGACCACTGGATATCATTTCCAGGCAATGGAATTGGACGATTAAGTTCTGTGCAGAAAATTCTGGTTATGACCTCATATTATGTTGCCTCCTAGACGAAAGTTCTTGCTGCAAAAAGTTGGGTTGACTATACAAATTGATATATCACAATCTGGGACTAGAGATACCTTCTATCTAGAGGTGGCAGTCGGGTCGGGTTGTGCTAAACGGGTCCGACTCGTTTATTAAACGGGTTATACAAGTCTAACCCGCATCCGACCCGTTTATTAAACGGGTCAGAAACCCCTAACCCGCACCCGCCACGGGTCAACCCGACCCGACCCGCATAACCATTGCGGGTTATACGGGTCAGGTCGACCCGCATAACCCACATCCATCTGGTAAATCAATCAACTAAACCATGGTTCCCTGTCTAACCAAAACTGACTTTTAATCTCAAATTTGGTCTAATCTCATTCCAACAATAATTTGATGCGCATTACCTTGCTTTCCATTAATAAAATCATTTAAAAAAAAAAACCATCCATGTAAGATGAATAATTCTAAATTGTGTGACTCATGGTAAGCATAATGTTACTTAGTCCTACTATAACAAATATGAAATATAAACTCACTATCATATTAAAAAATTCTGTCATGCACCATCCTTAAATTATCTATTGTATCTCAGAACTAACAAAATCCCAAAACATTAAGTAACAAGAGTTCCTCTTTTTCCCAAGTACCAAAACATTAAATTGTCAAGCATGTAAATAAAAGTAGCCAACAATTGCATCATCTCCTCCACGTGAATGTCTTATGTCAATACCTGAGAAAAACAAAATATTGACAATTTATTAGATAATGTAAGATGCATAAGAAAATAAATGAAAGACACATTTGTGAAAAAAATATAGAAGTTCATTCACCTGTCTTTAAAAATCACAAAGTAGAGCCTATATTTTCAATCCCTAGAATATCCTCAACCAAGTCTTCTGTCTTTGTCTTCAAATAATCAACTATAGCAGACAGTAAAACAATGAAATTAATTTTATTAGAAAACATAGAGCCAATATAAAGATTAAAAAAATATTTACCTCCTGATCCAAACAACCAATCTCGAGTCGTTATTAAGGCTTCAACATTTTCAGGTGCGAGAGAACTACGGTATGGATCCAAAACTCTACCTCCAATACTAAATGCCGACTCTGAAGCTACAGTTGATATTGGAATTGTTAAAATATCACGAGCCATCATTGAGAGTTCAGGATACTGGTATTCATGAGATTTCCAATACTGTAAATATTTAAGTCACAATTTAAATTCATTTTTGGCTCTTGCAAATATAAATCCAATTGTGACAACTGAGTTTGTGTTTGTTGGCTTTCAAAGCTTGCAAATTCCTATTTCAGAACAAAGTAGAAAAGTTAGTTAAAAAGTGCCCGTGTACATAACTTTCTAGAAAAACCTAATAATTATATTAAGAAAACAGTTTACTTACTTGTATATCATCTATAGTGCCATCGCCTATGCCAACATGATCATTAGTTGATGAAGTGCTTTTCGAAGCTTCTTTAGAAGCAAGACGCATGTACTCCTCATATAGTGATTTCAGATTTCGCTTAACACGGTCCACTTCTATTACGAAATCTCCATACAACTTTTTGTAGCAGAATTCAACAAATTGCAACTTATAGCGTGGATCAAAGACAATCGCCATGGCTAATATTGGACTATATTCAGCCCAATATTTATCAAATTTTCTTTGCATCTGTTGGACAACACCACTCATATACCAATCTGTACTTTCAACTTCTTTTCTCAAATGCATCTGAATTTTCCAAACTCCATGAAAATATAAATTGGAAGTTGGATATTTAGTCCCTGAAAATATATTAGTGACGTCATAAAAGGCTTTGAGAAATTTGGATATCTTTTCAATTTGTTTCCATTCTTCTGAGGTTGGACAGTCCTTATAATTTGCATCGATTAACTGTAAATGAGAAAATGCTGGCCGATAAAGTAAACAACTGTCAAGCATAACATATGTAGAATTCCATCTTGTGGGAACATCCTGACGTAGACCCTTCTTGCTTGTCAATGAAAAATGTGCAACACAATCTAAGAATTTAGTCTTTCGAACTTGTGAACCTTTGAGATATTTGACAGTTTCTCGAATCTTGTGCACTGATTCAGCCAAAACTTTCAATCCTTCTTGCACTATTAAAATTAATATGTGCACACAACAACGCACATGAAAAAATTTTCCATCACTTAAAAGGGCATTTTTCAAGCTAAGCTGATTTTTCATTACTTGGACAAATACATCATTTGATGAAGCATTATCTAGGGTGATGGCAAATATCTTCCTTTCAATTCCCCATTCACTTAATAGCGAGGACACCTTTTCCGCAATTGCTACACCTGAATGTGGAGGAGGCATATAACTAAAACTCAAAATACGTTTTTGCAAGACCCACTCCTCATCAATAAAATGTGCTGTGAGGCATATGTATCCATCTGTATTGACAGATGTCCACAAGTCTGATGTTAGACATATTCTACCCGGACTTGAGGTGAGTTTTTGACGGAGGGTGTCTTTATACTTCCTATGCAACTTTAGCACATCAGCTTTTGCAGTATTACGAGAGATATGTTTTACATCTGAATTTAAGTAACTGCAAAGATCTCTAAATGCTTCATGCTCTACAATACTAAAAGGATAATCATGCCTAATAATGGCGACTGCCATTTACTCGCGAAAGACATCTTGCTCGATTTTAATTGAACGCATTTCACCAGTGTTAGATAAGATCAACTGATCTATGCTATGGGTCTCATTTCTTGGACATCTTTCTATGTGACGATTTAGGTTTGATGTCCCAATTTTTCTACTGTCAATGTGGTACTTTTTTCCACATTTTTTGCATACTGCTCTCATTTTTCCATCACTTTCCGTAATTTTATCGAATAAATCCCATGCCGAAGATGTGCATCTTCTTTGACGTTTGCTTTTCACTTCAGAAGCTTCCAATGGTAAAACATTACCATCATCACTCATTTCATCCATGTGGTCAATATCAATTTCCACTAGGTCAGACATATTTTCCAACATCAATGTACTGCAAGATAGATAGTAATTAAAAGTATCACCCTCTCATCCATGTAGATGTTCAGGGAAAGGAATATATCAATGGGTAATAGAAGTAGAACATTCATATGCCTATATGAGTAGTTATAATTACAGATTATAAGAGGGAGAAAATCTACAACGTGGAGAAAACAAGAGAAACTTGCAAGAAACATGGAGATAAGGAGAAATACCCGAAGATGCTTCTTGGATAATTGTAGAAGTTACAGGAAACGTTGTGATGTTGTAGAACTCGTAAAGTTGCAACGGATACTCGGATGATTAGATGACTTGAAAGTTGAATCTGAGTTGAAGTTGTAGGCAAATGAATAGTTGCTGGCTTGTAGCAGAAACAACTAATAAGGAAGAAAGTGGAGAACGTGGGGAGTGGAAACCGGAGGGCATAGACGAAATTAAGGCAATGAATGTGGGCTGTGGAACGATGGAACTATGGAAGTGGAATAGTCATGAGGAGGACCGAGAAATAACTCTAGTCCCTAGAGTTAGAGTTAATGGCTGTTAATGCGCTGCCCACCCACATACATTCTAAATTAGTTTTAGTAATCTTAAAGATAAGAATTAATGCGGGTTATGCGGGTCAACCCTAACTCGACCCGCTTAATTGCGGCTCATGAATACTTGACCCGTGACCGACCCGCCTATTAAACGGGTCGGGTTAAGCGGGTAATACGCGGGTCGGGTCGGGTCGGGTTGGCGGGTCGGGTCATGTTTTGCCACCTCTACTTCTATCATGCATGATTTAGAATATTATTAATTTTTTAGAGCGCTGCCACTTCGCCGAGTACTCACTTTCCTGACCTCTTTGAATGATCTCGTCATTAACTCAAATCTTTTGCTCAATGAAACCCAAGCACACACCCAGAGAGACCTTTACGTTTGATCAGATTATGATGGATGATAATCCGTACTATAAGCAATTCTCTAATGCTTTGCATTACAGGCACACCCGGACCACGTACAGGTATTCCAGGCTGCAGCTGGGGGATATGGGGCTTCTGGATCCTCAGTCAACAAATCCATTAATCCAGTGATAATGGGCGAGACCCACACTCGGGGAAGAGGGGTCGATGAGAGGGCTGCCCGAGCAACAGCTGAAGTTAGAAAGAAAGCAGCAGCCAGGGGCCTCCTTGTACGTCCACATTTGGTTCCTGTCCAAGCACTCCCACCACACACACAACTCCTTAACATCATCAATTCTGCCATTCTGGGGTCGCACCAGATGCTCCACCTGATGCACAAGAGAACGAACCAAACAAGGAGGCAGATAGCTCCACTGATAACAGGAAAGAAACTGCTAAAGAAAATGGATCTGCTGGAAACCAAGAGGGTGAGGCTCCTGTTGGACCGGGCACTAGTTTAGCGTCTTTGGATTCCAAGAAGCAGAAACTGAAAACCAAAGGCCATGACTTGATATGCTGAGAGATTGACCATTAGATTTGTCTTTGAGCTTTGGTCCTCGCGAAGAGTTTAGGATTGTGCTGCAACCGCCGATGGGAGGAACAATTGGTTCCACAAGTGGTAATTGTTTGCATCAAGTGGTGAGCCACTGTTTTCTTTTATATTTATTGGTCCAATCATTTTTAACATGAACATTTTTGAGGATTCATATTATTGAGAAATTTTAAAGGGGTGGGGTGGGGAAGATCCCAAGATTTCGCTCAGGAAAAATAAGATGGATCGCATCTACAAATTCATGTTCTGATCTAACCAGATAACTTGAAGGCGGCATTGTTTGACAATGCAATCTCCATTATAATGTGCATTTCATTTGCGGCATTAAAATATAGTGCTATCCTTTGTTTTTTTTTTTTTTTTTTGGTACCAAATCATATAGTTCAAGCATGTAGAGGCAAATAAGCAACTGTAATCTGAGTATATGCTCTGTTGCATAAGTTAATGACAAATAAAATTTTCTTCCATTAAAAAAATAATAATAAAATTTTCTTTGATGTGGTATTAATATATCAGCTACTGAGGGTTCATAATGATAATCCGAAGTATGTTGATTTGCTTTGAATTAGAGGTATATATATCAGGTACTTAGTAAAAAAAAAACTAGATTTCTCTACCCTTTTGGGAATTTGTGAATAGCTATTGGTTAGAGAGGAATTTTCCCTAATGAGCCGACTGCATACTGTTCATACTGACTAACTTCCAGAACCCACATGGAGAAAGAATTAACATTACTCAAACCTCCCACGAGGGTGTTCATTGACCAGGTCGGGCTGGGCTAAGCCGCTAAGGCATGTCCAGGCTCAATTCAACTTCAGAATGCAGGCCCATAACCAGCCCAAGCCCAACATGGATTGTGAGTGCTTGGTCTGAGCCCGGCCTGCCTTAAGTATGTCAGCCTAAGCCCGTCCATTTAGTCAGTCAGTGCAGGCCCAAACTCAACTAAAGCCTGATTAGTAATAACAGTAAAACAAAAACAAAAGCTCTTAAATTAAATATGAATGTCTTAAATTGAAATATAACTATACAGATAACAGTAATAACAAAAAAAAAAAAAAAAAATGATCATGTCTTGAAGTCTCTTGTTTGGACTGGGCTTCAGGCTTTCTATCACTTAATTCAAAAGCCAAATTTAGATTCAGGTCCGGACCGAAGTCTCAAACCTATGGCCCAAACTTTGCTAAAGGGAACTGGGCCTGGGGCCGGGCCCGGGCTAGCTCGGTCCATGAGCAGTCGTTCCCACAAGTACTGCCAAACGAAACAATAAGCCCTCTCAGTTCATGAAGCACCATATCAAAATATCTGCAGTTTTATAGGAAATGAAGGGTTCATGATCAGTAATCTTTTCCCCATTCAACCCCTCAATACCACTTCTTAAAAAGGTCCTATGAATTCTAGTAATTCAGTAGAAATTAGGACAAAGGCCTAAATTGCTATGGTAACTTTTAAAGGTTGCCTATGTAATACTCATTCTGGGAACCTCAAATGTACTTGAGCACCAGATCCAAACAAAAGAGCACAAAGCTTTGTTTGGCAATGAAACAAAACTCTAAGCTTTACTTTTGCTTTCACGATTTTGTTCCATGGGATTCTAAGCGTACTACTGACTTGGACCTGTTTTTACTGCCTTGCTCAGAACACCTTTCAAATGGCAAGGGTTAGGGAATCAAACACTATTAAACAGATCAAAGATATTTCTTCTTGTTAAGGTTGGTCTTCTCTGTCACAAAAGGAAAGAATTTTACCAAAACAAGGATTGTTGTTAATTAACTAACCACAAAACTAAAGCTATTGTTGGTAGCTTCCAATAAGAATTTTTAGAGCTTCATTGCCCCACCACAACGAATAAATCTTAACACTTCAGTTTGCATCTATTTCCAAATCTGGGAACTATGATCAAGAACTTGGCTTCCCCTTAAATGCTTCATTCTAAAACTCTCTTCTATTTATGCATGTGCCTAAACCTCCAGACAGTAATCTAGAATTTTTGGGTTAGTAATTTAACCTTCAATTCTCTACCTATGGGCTTTCTATAGTATCTATACATGGTCCCCAACCTTTGGAAGCCCAATCTGCATGCAGCTTCTCAATCAAAGAGATCTTTTCCTTCCCACCAGAACAAAGTCTGACCATCTGTGAAAAGAAAGAGATCTAGGTCCCTAATTATTCCTTCCTTTTACCTTTTGCTTTCCAAGAATTCAAGCAGAACAAAACCTTTGCTTCCGAATGGAGCTTCAGTTTTCTTGCAAAGGGAATGATTCTAGTAAGCTTCTTGCAGCAGGGATGAAAAGGATTGGGATAAAGATTGTGGTGGACCTAGGGAAAGCACACAACCTTGTGCCCAGAGACTGGTGGATCACCCAGCCCAAGCTCATTTTGCACCTTGACGACCCGAAAAGCCTTCATAGCCACAGAATCCCCTGGTGTAAATTGCTTGAAAAGGTAACAATTCTCGGCTTCAATCTAGTTATAGAAGAGAGGTTTTCTAGAGATGTTGGGAGTGAAACTTTCTCATATGTCCAACAATATTAACCTGTGAATTTATATTTCAGCCCAACACAAATTTCTGCGTAAGTCATAGCATTGCACTTACATCTTTACTAGTGTTTCTCAAACAGCTACAGTTGCTTATAACTTGGCTATTGCTTCTGCTGCTGCAGTGGTTTCTCGAAGTACAGCCACTACTGCAGCTAAAGAATCAGAGGAAGGAAATTTGAGACAGCCCAACATAAACAACCAGCAGGTTTCTCAGTGAACAGAGATACCAGTGAAGCAGAACCAGAAGCCATCCATTGAAGATGCGCCAGACCAACTCACAGTCCAATCCTGACCACCAGGATGACAACAGTGTGAAGGACACACATCCCAACCTTGGACATCGATGGCCAATTGGAGGACACGGTGGCGGAGGATGGACGAACGGTGATAAATTCACCGGTGCATTCGACCTTGTGGAACAGATGTACTACCTTTATGTGAGGGTGGTGAAGGCCAAAGATCTACCTCCCAACTCCATCACTGGAAGCTGCGACCCGTATATAGAGGTGAAGCTTGGCAACTACAAAGGAACCTCGAAACACTTCGAAAGGAAGCACAACCCTGAGTGGAACCAGGTGTTTGCATTCTCCAAAGACAAGATCCAGTCATCGCTGGTTGAGGTTTTAGTCAAGGACAAGGAAATGATCGGACGAGACGACTGGCTTGGAAAGGTAGTGTTTGACATGAATGAGGTGCCGACTAGGGTTCCACCTGATAGCCCCTTGGCACCACAGTGGTATAGAATGGAGAATCGGCGAGGTGATGCTAAGGTAAGGGGCGAGATTATGCTTGCAGTTTGGATGGGAACACAAGCAGATGAGGCCTTCCCAGAGGCATGGCATGCAGATGCTTCCTCTGTTCATGGTGAGGGTGTGTTCAACATCCGATCAAAAGTTTACATCTCTCCCAAGCTCTGGTACCTCAGGGTCAATGTGATTGAAGCGCAGGATATACAGCCCAACGACAAAAGCCGAGGCCCTGACGCTTTGGTCAAAGCTCAAGTTGGCAACCAGGTGCTGAGGACAAAGATCTGCCCCACACGAACCATAAATCCACTCTGGAATGAGGATTTAGTCTTCGTAGTAGCTGAGCCCTTCGAAGAAGCATTGGTTCTGACAGTTGAAGATCGAGTGCACCCAACAAAAGATGAGGTGCTTGGGAGGATCGCCTTGCCAATTTCCATGTTCGAGAAACGACTGGATCACAGACCAGTTCATTCTCGTTGGTTCAACCTTGAGAAGTTTGGGTTCGGCATCTTGGAAGGCGACCGGAGGAAAGAACTCAAGTTTTCAAGCAGGATCCACCTCAGAGTCTGTCTTGATGGTGCATATCATGTACATGATGAATCCACCATGTATGCAAGCGACCTACGCCCCACTGCACGGCAGCTGTGGAAACCTCCAGTTGGTATCTTGGAAGTGGGTATCTTGAGCGCACAGGGGCTGCTACCCATGAAAATGAAGGGTACAAGGGGCACAACTGATGCTTACTGCGTAGCCAAATATGGGCAGAAGTGGGTGCGAACCAGAACCATAATTGATAGCTTCAGTCCCAAATGGAATGAGCAATACACATGGGAGGTGTACGACCCCTCCACCGTCATCACGCTCGCAGTTTTTGACAATTGTCATCTAGGCAGCAGTGAGAAACCCAACACCGGCGGCAGCCCTGCAAGAGATTCCAGGATCGGAAAGGTAAGAATTCGTCTATCAACCATGGAAACAGATAGGATGTACACACACTCTTACCCTCTTCTTGTTCTCCACCCATCCGGTGTGAAGAAGATGGGGGAACTTCAGCTAGCAGTTCGTTTCACTTGCTTGTCACTGGTTAACATGATACACCGCTATGGTCAACCCCTATTACCAAAGATGCATTACGTTCACCCGTTCACGGTGAACCAACTAGAGAATCTGAGGTACCAGGCCATGAACATGGTAGCAGTCAGGTTAGGTAGGGCTGAGCCGCCGCTGAGGAAAGAGGTTGTAGAGTACATGTTAGATGTCGATTCTCATATGTGGAGTATGAGACGAAGCAAAGCTAACTTCTTCAGGATCATGTCACTGTTGACAGGGTTGATAGCCATCACCAAATGGTTTGGCGATGTTTGCCATTGGAAGAACCCAGTAACATCTGTTCTGGTTCATATCCTTCTCTTGATTTTGATATCATATCCAGAACTGATACTACCAACAGTATTTCTATACATGTTCCTCATCGGAATATGGAACTACAGGTTCCGCCCCAAGCATCCACCGCAGATGGACACCAAATTGTCATGGGCCGAGGCAGTCCACCCTGATGAGCTGGACGAGGAGTTTGACACTTTCCCAACATCCAAGTCCCATGATCTTGTCCACATGAGGTATGATAGGCTTCGGAGTGTAGCAGGGAGGATACAGACAGTGGTGGGTGACATTGCAACGCAGGGGGAAAGATTCCATTCTCTGCTCGCATGGAGAGACCCCCGAGCTACCAGTCTATTCATATTGTTCTGCCTGATTGCAGCTGTGGCGCTGTATGTAACTCCTTTCAAAGTGGTAGCCCTGATCAAAGGCCTATACATGCTTCGTCACCCAAGATTCAGGAGCAAACTGCCTTCAGTTCCCAGCAATTTCTTCAAGAGATTGCCAGCTAGGGTTGACAGCCTACTTTGACATCAGGATTTCAATTGCTGTTCCTTGTTTGAGCCATTCAATGGCTACCAGCTTTTTACTTCGGTATTTTTATTCTTCTTCTCGTTACAGGTTTGTAATTTACTATCGACAATGTAAAATTTCAATATAAGGTGTGAGGTCCATTAGCAACAACACTTGTGGGGTTCTGAGCCCAACAATATAGGAAAGGACGCTTGTTACATTGTTGTTTTGCTTGGTTTTTTTTTTTTTTTGTTATTTTCCCTCTAACCCATAATAACTAATATTGTTATTTACTTTTGAAATAGTTAACATGGTCTTTTCTTCCTTTTTAGGTTTCAGTATTGGCTAATGTAGTCGTTTTCTTTCGAAATGATTTATGCTAGTTTGTCTTCCCAGAAGACAGCTGATTAGACAAACCCACACAACAGAAATGAGAATAACAATAATGGCATAGATAATTTCCACTGCTGATATCTTAAAACAACGATTTCAGCAGTATATGGCCATAAATTTATACCAACCAAAGAAAGCCATTTTCCCAAAAGTGGCAATGCTTACCTTAAAGCTCATTCTACCAAGTGGTTTTGGACTTGCTCATCAATCCTTCCAACTCGGTTGCAACAGAAGGGTGTGGTGGCTTTGGTGTTCAGAAATTATGACCTTCCCATTGTGATGGAAGTTTACCATTCTCAAACAAAATTCATCTTCCGTCAATATAGATGGACATATAGACGAATTATGACCTTCCCATTATGATGGAAGTTTACCATTCTCAAACAAAATTCATCTTCCGTCAATATAGATGGACATATAGACGAAATTATGACCTTCCCATTATGATGGAAGTTTGCCATCCTCAAACAAAATTCATCTTCCGTCAATATAGAAGGACATAGAGACTTCCCTGATACATATGCATGGACAATACCTAAAAAGACGAGACGATAAAGCAGCCTTCAAAAACTAAAAAGAAATGCAAAGCCTTAATCTCTGAGAGGCTACTTCAGAGGACTAAATAAATTCCATAAACCTCAAGCATTAAACAAGTCTTTGCAAAATAAAATTCAGACAGCTGCTATCAGTCAAAACTGCAAACATAACAAACATCAAATGTAAACCCAGAAAAAGAGTCTTAACTCCTTGATAGGCTAACTTCTAGAAAACAAGCTCATGAGGCTTCATCCCTGACCTAAGAGAGAATCTGGCAGCCAAGTAAGCCTTCAATTCTGGAAACTGCCTCAATGGACTTAAGCAACTGGGAATCAATGGCCTTTTGATCATCTTTTTTTTCCTGTGGGAGGGCCTTGGTTTCCTACAATTTGAGATCACAGGAAATTGTGAAAAAAATAGGGATATGAACTTGGTATTCAACCAATACCATACATGAGAAGATTTGGGACACATTAGTGGAAGAATAATCTTAAAACTTTAATGACAATGAAAAATACATCTTTCTCTTCTTCAAAAAACTCATCCTCTCCCTTCTTCTGCTTCTTCTTCCTTTCCTTGGTGAAATACTTGTCGTCAAATTTTTCAACATCTACACAAGATATGTCAACCTTGGTAGATGTTGCAATCACATAAGCTTGGTTGACACGTCGCAGAGGGACACCATTGACCTTAAATGGTCCTGTCCAATACAAACAATTGAGACACAGATAAAACAGGAAACAAAGGGAAGAAAAGACCAGGTGTTATTACCAGGTAGGACTATCAAATAAACTGAATTAGCCCGTGAGCTTTTTAGTCTCATATTAGTACATTTTTTTTCTAAACTAGAGCTTGTGCTGAGCCTATTTTATAGGATTGGCCAAGAATGTTCTGAGCTCGAGCAAGGCCCTGCTCAGCTTGGGATCATCTTATGAAAGAGCGCACCAAGAAGAATGGTGATTTTAATCCTTGTATTGTTGCTAGAACTCCATAGATTAAACCTAGGCATGGCTCATTTTTATTTAAGATAAGCTCAACCAAATGTTTCTGAGTTTAAGCTTGACAGTTTAAGTGCGAGCTGAGCTTAAGCAAAGCAAAGTGAACCTTGGCTGATTCTGGCTGATTGACAACGCTAACCAGGTGGGGAAAAAGGTAAGCAGCATAATTCAGAAAGCTTATACATCAAACGACATGCACATTATATAAAAAAACTATACCTAATTAATCACATCTATTTAAAGCCGCAATTAGGACTATCTCATAAAAAAAAAGCATATAAAAATAAAAGAAAAAGGGGCAAATACTTGGTTCCTTGGGCCATGCCATGTTTGAACTCTTCATACCAATTTCCATAGAAAAGGAAGAGGTTAAGGATTTGGTAAATGAGAAGGATGGAAATTTCAGCTACGTGGACAGATATGATCTAACTTTCGTCTAAATTTCAGTCAGTTAATTTCTTTATTCACCATGCCTCTTTTCTCTTTTGCTCTGACCATTAAAATTCATTCCTCCCCTTTCTCGGAAGCAAAGCTGGTGACATAAAAACAAGAGATCCTACTCACCAATGTTTCCTTGGTTAGTACAGAAAGAGGAAAATAACCGGACGAAATAACTGCATTTTCAAGTTTCAACAGCTTTATCATTTGATGAGAACAGTGGCCTAACAAGAGAGAGGATCAATGGGTGGACTCTAGCACATTACCAATTCAGATCTCAATGAATGCCATACAATGCACATATCTTCATTGTGGTTGGTTACAAGAGTTGGAGACACTTAATAATAAAAAACCAAGCCTGAATTTTAACTGCTACTTGAAGTATGTCATTGAAGGTTATCATATATTTCCCAATCCTTAAGGTTTCTGACTATATAACATCTGCAGCATATATCCATGTAGGACCAATACTGCACTAATATTGGGAAACAATACTGCACCTATACCCAATGGGGTAAAAGTTTAGCACAATCCATCTCTCATTTCATATAGTTCTCTTAACATTTTTATTAAATGAGTGGTGTTCTAAAGAAAATTTTAGGGCGATCGCATTGAAGTACAGAGTCATATCCTGAAGATCCCCGTATAGGGCTCGTACTCATATCCCTATATAGGAAATATAGGGGGATTCAATTTACTGTGACATCACTAGACAATAGGCATTTCATTCATTTGTTAACCACTATTTTTTTTTAGATTTCTAGCAAGCTCATTAATCTGAAACAGACCATCATCCAGAGACAATAAAATAAACAGATGGATCAGATCTTTTCTTTCTCCTACTTGATCTAATACTCATTTCATAATCCATAAACAACATATATAAAAAAGGATAAAAGAACAGAAAGCAAAAGAGATCTCACCAGTAACAAGAAGCAAACCAGAGGGAAGCTGTTTCAGAAAAACGACTCTCTTTCCCATGAATCGCCCTGCGAGTATGATCAGAACCGTTCCAGGAGTGATGCTCGCCCTAAAAATCACACAAAACAAACACATTGAGAAGCAGAAAACAAAACCCAAAGAACCAACAACCTGAATGGATTTGGATTAGAGTATAGAATTGAAAAAAAAAAAAAAACCTGAGCTTGGTGGGTTTGTGCTTGCGGTGATTGAGGATGGGCTTTTTGACGTCGTCTGCTGGGTAGAACTTGGGGGGTTTTTCCTGGGGTTTTGGGGCCGAGGGCTTTGGGTCGTGGCGAGGGAAAACGCCGCCGTTCTTGGCCTTGATTGCCCAGAGGCCTCGCTTGTGGTACATCTTCGACCGAGAGAACTTGCCCACGCCTCGAATCAGATTAGGGTTCCTGCTGCCTGTCCTTGGCGTCCTCTCTTTTCCTGCTCCCATGGCTGCTCTCTGCTTCTTCCTCTTCTGCTTCCGCTGCTGCTGCTCAGAAACCCTAGAAATGACCCCAATGGAAACCCTAATCCCTTTCTACTGCTCTTTATATGCAAAAATTGTTGACTTGGTGATCTGCGGGAGCAGATTAAATTGTTAACCTAAGTAAGGTATTGGATTTGGAGGTTCGGGCGGCAAAATCTGACCCAACTAGCTAACAACCCGAACAGATTTGACGCACATGACCTATATGTATCATTTGATTTAAAATAGATTCAATTAGAATTGACTCGCATATACTTCATATAAAGGAGATAAAGTATTTAAAAAGGAAGGGGGAGAAGAAATGGGTAAGGTCTAGCATGGCAAAATCTGTACCCACCCGTTAACCTAACCCGAACTCGACCCGTGATACACAGGCATTGAAATGGGTTAGATAAAACCTCATTTGTATTTAAATGGGTCGAGTTAGGGTCATCCCGTAAATCGCCTAATCAATTTAAAAGAGTTAGATTAAGATAAGGATTGTCTCAAATTTAGATCCATTTGAACAATTTAGTGGTTTAATGTTTTGTTACTTTGAATAGGTTTATTTTGGGGTTTTCTAGCCTACAACTTATTTTGCAATATAAAATGATCAAACGGAGTATTTGAGAGATGAAAAAGGTATGAGCAAATAGCCTCAGTTTTAAGTCCATTGGTCGAAATCCATATGTATATTTGGAACTTGACCCGTTTATCAATCGAAATCTAAATTAGATTATAGAGCACCCACTTATGAATTAGAACATAAAAGAGGTTCTAAACCTGATTTTTTATAGGCCGAAACCAAGATAATGAGAGAATAGGATGCTTATTTATATCCCTAGGCTAACCTGCATTAGGTGCAGCTAAAGGTTATTTGATCCATTTTAAAAATAGGTCCAATAAGGATTGGGCTTTAACATGTAATACTTTTACTTAATGCAATCTATTTTTCTCAATCCAACCCCTTTGTTGCCCTTAATTTCATGAGAATACGTGACATGGATATTCTCAGGTGCACAACCATGTATTAGGAAAATATACATTTTGAGAGCAAGTAAAGTTTGAATTTAATGTGAGTCTTATAAAGTTTAAGTCACAGTATCGTCAAGAACGGATCCTTACTCGAGTGGTAAGGAGTGGTTGTTCTCACTTTTAGCGAGCCTAATTGCTTGTAAACGAACAATCTTATTTAGGACTTGTTCACCAAGCACACACATTAGCCCGTAGGAAAAAAAAAAACCTTAGAACTTAACTATGATGGTGCCTTGGCCTCCCTTGGGTCTCACATAAATGCTTGACAAACAAGGAGAGGGACTCATGACAAAGAGGTGACATCGATCCTAGATCAAATAATTCTAACCTTCTCAACAAAGGAGATATTCTCCTAGCAGACTGCATTTAACTTATAAACCGTCCTGCTAGTAAGGTCCACTTAAATACAAGTTTATAAAATAGAGATAACGGATTGAAATGTCTCCTCATGAATGATAGAGACCCAAAATCAGCCTCATCAAATTATACTAGTTCTTGATTTAATAGCACTTTAATGGCGTCTTAATAGTAGATTATTTTGAGATTCAATCTAACAATTAGTGGCATTTCAGTGAGAGATTGAGCTTGATGCCAAGTCATAGGAGAAAAGAGTATCAAAGCAGCTGCATTGATGAAAGGCATGCCTAGTGAGCCCCATAGTGCTCCACTGTACTTGCAGTTGCTCGTAGGAGAACAATTTATTTAAAATAATGGGATTACATTTTTAAGGGCCTCACAGTTAAATTATTTTATATACAGTGTACATTTCTTGTAATTGAGTCCAATGGTGGCTTAAAATCTAGCTCCACCGTTTTTTGTTGGATTTTGAGAACCAATCCAAGAGGATGTCCGTGAGATTGGATCTTCCTCTTTCTCATTCAATAATATCTTGTTACAATTCCAAAACAAATTAGAAATTTTGTTAAATTTGAGATTTGAAAAGAGATATAGCTGTCCTAAGTTAAACAGGTTGCAGTCACAAAAATCTCCAAATCCCACCTTGAAGAGTAATTTGAATGTGATCCATCATGTAGACCATTTGGGCCTGATGATCATGAGATACTTGTGATCGGATTGAGTAGTATCTGTATCTCAACTGACCCTAAGTTAGGAAGCCCGAACGCAATTTCACTTTTGGCTAGTTGGGATGTAAATGGGTACATTTGGAATGATTCCTTACTGTATCTGGACTCAACCCAAACTGCTAATAGGTACCCATGCCCGAACCCCAATTAGTACTAAAAATCCATACTTGGCCTGGGTTTATGTTACAGGAACCACACCTATACCTGAATTTAAATTCAAGGCTCCAACCCAGACCAGAACTGGAAAAGGGCCTGTACCTGGGACTAGATTGTGAACTATGTATCTATTTATTTTGATGATGTGGGTATCATCGTTTTTTTATCCAATAAGACTATTCTCCCAAGCATAAGCCCAACCCTAAAACACATGTGCATCAGGTAAGACTAAGATAAGACTTGAGCACTTCGACACAGGGCCGGCTCACCATATAGGCAGGTGAAGCAAGTGGTGGGGGTCTCACCATGAGAGGGTCTCATAATTTTGTTGGATTAATAACATTAACATGATAAAGCTAAAAGAGAAAATCATGGTACATTTGAAAACCAAAACCAGAGAAGATAGACGAAGAAGAAGCAGAAAACATAATCACAGTAAAAATAAAAGTATTCTAAAATAAGTACGTTTTTAAATGTATCAAATCTCGCTGGAAATCATCTGAAATGAATTCAAATGAACTCGAGATAGAAGAGAAAATTGATCACAATTTGACCCGTTTTCTAATGAAATTGAAATCATCGAAATATTCCATCATTGGAAAAATTTCATAAAATCAGAATTACAAATAAGTCCTTTTTTTTTTTTATAGAAAATACCCTGTTTTTCATAAAATGGCATTTCAAATCAACCTTGACTCATGGGGTCCACTAATTAGGATACTATTGAGTCTTTTCCAAACTCATATATTGCTTATTGAATACTACTAACAGTACATGTTACAGTTGTTTCCACCGAAAGAAGTTTTTCAAAATTAAAGTTAATATAATCTTATCTATGATCAACTATGTCAGAAGATAGATTAAGCGGGTTAGCCATTTTATCTATTAAGAAGAAAACTTTGGAAAACCTTGAATACATAAACTTGATCAATAAGTTTGCATCACAAAAGGCAAGAAATGTTAAATTCACTTAAAAAAAATAAATCCCTCAACAAGCTCTAAAAAAAACGAAAACCCAAAAAAAAAAAAAAAAACCCAATTTTTTTTTTAAGTCCGCCAATGTACTACTCATAGTGTACATTGCCGGTCCCAAGCCCGAATTAAGGACGAGGATTTCCTCATGCCACACATAGAAGTTAGGGGCCTCGTTTATACTTTCGCCTGGGGCCACATATTGTCTTGAGACGGCCCTGCTTCGACACAAGATGTGGGGAGCAAACCTAACCTTATATATGCTAGTGACCTATGTGTTTATACATATACCCATACGAATGGACTGGACTTATCAACCATGGATAAAGGAGTTAGGAGCGTAGAATTAGAGCCAAACTTGATATTCAAGGTGGTTCTATATAGATCTTTCAAACCCCACCGGTTCTATTTCAGAATGGGACCCCCAATGGGCCCCATAAAAAGTCCTCACAATAACTCCGTGAGAAGAGTTCTTACTATATCAAATCCCTTACATAATATGCATATGTAACATTGTTCAGGCACCGGGCATATATATGGGTCGATAGGTATAAGATTCATGGACATTAGCCCCGACCCATATATAAAAAGGGTCTAACTATCGGACTCACAACTGTTTTCCACCACCCATTCGCTGGGTTACCCATGCGGGTTAAGGTTTAGCCAAACCAACTCAGATCCTGCTAAATAGGCTAAAAACCGGCCAAGCCAAAATAAAAGGCCCTTTGCCACCTTCCTAAGATAACCCAGAAGAATGCTGGGGACCGAAGGCCACATGGTCGCATGACTTCAACACTCGGCTTCCACCCCACCTCAGCCATCTGCCATTGCAAGCAATGAGATTCTCCTTCTTCTACTACTTCTACTTCTTCTTCTTCTACAGAGAGGCCGGGGAATGGCAAATCTTTTTCATGCAAGAAAAGCAGACCAACCAAAAGAATGAAAAACATAGCTTCAAGCCATCTTTAATCATCCATTAAAGCATGACTATCTGTACATCCCTATGCGCCATAAACAATGAAGGTGGTGAAATGAGGTATACATTCCTCTCTCTCTCTCTCTTGCAATTTTTTCTTTTCATGGTTATTGACTATATCTAGCACTGTTGTTCTTGTCTTGGGCGAGCCAACCACAAGCAACTGAGAGCTCGGAGCCTGTGGAAATAGTCGGCTATGGCTAAGAAGCAACGAGCCGCCTGATGCGCGGTGAGAATCTGGTGGAGCCGATGAAAGGTCTGCTGCCTCAGGTTATCTGCCTGCCAGAGAAACTCACCTTATAATTATCAGACTTTTAACTTTACTGTTTATAGATCTTTCATGCATCATCCTTTGATAGATAACCATACATATTTCAGAAAAAAAAATTACAGACCTATTATATGCATACACACACATACTATGATTTTCTATATTATAAATTCTTGAAGATGATGAAAAGGACCTGGGAATCACATGCGGTCCAAAGGGGTGAGCCACAATTGATAAATGAAAAATAAAAAAATTCACTTGATCTTTCTCAGATTAGCGGAGAACCTTGGCCCTTTTGTTCCAATCAAGCCGAAAAGATAATTATCTGCTAATTGGTCACATACATACAGCTATCTATATTATAAGATAAAAATTATAGATGGAAAGTCTTGTCATGTGTCAACAATCTAAAATTTTTATTATTTGACACTTAACGGTATTTTAGTAATATTTTTAGACTCCGGCTTAGCACGAGTTTTTTTTTGCTAGTAATATTGAAAAGCATTTCCATAATCTTTACTGACTCATAGAGACTTTGGTAGGAATGGTTAGCTAAGGAGACTTAATCTATATTTCATGATCACGGGTACTTGTGTCACCTCATTTGTCTAATTCACATTTAATTCCTATAAATTTTTAAAAAAGGGTTTGTGAAAGGAGTATTAAAGAGGTGGAGAGTGAGGGGGTATGGTGATCATGCATATGAAACCAATACTTCGAATCTAAAATTTAATTTAATAGGGTGAAATGGGTGATTAATCATATCCTACTAAAGAAAAAATTATTTAATGCTCCTTGTGGTTCTTCATCTTTAATAATTCGCTGTTAGAAGATCAGCAAAACGTAATTCAATTAATTAAAGGTGGAAAAGGCAACTGGGGGGTTTTGATAGGACATACCAGCAACTGAATTTGGTGCGACTGTAGAGAAACGACATTATTTTCAATCCTAGTGGTGAAAATTCAACTGATACCAGGATTAGCCTCTTATCTTATAATTACTCAAGTCATACCACGGTTGACTTTTTATGTACTGAGTGGGTGGAGAGGGGGAGGGGTGTCTCATGTTTGGGTTGGTTTGATGTTGCATTTCTACTTTTTTTTTCATAAAAAAGAGTAAAAAAGTAAACCCTGTGAAATATCCTGACCCTTTATTTAATATGGCTCAGAATTTAACAACCAGCCAACTACGATATTTTTTTTGTAGATCCATTGCAATTTCCAACTGTGATAATGAAAGTTTAAATGTTGGTCAAACTGGTCCCAAGCCAACCCAAACGTTGTCAGTGAGTGTTAAAAGAGTAGAATGATTAAAAAGGCAAATAAATAAAATAGGTCCAAATACACCTTATATATGGCTCTAATGTCAGGTCAGCTTAATTTTTGGAATTTTATCCATACAGCTGTCCTTAAATTTGATATTTGCTTCAATATTATTGAAGTTTAAATATTTCTCACAAAGTTGTTCATATAAATTTTAAGACTTAAGGTCATGTAATATTCCACTATTATTATACATACAACTTTATTAAAAATATTTAAACTTCTATTGTTTTGGAGAAAATGTCAAATCTAAGAAAAATTGTGCTATGAAAGTCCTTTAATTCTATTTTAGTTTGAATGTTGTTGTATTGTCAAAGTTCCCAAGGTGGTATAGCCATGTTTTTTTCTTTTTTCTCAAGAATCATAAACCGTTTGAGTAATTAACTCGTAAAGTGAAAAAAAGAAGAAAGAAAGGGGTTATTAAAAAAGAGAGGGGTCATATAAAAAAGTACAAGATCTAAAAAATCGACTTTTTGACCTTGTCATCTGGTACTATAGAAGAAACCTTTTTTGTCTTTTTGGATAAAGATAATAGGCCTTTTGTCATTTAGTGGAATGAGAGAATTAGCTTTTAAAATTTTTTTTTATAGAAGGAAGAGATGATTTTTGAGATTTTTTTGTATTTTTGAAAATGGCCTCATTTCTTTTTAATGTATCTTGAAGTAATTCCGATACGTAGCTCAGTTGGCCTAACACCATGGTTTGCACCCGAAGGTTGTGGGAAATTTTACGCTTTCTCTATTGGGCTTGTAGGGATTATTCTGACCTAAAAGACTGAAACCTGCATTATAAAAAAATATATCTTAAAGTGGCCCTTTATTTTATAAGTGAATTACTCAAACTGGCCCATAATAGAAACTAAATTGTTTTGATTTGGCCCCCAAAAGCATCATAGTATTCCTCTTATGATTTATTCAACTTTACAGATTCGGGCCGATACACTGCGATACGATCAAAACGGTTCAAGGTTATGGCCGAGAGAGAATCTGTGTAATGAGTTTCATTTCAGCTTTGCATACCATCAAAACTGATGAAACCCATGATCGATCATCCTTCCATTCTATTTCATCATGCTACAAACCATTATATTAGGGGGCCATTTATTCAACGATGTCCTTAGATATGAGAAAATAAGAATAATGCATAAGAAAGTGGATGGCTTCCTACATGGTTCTGCACCTAATCAACCTCACACATATAATTATATAAAAGAATTAAAAGGACTCCAGGAAGAAGTATTTACCTGTTCAACGAAACCTTGGAGGATGGAGAGCTTGTTGAGGGCTATGGCCATCTGGCCCATGTAGTTGGCCATGTTATCAGGAGGGCAACTTAACGCATCGGATGCAATGGTTTCCGAGAGGGACTGGTGGAGAGCTTCCAGACCCTGACTCAGAGCATCCTCGGCCTCTTGGGTGGACTGCTGGAGACTACAAATTCCCACTATCTGCGGCTCTGTTAATGGCTCTATGTGGCCCAGAAGAACCTACAAGAACACCCAAATTGAATAAGTCGTTTGTCCCTCAAAACCAGCTTCTTAGTCGAAGAAGACTAGAAGCTACTAATTAAGAAATGAATCTAAGATAATAGATTAAGTTTGTCTATATATAGTAATGGTGAAATTCATTAGCAGACAGGTGAAGTTATTCGGTGCACCTACCATGGAACCATGGGGCCAACAGTGCTGCGCCATGCACGTTTATCATCATGTAGCATGATAAGTGATGATTTCAAAAAAGGTGCAGCAGCAAATATACGGTGGGTCCCACCCTCATTTTGCATGTTTTTGACTTGATGGTAATTATGAGCACATAAAAATCTTTGGCCAAGTATATATAATGAACATTTTATCAATATTGCAGTCTGACCAAGTGCAGTTGGCACCACAAGATGGTACATTCTATCAGGGTTAAGTGATCATGTCTCAACATTAAAAACTAAATCCCAGTTATACTTTGTGACTACTAAATCTCTTTCAGTTCTTTCTTCTTGGAGCTTATAGGGTGACTAAAATGTTCAATTTGTAGAACTTTTGCTTTGTTGGTTCAGTGGTGACTGGTGGCCCAAACAATCAAAAGTAACCAAGGAAGAAGAATAAGAAGATCCAAGTATCAAGTAAATTTACCAGAAAAAAAAGCTTCCGAAGTAAATTTACTTGAAAAAAAAAAAAAAACTTCCAAGATATGGGTTTTGCACCTTGATAAGCTCCGATGGACGAAATCCACCCATCCACATAAAGCAACGTTCTGCCGGCGTCTTCCACGCGCCAGAGATGAGATGAAAGACGTCGGATTTCACCGCCATGCTCTTCAAGTTCATCATCTCGTCGTAATGAACCAGGCAGTTGTGAACAAATAGGCTCAGATCATTTTCTGGAAGGTCTTCTTGAACTGCAGCCCGGAGCTCAGACATGAGCCGGTGGTGTTCGTCGAGCCACCGCCGGTATTCCATGTCAAAAATTGCCGCCTCTGCATCATGGAAAGAACTTAAGACTTCCTGGAAATGACTTAAAATATTGGTATGAAGTATGGACTAGTGCAATTTAAGATTAGAGAGATGCCTGAGCTCAGACTAGCCGCGCTTGTGGGAATACTGTGATCTCCCAAAAGGGCTCCTCCACCCCCGCTGCCGAAAACCACACCCTAAAACCAATAAACCCAGCATTATATGACACTTCCAAGATCCATGAATTGCGAAGAGTAGTGTAAGATTTATGTAAAATTAAGAGAGAGATCAAATTCAAGAAAATAATAGGTCCCAGCTGTCATTTCTCTCTATCATTTACTTCAATGATTTTCTCATCTAAAACAATACCTGACTTCTAGCCCTTTGAAGCTCCTGTTCTAGCTGAGCTAATTTCATCCTACTAGACTCAAGCTGTTGTACATATGCCTGTTGAAGATCAAAAAAAAGGAAAATATAGAAGGTTTAATCTCAACACCCACATGTATATATAGATAGAGGAAGTGCAAGTGTGTGTATTGGACTGGCCTTTTTCCTGAGCCTGCTTTTCCGAGCTGCTTCTCTATTCTGTGCAAGCCTTCTAAGAGTCTGCCCATACATAAAATAGCATAGAAATGAAACTAACTCTCAAGAAGAGAAAAGGGTAGATCGCTCTTGTATGTAGAAATAACGTAAAGTGGTTTACTTTGGCATCTGGAGTTTTGGGTCCTTCATGTTCTGAACTAGAAGTTGGGCCCTTTCGGTTTCCCTCACGCTGCTGCACAAGTTGGTAAGACAAACATCAGAGAACCAAAACGTTGAGAGAGAGAGAGATCTTATATAGATCATGATCACTATTTCTTCCTTTAGCAGTGCAATTTAAAATTAGAGAGAGATAGAAGAGAAATTTAATATAAATTTCCTAATGTCTTTCCCCATTGCTGATACCTTCAAACCCAGATTAACATCTTTCCCCTGTTGAGGTACATTTGCTGGACCTTTTCTTGGATGGGCTACTTCCATGGACGCCTCTGGTGGTCTACTACAGGCACCAGTTGTGGAACAAACTAAACTGATTCCACACTACAAGGAAACAAGAAACAACAAAAAAAAATATCACATCTCTCAGCGGTCAGAAAGAGAAAACCTTCTTTTTTCAAACCAGTACCTTTGCAGTAGGCTCGGCAAGAATAGGTTGAGAAGGAAAAATGTTCAAAGTTGGAGACTGTATTCCTATGCTTTCTGCACACACGAAATTACAATAAGCATTAACTATCTGAAGGAGATGTTTGGAGTAGCAGAAAAGAACAGTGGATAAAACAACCCCAAGATGAGAGCGAGGTGTCTCTTCTTCCAGACATTATCATGCTAGAAGAGCCCATCACAAGAAGATGAGAGAAAAAACAAATGATGCATATAAACCATAGGAAGCATCCTCCAATTTGAGATTCCCATGCATTTGTTGCTCCCACCTAGAGAGAGAGAGGCAAAGAGAGAGAGACCTTTCCAGCTACAGGAATTTTCAAAGAACTCATGAGTAGTTTGTTACATGTCACGATCTAAAAATCACCAGGAAAAAATATTTCCTGAAATCCGGATCTCTCTCTCTCTCTCTCTCTCTCTCTCGCCCCTCCCGTCAAACTCAATAGTTCAAGCACGCTTCTCTCATGAGTCATGACTCATGACCCAGAATGCTCTTTGGAAGGAATCTCAACAGCCTTCTCAGATTCCCCCCATCCCCCTCCCTCACAGACGGAAAATTTCTTTTCCAGCCTCTCTGATCATGTACTTACCAAATAGAGAAAAAGAAGAAGAAATGAAACTTACGCTTTGGTTGATCAGCTGATGAATGATCTTGTCCCTCCAAATACAAGATAAGTGCCTGTTCAAGTTCTCCCAACTCATAATCTCCTGACCCTTTACTTCTGTCAGCCAAATAAAAAAAAAAATGAGTGTTTGCTCTAGAAATCTTACTTTGAGCTGGTTTTGCAGTATACAGCGTTTGATTGCTTGATTACAAGAAATTCTCAAAGTTGGCCGATTGAGACTGCATCATCCCAGAAGAAATCTGATGTGGGGTTTGATTCTCTTTCTCTTTGGTTTCCATGAAAGAGATCCAAAAGCCTTCCCTTTCCTTCTCTGCTTCAAGCCTTCAAAGGTCCTGAAAAGAATCCATTAATGAAAAAACCGACTTCTGTTTTCTCACGAGGGTAAACAAGTAGAGCATCTGTCAAACTGGAGTCGGTTTTTGATCATAGATCAACAAATGAATAAAATAAAAAAGACTAACGGGAGACAAAGGAACACAATTCAATGCAAGAGAGGAATTAGAAACCTGACCACTGACTTTTCTTAATCGAAGCCGTTTGCAGCCACCAACCCCTCTCCTATTGTAATCCTTTTGAATTGCATCGAAAACGATCGAGGCATACCATTGAATTGATCGTGGTGGAAAGTATGACGAATCCAACGGTGGGAATGAATTTAGTGGGTGTCAATTTTGGGCCAGTATCAATACATGCAGGGATAGTTTTTCTAAGTGCTTTGGATTTAGAGGATTGGGCCCTTTCAGTATGAACTGGAATTGTCAGTTTTGATAATATGGGCCCACTACTGATTAGAATCCACCGCTATTGCAGATAGTAATATCACTGTCATTTGTCTCTTTGTCAATGGAACAATTTTCTATCCACAGACTTGCCTTATTTAAATCTTTCCAACGGTGTGGATAATCTAGAAAATGGACCCATGGAAATTCTAGAATGCCCCATAATTCCTAAACAGATGGTCTGGAGTCTGGAATCTGGACTCTGGACCCCTCCGCTTTCAGAGTCCGGTTCCTACAAGGCTTTGACTTAGAGAAATGTTGTGACGAAGGAGTGACACTAGGGCCACCTATTTAAATCCAATCACCTCAAAATATTAAATTTTCTCTCTGTCTATATATATGCATATGAGATATCTCCAAATTTTATTTTAAAAAGAGTTAATCCCACTGTGAGATTGACCATTTGATTATAAACATAACATAACAATCTTATACATATTCATTAATTATATATATATTTTTATAATCAATGTTCAATCTTCCGTGAGACTAACTATTATTATGATGAAATCGGAATCTCTTGTAAATTAGGGGAGGGCATTTAGTTTAAGCGAATCGCATCCTCAATAGGTGGGCCCTATTTTCGAATTCTACCCCTTTAATTCAAGATTTTCTCAAGTTAATTAATGCCTTCCGGACTCCTACATCCGTGACTAGAAAATTCTTGCAGTCGGCAAACGAGGCAAGGCAGCATGAGGACCCAACAAAGCATAAAATTCCATTATACTTAATCGCTTCTGTTAAAAGTCAATCTAGATGGTTATTTATAACCATAAGATCAAAAAAATCAGTCAAACCGATTGCTACCATCCAATTTAATAAAAATAAATTATTTTGATAAGCTATTTTATTATCTTAGAGCATATGGTTAAAAATACCAAATAAGACGAGGTTTGAGTGATGGCTTATCTAACCTTTTTAAGTCATGGATCAGTGGCTACCACCATAAAAAAACATAGAAGAATCTGAAGTCAAGGGAGGTGGGACCCAAGAGAACACCACACAGGTGGGGAGAGCCGCATTACATGGAATGAAACATCCACATACATGTATAGGGATTGGTCCTTTGATAGTTGAGCGAAAGACGGGCTCTCGGCTCGATGAAAGAGGGTTGTATGGATTATCCATAAGCATCCTATTTTATACAGGATGCCCTATGTAAAATGAAAAATGATCGAGTGAGAACAGTTTTCACCCGCTATGTGAGAGGTCTGATCGCAATCCGACAGTCCTCGTGAGCGATATATAGGGCTCTCAAACGAGAAAAAACCCTCCAAAATCAGATCCGTCCCCCGCTTCTTCTTTTCACTGTGATGAAGTTTGGATTGAAAGTGAGGGTCGGAGTTTTGGGCGTCCCATCTCGTTACTCACCATGTATGATTCAGTTATTGTTAACAGGAAATAATATACAAAGTCGACTTAGCACATTTGGGTGGGATGTTTTTTTATTACTTTAAAAGAATGTTTTTATTGGTTAGGAAGTTAAAAGATGACTGGGATCAAACCATCATCACAATTCACAAAGCAGGTTTACTGGTTTAGTATCTCATCTGATTAGGTGTAGCCGTGTAGGTGCTGGTTTGATTGATGTAACTTTCTGTCATACTTTATTTGGAGTCATTTTTTTCTATGCCTCCACAATTCATCATGCTTCTTTTCCCCAAATGTACCTCGCCTATAGGTTATAATTCTTCATGTGAAAAATGTATGATACCCATCTTTTCATTGCAGGTATTTAGAACAACTAGATCCTACATAAGAATTATAAATAAAAAATAAAAAAAATTCCCCAATTATAGAAAAAAATATTCTCCAATATATAGCTAATGTTGTTGAGGGACTGACATAGAGTGTGTAAATATTAAGAAAAAAAAACAAAAAAACAGAGAGAGAGAGAGAGAGACTGATTATGGTTTTAGATTTCATCTAAAGCAAGCTTTTTGACTGATAGTAATCAGTTTTACAAAGAATTGATACAAAATATTTGACCTGATCCCTACATGCATGTTGCAACAATACACCAAAATTTATTCATTGTCCCGGCCAATACAGGCTAGTATGGACCATTATTTTGACCTTTTTAGCTAAGAATGAAATTATGCTGATATAGCTGATACAATAACAGATACTAGCTACACTGGGAATAATTTTCTCCTCGGAGAGCATGGTATGTACAGTCCAGCTCTATGGGGTCCACTTGAGCTCACCATTGATCAGTGGCTTATTTCATACTTTTATTTCCTATGATCTGGCACCACGTCCAGAAAATGTAAGGTTAAAAGACCATTAAACTTATAAACACTATGCTAATTTAATTGATTTTTTTTTTTTTTTTTTTTTTTGCACGACTCCTATCCACGTAGAGACATTTTCATCCATCCCACCTCCATTTATAGAAATATTTCCAAGCAGTCTCCTGTCTAACTGCATACTGGACCGCTATGCAGTATGCTCGTAGGTTAAGATATTCCGCCCCATTGAAGATAGGTATTGATTGCTTGACTCACTGATTGGGGCTGAACCCATGATCCCGACTCCATTAACCGAAATAGCCCAATTCGAATGCCATCTGCTACTACTGGATCCTGCTCGAAGGGTTTACAATGAGTGGGGCTCACAACCATGAAGAGGAATGTCCAGGCTCACCACAGTCAAGGGTGGTGGGTGAAGACAAGCTTCTTAACCAAACCTTGAAGATAAGCAGAGGAAGGGACATGAGGAACATTAACAAGTCCATGTGGAGCTGTTTGACATATATTAGCCAATAAAGGAAAGCGAGGTTGGGCAGGAAATCCTCATTGAAAATTGAATCTGACTGGAATGAGGCTGATAGAAGCGAGAGTGAGGTTGGGGGGTTTTAACCAAAACAAGGAGCCACGAGACTTGCAGGTTTAGAATGCTCTAGGAAAGGGGGTATAGGTATAAACCTGGATGGGACCATGGACACTTTTCTGTCTTTCTAGGAAGAGTAATTCACCACCTTTTTGGTTATATCTTTTCTATTATTTTTTTTTTTTAATGATGAGGGACCTGCCGAACCCCCCTATGGGGTTAATCAGGGTGAAACTTATACAACACCACTATGTATCAGGAAAGCCCCAAGGAGCTCCAGCTCGTTGCTTGGACTTTCTAACCACTAGATCAATTTAAGTGTAGTCGTGTAGGTGAACAATTTAAGTATGGGTGAAAGGGCCTTTTTCACGTTTGTTGGGTGTGCCTTCCTTGTCGCCATTGCTTTTCAAAAAGTAGAGAGTCTCCACATTTGGCAGATCAACAGTGATGAGTGGTCTTCCTTAAGGCATGTTTGGCATTTTAGAGTGAAGTGAAATAAAAAGTATGAATAAAATATATAGTGGGTTATGATAGTATTTTATTTTTAGTTGTTTGTGATGGAATATTGTTGACTTTTGGCATGGGAAATGGAGTTTTTTTCTCTTTTAGTTAATAAATGTAATTGCTTTTTTACTTTTTGTTTGAAAAGTTGGTGGTAAAAAGTGATTTTGATTTGATGTGTAAGATGACTTAACTTGACTTGACTTTACTCGTAAAATTACCAAAGTTGGGGCCTGGCACAATTTCACGTTGGGAATATAGATTAATTGATCAACGGTAAAAACACATCCATTTACCCAAAAAATAGAGGGTAAAACACATCACTACAACTTGCGACTCTTTGGGAGGAGCCACTTCATGTCAGGAATGTGCATTTGAGCAGTTTGAATTTAAATTGATAGGCCTCTTTCATTGGTTGAGATGTGCGAAATGTCAGGATCACGGTTTCTCCCTCTTCGGGAGCTAGAGGTCTTAGTATCAAGCCCTGGTTCTTCCCTCTTCAAAAATCTAAAGTTGAGTCCTCTTGTACTATCACCTAGAAGCCATAGGGTTTTACCCAACTTCTCTTTGAGAACAGAGGGAATAGTCCAGTCCGAAGGGTTGGGAACCCTCCGACAACAAAAGAAAAAAACATATATCTAGCTAATTTACACCACCACAGGGCGTACAACCCACCCTCGCAGGAAAATCCAGTTCAGATCATCCATATCTTATAACGATAACAAGGCTGGTGGTTCGTGTTCAACAAGCAAAATTGGATTTATTATCAATGCCGGGGTTCTATTACCAAGGGTAGGCCCTTGTTCAATAGATGAACCGATGAACAACAATTTCTGTAGCGACACAAATGATAAAATTGGTGCTGAGATGAGCTAGGGTTTTACCTGTGGCACTGTTACAGCCCTCATACAAAACCGGTCAGTACGTTCTAATTATAATATCCCAAGGTAAGGTCGAACTTTCTGAACCATGACATTTGCAACCAATCATTACATTCTAAGGAAACGATAGTTTGGATCTTCACCTTTCAGTCCTTCACTTTATAGCATTTTCATAGGAAGTTAGGATCTTTCATAGGAACACACAGCTTAGAATAGTAAGAAATCAATGTGTTTGTTTCAAAACAAAGAAAACACACTAAACCCTGAAAACTTTATAACCATTAATAAAGAAGGGAAGCTATTGTATCTGAAAATGAAAATATAATAAATGAATTGAAAAAGAACAATGATTGAAATCACTCACAGATTTTCCACCAAGTCGTCCAAACAGGGAAGCCCTGATTGGATGAATCAGGGGCCGCCACGCACGGGGGTGGAAGAAAGAAAAAAGCAAATTCTCTTTCCTCTGCCCCCTCATATGGCGGCCCCGATTCGTCCAAACAGGGCTCCATTTCTCTCTACCTCTCTTTCCCCTTATAATGGATTCTTATAATGGAACCAAAAAGTTAAAAAGTCAGGTTCAATCAATCATAGACAGTCCACTTGACAATTTGAATTAGAAGAAAATGAAGACCAAAGCCCCATCTTACCTTCCATATCATATAGTTGTCTTTTTGACAGAAAACTTTATTAATAATAAAAAAGCATATAGTACAAGACAGAGATACTGAGAAAGACCCAGGCCGAAGCACGAAAAAAGAAAACAGAAAAACCAAACACACCTACAATACAAATGAGTGATCCCCATGGCCAAAAACTAGGCTTCGACTTCCTACTCCTTCCTTGGCCCAGCGCAACTGCCATGGAATTAGAACTCTGCTTTATATGCGGATACGATGCATTGAGATGACGAGCCAAAGTCTATCACCTCCTCTAGAGCATCCGCCATCATCCAAGGAACCTTAAGACTAAGGGGTACACGGAGCCCATCTAATTACAAATAATGAATCTACCTCAACTACAATATGCCGAAAAAACCTGACAATGAGATTCCTGGAGGCCAATATGAAGAGCCAACAATTCAGCCAAGTTAATGGTACAAGGACCGGCTTGGCCAGAAAATGAGATAAGGCATCTGGAATCACTATCACAGATGGGGAAGAGAAGGCCAAGAGGATCTAAAAGAAAGAACCAATGGGGAAGAGAATGCAATCTCTTTGCAACACCGAACAACAGTCCCTGTAGAGATGTCAAGGAACTGAGGCAGGTAAAAGACCCAAGCTGCTACAAGGGAATTAACCACCACCACCAACCGTTCCACACTAGAGGTCTTCCCTTCAAAACATTAGCTATTCCTCTCTTTCCATTTTACCCAAATCACAACAATGAAGGAAGCCTTCCACATGATCATGCCCCACGGCAACCAACTTCCAATTTTATAGATCATCCCAAATACTTGACAAATTGATAATATAAATTATAAACTACATTCACATTGAAATGTGGCTATAAACAACTACCTTTAGTGCTGAGGATTAGCCGAAGAGAGATATCTCTAAAAGATGAGATCTTCATAGTCATAGTAGAGGATTTGTATAGAATCTATCTATCAATTCCCTTGCTTAGACCTGTTCGATATTGCACTTCCTAACTGTCCCCAAGTAATAGCAATTCACATAACCATACATTGGAAGAAAATAAATACTAGATATAAACATGCAAGAAGTCGTCCAGAACACCTGCGACCCTCCCTCCCTCCCTCTCGAGCAGTAACAAGAATTATATTAAAAAAAGAGGAGAGGAATACAAGCTGAAACCACAAATGAAAAATAAAGTAAAGAGGATGGGGTTAAATTAGCTAATTCTCTCCAACCAAACAGTCAAAGCAACATATTGAAAGTGATAAACGCACAAAGAGAAACTGCTGCGAAGCCCCTCTCCATAGTCAGACAGTTTCTCGATAATTTTATAGTAGGACTCTCCTAACACCAACTCCAGATTAGTCAATAAGGCTAAAAAAGATGATGATCTACCAATCTTTTTTTCTTTTCTTTTTTTAATGGTAATTTACTAAACTTATTTGACAGAAAAAAAGAAAGAAAGAAAGAAAGAAAGAAAAACGTAGTATACAATAATTCCACATTATTGTGTATCAAACCAAATGATTGGCAGTTGGCACCAATATTGTATTTGTACCTGATCAAAATCCAAATCTTGGAACTTAAGTAGTATACAATAATCCCACATTATTGTGTGTATCAAACCAAATGATAGGCAGTTAGCACCAATATTGTACCTGATCAAAATCCAAATCTGTGAACTTGTTTATTCATTCTGTTTTTCGTTGATCCCTCTCTATTTCTATCTTTGTTGCAAAACAGAATTGACCAAACCAAAATACTAAAAAAAAAGGCACTAATCCCATACAGAAGAATGTGAGGCCAAACATCTATGCACATTTTACAGCCTCAAGAGTATCAAAGATGAAGAAGAGGACCTGCCTAAGTTGTGGAATACCACATCACCATTCACCGCAAAGAAATCCGAGGCCCACTCCCAGCAAAGCACCTCTGCAATTAATAAAAATAACACATCAGAAGCTTGTCTATGTTAAAAAATGACATTATGCTCTCTCTTTGTGACTACTAGGAAACTCCCTACCCGACAGGTAGAGAAAGTGAGGCACATCATTTAATGATCTAGACATTTAAACTGATTAGGCATGCAATATATGGACCATGCTTCAAAAGTTTAACAGATAGGACAATCCTAGTCGTCCAGTATTTGCAAACTATGAGCCCAATTGTACTGTTGGTGTGCAGTGCCTAACGGGGAACTTCCCTACTACTCACAAGCAGAAAACTCAGCCTCTGTGGGAATATTATCATAGAAAAGAACTCAGCAACTTTTACAATGAAACAAATTAACAAGTTTCAGGCAAGATGACTCACTCTATGCTCCAAAATATTGAATTAAGTCATCATCCATATCCATTGTGAAGTCTAGATCAGCTGTATCTAATGAACTAGTGTCATTGATTCCAAGATTAAATAGACTACTGAATCCAAAATCTAAGGAAATGCCATCGATTGGAGAACCACAGTGACTTTCAACAAGTTTAGCTTCTCCATTTTGGAATGTCTCCTTCGCCAAGTTTGTTACATGTCCACTGATAGCATTTGAGTTCGCATCTAACAACACCGCATGCCCAAAGACATGATTTTCACCGGGAACTCCTGTATCCTCAGGCCTAATCTGGTGATCAACCATGGGAATTTGAAGTTGCTGTCTATCATCAGATATCCTATAACCCTCAGAGGAGCCGTAGAAATCAAAAGCAGTTCCAGGAGGCAAATCAGCATTTGGGCCACTTGAATACAATAAGGGCTGGCGACCTTCATTCAGTCTTTGTGCAGCAATATTATCAGGAGAGAGTGAAAAGTAGCTTATCCCAGATCCAGTTAACTGGTTTTGGTTTCGTAAATCTTCTTCTTGGCATCTCATTGATGGATCCTGTTGACTAGCATGTATTTGATAATTGTTTGATTGCAAGGCCGTATGGTTCATATCAGGGAGACTGTTTCTTGAATCCCCATGCCGTTGTTCATTGTGAGGCAACGAGGCCCGCTGCTCAGCATGCACAGAGCTTTGGCGGGGTTTTTTCTGCTTGGGTTGTTCTTCTACTTTTTCTTTTTCCTGGGCAAGTTGATCCGTGTTTTCTTGTGTATGGCATGTCCTCACTGTCGATTCCACATTTTCTGAACAAGGAACCAAATCCACCTGCAGGTTTCTCCTATCATCTTTGGAAGAAACAGAATCCCTACCATCTTCAAAACCTTCAACATCATAATCGCTACTGCTACTCGTTGCAGCCTCTCTTCTTCCTTTACGACTTCTGGGTCGCATTTTAGTTGCACCCAATACCACATTCTCAATGCTGCCCTGCTGTATCATTGACTCCTCTTTGTTTAACACTCCCAACCAAATCAAGCTCTCCTTGGCAGTCATCTTATCCTGCAAACACTTTGATTGCCGGACATGCCTTCTGATCTTTGCGATATCAGGAGACATGTGCTTGATCACTGCTGTTAGCACCCCAACTTTCCATACTTTCTTCAGATCATGGGGCTTCTTATAAGGTGGAACTTGACCTTGAGGAAGCCCCATATTGACCCACCAATCTTCATTTCCCAAAGGCCACCATGGCGGAGGGACACCCTTCTCTAGAGGATACTTACGCTGTGGTGGGTTGCAATGCTGCATTAGTGCAGACAAAAGGGATCCTAAAGTAGCATCTTGGAGATTCTGAAGAGTATGGAAGTTCCCACTTCCCTTGTTCTCACCATTTTTTATGGCAACATTCTGAGCTTCATACTTATCTATAGCAGCTGGTCCATTCTTGTCAAATTTCACCTTTTCTTTCCACCAAGCTCTTATGTTATCCGAGGCACCGCTTACTGGCTTCCCCTTTTCAGGTATGATCCCATAGACAAAACCACGTGCATTGCATACTTCCATCAACTTAAGCATGTATTTGAGAATTCCGTCTTGGGCTCGCGACATCTTTTTCCTCCGGGCCTGATCAGTGGTGGGCTTGATCTTCTGTTTCTCAGCAGCTTGTTGCGCTGCGAGCTTCTGCCGCTCCTTGATTCTCTTCAGCTTGATCCGATCTTTCCACATTCGCCTCTTCAATTCCTCTGGCTCGATTTCTTCATCACTGACATCTTTCTCCCCCAGATTTCCACATCCAAAATCATCAACTTCGAAATCCGAACCATCCCCCAATTCATTCACAATCATGGCTAGTTGATCCATTTCGAAAATACCAACGAACGAAAACAAACCTTGGAATTCTCACAACCAAACCCCCCCTTCTCCAATTTCAATTGGAGTTCCAGAGGTTTTTGCCCAAAAATCTTAAGAACCCCATCAAGCAGCTGCTCCCTCGATCTCTGAAATACTTTCCTTAACCATGTCAAGAAATTTCTACCGCAACTTCTATTCAACCAACAGAAAAGAAAGAACCCAGTTCTCAAAATCCCATCTTTGATACGGGATTAAGAAGTCCGAATCGATAATGGACGAAAGGAATCCGATTTCTACACCAAGCAGTAAAAATCTGGAGAAATCGAATATCACTTTCCTGACCAAACCGTTTCGAATCGTCCACACAAGATAATTTCCTTATCTCTTCAAACCAGAAGAACCCAAAACACAAAATTTCTAAAAGGCCACGATAATCGAAGGGAACAACTACAGAAAACTCTTAACAGGCGAAAGAATCAAAGCCCATACCAGATTATAGTTTCAGCTTCAAAACTTTCCCCGTACCTTAATCTTCTCTTTCCATCTTTCATTTGCAGTCGATTTGCAAACCCTATAAGATTTTGTTCTTCTTCCGTTCTTTCGGGTTTCTGCAAAAGAGAGGGAGGAAACGATCCACGGATCCACTTGGGAGAGGAGAAAGAGAGAAGAAAGCGCGAGTTGCTCCTCCATCGAGCCTTCGCAGCCTAAAAGCGGCTTGATCCGAGGGTCAATCAAAAGGCCGTGGGCCCCACCGTATGTCATTTTGACATTGACTTTGGGAGAGCTGGACTAAACGGTATGGTTTGTGCTACGATAAACGGTTTGATATGGCCCATCATCAGGGACGCCCCCTGATGGAGGGTTCGGATCACTCGTCCTTCAATTAGAGGATGTTCATGCATCTCTTCATTTTTTAAAGTGCCCAAGGTTGACCCCATCAGCTTATGGTTGTGCCCAAACTACCCTCTCATGTTTGTGAAAGTGGCCTACGTTCATTGCATCCTTTTGGGAAGAGAAAGTGGTGTACGGCATCCTTATCTGTTCTTCCATTTATAGCATGTATCCAGCGAGGCCAACCTCAATTTTCTTTTAATACAAGGGACCCCACATGAGATCAATTTAAATTCATTTGGACATACCTATCCCAACCCTTGAATTGGCGTTAAGGCTAGTGTGAAGCTGACCGGGACATTTCACATTTGGCACCGTTGGATTTATTTAGGGAGATTTGTGTGATATATCGTTATTAGACTTTGAGGATGTATAAAAGTGAAAAAGGTTTAGACTTTATTTGATCGGATTGATAATGGGCCCACCCATGTCTATATGCGTCTCAACCTCATCCATGATGCACTCCCTCTAATGGCCGTGCATCTAGATGGTTCCCACAGCAGGTTTCATGGTACAGCAGTGATGATTATCAGTTTAAAAATGGTCTGCAAGTGGTCGTGACTCGTGACTAGCCAATGAATGCATTTCCCTTTAACCCCCACTTTTGCTTTGCTATTGTAAGCACCATCAGTTCTAAAGATTTTGCAAAGTCACCCTGTCATGACTAGTAAGATTTGAGACCTTTATATGTATTGATATTTGATAGGATACTCAATACTGCAATCAATCGTAATCATAACTGTGGATTGATATTTTATCCAATTTTATTTAGACATTGGAATGTCGGAAATGGATTTTCTATTTGGTCCAAATAGGCGATACATAAGGGGTCGGCTGAAAGAGAAATACTTTTTTTTTCATCGTGGCTGCCCCGTGCTGTCGCTCCGTGTTTGGTCCAAAGAGGAGATCCGGTTCCTCAAATGTTGTCGACCCATAAAAGGATTTGCAAATTTGATGCTTGGGACCGGTTGGGTTCAGTAGCTCGGGATCAACTGTTCTCACTGTCATAGCTACAATGTTGCTTTGATTGGTCTTTATTAATTTATTAAGCCCACCTGGCCTCTCCTATATTATCATTCTAAGCCCTTCACACTTGCTCACCAACACAATCTCTTCCCACCAACGCACCCCAAAAACTAGCACTGAAAGACATAAAATTAGTATCCATCTCACTTTATCTAATTGCTAAAGCTTTACGCTCTCAGAACAGTGCCTCCCTTAATCGGGTGGTTTTCACTTTTTGCACGCATGAAGCATGATACACCTTTAGAAGGCCAGACCATTTGAAGAACATTCATAAAATTTTATGCATGTGATAGATAACTAACTGCACTCGCCTCATCCCAAAAACCTTCTTGGTTCCTGGTGCAAACAACAAAAGAGGAGAAATGTGGGACGGCCCAGTGGTAAGTAGATCCCATCTCGCATGCCTGACCAGAGATCAATCCATGTGCAGGTAGATGATTTCACGTCTTGTATCACTTATCTAAACTTGGAAACAAATAAGAACATTATTTGGGTAATTTACTTGTAAAATGAATTAAAGTGAATGATCAATTAGGAGATAAGAAAAGAAGGGGGATCACATAAAAAAATATTAAATATAAAAATCTCCTCTATCTTTTCAAGAAAAAAAAAATAAACAAGGAATTCTCTCATCCAACTAAATGATAAAAAGCATTCACTTTCTATCAAAAAAATGTTAAAAATGTGTCTTCTCATGCCACATAATGACAAAAGACCAACAAGGTAAATTTTGAGATTTGGCAATTTATTATTTGACCCCTATTTCTTTGGTGTTTCAATTTAAAAATTCACTTCAATACACTTTACAAGTGAAATAGTAAGAGCCCATACTCAAGGATTCTTGGACACGATGTGGTATCATGTCTCCTAAATGATGTGACATTATGTCTCCTTATATTAGCAAATGTTATGTGTTTTCACAAGTAATTCAAAGTTCCATTTACTTAAAGAATTCAGGAATTCTAACTCCTTTATTTTTTGATAAAATTTCTAAATTTTCAGATACAATGGAGTATTCAAAAATTCCACTATATTTGAAATTTCAGAAATTCCAGAGAAGGGGATTCCTTGAATTTTAAGCAAAGAAACAAGCCCTTGAGGATGAGGCTTGAGGATGAGGAATCTTGTTCATCCAACAGGTGGAGATCACTGGAGTGGGGTCCACCTCAAAAGTGTACTAGTACCATGATGTTTCCACTTCTCTAGGGCCTAACGAATATGTGTACTAGTGCCCATGGACCACAGAAACGAATAGATGCCTGAGGCCACGCCCACGCCCACAGCGGCACTCGCTAACCTCAAGGCCATGAGCCTTTGTTGTTTTTTCTTTTGCTTAAAACGATTTCAGGAGAAGAAGATACGAAACATAAAAAGAGAAAATAGCAATACGAAACATAAAAAGAGAAAATAGCAACTAAGTACATGAGTGTTGTGCCCAATAGAAAAACTAATACCCTTTCAAGGAGACATCCTCTCAACCTCTATTTAGCTAAAGCATCAACGAAGTAGTTGGCTGATCTAAACTCACGGCGGAAGTGAACATTGATTGTGAAAGATAAAGCCCGAATTTCATTAAAGATGAATTGAGATTTTCATAAATTGCTCTTCCAATTAGTCATCCAAGTGATTGCATTAGAAGAGTCACTCTCCATAATAAAAACACCATTGAAGTTTCTAGAGAAGCAACGAAGACCTTCCAAAATAGCTAATACATCTGCTTCATTAGAGTCTATAGCCGTGAGCTTGTTCAACCTGAACTTCCGCGATGTTCAGAAAAGAAGCTCAGATTTCCCTCCTGCAAATGCAACATGTGATGCATACACACTCAGGGAGACTACACAGGAGGTGTAACTTGACAGCAGTGAGGCATACTGTATGAGCTTGTAGTAGTCACTGCTTATTTCCTCAAGTTAGTTCAGTTAGTTTTTTTTAGTTAATACATGTCAGTTGCTGTCTTTAATTTGTATTCATCAGATGTGTTCATTTGTCAAGATTGTACTGGTCAAGAAAAGGGATGGTTGTTATCATGTAGTCTTCAAATATGAATCAATGAAAGTAGGCATCGAGTATTTTTCCTATTCAAATTTCACTTTCGTGTGTGAAAAGGTTCCCCTAGAAGTGAACCCAGTGTTTCAATTTCCAGTTTTTTCAATGCAATTTTTCCTGTCTCAGAATTTTCAACCATAACAAAATTTATGGATTCCGCATACGAAAACGGTCTTTAACCAGAGGTTTGCCACTAAATTTTGCAATGCACAAAATCAAATGTTACAGATAAAAGCCCTAAACAGCTAGTCCCGATCACTGCATTTTATGAGAAAGTCGAAGGATCATGTCAATGATACCTCTACATACCTGGGAACCACTTAGAAAACTTTATCAAAGAGTCCAGCCCGCTTCTTCCTTGAGCATCAGAATTCAACCCAATTTGACAATTCCAATTTGACGCTGACACAACTTTTATCTACCATTAAATTTTATACACAAAAATTAAGTCTTAATGACCATTAAGCTTTAAAGCCCTTGAATAGCTCACAAGATCAGGCTAATTTTAAGCCCCACCTGTAATTCATTCGAAGGCCTTTATCTCCTTCTAAGTATGCGAGTAGCATACAACCAGGTGGGTCATGAAAATTGCTCTCAATTTAACATGTGCCTTGGATTCTACAGTCCAGACAAAAATATAACCTGGAAAAAGAGAGTGAAGCACCTCTGTTTCTTTCCTCTTTATTCTTGGGTGTGGGTGTGGGTGTGGGTGTGAGAAATCCATCAACATTTCAAAACACTACCAAATAATCCAATAGTGCAATATTTTAGAAGAATTCCAAAATATTTATGCATGAACCTAAAAATTCCGTAGTATCTAAGTATCTTTACTCAATCGTCAACATATTTCAAATTAATTTTTATTTCATTGCATAACTTATCTAAAGTATAATCATGAGAAGATGAGACGGATTCTCACAATTGGCGGATTCAGACAGTTTTTGGAACAATCAGAGTGCCAAATCACAAGGAGTTAAATAAAAAATATTATCTGGGGAACTATCACTGATTTTACATCATCGACAACAATCATTTCAGGCTAAACCTCATGCTCGTTCTCACCGCACATGTGTTTACCGATTGGTCGTGATCCCAAGTTGGCCCAGAAAGAAGACAACACCACACTAACAGATAGCATTTGGCTCACTCTGCACGGGGCCTCAAGATACTCTAGCAAGGCCCCAAACCTGTGAACTGAATAAGCTGATTCATTGATAAGATAGATATGGAAAATGAGAAATATTAAAGTAAAAAAAAAAAAAACAAATTCACAATTACACAGCGTACGCAGATACAATGTACACACCACTTACTTAACCACGAGGACCAGGATCCATAACCATTCCATTGAAGATGAAATGGAAGCTGCTCCATCACTAGCTGCAATGTCTTACAAAAGACAACAAGCCACCTGACCAACAAAAGACAACAAGAAGCACAAAACCATAGCAACCCTATTGGCTTCTACTCATAACATACTGTCAGTTCTCGCAGGCAGCCTTCTGAAGAAATTAAGCAGCACAGAAGGAAGCTTATGCCGGAATCTTGGATGCCTCAATACATAAAAACCAGCGACAAGGGCCACAACTTGGAATGGAGTCACATAAAGCACGATAGCAGCAATCAAACAGAATGTCACAAATAAGGCAGTTGCTCTTGGGTCTCGCCAGCTGATTAGATTCTGTAGCCTCTCTCCCTGCGTAGCCAAGTCACCGACCACTGTCTGTATCCTTCCTGCAACACTTCTCAGCCGATCATATCTCATTCTCACAATATCAGGTGGTCGAGAAGTCGGGAAAGTATCAAACTCTTCATCTAATTCGTCAGGATGAGCATTGTCCGCATGAGACAGCCGCGTGTCCATGTGTGGAGGATTCCTCGGCCTCCATCGGTAGTACCAAACCCCAATCAAGAATAAGTAAAGGAAGATAGTTGGCAGAATAAGCTCAGGATACAAAACCAGTATTATAAATAGGATGTGAATCAGAACTGTCGTCAAAGGGTTCTTCCAATTACATATCTGATCAAACCATTTCCCAACCGCAATCAACCCACTGAACACATTCATGATACGGAAAAAGTTAGCCTTGCTTCTTCGCATGCTCCACATATGAGAATCCACATCCAGCATATACTCAACAACTTCTCTTCTCAACGGTGGTTCTGCACGGCTCAACCTCATCGACACAATTTGAGTCGCTTGGTGCCTCAAGCTATCGAGTTGAACTACAGACAGAGGATGAAGGTAATGCATTTTTGGCAACAATGGTTGTGAATAAATATGTAACACATTAAGCAAAGAGGAGGATGTGAACCTAACGGCCAACTGCACCTCTCCCATCTTCTTCACTCCTGAAGGATGCAAAACCACAAGCGGGTATGAGAGTGTATAAACACGATCAGTCTCAAGTGTCGACAGACGAATCCTTACCTTCCCAATCCTGGAGTCTTTTGCCCCTGACGCCTTATCCCCGTGCAAATGACCATTATCAAATACTCCAATTGTGATCACAGTACATGGATCAAAAACCTCCCAAGTGTATTGTTCATTCCATTTTGGAGTAGAACTATCAATGATTGTCCTCGTCCGTACCCACTTCTGTGCATATTTTGCCACACAGTAAGCATCTGTTGTACCCCTCCCATCCTTGGTCTTCATAGGCAACAACCCCTGAGCACTCAGAATCCCCAATTCCAGAACACCAATACTAGGCTTCCACAACTGCCTCGCTGTTGGCCGAAGATCACTACTGTAATGTGTTGACTCATCTAGAACATGATAACCACCCTCCAGACAGATCCTCAAATGAAGCCTACTATAAAACTTCGTCTCCTTCTTCTTCTGATCACCCTCTACAACCACATGCTTCTCGAGATTATACCACTTAGAGTTCACAGGCTTATAGTCCAGCCTCCTTGGCACACTCTGCAAAGGTATGGGAACCTTTCCTAAAACCTCATCCTTGTTTGGCCCAACCCTATCTTCCACACTCAAAATCAAGAGTTCCTCAAACGGTTCTGCTGCTACAAACATCAGATCCTCATTCCACAAGGGATTAACTGTCCTACTCTGAGAAACTCTTGTTCTCAATGCCTGGTTTCCAAGTATAACCTTAACATAAACTTCTGGATACCTGCCCTTATCACTGGGTTGCAAGTCTTGCGCTTCAATCACATTGACCCTGACATACCAAAGCTTGGGAGAGAGATATACCTTTGATCGTATGTTTGCCAGGGCATCGGGGTGAACTGCTGCAGCATCAGAATGCCATGCCTCTGGAAATGCTTCATCTGCTTGGGTGCCCATCCAAACAGCTAGCATGAGCTCCCCTTTATTAACCTTATTCCCCTTGTGATCTTCCAATCTATACCACTGTGGCGCTAAGGGGCTGTCTGGGGGTACACGTTTAGGGACATCATTCACATCAAACATGACCATGCCAATGAAATCATCTTTCACAACATCCTTATCCTTCACCACAACCTCAATCACAGAAGATTGTACTCTGTCTTTTGAGAAAGCAAAGACCTGGTTCCATACGGGATTTGTATTCTTCTCGAAATGGCGAGTTGTACCCTTGTAATTCCCAAGCTTTACTTCAACGTAAGGGTCACAGCTTCCAGTGATATCCTTGGCTGGAAGGTCCCTCGCTTTGACAACACGCACATAGAGGTATTGCATCTGCTCAACAAGGTCATAGGTGCTTGTGAGCTTGTCGCCTGTGACCCCGCCGCCACCAAGGTTGGGCGAGGTCTCTTTCAAACGGAAGTCTTCTGGTGGAGGCCGCTGCATTTTCTCCAAACAAAGGTGACCCAAAGTCTAAGGAGCGTTGCAGAAGAGGGATTTTATGCACTGAGCTGTTAGAACTGCAAATTCATAGAAAATTCATTGAAGATCAGGATTTCCTCACCCATGGAAAGCAAGAAAAGAAAACGGCCTAATAAGTTTCACATGAAAGGAGGAAATTTTTCGAGAGAATAAATTTGGAACTAGAGAAACAGAAAAAAGGGATATACCACAGCTTAAGTGAAACTTTAAGACCTCAACTGCTAAAACCTCCAAAGAGAAGAAAGCATTTCTGATTTGGAACCGTGGGGAACTGTCTAGATATCCTCTGAAAGGGGAGAAAAATAAACCATTATATTTAGATACAAACCCCAACTCCCGAATCTTAAAACATCCAAATGCCTCGAAAGATATACTCACGCACTTCTTCGAGTATTTAGCAACAATATGCAAAGGAGAAGGAAAAAAAAAAAACAGACTCTTTGAAATCTAACCTCTTTCAACTTCTCAGACCCTCGATCGTTACAGCAGAAATATATATATATATATATATATGTGGACAGTTTGCACCTTCTTTAACAAAAATGACCCTTTCCACAGTTCTGAATCACAAGAAGAAACGTATAAACGCTTTGAAAAGCCAAGGGCCCGTTTGGATGTGGAGAAAACTGTCCACGGTACAAATTTAAAACAGGGACCATTTCCACCACCTTCATTTTCTCCATTTTCCTCTACATCCAAACAGGCCATAACAGCATATTTCCATGTCCACCAACAGAAAATGCACCAAATCTGCGCACTCTAATTCCCAAACATTTGAACATCGAAAGCTACAGATAATAGGATCCGATTCAAAGTTTCAGATGATTCTCGATTAGAAAACCTAGAAACTCCATCCAAGATATAACAAAAGTTCGTATGCTTCAATAAACAAAAACTCGAACAACAAAATCCTTTGGAAAACCAGCAACAAAACCAAAACCTAAATCGCTAGTGAAGACCTTGAAAACTCAGGCAATGGCAATCCGATGCAGAGAAGAAATATAAACGGATTTCCACTGCATTTCCAAGTTTCAGATGATCTTCATCTATAACCCTAGAAAACATGCAGAAGTCTCGATTTCCCAAACATCAGTGCCAGATACGGGCAAAATCGAAATGTAACACAGATAAGAAATAGAATGCAACGGCAAGTTCCAGACCTGGGGCCTAAAAACGACTGCTACAAACCCTAGATCTTCGATCAGAGCTTGCCGAAGCTTTACTTTGGAGAATCGCCATTTCATTCGATCATCTTGCTCTAAAAAGATCTCTTTTTGATGAAGAAGGGAAGAACGTGGGGGTAAAAGGCAAAAAGGAAAAAGAACAGAGATGTGAATCCGGACGGATGCACCAGAACCTACCCAACGCTTCTTTTTCTACCTTTTGGAAAAGGATGGGAGCGGGACGAAGTCGCACGTGGCAAGACTGCGGTCGGGCTCGCACATGTGAGGACCTCTGTCGTCTTTTCGACGACGAAATCTCGCGCGATTTTCTAGTTTTTCGTCGTGATGAGCTTTGAAAATTATTTCGCGGGATTTTCAGACTAATGATCAGATGTCGTGCTTTTGAGCGACAGAGATCATCTGAACCATTCATCTTGATCTTTAGCAATGTAGTATCTGTATCATTATATTCGGTTGGTGCTGAACCGATTGTTTCTTTTCCTTTCTGCATCTGGACCCATTTGATATTTTGTCTTAAAATAGTTAAAATTTAAATATTTTTCACTAAGTTGTTCATATAATAATATCAAGGGTTGGCCGAGAGTTCAGACCACGTTTTCTCCATCTTTTGCAACAAAAGATCTTGATATTTACCCTTAGTTCCCCTCTTTTCAGAAATTGAAGATTTAGTCCAATAGTGCTCTGTCCCACGGGCCACAGGGGATTTACCTACCTTCCCTCTAAGCCAGAAGGGACTAGTCCAGCACAAAGGACTATGACACCTGATAAGTCCACAAAATTGTACTTCTCATTCATCATTTCATGTTACTTTGTGGACTTAATTAAGGTAATTTGCACTAAATTTAATAGAATTTTATAATTTCATGCATTTGAGCATTAAAGTTGGAATTTTATTCAAAATCATCAATCTTGCATGAATTTTATGAAATCATTGGTTTACATCATCATCTTAGTGTCACGCAAATTAACATTTTGATTCTTGCATTATCAATTAGTTCATGAAAAATCATCCAATGGTGCATTCATGTGCATGATCTCATTCGGGTCCCATGCATGACATTTATGAATTTTAAACATGTTATGGATAAATTATTATTTTTATTTTTGTAGGGAATCTTCAGCTAATTGTGACCCGCCTTGAAAAGAAATTCACAAAGACTATCCAAGCCATGCCACTTCAAGGTGTATGTACTCCCCATGTGGTTCCACACCATGTCAATCTTTGCTACAAATTCAATTTCAGATTTGTTTGAAGAACTTATCAAAGAAAGTGGGCACATTCATGAGGATTTGCTAAAAGTAAAATTTAGAAGGTGTGCAAGGAGTTTACAAAAATAGCTTTGGAAGATTCTCTCCAATAATCTCTACCATTATTTGCCAAATCTTGTAAGCTTGAAAAACAAGAAGAAGACTTACTAAAGAAGGAAGATTCTTATCCTAAAAAATAGGATTTTGAGAGAAAGAATAGGGAGCTCATGCCCTATTTAAACACTCCCACACGTCAACCATCTGTCTTTATTAGTTTATTCTCTCCTTTTCACACCTTCTCTTCCTTTCTTCTTTTCTCCATTATTTTATTTTGGTAGCCTTGATTCTCTCCATGAATCTCTACCATTATTTGCCAAATCTTGTAAGCTTGAAAAACAAGAAGAAGACTTACCAAAGAAGGAAGATTCTTATGCTAAAAAAGAGGATTTAGAGAGAAAGAATAGGGAGCTCATGTCCTATTTAAACACTCCCACAGTCCAAACAAAAAATAACCATCTTTCTTTATTAGTTTATTGTCTCATTTTCACACCTTCTCTTCCTTATTTCTTTTCTCCATTATTTTATTTTGGTAGCCTTGGGCCATGTCCAAGGATTTATTTTAAAGGAGAATCTTTCTTAAGGAGAAGTTGTAATTGTCATGAAATATTTAATGAAAATCATATCTTTTGCAACGGAGGAGTAAATTCTTTTGGATCGGAGCATAAAGTGAAGTTAAGTGATTTTATTTTCATGCTATGTCTTTAATTTAATCTTTATGTCTCTATGATGCATGTTTAGTAGAATAATAGATCTGCCTTCGCGCCGCAAGCAAACGTCCGCTTTATATTTTAAATAAATTTATTTTTGATCGGTTAATCTTCTTTTGATAGAATATACTTAGGTTTTTATGCCTTTGATATTTTATGCTTAATTTATTAACTGACACTCAAAGTAATTTATATTTTACGAGGTGATGGAGATCTTGGGTTCTTCTGCTTAAGAATTGAATTTTAAAAATAATATCTTCCGCATCAGAAACATTGAGTTGTTTCTGATCTAAGTTATTTGCAAGGCAAAATATTAAATTAAAGTATGTGGTTTGAGAATTGAAATTAATTAATTGACTCTTTGTTGCTCTTATCTACTTTTATCATTATTGTTATCCGATCATCTTGCAAAGTGGTTTTATCTTTCATTCAAATCTTGATCTGTTTTTATATTCATTATAAAAAAAATCAGATTTTAATATAAAAAAATATTTCAGCAGCGTTTCCTGTGAAATTCGACCTGTACTTGCCACTGTCTCAAAAAGACAGTTGTACACTTCCAGTATTAAAAGATTGAATTTAAATTTCACATCAACACTCTCCGTCAGGAAAAAAAAAAAAAAAAAAAAAAAAGTTATTCATATAAAAAAGGCGTGATATGGCACAGTCGTAAATATCACTAGAATGAACAATTCTTTGAAAATACTCAAACTTAAACATTCATGGACGAATTTAAGATATAAAGATAGTTTTTTTCTTTTTTGGTAAATAAAATATAAAGATAGTTGATATCCCTTGTTTTTTATTAGTATGATATGGATCCTTGGGCCGTTAGTTTTCCAATAAGATTTTGTTTGAAATGATTTTTCTCCGTCATTGATGGTGCGAGATGATTTTGCAAAGAGTCTTACCCACTTGGGGATATATTTGGACCCCAATCACAAAGAAGCAGTTCTCATTACTTTAGCTAGTTGGTTGTTCAAAATATAACTATTTCTTCCTCTCCCTTCTTCTTTTTCCCGTTCTTTTGTTTTTAAGATGGCAGTGTCGATTTATAAGGAGTGCCACTTGACGCGCATGCTTGTTTTCCTTTATTAGGATTCGACCCGTGTTCTTTCTACGATGCAGGTGTCCAGCAGCAGGTTGACGTTTCATGTCCGACTTCTGATACTGCAAACATTGCAGGAGCTACGCTGTAAATTTCCTGTCACAAATTGAGGGTGCAGATCGCTTTTGGCATACATAGACTTTTATGCTCTATGTATAGCATCTATAGTGAGACCCATCTTGCCATCAATTTAGATTATTACTAGTAGCAACCGCTTGTGTAATAAAACTTAACTAGTCCAATAATCTATATTCAGCATGGTTTCTCACTGGACAATAAAATAAATAATTACATATTAAACAAGTTGAACAACTAAATACGAGTGGTTTGATGAAAAAACATGAGTTGGTAGTTGCATGAATAATTATATAATCGTCGGTCAAAATTAAATCCAAAACTTCTTAATTTAATATAATTTAATGGCCCTATTGGATAGCTATTAATCAAATGGTAAACTAACCCCCGTTTGTGTGATAAACCTTATACCCACTTATTTACATGGAATTTAATTTTTAGGAATTTTAAAATGGGTCAAAATTAAAGAAACAAAGGAGAGATCCACAATGAGTCATCGCATCAAATAATCCCCCATCGCATCAAATGATTATATCTCAACAGTTGTCTTGCACTGTGCAAGATAAGCTGTGGATCAGTGCTCCTGCAGTCCAGTATTGTTTCATTTTTGTAAGGAGGTCCACCATGCTCCTCCCTTTTTATTACGTTTTTGACCACGGGGTATAAAATATTCTATATTTTTTAAAATGGTGTTGACCAAAAGTATATCCCAAATATGGATATCATATAGGTAGCTTTTTTTTTTCACTTTCATCCTTTTTGTGTGATATTGCAAATATTTGTGATATCGCATAAACTGAAGAGTCATTATATAAACTACTCGTTTTCCCTCTCTTTTTTTCCTCCGTTTGTAGCAAAAAGCAAGTTGTTTTTCCTCATTGTTTTCATGTGACTGTCTTCATCTTTAGAGGAGGCTCTCAAGAGGATGAATCAATCGCTCTTTCATTTCTCCAAAGGCATTCAGATGATTCTTCTTACACAATATTTGGACATTGTTTGGAATTTTTTGTATACTCTGTCAAATGTTATATTAAAAATGGTTGGGCATTGAGACACCAAAAACTTATGGTCATGGAGATCCTTTGAAATTTATTCTTAATTTTTTTGTTTGATTGTATTAGATGAACAAAAGATATGAAAGATGAAGACAGCCACATGAAAATAATGAGGGAAAACGACTTGCTTTTTGCTACAAACGGAGGAAAAAAAGGGAGGGAAAACGAGCAGCTCATATAATGACTCTTTAGTTTATGCGATGTCGCAAATATTTGCAACATCGCACAAAAAGGGTAAAAGTGGAGAAAAAAAAGAGGCTCTCTGTACGATACTCATATTTGCGATATACTTTTGATCAACACCATTTCAAGGAATACAGGGCGGTCAAAAGCCCTTTTTTATATAACATACCCTTTCCAAGCAAAAAAAAAAAATGACCTATGGGTTTTATCTTTTATGCCAATCTCAGTGTACTAGAGTATTAGATTAAAATAAAAGAAAGGGTGCATTTTGGGACTATTAAACTTTGAGGGTTATTAATAAGGGGGAATTTACTTAAACGGAGTGCTATACAGTATTCGGGTGTTTTTTCCTAGTTTGGCATATTGGAATGCATGATGATCATAGAAGTTCATTGGATAGAAAGACTTATATGAAGCCTATCTATATAAAAATTCTTGAGTACATAAGATCATCCGAACCTTTTGATCCATGACATTAAAATTTAATAGTTTAGAGACATCTTTTTAGCATGATTTCAATCCGACAGCGATGAAAAGTTGGATGAGTGTCAAACTTTGACTAATGGTTATTCATGGGGTTTGTGCTTACAAAAAGCCTAAATTGTATCAATATGAGCCCCCGTGGCAAAAAAAAAAAAGGGTAGAAAAAAGGTCATTTTTAAAGTGGGGCATTTTCTAAAATTTCCAAACTTATATATATATATATGGGTTGGTCCCACTTTAATGTTTTGATTCCCCACTTCATCAATCATTCGAAAGCCTTAAGTGGGTCCCATAGGACTTCTCGCATCGCATGCGAGACATCCGCACCTGAGGACGGCCCTAGTATCTAATCTCCAACCTGCCAAAATCTTAAGTTTCCATGAACAATGAGTTTAAAGAAACTGCCCTTGCGCCTCAAAATTCAACAGTGGTTGTGAAAACAGGGAGTTGGTTATAGAGTTAGGCGTGTGCGGCGGGTTTGGGGAATAGCCATATTTTCTTTCCCTATGCAGTCTCTCCCATCTTGTCTTTCTCCTCACAGTTCTTTTTAAATCCTAACTACCACCTGCCCTAATGTTTGAACTCTCCCCTCATTCCTATCTTGAATGTTAGACCTATTAAAAATAAAATTTTACTTTAATCATGCCCAATGAAGAAAGGAGAAGCCTCTTCATAAAGTGGGCCAAACTTAATAATGTGAAGAGCTACAATCCCATGACTGTTCAAAGACAGTCTTCTGTATTTCTTAAGAAAGGAAATCATTACTATTTTGGATAGCATGAACCAAACGTAATTTTGGTAGCCAATACAGTGGAAGTGTCCTGAAATTATGCAATAAAGAAAGAAGGAATCAGCATGATGCTGAAACGAGAAATCTACAAAGAAGGCAGCAAAAGAAATGGTCTTCGTATCCTACTGCTGTGACCGTGCAATCTCGCATGGTTTGGGAGTATCGACAATTCGACATACGCCGAGTGCATTCCTGTGCATTTATTTCACTGAAACATGGATCCATGCATGTGGAATTGGCACCTCATGTGAACCTATTTGGATTTTCACGGATTGATTTCAGGTCATTCGATTTTACATTTGGGGCATTGTGGTCGTCGTGATCATAATTAAAGCTTTGTCATTACATGAATTCTGATTTTCCATTTCACATCTATCCATTTCATGAATTTTGTTTCTCCATTTCACATCTATCCATTTCATTTTACTATATTTGTACTAATTTTTTGGGAGTTTGGATAATTTAGGTCCATTTGATTGAGAAATTAGTAGAAACAGAGTAAAAGAAATTACCTCATAGGTCAAAAAATTGAGAATTTTTCACGCAGCTAAATTGACAAACAAGGCAAATAGCAAAAGATTCCTTTGGGCATATATCATGGCACATGGATTTTAGACGTGCCAACTCAACTTCTTCCATGAAGGGCAAATTCAGGATTCAATTTCAGACTCCCATCCTTGAAAATGACAATTCCATTCAATGGTGTACAGGTAAAATACCACATTGATAAGATCCTCGCTAGAGAACTCCCACGAAGATTTAAAAACAAAAACTTTATGTGGGGCCCATTACGGTGCATGACAATCATGAAATGTCGTTGGATGAAAAGATCTAGATAAGACTCTTATATGTAAAATCTCAACTCCGTCAGAACATTCTAACCCCTTTAATCCACGACTCTTAAGTTTAACAATTTTAGAGGCATCATTTTATTAGGAGTTTAATTCAACTAGAAGTAAAAATTGGATGAGCGTCAAATTTGGATTTGTGTTAATTGATGGTGGGATAGTGTGTGCGAAAATAATAGATAGACTCAAAGCGGGCTTCACACTCTAAAAAACAGGAGAGCAAAAATGGCATGTTTTTAAATCATATCTTTTTAATTTCTCATGTATATATAGGGAGATGCTCACACGAGAGCATCTTTCACCTTTCTATATGAGAGAATGGATGTGAGGCCCACCACCTTATCTCTCATATAGTAAGGTGAGAGATGCTTTTAAGAGATGCGGGCCCCCACCTCATCTCTCATATAATAAGTTGAGAGATGTTCTCACACGAGCATCTCCTATATATATATACGCGCGTGTGGTTTTATGCACATGCTCGATCATTTTTTAGAAAAAAAATGTCATTTTTAGTTGGACCCACTGGGATGCATGATGATCATAAAAGTCCATTCGACGAACAAATCTATATGAGACCCATCTATATTCAAAATTTTGATTCCATAAAATCATCTAACCTTTTGATTCATACCTTTAAGATTGAATGGTTTAGAGACATCGTTTTATTATGATTTCAATCTAATGGTGAGGGAAATGACAAAAAAAAAAAAAATGATAAAAAAATGATGTTTTTAAAGTGGGGTGTTTTGGAGAATTCCCCTCCCACTCTAAGTGTGCTTATATGGGTACTTATGCTAGCTTTATTCACCATAAGATGAATACCATCATTAATAAGTACCATTAACAATGCGTAAAAAACTATATTAATCACATTAATTTTTACATGATCAATCTAACGGTGAGTCCAACTTTTATCACGGTAAGAACTTAGACACATATCATCCATGACAATGACAATCAAATTGAATGGCTCGGATTTTCAATAAACAAGCCCCACTCTAGAGTTTCAATTAATCAAACTCAGGATTTTTCCAAGTGATAAACACAGAGAATCCCTACTCATTCACTAACCGTCCAGATCCCTTGACTTATATAGTCATAACAAACACTTCACAGTTCCCATACTCTTCACTCCTCTTTTCCCTCCCATTTTTCTTTTGACTCTTCTCCCTCTCCGTCATTTCCCAAGATCCTCTCCTATCATTTCGCTTCCCTTCTCTCGCGCGGAAATGGGCGACGAAATCGAACTCTCGACAGCACCTGCAACGCAAGAACCGCTTCTTCTTCTCCTCCATCCGAGAAGAGAAACCTTCGAACACGGCCTCCTCCTCCCCCTCTCGAACCTCGTCTTCTCCGGCGGAACCCAAAACCTAGCCCCTCTCAAGGCCAAGCTCCTCAGCGCCGCCTCCTCTCCGCCTCGCGTCGACGCCCTCGCCATCTCCAAAACCCTCGAGATCGCCCTCGACCACGCCCTCCTCATCCTCGAAACCCTCGCCGCCGTCATCCCCTCCGATTCCGATCAGCCCGCTGCTGCCAATCGGAATGACGAGATCAGCGTCGACGTCGACGATCTCATTCTCTTCTTCTACCTTCAATCCTACAGAAGACTCTTGCCAAGGCCGCAGTCGCACAACGACTCTGCTTCGGTCGCAGATGTTATGCCCATGCCCTCGACGTCTGCCTTCGATGAATGCCTCTCCCTCCTCTCATCAACTCAGGTTTTGTTTTTCTTCTTTACTTTACTTTTGTTGCTTTGAGTTTTACTTCTCTTTTCTGTTGTTATCTAGTTCAAGATTTTGGGCTCTTTTGCCTTCTTGGTATTAAATTCATAGTAAATGATGTTTTATCAGAGTATTGGAGAGGTGAGGAGTGGAATGCCTGAAAAGTTGTGTAAGTTTCAATTCTAGTTCAAGATTTTGGGACATTTTGTCTCCTTGGTATTGAATTCCTAGGAATGCATATGGTAAATGACGTTTTATAGGTGAGGAGTGGAATGCCTGAAAAGTTGTGTCAATTTTAATTTTAGTTCAAGATATTGTCCTCTTTTTCCTTCTTGCCATTGGATTCATAGGAATTCAAAAGAGGCTTTATCAGAGTATTGAAGAAGTGGGAGTGAAATGCCTGGAAAGTTGTGTAAATTTCAATTATAGTTCAAGATTTTGTGCTCTTATGCCTTCTTGGTATTGAATTCTTAGGAATTCATTGTAAATGAAGTTTAATTTTATCAAATTATTGAAGAGGTTAGGAGTGGAATGCCTGAAAAGTTGTCTGAATAAGTGAATTTCAATTCTAGTTCAAGATTTTGTGCTCTTTTGCCTTCTTGGTCCTGGATTTATCGGAATTCACAGTAAAAGATTTTTTTTTTTATCAAAGTATTGAAGAGGTGAGGAGTGCAATGTCTAAGGTGGGGATGGAGATGGGACCATCACTTTCCTAGGGTTTATTTTACTAGGGTGATGGCTGGGTAATCATTTGGAGATGGTTGGAGGTCCCTTGTGGATCTTCAACTTTAATCCTAAAGCCTCTTTGACAGAAAGGTGCAAAAGAGATGCAGATCTAAACATTCAGGCTGAATTATATAGATCTTTATCAAATCAGTTTTTAATATATGCATGACCTCTTGTCAATTCTCAGCTCGTGCACAGCAGTGGCAGGCGGGTTTTGCCATCAGAAGCTGAAGAAGAGGCCTATCAGCTATCTTATCTGAAGAAGCACTTGGCTAACATAATTGCTCTCTTGGCGGAGCCTGCCGGTGGTGAAGATGAGCAATCCCTGGTTAGTATACTTGGAACTTGCATAGTTTTATTTATTTATGTATTTTTCTTTTACCCCTTCATCGTAGCTTAATATGGTCTCAAAACTGAAGTTTATTTGGCTGTTTAGTTTTGAGAGAGATGATTAATCTTGACGCTTGAGTGAAACCAACATCAATGGAGAAGAATGAGAGTTCAGATTCCTTTTGTTTAAGATTGGATGTAAATTGCAATCCACGATGGTGATGAGAAGATATTTTTGCCCTTTCATACTCTAGGTAGTTGTATCTCAAATATTATTGGGAAACAAAATGCTAGCTTGTTCTAGTTTCAATCTTGTTCATTTGCAAGGGAGACCATAAGCTGTTTTATGAACATGTCTGTTCTATATATTCCTTATGGTATTGCCTCAATAAAGATAGTCCACTATTACAATTCCTTGTAAACATGTCTGTTGTTGTCGTCATCAATACACTTTCCAATTAGTAACATTTTGGCAGTGTGGAAATTGTGATTCTTGGCTGTTTCATACATCATATTCATTAAAAGTGTGTCCTGAATGAAATGAACACTGCAAACATGTATGATTTACAATGATCCAAATGCTGCCCCAACGAGTAATTATGCATAATTTAAAATGATCCAAATGCTGCCACAACGAGTAATTTTCTGATACTGCACAACACACTCAGTAGATGAATGAGTATGGAACTGTTATTTTCACCTAACCTAACACACAAAACTTGGGTTGGTGGAGAATTGGAAACAAAATAAACTGCAGAAAGATAAATTTGTCGATAGTCAAAAACTTGATAGGCCCAGTGTCTTTTTTTGATCGGTTGATAGGCCCAGTGTTTTAGATTGATAGTTTCTTACCATTGGCAAGAAGGACCTGTTGTTCTATATTTTAAAGTTGGGAATTATTTAGACCATTAATTTTCAGCTGTGATTGAAAGCAACTGAGTCTACAAGCCAAGCAGAAGTAGAATCAACAAATAAGGAAGGAAGCATTTCACTAAAATATACTCGACAGAGAGAGCTGATGTAACGCCCCACCCCTTACCCATGCATGATATTGTCCGCTTTGGCCCACTGGCCTCACGGTTTTGCTTCTGATGGGCTTCAACCCATCAAAAGGCCTCATGCTAAGTAAGGGTGTAAGCTCTACATATAATTACATTCCACCCCCCTTAAGGCTGCACGTCCCTGTGCAGTAGCCTGCCAGCCCCTGTAGCCTGCCAGCCCTCTTGGCCCGCCCACATGGAAGCCCGCCCACTTGCACCAGACCACGGCAGGGGACCCACACTCGAACTAGTCGAGAGTCGGCTCTGATACCATTTGTAACGCCCCACCCCTTACCCATGCATGATATTGTCCGCTTTGGCCCACTGGCCTCACGGTTTTGCTTCTGATGGGCTTCAACCCATCAAAAGGCCTCATGCTAAGTAAGGGTGTAAGCTCTACATATAATCCCATTCACTTTCCTCTCTATAGTCGATGTGGGACTCCTGGGCGTCACAGCTGAGGCAACTAAATAAGTAACAGACTCAAATCATTTTGTTTGATCTTCCTGGGTCATCAGGTGCTCTCAAATAGAAATGCGATCTGTTCTTTCACAATGGGCATATTGACTCTTCTTCTTTCAATTAATATGACCCACTGCATCTCCTTATCCCTTTATTTTCCTTAGTCCTGAAGCAGTGTTATTCTCGGATCCAATGGTAGGAACCAGGAAAGCTTGGGATTAAGTTTCTTTCTTTCTGCTAGGATGATACTCTTAGCTCTTCTTTAAGTGGTTCTGAGACACGTGTATCTGGATGCGAGGGGAGTCTATCTGTTCCTACTTGCAGCTCTAGCTGATTCAATCTCTAGATACAAATTCATAACAGACTGTTAGACATGTGATTCTTTTTGTATTTCAAGCGCTTCCATCACCGCTAACATACCCTTTGGCACTGATTGAAGAAGCATAGTATTTTCTGCTCCATAAGTCCTGAACACCATTATAGCAATTCCAAGTTGAGACAAAATCTCCTTGCCTTGTTCACTTTTAATATGACATTTTAAGATAAGCCGGCATTTCCTGTGACTGTTAAGTCAGTCCTATATTTTGGTCAATGGAATTCAATACCCAAGTGACTACCTTAAAATGATTTTGAAGCCATTTGGCTTTAAGTTTTCGCTCCTCAAAATTTTTGGTTGTTTTGCTTCAACAAAATGTTTTAAGTGATAGGGTCATTGCCTGTGCTTTCCCCCCTTTTTATTTCTCGTCGAATCTAACAGAGTTAGGTTCAGTTTTATTCATCTTGAAAAGGAGATCCTTCAGATTCTCATATTGAATATCAATGATTAGTCTATGGAAGAAAGTTCTCAACAGAAGAAATGCCAAGAACAAATTCCTTCAAATTGGATTTCAGCCTTCACAGGATATAGAAATTTAATCTATAAAATATGGTGTTCACAGTTCAAGTTCCATTCCAGTACGGCTATTAAGGTAGTCATAGGAAAGTATCAAGTGTTTTAAAAGACAAGTTCAGACAGTCTTTAAAACAAGAGTATTCTAAAAAATGTTAATCAGATCAAAGTCAAACAGAGATGAAATTGCGTTAAATTAGGTTACATCCAGAAAATACTTAGAGAGCAGGATCACCAGAAAGGATAGGAGTGTCCATACTGTTTTCCAACCAAAACTGACAAAATCCCTCCTAAATAGAACATTTTCCCCTATCAGAGATTATAGTGATTATCTCTAGTAGAAACCTCAGTCCTCGTAGATAGGAGTGTTCATGGGCCGGGTTGGGCCAGGCTGAATCCAGGCCTGGCCCAACTTAGAAACACAGGCCCCTATCTGGCCCAAGCCTGACACCGGCCATTAATGTCAGGCCTAAGCCCACCCATTTAGTCAATCGGGCTGGGCCAGGCCGGGCTAAGCGGATCCAGGTTTTTACAATTGTATGGTTTTCTAGCAATTATTTGGACAAAATATCACTAAACTACAAGCGGGCTGGGCTGGGCTTTGTCCTTTCGGTCCCTAAATCCAAGCTCGGCCCAAATATTAAACTGGTTATATATATTCAGGACCAGCCCAAAGAGGCTGGGCCCAGGCCACGAGCATCTCTACTTGTAGATTTTGACCCAAAATCCTAGGGATTATGAAATCTAATCAGACTATTTTAGTTTTGCTCAAAAGTTGTAATGCACTGATCTACATAAACAAAAACTATTATATAAAGGGGTCTCTAAAAAGCTCCACAAAATGATATCTTGGCCTTGTCCTGCTTATACACAATTGATCCAGCAGAGGGGGCTGGTGCAGGCCATGGGCAAAAATCATCCTAAAGACCAGTATCGGCCCAGTCAACCAAAAGCGGCCCATGACTTAAGTGTTTTAACTAGTCACATGTTGAATGAGGGTATTATGGTCATCTCACATGCCCAATTCTTATTTTAGGAAGTTTTATCTTGTGAGAATCAACTAATCCTTGCATGGACTCCATTGGCATGGCTCCAAGAAGTATGTGAAGACTCCACTTTGATCCATCCTCCATTAATTAATTTTGATACCATAGCAAATAAGATCCTATGGTTTGTCTTGTTTTGATTCCCTTATCTTAGATTAGGGTTTCCTTTGGTTTTTCCCAGAGAAAAAATAATCATCTGAATAGCTCCCTGTTTTTACTTTCAATTCCATTCAAGTTTGTGTCGCAATTTGGTTTTTTATTGTTTTGATCGGCGAACTACTCCTGCTATTATTGTGCTAAACTATTTTTGGATTCATATTAAATCCTAAACCATAACTCTACAATATGCCTTTCAAATCCAGCACAAATCAGCCCCACCAAACCTTTTGACAAAATCAACTCTGATTAAATTTTTCCAGTTACAGGAGCTGTATTATTGCAGTCCCTGAACCAGCCCACAAACCCATCCCCTTACATCTTTAAAAGCCCCCCATTTAATTAAAGCCTTAATTCTTACCTTCTGTCGATTGTCCAAAAGGCCCAACCCAGCTCGTGTAAATTTATTTATTTATTTTGATAGGTAGCTTGTGCAAAATCTCAATCCTATCAGGGAGAGGAAGCTGCCAACTGAAAATTTGTTACCACCAAGATTTCTGGTGTTCATCTTCTTGTCCTCACAAAAAGAAAATTCTTGGAGCTGTCTCATTTATTTGGACATTTCTGATAAAAGGATGTATTTCTAATTTTATGTTTGCTATCTGTGCTGTTTCCAATTACGTTGGAGACAATTCAATCCCTATATGGATTGTAACTTCATTAGGCTCTTTATTTTTTTTTGGTTCATGAGGATGGATTGGACTTGGATTAATATGGTTTAGGTAGGATGAAGATATTCATATCATGATTCTGTTTGAGGGGCTGCCTATCTCATACATTTCTATCTTAATAAGTAATGATTTTCTTTTACCCGTGATACTGTTAGTGGAAATATTTTCTTCTATACATTTTCTTACATTGAAAGATAAGTTTTCTTCTTACTGTTTAGACTATATACGGCTCTCTCTCTCTCTCTCTCTCTCTCTCTCTCTCTCTCTCTCTCTCTCTCTCTCTCTCTCTCTCTCTCTAATGCCAGTCCTTTGCAAATATAAAGTGTTTATCTGTTCTTTCATGTAGGTTTTGACCTTAGAAAAGTTTGAGCGCCTTGGGTTTCTCATTCAGTTTGGTGAAAATGGGTCGGAAGTGGTTCCATTGAGCCAGGCAGCAACGTTTTTTGCAAATTCAGATCCAGTCATGCCTCCTGTTTCTTTTCCTGCAGGACAAGTTCTTTACTGGCTTCTGCGAAATATAGGCACTTCTTTGGTACATATTGCTAATAAGAAGGTTTCAACAAAAGAAAGTGTCCCCTCCAGAGCCTTTGATCTGGATGTCACTATGGATGACGCCAACACAAGTCATTCGGGGGGGCAAAATAGTTCCCCACCGAGTAGGACCCCCTCAAATAGCGATGCGGCATATTCTAGGAGTCAAACTTTTGTGGAGGGATTTTCTAAAGCTTGTATTGTAAAGCAGGCATGTGATATCAAAGGATGTTCAGTAAAGGTGAGTATAAGTATCAAAACTTTAAGAAATTAGATAAAATTGAAAATTTTCCTCGATAAGCCTAGACATGCCATGAATTTTGAGGTAGCTTGAATGACAGATATGAACTTCTCCATGATCACTGTCTGAAATGCTACATGCATATGTCTAGAGCATGAAAGCTTTGCTTCATGAATCATACTCATGTTACTTATTATTTCTTGTCTCATGTTTAATTGTTTCAATGCAGATTCTTAATTGTCATGATTCGATGATTTACATACTAGCACCTCTTAGATATGCTACTGTTTATGGATGTTCTGATGCAACTATTGTTCTTGGAGCCATTGGTAAGGTATGCATGATTTCATGACTTTTCTATACCAATTTATGATTGTTTTCATGAGGTCACAGAATTAAACAATCAATTTATTTGAATGTTCTTTGTCTGATAATTTACAGTTTATTTAGTCTATATTAATTTCTATATCTTTATCCTTCATATCTGACTACATATCATCTTAGATTTCCGGGCTACATACTGAATGATGCACTCGTGAATAGTGATCTACTGATCTGCAAGTGGGTCCCCATAAAACATACAATGAGTCAAGTTGTGTGCAAGTCTCGTTCCCACTAGGGAGCAGATATTTGATATATTGCTGAAGCAAACCCTAGAGGGTTTGGGTCGAAAGCTCCGAGGCACGTAAAACAATGTTTCCAAAGAGACTCACAGGGAGGACAAATGCCAAAGATAAACCCACAAAATAATTTTTTTTTATTGAACTGTTAACAATCTTTAACTTTCTACAATGCTCATATAAATAGGAGATCAAACCCTATGATCAAAGGACTCCTAAGTCCTAACCAAAGTAGGAAACTAAATAGAATTAGAAAGCTAATCCTAACTACCAGTCATTAGGGAAATAAAACCCAAATAAAGACTCCTATTTGGAACTAGAAGGCTAATCCTAATTACAATTTACAACTCAGTAGGAAAACAAAACAAGAAAATTTCCTAAACTTTCTTGGGTCTCGCACTTGGGCCACACGTCTAGTTGCAATGGTTCATTGGCTTTACGTCACTCTCCCCTGGTTGCAGGAGAGTTCGACCACAAATTCAAGTTCTATTTGGTTTCCTCTATAGTACTTGAAGCACTTCTTTTGCAACATCTGCCTTTGATATTTTCTTTGGTGATTCTGGCTTCATAGGATGTGTGTGACGGGTTTTTCATTGTGAACAAATATATATGTATTCTCCTGCATCCAATGGGTTCTATTCTTGTTGTACATCAACAATGCAACAGTTAGATGCAGATAGATCTATGAAATAGCAATATAGCACATCAAGAATCTTTCAAGAATCCTAGGATCTAATGACAATAAAATATAAGAGAAAGATTCCAAAACTCCAGTCATTTTCATTTTTCTTCTTTGATAAGTGACATGATTTGAGCCTGCAACCCTGAGGTGTTGGCAGTGAGCACCTTCAAACAGTTCAACAGGAGCTTGTCCCTCCCCATGTTATCTATTTGCTACAACTCGTGTACAACAGTGTTTCCAAAAGCTTGTGTCCTGTTATAAAACCTTTATAACTTACTTTCTTCATAAGCTCAAATTAGGGCTCCAAGGGTCCAACCTATGGAAGTCTCCCCTATTAAACACTGAGAAAAGAAAATATCATTCATGTTTCCATATGAACTTGCAGTCACAAGCATCTGTATTTTTTGTCAGTTGTTGTCTTGTTAATGCAAACCCTAGAAGGGTTTCGATTGAAGTGCCGAAGCATAGAAAAGATGTCTTTGAGAGAATCTTACAAAGAGGAATGAACCTTAGAGAAAACTCCATCCACGGAGGAAAATTTTATCAATCTCCAAAACCGTCTTCCTTCTTGCCCTACATAAAGAAAAAAAAAACCCACACTCAAAATATTTTGATGGATATGGGAAACTACTCCTAATCTCAAAAAAGTCCCTTCTAGGGGGAAACTACTGCTACTACCCTAATCCAACTTCTGTTAAGAAGCCCTAATCAGAGAAATAAATAAAGATACTAAACTATGGAGGAAGAAGTCCCTTGTCTTTGGGGTTTGTTCATTAGACTCCTTTCTATGGGTCCCACTTGTGGGGCATGGGCCTAACTGTCGGCTCATGATCTTTGCATCAGTTGCATTTAGTTTCAAGATGTTTGGTGTTGATTTCTTATAGATAGAAGTTAAATGGCTGACATGGAGAGAGGCTGACTTTAGTTTCCATCATCACGTTACCACCATTCCAATTGTATGATTCATAATTCACTATTGCTTTACAATGATCTGTAGCTAAATGAATGGTTCTGTAACTTGTGTGGGTTTGGTTTGTGGACTTCCTAATTTTTATGTAGCTTTGAGGATTCTCTTCACATTTGATTTTCATATTCAGCTGCTGTTTGCTACTAATGTGGTAGAGCTTGCTATTGGCTATTATCTTAAAGCAGGCAGAGCATGTGGTGTGGGATGCATGTTGCTATTAGTTAGGTTTATGCTTAATCTGAATTGTCAATCTATTTCATTCTTGATTTTACAGTCTGTAAGAGTGGATCACTGTGAAAGGGTACAACTGATTGCAGCTGCAAAACGCATCTCTATTTCAAATTGCCGTGAATGTGTGTTTTTCTTGGGGGTTAATCAACGACCAGTTCTCCTGGGGGATAACCATATGCTGCAGGTGAGAACTGTGATGGTTGTCATTTTGTTTGTGTGTTTTGACTTTGCTTTCCTGCAACGCTGTACTGTTTTTAGTCCTTCTCTTATCCAATTGCTGAAAAAATGATTATGACATCATATCCATTTTCAAATATGAAAGTTGTATATATCTTGTTCTTTCATCTGTAACTATGCTTCTCAGGTTATAACTGAGGTGATATTGTTCAGGAACAATCAGTTTAATCCTTTTGTTTGGGTTCCATTGATTGTTCAGTAACATATTATATGCTTTTACCCTTTTCATGTAACGTGTTTCTCCATGTTAATTACAATGCTTGTTCAGTTTGTTGATGTGTTGTGCATTTTGAATGACTTTTTCCCGAAGTTAACGTGACAAGAACCTGTGATATGACTGAATAGCTTCCAACTATGCTATGGGCTCTGATCATGCAGTTTTTCTTTTTGGTAGTTTTCATCGGTTCAGTTGTTCATGTAGCTACCAGTTAGGGATGTAGATGTGTTGGGTTCAGGTTGGGTCAATGGTGGACTTGTACCTGGACCTGACTGCGGTTAGGTTTATATAACTGAACTCAAACATGACCTTACCTGATGGTTCTAATTGCATCCAGCTCCCAATTCAGGCTCGATTTAAATTAAAATCCACTAAAACATTTGATTTGGGAGGTTCTTATTAAGTTTGAAGCAATGACCTAGCATTAGAACCACAGAGCACCCCACCAACTTTGCTGCAAGCTGTTGATGGTTCAATATTCAAATATAATATTATTAATATACTATCTATAATATATTTTATCTAATATATCTTATTGTTATACCAACATAGTTGGGAGTTGGGACAAGGGTTTGATGATGATGATGATCTTATTGTTATACATATTACTCGGGTACTACACATTTAGGTGTGGAGTGTGGACCCTGCTGGACCTGGACCCAATTGAATCAGGTCCAAAAAGGTGTCTGTATGCAGTTTTGTGGGGTCTGGTCCTTAGCCTAACATTGTAATCGGAGGTCCATTAATGCCCCCACTACCTGTGACCTTGTGATATGATCCATGTTCCAATAGATGGTCTTGAGGTCCACAGACCACAATAGATATAATTGACACTTAATTTTGTGCTGAATCTTTGATAACACCAGAAATGACTCTTGTAGGTGTACTTTTGTATCATCGTGCAAATCAAATTGGATATAATCATGTGTATTCTCTGTGGGTACTGGAACATATTGTATTTTTTTTTAGTTTTTATTTTATTATATTTTGTTCATCAGGTGGCACCACACAACACTTTCTATTCACAGTTGGAGGAACACATGAATCAAGTTGGCATTGATTGCACGGTTAACAGATGGGACGAGCCTCTGGCGATGGGAATGGTTGATCCACATGGTTCATTATCCTGTTTTGCAAGGGCCTCTGATGTTGAAGCTCTGTCTGCTACATGCCTTGATCCTTCACGGTTCACCAATTTTTTGGTAATACTCATTTTTGTTAGGGTAATGTCTGAAAAAGGTTGGTAGGCTGCATATAATTTCCTGTAGGCTCCCATTGGTGTGAAATCGTGTGAAGCGTTGGGGCTGCACTTGATTTTCTAAACTAATAATAGTGCAGGAGCCTGCTGTTATACAAAGTGGAAATCCAGCAATATGTTGTTTACTGAATACAGAAACATTGCTTTGAGGTCTATTTCATACTTCACAAATGTTGCCACCAGTGTCATACCGTTTTCTTCTTGGCCTTTGCAACCCATTCAATATTCTGTGCCAGCATGAAAGTGTAGTATATTTTAAGTGAATCCTACATGAACTTTGAACTTGAGGTTGTACTAGTTCTTCTTCAATTTTTAGGTTACACATAATCACTACATACAGAATTTTATTGCATACTTTACATGTTTATTGCAGATTCCTAACTGGTTGGGAGGCGAATCAACCCAGTCTGAAAAACTTAGCCCATTTCCATTGCCTGAGATTTTTAAGTCAGCACAGATGAAAAATGTATGTATACAGAAACATACAATCATGCAGATTGTTGCAGGCTCTCTAATGCTCCTGCAGTTTTAATTGATGTCATATATGTTTCCTTTGTTAGTTAATAAGGTTTCTTTCTTGAATATGCTTAAGCTTTTCATACACTTCTATTTGCAATGATACTGCTGTCCACTTGCTTGCATATTGCTTACCTTGACAATCACCACTTTCATAGTCATTGAGTACACTGTACTTTTCAGAATCTGGTTTCAAAAGAAATCAAACAAGCCTTGAGGGATGCACCACTTGACGAGAATCAGAAACGCGAAATGATATCTGCCCTTCACGTTCACTTCAAAGATTGGCTATATGGTAATCACCAGTATGTCCTGTTTACTGTAAATTTTTTTTTCTTTTTTTTTTAACCTGGTAAGATGACTTGAACCCCCAACCTCATGGTTACGATTTGCACAATGAGCACCTTCCAACCATGCTACGAACTCTAGTGAATTTAATTTTCTTTTTCATGATTTCAGATGAGGAAGATATTGTAAAGCTTAACTTCTGTTAATATCGATGAGTTGACCAATTAATGAGAACTTGAACGCTTGATGAAATAGGCTTTCATCCATTAAAACATATAGTAACTACTAACTAATCCCCACCCAAAAACAAAGGAAAATAAATTAATGCAAGACCCTTTTTTGCTCTCAAGCCAGACTGTTCTAGAACAAGCTTGATACACACAAACATACATTATAAATATATTGAACTTTTAGAAGTACACAAATAAATATGAATCAGGGAGGAAAGACATTGCTGATGTAGCAGTTATCTCTATTTACACCCTCCTTCACCAACTTATGCTGCATCCTCATTAGCAGCTATACAAACAAGGTGGAAGAAAGCTCAAATTCGGAGATAGTGGCTTTATTCAGGCTGTTAAATGACTGCTTTAGGTCTTTCTTATCAATAATTCCCTATTTCAAGCCTCTCATTTTCTATTTAAGAGGTGGTCTCATTAGCAGCCCTACAAACAGGGTGGAAGAAAGTTCAAATTGGAAGATACTGACGCTCTGTTAATGGCTGCTTTAGGTCTTGTCATCAATCTTTCCCTATTCAACAGCCTCATTTTCTATTTAAGAGGCAGAGCAATTACTGTATAAAACTTAGTAGGATGGTAAGGAGATGTTTATTAAATTACCAACTAAAAACCTGAAAGTGGCTCATCTAGTGCAGCTACCGGTTATGCTATACAGATCCTTACATGTAATACTGTCCTGCCAATCTACATGGTCCCTGCCTTAGCTTCAGTCACCGGCAAGGACTCTTAAGGACAATAAGAACATGAATTTTCATTTGTTTTTCCAGATACTGCTTTCATGTATTCTAACACACTTTTGTTTAGAAAATTCTTGAGCTGAAGACAAATACTGTATACTGATTCATAAAATGCACAATTACGATATGTCAAAGTTGCTAACTTCCTCTGTTATTTATGCTTAAAATTTTGATTGTGAGACTGATAGCATGGATGCATGCCCAGTGAAAATTGAGACCTATGACAAATGTTAACAAACACAACTTTGAGTGATACACATCGATTTTTTTTCTTCCAGTAAATACAACTTCAAATTCAATTCATGAAACTAGACATTACAGCATCTCTCTTGTATTTAAATGTGCTTTCTAGTTATTTATTGACAGATGACAGCTCCACAGTAGAAAATTTGAAAATTGTTTACAACTATGCAAGCTTATTGATTGTAACATCTCTATTTACATTGACTGAAATAAGTATTTTGTGTACCTAATACCTGTAGTCCTATATTTCAAATATTACCAATATTACCTCCAACCATCCTAAACTACCTGCTTCATGGCAGAAGGTAGAAAATGGCTTTAACTGGATTGATTTTATGCTATGTAACAGCTTCTGGAAATATCCGTCAGCTCTACTGTCTCCGACGTGACTGAATTCATGTTGTGCTATGCTCTGTTCCCTCTGCAAAAATGGATCCCTAGCAATCTATCTCTTCCAGCATTTTCCAAGTTTCTGTCAAGACTACCGAGCCTGCAGAGGCTCTTGTATGATATGGGGACACACATTAACACACCTCTATTAACAGAAGAAAGGAAAGCATTGTGAATGCGATGATGATCTTCCTGTATTTGATGACATCACTTTGGTTAGCTAGAGCGAGGTTTCATTCGGTTCTTTTTTCCTTTTTACTGTTTTCAATGCCGGGTGGATGACTTCGGGTGTGAGTTTCCACATGTACTCTTTTCTGATGCAGAGAGCCATTGCTTCATTTGCCTGGCTGCTCCAGCAAATAGTTAGTTCGGCTGTAGAAATTGGATCCACTGAATGTAGTGACATGTACAGATGTATAGGAAAAGTAAAAGTACAGTGTATACCTTTTCAGGAAGAATTTTTAGCCCTTTCTGATTCGAAAGCAAATTTTCAGTTGACAGCAGTTTCACTTTTGGTATGTGTGATGGTTTGACTTCTCTTATGTGTAAATTTGTTACCACAAAGATTTCCTTGCAGCAAATTTGCATGAAATGGTCACTACAGATTTGTTTTTCACTGCTATTAATATCTCCAATATATTGAATGTTCTGCATTAATTTAGCATTTATCCCCTCAAAATCAAAAATGACTTTTAAGACATGAAACTAAATGGTTTGGGATTTAATGGTCAATAAAAATTTGAATGATCCAGTTAAAAAAATTTGGGGCTTGGAGTTGCAAACAATAATACGACACGATCAATGATGGGTTTTGATACCATATCCAATAAACTGTACCAGCATATGGTGTCCTCTTTTGACCGGGGAGGTGTGAAAAAGCAGCCCATTTAAACTTCATTTTCACTACAAAGTTTATATATGTGGTGCGTAAATCAGTGCAAGCAAACGTGTTGAAGTATCATGGTTACATATGTAAGCGAGTGCAAACAAACAATCCTTTGTTTCTTTTCGTTTGTTGAAATATTAAAGTTTTAATATTTAAAAATTCTCTTAGCCTTTGTTTTTAATTCTGTTTTTCTTTTCGTTGATACCCTGAGTATAAACTAAAATTTTTAAAATCTTGCCAGAACATTATTTAACATGTGCATGATATTTGTGAGCATGTTATTAGTGGTGCTTCAATTATGAGTAATAAGAAAAATGTTTAAAGATCCCAAGTATGTTGCAGCCCTTGATCCATGACCTATAGCATGACCCATGAGACAGTGGAGGCCAAAGCCGAATTTGGTCCTCGCAGGATTCACTACACGTTCTCTCTTAAAACCAGAGAGTTTGGTTATTCTCCGATGCTCACTAATAAAATATTTTAGGACAGCTTCTTATGGCAGACGTACTATACTTTTAGGACAGCTATGTGACTATCTTTTCATTCTAGATTTTACATAATAAAACATTTATGGATTTAAATATTAAAATATAGCATTACATAATAAAATAATATAATACTTAAATATTATAGTGTTTTTATTTTTTTAGCTATTTTTAAAGAATATAACAGATTTTAACTTGAGTTGTTTGGCAAGTGCTACAAATTATAATATATATTAAAGTGTGGTAAAAAGTCTAACCCCCACTTTTTTTAACCACAAAACTATGGTAATGTACGGTAAAGTAAAGTCAATAAAAAAAATAATTACTTATCATTCTCTCTCCCAAACTTTACTTCACTATATACTTATTAATATATTCATTAGGTTTTATTGTGAGGGTGGGTAGAGACTTTCAGAAATAAGGCTACTTTTATTTTCCTGTAATTCATTGACATTGCTAAATCGTTCTTTAATCATATTTTGGCTGTCTGTGTATTTGCACTTGAGTTGTTGATGTTAAAAGTTGTTGTTTAATGTACATAATATTGTTTATTATTATCAGTGGCGGATCCAGAATTTTCATTCGAGGGGGGCTGCCAATGGTTGATTGAAAAACGTATTCAAGGTTATCTTGACAACCCACCCAGAAAAGGAAAATGTCAATGAAAAATAACCCGCCTAAGAAACAAACATGTAATTGAGGGTCATTTAAAGAAGAGAAAACGCACAAACTAAACTTTAACATAGAGACATGAGATACATAAAAGAATAATAAAAAAACTTAAAAGATGCATTTTTACTGAGGAAACCCACAAATTGAAGATCAAACTTTTCAATTTAAAATAAGAGTCTTTTCTGAACTTGATAATAGTGGAGAAGAATCTAAAATGTTATTGAGGAGTGGGCTCCACTCGAGGGGGAATATTGAAAAGTATTTATGCTGCCTCTACTAAAGCCCCGAGGTTTTGGTATGAATGGCTAGCTATAAAGAAACTTGATATGGTATCAGAGTCAACCGGTCGCGAGTTTGGCGCACTTTTCACGACACACTTTTTTTTTCAACGCCGAGTCGTTCCTCTTGAGATTCGAATTCGCGACCGGTTGGCTCTGATACTATCTTAAATTTCTTTAGATAGCCATTCATACTAAAACCTCGAGGCGTTAGTAGATGCAACAGAAATACTTTTCAATATTTCCCTCGGGTGGATGGAGCCCACTCCCACTCCTCAATAAAAGAGAATAATATGTGTAGAGGATTATTAGAGTAGAGAATTGAGAGAGGGAGAGAGAAGACCAAGACATAGTTCTTTTGCAATGAAAGAAGGGGGGACTATGGGCTTTTTTAAGTGGGGGCTGCCCAAATCAGCCTTATAGCCCTTTGGGCTTTTTTTCAGGTTCAGCCCCCACACCCATATATGTGAGTACGCCGCTGACTATTCTGTATTGAAAGTAAAGAATTCGTTTACTTGTAGTATGATTATGTCAGTAATGTTGCGTTGCCCATTTGAACCAACGGGGTAGTCATCTCAATCTCAGTTGATACAAGCTCACTTTAACACACCCCTCATCCTAAATTGTGATGCACTCATTCAGCCTGCTAGAGATAAAGGGCTGCTGTCCACTAAATGCAACCACGCTCCTGTTGCAGCAGCAACTCAAATGTGCCACTAAGCATAACCAAATTCCTAAAGTAACCTTAAGTCACTAAGATAAAAACAAGAGGAAGAAGGCTTTTATACATCCATGTATTTTTTTTTTTTTTTTTTTTTTTTTTTTTAACTTTTTCGCCTGCTTTTGAATAATCAAATGATTTGAGTTCGGCCCAACTGGACCATCAAAGGCAAAGGTCCTAGTCGAACCCAGTTCTTAGGGATGGCAATAATCTTTTATTTTTGTGGGTTATCAGTCCAAATTCATCCAATCAAGGGTGGGGGGGTGGTCGGGCAAATGGCAATGAATTTGTTGTGATCCAAGCAGGTATGGGCTTATGGATTTCAACCAGACATGAATTGGATTCAGGTTTTGCCTGCTCCTGCAGGTGCGAGAAGGTTTACACCAGCTCCTTGAAACCCATGGCACCAGTGACAGGGTAGTCTGGTTTTTCATATTGCAATTTAGCAAGTGCAATACATTGTTTGTTGGCTGCATGCCTCATGTTATATCCAAAGCCCCAGGATTTTATAAATGTTCACAAGGCATTGCATTTCGTACTCACAAAAGGCAACAACTAATGTACAAGACGTTAACAAGAGAAAAGGGTTGAATAAGATTTATAAGATTTATTACAAATCCTCTACTTTGGAAGTTCCAGAAACACTAACTGCCTGAAGACAAGTGCCATTTCCAGAATGCCGCCGAAGTATAAACTACAGATAGATAAGAAGTTCCTATTCGTTTTCCTTTCCCCCTCTTTTCAAGTGTGCAAACATGAAGTTTGGAAACACCAACTGGAGGAAAGGTTTGATACTTTTAAACCTCTGAACAGGTGTAAGTACAGTAATACAAAGGATGAGCATAACAAGGCCATCCCAAGAGCCGACTGTTTTTTCAAGGACAGAGAAGTCGTCAACTAGATGAAGGCCTTTTCTGGGTTGTGTATGCAGCGTACTCCTTACCATTGTCAATTCTTGTAGTCTGCCCACCAATATCCAGAATAGCGGAAGTAAAAGCCAAAGCTGCTCCACCAGAAATGGCAGTTGAAATGCTCCTCCCTGTAATATGAGCAGTAGAGCACAATGACAATAAATTCTTCTGGTTTCAGATAACATATATGAATTCCATGACTCTCTAAAAATATAAATTTCAGAACCTAATGAATGAACACAATTATAATGTCCATAAAAAAAGGTTGAAAACCGGTAAGTTTCAAAACCTAATGAACAATCTCGACATCAATAAAAATGGAATTCACACAGGATCGATACATTTTCTTTCTGCTTTTTTTGTTTTTTTGTTTTTTTGTTCTACATTTTTTTTTAATGGCAACTGAATTCCTAAACCTGATGGGCTATTACAAATTTTTGGCAACAAAGCCATCACAGGCAATCCTTTTCTCATTTCCATACTACCATAAACACACTTTATGGTATGATGTAAACCCTTGTCCAATACGTAACATCATAACCAGAGCATTACTTTCTACAAATCTATAGACTATTGCTAATATGATGCAATGTTCAAAATGAGAGCTGTCCTCATCCTGTAGTGACCTCATTTCGTGATGAGAAATTCAATAATTTATTAACTGTAATAAAAGCTTGCCCACCACTCACATTCACAGGGATTGCCATATAAGCTTACAAAGTAATTGAATGGAAAATGAGGAGCATACTTAGGAATTGGACATTACTATTTGTTGCTAGCCCTTATAGGGATTTGTCAAACAAACTGACAGTCCTGGAAAGAACACTCTCCACTCATAGGTGAGTTGGTTAAGACACCCTCGCTTTTAAAAGAGGTGACCTGAGTTTGAGCATGTCGCTATGCTAAATGATCCTACTTGAATATGCTGGCCAGTGCGGGTTCGCTACCAAAACAAGAAAATTAGAATTTGTATCCTGCTCCCTATAATTCCTCTAGAGACAATGGGTGGGTGATTCTTCTGCAAATTCCAGAGTATTCTACAACAGAAGTGGTGGCAGTAGTGTATTCATCAATTACAAAGTACATACCAATAGTGGTTCAATTTCCTTCAAATATTCATTTCGTAAAAGCTAACTGCCAAATATCAGTTCTATCACCAGAAAAACTTTTAAACAACAAAAGAATTAGAGTGTATGCATTTCCATTTGGTTTCCACAGAGAGCAGGAGTTAAACTTAATGATGAGAGAATTGGCATGCCATGGTTGGATAATGCTGTGGATGACCAGCTTTCTGCAAAAAAGGGGAAAAAAAGATCTCTACCCTCCCTCTATGAATATGAAACCAGATCCATGTAAATCTCTACCATGACCCTTCGTCCTTCTTCCCTTTTCAAAAGTCTTCAATGATTCCCATTCTGCGGAATCCAGGACAGAACCATTTGACTATGCTCTTATTATGAGGGAAATCAGTTAGTTGCACTCGTTGGCAACTTAATTCAAATGGTATTTGCCAATAAAAAGAATCATAATCTGATACGTGACGTGACAAGTCATTTTATCATACTGCTCAAATATGCAATCTCAGAATATATTTTTTTCAAAAATCATGTACCTTCTTTGACGCTCGGCCTTCTCTAAATAGTCCAATTTTGCAATAATGAAATTCGGTTCTTAACAACAACAATACCAAAGGATGGGACAAAGAAACCATACCTTTGTAGCCCAAAACAGTAGCCCCAGCAGCAAAACCACCCACTGCACCGTTAATGAAATCTCTCTTCATCCTGTATTGCTGCATCAACTGATCTACTCCTATGTAAATTCCTCCAATTGCAGCAAAGGTAAGACCATAGTTACCCATCAACTTGACAGTTCTTATCAAACCCGGAAGTGCAACATTCCTCTCAACACGCGGCACATCATACCATGAGGCAACAATTGTGCCCCACACGGTTCCAGCTGCCAGACCAGTAGTCGCACCCTTAATTGTCTTCATGATTGGAGTATCATCATCTTCTAAGTATCTACGTTCTGAAGGATCCATGCTTTATTCTAACCAAACCCATATCAGAACATAACAATCAAAACTCTAGAAGTGAATGAAAATGATTGGGCCAATCAGTCTCCGAGTAACAGTGTACAATTTGTAAATAACATATCTTCGAAGTCAATTCACACACTAAATTATTGCAGGCAAAGAAGAATAGAGAACATAAAGACTGACTGACTTGTAGAATATGGAACCTACTAAGAAGCCAAAGCAAGTTAATTGTCAATGGGTTCCATTAGCCCACCTCAAACAACCCAAGTTAGGGCAGGGTCTAGGACCTATTTTTGGCTGGGTAGGGATTTCAAGATCCATTTCTTAATCAGATTGGGTTCATGGCGGTCAGCCTGAGATCCATCACACTTCCAATTCCTCAACATTTAGATTGGATCACCCCACCTTTGTCATGTTTTGATACCCAAGGCCTAAACAAAAACTTCACATTTATGTTTAAATTGTTTTATTAGAGTACAACTAAAAAATATTTGTTCAAAAGAAACTCGGATGAGTCTACTTTTGTGTTTCATTTTGGCAAAAAAGAGTCCAAGGCTAAGATTTGTTTACCAAATTATGAAAGGTCCATACAGGAAAATTTAAGAACTATATGTTTGTTAGTAAAGGTTTCCCAAGAAGGTGAAGAGGTATGCCCAATTCATTAGACGAGAAGTTTTTCCCATACCAATCAACTATGCTAACTCATTGGATTTGAAAAGCTCCAGTCCATGTCATATGCTTTTCAAAATTCACTTGACAAGCAATAACCAGCTTCCCGCTTTTATGTCCAGAATCAAGGTTTAAATATGAGAGAGATGTTATAAGATATGCAGCAAAGTTGGAACTTGGAAGCACATCCAGGACCTTTACAAAACCAAGTTGACCCATCCTATATCTACTACATAATGTAAACCAATCTAGCAAATACACACAACATTTTCTTTAGCCAATAATCATTTGGTGAAGTAGGTATGTATCGTCAAGATGATCTTTGGGTCAGGATCCATGGACAGTGATGTCCAGAAAACCAACAACCTTAGTGTAAACTCTAGTCAGAGGATACTTTTCATATCTTCAGACCAAGAATCATATAATTCTCAAAGAAATTATAAAATAGCAGAACCTCTCAAAACGTAACAAATCGAATTTCCATGCAGCATTAAGAGAGATTGTCATTTCAGTTTCTCCAGCAATATCCTTATATATGATCTCCTGCCTTGACATGGTTTGATTAGTAGAAAATACCATCTCGACTAGGATCTATAGCCCACATGCTACCAATCAGAATTATCATTGCGGATCAAGATGATACATGTAAACTATGATATCAGTTATTTGGCATAATCAATAAGGGATTATCGAGGGCCAAATAATCTTTCCCTTAAAAAAATGAAGTAGAAAAAGATAGGCTTTTGCCTTGAAAAGAAGTCAGACATACTCGATAAATTGATGGATACATATCCTATGTATCAGCTAATACACATTGTAATAGGGCGCATCGACTTAGGGCAAGATACCCACAATATGCATGTGATCACCAATAAAGTGTAAAAGGCAACTTTCACGGTATTCATTGTTTGAAATTCTGAAATCACAATCTTCCAAACCCTAAAATTGCTTGACCTAAAAAAAGATTGGAAGCCATTTGAATCACATATTGCAAAATTTCATTTTCTAAAGAACCCCTCACATCCAAAACTATACATGTGACGTCCCTTAGTCCCACATCGACTATAGAGGAAAGTGAATGAGATTATATATAGAGCTTACACCTAGGGGTATGCATGGATCGGTTCGGGTTGGTTTTGGGTTAAAACCGTCAACCGAACCGACCATGTCGGTTTGTATATTATGTGAACCGAACCGAACCGACACAATGAATTTATCCGATCCGCAACCGACCTGACTAGTGTCCACCATATCCACCACCCGATCCAACCTGATTTTTTCATGGATATCAACCACCCGATCCAGCTATCCACCGACCCTAGCTACTAGTGTCCACCAAGCACCAAATACATAGTCGGTCTAAATACATAGTGTTGTTACCTACGCTCAAACACTTCTACAATATAATAAAGTGACCATTACTCGTCACATTTACAAAGATGGAAGAAGACAATTAAAAGGAAATTGTTGATGCATTTTTAAGTTTCTAGGTGTCCAAAGACATCCCACATAATTTCTTGCAAATAAAGCACCTATTCAGAAAAATAAAATGCAAACCATATGAAGCATTAACTTAAACAATAATATGATACTAATACCCAATTTGCAAGGGGTGTGTATGGATCGGTTCGGGTCGGTTTTGGGTTAAAACCGCCAACCGAACCGACCCAGTCGGGTTACCAATTTTTTTAACCTATCCGAACCGACCTTAATTGGATAACCGACCCGTTTGCCACGGTTCGGATCGGGTCGGTCGGTTTTGTCGAGTCAGATGGATTTATGCACACCCCTACTTACACCCTTATCTTATATGAGACAATATCATGCATGGATGTAGGGATGAGGCCCGCCAGAAAACGAAACCATGAGGCCCGTGGGCCACAATATCATGCATGGATGGGGCTAGTTCGCCCTTGTCGTGAGAATTATATGTAGAGCTCACACCCTTACCGTGCATGAGGCCCACCAAAAGAAACAAGACTGCGAGGCCCGTGGGCAAAAGCGTTGTAGGGTGGGGGCGTTACAATACATGGATACTGATGAGTCAAGCCCAATCCAGATCGCGGTAGCGAGTCAGGTCCAAGTGACCCGGTCCGTCTGGGATCTGGGTCAGGCCGGAATAGCTCCGTTGAGATCCGGGTTTCGTTAAACGAAGCCTCGTCACCTCAGTCTCCAAGTCATCGCGACGAAGTCCTCCCCTCACCTGCATTTACCAAGTCTCACGGAGAGGATCTCACCTGCCTTCCACCTGGCTCGATCCTCAAGGACACGTCTGACGCTCCAAAGAGACGTGAACTGATCGCATCCCTACCTGGTGGGGAAAAGTTATAAATAGAGCCCTCTCATCACTTGAGGGGGGATGGTTTTTCTCTACTTTCTCATATTTGTAACCCTCGACATTAATCAAAGTACCATCTTGAAGTGGACGTAGGTCACGCTTGACCGAACCACTATAAATCTCTCATCTCTCTTCAATTATTGCATTGCATTAATCATCTTGACCGGTGGTGTCCGAATCCCTGGTTTTGTCATCATCAGATACCATCCTCATAAACCCCAAATTTCAGTTTCCTTTTATCGGTATCGGTGGGAGGTGGTCTTTCCTTGCTGGTTTGTTCTTGAAAGATTAAATCTTTCTTAGAGCCAGCTTCAATTCAAGCCTTCATCCAGAAATGGATTTTAACAGTGGAACAAACTTCACATGAAGGGGAGGGAGTTGGAATTCACCGCCACGACAAGTTTCTCAAAATCAGCAGCAATTGAAAACTAAGTTGTTATTCTCAATATCAGATTTCAGGTGCTATTCCAATTTGGGGTCATGGGAAATACAGTGTAAGCTATCAGTTTCAACTCAACATGGATCGTTTGGACTCGGGGCAAAGCAATTGAGTAAAGATGAAGTGAATTTAAAAAGATTGGTAGAATTGGGCTAGCAGAAATACTGGAGATGGATTGGAAGATGAAATCCCTAGAAGTAGATATTGCAAATTGATAGTAAAGTAAGGAACAATCAAAGAATTCCAAGTAACGAAGAGAGAGAGAGAGAGAGAGAGAGATACAAGTCACAGCAGAAGGACGGTTTCCTCTACCTCTTCACCGCTACAAGACCAAAGAGTATTGAGAATTTATTATTATTATATTATAAGTAGACCTGTCGATCCGGGCAGGCCCGGCCCGCTATTGTAGGGCTTGATTTTGAAAAGCCTGCAATCTCAATGAGCTTGGGCCCAGCCCTTTGTTCATTATATATAGGAAAATATTCATGTGCATCCATCTCTAACCATGTTATGGTGAGGGACAACATAATAGGGTGGACTTTATAACACATTCAAATCATCCACATCCATGGAACCCCCTTAAGTACACTAGACCCATTGAATTTTCACCTATCCAAATGGATTGGACCGTTGGATCGATGGTCATTTTTTTTTCTTTAATATAAAGTCATTAAATTTGTGGGCCACGGATAAAGGAGTTAGAGGCATGGGATTAACTCCAAATTTGATTTATGGTCTTATCCAAGATGTCTCTTCCCATCCCCCACAAGTCTCATGATCAATGGGTCCCTAGGTGGGTCCCATTAAGTTTGTCTCTCACCATATGGTGAGGGAAGGATGCATAGGAATACTCCCCTATATATATGAAGTTAATTTTTATAATTAGATTAAATAAATATCCATATTTTTCATCTTGATATATATATATATATATATATGGATTCAATTTTATGCAAAACAACAATTTGTTTGACAATGAATTCCTTCAAATTTGAATTCTACGTATGTATTCAGTTTGTTTAAGCAAAAAAAAAAAGAGAAAAAAATCCAATTCCATGCAAACAAATAGGATTTTTTTTAATTAATTTTTCCTTTTATTTCAATTCAATGCAAATGAAAAGGCTCATTTGAATAAATTACTTCCTATGTTGTCCAATTCCATGTACACTTGGCCTATCTGACAACAAATTTCTATATATATTCCAATTCCATGTAGAGATGAAAAGGGGGAAAAAAATAGTTGTGGTAAACTGTCTCATGGGAGATGAATGCCCAGTCATTTATGAACTAAACATTGTGTTATGAATCAATTACGTGTATAAACAGTTACGAAGCATTTGGAATTCTTGACCCCAGAGTGAATTGACCTTTTAAGCCTTTAAGATTCTCGAAATTCTCATCTATCCGGCTTTCAAAATATAGGGTCTTTTTGAAAAAATTGTAAATTTAGAAGGGAGATAGCATTAGGAGTTCAGATATTCCCTTGATAGGAATTAGAAGATTTCGCCAAACAAACGGGCCCATACTTGTATACACTCAAACTTTAACTACTATTTTTAATACGAGCTTGTTGTCTAAATACAAAGAGGTATATGTCTAAAGGGATTGTATTGATAATATGTAGGCCCATATATGGGTAAAGGGATTGTATTGATAATACTTCTCAACACAGGTCCAATGTGCAATACCAGTAAAAAGTAAAGAGGGTACTTGAAGAGGAGCAATATTAATATTGTGAATTTGACTCCTACTTGAAGATATGGATCCTAGTCGAGGGCAGATTCTCCAAAAGGCATTCTACATTGTGTGAAGGCATCAAAATTTTGAGCATCTTAAATTCAAGGGTTGGGAATTGGGATCTTTTGATTAAACTAATTGTGGTGGGTACATCCAAATAAATCCATTCTGGCACTCCCTTGGTTATCAACCATCCAGGTGGTCCCATACAACTGTACAAGCTAGACTTCATAACAAAAGGAAAAAAAAAATGCATAGATGGTTCTTTACAGGGGTGCTCTTGGCCAAAGGCCACCTAGCCAGTCTGATCTAGACCTACATTGGGCTAACTTCCTAATGCATTTTTAGGCCCGTGACTTGAATTCAGGCCTGGTTTTCTGCCTCTATAGTTAGATAGTCAGGGTTTAAAACCATTCATGGTGTAAAGCCAAGCCAGGCCCAACTTATTTAGCTCAAAGGGGAGGGCTAGAACTGGACCGGATTTTCAAACTGGTAGGCTGGGTTCAGACTGGAATATTGGGCTCGATAGCTAAATACTTGGGCTTCAGTAAGTAACAGCCCATAAATATTCCTAGTTCTGTAGTTGGTATAATTTTCATTGCAGTTATACCCTCAATTCCTAGGATCACAAGCCAGCATGTGGGATGGGTACATGAGACAGAGCAGCAAAACTGAAGCCCAGTCACATGTTTTTGCAAGGACCGAACTGGGACTCATGCTTACAGCCCATAATCACACTTGCAATCACCACGAGGGAATTGAAGTGGTCGGGGCCTACTTGTTTTCATTAGAATACATAGGGTTTATGGTTGACTGAGCACCATTGAAGGATTATTAAAAAGGTGAAGTGTGAATGATATGAGAATAGGGCATGAGGATATAAGGTAGCAAATGTCTTAGGGACTTTGACCATCCTAGGATTTGAATTACTAGAGCGATGGCTGGGTTTCATTCCCTATCGGCGCTTGATTCGATTTCCTTAAAAGGAGAAGCTATTTGACGGCAATTTTTTTATATTTACCTTTGACCTTTATTTTTAACCACTTATGACATGAATTCCTATGCATTCTATATGAAAGTTTTGAGGTCCGCGATCTCTAGATTGGTCCACTCAATAAATCAGCCTAATAGTATGCAAAAAAATAATAATCTACGCAGCGGAAACAAAATCGCAAGCACACACCATAAGGACACCAAGATTTAACGTGGAAAACTCTAACCAGGTAATAATCAAGCACTATGAATCTCGTAATTTCAAGAAACTCAGATTTTCTCCCCAGATTTCCCCTACCTAAGGACTGAAGTTACCATGTGTCGCTTCACGCTTCAACGACTTCATACCTCTTATTGCAACAGACTCAATCCAGTGCTTGACTACTAAAAATCTTCTATGTAAGAAGACAATCTTCTACAAAGGATGCAAAAGAAACATGCTCTAGAGAACTTGGCAACACAACTTCTTAATAAATTTGTAGAGAAGAATTCTCTCAATTAAAATCTCGAAGTCGGAACTTTGAGAGGTGATGTGTAACTTTAGAATTGCCCTTGAGTTCTTTAAATAGCCCTTGTAATGTGCTTAAGGTTGCCTAACTTGATTAGAATTAAAACAAGCAGTTTGGGCACAATTAGAACAAGTTTCTAATTTTTCGCTCGAGCGGACCTTCCATCATTCTTCTTCTAATTCTTTCAGACTTTCTTCTTAGAGTCATTCCAATTTTCTATCTTCAGAGTCCTTTTCAAAATAAAGAATAACAACTCAAAAGATCCAGAGTTTTGTCCAACCCATGAATTAGCCAAAAAAAAAAAAAAAAAAACTTACACTATACAAACAAACATGCCCTTACAGTTATATCATCTGATTATCAGAGTATCCAAAGCTTGTGGTTTCAAATGAAGCATGCATAAAGAGAGCCTTTTTTTGGATTTGGGATATTCAAATTTGAATTGGGCCCATGCATATAGGATCCGGAATATGCAGATCCGAATCTAGATACCTATATGTTCCAACCCAAGGATTCAAATCCAAGACGATTTTATCCACATATTAAAAATATATATATAGATTTTAAAAACCCACATAGCTTGAGTCATATATATATATGTGTGGGGATATTTCCGAACTCACCGGAGTACCGGTCGATGCTCCATCTCGTGCTCCGGCGCCAGCTAGGCCATCTCGGCCAGGCTCGTCTCGACTACCACCAGCTCGGCCAAGTGCTCCCACGTCAGCCAAAGGCTCATCTCAGCCCCTCACACAACTCCTCCACCTCGACTAGGTCGTCCCCAGCTCGGCTATGGACTTCATCACGTTCCTCCACTTCGGCATCTCCACTTCGGCATCTCCACGAGGTCTCTAGCCAAATCAGGGTCATCCCCGACCTCGGCTCCCCAACCTCGGTCGGGATGCCAGGGCTAGCCAAGGCAGGGGTTGACAGCTGTCCCCCATTGGACACTTAAGCACGCTACAGCACGTGTGACAAGACAAAGGCACGCCCATACTCTCTGACAGACAGAGCCTCCCATGCCGCCCATGCTTCCTGACAGATCGGCGTCCACAGACGCCAGAGTGGGCTGTGATGGGACGGCTAACCACCTCATTGTCTCCTGCCTCCTCTCTCTCCAAAGTCAACTATCTCCCTCTCCTCCTCTATAAAAGGGGCCAAACCAGAACAGTAAAGACACTCTCTCTCTCCGGTCCGAGAGAACCACATGGGTATCACCTTCTCCCCCAAAATCTCCTCCTACTGTCCAGTACTCATACTGACTTAGGCATCGGAGAGCCCTGCGCTGCCCACAGCCAGGGTCCTCTGACCTGTTTCTTCTCCCTTTTCCAGGTTCTCAGGCATCGGTTCTTCCATCATCAACGAGGAGACGGGGAGCCTCAGCCTTCGTCCTCCTCAGTGAGTCGCAAGAACACCACCCCCCCGGGTCTGTGAATTTTTGTGCACGTACAATTGGCGCCGTCTGTGAGAAACGCTACGAAAAGCCATCTTCCCAAACACCATGCCTCGAAGAATCAGAAAGGGAAAGGAACCGCTGACACTGTCGACACAGCTGCCGACGGTCCCCCACCGGGAAAGGTCAGGAGCAAGATCTAATCCAGCAAGCGTCCAACAGCAGGGTAATCAGTCGGGTTCATCCTCTAAGGGTTCGACCTCGACTCCACCTTCCAAAAGGCGCACCCTGAAGGACAACAGAAGCAACCAAGCTCCGGGCAACAACCACGACTTCAGAAAGTGGCTTGATCGACACATCGAGCAAGCAGTACGACAAAGCATGGAGGCTGCCGGTTTCGCTCGCGTTCGGCTGAACTCTGACGATCTCGGCACATCTCCCCTCTCTCCAGAGATCAGGAGCTTCCCCCTTCCCCAAGATTTCAAAGTCCCGAGGTTCGTCGTTTACGAAGGAACCTCGGATCCAGCAGCACACCTCCGGCACTTCGCTCAGAGGATGTCGGTGTGGGGCGATGCAGGCCACCTGAACTGCAGAGTCTTCTCTTCCAGCCTCGGGGACCTCCCCCTAAAGTGGTTCTGCGCACTCCCCCAAGGATCAATCAAAAGTTGGCAGCAGCTCCGGAATTCCTTCATGACGAAGTTCCAAGCTCACAGGGTCGTCCCCAGGTCGGCCGCCGACCTGATGGCCCTCAGAATGAAGCAGACCGAGAACGTCACGCAGTTCGCCAAAAGGTTCTGGACTGTCTACAGCCGGATCGAGGACACTTCAGATGCAATAACGATCCTGTCTTTTCAACAAGCCCTCCTGCCAGGCAGCGAGCTTCGGAGGGACTTGGTCATGCATCCCGTGGTCACCATGGCAGCTCTGATGACCAGGGTAAACCAGTTCGTCAGGCAAGAAGCAGACGAAGCCCGAGCCCGGAAGCATTTCAACGACAATGACCAGGCAGCGTCCATCTCGGCGGATGCCTCAGCTCCGCAGCAGCGTCCATCTCGGCGGACGCCTCCATCTCGGCGGATGCCTCCAGCTCCGCAGCAGCGTCCATCTCGGCTGACGCCTCCATGACAGAAGTCTCCTCCAGCTCGGGGGGCTGCTGAAGCCTCCTATCATCTTTCAGCTTCGACCGCCCGTCAGCTTTGATCGCACGACCCTCTACCGTCATTTCTGGCGGCACGGTCCTCTACTGTCGGCTTCGATGGCGCCGTCAGCTGCGACGACATGGTACGACCCTCTACTGTCGGCTTTGATCGTACGACCCTCTACCGTCATTTCTGGCGGCACGGTCCTCTGCTGTCAGCTTTGATCGCACGGTCCTCTGCCGCCGCTAGTCGTCCAGAGCTACGTACCCCTGGTCACGAGCCAGTGGGATCTCCATCGCGTGCGGCAGGCGCATCTCGGCCACGCGCCAGATGCCCGGCACAGGCCCCTGGTCACGAGCCAGTGGGATCTCCATCGCGTGCGGCAGGCGCATCTCAGCCACGCGCCAGATGCCCGGCACAGGCCCCTGGTCACGAGCCAGTGGGATCTCCATCGCGTGCGGCAGGCGCATCTCGGCCACGCGCCAGATGCCCGGCACAGGCCCCTGGTCACGAGCCAGTGGGATCTCCATCGCATGTGGCAGGCGCATCTCGGCCACGCGCCAGATGCCCGGCACAGGCCCCTGGTCACGAGCCAGTGGGATCTCCATCGCGTTCGGCAGGCGCATCTCGGCCACGCGCCAGATGCCCGGCACAGGCCCCTGGTCGCGAGCCAGTGGGATCTCAATTGCGTGCGGCAGGCGCATCTCGGCCACGCGCCAGATGCCCGGTACAGGCCCCTGGTGACGAGCCAGTGGGACCTCCATGAGTGCATCTCGGTACCCATTCTCCAGCTCGGCAGTTGTGTGACTCTCCAGCTCGGCAGAAGCACCTTAGCAGTGATGCCAACCTCTAGCTCTGGTCCATTGCCAGCCCGTCATCCTCCACGGTACTTACCTTCTGACCTCAAAAGAGCAGTCTATTGAGCTCAGAAGCTGGGGGGCTATTGTGTGGGGATATTTCCGAACTCACCGGAGTACCGGTCGATGCTCCATCTCGTGCTCCGGCGCCAGCTAGGCCATCTCGGCCAGGCTCGTCTCGACTACCACCAGCTCGGCCAAGTGCTCCCACGTCAGCCAAAGGCTCATCTCAGCCCCTCACACAACTCCTCCACCTCGACATAGCTCCACCTCGGCTAGGTCGTCCCCATCTCGGCTATGGACTTCATCACGTTCCTCCACTTCGGCATCTCCACTTCGGCATCTCCACGAGGTCTCTAGCCAAGTCAGGGTCATCCCCGACCTCGGCTCCCCAACCTCGGTCGGGATGCCAGGGCTAGCCAAGGCAGGGGTTGACAGCTGTCCCCCCTTGGACACTCATGCACGCTACAGCACGCGCGACAAGACAAGGGCACGCCTATACTCTCTGACAGACAGAGCCTCCCATGCCGCCCATGCTTCCTGACAGATCCAGAGTGGGCTGTGATGGGACGGCTAACCACCTCATTGTCTCCTGCCTCCTCTCTCTCCAAAGTCAACTATCTCCCTCTCCTCCTCTATAAAAGGGGCCAAACCAGAACAGCAAAGGGACTCTCTCTCTCCGGTCCGAGAGAACCACACTGGTATCACCTTTTCCCCCAAAATCTCCTCCTACTGTCCAGTACTCATACTGACTTAGGCATCGGAGAGCCCTGCGCTGCCCACAGCCAGGGTCCTCTGACCTGTTTCTTCTCCCTCTTCCAGGTTCTCAGGCATCGGTTCTTTCATCATCAACGAGGAGACGGGGAGCCTCAGCCTTCGTCCTCCTCAGTGAGTCGCAAGAACACCACCCCCCCCCCGGGTCCGTAAATTTTTGTGCACTTACAATATATATATATATATATATATTTGAGTGTTTACTTAACTTTGGTCATACACCATTTAATATCTCAACTCATAAAATTCTAAAAAAATCATTTTGTATGCCCATTTAGCCAATTATACTACACTCCACATCTTATTTCGGATCTAGATTCCGAGCCGAACCCCTTTTCCCAGTTAGATGTTGGATCCATATACAGCACATAAGTTCCTTGTCAGATTGGATTTAATCTATAAAGATGTATTATGGTCTAAATCCACTGTGGTTCGCCTCAGATTCGACCCATTTACATCCCCAGGAGCACTCAGCACAATCTTAAACTATGGTTTGTACTCATGTTCAAGAACAAGAATACATCGAGAAGAACTTGATAGTTTTGAGAATAGAACATTTCTAGATATAGCCCTTTATTTAAGAACAAAAAAAAAAAAAATGCCATTTCCCATTGGATTGATCAGTAATGAATCTCTTGGACTATACTATATTGTAAAGAAGGAAAAACTCAAGCCATGAAATATGGAGAATATGGGGTTGAGATGTAGATGAAATTATTCTTTTAGGAATTGACTTATGGGGTGATAGCTGGATAATCAATTCCTATAAAATGAAAGACTATTTGATGGTCATTTTTTAGTATTTTACCTTTGCCTTTTCATTTTAATTCCTTCACTATAGTACTGTTTGTGCAATGATAGGATCCGTGCTTCCGTGGATTTCTGTTAGTATGAGAAGGAAATCTTGCATTCTTATCAAATGAACTCTTATATTCTTACCTCTCTCGTAGAAAATTAAAATCCACTTTGACAAATAAAATCAATTAATTTTTAAAATTTTTTGAAAAGTAGATGCGTTGCACTAAATAACAAAAAAAGTGAGTTACACGAAAAACCATAGAATGATTTTTTTTCTCTATTATGGAATACTTTTGTCGCACAAAGTGTGCAATTATATTTTAACTCAGGCAATGAAAGTTCGAAACATGGTTTCAAAAATTGTACCTGCCAATGTTTACAAATTGGTTGATATATCAGCAAACCATTGGTATTTTACTTTGTTTTGGAACTTTTTTCTAAAAGTAATACTTTAATTTTGAGTGGATTTTATAGTGCTTTAAATGTAAACAAAACCACAAAATGCAAAAAAAAAAAAAATGGTGAAGAAGACAATCCCATACAGTTTTCATTTTGGAATTAATCCATAAAATCAGTGTAGGGCCGTAGGAGCAATAATTGCGCTGTTAATCCATATAGATATGCCAAGGAGCAATAATTGCCCTCCTTCCTCTCTCTCTCTCTCTCTCTCTCTCTCGCACACACTTTAGACTCTCTCTCTCTCGCACACACTTTAGACTTTAGAGTACACTGAGGAGTCAAACGTCAAATCATGGGGACTTGGTAGGAACAGTGCATGATTCCATAAATGGAGGTACTGAGGAGTCAAACGTCAAATCATGGGGACTTGGTAGGAACAGTGCATGATTCCATAAATGGAGGTACTTTTTGAGACGAGCCACTGTGGCCTGGGGTGAGCATTCGGTTAATCGGTCGGTTATTTTAAGAATTTTTTACCAAACCGATTTTTTGACCACTTTAATGTATTAATCGAACCGAATTGATTTTTTTATTTTGTAAAATTTTTAACCGAACCGAGCCGAACCGAATTATTTAGGTTCGGTTTTCGGTCGGTTCGGTTAATGTGATGCATTTTGTTGGACTTAATAATTGCCCAAGTTTTTGAAAATTTAGAACTAGATTGCTATATTATATACATTTCATTTGTGAAATTGGACTTAATAATTAGCCCATAAATCCATTATCCATAAATGATATATCATAGAAGTGCTTGAAAATACATTAAACACAATTACACAAATAGACAATAACCATAAACAACACTCCAACTAACAAGTCTAAAAATATTTAGTGGGCTGGGTAATGGGTAATAAAAATATTAAAAAAAAAATTGCATATATTTCGGTTAATCGGTTAATCGGTTAAATAAGATCATTAACCGAACCGAAATTATATAACCGAATTTGCCAGAAAATTTACCCGAACTGAACCGAATTACCCGAAATAACCGAACCGAAATTAAATTTCGGCTATGGTTCGGTTTGGTAAATCGGTCGGTTCGGTTTTTGCTCACCCCTAACTGTGGCACTGTAAAAAGCCCAGCACCATCCTTGTGCTGGAATCTTGGAAGTGAAGTGAAAGTTCTCCCCAGTGACCACAGCACTTAGACATTTTGAGTCTTTGACCTTGATGCTAACACTGCACGTTGTTGCAAGAGCAGTGCACCATAGATTGTAATCTTCCAATAACACTTACCACAAGATGGTGTGCAGTTCCTGAGCCAGCGAGTCACCCCAATCACATAATCAGGGTTTGGGTGATCAACCCTTTTTATTTATGAACCTGGTTAATGAATGGGTTGAAGTTTGGTTGACTCCATTCTAGCTATCAGAGCGGCAAACCCAACTAATTGCACTCTTAACCTACTTTTAGGGGTGATCATATAAGGGGTTGTCCAACTTTGATCAATCTAATCCCTTCAAATAGACCCCTTTTGAACTGATACTGGTCCTCATTTTTATATTGTTTTGGACAGTGATCACCATTTAGTTTTATTACAATAAATTTGAAAAACTCCAACCAAAAACAGGTCTTTTAATCCACCTGGTATCTCATATTCTCTTTTTTCCACAGTCAAACCTTTTTATTTGTATGCTTCCTTTCAATGTCATGTATCGAGGTAGGCATGTTAAAAATAGTCGTTTTTCAAGGGAATTAAGATTCCAAGGTTTGAATTTGGGTATGGTTTAAGATTAGCCCTATACCTGACTCAACCCAATTATTGCACTTTTAACCCAGAATGTGAATTTAGGGTGTTGATTGACGTTTCCAACCTAAATTAATAATGAGCGAAATTAGGTTTAGTCACCCTCCAAAACCAGCAGGATATCTCTACTTGAACCTGACCCACCATCTACCGCCCTTTTTTGATTGTCCATCTTTTTTCTACTTTTGACTATTTGATGGAGACTTGAGATACTATCATTAAAAATAGAAACAAAAATCTTCTGATTTTTCTTTTAAATCTATAACATCCTCCGCCTCCTATTGCAACCATCTACCCTTTGCTACACTTGCTTGGTGAGGCCATTCTTTTTCTCCTCTTTTTTTTTAATTTTTCTTTATTTTGGCTAGGAGATGGAAGAGTATCATTGAACTGAAAATATATATATATATATATATATATATATATAAAAAAGCATTCAAATTAATAAGCTAACTAATCATTAAAAAACAGAAGAAAAGAAAAAGGTAAATGCAAGAGCTGCAACTGCCCTTGCCATCTGTAAAAGGGAGGATTTCATGAGGAAAACTTCTAAGATTGCTTCTAAGATTGCATGTACACGAAAAAGGACCTCATAGTTTTCACTGCACAAAAAAGCCCCCCCCCCCCCCCCCCCTCCAACCTCTTTTCTTACCTTTTAGACCGAGTGACAATATCGTTGCTTGTTTTAGTTGAGCAACGATATGATCACTCGTGTCGTTTTCTTCTTCTTCTCCCTCTTCTTTCTCCATCTCTCTCACTCCATTTCTCACTCAACTCACTACCCACAATAGCTCCATCTCAGTGAACTCATTCTTGTTTTTTACCTTCTCACACCATCCACCTTCATCTTAGTCTTGTATAGAACCCATCTAAGGATGTCAAGTGGGCCGTGCCGGCCCGGCCCGGCCCGCCAGTCAAGGTCAACGGCACGGCCCATGACGCGGGCCGTGCTGGGCCGAGCTGCGCACGGCCTGCTGGCCCGTTTGGCACGGCCCGCCAGGCCCGCTGGCCTAGTGGGCCAGCCCTTGCAGCCCGCCAGGCCCGCCTGTATAGGCCCGCCAGCCCACCAGCCCGCCAGCCCGCCAGGCACGCCCAACGGCCGGCCCGCCAGCACGCCCAACAGTCATTTTTTTTTAAAAATACCATTTTACCCCCCCCCCCCCAAACAGCTATAAAACGGTCATATAAGGGGTATTTTGTGTCATTTTTCATTATACTAAGTCTATAAATATCCTAACCCTCCCATTCTCATTCCTCACCAATTACACATTTCTCATTCTCACCAATTTACACAACTCTCTCATTCTCTAACTCTCTCTCAAAGCATTCAACTCTTTCACTCTCTAAGAAGTTTTTGGAGGACCAAAGATCAAGTCATCAAGAGACAAGATTAAAGGGGCCTTCAAAGATTTAGAGGTATTTATAATATTTAGATTTGAGATTCCATATATATAAGTTTATATTATATTATATTAACTCTCATTTTCTCCCCTTTCTTATAATAAATTATCACAAAAGAAGGCTATTAGCATATTACTATTATCATTTATAAATTTATTCTTTTGAAATATGGCTAGAAGATTTCCCACAGAATCTTCATCCGTTAATTTAGAGGCAGAAGAAGATTTTATTGAATTACAAGATCAAGTAGGTGATTTACCACCCCCATTTCCTCAGAGTTCCCAAAAACCAAACAAGAGGAGTAGAACTTCAGCAGTTTGGGATATATATACAAGGTATGATGTTTTTGAAAATGGAAAGAATGTTGAAAAGGCAAAATGCACATTGTGTGGTAAGATTTATAGTGCCCAGTCAAAAGGGGGGTACCGGCCATTTGTCAAGACATAGGAAAACATGTTTACAAAAGCATAGGCCAGAGAATGCAGGGACAGGGGGGCCTGGTTCACAAACCCAAATTTCTACTACTGGTGGTGGTAGTAGTAGTAGCAGTTTGGGTATATTTTCTTATAATGCACAAAGTGCTAGACAAGGTCTTGTTAAAATGATTGTTTTGTCCGAATTACCATTTGCTTTTGTTGAAAATGAGTTTTTTGAAGAATGGGTCCAGAAATACTGTCAACCACAATTTCACAGTATTTCAAGAAATACAGCCAGAAATGATGCTATTAGACTCTGGCAGGAAGAGAAAATAAATATAAAAAACTATTTTGCGGAATCTCCTGGTAGAATATCCATAACCACAGATATGTGGACTTCTAAAGGGGGTGATAGTTATCTTTGTATTACTACACATAATATAGATGCAAAATGGATTATGAATAAACGTATACTTAGTTTTAGCACTCTTGAATGGCCACACAATGGAACTAGGATAAGTACATTAATTTTGGAAAAACTAGATGAATATAGTATTAAGGAAAAAGTTTTATCTGTAACTTTAGATAATGCTAGTAATAATACAGTGGCTATTGAATTAATGAGAATGCAAATGCCACTTGCAACTTTGATAGATAGTTCTATCTTTCAAAATAGATGTGTACGTCACATCTTAAATCTTATTGCAAAAGTTGGTTTAAAGCACATTACAAGTTATACAGATGCTATTAAAGACATTGCTAGATTTGTTTTTTGCTCCGCACAAAGAAGACAATTGTATGCCCAAATATGTGCGAGGCAAGGCGTATCAACTATTAAACTGCCTAAAGAAGTTGAACATAGATGGAATTCTATGTATGATTTGTTAAACAAGGCACTTTCTAGAAAAACTGTTTTGAATGAATTTTGTGCTTTTTCATGCACAAGATTTAATGATTAGTGATGAATATTGGGAGTTATGTGCCCATATAAGAGATTTATTAGAACCTTTTTATACTTCAACATTATTTTTTTCCGGGATATACTATCCCACATCTAATGAAGCTTTAATTAAATTTTTTAAAATTACTTTACAATTCAGTAGATTTAGAGATCATTTTTTACTTGGTAGCACTATTAGAGACATGGAAGTCAAATTTAATAAATATTGGAAAGAGGCTCCAATGACATTTTCTTTAGCTGCTGTATTTGATCCTAGGTTAAAATTAAGTGGTGTACAGTTTTTTATTGATGGAATAAATAAAAATATGAATTATACAGATTCAAATGATTTTTCAAATATAAGGGCACAATTACAAGCACTTTTTCAATTTTATTGTGAGCAAATGGGTACAGCTGGGCTTAGTATGGGCAATACAGAAGTCCAGTATACAGGTGTTCCTGAGTGGGAGGTGTGGTATTCTTCCCTGTCCACGGGCATGGCATCCAGCTCAAGCTCAAGTAACAACACTGTGACGGAGTTATCATCGTATCTTGACGTAGGTGTAATTAGGATGCAGGATGCATCCACTTTTGACCTTTTAGCCTGGTGGAAGCAACAGGAAAGCATTTATCCAGTGTTGGCAGCCATGGCTCGTGATCTATTAACTATTCCTATGTCTTCTGTAGCATCAGAACAGGCTTTTAGTGCAGGTGGACGTGTAGTAGATGACAGAAGAACAAATCTCACTGAAGAAACGGTGGAGTGTTGTGTTTGCCTACGAGACTGGTACTTGGCAGATAAGAGGAAGCAAGAGTTAACATCATTAATGGAAGATTTTGATCCAGCAGAATACATTAGTGGACTACAAATCTGATTTTTTACTTTTTTCTTCATTGTAATTTATAAGTTTTTCATTCTTTTTTTTTTTATTTTCTAAAAAGATTGTAAGGTTTTGAAGGTAATCCTATTTAGAAACCTTCAAGAAGTTAAGATCCAAATGGTTCTCTCTTCTCAGTGGAGTAGGTCGAGTTTGACCGAACCACTTAAATATCTTTGTCATTCTCCTTGCTTGTGTTCTAATTTTTATTTTTAATACTGATAAGAAAAAGAAAAATCATATATAGTACTTAAGTAATATGTGAGTAAATATCTATAAATTAATTTGAACCACTCAATCATTTGTCAAATGTTTGTATAAGTTTAAATGTTTAGAAAAGTAACTATTGAAAAATTAATGACTATTAATCGAAAATCAAATTCAAATCCATGTCGTTACGGACTTACGCTTACGTTACGCCTTACGGTAATTATATATCTATATTAGTCTATAAAAAAAAAAAAGGCAAGCCTGGCCCGCGGGCCGGCCTGGCACGGCCCGCTCCAGCCCGCCCCACTGTGGGCCGTGCCAGTGGGCTGTGCCGTGCCAGGGGTTTTCCCCTGGCGGGCCGTGCCGTGCCGGCCCGTTAGCTGGGGCGGGCCGTGCCGGCCCGACCCACGGCACGGGCGGGCCAATATTTTAGCGGCACGGCCCGTTTGACATGCCTAAACCCATCCAAATCAAAGGGGCTAAAATTGAAGGCAAAGCTGAAAATCCCCACAAAGAAAAAGATCTCCCTTTTAATAGGAAATGATTGTTCACCCATCATGCTAATGATCAAAGAAAAACAAAAATGAATAGAAGAACTACATAAAGGAATTTCTCTATATTTGTGGAGCATCTTCTCTTGTTACAGAAGGGTAGGTAATATACTTGGATGAAGCATGAGATTTTCTAAAGAGTATGCCATTAGAACCAGATGGAAGCGCGTGGGGCGCTCTTCTGGGAGCGAGGGATGGAGTGGAGGAGATAGACGATGAGGAAGAAGAAGACACAAGCGACGATATCGATGCTCAACTCAAACGAGCAACAATATCGTCAGTCGGTCTAAAAGATAAAAAAAAAAAGAGGTTAAAATTGGCAGGAGGGTCATTTTGTATTATAAAAACTATGATGTCTTTTTTCGTGCACGTGCCATTTAAGGGTTTTTCCCAGTAAAATCCTCTTTTATAAAAGAGATAAAAATTCTACTAAATCTCAATGAAAACATTGGGCAGATTTCAATTTCTAAAGCCTAAGAAGTGGTCCATTATCCATATCACATTCATAGGATATAGTTGAAAAGAGAATAACATTTTTTTATATGAAAAGACTGCAATTATATTAACCAGAAGAGTTGAATACATAAGGGACCATATGACAATCATTGGGTCTACATAAGCATAAATGTGAATTTCAAAAACATAGAAGGCGACTGCAAAAAAGAGGAATTCAACAGTCATGATGAAGTCCGCAGCAAAAGGTGTAGCTCCTAACTTGATGACGCGTTACCTACATTCTCCTGCTCCTGCACACATTTCTCAGATAAGTAAAAATGCCAAATGTGTATTGGTAAGGAAGTAGTAAAAATCATTTTCAGAGGCAGTTGTATTTTTGTGAGTTGATCTGCTACTGTATTAGCTGATCTGCGGATGAGGTCTACTCTCCACCTTGGGAGAGTCTCAGTTTGAATAAGGATCCTAGGCCGGAGAGGCATTAGATGAAAGACTAACATTTATATATATATGCTTCTTTGGATGACTCTAAATTGAAGTACAAGCCCAAGACGTTCAATACCAACTTAATAGAGTTGAAAGACTCAATTATCTTAAAAAAAAAAAAAAATGGAGTTATCCAAAAAGTGTATATAAATGTCATTCTATTTCTCTCTCCAACTAAGGGGCTCTCTATCAATTTTGAAAATCCCAACATCATCCCACAATTTTCTTCTAAAGAGAAGTCCATTTCATATTGACTTTTGTGTGGACTTTTGTGTGATGCACCCAATTGAAATGAATTGGGACGTCATTCACTCGTTTTCCATCCAAAACATTTCCAAAGTGATTGAACTAAACAAGGATGACTAGGCCAAAAAAAAAAAAATCAATCATACTCTTCCATTTTACTGGCAATGGGCAAAGTTCCCTTCTAATCAAAATTGCCATGTCAAATTAATCCAATACGTAATAGAAGGGTTTATATTTCACTATAGGTGGGCCTCAATTTTAGGATCCTTATGGCTGTAAGTGAAGACACCGATACAATTCTAATTGTTTATTATTTTTTTCAGTACAATGAGATAGGGTTTCAAAGGAGATGGTTCCGGATCAAAACCATAGTGGACTTGGACCTGGACCCGTTTTTAAATAACGGTTCTGGTTCCAAATTCGATTTTGAATCGGAACCTGTTTTGTTGGTTCTGGACCTGCTTTCAATAAGAATACTTGGATCCACCTAGAGGACTCGAATCTAGTTCCAAAATCAATTCTATTTTTTCTTTATTCTTCATTTTTTCTTAAAATAAGTATATCATTCAACTTATAGCAGTGTATCAAGTCTACGACATCCAGTATTATACATAAGAATGCAAAAAAAGAGTTAGTTTTAAAGTACAAATTGCAATATCAAAGACTCATATGCAGAGTCTCGGGTTGAAACCTATATGGACCCGAACCGGACTCGTTTATTAATCGGAACTTAAAATTAGGTTCCGGATCTTAACCCGTTTATGAATCGGAATTTAAAATAAGTTTAAAACCCAAGTTTTTACAGGTTAAAACTTCTGGATAATAAGAGCATTTAATACCCATTTACAACCAAACAAAGAGAGTTCCATTGTTTCGGATGTTAGAATTCAAATAAGGGAATTAACCACTTCGTGAATAGCAACGGATCATCAAACAAAGTGGGGCCCATCATATCTTATCATTTCCATCCCAAATCTTATCAGCTTTGATTTCTTGCTTTTTTTGTCCTTTTTCTAACTAGTTGATTATCAGAAGCATCACATCCGGCTCCATTTCTTACTGGTTCTTGCAAAGGTCTAGTAGTAAAACAATTTTATTTTCCCTTTGTACCATCTTTTTATATCTGATACCCTATCATTTCATACGTGTGGTTGTCACAGGTCAGCCCCTTTGTTGGAATACAAAGAATAGCAGAAAAAAAAAAACCAAAAACACTTCATTGCATTAATAGATGGTAATTTAAGATAGACATATTGGGCCAACATTGATGATGATGCCGACGACTACATGAATCAATAGTAAACTGATTTAATTCTATAGTAGCATAATCAATCATACTTCTCTGCATTGGCAGCAGGAGAGGTCAATCACTGGAGCTGGTCGCTGTTACTATTACGACTTTTTGCTCACATTTACATGTATAAAACTTTGTGCACATGATCAACCCTAATTTTCTTTTTTTATTTGGATAACTCTTTAAGTCTCAACAAAGACAAAAGGTCTACATGGATAATTTTTTTGACAAGAATCTTGGACAACCCCTATGATATCCCTTTAATATCAGATATTCAGGGGATATCATAGGGGTTGTCTAAGATTCTAGTAAAAAAATTTGTCCACGTAGCAGTACTTCGACAAAGATATTATCCATAAGCAAACACTCAGGGCCTGTTTCTTCGTGTGATTGAACTCAGGAAATGCGGTAATGTTTCTTTCTGGGCTCAACAAGATTTACTTTTTTATTCAAAAAAAAATCTCAGGAAATGCGGTAATGTTCTTAAAATTGTTTTTTTTTTAATATTACAAAAAAAAATGGAAGAAAGTTAAGTTATTAAATATAATACAAAATAAAATAAATAAATACATTAGAATGTTATGAAAGAAAGATTTGTGCTTTCTTTTCTGTTTTATTTACATTTGCTTCCCCAAATACATATATAGAGATTCGACAAAATGTTATAAACAATTATTTTATTTTACATAGTGGCCCTCAGGCAAATTTCCAGCATTCGCCACTAAGTGAGACTCTTTTGAATTAAAGGCAACAGCCGTGCGGCAGAATCAGAAATTTTGTTTGGGGGAGAGGTTACAAAGAATTTTATTTTATTTTTTTTAAATTTAATAATGAAATATGTAATAACCAAATTGTTGAAAGTTGGGGGGGGGGGGGGGGGGGGTTGTTGCAAAGAATTTTTTTTTTTTTTTTTTTAATTTAATAATGAAATATGTAATAACCAAATTTTTGAAAGTTGTTCCGTACGTTCTTTCATTAAGTTGAAATCATCAAGTACTATTGAGTACAAAAATTTACTACAATTCCTTTTTAAGTATATACAATTAAATAATTCATCTTTTTCTTTGGTTTTTCTTTGAAGAAGTGAATCAAAGGTTGATAATTTAACAATGATCGGCACTCCTATAAAAAGCTAGAAATTAAAAATATAAAAAATTATAAAATTATTGTTAACTATAATAAATGAAAATTTATTTGTTCTCTTTTCCTTTATTTTTCTTTCTTTTTCATTTTAAGTCTTCCCTCAAATCAGCAATATTTTTATTTTATTTTTGTAAGAGTCAATATACCATCTTAAAAAAAATTCCTAAATGATCATATTATGATGGAGGGCTAACGCCTTACTTGAGGGAAGTCGGGCCGGGCCGGGCCGGGCCGTGCCGCAGTTTGTAGGTGAGAATCACCCTAATTTTCAAAATATAATTGATATTGGTGACCTCGGCTGCTCTTAATCTTGTCTCGAACCTACCATTTTCACTCGTTTAGACCCAAACCCAATAGTGAATAGCATGGTTAGGTGATGCCGTGATGGTGCATGCTAATTTACTAATGGAACCAGCATCACAAATATTTGCAACCTGCAGTATCCCAATGCATGATATTATCATGATCCTATCAAGAAACAATAATTTCTTAACAATATTGCGATCTTTTGAAATTATCATGAAAATGAAAGTGCAGAAAGAAATCAAAGGGATAAGATCATAATAAAATATTAAAAAATATATTATAAATTTTAATTTTAATAGCAATTAACTTATATATTTATTTTCAACTATCATGAAAATGATATCCAATACACACGAGCTACACGTGAAACATGACTTGTTGGTCTTTCGAATCTTGTTTGTGTATATAGATCAACAACTTTTTTTTTTTTTTGAATTTATGTTCATGGCTGTTGAGCTTCTGAAAGAGACAGATAATAATAAATCAATGCATGCTTTAAAAAATCATAGTTGAATGGATATATATATATATATATATATATATATGGGTGTTCCACATGCATTATCCAACCCAGTCTATTTAGTCCCATGGACCGATTTTAATATGACAAAATACATAAACCAGTCAAGGCTATTCAGACTTGTCATATGGCAAAATAAATATAAAAATTATAATTGTTACTATTTCCTCTTTTAAAACTTCAACTAGCTTTTTTTTTTATATTAATTTTAGTCTTTTGCATTGGAATCTTTCTTTTGAAAATTGTTAAGGGCATGCACATTCATGATCTTCAATCGAATATAAATACCCAAGTGACATCATATTCTTTTAGGTGGTAGGTTTCAGGATCCTCTCATATACGGTGGGTCAGTGTGTACACAAACTCCCCACATATTCTATCAGTATTTCAAACACGTACATCAAAGAGTTTGTGGGTCGATCTCTTTGATGTCAGAACCTTACAATTTATCCATATACAAAATAAATCAAATCCATCATCGAATGTTACTTGCTATCTTACCAAAGATGTTTAGATAAACATTAGAAATAGAAACTTCCAACACCAACCAATACATTACATCACCTTAAATGAGACAACTGACAATAATTGATAGGCTTGTTCTATTAATTGTGATTTGTGAATGGCTATTTTGAAGCCCTCTTCTTGCAGTTCGCCGGTGGACCATACTTATAACTTTGGCGTTAATTTGTTATAATTTAATCACTAATGAATGGGTTTTGAAAATTTTTACTCTACTTCTAACAAAAAAATTTAACTTGGTTTGGGTGATGGGGATGCCACAGTTATTGGGATCACGCTGAAAGTTTCCTTGGTGACAGATCATTTCATGATAAAAATAAAATCGGGTGCGGTCCAAATGCATGTAATTGGTGGACAGAGCATTAGTGAGGACCACTAAAGATTAGATTTCTGACTCCTCAGAATTGTCCATGTTCCGGTTGCGACGAAGGCGGTTCCACTGTGGGTCTGGCCATGCCATGCATGCGCCCACAATCGAAGTGACATATTAACGAGCATACCGATACGATTACGACATGGCATCTGAGAGAGATTATTTTTTCTTTTTATACGGACATTACTTGGATTGCGTGTTTAACACTTCAAAGATTTTTAAGTCTTTTTAAAAATAAGCTCGTTCTCATTAAAAAAAAAAAAAAAAAAAAGAACTTACAAATGACCACCTAATCTGTTTTTGGAGTGATATCAAACCTCGCAGATCGAGAGATAGATCCTTTCATGGCCCTTTGGGCTACTGAGTTCGCAACTTGATTAAACGTGCTGAAACAAAATGCGATTTTATAAGCAATTGGAGACTGGGATCAAGGACCACTCTAACACAAAGGCCTATCATCCAACTTTTTCTTTTGTTTTTTTGGAAAGGATCAAAAGCCAATGATTAGGACAGACATGTCGTTTTTATTTTACTTTTGTGTGGGACATTTACATCTCTCGGCGTGTTTGGATGTATGGTGAAGTGAAGCATCAAATTAAGAGAGAATAAAATATAAGGGGTTATGATGGTGTTTTGTTTTTAGTTGTTTGATATTGAATTTTTTTTACTTTTGTATAAAAAAATAGAGCTTTTTTTTTATATCTTTTAGTAGAGAAATAATGCTTTTTTTTTTTTACTTTTTTTGATAAATTCGGAGGAAATTTTGAAATTAAGTACTTTTGATATGATCCCATATCATTTTTTGTCTGGATTCACTTTATTTTAACTTAATTAATTAATTGCCTAGTGAATTGGCAACCCCATTCTTCACCTAATTTAGGATACCCTGCCGATGTTATTTCTGGAAACAAAGTTTCTTACTACTAGAGCAGATATTATCTAAGAGGATGATGGAAATCACGTCCCAAGAATGGGGTCTCTAATGGGTCCCAAATCCATTAGCTGGGTTCTAAAAAAATTGTTTTGTTGACAGGTTAAAGTACAATTTTATGTGTAAGCCTTCAATTGAGTTAAGTTGTGTTGGTGAGAAAATACCATAGATGAACTCAACTTGAACCTGACACATTTGTTAATCAGGTAGAAATATTAAGTGAAAATCCAGTCATAAATAAAAGAGTCAATCCAAACATCCAATTATCAGTTGTGATTTAGTCTTAGTTGGTAAGTTGGGTTAGGAGTTACAGCCCTGGCCTAGAAGTTGTTACAAATATCTAAAAATATTGTAATCGTCCTAACTTTGAAATGGATTTTTCCTATAATAATGTCGTACTAGCCGAATAACCCATGATCAGCACGATATCTTCCTGCAAAATAAATAATCACATATTAAAAAAATTACCTCTTTCCATAAGACAACAAGTTGGATAAAATAGAAATTGAGAAATTGAGGAAAAAATGATATATAGCTACATAGGAACAATTGAAACATGAGTTGTTTGATTGAAAAATGAGTGGGTAGTTGCATGAGTAGTTACATAACTGTCGGTCAAAATTATAACCAACGGTCAAAATTGAAGTCAAAGTCCTATGTACTTGACACCCCCCTTCTTGTACTTGACACTTTTCAAAAAGAAAGTGTTCCTCACCAAAATAATGAGGGATAGATGTACTTGAATATTTCCCTTATAATTGATAAGATGAACCTATCAAATGACTATAGCCTAATGACGAAAAGTAGGCCCAATGAATTCTCACATAACAGAAAAGGACAGAGATAAGAGGGGAATTTTTTGAAGTAATTACGGGATAGTCCACATGGAAATAATAAAGGTGGCAAAATCTGGCCCACCAGCATGTGGGTCGGTCACACGTCAAGTAAATCTCACCCATAATAATACCAGCCGTGTTACATAACCGTTCACGCTGACACTCTTCTTCTGTAACGATGACAGCTTATGAACTCGTGTAGAAAGCAGATTGGAGGCAGGAGTCATCCTCTATTGGTCCCATTGACTAGGGAACACACATCTTTTTTTAAAGCTGAGTTTATAAGGGTTGCAGTCATGGTTTACAGGATTACACTATTACAGTACTAGTACCAGCAGAAATAGAAATCACAGCAGCAGTCTAATGCTACTAATCTACTACCATTGTTCTTCCTCTGGCGAATATAAGTACTCCTGGGTCAAGGTAGTTCCGGGCCTCCGGCCTCGTCTTGTCCGGAGGAATGTCTAGAGCTAGCTTCGTAGTCATGCGTAGTGATTTGCACTACATGCTGTAGTCACAGCATGGTTTAAAATATCGGTATCGGTCGCGGTATCGGCCGGGCCAAAAAACCGATACGTCGCGGATATCGTCGTGGATATCGGTCCGTCGCGGTCGTCGCGGTGTGAATTTTTTTTAATCCAAAAAAAATCTGCAAAAATATTCAAAAAATCCAGAATATTAGAAAATGTTGGAAAACAATATTTTTTTCCATTAGTAACATAATAAATCAAAATCTCGTTCACCTTAAGTTATGAGTCCTGTCTGTATCGCTGTTCGCTTTATTCTCCAGTATTTTATATAATGCAACCATTATCGATGCTCATGATCAATAAGATGAAATATCATAAATCTGACATAATGCAACCACAATTTTTGGCAAAAACTCATACTTTTTTGTTCCAAAAGTATAGATCTATTTGAAACTAATACATTATCAATGCATTTGAACACTAATGTGAAAAAATGTAATTGATTTCAAGAAAAGCCCCAAATTTTTGGAAATAAAAAAAATTTAGATCTACACTTTAAAATACTAGATCTATGAGAAAATAAGTGAGTAACATCGAATCTAACTCAATATAAAGCCTTTTGGTTCATGAATTAGCATATTACACAATCTTTACTACTATATCATTCCATTCATAATTAAATAGGTTTAATATCATATCTAGTAGTTTATGATAATAATAGACATCCAAGCACAAAAAAGCACAAAAAAGAAGAAAGACAATTAGCAAAAGAGTCCTAGCTATCATGGTCAAGTAGATCATTTTGTTTTCTTGAATTTTGATTGTCATTTATCTAAAACATGCGCTTTGCAGAGGGGTCCGGGGGTATCCGTATCGCCGCTCGGTGCGGTACCGACCGGTACCGGTACGTATCGGCCGGTACGTACCGGTACCGGCCGATATTTTCAACCATGGGTCACAGAGATGGGGGAGTCTATCAAACGATAAAAGAAGGGGTACAAAAGTCATGCTCTTCATTTGTTTTGACTTTGGTTCGCACGAGAATAAAAATAGAATAAAATAAATTTTAAAAATTGTATATTTTTTTAAATAGGTTTTTGGATATTATAATAACTCACATGTCAGGACAGCCTATTGGCCGAGCTACATCACATTCACATCCTCTCCGCCGACTTTTATATTTTGCCTTATCTTTCTTCTTTTTCATTTTTTTTTTTCTCCCTTCTCTCCTTTTTTCTCTTCCTCTTTCGGTCTAGGCCGGGGTTATGTGGGGTCAGATTGACCTGTAGCAAGTGCAAGTTGAAAATATCCTACCCATTTTAAAACTTTGTTGGATGCGGGTTGGCCCCTCAATTGTTAAATCCCAAGTCAACCCGACCTATTTGCCACCACTACATAGAACGTAAAGGTTATTTGGAAATTGAAACTACAATATTATCGCATTAAAGAAGACAAAACTATATAAAAAAAGATTTTCATATTATTTTTATAATATATTTTTATTATATATAAATTAATTTACTTTTAGATTTTTTTTGAAGAAAAACATGAACAAAATCGAAAGATGAAAACATTTTATTTTATTTATGAAAAATATCCTTATCATGGAGGCTATCTAGAAAAATCCTAAATTAAAGAAGTGAAACTCCATAGTTGGGCCTACCTATCAAAATCCAAACCATTAAAATAAACTTTCGATGGGTGCGTGGGATATCATCAAATAGTACCTCAATCCAAAATTTCCCACAGTTGAATTGAGTATTTGATAAAAAAAAATATAATAGTAAATATTATAAAATCATATTAATCATTACTTTTAGAGGAATTTACCGCACAGGACCCTCTAGGACCTCATACCACTTTTGAGGAGTTGAAAACACCGTATGTATGGATAAGGGCCTCAAAGTCCCCCTTTTTTTTCTTTTTTCGTTTAGCAAATGGTTCATATCGACCCTTCTGCGGGAACCCAAATAAAACTGAATTTTTCAGGATGGAGAAGAGGGAATTTTTCAGGATGAAGAAGAGGGGAGGAGGAGGAGGTAGCCTCCTGTCATCAAAATGTGTTTGTCTGCAAAGATCCCTTGATCACTTGAAATGAGTTTGGCTTGAAAAATCCCATTTCACTTGAAATAGGGTTGGCTGTAAAATTCCCATTTCTGTAATCAAAATGGGTTTGGCTTGAAAAATCCCTTGATCACTTGAAATGAGTTTTGGTGTAAAATCCCCATTTCTCCTGTTCTCTGTTTCACTGAATCACTTGAAATGAGTTTCTCATGAGCCATTGTAGAAGATGAGCAGATCCTCTCGTCATCTCTTCCATCCACCGGGACATCCATTTGAAGAAGACATGTATTGAAAAATGTGAAAAAGTTGTGATATGCAACACCAAACTCCCCCTCTCCTCCCTCCTAAAAAAAAAGGTTTTTCAGGATGGAGAAGAGGGGAGGAGGGATGGATGAGAGATATGGCAATATAGCATTTGAGCCATCATCTATGATATGGCAAAATGCGACCCTCGCCATGGGAAGTACATGGCTTGCTGTTTGATGCACAAAGGTGATGTTGTCCCAAAAGATGTGAATGCAGCTGTCCCAAAGGATTGATCACAAGTTTGATTTCATGTGCGCCAATTTGATCTCATGTGCGCCAAGCGTGTGTTTGTTCATTGGTATGTGGTTGAGGGTATGGAGGAAGGAGAGTTTTCTGAAGCCCGTGAGGATCTGGCTGCATTGGAGAAAGATTATGAGGAGGTTGGAGCAGAGTCTGCTGAGGGAGAGGAAGATGAAGGGGACGAGTACTAGAGAGAAAGGCATGGATGATGCTTATTTTGCATTATATAACCAATAGGCTCATTGGTCTGGATTATGAAAGTAAAGAGATATTGTTTTTGTTTTTATGTTTAGACCTCCATCATCCTCCTCCTCCGCTCTTCTCCATTCCAAAAAACCCTTTTTTTTTTTTTTTTTTGTTCCCGCATAATGGTCGATATCAACAATATCACTAAACGACAAAAAAAAGAAAACATACAAAAACACACCCTATGACCCTTATCCGTATTCATTAAAATGTGTCACCTCTAGAGATACATAGGACCCTAATGGGTCAGGGGTAAATTCCTCTTACTTTTAAGAAATGGTCAATCCTTCCGAGGAGCAAACCCTATGAAGTGTTTATTTTTATGGTAAACATTTTTGACGTGTTGATATTTTCCTATTTCAATAAGTTCCACGTGCCCTTCTCAGAAATTTCAAGTTAGCCTTCCTTCGAATTTAAATCTGAAAACTAATCAAGTCAAGTCAGACAAGTCACGTGTCATATGTGATACAGAGCCAGCCAAGTGCAAGACTGTCCCTCACAACTTTTTAATTTGAAAAAGTCTACTTGGCCGGTAAACTATGGGGAAAAAACTATGGGAAAAAAACATATAATTTTTTTAACTAAGCATTTTACTAATAAAGGCCATGTAGCAGGGCTCAATTTGATTTTCTTCGTTTTCACTTTTGAGAGGCAAGACGAAACCGACTTTACAATTTGAAAGGAAATGTGCAATACTCTGTTTGAAGGGCCAGACTTAATAGGAGCGGGGCTTTAGTGTGGGACCACTTCATTTGAGACCCGAGCCCATTTCCATTTAATAAGGTACTAGCATGAAAGGCCGTGCATGCAGGGTTATGAATAACGGCTCCAGAGTCAAGGGCATGTTCCGGTCATTTTTAAGGTCATAAATATTAGGACATGTAGTATAATTGTAAAAATAATATGAATCCTAATAGAAATTAAAATTTTTTATTAGTAAAATGCTTAGTTAAAAAAAAAACTATGGGGAAAAAAACTTATAATTTTTTCTAATGCAATCACTTGACTGTAAATTATATAAATAGGGCCTAAAATATTATTATTCATGTGTGATGGTGAAAATCTCAAAATAAAATACAACCAACAAAAAAACCCCAATTTCTGTACTTTTTATAAATTTGGCTAAAAAACAATTTGATTACCAGCAGTTTTTCAACTTTCAAGAAAAAGAATTTGAATCTCACATACCTTTGTAGTTGCTTTTCTACTTGCTGATGTGAAAGATTGTAAGGAGGACCAACTATATGAGAGACCGGTGCTAATGATCAAGGTGGCAAATATCTGAGATACATAGAAGGCCGAGAACATTAGAAAGGAAGAGAAAGAAAGATAAAAGAGAGAGAGGATATGAGGTTCGAGGGAGAAAAATGAGAGAGGCAGGCTTTAGAGTCATGAAGATGATTAACAGATAGAGTCGGTTCAATGAGTCATTTCAATTAGAAGATGAGGCAGTTATTTTTCTTTAAATTTCAAACTTGAGAGGCTCCCATGTGCTGATGTGGCTTACAGTGGATTGATTTATACTAGAAAAATATATCTTAACTGTACCAACCATTTCTTAGCTTTTAGGAGAAGGAATGTGTAAATTTAACCCACTAAGAGTTGGTCACATTCGATTGACTGTTTGATTAAAAATATAATTAGCATAATCTTTGCATACTTATCAATAATATTTTTATCAAATGATAAATTTTTATGGTGGGACCACCTCCTATTGGGTAGAATTTGAGGATATCCAATGCGTTGGGAAGGCATTTATTTTTAGTAGTTTAGATATTTAATAGAGGAGCCCCATTATATAATCTCACAACAAAAACTCAGGATTTACTTTAAGTAAATGCCAAGTAAGACCCAAACTCCTTTTTTACCATTTTCCTTTTAGGGTAAATTAGCCAAAGGTCCTTGCGCACGATCTTCTAAGGCATCAAGGACAAAAAAATTTCTCTAATATCTCTGGTCCAGACAGGTGGAGATATTTTGGTGAAAGGTCCCTAATATGCCACTTCATATATTTTCATGACTAATTTGCCCCTGTGAACCCTCATTCCCAGGCCAAGTTCTCTCTTTTTCTCTGTTGTCGCAGAGAACTCCTTCCATCTTCCTCTCTCTCATTTCTACCATTTTCTGTCCCTTTTCATGGTTATGGAATACCATTGCAGAGCACCTTCCATTGCCACCATGGTATTAGAGCCCTATAATGACTCACGTCTGTTTCTCTTTTTTGACCCTGTCATTCAACCACCATGGCCTCCTCTGCTTCTTCTTCCTTTTCCTCTCTCACAGTAACTGTCTTCATCACAAACATTACTAATTTTGTCTCCATTGAATTGGATGGCACCAACTATTTAGTCTGGAAATATCAGATGGAATCCATCTTGAAAAGCACTGGTCTCATGGGCTACGTTGATGGTACTAAGTTAGCACCTCCTACCAACATCTCTGTAGATAGCATCGCAACACCAAATCCAGCCCTTGAAGGATGGACTCACATTGATCAATTTGTCATCAGCTGCATCAATGCCACTCTTGCCAAGACCGTTGCCTCTCAGGCTCTTGGATTCACAACTGCCCATTCACTTTGGCTCTCTCTTGAACAAACTCATCTGCAGCAATCTCAAGCACATAAGTCTCTTCTTCACAGCCAGTTACAAACAATTCAAAAAGGTGCATCACCCATTACTGATTACCTACAATCTGTGAAAACATTGGCCGATTCTCTCTCAGCCATTCAAGCACCAGTTTCAGATGCAAAACTCAGATAAATTTATCTGAGTTTTCGGCAAACTTATCTGAACTTCTGGAAAAACTCAGATAAATTTGCCAAAACTCAGATAAATTTATCTGAGTTTTCAGCAAACTTACCTGAACTTCTGGTAAAACTCAAATAAATTTATCTGAGTTTTGACAAATTTATCTGAGTTTTCGGTAGACTTACCTGAACTTTTCACAAAACTAAGATAAATTTATATGAGTTTTGGCAAATTTATCTGAGTTTGTAAGAGAACCAACTACTTTAGTAGGGAAAATGCTAAAACAACCTGCGTTTGTATGGGGGAAATGCGCAGATGTCGCTGCAATCAGTTCAAATACATCCACAATTGAGTACCCAATTTCTCCATCTTATGACATCTCTTTATCTGAGTTTGAACTAAGATAAGGAAACGGTGCCTTCTGTCTGCTCATGTGCAAGGATGAATTATTTCAAAGAAGAGAAGGAATTACACCTGAGAGTATGGAGAAATGAACTTCGATTTTACTCTATTTAAGAGTTTTTGATCTAATTGGTATCTCCTTTGATTTACAATTACCAACAAGATTTTATTTATTTTTGGGTAATTAGATGTGGGAGATAACTATTCTGAGTGAAGTGAGATTGATTGCAGAGGAAGAGCATCGATAATGTGTATTTAGAGATGAATTTACACTTAAAGATCAAGGGGGCTCGGGGCTCCGACGGAGAAAGCATCAGCTATTTATACTAACGAAGTCTAAGGTCTATTTTTGCTGACGTGTCCAGGGGCGTTTATGTCTTTTTCAGATGATCATTTTCATGAGAGGACTTCCGCCACTACGAAAAAAATCCGTGGACCTTAGGCTATAAAAGCAAATGACAAAGGACCTACCGCCAAAAGCCCCTTTCTTTTATCCTCTATTGGAAATTCTCTTGAGTCCATCACAGTAAAATTATAGAGGGATCCTCTTTCGATCCTTTCTTTGTGGAGTAAAGAAATCTCTTTGTAACAATCACTAGATCAATAGAGAAGGTGATGATTGGAGTTCGTTCCCATCCGGATTTGAGTTAGAGAAATTCTAACTTAAAAGAGTCAATTGAGTTCCACAATGAAGCCTATCTACTGAAAATCCAAACTTCTCAAGATGGAACCCCTATCCATTTTTGGTATGTCTTCATATTTTAATGCGACATGGTTTGTCTCACCATAAGATGGGCCATTTGTTTAAATATATGATTAATACAATCTTATGCTTGACTAATCATATCAATTAATCACATTTTAATCAAATGATCAATATAAGGTGTGATCAATTAAAATTTATAGATATCTCATACCCCAAAGAAGTGTTCATTTTAAGCTACTTGAACTTTCAATAGGTCCTTAGACTCAGGATTTCACCAAGTCAGCCCTTGGAAGATCCGGACTCATGATATTGTATACAATAAACATAAAATTATGGGATTTTGACATCTTAGTCCTCTATAAATATGGTTTTTTAGAGTTTTTGACCGAAATTCAATAATGTCACAAGAATTTCTTGACTTTAGTCGACATTGTCTTAAACTTTTCTTTTGTCCCAGATCCATAATTTCATAGGAACAATGTATGTCACATAGAAACTGATGAATTTTATTATATTATGAGCGTGTCCCATTATGTCATGACATTTATATAGCATTTAGGAGGGAAATTCCTAAATGATTGAACCTATGAAATGATGGTAAGATGTGTATTTACTTTTCACAAATTACCATTTTTTATGTTGTGTGAAAAACGAATTCACTTGCTGATTGGAAAAAACATATAAACTGAAACTAAAAAATTCATGATGTCACGGATATAAACCCCTAAAACCATTCACCTGCAACAAGAGAGGAAGCCCACTGCCAGCCTGCATGAAGTTATTTCAAGTGGGCTCCACATGAGGTGAGCATTTTGTAAAAAATAAACCATCAAACCCAAATATAAGATGGTTCTTGTATCACAAAAAAACAAAAAAATGGATGCCATTAGTGGATTGAGTTGATCTCTTGTGCAGTTTAGGTTGCGCACGACTTGACTCTTGTAACGAGTGTGTCTTTCTTCAAACAATAGGCCCGTTTGTTAATTTCACCTCTAAAGTTAAGTCAAATTAAATATCACATTAAAAGCACTTTTTATCAAAACTCTCTCTATCTTTTCCAACAAAAAATCAAAAAGTAACTACATTTACTCACTAAAAGACAAAAAAATATATTTTTCCATACAAAAAGTAAAAAATATTCCATCTCAAACAACTAAAAACAAAATACTATCATAACCTACTTATATTTTATTTATTTATTTTATTTCACTTTACATCACCTTTACTATACTATTTAAATTAACTAACGGCCCATGAGGCTAACTTGACTCCACTGGGGTTGATCATTGATGTATCGTCCTTTTACCTGGTGAGCTAAAATTTGCTTTTCGGGTCGCAGTACTACATGTCAGTGATTTGATTTCTCAGGGTAGGATGAGATAGTTGTAGATCGCTTCAGCGACTCCTTGCTCATCGTTCTTATCTGCAACTGGAGCAACGTTTTAAATCCACCCCCAACACCCGCTACCACAGCGGGGCCTTTCATGTTCCTCCAACCGGGCCAACTCAGAAGGAAGAAAACAACATCTTAAATCTACAATTTAATGCCATTGACAGGACAACCCACAAGTATGAAGTCTCTGCAATTTGTGACTTCATTGTTATATTAAGAATTGCGGGTCCGCACAAATGTGAGATGTTTGATTTTTTTAGTTTTTGACTAGTTTATGGGTTGGATAAAATTATGAGTCTATTGAGTTATAATTTTTATTTTTTTAGATATTGACCGTAATTACGTCGCCGAAAAGATCTGAAGCGAATAAAGGCTTACAGTAAAGGCAAAACTTCAAGAGACAGGACTGGGGTCAGCAGCTCGAGAGAACCCCTATGCGCTTGAGCACAGAATGTCTCGGGAGAAACCGATTAGAAATTTATTTCTAATTTCTCTCAAAAAGGCTATCCTACTGATACACCTTTCTCATTGTTCTGAGTTGGAAGACCTAATTGAAAAAATTCTTCTCAAAAAAATTCATTGAAGAGTTGTACTACAAGAGTTCAACTGATTCACATAAAATTCCTTTCTTGATCTGGTTTTGCCTCAATGGCCCGTTAGATTTCAACTCAATCTTACTGTATGGTTTTAAAATACCTTATGTGGAGTTAAAGCCTTGTCACACATATATATACCCAATACCAGGACTATCATGTTTCCGATGTGGGACTTACGCATTGCTGTATATCTAGATCCAACGCCCATAGGTGTGAACACCCATCAATGAATATTGTAACTGCAAATCAAAATATCGAAGAAGATCTGATATTTTGAACTCAAAAGTGAACTGGCCTAGATCCAGTTTGCTTTGACAAAGAACACAATATACAGGGTGGCATAGTAACTTAGGTACGTTTGATTACAATCTGAATAAGATCACAATGTGCTTTCCAAAAAAAGAAAGAAAAAATAGCTAATTGCATTTGATCGCCTGTAAAATTTAAAATTTCAATTCCAAGGCTAGTTTATTTACATGTGTGGTATAGTGAAGGTGAAGTGAATGTTGCATAATGAAAAAGGTAAATATGAAATATAATAGGGATATTGCCCCCTTCAACGGTCCTTTAAACCCACATTCACCTATGACCGGTTGAACTTTAAGTATTTCCTACAAAACAGCTCATGCCATATTTTAAAGTCATGCAATATTACACACATTAGACTGTGATGTCCTAAGCCTTAGGATATTACTCATATTGTCAGGGGCGGACCTAGGTGTAGGCCCGGGGGGGGGGGGGGGGGGGGGGGGGGGGCGGCCGGGGGTGGGGCCATATATAACATGCTTTAATTAGTTTATATATTAATTTTATAACAAAAAGATCAAATCGGAATAAGAAGTCTTTAATAAATATGATTTTATTTGATTTGCAGATGGGAAAGCCATCTACAATTGATTGATTTTTCAAAAGAAAAAATTTTACAAACTTAGATGCTGATGGGCCATCGCCCACCTCTAACTTTGAAACTCCAATTACTGAAGATTATCATACAAAACTTCAAAGAACTGAAATCAATAATGATGATAATATTGATTTTTTGGAGCGTGATCCAGGACTGCGTCGCCCGATATGGGAGTACGATGTAAGTCAACACAATGAAATTCGATGAAAGTACATAAAGTTGGTTCATACCAACCGAAGCTCTCAAAGTATCCGAAATCTGGATCAATGGCTCATCCTCGTAGCTTTAAAGAGTATTGGTTTAGTTTATTTCTTTCGTGGTTGTAATATTCTCCAGAGAAAGATGCAGCCTTTTGTCTCTCATGTTATCTCTTTCATAATCCAATAAGACATGTTGGACGAATTGCATTCACTATGGACGGATTTCGAAATTGGAAGAAAGTTAGGGATGTAAGAAATTGTGTTTTGTTAAATCATATGGGAAAATATCCTAATACTTTTCATAAAGATGACGAAAGGTCATGTGAGGACTTGATGAACCAACTTCAACACATACAAAAAAAACTTGACAAGTTCACTTTTGAACAAATTGCAAAACAATCGGTTACGACTTAAGGCCTTGATTGATAGAATATGATTACTTGTATTTCAAGCTTGTGCTTTTATGAGACATGATGAAAGTCAACCGTGGAAATTTTTTGGAGATGTTAAAGTTGTTATGCTGTTATAATGAAAAAGTTTTAGAAGTTATATTAGATAAAGTTCCCAAAAAATGCCTCATACACATTACCAAAAATCCAAAAACAAATTTAGTTAGAGATAAAAAAAATATTAGCTATTTTAATTTATTAAAAAATATTTATTTAAGTCCCCCAAAGATAAAATCCTGAGTCCGCCCCTGTATATTTGCATATTGCCCTGCGTGATATCCCAATATAATATAGTAAATGCTGATGGGTGGCGGAAAAATCGGCTATATAATGATGTGTGGTGAGAAAAAAAAAGGAAAAAAAACAAAGGCAAGATGGAATCTTGAGCACGAGGACAAGCAACGAAAGAGAACAATAGGATCAAACTACAGAAACATTGTTAATGTGCTGAATTAATTCCAAGAAACAAGAAGATAGATAAGACACAGTTGTCGATTTACATCCATGTACAAAATAAATCAAATCCATCGAATGTTACTTGCTATCTTACCAAAGATGTTTAGATAAACATTTGAAATATAAACTTCGCACACCATCCCTTACATCACCTTAAATGAGACAACTGACAATAATTGATAGGATTTTGTTCTATTGTGATTTGTGAATGGCTACTTTGAAGCCCTCTTCTATCAGTTCGCCGGTGGACCATACTAACTTTGGCGTTTGTTATAATTTAATCACTGGTAAATGGGGTTTTTTTTTTTTTTTTTAAACTCTAATTCTAATGAAATAAAAAAAAAAATGGTTTGGCTGATAGGGATGCTACAGTTCTTGGGAGGCTGAAAGTTTCCTTGGTGACGGATCATTTCATGATAAAAATAAAATAGGGTGTGGTCCAAATGAAGAAGCTATTTTTTTCTATAATCCAGGGTATCTTCCGCCTAGCCCAGTCGAGCCTAGGAGCCTTTGGCCTTTAGACCAAAGGACACTCGATTCTGGACAACCGAGAACTAATCTCTAGAGGCGCATGCAAACCCTCCTATCCACATATATCCGATAAAACTATGGGAGGTGGCCAACAAAGGTAGGTGTCGAACACGAAACCTCTCCGTTTTATGAGGCGCATAGTCGTTGGCCAACAATAATAATAAAAAAAAAATAGAAAAAATCCAAAGAAGTAAAAAACATTATCATACGAAAATAATATATCTTTGATTGTTTCCTTCAGCTCCTTAAAGCTCTTATATCATATGAATCCAAATGAGAACAACATAATCATAAACATCATATTGTGATTCAAGAAAAGAATCAATTCGATAAAATCTAAAAAGAAAGCAAAAAGAAAGTGGCTAAAATTCAAGACCCAACAATAAATCAAACTAAATCCAAAGCAGAGTGTTTTGGGAAAAAAAACTGGAATATTGGGTCATTATCGTTGAGAAAAAAAAAATAGCAATACATTTATTACATAAAGCAAAGAAGGCAAAACACAGAAAAATATATCAATCATAAATCAAACCCCATTAACAAAAACATCATATTCGGAAAAATTAAAAGAAGAAAAAAGACCATTAGCATTATACAAACAAAATACCTCAGTAACAAGAATGAGCGATATAACCAAAATGCAAGAAGCTATAAGGGTTTTTCAAGGACCGGGGGTGGGGCGACGACTTTACTGAAATGGGCATGGGCAAACTTTTTTAACCCTTTTTTTTTTATCTCACCCCAGGTCCACAATAGTGTAGGTCCGCCCTTGACAGTGTCTGTATAGTATATATATAATGGGTAGGGCTACATGTTCCCATCATATTAGGACACCAAGATCTTGCTCATTTTTAGTTACGATTAATGCTTCTTACCTTATAATATTTTTTTTGTGAAATTTTGGAATTGGAACCCCGATCACCCAGGTCCACATAGTGTAGGTCGGCCCTTGTATTTCTATATTTTGCCAGATCTTTCTTCTTCTTCTTCATTTTTTTTTTCTTCCTTCCTTTTTCTTTTCTCTTCCTCCTTTGGTTAAGGGCAGGTTACATGGGTCAAGTTGGTTTTACCTGTTGCAAGTGCAAGTTGAAATTATCCAACCCATTTTAAAAAATTGGTTTGACGTGGGTTGGCCCTCAATTGTTAAATCCCAAGTCAATCCGACGTGTCTGCTACCCCTACATGGAATGTAAATGTTATTTGGAAATTGAAAACTACAATATTATCGCATTTAAGAAGACAAAGCTATAAAAAAGATTTTAAAGTTATTTTATAATATATTTTTATTATAAATAAACTAATCTGCTTTTTAGAACTTTTGTTTTTTAAGAAAATACATGAACAACACCGAAAGATGAAAACATTCTTATTTTATTCATGATAAGTATCCTGATCATGGTGGCGTTAATCTATAGACTAATTCAAAGGAAAGAAATTCCACAGTTAGACTTACTTATAAAATCTAAACCATTAAAAATAAGCTTTCATCGGATAGTAAGTCTATTCAAATTTTTCATCGTTAGATTGAGTATTTGATGAAAAAAATGTGATAGTAAATTTCATATGATCGGATTAACCATTTTTTTTTTTAATCAAAAAGACAATCCAAACTTCCATTGAGGGTATCAACTATCAACTATCAACTATCAACTATCAAAATCAAATGAAAATGGTGGGTGTGTATTTTTGAAGTGTTGTTATTTGAATATGTGTTCCCACATTGGAGTTCCACGTGTCCTTCTTTCATTGTATTCTCTGAAATTTCGAATTAGCCCTCCTTCAAATTTCATAATTACATCTGAAAAGCCATAAGGCATAAGTCAAGTCAGACAAGTCACGTGTCATATGTGATACAGAGCCAGCCAAGGGCCAGACTGCCCCCAGCTAGGGGTGAGCAAAAACCGAACCGACCGATTACCAAACCGAACCGTAGCGGAAATTTAATTTCGGTTCGGTTATTTCGGGTAATTCGGTCCAGTTCGGGTAAATTTCCTGGCAAATTCGGTTATATAATTTCGGTTCGGTTAATGATCTTATTTAACCGATTAACCGATTAACCGAAATATATACAATTTTGTTTTGAATATTTTATTACCCATTACCCAACCCTATTAAATATTTTAGACTTGTTAGTTGGAGTGTTGTTTATGGTTATTGTCTATTTGTGTAATTGTGTTTTAATGTATTTTCAAGCACTTCTATGATATATCATTTATGGATAATGATTTATGGCCAATTATTAAGCCCAATTTCATAAATGAAATGTATATAATATAGCAATCTAGTTCTAAATTTTAAAAAACTTGGGCAATTATTAAGTCAACAAAATGCATCACATTAACCGAACCGACCGAAAACCGAACCTAAATATTCGGTTCGGCTCGGTTCGGTTAAAAATTTTACAAAACAAAAAATCGGTTCGGTTCGGTTAATACTTAAAGTGGTCAAAAAATCGGTTTGGTCAAAAAAATTTTAAAATAACCGACCGATTAAACCTATTGCTCACCCCTACCCCCAGCCCACAACTTTTGAATTTTCTCTCGTTTAAGAGGCAAGACAGACGGACACCAATTGACCTTACAAATTGAAAGGACATGCACGATACACTAACTCCATTTCGGGAGTATTTGTTAATTTCATCTTTAAAGTTAAAGTTAAAGTTAAAGTTAAAGTTAAGTTAAACATCACATCAAAAATATTTTTTTTTAAAATTCTCTCCATCTTTTCAAAAAAAAAATCAAAAAGCAACTAAATTTATTCACTAAAAGACAAAAAAAAAAAAAAAACTACATTTCCCATACAAAAAGTAAAAAATATTCCATACCAAACAACTGAAAACAAAATACCATTATAACTCACTCATTCTTTTTATTTTACTTTTTCACCCATAAAAAAAAAGATGTAACATATAAATCACCTTCACTACACTATTTAAATTAACAAACGGTCGGACTAGACCTAGGGGAGAGAAAATTCAGTATGGGACCACTTCATTCAAAAATCCGAGCCCACTTCCTTTTTATGAGGGATGTGTAAATTTAACCTAGTAAGAGTTGATCGCATTCGATAAACTGCATGATTAAAAATGTAGTAAGCATAATCTTTGCCTACTTATCAATAATATATTTTTTTAAATGGTCAATTTTTATGGTGGGACCGCCTACTGTTGGGCAGAATTTGAGGATAACCTATGCGTTGGGAAGCCATAAATTTTGAGTAGTTTAGATATTTAATAGAGGAGCCCCCACTATAGAATTTCACGACACCAACTTAGGATTTGTCTTAAATAAATGGCAAGTATGATTATAGAGGGACCTTCCCTCTCTTTGGAGAAGAAAGAGATCTCTCTGAAACAATCACTAGATTAATAGAGAAGTGATGATTGGAATTCTTTCCCATTCGGCTATGGATTAGAGAAATTCTAATTTGAAAGAGTTGAATTCAATAGTGGAGCCTATCTGTTGAAAATCTCAACTTCTCCAGATAGAACACCTATCCATTTTATGGGATGATTTAGATTTTAATGCGACATGAGTTAGTCCCACCATACGATGGACCATTTGTTTAAATCTATTATTAATACAATTTAAGCTTTACTAATCATATCAATTAATCACATTTTAATCAAATGGTCAATATATGGTGTGACCAGTTAAAATTTATAGACATCCCATACCCCAAAAAGTGTTCATTTTAAGCTGCTTGGACTTTCATTAGGTCGATTGGAGTTCCACCCATTAGACTCAAGATTTCTCCCCTTAGAAAATCCGAACTCAAGATATTGTATACCATAAACATAAAAATATTGTGATTTTGACATATTAGCACTCCTTAAATATGGTTTTTTTTTTTCAATTTTATGACCAAAATTCAATAATGTCAAAAGAGTTTCTTGACTTTAACCAACATAGTTTTAAACTTTTTTGTCCCAAATACCATGATTTCATGGGAACAATGTATGTCATAGAAATTGATGAATTTCATGATATCATGAGACTGTCACATGATGTCATAACTTTTATGCAACATCTTAGTGGGAGAATTACCAAATGATTGAATCTGAAGATGTGTATTTACTTTTCACAAATTACCATTTTTGTGTTATGTGAAAAATGAATTCGCTTGCTAACATATAAACTAAAACTGATAAATTCATGATGTCATGCATGGATATAATACCCTAAAATCATTCACCTGCAACCCAGGGCCTCCATGGCTTCTATCAGAGAGGAAGCCCACTCCCCTGAATGGAGTTATTTCAAGTGGGCTCCACATGAGGTGAGCATTTAAAAGAAAAAAAAAAAACATCCAACCCTAATATAAGATGCTTCTTGTATCACAAAAAATGGATGCCATTAGTGGATCGACTTTTTTTCCTTTGCAGTTTAGGTTGCGCAGAACCTGACTCTTAGGATGAGTGTGTCTTTCTTCAAAAGGCTAAATGACTCCACTGGGGTTGATAATTGATGTGTTGTGAAAGGATCATTGATTTTAGAGGATCTTACTGAAAAAATTTTAAAATATAGCCATTTATCCTGAAGGATCATGGCCAAATTGTCATCACTAATGTGGTTCCTCGGTACCTATTTTTTATAAAAACTTTGGAGTAAGTGACGCTAGTGTCATTGTTCGTCAAGTACTATAAACCCCACCCATCCCCATTTTGACCATTTATAACTTCTCATTAACCAAAGAAGTGTGAGATTGCAATGAGTCAAAGACATAACACAGCGGCTTAAATCGATGTACACACAGAAAAATTCCAACAAACATAGGGGAAAGGACTAAAGAAGTTAATCTATGACCTAAAACACCCAACACTCAGAAATTTTAAAAAGTACCTAGGTTATAAACAATATACAAAACATATGCAAGAATATAGTACAAGCACTAAGTTTCACACTTTAAAATAAACAATACAAATGTCGAAAAGCATCACAAATGAGGCATTATATTCATTTTTTCATGTTACTCTGCAAAAGTAAACATAAATGCACAAATCTCTTAAATGGAGATCAACAAACCACCAAAATAAAATAAATGCATAAATCTCTTAAATCCAAGCGCCTAGAAACTATCTGCCTTCGAAAAAGAAAAATTGAAAAAAAAAAATAAAAATGTGGCGGAAAGACCCAATTAGTGCCGACAATAAAGACAGGGCTTTTCGGAATAAATTACTATATTTTGAGATTTTTCTAATAAAATTCTCTCTATTTTGCTTTTTGTGGCTCTTGGGTCGCGGGTACTTCATGCCAATGATTTGACTTCTCATAGGTAGGATGAGATATTTGTAAATCGCATATTTAATGCCATTGACTCGACAACCCACATGTAAGAAATCTTTGCAATTTGTGACTTCATTGTTATATCATATTAAGAAATACGGGGCTTTACGGATATGAGATGTTTGGTTTTTCAGTATTTACTAATTTATGGGTTGGAAAAAACTTTGAGTACATTAAGTTAAAAATTTTATTTTTTTCCATATAGATCGTAGTTGGGTCGCCGGGAAGATCTGAAGCGAATGAAGGCTTAAAAAGAAGGCAAAAATCAGAGATCCTCTATGCGCTCGAGCACAGAATGTCCCGAGAGAAAAACCACGCTCCAGCGCAGGTGACGCGAAGACTTCTGGTTGCACACATTAGATTAGACTGTGATCTCCTAGGCAGTAGGATATTACACATATTATTACCCTGTGATAACCCAATATAATAAAGTAAATGCAGATGCGTGGCGGAAAAATCGGCATTTTAATGATGTGTGGTGAGAAAAAAGGGAAAAACAAAGGCCAGATGGAATCTGAAGCACGAGCAGTACGAAAGAGAACAATAGGATCAAACTAGAGAAACATGGTTAATGTGCGGAATTAATTCCAAGAAACAAGAAGATAGATAAGACACAGTTGTCGATTTTCACGTGGTCCAAACGTGCATGTTCTTTCTAAGAAATAAAAGAAACAAGTCTAGACCATCAAATCTAGCTCAAAAGATAAGAGACGAATACGTCTATATAAAGAGGTCTCCCCCTTCCCACATGTCACTGAGAAACGTGTTTCACAATAGCCCTTGTGCACCCAACAACTGTTAGGAAAGAGAGAGAGACAGATAGAGAGAGAGAAAAGAGGAATAGATAAGAGATGTTGAGGCCTCAGGTGTACCAAACTTACCGTGCTCCCTCATTCACGGCCTTTCCCAAGTCCCTCATTCCAACCCCAGGCCATGAATCCTTCCTGCAGCGCCCTGCCCGCTACACGCCCCATACCCGGCGGAGTGACAGAGCCTCGGGCTGTCGGATCTCCTCCACTCCGACTACTAATAATATTCGGGCAGCCGTTAGCAGCACAACGGAGAAGACGGTTGCCGTTAAGGCCATTGTTACCGTTAAACTGACGGTTGGAGGGTTGTTCTCCAACATTGGACTGAGTCGTGGACTCGACGATCTGGCCGACCTGGTTGGCAAATCTCTTCTTCTCGAGCTTGTTAGCGCCGAACTCGACCCGAGTAAGTCGGACTCAACTCACTCACTTTCTTCCTTCCTCCCTTCTTCTTCTTTCTTTCTTTAATTTCTTTCTTTCTTTCTTCTTCTTTCGTTTCACACGTGTCTTGTTTTTGGAGAAGAATAAATAGATCTTACTTTCTATAGTTTAAAATTAAGAAGCAGTCTCTCAGCAAACTGTTTGTTTGTTTGTTGGTTTTTTTTTTTTTTTTTTGGGTTAGAACTCAGCAAACTGTTTAGGTAGGTAATTTTAAAATGATTGGAAAACTACATGAGAATGGATTGACATTTAAATTATTAAAAGTTATAAGCAGATACGAAATGAAACTAATTTTTTCTGTTAAGAATTATTTTTTTTATAGCCTTCTTGATTTTCTTCGATTTTAATCCGATATTACTACAATTTTATTGTAATATTTTCATGTTGGATGTTATTGCAAATATCATTTCAGGTAAGAATTATGATAAATTTATAATTTTATTGATATATGTGACGGCGGTTGTAAGTTGTAACTGTGCTTTTAAAATGGTGTACGTCATTAATTATTATTTTTGTTCATTTTAGTGGTAATTAGGTTGGTTTTTATTGGATTTAACACTTTTGGTTAAAACACCATGATCGGATCATCATACTTGTTGGAGGCTCTTTTCTTTTTCTTTTTCTTTTTTACATTTAAAACATCTTATAAATCATAAGATTGATACCTTTTAATTGGTTTTGATCTTTACACTTTTTCAAGTTTTTATCTTTTATTTTGATCACGGTGAGGAACCTCTCAGCTAGCTCATGCACTCATCAGCTCAATTTACATATGAGATAGTGGGGATCACCTGATGATCCATCTGAGTGGACCATAAAATAAGAACTCCACCTGATAGTCACATGTTCCGATGTTTGGAACCATCCGCGTGGACTAGGCCGTTGGGCCGATTGTACACTCATTTGAGCGGTGAGAACCGATCGACCATTGATCAAATGCTAAGGATAATCATCCGAGCTTCCATCATCATATAGGCAGGAGGGAGGGGGAGTATATATATATATATATATATATATATATGTTTATAATAGTGGTCTGCAAGAGCAAATGATGGAGATTTTCTTTTACATAGCCTCAGTGCCTAACTATAAAAAACCTTTATACGTAGGATGTAAATAGGTTGGTTTCGGTCCATGTCTAACATGGACCAGAAATCGGAGCCGTTAATGAGAGGGTGGAACCGAAATTGGAACTGTTAATCAAAAGATGGTATCGGAACCAGAACTGGTTCTGTGTATGGGATATACATGGGTCCAAGTAGAGAATGATATGGAAGAAATCTAGTTTTTAGGATGACTTCTTAAAAATTGAGGTAATATAATATGTTGGGTATTGGGTGCACGGGTTAAAATCAAGGTGGAACCGGATCCGGACTCATTTACTTATCAGGGCGTAAATAAGGATCCAATTCCGATTTTTAATAGATTGGAACCTATGGGTAATCGGAGAATTGAAATATATTAGTGTGACCTGTAAACCCTAACTCTAAGAGAATAAAAGAGAAAATTATAGATTTTTCTTTTACATAGCCTAACCATAAAAATCCTTTATACGTTGGGATATAAACAGGTCAGTTTCGATCCGTGACCACAATGGACCCGGAACCGAAGCCATTAATGAGAGGGCGGAACCGAAACTAGAACTATTAATAAGAAGATGGAATCGAAATCGGAACCGATTTTTTGTATGAGTCGACATACCCGGGTCTAAGTAGAGAATGATATGAAAAAAATATCTAGTTATTAGGATAAATTCTTAAAAACTGAGGTAATATATTGGGTATCGAGTCCACTTGTTAAAACCAAGGTGGAATAGGATCCGGGCCCTTTTAGGTCACAGGTCCTAAAGTAGGATATAGATCTGAGCCCGTTTACTTTTCGGAACCTAAATAATAATCCAAATCCGATTTTTAACCGAAGGCTAATCAATGAATCGGGACTATTTACATCCCTATTTATATGATTACTTGCTTTGTGTAAGTAATTCGTATGGCTGTCACGTGCACACCAAATGTAAAACTCAAAACTATTGATTTTGAAAGTTTTGTACTTTTTTCTCCAGGCAATGTCATATTACTAATATTTCATTTTTTCAAATTTTAACAATCTTTTTCAGTCCCCCCCCGGATATTAATGAGTTACTGGTTTTTACTACCTCTTCCTTACCATAAATATTTCCAACAGTGGTCCACACTCCACACACTACATGACTAGATGTCCTTTTTCCCTGTGGTCCATGCTTACGCAAATCCCCACTTCCATGGTTTTGTTTAGCTGGCCCAACTCCTAATACCTACATAAAGCCTCAACCCTTGTATATGACAGAATTTACAACCCAAATATATCTAGTGCAGTGAGAGAGTTACCGTGGAATATGCCGTATGAGGAAGGAATATTTTCAAAACATGCAAGAGGGATAATGTTTGTATGACTTCTATTATCCGGGGCAATTGTCCTAAAATCATTGAAAATAATTTATTGAGCTGTTTATATAGAAAAGGACGTTCCAAAAATTTTAATTTTATCTTTAATTTATTTTGTACGATATCTCATATCAAATGTTTAAGTTTTTCATCAGCTTCCTTCCTTATACGAACAGCCCTATAATCGTTGCTTTTTTATAATTTTATCAACGACACTAATTATAAATTAAAACTTCAAAATTTAAGCTTTTATTTTAAATCTTCATCTAATTAGCTCTTATTAATTAGATTAGAGTTTCCAAATGGCCCCAGAGTTTTTTTTGCAGCTTCTTTAACATGATTTTATTTGCCTTTTGAGCTTACTTAATTGAGCAGAATGGTTCATAGTACAGTTCTATTGTGTATATACACCACACTTTTGTGGTATATCAGACGCATTACATTATTTATGATTTGTGAGCTTTAGGCACTCAAGATACTATTTGATTGATTGATTGATTGAATGACTAGATTTTCAACGCATTGAACTATCCAACCAATGAATTTCTTAGAACCTTTTGAAAACTTCTCAAATTAAAAGGAGGACATAAATATGAAAAAGATAGTTTTCAGTCCAACATTCAAACAAGGGCCATGGGCTTTCGAGAAGGAAAGAGGGAGAAGAAAGGTAGTGTGTTTTGAGGAGGGAAAACGAAAGGAAAAGACCAAAATATTATAAGGGTATTTTTATTTTTTTATGAAATGGACTTAATTGAAAGAAAAATAAAAAACTTTATACTCTTTTGAAATATTTAATTCTTTATGTATTTTTTTAAAAATGAGCTAAAACCTTTAAATTTCTTTGAAATCTAAAAAAAAAAAAAAGTAATTTACTGTTTATGGCTCCAGTGAGAGATACACATGCTTGCCATCAGTAATCTCAATTTTGTGGCTGTCACCTCAGTCAACTGTCAGCTATTTGGGAGCCAATCAGTAAACCTTGTTGAAATTGGACACATCTTATTAAGGCTGTCAGCCTGTCATTGTTATTCTTAGTTGTGTTGGCCAATCGTGTCTGAGTTGTGGGGGACTTACACACTCAATAATACAAATTATGTGGACTGAGTTTGAGCTAACCAAACGACTTACGTACTGTCATAAAACAACAAAGGTTTAAATTCAACCCACAATTATACCTGATTGAAGGTGGGAAATTCCTGAAATATAATTATTTTTTGTGGCTTTAGTAATGCAACTATTATACTATATTAAGCCAGAGGCTTTTTAGATAATTTTGACCATTTAATTTGATTTTGACCATAACTGCATATAACTTCTCACTTCTTATAACCATTACCTACTTCTTATAACTACCCACTACTTTTTCTTTTCTACTTTTTTTAATATTTATAAAATTACATTTTTGCCTACATCTCCTATTCCATTTCTACTGCTACTTTTTTTACCACACTATATTTTAATTCTCTTTCTACTCTCCCTACTTTCAATTCTAAAAATAGGTACAATCATTTTTTTTTCTTTCTAAAAATTCATTCATATGCATGAATATTTTATTTATATTATATAAGTGAATATTTGAATTGCATTGTATGGACGTACACGTGCTCAGCAAGGGTCCTTGCGCTAGTATTATATTAAGTTAAGAGGTTTTCAAGTTAATTTTGATTGTAACCTTTAATTTTAACCATTACTTATAAGTTATAACTACTTTATAATTTATCCACATTTTCCTCTCACTACCAACGTGATATCACTCAAGTCTTTATCTGACTTTTCACTCTTTTAACAGCGTCATTTTCATCTCCAACCTCTTGTACCATTTCTCAACATATTCTCATTTTCTTGTCACCTCAATTCTTTTTATTTCGCTATGTACTATTAGATTCAGAAAAGAAGTACCTCTATCTATACTAAATAATTTTTAGTAAGTACTTGAAGATTATTTACGTGATTTGAATTTCTTTTTATTAATCCTTACAGATATTGTTACAAATTTAATCGGTAAGCCCGTGCTTAGCACGGATTATTGTGCTAGTGAACCATTATAGCTTGCAACATTAAAACTCTAGAACTTGCAGCCATAAGCAGTGAGTCGAGTCAACTTGAAGACTTGGCCGAGTTTTGACAGTGTAAAAATCAAGACTCAGTTGTTTTTATAGTCTTTAGTTGAGTAAGCAAAGTCTTGACTAAATTTTGATTGTTTTTTTTATAACCCAAAAAGAAAATAAAAATGTGAGATTTTTGAGTTTTTATTATTATCTAGTCTTAAATTTTAAGGAGCCGAGAGTAAAGTTGTCGCTTACTGAGTTCATTGTGCAGCTCATAAAATTAGATTATTTAGAATCACGTAATTTCAACTGAGTATAAAAGCTGGCCTTGGAAGAATCCTACATGTCACTCTAATCTAAATAACTATTACTTCATAATCATCATCAAAGCAGAGAGAGAGAGAGAGAGAGAGAGAGAGAGAGAGAGAGAGAGTGTGTGGCTAGGTTACTTTATTAACACAATGATGATGATGTTGATTAACACAACCTAGATATTATAATATATATTATTTTATTTGACATTTTTATCCTTCAATATTAAGTTTTAAAATAGTTAGATGGTAAGAAAACATAGAGAGAATGGCTCGGAATCGTTACCTAGCTAAAAATGTAATATTGGTGATGTCCAATCTACAACATATTGGTTGATGTCAATCTACAAACTTAGTTAATTTGTTTGGGCAGTGGACCACCAGACTGTTACTTTTAGATGTTAATCAACATCATCATCGATCGTTGTCATTATCTCATATTCGTCCTATGCTATCAATAATTAATTTTATTAATTTAATCTATTAATTATTTCTCTATGCTTTTTCTTTATTTTAAAAGGGACTGAACTTACGCACCCATACACACAACACATCTCTCTAACTAGCTGACCAACAAGCCGAGACCTTTCCTTATACTAATTTATAAACTACTTGTGGTTGTTAATTAAATCTTACTGTGTTGAGCATATTTTACAGAAAAAGAAAATTATGTTCAAGAGCGAATGACTTCTACTTGTTTTGAGCTCATATTTTTATTTTCAAAGTTAAAAAAAAAATTTTGCAAGATTTTCAGAAAGCAGATTCTGATTTTTTTTTTAAAGTAGAGAGTTATTTGTAGCAATTATACAAGAGGTAAAATATATATATATATATATATTTCATTGCACTAAACACAAGAAATTAAAACCACAGGAAATACTATAATATATAAATTCATGGGGGGCATAAAATTTCTAAAACTATTGGTATTTCCTCGGGGCCATGGTCAACCCCAATCCCACCTTGGTGCTCCTGTCCCCTTGAATCATTAATTGCCCAAATTTGATATTCATCCAACTATTATTTACCTTTTCCAGCAGATTGAAATTCAAAATAAAAAAAAGATCCTTTTTTAAAACCATTAAAATTAATGGTCATAAACTGAGGAGTAATGATATTATGAGATTGTTATTTTTACACAGGCCTCCCACGTCTCATTTCCATTTTTTTGCCTTCTCCTCTCCATGATTGTGCCCAGGTGGTCCTATCTGGCGAGTACAGTCTCACATTTTGAGGTTCATAATAGAACATAATATTACAGTGATAGTTTGGATTTTTGTTGAAAGTAGCAAAGATATATAGTAGGTGAAAATGATGTGCTTTTGGATTCATTAATGTTTTCTTTGGTGGTCTCTATCCTAAAACTGTAACAAATATTCAATTTTCTTTTGCAATTCCTCTTTCAAGAAATCAGACAATTAATAGTTAAGAACATAGAAATGGCTTATATTGTACACTTGAAATTAATGGTTTTAAATATGGATAAGTTCTTTGTCGACACACAAGTGTTGAATTTTTTTTTTTTTTTTTTTTTTATGAATTAATAAGGAACGTTGGGCAAATGCTTACTACTTATCCAGCCATGAGTACAATTTTACTTAATATTCGACCAAGACCACAAGAGTTCAATTCATAGTTGTCCATTCCGTTTTGGTCGTCATTTCGGTCTAGTCTCAAAGATGAAATATTTCGGTATTTCAAACTTTCGATAAAACCTTTTGGAATAACTCTTTGGAATAATAAGAATTAAAAAAATTTTATATATATGTTAAAAAATAGAAAAAAAAGATAAATTATGCATGTTTCTTGATATGCCGAAGGACCCATTTCGGCTGAAACAAAATGGAATTGACTGCTACAGCTCAATTATCATCATTATCAAAGTTTTGTCAAAACTATGTTGGGGTTGAGTGTATGATTATATTTTACGGAGATGATTGAATGTGTATGCATATTTCTTAATTTTCAGAAACGGGAATGGAGAGGATGTCTGTCCAGGCGTTTGCGGGGCCGTCAAGCAGAGATGGGGATATGATGAAATACGAGGCCAATCTAGTGATAGGGGAGGATTTTGGAGTGGTGGGAGGAGTGATGGTGACGAACGAGCACCACAAGGAGATGCACCTGATAGACATTGTACTCAATGGCTTTGCCAATGGCCCGATCAACATCATGTGCAATTCATGGGTCCATGCCAAGAGTGACAACCCTGAGAAAAGGATCTTCTTTGTTAACAAGGTTGGCATATTCATTATACTTTCTCTCCTAACCCCAACGGGTTGACCGAGTGATTAGGACCACAGTTCCTCCTTCTTCCATAGCTAGAGGTCTTGGTATTGACCCCCAGTTCCCCTTCTTTAGGAATCGAAGGTTGAGTCCACTATTGCTACCACCTTGGGGCCACAAGGGTATTTACCCGGGTTCCCTATGGCCCGGAGGGATTAGTCCAGCCCAAAAACCCTCGGATGGCAAAAAAAAAAAAAATTCTTTCTCTCTTTCTCTGAGATCGCCGCTAGCATATGCATGCATGTGGTGTTGTCTCCAGCATATGTCATTGTTGTCATTAAAGTCTTATGACTCTCATCTCATTTTCTTTATTTTGCACAAAATTCAACTTTTCAATTTGATTTTATTTAATGTTTGTGTTTGAAAAGTTTAAAATTCATTATGTTATGTAGAGCTAGTTTGTTTGCAAGAATTTTACTCAAGTACTTTTATTTGTCTTAAAGAATTCTCCAAATTCTTACACATTTATCTTTTAAAATGCTCATGAGCCATGAAACATTTGTGATCCAATTGGGGAATAGCTTTTGGGGATAGGATTTCTAGACATCCTCTAACCACATAGGCCCTTGTTGCTTCATTCGAAGTTTTATTATTCATCTTAATTCTTCCATTTTCTTGAACCTGTGACCCTTCAAAGTATTATGGACAAGTTACTTCTAATTTGCTGTTCCATACAAATGTCTTAACTATTTCAAATGACATTTCCTAATTCTCTCTTCTAGATGAGTAATTCGATAGTTTCCTCTTAAGTGCTCATTTCTAATTTGAATTAACTCGAAAGATTCATTTTAGTATGTGTGCCTCTCACAACATATACTTTCGCTTCCTCTCGTTCTCTCATTATCTATTGAGTAACCGAATAAAATAAAATAAAAACAAATTGAGTCATTATTTTATAGAAAGTCCATTAATCCAAAGAAGGGAAAAAAAAAATTATATGCATGTGTATGTGTTGTGTTTGCAGAGCTATTTACCATCACAAACTCCAAGCGGCCTAAAGCGGTTGAGGATCAAGGAACTTGAACTTTTAAGGGGCGATGGGCAAGGAGAGAGGAAGAGTTTTGACAGGATATATGACTATGACACCTACAATGATCTTGGAGATCCTGACAGTAAGACTTTGGCGAGGCCAGTTCTTGGTGGGAAGGATCACCCTTATCCCAGGCGTTGCAGGACGGGCCGCCCTAGATGCAAAACAGGTTGAAATGCACCTCACTCCATATTGATTTCTATTCTTCATATTTATCCAATATATTTGATGCATGCGCATGTGGTTACTCGCCACTCTGATTAGCAATAGGATGGGTTGGGTTTGAATTGAGCTCACCTCAACATCATATAGATACAATAGATATGGGTTCAACCCAACCTGACTTATTATTACATGAGTTTAAATTGTTAAAGTCCAACTTGAAAGTTAAAGGCACCGTTAACTTAAATCACTAAGAATTTTAAAAGAAATGCATTTATAAAGGTGGCTAAATTTGAAAAAACCAAGGTAAAGAATCATAAATAGATATAAAATAATCTCAGGAACAATGGAAAATAATTCAAGAGAAGGTGAAAAGTGAACACCTGATTATCACCCTAGATGCAAAGAAGGTGAAAATGCACCATGTATTGCATTTTCATCTCCATCTTAACGCTACATGTTTCATGGGTATGGCAATTCACCATGCATACATAGAATATAGGATATATGGGTCTACCTGACTTGCCTATCCATTGGGTGGAATTGTTAAACTACAAATTTTAAGTTAAGGCTCGTTTAATTAGGAACAAAGGTGAAGATTCAAAATAGTCACGCATTAAATGCCAAATAAATGAAGAATGAATACTGCCATAACTCTAGTAAATTAATAAAATTTAGGAAAGTCAAGGTCCAATCTACATCTTTTCAATTATCTTTTTCCTAATCACTTCTTTAATAATCATCAGTTGGAGCTTCCTGACCATGAATTCCTATATAATCAAATCCATGCAGACAAAGGGACCCAAAAAAGTGTACGTCTTCAACCCTCATCCCATCCAGTCAGATTTGGGTTAGGTCGGCAGGACTGAGTGCAATGATCAGTTGGGTTGTCCCAATCTGAACATGACCCACTTATCAATAGGGATTGAATATTAGGATTACCAGAATCTAATTAGGAAATTAAAAAAAGGTTCAATCTCAGAAACTCTGAATTAATATTACAGGTCAGATTCAGGCTGGATCATGAAGTGCCACATGGAATATTGCAGACTGAGCCATTTGGCGAGAAAGTCAGCCATTGATCCCAAACACAATCACATCAACAGTGGGGCCGAAACACCGCGGACCCTATTAATAATCAGTAACATCAAAAGCTCGAACATTAGTGAGTTATTAATAACCAATAACACCAAAATCTCAAGTTGTTAGTGAAGGAATGTATATCAACAACCACGACCAATGAATAGTGCTATACTTGCTCTAAAATAACGTACAGACCTATATACATACCGGGAAATATGGTGCAGATCCTCTATCGGAGACAAGGAGCAGCTCAGTGTACGTGCCGAGAGATGAAGCCTTCTCAGAAGTGAAACAGGTGACCTTCTCAGCAAAGACGCTGAGGTCGGTCATCCACGCTCTCGTCCCTTCCATCCAGACGGCCCTTGTTGATCCCAATCTGGGGTTCCCCTACTTCACAGCCATTGATTCCCTATTCGACGAAGGCATCACCTTACCAAAGCCTAAGGAGCCCGCAGGCATCTTCAAGCTCCTCCTTCCCAGGCTCGTTAAAGCCATTGCTGATGGTGGTGAGCAGATCCTGCTCTTTGAGTCCCCAGACATGATTGAGAGTAAGATTATGATAACATGCATATAACCATTTCCCATCTCTCCCTCTCTATCTATCTATCTCTCATTATTTTTTGTTCTATGCTTTGAGTGATGTAGGGGACAAGTTCTCTTGGTTTAGGGACGAGGAATTTGGTCGTCAGACTCTTGCAGGCCTCAATCCTATGAGCATTGAGTTGGTTACGGTATGGAACATATAAAATTTTAATGCATCTCTTGATGCCACCTTTTTGCTGACCCACGAGCGGGGTCTGCCTTTTGTTTTGATTGAAGTTGTTCATATTACAAGTTCTGTGTATGGGCAATTTCCATGCTAATTTCAGTTCAATTGGATTTGTATACACAGTTGAATTGATTGATCAATGCATGGAAAAATGTGATTAAATTAGAATTAAATTCTCATTTTGGCCTTTTTTTTATTAGAATATATAAGAATTGAATATATGAGAGAGATAAAAATGAAGATTACAAGTGGATTTTCAAAAATAACATCAAATACTAATTTCTTCTAGGGAAATAGAATCATAGAAAATACTATTTGATGTTCGATCATTTTCTAAAATTCATCTTTGAACTTTATTTTTAACCACCATATGCAATCAAGTTATATGTACTTTAATGCAAACAAGCAGGGCCCTTTCAAACATTAATATTGTATAGCCATCTAGAGTTGTAGCTTCCATTGTTAGAGACAACATGAGGGAACAAGAGTACATGTGTTACAATCCTTTAAAAAATGTCATATATCACTCTATTTGGAGCGAAATTTAGATCCATTTATGAAAGGGCGTGCGGAATGAAACGATTGGATCAATGTTAGGTGAAGTGCACACGGTCAGCACTAATGACAACATGGGAAGGTCTAATGCTGGACATGCATGCATAAATTATACCACATTACTTGTAATGTAACAAATTGCATGCATGAAATTGAATCGAGCAAGTTGGTCAATGCAATGAATGCGAAAATTGGATGTTATTTATAATATAAAAAAACAAGAATGTGGCACTAGGTGCATGTAGTTAGACACTAGGGCCATGTTTCCTGTTTCTGACCTGCTTGCTGATGGTTTAATCAATAAGTGGATCCTAAATTGTTAGGCAGAATATAAATTCCCACCTTCAAAATGAAATCAGACAATTTATATCTCTACTCGATCCCCTTTCTCCCTCTCCCCTAGGGCAAACTCTTAACCTCACCTCTTCTTTATAAAACAAGGCCGGCAATGCACGAACATACCATAGTAGTCTTTTATTACATTAACTTATTATTAATTTGGAAACCCTTTATCCACCTGGGAGTTGGTAGAGTGGCATAAGGCATTAAGGCATGAGTTTGCTCTTCATATATATCTTGTGTTCGAATCCTTTCTTAAATTTACCTGATATGCGTTTGTGTGGGTTTAGCGGGCGCTGCACGGGACATTAGTCTTATTAGGTTAAAGACCTCGTCGATATCCACATCATCAAAAAAAAAAAAAAAAAACTAAACCCTTATAAGAAATGACCACAGCCTTGTTCCATCAAACTGAGGTAGGCTTGAGGAGTTCTATAATGAAACCCTATTATTGATTTACCTACATCTATATTATGCAACTCAATGCACGTATATATGTATAGAATTTACGAAAAATGCTCTCATCTATCACATTTGTTACATTTCTTCCATCTTACAATTCTAAATTAATACAAACTTGTGCAGGAATTTCCATTCAAGAGCAAACTTGATCCTAAGATCTATGGGCCATCTGAATCTGCAATCACAAAAGAAATAGTGGAAAGAGAAATAAAGGGGATTATGACTGTGGAAGAGGTAAAGATAAAAAGCCATCTTGTTTTTTCTTGTATCTAGAATTGTGTACTTCAAAAACGGCCGATGCTTCCATTTACTACTGCTACTGCTAGTGCAAGTGCTGGTGCTAGCACTGCTGCTGCAAGCACAGGTCACGGCCCCCTCTTGGGCTGGCGTAAGGCAATGGTCCAATCTTAAATTTCTTCAATCTATAAAGCCTATGGTTAGGCAGTGAAATTGTCCAAGCTCAGGCCCTTTCAGTTATGTAAGTTGTGATAATGAAGAAATGGTCACTAATCGTGTCCAATTTGCGCAGGCCATCAAACTCAAGAAGCTCTTCATCATAGATTACCATGATTTATATCTACCATATGTGAACAAGGTAAGAGAGTTGGAAGGAACCACCTTATATGGGTCGCGGACGCTTTTCTTCCTCACCCATGAAGGGACACTGATGCCCATTGCCATTGAGCTCACTCGGCCCGCTTCACCAACCAAGCCCCAGTGGAAGCAAGTCTTCACTGGGGGAATTGATTCCACCAGTTGCTGGCTCTGGAAGCTTGCTAAGGCTCATGTTTGCGCTCATGATGCTGGCTACCACCAGCTCGTCATCCACTGGTAAGAGTCATTAGTTGGGTAGATATCGATGTGTTTTTCTTCAGGACCTTCATTGAAGTAGCACTGATTTATCAAAGCCTAATACAGGAGACTAGTGTCGTGGCTACCATAACTGAAACTAAGGGTGCATACATCCAGGATACATGGCATTTAAAAAAAGGAAAATCTATCAAGTGCTAATCAACTGCACTATATTACAAATCTCAATCTTATGCAACCTTGATCAATGATCACCATCGTTGAGTCTGAGTCCCAATGCCAGTAGTTTCCAGTGTTACAAAATAGAAGCGAAGGAAAAACAGAGTTGGACTAAAAACAACTTATCTTATTCAAAAGGAGATAGCCATTGTTACAAAATAGAAGCGAAGGAAAAACAGAGTTGGACTAAAAACAACTTATCTTATTCAAAAGGAGATAGCCATTATATAGGCTAAAAAACAAACGGTTACAAACATAAAAATAGGCACCACTAGCATCATGCTAAACAGGCACCACTAGCATCATGCTAAACAACTCCTACAAACTAGGAAACAAACTACTGAACTCCTAAAGACTAGGACAAACCAAAACAACACATTCTAACGTGCTGCTATTAATTTCTCCAACAATCCCTCCCTTAAACTGATTTTCCACACAAAACATCAGTTTAATAAGATTCAAAACTTTGAAGCGCCATCCCTCAGAGAAAGTCTTTTGAACTGCAAACACCAAGTAGCTCCCTGAGCTTCTGAAATGTTGAAAATTTGAGAGGCTTTGTTAGAATATCAGCAATCTGGTCTTCACTTCTGCAGTAAACTAGATTAATAAGCCCATCATTCGAGAGATCTCTCAAGAAATGATACTTCACATCTATATGCTTGCTTCGACCATGTAGAACAGGATTCTTTGAGAGCTTTATTGCTGAACTGTTGTCACAGTAAATGAGAGTAGGTCCATTTGCGTTGAATTTTAGCTCTTCAAGAATCTTCTTCAACCAAATAGCTTGACAAGCACAAGCTGTTGCTGCAACAAATTCAGCTTCAGTGGTTGACAATGTGACGATTGGCTGCTTCTTTGATGACCATGAAACAGCTCCTGTTCCTAACATGAAAACATACCCAGATGTGCTTTTTCGATCATCAGAATCTCCTGCATAATCACTATCTGTAAAGCCAAACAAACCTGTCGTTTCTCCCCTTTTGAAGAACAGCCCAAATTGCTTAGTACCTTGCAAGTATCTAAGAATTCTTTTGGCAGCCAAAAGATGAATCTCTGTTGGACACTCCATGTATCTACTAATGACACTTACAGCATGCATTATATCAGGCCTTGTTGCAGTCAAATACATTAAGCTCCCTACAATCTGTTTGTAAAGAGTGTTGTCAACCTTCTTTCCTCCATCATCTTTGTTTAGCTTCAAACCAAACTCAGATGGTGTTTTCACAGGATTACAATCCTTCATCTGAAACCTGTCCAAGATTTCTCCCACATACTTCTTTTGACAAATAAAAATGCAGTAGAGGACTGCAACACTTCTATGCCAAGAAAGTAATGCATCATGCCAAGATCAGACATTTCAAATTCAGCCATCATGGATTTCTTAAAGCTTTCAAACATGGCTGTATTACTTCCAGTATAGATTAGATCATCTACATATAAGCAAACAATGAGCATTTTCCCTCCATCTTCAATTTTTACAAAAAGTGTATGTTCATAAGGACATTTTTGAAAGCCTTCCTTCACAAAATAAGTTTCTATACGATTATACCAAGCTCGTGGGGCTTGTTTCAATCCATATAGAGCCTTCTTTAGTCTATACACTTTATGCTCATTTCTGGATTTCACATAACCAGGAGGTTGATCGATAAATACCAGTTCCTTCAAATCTCCATGGAGAAACGCCGACTTCACGTCCAGCTGGAAAATAGGCCATGAGTTCTGAGCTGCCAATGCAATCACCAATCTGATTGTGTCATGCCTTGCAACCGGGGCAAAAACTTCTTTATAATCAACACCGAACTCTTGCTTATAGCCCTTGGCCACCAAACGTGCCTTGTACTTGTCGACTGCACCATTCTCCTTCAGCTTTGTCTTGTAAACCCACTTTACACCAATTGTTTTGTGCCCTTTTGGAAGATCAGATAACTCCCAAGTGTCATTCTTTTCAATGGCTGCAATTTCAGCATCCATAGCCTTCCGCCATTTTGATTCTTTGACAGCACTTTCAAACACTGTAGGATCACAATCTGAAAATAGAGCAAAATGAGTGAGTGGGTCTTCAGACTGATCAATTTCGGTTACCTCATAATCTGACATCCATGCTGGCCTCCTTCGAACACGATGAGAACGTGATTCAGCTGCTGTTGCTGGTGCTATTGGAGTGACTTCAGATGCTATAGGAGTTCCATTTTGAGGATTTTCAAATGCATCAGTTGATGGAGCAAGGTGTTGCTGTGGCTGGTTTACACCATCTTCTCCATCGAAACTAGTTGGAATTGTCTCTCCAACTACCGTTTTGCTCCATTCCCAGATTTGATCTTCATCAAAAATAACGTCTCGACTGATAAGTATTTTCTTAGTGTTAGGATTGTAAAGCTTATAAGCTTTTGACTGATCACTAACACCAAGAAAAATATATTTTTCTCCCTTGTCATCCAGCTTCTTCCTCTTCTGATCTGGAATACAGGCATATGCAACACACCCAAAAATCTTGAAGTGATCAACAGCTGGTTTCCGTCCGCTCCATGCTTCTATTGGTGTCATATTTTGAACAGCAAGTGTGGGACTTCTATTCAGTATATGAATGCTCCAGTTAACTGCTTCAGGCCAGAAGTCTTTTGGAATACAGCTACTTATTAAAAGACTTCGCACCATATTTAGAATAGTGCGATTCTTTCTTTCACAAACGCCATTCTGTTGGGGCGTATAAGCTGCTGTAAGCTGCCTCTTAATTCCATGAGTCTCACAGAAACTTGCAAATTCATGTGAGTTATATTCTCCACCACGATCTGTGCGAAGAATTTTTATGGGACTTCCAACTTCTTTCTCAACCAGTGCTTTATAGCTTTTAAAGACTAGAAAGGCTTCAGACTTCTCTTGCAAAAAATAAACACAGCTTTTACGACTAAAATCATCAATGAAAGTAAGAATATATCTCTTACCTCCATTAGAGCATGGAGTTATTGGCCCGCAAATGTCGGAATGAACAAGTTCCAGTGCAGCCTTCGCCCTCCATGATTTCCCTTGTGGGAATTTATTACGGTGTTGTTTACTAACAACACATTCCTCACAAATTTCAGAAGGAACTATAATTTTAGGAAGACCAGTCACCATATTCTTCTGTTGTAAAGTCTTCAACCCGCCAAAGCTAAGATGCCCATAGCGAAAATGCCATAGCCATTCCTTCTCTCCCAATCTTGTAGAAAGACATGAGTGAGCGGTGTCATGAAGATACAATGGAAACATTCTGTTGGCTGTCATGTTGACTTGAGCTATCAAGCCCAACTTCTCATCTTCAATTCTGCAGATGCCATTTTTTATAGAGATTCCATATCCCTTTTCTTGTAGCTGACCAACACTGAGTAGATTTGTTCTCAAATCTGGAACAAAGAGAACGTTAGAAATAGTTTGAATAGAATTTCTGTTGGTTTGAATTGCTACCTTTCCCTTTCCCATAACAGAGACTGTAGAGCCATCACCGAACTTCACAACATCACGAAAAAGTTCATCCAATTCAGAGAATACAGACTTCTCTCCACTCATATGGTTGCTGCAGCCAGTATCTAAGTACCACAAATTTTTGTGGGTTTCCTCCTTCACGTGGCAAGCCATCAACAAAGACACTTCTTCTTCCTTCTCAGCAAAATTGGACTGCATTCCACTATCTCTCCTTAGATTAGAACGGCACTCTGACCTGTAGTGGCCAAACTTGTGACACCTGTAGCATTCAACTCTTGATTTGTCTGCTGACTTTGACTTGGAAGGCGTTGAATGAGTGTTGTTGTTGTCATGGCCTTTTGCTCTTCCTTGAGAATCAGAATCTTCAGAATCAGAATCTTCAGCTGATTTGAGTGTCTACCATCATTGCCGCCTCTGCCTCCGCCTCTTCCTCGTCCTTTTGACGCCGAGGCTAGTAACGCTTGCTCATCCTTGTCTTGCCGATTCATTTTCTGCTCATGAACCAACAAAGAACTCTGCAATTCATCAATGGACAGACTGTCAGTGTCTTTAGATTCCTCAATCGAACAAACAACATAATTGAATTTTGCTGTCATTGAACGAAGAATCTTCTCAATGATAGTGACATCTGCCATTTTGTCGCCATGGATTCTCATCTTATTTGCGATTACCATCGTCCTGGAGAAGTAATCGGACACCGATTCTCCAGACTTCATGTGCAAAACTTCGAAATCGCCTCGAAGTGCTTGAAGTTGTGCCCTCTTTGCCTTTGCTATCCCCTCATACTTCTTCTTCATAGAGTCCCAGATCTGCTTGGAATTTTCTTTACAAAGAATGGTTTCCAGAATGGAACGATCAATTGCCTGGAAGAGATAATTCTTTGCTTTGAGATCCTTCAACTTCTGTCCTTCAAGCTCCATCTTCTGTGCATCTGTCAGCACAACACCTGCTGCTGGTTCTGCTACTCCAGAAAACAACAACTGTCCAATATTCTTTGGACCTCAAAAAATTTTCCATGAGCATGCTCCAATGGTCATAGTGACCATCAAAGCGTGGAATGGCTGGCTGCACAAAAGTTTCAGAAGCCATGCTCTGATACCACTGTTACAAAATAGAAGCGAAGGAAAAACAGAGTTAAACTAAAAACAACTTATCTTATTCAAAAGGAGATAGCCATTATATAGGCTAAAAAACAAACGGTTACAAACATAAAAAATAGGCACCACTAGCATCATGCTAAACAGGCACCACTAGCATCATGCTAAACAACTCCTACAAACTAGGAAACAAACTACTGAACTCTAAAGACTAGGACAAACCAAAACAACACATTCTAACGTGCTGCTATTAATTTCTCCAACATCCAGGCCCTACAATTAATTGGTATTTAACTACAGCTCAATTGTTAGACCCCATACAGTGTAACTAAAAGATTATTGCTTAATGTCTCATAGGGGCGAATATAACTGAGTAGCTAATATATCTGTCATTGCAGGCTAAGAACTCATTGTTGCACTGAGCCTTACATCATCGCAGCTAATCGGCAATTAAGCGTACTGCATCCAATTTATAAGTTGCTTCACCCCCATTTCCGATACACTATGGAGATCAATGCACTTGCTCGTGAGGCCCTTATCAATGCCGGCGGAATCATCGAGAGCTGCTTCTCACCAAAAAGTTACTCAATCGAGTTGAGCTCTGTGGCCTATGACAAGCTTTGGAGATTCGACTTGCAGGCCCTGCCAGCTGACTTGATCCATAGGTAATTCAATTGTACACTGTGAAAATGTGGCTTGGTTGAAACAATATCTTCTCCATTGTTTAGCCAAGTAAGATGTATGTTACATGTGAAGTATACACCAACATAGTCAATATCAAGTGTCAACCATATGTGAGCCAATTCAATTCACATCAAGACAGATATACTCTGGAGCTATGATGCCAAGACACTGGATTTTACACATGAAACTGAAGTATCATATACAATATGAAATAATACGTACGTACATTGTGTATTTTGAAGCACGAGTATCATAGCTTTGAAGATTGAACATTTAAAAGTAGGTCATTGACTGGAGTTTCAGGAGCATCTGATCAGTGTCTTACTTCTACCAGTGGTCATTTTAGTTTTCCATTGATTGAGCTACTACTGAACTTGCATTTCATTATCTTGGCAGGGGCATGGCAGTTGAGGATCCAACAGCTGAGCATGGCCTGAAATTGACAATTGAGGACTACCCTTTCGCTACCGATGGTCTCCTTCTCTGGTCGGCTTTAAAGCAGTGGGTCACCGAGTATGTCACCCACTACTACCCAGACAACGGCCAGGTTACTTCAGATACAGAGCTACAGGCATGGTGGACTGAAGTCCAAACCAAAGGCCATGAAGACAAGAAAGATGAGCCATGGTGGCCTGTGTTAAATACCACTGGCGATGTGATACAAGTCTTAACCACCATCATCTGGGTCGCCGCGGGTCATCATGCTGCCGTCAACTTTGGACAGTACACCTATGGAGGCTACTTCCCAAATCGACCAACAATCGCCCGCAAGAACATGCCAGTGGAGGATGAGTCGACCGAGGCGTTCAAAAGGTTTTGGAGCAAGCCTGAGTCTGCAATGTTGGAGTGCTTCCCTTCTCAAATTCAAGCCACCACTGTGATGTCAATCTTGGATGTGTTGTCGTCCCACTCCCCTGATGAGGAGTACCTGGGTGAATTGCCTGAATCCGCTTGGACAGATAATCCACTCATAAAAGCTGCGTATGAGAAGTTCAGTGGCAGGTTGAAGGAGATTGAAGGAATTATAGATGCTCGTAATGCTGATCCTAATCTAAGGAATAGAACCGGAGCTGGCATTGTTCCATATGAGCTCTTGAAGCCCTCCTCTAAGCCAGGGGTGACAGGGATGGGTGTTCCTAACAGCATCTCCATTTGAGACTAAACGATTAAGAAGTGAAGAGCCTCTATCTTTCACTGAAGGATCCTTACTCAAGTGGCCCCAGATGCTGTTTTTTCAAGATAACCTGTAGAATTGTGAAAGACAATCAATCTATTCCAAAATTAGCTTTTGTTTTCATGCCCCTCTATAGAAATATTTTGATGGTTATGATTATTATGTAATCAGATGAAGGAGAGATTGAGCTGTTTCTTTTAGAAAGAAACCCTACTCTTACTACCCAATGCCAGAAAGGATACTAGCTGTTCCAAAGTATATGGCCTTCTACAGCGCATGAGGGGAAAAAAAGAAAAGAAAGAGGGCCTAGAAAAATCACCCATAAAGAACAAGGGACACAAATCAAAAATTGCCCACAGCTTGGGCACAAGCAAAGTAAAAGGACCGCAGCCCAGGCAAAAGCAATATACAATAAAGCCCATAGCTTGGGGTGGGCACAAGCATCCATCATCAATATCTTGTTTCAACTATGTTGGATCAGCTATATGAATTTTGTTTCTCTATTCCAATCTACTCATAGAACGTTGTTTTCTCAAAATTTATATTTTAGGTGTGACAAAAATTCACGTTGACAGTCAAACAAACCTACCTAATGCAACCCTCCTTTTTTATACCCACTCTAAAAGCTAGAGAAGCAAGGAATCATGAAATAGATCATAAAGACGGGTTCTAATTCCATAGTAATCACAAATCTGAAACACATGCATGTTCTTAATCCAAAATAACCTAAAATAGAAAAGAAAGAAAACCTAAAGTTTAGATACAAGATGGATTGGATCAATGCTTTGATCATGGGTGGGTCTCTCACTCTAAATCCAAATTGTGCGGGCCCATAGTTTCTCTCACTCGTGTCATTAACGAGTTCGTTTTGAAGCTATCCGCGTGTACGACATGGTCGACTCCCAATAGGCTGTTGCTATTTGCATGGTTAAAAGAGGAGGCCATTTTGAAGGTCAAAATATAATTTCCGTGCAAAACTTACTATTCATAGTAATTGCCACTACACTTATTGAAGGGGTTTTTTTTTTTTTTTTATTCCGTTTGAATTTGGATTTTCATAGGAGGCCATGAAAAGTAATTTAGAGTTTGGTTTGAGGGCTTTATGTAATTAAGTTTTTCTACCTAAAAAGTTTTGGTTTTGGAGTTACATATAAGATCTTGTTATACTACTATTGGAATAAGAAGTTAAGAACATATAAGATCTTGTTATACTACTATTGGAATAAGAAGTTAAGTTTCTCTTTTAGGTCTTCCCTAGTTCTTTCCGTGAATTTAGGGCTCCGCTATTAGGTTGAGGAAGAGTTGTTATTAGAACTAAGTTTTCCCAAGTTTGGTGATCAACAATAAATTGAATATCCACTCCTCAGACAGTATTCATGGAACCAGCCATGACTGTAGTGTAGTAGCATTCAAGACCTTCCAACATGAAAATCAATGATAAATGATACAGATGCAGAAGATAGGATGAAGATAGATTCCTTGCACTTAAATGGAAAACTCCATATCTTCATATCTCATCCTTCTTTTACACTTCATATCGCAGAATGATACTAGCCTCAGGTCATGGTTGTATTATATCCTTCTCATAATAAAGTAGTAGAGACCCTTTAGGCCAAGCCAAATTTATGGGATAAGTTACATCATGATGATGAGCGAAAAGTATATTACTGATGATTTTTGGTGCAAGTACAACTACATCTTAGACCACATCTTTCATAGCCCAGGCCAGTCTTAACCATGCACCTGATTGATCAGCACATAAGCATGTGACATAGGCATCAAAGTCACACTCGTCACTCTTCAAGAATCTTGTTGACAACATTATGAATTCTCAATGCTCTAAACCAAATTAGTAGGATGGAAATTAACCACCTGATCCATAGGGTACAAAAAAAACCTTGAGATGAGTGTGCCAACATCAGTCTGAAATTTACTTCTGAGCGCTAGTTAATTGAGCACAACATTAACGAAACATCCTTTTATTCGTATATTAGTACAAATACAATTTGTCTATTAATACACTACAATATAAAAGAATAAAAGAATAAATCCTAGATCTACTGTCTCCTAGATCTACTCTCCCAAAATTAAAAAGAATAATGACAAAAAAGAATAAGCCATGCATGCTATACATACAAATATAAGTATGCAGTATATATGTATGTATAACACATGCTACTCGTATGCCTTTACATGAAGAGATGCCCTCCAATGTTGTTTTCATGGCGAGCCAAGGGACCCTCGAAAATAACAAGATTTTGGCCCTTCTAGATGGGCAAATTCAATGGCTGGATCCCAAAATGATCATATAGCCAGGCTGCATGAGAGGCCTCCGCAGTGTAAGATTACAAGCGGTGCTCTGTTCTTGAGTCATTACACATGCACTCGGGGACTGGATATGCTATAACATCCCTCCCAGCCTTGCTGGTCCTGATCTCCGGTTGTCCAAGTGAACCCTGGTGCAGCTCTTTTATGATCCTGTTGAACTCAGACTCCGGAAGAGAAAAATTCAGAAAGTAAGGCAGCATCTCTCTCTTGTTTGGGGTTATGTGCTTCTTGTGACCTGCATAGGCCCTGTGCCCCTGCACCAACATTTTCCAGTGATAAGATTGATGCTCCAATTCAAGTTTTACCATTTTCTCATGGAAATAAGATGCAACCTTTTTTCATTTGGAAAAAGCCCAAATGTTCTTCTCCTCGTTCAAAGAGAACCACAAGCCTCATATGCAAATAAGATGACAAAAAGGATAACGCACCCATTTCATTGATAGAGCCCACAGGCATCCAAGGTTGGTACATTCAATCAACCAGTGTTATGCCTTTCATTTGCTCAGATCAAATACCCTGACCCATGTGACAAATCATTGGATGCAGGCTCCTGTTTACTAGTTAAGATTCCAAATCAAGGTTTAACTGCCTCAAGCTTGGAATATTGGGTTCAGCTAACACAGCATGTCCAAGTCATCTAAAAAAACTTTTACCAAGCCTTCAAGAAACCAATTAAGACCCTCCTGGTACTAGACAGATTCTCAAAGCACTTGCTCATGTTTTTCAAGAAGTTGATCAAGTTCTTTGGGGTTCTAGAGAAACTTGACCGGACTTTATTGGAGTTGATTCAGCTAGTTTTTTGAGATCTCTACCAGGTATCCAGATACCCAAAAGCCCTAAAATGGTATTTATAGGTTGGTCGTTCAATTTAATTTCAGAATTAGCTAAATGAGAGTGGGAAGTAGCTAGAACCCTGATGAAATACCTGGATAACATGGCCCATGTTGCCTCCGTGAGATGGCATGAAAACGTCACTGTTCTCTGCCACTATGTAATCAATGGCCGCAAGAAGGGAGGCTTTATTGGAAAATGGCACCAGTTCACCTGGCAATGATAGACTATCCTTATTGTGAAAATGGGGAAACTCTTTGGTCAGAGGTAACAAGGCATCCTGTCCACCAAAAGGAGTTCCTCCCGCCCAGTATATCTGTGCATTTCTGGGGGCGCCTAGTGCTTTAAGCAGCCTGAAACACCGTAACAAAGAAAGAGAAAAAAGTTGAAGTTGGTATATGATACAATTTATTTATTAGGAAAAAGGTACAGGAACAGAATTACAACACATACCGTGTAACATCGAAGGCATTTAAGGGGCAAAGTCCTGCAAGCTTCCGGTCATGATAAGTCATGTTAGACCTTGCGGTAAGAAGCTCTGGTCGTAACTTCCTCTCATTGTTGATGATCTCATCATACTCATGGCTCAACCCAGGAAGACAACCAGTCCTCACCCAAACATCCTTTTCCAATCGTAGATGCAGAGCAATATATGGACCCTTGCTTTGCATCCTCTCTGTAAGCTTGTTTCCTAACTCCAGGATAGGAGCTGAGAATCTCAATGCATGAAATGCCACCTACAACAATTAGAAAGTAAAATAAAAGGATTGTATCATTCAGAGTACCAAAGTGGGAAAGAACTACGAGTGGATGGACATGACCAATTACAACTATGATGGTGGCCAAAATATATTCAGTTGAGATAATTATAGATGTTCTGATAAGTGAGTTAATACCAGTAGAAGAAGTCAGATTTGTGTCTAAAATTTTGGGAAGGCTATAAAGCCTGAAAACTAAGATTAATGTGGTCAATCTATTAGTAAGAACAAAGCAAAAGATTATCAAGGGTTGACCATATAGTTACCTTGCATCGCAGTTTCTGAAGATCAGAAGGAAGATCCTTGGAGAGCCTGGAATCCAATCCCCGTAAAAGCAAAACTCCTTCCCTGTTGAGCTGCAAAAGAGGAAAAGAGACAGAAAGCGATCAGTATAAGCTTGGGGCAGAAGCATGTAAAGATGCTCACAAAAATCAATGGATATCAAGATCATTTTCCTATCAAAAACATACTCAGAAAAGGGGCAATATTCATTAGTAAGATAACTTAAGATACCAGCTTGAAAATGAGTTCAAGAAGCTCAGTGAAAACAGGGTTAAAGACACATGAAAAGATACTCCCAAAAGCAATGGATATCAAGATCATTTTCCCAACCAAAAACTACTCAGAAAACGGGCAATATTCATGAGTGAGAGAACTTAAGATACCAGCTAGAAAATGGGTTTGAAGTTTACCCGCTTCAGGTACCTTCCACGTATCCATTGGGGGCTCACATGGAGAGGGGTCCGCTTCTCTTCAACTGGCCTGGACATTAGATGCGTAGAAGGAAGGGAAGAAACTATCCGCACATCCTTTGCAAGAGTCTTCTTGAAGTGCTCCAAGTCAAAAATATCAGAAAATTCACTGATGAAACAAAAGAATAGATGAAAAAGTTAGTCCTATTATAGAAGAAAACCACATACAAACCGGTATGCACATCATATTACACTAGGACTTGATGAAAAAAAAAAGCATCCAATTGGAAAAAATGTTGATTTATCAAGACCAGCCAATCGCTGAATAACTCTTGAATGGTCTAGAGAACCAAAACTGGACTGATCAATGGATCATATCAGTTGGTTCTCAGCTGATAATCAGTGCAATCTTGTCCCTTCTCCCTCCCAGTTGGTCACTAGTTTATGCGTGGTTAGGAATATCAGCTCATGACCTAATGACATCATTTACTCAACAAAACAAGTAACAAGAGGGTGAAAAAGAATCTTAAAGGCAGTTCTTTCCTGAAGGAAAACTTAGAATGACACTTGCCAAATTTTCCTACTTAAAATGGCAAGAGTAAACATCATTGAGTGAAAAAGAATAGATTTTTGCTGACATATCACTACATATTTGAACTATGGGTGGTTTCCTCCAATCTCCATTTTCTCCACTTAGAGACCCTTGTTCTCTTTCTGGGTGTGGAGAAACAGATTGAGAAAACTGTCTTAAGAGTACAAACTAGAACTGTGGACAGTTTTCTCCCACTCCATTATTGACTCTATAACAAAGAATAAGATAGCTCAAATAGAAAATCTTTCTGAAATCTACCAACCAAAGAAAACCCAGATTTCTCTCCCTCTCTCTGTTTTTTTTTTCAATCTTTTCCTTCTGCAACCAAAGATTGCACCAAAGAAAAAGGCAAATGACAACTTAAACTATCATCACTTCAGGTGCAGAAACTTTACAAACAGAGAGAAATTGCTTTTCATTTTTTACCTATCATCTCCCCAAATCACATTCACTTGCAAGATTGGAACGACAAGAGCAGCCCCCAAAATCCTCGCAATCACGACCGCATCAACAATCTGATTCCTCTGCTGATTCAACCCTCCCGACACCACAACCATCAAATACTTCTTCCTCTCCTTCGCCACCGACACGCTCCACCTCTGATACTCCCCGCTAAAAGCCAAACACGGCCGATACCCCAACCCCGCCGGCTGCTTCCAAAACTCCGCAGCCGCATCATCAGATCCATTCTTCAAGACCGAAACACCAGAACCAACAGCTGCGATCAACGGAGGCGCGTCTCCGGGCCCCGAGCACTGTCTCGAGGACGAGAAAGTGAGGAGAGGGTCGAGACTGAATCCGATTCGGGCGATTCCGATGAGGGATAAGAAAATGAGGAAGAAGAACCAGAATCTAGGGTTTTTGAAGGGGGAGATGAATCTGGAGGAGGATTTGGAGGGTTTTCTGGGAGAGAGGAGGAGGGATTGGAGGGAGGAGGAGGAGAGGGATGTGATTATCTCTGAAGGGACTGAGATGTATGAGACCTTCTTCTTCAGCTTCGCCATTGGAGATGGTTTTCGAAGCTCTTCCTTCTCCTTCTTCTTCTTCTTGATCTTGTTCTTCTACTTCTTCTTCTGCAATGCAATGGAGCATTTGAATTGAAGAGAGAGAGAGAGAGAAAGAGAGGATTTTTATTTATGTGGAGACGGCGATGTGTGTTGGTTTGTTTCTTTGCAGAGTCCGCGTCTTTGACTAAGGAAAAGGAGAAATATGATGAATTTTTGAAATGTTGCTCACGCAACTTCAATTCGCACCAAACTTTGTAACCAACCTACTAAACTTAAATGTCACGAGTGGACAATTTTCACACGTGTATTGGGGCTTCAGGCGTGTGATATTATTGCTTTTTATTATTAATTTAAATAAAAATGCGTGATGGAAGATTGGAGATTTCATTTGATGTAAGTTATGTAGAAGTTTTGAGAAAATGTTGCTTTTAAAAAAGCAGTGAAAGGTATAAAAATTACAATGAGCAATATAGCTTTCTCAGTTTATTCTCACCAATGTGTTGTCTAAATTGTTATTGCTTTTCCGACGTATTTAGTTAAAGGAATTTTAAAAAGAGTTATCGTGCAAGGAGAACTATCAACCATTTGCAAATGCAGCATTTTATGGTGCTAAAGTTTACTTGAGCATTTTATAAATTATATAGAAAGACATACATTTGAAAATTTTATAATTCTCTTGGCTAAGAACTACCAGAATTCTTATAACCAATTGAGACCCAAGTAATTGTCCATGATTGATGTAAATGTTAAAATCTTCCAATTGACTCATGATCAGTGTCTAGCTTCTCTGTTGTTTTGTATATATATACTTTAAATTGAAAATCGACACCATATCAATGGTGGCAAGAGTGGTTTCTCTCATTGATAATCTATATTGGATAAGCTAGAGAAAAATTAAAAGAGCTCATTAAGAATGTTTAATATTTTTTTTTTCACTAGATTGGCCTACTGATCCAAGAGTAATAAATACTTCAACAGTTCAACTTGATGACTTACTGAATGTAGACATGTGCGTGAAACTAATGTGCCAACATTGAGGGTCGGCTTTACCATAAAGCCAACAAAGCCATTGCTTTTAAGCCCCAAAAAAATGCCCCATAATAACAACTCACGTCTTTCGAAATTCCAAAAAGGTAAATTTGCCAATTGTCATCCATTTTAGTTCTTCTCAAAATATAAGGCCTCATAATAACTCTCTCTTAAGAAGATACGATCAAGATTTTCATGGGGTCTTAAAGTGTCATTTATCCAATTGACTTTAGCATGCCATTATATTTCTTGTATGTGTATCAAATCTCATCCATATATTTAGTCATGAATTTGCTGCACAAGCTTTTCTCATTATTTTTGTGTATCCTTCAATATGGGCCCATTCAAATTTGATCCATGATGTAATTGTAATAGATTCATAGATTGGGATTTCAGCCATGATAATAGATCTTAAATTTTAAGATAAGCAATGGGCCCCCACCGAAATTTATTAACTTGCTTACAGTGCATATAAGCATCGTGCATCTGGAACATCCAATATGTTAGGCACACATCTGAAGTTCATCTTGGATGGTCCTAACTCATTGTGCATTTGCACACCATGCTCATGTGAAAATACTCCAGCCCCACCGGTGGCAAACTCAAGATTTTTTATTGTAGGGGATAGAGCCAAATAGGCAGTTGGGTTTTATGACCTAAAGTTTCCATGTAAGTTTTGGGGATGGGCCCCGAACTTTCATGTGGGATTTGGAGGCGGACTTAAGATAGGTTCGCAAAATTTGAATATAAAAACTTAATTAGTAATTTTATATCACAAAAAAGAAATAAAAATAAATTTTAAATAAAATATTTATAATTATATTAAAACATAGAAAAAACCTTATTAAGGATTGTCACTTTAGGCCTCAAATTATCTTAAGCCAGTCTTGCCAATACCACTCAACCATGACTGTATTGGCGCAAACATGGTGAGTAGAAACCATAGTTCTCCAATCGGTGGGAAGAATTTTAGCTTCAAGACTTTGAGTTGATCAATGTTGGACCATAAGTTCATAACAAATTCTTTGTAAGTGTAGATGGTTTCATCAAATAAAACAACAGGTCGTGCTGGTTATTTTATTGACGACGTCACCAATTCACCATTGTTGCTCCGAAACTGCATATGCAACCTGATGAAGCTTCTGGAAAATGGGCAGCTGAGAAGCAACAACTGGGTAATTAAATTCATCATGATAAGACCCTCCCCAATGCAGCCTCGTTTTCAATCAACCTTGTAAAATTCTAATATAATATCTACTCACTGAAAGCTAGTGCAGCCTCGTTTTCAACCTGGTAAATTTCATTTTAAAATAAGACCTTTCCTTTTTATGTTCAAATGGTACTCGAGAATCAAAGCCAAACCTTTTTGACCAGTGCCCATGGTTCGGTCATAATCTGGACAGTCGATTGGGTGGGCGTAGAAATAGAATAGATGCCAGGTTGTCCTCAGATGGAAATACTATAATTGGTGGTCCACACCTGGAATAGATACAAATGACACCGGCATTTGTCAATTGTGCCCAGCTGTCTCTTGCTTGTTCATGTGTTCTGCTCTTAATTCAATTAACTATTCCCAGACAGCCTGGTAATCTAATTTATTAAATGTGGATTATGAGGGCAATGTATTGGGGTCATATGGCCTTGCTGGCCCAGCAGTGATCTGGACATTCATCTATTGGGGGTCCTTTCACATACCATAGATATGGACAAGCCTTGTTAGTGGTCGCTCACTGTATATAAGTTTTCTTTGTTAAAACATATAATTCCATACAGAGGATCAGTGTAGTTTGGATTGATCGATCATGGGTAGAAAAGAGTTCTTCAAAGGATTGGATTTTCAAGAGGTGGCCACGCCTTTACCAGAAGGGCTCAAAGAATCTCAATATGCCATACAGGAAGAGTAGACCAGAAAAAGTAGAATGTTTTTCATTTTTTATGATTGGAGCTCTAGCCCTCAAACTTATGTCTCTAACCCGTTGATCTACGGGTGATGATGATTCGGGGGGCCTGTTTGTTCACATTATATACATAAAAGTTCATGTCCTAATTAAATAGTTGAAAGTGAAGATCAAAGGTAAAATGTCCAAAAGTGATCATTTAACAATCTCTCTTTTTAAGTCATTATCTAGTAATTCAAATCCTACAAATGTCCATGTCCATCCATAGTCACACTGCTAGCTCATATTCTTTACTCTTTGATTAGTATTCTTCACCCTACACATCTTTAATGATCTTAAAGATCAAGCTCATTTAACCATGGATTCTCATCTATTCTATGTAAACAAACAACACTTAATCATTTGATCAAAGATTTTGATGAAGGAAGTTATATATAATCCAATTAACCTAAGTAAAAACCCTAATCAACCTTAATCAAAGCCAAATCAACCCTAGCTAGAATCTCCTATCAACCCCCAAATCGAAACACACAATCAATCTCAAAGGTGATGGAGCATATGACAGTGGGACTAGGATTCAATGCTGTTATACAAAAAAACGTGATGGAGTGGTAGACCTCCTTAATCAATAATTTCTCATTCAACCTGTCCATATCTGGTATTGTCTGCGGGACCAAAACCCACCAGCAGCTGACAGCAGCCCACATACCATTGCTTGCATTTCTGTGGTTAAAGGGTTACCAAAAGAATGCCTGAAGAGACTGGAGCTTCATCTTTTATGCTTTTTGAACTCCTCAAAGTTGCAGCAGCAATTTAATAGGAGACTACACCATGTCCCCTTGGAAAAAGGCAAAAAGCGCACCTCCTCTAGCAGAGCATCCCACCTGAATGGATGTGGGAGGGAGAGTGATACATGGGTTTGGATTTTGGAAGTGGATCAGGTTTAGATGCAATAATAAATTATCAGGCCAATTGGGGGACCCTATGCTTTAATTTTATGCCCTCAAAGTTTAATAATTCTATATGGTAAAAATTTATTGTGATAAAATTGAATGGTAAGTGATATAATATATATATATACATTTTTTCTCTAGTCAACTTTAGATTTATAAATTTCTTGAATTATTATGGAACAATATAATTATATGCTTCATTGTACTTAAAGGCTCGTTTGTTTCTTGTAATTGAATCCTTAAGAATTTTAATACTTTTTTTATAAGTTATTAAAAATGAAGAATCAAAGGTAAATATAAAAAAACTGACAATAAAATAACTTCTTTTTTAATGAAAACTGAATCAAAGTAAGATGAAAAATGAATACTCAACTATCATTCTAGTAATTCAAATCTTAGAAAAGTTAAAGCTTCTATCTGCATCACTACCTTTATTCTTCACCTCTCACGCTATATTCTGCAATTTCACTCCTCATCTCTTTAATAATATTTTAACGTAGCTCATTTAACTATAAGTTTCTAAATATTTTATGCAAACAAACAAGATATGCTTTAACTTTGGGCTATGAGTATTTATTTCTTACACGGTGAGCAAATTTCAACTAAGTTCATCATATATTTTTTCTCTAAATTCTAGGATTTCTTTTCCATTTTCTACATAAAGTCCTAAGGTTAACTAATTTTACGAGAGTAGGTGATCTTTTCTTATTGTTTATGTGCACCTGCTACTTAGATATAAACTTATAAAAACTGGTTGGTTTGGCTTGTTAAAATCATTGCTAGTTTTTGGACTCCTGACTTATTTGGAACAGCTTACTTTCTTTGTTCCAGATATATGTATTTTATTTCAAGTAAAACAACTTATGTTATATCAGTATTGTTGTGTTGTTTTCAAGAAGACTAAAATGAATGGCTGGAGAGATTTTTCCCTCTTCTTCTTCCCTCTTTTACATGTAAGATAAGGTCTATATTTTTGTTTGCTTTTAATTCTCTTTCTCCTTTCTACTGAAACTTAGTTGTGAGCACTCTGCTCTTTTAAGCAAAACAAGATTTGAGGTGATGACATTATTCAATCTTGGGCATCCCAACTTTGTACTTTTCTCACCTGCAGGAGTCTCTTACAAAAGGGTGGTGTGAGAATTCTAATTCCTACTGTCCACAAAATGGAACCCAATAAAGGTTGGGACTAAATCCAGCACCTAGTACTGCAAGACTCCAACTCTAAGGAGAAAATCCGCCTCTCAGGAACTCCGTACTAGAGTTGGTCACGGTCTGGCATCACTACTTTTTGCCTCTATTTCTCTAAATCTCGAGAGCATATAGAGATTTTAAAAATAGAGGCTTTTGGCAGCATGTTTCACCCTCTAAATAGTTTTAAAAAAGTAAACGCCATGCCTTTTTAACTCATCATTGGATGCATGTAGAAAGCAGAGGGAAAAAAATAGTGGCGGGTAAACAGTGAATTTGGCCTAACAACACCCAGTCTGATTTTCTGATTGTTTTTCAAAAATCTAAGAGTATGAATAAGTTCCAAACCATTGGAAATGGTCACAAGATATGAATAAGTTCCAAACCATTGGAAATGGTCACAGGATCAAATATGGCCGTGATACCAAATTTCAGCCGTTGGATCATCACCAAATAACTCAAGATATGTATAAAAATGTGAACAACTGTCTAGGATATGTGGGGCCCAAACACAAGATCCAAACCGTTAGATTTCTTTGAAATGCTAAAAACAGCTGTATGGTCAACTCTCAAGGCTTGATATATTGTAGATCTCGAGATATTTGCAAAATAATATCAACCATTGATGTGCCATGCTCAAATTTGGATTTGTCCATAAGTAGTAAAGTTCTTTTATTTTTCATTATTATTTATGAGATAATAGATTGCAATCCAAACAATTAAGATTGTTCTCAAGATCAAGATCAAGCCCAGCTATGCGACTAAATTTCAGCCACTGAATCATCACCAATCTCGAGAGATAAGCAAAAAATGTGAGTCATTTGATAATATTTTTTAGATTATAAATGTGGGCCCCAAACACAAGATGCAAGCCGTTAGATCTCTTGGAAGGCTAAATACGGCATAAGGTCAATTCTCAAGGCTTGATTCCTTGTGGGTCTCGAGAGATTTATAAAAAACACCTTCAACATTGATATAAAAATATGTCCTTGCATTACCAAACAAGGCCCTTACAAGAATTTGACGCTGAAAACATCCTCTAGCAAATGTTTGACTTCTTGTGCAAGTATTGCAAATGGTAAAAGTTAGGAACTTCGCCATGTACGAGCCATTAAAAGGAGTCTACCTACTAAATGGTATGAGAGGAGACATAATCAGTGTCTTCCTATGGTCAGATAGTGATGTGATGTGGAACCCAAAACTGATGTGCTTTTGAACCCCACAACCTCACAAACATTGAAGTGCTGGACATCATCTAGGCTCAAAGGGATCAAGACTCAAGACCCTACCAACAGCTACATTCAATTATCCAAAACAAAAGAAGAAGAAACATTAAACCATGGCAGCATCCACTTGCAGGGATGACCCTCCTTGCACACTTCAAACTTTAAAGGCCAAGGCTCTAATTTTCATCCTAACAAGACTTTGTGGCAATTGATTAATTGAGAAAGAGGAACACATGTTGATGAATCCAGACTGTCCAAACCACACTGATCTGGTGATCGTAACCATTCAAGTTGAGCCCATTGAATGGATAATTAAGAAGAAAATAGGTCCATTCACTTGTCCACGGGTGGGTTTTCGGTTTCATTGTTGGCCAGGAAATTCAGCTGAGCAAGGAATTCTAGCAGCAGATTCTCTGGTTTGTAGATGTGCCCACAGAACACGCACTAAAGTCTAAGGAGGCTGAGGAGAGCTTTGGGAGAAAAAAAATAATTGAACACAAATAATGGATGCAGTGTGAGTTTTTTTATTTGTGAAAATTGTGGGTTGGTACCAAGAGCAGAAGGTCTACCATTGGTTACAAGTTACTAAAAGATTGACTTGACTAATCAAGTTGAGTCAAATAGATTGGGATGGTAAAATAGGGGAGTGTTTGTTTGAAGAAATTCGATACATTAGGGATTCGGGATTTCTTATTTGATCAGCGAGATTTTAAAAATTCAGTTAAGTGGATTGTCATTTTTGGTTAATAGAATTCTCTAAATCCTAGCTTCTAAAATATTACGGTATAAGAACATTCGTGAATTTAGCTAGGAGACAACACTTGGGGAATTCAAATACCCACCCCCCCCCCCCCCCCCCCCTAGCTAGGAGACAACACTTGGGGAATTCAAATAACACCCCCCCCCCCCAACCCAAACAACCAAAAAGGGCAGAGGACAATCACATTTACGGTTTAAAACTGGGTTGTAATTAAGTTGTAACCCCTGATTCGTACACGGCCACTCTATTATAGCTATTACTTTTATAGTGTGTGATTGAAGGACAGCACCTAAAGAGACAGGACCTTCTAATGTGGCTCTGAACTGTGGTCCCATACCCACTAGGTGGACACTGGACAGTAACAATATAATCTCCCTTTGCCAAATATACAGTGTCAGGATGTAAGGAGTATGTATCAGAAGAAGGGTCACACTGAAATAATATCTCAATTTGAACTAATACATTGGATTGTTCATATGAGTTTATTGTTAATTATGTTCTAAAGACATATTTAGCTTCAATCCTTTATAGTCCTATTTGTTCTTAAACTTGGTGTAGGAACTCTTCGTTTTGGATAAACTGTGATTCATGTATGTATTTTTCACAGAATAAATAAATAAAATAAAGATGGTGGGGGTGGTACAATGCTTGATGAATACAACAAAAGTGGAAGAGAGAATTTGGATTGGCCAAGAAGATAAGACATGAATGTCAATGATCCACATAGACAAAAATAAGTTGGGCTCAGAACACTGGTGGAAATGAAGAAACATGACAAGCTCCTCCTGTCTGCAACATGTGACCATTGTCTCTCTGCCATGTGCAACTCTCTCTCCTTGACTGCAGCTTTTCCCAAGCCCTCGTCTCCACTCTCACGTCCCATGTTCCCAATAGCATTCAAGGGTCTACCGCAATCATCAAAACACACACATGGGATGACAAGACACAAAACGTTTAGAACAACTGCACCATCTTCCTTTCCATAACTGTGGCACAGACATCTTGCTTGGGTTTTCTTCACGTGGGGTGATGTGAGATGTTGCAATCAACTAACTCCATTTCCTATTGCATCATCAGTATGTAATGGTTGGGTAGTGGGTAGGGTACCCCTATTTGTTTAAATGTTGGAAAGATTGGATGTGCATACAACTTCTATTTCAATCCAATAATGCAGATGCAATAATAAAGAGACTAGTGTTTATTCTATGAAAAAAAAACAAATAAATATATATATATATATAAGGTCTGTTTGTCTTTCTTAAACAATGATATAGGATTGTTTGGTAAGGGGGAATCTTTGATGTGAATAAATTGGGAAACTTCAAGTTTTTGTTTGGTGTTTTCTCCTTGAGTTCTCTATATTTTATGTTGAATGAAAAGAATTTCAAAATGCATTTGAATCTTTTATTTAGTTATTCTTTTAGAAGTTAGTATTAGTGGTTGAGTGGTGAAGACCACGGTTTCTTTTTTTCTGGAGCTAAAGGTCTTGATATTGATCCCCCCTCTTCCTTCCCCTCTCCAAGAACCGAAGATTGAGTCCACTAGTACTATCACTTGGGTGTCACAGGGGTTTTACCCGGCTTCCCTTTGGACTCGAAGGGATTAGTCCAACTCAAAGGGTTGAGAACCCTCCACTAGAAGAAAAAAAAATTTCTTTAAGAAATATGAAATTCCCAAACTCTTGCACTCACGGGTGACAGGACTGGTACCTTAATTTACCTTGGATGGATATTGGTCGAGTTTGGGTCAGATTTAGCAAAGTGCCTAAACTCAAATTACAAGAAGAAGAGCAAGGCTCCCCTAAGCTCGAGCTTAGGGGAGAAAATTTCGTAAGCTCGTGCTTATGGGGCCCCAATTTGGTCCATCCAAATGGACCAAACACATGACCCCCTTAAATTGCACATGTCCACCAACTTTCAGTAAGATCTGAATTTAGTGGACCGTTGGATTGACTATATATCAATCCGAATGGATTGTTGACCATTAAACTCTTGGGTCCATATAGAGATGATAGAAATTACGGTTGGGGCTCATTTTTTTGCAGGGAGGAAGATCCCGAGGGAGTCGTTGAAATCTCCCCCACCCCCATCCCCATGTGGGTCCCCAAGACACTTGAACTTACCTTATCCTAAGCTTGAGATTAGGAGAGCCTTGCTCTTACAAGAAAGTATTGTCAATTGGGTCGAGATATATATGAATATGGGTCTTTCATGTCTCATTCCCAACCTAATGATGTCAATGGATTTGGGTTCAGGTTGAAGAAACCAACTATAAGTTGATTTGGACCTATATTTGTTGACATATGTGGATGGACCCATATGTAATCAATCACTTGTGGGTGGGCCCAGCCACAGATAATTACTCCCCTTCACGCGGAAATGTATTATTTCCTGGCCTTGTAGGAAAGGGTTGACAAAATCTCCTAAATTCTCTCACCCCTTATCCCCTTCCCTTACCACCTCTAAATAATTAGGATTGTAAAATAAATCACAATCCAAATCAGTCCTTGATTGGTGGGTTGAAGGGCCTATATAAAGACAGTGAGAGGAAATTTAGAGAAAAGTCATGAAGAGAGAAAATCCTTGTATAAACCTGTTCCATCCTATTCGACATCAGATCTGGACCGTCCATCATCATCTTCCACGTCTAGGGACTCCATTCTAGCTCTTGGATCGTATGGAGTAAGTCTCACAGGCATTGATCTCTTCGTAGACTATTTCATTTCTTGACCAATGAGTGTGTTTGTGTAGGCAGAGGAGTGGCCAATTTGTTGTGCTATTCTGGATATATCTCGGTGGAGTCTAGAGCTTTTTGTCAGGATTGACTTTTCTAATATCTCTAGAGATTATAAGGGGGTAGCCAATTATTTAGCTAAATTAGGTTTTGATTTTGGTAATGTCGTTTTTTTTTTTCTTTTTGAAAAAATGTATTTCAATTTTCTTCATACTTAATTTTCTATCATTTGGTGCGGACTAATCTTCACTGGTAGAAGAACATTTTTTCCTTTATTTTTTGTTAACTTGTGGAAAAGCTTTTTTGATGGTGGGTAGGAAAGGTGGAGCATGAAACGGAAAAGCAAATGTATTCATTTAAGCTAGTCCATGCCAGAGAATATTGGAATAGATTAGTCAATTGGATCTCCTATTTATCATCCAACTGTCATGGGACTGATCATTAGGTTTCTCTCAATGTGTCACGCGTGAGCTCACTTGTTATTCCCTATGGGTCTCTGCCTGCTTGGTTTGGTAACAAAAAAAAAAAAAAGGCATAGTCCATGACCAAGAGCACCGTATGTAAGAAATTTAGAGATTACGTCTTACCAAATTCTATGCTAATTTCAATTCCATTGGCTATTTATAAGAATATAACGATTCAAAATAGTGTACCTATGTAAAACTAGTAAACTTAAATCACAACTCTATCAGTATACCAAATCACATAATAATAGTGAACATAATCCTAATACGTACACTAATCTAAAATGAACTTATCCATTTCATATCCAACCTTGTTTACAATATTTCCTATGAATAACCATCCAATATGAGTTATCCGTGGTCAGACAAATGACTACAATGGCTGGCGTCCAAATTCAATAAAAGGCCAGGACTGGACATGTTCAGCTGAGCTATTGAGTTTAAGGTTGGGCTCGCCCATGGGCCTAAAAGTCAGGAATGGGCCCAAGGCATTATGGGAAATACTTGTCGCACTTGAATGAATTTGTGGGGTTTGGCCGCATCGAGCCCATTCAACTGTGGACAAAAATCTCCAGCCTGGGCTCGGTCAAGGGCCTCTTTGTGTCACCTGGTGATTTGGATGCTACATACACAGTATGAAATTAATGGCCACGATGAAATAATCCTGGCTGTCCACATAACTGACTTTAATCAGATGGCTAGTAATATCTTTAATATTAATTTTGACAGACCCATATGGCCATATCCAGATATGCATGTAATTCCATTTGTCTCAGTTGACTACAAACCAACAGCCGGGCAGGTAGAGATGGCACTGGGTCAAGCTGGGTTGGGTTCACCTTCAATGGTAATGGGCACGTGTTCCAACTGAACCCATGGGTGCAACTTGGGCTGGGCCTAGAATTGAACAGTTCAACCCAGCCTATGAGCTCACTTGAGCCCTAACTCAAATATCTTAGCCCATGTTTTCATTTGTTTGGCAAGAATTGTTTGGTGCTAAACCTACCTTTATTTGATCCAATTTGTCCTAACTGGTATTATAATTATCATCCTTCTAGTGTATTAATTTTGATTGGTGATGTTACGCTTGGTGATTGCTTACTACTCGTACGCATTAGAGGGCACAATTTGAGAATTTGAGGCCTGAGTATTTGCCTAAGCATGAACAACCCCGGCCCAAATTGAGTTGTTGTTTGGAATGGGACATTGGGGCTTGGGGCTTAGTGCAGCCCAAGTGGTTGCACTTGCACCCCATTTAAACTCGACCTGTCTATTAATTAGGTTGGATGGAAATGTCCTCCAGAACTCTGAAATCCCTGGTTAGCTCCTCTTGCTTGGGTTGGCAGATCAAACTAAGTTGGGTGGATTCAGCCGGGTCCGCTGGACTGAAGCATATCCAGGTCTAGCCTGGTTTTAGAAACATGGGTGTAAGTTACGAGTCCAAGCCACTAGGGATGTAAATGGGTTTCCGATTCTCCGATTACCCGGAGGTTCCGACCCATAAAAAATCAGGTCCGGGACCTAATTTAGGTCCTGATTAGTAAAAGGGTCCAGTTCCAGTTCTTTTTTTGGACTCGGGGCCGGTTTCGGATTCACATTGATTCTAGCCAGTGCACCCCCGACCCGACCCGACCCATAAGATAATATAAATACTTATATATTTTTCGATAACCCCTCCAATCTTCCATTTTCCATTCGTTAGGATTTATTCCCAAACCTACCACTTCGTCTCTTAGGGTCTGTTTGTTTGCAATAGAGTAAAGTAAAGGAGGGTTGAAATATATCTCAACAGTTGGATTATTTGTTTGTTTGCAATAGAGTAAAGTAAAGGAGGGTTGAAATATATCTCAACAGTTGGATTATTTGTTTGTTTGCAATAGAGTAAAGTAAAGGAGGGTTGAAATATAGAGTTTTTTCCCATAATAGTACCATCAAATAAACTAATTCCCATAATAGCATCCATTTGAAAATAATACCCAGAATAGCATCCCGAGCCTACGTGGCATATCCAATCCTGAGGCATGTTAATGATGGTACAGGAAGGTCATAGGTGTTCCTTGATAGCACCCGGCCCATTTAAATATAATGATGTCGTTCTTGATTATTGAATGCAAAATAATGTGTTCCTTATATGATTTTTTGTCCTCCAACTTGATTGGGTCCGGAGTAGGTGCAATCTAGTTACCATCTTTTATTTTCTAGCATACACTCATTTGATACAGGGGATAATTTTAATTAGGTTAGTTATTGATGTGGTATTTCTGAGCGATCCATGGTTGCATCCATTGATTGATTGGTTGATTGTGCTGCCAGGTGTAGGTGATGAGATGTGATGGACCCACATGAATTATTGTGTGCTTTTCCATTTTCCACTTGCTGTGAAAAACCCACCATGTAGCTTTTTACAGGAGGCTTGATGTTATGATAATCTCACCAGGCCTCTCAAGTATTTCATGATGTTAACTTCCAAACCATATCCTCTCAAAAGAAGTGACCATTTTATGTAGTTGAGGAACAATGAGAGTTATTTGTGTAAAAGAGAGCTATATGTTTTACTAAGGGCCTGATAGACACATAAAGAAGCAATTGATTGCAGTGCGAGTCACTCTTATGGTTCTCAATGCACCGGCAGTGGGGAAAAAATAGGATAAGAAGAAAGAATATTGACCTGAGAATTATTTTGCTTGCTCTTCTTGGATGCTCTAGAAATGGGAAAGGACTGCTCTTACCTTGGATTTACATTGTTTGGTTGGGTTGACGTCATGGTTGGGTCCTTCACATTGATTTCAACCTCTAGCCTGCTTGCACTTCATACTTTATCAAGGTTATTCCTCCATTTTTTTATTGCTATTTTCAATTATCAATTTATTCTCTTTTATGACTTGTCTCTGTAGTCAGTATACTTTACTTTTTGATAAATTAATATGTCTATGGAGCACATTTCACCTTCTGTAGAGCAATTGCGATATGCCATTAACATGGACCGTCATTAACATGCATCAGGATTGGATATGCCACGTAGGCTCGGGATGCACGTAGGCTCGGGATGCTATTCTGGATATTATTTTTAAATGGGTGCTATTATAGGAATTAGTTTATTTGAGGGTGCTATTCTGGGAAAAAACTCTGAAATATATCTCAACAGTTGGATTATTTACCTCATAATGTGTTTGTTTGCATTAGCCCAGAAAGTAAAGTAAATAGGTCTACCTAGTTGGCAATTACTCTAACTCTACTTTCTCTCTCTCACAATTACTCGAAGATACCATAACAAAGTAGGGTAGAGTAACTCATTTTTCATTCTCTTTACCCAATCAAATACAAATTTTAAATCTTTTATGTTACACCCCCCCCCCCCCCCCCCCCCCCCCACACACAATCGATTAATTTATTTCAACTCACTCACTTCAACCCTTATTTTTCTTCTTTTAGGATACTAAGCTCTATAAACAATAGCAGGTCTTCAAAGAAGTGTGGTTTTTTATCTATACCTCTTGAAAGATTTTGTTTTTCTCTGTTTTCAAGAAATAGGAGGGAAGTGGGTTTTGTAGTCTCAAGGCCTTTACTACTTAATTTTGATGGTTTTCTAAACTGAAATTTCAGCAGAAGCATTTCAAGATCCATTTCTCAGAGTTTAGCTAGAGGGTATTTCTTATTGGTTTTCAACTTCTTTCTACTATTCTAGTCAAACCCAAAAGAGGTTTTCGTATTCAAGGTTCTCAAAATCAAAAGAGTATGTTTTTATAGAGATTTCAATCGGGGTTCTGCTTATTTTGCTAGCAATTAAGCTGACAAATGGGTCTGTAGTTGCATTTCTTCAGACTATATGCGGAACCAGACCCGGACCCAGACCCGCCCCACAGACGGTTCCAGTTTTGGAGCCAGTTTCCTAATTCCAAACCAGGTCCGGGTCTGGGCCCACCTCCTCAATAAAGGTTCCGAGTCGAGGTCTACTATGGACCCACACCGAAACTGATCCATTTACAACCCAACAAAGCCACCATGCCCCAATCATGCTGGGCCCAAGCCTGCCCGTTTGGTCAACTGAGCGGGGCAGCGCCACGCAAGGCATTCAGTCACTAAACTATGAGCAACTTGGGCTGGGCCTAGAATTGAACTTCAACCCCAGCCTATGAGCTCACTTGAGCCCTAAATCAAATATCTTAGCCCATGTTTTCATTTGCTTGGCAATAATTGTTAGTTGCTCAACCTAACTTTACTTTATTTGATCCAATTTGTCCTAACTTGCACTACTAATTATCATCCTACTACTGTATCGATTTTGATTGGTGATTACTTAATACTTGTCCGCATTAGAGGGCTCAATTTGAGAATTTGAGGCCTGAGGCCTGAGTATTTGCCTAAGCATGAACAACCCCGGCCCAAATTTATTGCAGCCCAAGTGGTTGCACTTGCATCCCATTTGAACTCGACTTGTCTATTAATTAGGCTGGATGGAATTGTCCTCCAGAACTCTGAAATCTCTGGTTAGGTCCTCCTGCTTGGGTTGGGGGATGGATTCAGCCGGGTCCGATGGTCTGAGGCATATCCAGCTCTGGCCTGATTTTAGAAACACACACTAGCCCAAGCCACCATGCCTCAACAATGCTGGGCCCAAGCCTGCCCGTTTAGTCAACTGAGAGGGGCAGCGCCACGCAAGGCTTTCAGTCACTAAACTACGAGTATATTTATTTAGCCCAGCCTCGGCAGGCTTCAGGCTTTCTATCACTTAATTCAAGTCAGGCTTAAAAAATTAAAGTGCCCAAATTTTAAATAAAGATTTGGCTCGAGTACTAAAACTCAAGGCCCAAACCCATCCGAAAATGATCGGCCCCCGACTCGGGCCCGACAAGAACCCCTAGTTTGGAGCGGATTGGAAAACCCGACCTGTATGTTTGCTAATCAATCCAAACCCGACCCGCATACTCTAGGGTTTGGATTTGGAAATTGCCTGATGGTGTCGGACTCGGATCCACCAAAACGGGTCTGCAGTCCGCATCCGTTCGTCCGTTTGCTTGCCCTAAGCAGCTCCAAAAACACTCCTCAGTTGTTCTTCTTCTTCTTCTTCTCCTTCTTCAGCAGCAGCGATATTTGGGGAAAATGCAAGAACCCTCAGATATTCAGAATCTTCCAATCGACATCGCATTCTCGCGTCTCGGAGGTATTTGATTCTCTCTTTGTAATCTCTTATCGAGACCAATTCTCTATCTATGTCGTCTTTGATTTTGATCCTATAGAAAGTTTCAATCTTTCCTTTTAATTTGGTTTCTGTACTTGTTGTGTTGAAATTCTCGGATGGTAGAATGGCTTGTGGATCGGAAGAAGATCCCATCAGATTGGCGAAAGCGTCTGAATTCAATTAGAGTACGGATCTCTTCGGCTTTCTCGTCTCTGCCTAAGAACATGGATCCTTTCTTCCAAACCCTAGATCCTGATGGTATGCTAAAAGAACTCATTTTACATACTTACTTGCTTGTATAATTAATAAGGCGAAGTGATTCCAGCCAATCCACTGGTAGCTCAGTTGGTGAGGCACCTCCCTTCCACTGAAACGACTAGGGATCAATCCCTAGCTGTAGTGGTGATGGTGAGGGACTTGGGTGAGTGTTGGTGTCTGACTAGTTACCTTAGCAGTATAAATAATAATAAAAAAAAAAAAGCGAAGCGATTCGAGATTTAACAAACCACGACAAGAAACAAAGCACCCACCAATTCATTTGCCTTTGGTTGACATGGGAACAAATTCTTTGTTTAGATGTAAAGAAAAAAAAAAAACTAGAGAGATAAAGAAGATCACTCAATCAAGCATTTGCATAAAACAAGAATAACAAAATTTATGTGGTTCGGCAATGTGTCTATGCCCATGATGTGAGAGGACCGCCCGGCTTGATTTTTATTGATAATTGATTGACAAGGCAATTTCAATTTCGCATGTGCAATAACATTTGTAAGAGAGCTGGCGTAAAATTGTCACAATCCAAACATAAATTCCGAGAGAAACATAATTCACAAAGCGGATCCCAAGAGTTGAGCTGAGATAAGGCTTTGATGATGATATATTAAAAGAGTCAGCAAAAATAAAATTATAATTATATAATTAGTAATAAATGAATAAATATATTCATGGAAAAAATAATTAATATAAATATTATCAATTAACTGTCGCTTGCCCCTCTACAAGAAAATCTTGGCTCTACTACTGTCACAGAGTCCTAAGTCCTTTGATGGTCTATGATGACCTTTTTAGTGTCTAAAATTGTAATCATAAGGTGTGTTGCATATTGACATACCAATAAAGGGAAATTTTGCAAATGAGAGTATTGGAGAAAAATCTATTGGTGTCTGCAATAAAAGGGAAAATGAAGGATTCGTGTCTATGATGGTTTGGCTATATGCTTAGATGACTTGAAACCAAGTAATCAAATGAAGTAGTTAGAAGTGACATGTTAGATTGTAAAGAGGGAGAGATCTTATGACAATTAGGATATGCAAGGTGCATGTTGCTATTTGCCCCCATATGCATGCGAGATTGGTATGTTCTTATGTGCGGAACAAAGGGCCTTTTATTCTGCTACGTGGTTGGAGTGGTAGAAAAGGGAACCGCATTCTACTGGGTATTATTTCTCCACTTTCCTTGCCTCAAATCAAGAGGAGGGCCATTTCTTTTGTGTTCTCGAAAATAGGTGATTTTTGTTTGGGCGATTGGCATCCATCCACGTCATATAAGTTGGGACATCTGAATGTAACCTTAGTTGTGCATTTGATAGGATTTACTTTGTTCATTGGTTGTGTCCAGTTGGTCAAATACTTGGGTTTTGGGTTTTGTGATTTGACTCAGATTTGTGCACGGTTACTAGGAAACCTCTCCTGGAACAAGTTGTTCTCTCAAGAACATAATGAAAACTGAATTTCAGTCCATAATATGTGAATTGATCATACTTTTATTATTTCAATATATTGCAAGTCTCATATTTGTATTTGTTTTTATTTGTTATTTCATACTTTTTTATGCCTTCTACTGTTTTCAGCAATTGGGTACACAGAAGCAAAACAAATATATGAAATTCTTCTGAGATCGACCTCTGAAAGTCGGAATTTTTTCGGTCGGCTCTCAGGCTCTGCTGTAAGAACTGTGAAGTGTGAAGACACGTCTTATCCTTTACCCCTCTTCAAGCTTTTATATGCTTCCTTATGCTTTCCACCTTTTTCTTTAATTGTTGATCATATGTTTCTTTGGTATTTCGGCAGGGTGAGTGGGAGTCCATTGTTAAAGCCTTTGAGAAGGATTACATTTATCTTGGTGAGGCTGCTCAGATAATGGTTCAAAATGTTAACTATGAAATGTAAGCCAGTCCTTGCAGAAAAATACATTACTTTGTTTAAGACAAGATGATGTAAAATATGTAATGTAACTAATTTTTTTTATTTTTCATGTTGAAAAAAAAAAACTTTGAAGTCCTTATCAGAAAAAGCAGGTGCAGAAGATTCAGCAACAACTAACAGAATTGGATCGTAGAGAGGCTGATATTAAGAGAAATGCAGCTTTATCAGCAGCTAAATATGCAGAATCTTGTCAAGAGCTTGGGTTGCAGGTTGTTTGTTGCTTTCAATCTGGGGTTTTTATTGGGATACTTGGCTTTTGAAAAATTTAATCAGCATTTCTGTGAAGCTGCTTAAAATTAATGCAACTATTTTCAATCTTGGTAATATACTTCCATAGGGGAAAAATGTGAGATTGGAACTTCTGGAGACAGCAAAATCTCTTCCAACCACATTCAGCAAGATTTTGGAACTCTTAAATGGCGAATCTGCATCACAGGCAATGAAGTATTATGCAGACTTTGCTAGAGATGCTCATACTGACAAAGAGGTAGGGCTAATAATAGACATATTTTGAATGATACATCTTTATTAGAACCCTGTGCTGGTAGTGGCGTTTACACTTACAATTTTTGTTACTTTGGTATGGAAACATATGTTGCCACTAGATCATCATCATCAAAGCCTTGTCCCAACTCCCAACCATGTTGGGGTTGGCTACATGAGTTTTGTTTCTTTATTCCGACCTATCCTAAGCCAAATCATGGATAGGTTGCACTTCTTCATATTTGTCCTTACTACTTCCATCCATGTTCTCATCGACCTACCCCTTCTCCTTGGTAAGCTATCAACATGAATAGAAAAATCTTTCCTCAATGGTGCTGTTGCTAGCTCACATTCGACATGTCCAAACAATCTCAAATTAGTTTCTCTTAATTCATCATTTATTGATGCTAGTTGCTACCCCTAAATACTCCACAAAGCGCTCATTTATGATTTCATTTTTCATTGTTTTACCACACATTTATCCCAACATTCTAATCTTTGTTGCACTCATTTTGTGCATGGATTACTTCTTGATTGAACATGTTGCCCCTGGATATGGATATTGAATGAAACACTGACCTCAGGAAGCATTATCCCCTGAAAAGTCTACTCAGAACTAACGTTTTAATACAAGGAATAATTATCTAGAAATTACTGCACCATATGGTTATGTCATCCATCAAACACTCTAAGATTACCTAGACAACTAATTGCCAGCTTATCTGCTTCGAGTGATTTTTTCAAAATGTATGGATTTTTCCATACAACAATTTATATGGCCATTTTATGGAGAAGGTTTTTTTTTTCTTATTTTTTGTTTTATTTATGTATTTAGTATGCATCTCTTATACTGTATAATTGTTTCCTTTTCTGCATTTTCCATACTGTTGTCAATGATTAAAAAAATTTGTTGTATTGGGTCATCTCTCTTAAGAGGTAATTTTGTATATGAAAAACATCATAAAATTAAAGGAATATGAGAGACTTCAAATTTTTTCCCATTATTTTCCACTTTCTAGTGGTTATGTGCATTGACATCGACATGCTTGTCAGGGCAACATGGATTGGCATGGCAACAGACCAAAAATGTTAAAATTTCCATGTCCACAATACATTGCAATCACATTGCTTAGGTTGCCACCACAAGTAGTTTGAGACTACCACTCATGTTAATAATAATTGTTTGTCATGGTGGTTGCAGAAAACTTCAGGCACTGTGCTTCCAAATCTGAGGGACCTCTTTGAAAATCCCCCTTCTATCACTGTTTCTGTGGGTCCCGATGTCCTTGAGTCTCTAAAGGATCCATCAAAAGCAAATCCATCTTCAAATAGCAATGGCAATATGTTATCAGATGCCATTGTCGAAGCAACAGATAACATTGATTGGAGTATTTCTGTTGATAACACTGAAATTGATTGGGAAATTGGAACCATTGAACAAGCTAATGAACCAGGCGATGAATTTGGTTCTTATGAGATAGTCAATACTAATGAAGACCTAAAGGCTCCTGTAGCAGATAATGGTACAGCAACTGATCATACTATGTTAAATAAAGCAGAAGATGGCCCTATCTTGGAGATTCCTACATCTGAGGTATGCTGGGATATAAGCATTGAAAATCCTCAAGTTGACATGGTAGAAGATGCTGGTGTACCGGATCCAAACTCAGAATTGTCTGTCCCAAATTCATTGATGCCAAATGAGGACATTGAAGAAGAAAGAAGCCAGCTTTTGGATACTGAGTATCGGAATAAGATTCTTGACGATTTATTTGAGGTATCCTATGATTTTGTCTTTCTTTTAGTTGTGTGTTGTTCTTGTTTTGTGGTTTATATGCTTGTTACTTTCTTACTTTGCATTCATATTGGAATTATTCTAATAATAAGAGTTTATGAAACATGTTGAATTGGAGGGTTTTGCAATTGAAAAGCTTCATTACGTTTGTTCATGCAGACAGTTCTCACGTTGGTTTGGCTGCTTTGTCAGAACCATATACTGTTGGTCCGAGCACTTGTTCTTAATGGAACACACTTTTCTGTAGGTTGACATGCATACAATAGAGATCTCAATATGCAAGAAAACTGGTTCCTATATTAACAAAGTTTGCTTCTTTTAGTTCATCTCAGTATACAAGAACATCAGTTCCTATATTGATTAGAAGTTCCTTTCTTTTAGTTCCCATCTTTGGGTGCAATATTGTTCTTGTTCTTGGTCTTGTTCTTGATGGTACACATTTCTTTGGAATTGCTTGGGTAATGGTCAAGATCTATACTTTCAGTTTCGCCAGTATTTGTTGTGCATTAATATATGATTGTGATATATGTTTAGCTTAATAAGGATTCATGTGTAGATGAAATCATTTCTAAATCAACGGATAGTGGAGATGGGTAGTGAAGAGACTTCATCTTTGCAACACCAAGTTCAGGCAGTTGCCCCATTTGTGCTTCAGCAGTACACTTCTGATTCAATTCAAAAAATGCTATTGGATGTATCCCTGGCCATTTCCATGCTTACCAATAGGAAGACGCGCGAGTTAATCATGATTCTGAACTCCAAAAGGTGATGCTTGATGCTTATATCTTGTTCTCTTTTGTTTTGAATCTGCTTGACTTTAGTTTGCACAATAATATAGAGATCCAAGTACATGAGACCCTGGCATGGGGGTTGCAATTTTTTGAAGTGCTACTTTTCAATGCTTTGGTTTTATCAATAACCAGGCTATGTAATAGTCAACTTCCTTTCATATGAACATTTATATTAGGGAATGTTAAAATGTATCTTTAGTTTGTGGGTTGGTCTGACATTGTGAGATCACCTTGACTCGACAGTTAAGTACAGCATGGAAAGTGGAAATCAGATTGTTTCGGCTGTGCTTTTCCACCTTTTATGCCTAAACTAAACTGCAATGACAGAAACTTAGTGCAACAGTGTAGGATTTTTTAGGGTAAGCCATCTTGCCCATCCAACATGCAAGAGAAATTTAGAATCCCCAGGGAATGATTTATGATTCAACTTTACTTTATTTAACTGGAATCAAATTATTCATCTTGGAACAGTCTAGGATTTCTTTGCCTGAAATAGAATTTTTGTGCTTGTTTTTATTTTAAGAATGGAAGAAAGTATTATGAAATTAAATTGCATGAATCATATACAGCCATGTTTGTAGGATATGGAATGTTAAAAAGGCTTTTATCAATAAAAGAATGCTTTTAACTTTTTTTGTTTTGATAACTAATAATCTGTTAAGGCCAGACTGAAACCAGTACAACAGCCTCTACTAGGATTCTGGGGGCTGTGCTCTAGAGGGACAAAGTCATAATCAATGTGCTAGTTGCACTGTTGGCTGAATGTTAAAACTTGACATGAACTGCTAGGGTTATGGTTGATTTTTACTATAACATAGATTTTGTATTTTTTAAGGTTCATTTTTACTCTGAAGTTTTTTTGTTTTCTTTTTTTTTTTTTTTTTTTTTTTTTGTTTTTTTTTTTTTGAAAATATCTTATAATTTCCTATGAAATCTGAAGATTTAGTTCTTGTGACAATCTTTTGTCTAAGAGCTTCATTTTGCTTCTTCGCTGTTACTAAATTGGGTAATGTTCATTCTTGTTTGTTATCGTACTCCCTGGGTTTGTTTGGTTGAGGATTTAGTAGAATGGAATGGAATAGAATTTGAATTATTGTTATAAAAAAAATGGAATTTGAATTATCCCATGCAATGAGAAATTGGAAATTTCTTGTGGAATCCATTCCATGGTGATATGATGTCATCATTGACCTGACTCTGGGAATGGGGGAAAAGGCAAGTTAAAATGCACTTTTTAGAATCTAAAAAATTCTGAGAATTCCATTCTATCAACCAAATAAAGAATTGTGAGATGGAAGAATTCACAGCAGCACATGGTTCTAATTATTGCCACATAGGGCAATTCCATTCCTGAAGTTTATAATTCCTGAACCAATCAGACCCTTGGCCGTAAATGATCCTGGTCTGGGACAGGTCCATGGTGTATCTGGACCTGTCTGATATTCTAGATCCAGACCATACTTGGACTCAGAGGTAAATATAATTACAATATGTAATGCATATTTTTATGTACATTACCATACAATATATATTTTGTATTACATTTTTCTATATAATATACTTGGGTAAATGGGTATTCAGGTATGTGCCACACGGCCCACACCCATATTTCCCAGGTAGGGTCTACCTGGGTATTAGGGGCCATTTACAGCCTTTTTCCTAAGTGGTTGGTATTGCAATATTTTGCCATAACAATTTATTTATAACCCAAATCTGTTGGAATTGTAGATTTCTGGATAGATTAGTATCCACTATAGAGGAAAAGAAGCATCACGAAGTGAAGTTGAAAGAAAGCCTAAAGGATTTATCCGCAAGACGAATGGAGCTGCAAAACGCATTGTCCTCATCTTGGCCAAAGCAGGTAAATCATTCTCTGCCGATTTCATTTTTTGTTATTTAAATTTAGTAGGAGGATCTTGCTGTAGGGTCACAGTGGCAGTCATGAACTAGGTATATATTAATCTTTTGGAACTGGGTTCCAGACCCATATTGACATGAAATATTTGCTGCTTTTGTTATTTTATAATGAAACATTCACCTCATTGTAGCTTTTGAAAAATCGCATTATATTGGAGTAAGAGATCAAACATTCCAAATCCATAAAATGCATTGCCCTGTCATCTATCCAAATCAATAATATGAAGATGAGATGATAAGGCCTGTATTTCTTATCATTGCTTTTGCATATTGCACCAGATTTTGTCTGGGAAAGGACCACTTGGAAATTTTATAGACATTTTCTTGGTGGATCTAAATGACACTGCAAAAATCACTTATGAACAATATGCCTTGTAGTATGCAATATTTGGGGCTGCATCCATTAGCCCATATTGTCGCTGTCCAAAAGTTGATACAGGAAATTTGTTCTGTATAAAAGGCCAACAAGTATGGATCTCAAATCCATTTAAAACATTTTCTATGTATTGCAGGAGGCGGCCCTAGCAAAAACCAGGGAGCTGAAGAAGCTGTGTGAGACTACATTATCATCCATGTTCAACGGACGGCCTGTTAATATTCTTGGAGAGATCAACACATTGTTAAACAGTAGCATTAGTGCATAAAGTTCATAGAGAGACTTTTCTCAGTTTACATGGTTTTGTATCTTTTACAATAAATTATGTGGAAAATCAGTTCTCAGGCAGTTTTGACTTTGTAAAAAATGCCACCTGCCTCCGTTGATGACTGTAGGACCAATGATATTTCAATGGACTTGGTAAAAATGACATCCACTTCAATCAACTATGGAAGAGCCCTTGGTTATTCAGCGATATTTGGAATAATTGCAACCATGCAATTCATGTTATTTATATGGACACCTTGGGGGAGTGGTGAAGTTATGCATCCAAATTCATCAGAAAACAAAGATTAAATGTGGGAGTCTTTGGAATGATTCATCCATATAGTGACACGTTAATTATCAGATCATTGGTCTGAATCATCCTACCAGTGGTCTCTACAAAGAAAAGGAGTGCTCTTGTCCTTTTTATTGGTAGGGAAAAGAGGTGTTTTCTAAAATGCAAAGGATCTCCATCTATTTATAAATAAGGAATCAACCTCTGATAACGCCAAAAGAATGTGAGTAGCCTGGTCATGCGCCGTGGACTATACTTAAATAGAACACAATCTTATTCTTAAATAGAACAGTCTTAGTAATGTTTGCATCGTCTTAAGTTTGGGTCTTAATGTCTTGTGTCTTTAAGCGCTAAGACAAAAAAATAAATAAGATTGTTTGGTGCGCTATAACAACATGTCTTAAGCGCTAAGACCGACTTGTTATTTAAAATGATATTTATCTTAATTCTAGGAGCTCAAAATACAGCTCCTGGAATTAAGACCCAAACATCTTAAGCGATAAGACAGTTCAGAAACTTTTAAAAATTTCTGTAATAACCCTCACCAATATCAATGATTGCAGCCCTCAAATAATTATAATCATAAATAAAAAATATTATACAAAAAATATTATAATTAAACATATAATAAAAATAAATTTAATACAAACACTTTATCATAATATAATATACATATAACATGTAAAATAAATAAATAATTAAAAACATAATAATAACACTTATTAATTAAAAAATTAGATAAGTAATATTATATCAATAAAAAATAAAATGAACATATAACAAAAACAATATAATATTCAACGACTATTAATTGAAAAAAATTCATAATATAATTTAATAAATATATAAAAAAATAATATATTAACACAATTACAACTATGTAAAAACTAATAAATTAAAATATATATAAATATATAAATGAAACAAAAATAAAAATACAATTAAATATATATATAAATAATAAAAAATAAATAATAAGCTATGATAATAAAATTAATCATTATGATAAAAACAATCATAACACAATTATAAATAATAAATAAAAAACAAAAAACAAAATAAACAATAAAACAATGAAATTAAAATAAAAATAAACAAATAATATGATAAAAATTTAAATAATAATAATTGATATAAAACATTAATAACATATTATTTAATGAAAAATAAATAATAATATAGTAATATAAAAACATAATAAACCCCAATACAAATAAAAAATTAATACACATAATTATAAAAACAATAACAAAACATAAAATTAAAATTAAGATAAAGCAATAATCGTATAAAAACATCAAAAAATAAATATAATAAAATTAATTATAAAAATATATAATTATATTAAAAATAATATTATAACCAATATATAATAAAATATTAAATTAATATATCTAAATAAAAAAACATAAAAATATATATATAATAATTATATTTTATAACAAGAAGTATAGAGAGTACCGGGCATTGTCCGAGTTGAAAAAGAAATAAATTTGGAGTGTCACTAATGTTTTTCAGGCTTGAAATCATTTTTTTTTAAAAATGACAGAAATGACCATTAACTTCAGACATGGATAAGATGCATTACCAAACAGTCTTATTCAATTCAGATCTCATAGCGTTCGGTTGTTGCCAAACGATCTTATTACAAAACAACTAATCAGATCTTAAACTCCCAACTCTAATAAGATCTTAAACTCACAGATCTTTTTCAGACAGATAAGACGGTAAAAAAAAATAAGACGATCCAAACAGGCTCTTATTTGATTATGTAATCAGAAGTCAGAACACGTCACAGTGTGTCAAATTGGGGCAAATGCAAATAGAGAAGAAGTGGAAGTGTATGTAAAAGCTTGGATTCATCATAATTACACCCATGCTAAAAGTCCCTCCAATTGAAATCGACTTGGTACCAATTTGATTATTAAGATTCTCCCCTCAGGTGAAGATTTTTGATCATTTGGAACTCCAAATCTGTAAGCACAAGCCACATGTAAATGGATCCGGATCCCTGTTTCGTCCAAACAGGGGAGCCTGTTTGGACGAATCAGGGGGCGACACGTGCAGGGGCGAAGGAAAGAGAAAAGCAGATTCTCTTTCCTCCGCCCCCGTAGGTGGCGACCCCTGATTCGTCCAAACAGGGAACAGGGCTCATGCTCCCCTCCCTGTTTGGAGGGAACAGGGGATCCGTTTCCCATGTTAAATAAGCACTGCAGAAAGTGGCAACAGTATTTTGCTTTGCTAACAAAATGCAACGGCTGAAAGGAAGATCTCCAAGTTCAAAAGCCTGCTTACTCTCTGCAGTCTGCATACTGCAGCGAGTCAAATTAAAAATAAACATGATTTATTGGTCATTCACTGTATTTTAGTGATATGTGTAATATTTATTGGTCATTCACTGTAATTTAGTGATACGTTTACACACCTGATCAAATGTGACTGCAGCCACTATACTCCAATTGGAGTAGAATGTGGCTCTGTGCCCTGACAAATATAGGGGAAGAATATTATTCTGAGCTGTTTGGATTTGAGGTGGGCCCCCTTTAATTGATTTAAATGGCTGAACACAAAGGACCCAAATTCTCAGTTCATTGCCAATTTAGCATCTGCCAAGATACTTACTTGTCCACGTCTATAAAAGCTACAAGTAGTAAAAACCATCTAATGAATTTATACCATGTCGCTCAACCAGTAGTAGTAGATAGATAAAGAAATCCATGACCACACAGAAATTGGGATGCTACAGAAATCCATAGATACAAAGAAAATTCAGATGGAACTGAAGATAAGCATGCAGAACTGGAGAAAAGAGCGAAGAACAATACTTCCAAACTCTAAATGAGAATTCAAAGAGACCAGTGGATTTGATTGCTGGATGAACCATACTGTCTGTGCTGCTCGTGGTCATCCATGTATTGCTTGCTCCCTTGCCGAGTGGAGTAGAGCTCACCTGAGAACTCACTACTGACAGTCTCGCCACGTCCAAACTCACGGGTGACTCCATGTGAGCTGCTGCTGGCTTCTTGGCCCTTGAAACTCCACGCGCTGCTCATGAAATTATTTGCCATGGCACTGTGACTTGGTGGAGCCACTGTGGATCCTTCATGATTCATAAAGTCGTTGGCTGTGATACTACCTGAAGCTCGGTTTCTGGGGCCCCATGGCTGTGATGACAGAAGAGAGAGAGCACAACTGGAGTTGGAGATTCCTGCGAAACACTCACTTGAGGGAATATCCAAATTCGCAAAAGCATTCACACCCGCCGAACCTTGCAGATACTGCTCGGGTCCGTGGGTGGAGACATTGGCAGGAGGAACCTCTATGTGGCCCTTCCACAGGGGCAGAGGAAACCTTCCCAATGCTGGACATTGATTGCCTGATACTGGCTCACCAACCTGAACAGAAGGCCATACTTCTCTTCCTGCAGATCTTATGTAAGTGAAGTCCATGGGGAAGCCTCCAACTCTGCTGATGTCTTCTGTCAATGAAGTGCTATAAGATTTTACACCCACTGAATAAAAAAAAAAAAAAATGATAGAAGATTTGGAACTAGTTGACAATTGTGTAGCAAAGTCAAGCAAGTTGTAAAGCATTCTATTTTATGATTTCTGACCAGGGAAGGATGATGATAGCCGTCCATTACGTGATGTAAAAGACATAAGGGGTGGCTTCCTTCGACGCTCATTGTGACCAGCCAGACGTCTACGACAACTGCGTTTTCCTTGGTCAAATTCAGGTAGCTGATGAAATCTGTGTGGAAACTATTCAAAAAGTCACTGGCTTCGATAATCACATGAATCAGAAACACAACTTTATTTGTATTATGATCAGGTAGTTTAAGGCTGAACAATGAACATCTGCGGAGAATGATCAATTATAGAATGGAGGTATCCTTTTTTTTTCAAGAATTATAGTTTGGTATCTTGCTACACCATGAATGAGTCATCTCTTAAGACTTTGCAAAATGATTTTCACATGTAGCACATCCCAAGGCCCGATTTGGATGAATATAAAATGAGGAGGGGAAAATCCCTACAATTCACATTTTGACACTGTTCAATCAATGAACAAACTGGACCTGAGCTGATCTTAGCATTCAATTAGCTCCAATCTATTTCGATAGTAGAAACTAAATGCCATGATTTTATACAAGTAGTTGAAAGGAAGCCACTTCATCAAGTAACATTTACTGATAATAGAAATGTTCATATTGTATATGGATAAAGATCAACTAAGTAAGAATACATGTCCAAGCCCCAATCTCAACCGACCCTCACAAAAAATGAGGATTTGTAGGGTCCTGATGCATTGGGCTTGCACCAAATGGGAACAATAGACATTAAAATAGCATCTGCATCTTGATGCATTTTTTATGCATTTAGACCAAGCAATTCCCACATAAGAATAGGTGTCAATGATGATAGTGTTTCAACGAGTAATATTAAAAAATCAACAAAGTTAGTACAAGGAAAGATAGAAGATCAACACCAAATATTGACTGATCTACTCTAGACAACACAAGAGAATACACAATCTTTAGTCCGGTTCTCAAAGGCAAGAACATTTCCACACATGAGACAAACAATCATGCATGAAACAACATGCCGCAGAATGATATGTGAAATTTAAAAACAAAAAGAATTATAAACGGTAAGTAAAGAGATGGAAGCAAGTATAATAGCAACATGGACCGACTTCAAAATTTTTCCAAAATGAGTATGCATTATGCTCTATTAGATGGGGCTACTCATTTGATCTAAGGCTTTGAAATAGACTGTCAAAATAGAAATTTACCAATCAACCACCCACATGGCTGGTGATGTACATGAAGCTAATCATTGTTAAATGGCTAGTCGACAACAATTCAAATCCTGAATTCATGCGGTACTGGGTCCTACCAAACATGTCAAGTGTCCTGTATTTTGCTGCAGGTTCCACCTCTGTCCAGCTAAGTTTCGGAGAGCATCTGGACTCCAACTAAGTATAGCTGACTTTTCACAAATGAAAATACAAGGAGCTCAATGTGTTAATTTTGATGAAGTATCTGCTAACCAAAATCTAATCAAGAGAAGAGGATTACAGTCCCCTTGCGGCTCTATGGAAGGTTCAAACAGGTTCTGGTGGCAGCATTGCATACCTAGAAGATCCGGCAGACAAGCAGTTCTGCATTCCTAAGAAAACAAGTTCCCCTCCTTTTTTCAACGGCCTTTCCCACGCGATTGAGGAATTGCAGAAGCACCATATAACCAAAAGGCAGCTGCTTTTCTCATTTCACTTGTTACACCAACTGGATGCAGTGAGTTTTACTGTGGGATTTTTTTTCAAATTTTCTAAATTTCATTAGTACGCAACCAATCCTCCTATGAATCCAAAAAGGAGAACCTTTCCCATTCTTTTTAACATTCCAGGGATCAACCAGTTGAATTATACAGAATCAAAATAGACTGATTATTGCAGCTCTGTTAATCATACCTTCCATACTCCAACGCAGCTGCATATCAATCATCCTTATATAGATGTAAATTTATGAGTCACCATATCTCTAATAAATCCTCTAAATACAAAGACCAGAATCATTAACCAAGTTGAGAAACCCAATTCAAGATCTAGATTATAGGGGGAATAGTTCAACCCTTAAAAAAGAAAATCGCAAACTCAACTTCCCATCAAAATCAAACATACATTTCAAATCCACATGCCAGGGCACATCAAATTCAAATATAAACTGGAATACTGGATACTCCCAAACATTTCTAACAGAAAGATATCAACCAGACCCCTCAAGACAACCAAAGCCCAACAACAAAGTCAAAGTAGTAAAACATAAACAAGCCTCCTAACATAATAAAGATTAATAACAACAAAAACCACAACAGGAAACAAGGAAAAAGGAGAACTCAAAAAGATCCCAAATCAAAATCAAGCCTACGACTCATATCTCCAAATCTAGACAAAAAAATCCAAATTCAAAACAAAAAGGATGACGAACGATGACTAACAATCGCCACAAACTATTACAAGCCAGATAGATGATCAGAAAAATAATTCAAAAACATAAACAACCATCACCCAAGCAACAAAAGTCCAGCAATAAACAATCCAAACCCCAAGAGCAGAATCTAAGTCCGCATAGAAAAACAGAAAGGAAAAAAAAAAAAGCACTCATACAATTAAAGACAAGATACAAGAGGGGAGATAAAATAAAGCCCATCTGACCTGCTGCACTGCTGACAGAACCTCTGCTCCAGGCCATTAACAGTTACCTTAGGAGACTTTGAGTGCATTCCACAGACCTTGTGCTTGCAGTAATAAGGCTTTGCACCAGTCAAATCCACCTTGCAGCCCTCCACCTGACATCTGGGTGGCTGCCCTCCCTGAACCACCCCTCTCCCCTTCCTGGGCACCATTTTAGCCGCCTCCGGCGCCGTTGCCGGAGCTGAAAAAGAAGAAGAAAACCCAGAAAGAGTGCCTGCTTTGGCGGGAACTCCAACACCCACATCCTCAAAATAGATTTTTTTGCCGAACTTCAATCCATTTAGAGAATCAGTTGAAGCAGACGTCCCTGAAGTTGCCAAAGAGCTCGAACCCATCTCCATCTCTCTCTCCCTACATTCCATCCATGGCCTGATTTGGGGTGGTGCAGAAGAGAGATACGGAGAACTGGAGATGTGGATTCTTGAAGATAAAGGGTAGGTGATTTAAGATCCAAGAGAAAAAGGCGGTGGTGGATTTGGCTATTTACAGCTCCATGGGCTTTTATGTAGTGCTGTTGGTGTTGCAGTATAAAGCAGACACCACCCATTTGGGCCATGCCAGCTCTCCTTATAGTACTGAAAGGGGGTAGAGAAAGGCAGAGAGAGAAAGAGAAAGCAGCAGCAGTACTTAGGGTGAGTGTGGAGCTTTTGGTTTTTCTGACCCTTTTTCTCCTTCCAAAGCATACCATCATCATACTCAATAATTTCATATGTGAATTGGAGCCTCACATACTCACAGTCTACTTTAAAAAGTTTAAACAGACACTCTCTCTCTCTCTCTCTCTCAAAACATCTACCATTGAAATACTGGCACTTCACTAGTGATTTGTGAACTACTCTCCAGTGGCCCCAACCATTTTTTATCATCTTCATCTTACTTAATCCCAGTAAAGTTGGTGTTTTACTTTTATCTGAAGAGTCCTGCTATTACATGGATTAACTCATGACAGAATCATAGACTAACTACATGGTTCTCATCCAAATATTGAATGTTCTCATCCTATATTTGAATGAAAACCATGTGGTTAATCCTTTTTATTATCTGAATAACTGAAAAAAGATAGATTCAAATGTGCGCCCACTTTTAATTCTGATTAGACTGCAGGTCTGTTGCTTGGACAAAAACAAAGTAAGTCCAAGAATTTTATAAGCAAAGACAGTGCTTGTATTTGTGTCTAATGTCATGATGCAATACATTGTACTTTCTCTATGTAATGATTGTAAAGCACTTGTTAAGCTGCCCTCCTAGTTGTTAATTTTTCAAAGAAGACAAAAACAATTGCACTTTATAAATATATAAATGGAAGTATTCAGGTGTATCCATTCCTCATCATTTTTGTTGAAGGACACCTCATTTGGAAAGTGTTAAGTGCAAAAAGGGAAGTCCTATGTATTTGACACTCCCCTTTTTGTACTTAACACTTTTCAAAGGGGGGTGTCTCTCACAAAAATGGTGAGGGATGGATGCACTTGAATATTTTCCATATATAAATATTTTGGTCTTTATTCATGACCGGGTCCAAACATTTTATTTGTGTTTTGGTTTGAGCTCGATTTGGATTCCAATAATGTCTGGATCCCTATATGAAGCCTATATTAGTTATTCAGGTGTAGGTCTGGTGCAGTATGGACCAGATTGCTCGCTCTTCATCCCTACTTTGGCCAGTCAATTTAGGTCTTGTTTCTTTATTAGGATCTAAGGAATTCATATAGAAAGAATTTCAAAATTCTCCAAAGTTGTCCCTTTGGTGGGATTTCATAATCCTCAAGGATTGAAGTAGAGATTGAGAATTAGAATTTAGAGAGTTCCAAAAGTTAAACCAGACATTTCAGGTGGTTGGGATTTGGAATTCTTGCAATATATATATTGCATTCAGAAATGCCAAGATTGTCATCCAGCAGACAACAGTCAAGTCACAATAAAAGAATTCCCAAGTTCAGGAGTTCCTATAAAAGATTCTAGTAAATGAATATGCCCTATTGATTTTGTAATTTTAACACCATGGTAAATGAAATTCAAAAGTTAAAATTAGGCAGGTCAATGGGTATCTGATTATATCAATTGCCAATGTCTGGTTTGATTCTTCTTATCTAAGAAAAAAAAGGAGTATGGAACTTGTTTTTTCGTAAACATTGAGAAGATCAGAATTCAAGCCCATAACTAATTTCAAATCTATATCAAAAAACTCAAAAAGACCGAGCTTCGGTCATATCATTTTCTTAACAGCCCTACTTGTATACTAACATCATTTTTAGAAGTATAGTCAAAGGCAGTCTTGTATTTTCAAGAGATAATGTAAAATCTATGAGAAAGTAACTCCAATAGTTAAAAATTTTACTTTACCCATGTTTTGTTAATCACAGTAAGAAAGTAAAGTCCTAGGTGCCAAAAAAAAATTTTACTTCTACTTTTTTAGCCATCAAAAAAGTTTACTCTATATAGTTACTTTTGACTTATTGGTTTCTCATCTCAGCTCAAATTACTTTAGTTACTTTACTAAGAAAGAAAAAACACTTTAGCTATGGAACTAAGTATATGTTTACTTTGTATACTTCTCTTTTACATAATTATGGAGAGTATTCATATGCATCTATCCCATATCTTATGGTGAGGGACACTCTCCTTATTGGAAAGTTTGAAGTACATGGAGAATATTCTTATATACTTAAAAAGTCACTTTTGTACTTGAAACTTCTTAAAAAGAGGAGTGTCCCTCACCCTATGATGAATGATAGATATATTTGAATATTTCTTAATAATTATTACGTTGATTTAACATTTACTTTATATTATTTTATTACTTCGTCACTACACTACTTCAAAAATAAAGTCTATTTTTGGGGCTCACATGACATGAGCACTACTCACTGTCTTCCAACTGGGAAACTGTATCTGTATAAAATGGTTCCTGATCCAAGCACCCCATGTGGCCTACTAATGTCAAGTCTATTTACTCTCTGTGGTCACCACCAGTATATGTCTATACGGTTGAGTTCAGTGCTCCTAACAATGCCTGGTCCTTTTTACGTAAATGTGGGCAGTTGATCTTAAAAGAGAAAAAGAGAGGCGACAAAAGTTTCATAAATCTTACTTTAGGACTATGAATGGGAAGGCTTCTTTTTACTTGTACTTTATTTAGTTGGGGTGTTAGTTTTACTTGCTCACTTGCTTTATTTGGGTTGGTTTGGGGTCCCCTGCACTAGAAGAGTAGCTTTTTGCCTTCTTTTAACATATCTTCTTGTCTAAGGTTTTGGTTCTGGTTTAGATTGTCGGCATTGGTGAGGTTGAATTGTTGAAACAAAGATCCTTGGGAATATGACGGTTTGGATTCTCTTCCATCACTTAGGCCCTCTTTTTTAATCCTAGCTCTCAGGAATCTTTATCCTCTCTTCCTTTTGTGTAAAAAGAGGACCCACTTCATCCTCATCATTTTCGTCGCCATCATCACCACCACTGCCATAGATTTATTTCATTGAAGGTGAGTGCTTGCAAGATTTGGTTGGACAGGTGCTTATTTATTTATTAATTTATTCATCGAGGTTTGAAGATGGTACATGTCCAAGAATGATACATGACTAAAGAAAGTGAAGGAAATGATCAAAAGTAGTCACCAAAATCAGACATTGGATAGATCTTTGCAATGGTTGTTGCAATGAATCTTAAGAGGAAAAACAAGTAATATTCATTCATCACACAATGTATTTCACCATTCATTCATGTGTGTTACTAATTATATGAAAAAGTAGAGGACCTATCACATATAACCATCAACTTAGTAAAGTAGTTCCAACTTCCAAGGCATACAGCCTAATGCAAGACAAGGCTAAGGTCAACCATATAGTAGTTAGGCCCATGTGTTAGATCTAATTAATGCAGTTTGCAACATAAATCAAACCTAGGATCGAGACTTATATATTAAACAATGGATAATTCAATACATTAAAAACATACCATACATCATGATCTTGAAGATAAGTGATTCGGATATGATCTATGGCTTATCCTGCCTTGTGATCAACAGTCTTGATCATCAAACATGATTTTCTTTTATCTCCCTTTTCACTTACTCCAAAATACATGGGAGTTAATGGATACTTTTCAATCTAACGTAAGTAAAGAGAGAATAAAAAAACTATTCATAGAGATAACCCTAGAGAAATCTCTTTCCATCAAAGAAGTCTTATTAGATCTCAACATACTTAATTCCCTCATTCATTGGTCAAACAAGAGTCCTAATGAATTGGGCTTTCTAAAAATACACCCATACAAGAAGAACAATTCCCCTTGTTTCTTTCTATTTATTTTTTTGAATGGAACTTTTCTCATTAAAAGGAAAGATTCTCATCATTTGCAGCGGCTGTGTTGCCACCTGGGCCATTGGGTCCTAAGTGAGATGGGGGGACCTAAGGAGACAACATGAAGTGAGAGTTATTCAAATTCCATTCCCATGCAAATATGCAATCATCCTGACCCATAGAAAAATATCAATGTTATAATTGGCAAAAACAAGGCAATAATTTTTTTCGAAGGGTAAAATAAGGCAATAATGCTGCAACATGAACAGCCTCTTTCAGAAGAGGGCAAGAAAATCTTACAAGTGCATGCCGAAAAGCACCCCACTGGATTCCACTCTTTTTTCTCACTGTCTGGCCAGAAAGGGACTGTTTGAATGAAACAAAGAAGCATGATGGCACACCTTCAAAAGGAAAGAGTGGGAAAATTGAGGTCATTACTCAGCAATGCATACAAAATGATGTACTTACTGTTTATTCTCTCTCACCAGATTTATTTACTTTGGGAAATAATGTCTCCCCTTTATTTCAGTTTTAATATGTACGTATTAACCTACTGACACATTTGCCTCTGCCTCATACTGCATCAGCAGGGTTACAATGTAAGGAGCATTAACCCTTAGATCATGAAATGACCACCCAATTCCACTCCAATAAGCTTAACAGTTGAACATAGAGAACAGTGGTTTTTGGGTACTGCAATTCCCCTCCCTGCTGGCCTCACATCTTGGGCTGTTTGTTTCACATAATTGAATATCTTTAATTATAATTATAAGTGGTTTAAAATGAAGAACCAAAAGTGAATATTAAGAAGTAACCATCAAATAATCTTCTCTTTTAATGGAAATTGAATCAAGGAAACTTGAGAATTGACTAATTGAGTACCCAACCATAACCTTGGTAATTCAATACCTAAAAAAGACGAGGTCACATCTACATCTCTACCTCATATCTTTCACCCTTCACCTCATATCCTTCACCCATCTCCTCTTTAATAATCATTTGAAGGAGCTCATTTTACCGTGGATAATTCTCATGTATTCAATTGCAAGGTATATTATGAAAATAAATAGGCGGCTAGTGTTCAATAGACGGCCAATTTTAACTATATATCAAAATTCAATTTTTTTAGCTGTTCAACAAAAAAAAAATGTTTCTAATTTCATATGGCTAGCAATCAATATAAGATGGTTTTCATTTTTGGGACATGCTAGTCTATAATCCCGCTTGCATTTTGTTTAGACATCACGCAAAGCCACCAACAAATAGAGAAAAATGTGAACCTGCCAAATCAAAATTTGGGTTTTACTTTGTAAAATGACTAGCAACAAACGCCCGTGCTAAGCCCGGGCAAAAAAATCAGAATATGTTTAAATTTAAGAATTGTTTTGAAATATTGTTAAGATAAAATAAATATAAAATAAAATTTTTATTATCTTCGAATATTAAAAAAAAATTTATGTATGAAAATAAATATAAAATAAAGTAAATTTACATAACACGATGACCCCTTGAATTTAAAGGCATTGACCATTAGGACCATCTCATTTATTGGTATATTATACCATTGATGATTGAAAATATAAGAAAAGAAAATAAACCGGATGGATCTACATCTACTAAAAAGAACCAAAAGAAAGGGATAAAAAGATTAACGTGTTTGATCCATCAGTGGGGTCTACCCTTGAAATGTTTTTAACGTGTGGGACCCACTGATGGCTCTGCATACAAAGAAGAAAAAGGGAAGAAAAGAAGAAAGGAAATGGAAATCAATTAATGATTTCATCCTCAAGAGCCACACACACCACATCTGGATTTATGGTGATGGAACAATTGGCCCCCACAGATGATTGATAGTATAAGAAAAAAATTGAATTAAAGGGGGGCGAACAAGTGTAAGAGAAGAAAAAAAACATAAAATATGTATATTGTATGGGATGAGTGTACGTGGATATAGATATGAGTCATCATAGTATGTTTCTAATAGTTCTAACTCATGTGCACACAAATGACATCCTAACCATTATCAAAGAAATTAAGCTTGGGTATGATACCAACCCAGTCTGATTGCCCACTACGAATACATATTGACCTAGAAAACTAATATCTATGCATAATCCATGAGTGGGTCCCACTGTAGAAATAAGTTAAATGTGCGGGGGCCCACTAATTGATTTGCATCCATTAAGAAACCAGACAACGGGGCTTGCCTTCCTCCATCAGTGGGGCCCACTCTTGAAAAAAAAGGGGTTAAGAGAAGACAATTGGGATTTCATCAAATACTGGAGTCCAATCTTGAAATATAATTAATACGAATTGGTGCCCACTACTGAACCATCCATTTGGGGAAAAAAACTGAAAGGCGAGTAAAAGAACTATATTAATCCATAAGTGGGTCCCACTGCAGAAATAAGTTAAATGTGCGGGGCCCACTAATTGATTTGCATCCAGTAAGAAACCAGACAACGCCCAACAGGCTTGCCTCCCTCCATCAGTGGAGCCCACTCTTAGAAAAAAAGGGTTAAGAGAAGGCCATTGGGATTTCATCTAATACTGGAGTCCGACCTTGAAATATATTTAATACGAACTGGTGCCATTACTGGATCCATCCATTTGGAAAAAAAAATGAGAGTCAAGGAGCAACAGCTTGGATTTCATTCATTGGTAGGGCCCACAAAACATATTTACATGGGACCCATTGATGATTGAAGATCTAAATAAATAAAAGAAAACAAACCGACTTTAAAGACTTGCTTATAATTTGGATAATGGCAAGAAATAGGACTCAAATTCAAACGTTCACACAAATCTCTTATGAGAGAGAATTTAGGAGAGAAAGAGTAGCCCAAAGTGAGGTGGCACCTTAAAATAATGTGGGATTTTTTAGTATATTTCTCTGAAAGAAGAGACTTTTTAGGGATGAGGTGGCACCCCTCACAGCCCACCTCCCCTTTGCTTTAATATATATAATATAATATGTGAAAAAAAAAAATCTAAAGTCGTTTGCAGCCCTATTTTAGACACCTGCGGATTTTTAGTCTAGTCTAAGTAATTTTAACAGTACTATAAGTATCTCAATCATTTTAAATTCTTAGATTGGATAGATAAAACTGTAACATAATGTTTGTTTCCTTATTTTTTATTTATCGAACTACCATGGAACACTTTTTCTAGGTTGTATAATAAATGAACTCATCAACATATCTTCTGTCACCAATTTAAAACCCGGTCTTCCTTCACATGTGTGACTGGCCCAGTCAAGTTAGTTAATAAGATTGGTCCAAGTAGCATGTGCTTATTGATGACAAGGGCCCCATGCAAAGAAAGATGTTGTAAAGAGGCATCATGCCCTTGCTCAACTTGTGGGCCTACATACCAGAACCAAACACCCAAAATGGCCGACCTGCATCATGAACCTACTCACACTGCAGCATCATGGACTTATCAACAGGGTTGCCATAGATTTATTTCATTGAAGGTGCTACATTGTTTGCAAGATTTTCATATTACAATTGATTTCTTATTTTATTATTTATTTAGTTTTGAATTTGGCATATGTCGAAGAAAAACACATGATCATTAAAGTAAGACAATGAATGGTTTTATACAATGATTGTTACAGTAGATTTTGGAGAAGAGAAACATGCAATGTTCATTCACCATCATTATTGTCTTCGGCATCATCATTATCGTCGTCACCCAATCCATCGTATCTTATTATTCATTCACGAGTGTTACTAATTAGATGAAAGAGTAATGGAAGTGCCCCCATTTAACTATAGAACTAGTAAAATAGGCCCAAAACACCCAGCCTAATGCAGGGTGGGGCTTACATGAAGTACTATTTTTCTTTCTATTTTTCATTTTTTTAATTTTCATTCCCACGCAGTCATCCTAGCCATAGCAAATACCATTGTTTATAATTGGCAAAACAGGGCAAGAATTCTACAACATGAAACAGCCTCTTTCAAAAGAGGGCAAGAAATTCCTGTAAAGTGCATACTGAAAGCACCCCACTGGATTCCATTCTTCTACTCATATTGTGGCCAAAAGGGACCTGTTGGAATGGAACAAAGAACAATGATGACATACCTCCAAAAGAAAGAGAGGTAAATTTGAGGTCAGTACTGCATAAAAAATGATGTAGTTACTATGTGGATGACACTGTACCTTGCAGGTTGCAGCATGGCAAAAAAAGTGATGTGAAAGCTGCTTATACCCCTCTCAAACAATTTATTTTGGGAAATAAGTTCTTCCCATTATTTCAGTTTTTACATTTATTATCCTACTGACACATTTGCCAAGCTTCCTAGCCAACAGTAGGTTTACTATTTAAGGGGCATTAATCCTATAGATCATGGAATCACCATCTTCCATTCCAGTGGGAGTGATCTAAACAGTTGAACATCCAACAGAGGACAATGGTTTTTGGGTACGACAAACTAAATTTTTAAAGAAACCCCTCCCTATTTTCCTCACATTCAAGCTTGCCCTAATTACTTGGGCCTATTTGCTTCATATAATTCAATACTTAGGATCATATTTCTGTAAAGGCTTGTTTGCTTTTATTAAAATACATAAAAATTGAATTCATAGGATTCATATCATTAGTAGTTAAAAGTAAAGGCTAAAGATTAATTTTAAAAAATAAACAGCAAATAGTTTTACTTTTTAGGAAAATAGAATAAAAAAAAGGTAGGAAATGAACTACTCGAGTTATGACCGGTGTATTCATTTCTCATTTTGTTTTAATTCCATTTTCCTAAGAAGAAAGGTTGTTTGATGCGTATTTTTAAGAATTCGCAATTAATCTTCATTTTTAACTACCTATTATATGAAATCTATATATTCAATTACTATGTATTATAATGCAAACAAATTGGCCCTAAGTGATAAAAAATGAAGAATAAAAAGTGAATATTAAAAAATAACTATTAGATAACCTTCTCTATAATGGAAATTTAGTCAACAAAAGATGGGAAATGGATATTCAGTCATCATCCTAATAACTCATTACCTAAGATAGTGGTCTAGTCTACATCCATCCCATATCCTTCACCCCTCACCTCTATAATAATCCTTCGGTGGAGCTCATTTCACCATAAATTCTAAAGTCACCGGCAGCCCTTATTTAGTCATCTACAATTTACTTGGTTGAGTCTAGTAAGTGCATTTCACTTAATTTTATTTCAACCATTTTAAACCCTAATTTTGGGGCCTGTTTGTTTGCCATGGAGTAGAATGAAGATAGCTTAATCTATCTTTATTCTATTGCATGGCAAACAATTACAAACAGGCTTGGATAACTAAAAATGTAATACAGTACTCAGTTATTTATTTATTTATTGAACAATCATAAAACATTTTGGGGATTTTATCATATAAAAAAAAAAAAAAACTTAGACTTAGTGAAAACAAAAAATGCTATCAAATTTCAATATCAACCAAAAAGACCCTAACAAGGAATATTGCCACTCATTTCTTTTCTTCTTTTTTTTTCGTTTTTTTTTTTTTTTTTTTTTTTTTTTGTTGTTTTACTAGCCGCTCACCCCATCATGAGGAAAAAAAAAAAAAAACCAGATATTGCTGAGCCTTTTGGGGTGATATTGAAACTTGAGAAGTCTAGACTTTCTTTCTTTTTTTTGGTAAAATCCCAAACACTTTTCTAGATTGTATAAAAAATGAAGTAATCAACATATCTTCTATCACCAATTTAAAACCTGTTATCCATCACATGCGTGAGTGACCGAGTCAAAGTTGTGAATAAGATTGGTCCAAGTAGCATGTGCTTATTGATGACAAGGGCCCCATGGAAAGAAGATGTTGTAAAGAGGTATCATGTTCTTGTTTATAAGGAAATTATGTTTTGTGGGCCACTTAAAATGGCCGACCTGCATCATGGACCTACTACACGATGGCCCACCTCATAAATGAAGTGTGTCCACTTTGGTTATCTTTACCAGACAGATCATGATCAGACTAACATCGTATCTCTCCAATTTGAAACCTAGACTAGAAAAGTAACAACACATCAGAAACACAAGCAATAAAAGTGGGCCTAAGATTCTAGCTAAATGTGATGAACTAATAAATATTTAAGTGTCAATAGAGGTGTGAACTAGCCGAGTTGAGCCAAGACTAGCTAAGCTTGAGCTTGACTGGCTCATCAGCAGCTCAAGCTTGAGTCAGGCTTGGGATTGGATTAGTCTTTATTATGCACACTCCTCTTTTTTTTTTTTTTTTTTTTTTTTTTTTTTTTTTTTTTTTTTTTTTTTGTGTGTGTGTGTGTTTCTGTAGATTAACAAGCTGAGCTAAATCTTGGGATTGGGCTTTTTCATTTTTTTTTTCTTTAAGGGAATGAGCTAAGCTTAAAGGCCTGATGGGCCAACCTGGCCCGCTGTCAGTCCAAGACTAATGACAGTATTTTACAGCTTGGTAAGACATGCACCACAGTCTAATAGGAGGACTAGTGATCTAAGCCTGTTTTGTGATGATAAGTCCGTGAGATGGGCCCCTTAATCTCATATTGCTGGTTCACAAATGGATAATCACAGCCTTCCATCCACATTTAGCGAGCAAAATCCGATAAATTAGGATCATCGTTTGCTGAAAACTTCACATACTCCAGTCCAGACTGCTGCCATCATGAGCCCAGTAGCCCACCACATAATACCCTTCTGGGTAAAATAATGTTAAATGACTCTTCAGATAAAGGGCAAGATATAAACAATTAAAAGAAATAAAACACAGCTAGGACCCATATAAGTAAATCTCATAATGATCCAAATCCTCTTGAGGACCATGCTCTCAATCCATGAATGGAGCCCACCTTTTAAATTCAAACTTTCAAAACCACTGCCCCACCTTGTATTACCTTCGAGCCAAATTTCACTCCGATCATAGTAATGTCCACCGGTTAGATTGGTCTGATCCTCTATGAAATAACCCATCTGCAGTGGACACTAGATGAACAATTTGAGGATCCTGATTTCATGAATGGTACCAATCACAGAGCTTAAAATGGAGAAGCAAACTTTCAGGCAAGAATAGAAGAAACTGTACTTGACTTGGGTCAGAAAATTCAATGGTTCATAAAGATCATTGTTATCATCTTAGCCTTATCCAAGAGACTAGTAAGGTGATGATAAAGAAAGTGTGGAGATTCTTTTTTGTAACTGAGCCCGAGACTGATTTGGCATAACCCTTCTTTATTCAAGCTTGGGATCAGCACATACCAGAGAGACACACCCAGCGGGAGCACAATGTTCACAAAAATGAATAAATTGGACTCCCAACTTCAATCAACGTAAAAGAAGCCCCAGAATCTGCCTCAAAAACCATAGTCATGGTATTATGGTGAATACCGCAGAAAGCTAAACAGGCGGTAAGGGAAACTGAAATATTATTCGCTTACAGGGCATAAACAAGTTCAGAATAGTGATAGTGGAAACTCCCAAGGGTGGAGAGATAGCAGGAGCTCAAAATACTAGCAAAAGCAGACTTGGGCAAGAATGCAGACTACATGACTTGTGAACAAGCTAGGGGATATAGGACATCTACTATAAAAGCTTTGCTGCCTCTAGAAGTTACCAGCTTAACTATACGAAATGGTCATTTGTAGTTGGTTAGTCTCAGATTTCTCTGAACAGGAATAAAATGAGAGGACAAAAGTTGAATTATCTGTGGATGTGGAAATGGATGATTGATAAATCTCAAGATGGGAATCTGGACAATTTCATCAACCTGAATCTAGAAAGAAAGTCACAGGCTCACAGCATGGAATCCAGGCCTGTTTGGAACTGTATTTACAAAAAAAGCTGTGAGATCTGTGAGGCACTACATAAGGTACAAAAATGTTCCAAGAAAAGCACAAACAAGTGCCCATTTTTTACATATAGAGGCTGAAGAAAAATGATAACATGGTTCTGAAAGCCCGTCAGGGACTGACTTAGCATTGAAAATTGTGGGATGTGTGTATGGGTGCAGATTACAGCTGATACTGGAAGAAGGTAAAAAATCAATCATGGGTCATAATTTTCTTTTAAGTATGGCAGTGCAAAACGACAAGGCATACTAAAAAGATAAGTTGTGGGACCCACACCGATACAGTGAAGTATTATGCTTATCCCTCATACTTCATCCCAAGTAAGCCCTAAACCAACAATATTAAAAAAGACAATAAATGAAATCAGGGAAGGCCATAAAACCAAGAATTGGGTCATTCCTAACAAAACATTGAGACATTGATTGGAATGGAGTAAAACAGACTTCATACTCACTTCAAAAGTACCCAAATCTTGTGTAAAAACAGGAGGTAGGGGTATATGAAGTTGTTTCAGATAGTAATACCAATCATCAAACTATTTGGCTTTAAATTATTGTTTGCTCCTGAAATTCCCAGATACACATTGATTGTCTGTTCATAAGATACAGAAAGAGAACATGCAGTTCTGAAAAGTGGATTGACAGATAATTTACTTATTTTTTGCCACTCAAAAAATTGAGAACTATGACTGATATATTAAAGTATTTTTAAGATAAAAGAACTTGCTCATGTGGGTTATGTTCTGCTGCTGTCACCTTAATAACCACTTTCTTCCATATTAGATGACCACAAACAATGCTCGTACGGCCACAACTCATAACCACGCAACTTATATCGATGTCCATTACTTCAAAACTTGCTTCAGCCAAATAAAAATAAGCTCACCAGTAGCCTACTTTATGTTCTGTTTCATCAGTTGATATGGTAATAGTTTTCTTTTTAATATGAAATGAACTCGAGTTGACAAGAAAGAAACCAACTAGGACAGGATCATCTATCTTTTTCGACAGTGGCTTTCATAGCTCTGTGGTTTGAAGCCACTACAGTAGGTTCAAAAGTCCTGGTGCCTGGATGTATCTTAAATTCTTAAATTTTATTTTATGAGATTTGGAAATTCCAGATGAGATTTTAGGGAATTATCTGATGGATACAATAAGAAAACAATATGCCAAGGAACAAAAGACCCTAAAGAATCTTCATAGCTCCATAACATAAGATAGACCTTTAGATATTAAGGAGAAAGGGGTCGTAGTAGTAGTATAAGTGAGTTTTGCAACCGTTTCTCCTGGAATAGGGATTTCATAGGCAATGTTACAATTATTGTTGTTGGGATAATTTTAAATTTGTCAGGAATATTGGTGATATTTTCATAGGGGCTGATGTCATGGGGTAGCATACAGGTTCTATGTTTGCCTTAGGTTGTATCCTGGTTGCTGTTTTGAATAAAATCATTTTCACCCAAAGAATGATAGACCGGCTTAAGTTAACAACCCAGAGGATCCTTGAAATACTGTCAACCTCAACTAAGGAACTAGGTTCACTAACATCCAAGAGGCTCAATTACATGCTCATGCACTAAGTTTCCAATAAGACAATCTTGCGCCAGAGTCCTTTCACTTGCTCTTGGAGGGTTGCACCTCCAGCCCATTCAGAACAAGGGGTAAAATTACTAGGAAAATGATTCCACTAGCTATAGCTTGGTGTAATGGAATGGGTGCAACAGAACATTTTTTTTATGGCAAGGATCATCATAGGCACCCATGGTATTGAGAATTAAGTCTCCCCTTATAGCTTGGGCCCTTCAAGCAAAGGAGTTTATGGGCATATATGCATCAGATATATGAACAAATAGGATGAAGTCAGTAAACGGGCATCTGATGGTAGTCTCCCCCAAGCAACTAGCAATGAATCCTCCTGCAGGAGAAAATAAGCTAATTGTAGATGGACGCTCCAAAGTAAACCTAGGCCCATAGGGTAGCTAGGAGGAGGGATGAGGTTTAAAAAAGATCACTAAACAGTGTTATCTTTTCCAACCCGACAGGTTATGGCAATTCAAGTAAAGGCGAAATCTTGACAATAGAAGATCTCGAATTAGTGAGGTCGCATTCTCACGGTCCTTTTCTAGTGGAGGGGAACTCGAGAAATACCAACAACTAGGCTAGTGGAGAAGTACAAGCAGCTTGGTGCTTCTACATTATCAAGGATATTAAGGAACTGTTGAAGGACACCCAATGCCACAATCCATCACATCCAAGAGACCTCAATGAAGATGCAGATATTTTAGCAACATCAGGATCTGACAGGCAAAGTACCTTGATTGTTAAGGGATTAATATTTTATGTTTTTGTGAATGAGTCTTGTTTTCCACCATCCATACTCATGATGGAGGGTTTGTTTCTACAAAATTTTAGCTTTATTTATGAAAGTTTGTAAAAAAATAAAAAAGAAAAAGTTTCTATGATCCTACTTGAGGTGAATTAGTGGTAGAATAGTCTCCAACCTTCCTTTGAGGTTTGTTTGGGCAATCTCTCATCATGAATCTATCACTTCTCCTCTACGATACTACATGGGGATGCTTGCAAGGGGAATTAATAAAGTCAGTAAGCCAGGTCTTTCAATTTATTGGCTGCTTTTTGTCCATACTACAGGGTTAGTGGACCAAATTAACCTCCATTGCCCATTCACCTCTGATGTTTGGGGCTTAGTCATGAATCTTCCACCTGAGGTGATACTCCAGCTTAGGAATCTCCTATCATTCAAGCTACTGCTTTTAGTCCCTTTCATTTCTAGATCTAATCCAAAGTTTCTATAAACACTATCAGTAAATAAGATAACTGCTATATTCTAGTAAATAACTTTCGAAACCATCAGTGGCAGCAAGAGTCTTTCAATAAAACAGCTCATGATTTATCTTTCCGTGGACAACTTTGGCCTTTTGACAAGTAATCTCATCAACAGAAAAGCAAAACGAAAGAGAAACAAATATTTCTTGAAGAGCAACAAAATTCCCTTAGAACCATATAATAATGCACCCTAACTGGAAAACTATCCACCATATAAATCAGTGAGGGAAGACAAAAGACTGTTGATGGAGATACCAAGATTATGATTAGTGGCTGACAAGTCCATGTATGGTGCAATGAAAACATTCAGAAACTCAGCTTGGAAGGCAATTAAACGTAGGGATGGGTACCAAAACCAAGCATCCAGGGGTATACATTGAGGCGCCACCTTGGTACTTTGTAAAATCAATGATTCCAAAAAGTTCAATATGTGCTTTAGAGCTGATTTTACAGAAGCATGCTTTACCAATGAACATCCATGCATATATACACAATTGCATCTATCTAAATTGAGAGAAAAGTGATGTGGTCATTTTTACTTAACTTCCAACTCATGCAGTTCAAGACTAAAAGTTCTTGACAATTGTTTTAGCATATCATCTTTGAAGTGACAGGATCAATTGCAAGTTAAAATATTGGGTCCAAATACCAAAATAAATTGGAAAATTTTCGATTTGAGTAATATAGAACTTAGGATGTTGGACTGGAAAGTGCCAAAGATTGCATAGTCTCTTTCAGTTTTTATTTGAATTCCTTTCATTGTGACAACTGACAAGTTCTGAAATTTTCAATATATTAAATTTCCCACTATTCAGACATTTTTGTACAGAATAGTGCTCCTCTAAGAGAATGAAATGATAAGATTATAAAGAACAAATTTGCACATCTATATAGAACACAGCTGCTGGCAAGAAGCATGCGAAGCACCCCAAAAGCATGTGAAGCCGATTTCCAACATGCATTCAAGATGCGGAAACCATTTAACTCTGAAACTGTTGAAATGCTTGTGAAACAATTTGGAATTTTACAGAAGGTTATAAAGTAGGGGAAAAACAAAGGAAGAAAATAGCAGAATCTACGAACTAGTCGGAAGTGACTGAGGCTTATCAGAAATTCATGTGAAACCAACCAGAATCATAAAACATTTGTAAACAAACACGAGAATAGTTAAAGTTCCAAAAGAAACAGTTGAAAACTGGCGCAAACCCAATCAGAAACACTCGATAAAACTACTGTACATGTTGATGGAACAAAATGAGAAATAGATATTCAAACTATGTTCTGCATTAAATTAGAAACAGAAATAAATGAAAATTGGCAACGTAAAGCTTACTGAAAATATAGCAGAGCTCCACTATATACAAATTACATCTTCTTTATAGAAACCTCAAAACTCAAAACATATGTATGTGTGAAATAGCCTATTGGTAATCATCAGTCCCTCTATGATTAACACACTCAGACTATTAGATTTTGAGTAGTTTCAGAACTCGAAGTCTTAAGGTGTCAGAAGAGAACTTGAAAATCAATCTCACCTGAAGAATAAAGCATTGCCTGTAATAGAGGAAACAATGAAGCAAAGCACAATGACTTCTATATCAAATAAGATGATAAGAGAATACTAGCAAAACATCCAAGATTGATATTAGATTTTAGCAATGATTCAGGGTATAACCTGTTCATAGTCTCCAGCTAAACTCATCCATGAATGAGTAAAAAGATGGTAAAAGCGAAAGTTAAAACAATAAGTTTTAAGATGTTAACTAATAAAGTCTCTCAGACCCATGATTTAACTGGTAATAGTAAGAAACAGAACCTTTTCAACCACTATCCTGATTCTTACTTGCACTCTACGCCTGCTTCAGCAGCCCGGCGAGGCTTGCTCTTGCGCCTACTTCCATTTGGTCGAAATCCATTTGATTTCATCGGTGCATCATTGCTGGAACTTACTGCGACGCCGTTTTCTTCTTTGACCGAATCAGTGTTCTCTTTTACCTGTGTGTGCCTCTTCCGCTTCTTTCCATTCTCTGCTGCTGCAGAGCTTTTGATTTCTTTGCCAGAATTGGAAGTGGCTGAATTGTCTGCATCTTCCTCTGCAATTTTTTCAGCCTCTTCTTGGTCGACCTCTTCTTTCAGAGGTTTCTGTGGCCGTCCTCTTCTCTTACTGGATGGAAGCGTTTCTTCCTCGCCACTTCCAGGGTCCTCATTGCCAGCAGAAACAGTTGGCTTCTTCCCCTTTACTCTACCTCTACCCATGACTCCAGAACACTTCAGAAAAGAAACACTTACAGGAATTGCTGCAATAACAAAGAAACAGATACATTCCATTAAAAGAAAACCACAAAAGAAACAGACTACTAACAAGATATTAACCAAAATGAAAAAGCAATTTTATCCAAGATATTCATATAAATACATATTCTACTTAAACCAAGAAGAGAATGAATCCATTTCCATAATTTAAAATTAAATAAAAGGAGATAGTCCAAATAACTTTACCTATCAGAAAAGGTCTCTGTTTGCTAACCAAGGAAACCCAATAAAATACACTTCATAACACACCAGAAAAACTTCATTTTCATCACTAAAAGCAACAACACTTCAAGCTATCTTCACTCCTAGACCAAAAATAAATAACTAAAAGAAAAGGAAAAGTTAAAGAAAATATTCAACCATAGCCCCTACAAAACCAGGGGAAAAGTTCATCACACACACACACCAAAAAAAAACAAAAAAACTCAAGAGAAAAATTGTGCTTTTTATAACAAAATGAACATAGATCCATGTTATATATATATATATATATATATATATTTATATAAAGACAAAACAAAAGCAAATACGGATCCATGGTAGCTTCACTTTCAACATGAAAAACATAGAAGATACAAGTAAAAACTGATAATCAGACCCCTAAAACTATCAAACCCGAATATCACAAGCTTCAAGAAACCATACAGCCTTCTACAAATACCCATCAAAGAAATAGCTACATAAGTTCCTACACCCAAACAAAAACACAAAAACTATAGCAAAAAAGATTTCATCTTTATAAGCAAAAGAACATAATCCATGCCTACTGTATCATCCATGCTTTGAAAATTAAGTCAGAAATTGTTAACCAGACGTCTGAACCCTTTCACAATAGGAAGACCAAACCATATATTACAAACATATGCAGAAAAGAAGGGAGAGTCAGAAACTAACTCCATATGTATGCACCTTCATCTGCAACAATCTCAGGAGACCAATTCCTCTGAATCTGATGCAAAAAAAGAAAAAAGAAAAAAGAAAAAAAAAACTGTAGAAACTAGGATCCAAAATCAAGGAAATGGTTTAGATCAAGGAAAAGTCACTATCTTTTCACTGGTTTCATTCAGGCAAAAGGGGTACTGGCTTGGGTGTAGGAAAAGAGATTTAACAGGATAAATATGTGATCTGGGTTGAAAATAGTGAAAACCCAAATCAGAGATGAAGAAAAAGAATGAGAAATCTCAGCAAGAAAATAGAGAGACTCAAGGAAATGAATCTCAACAATATGAGCTTCAAGAGCTGAGAGAGGAGTGGGGAAGAGGGGGGGAGAGAATGGGATATTTGTAGAAGCTTATAAACACTGATGACTTTAATTTGTATGGTCACAACAAACTCGGCACTGTCATCTTTCTAAAAAAAACTAGAAAGACTCCAGTTTTGATCAAGAGGAACGAGGACAAGATATGTGGGATTATTCACCCAGGTTCAGTGTATGACCTCTCATGTCAATTGATCTGGGGTGGGCCACAGTTCAAAGTATTGATCATAGCACATCTGTTGATTGATGGCCTTTTGAGATCAAATTTAGGATGCCCAAAACACAAGATGGTCTTGAATCTCAAATAAAATTCATTGATACACGATGAGAATGAGATAGCCGTTGGATATCTTGGCCATGGACACATGGTAAAGGTGGCCCACAGCTTGGGATGAATGGGATTCTGTGGGCTGCACCAATCCAACGGTTGAGGTGGTTTGGAGTTTGGACAGATAAAAGACACCATTTGTAACCTTTGTGGCTTTTATCTACAGCATTTATTCTTGCCGTGAGCAATGGAGGTAGTATTGTCATTTGCTTTTTCTGAAAACTTTAGCTTATTGGTTATCCATTATTTTTATATAACGCAGTTTATTTCAGCCTCTTTTAGTAATATTAATTATTAATTACATTTCTTCATTTTTTTCAAATTAAATTTAAAGTAGTTTAGATGTAAACGATTTTTTTTTATAAAATGGATGTAATTTTTTTTTTCAATTATCATATATTAAAGTGGAGGGTTTCTGATTTAATTTTAACAATACTTTTTAATTTTAACCAGACGTTATCTTCGATTTCTACAGCCATTAACTTACTCTTTTTCTGCTTTCTCTAATGTACTTCTCAATCTACCCGGTTTACATGCATAGAATCTAAGAACCCCACTTACCCTAGTAGTAAGAGGTGACCATTCACCTTTCCTCCTCACCCGAGAATATTCATATACTACTTCACCAGAAGTTATCTCCCCTCACTAGAGGATTGCCCTAACTCACCTGATGTTTACTCCCCTCACCCGATGGCTCCCTCGCTAGAGGGCTAGGGGTCCCAACCCCTCTAAGCTGGGATAAAAAAAATTAAAAAAAAAATTGATAGAATATGACCTCTTCATATATAATTGTGCTTAGCACGGGTTTTTGTGTTAGCACATTTTAAGTTTCATATTAGTGCACACTTTTATGAGTAAATATGGTTGATATTTTAAATTTATCTAATATCATTTAGGTTAATAAAAAATACATTGATCCAAAAAATATCCATTTGAAATGTTGTCCTTTTCTTCATGATTATTTATGAGACTATCGGAAATAATTATATTTGCAAGCAATGCTTAGTCTAATTTTCTGTTTCCTACAGGGGTGGATATAGGGGAGTGCGGGGGTGGGCTGCGGCCCACCCAAGCTTTTAGCCAAAAATATATATATAGTGTTACACAACCTAACCTACAGCCTTTGATAGATATCACCCTCTAACTAAGTCACATTCAGTATAAATCTAGCTAGTGTTCAACGAGTCATATCAGAAAATGCTTACATATAGTAAATGGATTCCATATCGTAGTTTACAAAAGAATGTGTTCAAAGTTCACCGAATTACGAAAAGCACGAGTAAGTTGAAATTTTAAAGCTAGAATATAACGAAATGTACGTAACATGTTGGTATACATATATATCCTAATGTAATGTGACATTGTCGTATGAATTGCCGGTAGCACTGGGTTATGCATTTCAAATTTTAAAAAAACGTGAAAAATAAGTTTTTTTAATATATGTAGTGCAGCCCCCTATATTGAATTCCTGGATCCGCCCCTGGTTTCCTAATCACCAAACTTCTTATCACATGACAAGAAATGAAATATTATGAGAAAATAAGTTTTTTTAAGCCATATTAGGTTATCCAAAGAGGATATAATTTTCTTTTTTTAATGATGCGGGTATTCTTAATGTATTTGACCCAACATGATTGTATTCCTCGGTGGCGCCCCCTAAATTCACAAAAGTGTAAACCGAACAAATTTAAGTGGATGTTGAACACAAGCATAACCCACACCTTATGCCGCACCACCAAGTGAGCACAGAGGATAGAATCCTTAATATGAGATTTGGGGCTTCCAAGTTGTTGTGAAGTTGAGACCAATCGGCAACATGCATATTGGATAAGATTTTCTAATAATCTTCTAGTTTAAACCTTTGATTGGTGGCCAATGTACAAACGGTGGAGCAAGAAAATCTTTATTTTGGGCCACAGGGTAAATTTTCCAGAGGGCCATTATGCAAATAATGCATAGGATTATAAAAGAAAAATTGGGAAACCCTCAGGAAGTATAAGCACTTCATTTATATTTTTTGTTTGTAAAAAGGAACGTGTACATGAAATTAGCCACCTGAAATTTTCTTCAATATTACATCAGAGGAAAGAACTGATCAAGGAATTAGTGAAATGGAATAAAATGGATTTATCTCAGGCCACAAGAAATCTTCTCATGCAACTCATTTCATAGTGATAATATACATATTTTTATGGAAAAGAACCTTAAAGACGGCAAATGACCCCTATTTCATGATATCGAGAAAAAACTTACATGCAAAATTGCAAATCTTACCAGAAAAAGGTATAATCTATGATATCATGGAACAATTCAACATTTCATGATATCTTGGAATCAGGGTATTTGCATGTCACATTATCCCATGATATAATAGGATGTCGAGTTATTCCATGATATCATGGAATAGTGGTCATCTATCGTCATTATGAAGTGTTTGTGACCACCCATCATAGTTCTCTACTTTTTTCATAAAATAGAAAAATTGATATTATATCATCATTAGAGTAGGTGGAAAAGTCAAGCAAAAAATAAGTGAAAAGACACTTTAGTAGTTTCAAAAACTACAAGGATTTTAAAAAAAAAAATTCAATTAGAAACAAAACTTAAGATGAGAATATTCACATCACAACACTATTTATTTCATATAATTGAATACTCAGTACTGTATTTCCATGAGTGGTTAAAAATGGAAAAAAATAAAGGTGGATATTTAAAAATGACCATAAAATAAACTCCTACGTAATTAAAAATAAATATTTATTTCATATAATTGAATACTCGGTACTGTATTTCTATGAGTAGTTAAAAATGAAAAACTAAAGGTGGATATTTAAAAGTGACCATCAAATAAACTATTCTTTAGTCATCACATGTTAATTTAATATCTAAGAAAGTTAAGGTCCTATTTATATTCTTCTCCCTTCACCTCAAAATCGTTTTATGTTTTTTTCTGTTTTATCTAATATATTTTCCACTCAAGGGCTTGGAAAACTCTATTATCTTTGTAGGTTTTCTTTGCCAACTAACATGGGCTGCCATAAGCTTGCGTACAATGGATTCAACAAAATCTAAGACATTGTCTTCTGCCTTCTTAATGTGGTCCACGAGCTGTTTGTGCCCACTGTTTCTGGGTCCGGCTCTTCCCCATGAATCCAATACCTCTAGTATATATAGTGTTTCCAAAAACAAGACTGGACCTCCTGGTTGGGTCTAGCACAATCTGCCTCACCCACCATGGGGCCACAGAACCAGTCAAAATTAACCCAAACCATTCCCCTTTTTGTTATTTATTTTGTTTGCTAAATTATGACATCCTGATCAGAGTCTATCAAAGGAGTGATCAAGCTGATTTAGATGGTCCAATAAAGCAAATTGATTGCTTACGTGGTTACAAAAACATTGCTTTCGTGTCCACACGATCAATGTATCTCCTTTCACACTTTTAACACTCCACGATCAGACACCATGCTAAATTTTAATGCTCGTGATCTTTACTCACTATTGGCTTGAATCTAAAAAAATAATAATTTATGATTAAAATATTATTAAACTTTAATTAATAGCTAGGATGATACAGTGAGGTTGAATTTTCTGCCCGCCCCTTGTTTGTAAAGAGACCTTTCCCTTTATCCTACCTGGTTGATAGGAATGCATCTAGTGGGCCCCATAGGATGGACCCCATTGTGTTGTCTGCTTGCTGGTGAAAATCCTCCATTTAACTACCTCGTAACCAAAGAGGAAACAGATCACTGGTGTAGTAATTAAGTGCTTCAGCAGTGTACGCGTTTTTAAGGAAGACCAATGTGTGACCTTTTCCATTAAATAGGTAAGCAAGGTTTGACTTGAGAATTTGGTCACATGAGTACAGGTTTTCCAATTAATCAAACCTAACTGTGATTGGAGGGATGTATCTTATAATTTAATATAGGATTAGGAACAAGTGGCTATCTTTTTATGCCCATTTTTCTCCTAGAAGGTAAGGTAGTCTATATAAGCTACTCAAAAGAACTCCTACTCGGAAAAGTGCACACTTGGGTAACCCTCCACATCAACTCACAGCCTGACATGATAAGTTAGGGTTTAATGTTATTGATTTTTTTTTTTTTTTTTTGTTATTGGAGAGTTTTTAATTTTTTGGACTGGATTAATCTCATTCGTGCCCAGAGGAAAGCCGGGTAAACTCCCCTATAGCCCCAATGTGATAGTACAGTTTCGAGCCTACAACTTTCGGGTAAACTCCCCTATAGCCCTAGTTAGGATTTAATGTTATTGATGAATAGTTAGTCTGGATTTGGGTTCGGTTCATATCTAATATTGACTAGCTATCCGAGTTGAAGTTAAAACAACCCTACTACTTGCACTTTAACCTACCAAGTTGGCATGAGCTTGGCATGTTTGACATTTAGGTGGGGTTGGAGTTAACATTTTTTACTTATGGTACAAAAAGGTTGTGCTTGGGCTGGGCCTATATCTCTAGCCGACTTGTCAGCCCAATCCATCTCAGTACTACCCTTGATGACCCACATTTGATGCTGTGAAGACACCTTAAATGGTTGGTTTCTCATCGGTTTTTCCACATAGTTGTGGAAATCAATTGTTGGCATTGGCAATGGTCAATCCCCCTAGGATTTGGGCAGGTGAAAATCTTGATTTTTTACATTAAGTTTAGGAAGGGAGGTAGGGATGGCAACGGGTCGGATCGGACATATCCGCCTCCATATCCGAATCCAATTCTCAGTCTCCATATCCGCTCTGATCTCCGAACGGATATCCATTCTATCCTCCATCCCCGCCTCCAAACGGAGATCGGATATCCAAACGGAGAATCGGATATCCGAATCATTAAAAAAATATTAAAAAGACAATACAATTCAAAATATAATTTAAACATTAAAAACATTAAAAAGACAATACAATTCAAACTATATCCAAAAATAAAGTCATTCAAGTTTCAACATACTTATACAAGTCATACAAATCCCAATTACTGAAGTACTCTATGTAATATATTGATATATATATGGTGTAATATATATAATATTATATAAGATAAGGGGGAAAACTGTAATTAAGGGTTAAACGGATATCCAAATGGGTCGGATACGGGTAGGAGATCGGATATCTCCATATCCGCCTCCGATCCGATCTCCGAATTTTTTTCAAAATCCATATCCGAATCCGATCTGATCTCCGAAAAAATCTCCGAAATCCATATCCAAATGGAGTGGATATCGGATCAAATCGGATCGAACCGGACGAAATTGCCATCCCTAAAGGGAGGAGGGGAGGGGATGGAAAATTTGAGGGGAAAGAAAAATGAAGGGGAGGGGAGGGGAAGGGAGGGAAAATTAAATTTACATCATCTTATTTAGATAGTAAAAAAGTAGGGAAAAGAAAAATAAAAAAGTATAATTTTATTTGTTTGTGAGGTAGATAGACAATTACTATTTTATCCTTATAGGCTGGCTACAAGCTTTGATGGGAAAATTTTAAAAAGGGCAATTTAGTAATTTCTGTAAAAATCCCCTCTTTGCTTCTCATTTTCCCCTCAGTTTTGAAGGAAAAATTTTTTAGTGGGCCCTACATAAATTTTCCCCCATATTTCCCTCCCCCCATCCCAAACACCCTCCATTTTCCCCTCTTTTTTTTCCTTCCCCACATCTTCCCTCCTTCCCAAACATAGTATTAGGGTTTTCATATCCGACCCTCCCCCATAGGACTTGAAAATCCTAATTTTTACATAATAAAACACACCCATTGCCAATTCTTCTCAGCTATAAATATGCATACATGCTAATATTGATGTAAAATCCTCAATGAGGAATTCCTATTGTAGGGATAAGGAAGAGTTCTCAAATCTATAAATTCCTCGTGGATTCCTTACTTGTTAGTGTAGAATATGGTTAGTCGGCAAAGCCCTCTAATCAATCTACAATTGAAAATAAAAATGGACACAAAAACCAAATCTTCAAGTCATCCACAATTTCAACATTTGCGGAACTTGGGGAAGTCACAATCCCACAAAGATTCTTGAAAATCTTTCTATTTATTTCTTTACAATTGGCTCCCTCATAATTTTGTATTTATTTATTTCCTGTGGCCCCTCAAGGAAAAGGGAAATTTTCATGGGTACCATTCAAGTGGCGGAGCCAGGTAGTAGGGTCTGGGGATTGAAGCCCCCACGGCCCCACCCATATCTAAATTTTTTTTAAAATTTTCTAATAACCCCCGGTATAAATCCTGATAATTAATATGCAGTTTTTAACATTGTCCATTGAGCAAATCGCTTGATCATCTTGAAGCGAAGGTTTTATTTACTCATAGCCCATTTGCAGTGGGACCAATCGCATGGAGGTTGACATCTAAGATGTAGATGGCGAATTGGGGAATTAGAAGAACATCAGTGCCTTTTATTTTCTTCTACTTGTAAGTTATGAGTTAGCAGCCCACTGCACTTCAAATATTTTAACAGGCTGTAAGGATCTTTCCCAGTTGAAATATAATATATATAGTGCAGCTAAGTCAAGTGTATTACTCTTCACACATCTCTGTCATTTAACTATTATATGAAGTCACATGGACCATTCCTTCTAAGGGCAGAGAGTAATATCATACTCTCCGCCCCCTTTCCCTGGAAATGGTTTTCCTTGTTATTGCGAAATATTTTTTTCTTTGGCAACCAAATTCTCATTGGTTCTTTATCGGTTTATCCCTTTCTTTCTTTTTTTTTTTTTTTTTTAGGATTCGAAAAATCAACGTTTGGAAATCTTAGCGGATTTAGACCGCTGAAAATCCTCAATGCTTAAGATTTTCAGGTCGGACTCTCCTCCATGGGATTTGAAAATCCTTGACTATTGAATTACGTATCGACACCAATTTTTGGGTTGAGCATGTTGATTCTATGTTGACCCATTTAAGAGCAGAACACGTTTTTCCTCACTCGTATGTATTGCATGTTGAGTTACCAGGGTCTCATTAGAGTCTGCTGAACCTAAATTTCATGACTTTTAAGTTTTAACAAATAGGTTTAGATTTGTCAAAGGGTCAGGCGCATGGTTGTCTTTGTCATACCCTTTAAAAGATATAAGCACATCGAGCCCAAATATCTGTAATGGCCCAAACTATTTTGGGCCCTTGTCCTATCATCAAAAGGATAGATCCGAATGGATTGGACCGTTAAGCCAACTTTCTTATAAAATAGTGAGAACTTATAGGCCGTTGATCAAAAGTATAAAAGAAATTAAAACATGACCTAAGTGGTTTAGATGATGATCCTTGCCTTAAGACATCGCAAAGGGAGCCCAATTGCCAGCCCTAGTTAGGTTCCATTGTGGAGCCCACTTGCGGCCACTTCCCTGCGAGCGCTTCCTCTCTAGACTCTAGACCTGAGCAGGAGCGCACGAGCCGAACCCATACTGCGCAGCCCGCAGCCTTTCTTTGCAGCTCAGGTACTACACCTTCTGCTCTCTTTCGCTGCAGTCTGCACTGTTACGACGTAAAAAAAACCGTCTGTATTGAATGTTACGTTCGATATTTTGACAGCATTTTCACAATACAGTGAGTTCTCTCTACCCTTTTGTTTCCAATTAGGGTTTTGATTCTCATTTCATTGGAGTTTTCTGTTTCCCCTTTGAATTGCTAGGAGTGAAATTTATTTGAAAGGGGGTTTTTTAGTTGCCCTATTGCAATCTTTTCTAATGGTTGAAAGGGCTCCTCCGATTGCAACTGTAGATTATAAATCTTACGTTTCGAACTGTTTTGGTTTTGTATGCTTCTATGTTTTGTGATTGGGACTTGAAAGCTCTGTTTTGGAAGTGATTCTGAACATTTAATCGGTTTAGGCTTAGACGTTGAGAAATGTGATGCTATTAATGATCCTGTTGGAACAAAACCCTCTCCACTTTTATTTGATTATCTGAGGTTTCTGTTTCAATCCCAAGAGATCAATTGTCAGGGCTTCCAATTGGGATTCTGAAAAATCCCTCTACGAAATGCTTGGTACCTTTCTCAAATGCTTACTTCTGTTTGAAGAAAAATCTAAATTTTCATTTGCGATTGATGATGATTGTGTTGTGCAGAATAAGAATCATCCAGTTTCCAGCTTGAGTTGGATTTATTTGAAGAAAGTTTACATTTTTTTTTTTAATTCTTGTTTCTTCATTTCTTCTTCTTTCTTTTGAGCTTCCTTTTTTTTCTTGTTTCTGACATAGATTTATGAAGTTTTGGGAAAAGAAAGCTTTTTGCTATGAGAAGCTATATTATGAGATGTTAATAGTTGATACCTGTTAATTTAGAAACTGGAGTGGACACCTTTTCAAATGTTTTAACTTGAAACCAAGTCTGTTTGAGGCTTCATAAGTCGAAAATTGTTTTAAACAGAGTATTTGGAGTCAAGCAGAGTTCTGAAGAGGAGGTTTTTGGAATATGCGAGTTTAGGCAGCTTTGTGGTTGGTTAGCCTTGTCCAAAGAATTCAAATACATTTTCGAAACCTGTTTTGAACCTACTAGCAATTGGATTACATGGTCCCAAACTGTTCTAAATTTCACTTTTTTTCTCCCATTTTCTATCAAGTCTGAGGAAAACTTCATGGGAACAAAACTATACCAGTTGGAGATTACAACCCTGCACTCATATCCATGATGTATTTATTTGTTGGTAGATGCTCCTATGAGAGCATCTCTCACCTTACTATGAGAGATAAGGTGGGGCCCCTCATATTTAAATTGTTGGCATTGGATATGGATGTGAGGGCCCCCACCTTATCTCTCATAGTAAGGTGAGAGCATCTCTCATAGGAGCATCTCCCTTATTTATTTATACATTTTGTGTGTCTGTGTGATGATTACATGCATTGTGCTGGATTTGGGTTGTGTTTCTTGGCTTATGGGATGGACCCAAGCCTAACTTTCCAGACCAATAGTCAAGTGAGCAGTGAGGCTACTTATTGATGCGCACATTTTTTAGGACTCAAGTAAACTTGCGGATGTTGTTTATAATATGATGGTATATGTGTAGGTAATAGATGTGTTCTAGAATGGGTCCATGTTGAATATTGAATGGGTTCAAATGACAGGTTACTTCTTATTGAATGGGTCCATGTCTAGTGATATTTCTAGATCTAGATCTGTTCTAGTATCAAGTCTGGCTGGAACTGGAATGAGAAGTAAAGGTAGAAGATTTTTCAAGAGGTTTGGACACCTGAATGAAGCAGCGCGGGGAAGGGAGGATAGCCAACAGGCTAAATTCCAAGCCAAAAGGCTTAGGGATAGGGATCCATAGGATCAAACTTGTCTTGGTCTCACACCGCAGACACACAATCAAAAGAAAACTCAATAGAAAACTTTATTAAATCAATGCATTGTCCCTAAAGAGGGATTACAATCCTTTATATAGATTTATACTCTAACCTATTCTTGGAAACAACTCTAATTAAAATAAGCACTAAATCAAATAAGAGAAACTTTCTAATTAATCTCATAAGTATTCCTAAAATTCAGCTAATACTAAAAATAAAACTATTGCATGATTTAAAGATCTTTTTATGGGCTTGGGCCCAATGGGCAACCAAACCGAGGATCTGGCCTGCATCAGCTCCCCCCCTCTTGGAGGGAACTCGTCCTCGAGTTCAGTAGGTGACCGCCTGGGTCGAAGATCAAGCGCACAAACTTCCGATTCTCTTGTGGATCTTCATATCGTGTGTAAGCTTCACGGAAGCATGTACTCCACGGAAGTCTTAGATATTGCCTCTTTTGATGGTTGGAGCTTGCATGGACTCGTGCTCGAACAAATTGATGCTTCGATTTCTGAATTTGTACCATCTGCTCACAAACTTCTGATATCAACAATCGATTCCCGAAGATGAAATCAATGTGGGGAACCTCAATGATTTGCTCTTCTTTTTCAACCTTTGAAACAATATCCTGTTCTTTTGATGCTTTAATTGGCTCTTTAGGAATTGAACATACGAGGAAATCTACCAGTTGATCAGGCTCTTGGCTGATTACATTCAATTCTTCAAAGTCCGCATATTCTTCCTTCGGTGCTTGCACTTCTTCATCTGAATTTGTTGAGAAATCATTAGTGTCTTGATTTTGTTCCTCAACTTCAGTTTTGATAATCTCCAAGACTGGTTCCACCATATGGACTTCAGTGGTGTGCTGAGACTTTTCTTCTTGCATCTTAGCTTTTCGGACGCGAGACCATTTAAGTATGCGCTCAACACGAATTGCTTCCCAATAGGCATCATGAATGGTTTCACAATAATTCATATTTTGTAATATGTTTGGTCTCAAGCCTCTGATAAAGCGATTCAAATCATGAAGCTCACTCTGTTCCAGTTCACATACTTGTTGTAGCCTTGAAAACCGATCAGAATATTCATCGACTGTCCAATCTCTTTGTTTCAAATTAAGGAACTGCTCAAAGTATACCTCATTTGCATAATACCAATCTCCATAGTTACGCTCATACAACATTCTTTGAACTTCATTGGAGCACCCAAAGATTTGCATATTGGCTTTTGAGAATCAACAGTTGAGATTGAGCAAGCTGAAAGACTGGATTGTCCTCTGGATGGGGTTGACATCCAGTTGGTTGGGCCCAACTCTTTTTTTTTTTTTTTTTGGGTCGGGCTTGACCTGACTGTTGGATGGGCCCACCTTTATTTTATTTTTCTGTAGCTGATTACTAATGGGTCAGACTAACCAAAACTCAAGCCCAGAAGATGGGCCCAAACACTTATGTCTGAAGTGTTCCCGGCTCCTGTTTTCGTTTTTGTTGGACTTCAGCGAAGAAGAATATGGAGAAGAGAGGTGCTGGGGATGGCGGGTGTGGACACGATGATGCCGACGACGATGAAGATGAGAGGTTTGGCCGCTGGTGGGTGATGGTGAAGTCTCAGGTGACAGGTATGCTTCTATGTGTTCTCTGTTGTCTTCCTTCTATCCTTTTTCTTTTTATTTCTTATTCACTAGTCTATCCTCTTTCTTTCTCTCTCTCTCTGTTTTTTGTTTTATTTGGGAATGGGTTCTGAGATTTTGAGGAGAGCAGTTTTGGGTTTGGGGAATGGGGTTTGGATTTAGGGATTTGCAGTGGGGTGAGGATGAAGGGATTTGGGGATTGTTGGTGGGGTTCGATTGGGTTTTGGGATTAGGGGAATTTGGGGAAGTGAGAGGACAAGCTTTGGCAAATCTGGGAACGTAGGGTTTTAGATTTTGGGGATTTTTGAATTAGGGAGTTTGGGTGATTTGGTTTTATTTATTTATTTAGAATGGATGGTTTTTAGTGGTTGGATTCAGAGTTGTTGAGATGGGGAAGAGGTTTGGTCGGCAGGGAGGTTTTTTTTTTTTTTAATCTGGGTTGTTGGGATTGGAGGTCTGACAGTAGGTGTGGGGTTCAATTCGGCTCGGGTGTGGCTTTGTGAATGGCTTCGGTGATGGGCTCTGTGGCCGGAATGGTAGAATGTGGGTTTTCTGGGTTTCGGCTAGTCACTGGGTGGATGAATTGATGAGGATGGATTAACGATGGTGAAGATGGGTTTTGGTTTTTTTACTGGATTAGGTTCAGATGAGGGTTTTCGGTGGTGGGTTGTGTGAAGCAGGTGTGGAGAGGGGGTTCTGGGAGGTCGAAGATGGGGGTGGACTGTTTGGTGTGTCGGGGGTTTGGTTTGGAGAGATGGGTATCGGTGAAGAGTTTGGGTAGAGAGGATGGGTGAGGGAAGGTCTGATAGGGCTGGTTTGGGGCTGCTAGAAGGTCTGATAGGGCTGGTTTGGGGCTGCTGGAAAAGGGTTTGCGGTTAGGTTGGTGGATGAGTCGAGGAAGACGTACGGGTGGTTTTGGGAATGGAGGGTATGGTGCTGTGACGAGAATGATGTGGGGATGATGATGATGATGATAATAATGGATGGTGGGGATGATGATGATGATGATAATAATGGATGGTGAAGATGATAATAGGAGATGAGTGGATGGGTTACCTCGATCGGCAATCGAAACGGCGATCTGAGAATGGATCTTCGCTCTGATACCAATTGAAGCAGCGCGGGGAAGGGAGGATAGCCAACAGGCTAAACTCCAAGCCAAAAGGCTTAGGGATAGGGATCCATAGGATCAAACTTGTCTTGGTCTCACACCACAGACACACAATCAAGAGAAAACTCAATAGAAAACTTTATTAAATCAATGCATTGGGCCCAATGGGCAACCAGACCGAGGATCTGGCCTGCATCACTGAACATGCTATTGCCTAAACCTGAGTATCCGCCGCTTCTGCATTGATATCTACTCAAGTTACTTAATGGCTACACCTGATGCTGCCTGCAGGTTTCGCATCCATTTCAGATGGTTAATGTGTCTTTAACAGAGGATGATCTCTGTCCCCAGAGAAACCTTACCAACTTGAACATGTATTCCCTCTTCAAACCATGTCAGTTATCTGTTGGGGTAACTTGCTCACCAAATTTTGATATGCTCAGGTTTCTTCAACAGCCAGCAGCTTTGAGCATTCGACGACCACGACGATGACCATGTTCTCTCAGACATGTACTGTGTAAAGATTGATAGTGCTAATTAATGCCTCTACTTCTATGGGTAGTTGAATGAGATGGATCTGCACATAAGGGGGTTGTCAGTTGGAGTTATTATTTATCTCTGTAAATTATGCTTCTTGTTCATTGATTTCAGTTTATACAGATCATGGATATATAAATTCCATGTCCATTAACATAATCCATGCTGTTGAGCAATAGGTGTGGTTTAATGCTCTCTCTCTCTCTCTCTCTCTCTCTCTCTCTCTCTCTCTCTCATGGGTGTGAATTGATTGCAAATTATCTGGCTGCATTCTGTGCAGTTTTCATTTGCAGATTGCCTATTTATCCAGTCAGTTTGGAACAACTCCACAGATCTGACTTGCATATTTATTTTTTATTGGAACATTGAACTGGTGGGATGTGAAGGGTCTAAGCATAACATGTGGACAGATGATCACTTTCCTTGGATTTAATTATTTATTATTGGTTGTTATGGGTGATGGTTTGGATAATCAAATACAGGGGCTCCTCTTATGGGCCAGATTCAACAAAAGGGCCCTCTAGAAAAGAGATGGCCCATACGAAAAATCAGTTTATAGCCGAGCTTGCTTGGGTTCTCTGAAAATTGGCGACTCAAATGGAGCATGGATCTTCTTCATCAAGATGGGTCTTAAGCCAATGAACCCTTTAATTTGCTAATTGATGAGGGTGATTTAATAGTGTATCTTTCTTCAAGCATCAATTTATTCAAGTTGCAAATGGAAAAGTGATGGTCATGGACATGTTGATGAAGATTTATGTTTCTTTCATTCATTTCATATGATTCTAAAATTTCACAAGAATGTTGTTTTTTCATTGAATAGATATTTCTATTGGCAGGTTTTGTCAAAGTATTAGATAATGACATAAATACCCTTCTAATAAGAGGCAAATCCCTCTAAAAAAGAGGCAAATAAAGGGCATACAAAACGGTCTATTTAAAATAGATTTGTGCGTTACCAACATGTTATTTTATTTTAGCTTCTTCTTTGTATGGCTCTTTTTTTAATGGCTCTATTTCAATTGGGTCTGTGAGAAAAAAGAGTAGAGATAACAAAAATGGCCTAATTCAATTCAAGCTGGGTTTTTTTTTTTTTCCCTTGAGTGTAGATTAGATTCCAGTCTTGTATCCGAGCAATACATGACGTTCTCAAAACATTTGTCTCATCCTCTTCTTGATTGATGCAGGTGGACCCAGAAATCATGCAATGACAATGTTGGAATTGGACAAGAGCAAGTTCGATGTAAAGCTTGAGCTGTGGGCTCTACGCATTCCTCGTGAGCTCTGCAAGTGCATTGGTAGCATACTCCATGGGTATGTTCTTTTCCTGCATTTTGGTTGGCACAATTTTTGGGATCCTTCCGTTCCTCCAAGGGTTTTAGCTTTTTGCTGGATTGCTAGATGGCATAAAATTTTGACTATTGACAAGCTTCGTCGACGAAACCATATTATAGTTAATGGGTGCCCTATGTGTTTACAAGATGAGGAGTCGGTGCATCATTTGATGATCCATTGTCATTTTGCTTATAAAGTGTGGAACGCTATTCTTGACATGTTTGGTATGCAGTGGGTCATGCCTAGTGAAGTTAATGACCTTTTTCATCAATGGCGTTTTGGGTGCAAGTATATTCGTGGCAGAATCTTATGGAAATTAGTATTGTATGCTACACTATGGAAGCTTTGGTTGGAGAGGAATGATAGATTATTCAGGAATAAGAGTAGTTCTGTGGATGAGGTTGTTCGGTCTATTGTTTGGTCTGTTTCGGAGTGGGTGCGAACTAAACATGAGTTTGAAGGTGTTGATCTAAGTGATCTCATTATTTCTTGGGTAGATGTTTTGAGAGGAGGTTGGAAGGCTAAACCTGTGAAAAGAGTGCTTTGGTTGAATCCTCCGTGGGGTGTTTTAAAGCTAAATTTTGATGGAAGTTTTGTTCATTCTTTTAGAAGAGGTAGAATTGGGGGTGTTATTAGAGATTGGTCTGGTGTGGTGGTTCAAAACTATTCAGGGCCTGTGGATTCGATTGATGCTTATGAAGTTGAACTTTTTGCTCTTTTGATTGGATGCCGTGAGTTGCGTAGGATGGGCTGTGTCACTGTTATTCTTGAAGGAGATTCTTTTTCAGTTATTCAGTGGTGTACTGGTAAGTCGTCTTTTCCATGGAGGTTAGCGGATTGGGTGGAGGAGGTGCAGGGAATATTTCTATTCAGTTGGGTGCCTGCTTCAATCATATTTTAAGAGGCGCTAATGTCATGGTATATGCTCTTGCAAAGGAGGGAGTTTTTATTTCATCTCTTAATTTTGATGTATAGTATCTTTTTGTTTTGTAGTTCTCTTTTTTAGTCTTGTGTGAGCTGGCTTGTTGTGGCTTTGTTCCTGTTTTGTTTTTTTTTATTCTTAATAAAACTTTATTGTTATAAAAAAAAATGTTCTTTTCCTGCATTTCTCCAGTGTATTATTACATCAACTTTGGCCCCTTGGATGGATGCTTGGGTTATGCTAGTTAATTAACAAGAAATAATTAAAAAGAGAAAACTTTTAAGTTACCTGTTAGTGACAGTTGCTTTGTTCTTTGCCAAAACCAATTATAGGCGAATAGAATTGCAGGGAATTAGATTTGCGGGTAAGCTGAGTGCAGGGCAGCCAACCGAGTTCCAATGATCAAAGCAGGGCCCTTGATTAGTCATGTGAAAGGATTGAATTTGCTCTTAAGCACTTGTGTTACATTGTGTAGGTTTTTCCCTCGCCTCTCACCATTTATGACATGGGCATTGGGCAGAAATTGAATGTCAGTTCTATATTGGTGATATTTGGATTGTTAGATCATAGCCAAGTGTTTGTCTGGTCAGAAGAATTTTCTGCTTGTGATGATGAGAGGATTTGGTTAAGCATAATAAACCAAGTGTGTACAATTGTGCAGGAATATTTGTGTACATTATGCAGTTGATTAACACTATCATTTGCAATTGGACTCTGATTTTGGTTTTTGTTTTGGTTTTTTTTTTTTTTTCTTTTTTGAGGAATTTTATGTTTGTAAACTCTCTTATGTGGATCTTTGGGAGCTTTTATTTATTTTTATTTTTTTTCAATTTACCACGTAATGGTGCGTTTCTGTTTTGCAGATACTTGCTTGATAAGGCCCGTGTCAAACCCATTACTGAAGATCCATCATGTGAGAAGAATCGATATATGATTTTATCTGAAAGGATTCAAAATCCTGGTAAGAGTGACATACGTTCACTTTTTTTTTTTTGTACACAGTGGTAAGCAGCCAATAAGGGGTGAAATCAGAATGGTGGTCAGTGCCTTTAAAAAATGCCAAACACTCTTGAGAAAAAACATCTTCCAACTATAACCTATAATCATGCTTCTACATTCATCCATTGACAGATCAACCTATGTTGGTTTTGTCGTATGCATTGAAAGTTTTTTCAGTTCATCAGGGAAACATAGGATTAAAAAGATTATGGGATAGTAATTAGAGTAAAATCTTATATATGTATGTTTTTAAAAAGTTTCTAGAAAGAAATTTCTTTATTTGCTTTTTTTTTTTTCTGTGCCATTCTTTATAAGTTGCAAGAACTGACTAGAGTATTTAAGAAGCTACATTTAAGTGTTAAGAAATTCTTTTTTCTGTTGAACAATCAAGGATCTTTTCATGCTTGCTTTTGCATTTGAAACGAGATTGCTAGTAGCTTTTCTTGCCATTCTAGTTCATCCAGACAAGACCAGTTATTTAAATATGGACACACCAGATATGTCCCATTGATTAGGCGTCTTTATTGTGTTTGGTCTTCTGGACACTTATGCTTTTTAGCTGACACTTTTGTATTATTATTGTTATTATTATTATTATTATTTTGAAATGACACATTTTTTTGTTCAGTTCTTTTTTCTTTTTTCTTGTTGGGATTGGGGTCACTTTTGTATTGTCGAGTTATCATTTCATCCAGCACACAACTTCGAGTCCTACTGATATTAAAAAATGAATGTAAAATTTGAATCCTACCCCTTTCTGTTTGTTAGTTTACTAATGAACTTTATGATCTGAAACAGACTTATCTGAGATTCCAGAGCAAAAACTTGATGATTTGAAGAAATTATGCGAGCTTGAAGTAGTTCCTTACTCACTGACTCTTGGATATTCCTATTGGGGTGCAGGTTAGTTACAATTCTCGTAAAAAGCATATATAGATGCTTGTTTTCCCTCATCTGGTCGGTTCTTTTTTGATATATAGGATGTGGTGGTAGAGGATTAAGCAGCATACCATGCATAACTACATCTACAGTTTCACTTTTTATGCATGGTCTGAAAACTTAAGTTCAACTTGAATTTGATGAGTGCCCAAGTGACTTGCCTAGATCCTGTTGAGTTTCATGGTGAATGCTTTGAAGTTATTAATTATGAACCAATCCACCGATATCTCGGTGATGAGGCATCTTCCTCTCCACATAACAACTGGGAATCAATTTCCGGTTGTAGGTCTGATGGTTAGGGACTTGGGTGGCGTGTGCTTGTGTGAGAGAGTATTTACCAACTATGTTTTTAACCATGTGCAATCGGAATGAATCCTGTTAGATGGTTATGAATCAGTCTACTCGACTTATGATGTACTACTAGTTTTATTGTTTTGAAGAGTGTGTGTGTGTGTGTGTATAGATAAATTCCTTATTTTTAAATATACAACCTACGACATGCAATTTGGGTGAGTTGATGCAACTTGGGCAGTTGTACCGGTACCAGGCAGTGACCGGGTCGCACATGAGCACCAGGATTTGATATCATGATGTGCAAAACTTCGTATCACCGTTCTTTTTACAATTCAGGTCAAACATTAATGCATTAGCAGTACTAGGTTTAGGTTATGAATTTTGTAGAAGCTACTCTTTATTGTTTATCAGTTATAATGAAAGAAAGGCATAAACTCATACCTTGAGGGAGAGCACCCCATCTTGCATTAGTGAAAACAATGTACATTTTGGGACCTGCTGTCAGCCTTAAGCCCAGCATTGGAATTTTTTCTGGGTTGATTAATAATATGGAGCATATGCTGTTTGACACATTTACACACTTGTAAGTACTTATAAATTAAGACGATGTCAAAAAGGCTGCCCATGAGGTAAGTGACACGACTAGCAAAAGAGAAAAAGTTCTTAAGTTGATGAATTCTACCTTATTAAGCAAATTGATGAATGCAAAGTCTCTACCATGCTTATGAGTTTATATATGTTTTGGAAAAGGTTCTGCGTAATGCTATCATTTATTTACTTTAATAATACCTGCCTGTACCTTTTTAATGAGAAGGTTATTTAATCACTTGCCTCTTTTTTATCTTCAGACTATATTTTGAAGCAGATACTACCCCCGGGAGTGGAAGTGCCTTCTTCCTTTGAAACAATAGTTAAGCAGCCATATTCTTTCTCTTTATTTTTATATATTCTTCGTTATCCTTTCCTGTTTGTTTTGTATTGCAAGTTGTTACCATCTTCATATGGTCTATAACTTGGCCAGTCTACATTGATCAACGCATACTTGTTGCCATTTAAGTGGGTTCTGGTCTCACTTTCTCTTCTCTTCGATGATGGTATTCAGTAAATAACCTCATTATCGTGGCATGATGTGAAGAACTGTCAAATTGATCTATGTGCCTAACATGACTCCACTTGCTAGGCTGAAACATTATCTAACCAATTCTAGCCATTTTCCTATTTACTTTGGATGCCCACTTTGGGTTGCAGCATCACCTTGTTTGCTTGCAACAATGTTTTGATTTTGTGTTATTTTTATTGGTCGGGCTTCTGTATTAACAATGATCATATTTATTCACAGGTCATATTGCTCATCTAAATATAACTGGCGAACTACTTCCCTACAAGGATGTTATTGCAAGGGTTATCTATGATGTATGTTTACAGTTATTTCAATCTTTCATGCTTTCTTACCTTGATTTGTTGGACTAGAAATAAGAATGGAAATGAGTAGAATGCCTCCACACTGAAAAGTTTGCAATGATATAGCCTTTTTGTTTGAGCTGTAGATTTTTCATCCCCTCCAACTTTTGTCATTTTATGCTTAATATATCATCCTTCCCTTTCAGTAACTGTTTGCAATTCTTTTAGGCACCCTGTTTTTTTACAATTAATAGCATCACGGTGTTCACTGCTCTGTTGTTTAATTTGGTACAATAACTAAAATGTTGAAGTTCATAAAGCTGGAGCTTGGATATACTGCTGAGAGGACAATGAGTTTTCATGCTTGCTGTAGAATGGTAGGGGGTACCCTTAGGGTTGGCTGTGGGTTTCGTCAGCCCATGGTCCATGTGAACTGATCTGCTTCTTAGGAGTTTGGGCTATTTCATAATCCATTGATTGGGTTCAGGACTGTATCTGAGCCATTTGATCAAACAGGTTGATCTTCAGCTGCCCAAACTGATCCTATGATTATAATGATGGCGGTCATTTTACTTGTGTTTTCTCTTTCTGCGATAATATTGGAAAAGAGAGCAATCTGTTACAGGTCTGGTCAGGCTCGGCCTTAACATTCTTTACATGGGCATAGTGCATTCTTTTTAGATCATGGATCAGGAACAGGTTTACTTCAAGTTACCATACTTTATAAATGATGGCAGTCATTTTACTTGTGTTTCTCTTCTGTGATTATATTGGAATGGTGAACACTCTGTTACAGGTCTGGTCAGGCTCGGCGTTAACAGTCTGTACAATGGGCATAGTGCATTCTTTTTAGATCATGGATCAGGAATAGGTTTTACTTCAAGTTACCATATCAGAAAAAAAGAAAGAAAAGGGTTTTATTTGAAGGCCTGTTTTATAAACAGACTTGGGCTGAGCCTAACCTGACCTGACCCTGACCCATTGGTATCCCTACTAGGCTACTACTAGTTTTGTTAATGGTCATGTCTGACCCCGTTTACTCAGGCACCATCTTTAGAAAAAGTTTTGAAGCATCACCTTGTAGGTTTGGACCAGGTTTTGAACCCTTGAAAGAATGCAGCCTTGGCATTAGATTAGACCTTTGAGATATGCAGTCAAGCATTATCCACTCGGTGTTGATACCTGTTGGGTTGCTCTAGTGTTTAACATCGAGCTATCCAATCCATCACTCATAGAATATTTAATGTGTGATCGAATGATTTTCTTTAATTCATCATTATAATTTTCTTACACAGAAAAACCAGCCAAGGATCCAAACTGTGGTGAATAAAGTTGGGACCAATTACGAATGAGTTCAGAGTGCCAAAGTTTGAAATCCTTGCGGGGAAAAAATGATATGGTTACTGAAGTGAAGCAGTATGGAGCTACTTTCAAGCTTGATTATGGCTTGGTTTATTGGAACTCAAGACTTGAACATGAACACATGCGTCTGGTTTCTCAGTTCAATGAAGGAGACACAATTTGTGATATGTTTGCTGGCATTGGGCCTTTTGCGATCCCAGCAGCACAGAAAGGATGTATTGTGCATGCAAATGATTTGAATCCAAATAGCATTGATTATCTAATAATTAATGCAAAGATTAACAAAGTGGAGGATCATGTTTTTACGTATAATATGGATGCAAGAGCATTCATGCGGCGGTTAATGAAAACACCGATTTGTGAGGATACACTGGACTCGGAGCTTGCTGTCTCTAGTGCTTGCACCATACACAAATTGCCATCTAATAGAACTACAGATTCGGAAGTTGAAAGGTCAACAGGTAACTTTTGTTCTTAAATCAATAAAAAATGTTCATTCAAGAACAATAATTATATTTTGTTTGCTGAACTGTATGTTGACATTATCATGCCTCGCAATGGAAGCGAAAACATTGCTTGTTAGTGGTTCAAATGATCGAGAGCTTCTACAAGGTTCTTGTCTGAATTCAGATGCTGCTGTGAAAAGACGCTCGGAAAATTTTGCTGATGGTATGCTCCGCTAGAATGATGATTCCTCTTGCGATGATGAACTTCGCCATCTCTGATTTGCATACAAATGTTTAATACCGATATGAAAATTTCAATGGTTCCTATGTTCTGAAAGCATCAGGCTATGATTTTTTTTTTTTTTTTTTTTTCAATTCATGTTGCTTTTCTTTCTTCACATTTACTTATGCAGATAGATTTGTGAATGAAGATGCTGTAACTGCAACGGGTAGGAGAAAGGGAGGTGCAAACAAGAGAATGAGAGGCTCTATGAAATCCATTAGCAATCCCTGGGAGCATGTTGATCATGTCGTTATGAATCTACCTGCTTCTGCTTTGGAATTTTTTGGTACGCATTTTATATATTTTGGTGACTGAGAAAGTAGTTAGCCATCCTGCATATGATTTCTTAGGAAGTAGGGTTTTCTTTCCTTTCTGTTTCTCTAACAGCAGGGGCGAAAATTTTTTTTTGGGGGTGCGGGGGGGCCATGGCCCCAAAAGATTTGAGATCCTCTACAAATTAGTTCTTTGGCCACCCCATTGTAAATGGATGGCCCCTCCATCTATTAGGAATATGGTTAACATAACTTTGATTCTTAAAAAAAGGAAACAAAATCATAGCTGATTTTGGAAAAAATTAGAATGAAGAAGCAAATGAAAAGAAGGAAAGAAAAGGAAAGGAAGGAAAGAATAACGAATGAGAAAGGAATGATGGAGAAGATTTTGTAACCTGTCTAACTTGCCTACCTGAGATCGTGATTGAAGAGCTGTCTAACTTGCCTCCTAAGATCGTGATTGAAGAGAGGTAGAGAGGAGACTGGGTTGAGATTTTGGATAGAAGTTTCAAGTTGCAGAATCCATGTGCTACATGTACAACGGGAAGGAGGATCCTACCCGTCTAAGCTTTATTTGTTTACATTGGGTAGATGTACTATTTCACCATAGGCCACTATGTATTTTTAATCACGGGGGCTCATATTGAAATCTAACCCACTCAAAATTAAGTTCTCTTTGTGTTCTACTATTACATAAAATCTTAATTCAATCAGAGTTTTATCCATCGTGGGTAAAGAAATGTAGTTGTATTTTTGTGTTTTGATTATTATTGTCCATGTCAACATAAATCCAATTGAAGAAATTTATTTAAGGATATAAAAACTAGTGGGACCAGGCTTTTAAACGGTATATATTTTAAAATTGGTCCCGCTCATACATATCTGTCAATGAGCATACTCTGCTAATCAAAATTAATGATCCATGACATCACTTTGAGTGCTACTTGATAAGTGCTATGACTGAATTTCTTAGATTATGATTTGTCCAAATAATAGTCATTAAATATATAATATAGATTTTAGGCTTCGGTATTCATTGCATTATTAATCGTTTATGTTATAGTAATGATTTGAGTGTCATTTACTTTTCCATTTATTGTAGTTTTTGTTTTTATAAATACATTTTTAGAATTTTAATATTTTTAACTTTTATTATTTTTTTCTATGAGTGTTGACCCTAGTTAACTTATATACCATTGATGCATTTTTTAAGAGAAAATGCTCAAAATCTAGAGGATAAAACGATATTACCCTCTGGTCCCGATACTTCATCTCATTAATCGCCTCCAAGATTTCAACTTAATGAAAGAATGTGGAGTATGGCTTCAATATTTTATTTATTGTGTATTATATTACTAAATTTTGCAATATTATTTTAACATATTTTTTATTTTGGCCCCCACAAGAAAAAAATCCTGGTTCCGCCATTGTCTAACAGGTTCTGGCTTCCTGGATCTTCTTTTTCCCTGTTTCTTCAGTCATATTAGTAATGTCAATGGACCTCCAACTACCCAGTTACCCAAAGTTCCAACCCAAAAAATCTGGTATGATCCTTTTTGGACCTGATCAGTAATCGGGTCTATGTCCGGGTTCAGTGGGGTCCACACTCGAGATTCTGATTATCTGAGTGATATGCATAAATACTATATATAGATATTATATTATTTTATACAGCATTTAACCAGCAGATGCTTGTGGCCCAAATGTTGAACCAGCGGATGTCTTGTGTTTGAATCCCAGTATTGTATCTATTTTTTTATATTTCTAAAAAAAAAAAAAAACTATAGTATATGATTCTGAGTTGGATTCGGAGTCGGGTCCGGGTTCAGTAAATTCCATCGCAGCTGGACCCACATCCCGTTATATATTTAGTCCATACCTGGGTTCGTCATCAACTGGTCTGTTCACATCCCTATTTCATATAATGTTTGGATACTAAAGATACGTGATGTATCACAAGTCTTCTCAGATCTTGTGAGATGATTGCTCTATAAATAAATAGTACCCTAATTGAATACCAGCCATTGATTTGTTTCCATTATTGCTGTTTGTTTTTTTTAATAATTACTCAAGAGTTGGGAAATCACTATAATTCAATGATAGATCTATCTTCATATAGGGATCATTAAGCATGCACATTGAAGCCTGCAATAAGAGTAACTGGCAATATTTTTTCCCCTTTCTGACAGTGGCATTCAGATGTCCTAATTTGTTTCCTTTTCATATACCGATGTTTAGTGCTGCTTTTGAGTTATACTTTGCTCTTATGGCATTGTCAAAGTTTCATGATTTACCCTGTTTGCATGGTTTGCTTAGCACTAGTGATAATTTCTTGACAAATTATCCCAACAGATGTTTTTAAAGGACTTCTCCAAAGAAAATACTGGAAGGGGCCTTTACCTTGGATTCATTGTTATGGCTTCATGCGATCAAATGAAACAAAAGAATCAATAATTACTGTAAGTTTCATTTTGTGACCTTTTTTTTTATTTCCTTTATTCTGTGCAATTTGTTTCACTTATTTATTGAACTTCTTGATTGTTATTCTTAAACTGCTAGTTCTTGATTGTTATTCTTTACCTGCTATCCATATGAAGAGCTACATTTTTTTTCGAGTTATCTATTTCCCAAGTCAGATCAAAGCATCTTTTATGATGATTCCCATTTTATTCCCTTTCACTGTTGTGCCATTGCCTCCAAAACCAAGATTAATATAAAATTCGTCATGTTCATCTATTTACAATATTACTCGAGATGGTAAATTTGTTTCCTATGACAGATTTACAGAAAAGACAATAGTACAGAACAGAACTCATTATCTGGAAACAAATGGATGGAACTAAAACCTTGTGACCAGACCTGGAATTTGGCTGTTTAGTGACGAAATGCGCGCTAAACAGCATATCTCCATTCTTGATTAAGTGTGCCAAATTGAAACTCCTTCAAATGTTGGTCATTGTTGGGTTTTAGCCAAACAGGAAAAAAAAAAAAACACCCTTTTTCTGAGGGTTGAAAATGATTGAACTCTGAGGAGGCCCAAAAACTGACACCCATATCCGTACCCGATGCAAACTAGATTGTACTCTTTGTCCTTATCATATAATCTGCGGATGCCTATCCTTGGGCTGATATAGTCATCTAGGTATCATAAGCTTATATGTTGTCTTCTTTTTTTTTTTAATTAATAAAATTAAATTATCCCTGATTCTCTTAATTCAATTAGTGTTGTACTTCATGGAAATATCTATTTCAAAATTGGATCTTTTTGTACTGCAGCAAGAATAATTGTCTTATACTGATTACACACCCGCACGCCTAAAACAAAGCTGATTACACACGCGCACACCTAAAAAAAACCTATCTTCTGAATTCGCATAATTGGCTGATTAGAACACACACCATGTTTTCAACCTGGTTTTTAGTTGTGGCCACTGATCTGTCTCCATCTTTGTAATTTCCAACCAGATCCAACTTGTACAATATAATTCTGCTAATAATCACTCTGTACCATTACCATCTCACATATTCTCATATTAAAACGTCAACTTTTCAGGATGTTAACAGCTTTTCCCATTTCAATGCAGGAGGCAGAGGTTACTTTGAATGCTAAAATTCATGACCCAATTTTTCACAGAGTAAGGGATGTTGCTCCAAACAAGGTAAGAACTAAATCAGAATTGCTTTTATTTCACATTTAGTCAACACTGAGTACTCTTTTTATTAAAAAAAATTCTGTAGTAGTAGTCGTATATGTAGTAGACATGGAGACGCAACTTGAGTCCAACAAATAAAAAGAAACTGATCTATCATTTTTGTGCAATTATGTTTTCATTGAAAAATGCATTCTTGTTGCAGGTGATGATTTGTTTAAGCTTCCGCTTGCCAGAAGAAACTTGTTTCAAAGAGGAAAATACAAGTGATACTAATGATACTATGGTTTAAGATTTTTTTTTTTTTTTGGATTGGTAGATAGAAAGTGGTTTAAGAACTTGTTGCTCTGTTTTTGATAAGAGAAAAGGTGGTGTTCCCGAGTTTAAATACCAAGTCTATATATAACTCTTTTTCCTTGGAAGGGCCTGAAATTGGCAGAGTGAATGTAATAATTTAGAAGATTCTGTTTGGTTGATTTGTTGTATGTTTTACACGAGAGGTTGGTGAATGCTGACCATTTGGTTTGACCAATTGATGAGCTCATGGCTTGGCCAATTCTAGATTGTAGCAATTGGGCAGTTCTAATTATTTTATCCACCCTTTTTGGACCATTCTTTTCTGAAAGATATATTTTTTTTTACTCGCCCAAGTCAGTCTAATTGAGTACTCAATCAATCTAGTACTCAATGAAATTCGCCCAAGTTATTTCTAAAAATGGTAAGGAGGAGAAAACCTTAACAAGACAGGTATAGATGAGTCGACCAGATGCATCTGTCCGAAGTAGAAATGTGGCATCTTGATGGAGCTCAACTGTCCCACCTAAAAAAGGGGTTTGTGAAATGACTATGTACTTGAAACAAATTATATTGGGTATTGCAGGCCATCAAATTGGCAATAACCTGTCTTTGCTGTGCAAGCTGCGAAGATGACTCTATATTCAAAACGACCTGCGCCTACAACCAAGGTATTATCAGTGGCTTGGAAATGTGTAGCCAATAGAAGTATGAAGGGAGGCCAAAGACGTAATCTCATTCAGACTGGAATGCAGTTAACTAAAAAACTGAACCATGGGCTACGCTTGTACAAAACGGATGCAATTGTTTGGCTATAAAAGAGGAAGGTGCAAAAAGATGAGCCCCAACACACAAGAAACAAGAACATTCGGTAACCTGATTGATTCAAGCTTCCAAGGATTGAAATCAGAACTAGAAACAGCAAGAGGGGCTTTCTTTCCCACAACAAGATGCTGTTGTAGAGTATCTGTTAGCTGGCCATCATGAGAAAATCTGTTGAGAGGTCCTACAATTCCTCTCAAAGTCTACAAACGAACCACTGAACTTTCCTCTTCATCTGAAGAACGATGAATAATTAGAAGAAAACCAGCAGCTGAATCTGATGCTGGATGCAAGTGCAAAGACCAACAATCTTGAATCATGACGGTATCTGGCCCAGATTTGAAGCTCTATTGGAACAATGAACCCGGGATGAGATTAGTTTTTAACTCTTCTAGTTGGAGGGAGGGAGGGAGGGAGGGAGGCAAAGCCATGCAAAGCCATGGAACAAACCTCAATCTGTATACAAGTTCCAACACCATCTTCGTAGTGGACATTCATTGTCTGTGTTCCATAATCTACACAACGATTTAAGATTCATATCGCTTCAGACATGTCAAAGGGGAATGGGAAGAAAAGCATATACCTGTTGATGCAAGATGGGAAATAATGTACATGTAGACTCTTTAATGTGGGAAAGTCATGCATTTAGGTTCCTCGACTCAGAATGTATGGAAGACACTGCTCTAAAAAGAACCTGCATGGGCAAGTTTAACAAAGTTTTCCCTACTCATTGCAGCTGGTTTACAGCTGTTTTCTTAACTAGTTGAGTTTCTCAGTTGCGACTCTTTCAACTTATCATCATCATCAAAGCCTTGTCCCAACTATGTTGGGTTCAGACTCTCCAACTTCTATAAACTTTTGCTGAAGGGTCAAATTGGGTTCTGAACAGCCTGAGATGTTAAAGATCTTTTGTGAAAACAAAGTCAATGAGTGTTGCCCATTGAGTGAACACAACTTGCAGAAACATTGCTCTAGCTTCAAGGGAAGCCTTTCCTACAGACCTAAATAGCACCTTCAGGGCGAAATGCCAACATTGTAAAGCATCAACATGCCCTCAACGAGGCTGGGCTAGGAACCTGGAATAATGCCACTACCCCTTCAGTGCCAAATTTTGCAAATCTCTCGCATGGGAATGTAGTTTAAGCGTCTGCCAACTGGTGCTCCGTGACCTGAAAATCCAAATCAGAGAATCCCTATGAGAAAATGATGCCCCATTTGCTTCCAACATCTACACTGTCAATTCCTCCTCTGTCTACGGCAAAGATTACTTCCCCAGTAGGCTCTGAGGATTTTATCACATCATTGACAGTCCCATCAGGGATAGGGTGGCAATCTACCGCAATGTATTTGATGCCCACCTTTAAACCTTTAAAGCCTCATCTAGACCCTGAAAATGGGCTATCCATACATGCCGACCATCACCGGAGAAGTTGGTACAAACATTGATAATGCTGAGAGATTCAGCTAGGGATTGCTTTCCCATGCTGAGTGAGAAGATTAAAACAAGGACAACTTCGATCTATGAATACTAAAACAAAGCTCTGCAATGCGCAGGGTGCCTAATCAGAAGGAACTGTGTTCTGAACCCAGCTGGAATTACCTGCACAAGCTTTAAGTGTTCTATAAACTTTGAATACATGGCTATAATCTGATTGTTAATTGACCCACCTTTAATCCATGTTAAAACCTTCCAATCCCACCCTACCCATGGTTCGCTTGCATCAAGTGGGCCCTACTACATCATGGTTTGCAAATTTACTTTCTGTGGCCAGTTCATCTCTCTCTCTCCCTCTCTCATACACACACTAAAAAATGGATATTTCAATCCAATGGTGAGTACAAGCTAGATGAATATAAAATTGGGGTGGTGGTGTGGTTATAGTGTGTGAAGGCAGTAGATTGATCATAGATTCATGAGGAGAGTACAAAGTAGAAACTATTTCTCACAAAATATATGTGAAGATTACTCATGATAAATTTTTTGTTTTTGTCTGTATTAGTTTGGGTTTATGTTAGACATTTTTCTTTGCATCTGGAATTGGTTGTGTTACTTGACATGGAAGAGAAGAATTTTTCTGGGTCACACATCGACATGCTTGGGATGATACCCTTTTTCTGCTTGAATCAGATGTCTGTTCTCATGGGGCAAGATGCTGTTACATATAAGGGAAGATTCTACCCCAAATATATTTTACCACTTTTGTTCTTTGTATGGGGCAATGTTGAGAATGCATGAAGCGTTTTTCTATTTTATTATTTAAAATATTGATTAGGGAAGTAATACATGTCAAAATCATCTGACAACAAATGAACTCTCTCCCCCTTTTCCCCCTTCTTTTCTAGTACCTGGTTCTTTTGTCAGAAGAACAATGCAACCATAAATAGAATGATAACACAATGCAGTGTTATTTAATGCAGCTATCTTTTCTATCCATGATGAACATATGCCTGTTCATTATTTCTCCCAGTGGGAGCTTGTGGAGTATGTAACTTTGGAACTCTCATGTAATACAAACAAGCCCTCTTCCATAAAACCTAAGATTCCTCTTTTCTTCTCACAATAAGGAAAAGAAGAAACGAGAATTTTAAAGGAAATGAATGTAAAATATCAGTCCGTCAGAAGCTGTCAAAATTTCAGAAAATTTTCTTAAGTATCATAGTTTTAACTCATTATTAAGTTCATACGCTCAAAGCAGACTAACCAGACATCAATGTCATCCTAGTATTTTCTTGGAGAGAAAATAAGCATGTATTAAACTTCTTATTACTTCATCTGATCAGGTGGTCTTGTTCTTCAATAGAGAAACTGCTAGGACAACAGCCACGACGTCTGGTCTGTCTTTCTAACTCATTAATTTTCAACAGTGTCCATCTGCAAAATGCAACCCTTAATTGTCTGATAATAATGCAGAAGGTGTGAACCCTTAGTCGGCTCTCTCAAGAAAATAACAAATCAAGGGCCAAAGCAGTGAGGCTTGAGCAAAGTCGGTCAAAACAATGCCTGCTCACCCAAGTCAGATGGAGTATCTCCAGCAGACTCTTAGCTTTCTAGGTCCCTTGTTTAAGCTGTTCCATGTATTGATATGTAGGGAAGGGAAGATGATATCAATTTTGCTTACTGATTGAGAACAGCAATCAATTTGCAGATCCTTAGAAACGCATCCACTCAAATGTTACCATCTGCCAATTTCTGCCTTGTCAAGATGGTTGAAACCCTATGGTTTAGACCATTAGGTCATGGGTTCAAGATTTGGCACCAACAAACAAAAAAAAAAATGTTACCATCTGGCAAGCTCTCAATAAGGTTGGATCTGTGAAGAGGATCAACATCTTGAAACTATTATTTTCTTATCCTCTATAAAGACAAACATTTCTACATGCATTTCACCTCCTTCAGTGATACTGAGTACTAAGCTCATCAAGGGGAAGGAAAAAGCCTATTCCAATTGATTGATGCCATCTTCGATGGGTTATTCACATTTAATTCCTATCCATCTCGAAAACCCCTGGAGCCTCTTGACACTTCCTGGTGAATTGGACTAAAAAGATTCACACCGATCTTTCCGCCTAAAAACAAGGTTTGTTCACCAGAAGAATACAGTAAAACCATCCAGGTCAAATCTCTCTGAGTCATCCATATTGCATGATTGTCACCATAAGTTGGCCAGCCTACTTCTCTGACAATGATGGACATCTGGACATAATCTACTCCAAATGCATTCAGTGCTACTCCATCAATGCATAGATAACACAGAGTAATTCACCACGTTCGAGTAAGGAACTCTAGGAAAAAGGCGGGACATTTTATAAGGATCTCGTCAACCAGATTGGCATGAATGTCAGAGCGAGCATCTTTGAGAGACAGTGGGTAATTCTCAGAGTAGAAGTGAAACTTCAAGATGAAATAAAATAATCTGTTCACAAGAAAAAACCAAGGTTTAAGGAGTGCAGCAGTTGTAGAATGTATTCTGACCTGATCTTATTGGCTGTACTTCGGCGTGCAGAACTTTAGTGGAAGTATCATTTATGCTTGCACATTCTCTGATTAGTGATTAATCTCTCTGGAGCATAGGACTTCTGTCACCGGACCTGTGTTCATTCATGCAGATGCTCCCATGTGCTGTAACATGTTTGATCAGGTAGAAACCAGCAAGTTGGTGAGCGTCTCTCTGTTCACTTATTGTGATGGTAAATCTAGCACTCACCTCTGCAGTGTGACATACACAGGTTAATTATCTATCAGTTTCCTCGCTACCAAAATATAGGAAAGAAATGGTACGGCCAAAGTAATTAGTGAGGATGTCTGCAGGCTAGTTAATTAATGTTGTGTTCGTGTCCCAATTCAAGGAGCAGGCAACTCCATTGTGAATTTAGGTCCGATAGTTTTTTTTTTTTTTTTTACAACGGAGGGTGTCCCAGCCCTTTGGGCTAGAATAATCCCTACGGGCCCAAGGGGAGCCGGATAAATCCCCTGTGGCCCCAGTGTGGTAGTGCAGTTTCAAACCCTCAACCTTCGGGTGCGAATTTAGGTCCGATAGTTATCATGACCTTTGATTATAATCTGGAACCTTTAAGCATAAAATATATCTAGCTGAACTCAATTTTGCTCAACAGTCCATACAGGCTATGGTTTGTGCATTGAAAATCTGACTTGATACTTTCTCATGAAGAAAATCCAATAAAGAAACTGATACTGGTAATACAATCATGCCCAACATCATGCAATAAGCCAATAACTACCTGTTGATGCACATGGGATAAATAGCACTCAAGGCTAAAGCTGAAATAGCTAATTAAAATAAACTTGGTAAAAAAAATGGTTCAAAAATGATATGTTATCTTTTTCCCTCTTTTGTTAGTAAAAAAGATACATTGCTGACAGGCAGCTCAGTTTTGCTTTATACAGGTCAAATTCACTTATATTTTCAACAAATGTTGTAAAAAAGAAAAGAAAAAAAGGCCAGTTTTAATTTACTGACTAATAAGTTCCTGGAAGCGAAGGAAATAAAATTAAGTAACAATCTGAATAATAAAAACTGAGTAAAAGAAGGTGTTTAGCTTAAAGATAATGCTTTTTTGAATGTTTTCCAGACCTCAGGTCCCTTTGGGTGACGATTTACATACTGCAGAGCAAAAGCCTTTTCTGAACATACAATGATAGTGCTCAAAGCCAACGTAGGGATCACCTTTTCCTGATCCTTGAGCCACTCATACATTAAAAACCTCAGCTTAACTCTTTCAATGGTGTACGACATACACCTAGGAAATTCCAGTAGTGACTCCAAGGGAAAACCAAGGCTATTTACAAAAAAATCAATCTTCTTCTGCAGCATATCTCTGGATTGATTTAGAACCTGTGGAGTGGCTTTGATCATGTTAGAGACATCAGTTGGTTTCAGCCCTGCTCTCACAAGACAATCAAATCTCTCCTGCAATTCAACACCACTGCCTCGAAACAACTTTAGGGCATTTTTCATTTCATCTGAGCCCTCAGTAAAACCCAAAGTCACCAAGAATGCAGTCTTCTGCATCAACCTTGGATCCCTACTGGGCTTCGGCAAAGGGCTAATCTTTGATCCAAAAACCCAGTTCTTTAACTGATTTGGATCCTCCTTTATGATACCGCACAACCTCTTCTTCCCAACATTCAGTTTTGTAAGCACGCTGTTAGGTCTCTTCAAAGAACATGAACCCAAAACTTGCAGGTGAGAATGCACGATCTTTACAATCTGTTCGGTCTCCATTCCAATCTCAATAAGAAATGCCAAACCCTGCCTCATGTTCTCAATGAAATCCCCAATTATGACTTCAGGAAACTGCAGAAACAAGGTTATAATCTCATTCCTTGCGAAGCCCAATTTCAACAACAGTGCAATTAATGAAAAAACTGTGTCCCCCGAACCATCTAACAACAATTCTGGATGACTTATGAATAGTCCCCCTAGTTCTTCTTTACTGTACCCCATCTCTCCAAAGAAATGCAGCACTCCAAGCATTCTACTCCAGTCATATGTATTATTTTCAGACAACTGCGCAGTAATCCAATCACTCTCAATTCCCAAATTCTTCAATTCCTCTATTACCTTGACAAACTCCCCTTTGACATCCTCAGACAAAAGAGAAGGACTAGTGGCAACAAGCTTGACAACACTAGCCTTACTAAGACCTACATCTTCGTAAGCCAGAAGCTTTGAACCCAAAACCCCATTCTCATATCCAAAAATCTCTCTTTCTTCCATATACATTTTACCAACATAACTACGTGGAATTCCATAATCGCAGAGTGTGCGGACGTTCTCAACTAACCACGGAATGTCACAGAGAAACATCAAGTTATGAGGCAGAAGCTGAGAGACCTGAGACTGTTTCAATCCCAAGCTCTCAAAGAAGGGCTCAAATTCATTAATGGGGTGGTACTGAAGGAACTTGACCATGGATTGTCTAATTTCCTGCTTGTTTTCGACATGTTTGAGAAGCTTGCTGAGGAAAGTTGGTGAGTTCATGCTCATCTGCTCAGCATCATTGAAATGAAAGCATCTGGTGCAGTGAAGATAATCCAAGAGAGCAGCTTGCGCTTGGGTTCGCGCGCTACCGGAGTTCTGTGACATGGTTTGAGAAGCAGGTGTAGAGCCCCCATACAAAAGAGAGGGTTTTGTACAAAGGCGAGCTCTACCACCGTGCCAAAATGGGAACTTTACAGGGTGGAAAGCTCTGCTAGTGTGAAAAAGATGGGATTTTGATGATCTCAGATGTTTTTCTGCTGAAACTGCAGAAACCCATTTGAGAACAGACGATGCTTTGAATTTCTGGAGATGGGTCATGACGATTTGCACATAGAAGGATAGAACGGAACTCAAGGAATGAAATAGAGCCGTTTGGGGTATAGATTCTTTTTACCTTGGAGTTTGAATCCTCGGAAATCAAGAGACCCTTGAGTGGTCCGAGTATTCGATATTCTGAAGGGGCGTTTCTCCTCGAGAAACAGCCATTGGAGGAGCTTGTTGCAGGTACACAAGGGTTGTAACCGTTATCACTGATCCGCACAACTGAGAAAGACGAGCCTCTTCAAAAATATATGTCGAGGGGAAGGTTACAGAATCCTTTGATTGATGGGTGCTTACTCTTCATGTGCATAATCAGACCAGAGTTTTAATAGAAAGAAATTGAGGATTGTAAAGACAAAAGCAGAGTGAAAAGAAGAAAGAGAGGCAGAAATCAGTTATCAGTACCTTATTTGAAAAAAGAGAATTTTACCTGAAAAAGGACCCTAGTTGGTCACTCACCGGAAGAGGTCCCCATAGATAATATGTAACGGAATGGGTCTTCCCGCCAGAAAATATATTTTTTTTGCTTATTTTCTACAAGCGACGACGTCGTCACTTATAATAGTGGGTTAGTATCGACGTCGTCGCTTATGTTCTATATATATATACATATCCCGTCACAGCTTCTTTTTCGTGGGATCCTTTTGAGCTGCCGACGAATAGGGACGATGCAGGCGTCTTCCCCAACGGGTGGGCTTCTTTATGGAGGTTGTTGAACTCCATTAAGAGGTAGGTATATCGCTATTTATGTGTTCTTTCATGCATTAGCTACCAAAGATTCTCTGTTTCATGTTTACCCTTTTCAGAAAAGTTCATTAGGGCATTTGATATACATTTTTTTGAGAAAAGTTTCTTAAGGCTTTTGAGAAAGGTAACAACTCTGGCTGTTCTAAGGTTGTTTATTGTCACAACCCCTAGTTGAGAGCATATGAAGATGGTGAATCTACGTATTTGCACGTTAGGGTTAAACCCTTATAAGTAATATGAAGATGGGTACTCTAATACGTGCAGAAATCTTGGTGAATATGTCTTGTATAAAGTGGGAGCAGACAGCAATAAAATGATTTCATTTTCACTCCTCATCTGTCAGTAACCCTAGGAAAAAAACAGTGTTAGGGGAGTTAACTTGTCTTGTGATTTTTTTCCTTGTAAATAGAAACAGAAATGGACAGTTTGACTCATACAATCATCTCTCTATTAGCATTATGTGAAAGGTGACCCTTGGACTACATTTGCTAATACCAACAAATTAATATATGCTCTATTTGCGTCGGCAGAATGACCAAGTCTGAGATTTCCATCATATTTCACTTTGATGGAGAGTTTGTCTTTGACATTATACGCCCGGTCTACAATGGTGGAAGACAGAAGATGAGGTCTCTATCTAAGACCTTAACATATGACATGTTGATGAATGAAGCCATTGCATTGTCTAATTGGGATGCAAATATGAAGGATGTAAGCATGAAATACCTTCATCACAATGGACTCGTTTTTTCGTTGATCAGTTTGGAAGATGAAAATGATATGCTGGGAATGTTGATGGCGTCTGGAAGTGAGCAACACGGGCTACATGTGTATGTCAACAGGAAACTACACGTTAATAACAAGAAACGCGAAGGCTCTAGGTACGTATCTATGTTATATTTTTTTTAATATTTATATAGTTGCACTTGTCGTGCCTAACTTAAATTCTTGTCCATGCCTTGCAGAGAACGAGTGAAGGTTGGCTGTCCAAGTGCCAAGAAGAAAATGTGCAAAGGGATTTGCGAGATAAAAATGCCCACGTCTGGCCTAGTATTTCCCACCGTGGATCTCCATGAAAACGTTGATATGCATTTCTCTACCTCATTGGATCCTCATGCAACAAATCGTTCTACAAGAGCTGTTTTAGATGTGGATGGTATAGATCGAGAGGCTGTTGATGCACACGATGCTGTATGTGCTACTTTTGATATATCAATGGTTCGTGGAACTCCCTCTTCAATGATGGCTGGTAATAAACAAGGCACCGAAACCAATCATGATGCGAATCATTCATTTGATTTGGAAGATGTAAATTTTGTTGGCAATGAACAAGGAGCTGAAGTTATTCATGCTATGAATCATTCATTTACTATTGAAGATGTCAATTCCGGGGGTAATGAACAAGGAGGTGAAACCATTCATGCTGTTGATCATTCACTTGCTATGGAAGATGTCAATTATATTGGTAATCAACAAGGATCTGAAACCATTCAGGCTGTGCTTCATTCAGTGGCTATGGGAGATATCAATTTTGTAGACACAATGGCCCCTCAAGATGTTATAGCCGATACTGGTACGGACTCAGCACGAGAAATGTGGGTAGGGCGTCAATTTCCTGATCGTGAAAGCTTCAGAAGATCTCTTGCGAAATTTGCAATTTATAACAATTTTACTCTACGACATGTGTCGACCAAGACGAAAAAAGTCACGGCACGTTGCAGAGATGATTGTTGTCCCTGGCGTATACATGCTTCCATCGTTGATTCAGGCCCGGAATTTAAGGTGCGGACTTATAACCCAAGACATTGTTGCTCAAAACCAATGATGGGAATGACACATCCCCAAGCATCCTCGAAACTTATTGAAGAGTTTATTGAGGACAGAGTCCGATGCAATAACCACTTGAAGCCAAAAGAAATTATGAATGAATACCAAAAGGAGTTTGGCACCCGTATCACTTATAGAAAAGCACATATTGCAAAAGAGATGGCCTTGCGTGTAGTTCGGGGATCATATGAAGAATCTTTTAAGATTTTACCTCTATATTGTAAAGAATTACACATGACCAATCCAGGTACTGTGACTAATATCGACACGACTGTTGAAGACAGGTTTAGAAGATTCTTCTGGGCTTTCGGTCCTTGTATCCGATCATTCTGTTCGTCGATGAGGCCGATGATCGCTGTTGATGGGTCACATCTTCGCGGCAAGTATCCGGGTGTGCTTCTAGTGGCTGTCACCTATGATGGTAATCATAAGCTATTTCCTATAGCTTTCGCTTTGGCCGAGGCCGAACGTCGTGACAGTTGGGAGTGGTTTCTTGCCAACCTATCTCTTGCTTTGGGAAGTCCAACAAATTTGACTATTGTGTCTGATCGACAAAAGGGTCTTGTCCCGGCATTGGCCAACATCATTCCAAGCGCGATTCACTGCTACTGTTGTTATCACATTGCAGAGAACATTAAAACAGCCTTCTGTGATCGTGCCATTGTATTGAAATTCTGGCGGGCTGCCAAGTCTTTTAGACCATGTGAGTATGAGGCCTATATGAATGACATCATGTCTGTAGACCAAGGGGCTCATAATTATATCAATGCCATTGGAAAACAACGTTGGTCAAATGCGTTTGTTGAGGGTCGGCGCTATGACATGATAACCAGCAACGCTGCTGAATGTACGAACGCGCTTTTAAAGGACATTAGGGTGCTTCCCATTACAAAGCAAGTCGAAGAAATCCGTGCGAAGTTGATGGAATTCTTCCAGAGAAGACATCTCGAGTCACTGGATATTACATCGCGATTAACGCCCTATGCAGAGAAACTAATGAGCCAAGAGGCTGAAGACTCACGCCGCGTGCATGTACGTGTTGCCGGGCTCGTTGAGTTTCAGGTTCAATCAGCACAATTCATAGATATTGTGGATCTTGAACTGAAGAAGTGTAGCTGTCGTAGATGGGAAATAATGGGGATTCCATGCTGTCATGCACTAGCAGCGATGAAAGTTAGGCACCTGAATCCGTATGACTATGTTGAGGATTGTTACCTAACAACTACTTATCGTGCTTCGTATAGTGAGGTCATTCATGCCACTCGTGATAGCAGACAATGGGAACATACATCAAATGAAATCGTCTTGCCTCCACGTGCTACCAAACAACCAGGGCGTCCAAAGAAATCCCGGATTCGTGTTGAGGACAGAAATCGACAACGCAGGGTTGTTACTTGCTCTAACTGCAAACATAGGGGACATAACCGAAAGAGTTGTCGCAATCCACCATCAGATCATTTTGCATAGATCCAACTAGCATATCTTGTCAATATCATACTTTTGAGGGGTAGAAATACTTTTTTTGGGTGGCTTTCTAGCATACCTTGTACATATCCATTGATGTGGATCATACTTTTGTGGGATAGAAATACTTTATGTTGGGGTGATTTGATAGCATACCTTGTACATAGCCCCTGCTGTGGATCATACTTTTGTGGGGTAGCTTTCTAGCATATCTTGTGCATATCCCTTGATGTGGATCATACTTTTGTAATACAACTTTATATATAACAGTTTCAACAAATTTGTTATCAACTTTTATCAACTATGTCACCATTTTTGTTATCAACTTTTATCAACTATTGTCACCATATCCCTCTGTGAAAATAAGACATCGTCAGTATTAACAAACAACTATGTTCCTCTAGATTCTGTGAAGCAACGACGTCGTCAGTTATTATAACTGTTTTTTTTTTAAAAGATTCTGTGAAGCGACGACGTCGTCAGTATTAACACACAACTATGTTCCTCTAGATTCTGTGAAGCAACGACGTCGTCAGTTATTATAAGTGTTTTTTTTTTAAAAGATTCTGTGAAGCGACGACGTCGTCAGTTATTAACATACAACTATATTCCACTAGATTCTGTGAAGCAACGACGTCGTCAGTTATTATAAGTGTTTTTTTTTAAACAATTCTGTGAAGCGACGATGTCGTCAGTTAGTAACACACAACTATGTTCCACTAGATTCTGTGAAGCAACGACGTCGTCAGTTTCAGCAACCATTTATTTTAGGCCAGATACTGTGAAGCGACGACGTCGTCAGTATTAACAACCATATAGTTTGCGCTATGTTCTGTGAGGCGACGACGTCGTCATTTATTACAACTGTGATTTTTATAAACGTTTCTGTGAAGCGACGACGTCGTCAGTTATTAACACACAACTAAGATCCACTAGATTCTGTGAAGCAACGACGTCGTCAGTATTAACAAACATATAAATTGCGCTATGTTCTGTGTCGCGACGACGTCGTCATTTATTACATCTGTGATTTTTATAAACGTTTCTGTGAAGCGACGACGTCGTTAATTATTAACACACAACTATGTTCCACTAGATTCTGTGAAGTGACGACGTCGGCAGTTCTTAACACTGGACTCTATATATTAGGTTCTGTGAAGCAACGACGTCGTCAGTTTTAAGCAATATCTTCAAACTTGTGACTTCTGTAATGGTTGGATGTGCGAATGCACTACAACTACCATACTACATTCACGTCCATATTACAATCTGCATTAAAAAAATACATAGGAATGCAACATTCAATAAAGCCAAACAACTTTGCTTGATCATACAGAAGCAAACAAAACTTCCCTTTACATTCATTTGAACTTTTTACATACAAAAAGTTAGATTTACATTCAACAATGGATCACAACAAAAGATCAAATTTTCATCATTTCTGAGGATCAATTGAGTCGAGTGGAATCTCATCAATATTCAATCGGTATGCATTCAACTCCCAGCTGCGCTTGAAGATCTCAATGATGACTCGTTCCCGGTAATACATCATGTCAGCCTGCGTGAAGTTAATCGGACGACGAAATATACAGTGCTCAGCGAACGCAGCGGCGAAGACACCGCAGTCGTAGCCGTTTTCCTGCAGTGGGATGTTCGTTTTAACGTTGATTGTCCATATGTATGGGTCTTCCCACCCATATTGGCTAAACTTCGTCGTCAGCCACTCAACCTGCAAGATCAGTAAAAGAAATCTGACTAAATCTTGTACGATAACACCTTAAGAAGCTCTTTTAAATTTTTTGTACCATTATGGTATACTTACAAATCCTTTACAGGTAGTTAAAGCATGACGATCACTGCTTGAACTATTGTAGAATTCCCATTTCCGCTCGTCCGTATACCCAACAAGTAATGTGAAATGATTGACAGAGTGAATAACGTAAACCAATGTTTTACATTCTCTAGCCTCACACACTCGAGAACCTCCGGGACCGAAGGCTGCTTCTTCAGCGGTCGGCAATCCAGACTGCCACCAGCTCTGCAAAAAAATTAATGTGAGTTTTTAACCTCCAACTGGCAACGAAGTCATAACTGCAAATCAGAATCTATATACTTACAGAAATGCTTGGGTCTGCCAAAAAGGCCGTTTGACACTTCTCCCTCAACACATCAAACCAATAATACAGAATATTGGTGTCGAACCAAATTCCCTCCTCTAGAGCAGAATAGAGGACTTCACTGGATACCAATGTGCATACAATGTCGAGCTCATTCTTACTGCAAAATACAATACACATAAGGCCATATATGGAATGAAACCATTACGATGGTAATGTAATTACATTATACCTCTCATTGAAATATCGTTTGAACCCATTCAGTAGAAACCTGTCACTTTTGGAGAGTGAATACTCCGATCCACCCATTGAGTGTAAGTAATCATCATACTTTTCTGGAATCTTCCTCGTTCGGGGCAATCTTTTTAACCTCCAAACTAGTGAATCAATGGACGCCCTGATCGGTGAAACTATTATTGCTTGCGAGGTTGATGCCCCCCGAGGAGTGGAAAAGATATCAACCACTGGTGGCTCATTGGAAGTGGAAGGTGTAGAAGTTTGTCTTTTGACTGAATCTGGATCCATACTGCAATCCTCCTTCGCTACTTCAGGGGCATGTTCAGTAGGGGTGTGTGACATAGGTGAACCTGGAACATCAATATTGTGCTTCACGCTCTTCTGCTTCTTTCCATTCTTTTTCCTTGGGCTTCTTTTGGATGCAGGCTTTTTAACCCTCAATCCGTCGGTGGATGCCTTTTTATCCTGTCATTGTTTAATATCAAATACATCAACTTGAGGATAAAATCTTTCACACATTGCATAGAATGACATCCATGAGGTAACAATAAAAATAAATCGATGAAAATTTTTGCTTACATCTTCTGATGCTGAGCTGTATAAGTGGTCATCCTTAAATTTGACGAATTTGGTATTCAAACCAGATCTAAATCTGAGTATCTTCCTGATCCATGATTCCCGGAAATGCTCAATTGAGGTTTTCTTCCGAACAGCACGGTCAACTGACCTTTCCATGTGAAGCAAGAGTTGATGAACCTGTGGACATAACAAGAAAATCAGCCATAAGGCATGTGGAAACGAAAAATTATATCGACAGAAATAGCCACCGGTATCTTACGTGCTTCTGCTCACAACAACCCTCATGTTCATCACGTTTTTTTTTTTTTTTATCAATCTCCTCATGCTCCTGCCCTCGACCGATGTAAATGATCGTGTTGGCCCGATACCAATGCATATACTCATCATTATGTGTCTTTGAAGATGCTTTTTTTCCCTTCAGATTGCACCGGGATCTACTGTCCCACAATACATAATTAGGTACCCTGCCAGGTGCACTGTAGTCATACACGATTTTTTCTACTCGCTCCACTCTTGGATAGGGCATGCTGAACGGTGGGGGAACTTCCTGAACAAATCCAAACTGTTTCATAACGCGACCCGTATTATGTCGCTCCACTACCCAATAAAAAGCCAAGACCGTTGAAGATGAAAATAGCTCACGGTCGGCTTTAGAAACAGTATGACGGAATGTCTTTCCGAACTTGCTATATGGTTGCCATTTGAACTACAGAAAAAGAAATAAAACAAGATTAGTTTCAATGTAATGATAAAAGCATCAAATCCCAATTGTATACCATCCGATTATATTGAACTTACACCGTCCTCTGGCAATTTGTTCAACTCATCTCGAGTCTTAATCAGTGTGGTTACAGCTTTGAATGAATTCAACCTAACTGCCCATGTTTTCATCAATGGGAACTGAATATCACTTTTCCATGTATCAGTTGGTGGTGGACAACGTCCAATTTGCATTCTCGTGTACGCCCATAGCTGCAAAAAACAGTCATTAATAAGTAAATACAAATGAAACAGTTGTAGAAAAACTGTAAATATGTTCAAATAAAAATGTTATCACCTGGAGAAGTTGAAGAGGTCCAGTCAAAGTTCTAAACTTCCTAGAATCATCAGTTTTGTTCGGTGATTTGCTTTCATCTCCCTCCTGATGTCTATCTTCAGACTTGTCCTTAACATATTTAACTGCCTTTGCTAAAATCCAGTAAAGATTGGCAAGACAGGCAGGGGCCCATGCATATGGCTTAAATTCCTTGAACAACTCTAGAAGATATGCTGGACCCCTTCCACCCGATGTGTTAGACATAATTTGACTGGAAACTAAGAAGAAAAGGTACGCCCTAGTGTTGTAGATCTCATCATCCTTAGAAAGTTTCTTTTTCTTCTTCGTACTCTTCTTATTTGATGGAACCGCTGCGAAATTGTCCTCCAGCCAAGTGAATTTAATATTAATCCCATTTACTTCGGTACCCTGAATTGGGGCCTTGCCAAGTAAGTCAATACATACATCACTAACCATTGAACTCGGGAAAGTTCTCCCGGTAACAATTGGGCCATCGATAGGTAGCCCGTATATGTAGGCCACGTCTTCAAGAGTAACAGTGGCCTCACCGGATGGGAAGTGGAAGGTGTTTGTTTCAGGACGCCATCTCTCAACCAAGGCTGTAATGAGAGCATGATCTATCCTAATATGTTCCATTTCTGCAAAATGCTGTAAACCAGCTTGCCTTACATACTCCTTTTGGATATCATTTAACACCCAAACAGATTTGTCTGGGTTCATAGGTATGCATCGAAATGTACCAAATTCCTGCGAGACAGTTTCAAGTTATTACAGTTAAGAAAAAGGTAAACTATATATATATATATATATGAAAGGGTGGCTAAGAATATACATGTCCATGGTTTATGGATTCTGAAATATGATTGTCCTGGTCATATAGAAGCCTATTTCTTATTCCCTCACTTCCAGCCATCTGCAAAAAATAAATAGATCGAGAGAGGGAGATGTAAACATAACTAGAGCGAGAAGTAAAGCTAACTAATAAGGAAATTAAAAACTAATAAGGAAATTCCCTCAAGTTCTTCTTTCCCTTATAGCAGTATTTGAAATTTAAGTCATGTTTGGTTGCAAACATCTGGGGGCAATTTGTCTTCATGATTTGGAGAATTCCAAATATGAGACTACTTATTTTGATGGGTACAGGCTCATTACATTCACTTAAAAATAAATCATAGCAACGTTTATCTAGGCCTGTATGTATGAATTAGAATCATAGCAATACTTATTTAAATTTAATGGTTGGAAAAACAGAATGCAACCTTTCCCACCGCTTCCTCTATACAATTGTTTCTGGCTTTAATTCATTGCAAATGAATAGGTATTGAAGTTAGTTCAAACACTCTTATATGAATAAATTTATTTACAACACTTGTATTACTAAAATGATTAATGATGAAGCCATTACAATGGAAACATGATGAATAAGAAGAACAATAACAATTATAATGGTATAATGGGTCCATTTTTATGCAAGGGCCACATGTGTAGCTTAATTCCATCCTATAGTCATTAGGAAGTCTATGTTGTCAATGGGCCAAATCATACTTGTTATTGCGAATGGTCCAAAGCCTATGGGTTTTTTCCACCACTACAAGTCTCTATATTTTAGTGTGTGTATCAGAATTGTGATGATCCAACAAAAAAAAAAAAAAGGAGTGATGAATTTTCAATGAGAATAGGGCTATAGCTGGATCCGGATTCCGCCACTACTGTATAATTTTGATTAACTTATCAATTTAGAAAAGTCTCTACTTATATGATTTTGGTAACTGTTAATTTATTCTCCTCTTTGCACACCCAAATTTTTGTTTAGTAAAACCCAATTGTTATCTTCTGCATTATGCTTGATGTCTCCCTATTTCAGTAGCAATGAAGTAGTCCAAACATGAAGTCTCTGCATGTCCACTAGGATTGCCAACCCAGTCGAGAATGGGGAAAATGGAAGGACTAAGTCGTGGGTCGATTCAATGCAAAAATCATGTACAATGCATGAATATTAACCATTTTAGGATGTCAAGTAAATGGAAAGAAGATTAAGAAACCACAGTAAATCATCATTGTGTAATACAGAAAAAGAAAAAGAGACAAGAAGATTACCATAGCCCGAAAAAGATACTGGAAGCTTGATGCTACAATCCAATAGGTGGGAAAACGACCTTTTGAGGAAGGAGAAAAGAAGGTGCAAAAGTGATGGGAGGATGAACGGAAAAATGGGGAAGTGGGGTCTCGGTGGGTTTTCCAAATAAAGATGCTCGAATCTTGATGCTACAATCCAAACATGGAAAATGACCTTTGGGACCACCTGCTTGCTCTTTTGAAGAAGGAGTAACTGAAATCGCCAGGGGCAATGGAGGTAGGGATGGGAGGAAGAAGGGGAAAGTGGGGAAGTGGGGTTTCGCGCGCTTTTTATTGGGGTTCTACAAGCGACGACGTCGTCACTTGTTCCACTATTGATAAAAAAAAACGGAAGTGGTCCCAGGGGACCACTTCCGTGCCAGATTTACTATTGGCCCATTTTATGATCACTAGACCTCTAAGGTGCCTTTTCAGGTAAAATTCTCTTGAAAAAAAGAAAAAAGAAAAGGATAGTAGGGTTAGTTTAGCTGGGAGGACACTTTATACAGATTTTAAAATATTCAATTCAGGTAACTCATATGAATTTTTTTGCTGGAAGGTATGAATTATATGATGGGGCCGGCTCTCCTCAACTGCAGTTGAGGAGAGCATCAGCGGCAAGCGTGCGGCCCGGCGTGTGACGGAATGAAAATCAATGGGCTTACCGCTCATATTTCAGTTTCCCCCTTTTCTTTTTCCCTCTTCCATTTCTTTCCTCTCCTCTCTTTCTCTCTGCGATTTCTCTCTCCCTCCCCAGCATCGCCTGCGATCTCTCTCTCTCTCTCCCTCATCTCGCTGCGATTTCTCTCTCTCCCATCTCCATCTCTTTTGCGACCTCTCCATCTCCATCTCGCTGAGATTTCTCCCTCCCAGGATCGCCTGCGATCGTCGTCCTCTCCCTTTCACCTCTCTCTCATCCAGAGGCTTCCAGGTGCTCTCATCTCTCCCGATCTCTCGCCGATCTCTGCTGCGAACCGTCCTCATCTCGCTCGATCTCTCGCCAATCCCTGTTGCGAATCGGTGAAAATGGCAGATCGACGAAGCCCGGCCGTCAACAAGAAAACCCCTGGATTTCGCCATTCATTTTTCCGCCCACAAATTTGAAAATATTTCTCCTCTCGCCGCGACAGTCCGTATCGTCATCGCACGGTGTCAAAGTCTGTTCTTTTGTATGATGTAAATGTGCTTAAAATGGTGCTCCATTGAAGTCACTGGGTTCTTCTTTTGTATGATGTAAATGTGATTAGAATGGTGCTCCATTGAAGTCACTGGGTTCAGACGTTCGTGTTTTTTCTTTTTTCCAATTTCACTATCAGCTATTAAATGGGTGTGTGAAAAATGGTGTAGTGAAAACTTGATTTTGTTATGAATGTATTGAAAAATGATGAATGTCATTAGCAGGACTGTATTTGGTGACCGGAAAACTTATAGTTATGCTGGAGGTGTCTATTAATCTGAAATTATTCACTGTCTTCAAAGTGCGCAGTGCAGTGTTTGTTATGTTTGATACCAAACGTTACAGATTGATTTTTGCCATTCACGTTGATGGCTACAAATTGGTTTAAACTTAATCTACATGCTTTTTAGTTGGCTTGCTTTAATGTTGAATTTCTGATTTTACCCGGATAAACAAAGAAAGAAGATAATGAATAGTTGAATAGTTGCACAGTAACTTTTACTTTATTCTAAAATAAGTCCGTTTTTAAAGGTATCAAATCTCACTGGGAATCATTTGAAATGAATTCAAATGAACCCGAGCTAGAATAGAAAATTGATCACAATTTGATCCGTTTTCAAATGAAACTGAAATCATCAAAAAATTCCATCATTGGAAAAATTTTATAAAATGAGAATTACAAATAAGTCATTTTCCATCAAGAAGTTATGAATAGAATTCTCAGACTACTTCAGAGCTTGGATTTGAGTTTCCATCAATGAAGAAGCTTAAGTAGCTATCCCATATTCTTAGAAGAAACCATGTCAAAGAGTTGCAAAACATAAAGTCCATAAGATATTGTAAACAGGGTAGATTGCACTGTTGATGGTTCAGTTGGTTTATGTAAATAATTTGTGGATGATAAAGGGTGTCCCACCTAAAGCAACATCCAATTTTTCGGATGTCAGGTTGCAACATGTGTAGAACTTGATTTTTCCACTGCCGTTTTAAATAATAAACATTTTTCTTTTATCATGAGGAGTTGTTGTATGATGGATGCTTCAAAGTTAAATTCCACCATCTTGGGTTCAGCTTCTTGTCAATACAAATATCAGCCATGTTTCGAGCTATAGCTTGTGTAGCTCCACTGGAATATACAAAATGCTCTAAACATCCTCAATGGAGTTTTCAACAAAATAGGTCCACATCCAAAACAACTAAATTCAACACTTGTATCTCCATACACATTTAAATCCAAAACACAATTACATCATTCAAAGTACAACAAAATTTTATGCCACACAATTGCACCAGTAATTGAAGTGCACATGCAAACAACTTTAAACATGAGAAACATTAAGTTCATAGATTGGACAGATGTAATTCAGAAGCACAAGTTCAGCCCAGCCCAATTCATTGAATAGCTACAAAGGCTACTTGTGATACAACTAGGGGCATGTGTCTCATTACATGAAACCTGTACATGAACAGGTTAATGATATTTGGAGCATCCATCTCATTACATGTCCTCACTCCACAGTAAACATGAGAAACCCATATTAAGTAGAAAAACTTGCCCCAACAGGTCCATTCAAAATGCAAACAACTTTAAACATGAGAAATCGAACAACAAAAACCATATTAAGTAGAAGACATTGTTCTTGACTTTCCAAAAAATCACAGCAAGGACAGAGTCCCACCCTATTTGGACTTTAATGATTTGAACAACAAAAACCAACCCCACAAAGAAGAAAGGAAGATTGAGAAATTGTACATTCACATCATTACAAGAGAAACAAACACCACCCAATTAGCCTTCTGATCTGTTTGTATCTATAAAATCTCTTATTCACAGACAACTCCATTGTCATTATTCCATGTAAACAAAAAGAAAAAAGAAAAAAAAAGAATGTAGCTGTATAATCTTCATTTCAAAGAACAAAATCATAAACACAACAGCCCCATTTAACTGAAATGTATGAATTGCTTGCTAATTTTGAAACTTCTGTTGTTGTTGCTGCTGCCGCTGTTGGTGGTTGGTGTTGCCTGTTTGCGCACCGCTAATAATTGAAGAAATTGCAGCGGCTAGAGCCACTGTGAAGTTTGGGTCAGCAGTGATGGCTGCTGTAGCTGCGCTTACTGTGTCGGTGAATGAGGGAGGTGTTGGTGGTAGTTGCGGTTGTGAGTGGCCCATGAATTGGGTAGCTTCAGTGTTTGATGAGGTCTGGAGGACAGAGAATTTGGATTGGTTGAAGAGTGCCTGGCCAAAGATCTGTGGCAACATCTGAGATGGGTAGCTCAGAAGACAGGCTTATAGTCACCGAATTTGCCAAAGGAGTCGCCTTGGTAAAAGAGTTCATGTTCCTTAGAGCAAATGTCAATGACACTGGCTCATTCATCTCTATGATGGTAGATTCCTCTGGCTGTTTTACACAGAACAAAAAAAACACAATATATAGATTACTAACCTTTTAATTCTAATGATGCTACTGATCATAATAAAAGAAAGAAAAAAAATAGCAGATATCTAAAATCTGCTTAGAATATCTAATTCAAGCATGGGCATTAAATATGAGAGAAGCATTGAGAGTTTGATTGTTTGAACAGAAGGAAAACATTATTGGGTCATTTCTAGTTTCAAGATTTTTAAAACCAGCCACCACATCCCAGAAGTCACTAAAACTAACCCATGTTAGATTTTAGCATTACAGAAGTAAAAAAAAAACATACAGGTAGAGATTAGTAACAGGAAGTTTGAAAGAAACCTTGTCTACAGAGGTATTCTGCCTACAAACATATTTGCCGTTCCAATGTCTCCCCCTGTGGAGAACTTCACACCTTCCTTTGTCACTGAAATAACAACTGCCATCATTTCCCAACCAAGAGCCCAAGTTGGCATTTTGACAAACACATTACATTACATGCACATGGGCAGATTGCAATAAGATCATACAATCACATGGTTTATTTAGTATCTCCAATGCTACTGAGATCCTTGCAAATCCTCACAAACTCAACAGATGGCATCCGTACAATGGCATGATACTCTGCTTCCGGAATTCCAAGATGCTTGCTATCAATGTCCATCAGCTTCATCTCAAAATCTGCCATCTTATCTTGAGCTTTGGTTGGCAACAGAAAAGGAAAATAGAGATTAGGCCCAAATCAGGAAAACAAATTTTTCCAGAACCACCAAAGAGAAGGAAATCTTACTGGGGCTTTCGAACATGAAGGTGACGGTATCGCTGCCATCATCGGCCTTGATGGTGGTGATGATGTCATTACCGGCGCACTTGAGCATCTTGGACATGTTGTTGAGGTTCATGCCCATAGAGAGATTGTGGTCGCAGCGGTAGTGCTCGAAGCCCTCTGATCGGAGGAGAAGGGTGACGAGGGCGACATGGCTGGAATCCATGGCCTGGAGAGACGATTGGCAGGCGAGATGGGAGAGCTCGATCGCAGGCAAGAGGAAGAGAGCACGATCGCAGGCGACGCAGCAGAGAGCTTGAAACCCTCTGGACGAGATCGCAGCGCAGCAGGGAGGTCGAGAAGACGATCAGAAATGGGGGCCGCTCGTGATGCCGCCAGTGTGAAGTCGAGAAGACGATCAGAATTCAGAAAGCAGCAGTGAGATATCGCCCAGAGAGGGAGAGAACGCAGTGCAGCGAGAAAGAGGGAGAGAAACGTGATGGCGAGAGATCGCAGGCGACGTCTTCGACGAGAGAGAGACCGCAGGCGAGAGGGAGAGGAGAGGCGAGATGGGAGGGCGAGAGAGAAGAGGAACGATTTTCTTTCTGGGAGATGGAAAAGGAAAATGAAAGGGGGAAATGAATATGCGCGGGACCAAATTCGTTTCGTCAAAATGGCCAACGTGTGAGACGCACGCTTCCAGCAGCCTCTCCCTTATATGATACCACCTTATATATATATATATATTTTTTTTTTGCTGTCGAAGGATTCCCAACCCTTTGGGTAGGAGAAAAGTACTTCATTATTTTTATTGATGATTACTCACATTACTGTTATTTATACTTGTTGCATGACAAATCTCAGTCTGTGAATGCTGTACAAGTGTTCATTACTGAAGTCGAAAGGCAACTCGATAGAAAAGTGAAAATCATAAGGTCAGATAGAAGTGGTGAATTTTATGGTAGGTATGACGAAACAGGACAACATCCTGGACCTTTTGCAAAACTTCTCCAAAAGCTTGGAATTGTTGCCCAATACACAACGCCTGGTTCTCCATGGCAGAATGGTGTAGCTGAAAGGCGAAATCGTACATATATGGAAATGGTTAGATCCATGATGAGTCATGCTAACTTACCTATACCCTTGTGGATGGATGCTCTACGCACAGCTGTTTATATCTTGAACAGGGTTTCCAGTAAGGCAGTTCCAAAAACACCATTTGAACTATAGAAAGGATGGAAACCTAATTTAAGACATCTCCAAATTTGGGGTTGTCCAGCTGAGGCTAGAGTCTACAATCCACATGAAAAGAAATTGGACCTTAAAACGATCAGTGGTTACTTTATAGGTTGCCCAGAAAGTCCAAAGGATTTAAGATTTACTGCCCTAACCATAGTACGAGAATTGTTGAAACCGGTAATGCTAGATTCTTTGAGAATGGCGAAATCAGTGGGAGTAATAAATCTCAAGATGTGATCATTCAGGAAATCAGGGTACCTATCCCTTTATCCTCTATTCCGAAAGATGTTGGAAATCCTCCCGTTGTTGAACCATTTAATAATGAGGAAAACCCAATCAATGATCAACAACTCCATAATGAGATTGTCGCCAATGAACATATGAATGAAGCACTAGGGTACCAGCATTAAGAAGGTCTCAAAGACAAAGGAGATCAGCTATTTCCGATGGTTATATGCTTTACCAAGTAGAATCTGAAGAAGGGACAATGAAAGACCCAGTTTCTTATTCACAAGTCATTAAGGATGTTAATTCTAGTAAATGGATTGATGCCATGACGGATGAATTGAAATCTATGGATGAAAATCAAGTATGGGAAGTTGTTCAATTGCCTCCAGGACACAAACCAGTTGGCTGTAAATGGGTCTTCAAGACCAAACGCGACTGCAAAGGCAATATTGAACGACATAAAGCCAGACTTGTTGCCAAAGGTTTTAATCAGAAAGAAGGCATTGATTATACTGAGACCTTTTTCCTTGTGTCCAGGAAGGATTCTCTTAGAATTATCATGGCATTAGTAGCTCACTATAACCTTGAGTTACATCAAATGGATGTGAAAACTGCCTTTCTTAATGGAGACTTAGAAGAAGTAGTCTACATACGTCAACCTGAAGGCTTCATAATTGAAGGTCAGGAAGACATGGTCTGCAAACTTAAGAAATCAATATATGGACTGAAACAAGCTTCGAGGCAATGGTACCTAAAGTTTCATGAAATCATTACTGCCTTCGATTTCACAGAAAACATGGTTGACCCTTGCATATACCTCAAGATCAGTGGGAGTAAGTTCATATTTTTTGTTCTGTATGTTGATGACATATTACTTGATCTTGGTTTATTACATGCTACAAAGGATTATCTCTTTATTACATGCTACAAAGGATTATCTCTTTAAGAATTTTGAAATGAAAGATATGGGTGGGGCTTCCTATGTGATAGGAATAGAAATATTCCGTGACAGGTCACTTGGTATTTTGGGGTTGTCTCAGAAAGCATATATTGACAAAGTTCTAGAGAGATTTGGCATGATGACATGTTCCTCTAGTCCTGTTCCACTGCATAAAGGAGACAAACTTGATCTTACGCAGTGTCCACAGAACGAATTGGAACGTAAAGAAATGAAAAAATATCCTTATGCTTCTCTTGTAGGGAGTCTGATGTATGCACATGTCTGTACAAGACCTGACATTAGTCCTGCTGTTGGCATGCTGGGTGGATCTCAAAGTAATCCAGGAATCGCTCATTGGAAAGCTGCAAAGAAAGTACTGAGATACCTCAAGGGAACAAGAAATTATATGCTCACATACAGAAAATCAAGTCACCTACAGGTGACTGGTTATTCAGATTCAGATTTTGCTGGATGTCCTGACACCAGACTTTGCACTCTTGGCTATGTGTATCTTTTATGTGGAGGTGCAATATCATGGAAAAGCCAGAAATCCGAGTTACTTTACACATCCACCATGATGGCTGAGTATGTGGCATGTTATGAGGCTGTAATTCAGGGAACATGGTTGCGTAATTTTATCTCTCAGTTTGGAGCTTTGAGTTTCATCTCTAAGTCATTAACTCTTTACTGTGACAATGACGCTGCAACCTTCTTCTCCAAGCATGACAGGATATTTAAGGGAGTCAAACACATGGACCTTAAATATCTATCACTGAAGCAAGATGTTAGATTATAGAAATTTATAATTGAGTCTATACGTACAGATTTCATGGTTGCAGACATATTCACGAAAGGACTACCTTCAAAGACCTTTCAAGGTCATACTGAAAGCATGGGTCTTGTAGATAGTTCTTGATTATCTTTTTTTGCCTTTTATTTCTCTACTTGTATTGGACATTTATTGAGCTCTTAATGCATCTTTACATCTGCCATTTCTGTTTTTCCATTGTGTACATATTTACATTTGGATGAATAATAAACAGAAACAGTCTTTAACCAAAGATATTATGAGACCATTACATCAATCTCTTATTATGGTCTAGTTATGCAAGTTGTAAATGACGTAGTACATGGAAGTAAGCATGTTGCAAAATAATGTGTGCACGCCATGACTCTTATTCACAACCGAATTAGCCAAGACACTTATGATAACTGACTAAAGAAGTGTTTAGCATCTAATGCGCGCCTTATGATTCCTAAAATAAAAACATTAATGGATCTTCCTATTGACCAAGTGGGAGACTGTAAGGAAATTACTTTTAGGTCTTTTACTTAGACCACAAGTCCTTACCTTTCCACAAATTATGGTCATTATAGGAATCCCGTTTACATATGATACATGCTATCTTTTAATCATATAAGGTTTCCTAAAGAGATATATTCCATAACAAACTCTATCTTGATGGACGGTTGAGATTAAAACTAATGGAATCATACTTGGAATATATTTGGTCATCTCTCCACTTATAAAATAGAGTCTTTCCTCCATCATAAAGACTCATTCACAAAATTCAACACATTAAGATCTACACATTATCATATTTTTTAAGATCACCATTTTCACAAGCAAATTAGTATATTCGACGGTTTTAGATGTATTTAGACTTTGTGAAAAATCTTGACAACTTTTTCAAAGTTTATGGAGATTTAAGATATGAAATTAATTTTCTTGGTGTTTATCATTAATATAAGAATATTGAACGGTATGGATTATGAAGTTGGAGGCGTAGAAAAGTGCAAAAAATTTGATCTATAGTTTGAACTTTTGAATGTTGTTTACAAAGTTTCTCAAAATCTATAAAAGTTTAAAAATTGAAATTACAAGTATATATCAAGGTTTATTATTTCAATAAAAAAAGATTTTACGTTTGGAATTACATATACAAGGCCCATATGTATGGACACATAAAAGTGGTTGTTGGGATATATTCCCGTGACCAATTGAACAAATAAATGCACTCACCATGTGAATGCTATGCTATACCGGCGCCATTTTGTAAGTAGGTGATGTGAAAGTGAGTTTGTCACCTATTTATATGTGAAGTCTCGTAATGAAATCGCCTTCTATGTAGCATGTACTACTTTCACACCACACTGCAGTCAAATATGTTGGCATCAGGGGCGGATCCAGGATTTCTAATCTGGGGGGGCTGCACTTAAGTTACACTAAAAAAATAACAACAATGTCTCACCAAAAATTATAAAAAATAACAACAATGTTCACCAAAAACTATCTATGTACTATCTTCATTATTCATTTTCTACAAGCATCATACCAAAAGAGTGATCATTTTTATTATACTACTCAAAATCAATAAAAAAATGTCTTCACAATAGATCTTGACAAGTATGACAAATGACAAACAAAAGTTAAAACATGACACTAGTGAAATCTTGACTTGCGTGGCTTCTTATCAAATTCATTTATTACCAACTCTATGTCGACTTCATTAGCAAACTCTCTTTTGATGTAAATAACCATGCAATCCGCGAGAAGTGTCTTCAACACCAACAATAGCAAAAACTTTTCTTTAACAAAACCACCACGATCAACAAATCGTAGAATAATGGACATTTGTTCTCTATGTGAATTATCTTGTGCTTCATCCACAAGGATACAAAACTTTGCATTACCAACATCTTCGCGTATTTTCTTTCTCACATTTTCGGCAAATATATGCTAAAGTGTTTTCTGAATACCATGTGAGGTATACGTGGCATTTCATGGACAATCACCTACTATTTCGGCAACTTTCTTGTTCAACATTTTCGAAAACTCGAACATTGCAATGAAGTTTCCACAATTCTTTGATTTCTTCGATTCATCATGTCCTCTAAAAGGAAACCCTTGTAATGCAAGCATCCGAATACATTGAATAACATTTCGGAGAAGCAACTGATTATTTGCAATTGCTTCTTTAGAAAGTATATTGAAAACATTATCAATATGTCGAGAAGGTTTCATTAGATTCTCACAATACATTGTCGCCGACCTATGTGGAGAACAAAGACCACCTTCATGTTTCAAAAAAGGACACTTCTTCCCATTGTTAACCTTCTTCCAATTCTGAAACCCATCAATGGTAAATACCGGATGCTTCGGAGGATTTGTTTCAAAGAGAAAGCAATAAAAACAATATGCTCTATCCGTGTGGAGTGAATATTCTAGCCAATGGAATAGTTTGTACCAATTAGTATTGAACCGTCGGCCTTGCTTTCCAAATATGGTCACCGGATAATCTTTTTCTTTCCCATGAGTAGGTCGACAAGGTTCCATTCTAAGATAAGCTACCCGAACTTCATCATGTTTATTAAGCGGGTATTCATATATAGCAATGCGTTTACCCAGATCACATTCAAATGAAAAAAGTGACATCAACTTCCATAGGTGCAACTTCTTGAGCTTTGGAAGAATGTGCAACTACGACTCTTTGGACTCGAGAAGAAGGTTCAACTCCTTCAATTTCAACAACTTGAACTTTGGTAGGACGTCGCTCATCCTCATCAAGCTTTGAAATATCAGGAATAGATGTGGAAGTTTCGCCACTTTCAGATTTATCATCTTTTCTCTTATAGAACGATAGAAGAGTTATTGATTTTTTGGGCGCTTGATGATGCGACATTATAACCTAAGATAGTAAATAATCATCAATATACAATACATTATACATAAGACGACCGGTTTCACTTTTTTTTTCTAATTTTTTTTATTTCTTTTCTTTTCATTTTCAGTTCACAATGAAGTTTTGTCAAAGCTATGAGAATTACTGTCTGCTGCAACAATAGTAGGGTAATTCCTCTGATATTTTATTAGAGAAGAAATAACAGGATTTAAACCCATGCTTACAAGCTAAGACTACAAGTTGTGAAAGTAATAGTGACAATTTTTTTTTTTTGGAAACTAGATTTTTTTTTTTTTTTTTGAAAACTGGATTTTTTTTGGGGGGCCCAAATCTGCAGCCCACCCGGGCCCCCCCTTCATCCGCCCCTAGTTGGCATGATTAGTCATGCATGTGTATCACTTATATATATAAACGAGTATAATGGAATGGTAGCCCCAGGGGCGGCCCTGAGTTTTCGGGAGCCCTATGCGAGTTCTTATAGTGTGGCCCTACCCGTATACCCACTGATAAATGATAAAAAATAAAAGAAATTTTTTTTTATTTGATCGAAAATTAAGTCTAAACTCCTTACTTATTTTTACCGAATCAGAATTGTGTTTTATATTAACCAATTAACACCAAAACTCAATTACAAAAACTAAGCACTACTGAAAACTACTAATTTTCGGAGGCATGATGTAAGTAAAATTTCTTTCTTTTTTTTTTTGCTAGTGGGCTGGGTTCAGGTTGGGCCCGCACTGAAACCAGGTCGGACCTGCAAGCCGGGTCCAACTGTCCAAGGAGACAAGGCACTGAAGGCAGCACAGCAGCACTGATGTCTGATCACTGATGGTTTGACACTTTGACTGTTTGAGCCACGTCACCGTCGTCAGGTGTGGGACAGTAGGAGTCTGGGAGTGGGAGAGATGCCTTTAAGGCATTGACATGCGTGCAGTGCAAAAGATGAAAAGAAAGCCATGGCCCATAAGAATGAATGAAGGATATTACCTTACTTGATGCCGTGGCCAGTGAGAGAAACTGTTGCAGACTTGTAGTATTGCTACTTGGACTTTGGAAGCCAAGAAGAGAAAACAGAGAGTTCAGAGGACGGAGTCATGGAGAGGACGAAGTCACGGAGAGGACGGGAGGTCAGAGGAGATTGCCATCCATCATCACCAGATCGGATCATCGGAGTCCTCTCACTGCATCAGAGATCAGAGATGGAAGCCTGGCCAAGAGTCCTCTCTCTCACTGCATCAGAGATCAGAGATGGAAGCCTCAAGCCTGGCCTAGAGTCCTCTCACTGCATCAGAGATCAAAGATGGAAGCCACACCCAGATTCCGGAGATCAGAGATGGAAGCCAGGCCCATAGTCCGGAGATCAGACGTCCTTCTCCTTCTTCTGTTCCGTCGTCTTCTTTTTCTTCTGTCTGTTTTTTTTTTCTTCTGCTGACTGATGGGTGAGATTTGGATGAGGCTGGAAGGGATGAAGGGGTTTTTGACAAAGGGAGGACCGGGGCGGCTGGGGTTTGGCCTGTTTTGGTTAGGCGGTGGGAAATAAAAAAATTCAGACCGGATTTTCCGGCCGGAGTTCGACGAGTTTTACGTGATTTTGGGCCTAATTTTTTGTTGATTTAGGGGCCCCTAATTGGATGCCAAATTTGGGGGCCCCAGCCGGCGGCCTGTGTTGGCTGTGCCCAGTGCCGGCCCTGGGTAGCCCACATCAATGGCTAATGGCTTAAATTAGAAGCCCAAGAATGAAACCCCTTAATAATGCCTTAATATATTTTCTAATATATTTTCATGCAATCCATTTATTTTAATTCAAACTACTCAAAATAAATCTCTATTGTATTGCCTCAGGCCAAATTTTACTCCAACAAGAACCCACCCAAGAATATATATATATATATATATATAAAGAAGATATCTATTTTATCTCCTATAAGGGAAGATACATATAAGGGAAGAGGTTATAATTTCATGGCAGTATGACTCGATTAAGTACCATGCGCGCCGATGGCCAACAAACCAACGGATTTAGACTCTTAGCTCATGGAATACGCTCGTGACATTAGGACTGGAACCCGGATAACAAGGAAAAATACTGAGTTGAGGTAGGGTTATAAATGGGTCGGTTTCGGTCGGAACCGTTAAAGAAAAGGTGGAATCGGATCCTGACCCAGAACCGTTTTGGAATTGGTTTCTTGGCTTAGAAACCAGAACCAAAACCATATATGGGACGGGTCCGGATTTAGGTAGAAAAATTTATTTAAAAAATATGGTTTTGAGGTGAGATTTTCGAAAATTTAGGTAATATGTCGGGTCTCGGGTCCAAATCAAGGTAGAACTGGACCCGGACTCATTTACTTATCGGGGCCTATATAAGGACCCAGACCCGATTTATAATGGGTCGGAACCTGCAGGTAATCGAAGAATCGGGGACCCATTTACATCTCTAAGTTGAGAGTAGAAATCCAAGTTAGGGCCCATCTATCAAAATCCGAACACCAAAAAAGAAACTTCTAATAAGTTTCTTTCATTAAACAGTCAATCCAAGGGTGAAGATCAACTTCGATTGGATGACCTAAAATCTTAAGATACCCCATATACCTGGTCAATAGTTGGGCACAAAAAAAAAAAAAAAAAACACCTTGGGATTTCTCAAGGTTACAACCTCTGGACATGAACTCTTGGATAACGACAATGAGGGTGTAAAAAAATTCCTCTTTGGTAGAAAAAAATATCTAATGTGAGACCATGCATGCTTGGGACATGGAGAGCGACACCCATTGCTTATATTCAGATTTTTTTTTTTTTCAAATCGACCAATCAGTAGAATTATAATTGGCAGGCTGTCACTCATCACCCACCCGAAAATCCATCTGCGCGCAGCGAAGGTTTCTGTTAGCAGCTTTGTAGTATATTGGTCCAGACCAGACACCAGACCAAGCAAGCCCACATCTGTTTTTTTTTTTTTTTTTTTTCTTTCTTCATTCGACCCCATGGCTCTTCTGTCCAGCATCAACTGGGCTACTAAGCAGATCCCAAGCAGGGCCGGCCCCGGGGGGGCCCAAGGCGACCTCTAAAAAATGGGGCCCTTATACAATTATTTAAAAAAAAAATTAATTCATTAAAATTTTCTAACAAAAAATTGATATTTTTTATTACAAAAAAGTGCTGCATCCAGATAACTTTAGGACTGCCTACATACCGAGGGAGACTATAGTTAATGAAACAAAAAAAAATAATAACTTTAATCAAAATGTGAAAGGGAGGAATCGATGCAACATATTTGGAAAAAAAAATTGATTTAAAAAATATACAAATGACATTCTAAATTTCATATAACTAATTCTAATTTAGAAACAAAAGGACACAAAATTTTTTTTATAAAAATAAATTTAGTTAACGAAACCAAAACAAAAGAAATTTAATCAAAATGTAAAAGAAATGAATCGATGCAGAAAAGAAAATCAAAAAACTGAAAATTATGATATCAGATTTGTGGTTTACAAATAACTATTTTTAAGTTTAAAAAAAGAACAAAAAAAAATTTACTTTATCGGAGAGGAGAACCGGCGCAGCAGCACATCACACACCATTCCAAAAGAAAAGCCCTAGAGACTTCTTTTCTGTAGCTCACGAGAAATGAGGAAAGCTGAAAAGTTTGGTGGTCTTATCTTTTGGTGGTGGGCCCATGTTTGACTTTTAAAGTATTATCTTATGGTGGTATCGTGGTGGGCCTTAAGTTTGGCTTTTTAAATAATGGTTATTTTAAATAAAGTGGACTTTAAATTTGGGCCTTTTAATTAATTTATTGGGCTAAATATTTACACACATGTGTTATTAATTTGGGCCTTTCAATTTACATATTAGACTAAATATTTACACAAATATATATAAATACATAAAATAATATGGGGCCCTAAAAACTTTGTAATTATTGGGGGCCCAAGGCGGCGGCCTCTCCCGCCTGCCCCTTGGGCCGGCCCTGATCCCAAGTGTACAAGAGCTTTCACGAGAGCCGTTGGATGCAGTCCCACAGAACTACGTATGTGACATATATAGTTGATGATCCAGTCGCCGATCGCTGCAACCCTTCTCTCCAAGTTCCCCTGGTCAACATGGCAAGTCTGGTCAACAGAGGAGAATCTAGAGAGGAAGAGCTGCAAAAGCTTTACTCAGCTTGGAGAGAGTGGGGGGCATTCCAGGTACTTAATTCAACACCAGTTTCTTTAGTTTTCCTTGGAAAATTGATAAATTATCTTAATTACGGTGGGGTTTTCTGCTTCTTAACCTTTTCTAAGGGCATGTTTGTGTACGCACCATTTATGCGGAAATGAAAAATTACCACACCAGCAAGCAGTGCCATAGAAATTGATACCTCGGAAAAGAATTTCAGTGAAATTTAGAAATTCATGTTTGGTGCGAATTTTTTTTCCTCCTAAATTGACACTAATGTTGTTTGGTGCGACTATGGATTCCTTATATAAACTCAAACTTTCTTGTTTCGTGCAATAATTTTTCGAAGAAAAATAACATAACATATATATAATTTATTCAACATCAAATAATAATTTATTTAAAGAAATAAAAAAATGAAAGAGCGTAGGGTTTTGGATTAAAATGGAAAAGAATGAGGAAATGAGATTATATAGGAGGGAGAAGTTTTCTGAGGAAATCCACTTCCCATATCCCCCACAAGAAACCCATTTCCAACATTAGCAAGAAAAACGTTTGACAATGCAGGAAAGCGTTTTCGTGGAATTGTTCTACACTAAACATATGAAAAATGGGTTTTTTTTCGTGAAAAAACTTTCATTTTTTGCCGAAATGTGTTACACAAACATGCCCTAAATGTAATTTCCGCCTTCAAGTCTTCAACCCCACCTGTTTAATTTTTCATGGAAAATCGATGGTCTTTGTCACCACCCACCACCCCCTCCTCTTTTTTTTTTTTTTTTTCCAAAGTCTTTATCCCCTGTTTGTTTTTTTTCTGTTTCTGAATGATTCTCCAAATCTACGGAGAATTAAGAAATGGAAGAAATGTATTCTTATTGAAGTGACTAGAATTGAATAGACAACGGTAAAGATAAAAATATATATATATAAGTTAGCTAATTTTCTCCTCTTGTGGAAGTGATTGATTACAAACCTTTACCATGGAAAATAAAATACTTAAAAAAGTCATGATCTCATCTACATTTTACCCAACATCGTTGGACAGCTCACTTTTTAAATATTCCTTTGCTAGGAATTGGTCTGACCATGGAATTTAGGAACTCAAATTAATGCAGACAAATCACTCGAGTAAAAGGTGGGATATCCTTTGACTGTCCCCTAGAGCAGGGATTCCTCACCGATGAGTTTACATTGAAATTAGTGCATACTGGGGCGTAAAGCTGAGAAAAGGTGGTATTAGTGTGCAAACCAACGAAAAAAAGATTTTCAAAACCCATGGGGTATGATTAGAGATATCAAACGGGGCGGGCCAAATCTCGGCCCAAACGGGTCGGGCCGGCTCGCTAGGGATTTATCCTGGCTTGGCACTACCCGCCCCACAAGCTGGGTCGTGCCGTGCGTGCTCGGCGTGCCTCTTTAATTTTTTTTTTCAATTAAGTTTTTTCTCCTTTTTTATACAAAAATTAAAAATTAGAAAACAAGCACGAAGAATGACAAATACATTTAAATGGTTCGGTCAAACTCGACCTGCTCCACCGAGAAGAATGGGAGGATTAGAGTATTTATAGACTTTGTAAAATTGAAAAGGACACAAAATACCCCTTATATGACCGTTTTATGGCTATTGGGGGGGGGTAATATACAATTTTAAAAAAATATAGCCATTTTGGGCGGGCCGACCCTTATGGATGGGTCAACTCGCAGCATGCCGTGCTGAAACGGGCCCGCCGTGCCCGTTCCCTCGGCCCAGCAAGGTCCATGGCATGGGCCGTGCCGCGGGCCGATGACTAGCGGACCTTGCCGTGCCGAAACGGGCCGGCCCGGTCCATTTGACATCTCTAGGTATGATGTTGGCCCAACTCCTCAAGAATTTATAATTTTTAAATTTGGATCTTTCACGACTTTGGAGAAAATCATTGAAAAATCCGAGGATTTGATTGTCAGACGTGACCAAGAGCAGTGGCAGAGCAAGCATTTTCTTTCAGAGGGGGCAAGTGATGGCCAATGATGACAAATAAAAGAAAATTTGATAATGGCCCTGAATTATATTGGAGTGAAATTTCTCAAAAAGGGCATTTCTTTCATAGCTTGCTAACGATTTCAAGATCATTTGCACTTTAGACACAAGGGATAAAATAAAACAAAATGAAAAACTACATAAGATCACCACCAAAATTTCAGGAGACCACTTAGTGGACCCAACCATGAAAAGTCTAAATCAATGAGTATTCCTCATCAGATTTCACTCAAATAGCCCCTTGTAAGATATAACTTTTAAAATACTTAAATAAATATTATAAAAAAATCAATATTTTGTATAGATATATCTCGTGTTGGGCCTAAGTCTTTTTAAAGTTACGATTTTCATAGAAAATGGGTAATTTTAATGAGATTTTGATTTTTCTTAAGTGTAGAATGTTTTCATTTTTTTTTATTTTTCTTAATGGCCTACTAACCCTAAATGATTAGGACTTCACAGCTTATTCCTATTTTTCTTAGCTAGACCTCACTCAAGACCGTCGCAAAATTCTATCAGGGAGCCCAAGAGGATCCCATCTATAAGATATCCCCAGACTTACTCCACTAGAGTTGTTCCATCATAAAATTGAGCCACATTAATTATGTTAATAGTTATATGCTTAATCTTAAGGTGAGACCAGCTCCTAAAAATTTAGAAAGCCCCACTAGAGGATGTTCATTTAGAACAATTCAATTTTCAACAGAGTTTTCATTAGATGGGGCTCCACTTTGGAGTTCCTTTGTCTTGATTCATGTTGGATGAGAGACAAATCCAGAAAATTCAGGGAGAGAATTAAGGGATTAATATGTTGAGTGCATTATATCTTGGGACATTCGGCGACGGGTTCCTGAACATTTCACTTTATTGCCTTAGATCCACAATCTCTTTTCATAGTGTGATATGTCTTTTTCAATTTGAAGACCTAAAGTGTCTAATTTACCCTTTCTTCAAAATCATATCCCACGATTAGTGAGATATCCCATTAATAATGGCCAACTAATATTTAATTGCCCACTATTAATGGAATCCCCAGATTTTCAAATAAATTTTAAAAACACACATAGAAATTTCAAAATAACCAAAATAAATTTTAAAAAATGAAATAAATTCAAAAAATGCAATAAGTTAAAAAAAAGTAATATATAATCAAATAACACAAATAAATTAAAAAATATGCAAATAAGTTTCAAAATATCCAAATAAATTTCAGAAAGTATAAATAAATTTCAAAAGACTCAAATAAATCTCAAAAGATCCAAACACAATTTCAAAAAACGCAAATAAATTTAAAATAAAGAAAATAAATTTTTAAAAATACGATAATTTTAAAAAACGTAATAAATTTGAAAAGATACAAATAAATTTAAAAACGCATATAGATTTCAAAAAACGTAAATAAATTCGCTAAAAAACTCAAATAAATTTACCAAAAATACAAAGAAATATGACAGAAAACAGATAAATTTGAACAACACTCAGATAAATTTGACAAAAACTCAGATAAATTTACCAAAAACTCGGATAAATTTTGAAAAAAAACTGAGATAAATTTACCAAAAATACAAATAAATATCACAAAAAATAAATAAATTTGAACAACACTCAGATAAATTTGAACAAAACTCGGATAAATTTGACAAAAGAGATAAACAGAGCCAAAAGCGATCATCGGAGAGATGTCAGTCCTCCACGGAATTTGACAAAAGACAAAAACAGAGCCAAAAGACACTGTTGCCAGTAGAGGTCCTCTTCCTCTCCGGTCAAGGCACTACGGCAGCGGCGACCCTCCTTCTCTGTCGACGCGCAGTGGCAGCGGCCCACCTTCTTCTTCTTCTCCCGTTCTGGTTCTGCAACAAGAACCAGAAGCCACTACGCTGCCAGTAGTGGCTTCTTCCTCTCCGGTCAAGGCACGACGGCATTGGCGGCGACCCTCCTTCTCCATCGACGCGCAGTGGTAGCGGCGACTGCGTCTCCGTCAATGTGGGGTCCAAACGAGGCGTCTCCGGCGATGTGCCCAACCTGGATCTGAAATTGACCAAAAAAAACCGGTCTTCTTCTTCCCCAAACAGAATTGGGTTCTTCTCGTCCTGGAACCAGAGAGCAGCGCTGCTGCTTCTCCTTCGGCCACGGCATGGCGCGAAAGCACGGGAATCCGGCGACAGCAACATTCTTCTTTTCTGGCGAAGTGCGGCGATGAACCGGCGACGCGCGATTAGAGAGTCGCCGATCAACTCCTCTGTGAGGAATCAGAGTTGCAGACGCACGGACGGCTGCGTATCGGAACCGTCACAATCTGCAACAACTCTGGAACCGTGTGGCCCACTAAGATCAAAGCCGATCACTGCTATCTGCTTCTTCAAGATCTCCCCAGAATGGAAATCCTTAATTAGTGTGGCCCACTGAAATCAAAACTGATCTCTCTTTTCTGCAACGAAGACAACGTGCAGCAATTTGACAGTGCTCCATCCAGAAAATGCCACTCTAAAAGAAAAAGAATAATACAAATTTTAAAATTTGATGCCTAAAACGTTTGAAAGGGTAAATCAGTCATAAAAAATGTATCCAGGGACTTCTCGCCGCAATATGTCCAGCTGCATGGACCATAGGCCTTAAAAAGATTTTTCTTGGACTGGAGGCTAGATATATTCACTTATAGGGACCTTTTGCTAATTTTACCTTATATCTTTGGGATTTTGACCGTACACTTGCCTTTAGAATTGGATATGCCCTCCAACTTGTTAAATTTTAAAAAATTCCCTAGAGATGTGGGGTGCTTGCTTTATGCAAGAAAAATGACTTAAATGCCCCTCCTTGTGGGATATTGCATTATGGATAAGCCTTTAGAATTAGTACTTGCACTATTCATCGCTATATTATTGTTGTTCGTCGGTTACAATCACTTTAGGAGCCATGGTCAAACTACCATCGATGTCTAATGCGTATTTATCAGTTGGGTCCTTTTTTTAATCTTAATACCTTGTAAAATAAGATCTCTCAACAAGGCATTAAACAAAATTTCACTCCAAATAGATTTTAACTCAACGAAATAGCGTCCAACCCTTCTGCAAAATCACAACTAATACCAGCAACTACCACTTCTATTCTCCTCCATCTCTTATCCCACCATTCTTTTTTTCCTCACAGCCATCTCATGCACTTCACAAAACTTTGCCAAACACCAATTAATTAACCTGAACTTCTCCATCTTCCAACCATCAAGCCCGATCACCAGCACCATTTATCATTTTCACAAAGTTCTTTGGACACCCCTTTCTACCATTCTCACCTTCCAAATAAACTCACCACTATCTTCATCTCTATTCCATCGAACACAAAACCAACTCCACATAACCACTACACCATCACAAATCTTTAAACCAGCCAAAACCTAACCTAGAATTACTAGTCTCGCCATCCGGACCCACATCCACCATCTTGTTTGCAACTCTCAGCCCGCACTACCACCCGGACCAAATCTCATCTTTTCATTGGCCATCCCATCAGATATTCCTCTCCATTTTCTATCTAACTCCTTAATAAGCACACAAATCACGCCCAATTCCAAACCATCTTAATTAGAAGATTCATCTCATCGTCTTACAAGATTATCAAATAAGGAGTGGGAAGATGAGAAAAAAACATACCCGGAACAGCGGTGATAGAGTCGACTAAGAGGAGGGGAAAAGGAACGTGAAAAGTTACTACAGAGAAGAGAAGATACATAGGATGATCCATATTGCAGTATCCCACAAAGAGTGGCATTTCAGTCATTTTTTCTGCATACAACAATTACAACACACCTCTGGGAATTTTTTGAAATTTGACAACCTATAGGGCATATCTAATTCTAAAGACAAGCATATGGTCAAAATCCCTATATCTTTTGGAGAGAAGAAAATAATAATCTTTGATAATTTTTCCCTCTCTTATGAATAAAAATAAAAATTGAGAAGGGGCAGAAGTAGAAATATACATGACATAAATTTTTATTCTCCTGTATGAAAGGAAGGGAAAGAGATGAGGGGCAATTGCCCCACTGACCAAGAGTTTCATGCAGTCCCCAGTCGAATAGTACTTGAATGCCTGTGTATTGTTATTTGTAAACCAAAGTGCACTATCTTTTCTCTCTCTCGGTTTTTATTTTCAACCAAGTGGTATCTAGGTAATTAGTCGTCAAATTTGGTGGAATTGTACAGTTGATAAACCATGGAGTTGTCAGACGAATTGATAAAAGAAGTGAAGAAGCAAACACTAGAATTCTACAATCTTCCCTTGGAAGAGAAACTGCGTTATTCACTGAAGGAAGGCAGCTTGGAAGGTTATGGTCAGCCCTTTATTAACAGTCAAAAGCTCCAATGGCGTGACATGATCTGAATGCCCTTCCCGTAGAAGATAGAAATTTGAGTTTCTGGCCAGAAAATCCCCAAGGCTTCAGGTAATTCCAGCGGTCCCTCTACTTGTTAAAATGTTAAATCTGCATTTGGACAATTTGGTCATCTTTGAGAACATTAAATTGTCAATAAAAAAAAAAAAAAAAGAGAAATCATAATAAATTAATGGGGTTTTGACATATTAGTCCCCCTCAAATTGAGATGTTTTAATTTCATGACCAAAATTCAGATATCGTCACTAGAGTCATTTGACTTTGGTCAACTTTTTTTTCAAAACTTTTTTACTCCGGATCCCATGATATCATGGATTTTATACAGCATTTTAGAGAGATTTTTTTTCCAAATGTAAAACCTGAGAAATGATTTATCAGATGTGTATTTACTTTCACAAAATGTCAGTTTTTGTATTCTATAAAAAAAAAATTTACTCACTAGTTGCAAAAAAATATATGATACAGAAATTGATAAATCCCATGATATCATGGGATATGGTGACATTATGTAAATTTGAGTCATGAAATTTGAAAAACAAAATCTAAGAACCTCCCACCAACACCCCTAAATATGACCAAGAACCTCCCGCCAACACAAAGCTCTAGTCAGTTTTCTCCTCTAACAAATGAACTTTATGATAATATAATTTCTTTTAGTAATTTAGTGACTCCTAACTGAAGAACCTTCCCCCCTTTTTTTTATAAATTTTAATAGGGAAACCATAGACATGCAGTACACTAGGAGATGAGGAGGCTTGCAGTTTCTCTATTGGGCTTCATGGGCATGGCCACTGGCTTAGAGAGTCCCACGAATTCTCTGACGTTTGTGAAGATGGAGTACTAAATTTCAGGATGAATTACTATCCACCTTGTCCCCAACCGGATGATCAGGTCATTGGGGGTTCGCCACATACTGATCACATCACAAGTATCTCACTCTTGCTCGAGTTGGACGATACTCTGGGCTTACAGGTCCGAAAGGATGGGTACTGGACCACCGTCAAACCAGTCCCTGGTGCAGTTGATGTAATTGTTGGCCATATCACTGAGGTAACAACTTTACAAGATACATTTCACCAGCCCATGCATGAAAACGTACCACATGAAGAGAAGCATACAACAGGGATTATGTGTGTTTATTTTGATCCAATGGTTCTCCACTAAGCAAGTTGGAGCCTTCGCCTGACCTTCCAAGCAAGGTATCTGAGGGTTTAGGGTTCAAGATCTCTAGATTGGTAAACTCAATAAATCAACCCATTAGTGTGCAAAAAATAATAATCTACGCAGCGAAAATAAAATCACAAGCACACACCACAAGGACACCAAATTTAAGGTGGAAAACCCTAACCGGATAAAAAACCACCGATCCGAACTGGATCTAATCAAACACTATGAATCTCGCAATTACAAGAAACTCAGATTTCTCCCCTAGATATCCCCTATCTAAAGACTGAAGTTACCTTATGTCGCATCACGCTTCAACGACGTCACACCGTTGATTGCAACAGATCCAGCGCTTGACTCCTCAAATCTTCTACGCAAGAAGATGATCTTCTACAAGGGATGCAGAAGAACTTAGCTCTCTAGAGTACTTGGCAGCACAACTCTTCAAAAATCTCTAGAGAAAATTTCTCTCAATTAGATCACTAATTCAGAACTTGAGGGATGATCTGTCTTCTTTTGGGTTGTGAGAAACACCCATTATAGCCCCTAATTCGTACATAAGACTCCTAATAATATTCCACTTATAATAAGAGTCCATCTCAAATTTCTTCTCAGAGTTCGGAATCAACTGGGCTCAATTCGCCGTTCTCGCTATAACGAGAAGGAGTCTCGCTATAGCGAGACCACTTACTGCCTCCTCAACGATTTCCTTCCTCCTCAATGATTTCTTGAGTTCTGACAAGATGGGACTGACATGACAAGTCTACTGCAGCCTTTTATATTCTAACAATCTCTCCTTTTTGGCAATTCTTGGACAAATCTCCCTAATACAATATGATCTACCTGAAAGAAAAATCCAAAATACATTGAATTTAAAAAAATTAGCACTGTAGATCTTGAATTGCCTTAGCTTGTAGAATTCCTCTGGGCTTCATTCTTCTCCCCCTGAATTTGTCCATAATTGACAAACAAAAAATCATGCAGCTTCCGTCTACCTGGATCCAGTAGCTCCCCCTCAATTTTGACTCCCCCTCATTATGATCTTCGTATCAGCACTGGGGGTGGGAGCTTGACCTCCTTGATCATGGCTTTTTATGATTAGTCACCCACACTTTTGTAGTTGGAACTTTCAGCAGAGTGTGAGCAAACTCCTTAGGCAAATCAGATTTTCTAACCCAAATTGGAGTCATCGTGGGTGGAGAAAAATTCTTCCGCCATTGCTTGGTCTTGGGTAGACTTTGCAGCTTCTTGCAATTGGGACGAATGTGTCCTTTCTTTCCACAATGGTGACAAGTGGATGTGCGTGCAGCTCGTGACACATTATTTTTCTTTAAACTACTCGACACATTATTTGAAAGTGCAGTATGTAGAGTAGCATTTGCAACACTTGAAACAAAAATAGTTTTACCTTTATCTTTTGAAGTGGATGCACCATGATCATAACTGAGACCGCTTCTGTCAAACTGAGAATTCTGACTACACAAGATATTTGTAAGAGTCTTCAAACCAGTGTTCATCTTGTTTAGAGAAGCTTGTTTTCCTTCTAGCTCAGACAAAGTGATCTTCAGTTTTCCTTGCAAATCTTCTTTTTCAGATTTAACAGTCTGCAACTCCGTCTTCATATTTACAATCTCTTGTTCAGCCTTTTCAAGTTTTTGACTCACAGTGGTCAGATTTTCAGCCATGCAGATCTTCTGACTTTTCAAGAGATGAACATTTTCAATGGCTTACTCTAGTTCAATTTTCAATACAAAATTTTCTTCTTGAGCAACCTGAAGCTTAATAATAAGCTTATTGCCATACTTTGTCATCTTGACACAATCGGCATATGTAGCATGATATAACTCTTCATAATCTTTCTCTTGATCTGATATCTCATCATCATGATCTTCATCAGTATCATTGTCAGACAGAGACCTAGTCATGAAAGCCACAAACTTGTCATTCACAGTTTCAGAAGTTTCAATTGAAGGATCTTGTTCTTCTTCTGATGACTCTTCCTCCCTAGTTGTGTTGAGAGCATGTTTCAATGCTCCCTTTTTCTTATTGGCACACTCATTAGCATAGTGACCATAGCCGTGGCACTCAAAACACTTAGTTCATTTTGCAGAATCCTTCTTCTCAAATTTAGAACTCTTCGACTTGACTTGTTTTGACTTCATGTACTTCTTGAAGCAATTAGACATTTCAGCCATGGCATCTTCAGCCTCAGAATCAGACTTAGAATCGGACTCAGTTTTCTTTTCAAGTTTCTTTCTTGATTCTGAGTTGGCTTTCAAAGCAATACCTTTCTCTTTTGATTTTCCTTTATCCAAACGGTTTGCTTCAAAGGTTCGAAGATTTCCAATCAACTGGTTTACCTTTAGGGTATCAAGATTCTTGTTTACTTTAGAATCGAACCTCGAAGGTAGACACCGCAGAATTTTCAATGCACCCTTTTGTTTTCTTGAATTTCCTCACCCAGATTGAAAACATAATTGACAATATCATTCAGCTTTGTATAAAATTGATCAAAAGTCTCATTTTCTTCCATCATGATAGTTTCAAATTCTTTAGTCAGCCTTTGCAATTTAGATTGCTTCACCGTGTCTGTACCCTCATATACTATCTGTAAGACTTCACACGCTTCTTTTGCAGTTTTGCAAGTGGAAATCCCTCGGAACTCTTCAGCAGACACCCCATTTTATATACTATTCACTGTCTTGTTATTACAATTGGAGGCATGCTTCTCATCCTTTGTCTATTCAGGTTTAGGTTTAGGAATAGTTTGTCCACTAACCACAATTGTTGGTCTGAAGTAGCCCTCATCAATAATATCCCAAACATCATCATCAATGGACTTAAGGAACACAATCATCCTTTGCTTCCTATATACATAATTAGAACCATCTAGCAAAGGGGGCTTAGAAGTTGATGTCCCTTCTCGATTGAACACCATTCTAGAAATCTCTTTAGATCAAACACAACAAATTAGTGTAACCCTCTCTGATACCAATTGAGGGTTTAGGGTTCGAGATCTCTACATTGGTCCACTCAATAAATCAACTCACTAGTGTGCAAAAAATAATAATCTACGCAGCGGAAATAAAATCTCAAGCACACACCACAAGGACACCAAATTTAAGGTGGAAAACCCTAACCGGGTAAAAAACCACCGATCCAAACTGGATCTAATCAAACATTATGAATCTTGTAATTACAAGAAACTCAGATTTCTTCCCTAGATATCCCTTATCTAAAAACTGAAGTTACCTTGTGTCGCATCACGCTTCAACGATATCACACCGTTGATTGCAACAGATCCAGCGCTTGACTCCTTGAATCTTCTACGCAAGAAGATGATCTTCTACAAGGGATGCAGAAGAACCTGACTCTCTAGAATACTTGGCAGCACAACTCTTCAAAATCTCTAGAGAAAATTTATCTCAATTAGATCACTAATTTAAAACTTGAGAGACGATCTGTCTTCTTTTGGGTTGTGAGAAACACCCATTATAGCCCATAATTCGTACATAAGATTCCTAATAATATTCCACTTAGAATAAGTGTCCATCTCAAATTTCTTCTCAGAGTCCGGAATTAACTGCGCTCAATTCGCCGAATTTCTTCTCAAAGTCCAGAATCAACTGGGCTCAATTCGCCGTTCTCGCTATAGGAGTCTCGCTATAGTAAGACCACTTACTGCCTCCTCAGCCGTTTCTTGAGTTCTGACAAGATGGGACTGACAAGACAAGTCTACTGCAACCTTTTATATTCTACAGTATCATTTGCCATGTTGGTGGCGCCTACTAGCCTAGCAAGTATAATTGCTATGCAAATAAGCCATCTACCAAAATCAAGTCTTATCATCTGGTGTTAACTCGTTTTTGTTCTTATTTCATAGCTTGGGATTTGATGGCTATGAATGCAAAATAGAGCTAGTTTTTGGTAGCAAAGTAATTCACGCCCCGCTATTGTAGCGCAAAGCTACAATACAAATAATGCAGCCCCTGGCATATGCATATAGGTGGGGCCAGGCCCGGCCCTGGAGGGGGGCAGTCAGTGCAACCGCCCCGGTCCCCAGTTTTCAGGGGGCCCAAAATTCCAAAAAAAATTTCCTCTCCTAACAAGAAAATCAGAAACCGTTTCCTCTCCTCAAGGCTACCAGCATTCAAAGCCCTCAACCCCTCAACGGCTCAACCCTTAATCATTCAATCAATCAAAATCCTCATTCCTCAAGTCATTTGAATCCCATCTCAAACAAACAGCAAGCCCCAGAAAAAAAAAAAAAACAAAAAGAAGTAGAAGATCTGAAGAAGCACGCTGCACCCAGCAGGCAGCAGGTCCACTGTTGATACATTTTTTGAAGAAGCACCCTGAAAGTAGCACTGTAGCAAGCCCAAAAAAAAAATCAAGAAGAAGAAGAAGCAGCAGCGCCGCAGCGCCTCCACTCTCCAGGGCCGGTCCTGACCGGCGACCGCCACAGCCTGCACCGCCATCCCCCATCGCCAGATCTGGACCAGATCGGCAGATCATCGCCGTGCTAAGGTGCTAGCAGGCTACCCAGTCAAAACCCCTCAACCCTTTTGGCCTTTTCATCAATCAAACTCTTTGATTCACCCCATCTCAAGTTCTAATTTCTCAAATCTCAACCAAACAGCAACTCAGCAAGCCCAAAAAAAAAAAAACAAGAATAAGAAGAAGAACCAGCAGCTGGACTTTGTAGGAGTGCCGCCCACAAAAAACTCTTTGATCATCGCCAGCCCAGCAGCGCCGCCCATAACGGCACAACCACATCTCTCATCGCTGTCTCAGGCAAGACTCAAGAGGTAGAGGAAGGCAGGAGTGCAGGGCAGCAGGAGTCACAGGACCAAGCGTCCAAGCCAGAAGCCACCCAGACCCACCCACGATTCACATTTCACACAATCACACACCTTTTTGGCTTTTTCACCTTTTGTTTTTTGCATCACTCAGGCACCAACACGATTACACGAAGAGAAGCCACCCAGACCCACCCACGATTCACATTTCACACAATCACACACCTTTTGGCTTTTTCACCTTTTGTTTTTTGCATCACTCAGGCACCAACATGATTACACGAAGACCGAGGCAGTGGGCCAGTGGCACCCAGCCACCCACTAGCCCAGATCAGTTGGACCTGATCCAGAGTCCAGTGATCCATAATTCCATTCCACAGTTTCCACTGAGTCACTGACAAGCCATTTTCTCTGGCTCTGGCAACAAGTCAATACAGGTTAGGTGACCCATCTGCAACTCACCTTTGGCAATAAAAATTATAAAATATGAATATATAATTTTTGTATGTTTGTTTGTTTGTAGAACTGTGAATTCACATAATCACAAGAGTTAAACATTCTATTTGCAGGAATTCTTATAAGCTCTATTTGACTGCAAATTTGAAAATATCAAGTTTGTTGTTGTTGTCTTGTTGAGGGGGATTTCTCAAATTCCAGGTTATGTTGTTCTTTATTTATTCTTTTAAGTATTAAAATTGCATTGGTTTTACTTGTACTATTTCTGTTTTCAAGTAGCAATGTTCCCTAAGAAACAACCATCTGGAAGTGAAAAAAGAAAAAGAAAAAGGGACAGAGAAGAATTAACTAAATCTCAAACTGGAGCTCTAGATAAATTTTTTCTTAACAAAACAAATAGTTCACTTGATAACTCAACTGAAGATTTAGTCAATGAATCTGAACAACAAAATCATGTTGAAGAATTTGTAGGAATTGATAATGATTTAATCAATGAATCTGAACAACAAAATCATGTGGAAGAACTAGTAGGAACTGAGAATGATTTTAATGAACATGTAGGTGACTTAGGTGAAGAAGATGAACATGTTGAGAATGAAGAGATTGATCATCTTTGTAATAATGAAGACATTGAACCTGAGGGTGTTAAACTAAGTTTTCCTTTAAACTTTTGTGATCCTAGAATTTGGGATAATCTTGATGAAAAAATAAGAGCTTTACTTGTGGAAAAAGGTCCTGCAAGAGATAATAATATCAAATTTCCTAGGGATGAAAACTTTAGACATTTTTCCTCAACGTATTACATGAAAAAGTTATCAAATGGAGAGAATCATGATAGAAAATGGCTAGTATATTCAAAGAAATTGGATAAGGTATTTTGTTTCTGCTGTAAGTTGTTTAAGACAATGTGTAGTAGAAGCCAATTAGCAAATGAAGGACTTAGAGATTGGAAACATCTTAGTGAGAGGCTTAAACAACATGAAAATAGCACTGAACACATAACTAACATGAGTTCTTGGATTGAATTACATAGCATATTGAAAAAAAACGAAACAATTGATAAAGGCATACAAGAACAAATTAGGAGAGAGAAGGAACACTGGAAACATGTTTTGGTAAGAATAATTTCTGTTGTCAAATGTCTTGCTAAAAATAATATTGCTTTCCGTGGAACAAAAGAGAGAATTTATGAAGAAAATAATGGTAATTTTTTAGGTATATTGGAAATGGTTGCAGAATTTGATCCAATAATGCGTGAACATTTTCGACGAATTCAAAATGACGAGATTCATTATCACTATCTTAGCCATAAGATTAAAAATGAGCTGATATCTTTGCAGGCATCAAAAGTCAGAAGCGCAATCATTGAGAAAATCAAACAAGCAAAATATTTTTCAGTGATACTTGATTGCACTCCTGATTCAAGTCACAAGGAACAAATGACTTTGATAATACGGTGTGTGGATGTGTCAAGGAGTCCAGTTAAAATAGAAGAGTACTTTTTAGAGTTTTTAATTGTGAAAAACACATCAGGACTAGGACTTTTCACTGAATTGCAATCTGTCCTAGAATCCCTTGGTCTTAAAATTGATGATGTAAGAGGACAGGGCTATGATAATGGCTCTAATATGAAAGGAAAAAATCAAGGTCTACAAAAAAGATTACTTGAAATAAATCCTAGAGCTTTGTTCATGCCATGTGGTTGTCATTCTCTTAATTTAACACTATGTGATATGGCAAATTGTTGTGTGAAAGCGAAATCCTTTTTTGGGGTGGTTCAACGCATTTATTGTGTTTTTGCTAATTCTACAAATCGTTGGAAGATTTTACAGGATCATATAGATGGTTTAACTCTTAAAACATTAACGTTGGAAAAGTCACGTAGAGAGTGTTAAAGCAATAAGATACCAATCTGTCCAAATAAAAGAAGCTTTATTTAAAGTAGCAGAAACTAGTGAAGATGCTAAAGCAAAAAGTGAAGCAGAAAGTTTAGCAACACATGAATTGGAAAATTTTGAGTTTTTATTAGGCATGGTTATTTGGCATGATATTCTGTTGAAAATTAACCTAGTCAGCAAAAAATTACAATCTAAAGATATGTGCATTGATGTTGCTTTAGAAAATTTGGAGGGGCTCATTTCTTTTTTTGAGAATTATAGGGAAAATGGATTTGCATCTGCTATGATTGAAGCTAAAACTATTGCTTGTGATATGGGGATTGAACCCGAATTTCCTAAAAAACGTCAAAGTCATAGAAAGAAACAATTTGATGAGAATGCTAAAGAAGAGACAGTACAATCAGTTGAAGAATCATTTAGAGTCAATTATTTCATATGTGTAGTGGATATGGCTCTTTCTTCATTAAGAAGTAGATTTGAGCAAATGCAAACATATGAAGGAATTTTTGGGTTCTTGTTTAATTCAAAGAAGTTAACTTCATTGGGTGATGATGAATTGAAAAATTGTTGTGTGAAGCTTGAAACTACTTTAAGAAATGGTGAGTCTTGTGATGTTGATGCAAGTGATTTGTTTTCAGAGTTACAAGTACTGCAATTTCTTTTACCAGCAGAAGTAAACACAACACTTGAAATTGTAGAGTTTTGTAAAAGATATGGACTGTTTTCCAAATGTTTTGATTGCCTATAGAATACTATTGACTGTACCTGTGACAGTAGCATCTGCAGAAAGAAGTTTTTTTAAATTAAAATTATTGAAATCTTACTTGAGGTCTACCATGTCACAAGAAATGCTAAATGGGCTAGCAATCTTATCCATTGAAAAGGAGATGTTAGAAAATCTTGAATTTGAAAGCATAATTGAAGATTTTGCTTCTCAAAATGCAAGAAGAAAATCATTTCAATAATACTTTTATAATTGTGATTTGTTTTTCACCTTATCTTGTAGATGGCGATGCTGGTATGAGAAATTATTTGGACGACGATTTGGTACTCTTACCGAAATGCTGGTATGAGAAATTTATTTATTTATGTATTAAATGTATTTATCATATGATATTATTTGATTTTTAATGAAATTACTATTTTTGGGCTAAATATATGAAAACATGTTATATATATGTGCATATATTAAAAAAGTATAAAAATGAATAAAGGGCCCATTTTAGTGATTCGCACCGGGCCTTTGAAAAGTCAGGACCGGCCCTGGGTGGGGCCACATTTAATAAATCCAATTTAATAAATCCAATCTGTTGATTGGTTCTAAAACTCATTGTCGTATATACATATGAAATATTATTCAAATCAGCAATATGCATACCATTGGATTAACTAAATCATGTGTCAATCTAATGGTTGATCCCTAGAAATATACTTTGAAGTTATATATATATATATATATAAAGAATATGATGGGTTTTAGAACCAATGAACGGATTAGATTTCTTAAAGGTGCCCGCACCCATCTAGCTTTGCCCGCTATTGTATTTCATGAGGCTGCTGGGACCTACCAACACTTTTAAAGCTATTGGTCTTATTAAATAATGTAGCCTTGGACCTACCAATATTTTGAGCTGACTATTCAACCTTGGATCTAAACGAGTGTTAAATTTTAGTTTAGATGCAAGTTGACATCAGACAGAGAGGACGTGCTTTAATGATGAGTTTAAATGCATTTGTTTGACAGACCAAAAAGAAGGACCATGGTTGTAATGAGAAAGGGTCTTTGGATCAAAATATCCCCATTTCTGATGATGTGCACCAGATTGTGAGTAAGGTTAGTTCTTTTAATTTTCCAGCTCAAGACCCCAAAGGAAAAGCTGCCTCTGATGAAGATAGAAGTTTCACATTCAAGGTTGGGTCACCAGATGTTCTTCCTGAAAGAGAAAGTGGCAAAGGGTGGAAAAAGTTTTCCAACATTCAAGCTATTGAATTACCTCAGGTATTTCACCTTATATTATAAGGTTCACTTGAACTTAAAGTTCGTAATCCGCTGATCATTCTCAAATCTCGAGATATTTGCAAAACACGCAATATCGTAGATTTATATTTTTGGAATTATGTGGGTCCCACAATCATGATCCTTACCATTGATCTTCTTTGGAATACTTAAAACAACAATGGGTACAAATCTTAGTCCTTGATTCATTATAGATCTCGAGAAATTAATGAAAATTCTTGAACCATTGGATTTCTAAATATCTATTTTAAATAGTTTTTTATCCTACCAAACGGACTATTTTTCAAACTTCTATTTCAAACCGCTCCATTTAAAACATATCTATATCATACAGATTTGTTTAGCATTGCTGTATTGGTTAATGAGATGTTCTGATATATTATCTATATATGGACTCATGATCTGGTTCAATGAACTCACTTGGTTTCACTTGAGATTAAGTTATCCCCCTCACACGCTACTCCCTCCCTTCCCTATTTGCGGCAACCCCAAATTTAACATTCATCCAACTGCGACTCTGAAATTCAGAATACATACATTCTTAAACCGTTAAACTCGATGATAATAGATCAAGGGTCCTAGATCAAGGGATTATGATTATATTTTGCATGTCCATAAGTCTCATTGATATCTTTCCATCAATCACCCACCTGCACCATGAGTGCCATGGTCTCAAGTGGGTTCAAGTTGGGTTGATTGCATTTGTTGCACCATAAGATATTTTAAACACATATAGGTCTCATTGAGATCTTACCGGGAGGTGAGGGCCATTGTACCATCATCACACCCCTAATGTTCATTGCAGTAGATCGGAACCCCAGAAGGCGAGCAAACACCCCCATCAACACACACATACACACATATGGCCACTTTGGAAATTCTCCTGGTTCTGCCATTGTAAATATTACAGGCATTTGGTCGATTCTCACTTGATTACCACCCTAATCTTTGGATTATACAGATCATGACTAATGGGATTTACAAAGCTGCGGAGCACAGAGCAGTTGTAAATGAATCAAAGGTAAGAATATCAATCATTTGTTTCTGTTATCCTGAGAAAAATTGTTACACCCCATCCCGATTTAAATACGATTAACTCTAATTAATCGTGATTACCTTTGATTAATGTGTGATTAATTAAATGACATGAGATTAATGATCACTGTGATTGAAATTAGTCTTAGATGACTGAATTAAGCCTAATGAAAGCCTAATGAAAAGACATGAAATTGGTTTTGATCCAATTAGTGAATTGGAGGACTTTTTCGTAATTATAGATTTATGTGTAAATAGCCGGATTGGGTGAAATTTGATATCATCGTGTGTATCTCGATGAGTACATCAAATGTCATAATACGCTTACTTTCATTAGACTTAAGATAACTCAAAGAGGTCTTCACTTGGCTTTACATGTAATTTCACAATTGGTATGGGGTTTATTTGCAAAAATGGGAGACAGATGTCATGTACAGTGTACATGCAACTCCATTTCTGTCCAGGTGTTGCTATGCAACCCAAGTGCATGGTTCCTTCTTCGTTCCTCATTCATTCTTTCTTGTTTTTCTTCTTTAATCCTTTCTTGTTTCTTGTTTCATCATATGAAACGGTCACAGCAAAATGGGTTTCAGACATCATCTTCCTTGTTCTTTGATCATCGTCTGGAATGGAATGGACAAGTGAATTCCATGGGTTCTTCTGAGAGATTCATCATCTTCTTTCTTCTTCTCCTTCTTCATTGAGCAAGTGCATTGAGAAAGGATGTTTGTAAAGTGCTTCACCAAGGAGAAATCTGTGCTAGTGATTCTCTAAGAAGTTGGGGAAAAACTCATCTTTTCCATCACTCTATTGTTGGGTTTCTACGAAGCAAGAGTAAGAGAGGTTATCATCTCAAATTACAAGTGGAAACAAAGGGTTTTTTGTAGTAGACATCAATTCAGGCAAGTATAAACCAGTATATATGATTATAAGCTATTGCATGTTGATGTCTTTGAGCTTCTATATGATTTTGAGTTCACTCTCTTTGTAATTGTGTGAAATGTTGTGTTGGACTTGATGGAGTGATATGTTTATAGACTTGAAGTGATGTTTTATGCTTATATGTTGGATATGAGAGGAGGAACAGGAGGTTCCTATGGTTTTGTGCAGGTCCGAATGAAGTTGGGTAGAACAGAATTCGTCCCTGAATTCTGAAATTCTGGGTGAGATCGGTCAGCCGACGACGTCGGTTAGCCGAGAGCTAACCGATAGTGTAAAGTGCATAGAAAAATTTATCTCTGGTTTTCAAACCGAGACCTGACCGACCAGGTCAGTCAGCCGACAATCATCATCGGTCAACCGAGACGTGAACTGACGCAGTAACCTGAACAAGATAATTCGCCTCTGGTTTTCGAACCGTCAACCTGACCGAGATGCGTCGGTCAGCCGAAAGTACATATCGGTCGACCGACAGGTCAACCGATGACTGAACCGACAGTTAATTAAAATGATGTATTTTCAGACTTTAGGTCTGAAATTCAAGATTGAAAGCCTATTAATTTATTCAAGGTTGTTGGTAATCCTCATACCTCCCATAGGTGTTAATTAAGAGACTTTAATGTACGATTTCCATAAGAACTGTAATGTCTATCGAGTATAACACATGTACATTAAATCACTTAGAATTACACCCATTTGGATGGTAGAGTTGGATTATTATTGAAACTATAAAGATTAGCTCGTAAACGATCACTATGTGTAATTGAAATTAATGACGTGACTTACACGTGAGTTGGCACTACATAATGATTTCCACAGGCTCATTGAGCTGAACTGATACTGTCTGCAGCAGTGATTTGAAGAGTGTTCCGGAACTCCGTGGTGATGTCAGTAGTTCCTGGCCCGGACGCTGATAATTCCCACCTATTATTCTTCTGTAAAAGAAGATGGTAATTTCTCCTTGTTCATGGAGATGGTAATCCTTCCTCTTAAGGAAGATGGTATTTGACTTGATTTGATCTGGAAATATTATGTTAGTTGCCAAAATTAATGAATTATGATACTTCTACTGAATATGTTTACTGACCACTGTTACTGTTTTACAAGTAGCATGTATGATCATAAACACTATTTATACTTTGCTGAATTGTCAAATACATCAGTGTTATGATGGCATTACAGGCTCAGCTGCCCCTACCACTAGTGCGACCGCACCGGCAGCGGAGGAGACTACAGCGGTTCCTTCAGGAGGATTAGTGGAGTGGAAATGATGACACATACGTGTTTTGTGTTTTGAGAATTTTGTTGTAAATCCTATATATGGAGATGAAAAATTTTGTATATGTATATACTGTGATCCTTGCATTGATTTCAATATGCAAGTGATAATCAGGATCCTGTTGTATATCATTTTGAAGTCAATGTATATCGTGGTTTTGTATTCCGCATATTGTGTATCTATATCCCTTGTGAGTTTTATTTGTTAAAATTCACGGGAGTAAATATGGTTTCGACTCCGGTTAACTCGAGGTAATTAAATTTCGGGTTCGGGTCGTGACAAAAATGCCACAATCGAGCCGGCGCAAGATCTTATCAAGCCAGATTATCCTGCCATGTACAACTCCATAAGCCAGCCTGAATATTTTCGTAGCTACTTAGACGAGAAGCTTGAAGGCAACCAGAAGTTCATCGACACCTTGAAAGTCCATGACCCCATGGTTTCTCCCAGAATTGCACTTAAGATGTTGTGGCAGTGTTAAGAGTGATTAGATCTTATCAGCTTGATTTACTCATAGGAAAGAACAGGATATATATTAGTATAACTGTATAAGCTAAAGACAAAATCTTCACTAAATAAAGCCAATAATCGTGTGTGCATGGAGTGATATTAGTCATAAAAGTGATTACATGAGGCTGCTATGATATGACTTATCAGTAGTAATTTGAGCATGACTCGTAGCATAAATGTAAGCGGCCGAGGCAGTTTGCAAGTGAACACAGCTCTAATGTGATTGATTCTAAGGCGCCATTTGGTGAATGTACTTTTAATGTCTATTTGATCTCTCTAATTGGATCAACTCTACTTCAAAATGATCATCTATTTGAGTCTACTCTATTTTGATTAGATAAGACTTGCCAAACGAGCCCAAATTCGACTGCGTGAGGTTCGGATTGCATTTAGGTTTGGATTCACCCCGGCATGATCTTAACTGAACCCATCATCATGACGGGTGAATGCTGATCTAGTACAAAAATTGAATGAATTGGATAGCATGAACTGGATATAGAAATTTTCCTCATTTTTCTTTTTTCATCTTTAATAACCAAATAAGGTGAAGCGAACACGGTATCTCACAATAGGTTACAAATTTTTTTTTTATGCTTGATGGTTACAAACTTTAATTAGAATCCATCTTTTTTATTTAAATTTCATAGATATAAATATATATTTGTGCTATTGGAGGGTTCCAACCCTTTGAAATGAACTAATCATTCCGGGCCAAAAGGAAAGCCGGGTAAAATCTTCTGTAGCCCAAGTGTAATAGTAGAGTTTCGAACCTACATCCTTCGGGTGCAAATCGTAGTCCTAAGCCAACTCATGCACTAAACCGTGGAATAGAACTCATGCACTGAATAATGATACACATACCCATGCACTAAACCCTGGGTCAACTATTAAGTGGGCTGATGTCGCATAACAATTTGATCCAGTCTCGCCTAAAAAAGATCTAGCCTAACAATTTGATCCAGTCTCGCCTAACAATTTGATGTCGCTTACACCATTTGGTGGTGACATGTGGACATTGACTGTAATTTTGTTCCTTTGATAGGAATTGAAGTCAGGCATGCGCTCGCCTCGCCCCCATTGGAAAACATCAAAAACCCATAAGAAAATTTTGAATCCACCTCCAAAGCTAGCTCACATGAGAGTTTTGATCTGCCCAAACCTATATGATATTTTTTAGATTTGCCCCCATAATCTAACTAGATGGTTGGAGTCTTCTCTCCGAAAATGAAAACTCTGTCATTGCTCCTGGACACCCTGTGTCCCTGACTGGCCTTCTAAATAATTGTTTTGGACATTAAAAACTGTCTATTTCTTATTTACTAGATTTTTTCACAAGAATTTAGGGCGTTGGAGAATTCGTAACATTATGTGATAGTCCGTCTCTTAGTATTTATAAATTTTATGTTTCTGCACTAGTATTCTAATATTCGAGCCACCTAAAAGGTCTAAAATGACATTCGAATTCCAAAAATTCTATATACTTTTCCTTTTTTTTTTTTTTTTTTTTTGAGTTTATGGATGCACAAGTATAAATGACTATCTCACTTCATTCCTCTTTGGTGAAAAAAAAACATTTGTCACGCCAATCCTAATCCAAACTTTTACCCACACGCTTCTCATGAATGATTGTGTGGATCTTGACTGTGGGGTCTACCTATTGACAATCCATGCCATTTAAAATGAATTCTATCCCCTCTAGCGACCTATCCATTAATTATAACTAATTAAGAGCTAGTCTCATATTAATCATGTTAGAAGTCATATACTCAGTCTTAATAGTGAGGCGTTGGAGTTCATTTTGAACGGTCCACATCAATAAGTGGGTCCAAAGAAGAATTCCACGCATCATGGAAAGGGTTGCAAATAGGCATCCGATTATCCGGAAGTTCTAACCAGGAAAAATCCGGGTTTGGAACCTATTTTAAGTTCCGATTTATAATTTATAAGCGGGTTCGGTCAGGAACCCAATTTAGTTCCCTATTGATAAATGTGTCCGATTCAGGGTCCCTATAGGATCCAACCCATGGACCCGGGACCTGGTATATAAATCTTTGATATTGCAAAGTGTATTTTAAAATCAATATTTTTTTGGACATTTTTATGTATAATTTCGAAGGTAGTGTACTTGATTTACTGTTATAAGTCGAATGATATGTTTATTTTTTTTAAGCAAAGATAAATTAGAATCGATTTGGGAACTAGACTCCGGTCCTCTAAATAAATCCGGTTCCAGAACCAGATTTGGATTTTTTTATCGAAATTAAATATGAAAGTGAAACTAACAAAACAAGTTCTGAGTCAATATCAAATCCAAAATTATTATTTAAAATATATATAAATTTATGTTAAATAATATTCCGATACAAAACTATCCCATTTTCCATCCTACTCGAGGATGGAGTCAAAATCCCTAAAATTGTCCGCGTGCATTAGCAGGCTGTCCCGGAACGACGTCGCAGACTATAGTTGGTCGATCCACGCAGTGGGGATTTACGCTAGGAATAGTTTTTTGGGGCATTCGGCGACACGTCCCTGAATATTTCACTTTATGGTCTTAGATCCACACAAAAAAGTCATAGAGCCAAATGTCCCTCCCACACTTTCTCATACCTGAAATGTCTAGTTTACCATTTTTTTAAATCATAACCCATGATTGGTGGGATATCCCATTAATAATGGCCAACTAACATTTAATTGCCCACGATTAATGGAATCCCCAGATTTTCAAATAAATTCTAAAAACATACAAATAAATTTCAAAATAACGAAAATAAATTTTAAAAAAATGAAATAATTTCAAAAAATGCAATAAGTTAAAAAAAAAAAATATATAATCAAATAACTCAAATAACTTTAAAAAGATGCAAATAAGTTTCAAAATATTCAAATAAATTTCAAAAAATATAAATAAATTTCAAAAGACTCAAATAAATCTCAAAAGATCCAAAGAAAATTTCAAAAAATGTAAATAAATTTAAAATAACGAAAATAAATTTTAAAAAATGCAATAATTTTAAAAAACGCAATAAATTTGAAAAGATACAAATAAATCTCAAAAGACGCAAATAAATTTAAAAAACGCATATAGATTTCAAAAAACGTAAATAAATTTTCTAAAAAACTCAGATAAATTTACCAAAAAACACAAAGAAATATGACAGAAAACAGATAAATTTGAACAACACTCGGATAAATTTGACAAAAACTCAGATAAATTTACCAAAAACTCAGATAAATTTACTAAAAACACAAAGAAATATGACAGAAAACAAATAAATTTAAATAACACTCAGATAAATATGACAGAAAATAGATAAATTTGAACAAAACTCAGATAAATTTGACAAAAACTCAGATAAATTTGACAAAAGAGCATTTCTCTGAGTTGCTTAAGGGCTTCTGCACAACGGGTCCGGTCTGCCCTGGACTGGACCCGACCCGATACTGAACCCAAAATAAAAAAAAGAAGATGGGTTCTTCTTCCTCGTTCTGTTTTTGCAACCGGACACAAAGACCAGGGGCGGTCTTCTTCTTCCTCGGCAGCGGGACCGCAACGGCAACGGTTAGTTCCTTCTCCGGCGAACGCCCTCTTCTCCTGCAACGGTGGGATTAGTGGGATAGAGATGAGGAGGGGGCGGATGAGATCCGAAACCTGGATTTGTTACAGGTGGGGTGGAATTCAAATAAGGGATTGAGATGGGGTGGAATCCTCTCCTCGATCCCTCTTCGCGAGCTGCAGACCACGCTGGTTGGGTTCTGGTCTCACCCTCTGCAGATGGGTGTTCTAGAGACGATCCTCGTTGTCCCTCTTGCTGTCGTCCACATCTCCACCGGCTCGTTCATTGACTCACAGGCCGCATTCCTTCGCCTCCGTCGTCGTGGCAGTCCTGGCTCCTGGGGGGATTGCATCGGCTTCTCCAATCTCATGCGCTGGGTTGTCTCCTTTGGACTTTTTGTCCTAGCCCATGAGCGATTTGCTGCTGCTGCTGTCGTCCCTTGTCTTTTTTGCGATTTGTGTGGCCCGTCGAGATTAGAACCAATTTCTTCTCTGCTTCAACATGTGAATTGGAGATTTGACTTTCCAAACCGGAAATAGGAGAAATCGCAGTGGCTGTAAGTCGCCATCGACGGAATCACCACCGTTCGCTGCCGGAGCCATTGATGAAATGAAAAGAAGAAAAAACGTAAAGAGAAGAAAAGGAGGAAGAGTGAGAGGGGTGGGGCGTCTTCTCTAATTGTATTCTCATCAACTAATTGAACGATCTTGTGAAAGAGGGGAACAGAATATTTAAAATTTCAAATTTTCAAAATTCAAAATTTTATGCTATAAAAACAGTTGAAAGGGCAAATTAGTCCTGAAAAATGTGATCATGTGGAAGTAGGGACGTAAGGCTGGAAAAAGTCTAGTTAAGTGGACCAGAAGCCTTAAAAAGTATTTTCTTAGACTGAAGGCCGAAAACATTGACTTATAGGGATCTTTCGCTAATTTTTTCTAATTTTTTTCAATCCTCAGTCTCACTCATTATAATTTATACCGCAGTGGGTCCCACATCTTGAAATGCACCAGATTCCAATATTTTTGTTTTATCTGAATGGGACAAGGATATTTGTTTCCAGCTTTATATTTCTGCACCGAGTCTTCTCCACTCCAGTGGAGAGCAACAAGTAGCGAGGAGACGGCCATGGCTCTTCTGTCCAGCATCAACTGGGCTACTAATCAGATCCCGAGCGTACAAGAGCTTGCACGAGAGCCGTTGGATTCAATCCCACAGAGCTACGTGCGCGACGTGGCAGACGATCCGGTCGCCGCCGATCGCTGCAACCTTTCTCTCCAAGTTCCCCTGGTCAACATGGCCAATCTGGTCAACGGAGGAGAATCTCAAGAGGAAGAGCTTCAAAAGCTTTACTCAGCTTGCAGAGAATGGGGGGCATTCCAGGTATCTTCAATTCTTTCAGTTTTCCATGGAAAATAATTAATCGATGGATCATCTAATTCTTTATCCCCTGTTTGTTTTCTCTTTCGGACTAATTTTCCAATTCTAATTATATATCCGCGAAAAATCTACGGGACCAAATAAAGGTTTCATAAAAGTTCGCTAATTTGTTTGCATGAAATTAAATTTTTAGGAAATTTAAAAAATATATCGCTAAAATTGAATAAACAAATGTGAAAGATTGAGAAATGGCAGCCCAATAATCTTCTAAGTTAGAGACTTTGGATACAAAGATAATAAGATATCTATTTATAACCCTAGCAGTCAAATTATAATATATTAAAGTCAATGATTTTGACTTTATTTTTAATTGCGAGTTTTAATTTTGACCAACAATTATGCCTTTTTTTTTATCAAATATTCCACACTCTCTACTGCTTATCTCTTGCAACTACCCACTCATATTTTTTTTCTTATCAAACCATTCATTTCTATTTCCACTTCTTAAAGTTTTAGTTACTCCTCTGTGTAAAAACTCCCTCATCTCTTCTATTCTTTTTCAGTCCCAATCTTCCCATTTCCATTTTATGCAACTTAATTACTCTATGGAAAGGAGGTACTTTCATAGCCTATTTAATGTATGATTATTTATTTTGCAATATATGGGATTCCGTGCTAAGCACGGATTATCGTCCTAATTAAGTATTACTTAAATGCACCTGTATTATTATCTGTAAAATTAGATGTGCTATCTTTTTATCCCTTTTAATTTTCATTAAAGCCAGTATATCTATCTATGTAATTTGATATTCAAATTCGGTGGAATCGTGCAGTTGATAAACCATGGAGTGTCAGACAGATTGATAAAAGAAATGAAGAAGCAAACACGGGAGTTCTATGATCTCCCTTTGCAAGAGAAAATGCGTTATGCGCATAAGGAAGACAGCTTGGAAGGTTATGGCCAGCCCTTTATTAACAATCAGAAGCTCCAATGGAGTGACATGATGTTTCTGAATGCCTTACCGGTAGAAGACAGGAATTTTAGCTTCTGGCCAGAAAATCCTCATGGCTTCAAGTAATTACACCAATTTCTCTGCTTATTAAGTTGTTTATTTGCGTAGAATGCACAGGAATTCACCCTCAACCAATCTTCACTGAGGAACTATTAGGTGAGGTGTGAATGATACGAGGTGAAAGGTGAAAGACATAAGGTAGCAATGTAGATGGAATTTTGATAACATTTTGGAGCTCATTTGACCATGAATAGTAGCATGCTTGAGAGTGTCATATATGCTCATAAATTCAATGACGAATACCACTCTAACCAAAGTGATTCTCGAGCATATTTCTAATTATATCCAAAAGGGCCGGGTTATTTCTACCTTTAATGCATGAGATATGAAAATAGGATTTATGTATGTAAAATTTGCATTAGTGAAGTTTATATGAGTACACTTTGAATGGTTGATATTGTGTTTAATCTTCATACTTCTCAAAATCTTTAAATATTTAAATCTGAAACTAAACGTTGCGAAGGGATTACATAGCACGACCCATGGTTGGAATCCTTTGTATTGGCCACATCTTCTTACCCAAGGAGGTGTACATAGGCGTGCAAAGTTGTTATATGAAAATGACCTCATATGCACATCATTTTTTCGCACCTTAATTACGCAAGCACAAACAAATGTGAATGTGTCTAAATGTTATGCATGCATGTGCAACATTTATATAGGTAAACAAGTAGAAACACGACCCCTGTGGGAGGAATTATCTTAGGAATGCAATGGTTCATTGCTTAAGTTCTATGAGCCCATGATCTTAGCCACTCTACTATAGGATATTTCCTTCATATTTTGGTCAATTTTTTTTTTTTTTACTTTTATCAAATTATTTTCTTAAGAAGTTTTAGAACTAGCTAGGCCAATGAAAATTTCTTCAGATGATGGAATTTATCAGCAAACATGAGATTTCTGACATGAAAAACTATATAATATGACCAAGAACCTAGCTCCCAGCAAAATTCTAGACAGTTTTTTCCCCTAACAAATTTACCTTGCAATGATAAAATTTCTTTTAACGATTCCTGAAGGAAGAAACTTCTTTCTTTTTTCTTAGGGAAAACATAGACAATTACACAAAGGAGATGATGAAGCTTGCAGTTTCACTATTGGGCTTCATGGGCATGGCCACTAGCTTAAAGGCCAGTGAATTCTCTGAGGTTTGTGAAGATGGAGTACAACATTTCAGGATGAATTACTATCCCCCCTGTCCTCAACCGGATCAGGTCATTGGGTGTTCACCGCATACTGACATCACGAGTATCTCACTCTTGCTCGAGTTGGATGATACGCCGGGCTTACAGATCCGAAAGGAAGGATACTGGGCCACAGTCAAGCCAGTCCCTGATGCAGTTGATGTAATTATTGGCCATATCACGGAGGTAACAAAAACAATTTTTCACAAGCTCATGCATGTAAACCACATGAAGAGAGGCATACAACAAAGATTATGTGCAATGACGTTTACTTTGATCCTATTGCTAGGAGGGAGGATCATGTTGAGATTGCATTTTTACCATTGTCATACTTTAGGGAAACCTCTTCCCTGACTAAGCAAGTCTGATGCTTAGCCTGACTTGCCAACCAAGGTGACACTTGCCATGTTACTGGCACCGCCACACCTACCCATGATTCCCATACACAATATGGATATTGCAAGAACATGCCATGGACATAGCAGGACGTGAATTTTACACAAAAAGTATAGCATCGGATACTATATAGCATTATACTTGTCCATTTTGAAATATCCTTGAATCATATGCGCTTACTGGCCCAAGAAGTGTAAATGCGCTATTGATTAGTCATATACCAAAACAACTCTGTGGATTGTTAACTAAACCAAACCAAACCAAACCAAACCAAGCCTTTTCCCACTAGGTGGGGTCGGCTATATGGATTTGACGACGCCAATCAAATCTGTTTAGGGCCATGTCCTCCGTTAGATCCATGTAGGCAAGATCATGTTTAATAGTTTCTTTCCAACTTCTCTTGGGTCTCCCTCTTCCTCTCCTACTCTTGGCAAACTCCATGCTTTCACACCTTTTAACAGGTGCCTCTGTTGGGCGCCTTCTAACATGGCCGAACCATCTCAGTCGATTTTCTCTCATTTTATCTCCAATCGGTACTATTCCTACTATGCCCCTAATCTCCTCATTCCTAATCCTATCTCTCCTTGTGATCCCGCACATCCATCTTAGCATTCTCATCTCCGCAACTTCCATCTTCTTGACATGATTATGCTTTACTGCCCAACACTCTGATCCATATAACAACGCTGGCCGTACCGCCACCTTATAATACTTTCCTTTAACCTTGAGGGGGACTTTCCGATCACACAAGACCCCCGAAGCACTCCTCCATTTGGTCCACCCGGCTTGAATCCTGTGACTTACATCAGTATCAATCCCTCCATCCTGTTGCACCATAGATCCAAGGTACCTAAAGTTTTCTTTTTCTACTATCTTTTGTGTGCCCAAACTTACTTCTATGTTACTTCTGTGGATTGTTAACTGATTTTATTTTTTTATTCCAAAGATTTGAATTTGATGACTATGAATGCAAGATGGAGTTAACTTTTGGTAGCTACAAAATTCACAGCCTAAGATTGTATTTCGTGTGGATGGTGGGATCTACCAACATTTTTAAAGCTGTCATAATAATAATTTAGCCTGGGATTTACAAAGATTCTCAGCTGATTAAACCTTGGATGTAAACAAGTATTAAATTTTAATTTGGGGCCAGCTCTCCTAAGCTGAAGCTTAAGATAAGGTAAGCTGAAGTAAGCTCAATTACGTAGTGAGGCCCACTTGGGGACCCATATGGGGATGGGGGTGGAGGGGATTTCAAGGACTCCCTGGGACCCTCCTTCCTACAAAAAATCAGCCCAAATTGTGGTTTCTATCATCTCCATCTAGGCACCAAAAATTTAATGGTCAACGGTCTATTCGGATTGGTACATAGTTGATCTAACGGTCTAGTAAATTCGGATTTGACCAAAAGTTGGTGGGCTTGTGCAATTTAAGGGGGTCATGTGTTTGGTCCATTTGGATGGATCAAGGATGAGCCCTAGAAGCGTTAGCTTACGGAATCATATCATAAGCTTAAGCTTAGGAGAGCCTTGCTCTTTTAATTTAGATGCAAATGCAAGTTAACTTCAGATAGAGGCAAACGACTTCAATGATGATATAATAATGATAAATTTGAATGGATTAATTTGTTTAATGAGTTTGGACAAGCATTGCAGTCTTGCTTAATGGAAACGTTCTGACAATAATATATATATATGGATTAATGATCCAGTGCAACCACCTATGATTAAGTGTCCCCTTCACACACTAGTAACTTCCCCTCCCTGTTTGCGACAAACCTAAATTTTACAATTAACCGAGTGTGGCTCAATTTTTTTTGAAAAGAATGATACACTCAATTAAATCATTAAACTTGAGAGTCATAGATCAAGGGGTTAGAATGATTCTTTTGCATGCCAATAGGTCTCATCGAGAACTTTTCATCCCCCACCTTCACCATGGGTGTCATGAACTCAAGTTGCCCAAGTTGGGTTAATCACGTATGTTGCACTGCGAACACCCCCTAGGAAACTTTCCTGGTTCTGCCATCGTAAATAATATAGCACAGGCATTTGTTCAATTTTCACTTAATCACCCGCTAATTGTTGGATTATACAGATCATGAGTAATGGGATTTACAAAGCTGCGGAGCACAGAGCAGTTGTAAATGAATCAAAGGTAAGAATATCCATCATTTGCTTTTGTTATCCTGGAAAAAATGCCACAATCGAGCCGGTGCAAGATCTTGTCAAACCAGATTGTCCTGCCGTCTACAAATCCATAAGCGTACCAGAATATTTTCGTACATACTTCGATCAGAAGCTTGAAGGCAACCAGCAGTTCATCGACACCTTGAAAGTCCATAGACCTTGAAAGTCATGGTTTCTCTCGGAATTGCACTTAAAAGAAGTTATGCCAGTGTTAAGTGATTAGATCTTATCAGTTTGGTTTACTCGTGAAAGAGAACAGAATATGTGGATATGCTAAAGAGTACTTAATCCTGAATATATAAAGTCAATGATTGTATGTGTGTGGAGTGATAAGTCATATGAGTGATTACAGGAGGCTGTTATGATATGGAAATAGTAACCTATCAGTAAGTAGTTTGAGCATGACTCATAGCATACATATAAACGGCCGAGCCAATTTGGAGGTGAACACAGCCCTATTGTGATGATGATTCCAAGGTGCCATTTGGTGAATGTAGTTTTTATGTCTGTTTGACTTCTTTTTTCAGTTATATATGCCTATTTGACTTAAAATTGATTCTAACATATGTTAAGAGTGTCGTAGTAAATTTTATTTGAACGTTTGATTGAAACTTCTTGCCATCCACCTTTCAATCATGCATATTTTGCTTTGTTCTTGACAAGTTTGCCTATAAAAGTTTTATCATATGACAAGTTTGTCGATAGTATTTCTATTTTCCGGCAAATTTGCTTGGCCTACTTTTATCATGTACAACATTGCCCATATAAATTTGAAATTATGGAAAATTTTATTTTATTTTTCCAATTGAATAGACATATCAGATAATCTATTTCAAAAAGATCTATTTAAGTCAACTTTACTTACCTGCCAAACAATGCCTAAATGCGATTGCCTTTGAATGAGGTTTCAGGTTTATTCTGGTTGAACACCTCAGGTGTTTTTTCCCATGGGTTGGGATGTTGAGTCGGGTTGACCCAAACCGATGAGGAACCTGATCTGAGTTGCACCCGGCCCTCATCAGGTTTCTGAGTACATATACAAAAGTTGAATGTAAAGAGTATTTGTACTTATTGGATAGAGAATCGGCATCCCACAATACTTTACAAACGTCTTTTTCATCCATTTATTACTTATTTATTTATTTCTCTATAAGGTGGACTGGAGCTCAAGCACCCAGCTCCAAACCCATGACCCCAACTCATTCCACTGATGTGACTCAGTGGCCTTTCAAGCCGAGCCAACTCAAAATAATTGTATGTAGTATATGCTAAGTTAACTCAAAACTAAATGTATCCAGTGTACTGGCTTTGGTGAAATTTTAATCCACTAAGAGTTGGTCCCACCCTAATTGAGACATGGTTAACACTATAATGCATAGAGGGAGATATCTATTTTTACCTGTTTGAATTTTAGTTATTTCAAGAGTAAGTCCAAATTGGATCGGACATCTATTTTTACCTCTCTTATACATGATAAATCGAAATTGTTCTAATTAACAGGAGAGTTACGGTTTTATATGGGAATAGCATTTTATCAAGAACCATACCATTAAGTGGGCTGGTGGCCCATAACTATTGGCCCCAACCAATCTCACTTCAAAAAGAATTCGTGCTGATGCCATTTGGCAGCAAGATTGACGTCTTGTGAGTGGTACGCTATGCATGAAACTCCAGTGTCCCATTCACTTATAAAATTTTACTTAAATAAAAGTTGATTTTATTATAAAATTGAATGCATGGCTGCTAATGAGATCAGCATCAATCAAGTTATCAAGGAAAAAAAACTATGTAATTAAGGGGGTGTTTGGCACTTTATATATATTAAAGCAAAGGGGGATGTGGGCTGTGGGGGGTGCCACCTCACCCCTGAAAATTCTCTCCTTCTAGAGAAATACCCAAGAAAAAAAAAGAAAAAAAAAGGGAGGGATCAACTGTTTTCACATCACAGTAGAGTCAATGAGAGTCCCAAATCCGAAAAACTCTCCCCTCAAGCCCATCCCATCCCATCCAACACTCTTTTGAATTCCATCGACCCCTTCTCCAAGTATTCTTTTCAGTCTCTCCAGGTCCAATCGAAAGCATTTCTCCAAAACCCTCTCTCCATTTCTCACTCCTGCGTTGATCTTCTTCACTGTAATGGAAGATGCATCGAACTCATCAATGGCACCCCAAAAATCCAAGCGGAAGATAGGAGGGTCCGGGTCTGGGGTCTTGGAAGCGGAGCTGGAGGTCTGGATGCTACCCATATTGAGAGAAGAGGCGGCCAAGCGATCCAACTCCACCCCAGATTGCATCAATCTCATTTGCAATGGAAAAGTTCTGAAAGATGGAGATGGGAGCGCCAAATTGGCCGAATTGGGCCTAAAGAACAATTCTAGGATTTTGGCCACTCGGATTTCTTCTTCCTTTTTCTCTTTATTTCCTCCTCCTCTTCTTTCCTTTTCTTCTTCTTTCTCCCCTCACAGCACCTGCACACCCATCTTTTCCTCCCTCATTTTCTCCTTCCCTGCTCTCCCTCTACCCCTACCCTGCTTCCTCCTCTGTTCCACCCTGCGCCTTTTTCTTCCTCCACTCCCTGTCTCCCTCCGCCCAGAGCTCTTCCTGTTCATTTCCTTCTCCACTGTTCCTCTCACCCTCTTCTTCCTCTATCTGCAGGGATCGGTTGCTGATCTCGCCGGGGAGTGGATCTTTGGCCTCTGATAACCCCCTCCGCCCCGCTAGACGGACTTCTTTCAGCCGGGATGTTGGGCATGCGGCCGCCGAGACTTTCTTGCTCACCCGCCTGAGCTTCAAGCTCTTGCGCTATCTGGGGTACTCTCTGATTTCTTCAAATCTCTTTCTTTATTCTGATATTGGTGTTTGTTGATTTTGCATTTTGGGGTTCTTGTTATCTTTTTTTGTTAATCATTTTGGGATGATTTAGTTATTGGTGTTGAGTTAGAAGAAGTGGGTATTTTGCATTTTTGGGATCTTTCAAGTACCCATATCTTGTTTTTGAATGATTCAGCATAGTTATGGCAGAATTGGAAAAAGTGGGTTTAGCGCCTTTGGGTTCTTTGCAGTACCTACATTATGTTTTTTAGTATGTGAGTTGGCATGGTGCTGATATTTGGTTTTTTGAATAATTTAGCATGCTTATGGCATTTACAATGAAATTTGAAGTGTGTTTTAATTTGGAATCTTTGTGATGCCAAAATCGTAATTTATTGGGATTTGAATTGGTAGAGTTAGTATATAATTTTGGGTTTCTGAGCAATTCCTTAATTTAGCATTTGTTGTGAATATCTGTTCCTCATTGTCCGTGTCCATGTTTAGAGCTCTTGGATGTGGATGCATTTCGTAATCCTCTGCATCTTCAATCACTTCTTATTAGTATGAGTTCTGGAAATTGTCCTTTCAAGTTTCATCATAGGGTGGGGTTTGGTGGGTATCTCATCTTCATCACCTTTCCATCTTGATCCTAGATGAATGTTTGAAGTTGGAACCCAACACACCATTAACACTGAGATTGTTGTTACCATACAGTAGTGCAATCAAGTGGGACCCAGTTCATCCGACAGTGATAAAAGCACTTAAATGATCATTGAGAGAGAGAGAGAGATAACATGATTTTTGGGTCATGCAGGAAAAGATGAAAAAACCAAGTGGAAATTTCTTTCCAGAAATGTCATATTTTCCAAAGGTGGAACCTGACCCACCACCACTACCATTTCAGGGCTTCCCGGCCCCTGGTGGTGTTGATATTGGACTCAAGGAGAGAATCTCTAGCTTGCAATCTTTTCTTGGGCTGGACCATGAGTCGGTCGGATAGTGGTGACTCTGTGGATGCTACTGGTCCTATTTTTTTCCCTCTTTTCTTAGGTATCATGTTTGTTCCTATGTATATATATTTAGATATGTGGGTACATGAATCCTTGGTATAAGTTTTTGGGAGATTTTGAAGAAGATATAAAACTTTTGGCTAATTTTAAATATATATATATTTATGAAGATTTGAATATTTCAGAAAAAATATAAAAGTTTTACATAATTTTTGGGAAGATTTCAAGAAGGTATATATGAAACTTTTGGCTAATTAAAAAAAACAAATGAAGATTTAAATATTTTAAAAAGATATAAAAGTTTATATTTGAATTTATTGTAATATTTTAAGCAATTTATGCAATAACTAGGTTTGAATTTTAGTAAAAGTTTAGTTTGGGTGGCGTGGATAATGGTCACTTAAGAAATATAAAATGAATTGAATTTGGGATATGATTTTATAGTTTGGGTCGGGTTAAAACGTTGGACAAGGGAGTTATGTTGGCGGGTCTCCAAACAAACGAAAACTCAAACCACCACCACTACTATCCCAAACACCCACTCTATTTTTATTTTATGCTAGACAGGTAAGTGATACTACTTTTTTTGTGATAACCTGCATGCCTTTTTGACCTCTACACAGTTGTGTGAGATGAGACACATTAACCGTTTGGGTGTTTCCTGTTTCTCGAGAATTAGTATATCTTATTTTCTTTCCAATTATAGTTAATAAAAGATTAAGTTTTTATTTATGTTTATTTTTAAATCACATGAACATCATACAAATGGAAATACATTACCATGCCATATTGTCGCTATGAATATGATCATCTACATTTTTTGTGTGGCCGCACCGTTAGATTGAACACATGATAGTGTTGTGAGCATTAATATAAGGGTTAATATATTATTATGCATATGACTCATGTTTAGTGATCCCGCAAAAAATAAAGTTTTTTTAGGAATAATTTTGCTATATTTACTATTAGAGTGCATATTAAAAACACAAGTCATTTCAAATTATTAGCTAATCATTTTTCAAATATTTATCCTTTTGATATGTGTTTTCAATTTTTAATATATTTATCTTTTTGGGCCCGGGCTTAGCACGGGCGTTCGTTGCTAGTTACTTTGTTAAAGTGAAGTGAGGTGAATCCAGACAATAAAGTATAATGGTGATATCAAACCTTCTTTTTCCACAAAAAAGTCAATAAAGCAACCCCTTTTTCCACTAAAATACAAAAAAATTTCACTTTTCTATACAAAAAAAGTCAAAAAATTTCATACTAAACTACTAAAAACAAAACACCATCATATCACCTTATATTTTTTTTTTTTTTTAATTTAATACTTTATCTCACCATATTTCAATTCACCACACATCCAGACACAGGCAGAAAAAAGAATGTCACTAGAGGTAATGAGACCACCCCAACTTACAGAGAGCCTGTGGGAGAGCTGCTCTTGGTTGGATTGGATGTAGACTGCCAAGGTAGATTTTTTCCAATCGTCCAATCAGCAGACCTCAATTGAATGGTCTCTCCTTCCTCCTTCCTCATTGTCATTTCCGTCTACAGTTGGACCCACATCCTGCACTGCCACGAAGGCTTCTTCTGTTGATAGCTTTTTTATGCACTAGTCTTCTTCTAGTCCAGAGCAACAAGTACTAAGCACTGACGGCCATGGCTCTTCTTTCCAGCATCAACTGGGCTACTAATCAGATCCCAAGAGTACAAGAGCTTGCAAGAGAGCCGTTGCATTCAGTCCCACAGAGCTACGTGCGCGACGTGGCAGACGACCCGGTCGCCGATCACTGCAACCCTTCTCTCCAAGTTCCCCTGGTCAACATGGCCAATCTGGTCCACGGAGGAGAATCTAGAGAGGAAGAGCTGCACAAGCTTTACTCAGCTTGCAGAGACTGGGGGGCATTCCAGGTACTTAATTTTCCTCCTTTTTTCAGTTTTTCCTTGAAGCAAGTGGTAAGTGATAACTAGTAAAGTAATCTTCAAATTCCTTGGAATTCTCCAGTTGATTAACCATGGTGTGTCAGAGGAATTAATAAAAGAGATGAAGAAGCAAACACTAGAATTCTACAATCTTCCCTTGGAAGAGAAACTGCGTTATTCACATAAGGAAGGCAGCTTGGAAGGTTATGGTCAGCCCTTTACTAACAGTCAAAAGCTCCAGTGGAGTGACATGATGTTTGTCAATGCCCTTCCTGTGGAAGACCGGAATTTGAGCTTCTGGCCGGAAAACCCTCAAGGCATCAGGTAATCAGAGCAGTCCCTCCACTTATTAAAAATTTAAAATGTTGAATCTGCATTTGGGTTTATTGGTTGTCATCAATTATTTCCTTTGTAAGGAATTCTAGAACTAGGGTGAAATGAAAATTCTTAAGATGATGGAAGTTGCCAATGGGATTTCTTCCTAGATTCTGCTCTGTTATCCTCTACCAAATGAACCTTATTTGAATCAAACCTAGTGATTTCCTGAATTTAGAAACCTTCATTTTTTTTATTTTGTTTATCTTTACTAGGGACACTATAGATGTTTACTCAAAGGAGATGCAGAGGCTTGCAGTTTCTCTATTGGGCTTCTTGGGCATGGCCACTGGCTTAGAGGCCTGCGAATTCTCTGAGGTTTGTAAAGATGGAGTAGTTCAAGTAAGGATGAATTACTATCCTCCATGTTCTCAACCGGAGCAGGTCATTGGGTCTTCACCGCATACTGACTTCACAAGTATCACTCTCTTGCTCGAGTTTGATGATACTCCGGGCTTACAGATACAAAAGGATGGGTACTGGGCCACCGTTAAACCAGTCCCTGGTGCAATAGATGTAATCATTGGCAATGTTACAGAGGTAACAAATCAGACTTCTTAAGCCCATGCATTCAAACCACACATGGAGAGAGACTTAGAACAGGGATTATTTGCAATGTGTTAATACTGTGTAACGCCCCAAAATCCGGGCGCCTCGAATCTCGGGGCGCTACGAGAAAGTACCTAAGAGATGCGGAAAATCCAATAATATAATCAAGTGTGAATCTCATATGAGCAGGTAAATGGACAAGGCCCTAAAATTTTGTTTCACTTTAAAAGATTACAAGGTACTTTCCATAATTAAACTAACTATTCAGTCCTAGGCCAACACGGCCAGCTACAAGAAAAGGAAAGAATAGAGATCTATATGATAGACGCCTCACGATGCACCAAATGCATCATTCTCTGAACCCTGCGGCAACGGATCAGTCGCCAAACAAACCACCAATCAAGAAAGCGGAAGAGAAGATACCTGAAAACACCAAGGATTGGGTCAGGTTCGATGAGCCAGGCAAATAGGCATGTTTAGATGGCAATACATTATATCATTAGATAGGGAAGAAGACCATACCTGATCCCAGCTGTACCTGCATGATTAGTATCTCGATAATAACATAAAATATCAGAGTGCCACATAAAACAGTGTAGAGTGTAGTGCATGAACGATAATCGAGATATTGATATAACAGATGTTTGATACAACATAACAAGTAGATAAGAGAAGCCATCATCATCAAAACATCAGATAAACCACACAAGCACATCAGAGTCATCAGTAGCAGAAGTAAACAGAGGAAGTAACATTACCATAGTCGTATCCATCGCATCCAGATCCAACCGTATCAACGGCGGCAGTTAAAGACAATAAACAATGATATCCATAATATATAATATCCATACATCCAATATACATACATAGAAGCACACAAAGGTACGTCCACAGTTGAAGTACAAAGGACGTGGGGGGTCAGAGCCAGCCCATCGTCATCGTCCCAACAACTGTCGATGGACACCAACCATGGGGGTCATAGCCACCCACAGTTGTCGTCACGTCGAATAAGAGCGTACAAGAATCCATCAATGTCCATAGCTACAGCCAAGTCACAACCATTGGTCTTATGTGCTATCTCAACCAACAATATCCATAGCCACGGCCAAGTCCCAGTCATTGGACTTACGTGCTAGATCAATATCACCGTCCATCCATACACCCGGTCCGAGCGCCGGCGGTCTCAGTACCCCACCCACACCTGGTACCTACTGTGTCAATCACATCACAATATCAAAGTCCATGCCGGCATCATAACCCTCGGCAGACTAATCAATATCAATGTCCATGCCGGCATCATAACCCTCGGCAGACTAATCGTACAACCACACATCTACAGATCACTAGGTGGGGGTACTCCGAACTAGATAGCCTTATTATCCTTAATATGAGATGATAATAGTCAAGGGTACGAGGCACGGAGTTCGGGTATAGCTAGTCCATCCTTGTGGTTCTCAACAGTTAATAATGCATACCCTTGTAAACTCCGCTTCTCTATACGCTTAATTAGTATTATCTCAATATACAGTCCGTCTATCAGTATCTATCGTTAAGTTCCCAATATTATCGGTCAGGACTTCAAGTGCCATGTCCTGACATCTCATCCAATACGGACCGTGATCATGGATCAGAGCCTAAGTGCAATGCCCTGATTTATAGTACCTCTCAAGGCCTACATCCAAGGTTCGGATCTACCAGCCAGCCTTAGTGTCCGTTTCATCAACATAGATACCACATATTCCAAATCCATCGATGATTGCTGCCCCTCTATTCAGGTCCAAGGTCCCACTTCACCTAAGACAGTGATCACGGAGTCCCAGATGCTTATTAAGTATCCTTGGTGCTCCTGTAGGTATTTAGCATCATAAGACATCCATAACCCTTGAATCAGGTTCCGTTTTACAACCCAAGACCCTACTTAGATGGCTACACGGGTCAAGGTTAAGCCCGGCCCTTGACTCGTGTATAGCGTATCCCAAATAGTCCAAATGGAAGGGCAACGGGGCCCACACATGATCAAATCATAAAAGGGTACAAATCTGGGAAATGTCAATGTATACACTAAGCTCGGCCATCCTACTCTGAGCTCGGCCAACCAGACACTGAGCTCGGCCAAATTGTTCTGAGCTCGGCCAACCAGGCATTGAGCTCGGCCAACTAGGCACTGTGCTCGGCTAACCTGCTCTGAGCTCGGCCAACTAGGCTCTGAGCTCGGCCAAACTGCTCTGAGCTCGGCCAACTAGGCTCTGAGCTCGGCCAACCTGCTCTGAGCTCGGCCAACCAGGCACTGAGCTCGGCTAACCTGCTCTGAGCTCGGCCAAACTGCTCTGAGCTCGGCTAACCTGCTCTGCCTAGCTGAATACTGTTGCAAGTACCGAAATTCCTGGATTTCTCCCTTTTCATTTCAATATTCACCAAACACTTCCAAACATCAAACACATCTCCTATATCATGATCTCATCACAAGTGGGCCATTGATCTTCCAAATGAGGGATTCTCATCCATCAATGGCCAAATACACATAAAAAGAGCTTAGACTAACAATTCTATACATCTTATCATCCAATCAACCATCCAAATACAGAAATCATGCCAAACATCCATAAAAGACAGTAATTACCAATCTAAGCATGTTAATCAATTTAATTAAAGAATCTAAGCATGTCTACTTGCCTTTCGTTGGAGATGCCCAAATCCAAAAGCACTAGCTCAAAGCCCAACAAATCAAACCTAAGGAATAATTAGCAAAGTAAAACTAAATTAAAACATAAATTAAAAGAAAGGGAAGCTCTAAGCTATCTTAACACAACTCCACACCCAAAGCACATAAACCAAACCTAGGGAAAGGGGAGCTTACCAAACAGAGAAGGGAATGGAGTGGTGGCTTGCAAATTAGAGATGGGAAGCTCGCGGGGTCCACACGAAGATGATGGTGATCGGAGGTTGTGGGGCCCACTTGATTGGTGGCCCACTAAATTAGTGGTGATGATGGTGGCCCACTAGGATGCAAGAAGGAGAAGACAGAATGGAAGAAAGAAAGAATGGAGCAAGAAAGAGAGAGAACAGAGAGAAAGAATTAAAGAGAGAAAGATAATGGTGAGATGGTGATGATGGGTGGTGCTCAGTCATGTGGGCAGTGAGTGGAGTGAGTGAGGGAGATGAGAGAAAAGAGTGAAACAGTGAAGGGGAAAAATGGGGAAAACCGAGAGAGAAAGAAATGGAGAATTAGAGAGAAAGAGTGAGACAGTGAAGGGGAAGAATGGGGAAAACAGAGAGAGAGAGAGAGAGAGAGGGAAAGAAATGGAAAATAGAGAGAAATGGAGGGGCTGGGTAATTTCGTTGGCTGGGAGGAGTGAGAGAGGATTAAGGGAGAACGAGAAAACAGAGAAAGGAAACAGAGAAACAGGGAAGGGAAGAAGAAACGAAAAATGGAGAAAAGAGAGGTGGAGTGGCTGCCAGTGATCGAGGAGATCATCCACGGCGATGGCGATGGCGCCGTGCTCGGAGTCCGGCGGCAGTGGGCGGCAAGGGTTGGGAGAAGAAGAGATGGATGAGGGGGATGAGGGAAAGAGAGAACCGAGATGAGAGAGGAGAAGAAGATGGCCGGCGTTGTGATGGCGACGACGGCGTCCGGCGAAGTGGCAGCAAGCCGTGAGGGAGGAAGAGAGAACGAGAGAGATGAGAGAAAGAGAGGAATGAGAGAAATGGAGATGGAGGGGCTGTTGTGTTGTGTTGGTGTGGAGTGAATGAGGAGAGGGGAAAGGGTCTTCATCGTGACCTAGAATAGGGAATGGGGAAAAAGGGGAAAATGAGATGGGGGGTGTGATGAGAGTGAGATGAGTGAGGTGGGGCTCACATGGGATTAAGGTGGGGTAGGGTTTGACTAAAGTGCCCTCTTAATTAATGGGTAATGGGTCAGGCCACGGGTAGTTGGGTCATCCTAAGGTTAAATTCATAATTCTCCAAGGGAAGCCCATCTGTAATTAGGATAACCTATGGTTGACTTGGTCAAATTGGGTCCCACCAGGTATGTCTAGGGACGGGTCCTCACATACTGACTCTGATCATATGACTTAGAAGTGAGGATCATGTTGGGATAGCATTTTGATTATTGTGATTCTTAAAACAAAAACTCTTGCCTGACTAGAACAAGTAAGATTCAAGGTAAAACTTGCAATGTTGGTGAGGCCCACTGGCCCATAAAGTATGAGTGGGTTGTGATGTGGATTAGCCATTTTGATTTGAAGCAATAATTTGAGTGGTTAAATGAATTTTATTCTTATTAAAAGGCATTGGATCTGATGGATAAAAATGTCAGATTGGATTACGTACTCTTCTATTTCATGTGGCCGGCGGGACCTACCAAGAGTTTTTAAAGCCCTCAGTCTTGATAACTTAGCCTTGGACCTAAGAAGATTTTATTCAACCTTGGATCTGAACAGATATTAAATTTTGGTTTAGATGCAGGTTGAAATCACATAGATAGGATAGGGCTTTAGCCTTTAGATGACAATGATTGTGATTTTTTTTTCCTTTTGTTCAATGATGAATTTAAATACAGTTTGTTTAATGAGTTTAGACAAGTACTGCTGTCTTGGCTATGGAAAAATTGGTCTGATGTATATATAGTACATGCATTCTTCAGTTTTTACTTGATCACCACCCTAATTTTTTTATTGTACATACAGGTTATGAGTAATGGGATTTACAAATCTGCAGAGCACAGAGCAGTTGTAAATGAATCGAAGGTAAGAATATCCATCATTTGCTTTTGTTATCCAGACAAAAATGCCACAATCAAGCCGGCCCAAGATCTTATCAAGCCAGATTATCCTGCCATCTACAAAGGCATAAGCCAGCCCGAATATTTTCGTAGTTACTTTGAGCAGAAGGCTGGCAGCGTTCGGTTCCTCGACACCTTGAAAGTGGATGGACCTTGAAAGTCATGGTTCATTTGACAATTGCACTAAAAATTCTTTCTAGTGTTGAATGATTAACTCTTAATCAGTTTGATGTACTCATCAGAGAAGTACTGAATATCTGTATAAGGCTATAAGCTGAAGACATGATCCTGAACATATAAAACCAATTACTGTATGTGTATTTATTGACAGTATCACAGTAATAGGAATGATCACATGAGGCTGTTATTCAGTAGTTTGAGCATGACTTCTGAGTATTTTATAAGATACATATATGAATTAAAGGTTTATTGTTGATTTTTGTGGTGTTGAATGGGAGTTCAGATATCTTGCATATTTGTATATGCTTTGCATATCTGGCACCAACATGACCTGGATTCCATTCCTGACCATAGTTAAAAGGTTTAAAAATGAAAACCATTTGAGTTTTGAATGTAAATAGTATGGCATGAATGGGATATGAGTTAATGTATCATTGTCCTGGATATGGTTAATTTTCAATCTTATGTCCTTTAGCTATCTTTAATATACACGAGATATGAATAAAAGTAGTAAGGATAGATATGAAAAAGTGCAACATATCTAAGAATTTGACTTAAAATATATTGGAATGGAAAAATGAAATTTATGCCGACCCAATATATTTGGGATAAGTCTTTGTCACCGCCGTCGTCGACTCGTCATGGTTGTTGTTGATGATGATCTTTAATAACTAAATGAGGATAAGTGGACCTAACTCCCTGCTATAGTCTGATCATCATTTAATTGATCAAAATAGGGAGAAAAAGGAATGTGATTATCTCTCAGTAAAATCTAAGCACATATTTATGTCTGATCATACGTACGCTGGAGTTATTTGACTTTGATTTATTTATTTATTTTGGTCGAAGGAGATATTTGACTTGATAAACATCAGAACACATCTTGATAAATATTGATGAACTTGGCTTTAATTAAGTTGACAATTTATGTGAGCCCAAGCTTAGCTTGTTATTGTACATATATTTATGCATGAAATTGACAATGATGGTGCATAACTAACTAGTTGAGAACTGATTAGGTGTAAAGTGTTTGATCCAATGGTTGGCCTTTCTTCATACTCTATATACTTTGGTTTGTGTCTAGGGTGCTCATGGGGCAGGTTGGGCCAACCTCTTGTCAAGGCTAGCTCTTTTTGTTACTGGACTTTATCGGCTGAGATCCAACACATCGGCTCAAAAACATAGGACTTGACTCAGTCAATTGTCTATATGGAAGATGTTCCTGCGTTATCTGTCTCTCACGGCACCATGCGAGGTAAATGATTCTGTGTCCCACCTTTGTCCCCTACAAATCATGGGACTATGGGGCATGGAAAGATCCTAGGTAGGGCCTAAATATTAGATCTCAAGTCAGTCAATGCCCCTAACCCCTTGATTGAATGGCCTAAAAGTTTAATGGCTTTAAAAACAATGACCATCCAATATCCTATGGTCGAAGCCCATTTGGACTGGTACAAACTCATGGGATCTGGTGACATTTAGCAGGTGGGGCTTTGGATGGTCCATATGGATAGTGTACGCAAATAAGATCATGCATACTAACCTATATATGGGGCCCACCTTTCATCATGCTGATCATGAGGGAGAGAGTGGGGAGTTGGAAAGATCTGAAAGTGATAAGGGGTGAAAGATATCGCCTCCAATAGATCATCATAATCTCTTGATTTATGGCCCAAAAGATTAATAATTTCAAAAGACATCACTTTTTTTTTAATCCAATGATAAATAATAGTTTGATGGTTTTCACATTCTCAGATTTGGTCTTGTGGCAACTCTTGGGTTGGTGAAAGTGTGCAAGAGGAGGGTAGATTTGGGGGGTGGTCACAAAATTTGTCAAACCACTTATAAATACCTTGCTGACAATTCTTACTTAGAATAATGATTTTCATATGGATATTTCTGTATCTATCTATATATTAAATTTATAACTTTGCTAAAAGGTCTCTCTCACGAATTCACATGTGTTAATCTTTTATTAGTGCAGGGAACTCCTCGCGACAAATCTAACCCTCTCATACTCACTAACCCCCATAAATTAGTGCCAATAGAAGTTATCTTATTTATTATTTAGATGTGTGCCAAATTATGGGTGAGTAATTGGGATTGGAGTTCCTCTTAGAAGAACAAAACCCATAAATAATATATGGACCCCATCGTATAACAAAAGCCTAAACCATCGTCCATCATCATGGAAAGTTCGGATCATCTGACCAACTAAACAAATGATTGCATAGGCTTTCAATGTGACTCCCACCATCTAAGGTATTCTATCCTGAAAATAAGTTTTGGGCCATCCTTCTTATAATCAGTGTAGGATCTGGCCTGCCCATGAGGCATCAGCACCTTACCCTTTCTCCACTCTGCCAATCCTCTCTTAGCCCATAAGAACAAATGGGTTGATAAATCTTGGATCTTATTGCCACTATCTTGGATCTTTAAGTATTCCACAAACCATGGAAAAAAATGATCATAGACTGGATGGTCCATATCATCCAATTCATGTAATTTTGTACCATGTTACATGGCTCAGGAGCCACTCGATCACTGGATGTATTTTTGTATTGAGTGGTGACGACGCCTTTCTTTTGTCTATACAACCGATCCCACTCTTGCCTAAAAAAAAAAAAAAGAACTGATCCCACTCCAGTGGCTTAGGTCAACTGAAGCAATGACTGCTTCTAAATCACTCCAAATACTATATACGGAGGCCCACTAAAGAGAAAAATCAAATTGCCAATAATCATGAAAAGTACTTTCGGTGGATATGCTTTCCCATGATCCCATCCCTATCGCTTGACTGATGACTACTATTTATTCTTTTCTTACCATCTAATATTTCATTCCCATGTACGGGTGATGTACACTTTTTCAAAGACCATGTCAGGATGCTAGTGGAGCAAGCCAGGCTAGGCCCGAACCAAGGCCTACACGTTGGGCTGAATTTCTGTGGTCTTTGGCTCTTGGGTCGGGGCTAGGCTTATTTCCTGGCTCAGTAGTTTTTTTTTTTTTTAACCTGGTAAACAAAGTTGTCATCCAACTGTAAGTTCACACATATGCGGAAAAACAGCTCATATAAATAGAAAAAAGCTCACACAAATAAAAAAAAGGTGGAATACCCAAAATTCAAATCCTATTAATGGGCCTGTTTGGATAGGCAAAAAATAGAGTAGAGTGAAGTTAAATGGACCTAATAGTCTAAAATTTTAACTTTACCTCATTTGGATGAGTTTGGCACAATAGATGAAGTAATGTTGTGAGCCACATGTACTCCATTTCACTTCAACTCTAAATACTTCTATTTCCTTGAGTAAAAGTGAATTCTACTCTAAACCTTAACTTCAAAATACGCATTTAAATGGAGTGAAGTGAAGTACTCTACTTTAATTTCAACCTACTTCTCTTCACTTTACTTCACATGTGAAATCCGCTTCATTTCACTCCACTCCTCATTTATCCAAACAGGCCCTAAGTGAAAATTGCCACCACCTATCAATGAAGTAAGTGGCCGTTCTCTTGGCTCAGTAGTTAAATGGCTGGTCTTGCCTTTTTTGTTATATGCAATTTTTAAGACCCAACTCTTAGTGTAGGACCAACCCTTTCCAAAATATGGCTCATATGTCAATGTTTATGGGCTTTGATTAGATTTCTCTGACCCTAACGGGCTCAACACCACTCGTATGTCACTCTCGCTCTCTCTTTTTTTTTTTTTTTGGGCTCACTTTTATCTTTTTTTGTTTAACTAGATATCACTTTCGTGTACACATTCGTGTGCTTGAGTTCTATGGTCCCTTTAAGAAAAGTGATTCCATCCCTATATCGTAGTATATTTTTCTGCACATATAAGAAAAAAAAAATTCTCTTTTCGGCCGGGGGATGGTGGAAAAGGTCATAGTTGAACAAACTGATGGCATTCCAATTGCTAAAGAATAATTAGTATTGTACAAATGTATCATTGAGGCCAGTTTGTTCATGGATATTATTTACTGAATTTTTCCAGGTCAAGAATCTATGAGAGCAATCACAGTTTATGTCGGGCCCGTTTGGCATTTTACTTTTAAAGTCAAGTGGAGTGAAGTGAAATAAAAAGAATGAATAAAATATGTAGTGAGTTATGATGGTATTTTATTTTTAGTTGTTTGAGATGAAATATTGTTGACTTTTGGTATGGGAAATGAAGTTTTTTTTGTCTTTTAGTTAATAAATGTAGTTGCTTTTTGACTTTTTGTTGAAAAAATTGGTGGGAGTTTTGGTAGAAAGTGGTTTTGATGTGATGTTTAGGATGACTTAACTTGACTTGACTTTACTAGTTAAATTACCGAACATGCGAAATTTTGAACGGAGCTGCTAATGCCACAGCTAGAGCTTCTCCTTCCACGATCCTTTTTTTTATGACCAATGTGTTCCCGTGTGAAATTACCTACAAGGACATCAACCCCAACCCCATCTTTTTACACTCCCCCACCCCAACCCCAGCCTAGCCATCACCGTCCCCTCCGCCAGCACTGCCAGAGGGGGAGAGGGATAGGGAGATATAAAGAGGGGTGGGGGGGGGGGGGGGGGAGGGAGAAGGAGATGAAGAGGGAGAAAGGGCGGCAGGGGTCGAAGGACGGTTGCAGGGAGGGGGAAGAAGTGTAGTGAACTGAGAAGGGAGATAATGATATTTTGGGAATAATGGGGTGTACAGAGAGAAGTTTTAGAAAGAGAAATGATGTGGAAGCAGAAGCTCTAGCTGTGGCATTAACAGCTCTCATTTTGAATTTCCAATTTAAACCAACCATAAGAATTTATCTCCACGAAATATTATCTTGGCGTGTTTGGCAATTAACTAGTTAAGTTAAAATAAGGTAAATCCAGACAAGAAATGACGAAGGGGTCATATCAAAAGTATGAAATTCAACTTTTCTATACAAAAAGTCAAAGATTTTTCATATTAAACAGCTAAAATAAAAACACAATCATAACACCTTATATTTTATTCTCCTGATTTGATGTTTCACCTCACCATTCACCGTACATGCAAACAGGTAGTCTATGGAGTTCTTTAAATCTTGGTTTTCAAAATGTTACATCATACTTAGATGTTTGTAAACTATCACATCATATACTTAATTATTCATGAAATTAAGTGGAGGCAACATTTGGAGGGTTCCTGGAACATTCCAACAAGAATCTTCAAAGATTCAAGACTACAGCCCATTAAAAATCGACACACTTACTTTATATATATTAAAGCAAAGGGGGAGGTGGGCTGTGAGGGGTGCCACATCATCGAAAGCCCGTTTGGTAACTTGACTAGTAAAGTCAAGTAAAGTTAAATCATCCTAAACATCACATCAAAAGCACTTTTTCTCAAAACTCCCTCCAACCTTTCCAACAAAAAGTCAAAAAGTAACCACATTTATTAACTAAAAGACAAAAAAACTCTATTTCCCATACCAAAAGTCAACAATATTCCATCCCAAATAACTAAAAATAAAATACCATCATAACCCACTATATATTTTATTCATACTTTTCATTTCACTTCACTCCACTTGACTTTAATAGTAAAATGCCAAACGGGCCCGAGTCTCTCATTTCAAAGAAATTTGCACAAAAATGCCACATTGTTTTAAGGTGCCACCTCACTTTATGCTACTCTTTCTCTCCTAAAACCTCTTTCATAAAAGATTTTTATGAACGTTTGAATTTTAGTCATATTTCTTGTCATTATCCAAATTATAAGCAAATCTTTAAAGTCGGTTTGTTTTCTCTTCCTTAGATCTTCAATCATCAATGGGTCCCATGTTAAATATGCTTTGTGGGCCCTACCGATGAATGAAATTCAAGCTTTTGCTCCTTTACTCTCCTTTCAGTTTTTTTTTTCCCAAATGGATGGATCCAGTAGTGGAACTAGTTCGCATTAAATATATTTCAAGATTGGACTCCATTATTGGATGAAATCCCAATGGCCTTCTCTTAACCGCTTTTTTCTAAGAGTGGGCCCCACTGATGGAGGGAGGCAAGCCTGTTGGACGTTGTCTGGTTTCTTAATGGATGCAAATCAATTAGTGGGCCCCGCTCATTTAACTTATTTCTGCAATGGGACCTACTTATGGATTAATATAGCTCCTTTACTCGCCTTTCAGTTTTTTCCCCCAAATAGATGGTTCCAGTAGTGGGCACTAGTTCGTATAAAATATATTTCAAGATTGGACTCCAGTATTTGATGAAATCTCAATGGCCTTCTCTTAATTCCTTTTTTCCAAAGAGTGGGCCCCACTGATGGAGGTAGGCAAGCCCATTTGTCTGGTTTCTTAATGGATGCAAATTAATTAGTGGGCCCCACACATTTAACTTATTTCTGCAGTGGGACCCACTCATGGATTATGCATAGATATTAGTTTTCTAGGTCAATATGTATCCGTAGTTGGCAATCAGACTGGGTTGGTATCATACACAAGCTTAATTTATTTGATAATTGTTAGGATGTCATTTGTGTGCAAATGAGTTAGAACTATTAGAAACATACTATGATGACTCATATTTATATCCACGTACACTCATCCCATGCAATGTACATCTTTTATGTTTTTTTTATTCTCTTACACTTGTTCGCCCCCCTCTCTTTCAATTTTTTTTCTTATACTATCAATCATTTGTGGGTGCCAATTGTTCCATCACTATAAATCCAGATGTGGTGTGTGGCTCATTGAGGATGAAATAATTTGATTTCCATTTTCTTTCTCCTTATCTTCCATTTTTTCTTTTTTGGATGCAGAGCCATCAGTGGGTCCCACATGTTAAAACATTTCAAGGGTAGACCCCACTGATGGATCAAACACGTTAATCTTTTTATCCCTTTCTTTTGATTTTTTTTAGTAGATGTAGATCCATCCGGTTTATTTTATTTTCTTATATCTTCAATCATCAATGGTATAATATACCTATAAATGAGATGGTCGTAATGGTCAGTGCCTTTAAATTCAAGGGGTCATTGTATTATGTAAATTTACTTAATTTTATATTTATTTTCATATATAGAAATTTTTTTAATATTCAAAGATAATAAAAAATTATTTTATATTTATTTTATCTTAACAATATTTTATTTTATTTTTTAAAATTTAACATATTTTGATTTTTTGCCTGCCTCAGCAGAGCGTTTGTTACTAGTTTATAAGTACAACAAAAAAAAAAACTAGAAGTTACCGAAAATATGGGACGCTTCTGATCTTCTAATCTGGTTCTACCGTGATGATGATGATGATTATGATTCTCAATCACATTAACAGTCAAGATTATCCAATCACGAGCCACACATTTCTCACACAGTCCCGCGATGCTCATGTGACCCACGGCTGCTTCGCATCGCGCGTTCCTCAACCGCTATAAATACTCCCTTTCCATTTGTAGAGCTATTGAAGACACCTCCCTGCTCTACAAAGCTCAATCAATCTCCTTTTTCCGGGGGAAAAGAAAAGACTCAGATCTTCCTTCTTCAACAAGCGTTCTGGTTCAAATCTCCAACCGTTGATTTCTCTCTTGCTTGGATATCGCATCTCAAGGTACGAAAATCTCTTCTTCTTTTTCCATATTCCCCCCGTCAAATCTGCTTTCCGAGACAAAGATTTCAAGCTCTGTGACGGTTCAGCAGCTGATTTCCTCTGAACTTAGGTTTCTGTATCTTCTTTTATCTTCCGATCCTTAAAATATAAGCACTTTCATCCCAATCAACCGTGGAAAATCGATTATCGGGCTAGAAAGAGACGAGATCTCGTTTTTGTTGTAAGAAACAGTTGGTTTTGCGAAAGTTTTAGATCTGCGGATGCCCTAGATCCGTAAATCCACTGGCTTTCAGGAGAAAGATCTGCAGAAACTTGATCTAGGGTTTGTTTGTACGATTCTGTAACTGTAGACGGGAGTTTTAGTTGATAGAAGGTTGTTGATCTTTATTCGAATCCAAAACTTACGAAGTCTGCGGTTTTGGATTTGTCAGATACACGAATTGAGGCGTTTTCATATAGATCTGCAGTTGAGAAGAGAAAAATCAGCTGCCGTTGGTGAAGCTTTGCATCTTATTGCAGCACTGTTATATATAAAGCTTGTAGATCCTTTAGATCTGTTGATCGGTTGCATTGTTTAAAGCATGTGGAGGATCAAGCAATTCATGCCTAAAGAACCGACTGGCATGGAAGGCCGGACTGTTGAGATCGGCAATCTGAAGATTCACGTCCGCAACGCCATCGCGGAAGGAGGATTCTCATGTGTTTATCTTGCACGTGATGCGGTCCATTCATCGAAGCAGTATGCTTTGAAGCACATGATATGCAACGACGAGGAATCGTTGGATCTGGTGAAGAAGGAAATCTCAGTGATGAAATTGCTTAAAGGGCATCCAAATGTTGTGGCACTTCAGGCGCAGGCTATTTTTGATATGGGACGGATGAAGGAAGCATTGCTTGTGATGGAATTTTGCGAAAAGTCGCTGGTCAGTGTGCTGGAGAGCAGAGGAGCTGGGTATTTTGAGGAGAAGCAGGTCCTCTTGATTTTCAGGGACATCTGCAATGCAGTGTTGGCAATGCATTGCCAGTCACCGCCCATTGCTCATAGGTAAATGATGGTGATTCTTGTCGTTGTTGATGTTAACTTCTTCTATATTGATTTTTTTTTTCTCACAATATTGTCTATCTGGATTTAGAAAAAAAAATTCAATAATCTCAGAAGAACCATTATGAGTTCTTGACAAGATGATTGAGTTCTAACAGCATGGATGTTAATATATTCTCTACTGAAAGCTTAAGGAATCCTGTATAATTCTCGCCTATGAGCGGACTGCATGCTATCAGTTAGATTTTGAGTTTTGGTGAGGTGTGGTTAGAAAAGTCTCACCATTGATCAGTGATTGGTTAGGGCAAAAGTTAGCTCTATCACATTATTGTAACCCTTTATTGCATTAGACTCGGTTGAGGTTCCTTTTAGCTATACATTTTTTTATTCAATTCAATAGTTTAGTAAAGGTTGGATGAGTCTTAAAAAACAAAACCATCAGCCCCGTGCCAATACGCAGGCAGGGGGGGGAGGGGGTTGGGGGCATTTCTGCGTTTTTCACATTTGTTTGTTTCATTTGGATATTCAGTTTGGTTCTGAATTTACATAATAATTAGATTTTCTAGAAGCCTGGAAGACATGGTTGCTACAGTGCTGCTCCTTTTTCCTCTTTTTTTTTTTCTCAAAAAAATATGTTTTGTGTTCAAATATGGAAAAAAAAAGGGGGAGATACTGGATCACTGACCAATTCATGCATAATAATGCGTCTTTCATTTTATTTTGATTTGTGATTAGTAGGAACCATTTGAATGCATTTGATCTTACAGTTGTCACAATCCATTCAATGTAGCTCACGTCTCAGTCCTTTTCTTCCCATAGGAAGATAAGTTACAAAAATATTTAAAGTCTAAGCTCCTTTCTGATCTGATGAACTGTATCTTTCACAACCATTTGTATACTCTAAATGTATAGAAAGCCAACTTTACTGTTTGTTACTAGTTTATGTAATACTAGGAGAGTATAAACTTTAGCTGTGTTAGAGAGGTGCTGTTTTAATCATATCAGAAGGTACTCTGTTGGCTGTTTTAATCATATTAGAAGGTACTCTGTTGAGTGTTTTATTCATCCTGTTACCCCTTGTGAGCTGAAGCTGATGTTTTGGTGTTCTGCAGAGACCTCAAAGCTGAGAATGTTCTACTAGGACCTGACGGTGCATGGAAATTGTGTGATTTTGGTAGTGTTTCAACCAATCATAAGTGTTTTGACCGGCCTGAAGAGATGGGCATTGAAGAAGACAATATAAGAAAGCATACAACACCTGCCTATCGAGCTCCTGAGGTTTAATGATTGACTAATCTCCTGTCACTATTTGTACTCTTGTTTTGATGCTGAAATGATAGCTAAGAAAAAAATAATGTTGAAAATGGTGACTCACACTTCCCCCTTTTCTATGCTTAACCTCAGATGTGGGATCTGTTCAGAAAAGAAACCATAAGTGAGAAGGTGGACATATGGGTAAGTTTGTTATTAATTATTTTATTGTTCCCAACAATGGGCCTTCATACAAAAGTTGTTTAAGACAATGGCCTAGATTTACTGAGTAGCTTAAATTGGCTAGCTTTCTCTTTTTAGTGGATTTTATGAAGTTAATATGTTGCTTTGGTGCATTAAACTGATATTAGGCTGATATGTGCATCTGTTTTCTTTAACTTTACAACTGGATCTGTTCCTTGTAAGGTGACTTTCTTTAAAATATGCTGTAGGCTCTTGGATGCCTTCTGTACCGAATCTGCTACCTGAAATCTGCATTTGACGGGGAATCAAAGCTACAAATCTTGAATGGAAATTATCGCATTCCAGATTTACCAAGATACAGTTCTTCCGTAATAGACTTGATCAGAGACATGCTTCAGGCCTCTCCAGACGCCAGACCAGATATCACGCAGGCAAGAGATTTGCTTGATTGGCCATTCATCTCCATGAATCTAGGTTTGTTCTAGATTGTTTGTGTCGTGATGGTCCTGGATGCCAAGGCATTTGCCTTCCACTAACTGATATCAAATTGCTCTTGTAACAGGTCTGGTTTCGTGTCAATGAACAATTGCCACTAGAGTTGCAGAAAGAGACTCCTGATGGGCCGATATCAATTGTAGCAGCTGACATACACCTACCAACTACAGATGCACATAGTGAAGGTGAGGATTCAGAACAAAACGGTATATTACCTGTCATACTCTTAGTTTGTAGGTTGTGCACAAAGACACATGAAAATCTTCTGCCAAGAGGCACTTCTCACAGAATTTTGTGACAAGTATTTCAGCCCCTTTATGGGACCTTAAATTAGGAGTAGGGATTATTCCTCTGGCCTCTCTCTCTCTCTCCCCCTTCCCCCCTCCCCTTAAAATCTAATCTACAATGGGACCTTCCGAGTGTCTTGTTCCCCCATGGTTAGCATATAATTACCTCTCAGCAGAAATTCACCATGTATATTATATATATGTAAAAACATAGAACATGTATTGAATTATGATTTCTGTTCATCAATGATCTTTATATTTAAGAATGAAATGCCGTTGTTACTATATGCCACTGAAATTGTTTACTTGACGTTGACTATCCTACATGGCCACAAATCATATTTTTGACATGAAGATGGGATTTTGTAGGTCCAATGCATGCAAAGAGGGCTTCCCGAAGAACTACTCCGCCCCCACCCTCTTCAAGAGAACAAGCTCGAAATGCTTCACCGCCATCCCTATCCACAAAAGAAGCACAGAAATCAAAATCATCTCAGGGTAGTACTCCAAAGCCAACTGGAGGGGGAGCTCCCTTAGGTGCTTTTTGGTCCACCCAATATGCTAAGGATCCACCTCTTTCAGAAGACAGTGGTCCAGTTTTTGATGATGAAGGTCTAAGGGGTGAAACCACATTAAATCGCACTCAACAAAATTCTGAAAATCTCCGTCATATGGACAGTACTAGTCCTCCAAAAGGTCAGAATGTCCGAGTTGGACATCAGAACAAAATGAGCTTGCATGGGAGCTCTCAGAAAAAACATGATGCGGGTCCTGAGGACTTTGAAATTAGATTTTTCTCAGAGGATAAAGATCATGATTCTGAGAAAAATAAAACATCAACTGTCGCAAATATAGGAATCTTTAAGAATGAAGCTTTTAATACTTTTGTCGCTGAATTTGATAGCACTAAGCTCAACACAGGGAATAACAGAACAGGAAAGGAAGCTTTAGAGGCAGAGGTGGAGAGGCTGAAGGAGCAGCTGAAGCAAGCTAACCTGGAAAGGGCTGAAATAACATCAAAATATGAAAAGCTGTCAGCCATCTGCCGTTCCCAGCGGCAGGAGATCCAGGAGCTTAAGCAGGCCCTCGCTGTGAGGCCCCCATCGCCAAATAAAGATAGTTATAGGATGCATCAGAGCTCTCCAGGAAGCTCACATACCTCACAGGTATTGTCATCATGCTGCTCATATAATTTCTAGGTGATTTACCGTGGTCTTCATTCTCTTTTTAACTATAAATTAATGTAGAAACCATTTAAAAAATATAAATTAATCTAGAAAGTAAAGAAGCATTCAGTAGATGGAAATTTTAAAATGCTCGGGCTTTTTCTTTAATGGAAGTTGTTGTTAATGTTTCATAGAATTTTTCCAATTCAGAAGATTTTTTGACAAGAGCCTATGGCACAGTGGAAGGTGCTTGCTGTTGCAACCTTAGGTTGTGGGTTCAAGCCAGGTTCCAAATAAAATAAAAATAGAATTTTTTTTAAGGTAATTTTTTTTTCTTTCGGGTTAAGTAGGAAAATGAGAATAGGACTCCTTTATTGTTAATATAGAGGGTGGAGATAAAGATACTTTTAGCATCCATGTATGGGATTATTTTAAGGGTGCGTTTGTGTAATGCATTTTCTGCGGAATGATGGTCCATCCATGGACTTCATTTTTCATTGTTTGGTGTGAACAGTTTTCCACGAGGAATGCAACTTGTTGGCTTTAGCTGGGAATCCGTAGAGAAGCCTTTCCGATTAGTGGGTGTTGGAAAAATATGGAGCATTTCATGGAAAAGCAAAAGTTTGCAGACATCAATTTCCACGGAACCCACACAAGCATGCCCTAAGGTTTTTCGTGTGGCCATTTAAAACTATGCAACAGTTGTGGTGATTTGATTAACTAAACAAAGTTTAAGTCTTGGGAGCAAGTCTGGTCCCATACTGATGCATCATTGGCTGCGAAGACCTTGAGTTGGGCATGAATCAAATCCCAATGATACGTTGCCATTCTTGCTTTCTCTTTTGTGATTTAAACATGAAACTATGTTAATTCATGGTGATCTGCTGCTGTTATTCTTGTACCTGTATCCATTTTGAGCCAAAACAAGCCATCTTTATTGTTAGTGCTTGGCTGCTGTCTCAAGTCCATTGACTGGTCCAACACAGGGCAGTGGCTGCTCTACTGTGTGAAACAGCACCAAATAGCTGGTTGAAAAACCTTTGGAAATTTCTATACAATTGTTGATATTAGCAGTCCAGTAGTGAGCTGTTTGAGTGAGGTTCGCTTAGCTGAAAGAACCTAGAGCTGCTCTATTTAAATTACTTTTGGACAGGACTTTGTACTGTCAGTTGTGTCTTTCTGCTGAACTGTTCGATGCAAATTCATGTGTCCCTTGGAAGCCATTATGTGGTTTGCTCAAGTTCCCAACTATATATTAAGTAGAACGAAGTTGGGCACGCACCACTGAAGATAATCTTTTGTTTCAAATACCATGGAAATAACTTGAGTCTTGAGTGGCTCAGATGATTCTGACTAGCCTGAATTTGTTTGCTACTAATCCTGTTTGCATCACTCGGCTCAAACCCAGTTTTTTATTGCATCATACTCATACCCACTTATCTAGTAGTAACTGCCCTTCACTCCTGCTACAGCAAAGGGAAATCATAAAAGGATCTGTATGGGAGCTTCAGGAGGGAATGCTTTCGAATAACTCACCTGGCCCAGCCTCTGAGTCATGGAAAGCTTTCACCGACGAGCCAGAAGTGCAGCCTTTATCTTCAAACAACCAGCCCAGATCTGTAAGGACATTGAATGGCCACCAGAAGAATAAGAAGGCTCCTGTGAACACTAGTGCTGATGATAAATGGGGTTTTAGCCAGGATGCTTTTACAGCAATCCCTGCCAGTTCTCAGATGTCTTTATCTTCTGGTCGAGGCAGTAACTCCCAGCAATTCAGCAACCAGAGAAGCGTAGAGAACAAGCAGAAGTCTACTCAGCCTGCTGGATGGGCTGGTTTTTGAGCTCTAAAGACTTGTAGCTTCCATTTAGTAAGAAAATACTTTCAGCCTATACCAGAATCTCTCTGAAGCCCCTTTTTGTGTGAATTATGAAAAAAGAAAACGAAACAAAGGTATTCATTGTTTTCCTTTTCTTGTTTTAGTGTTGGCTATTTTTATTATGTTGATGTCCTGAAAGGGTGAAAAGAGAGCATCTATGAAGGTCTTCAGTGTTTGGGACAATCAGGAAGTGGTATCTGTAAAGATCGTGCTCATGTTATTACTGCAAATTTGCAAAATTCAATAATGGTTTGTGTTATATCATTCTTAATCAAAAATTGTGAATTAAATGTCAGTGTGGGTGATGTAGGTGTGAATTGGGTATCACGGTGATAGCTTTCTTAAATTTTTTTGGCTAACCATTCCTATCAAAACCTCGAGGTGTCAGGTGGAACTCGGTCGTCACGCTTTTGGTGGCGCGCGCATATATTTTTTTTTCGGTGCCTAGTTGTTCCTCTTGGGATTCGATCGGTTAGCTTTGATGGCATGTAAGATACCATATAATGGAAGACTCAGACATGTATATGGAGCCATGTCAAACTCCATTACTTAGCGATTTGGGATGTGGGACTTTCCCAACTATTCCCTTCATATGCAAGTCCAATTGATTTTATGGATGGGCATGCTACGTGGGCTATACAAGAACGATAAAACCTGCATTGATACCATCTTAAATTTCTTGAGCTAACAATTCCTACCAAAACCTTTAGCCCATTATAAATACTTTTCAATACTTTCCAAGCTTAATGTATTGGTTTTTGAAAGACATTCACATCGGCTGGTATTTAAAACAATATGCAATATCCACATGAAGGACCATCGATGAAATGGTTGGATCTGAAGCTTCCTTCATGATGGGCATAAACGCAAAGTGTGTAAGAATGAAGGAGATTCGACATGAAGGGAGTTTTGATGATCTGATTAGGGTTATCTTTGCCCTAAATCACATCTTCGTCACACTATCTCATCACCGCATGCATCCAAGTTAAAAATAAAGTGATTTAATTGCTTAATGGTCTAATGACCTTGGATTGACACTTGGCGACAAGAATGGTACAAATATTTTGTAGATGCATGATTACATGACCCTCGAGTATACAGGTGCTCCACAAAGTACAAACTCGATCAGGTCTGTTTTCTCAAGATGAAAAAAAACAGAAAAAGAAGAAGAATAAGGATCCGGATCATGGTTTGCAACAGGAGCGTACCACCCTCTCTAAATTAGTGATTCTAGTAGGTTAGTCTCACGGTTAAACCACTAAGGGCGGCTGGCCAGTTTGTTTGCATGAAACTAAAATTTTCACGAATTCTAGAAAATACATTCCAAAATATTGCTAAAATTCAGAAAGCAAAGGTGATCTACAACTATCTAGTAAATAATTTTTCATTTTATGAAAAATGAATCAAGTGAGATCCCATCTACATTTTTACCTTATATCATTCATCTTTCACCTCTTGAAGTGCGATATTTGTTTATAGACATGCGCGCTTTTATTTTTATCATCTAAAAATCACATGTGCAAATGAGGTGTAAAAATATGGTATCCTTTAGAACCCAAAGTTTTGAAACCACAATTGTATTTCAAAAGGTGCAGTACTCCTCCACCTCATGTTTACCTGCAATGGGTTGTAGGATGAAATTCTTAACCATCTTATATTTCTTCGTAGTTTTGTGGGCTCTAAATTTGTAAATTTAATCGTTCAATTATTTTCTTAAACTAATAAATCTCACGACACTTTTTTTTCGCATATCAAATAGTTTCATATATCAGAACTCCATATGCTTTGAGTAATGTATGAAATGCAACACAAAAAAATCTAATCATATATATTTGATTTTTTGCAATTCTTTTGGACCTCCAATTCATGATCCGAACCGATTAGTATTTTCATATAAATTTTAAACCCAAGAGATGAAGTTTCATATCTTAGATCCTTGTGGGTTTTGAAAAACATGAGAAGACATAAAAACATCTCAGTCTCAAATATATGACGAACCCAATGCATGAAGTTTAATATCTTAAATCCTCATGGACTAAGAGAAATATGCGAAAATAGAAAAATAACTTAAATCCCCTCTTTCCAATATTCATCACTTTCTATGAATCCAATTCATGGACCAAGCCATTTATTGTGCTTAAGACCCATTATTTCCTCTTTATAAACGTTTCGGGTCCTAGAGCCCGCTAAATTTTATTTTTAAAAAACAATATAGATCATTTCTTGCTCTTTTTTTTTTCCTTCCACCTATATCATTAACTCACGTGTAAATGGTGTTAAGTAAATAAACATAATAATCCTTTGAGAAAACCTAGGTATGGAATGGTTTGGATGCGGGGATGAAACCATGGTGGATTCGAGCCTAAATTCATATATATATATATATATATATATACACTAGCATCAAACGCCCGTGCTAAGCCCGGGCCAAAAGTAAACATATATTAGAAATTTAAGAATTATTTTAAAATATTATTAAGATAAAATAAGTTTAAAATAAAGAAATTTATTATCTTCGAATATTAGAATCTTTTAACATGTGATGAAAATAAATATAAAATGAGAAGTAAAGTTACATAACATAATGCTCTCTTGAATTTAAAGGCATTGATCATTACACAAGTACGAATGTGTGTCTATATAGGGGCAGCTATCCTAAGCTAAAGCTTAGGTTAAGGTAAGCTCAAGTTTGTGGTGGGGCCCACCTGGCGACCCACATGGGGTAGTGATGTGGGGATTTCAAGGACTCACTGTGACCCTTCTCTATGCAAAAAATTAGTCTCAACCGTGGTTTCTACCATCTCCATCTAGCCCCGAAAGTTTAATGGCCAACAATCCATTCGGATTGGTACACAGTTGATCCAACAGTCCAGTAAATCCGGGTCCGACCAAAAGCTAGTGGACATGTACAATTTAGGGAGGTCGTGTGTTTGGTCTATTTGGATGGACCAATGGTGGGCCCCACAAGCTTAAGCTTACCGAAATAAATGGAGAGGTATGGTACCCGAGCTCAAAAAATATAATGAAATATGTGATTCTTTTCTGAGATATTATCGGAAAAGAACAAATTTTATAGAAATAAATAAGTAGTTTATACTTATTGTATATATAACTTTAATAAAAAAGAAAAAATAACTTGGCGGGGTCACAGGATGTAACATCTAACGTTGAGCCTCATATGCTAATTCCTTCAAGGTGTGTCCAATTGGACAGTGGGACCTTGCTGATGTGTCATTCCGAGGATCCTTAGTGGGGTTACATGATGTAACATCTAAAATTTATGCCCATATCCAAATATCTAAAGGTGTGTCCAATTGAATATTGGTCAGTAGGCCCTTATTGATGTTGTGTTTCAAAGAGCATTGGTGGGGCCACATGATGTAATATTTAAAAGTGAGCCTCTTATCCTAATTCATTAAGGTGCATCATGATGTGTTTAAAGGTGGCATTGTTTGTCTGGTCTTTAACTTGAAAGAAATATCCCACGGTACTATCAACTTCTTGGTAGAAGTGCAACCCACCTCCCCCTTTGCTTTAATATATATAATATGCGGTCTACCTCAAAGCCGGGCAAAAAATAAAAATATGTTAAAATTTAAGAATTCTTTTGAAATATTGTTAAGATAAAATAATTAAATAAATAAAAAATATATTTTTATTATTATCTTTGAATATTAAATTTTTTTCTATGTATGCAAATAAATATAAAATAAAGTAAATTTACATAACACGACGACCCTTTGAATTTAAAGGCCTTGACCATTACGACCATCTCATTTACGGATATATTATACCATTGATAATTGAAAATATAAGAAAAAGAAAACAAACCGGATGGATCTACATTTACTAAAAAACAAAAAGAAAGGGATAAAAAAATTAACGTGTTTAATCCATCAATGGGGACCACCTTTGAAATATTTTTAACGTGTGGGACACACTGATGGACCTGCATCTAAAGAAGAAAAAAGGGAAGATAAGAAGAAAGGAAATGAAAAATAAATGATTTCATCCTCAACGGGCCACACACCACATCTGGATTTATGGTGATAGAACAGTTGGCCCCCACAAATGTTTGATAGCATAAGAAAAAAAATTAAAAGAGGAGGGCGAACAAGTGTAAGAGAAGAAAAAAACATAAAAGATGTACATTGCATGGGATGAGTGTACGTAAATATAGATATGAGTCATCATAATATGTTTGTAATAGTTCTAACTCATATGCACACAAATCACATCCTAACAATTATCAAAGAAATTAAGCTTGTGTATGATACCAACCCAGTCTGATTGTTCACTATGGATACATATTGACCTAGAAAACTAATATCTATACATAATCCATGAATGGGTCCCATTGCATAAATAAGTTAAATATGCGGAGCCCACTAATTGATTTGCATCTATTAAGAAATCAGACAACCGCCAATAGGCTTGCCTCCCACTTAGCCTCCCTCCATAAATGGGGCCCACTCTTAGAAAAAAAGGGATTAAGAGAAGGCCATTAGGATTTTGGATTTCATTCATCGGTAGGGCCCACAAAACATATTTAACATGGGACCCATTGATGATTGAAGATCTAAGGAAAATAAAAGAAACCGATTGTAAAGATTTGCTTATAATTTGGATAATGGCAATAAATGAGACTCAAATTCAAATGGTCAAATCTCTTATGAGAGAGGTTTTAGGAGAGAAAGAGTAGCCCAAAGTGAGGTTGCACCTTAAAATAATGTGGGTTTTTTATGTATATTTCTTTGAAAGGAGAGACTTTTTAGGGATGATGTGGCCCGGGCTAAGCCCGGGCAAAAAATCAAAATATATTAAGATTTAAGGAATTTTTTGAAATATTGTTAAGATAAAATAAGTTTTTTATTTATTATCTTTGAATAATAAAAAAGTTTCTATGTATGAAGATAAATATAAAATAAAGTAAATTTACATAACACGATGACCCATTGAATTTAAAGGCATTGACCATTACGATCATCTCATTTACGGGTATATTATACCATAGATGATTGAAAATATAAGAAAAGAAAATAAATCGGATGGATCTACATCTACTAAAAAGAACCAAAAGAAAGGGATAAAAAGATTAACGTGTTTGATCCATCAGTGGGGGCTACCCTTGAAATGTTTTTAACGTGTGGGACCCACTGATGGCTCTGCATCCAAAGAAGAAAAAAGGGAAGATAAGAAGAAAGGAAATGGAAATCAAATAATTTCATCCTCAATGGGCCACACACCACATCTAGATTTATGGTGATGGAACAATTGGCCCCCACAGATGATTGATAGTATAAGAAAAAAAATTGAAAGAGAGGGGGGCGAACAAGTGTGAGAGAAGAAAAAAAACATAAAAGATGTACATTGCATGGGATGAGTGTATGTGGATATAGATTTGAGTCATCATAGTATGCTTCTAATAGTTCTAATTCACGTGCACACAAATGACATCCTAACAATTATCAAAGAAATTAAGCTTGTGTATGATACCAACCCAGTCTGATTGCCCACTACGGATACATATTGACCTAGAAAACTAATATCTATGCATAATCCATGAGTGAGTCTACTGCAGAAATAAGTTAAATGTGCGGGGCCCACTAATTGACTTGCATCCATTAAGAAACCAGACAACGGGGCTTGCCTCCCTCCATCGGTGGGGCCCACTCTTGGAAAAAAGGAGTTAAGAGAAGGCCATTGGGATTTCATCCAATACTGGAGTCCAATCTTGAAATATATTTAATATGAACTGGTGCCCACTACTAGATCCATCCATTTAGGGAAAAAAAAGCTGAAAATGAGAGTAAAAGAGCTATATTAATCCATAAGTGGGTCCCACTGCAGAAATAAGTTAAATGTGCGGGGCCCATTAATTGATTTGCATCCATTAAGAAACCAGACAATGACCAACAACCTTGCCTCTCTCCATCAGTGGGGCCCACTCTTAGAAAAAAGAGGTTAAGAGAAAGCCATTGGGATTTCATTCAATACGGGAGTCCAATCTTGAAATATATTTAATACGAACTGGTGCCCACTACTGGAACCATCCATTTGAGGAAAAAAATTGAAAGGAAGGTAAAGGAGTAACAGCTTTGATTTCATTTATCGGTAGGGCCCACAAAACATATTTAATATGGGACCCATTGATGATTGAAGATCTAAGGAAAAGAAAACAAACCGACTGTAAAGATTTGCTTATAATTTTGGATAATGGCAAGAAATATGACTTAAATTCAAAAGTTCATAAAAATCTCTCATGAGAGAGGTTTTAGGAGATAAAGAGTAGCCCAAAGTGAGGTGGCACCTTAAAACAAGGTGGATTTTTTGTGCATATTTCTCTGAAAGGAGAGACTTTTTAGGGATGAGGTGGCACCCCCCACAGCCCACCTCCCCATTTGCTTTAATATATACTAGCAAAACCCCGTGGATAACCACGAAACCACCAAATGCACAGACTGATATGAATTACTTTTAATAAATTTATTAATTAGTAAACTTGTGAGTCCTTTTTTTTGTTGCTAATTTGATTTTTATGTTTTTTTCCAAATGTTTTATTCTTTAGGTGAGGCATGAATTGATTAAGAAAGATAAAATAATCATAGACCTAACAAATTGACCTTATATATTTAAGTGGGACCGAGATGAATGGTCCATCATCTCTATTCTAACCGTTCATAAAATCATATGATGCGGGCTGGGACCTATTAATTGATTGATAAAGATCAAATGATCAAATGATCATAGACCTCTCAAATTGACCAAACCTAACCTATTTAAGTGGGACCCCAAGATGAATGGGGTCCACCATCTACCGCCCATAAAACCATATTATGCGGGATGGGACCCATGAATTGATTAAGAAAGATCAAAGGATCAAATGATCGTAGACCTAACAAATTGACCTAATATATTTAAGTGGGACCCAGATGAATGGGGTCCACCATCTTTATTCTAACCGACCATAAAATTAAATGATGCGGGCCGGGACCCATTAATTGATTGATAATATCAAATGATCATAGACCTCTTAAATTGACCAAACCTAGTCTATTTAAGTGGGACCCCAAAGATGAAAGGGGTCCACCATCTATATTCTAACCGTCCATAAAATCATATGATGCGGGCTGGGACCCATGAATTGCTTGATAAAGATCAAATGATCAAATGATCATAGAACTCACAAATTAACCAAACCTAACCCATTTAAGTGGGACCCTAAGATGAATGGGGTCCACCATCTATATTCTAACCGTCCATAAAACCATATTATGCGGTATGGGACCCATGAATTGATTAAGAAAGATCAAAGGATCAAATGATCGTAGACCTAACAAATTGACCAAATATTTTTAAATGGGACCCAGATGAATGGGGTCCACCATCTTTATTCTAACCGTCCATAAAATCAAATGATGCGGGCCGGGACCCATGAATTGATTGATAAAGATCAAATGATCAAATGATCATAGACCTCTCAAATTGACCAAACCTAGCCTATTTAAGTGGGACCCCAAAGATGAATGGGGTCCATCATCTATATTCTAATCGTCCATGAAATAATCTGATGCGGGCTGAGACCCATGATTTGCTTGATAATGATCAAAGTATTAAATGATCACAGACCTCACAAATTGACAAAACCTAACCTATTTAAGTGGAAACTCCCAGATGAATGGGGTCCACCATCTTTATTCCAACCGTCCATAAAATCATATTATGCGGGATGGGACCCATGAATTGATTTAAAAAGATCAAATGATCAAATGATCGTAGACCTAACAAATTGATCAAATATGTTTAAGTGAGACCCAGATGAATGGGGTCCACCATCTCTATTCTAACCGTCCATAAAATCACATGATGCGGGCCGGGACCCATGAATTGTTTGATAAAGTTCAAATGATCATAGACCTCATAAATTGACCAAACCTAATTTATTTATGTGGGACCCCAAAGATGAATGGAGTCCACCATCTATATTCTAACCGTTCATAAAACCATATGATGCGGGCTGGGACCAATGAATTTCTTGATAAAGGTCAAAGGATCAAATGATCAAAGACCTCACAAATTGACCAAACCTAACCTATTTAAGTGAAACCCCCCTAATGAATGGGGTCCACCATCTCTATTCTAACATCCATAAAATCATATTATGCAGGATGGGACCCATGAATTGATTAAGAAAGATCAAATGATCAAATGATCATAGACCTAACAAATTGACCAAATATTTTTAAGTGGGACCCAGATGAATGGGGTCCACCATCTTTATTCTAACCGTCCATAAAATCAAATGATGCGGGCCGGGACCCATGAATTGATTGATATAAATTTAGCACATCTGGTGTGTTGGCTTATTTAGGGATTTCATGGAGAGATTTTAGGCTTTTGAGTGGAAGATGATTCTTCATGGAGAGATTTTAGGTCTTTTGAGTGTGTAATCGATATAGAGATTTTAGGGATAAGGGCAACTCCGGAAATGACATTGCAAAAGACTTGAGGTTGCGCCACGTGTCTTTATGTGAGGAAAAGTACATCCCTTTAGTAATATAGATAATATGGGGTACGCTACAAAACTCCCTGCGAGTTTTGCAAAGAAAAACTCCCATTTTTTAGCCTAACACATGTCATCATTATCATAACCTTATATTTTCTCTCTCTATACATGACATGGCATAATCTAATTGGATAACTCCAAAGTATAAAAAAATGCCCCCTTTAAAATAGGACAGTTTAGAGAATATCTCATTATAATGGGTGATATTCAAGTGATGGATTCCCTCTCCATAGGGTGAGGGACACTCTCTTTTTTGGAAAGTTTCAAGTACAAAAGTAACTTTTCAAGTAGATAGGAATACTCCCTATATACTTGAAACTTTCCAAAAAGGGAGTGTCCCTCACCATTTTGGTGAGGGAATCCCTCACTTGAATATCACCCATATATAATATAGGAAATATTCAAGTGAGAACATGAGAACTTTTTTTGCGGGGCCCAACTAGCAATCCATCCAAACCTAGCAACCAATAGGGAACCCCCTGATAGTCACTAATCTAAAGGATAATCATACATCCAAATAGATTGACCGTTGGATCGAGGGTTAAATATTTTTTTGAATATGAAGTCATCAAACTTGTGGGCCATTGATGAAGGGGTTAGGGGCATGAGTTTGGGGTCAAACTTGATACTTGAGGTGATCTCACATAGATTTTTCTATCCCCTCGGTCTCATCTCCAAATGGGCCCCACAAAAAGTTCTCATATAATATGTGAGAAACAATTCTCACCTGAATATTACCGTGTATATATATATATATCATGTTTTCATATTCGAATGGAAAATAAGATCTAAAGTGGATTAAGATCATTTTAATATAATTTGATAAATGAGCTTCAATTTGTTTTTATAAATATACAAGTGATATTATTAAATGAAATATGATTAAAGCTAAGTAAATTATCAAATATAAAATATTAGTTTAGTGATAGATGGTAAAAACCTCTCAAAATATTTGAGCTGGTTAAGAATAAAAACAGGTGGTTTTCAGCAAATTTCATAAAAACAAACGTTGTTATTTATAAAGTAGCCCAAATCAAAACCCATATCAACGGGGGATGGATTGATTATACACCCAACCTCGAGTATGAGACGAGTTGAGAGTTGGGACTGGGCGGAACTCAAACGAGCTATTAACCAAAAACAAAGGCGCAATGAATCGCCTTTGGGGTCCGTGTTTTTTCTCTTCTTCCCTTCCTCCCTCTCCCTCTCTCTCTCTCTCGCTCCCTCCTCTCTTCCATCTCAACCCAAGTTTTCTCCACCTCCAGAGCTTCAAATCCCGCATTTCTCAGCCTCTCAATGCCTTATCCTCGTCGATTTTAGGGAAAAAGAGCTCGAAAGGAGCCTCAAATACGTTGTTTTTACTCCCTCGCGGCTTCGTTTCTTGAAGAATCTCTCCTCTTATTCGGATCAGGGCCTTTTCTGCGGATTCTAGGGTTTGGATTTGACATGTACAATTCTTCTGACAGCAGTGGTGAGTTTTTTTGTCGGATCCTTTTGTTGATTCTCGTTGTTTCCCACTTCTTTCTACTTATCTCTTTGCTAGGGTTAGGGTTTGGAGATTCCCAGCATTTTGTTTATGGAGGCTGATTGAGGACCGTTAGCGGGTTTCGGAGAAAGATTTGAAGGAATTAGGGTTTTTCTGGCGGTGTTCTTGGGAAGAAGCTGAAGGAATTAGGGCTTTTTAAGTGGAGAGTGGTTGATTAGGGTTGGGGTCTGAGTTATAGTCTTGTTTTTTTTTTTTTTTTTCGAGCATATTTGGGTTTGGTGTAGCGGGTCTTGAAGCTCCGAGCCTTTGATTTGATGAATTGGTTGAGATGAAACACGATGCAGATTTGGTACTTTCAATTTTTATCTGCTTGAGAAATGGAGAAGATGCTACGGCTTTAGATGGTGGGTAGGCTACTGGAGGTTCTTAGGGAGAAATCTGACTGTTATTTTAAAGTTGAGATGCAATGTTAAACATGAAAGAAATGATTTTTAAAGAACTGGACTCTTCTGTAGTTTTGTGCCACCGAAAAAAAAATGGGGCTCAGGAAGCTTCATATGTATCTCTATTTCTTTTTTTTAGTGACATTGTTTTTCTTATGTAACCGCAAGAACAAAAGCCACTGAGATCACTCATATCTGTTTATGGAGATTGGAAAGTTTCTCATAGGCTTGGCTTTTTGTTGAGAATGAATGCCTAAAGTAGAGACACTTGTAGGTTATTTACTGTTTAAGTAGAAAGTTAGAGCTTTAAGCCTTAAATGTGTTTTAGGAACATTTGGTTTGAATAGGAACATTTGGTTTGAACATCTTGTTATCGACTCCGTCTGTTGCTCTTTTGATCAGGGCCATCAGGCTGTACTGGTTAGGCATTGCTGGACAGGTCTGCTGGTCACACCTGAATCATTTTTATAATGGATCAATGATCAGCTTATGTTGAATTTTAGTGTCCTATTTGTTTGTGACGCATCAAATGACTTTGCAAGTATCGTCCCAACAGTTCGACTCCTTTCTTTAGTATCACACCAAACTAGTTGAATTTTAGTGTCCTATTTGTTTGTGATGCATCAAATGACTTTGCAAGTATGGTCCCACCAGTTCGACTTCTTTTTTTAGCATCACACCGACTATCAGAATTGTGAATAGAGCCACATATCAGCCCTCTTACGCTGGCTATGCTACCATCCGACAGGTGCTTAAATTTTCATACCATGGTGGTGTTGTTATATTACCTCCTAGGTCGTAGTTTGTTGAGATTCGAGTTGAAATACAGGAAAAAAATTCTTAACCACAGCCTTGTTGCTTTTCTTTCTGCATTTATAGATTTTTACGGTCATTTGAAGTTCCACTTCAGCAAAATCATGTTTGAAATGTGCTCGTGTTTTTTTTCTTTTTCGAAATTGGAGGCAGGACCTGAAGGTGCAGTGAGTATTGAAAAGGCATTGACATTTAGGGCCATTTGTTTGCTCCATATTGAATTTCTAGGAATTCACTATAAGTTGAGATCTATAGGAGGAAAATTAAAGAGGTGACGAGTGAAGGATATGAGGTGGATATGTAGATTAGAGAGTTACATTCTTGGGATTTGATTTGCTAAGGTGATGGCTGGGTAATCAATTCCTACCAAGGAGAGACTTTTGGGCTCTTTGTAGATCTTCACCTTTGCCTTTTAAATTTTTGCCCCTTTACTAGCAAGGCAATACTTAGAACGCATAGCCTTTTAAATGAGAAAACTAATGGGCCTGTATCACTCTCTTGGGTTGGGAATCTGATCTGACGAGGAGTGCTGCACAATGACCTATACCATCCTCTTCACAATTTGCTTTCACATGTTTTCTAGAGTACCAACTATTCAGATTATACCAATCTAATCTCATTAGAAAATTTGATCCTAGCATATTTGATCTCTAGGTGTGTTCCATGCCATCCTCTTCTCATTAGCAACTTTTTAACAAATGCGGCATACGGAGAAGAGATTGGGTCCAACAGGAATTTGGAATTTGCAGACTGTGTGCAGTTCTAGTAAAAGTTCCACTTGTCAAACTGACCAGAATAAAATTGTTGGTTCAGGGTGTTATAAGCTTCATACTACCAGAAAAGGGTGTTATAAGCTTCATACTACCAGAAAAGGGCACGCTAATTCTGGGCCCTAAAAATAAACTAATATTTTATAAGTTTTAGAAATTTATTTAAGCTGACTAAAATAATAGATATATTCAAATATAAGGTTTTCCTTGTGATATTATTAGGAAAGTGGTCTGTTTTTCTCATAAAAGGTGGGTGTCCTGACAAAAAAAAACCCAATACTAGTTAAATAATTTTCTAAAAAGGTATCTCTTTTTATGATTATGTTTGAAAGAGAAAGATATCTCTTTTTATGATTATGTTTGAAAGAGAAAGATAGTTACAATTAAATGAAGAGCTATCCTCTTGTCACATACTCGAAGACAAAATCTATCTTGGTCTTGCTTGCCATCACCTTGAAAAATAAAACCCAATATTCTTTAATACATAATCCTAAAAATAAAAAAATATTAAATAACTTTGAAATACATATAATATCGATAAACATTTTTTAAACATGCCAAAAAAAAAAAAAACTACCTTAAAGAGATGAACCACATTTGGGTGTTTAACCAATGTCATATTGGACATCTCCCTCTTAATCTGAAAAATCAATAAGAAATTCATACAATTAATAAAAAGACTACCCATCATCGAAGCTTCTCTATTTTATTTGAAGGAAAAGGAAAAGGAAAAAGAAAAAGAAAAACCAAACCAATTCCCAACCCCAGCCCAAGGTGTAAATAACTTTGAATAGAAAGAAATCCATATAATATAGAGAAATGATTTTTAATCTTGAAACTCACCTCAAAAGGATGAACGATATTTAGCTGTTTTGCCAATTTCACAGTGGAAAACTCCCTTTTATTCTGAAAGAATCAGTCAGAAATACATACAATAAAAAAAAAGACTTGTATTTTCTTTTAAAGTCAAATTCCAGCTAATTCTCAACTCCAACCCAAAACTTAGATATATGATTCTTGATCATGGTACCCACCTCAAAAAGATGAACTCAATCTGAAAAATCAATAAGAAATACATGCAAATGCAATAAAAAATAAAATAAAAAGACTACCCATCATCATAATTTCTCTAACCTTTTCTATTGTCCATGGATTCAGTCTCTAACTTGGCTCATTTTTTGAAAATTGGCTCGGGTCAGGTTTGAGCCTATGAAAAAGAGTTCTCTCAAGCAGAACTAAGCTTAGCCCCCAAAAGAAGAATCACTTGCTATCTCAGCTTGTTGACAGGCATAATTGTTTCGTTCTTTCTCACAGTTACACATACCATAATGCAGGGCAATGTAGTTCCAATAACCAAATGGGGCCTTACGGAAATACCCCATCATGCGTTTTTTACATTCCAAGAAGTGTGGTGCCTTGTTTCGTCAATTAATCTGGAGTCAGTGGTAAAATTTGTAATCAAAACAGTCCACGTACAGATGGCAGCACACACAGAGGGAGGGAGGGATGACCTCCTTTTGAGGGCTTCTTTTTTTTTTCTTAATGGAATTGTGGCGCCTTTAAGGATTTTTCTTTTCATGTTTTTCACCTGAAAACAAAAACTGTTATCTACTATGATTGCGCAAAGCCCAGTTTGCTAACCCATTGGGTCGACCAGTCTCAGCCATATAAAGGATCAAGTTGATTGGAAAAGTGGAAACCCAACAGGTCGACTAGGCTGGTGAATAGATTACTTTTTAAATATTTTTATTATAATTATATGCATTTATTATCATTGTTTTAAACATTGGCCAAGTCTGAGTCCACTTGGTTGAGTTGACTCTTACTTCATGCACTCTCAATCTTAATTTTTACTTATTTGTGTGTAAATATGGATAGATGGAGCTAAAATCTTTAGTAAGTTGTGAATATTTATGAAATACATTGACACACTAGTGCAACTCTACAGTCTACATCATCCAATGCTGGTGTATAGGATGTGCCTCTTGTGTATCTATGATGCCCTAAAATGGCATTGACGCGGCAGTGGCATGGATATGATGTCCCAAAATGTCATGGATTTAGCAGATAGGGTTTTTACTCATAAAAGTGCTGTATAGGATTCAATGTGGCCAGATTGCCTTTTTGAAGAATGCATGCATTATAGGACTCAATTTGGGTTTTTTTCCACCTCATTTCATGATATGCTGGTGGTGTAAAGTGATTATTTTAATGTGGTTGGGTGGGCTTCAAACAGTTGATCTGAGACTATGAAACTTTAGTTTCATCTTAATGGTAATCTTCAACTTTGCATGTAACTTTTCAGCATGTGTTTTGTTCTGCAATGGCACAGTGAATGATCTAGCCAAACAGGAGGTGGATAGAACATTTCTGTGGGTGGGTGTAATTATGTAATAGCTTTGATGGGGTGTGGGGTATAATGTTCTTATATCCTTGTCGGATTTGGTTTGTATTTGGTCTCTTTTAATTAATAAATGTTTGTAAGTTACAGATAAAAAAAAAAGTGTTATAGTTGTGTATGGCAAATGGCAATACCTTGCAACTGCTTCAGGGTGTCATTCTAAACCATCTTAAGAGTCAAGACTGCATTGAAAATAAATCAATTGCTGATGAGGGTGTGGATGCTGAGGCATAGCATTTTTAACAGAGATCAAGTTGAACACTCCACAACTTTGCCATGGTAGATTAACTGTTATTATCTGTTTTCATTTTTAAAGCTTGGTGTAAATTTGCCTGGGTTGAGAGGCAATGTTCTTTTTTTTTTTTTAAACCTACTCTATATTATAGTGCATCTGATGGATTCACTGTTTGAGCTTGTCATCCTGGGCCACTTTGAGTAAGATTGATTGCTTATTGATTTTATGCCAAAGTTAATATTTGTTGGCTGTCCATGCCTACGGTTTTATTTATTTTCAATTCCCTTCTTCATAAATGATGGCAGGGACAGATGATGATCTTCCTCCATCACACCATAATAGAGTTGTGAGAGGAAGCCGTGTCAGTGGCAATGGAAGGCCTGCTGTGGTAGGCACTCACCCGTTTCCTAGGGTACAAAATGATATGGAGACTCAGATCCACAGACTTGAGCAAGAAGCATACAGTTCAGTTCTTCGGGCTTTTAAAGCTCAATCTGATGCCATTACTTGGGTATCGTTCCAAACTTCATTTGTGCATTAAGCATTGCATAAGTCTAATATATTTCTGATCATCATCTCAAATGGCACCATAATATAACCTCTTCAGGAAAAGGAGAGTTTGATAACTGAGCTAAGAAAGGAGCTTAGAGTTTCCGATGAGGAACACCGAGAGCTTCTTAGCAGAGTCAATGCTGATGACATCATCCGGAGGATAAGGTCTGAGGTTATTATTCAAGGCCTATTACTTTTATTATAAGCTGTATGGCGTACTACTTTTTGACCAAAACCATGTCTTGGTGATAGGGAGTGGAGACAAGCAGGGGGGCTCCAGACGGGCTTTGTCAGTAGTGCTCAACCTGTTCCAGAAGCAATACCTAGTCCAACTGTCTCTGCTTCTCGAAAGAAACAGAAGACATCACAATCGATGCCTTCTATGTCAGCAGGTGCACCATCCCCTGCCTTGCACCCGCAAGCGATTGTCCCTCCCATGCAGCCATCATCATCAGTTGCGAAAAGAGGAGCTGCAGTAGGAGCCAAGGGCAAGAAGTCTAAATCAGTAAGTTTGGAATATTCAAATGACTGACTTACCCAAGGTAGTTTACTAATATGCAACTGGTTTCTTTTCTTTCTTCCTTTTTCCCATTTTCTTTTGTAGGGTCAAACATTGGCTGGTGTATCCTCAATGAAGTCCTTACAATATCCCTCCTCGGGTTCTGGGAGGGCCCAAGTTGCAAATCGGGGTTCTTCTGGTGCCCTTGTGACAAATGAACCTGCTGAAACAGCAGCTTTTGATCCATATATTGGGAAGAAAGTGCTGACAAGGTGGCCTGAAGATAACAACTTCTATGAGGCTGTTATAACAGATTACAATCCTACAGATGTATGTGGTACTTTTGACTGCTTCAGTTCTAGCCTTCTATCTCGGTCATCTTTTCACCCTTGTCTGTTCTTTGCCAGGGCCGACATGCTTTGGTTTATGACATCAATACAGAAAATGAGACTTGGGAGTGGGTCAATCTCAATGAAGTAATGCTTGCACTTCCCCAAATGATTAATATCATTTCTTTTTCCACACTTACTATTGTTGCTTTAGTTCCATTGTGTTGTTGTCAGCAAATACTGGCTCATTTTCTGTTGATTCGCACTATTATGTACTAATGTTCTAAGGTTGCTGACATGTACAGAATTTTGTATCTGAAGTTAGTATGGAAAATAAATGCCGTCGAATCATTCTTATGTATGCAAGATGATTTTTACAAGTCCATGTTGTCCTGAAAGTTAATCTATGGTATTTAAACAATAATTTTTTCATGTAAAAGTGCAATAGGATTTTGACTTAAAGATCTCATGGGAGAAATCTTCCATCTGATCCATTTGGCAGATCTACAGGAACTAAGCCACCATCAGGATCATCTGAGCAGTTGGTCAGGCTGAACTCCACTTCACCCTTGATGCAGTCCCAATTAATGCAATCGGACTCTTGAGGACTCGGGGGTTTAGGCTAAGTCGATGCAAAACGGAATATATGGAATGCAAGTTTAGTCAAAGTAGGACACCTGGTAACATATTAGTAAGTTTGGGCACACAAAAGATTGTAGAGAAAGAAAACTTTAGGTACCTTGGATCTATGGTGCAACAGGATGGAGGGATTGATACTGATGTAAGTTACAGGATTCAGGCTGGGTGGACCAAATGGAGGAGTGCTTCGGGGGTCTTGTGTGATCGGAAAGTCCCCCTCAAGGTTAAAGGAAAGTATTATAAGGTGGCGGTACGACCGGCGTTGTTATATGGATTAGAGTGTTGGGCAGTAAAGCATAATCATGTCAAGAAGATGGAAGTTGCGGAGATGAGAATGCTAAGATGGATGTGCGGGATCACAAGGAGAGATAGGATTAGGAATGAAGAGATTAGGGGCAAAGTAGGAATAGCACCGATTGGAGATAAAATGAGAGAATCGACTGAGATGGTTCGGCCATGTTAGAAGGCGTCCAACGGAGGCACCTGTTAAAAGGTGTGAAAGCATGGAGATTGTTAGGAGTAGGAGTAGGAGAGGGAGAGGGAGACCCAAGAGAAGTTGGAAAGAAACTATTAAACATGACCTTGCCTACATGGATCTAACGGAGGACATGGCCCTAAACAGATTTGATTGGCGTCGTCAAATCCATATAGCCGACCCCACCTAGTGGGAAAAGGCTTGGTTTGGTTTGGACTCTTGAGGACTCGCAAATGAGAAAATCCAGAAAATTTGCAGAAATTGTAAATATCAACAAGTAAAAATCAACACTACAACTAACCTTAGATGCAGAGATGTCTCAATCCAAAGGGAGCCTAACTGGACCGTGGAGAGAAGAAAACTCAGAAAATTTTATTGCTTCAGACTGTATGTACTTTATACAACCAGACAACCCTGATAATACTTGTATAATGCCATTAAAAAATAAATATAAAACCCTAACAAACTTCCTAAGACTACTAATACATCTGTACTCTCCTGCTAAGGCTAACAAGATTCCTAATCTTCATTAAACTTAAAACAAATGAGAACATAAGAAATCTGGAAGTGGATGGATTTCCTGGACAACTTGCAGCTTTTCTGCTGTGGGTCCTACATGGCCACCTATTTAGGGATGAGGGCCCCACCCTTGGGCGACCCGGGTTATATGTCCCAATTGGGTTTGGGCCCAGGATAACCCAATTAATTAGGATTGACATTCCTGTTTGCCCGCTATTTTCTGACGCTTTACAGATTTCTGTAAATTACAGAAAACCCCTGCTGTTTCTGAATTTTTAAAAAAAGCCCTTGTACATAGTATACTAATGAATTTTATGGACTGTTTCAGCCTAGTCTTTAATCTGAACCATTCACACTTTGATCCAGCCCTTGCGGGTCCTTTTGGTGTCTTCATATTGCTTGATGAATTCGCCAGCAAGTGAAATTACACATTTTCCAACTAGATTACTATCAGTCATGCTTCTCATGTTGAACTGGGTTGATAATTATCTGCCGAACTGCATTTGCATGGCTTCTTGATTGGACTGATGGATGAATAAGTGACAGTTGATAACAATTAGGATAGCGTTAAAAAAAAAAAAATAATTAGGAGAACTTCTTGGTCATCCACTCCACTTTGTAATTTTTGTACCTAGGAAGCATTATTGCAAGTCAGCTAAGGTTTTTTAGTCTTCTATATCTATGTTCCAAGATTCAAAGTGAAACACTTGATCATCCCAATAAGATGGGCACATTGTGGACCTTTTGTGTTTTTGCATCCATTTGAAGGATAATAACTTGCCTTTGGAGAAGCTATTCACGATCCCCTGGTGTTTTACTGGTGATATCAAATAACCATCAAGTAGCAACTTTTTAGCCGGTCTTAGTAGCAACGGTGTGAGATTGGTTGATGGTCTTGTTGCTGAACTTTCACATTTCATGAAGCTATTAGCATAATTAACATCCTTCTAATTTTTTTTATTAAGAAAGTCACCATTTCGAAAAAGAACTTATATTTTAGGGGTTTCTCATGGAACACTTGACTCAATTTCACATTTTGTGCTCTACTGAGATTATCATTGTTTGGCTATCTGTACTTGGCAACTTCGCAAGATGCTCATGATATATGTATGCCTCAGAGACTAGATGGGTGCTAGTCAGTGTTGATTGATTTATTTAATTATTTATTTGATATATAAAATTGGCAGATATCTCATGAAGACATTCGATGGGAAGATGAAGATCCAGGTATCTCACGTCGAACAGGCCGTGGTGGACCTGGGCGTGGGGTTAAGAAGTCTGTAGGCCGGGGTGGTGTCACTCCAGGTGTAGGCAGAGGACGAGGGGGGCCAAAGAACCAGACCAAGAAAGATTTTCCTCCATCACAGAACGGCATTGGAAAGAAAAGCTCAGATGACATTGAAATACTTCACACAGATACATTAATTAAGGAAGTATGCGTATGCAACCTTAACCCATATTGTGAATTTAAACACACCAATTCAATTTATTGACAATTTTTCCTGTTGTGATTTTAAGCAGGTAGAAAGGGTTTTTGGTGCCAGCCATCCTGACCCCCTTGAGATTGAGAAGGCAAAGAAAGTGCTGAAAGTAAGAAGTGCTGTTTTTTTTTTTTTTTTCTTGTGGTTGTTGCCAATCGATCCAATGACCTCTTCCGCAGTGAAGAACTGCCTTCACTACTGATGTTTTGTCAATTGCTGCTTGTTTGACATTGCTTGTCTTATACCTATTGTTCGGCAAATCAGATGCTTTTGTTTTTGTTGGCAGGAGCACGAACAAGCTTTGATTGATGCAATTGCGAGGCTTGCAGATGCATCGGATGGCGAAAGTGGTAATATATTGTTTACACGACATTTAATATTTATTCTTCTGTTTGCAGCTTTTGACTCTCCTAACGTCAAGTACCGTTTTACCAAAAGAAACCATCAAGCACCGTTTGGCTTTATACAAATCAGATCTAATCTGTTTTCCCAAATTCTCTTATGGATTTGGTGCTTTCCAGATTTGGCTATTTGGCCAAGTTCTAGTGCACCCAAAAGTTGCTTACATTGAAGCATCTGTCACAGAGAAGCAAACTGCTTGAAGTGTAATAGATGAAGGCAGTCTTAATTTTAAAAGAAATTAGCTTACTTGAAGCAGTATTATTTCACACTAGGAGGCTGATAAATTACTGGAATTCAAGTCATTATATACCCTAACTATGTGGTGGATACAGATAGGTCCCCATCTGTTTAATGAATAAGGACTCAACCCATTCAAGCAAGGAGAACCCATTGTTGCTCATCTACCAGTATCCAAATGTTTATGCTTAATAAGGCAGTTCGAACTGTATATGTACAATGACCAGTTTTCGCTCAAATGGTTTGCGGCAGGATCTTTCAGCAGCAAATTCCCCATACAGAGATAGGCGCCCATCAAATGGAGACCAGCCATTGAAGTTAACATTTCCATGTTAGTGATGAAACAACAACCAACTGGCATTGAGAAGGATAAGATAGTTGTAGTTGCACTGTCACAAATAATCCCGCCCACTCTTCACCAAAGAAGCAACATAAAATTTCACCTTGTCCACTGTTGAGTATTCATTAGAAGATTTCCCAATTATAGCGACCCAATTCTTCCACATTTTTATCCCCCTTAATGGACCCGCTTCCATTTCTATGCATCAAACAACCGAGAAAGATTATTGGGAAGTACCAGACTACAATCAAACCATGATATAGAGACCTTCACGGACTTGAGCAATAAATGGTCCACAGATCCCCAGTCAGTTAGGCACATAGGCAAGCATTAACAATGACCTTACACCTCTGGAGGCTGTTCATAATAAGAATACCTCTTAGAATTACCATCTAACTAAAAGCAAGGATCCTTGGGGAAGCCTTTGTGTTCCATAAGCAAGATACATTGTTAAGAGCAGATGATCCTCCCTTTATGGCTGTAAAGAATGATGTGACTGAGGAGCTATCATCTGTCGTCCCCATCCACATCGTTTAAGAGAGCAAGCATAGCATAAAAGTGGTCTTCCTCCACCTCCATCAGATTTAAGGATCCTCCGAATTTTTTCTGTTGATATTTTTTGTTTGATCACTAGCTGAAACATGGTTAGAGCACTCATGTCTCTTGAACTTATACAGAATGATGTTAACATAAATCTTTTAACAATTTTTGATTTGTTATAGCTATTGCAGCTATTGGGCTGCCTATTGTTTCTTCCATGCGTTTCAACATAAAATCAACTCGTATCAACCAATCCAATTTGTTCAATAAATAGTTGTAATGCTCTAAGTAAAGACATGTATAATATATTCATCAATTTAGAATTACTGTGTATGACATTTGATTTTTACCGTCCTTTCCTATAATTTTTTTAGTTGCTTTACAATTGGTAATAAATAATAGATGCTTTAGGTTGGAGATTCAAAAAGAAGCCAACACACTCATGGTTGAGTGGTGCTGGCACTTTAGTTTCACACACTTGCCCAGGGGTTGATCCCTGAGTTCTCCAGTTAAAAGTATCACTACCTGACTAGTAGTTCGAAATAGCCAAAAATCGAAGAAGAAGAAGAAATTAAAAAACAAATAAAATAAAGTCTCTTTTATTTTTGTTGTTATGACAGTAATTTTCCTTTCAGGTCCTATTTCATGTTCTATTGTGCATAATATATTGAGATTGATGAGGAGTTGATTAATGATGACCTCGCAAGTACCTAATTTAAGTGGTTTTTTATTTTCTATTGATTTGTATGGATTGAAGCTCAAGCTATAACCTTCTGTTTCCAATAATATAATATGGAATTAATCAATTTGATTAAAAAATGAAAAGATCAAAGATCTGTTTGACTTGTGTAAATTAGTAACAAGGTTGATTCAGAAGACAAATGTAGGAAGAGGTAGGAAGAGATTCGCCTTCCTCACACATATTTGATCCCTCTTCTACAAATAAACTTACAACACCAACTCATAATTCCATCAATTACTTGTCTTTCCTATCCAAATAATGTACTACTCTTTCCGGTTGTAGCTCAGCTGCGTAGCGACACCATGGAAAGAGAGTGCGTGAGTTTTCAATGTGGTAACAAAAAAGATAGAAAAATGTGTTACATAGGCTAATCCTCTTAAACCTTTAGATGGATATGAACCATAGTGAAGGTAGTAATGCTGTATTTTTATTATTCATCATCATCATGAAAGCCTTATCCCAACTAAGTTGGGGTTGGCTGCATGAATTTTATTTTTTCATTCTGATTTATCCTGAACGAAATCATTGGATGAGTTGCATTTCATCAGATCTATTGCTATTGCATCCATCCACACTCTTTGGTCGACCACATCGTATTATTTGTTTATTTTGGGCTTGGACTTGGACGGGCTCTACCTGAATTAAGTGATGGAGAGAGTGTGTGTAGTATGTATCCCATAGCACTAGATATGCATAATGCAGTAAGCATGATGTGTGCTGATATGGGGTGTTTGGTACTCAGAGGAAGGCGAGCACCGGTTTTCACATGGGCAGTCCATGGATCGGGAACGAGGGTGGAGAAATCGACAATACAGCCGTGGTGCAGACTACGATGACATGACTGGAGAAGGCAGGGGAGAAGGCTCTGATGGTGATCATTTGGCAAGAGGGGGCAGAGTTGCTTCTGATGATCAACAAGATGGTGATGACGGGGATGAGGACATATGATTGATTCATCATATCCATCATGGGCCTCCAGCCAGACCAGCTGTAGCTCCTGACTCTTTTCAAATGGATTGGGAAAATTCTCACTCTTTGTACAATGATGTGTGCTGATTATATTATTCACCACATTAAAATAACAGCTCCCTTGCATTGCTCTCGTGAGTAGTAGCAGGGAATCTCAGGAAGGGGTGGTGTCTTTTAATTATCCACATCTTAATAGTAATTTGCTAAGAAAGCTGGAATGCCTCTGTAAAATTATTTAGCAGTGAATATAACCCTTAACTGACCGTGTAACATGTTTTGAATTATTTTTATTTTTATTTTATTATTTTTGCAGCCACTTCATATTAGTCACCCAGTTCTTTTTTTTGGCTTTTGGCTTTCCTGATTTTGCACAAAATGCTTGAAACCATGTATGCTAACTAGCTTGTTAGTACTGATTATGACTATGAAAGGTTTCTTTGCTGATATATATATATATATATATATATATATAATTTCCAGTTATAGTTATCACTTTTGGGCATTTCATCTGATGCACTGATCTTTTTTCTTGTACATTGCATTTGAATGTTTGGTTTGTGAATGGTGGATGGTAGAGTACCTTTTTAAGGGAGCAAGTCTTGAAATGGTGTGAGGACTCTACTGATTTTGGAAATAATGATAAAAAACATAAAATAGCACTGGGGGAATATGATATTTGCCAGAACTGTTTAGAAGGTAGTTACCCGGAACAGATCATGGCTGCACTATGTCTTTCGAGGACTATAACCATTCAATCAAATATAGGTATATATGCCAATATACTTATGGTTGAGTAGTGTTGGCACCTTAGTATTACGCATGCCTAAGGATTAATCCAGGGTCCTTTGGGAGTGGGTGTCATATCTCAAAGGATGGAGTTTCTCACCGCTGAGCAGATATTATGTCCTGTCCGAGGAGTTTCTGCTGCAGGATCGCATATTATCTTCCAGGGATGGGTCTCTCATGCGTCCCAGCCGCATTGGGCTTTTGAGTGGATAGCTTTGTAGGGTGAGGCTATGGAATGGCTTCTACCCATTGTGGGATTTGCTTCTAAACAGTAGATTTTTAACAATCCTTGAGGTATATTGTCAGTTCCTACAGAAGATAGGAGGGATGAGGTGTCGACGGTGAGAATAATGGAGCCATTTGTGGTTAAATCATGTAGTGAATGCTCAATTTCTGCAAACAATAAATTATCAGCAAATCAATATATTTAAACACTCCCTAGCAATGAAATCAGAGCCATGTAGATCACCACCACCTTTCGCCCTGCATCAAAGTATTCACCTAGCCCCATTTATGGAAATGTTGGACAGGCACAAATAAATCATTGATACATATTATCAGTTTCCCCATCTGGTGCAGTCAAGCTTTCTTTGGAAGTCCAGATATACATTAAATTGTCCCCTGCTGATTGGAGAGGCGGTCCCCTCTGCATCTTTGGAAACTTATTTGGGTTTATATTGAAACAAAGGTTACAATGGATTGGCAGAGAGGCTACTGATGAAATGTGGGGCTTGCTTGACAAAATAGATATTGATCTCCAAGATGTTGTTGACATACACTGTTTCCTTAAATCTCCTACCAAGCAAGGTAGCTTTTACATGTAATTGGTTATCCCAAGCTTTTATGGGATGCTGCACCTATAATGATTGAATGAACTCTATGATAAGATCCACCATTCTGGCATCATAGGCAGGTCCCTCCATTTGGAAGTGGCCAACACCTTCAAGTAAATGAGTTTCAGCACGCCCTGCTGCAGATTGTAGCTTGTTCTCCAACTGCTTTACACTTGTGAAGCCATCTTCGGTACCCATAACAAAGAGCTTCGGTTTGGTAGATTCTAAAATAGCTTTCTGATGTCTCCCGAAAAGGATGGAAGCCATCAAACCGAAAGGGTACCCTAAACTCACATAACCCACAACTTGTTCAACCTGGTCTACTGCAGAACCTGATATTGCTGCACCTGAACCAGAAAAATGGAGGTTAACATGGCCTTCTAAAAATGCATCCAGAGTTTCGCGCCCTTATTTCGTGATAATAAATATTAAGTGACACGTCAAGGGATTAACAGAAATTAATTCATCCTATTCATAGATGACAGCTGCACATTTGAAGACGCCAGTGCAGTAGTTGAAATATTGATGATGGTAGTGACCATTCAGACATTGTAAAAGAAACTCATCGTGATTAAATAAAGGTTAGGAAACTGCTCAATTAGTAATAAGAGCTTGTGAAATATAGAGACTCGTGGTTAAAAAGTTATTTTTAGCACCCATCCAAGCTGTAATTTGATCCCAGCATTTGTACAATGGTAGGATATTTACTCCAGATAACTGACATCAAGTAACCAACTTGCCTTTTTAACCACATGGAACAAATATCCACATGCAAAAAAAAATATATCTAAGACCTCTTAAACTACATTCAATAATAGCATGAGCGAAATACAGCGTGTGAAGCTACCAACCCCCCATGCCTTACAGGAAATCCTAACAGAACTACAAGAAGATAGAAGGAACTTTGAATCTTGCCTTGATTCATGTTCCTCTCATTCAATTGCAAGATGCAAATGGCCTAAATACAGAAACATCCTGACAATTAAAAAATATGCCTTCAATTGTAATTTGCTTATAAATTCCTTCAGTCCAACTGTTTCAGAACATATTCTTACTCCTGCTCTACTTCCTTTAAAGTTCTGACCAGCTACACTATGTACCACACAATTGACTTCATGCTCTTATGACATTCTTCTGTATGTATTGCAAATTTTCAATATCCAAACACACACACAAAAAAAAAAAAAAATCTTTAATTGATATAACAAGGACAGTAAAACAGGCTATGTATCAAGAACATTAATGTCTTGGAGACATGACATATCACCTAAAATCCACACAGAGATGCTCTAACATCTTCCAGCTTACAGTGCACAGTTGTGAAGCAATTCAGTGATCTTTGTCTAGTTCCTCTGATTGGATTGCACGATGAGTAAGGATGTAAACAGAACAGGTCAAGTCGGGTCCGGGAACACCACCGGAACCGTTAATGAGGACGTGGAACCGGTTGGGTGGTTCCGGAACCGGAACCGTTAATGAGAAGAGGGAACTGGAACCAAGGTCGGAACCATTAGGAGAGATTCTCGAAAATTGAGGTAATATGCTGGGTCTTGAGTCCAAGGGTCGGAACCAAGGTGGACCCGGACCCTATACTTATGGGGGTTAAATAAGGACCCAAACCTGGTTTTTAATGGGTTGGAACCTCCGCATAATCAGAGAATCGAGGACCCATTGGCATCCCTAACGATGAGCAATTTGCATCATCCATCAATAATTTTAATTGGGCCATTACGAAGTGTCGAGTATGTCTAGTGGATGGGTGCCTCACAGTATAAAAACACACAGACGATATATTTCATATCATTGCCAGCACCATCAGCATCACCGAAGCCCTATCCCACCAATCTGGAATCAGGTTTGTGAGTTCTACTTTTCCGTTCTTAAGAGCCGTACATTTTAAATATCAAGTCATTATATGATTACATGTGTATCTAAGATTAGTTGAATTGTAATTAGACTAGGACTGGATCATAAATCAGTTGCAGAACAAAATGACAGTACAAAACTCCAATATGTTCACATGCATCACAGAATAGCATAGTTGAAGGCAGTACGCAAATTCTTAAGTATCCAAATAAATATACTAAGGGCATTTCCAGATTCTTCTGCTTCAAATTGCATTCAGAAACTTGATTCCTCTGGCCAGGAAAGAAAATGGAATTTGGAATATCTCCCTACCCATTTGTGCTCACAAGTTTAATTGGATTTTCAGCATTGGATATTGGGGTCTTTTGGAGTTTGGTATTTGAGGATCTTTCCGACAATGCCCCATCATATAATTATATGGACAAGTAATTACAGGATCCATGCATCATAACATCGATGATTAACCTCATGTTATTTCTTCTGACTACAAATATATGGTTAAAAAGGCACTGTGACACGAAAAGGAAAAAAGAAAGAAAAAAATAATGGATCTCTAGGACCTAATACAGATTTCTGTTAGCTGCCTACTGATGCAAATCAGAATAACTAAATCCACAGAGAGCAAACCAAACGGCAATGCAGATCATATACCCAGAAGAAGAGAAGAAAATAACTCAAAGCACAGAAGACATGAATATAGAAGTACAGGAAGGAAATAGCAAGTATAACCCGAAAGTGAGAATCCACTAACTAGTGTCTAAAAACGTACAAACCATTATTAGTGTCTGATGATGCCAAAAAAGGTAACTTCGGACACCACCGGTCAGATAATTAATGCTATGCAGTAAATGAAGAGAGATGAGAGATTTATAGTGGTTCGGTCAAGCGTGACCTACGTCCACTTCAAAATGGTGATGTTTGATTAATGTAGAGAGTTACAGATAAAAGAAAGTAGGGAAAACCATCCTCTCTCAAGTGATGAGAGGGCTCTATTTATAACCTTTCCCAACCAGGTGGGGATGCGATCAGTTCAACGTCTCTTTGGAGCCTCAGTCGTGTCCTCGAGGAACGAGTCAGGTGGGAGGCAGGTGAGATCTTCTCCGTGAGATTTGGTAAATGCAGGTGAGGGGAGGACTTCATCGCGATGACTTGGAGCCTGAGGTGACGAGGCTTCGTTTTACAAGACCCGGATCTCAACAGAGCTATTCTGGCCTAACCCACGATCCTAGACGGACCGGGTCACTTGGACCTGACTCATTACCGCGATCCGGATTGGGCTTGACTCATCAGTGTCCATCTAAATTTGAGATTTCCCTCAAAACCACATTTATAGTCACCAGCACAACCTTAAAATGCAACTTTCTCTCTCAAGAAACAACCCTCATTCAACTTATTTTAAGAGCAAGACTTTACGAACATCCTTTACCCAAAAAAGAAATTGAATTAAGTTATGGTATAACATGAAAAACTTACTGAGAACCAAAAAACATGATTGGATCTGCATAGACTATGTTTGATTCAGGTCAAATTGTACAATCTGGGCTTTGTGGGAATGGTAAACCAAAACTTAAAAACCATTTTGAAGTGTTTTTTTTCCTCTATATTATGTTGTTGATTATAGATTTTTTTACCCGCCTGGGTGATGGTTACTTACATAAGGCATGGGTTTGCTCCCCACTTCTTGTGTTCGAGTCCCACCCTATACTTAGTGTACGTTTTGTAAAAATACCATGGGACATCATCGGGGGGAATAGAAGGGAAAGCAATCATTTCCCATCAAAGAGAGGATGTATTGATAGTGGGATTGTTTGCTAGAAGCCCATCTAAAGAATTCCTTGAATTTCAACAAAAGCTAGTTTGATAAATGGGATTTCTGATGGGAATTCACTGCGAGAAATTCCAAATTTCTTTCAGACCAGGCCAGCTTGTATTCTCCTAGTTCTCCATTTGGCGGGGAGAATTCTATAAAACACTTGGTCAAAATAGTCTTGGAATCCTCCAAAGTGCAGAATTCCAAATGCCTCTCACTGAGTGTTTCTGACAGAGATGAAGTTCATTCCCCAAATTATTGCGCTATCAAACACACCCTATTTAAAATAAAAAAAAAAATCTCAGGTCTTGACACAACTAAAACTAAAAAACAAACATAAATCACCCCTCCCTACACCATGTACATTTCATTTCAACATCCCAGACATCACATAAAAACAACCCAGCGATCCAGGGATAGATTCCTGTGCATTTGTGAGAGTGTTGGCAAAAACAGAAAACCCATATCACCAAACTCATTTCCCAATTACCAAAACATGTCAAACACATAATCTTTCACAGAGGAAACAGAAGGGTCTTAAAAAAATCAATACCTGCAGAAGAACCCACCACCAGAATCCGATCACAAGACAAGTTTTCAACAACCCATCTGCAAACCGCGATGACATCTTCAACTTCAGAAGAACCAGTGAGAGAAGGGCGTCCCGAAGATCTTCCGGCTCCTCTGGTGTCGAAGGTGACAGCAGTGTATCCTCTCTCTGCCAATCCAAGGGCGATCCCTCTCAGAAGGCCCTGGCAGCCTCCGAGGATGGAGAAGGGATGCACTAGTACAATGACCAGATTGTTGTTGGGGTCCTTGGGTTTGAAGAGTCGGGTGTGAAGCTTAACGCCATCGCTCGTCTCCACTGTGCAGGACTCTCTAGTAGAGCTTTCTCCTGCTGCTTCTTTACTCGTCATTGAAAGAGAAAGAGTAGAAGAGATATGCAGAAATGGAAAATCAGAAAAATGATTGGGTTTATCTTATAGGGCATGGCAGAGGGATGATAATGGCATCATTAATGTGTGGTGTTGTGGTGGTTGGAGCTGGAGGTTTTTTATTTGATTACATGAGAGTAACTGTAAACTATTCTTAATCCTAATCCTAATCCTAAGCTAGTCTAATCTATATTCATACTTGTAAGCTATTTTAGTCCTAAATCAGCCTAATTTATTCTCAAGTGTCTAGTCCTGGGTGCTCCATTCATTCACTGTGCTCCACTTTCACAATAGTGTTTTGAGTGCTTTGTATTCAATGTAGGGTGATTCTATTGGCACCCCCTTTGCTGTGCCCACCCACTCCTCTCTATGAACAGTGATTTAAAATCACTGTTCAGGGGGGTGCCCACGGTACTTTTTGGGGGTGCCCAATAGAATCACCCTTCAATGTATGCTCTCCCTGGCCTTGGCATGTTCCAATTGTGTTTTGTTGGTGCCAGGGCCTCTGATCTCTGGGACTCAAGGTGAGCTGGAGTTGGAGATGGGTCGTTTTCCTCCTTTATTTTGGATTTCGTCCTATTCTCTCTCTTGTGGGCAGTGAAAGACTCTTGTGCATGACACTTGTTTGTCCTTTTATTTTGCAAAAATCTAAGTTCCATGAATTCCATGTGTTGAATAATCTTGAAGGCCTTTTTTTTTTTTTTTTTAAGAATTGAAAGAAGAGGTTTTGCACGCACAAGAACCTTTAACCATGGAAAACTATTGAAGACCAAAGTTTTCCTGTATTAAAATGCACATATACGTAATTGGTGCCGTATCGCATAGATGTAATCCTTTTTTAACCTAATTAGAGGGGAACTCTTGTGATTGTGCAATGTCACATATATTTAAGAAATTACAAAATTGCTTAAATATGGGCAATTCTATCATTTCCCTAGCGTGGAGAACGTGTGAAAAAATATTTTAATTTTTTTCACAAGATGAGATTATCCCATGGTTAAAGGTTACCCATACGAGCAAACACTTCTAAAGAATTCATAAATAGGGACTTTTTAAATTTTCCAAAAGCTATAAACCTAGAAACCTACTAAATCAACTCATAGAAAGCAGGGTTTCATCTACATCTCCACCTTCTATCATTCATCTCCCTCATGATGGACTCATTTTATCATGAATGCCTAGGGATTCAATTCGATTTTCACGTAAATTTGGTTTAAATCTAAGATTTATCAAAAACATGATACTCTAAACCCAAAAAAAAAAGTCAAGTTTCTACATGTTGGATAAATTCCCCGGGATAACTTACCTATTTTAGTTGTCCTTTTAGGTTTTTATATAGGCGCTTCCCTAATGATCAATTTGATCGCTTCACACGGAAGCTCTTTGAATTGGCATTGATCTTAATTCCACATTATTCGCTATTGAAATGTATCACATTTACTATTCATGAGGTATAAGAATTAAACTTTTAAAATTGAAATCCAGACGATAGGATTACTCAATTTGATTGATACGTTATATTCATGAACTCCACATCCAAACCTTTTGGTAAATGTGCCTTCTTGATTTGCATGCATCTTGGAAGGGTCCAAGGTGACTCTTTTTTTTTTTTAAGAAAAATGCATGACATCCTATTTTAAATCTTACTTCAAGTTGCTCCTTCTCAAGATTTTGAATCAAGTTTCTTTCTCTCAAACAAGGAAACCCAAAATAATATATTTCTAATTGTACTTGATTTATATGTTTGTGTGGGACCATCCAATTAGACACGCTTTTTAACTAGGTTTAAAAGCCATTTCTCTTCGTTTACCTCTCATTTGTCAATCCACCAGTAGCTTTGTTGTAAGGCATCGTGTGCATGATGTGTGTGGGTGCATGAGTACTAAACAATAAAATAAAAAACTCTGACTTTGACTTTTCTAAAGCTCTAGTTATAACTTGCAGTACAGGAGCTTGTAGCAGTTAATTTGGAAGGTTTGATAATTAAAAGATAATCCTCGAAATATCAAGATTAAAGGTACGTAGCAAACTTATTTTATCTAATTCATTCCAAACCAAGCTGATGGAGATTTTTTTCCAAATCTATCAAATTATTTGACAACTCAGTCTTTTCCTCACCGGCATAAGGTAAATTAGTTGGGGAAAGAGGAAAAAAATAAACAAATGAAAAAAAGATAGGAAGTACTTCATGCATATTTGCAAAAAAAATTGCACTATTTTGTGGCCTTTTCTAGTGGAAGAAGTTACACTAAATGATGGAAAAACATTTATAAAAAAAAAACATCTCACCTTTTCACTATGTTTTCACAAAAAAGTAGTTACCCAAGCGTGCCCTTAAAGTATTGCCACTCATCACCAATCCTATTCTCAAACCCTGTTTGGAAGGGTGGATTTACCAAACATTCAACACTCAATTGACTTTTGCCTGTCGAATTGGGACGGACTTCCTAAAAGATTGTTTGACAGGCTATAATCAAGGATTATAACTAGGCCAGGATTGCCCGTACCTAAGGCACGGCGCACCATGTTCTGAGCATAACTAAATCTAATTACTCTTTTTTTTACCACCTAACAACTAACCTGAATTTTGGCACCCTATGAGGGGTAATTCGGTCCACCCTATTTAACGATGTCCTGATTAGGTCCCGAGTCAAAGATCACCTATTATTCCTGGACCTTTGATTGCCCTAGGAATTGGCTCATTGCAATCTGTTCGTTGAGAGTTTTCCATCCATATATAGAACTTCGAGATCCGACGGGCGGATCAAAAATCATAATAGCAGGTCCTGCACCCCCAGGGTGCCTCACCTGAAAAATCACCTATCACTTTTAGACCCCTGATCGCCCCGAAAGTTGGCTCATCACGATTTACTCATCGAGGCCTTTCCATCCATATGTAGAACTTTGAAATCCGACGGGTGATTATTACCCAGACCGGACCCCACTGCAGCCCACCTTTTGGGCCCCAAACCTTTGATCCAGACCCTGATTGGGCACTTAACTAATCCGTCAGACCTGATCTAAACCTAACCCAATTCAACCCATTAAACTCTAGCCCAAATCAATCCGAACCTAAATCTAACCTTAACCCATCTAACATGAACTTAACTAAGGGATCTGGGGAAGTAGTTTCCCAGATATCTGGACTCTCAGACCCCCTTAAACCCCTCAACCCCTTTCCTCTTAATCTCAGCTTTAAGATTAATGTACATAAATCCAAGGGTCCAAAATATGAGGAGTTCAAAAATTGAGCTCCCTTACAAAAGAAGTTTTTTTTTTTTTTTTGCTTTTGACACCTTTTTTTATTAATGGCAGAACAATAAAAAAGTAAACACTCTTGCTTTTTTTTTTTAAATGAAGAAGAGATGACAATACCTGTAAATAACTCAAACTTGCTGCCCCCTTTTGCACTGTACAGACCAAGATGTGAACGTGCTTTTGATGGGGATGGCAAAAACTTGTAAATTTCTCCAACTTTTAGCCCCTTTTTTTCATTCCCCTCTTAAATCCAAGGGTCCAAAATATGGGAAATTCAAAAACTGAGCTCCCTTATTATATAGAGGGGGAATGTTCATATGCATCTTTCCCTCACCATAGAGTGAAAGACACTCCCTTTTTTGCACATGAAAAGTACATTTTGTACTTCACCCTATGTACTTGAAAAGTATATTTTGTACTTGAAAATTTTCAAAAAGGGAAGTGTCTCTCACCCTGTGGTAAGGAAAAGATGTATATGAATGTTCCTCTTATATAGATTACCGAACACAATACCATATTATAATATTTGGTTCTCTCTCCATGACCATCTTTTCTGAGATCCCTTGTTGGAGGAGTTACTTTATAATCAAATGAACCTAATTCCTCAACCTCAACCTCTCATTCCTGATGGGCCATGACCAGAAACGATGGAGCCTACCCCATAAGTGGATCCGGTCTTGTTATTGGTGCCATGTTGGAGTGTAGATGAGGCCTACAAAGTGAGACCTAGTGTAATAATGAGAAACAATCAAGTGAGAACTGTTATGTGGGGACCCCCTTGAACGTCACACGCCCTGAGTTTGACACCAATGTAATTGAATTGGACTGTTGGATCGACTATATACCCATATACATGGACTGGGCTTGTCGGCCATGGATGAAAGGGTTAGGAGCATGGGATTTGGGCCAAACTTGATATTCGGGTGATACTATATAGATCTTTCCATCCCCACCGGTCCCATCCCAAAATGAGACCCCTAGTGGGCTCCATAAAAAAGTTCTTACGGGATCAAATCCCTAATACCAATATGAATCAATCTCCACCTATCCCATTCCAAAATGAGACCTTTAGTAGGTCCCACAAAAAAGTTCTCCAGGCATCAAATCCCTAATACCAATATGAAGACAAAGATGCACATCTAACAAGAGAAAAAGATGCAAGTAGAGGTAAAATAATAATAATAATAATTTTCTAAAACAGAAATGTTAAACTGTCGGTCGATCTAATGGCCAATGACGTGCCTCTAAAATCGAGCACAAATTATGGTGTAGTCAACTTATTTAATTTGGTGGAAACATGTCACTTTCTATGAGGCAAGGCGGTTCATTCATGGCTGAAAAGTGGGAAGAAGTAGACGTCCCAAGTAAGTAGACGACCAAATATATAAAAACAAGTTGGTAGGAAGTGAAGCCCTAATGTGACTAAGAAAGGGGGGGTGGGGGGGCTCCCTTGATCTTGATTCTTGCATAAAGCCTCAAGGAAGAGAGACGGGTGCATAGGAGTCATGGGAAGGCCTGGTCCCCCCTTGTGACCTTCCTTTTGGGACAATCTTTCTTAAGGGGCCATTGCATCTGCATGGGAATCTTTTGGACTTTTTAATAGTTGTTTTGAGGCAGTGAAATTTTCTCATGCGGACCACATGAGACTTCATGTATGAAAATCAGTGTTGGAGAGCAGATGGGATTGATTTTCACGCATGGTGTTTGGTGAGGACGTAAACACCAAAAATAGGCATAGGATCCATTTTAAAAATTAACTAGTGATTGATCATGTAGAGAAGTATCAAGATATGCACATCATGATTGAAAAGACCAATATTGCTTGGCCTGCCAAAAATATAACTCACTGCAAACATTCTTTCTCTTTAAAGCTGAATATTGGTTGGAAAATAATCCGTCAATTCTGGCCTTAGGAGAAGCCACATCAGCTTCTTGGGGGCCCATTTGTTAATGTGTCATTTGAAAATACATAATATGTGCCTTTTCAATAAAATATGTCTCTTTGGCTCATTTGTGTAGATGTAACCAAATTCAAAGAGGTACCTTCTAATGCTATAAATTAAGGTTATTTTCAAAGTTTTTATATAGTATTCAAAATGAGTAGAATTGCATACGAATTCATTATTTTTAAGATGAAATGTATATGTTGACGTGGAATAAAGGAAGAAAGGTTTGATATTCATAATTTTTTGGTTGATTTGAAAATTTTTAATTATTTTGTTATAAATGGATTTATATGAAAGGGATATTAGTTTTAATATATTATTCAGGTCCACGAGACTTAACATGTGCATCACACAGGGACTTCCCAAATCCCAACACACTGATGAATGCATTGGATTTTAAAAAGGTGGGCCCCACCATATATTGAAGATGGGCATTGCTGCACCATGCTGTAATGCAGCATTTTAGTTTCACATGCATGGTGTGAGTCTTCAAATTTAAAATATCACTCATAACTTTACCCCGAACATAGCAAGAAAATAAAATTTGTATTGAAGTATAGGATCACTTCCATCAAAAGTAAGCTGGTACGTCAAAGATGGCCATTTCATGCAAATTTGTTGAAATGTACAGCTAAGATAAGTTTAGTGAACAACTCACTCTTGGCTAGAAATTGTCGATATAAATTCCCTTTGCACGTTAAGATCTTACAGCTCCACCAACTAACCAAATTTGATAGCTGTCCCCATTTTTCTTTTGTTTGTCACAATCGGTCCTTTTCAGAATGAATGGAATTTATTACGGAAGATTAGTGTCATCATAGATTATTTACCCTAGAAATGAATGTGTGCCTGTATAATCCATGAAATATTTTTAGTATACATTTCCCATGAGCACCTACTGGGGTACTGAAGTGAACGGATTGCATTGGGCCTATATTTGCACCAGCCACCAGCAAGGAAACACCCGGGTTTAGGACTGGGGCTGGACTGGGGCCTTGCGGAGCCCACTGGACTCTACCCTTTCAAACATTTTATATGTAATAATTGCATTGTATCAAATTATAGAAGTCCTGCACTCTATGGCCCACTTGTCAAGGGCCAGCAGGTGAAATTCAGTGGAGTCCCTCCAGCCTTTGGAATGTTCCCTATGGGGGGACCCACACAGCATTTTTTTTTCCTTATAACTTAGGTTAGAGTTTCTATTTAAAATAAAGGGAGAAACCTATACAACCGGAGGACCACCCGGCTATCCTACCTACTCAGTCCTAGCATGGGGACCTGCCATGTTGGGTGGAAAGTTTTTTCCCTGCAGTCTTATTGGGGCGGAGTCGACTCGGGGGTTTCAGCTCCCTGTGAAAAAATCAAGTCTCATGCCACAATACCAACTCACCAATTCGTCCATTTAACCCTCAACATGAGACAATGGGTGGGACGAAATGGATTGTACACGGCCAAAAATAAATCAGTGGTGTCACTGGTTCTCCTCATGTTGAAGTATCACTCTTGAGAAAATCCTGTTGTGTTAAAAGAGTAAAACTCCAAAGTAACTTACCTATTGAAAATGGAAGCCCCTTATAATGAAAGCATCCTCAGTGTACTGGAATCACCAAAATTTATCCCAATTGTAGTTGATACTGCTGTAAGATTGGTTTTTTGAAAAACATGAGATAATGAATAACATAATTATTATTTTTCTATCAAAATGTTTTTTTTTTCCTATTAACTCAGACAAGGGGGCTGGTATCCAAGTGAGAGCCCCATACCCACAGAAAAACAATCCACTCAAGTGGAAAGGGAGCTTGCATACGTGGAAAAAAACGCCCACACAAGTGGGAAGGGGAGCCCACCCACATGGAAAGATATGACGTTCTCAAAACTGTCACTCCTTACTACTCTGGTAAGGGGCCGTTCTCAAAATAGTTAATCATACAATGAGATCAGTTCCAAGTGGGATAAAATTTGGAGATACCCCAATGGATAAGGGCCTTTATTTTTAACGGCTCATAGATTCAATAAATAGACCATACAATGGAGTTCCACTCCATTTGAGTGAGGATTTCTGTGAGTGAAAAGACTCAAAGATCTGGACTCCTCCTTGTACCACTGTGTAGAAGGAAAAAAAAGGAAAAAGAACAGTGTGTGTACGGGTAGGAGTGATTATGGGACGGGCCAGCTTGAGCACGATTGGGGGCCCAGTCCTCTTTGGGCCAGGCTTGGATTGCTTGGATTAAGTAGTATTAGCCCAAAGCCCAGCCTGGCCAAGGCTGAATATAGAATGCTTAAAATCCAATAATAATTTGACCAAACAATGATTAGAAAGACCATACAACTCATAAAAAGCCCATCTTGGGCTAGATATGGGCTTCTGGTTTTAAATTCAGACTGGCCCTAAGTATGCCTGCGCTCGTGTTGGCCCATGAACCCCCCCCCCCCCCCCCCCCCCCCCCCCCAACCACCACCACCACATCTACACTACACGTGGTCACGTGCCCATAAGTCCATCCAAAGGCCCATAAGTCCTCCACCCACTTTTGACATAGTGATACAATGACTGCATATATTCTATACTTACAAGTAGCCCATACAATGGAAAACACTGTAGTAGTCAAGCTTTTTTTGTTTTTAAGGATGCATGTGTTTCCTCTTACACTGCAGGAAAGTTTGAACTGAAATAGTAATAAGATTTCCTAAGTCAGAACTTGAAAGGTAGAGTTCGGATCACCTCTGTAGGTGCAGAAAATTATGACCCACAATAAGAGGGTGCCTTACAGGACTTATCCGGGAAGATGATGGTGTCTGGAATGTCTGGATGCCGTCCGAGAGCCTGAAAGGGAGAAGCAAACGGTCAGAGGACCCTGGCCGGAGCGGCGCAAGGCTCTCCGATGCCAAAGTCAGTATGTGAACTGGAACGATGGAAGAGAGGGAGAAGAGAGACAGAGTAAGGGCTCTGTGAATAATATTGTGCGTACCTTGCATGGTGTTTGAAGGTCTATTTATAGAGGTTTGGATCGTATCTCTCAGAGAATATCTTGGTGTGGGTCCTATGATCTGACTGGGAAGTCATGATCAGCCCACAAAGTAATAAATGCAGTCTAATCCGGCCCACTCAGCATTTAATGCCAGTCGGGTCAGCCCACATTGCATTAAATGCGTGTCTTGTTGGGCCAGATTGTGTTGGGCGCCTTTGGCGGTAGGAGTACCAGCGGATCTGCCCTCGGGCCTTGCCCTGATGTGGCCTCAGCCGCTGGATGCTGCCATGTGGCGATTTGGTGAAGATAGTGCGGCTGGATGTCGCGTCTGTCCCACTAGCTCGTGACCCTATCCCTCCACGTGTCTGATGACGTGGGGGACGAGGGGCCCAAGCGAAGGTTCTTTCTTGCTTCGGCTACTGTCCTGGCTTCTTCAGCCGAGGTAGCTTTAGCCGAGGTAGGGTTCTTTGCTGATATGGCATCCGGGGTGGCCTTGCCGAGATGGACTCTTTGCCGAGATGATGCCCGAGGTGGTCCAGCTCGGCGCTTGTTTCCTGGAGATGTTTGATGTCGGCCAAGGCCTCCGCCCTGGTAGCCGGGATGAGAACGGTGCCACGTAGATGGCACGCGGATGGCACGTGAGGATGCTTAAACCCATCTGATGGCTGTGATTAGCTTAATCCTGTAGCTCTGGAAATCTCCCCACACAATTGCCCCCTAGCTTCCGAGCTCGCGTAGAACGTCAGTGCCGTGAGGTCGGGAGCTATGTGCCGGGTCTATCTGGGGGAGAGCCTCTTTCGGCCCTGACTCGCTGTCGCTTTGGATGTTCGAGGTGATAAGTGGCGTCCTCTATTTAAGGCTGAAGACAGGTCGACGGCTCCACGCGTCATCATCTGGCTGGTTATCTGTCTCTTCGAGGTCGTACGCGCCGTCTCGTCAGGGGCGCAATCAATTTTTGAAATGATTTGCGCGCCGCTTCAGGGAGGCTTAATAAATTTTCGAAATGATTCGCGCGAAATCCCAGGGGGGCGCCCCTTGGCACGCCCGATTAGGGTTTCTGTAAAGGGGGGCCTCTCTGCTATATACAGGGCAGTTGAGGTCTGCTCTATCCTTCGTTTGCGATTCTGAATCAGAGGCGAGCGTCAGAAGAGGGAAGGCTACTGTGAGGGAGCTTCATCCGAGAAGTGGAGCGCTGCTGAGGTTGAGTCTCTTCGCTGTCCAGCATCTTTGTTCTGCTTTCGTAAGTTCCTCCTGCTCTGCTTCTTCTGCGGGTTTCTCTGCTTTTAGACTGGGATAGGAATGGGGATTTACAGCCACTGGTTAGAGAGCGAGGCAGCGATCGAGGGCTTTAGGTCAGCCTTTAGGATCCCTGCTGATGTCCAAGTCAGGGGTGCTGAACCCCGTGGCTACAACCCTCGCGACTTTTCGGGAGGTTGGATGCCTTTTCCGCTGGTGGCTGTGATAGAAGGCGGGGTCCGATTTCCACTTCACCCACTCCATAGGAGATGCCTTAGTCAGTGGTGTCTCTGCCCCTGCCAACTGCTGCCGAATGCCTTCAAGATCGTGATGGGCACGGTCAAGCTGAATGAGGTCCTGGGCACCGAGTTCGGCGTCTTCGACCTGGAGGACGTCTATGACATATGCAGGTCCGGAGAGTCTTATTATCTCCGGGCTAAGCCAGGCCGGGACGGCTTCGTCCGATACTTGGAGGATTCGAGCAAGTATGCTGGAGACGATCTTTTATACGTCTCGGGGAACTGGGAGTTTGGGGAGGCCGACACCGATAGAGGCTACCAGGTCCCTCGCCACTTCGGTACCATCCCAAGTAAACATCCTTCGTTTCTTTTCTTTCATAAGTTTCTTTTTGTTCTGCCGTGCTTATGCTTCTGATTGCTGCAGCTTTGAAGGAGAGGAAACGGGCTGCCAGATACATTTGGAAGAGGAACGACGCCTGGCTCCGTTTGGTGAAGCGATACAGCGGTCATGACGGCAGGGCGGCTTGGTCGCTGCTTGGGTATCGGCCAAAGTACCGTGGATATTTGAGGGGCACCGTAGAGCCGATACAGGGTGAAGGCGCCGGATCCGGGGTTGGTCAGGAGCAGGCCGTTCCGGAGGTCGCGGAGCCCTCGCGGGTGTCGTCTGACGTTAGGGCGACGTCTGGAACCCTAGCCTCCACATCGGGATCGAGACTTCCGTCGCCAGACTCCGAGATGAGGCACACCAGGCGTTTGTCGTTCGAGGACCTCGAAGCTTTGGCGCATGGAGCGGAGGACGCCCGAGCCCCCCAGGAGCCGGTAGATTCTCCGAGGCATCCGTCTCCGAGGGCTCGGGTGGCTTCTCCTGCAGAGGTGGCGGAGGTGCCCGTGCCCCCTAGCCCTGTTGATCTAGGGGTACGCTTGCCCCCAGCCGAGGTCGAGCAGGAGGAAACTCGGCCGCTGAAGATGGCGAGGACCGACGCGGGCCCTAGCTCGGCAGCTGCCTCGTTGCCCCAGGGGCCGCCGTTATGGGAGCCGAGCTTCATGCTTGGGCCGGGGAGGCCGATGACGATGGAGGATTGCATTCTTCACAAGATCGAACTCCCGGTCCTCGAGGCCTTAGGGCAAGCCTGCGCCCTTCCCCGGGACATGGAGCGGCTGGACAAGTACAGCGACCAGAAGCTGATCCTGTCGATGTTGCAGTCCAACTTCGCGGTAAGTCTTCATTTCGCTTCGTCGAACCAGCGATTTAGCATCTGATGCTCTTTGGGTGTAACATGTACACCTTATTTCTTTGACAGGCGGCGCAGAAGTCCATGCCCGTTGCTGACAGGATCCGCAGGTACAGCGCGGACGCTGCCGAGCTGTCCGTGGAGAAGAACGGCCTGCAGGAATCTCTGGACGCCGTTAGCCAGAAGTTGGCCAGGGTGGAAGAGGAATATGCGGCGAAGCGCGAGCAGGCGAGGGAAGAAGCAGAGGCTGAGAGGACTAGAGTGGCCGAGCTCGAGGTCTCCATCTCGAAGATGGGAGACGATTACGCGGCCCTGCTTCAAGCCGAGTCCAAGAGGGCGGATGAGGCCGAGGCGAAGCTCGAATCCGAGTCCAAGATGGCGGCTGAGGCCGAGGCGAAGCTCGAATCCGAGTGCGATGCTGCATTCGAGGATGCCAAAGTGCAGGTCACCGCCCACTACAAGGAAAGGGTTCTTGTGGTGAGGGATAAGGCTTGGGCGAAAGGGTGGCTTGCCGGCCTGAAGGAGGTCGGGATCTCGGAGGGCCACCCCTCCTTTCGGGAGCCTCCGCCGTACACGCTTCCGGTGCCGAACTCTGCCCGTCCATCCGGCGAGGCCACTGACGCTGCAGCCCGTGCAACTGACCGGTCATGACCTCGGGACATCAGGACCTCGGGATTTTTGCTCTTTTGCTTTGTGCTTTGTGCTTTGTAATTTTCTGCAATGAAGCAGTTTTCAATGGATAAGGAGGAATTCTCTGGTTACCCAAACTGTGTACAGTGCTTTTGAGTTCTTTTTCTCATTTCATTGCGCTGTTCCGGAACGCTTGGGTTTTTGAATGCTGGCACTGACCTCGGCCGAAACGACTAGCTTTGGCCGAGACGAGCTGCATTGTGCTGACGTGGACCCATTTCGTTGGTCTCAGCTCGGCGACCGTGAGTTCGGCAATGGCCTTCTGAGGGGTGTATGAACCCGGACCTTAGGGAACTGTCCTAGGCCGAACTGCCGTTGTGCGGGGTTTATGTACCCGGACTTTAGGAAACGGCTGAGTGTAGGAACTGCAGGCCATTTCCAAGGTGTAGAGCCTCGATTGTGTCCAAGACACGGGGCTTTAGGAAAGGCTGAGTGTAGGAACTCTTCTATGCCGTTTCCAGGGCGTAGAGCCTGTGTGTCCAAGACACGGGGGCTTTAGGAAAGGCTGAGTGTAGGAACTCTTCCATGCCGTTTCCAGGGCGTAGAGCCTGTGTGTCCAAGACACGGGGGCTTTAGGAAAGGCTGAGTGTAGGAACTCTTCCATGCCGTTTCCAGGGCGTAGAGCCTGTGTGTCCAAGACACGGGGGCTTTAGGAAAGGCTGAGTGTAGGAACTCTTCCATGCCGTTTCCAGGGCGTAGAGCCTGTGTGTCCAAGACACGGGGGCTTTAGGAAAGGCTGAGTGTAGGAACTCTTCCATGCCGTTTCCAGGGCGTAGAGCCTGTGCTGCCGGAGTCGACCAGAAAGGTGACAGATTGATGACGGGGCGAACGCCATTTCCATTGATTCAGAGATTCATTACATCTTTTAGAAATTGAATTTCTTGGGATACAGATGGATACAGAGGACGCCAGATGGATCACGTAATGATCTTCTCCGAATCCTCGTTGTCTGGAATCTGGGCTGCGCTCTGGTGAACTCGGCCCTCGCTGCCGCCAGCATCTACCGTCTCAACGAACTCTGGAATGTGGCCCTCTTCGGCCAGCTTCTCCAGATACCACTGCAGAGAGTTGCAGTCTTCGGTCCTGTGCCCATTGCCCCTATGGAAGGAGCAGTAGAGCTTGCTTCGGGCGCCTGAGGTGGGCTCATTCTGCATGGGCGGAGGGTACTTGAAGAACGGCTTGGACCTGATCTTGGTCAGGATGCGGTAGATCGGCTCCTTGAAGACGACGTTGACGCCCTGACTGGCGCTGGTGGGAGGTCCGGGCTGCAAGGTGCCCCCAGACCTGGACGACGCAGGCTTCGCCGAACTGGAGAACCAAGCCTGCTTGGGCTCCTGCTCCTGGGAGGGCCTCCCGCCTTTCTGCCGAGGCTGGCTATTCTTCTGTTCGGGCTCCGGATGCCCGTCCTGATCCTTAGCTCGGATCTCGTCTTCCTCCCGGGCGATAAAGCACTTCACCCGGGACATCAATTCTGACATGGATTCTGGGGTGTCCCCGGCCAAGTCCTTTCGCAAGTCGGTGCCAGGGATCAGGGCATGCTGGAAGGCGTAGATGGCTATCCCCTCCCTCGCGCCCTCGATCTGGCTGTAGACCGCCCAGAATCGGTGGGTGAACTTGGCGAGAGTTTCGCCCTGCTTCATTCTCAGGGCGATGAGGTCCCCTTCCTTCTTGGGGACGACGGTGTAGGCTTGGAACTTCTTCAGGAAGGAGAGCTGGAGTTCCTTCCAACTGGAAACCGACTGCTCCGGGAGGGAGCAGAACCACTTCAGGGGGAGGTCACCCAAACTGGAGGAGAAGATTTTGTAGTTCAGGTGACCCTCGTTTCCCCAGATGGACATCTTCTGGGAGAAGTGTCGGAGGTGTGCAGATGGGTCGGACAGTCCGTCATAGGGGACGAACCGCGGGACGGAGAACTTCTTGGGCAAGGGGGTGTGCTCGATCTCTTTTGTGAAGGGAGAGCCCCCGAGATCAGTGTGACCACAGAGCTGCTTCTGATACCGCATGTCTAAGTTGCGCTGGAGAGCCAATCTGACACGTTTGTCAAATCGCTCTTGCTCGTCGTCCTTTTCTGGAGTCTGAGCTCGGGTCTTCCGCTTGGGATGGTTTGGGCTACGACGGCTATGAGTTCGGCCGTCGCGGCTGTGGTGACTTCGGCTGTTGCTCGAGCCTTCGTCACGGATCTGGCTCCGTTTCTGGTCCAGATGATGTCTGAGTTCCTCACGAGGAGGCTGGGCTGCCCTGCTGGGAGCGTCCTTCTTTTTCCCTTGAGGCTCAGAGACCTCCCTCAAGGAGGCAGTTTGCACTGCCTTCAGCTGCTGCTGGAGCTCGCGAATCATCCGTTCTTGCTTCTGGAGTTGCTTCTGGAGGAGGGCAGCTTCAGGAACCTCTCCAGGGGGTTGAGCGTGGCGCGTTTCTCCTACGGCCACGGCTTTGTCCTTCCGGGGACGCTTATGCTGACGCTCACTGCGTCCGGGTGGCGCGACTTCGTCCGCTGAGAGCGAGGCCTCGACTCCCTCCTGGAATGGGGTCTCGACAAAGAGTTGGGAGCCCAGGCGACCCTCGCCTGCGGATGTGCCTTGGATCGTTCGGGACCGTCCCTGAGGAGGGACGTCCGCTAGCGGTGGTAGCAGCCCGAGTGCTGCTCTCGACGATTCTACACCCTTCTTAGCTTTCGGAGGCATGGCTTCTGAGAGATTGAGGTTTAGAAAGATTGTTTGAAAAGGTTCGGAGAAGGTTGGGAAGGCTGGGATATTGCTTCCCCACAGACAGCGCAAATTGTAGGTGCAGAAAATTATGACCCACAATAAGAGGGTGCCTTACAGGACTTATCCGGGAAGATGATGGTGTCTGGAATGTCTGGATGCCGTCCGAGAGCCTGAAAGGGAGAAGCAAACGGTCAGAGGACCCTGGCCTGAGCGGCGCAAGGCTCTCCGATGCCAAAGTCAGTATGTGAACTGGAACGATGGAAGAGAGGGAGAAGAGAGACAGAGTAAGGGCTCTGTGAATAATATTGTGCGTACCTTGCATGGTGTTTGAAGGTCTATTTATAGAGGTTTGGATCGTATCTCTCAGAGAATATCTTGGTGTGGGTCCTATGATCTGACTGGGAAGTCATGATCAGCCCACAAAGTAATAAATGCAGTCTAATCCGGCCCACTCAGCATTTAATGCCAGTCGGGTCAGCCCACATTGCATTAAATGCGTGTCTTGTTGGGCCAGATTGTGTTGGGCGCCTTTGGCGGTAGGAGTACCAGCGGATCTGCCCTCGGGCCTTGCCCTGATGTGGCCTCAGCCGCTGGATGCTGCCATGTGGCGATTTGGTGAAGATAGTGGGCGGCAGGATGTCGCGTCTGTCCCACTAGCTCGTGACCCTATCCCTCCACGTGTCTGATGACGTGGGGGACGAGGGGCCCAAGCGAAGGTTCTTTCTTGCTTCGGCTACTGTCCTGGCTTCTTCAGCCGAGGTAGCTTTAGCCGAGGTAGGGTTCTTTGCTGAGATGGCATCCGGGGTGGCCTTGCCGAGATGGACTCTTTGCCGAGATGATGCCCGAGGTGGTCCAGCTCGGCGCTTGTTTCCTGGAGATGTTTGATGTCGGCCAAGGCCTCCGCCCCTGGTAGCCGGGATGAGAACGGTGCCACGTAGATGGCACGCGGATGGCACGTGAGGATGCTTAAACCCATCTGATGGCTGTGATTAGCTTAATCCTGTAGCTCTGGAAATCTCCCCACACAACCTCTTGCATATTTTCTAGTTGTTTTGTCATTGCAGTAAACGCAACAAGGAAGGCCCTGGACATCCCCTTGCATAAATGACGCCTTAGTTTTTTGTTTTTTAAAGATGCGTTTGTGCAACTTTTCTGCTTGTCAATTTTGACATCGCTATAGTATTTCAATCCGATGGTACTATTCCCCTAATTCTAATATGAGACTCAAAATACAAGACATTGGAAGCAAATCCATCTTTGGCTACTTGGTGTAGGCAGTGTTTTTTTGGAAAATCCTAGTGACAAAGTCCTCAATTCTTTGGGTACGTTTGGTAACAGTCGAGAGTAATCCATAGATCTGATTATTCTTCACTAACACTGAAAAAAAAAAATTCCTTGCTGATGATTTATATAGTCGAGGATTTCACATTACTATTGGTATTAATTGACGCATATAACTAAGAAAAATAGAATTAGGTGTGCAAATCCACTTAGGAGAGAATTCTCAAACCTTATAGGAGGTGGCCGGATCTGAAAATCTCAACAAATGAGAATTTTCATTCATCCAAATTCTGAGGAATTTACAATTGCCAAATATGTATCTATTTTAATTTTAAGAAAATAAAAAAAATTCCTAAAAATTTAATTACCAAATATGACCATAGAATTTTAACAGATTTCTCTTCAGTCGCCTCCACACGTGACAAAAAATAATTAATACTTTGCATGGCCCCAAAATGCCATTTTTTGTGAGAACCCCGAATCATTTTTCCATCCAGAGAACAAGCGAGAGTTGACGGAATAAGATTTTAATGTAGATATCCCCAACATACCCTTGAGGTCACTGCTTTCATCTTATCTAAACGGAGCCAGCTGTGCCACAAAATGTACAATCATGAAATGTCTTTGGACTACCTGATAAAGATGACCTAAGACGGCATTGAAAAAAAAAAAAAACATTACCACGAGTTCATTTTAACAAAATAAACGCATAGTAATAGTCCAAATCTGGAAATACGGGATTTGACATATAATTTTTTCTTAAACCCATCTGAAAATCTATTAATGTCAAACGACTCTAGCCCACAATTTTTTTTTTCTTTTATGTCATAGATCTTATGATATTATGGGAGTTTAAAAACCCATGATATCATGGGATCGGGTTTACATAAGAAGACGGTCTAGACTTTTTAAGATACGGGCCTTTTACATTTGGGTTCAATGATATCATTGGATCTAGGGCAAAAGAAAAAAATATAGACCAGAGTCAGATTACTCTAATGACATTAATAAAATTTCCATCATTAAATTGGGGATGCGGTTTCAAAGGGTATTGGTATTAATTTGTCAAATCAACCTGAAAATATCTAAAGCATATCATCGGTGTTAATTGAACTTAATAGAAAATTATGCATAAAAAAAAGGAAACAAGTAAAATCCACATAATACACACACTAGGCATCATTAAAATCAATTAAGTTAGTTTAAATCCCAAGCTACTTTTACACCACCAAAAACACAGGCGTTTTAATAAAAAAAAAAAAGAAAAAAAAAAGATGATTGGTTACAGAATAAGTCCTACGAGGCACAATAATTTACAATACCTACCCCCACCGTCATCTCCTCGCTCGCTTTCTCGGCGGAGGGTGCTTCGCCTCCGTCTCCTTCGCTCTCCTCGACGATGACGTCTGAACAGGAGGAGCCGCCCTCTTCGGCGGCCGACCCACACTCCTCTTTCCAGCCTGACTTTTCTGCTCCTCCATCTGTTTCACAGAACTCTGCCTTAGACTCGAATCTCTCCGTCCATCTCCCCTCCCACTCCCACCACCTTTCTTCTTCTGTTCCGATCCCCCACTGCCACTCGTCGTGCTGTTATTAATGGAACTCTTCAAAGAATCCAACAGCGTCCTCTCCGTCGTGGACGATGACAAGCTTCTCTTCATCCTATTCAAGAAATTCGCAGCGCTCCGCTTCTTCGCAACCACAGCTGAATTAGCAGCGCTCTTCTTCTCCAACTTGGCCTCCGAGTTCTCGTTCGGCGCGGCAGCTTTCACAGTAGAATTACTATTAGAACTGGGATTAGGGATAGGATTGGTGACCCTGGTGGTGCTAATGGAATTGTGATTATTATTACTGCGGGTGGTGTTATTCGTCCGAGTTCCTCTCGCAACAGAAGACGATCTCTCCCTCGTTCTCTTCTTTGTGACTCGGCCTTCAACAGCTCCCAAGTTCGCAGGAGAAGAACGTTCGGGTTCCTTGGGCTCGACGGCTTCATGTTTCTCATCAACTAATACTGTTTGGACAATCGGCTGAGCCTTGGTGGAGGCGGAGCTGCGCTTGCCAAGGGCGGTTGTGGGAGCCGACGAATTGGGTTTTGCCGGGAGGGAGTTGGAGGTCTCAGGAGCAGATTTCGGCAGAGAGAGGGAAGGGGGAGCGGGTTCTTTCGACGGAGGAGAGGATTTCGGGAACGATCTTCGAACTTCCTTTGAGACGATATCTCGAAGGTTGGAAGCGGCTACGGATTCGGGAGAGTTCCTGGGGAAGAAGACGATGGCGTTGTTGAAGAGCAGCAGCAGGTCGCGGTAGAATTCGGGGCTGCGATCGGAGTAAAGGCCTTCTTCAAGCTTCGTCCTCACCATTTCAAGATCAAGGTGCTGCCTGATGATGCTGTGATAACGGGCGCTTTCCTGTACACACAGACAGAAAGAGATCGATTTCAGCGATTTTCAACGGCTGTAAGCGACGGAAATGCATGCACATGGACGGTAAAGATCGTTCCATTTCCCTACGCTACGCAGGAAGGAGGAATCAGGGTATTAGTGGATTTTGAAAAGAAAAAAATGTTTACTGCATGGAGTGTATGTGGATTGTGGAGCCACAGCTAGAGAATCTCATGTTCATAAACATTATCATGATTGTGATCAACGGTTCTGATTTAAGGCCATGAGTAAGCAATTCAAATAGAAAAAAAAAAAATCACATCAACTTCGCGGCCATTTTGACACTTCCACTTGCCTAATAATCCAATTCATCCGTACGTGTCTTGATTTGAAAAATTGGAGGGTACTGCGTATCGACGATCCAGAGTTTTTTTCTCTTTTCTTTTACACGTAAGCCCTAGAGTCTTTTTTTTTTTTTTGGTATGCGAGGGCTTCTAACGTGCGCCGGTGGAGGTGCTAAATAAGAGCCCGCGCGAGTGGCTGATGTTGCACGTTTAAGCGGAATGTCTCAGTAGTGGTTATTGTATTGGTTAGTGGACGTTAGCAAAAGCTACAATAAGACGAAACAGAAATTCAATTTGAAAAAGAAAGAAGAGTATCTGGTGCTGATGACCGTATTTAATCTTTTTGACCCACGTGGGCTCTTACCGATTGACCCGATCCATTTATATTTCACTCACTCCTTACACACCATTGGGTTCTCTTGCAATGTTAGTTGAATTCCACAATAGACATTAACACATCATTGGATTGCTTTGTAGTGGTGGTTTCATCAATTAGCTCATCTCATGTTTTTTATGCCTTCTTATCAAAGAAATCAAGGAGATTAAAGTGAGGAAAAATATTTTGAACTAAGTACCTATTCCGTATATAGGTGTGTGTAATGAATGAGAGGATGAATAGATGCCCATGTAACGTGCGAGCATGGAAAGCTCTCCCGCGGTCAACAGCGTGGGATTTTTATTATTATCGTTATATCTTCAACTTTTGTACGACTACATTACAATGTGTCTGTATTACCGCCCCAGGATACATGTGAGACGTGAGAAATAGGAACGAGTACCTATGAAAATTTAAAAAAAAAAAAAGAGGAGCCGGCTAAAAATTCAATAATACAGACGAAAGGTCATTTCTTGATAATACTTTTTCCACACCCTTCTAAATTAAATTGAGTTTTGGATGGAACTTGGAAATGGAGAAAGGATTTGTAAAATTCTCGCGCGAAAACAAAAGAGTACGAAATATTTTTTCCCCCAAAAAACCTGTCTTTTCTTTTCATTGGCGGACCCCACCCACAACAACAACAGAGCCGAGTCGACTGGAGCCTCTACTTTACGAGAAAACCCACCTCGACTCAGGACATTTCAAATCAAAATATCGGAAATGGCTTTCCATGATTAGAATTTCTGAAAATGACTTTCCATGATTAAGTTTTCAGTATTTTTAGTATTTTATGGGAAATGATACGCGAAGAAATTAAGAAAAATACGAACACCACGATCAGATCGTGAGTGAGAAAAAGGAAGAGAGTTCGATGCGGTTCAAAATATCGTGAAGAAATGCGGTAAGATGGGGGAAATATCGTGAGATATTAGAAGGAATTACCTGGCTTTCGAGCCGGCGCTCGAAAACGGAGCCATGTTTGTGAGATCGGATAATCTCGAGGAAACCAACCAACGGATGGGATTTAATAGAGATCCGTTTGCTGACCGGTGAAACATCGTCGGGTTCCGGCTCATCACCGGAGCTGCTACCGGTGGCATCTTCTTTCCGGCGCTTCTTCCTCGAAAGGCTGGCGGAGCTCTGGACGTCGCTGTTCTCCTTCATCCCTTCCTCTCCTCCCTTCGACTCGGCGACCGATTCGTGAAACTCGGCCGACTCGCCGACCTCCGGCACGGACGCCTTCGCCGGCGACTTCACGGCGGAGGAAACCACGGCACCTTTGGCTATGGTATCCGAGCTACCGTTGTATGAGCCCTCTCCGGCCGCCTCATCTGCCGGAGACTCGCCGCCGGGAACGTCCGGATCCGTCGGCTTACGACTGCCGGCTTCGGCTTCCGCCTCTTGTTCGGGCTTCGGAAAGCGCTCTTCCGTTTTCCTGTTATTCTCATCCGTTCCGATCTCGATCTCTGGATTTCGGTATTTCGAGTCGGTCGAGTTGGATTCGTTGAAGGACTGATTCTCGCGGTCGGAATCGTTGCCTGAAGCCGGCTTGGATCTCTTCTCTCCCTCGTAATCCCGTTTCTCAGCATCTCTTTCGTTTTCCGCTCCCTCTTTCTCCAGATCTGGTTTCCCATCGTCATTGTCCGTTTCTTTCGAGCTCTGCTCGCGATCTTCCTTCAATTTCTTCACCTTCGATTGCAGAGACCTGCCAAAAGAACAAACAGGTAGAGATTTCAAATTCGCAAACAATCAAACCGTTCGTTCAAAAACAAAAACACGGATCTTCGAAGAAAAACATGAAGAGTAGAAAGGCAAATGGAGATTTACACGATCGAAACATCGTATCGTTGAACCTCGCGTCTGAGCTCTGCAACACGCAGTTTTCGGAGCTCATCAAGCCAAGGGATCTTATCATCACAGTTGTCAGATTCATCATCCACACCGTTAGTTTTGTCATCGACGGCCTTGAATCGGCGCTGAAGTTCGTGATATTTTTGTTTACAGTTATTCGCAGTGAGAAGGAGAGAAGACGATGTGCGATTTTGAATTTCTATGGCGATCGAATCCCAGCTCTTGGTACCGTGTCGATTGACGGCGAAGGCGAGCAAAAGCTCCTCCCAAGTAGTCCAGTTAGCGTTCGGATCTTCCGTTCTAGACATGATTTCTCATCTCCTTGTGTTCAAAAAACCCTGAAAGATCATCTGGTGTTCAAAAACCAGTAAAAACCTAGGGTTTTTTTTTTTGTTTTCCTTTCTTTCCCTCTCCCCTTTTTTGCTTTCGATTTTGAGATTATGATGGTCGTTTTTCTCTTCTTTCGCCTTTTTTTCGTCTTTCTTCTTCCCGTTATAAGGGTTGGATCTGGAGCACGCAATCGCAACTCCGTCGTTGAGATTTCTCTCTTTTGGAAATGAAAGTTACGAAATTGGCCCGAGTTTGAGAACGAAATTACGTGATCTTTCGGGGAAATGATGGATTAATTATATTTATAACCTGCATTTGTATTTGTCGTTTGTTTGTTTTGGGTTGGTAACCTGCGATTCAGAGATCAATGAAAAAACCTAATATTCCCATCGTCTCGCTACGAGTTAATCTCCAGCATCATGAGTAGTGGTGTAGAAGATCAACGGCTAGGATCCTTTTATATATCCAAGCTCAAAGGAAAAAGTGCAGAGGAGAGGCACGAGTTCAAATCGAATCCCCTCCTGGTCCGAGCCCTGGCCCTCCTACCACGACAAACTCATTACGGGTCTCTAGTGGGGCCCAATTTTAATTCTGCGCCGTTCAAATTTAAAACATTCTGTTTGGTTGGGTGGGCCGTGGGTCCCACTGGGGATCATCAACGAAATTTGATGTAGTTTAAATCATTTATCATTTATTTATCGGGCTAGATTGAATTGTGGGCCCCATCATTTCAGATGTTTTGGTTGCAACTGTGGAAAAAAAAAAAAAAAATCAGAATGTTCAGTGATTTTATAGTTCAAAGTTACAAACTACATCCATTACTGTGTATCACGTGCTGTGCAGACGCTGGACTCCGGAGGAAAAGGGACTACTTTTATTTCCATTTCCAGCATTGCATTTGAAGGACCTTTTTGAGGAAGAGGTTGACGAATGGAAATTTAAACACAACTGTTGATGACTTCTCTTATTTGAGGAATTTTCCCTCTTTAGATAACCTCTCATTGCACGAACTATCACTCAATTTTACTCCAACAGTAGTAGCTGATTCGGTTGTAAAACTAGCCATTTAATTAAAAAAATGATAATGAATATAATGTATAATACTGTGTCAATCACATTCTTAGTCAAATGGTGAATTATATGGTGGAATCAACTTTTATCGAACTAAAATTTATAAATACGCTTCAAGTTGAAAAGATTTGATTTTGAAAGTATCAAATTTTCAATAATCGAGATCTACTATGGAGTTCCCCAAGTACAATTTTAAGGATTTCCTCTATTTCATAGTCGAGGGAGGATCCAGACTAGAGAATTGTTGGTTTGTGGTTCATTGCTGGTGCCAAGAGGACCTAAGCCAAGCATGTAATAATGTAATATTACTCATCGAGAGACAAGGAAGCATCGTGAGACTCGATCCTCTGGAATCAAGGAAAAGTAGAACGTGTGGCACCTTTATTAGGCTTAATGGCCCAACCCGATTAAAGTATAGTTTATTGCATTAGCAATCTATTAGATATTCATTTACCAAAAAAAAAAAAAATTCTATTAGATATTCAATTCATGACAGCTATTTTACCGTCAACCAAGGGCACGTTTATTTGCTTGAAATTGAACACATGGTCAAACGGGCTTCAACTAAAGATTATAAAAGACTTGAGCAGTAAAAGACATATAAGGTGGTAAAATAGACTTAGACCTTTAATTTCTCAGGATTTTAATATTAGGGTGATGATTGGATATTCAATTACCATAATTACCATCTCCCCTTGATTTAATTCCCATATTAAGTACGTGTCTGTTTTATGAAATTGAGTATTTATTATTGTATTTCTATAATATTTAAAAACAGATAACCAAAGGTGATTATTTAAAAATGACGTTTAAATAAACTCATCTTTAACTAAAACTAAATTAATTAAGAGAATACTAGAAATGAATACACACCCATCATCCTAGGACTTCTTTGAAAATCATATTACCTTTTTTTTGTAAAAAGAGATTTCAACCAGAGACCTCTATCATAGCTTCGCCTTTTAGTGCTATTTGCATGCACCATTGTAAGTAATTAATGTGAAAGTTGGTGAGGTGCAAGATTAATTTGTTTCTGTTTCAATGTGCAACTTGTATGATGTATTTGCCTTTTGATCTTCAGATGGGAACAAAGATCTTCAGGAACTTTAGTACTGTTTGAAACTTCTTTAACTTAAATAGAACCTGAGAGTCTTAACAGACTTTCAGTAATTAGATAAGTGAAATGATTTTCATTTTTAATTTTCTAAAATAATTGTAAATTACCCCACCAATGATAAACCAAACCAGCTGATATCGTATCCCTAAACACCCTCGCGCTAGCAATCATAAAAGAAATTCACTAAAATACGAATGCTCCCATAATTTACAAGAGCATGTTTGTTTCGTGTAATTGAATACAAAATATCTATGTAAGACATTTATTTCAAAAAAATTATTTAAAATTGAATAATATAAATTTTCAAAAGGGAATGAGAACGAATTGATGATGTTCCCTGACAAGTTGATATTCCTCACTTCCTTGTTCCTCTGGAAAGGAGAAGCTACAATGCTATGTACTACAGTTGTAGTCCATTGAGATCAACGAGCTTTGATGCCTGCTGATGAAGATGGTGTATAAATAAAATTCTCAAAATAACTGTTCATGGGGGAACTGGTAATTGGTATACCACCATTCCAACCTTGCACGTTTTGTTCTCCGGGCTATTTTTAGGTAGGATTCTAGAGAAATCTTCATGTAGGCTATTCTTTATTCCCAGGGACAGAAATAACCAATGTGAGAGGCTCTCATGTCTTATGAGGTCTTGTCATTTTCACCACCATGTCCTATACATGGACTCCTTATTATCATCATCATCATAGCTAGATTATCAAAAGTCTTCTGAGCCCCCGTTTGGGCAATTGAATTTGGGAGGATGGAAATAGCACTCAGTTAAAAGGCTGTCAGTGGGATGCGCTAGACCATTGTGCCTTTATACCTCTATTTGACTAGTCAACCTCACAAACAGACTTTGAAACAAGATTGCAGGTCAATCTTGCTTCTTCTGTAAATCTGTTGATGGCCTTACCAAGAGAAAAGTCTCATGATGATCCAAGTCTTCTTTTCCCAGGGATGAAAAATGGACCCTTGAATGCACTAGGGGTGGAAAATTGGCATACTCCTCATTGGAGTCGCCAATTTGACTTGAACCTGCCCGGTAATTTAGGACTCGGGTTGCCATGTCTTGATTGGATTAATAAATGGGTTAAACCAGGTTTGGATTGAGTATGTTCTTATTACTGTTCCTGCCAATCCGATCTGAATCCGACTCAACCTGACTAAAGTTTACTATGATCTGTCCTACAACCTGAATCATAGTGTCAATTTAATTTGAGTTGAAATCTGCAGCTGTTTGATCAAAAGGACATGCTCAGTTGGAGCCGATGCGTGTCACCCTTATATCCTGATGAGTCAGGCCCAAGTGGCCTAGAATATGATGAGCCAGATCCAAATCCACCAGGGAAGCCCAGGTCCAGATCCACGGAGTGACCAAGTCAAGGCAGGCATCTACGTCGCTTTGGAAGCAGTCCCGCTTCTACCAATTCCTGCGGAGAATATCTCACCTGCCTCCACCTGGCCCGTCCCTCGAGGACAGCTCTGAAGCTCCAAAGAGAAGTCGTCCCCATCTGTTAGGGGAGGACTATAAATAGAGGAGCCCTCTTATCACTAAGGAGATGAACATCTTACTCTCTCTCTCGCTTGTAATCCACCTTATCAATCAAAGATCACCATATTCAAAGTGGACGTAGGTCATACAGACCGAACCACTATAAATTCCCTCTCTCTCTCTCATTTATTTACTACATTTTCACCTAGCATTTATTACTTGACCGGTGGTGTCCGAAACCTATTTTTGGCATCATCAGTTTGGCGCCGTCTGTGGGAAACGAAAATCAAAGCTAAAGTTCTCACTTCACACATCTTCTTCAGAAATTATGGTGATCACCACAAGATCAGCAAGACGACCGGAGGATAATCTCACTCAAGATGGGCGCCCAACAGGCCTAGGCCCTTCCGGGCGTCCAGGCCCTTCCAGGCGCCCAGACTCCCCCAGGCGGGGAGAGGATGTTCCTCCACCGAATGACCATATCTCGAATGCTCCTGCTCCCACTCCTCAGCAGATGTTGGAGACCATGCAACAGCTGGTAGCCCAAAACCAGCAAATCTTACAACTTGTGCTAGCAAGGCAAGGAGGAGCACAATTTAGAGAAGTATCACAAGGAGCATCGCACCAAAGAATTCCAAGAGCTCCACACCATGGAGCTCCCCGCCTCAGCGCCCATATGGGGATGGGCGGCGCCCAGGGAGCTCCCCATCTGGGCGCCCATCCTCTGGGCGGCGCCCAGGGAGTTCCCCAGGGCGCCCAGGGAGTTCCCCAAGGAATTCCCCAGGGCGCCCCTCATGGAGTGCCCGGTGGAGCCCAGCTTGGAGGACTTCCACCTCCTCCCTCTTCTTCTAATGGAGAGGGTCCTCATTTCCAAGAAGGGGAGAGTGAAAACCAAAGCATGGAGGAGGGAGGTTATTTTCGTGACCTATCCAGGGAAGCTCCCAATCCCTGGGACGAAAAGATCAAGGAGATGCAGAACCAGCTGGGAGAAGTCTACAACGCCATGAAGGCGAAGGCACCGGAGACAGTGGATCACCTAGTCGGGCGAACGGACACACCGTTCAAGCCCGATGTGGTGAACTACCCGCTTCCCAGAAAGTTCAAGATGCCGTCCATGGAGACCTTTGATGGAAGAAAGGATCCATTGGACCACCTGGAGACGTACAAAACCAAAATGCAGCTGCATAATATCCCTGACGAGATTATGTGTAGGGCATTTCCAACCACACTAAAGGGTTCCGCCCGGCAGTGGTTTGCCAATCTCGCCCCTACCTCCATCGCCACCTTTGTGGAATCAAGCAAGTCCTTTGCGTTACATTTCATCGGAGGACGTCGCCACCAGAAGCCTGCCACACACCTGCTCAGCATAAAGCAGGATACAAATGAAAGCCTCAGGAGTTACCTCACTCGTTTTAACGAGGAGGTACTTCAAATTGAAGAGCCTGACGACAAGGTGTCCATGACAGCCTTCCTCGGAGGTCTCCGTTCATCGAGATTCCATTTCTCAGTGATGAAACGCCCGCCAAAAAGCATGCCAGAGCTACTAACAAAGGTTCAGAAGTATATAAATGCTGAAGATACCACAAGGGCCAGGCGAGGGGAGTCCTCCAGAGCCGTCGACAACGGGAAGGGGCGAGACAGAGAGGAAAGGAAGGATAGAAGCAACAAGCGAAGCAGGACAGAGAGGCTACCTGTCAGAGACCAACGCGGTCCTGCTCCACAGAGAGACAGACAAGCATTCACTCCTCGCGATGCAGTGGTTGAACACATTGCCAGGGAACGCGGAACTGTTGAAAATGAATTACCAGTAATACCATAAGAGAGTCAAAGTAGTGAGGGTTTGGGGGCTTGGTTTTTTTCAACAATGTTGTGTAGCACTAAACAATGGATTAATAAAATCATTTTTATCAGTGCTACAAGTTAAAAAAAAATAGAGTCCCCTGCCCTCTAATCACTCTCAAAGTTGTCCTCGGCATCACCATAGACGTCATCAGTTTGGCCGAGGCATGCTCCATGGCGAGAAGCTCACCTCACCGAGCGAAGCCCTCGCAAGGGTCTTCAGAAGCTCAGTGAGCCCTCTCAAGGGTCTTCAGAAGCTCAGCCTCACTGAGCGAAGCCCTCTCAAGGTCCTTCACAAGCTCAGCCTCTGCCCTGGCTGCCCTCTCTTAAGCTACTAAGAATTCGGTCTCAAGCCTGGTCGCCCTCTCGCGGGCCGCGGAAAGATCAGCCTCGGAAGCTCTTCCAGCTGGCACAGCCCTCTCCTAGCTGGCGCAGCCCTCTCCTCAGCCTGAGAAGCTCTCTCATTTCTTCTTTTGGGATGACCCATCAGAAGTTACCGAGGGGCAGAGTCTTGGAATTTACATGTGCTAAGGGATATATCAGGCGCTACGCAGAGGGGGTCCGGGGGTGTCCCCCGGCGGGGGTCGAGCTGACCGGTCAGCTCGCGGGGGCCCAGGGGGCAGCGCCCCCGAAAAAAAAGAAAAAAAAAAGAAAAAATGAAAAAAAAAAAAAAGGAATACGTAATGGACAAACCCCCATGGGACTTCCTCCTCAGGACAAATCCCCCAGGCGCCCAGGACTTCTCCCCCGGGCGCCCAGACCTACTCTTCTCCGGGCATTCCAAGGTCCCCTGGGCGCCCAAGCATCCTCCTCAGTCAGGGCGCCCAATACCAAGACCCCTGGGCGCCCAAACCTCTTCTGGGCGCCCAGGGATTTCCTCAAGTCAGGGCGCCCGCCCTTGGGCGCCCAAGCATCCTCCTCAGGGCGCCGAGCATATTACTAAGATCCCTGGGCGCCCAAACCTCTTTGGCGCCCAGGGACTTCCTCCTCAGGGCGCCCAGCATCCTCCTACTAAGATCCGTGGACGCCCAAACCTCTTATGGCGCCAGGGACTTCCTCCTCAAGGCGCCCAAGCATGTTGCCCAAACCATCTCGCCCAGGACTCCCCCGGGCGCCCAAGTCCTTCTCTCCCCCTCTCGCCAGGACTACTCCACGGGCGCCCAAGTCCCTCGGGCGCCCAAGGGCCTCTCCACGCCCCAAGGAATCCTCCGGGCGCCCAGACCCTCACTCCGCGGGCTGGGCGCCCCTTGCAGCGCCCAGCGCCGCCGCTGCTGCCTCTGCCGCGACGCCCAGGGGCTGGGCGCCTCCCTCTGCCAAGACGCCCAGGGGCTGGGCGACTCCCTCTGCCGCGACGCCCGCGGGCTGGGCGCCCTTTGCAGCGCCCAGCGCCGCCGCTGCTGCCTCTGCCGCGACGCCCAGGGGCTGGGCGCCTGCCTCTGCCGCGACGCCCAGGAGCTGGGCGCCTCCCTCTGCCGCATCGCCCACGGGCTGGGCGCCCCTTGCGGCGCCCAGCGCCGCCGCTGCTGCCTCTGCCGCGACGCCCAGGGGCTGGGCGCCTCCCTCTGCCACGACTCCCACGGGCTGGAAGCCCGGGCTCCGCCCGCCAGCGCCATCAGCCACGCCATCCTCTCATTCAACCTCGCCTAGTGCCCCTTGCGCGATTGCTGCAGTCCGCTCAACAACGGTCTCCGTCTGTTTTTTCTCTACTGCACCCATCATTACAGCTACTTGCACACTCTTCTCATTCTCTTGGGATGATTTTCTCTCTCTTGGATGTTCCATTTGGATGAATCATCTCGCGGATCGCCCTACGTGGTGACCTGCCTCTGTACTGTTCTCAAACAGGCAGCCTATACATCCGGCTTAGCGGCTCTCTCACGGGTCGCCAAAAAAGCTTGGCCTCTGCACTGTTTTTAAACAGGCAGCCTATCTCCAGCTTAGCGGCTCTCTCGCGGGTCGCCAAAAAAGCTTGGCCTCTGCACTGTTTTTTAAACAGGCAGCCTATCTTCAACTTAGCGGCTCTCTCGCGGGTCGCCCAAAAAGCTTGGCCTCTACACTGTTCTTAAACAGGCAGTCTATATATCCAGCTTAGCGGCCCTCTCGCGGGTTGCAAAAAAACGCTTCGTCTCTGCACTGCTCTCAAGCAGGCAAGAAGTCTACCTCTCTTTCCAGATTGAATGTCAACAATCGGGCCTCAACCGCTCCTGGATACTAAAGATCCTCCTGGCATCCCAGCTCCCTGCTGGCGTCCAGCACCCTAGCACCTTGGCGCCCAGCACTCTAGCACCCTGGCGCCCAGCTCCCTGCTCCTGGCGCCCAGACTGCCTGTCGACCGCCCAGGCCTCTTCCGGGCGCCCAGCCTCCTGCTGCCTGCTTCGTCTGTTGGAGCAACCACCTCCTCTCCGCCTGCACAGCAAACTGCAAATCGGCCGCTTGGTACCTCGTCCTCTGCTCCAACTTTGGGTCTGGGGCATTCTTTTTAGCAAGTTTTAGGCTCATCTCCTTCTTCTCAAAATGCCCCCCTTTCAAAGCTTCTTTGTGCGCAGGGCATTGGGGGCAAATGATGAGTCAGGCCCAAGTGGCCTAGAATATGATGAGCCAGATCCAAATCCACCAGGGAAGCCCAGGTCCGGATCCACGGAGTGACCAAGTCAAGGCAGGCATCTACGTCGCTTTGGAAGCAGTCCCGCTTCTACCAATTCCTGCGGAGAATATCTCACCTGCCTCCACCTGGCCCGTCCCTCGAGGACAGCTCTGAGGCTCCAAAGAGAAGTCGTCCCCATCTGTTAGGGGAGGACTATAAATAGAGGAGCCCTCTTATCACTGAGGAGATGAACATCTTACTCTCTCTCTCGCTTGTAATCCACCTTATCAATCAAAGATCACCATATTCAAAGTGGACGTAGGTCATACAGACCGAACCACTATAAATTCCCTCTCTCTCTCTCATTTATTTACTACATTTTCACCTAGCATTTATTACTTGACCGGTGGTGTCCGAAACCTATTTTTGGCATCATCATATCCCACCCTACTCAACCTGACATACCTAGTTGAATCCCAAAGGGTCCCAGTATGTGAAATTTAGAGCATTGACCCAGAATTTTGGCTCTAGGTTCTGTGAGTAGAGGATCGGAGTTTCATATCTAGAGATTCGAATGGATGATGACTTCAATTTAGGACAGGTTTGTACACAAATCTTCAGGTGTGAGGATTCCATGAAGTGAGAAAAGTTGTTCCAGTTCTCCTTGTAACCCATTGTTCCATTATATGGTGTGACACTTTCTTTATAAGAAAATTAACTGATTCTTCTCAATGGAGAAGATTTTGATATTCCATTGGTGTCATAGAAATTCGAGATTCTTCTCTCCCATACTATGAAAACAAAAATCCAACGTAATACGGAATCCTCTCATTGTACAAATAAATCTTTAAATCTACCTAATGCATATAGCCCCTGATAGTTTCAGATTCATTCATTGTGCTTCACAATAGGGAGCGGAATTATAAGTTTTGCCTCTAGTAAAAAAAAATAAATTCTGGGGACGTCTTAGCTTGGAGGGACTTTGCTTGATATAAAATGGGGTTTTGTAAAACTTTTGTGGGGTGGCCATCCCCCTAGTTCCGCTCATGCTTTCAATGCATAGATTCACCAATGGCTTGTTTATGTAAGGTTGCATTTAGAGGTGAAAACTAGGCTGTGCAGCACGTAAATACAACCCCGGCTGGCCCCGTTGACCTTTTGACTGGGCCAGGGCACTGCATGGCCCATATATATTATAAATTATTAATATTTTTATAAAAATAAAATTTAAATTTTAAAATAATTAAATATTTACTATTTAGTTGTAAATTAGCATTAATGTTAGTGAAATTATTTTAATAGTTTCAACTTAATTTCAAGTTAAGGACCACTTTTAATGTATATAAAATTCTTTTTTTAAAAAAAAAAAAAGTAGAAGGGGCATGGGCCCATGGACGGCACTGCCTAGCAACAACATGGATAAATCCGTGCCTTGGACTGTGTTTTGCTGAGCCCCAGCTGCTGGCCTGGGCAAGCCCTTAGTTGGGCTGTGCCGCCCAGTTTTCCACCTCTAGTTTCATTTCAATTCAAAAACAAAATTGAGGAACATTAGGTAACATTTTCCCTATCCCATATAAATATTTAAATAGAAAGATATTTATATTTCATAGACGATCGAACGAGGATTTAGATTGGCAGTTTCACAAATGTCATGACTTTTGAAAATGTTATGAAATTATCATAGAACAATAAGTTTCGAGTATATAACATGATATTTTCAAAATGTCATATTTAGAATAATTCCAGAAGATCATGATATCTCTTGATCAATAGAACAAAAACTTATATAAACCTTTTTAAGGGAAACTTATATTTTTTTAAAATAATTTAATATATTATTTAAAAAAATTATTATAAACATTTTTCCAATATTAAATAGAAAACAACCCCACCTGATGAAATAATAAAACAAATCCTTTGTAGGGTTTTTTTTTTTAGTAAAGAATCCTCCATAGAAGTTAACTTTCCAAAAATAATAATAATTATTTTTATTTTTTACAAAGTTGGACCATCCGGTAAGTGTTACTGTGTTACTTAACTCAAAGACTTAGGGATCAAATCCTGGACATGTGTGTGATACCGAAGCGCTAAAACCACTCAAGCATAAGTGTGTTGCTGATTAGTAGGATGTTATAAATACCACAGCTAGCTGGGATAAATATGGTAAATTTAGATATCATGAAGAACTTGCTTGTTCCAGATAATTTAGGCATCAAAAGGAGGCCCTCAATTCAGGTTTGGCTCCAGTTACATGACCTTAGGCCTATGTGGTCTGGGTTTGGGCTAGAACTTATAGTTTTGGATCCTGGTCAGATGTACCTTGGAACTAACACAAATTGCCCGATTTCCAATATTGTCATCTTTTGTACACCACATATTTATTGGTAAGGTCCAAATATATCTTTTAATTGATCCTATCTTCCCAACTTATTGCCTAGGCCAATAATAATGATAAATAAATGAATAAGTAAATAAACTCATTTATTGAAAATAGTAAGACTGAAAATGATGAGTTCGGGTCCACACTAACACAGACCTGAATTGGGTTGGGCATTTTCTTCCCAATTTTTTTTTTTTTTTTTATGGATATGGAAGAATTATGAGTTAATTAACTCATTTATCAAAAATGATGACGACCTATTTAAAGATTTGGCTAAAGATGGATCAGAATAACAATGTTAAATTCGTATAGCCGACTCCAATATAGCCAAAACGATGCTTTGGTGATGGCGATGGTTATGAAAATGATGAATAGATCTTTGCAATATGTTTCTCCATCTTTATTTGGAAGCTATGGGTGGAATGGAATCTCGCTTTCAAGGAGATTTCTAAACAGAAGGAATGAATTTATTCTTCCATGCATTGAATCTGAAATTAGAGCACGGGAAATCTATCTGAACTTTAATATCAAAAGGAACCTCCTTTCTTGCCATCACCTTCTTTCCAAATATTTTTCTCTTATGGTCTTTCCAACTTTAAAAATACCAGTGTTTTTATATGAAATGATGAACTACATTTCATGCTGTTTAACTAAGTCATGGAAATTTAGTGGACCCTCTGCATCTCTACCAATGACCCAATTCACTCTTCATTCCTTTGAATCCCACGGATGTACGTAGTACGAGATTTATCTCAACAAATCAAAATGAAATGAAATTTCCCATTCATCAATTGCCAATGACTCAGATAATCAATGGAAATTAACTTACAAGGCCCAATAATCATTGATAGCAACGGCCAAATGGTTGATTTAAGGCCATTTTTTCCATGTAAACCTTCAAGGCCCAATAATTGGATTTTCATAATCTGTGACCAGGAAGACATTAAATTGCAAGCAGATTCTACTATTTCCATAATTACTCTGACCTCCTTGTTCTTTTTGGTTGCCACACTGGACTTGATCAGGCTAATGGGGCTTCTTGCTTGTCCATCTTCATTCCCGGGTTTGAGCCATATAGAATGGAAACTCAATCAGACTTGGCTGAGTGAACTGAGATGGGTCATAAACTATTAAACTTACTTGAATGGTTTAGTCAGAACTCAGTTGACTCAGCTGAGCACTGACCTGGTCAGGTTGAATCTAAACTCTTAGCTCATACAAGAATATGTAGAAGACATCTCCATTTATTTTGTTTTTGCGTGTGTGTGAGGGAGAGGGAGAGGGAGAGGGAGAGGGAGAGTATTAAGTACTCCACTTAATTGTCTACATTCAATTTAATGTATAAAAGGAGTAAATGAACTTTTTTGATATTATCTCATAAATCTGCAAATTTGAAGTTTTTACCTTGCTAGATCGTACAGTTTTTTTGAAATACCTCAACCTAGGGGTTGGGATCCAAAAAAGCCAGCACAAGTGGAAACAGGAAGCTCGAAGTAAAGGCCACACAAGTTGAAAGAGAAGCCTCAACGTAGAAAGAGTAGCATACACATGATTGATCTCTAGAAGGATGACATGTGGTATATTGCCAACTAACTAGGCAATCCCTTAAACGTCAGCTGGAATGTACAATTGATAACTAGAATCTCAAAAATACAACTTTATTGTAGTTAAATCAAAGAGTATCAAACTAAATTAAGATGATTGTTTAGGGTATTTATGGGCCCATCCCGCCCGGCCAAAAGGTTTTTGTACTTGGGACGGGCTTGGACTTTTATTTAGGCCCCATTTACTATATGGGCCGGCTGGATTCAGTGGTAGAAAGCCTGGCCCAACTTCAAAGCAGGTACATCTTAGATGTAAATGCTTGTCACAGCCATTGACCATTGAGCTACCACTTAAAAGACAGATAAAAATCCCTATTTCTTTTATAAAGGAAATTCGGGCTGGGCCCGGGCTTATTCTTTTCAGTTGGGCCATGCTTGGGTCAGGCCAGATTCAGGCTTGGGCTGGGCTGGACATATATTTAAGAAGTTGGGCCGGGCCTGGACATACCTCAGCCCGGCACATCAACACCCCTAATAATTGTCCACTCACAAGAGGGTAGATGTGTGGGAGACAATTAAATAAATAAACTGATCAAAAGTAGATCATTTACATGTGGAGAAAAGGAGCCAAAAAGTAAAGTAAAGAGTATTTTGTACAATTTGCCGCCGTTTCTTTTTTATTTTTGAAATATCAACAACACAGTACACTACAAAACACAATAATAGATGGAGAGAGAGAGAGAGGATCCGTGTTTCACGCAACTTAACGAGGAAACTGGAATCAGAGATACTACTGGAAGGAACGGCAAGGAATGGATAAAAATTACAATTATAGTGCAGTATTCTAATAAGTGTTGTATAAGTCAGCAAATTCTCCGCCTTCCCCTAGTCCAAAACATTTACACTGTGTTTGGGGTTAGGGGGTGGGAATGATTTTGGAGGGTGTTTGGGAAAGGGGAGAGGGAAAATGGAGGGGAGTGGGGAATGGGTGGAAAAGTTACCAAAAATTTTCCCTCCAAATCCGGAGAAAAATGAGGGAGAGAGAGGGGAAAGTGAGGCAATGGGCTATTTTGCTCTTTTTGTCCATTTTGAAACTTTTGAAACTTTTGCAAGGGTAAAATAGTAAATTGGTAAACTTTTCTTCTTCCTATTTTTTTACTTTCCAAACAAGAGGAGGTACAATTAATTTTCCCTCCCCTCTCCTCCCCTTCCCAAACACAGGGTTAGAAGCTCAAGACTTAAAGATAGTAAATATTAAATTATATTTTATTTTTAATGGTTAGACTAGCTTCTTTGACCCATCATATCACCATAATTTTATGTTGCTAAAAGGAGAATAAAAAATAAAAAAGAAAAAAATATAAGCAAATATCTCAATAGTAAGGCACATTCGTCTCCTATAGACTTTATTTTGCAAATTTTATCCATATAAAACATATCTGCATCAAATTGATTTGTTTCAAATTGCCATATTTGAAATAGATGCTTTTGAAATAAACTATTTGGTTAGATAGAAAAACTAATTGAAATGGAGTTTTTAAATCTAACGGTGCATGATTTTTTTGTAAATTTCTCAATATCCAACATGAATCAGAAGTTAATTTTTGATCCCATTGTCTTTAATTTGTTAGTATTCCAAAGAGGATTAACCGTTTGGATTTTGATATATAGGAGCCCACAAAGTTCAAAGATTTAGATCAAATGATTCACGTTTTTTGCATGTTGAAATCCTTTTTTGATATTAGGGAACAAGCCTTTTTAAATGAAATAAAAAGGCGACATCAAAAGCTTTCTCATGTCATACTTAGAAATTTTCAACTATAAGAGTCGCATTTTACCAAAAAAAACATTCTATAAGAGTCAAGGAGTTGTAGGATTGTCCATAATTAAAGACTGAGAACATGAGACCAAAAAACGCTCAAGAGTCTCATAAAACATCCCAAGCTGTACATCACCTGGTTGGGAAATGAGTATATGAATAAAATTATATGCGTTAAAAAAAATGCCATAGTTCTCGTAGCTCCATATTTCAAAATAAGACAAACTCATTATATATTCATCAAAAATATAATAAAAATAAAAACTATATCAATTAATCTAAGATACTTAGTTTTAGATTAAAAAGATTCTAGTCCACTAAAGCACAAATTAAATGGCTCAAATGATAAGGCCCACTTATTAAGACCATTGCTCACTTCAATGACACTTAATCACTAACACCCATTCGTAAACACAAACACCAAAGATTCATCTTTTATTTTGCCCTCACTCAATCTGGGCTCCCACCAATTTACAAGCCCCCTCCACCACACCAAGATCCATCTATCATCCAAAACTAAAAAAAATCCAAATTACCAAAATACCCAAACGCATAGTAACAGACACGAGTGACATTACTACAGAACATAGATATCTCGAAGGTCAAAATCGACATTTTCGAACATAGAAATCCGTTGCTCCTCCGGTCGTCCCCTCAAAGCCTTTTTTCAGCTCCTCGCTATTGACGTCATCCTCCGTCACTTTCCCGGCATATCCACCAATTCCGGCACGTTGCTCTCCCGCCGATCCTTATTTCCCGCTCCAGGTTTCCCGCCATTTTTTCCCCCGTTTCTCAAGGCCTCGCCGGAGTTCTGATACGCGGCTGCCGGATTACACTTCCCGGCGCCGAACTCCGACCTCAGCTCCTCTACAGCCTTACTCAACAGCCCGTTCTCCGTCTGCAGCGCCTCCAGCTGCCGCCTCACCGAATAGCACGCCTCCACCACGCCACCGCCAGCCGTACGGCTCTTCTCTCCCGCCCTCTCTACTTCCGCCACGTGTTCGATCGAGATCTTGCTCATCACGAGCAGCGGAATCTTCCGAAGAGACATCTCAGCCGTCGGATGCAGATACCTACCATCCTCGGCGAAAACACCATCCGGCAGACGGACGCCCCACCGGAATTTCATCCTCGCGTTGCTCCTAAGAGGCAGAACGCTCCGCGCGGTCACCTCCACGCCGTCGAGGACGCCGCCAGATCTGAAATCCGGCCGGAATCCGTTCGCCTTCTGGCCGGAGAAGATCCCGTTCTCGATCGGCGTTTCCAGATCCGAGTCCGGATCTTTCTCGATCGCTTTGATTCTCCGGCCGAAAAACATCGTATCTGCCGGCAGCGCGATCGTCGATCCGGCCGATTTCTTGACGGAGAAATCGCCGATCTGAGGCTTGAATTGGAGGAAGAAGGTTGGATTTCCCCGGCCGAGGCCGAGGAGATTGAACTCGGCGCTCATGGCGAGGGGAGCGGAGATCGGGGATCCAAAGGATCCGATTCCGGTTTTGACGATGAGAGAGAAGGGATTCCAGGAATCGTTGGGTTGGTAAGAGATCTTAAGAGAGGGACCGGAGTCGAAGGAGGTGGAGAGGCTTAAAGAGAGCTCCTTGGAATCGCCTGCTGAGATTGCAGAGAGGAAAGGAAGGCCTAAGATGCTTACAGGGATTTTGGCTCTAACCAGAGGCTTCTGATCTTCGCGGAATTTCAACGAAGCTTTCATCTTGTTCGAGTTGTGGATTCACAAGGGTTTAGGGTTTCTAAAAAAAAAGAGGAGTTTGGATTGGAAAGATTGAATTTTGGGGAGGGAGGGAAAGAGAGCTGTAATTATATGATATGAAAGTGTGGAAGTTTGGGAACAGGGTTTATAATAAAAGGTTGGAAAGATTTTCTTTTTTAGTATGTTGTAAATTGTAATGAAGAGAGAGAGAGAGAGAGGAGGCCCACCATTTGTTGTATGGTGGTGGGCCTGCGAATTTTAGCCTTGTTCTTTTCTTTGCATTGCATTTGCTCTGCCACTGGTGTCAGTGAATAAAAAAGAGGAGGTCACCTGTGTTCAATCGAATCACTTTCACATGCATTCCATTGTCTCTTGTATTGGAATCTATCACAGTAAATCGGCATTTTGAACTACAACTCTAGAAGGCGTCCCATAAATACACTACTTTCCAAGTGGCCGTTCACTCTCTTGATTTACTAAATGCACTTACGGGCCATGTCAGATTTGGACCAGATTTGGGGCTATATTTTCTAAAGTGGGGCTGTGCCTAGATATGGCTCGGGGCAAGGCTAACCCAGCTCTTGAACACCCTATTTTTGTTTGATTGAGTCGGATCACGAGCAGCAACACATTTATCAAGCTAGATATGCCTAAGATTGATATGAGGAGATATATGAATGTATAGATTGAGATTAGATACTCTGATTTCCTGTTCCGGGTTTTTGCCTTCTCCAACATACTCATATAAGTGCGCCGATTAGGCCACAATTTCTCCAGCAAGAAATTAAAATTGCAAACAAATATTGATTAGGAAAATAAATAAAATAAAAAGATAAATGGTGGTGTTCCCAGTTTACCTCCCCACTTAGAATTTGGCCCAAACATTTCATTGGATATTAGTACAGCAGATTGTCATTTCCCTCTTTAATGTGCTGTGTTATTTCAGTAGAGTTTAGGCCCAATGTGAAGATTAAAAAAAGAAAAAAAGCTTCAAACACGTCGCACAGTCTCGGCCGTTTGAAATTTTAACATGGAAGAGTTTTATTGACTTTCTTGCTCTATTTTGTCTTGGATGTACTACTTCGAAAGTAATGAAACCACTTGCATCCTTTCCCCTTTTTGGAAGCCACGACGGCAGGCTCAATGCTATTGCTACCCTCCTTGACATAGCTAGATTTCCACATCTTATCCTCTGCCTCAAGCTTTTATTATAATATAATAATTGATTTGAGTTTAAGTTCTCTCCTAGTTTTTAGATAAATATAGATTTATATTTTTTTCAAAAGGAAAATATAATTCCATTCCTGCACAAAATTGGATTTAGGATGTGTTTGTTTCCTTTAAATACATATGAATTCAAGGTCAAATGTGTTCATCCACGGATTATTAGAGGTGAGAGATGAAGAAGTGAGATTTACATCTCCAACTGTTTTACCACTATCTGATTTCCTACAAAAGTTTAGAAAATGCTTGTGCACAAGCGAGAAATTTATTGAATTATGAAATTGAAAACCACTAAATTATTGACACAGAGAAATGATAACTGAAAAGTCATTCTCATAAAACATTTCATTTTCTGCAAAATATGCTCCTCAGTTGGAGACGATTCTCATGGAAGATAATCTAAGCCAACTTTTAATCTTGTGTTTTGTAACAATAAGCAGCTTTTGGCCGAGCTAAAGCCTTTTCTCACGTTGCGCATGATCATCTAGGCCCCACCAAGCCCAAAATATCTCACGCTGCTTGGTTTCACTCCTTAAAAACAGGAACTTTTATGGTTTAGCCAGTCCTATAACCAAATTCGACACTGCTACTGGTTCATCACAACGGATTTGGACCTCAGTAGCTTGTTACACATGCACTGCCTCGGCATGATCAGTCATAACCCTGCACAGATGCAGGGCTTCAAATTTCACAAACATGCAGACAAATCCTGATTATTCCAATTTTTGGGACCCAACGTGACCACTTGATGGAATAAGGACCATTAGCATTCTTTGAGAGCTGGCTTGAGTACATTTTCGCTAAGCCAATCAATGTATATTTTGGCTTGCCACACATTTGCCTGACTTCAGATGTCCTGGTAGACAAACATGTATGTTTCACCACACAAACTGGTAGAACTAGAAGCACAGGTATATTTAAAATATCCCCGGCCATCTCATAGTTTGCCATCACCAGTAGCAGGCAAAATGATTCCATCAATAATAATCCATAGGGCGCATTTAGAGTAAGGATCTACTCCAATTGGCAGAACTATAGCTGGACTCTAGCCCACCTTGACAAAGCTTTTAGGCTTCAGAGTAGCGATCCAACTTATTTTAAACAAATTGCATTTGATAGGGGTGGTTGACGCCACTATAAGACCATGATAGATTTATGGTCACTTTCCTAAAGATGATGCATTTCACCTTCAACAATTGATAAACCAATTCCTTAAATGTTCCCACATATCAGATTGCCTTTGAGAGGCACTTTCTCTCTGCGCATGCATCTTACCTGCTAGACACCAGCTAAAAAATTCCTAATCCTAGAGCAAAATGGAGAATACCATTCAAAGTTATCCACATATTAAACAACGCCTAAACAGCCAAAAAGTAGGGGAAAAAAAACTTCCTCCCAATAAAACCTAAATTGGAATGAAATGCCAGAGCATATACCATCAGCCTAGCTCTTGGGGTCACCCTTTGGTATATTGAGATCATGAAATATAGGACTGTCGACTCCCACTCCCATTGCATGCAAGCCATTGTCCACGTAAATTATTGTGCCTGTAATTGCTGAAGCCAATGGTGACACCAAGAACGCAGCAGCATTGCCAACTTCATCTGCAACGTTTTTAAAATTTTCAGAACAAATATTTGCATAGGAACCTCAATTTGTTTTTATCAGAAAGCAGTTTCAAAAAAGGACAGGAGGTTGATTTTGATGATAAATATCAGTGAGAAAAAATATCAGACTTGACCTTCGGAGATGGTGGGAAAATAGCAGTTGTTTATGAGACCCAACAATTGCTCCCTTTTTCAAGAGATGCAAAGTGGAAAGGGTTTATAAGAGGAGGTGACAAAGCCATAGTTGGTAAGATTTGCAGAAGCAAATTTTCCAGACTGAAGCTTAAGGAAGTGGCCAAGGACCAAGTTCACTTATGGTCTTGGCACAGTGAATTCACACATCCCATGTTGAAGAGAGACATATAACAACTATTTATGAACATGACTCAAATCACTTTCTAGGAAAGAAATCCAGAAAGGATTTTCAAACCTGACATGTAGGAACTTACAAGAATTCGCCATTAAAAAATAAAAAGGAACTTACAAGAATTCTAATTAACATAATTTAGACAGTCTTATGTAAATTGAGACACTTATAAAATTGGATGTATATAAAATATAATAAAAATAAAATTGTGCAAGGCCCGCGTCAATTAGACATGCAATAAAATTTCACGCTTAAAAAAAGAGGGCCGCCATTTTTGCACAGGGCTGGGGATCCCATCATCTTAATAACAAATGAACCTGATGGACTCTTGGGTTACTGCTGGATCCAGTCCATGATTCAAAAGCCCACTATGGGCAGCTCCTATTGGACTGCATCAAGCAGTGAGGTTTTGAAAATAGGATTTGTGCCCTGTCACTGAAGATGAAACTCAAAATGTGGGGAAGAAAATGTGTTGGAAATGAGACATTTAAGGTCATTCTTATTTGCTGGGGTCGGGGTGTGTGTGTGTTTGTTTGGGGGGGGGGGGGGGTAAGGTTGTTGGATTTTCTTCTTTTTCTCCCAAACATGGAGACATGATGAAGACTAAAAGAAGACATAAGTACCAAGATGTTGTTGGGAAAGTCCCACATCCCACATTGCCCAAGTAATGGGTTTGTACCTGTTTGGGCCTTCCACCTATCAGCTTACGCTTTCGGGTTGGTACATGGTATCTTACATATATACCAATAAATTGTGCCTACATTTTAAACTATCACCACAAGCCATGGAAACATTTATTTGACTTACCTGCTAGCAATTCTTTCTGCAATGGTGAATTGGCCAGCGAGTAATCAATCATCATGTCAATAAATCCAATGGCTTTTGCCGCACGGCTTCGTAATGGACCTGGATAATTTTGTTGAGATGCAATTTGCTTTACAAGTAACATTAGGGCTTTCAAAATTACTATAAAAAAAAAAAGAGTGATGGCCATACCAGCAGATATTGTATTAACTCGAATCTTGTGGTGCCTTCCCGCTTCGAAAGCAAGAACCTGAAAAACAGAAACATTAAGAGGATAGTTCCTTCAAATGAAAAGAGATTTCAACATGTTGGTAACAATAAGTCCTTGAAAAACCTCACCTTGGTATCACTTTCCAGGGCAGCCTTAGCTGAACTCATGCCTCCACCATATCTGCAAATTAATAAAAAAAATGATAGGTAGTCATAATCTTTTCATTAAGAATAAGAGTTTATGCAGACCAGTATTTAAATGTATTTACCCAGGAATGATCCTTTCAGAAGCAATGTATGTGAGAGAAACAGATGCACCGCCTGCAATATTACATGTAATAGTCCGTTTGGGCATTACCACTACTTGTCTGTGCACATAAAAACAAGAAAGGAAAGAGTAATCGAAACAGAAGCTCGCCTGGATTCATTATAGGAACAAAATGCTTGAGCAAAGAGACAAAGGAATAGCTTGATGCAGAAATCGCTGCAAGATATCCATTTCGGGATGTCTCTAAAAGAGGTTTAGTGACCTATTGAAGGAAATTACTACTTTAGTATTGGCCTTAAGCAAGGGGGAGATTAAGCAAAATGAAAGGTACCTCCGGGCCATTGGCAAGAGAGTGCACAAGGATGTCAATGCTACCAAAATCACGTTTCACAGATTCGGCTACTTCCTGCAAAAGAATAAATCATCTGTGTTAGAAGTTCAGTGACTGCATTGTAGTTTTGCAAGCTTGTGGCAGTTGTTGGCAAGAACAAAATATTGGGGACAATCTGTACTACAAATATGGATGAGAAACAGCTGTTTGCAAGACCTTAATTTATGTCTAGGACATTGAGATATTACAAACTGCATTCTGCAGTTTTCTCATGATGCTGAATACAAACAAAACCTTTTGTATGCAGTTCTCACCTGAACAGTCCAATTTGAGGCTCCTGCATATCGTTTGTTTGCCTTGACCTGCAAAGTAAAATGCGCCTTCATTTACCCACTAAACTTTATTGTCAAACCAAATACATGCCGAGAAGGATAACAAGAATAACATACATGGCGCAAGCGCGCACATAAACAAATAAAGAACAGAAACTAGCTTTTTTTCATTACATCTTCAGGAACTTCTGCAAGACTGTCATAGACTGCATCCAATGGATATACTTTGGTAATATTCATCAGAGAACCATCTGGCAACCTGCAACATGGACAATATCAGCTTCCATGTACCCAACAGTGTCATTTTCCATGTTAATACTTGTTGAAGTGCATTGTTCCAAACTTGAAAGCTTACACGCGTGATTCATCAAATTTCCCACGTCTTAAGCTGGTCTCAAAAATATTAAGTGCCTGTCAAAGAAAAATACTTAGTATCATGGGCTAGATATTGAGATTGCAAGTGAATGATTATGAAAGATGGTGTAAATTAACATACAGGCACCCATGTACCAACAAGGATTTCAGCACCTGCAGCAGCCAGTGACTTAGCAATGGCCCACCCATAGCCATTGTCATCAGCTATTCCAGCAATAAATGCTCTTTTACCTGAGACCAATATTCATTAATCAGCTTGTCAAATATTTTTTGTTTTCCCCTTTTTTTTTTAATCCTAATCTACCTTACCTGAACTATTTATTGAAGAGTGCTACTGGAAGCATGTATGCTGAGTAACATCATCAACAAAAACATACCCTTGTCTCTGGGCCCTCTAGACATCTTATTGGGTTAAAATAAATGCACAGCTAGAAGTAGGGATGCGATCAAATGGTCAAGGATATATTACAGTTTAAAATACTTTGGCATGTGATGTCTAGAAGCTTATGTCATGGTTTGCACAGAAACCCGTAAAGTCAGAAGAGAATGATATCAATGCTGAACCACAACTATAAAATGCCTTTCTTTTATGAGAAGAATATCCAGTAAAAGAAAAATTGGGGCATGCACAAACAGAAAAGGAAGCTGTGAGGCCCCATCCTGAGTGTCATTATTAAGTGATTTATACAATCGAATCTAATGAGACTGGACGGGTATTGCATAAAAATTTCACAGCTGAAACATACTAAAGATTCGAGTCGTGACCTACAAAATAGAAGGTTAAAAACTACCCAACAAGGAAAAATAATGCAAAAGTTCAGGCTGATTCCACTCCTTTATGAAAAAAGAAAATAAAAAAATGGCTCCATAGTTTTATTTCAGTAAGCATTCAAAACAAAACAACAAACCGCCAGGGATACGCATTTATCAAATTTTTTCTGCCGGGCGAGACATCCATGTTTCGCTAACTCTTAACAGTTCACAGCATTAGATGCATCAACTCAGAATGAGATATTTTATAATAATTAAAAAGGTGAATAGACAGAATAAGAGTTCAACAGCAGTAATAATTCAGAAGTAAATCAATTACAAGATATTCCTTTTTTATTGGTAAAAATAATCAGTAATCTATTCTACTGTTTTATACCCAAATTGTTTTTGCAGAGGCATAAATTACATTTGCTTCATGTCATTATTGTGCAATAGAAGAAAATTTTAGGGATTATGGAAACTCAGAAATACAAAGTGCAGCTCCAAGCATGCAAAATAAAAGATATATAAGACGATCTTTCTACCTTTTAGATCAATGGGTAATCCTGAGGCAACCCCCTTTTCAGTTGTTTCCGACATTGCCTTTGTAGCAACCTTGTTGAATTTTGCTGGGGTATATGTGAAGGTCCGAGAGAAGTGTCGCCCGGAGGAGATATGATAGGAGCTCATTAGCTTAGACTGTGAAGCTACTTTCATATCAACTCCTAAAATTGCAGCGCTTCTCTTGCAGATCCAGCGAGAAGAAGAAACACAAGGCACCGCAGCTGCCATTTGTAGCCCCGACATGACCACTTTTGGGTATATTAAATTCAGACGAATATAGGCCACAATCTGTCAATGGTATCGAAGAATCACTGCTTAGTTTATTTATGCCTTTCAAATATGTTGATAAACATATTTATCCATCAACAGTAAGATAAGTGTAAAAAGAATCTGAATTTGCAGCATTTTAGAGTAAAATTCTTAGAACAACTTGAAAGATATCTTACAATGTAAGGCAAAGTTTAGATCTGAGAAATACTAGACCGAAAAGATTAAATATCCTTTAAAGAAAACTAGCATTTTGTTTGGATATCTTTCTGATGAGTCTCGAAAGCAATGAAAGCTGTTGTCCCTCTGGAATTCTGAATTCCTTGTTTGAATGGTGAGACTGAGAATCCATAAAACCAGCCCCGTAAAATGTCACCTTTGACCCGTAAAATTCTCCAAATTCCGGTTTTGAAAATGCTATATTGTACTTGAGCATTTTTTAAACCAGGTTGGGACAACATTATGGGAATTTATATACCTCTAACAAGAACTCTCAGAATTCTTGCAAACAAACATGCCTAACAACCAATAAATGGTGTCGGGCACGTCCTCAAATGATAAACAGCAGTGTATCTCATCGAAACGGATTTTGGTTTTATTGGGAAAGTGCGTTGAGGCACACACTTGTTAGGTAGAATAAGAAAAATTTCCTCCAAGCATTGTTATTGTATGAACTTTTTAGTACCACTAGCAGCCACATCATCATAGCGAGTAGCAACTGTTTCTTCAGTCTTTTCCCCCTCTAGAATATCAATGTGCAGATGAGGGAATGCTACACCCAATGACATCCTAAACATACTGATACAGTAGCTGGGTTTTACACTAAACTCCCTCACAATACATAAGAAGAATCGAGAGATCCAAGAACAAGCTCAAATGCACATAGTCTGTAAGGAAACCCTAAGAAGTCTCAAAGATGAAACAAATAATGCAAGATCTCAACTTCACATAGAGTAAAAGAAAAGAATAAGAAATTATAGCATTCAAATTTGTTTACAGCACCTTAGAATCTAACGTGACACCGCTGACACGCAAAAGAAGAAGAAGAAGAAGAAGCCGCTTAAAACCTAAATCTGCTGCACTTGCGGTATAATAGAAATCCTCGCAAATCAAAAGACATGTGAGCAAATGGAAGGCGACTTTCTGATGCTCAAGAAGCTCACCTTTATGTGAATAGAGCTCCTCTTGCAAGCGAGCAGCGGCACTGTGGATTCGTTTGAAGCAGATACTCGAACTGGATTGTTCTTATCCGCACTCAGATACGATTCGATGAAATCGAGAACAAAGATCTTACTGGTTTTTGCTTTGGAAAGACTGAAAGTAGGATCGCCTCGCTTGGCGAAAACTAGGGTTTCGGTTTCTACCCTGGATCGGTTCGTCTCGTTCTAGGGTTTTTGAAGGGTTGAAGATCTGGAGTAGCAGTGGCAGATAGTGCTGGGGTGGGGCTTGTTTTGAACTGCCCCGTAACTCGCAAGCAGCAGACCAGCGCACTCACTAATAAAGTCACAAGGGCCCGCATTAACCCTCGAAATGGAGTGGGGCCGGCCTTGTAGTTGTGGGCCCATTTTGGTGGGCTTTGTTAAAAGCTTTTCTATGCTATTGATAATTCGTTTTGACCTTTTGCAAATTTATAATAGTACTAATTTGTGTTACATCATAATGGAATATATTAGAATTCAAGTTTATTTAGAATAAGGATAGGTAAAGTTTTGAGGGATGAAAGATATAAGATGTTGATGTACGTAGTTAGGTATTTATTTTCTCCCTCTTTCTCTCTCGTTCATTTCACACTGGGGAGATTATTTGTTGGTCATTTTTTTATGTTTGCACCTGTTTTTTTTATTTTAATCATTTTTTACAACTTTATGAATCTATGAATTAAAAAAAAAAGTATATTTGATCGCTTAGACAGAAGATAAAGCCTTCCTTTGCTTTTGGTCATCATGGCTGACTAACAAGTTCCAACCACGGTTTGTCATAGTATGAATTTATCTGTACAACCAACACACTTGCATAAACACAAAATTTGTCCATACAATAAGATTTATCTGTACAGCCAACACACTCATTTTTTTTTATGAAGCACCACCTCTGCATGAGTAGCCCAAGTTAGCAAAAAAACAAAATTTATCCATACAACTGGTGGGTCAAACCTAGTCACAGGCACTCTAGAGCTTGAAGCCCATATTTATCTTTTGTTTAGATCCCTGAAATTAGGGGTATGTTTGGCATCGTATAATTTGGATGTTCTCATGAGATAAAGGCCATACAACTTATTTTTAATAGAGTAATTTAATATAATATTGTAAAACAAGTTTTGCAAAATATAATCTCAAGCACAATCCGATCTCGGTACAATCTAATTCAAGCACAAAATGAAAAACATAACGAGAGAACTATTCCAATAAGGCCCTAGGCTGACTTGAGCTTTTAAACTACTCATGTCACCATCAGGCAAACTAAAGCATTCTCAGCCTCACGAGCATGCTGAAATTCAGGTTCATGAGTAGGTGTTTGGTGCCGATTGACCAGTACTTCAGCCAATACATCCTCCATGGCAGTTTAGAAGTTTCACTCTCTCACACAAAAAGATCTCTCTCTGACACATAATAAATAGTTTGGGTTATAATGTTTCCGTTCGTTCACAGGTATCTAACGTCTTCAGTTTTTCTTGATGATGATGATGATGATCACATGCCGCTAAAAATATAAATCCTATAATAAATAAACAATTCAAATTGGATGCATTACATCAATTCCTATTAAAATAAAATTTTATAATTTTATATATATAATAATACATTTATCATTAAGCAGTTCATATTTAAAAAATTGGAGGAATATGCTACCATTGTAGTTCTTCCACTAGAAAAAGCACAAGCAAAAGACGTTAGAATTGGGACCAACAAAATTAATGAGTATAAATATCTTGTGACTTCAGCACCTGTTTTTATGTGCGAAAAGACTATTGTTGAATCCGAGATAAATAGGAGTTAGTTGCACCATGAAAATGAGAATGAGCCCTCGGATAATAATACCAATAATAACACTAGCAGTAAGCGTGAGTGCGTGAGTGCGTGACTGCGTGAAGGTGGCATTAAAGGGAATCCGATCTGGTCTGTTAAATGGCGTGCGTCACCATGACGGCATGCAGGGCGCTCTCGTCATTTTCATGGACCGGACCGGACCGGTTTGGTTTATAATGCTCTAACAGTAATCGCGCGTTTTGCGAAATCATTCAATATAAACACTTTCATTTGCTGGAGGAATCTCTCACTCTCTCTCTCTGCTAGGGTTTTTCTCCCTCCCGCCCATTTTTTTTTTTCACCTAGGGTTTTGCAGTTTTTTAGGGTTTTTGTTCTTCCTCCTCTTTCATCCGTTTCTATCTCGATCCCTCTGCTGCCAATGGATTCCTTTGGTCCGGGGAACAAGAGGGGAAGGCCCGGTGCGGCATTCAACGGCTACAGCGGATCAAAACGATCCAAGCAAGGTTCCCATCTCCTAATCTCCTCACATGTTTGCTTTTCTTTGCTCGTTTCGATTATTGGATTGACTTGCTCCTTCTTTTCTGTTCATCTTGATGTGAAGTTGGTTTGGCTAGGTTTAGGGTTTGATCTGTGTCGTCGAAATAGCGATTTTATTACGCTGTTATTATTGTTTTCACTGAGGGATTTGGGATTGTGAGGGATTTTTTGTTGGGAGTTTCATGTGTTGGATTTCTGGGCTTCTAATCTGTGGAAATGAAGAAGTTAAGCGGGTTCATTCGATCATTTATTTTATTTAATCCAAGAAACACTAGTGTTTGGGATTTGTAATTATTTAGCGATCAAGAAAAAAAATCTAGGTTTAGGTGCATTTGGCTTCTTCCAACTCTTGGGATTCCTACTCTCAGTTCAATTAACTGAGATTTTGAAATCATTGTAGAATTTTCTTGGTTCCCTATGCTACAAGGAACCAACATTCACACGTTCAAGTTCAATGTTCTGTTGGAGATCCTTCCTTTTATCCATCTGCATGCTAAACCCTAATCCCGGTTATTGTAGCACATGTGTCTATGCACGCTTGTTCTTTGAATGCTAAAATTCAGAAGAGCAAGAAGAAACCCACCCTGAAATACAACAGAATTTACTTGAATCACAATTCTATAACATGCGTCCTGGCATGCTTGTTCTTTGAACGCTAAATTTCATAAGAGCAAGAAGGAAGAAACCCTGAAATACAACAGAATTTACTTGATTCGCAATTCTATCTTGTTCCAAATAAATTAAAAAAATAAGTTTTTGTGGAGATGTGTTGTGGTGCTTTGAAAAGATTGCGCCCTTTTTTTTTTATGTTCTTCCTGGCCCTTAATTTTGACAATCACCATAATTTCTCCTGTGGTTTAGCTGGACCTCCTTTTCTCGTGTTGTAGCCTTTTGGGACAGGGGTGGTACTTCTCTCTCAGTTTTGAACTACTATTGATCTGTTAGAATTATGCGAAAGACGAGGATTTTTGCTAATGATGTTAACTGATATTAATGCAAGTTTTCAATATTACTGAAGTAGCAAAATGAATAACTCACAGAAACTTTAACTGAGAACACGTAATTAATGTCCTGCAACAGAATTGGAGTCCAATCCAACTGCTACAGGAAGCAAATCGAAGCCATGCACCAAGTTTTTCAGGTTCTAATCTTAACTTATCTAAGATAAATGTGTTAAACGCAACTCCTACCCTTGGTAAGTATTTATAATTTCTAATAACATTTTTTCTTCTTAGACACAAAGATAATATTTTTAAAGCTAATGAAATTGGCATTCTATAGTTTTGTTACAGGTGCATATATCATGTAATCTAATCAAGTTAACAAAGACTATTGAACAGGGATATTGATTTACGAGTACATTTGGATCCAATTACTTCAGGACTATGTCCTATCGTGATGCTGTTGTACTAGGGTATTAGGAACTGAATGATGTGCTGCTGATAATGATGACAATTGGCGCCAGCCGCCATGCGATTGATGATTGTTTCATAACCCTGCTTTTCATAATTGATGAAATGGCAATGGATTTAGTTGCTTTATCTATCTCTTACTAATTGCAAGTACTGAGTAATTATTTACTATATCACAAGCAAAATTTTCATAGACATCCTGATTTATTTGGGCCATTTTGTAAAAGTACAACATGCTGATTTACTTCCCTTTTTATGGTTGAGTTTTGTGGATTCTTTAGCAACTTCTTAATAAAAGTAAGCAAAGAAAAGAAGTCTATTCAGATGGTATTTGGAAGTGATAATTTTGAGATTTGATAATTAGAGAAATTATGAATTGAATATTTATATCTCGTAGTAATTGGCATTGATGTTTAAATGTTGAAATCCCCATCCTTAAGCCCTTAAAAAGACTGATATAATTCAAGAAAAAGGAATTCTCTGAAGTTAAATGCAGCTTCCTTCTTTTTCCTTCATTTTCATACCCTTGTGCACTTCATTCAGTCATGCATTACCAACTCGTCTATTTAAATTAATAAGTGCATTAAGTAGGCAGCAACTTTTTTTATAATTTACTAGGATGAAAGGAAATGTGTTTTTTGATAAGCTCAAATTTAGCATAGGAATTTGTTCTTCTTCAGTTGGGACATACTTACCAAATTATCTTTTGAAATTAGTGAGTTACATTGGTAAAGTTACGTGATAACTATTTCACAACTCAATGGAACCAAAAGATGATGTGTCCATCATGACATTACTATATTGGAACATTACTATATTGGAATCTTCTTCTTTTTTAACTGTTAATCTCTCGGTAAGAAAAGTAGTAGTGTCTTATGAGGTGTGATATTGTTGGAAAGTTTTGTTCATCGTTGTTTTTATTAGCAGTACCATAATCACCATTGATACTGTTGTTGTTGTTTCCCCAACTAATGGGTTTATTATTCCATGGATCCCTAATAGCTCTACATTGAACTTTTGAAAATATTTTTGGAACTTTGTAAGTGGGTCATATGACACTTGACACTGAGTTCTTGAGTGAAAAAATAATTGGAGTAGCTCTATTATTTCTTTGATATGCTACTTGGAGCAATTCTATTGGAGATTATCATTAAAAAAGCATTATTACTTTTTTATTACATTTTACCATTAAGGCCAATTCAATATTTCATTAAAGAACAGCTATTATACTATGAAAGAAATATGTATTTGGACCTCGAGATTATATGCCGAGTGCGGAATTTTCTCCGGTGGACATTCGCAGAAGATATCGTGCTCGAAAATCGCCCAGACCTGTTGATGCAGGGATGTGGGAATGATTTTAATGGGGCGGGATTTATTTTCGTGCAGAATGTTTGTGTGGACATCCTCAGATAAAATCTCCTTGTGCTGAGTAATTTTCACTTACTTTTGTACTAAATCCTTCCTTTGCTAAAGTTATTTTTATGGACAAATATTGCACCAAGTGACAAATCAATATATCTGTAGAATCACATGTTCTTTGATTCTAATTATTAAGGAAATTTGTTTTTTCCCTTCTTACCCATAAATAGTTTTGTGCGAATAGCTTCTTGGATTTAATTAGGATATTTGATAACTCAGTGAGAACATGAAGCAATCTACTCCAGTCCCGTAAGGTTTTATATTTTGTTAAACACAAAACTATTCTCTGAAACTCTTGGTGTGCCTATAGAAGTTTTGTTCAAACACAATGGTATGCAAAAAAGTCCTAAATATTCCTCTTGCTTTTTGTGAAACTTAACGAAATCAACAAAACTAAATAGAACTGAAGTCTGAAGTGCTGAAAGTCAACTAAGCCATGGGCCTTCAACTTCAAAGTGCTTATCCACATGAAATTGAACTCATTGGGCAATTGTTCAGGTTGTGTGGATCATATATGCTAACCTGAGTGTGACCCCTCCTGGTCACATGTCCAATTTCTTTTAGTTGTTTCCGATTTTCAAACTTCTTTGAATTGTACCCTGCCAGTTGTATGAGCAACTAACTTGAAGGTTGTTAAGAGTACTAGGAGGTGAAGAAAGATGTTCTTTGTTATATCTGCAAGACATGGACTCCTTAATAATACAAAACAGAGAAATTTGCACATTTGAAACTTGTTTTAGACTGTCGTCAATTAGTGGTATTGGTTTGTTTATTTTGTTTTTTGGCTAGATAAAAAATTCGAAGTTAATTCCAACTAAACATTTAGAATTCAAGCAATCATGAACCTAAGCTAAGATCTCTTTTTCATTGTTATTTGTTAGTTTTATTTTTTTCCCTGGTCAAATGAGTGATTTCTATATTTTGTGGCTGTTGAACCTGATACTGTGTATCAGTGTCAATTTCTTACACCTGTTTTTATACTCATGCAACTTTGTAGGGCCTTTAGAAACAGCTCTTGTATGATGTATTGAAGGGTTACAAGGTGAAGGAACTTGGTGAAACATGCCCCGCTCAGCTACAGATTAATCTGGATTGATCTGATTCAGACTTAGTGTTTAGAATGTTCAGCACATGTTGTGAATCTAATTCAACAAAAAGATCCAGCAAACAAAAAACCGAATAAGTAAATGATTCTACTGGCAAAAGATTTAATATACAAACACAAATGTGTATGGATTATAGCCAAGTTGGATAGCCCAAGTAACCCTTTATTATATTAGCAATCAAGTTAACTAATTTCATCAATTAAAGGTAATCCATGGCAGTCTCTGTCTCACACAGTATCATGTTGAAGGGAAGAAATTGAAGCTTTTCAACAATAAACAGGTAATCTCCTGGCCATGTGTGTGCGCGCGTGTGCATGTGTACATGTACGTATATTAATATATCAAAATTGTGAATGTATAAGACTGCCTCAGTGCCTCTTTAAGGTACGCAAATATGCCAACAGCCAACACCAGGAACTTCATCCCAGTTTTCTGTCGTAAAGTGGTACATAAGTGAGTTGGTATATCTGCCTGTTCTCCACGTCTCTCTCTTCACAGAGCTCCCAAATGTGTTGCTGCCCCTTCATGCATGTCTTGTCATCATCATCATCCTCAAAGCCTTGTCTCGACAATGTTGGGGTTGGCTGCGTGAAATTCATTTGTCCATTCTGATCTATCTCGAGCCAAATCCTTGGATAGATCCAACCTTATTACTTTCATCCACGTCCTCTTCAGTCTATCCCTTTCATTTGGTGGGCCATCAACCTGCATAGAAAAACAATTCCTCACCGGTGCCATTGTTGGCTTGATTGGACGTGTCCAAACTATCTCAGGCGAGTTTCTATTATTTTATCACCTATGAATGTTACCACTAAATGCTTCTGAGAGCATTCATTTTCAATTTTATCCTTCCTAGTTTTACCACACATCCACCTCAACATTCTCATCTCTACTACACTCATTTTGTGTATGTGTTACTTTTTGATTGGTCAACATTTTATTTCACAGGTCATAGCTGTCTAATTATTGTCTTGTAAAACTTTTCCTTCAATCTTGTTTGTATGTACTGATCACATAATACTCCAGAAGCAAGTCTCCACTTCAACCATCCCGCTTTTATCCTATGCTCGACATCTTTCTCAATCCCTCCATCCTTTCTAATTATCGAGTCGCGATATCAGAATGAATCTCTTTGTAGTATCTCTCAAGCTTCAATTCTCACAATAGTTTTAGCTCTTTGTACATGTCCACTGAAGTTGCAAACTTGCAATTCATATATTTGGTATTTGTAAGGCTTATTTTAAATCCCGTGGATTCTAAAGCCTCCATCCATCTCTCAAGTTCCACATTTCTCAATTATTCATGCATGTCTTGTAGAATCTCAATTTATTAATTCAAGATGTATTTAAGCAGATTAATAGTCATGGCACTGTTATTGCAGGCCTTCTTGAAACTGATGAGCATGTAAAAATTCTCTTGCTGTCAAACTTATGATGATTTGTCTTAATTGAAAGTGGCTTCTCTTCATGCGGCTACATTCTTGATGCTTGTCAGTTTCCCATCTTGGGAAATTATATGGAAAAAAATTCAAATCTTTGGGCTTGTTTGGATCTTTTCAAGCCAAGATTTAGTAACTTGGTACACATTAATGACGGATCATGTGTTTGGATAACCTGAGCTACTTGTAAAGGAAAGTGATGTATATACAGATATTGATCATCTAATTCTACTAGCCGAAAGGTTAATGGCCTAGTCTGAGAGCTCTAAGAGGGCTGGCAAGGTCTGGCCATGACGGTGATGGCTTTAGATCAGAGAATGGATCCAAGCAGTCCCAAATATTTGATGAAAACTATGTGACTTGCTTTTTAGATACAACAGAGGTCTGGAAATTCCTGTGGATAGGGCTTTTTTGGGTCCTAAATAAATGGGTCTAAATGGGCCCGATCCATGCTTACCCTATACCGCCAGGGTCAACCATTTGGAATAGCAGGAACAGCACCTGAAGAAGAGCTTCCATAGTAGCAGCTAGCTGTTGGGATTCATTGGTGTCCAATTCGTGTTATTCTCAAGTCGCACCCACATTCCCCATGCTGATATTGTAATAACCAAATGCTCCATTGTATGAGTAGAAAAATGGATTTAATGTATATTTGTGTTGTTCTTATCATGTCAGCTGCTGTTGCTTTTACATAATGTTAGCTGTGTGTGGCAATTGTTTATTAAAAATAGTAGCTGCTACAAGGCAGAACTTGAGGTTCAGTGTTGGTGTCCTTTACATTGATGATTATAACATGCCTTATATTTTGCTGTGTTTACTTCCATGTATCTCCTTGTGTTTAGTTAATTGTAACCGTTATATGTTATTATTTTGTACTACGATTTTTTTTATCAGTTTTTTTAACATGCCTTTTGGAAATCAGCGTGCGTAATATTTACAGATGCAGAAGGTTAGATGAGTTCCAGTTTGACAAAGTCTCCATGGGTTGTGTTTTTTTAGTTATGTGTCATTCAACCAAATTGCTTGTGCACGCACATGGTAAACTCTGCATGTACTCAGTGATGGTAAACTATCCATGGGTGTAGTCTCACCAGTGTTATTTGTTCATAGTAAATGTCATTTTGCCATGATGCTTGCACATTTGCATGTTTTGGTATCTAACCTGGACAGACAATGATGGGAAACAAGACATCTTTCGAATTTTTAGGAGGTACACAATGATGCTAAGAAAATGTGATATGTAGCAATTTGTATAAAAAAAGCATGGTATTACAGAATAATATCAAGATAACTTGGTAATTAGTATATAATTGATATATGAGAACTGTTTAAAGACAAGATTGAAAGAATGGCCACGGTTATCCACTAAGTTGAATTAAAAATCTTTTATTGCTCGAATTGTGGATGCATATGACACATTCTGCCGGCTATTATGTCAGCTATATTTAAAGTGGAACATGGTACTGCATGTGTGCATTCTGATCTTATTATTGACATCCCCTCATCCCGATGGTATCTTTTTTGCAGTACTGCTGGATGCCCTTTTGGTGAGGGTTGCCACTTCCTGCACTATGTCCCTGGCGGCTTCACTGCTGTTGCCCAGATGACTAATTTTAACAATCCAGCTCTTCCTCTTGCCTCTAGGAACCCAGGACCTCCAACTTCTGGTGGATCAACTCAGCCAGTGACCAAAACCCGCATGTGCAACAAATACAACACAGCAGAAGGCTGCAAGTTCGGGGACAAATGTCACTTTGCCCATGGTGAGTGGGAGCTTGGCAGGCCCATTATCCCATCTCACGAAGAGCATCCTCCAGCCCCAATGATGGGTCGGTTGCCAGGTCGGCTTGAGCCGCCTCCACCAGGCCTTGCAGCAGCAGCAAGCTTTGGTGCCTCAGCCACAGCCAAGATAAGCGTTGATGCCTCACTTGCTGGTGCTATCATTGGGAAAGGTGGAATGAACTCAAAGCGTATCTGCCACATAACAGGTGCCAAGCTTTCCATTCGAGAGCATGAGGCTGATCCCAACCTGAGGAACATTGAGCTCGAAGGGACCTTTGATCAGATCAAGCATGCAAGTGCCATGGTCCGAGAGTTTATTGTTGACATTGGTTCTGCCATGGCTCCAATGAAGAACCCTCCTGTTGCAGCTTCCATGGGACCTGGGAAAAATTTAAAGACAAAGCTGTGTGAGAATTTTGCGAAGGGATCATGCACCTTTGGGGACCGTTGCCACTTTGCTCATGGTGCAAGCGAGTTGCGCAGGCAGTGAATGTAAGATCTCTCATCTTTTGTTATTGCTATCGTTTTTCTTAACTCTTTTGGGATCATGTTGTTTTTAGTAATTAGTGATGGCTAGAAAGAATAGATTATGTCGACCAAGTTGCTTAGCATTTTCCATGGTTACTTGTTACTCTTTTTATGATTTTCCCCCTTCCTTTTCTTGCTTCGGCAGTGTTCCCTTCAAATTAGTTTTCACTACCTCTGAGGACTGGCCAAGTTGCTTGACTCCCTACTGAAGATGTTATAAAATGTTGTCACTATGGTGATGGTGTTTGATCAATGTTCTGCCAATTAAGGGGTGATTTTCTATAACTTACACTTGCATGCACAATCACTGCTGGTTTTTGCAATGATCTTAACATTTGAGGAAGAAAATACCTATAACAAATGTGAAAAAAAGATATTGATATTCATTAGTTAAATCGCCAAACTTGGTTTGGATTAAACTAAAACAAAATCTTTGGTCTAAATTAAGGCTCTGTTTCTTTAGTGGAATTTCTGCCAGGAATTCACCATGTCCAGGAATTCCTGGTCATGATGTGACAAGCTGTCCCCTGGAATTTTTGAATTCCATGTTTCTTTACTGACATTTTTGGATTCCAGCCACTTTTTGACATTTGGGAATCCAGAAATTCCACTCCGTATCTATTTTTGTGGAATTCTTGGATGCTCAACTCCAAAGTGGCATCCAGGAATTCCACTTTGTCTGAGAATTCAGGAATTCCCTATACAGAAATTCCTGGAATTTTAGCAAAGAAACAGGCCCTTAAATATTATCTGACCTGGACATCATTTGGAAATTAGTTTGTAACATACAATCAAACTTTCAATGGATTTGGACGCACGGAATCCATGAACTTCGCTTGGAGGAAGAACCCTGGGCCTGTAGGAATCATATCCATTCCTATAAAAGTAAAATAAGCTTTAGCTTAGGCTGTTTGAACAAGCATTGGTGTGAAGCATAGGAGATTCTCATAGCAATTAGGATTATCGATTTTAAGTTTATGGAGCTTATAGCATGGGATCTGCAAATGGCAAAAGACTCACTGTACGCCTACAAATAGATGACCTGATTCAAATGGCCGGATATGTTTGTAGGGCGATAGAGAAGGGCCAAGCAATGTTTTGCATATCATTCCCTCTCATTTATTTATTTCTCCTTTGTCCGCCAAGTTGCCCCGGGTGTAGGGATGTAAATGGGTCGGTTCCGGTCTAGGTCCATGGTGGACTCGGAACCCTTACTGAGAAGGTGGAACCGGACCTGGAGCTGTCATGGAACTAGTTTCTTGGTTCTGGACCCGAAACTCTTAAGGAGAAGGTGGAATCGAATCCGGAACAACAATCATATATGGTGTGGGCTGAGTTTTGAGCTTTCTACCGGCCCGATTATTAAACAGGCCCAAATTATATATCCAGACCCTGCACATTGACCCCCCTACTCAGAAGTGGTCAATTTTAGAACTTGTGGTCAATGTCTAATGCGATCTCCTCTTGATTTTTAGAAAAGGTGGTGGATCATATCTGAACCATTCATTCGTAAATCTGGATCTCCGAGTCATTGACCTAGAGAAGCCTTGAGTTAAAGGATAGTAACTCCATAGTAGGGCTCACCTATCAAAATTCAAGTTTGCTTTACCATTAGATGTATTGTTTTATAATAAACAAGTGTGATTAACTCAAGTTTATTCATATTCATTATCACACTTTTAAGCCAATAGTCAATCTAGTGGTGGATCAAATCAAATGGTTGTAGAACTTGAGAATACCCCCATAAACTTTTATTTTTAATGGTTCAAACTTCAATAAATAGTGGTCCATTCTTTTAATTCAGGATTTCTCTAGATTAAACCCTCATGGGTCACACCACAAAATGAACCATTTGAAACCATGTGGGGCCCAGCACGCAAGCCACTATCAAAACGGACATACATATCTTAGTGACACTGTGACAACTCTTCTGTCCAAAGCTCACTCTGGGGATTCGATTCCGACAAAGTCAGTGTCTGCTAAAAGCAACCATAACGTCGGGGATGCATTGCAGCAAATGTGAGACAATCTTTCTCAATTCTCACGATGGCAGTGGAGGTGAGATAAACATATATAGGCATATACTCCAATCCATAGTAGGGCATATCTTTTCAAAATTCAAGCCAGTCATCCGCCGTAGCATTTTGGTAGTGATAAACTTACAAATTATTACTCAAATATGTAAAGATGGCACCACTAGATTTGAGTGATGGACTTGCTTTGCTTTTCTCTTTGTTTTGGATAGAAAGGGAGGAGTTCATGATGTGTGATCAGTCTAACGGTTCGCGCACTCAAATCTTCTTTAAAAATCTATATACAATATGAAGGGTGTTACAGTTGATGTCTGGCTTAAATTTTAAAGAGGTAGGCCCCATCATGCAGTAAAGAAGGGTGTTGTCAGGGGCGGACGTAGGTGTATGCCCATGGCCCCCCCTCAAATTTTTATTTCCTATGTTATATATGATTTAATTAGTTTATATATTAATTTTATAACAAGTGCCCCCCCCCCCCCCCCCCCAATTGTCTGCACAAAGTAAAACGAAAGTACAAATCGGCGCATAATGTAGTTCACAGATTATGAGAAAATGCAGTTGAGAATTCAACTGAACCATTATGAGCATAATGTAGTTCGACATAAAGACTTTAAAGAATTGTCAACTATTTCCGAACTATGCCAATGGTTGGTAAGGACTAGAAGATCAACAGTCTACCAACTTATTTTTAGAGTGATCGTACTTGTGCTTACTCTTCCGGTCTCCACTGCAACTACTGAACAATTATTTTTAGCCATGAGCCTTATTAAAACTAGACTTCGCAGCAAAATGGTGGATGAGTTTCTCACAGACTCTTGTCTTGTGCACATTGAGAGGGAGGTTGCGGAGAAGTTTAGCACATAATCATTAATCATTGAAGATTTTCAAGATTTAAAAGAACGTCGAGTTTCATTTTGATGGATTATAGAAGTTGGAATGTACTAAAATACAATTATTTATGTCAGCTAGATCCTAGTTTTATTTTTAATGCGAAATTTAGTTTTTGATTTTAATATATTTATCATGCTTGAACTTGGAGATGCGTCCCAAAAAAAATATAAAAAAATCTTAGCTATCTTGATTTGTTAAAAAAATATTTATTTAAGTTTGGCCCCCCTCAAGATGAAATCCTGGGTCCGCCCCTGGGTGTTTTACCATAATAATATAATATAATGCGGTGGAACTGCATTGTAGTTATATCAGTGGAGTAGACGGGTGGGACTTACCGAATTTCAAACTAGTCAAATGATCTTAGAATGTATTTGGTAACTCTAAAAATAAGCTCTTATTTTGTGATTTAGTGCTTATTTACATTGAGAGGCTCTTTGATAAACCTGTTATTGTAATTTCTAATTTCAGGGCCGACTACTTTTTTTCTTCTAGAGCATTTTTAACTAAAGGGCAGGGGTGGACAATACAAAATTTATAAATATCTTAGATTAAAACAACCTTATAAAATTCTCAAAATGACGCAAATGATGGGTTTACATTGCAACTTTCAAACGGTGGGTCCTAGAATTACCAACAATTGTTTACATAGAACCAAACTTTCAATTGGTTTGGACACATAGAATTCATGAATTTCACTTGGAGGAGGAACCCTGTAGGAATTACATCCATTCGTATGAAAGAAACATAAGTTTAACTCAAGCGGCTTGAACATGCATAGGTGAAGCAAAGGAGATTCTCATAGCAACTCGGGTTATTGATTTTTAAGTTTATGCGGCTAGTACTAGAACTGCAGAAGGCAAAAAAATCAGTTGCATGAGCAAATATGCTATCAATATAGCGCGGATTTTCACCTATGGACTTCCGCAGATAAAGTGCCAAGCTAAAATTAATCTCGACTTGTTATTATGGTATTTGCTACATGAGATTCAGCTTTATTCAAATGGCCGAAGTATGTGATTAAATTCAACAAAAAGGCTATTATCTTGTCTTGATATTTTATAGTTTCTTATCAAATTTCTCAAGAGGTCTTTCATCTTATCTCTTTCCCCACCCAATTCGAAAAGTTTTTAACATACTCAAAATCAAATCCAAGACCCCAAAAGCAGTCCTTTGGGTCCCATACCATAAACCACTAAATCATCTTCTTGCATGGATCACTGTTCCATCAAACATCGGGATCTTCATTTATACTACGAAACACGTTATTGAGAAGTTCGAGTCTCAATATTAATGGGCTAACTGTGTGCTCTTTTTTGCGAAACTCACGGAATGGTAGTAGGCATATCCTCATGGTAGTTGTCCTATAATGGCATGGAATCTTTGAGACATGATTTCCCTTTTTTTTTTTTATAACTCTTAGTCAGATATCAATCGAGCTTAGGTCAAAAGCACAAGACCCGAACGTGCACAGCAAATACATGATAGAAGACAGGACAAGGTGGCGGTAGAACTGATCATACGATAACACACAAAACACACAAAAAACACACACCAACACGTATAAAAACACAACTGCTCATTACTGGGATGTCTGGTCTCTTTCAGAATAATCAGGAACAACCAATGGTTAGGCCCTGTTGGTGGGTGTTCCAGGCCCGTTCGGTACAGCCCTCCTGGCTCTGGCACCGTTGTAAGGATGTCCATTGGCCATCCTCTCCTCCTCCTTGAAACGGTTTCCACAGGCATTGCACAGAGACAACTTGATGTTGAAAAAACAAAAGGAAGAGCTAAGTGAGATATAAAAATATGTATATATACTAATCTTGTATATAAAGTTTTCAATAGAGATGGATGTATGGAGCTCAACAGAGTGATTGATTTGGATGTGAAGGGGCCATATAGATTAATGGGGTATCAAATTTTAGCTAGACGCAAAAAAACCTTCTAGCTGTAAAGTCCCACATCGCTCACGTGAATGTCTCGAGACTGGGCTATATGTGGTTTTGGTAAGCATTGGAAAGTATTTTTTCTACCTCTAATAACGCCTCAACATAAAAAAAAAAAAAAATGTGACTTAAAGCGGTGGAAAAATATGCTTTTAACAATGTTTTCTTCTGCCTCTAAAAGTCTATGTTAGCTGTGGAAATTATTTTCTGTCACTAAAATCGGCCCAAAAGCTTGGACTGTGGGTTCCAAGGCAAAATTGACACTTGTAGTTGTGGGAAAGAAATTCATGCTAATAAAAGCAATTTTTTCAAACGCTAAAAGTCAAATTTCTTATAGTAAAACTTTACAATATATTCTCCTTGTAACAAAAGACAACAAGTCGATTCATTTAGAACACAGAATGTTCCAAAAGGGTGTATGCAAAGGAATGGGAGTGAATTGGAGTGTTGTGTGGTAGAACCTGGATCCTATCCATCCTTAGTCTAATGACTGTCCACTGACCTTCTCTGGAAGGTTTTTTTTTTTTCTTTTTGCCCTTATCATATCCAAATGAGTTTAAGGATTAGCTATCTATCAGGAGTTTGAGTTATCAGAAGCTGCTAGTTGTTATATCTATAATTCTAAATCCATGAAATATATAGTTAGTTGAGAAAAGAGAGTGTTTCCTTTTATGGACTTCAATCCGGTAGCTAGCAATATCAAATGAATATAATTTTTGATGGATCAATTAATCCATAAACCCTCATTTTATTTGGTGAGACATATATATATATATCATCTATTTAAACATGCCACATGCGATTTTAGAGAAAGAACCTTAAGTGCAGGGGGATAGGACTCAAACTCAGAGTAATTGTCCACTATACAAATCAATCATGTTTGTTTGAGATTTCTATGCAAATGAATAAGTTCGGTGATAAATTCTAGAGTAATTTTGTACACTGCAAGGCATGCTATTCTCTATTGTGAAAACTTCAACCATGCATTATGACACATGTATGTTAAAAAACAAGAAGTAGAGAGAATGCCTGTGAAAATTTATAGACAACATTTCTCAAACTAATAATTCAAGATTCATCACAACCCTAAAATCTCTAATCCACTATTCCTAATATAACCCAAATTTAATCCGATTTAAAGATAAACTCATCCTTCCCATATTCAAACTTCTCTAAAATATTCTCTAATAATGCCCTCGATCCTTACTAGTTAATATGAAGGTCAGTTGCATCAATGCCTCATTAATGGACAATGATATAGATCTTGGAATTTATTCTTGATGATGTCAATCTATTAATGAGCTGAAAAATGCACATTTAGGTATTCAATGGGTGCGGATTTTGCGGGCCTTTTTCAATGTAGGGAAATAAATTGTCTTTGCCGTGTTTGGTTGTGAAAGTGACAACCAAATTGAACCAATTTTAAAAGTGAAAAACGTTGGAATGCCTTTACTGTTAAAGAGAAACTATGAGGGTGTTTTTGTTGCACCGAGCATCTAACACGATTCTTCTGGTGAATATCCTCAGAATAAAGTGTATGGTGGGTAATTTCTAACCTGGGGTTCTCCCCCTTTTGGGAATTTTGAGTTTTGAGTTTTGCTTTCACTTTCCCTACCTCCAAAAGCAACCCAAGTGTTTAAGTATTTTCCTTTGCCATCAATACATCATCATCATCATCATCATCATCATCATCAAGTCTTGTTTAATTAGGTTGGATCAGCTATATGAATTCTGTTTCCCATTTCAGTCTTTCCTAAAATGTGCCATCATCAATATATACTAGTGCTCGTATTGAATATTAGATTAGATGATCAATTGCAGATTTAAAGATGCAATTAAAACTCTTAATGTTTTTGAGGTCTGACTACGTACCTTTGCACCCCTTGAATCAATATTACGCCAAAGCTGAGTTGAAGGAGATCCGCACACAGCACAGATCCTGTCGTTACCAATCAATGGGAACTGCCTCCTCATGGGAAGCACATCAGCATTGATATTTTGATACCTTGCAATTTAGAGGTGGCAAAATATGACCCGACCCGACCCGTCAACCCGATCCGACCCGCGTATTACCCGCTTAACCCGACCCGTTTAATAGGCGGGTCGGTCGCGGGTCAAGTATTCATGACCCGCCATTAAGCGGGCCGGGTTAGGGTTGACCCGCTTAACCCGCATAACCCGCTTATTTAAGCCAAAATTGAATTTGATTATTTTAATGCATAGGCTAAAAAAAAAAATAGACCTTAACCAATTCAACCCCACGCTTTTTATTAATGGAAAGCAAGGTAATGCGCATCAAATGATTGTTGAAATGAGATTAGACCGAATTTGATCTTAAAGTCAGTTTTGGTCAAGCATGGAACCATAGTTGAGTTGATTTTTTTACTAGATGGATGTGAGTTATGCGAGTTGACCTGACCCGTATAACCTGCAATGGTTATGCGAATTAAGCGGGTCGGGTCGGGTTGACCCGTGGTAGGTGCGGGTTAGGGGTTTCTGACCCATTTAATAAACGGGTCGGATGTGGGTTAGACCCGCGTCACCCGTTTAATAAACGGGTCCGACCCGTTTAGTACAACCCAACCCGATTGCCACCTCTACCTTGCATACTCACTATTGTAGACATTTGGAATAGCAAGAACAGCTGTCGAAGAAGAGCTTCCGTAGTAGTAGCCGTTGGGATTCATGTTAGGTTTATGGGTTTGGGTTTTTGGCTCGTTTTGTAGGCCCAATGCAATTAGGGTTGAAGGGTAATTTAGTATTTGTTGAAAACTATATATTATCCTTTTGGTTGTAACCCTAGGTGTAAGGGAGAAAACTCTGATTAGTGAAATCTAAGAAGAAGACAAGCTTTGTCCGTGGACGTAGGTGTGAAATCACCGAACCACGTAAATCTGTGTTCTCTTCTATGTGGCTTGATTTGTTTGCTTGCTGATTGCACGCTTCCGCACACACGATCACAACAAACTGGTATCAGAGCAAGGTTGTGATAGGCGATCGACAAACAATATCGGGTTAGATCTCGGTTTTGGTTTCGCAGCACCCATCGCAGAAGTGGTTCTAGACAAGGATCTAGATTTTCTGAGAAATCTGATGAGGCCAGCGTTAGTTTTCGAAAATCGTTTGGATCTGGATTGTTGAGAAAAGGGCAGTTTTTATCATTAATCAGTGGGCCCCACATGCTCAGTTGCAGATCGTCGGAGACGCTGGGAAAACAAGTTGCAGAAGTGAAGAGACCGGATTTTGTGTTTTGAAACCGCTACCGTCCGTCGCCATCTTCACTAGAACTTGACCGGAGGAGAAACGCCGTCATTGCAGAATCCGGATTTGGAGGGACTCGTCGCTGCACGCTGGAGTTGCAGAGGAGACAGAGTTCTCGTTTTGGACTCACTGAGATTAGAAATCAGAGGAATTAGGCCATGGAGTCATTGTCATTGGAGACGATCTGAAGGAAGAAAAAGATCGTCAAACGATTAGTTTTTCCTGTCTGTAACCACCGCGGCCAGAGGAGCAGACCAGACGCTGAGATCGCAGCGCCACAGTAGCCGGAGAAGACATCACAAACCGCTGCGTAAGTCGCCGTTCACAGCTCCACCGTCGCTGGAGAAGACTCCTGCTCGCTGTCGCCGGAGCCCGCCTGCGGCCGTACCAATCGCTGCCGTAGAAGAAGAAGAAAGAAGAAAAAAAAACCAGGTTCTATTACAGAACCCAGTGGAGAAGACAACCTGTTCAGGTCAGTTTTGGTTCCAGGTTCAGTTCGGGTCAGGTTCAACCCGACCCACTTCGTAGAAGCCCAATTCAGCAGAACTCAGCAGCCGCTGACGTCATCCTGACGTCACCTGTACGGTCAAGACAGTTTTGACCAATTGGACGGCCAGAATTGATTTCTGATTTCTGGAGGCATCTGGACTCATAATTGAGCTCCGTTTTTTTGTTGGATTCGTATCGACTAGATCTACAATCTGAACGAAGTGGATTGTTAGTTTGATAGACAGAAACAAAATGGCAAGCTCATCATCGGCAAAGACCACCATCTCGAATGCAAAATTCGAAGTAGAGAAATTTGATGGTACCAATAACTTTGGTATGTGGCAATGTGAGGTTAGAGATGTTCTAAGCTAACAAGAGTTGGAAATTGCTCTGGAGGATAAACCCTCAGAGATGGAAGATAAGGAATGGCAAAAGATCAATCGTCAGGCATGTAGCACCATCAGATTATGTCTCGCGAAGGATCAGAAATACTGAGTGATGAGAGAAACTTCTGCAAAAGAGTTGTGGCAGAAATTGGAGGAAAAGTATATGACCAAGAGCTTGGAGAATCGGATCTATTTGAAGAAGAAACTTTTCCGCTTCGAGTATCGTCAAGGTATTTCTATGACTGAACATCTCGATGATTTTAATAAGATTATTGCTGATTTGATGAACATTGATGTGAAATGAGGATAAGGCATTACTTCTTCTGAATTCGCTTCCCGATAGTTATGATCATTTTACTCACACTTTGATCAACGGGAAGACTGAGGTTAAATATGATGTTGTGTCTGCTGCTTTGATTAATAATGAATATCGGAAGAAGGACAAACAGGCCCACAGGGATTCATCATCTGATGCATTGACAATAAGAGGCAGATTAGATGATAGGATATCTGGTAATAAATCTCGTTCTAAATCGAGAGGAAAATCAAAACCACCCGCAAAAGATGAATGTGCCTTTTGTCGCAAAAAGGGGCATTGGAAGAAGGATTGTCCAAAGTTGAAAAACAAGAACAAAGATAAATCTGATGCAAACATTGGACACGATGGAGATGATGATTCTGAATTTAATTTGACTCTTTCTTCATTGGTATGCCATTCTGACGAATGGATTTTAGACTCGAGTTGTACCTATCATATGTGTCCCAACAGGGAATGGTTTTCCAGCTTTCAAGAGTTGGATGGTGGAACAGTTTTGATGGGCAATGATAGTGGTTGCAAAACAAAAGGGATATAAAAAATCCGTTTGAAGATGCATGATGGAGTAGTTAGAGTTTTGACAGATGTTCGGTATGTACCGGATTTGAAGAAGAATCTTATCTCATTGGGTGCTTTAGACTCTAAAGACTTCAAGATTACCATGGAAGGTGGAGTTCTAAAAGTTGTTTATGGTGCACTTGTATTGATGAAGGGTGTCCGAAGAGGTAATCTGTATTTCTTGCAAGGGAGTACAGTTGTAGGTGGAGCAGCAACAGTATCTGATAGCTCAAATGAGACTGTTACAGATACTACCAGATTGTGGCACATGTGTCTAGGGCATGCTGAGGAGAGAGCATTGCAGGGTTTGGTTAAGTAAGGCTTGTTGCAAGGTGCAAAGACCTACAAGTTGGGATTTTGCAAACATTGTGTTTTTGGCAAGCAGACAAAAGTGAAGTTTGGCACCACGATCCATCGCACTCAAGGCACACTAGACTATGTTCATTCGGATGTATGGGGTCCTACCAAGGTGGCATCTTTGGGAGATGCACTACTTTGTTACATTCGTTGATGACTTCTCCAGAAGAGTATGGGTGTACATCATGAAGCACAAAGATGAAGTCTTGAATGTGTTCTTGAAGTGGAAGAAAATGATTGAAACACAGACTGGCAGAAAGATCAAAAGGCTTAGGTCAGATAACGGTGGAGAGTACAAGTCTGATCCGTTCTTGAAAGTATGTCAGGATGAGGGGATCGTGAGGCATTTCACAGTTAGTGGGACTCCGCAACAGAATGGGGTGGCAGAACGCATGAACCGCACTATATTAGAGAAAGTTCGGTGTATGTTGTCTAATTTTGGATTAGGCAAAGCTTTTTGGGGTGAGGCAGTTGCTTATGCATGTCATCTCATCAATAGGTTGCATTCTGCTACGATCGAAGGTAAAACACCCATTGAGATATGGTCTGGAAAACCCGCTACTGATTATGATAAATTGTATATATTTGGTTGTCCTGCTTATTACCATGTCACAGAGAGTAAGTTGGATCTAAGGGCCAAGAAAACTATATTCTTGGGTTTCAGCAGTGGTGTGAAAGGATATCGGCTATGGTGTCCAAATTCAAAGAAACTTGTTCTTAGCAGGGATGTGACTTTTGATGAAGCTGCTATGTGTAAACAGAACAAGCAAAATGGCTCTCAGGAGGAGAGCAAGACCAATGGTAAATCGAAGCAGGTGGAGTTTGATGTTGTCTCAGTTGATTTAGATGGTGATGATACATATGAGGAGACTCCAGCTCAAGAGCCTCTACAAGAGCAAGAAGAAGAAGATTCTATTGCAGCCAGTAGACCAAAAAAGAATATTCGAAAACCTCAACGGTTCACTGACATGGTGGCATATGCACTTCCAATGGTTGAAGAATGTGTTCCTCTACCTACAAAGAATCAAAGAGGCATTCAGAAAGTGTAGAGTGACAGAATGCAATGGATGAGGAAATGAAATCTCTTCATAAGAATGATACTTGAGAGCTGGTATAGTTACCTAAGGGGAAGAAAGCAATTGTGTGCAAATGGGTCTACACCATGAAGGAAGGATCTCCAGGAAAAGACAGTGTCAGCTACAAGGCTAGATTGGTGGCTAAAGGCTACGTACAGAAGGAAGGCATTGACTACAATGATGTATTCTCTCCCATTGTGAAGCATTCTTCGATTCGTATTTTGTTAGCCTTGGTTGCACAATTTGATCTTGAGTTAGTGCAACTCGATGTTAAAACTGCATTTTTGCATGGTGATTTGAATGGGGAGATCTACATGACCCAACCAGATGGGTATAAGGCTGCTGGTAAAGAACATTTGGCTTGTAAACTGAAAAAATTGTTGTATGGTTTGAAATAATCTCCGAGACAGTGGTGTAAACGATTTGACAAGTTTATGATTGGGCAGAAGTACACACGGAGTTCTTTTGATCATTGTATCTACCATCCCAAACTACGGAATGGAACCTTCATTTATTTGCTCTTATATGTCGATGATATGCTTATAGCTTCTAAGAGCAAGGTGGAGATTGAAAAATTGAAGACTCAGATGAGTAATGAATTTGAAATGAAGGATTTGGGGGAAGCCAAGAAGATACTTGGTATGAAAATTCAGAGAGACAGGGTGCAAGGCAATGTTTGTCTATCACAGAAACAGTATCTGAAGAAGTTACTACCGCGCTTTGGTATGGATGCAAAAACAAAACCTGTGAGTACACCACTTGCCTTTCACTTCATGCTTAGCACTGCTATGTCTCCTAGCACAGATGATGAGCGTCAGTACATGGCTCAGGTTCCTTATTAGAGTGATGTTGGTAGTTTGATGTATGCGATGGTGTGTACTTGGGCTGACATTTCACAAGCTGTCAGTATAGTAAGCAGATATATGCATGATCCAGGAAAAGGGCACTGGCAAGCGGTGAAATGGATCCTACGGTATATTCTGGTATATTCTGGGTACCGTGGATGTTGGTTTGTCGTTTCAGCGGGATGATAGTATTGGTCAGCATGTGGTTGGATATGTGGATTCCGATTACGCTGGTGATTTGGATAAGTGCCGGTCTACTACAGGTTATGTGTTCACTCTTGCAAGGGGACCGGTGAGTTGGAGGTCAACGTTACAGTCTACAGTTGCTTTGTCGACTACTGAGGCAGAATACATGGCGGTGATAGAGGCATTAAGGAGGCCATTTGGCTTCAAGGTTTGCTTGATGACATGGGGATCTTTCAGGAGCACATGGATGTCCATTGTGATAGTCTGAGTGCAATTTGTTTGGCAAAGGATCAGGTTCATCATTCACGTACGAAACACATTGATGTACGGTATCATTTTGTGCGGGAGATTGTTGATGAGGGAGATATACTCCTTAAGAAGATTGCGACTGCTGATAACCCCGCAGATATGCTGACTAAGGTTGTGACTGGGGTCAAGTTTAAGCATTGCTTAGACTTGATCAACATCCTGCGAGTTTGAGCACTTTCGGGTGCATGGCGCCTACAGGCGCATTTGGAGGCGTGTGATTGCATGCCAAGATGGAAAATATTGTGACCTGCAAATCTCGCCAAGGTGGAGATTTGTTAGGTTTATGGGTTTGGGTTTTTTGGCTCGTTTTGTAGGCCCAATGCAATTAGGGTTGAAGGGTAATTTAGTATTTGTTGAAAACTATATATTATCCTTTTGGTTGTAACCCTAGGTGTAAGGGGGAAAACTCTGATTAGTGAAATCTAAGAAGAAGACGAGCTTTGTCCGTGGACGTAGGTGTGAAATCACCGAACCACGTAAATCTGTGTTCTCTTCTATGTGGCTTAATTTGTTTGCTTGTTGATTGCACGCTTCCGCACACACGATCACAACAATTCATTGGTGCCCAATTCATGTTACTCGCACCCACATTTCCCATGCTGATATTGTAATAACCAAATGCTCCATTTGCCACTCCATGATTCTGCATCATTTGGCTATTACACACAAATTAGAATAATAGTTACTATAACATTGAGTTAGATTACACTATGGTCTGCGCTCACTGCAGCCAGTGTCCTATGATCGACCATTTCCCTTTCTAGAAAAATATGTGTCACTGGGGTTTCATTAACGAATTACTTGACGAAAACTCATAAATTTAAGATTGCATTAGTGAACATCATCCATTGTACCACGGGCTCTGTCTATTTTTTTTTTCTTTCTTTGTTATGGATCACAAATGTCTTTATCCATCACTAAAACTTCATGAAAGGTAACCATATCCATTTTATAATTCTCCTTGTACAAGGGTGCATGCCTGTGTGAAATAGAGGAGGCCAGGCTTCTTCTTTTATGGTGTGTGGACAGATAGAAACCACGTACTGCAGATTGTGTCCCACAATCATGCCACTTGGGATGACACAATCTCGGTTGTTGCTTTACAGTTTTGGACGCCGAGTGAGTAATACACCTGTGAGATCATACGTTTCTATTCTCTCTCTCCTCCTATCTACTTTCAAAAAGCAGGCCCATCGAATTTACAATATTATTTATATTTTTTCATTACGTAGGGCTCAGTAAAATATTAATTACAAAGACTGGTATTAAATTATAAAAATTGACTTAATGTTATTAGCAAGTGATGAATTGATAGTTGATGATATATAAAGAGGTTTCAATTTTAACAGCCTATTTTATCACCTCACCGACGTTCATTGGATTTGATTTTTAAGTTAGTAGCTAGCTAATCAAAAGAGACGTGCCTTCTGATCTAGCAGATTCCAACTTAGCATCATCCACTGGACTTCATCTTTAATGTTAATAAAATAAAACGAATATATATAACACCCGAGCTTAGGACTGAACAAAAATAACCGTAACCCGCCAACCCGCCCACCCCACCCCGCCCCGCCCCGCTAAAAGTGGATATACGTCAAAACCGCCTTTAGGCGGGCGGGCGGTTTCAATCCGTACTAATGAGCGGGCGGTTACGGTTTGACATTTGAGTGGGCGGTTTCAAACCGCCCTGCCCGCTCATTATTAAAAAAAAAAAACCTCTTCATCTATTCTTTATGGATAACACTTCTACTCCAAATCCTAGTGCAATCCAATACAAGTCTAGATTATATTGTATGAAAGTTTGACAACCTTACAATTTTATCACTAAACTAAACATTGATGTTTATTATCTTTTATCAATTATTATTCTAACTATGATTTTTTTTTTATTGCAGGATTGCTTCAAATTATATATCGATCTTTACGAAGTTGAAGTTTAGATTTTGAATTTCTTTTAGCATCTGGACATTGAATTTTGAAATTTGGAGGTTTATTTATTGAAATTTAGACATTGAATTTTCGAATTTAGATGTTTCTTTGTTAGGTTTTTGACTTTTGGACGTTAGATTATATAAGTGATTGTATTTTTTAATTTTGGTGATGCCTTTGGACTTTAATTTTACATTGATATAATTAGTTGAAAATTTTTTTTATTACTGATTATTGACTTTTATTAAAAATCATGTTTAATTTTTATTATTTATGTTAAGTACTTTGAAACTTTAGTTACATTCTATTAGAAATAAAAAAAGAGAGAGATAGGTACAAATACCAAACCGCCCAACATACCGCCCAAGTCGCCCGCTAAAAAAACCACCCAAACCGCCTATACTTTGGGCAGTTACGGTTTCTATTTTTTACAAACCGCCATAAAACAAAACCGCCTAAACCGCCCAATAACCGCCCAAGCCGCCCGCCGTGCACCCCTACCCGAGCTAGCCCCAAAGAGTGCCGCATTCCTCTTGTTTTGAAAAATGACATGGGGAACTCTCAGACGAAGGTAGGGTTGTAAACGGGTCGGTTCCGGTCCGGGTCCAGGGTGGAACCGGAACCGTTTTCTAAGAACCGGAACCGGAACCGGAACCGATAAGAATAATGGGATCTGGAACCGGAACCGGAACCGTTTGTGAGGCGGTTCCGGTTCCGGTTCCGGGTCTAGACTAATACCTGTATTTTTCTTTAAAAAAATTATGCTTTTTTCACATTTCAATTGGATTACGTACCTACAAACACTAATGTGACATTTTGTCTATCAATAACAGACACTTTTAACCAAAAACTCAGAAATCACATCCAAACCGGCAATGAGATATAGAAAAGTAGAAAACTATAATGTAGAAAAGTAAAAAGGGTTCTGTTCTCACATAATAAAGTTACCTTATGTTAGTATATTTTGGATCGGGTCTCGGGTCCATGGGTCTGAGCCACTGTGGATCCGGAACCGTTTAGGTATCGGTTCCAAAAAAAGGATCCGGAACCGGAACCATTTTCTTATCGGGACCAAAATAAGGACCCATACCCGGATCCTAATGGGTCGGAACCTTCGGGTAATCGGAGAATTGGGTACCCATTTACAACCCTAGACGAAGGGGTGAGCGTATCTAACTTCTTTGATGATTTTCGCGTGAACTCAAAAGTGAAAAAAAGAAGTAATTACTGAAGTGTGATCCGTTATTTCTCGAATGGTCGACCGATTACGATAAGGACACACCATAAATACGACGGAAGAATTAATATTCTAAATATAAAGCGAATACATTGTACATTTTGAAATACCCTGGTATTAAAACTTTAACACACCAACAAGTGAGGCATATCATATGAGATGAGAGATCTATCTTGCGACTTTTAAGTTTGCAATTATTATCATCCGGTCCACCTTGATTCAACTAGTGAGAAGGGTAGAGCGGGATAGTGCCATTCTCGAGTATATAGGAGTGGGCAGTGGCGGACCCACGTGTATGGCATCTGGGGCGACCGCCCCAGATCAAATCCCTGAGTTCCCTTTAAAATAGTAAGGCCCCTGCTGATTCCCCACGTGTATCAAAACTACTGCCCCACCCCTTCTTCTTTCGTTCCAGAAGCCTCACATCCTCTTCTTTCGTTCTTCTTCCTTTCAACCCCTAGTCAGCCCCAGCCCTATAATGGCCTCCAGGCCCGAGATCTCTACCGCTGAAAGTCCTTTCAAGGCTCGAGACTGATCGCATCCATATAAACCATTTTCTCTTTCTTCAAGTTCTCCACTCTCACAGATTTTCAAACCCTAATCTCTTATTTGTCTCTGTTGTCCTCTCTCTATCAATCTCTGGTTTTCTTCTTTATGGGAAATTGTTTTTAAGTAGCATTACATTGCATTGCATAATAAGCATTGATGGAATGGTTGGAGAAATCTGTTAATGGAAATGCTTGACGCTATATGTTTAAATCGAATGCATGGCTTGAAACAACTTTTCTCATTTACTATTTTGTAATTATGCTCTGTTTCTGTTCGTCTTGAAACAAATCAAGTCTGTTTCTGCTCTATTTCTATTCGTTTATTATTATTATTTTAATTTTATAGACTTGAAAAATCATGTGAGTCTAAAATATTTTATCATTATTTTATTCTTTTGGGGTGCTATGTTTTGAAAGAAAGATTTGTGTTTGCATTTATGATTGATCGAATTGGGGTTCTACTTAAATGCAATATGTTATCTTTTAATTTGTTATTGTTAATTTGAAAAAAACAATTAGCAAAAGTTTAGCCCCACCTAACCGAAAATTCTGGGTCTGCCACTGGGAGGGGCCTTATATATACTAACATGATCTAATAATACAAGCCTTTAGATTATATCAATGTGAGGCGCAGTTCATATGAATCATATCCATAACGAGAGCTTTCAATTTTTCACATTGGTGCCCCCTAAAACAGAAGAAAAACTCATAGTGGCCCCTCCAAGGCATCTTAGAAGTGGTGGATTGGATCTGAACCCTTCACTCATGGGGTCACACCACAAAATGGACCAGCTGAAACCATCCAGGGGCCCAATAGGCAGGCTACAATCAAAGTGGGGCATATCTACAGTGATAGCACTTCTGTTACACAGCTCACTGTGAAATGTGTGGGCTTCGAGTCCGAACGAGAAAATCGGGCTTGTTTGCTAAAAGCAACTTTACTGTTATAAATACGCGTACATGTCTGCAAATGTGAGATAAGCCTTGTTATAAATACAAGTTGAGACTTGAGATGGCATGCCAAGGTGAGATAAACTTGGCATAAATAGGGGTGGGACCCATTGATGCCAAATGATCAGTATGGTCACATAATCTTAGCCTTCGGTTTTAAAACTAAGTTATCTTTATGTCCGTTTTAGTGGAACCCTGTTTGTATACACCTGTCTCATTTGAATTGATCCTCCCCCTAATCAAGTGATGACCTGGATATTATTCTAGGTTGGATTTTACTATATTGCACAATTTATATAGCCATTAAAAATTTGAATACCAACAGTTGTTTACATAGAATCAAACTTTTCTTTTTAGTTTTATTTTATTTATTTTTTTTTTTTTTGAAGTTTTTGGTGCTAGTATTGTTGGATCTGCAAAAGGGAAAAAAAATTCTAAATTCCTCACCGAATTTGGATAGCTCAACACAACCACAGTGTCCCAATCCATCCAAGACCCCCAAAACTAGTCCATTGAGTCCAATGCTGTAAACCCCTAAATCATCTTCTTGCATGCATGGATTGTGGTTACATCAACCATCTGGAGATACCATGAAACGGGTAAATGAGCGGGCCCAAGCCCGAGCCCGGGTATTAACGGGCTAGCTTCATGGGCGTGGAAATTGGAGAAGGATTATACTCATATGATTCCGGCCTGGGTCAAGCTCATTGCCACTCGTAATGATTCTTAGTGGGCCAGAAGGCCTGCATGGCCGAAATGGACTAATGATTGCTGTAATTTTAATATTGTAAGATCTTAATCAATGATTGCTGTGGTTTTAATCTTGTGAGGTCTTAATCAAGCTTACATAAAAAGCAAGAGATCCATGAAAGGAAGTTACTTAAATAATCAGCAACTTTCCCATTGTTTGACAGCGTATTAATTAAGAAGAAAAGAACAGTGTAGTAGTGTAGTAAATCCCCAATCTTAGGGAAGATCGTTTGATTGAAGGTTCATAGAGATTTAACGTTTATGATGGAACCACGTACGCATTTATGTTTTCGATAGTAAGTTAGCATTATTAACAAATTTATCCTATAGTTGTGTAGATCTGATTGACGTTATGTTAATCAAATATCATCAAAAAGATGACAACAGAGATTAAGTCTATACCTTCATGTTAATTCCACAGAATTAGTTCATGGACAGATATCTGAGCCCAAACTTATGAGGAGCATTCATTTATTCACAACACACACACCCAAGAACACACATGACGAAGAAGAACAACAGCTCATTAGTAGGATCGATGTCAGGGCTCTTATGCATATTCAGCAACAGCTAGTGATTAAGGCCTGTAGGTGAATGTTCTAGGCTCATTCGGTACTGCCATACTAGCTCTGGAACGGGTGCCGTGATGTCCCCTGGCCCTCTTCATTTCATTCTTGAAACGGATTCCACAAGCATTGCAGAGAGTCTGAAACTCGTTATGAAAGAACAAATAGGAAGAGTTCAGTGAGATATAGCTTATATATAGAGTTAGAGATAGAGAGAGATGTATGATGCTCATGACCAGGTGATTTATTTGGATGTGAAGGGACCATGTAGATTGATGGTGCATCAAGTTTTTCTGCTTGAGGCCCAAAAACTCTAGCTATGAGATCTAGGCCATACTTATATTAGCAGTTAAAACATTTTTGTGAGTTGCCCACAAGGCTATTTCTGCATGATCTCTTTTTAATGCCATATTTACCAAAGACGGCCCCATACTTGTACCTAGAGACTTACAATAAACTATACAAGCTTCGTTGGAGGGAGGAACGTCGATTAATAGAAATTTACAATGTTCTCTTTGTATCCAGAGATAAACAAGTTAGGGCCCATTTTGAACCAGTGTTCCAAAAAGGTGTCTGCTATAGACATCCTTGTCTCACTGACCTTTTTTTAGGAGAGGACTTTTGGCCTAATCATATTCAAGGAGTTTGATGATTAATTATCTATGGAGAGTTCAGATTCTTCTCATGAAGTAGTCTGAATCCATGAATTAGACAGTAGCTAGAGAAAAGGGAGGGAGTTTCTCTTTTTATGGACTTCAATCTGGGAGCTAGCTGCAGCAAATGATTATGATGGGAATATCAATATCATCCACGTAAACATGCCGTATATTCGTTTTAGGGAGAGAACCTAAATTTGTGTGCTTTAAAATCAGGGTTCTCCACCTTATGGGGATTTTGACCTTTTACCCTCACTTCCCTACATCCAAACACAATCCAAGTGTAATTAGGACACTTAAATTTTCCGTAGTCATCATCATCAGAGCCTTTTTCGATTAATATTCAGGATAAAAATATGAATTATGTTTCTCCATCTCAGTTTATTCTAAAAACGTGTCATTAATACACATACAAGTGATTATTGATCATTACAAATAAATGACAAATTGTGAATTTAAAGAAGCATTATAAAATTTTTTATTTCTTTGAGGATTGATTACCTTTGCACCCCTGGGACCATTGCGCCATAGTGGAGTTGAAGTAGATCCACAGACAACACAGATCCTTTCATTAGGTACGGAGCGTGGATCGGGCTCCCCCGTCCTGGGATACATTCCAGCATTGCAGTAGCCGTTTGGAATAACAGTGGCAGCAACTGCAAAAGTGCTTCCATAGTAATAGCCACCGTTGGGATTCATTGGTGCCCAATTCATGTTCCTCACACCCAAATTCCCCATACTCATATTGTAATAACCATATTGTCCGTTTGCTACTCCATGGTTCTGGCATTATATATTTCGTTATCACAGACAAATTAGAATGCTGCTAATATCTATTGTAACCATGTGAGTTGAAGACATTACACCTTGGGAGTTTCTCCTTGTGCACAAAAGATTGGTGAGAGAGAGAGAGAGAGAGAGAGAGAGAGAGAGAGGTCACTAGGGTTCTCATGTGCTAACCATTAACACTAAATTAATAAAAATACTATTAACACTATTCTATAGATTTTTCCATTTTTTCATTTTTATTCCGACTATGGATGTAGCTTTTTATTATGAAGATATATTAGAAATAATATTATTAAGAGTATACCATATTGAAGGTAAACATTATGATACGATCACCATATTTTCAAAATATATATCGCATTTGTTTGTGATAGTGTTGATCACCTAAGAAGTGATTGCAAAATCTGGCGAGACTAATTTTGACCCACAATACATATGATCCATCATGGGTTGGAAAAACTTGATTCTAATTTAAATGGGTTGGGTTGGGGTTGACCCACATATCTAGCCCTATTTAAACGGTTGATTTATTTTGTATGGAAGGGGAGAAACCATGTTGGAATCTTTTTGCCTCAAATAGCCTTAATATATTTGAAACTGATTGGGCTGGAGCCAAGCCTCTTTATCTTAAGTTAGATTGGGTTGAGTTAAACAGGTTGGCTCACATCAAGTTCCGGTTATGTGATCGGGTCATGTTGTTCCACATCAGGCCACTATGCCAGTTATGCAGCCTGAAAAGAACAGGCCAAATAAGAGTTAGATTTCAACTTGTAGATAGGGGTTCTCATAGGTAGGGCCTGATCCAAGCCTAACCCTATTTGGGCCGGGATTAGACATTAGCTTTTAGTATCTTGGATGTGCTTGGATCTAAACTTGGGCCTGTTTAATATCTAGGCCCAACCCAAGTTACTCGATGGGCAGGCTTGGGCCTGACACGTTTCAGACGGGCCAGACACTAACCACCTGTGTCGGGCTTGACTCAGGATATGGCCCTATGCTTTTAAATTTGCGTCAAGTCTGGATATGTCTCAGCCCGGCCTGACCTGAGCCATGAACACGCACCTGTGGACACTCTTGGTGGTCAACCCGACTTGACTCGTCTGCAACCTCTACCACTAGTGACTGTACGTTTTAAATATTATCAATGTAATTAAGGGGTTCTTTTTAAATAGATATAAAGGAAGACTTCTTTTATAATTAGAAGTTCTAATTTAGAACTCCAACATTAATTGGTAAAATGTGGATCAATCCCCATTGTCACGTGTCTATTTTGACTCCGCCCGGTTAGAAGATTCCTCTCAAGTCCCAACTGATATCTGAGATAAGTCTATTAATGACACCATGCAAAAATGAAACCAAAAGAAAGAAAATTCCTAAATAACAATCGACCATATTTTTTTTTTTTCTACTTGCTTTCATGAGGTAAAAATCTCTTCTGCTAGAGAAGAAATGAAATGACTACCATCTTCCATGATCCTAAGAAATTCTTGCCTATGTTTGTAGTATAATTCTTATTGAACTGTTAAAAAGCTTAAAATCAAATCCTTTTAAAAGTATCTAAAAAAGTCCATCAGTTGATCAAGGAAATCAGATCGCATGAATGAGATGTACATCAGATATACCTGAGGTGGTGGGGTCGCATGGATGTTATTGGGCACATCGATGCGTGGCCTTTTGCCACCATTGCCAGATGGAAGTCCTAGCTGCAAAGTACAGTCGACCTCCTCGGAATCGTACTGAGAACCAAGCTCTAGTTGACTTATGAGGTCTTGCTCTTTCAGTTCACGCCTAGGATATCCATGAAAGGGATTGAATGCTCCATTGGATTCCATCTCCCTGGATAGACAAGAGATTTCCATCAAGAAACAGGAATTTTATGATTTCATGATACATGTAAATATGGTCATGACCCAAATGGGGAAATGAGATGAAACAAGTGGTCTATTTTCGTTGTAAAAGACTCCATGGCTATGCCCAGAAAAAGGAAGATGGCGATGGGAAAAATTAAGCAGAGTAGAAACATCAAAAAAGAAATGAATGTGACATGCTGAAAGGTGAAAGAGAGACCATATCAAGTGACTGGTACTCTGAAGAGTCTATTCTACCTTCTAATATCATTTATGATATATAAAAAGACAAGAAAAAGCAACATGCAGAAGAAAATATCAAAACACTAATAAGAGGTAAATAGGGGAGAAGAAGAAAGCCCAATATACAAGAGAAGATGGTTGAAAATCAAGCTCTTTTCTTTTACATATAAGTAGTCCTGAAATTTAAGAAAAAAAGCAGGAAAGGTGGAACAGTAGCTAATGGTTTCGTTTCTATATGCTCTTATGAAAGTAGACGCAGAAATATGGCTCTCTTACAGCAGTTTTCATCATGAAAGAGCTCTCATAAAAAAGAACATAAAAAAGATGGCTACTATTGAAAAAGTACAAAAGGCTAGCTCGTTCAAAGCCACCGGGGTGGGGGGATAGAGGCTCACTTCAAAAAGGAAGGAGGTTCTAGGAGCAATCTTGCTACAAGAGTTTGTATGAAAGAGAAGAGGGCTTCTCCTTTTATTGTGTCTGTTGGGAGAGAGGTGGGGAATCGAGAGACTGCTGTCTTGAGATTGGTCAAATATTTTTCAAATCACCCCCAATACATTTATTTAGTTTTTCTTTGTCCCCTAAAAAGTTTCATATCTAGGATATCAACGTCTCTATTTTTTGTCGCTTTACAGTAATTTCTGACGCCTAGTGAGTAATACAGTACCTGTGAGATCATGCGTTGCTACTATCTCTGTAATAATCATTTTCCATGTGTCCCACTTGCCTCTTTTATCTAGGCATCCAATCTAAAAAATCTCTTCACCTTTTTACAGAATATATATACGTGGAATATTTATAAGGCCTACTCAACCATCAGTTATAAAGATTAGTTGGAAGAATTTAGAATTGACTTAATGTTGCTATCAAGTGATCAAACTGATGGTTAGTATATAAAGAAATCTTAATTTTAACCGCCTATTTTATCAGGTCACCGACGTTCATTGGATCTAATTTTAAGTCAATAGCCAATCAAAAGAATGCCTTTTGATCTAGTGGGATCTAGCAACATCCATTAGACATAGTTATTAGCGTTAAATCGGACAAATATAACCTCTAAGTCCCCACAAACCCACAAACATGTGTTGTATTTTTCTTTTGAAAATGTCAAAGAGAACTTTCCGCGTTAAAGGAAAGAGCGTATCTAAACTCTTTGATGGTTTTCCCATAATTCAAAAGTAAAAACAAGTAAATGATAATGTCTGATCTGCTGTTTTGGATCTATGAAATTCAAATACGACAAGGGCCACGCCACAAGTACAATGAAAATAATATTTTTAATTTAAAGCAAATACATTATCCATTTTAAAGTATTGGAGCATTAAGGATTTTTTATTTTTAATAGACCATAAATATGCCAACCAACACGGTGGCAGGGTTCACCTTGATTCAAACAAGTCACATAGGCAAAGTGGGATTGGAAGGAGTAAAATGTGGAGATGATATAATGATCATAACTATTTTTTCCAATGCTCTCATCCATCAGATCATACAAATGTGTGATGTGGGCCTCTCATCCACCATAAGACTTTTCAATCTCACGCACCCAAGTGATGTGATGGAGATGAGCAAAAATGACGCTACAATAAAGTTTCCCAATTTATAGAACTTGCGGGCAGTTTCTAATATGAATGTCCTCTTAATTAACTTCAAAAGTAGTGGTGGATTAGATCTGAGCCCTTCATTCAATTGGGTTCACACCACAAGATGGACAAGTTGAAACGGAGCAGGGGCCCAGTACACGGGTTAGCATCAATGTGACGGAATATCTCGTGTCAGTGACAGCTCTTCAGGGTGTACATGGGTCGGATTGGATCGGATTTGGCTAAATACCTCATCCGACCCAAATTAGTATGGGTTAAACATTTATAACCCTTAACTAAACTTATATTAGTTTGGGTTGGTTCGAGTCCGTTTACTCGGGTTGTCGGGTAGGGTTGGGTTTAAATGAGTTGTATCTGTATAAGAATCAATATCGTAAGTGTAACTAAATGATTCATATTCTATGCTCCACGTTAGTCCATAGCCCCTTGCCTCCTGCATAGATTCATTATTTCATAATTCATATTTCATACATTATAATACCAGGCTTATTACCGGCAGTCCAACACAAGTGCACAAGTGGGTTGGATATGTACTATATATATTTCCAAAGAGGTAAGAACCAAACATATTTTATTATATATAATATAATAAATAAAATATAAAATGTTACCGTTTGTATTATATAGGGTTGGGTCGGGTACATATGGGTCGGATATGTACTACATATATAATCGATCCGTTTATAAAATGGGTTATACATTTGGACCTGTACCTGACCCGTTATGCCGTGGGTTGGGGTCGATTTTTTATGGGTTGAGTCGGGTTGATGGGTTGGATCGGATTGGGTACAGGTTTTGTACACCCCCTCTCCTAATAGAGTTTGCTTTGGAGTTTGTTCCGACCGAGAAAATAACGGTCTTTTGCCGAAAGAAACCATGACGCGGGCCACACGGTGCATGGCAACAACTGTGGACTTGTGAGATAAAACTTGGCATAAATAGGGTTCGAGTGGATATGGCAAGCATGGTTAGATAAACATTGTCATAAATAGGGGTGGGAGCCAAAAATCAATATGATCACATAATCTTAACCTTTGATTTTAAATGAATTTTTAGAATGTCCCTAGTTGTGGCACCCTCTTCGTAGACATCTGTCTTCTTAGAATGAGCTGGATATTATTTGTGATTGGCTTTTATCAAAATAAATTTGTATCACAAGAAAACGTAACAAAATAATATTTTAGAGACTATAGTCTCTCATTTTTTTTGAAAATCTTTTTTTTTTTTTTTGTAAGTTTGGCAACCCATGAAAAATGACAGAAAGTGATTGGCTAATTAGTGTTAAATTATATTAGGACTAGTGTTTATTGGGGCAACTGCTTATCGAGGAAGTTTATGAGTGATTTCAATATATAAAAGTGAAAAGGGGGAATACTAGTGGATAGGCAAGTCTAAGAATGTCCAAAGTGGTCCGATCCATGCTTGTGTCCTTTATTATAGTGAAGTTCATTAAAATGATTGGTTACGCTCAACCCCGTATTTTTCCTCTGACTCTTTGTATCATGGCTTTAAAGAGCTAACAACAATCAATTTATCTAATTGGACTTCTTCGGGTCCCAAATTAACGATCCATACTCTTCATCTTCTTTAGAACTTAGAAGACTAAAAAGGGCTAAAAGGTTAAATTCTCATAAATTATGACAAAATATGTGAAAAAGTCCCAAAAATGAAAATACACTTTAGAACAACTGGATGTACATTCAGATTCACATGGAAAAATGGTGATTTTGAAGAACATAGGACTACATTTCACACATATAACCTTTGCATGTGTAAAAGACTCACATGATCATCTACACATGTAATTGACAAACGGGCAGTAAGTTTTCAACTCAATGAATATATACCCCGATCCGGCCCGGTTCTTCCCAGCTCGTCGACCCTGAATATCGGGCTCGCGGCCCACAAAATGACCCATTTTCAAGACTTCTGTTCTATTTATTACAATCGTACGTACCTTCCGATCACCACCACCACAATAAGCACCCAATTTGAGAAGTTCACTAAAATGATAGGGGCATTTCCGTCTTTCTCTAACAATCGCTCTTCCACTCGGTCGCCAAGCCTCATCCTTTCCTCCTTGGTCAGATACGACAAACCTCACAAGATTTTCACATCCTCCATTTCACCGACGAAAATGCCCTTCTTGCGCTTCTTTCCTCCTCCCCCACGTCAGCTTCTTCACGCTCTTTCTTCGTCCGCCTCTCTGAAAATTAGGGTTTCGACATTTCGCCTTCTCCAGTTTCCTTCTTTCCATGGCTTCCGTTCTCGATCTAGCTCCTTCTCTGGGAGGAGTCCGTACTAGACCGCTCTCTTCTTCGTCTTCTTCCCTTTCTCCGTTCCGATGTCCGACGAATTCGGTCGGATTCCGTCGCCGGAGCGCCGGAGGATCGAACGGAGGAGGTTGCAGGGCAATGGTCCAGCAGACGGTGCAGGGAGCTTCCGCGAACTACGCCAAGGAGATGGAGAGGCTTTCGGCTAAGGAGTCGCTTCTTCTCGCCGTGAGTCATTCAAATCATCATCTTCTTCTGCTTCGATTTTTGGATTAAGGTTTTGGTGGAGCTTGATACGTTTTAAGCTGATTTTGTGGAAGTACTCCGCGTTAGCTTAATGTATCTGGTAGTAAAATCTTGATTTTGATGTGAATTAGGGCTCTGGAGATGTAGAATAGCTGGCGTTCTTTCGGATTTGGCAATATTTTAGCTGAAGTTTTCGCGAATGTTTGTGAGGTTTTGGTTGTTGTTACTGCATTATGAACTGAGTTCCTCTGTTTTGATTTTTGCTATTAGGTTCGATGCTGCTTGCTTGTGTTTCTTCTGATGCTGAAGTTCAATTTGGAAATAGCTAGGGTTAGGTTTGGTTGAGCTGTAATAGCTCGAGTTTCTTACATATTCGATTAGGGAATAATCATACAGGTGACAGAAAAGTAGAGTTTTTTAATACATGCAAGTAAGCCCACTTCTTGCCAAGGTTGGGCATTGAAGTGATACTAGCAATTTTTGATAGAGACAGGCACTAGTGTCACTCATATCTGATTGATATTCACTTTTGAATTGAACCTGTTTCTTCAGATAGTGATTTCATTTTTTTCTTTTTGTTTCTGGGGATGGATTTGAACCCCATCCTGATCTGAACAATATTAGGGCCTGTTGTATTTTGTGCAGCCCAGTACCAGAGCTTACGGTTCTGTTGCCTGTAAATAATTTCTTCTCATTTCAATACTGGGCTTGAGGAAATGAAGAAATATCTAATAAATATTGGGGTAATTTATTATGCTTTAAATCACTTTTTTAGTTTTCTGGAAATTGATGTTTTTGGGTCTATTTCTAAATACGTCAGAGAATTTTTCTTTTTAAATTCATTTTCATTCTCAAGTCCAAATGTCTCACATCTCTTTTTTTTTTTTCCTCCCACGTATGATCTTTAAATAACGTGATTTCCAGTTTAACGATTCTGGTGGCTTTGAAGCTTTGGTTAATGGAAGGACGACCGCAATGCATCAGATTGACGTCAATGAAAGAATCACTAGCCTCGAGCGGCTCAATCCTACTCCCCGGCCTACAACGTATACCGCTTTTCAAAGAACTGAGTAGAAATTTTGGAAATTCAGATGTCATGCGTCATTTTATTTAATTGAGGACATGGTTTGCAATTATGTATCCAGGTCACCCTTTTTGGAAGGTCGATGGAACTTCGAGTGGTGTGGTGCTGGTAGCCCAGGATTATTTGCTGCAAGATTTTTGTTTGAGTAAGTGCTATTTTCTAGTTTGCAGTCTCTTCCTTCTTTGTTGTAAACTTGAGTTGTTTTGTGTAACATTGAAATTTTTTTGGCTGTGTTTACCTCCTTTCAGTTTTGGAGCCGAGCATTTTCTTTCCTGATTTTCTGGTTGATCTTATTTTATATTACTGATAAAAAATTGTTTTGGTTTCCACCCTTATCATAATTACTGAAAGTCTGAAAATTAGAGAAGGTTTCTCTCCACTTCCAGTTTCATCACATTGATAGGAGCGCTAACGTAAAACAATATGGAGGGTTTCTTTTTTCTTGCTTCTTGGTTCTGAATTGCTCTGTATTTTGGTCGGATATTTGCATACTTTTGGGGTTTATACTTGGGCATATAGGTCATCAAACAGTATTTTGTCTTATATTGTATAGACATTTTGCAACTTTCTTTATTTTACATTGACACATTTTTTGGTACTGATTTGAAAAATTAGGAGCCAGATGCAGCCTTCTGGGAGCAAGGTGGTTGTTTGATGCATGCATGGAACATTGGAACTCACCAAGTGTCCATGGTCATATAAATTGTGGAAATTGTTACAGTTGGATTAGTATATCATTTTCCAATAAAGGCCCAATTCATATCTCAAACAATGTCCAAGTTACACAAAACTGAGTCCATTCCAGCAACAATTGATGAAATCATGGTCCATTTATCAGAAGATGACGTTGAGTTACAAATTTATGGTTAAATTGTGCAAATTGTTTCAATTGGAGTAGTTTATCATTTTCCAAGAAAGGTGCCCTATTTTAGAAGTCAAACAATGTCTGAGTGACATGAACTGGATGCATTTTGATGGGTTATTCAATTAGCTTTCCAAGGGTCCCAAGTCTATGCCATTCCAACAACAATTGATGAAATCATGGTCCATTTACCATTGGATGAGGTTGAGTTTCAAATTTATGGTTATATTAAGCAGTTTTTTCATTTGCCAGTTATTATGAAAGATATAAAACATCTGAATTTAGGGTCATTGCTTTGGTGCAATGGTAAAAGTCTTAGGTGCCATGCGTGATAACGCAGGTTCGAGACCTGCGAGCAGCCACTTTGTGCAAAATCGCCAAAGGTTGGGTCTGTCTCTAGTCTGGACTCTCACAGGACCCTGCTTCGGCGATACCGCACTGGGTGATGACATTTATAAAACATCTGAATTTGTTACAAATAGAGGTGAGTGGCTTAGATTATATATATTTTTTTGGGGCTGCAGTTTTGTTTGAAACCTAATAATATTCATCTTTCAATATAAATAAATAAATATGCCTATAGGTCCACATACCCAGGCATATGATTAGTCATTTAATAGAAGACTTCTAAACTATGGACTATCTGAAAAAAAAAAAAAAAAGACTTCAAAACTAAAGGAGTTTAGTTGTGAAGCCTCTCCTTTTGGGTGAAATGCTTATATTTCGGTATTGGTGTGAAGCTAATATTTGTTCATCATATTTATTGTGAGATTTGCTTATGATTGGCTTGCTTTCGTATGTTGTTGAAGTTAGATGCATAAATTTCAAATATGCAGCCTTTGTGTGTGAAGCTTGAAGGGAATGTTTGGATTATATAAACCTAATATTTTTTTTTTCTACGAGTGATGATTCAAGTTGAGTTATATATATATTTGTGATTTATGGGCTTGTTTGAATATCTTGACCTAATTCAAATTTATGAACTAATTCCTTTTGACATGAAGTTCAAGAAGCCCAAGTTTCACTAGGTTCAAATCACTAGAGATACGTTCAATTTCTTATGTCCTTGGGCTTGTTGTTCTAATTTTAAAAGATTTTTGAGGATGCTATGGGCTTGTTGATCTACCTTTAAAATATTTTTGACATTGCTACTCCTGTAGTTATAATAGTTTGGATTGGCTCCTACCATTCTAACCGCATGAAAGTCTCCCGTCAAAGAACTTAAGCATCCAAATGAAAATTCAGCTCCAAAAGTCATAAATTCCAGAAATTTACAAGAATTTGAACAAGCAAGAGCCAAAGTAGTCCAAGGAAAGATTGGATTCTCTGCATTGATATCTGACAGTGGCCGTATTTGTGAACCTAATGTCTGACCAATGGATACAATTAGGTTGGCCATATTGGAATTATTATGTTATATGGGGATATTTTTGACTTTTCTTGTGTAATGACTACTATGTAATATTGTTAAGGGTTTATAAAAAGGAGTAGATCTTGTTGATTCACTTGTTCTCTCTCTCTCTCTCTCTCTCTCTCTCTCTCTCTCTCTCTCTCTCTCCATTTTACGCTTAATGTAAAAACCCTAAAACTGGATCATACATATTTTTTTGGTAGGCAGCCACACTGGTTGGCATTGGATGATATCCAATGGGGTGAGCTGAGCTTGAACCCTGGTGGGAGTTCAGTTCCCTACAACCATGCTATGTGTGCTGGGATTAGATCATCCATATGTGTGCTGAATGTCTCATTTACTAGCGCTAGTGCTGACAGTAGCAGCCCTACAACTTATGTCAACAGGTCATATGGCCAACTGCTGTAGTACGAATCAAGGTCAATGTGATCTAATTTGTCCTCATTTATGAAAGTTTTACATAATGTTTATTGAGTCTTTTGAAGTCATTTAATTGAGGATTTTCAGCTTTTACTAATATATTCATCAGAAAATCCGGTTTGAGTTTTGGCTTCCTTGTCCATCTATTTGGGTTGAAGGGATATATCGGGTGGTCAAAAGGTGTAATTGATATATATATATATATATATCCTCCAAAAGTGTACATGGAAGAATGTAAGGTTTTCTTTGCGTGAGGTTGTTACCCTGTATTTCCAAAAGTGTGTGTGGTAGAATGGAAGGTTTTCTTTGCATACAGTTGTTACACTATATTTACTTTGACATGAGTCGGACACTTGGACCCAATTAGGTAAGATCTGATTGATGACAAGATTTCTCCTAAGCAGGTTGGATCCATAATAACTCATGCCACAGTCAGGTCTCTTTACTACCTTATGTTCTACTTTCAGGCAATGCTGTGTTATTACTCAAACTTGTCTTTATTTGAATTATTGAAGAATCTGTGTAACAGCTTGTCAAATATCAACTTGGTTGGAGTTGGAGAAGGTCCTTTGATTGAATTGGTGCAACTTTGGCTTTCTTGGCAGGCGTTTCCCATCAACTATAGCAAATTTGTTAGGAATGGATGTACTTGTCAAGGAGGGATATGCAAAAGCTACAGCAAATCTTAAGATTTTCAACTCGGTAATGCAAATAGGATAACCTAACTCAAGAAATGGAAACATTTTTAACTTGTATTTTTTTGGCATCTTTTTTTTTTTTTAATACTCATTCGTTTGACTTAGCAAATTGCAATATCGTTGTCTTTAGATTGTAATGCATAAAGTGGTAATACTTGTGCAATATCTGTGCTAGCTTGTCTCGTGCCACTTAAATGCCATGCACTGGGAGTGGAATATTTGCTGCCATAGCCTATAGACATTTGTAAGATGTTGGTTAGATTAGAACTTCTTAAACCAATACTTTATGTTGCCACAACATAGGTAAGGTAGGAACATGCCATGGATATAAGTAGGACAGACTACAGAGATTTTACACACTCATAAAAATGAAGGACTACAATACGATATGTATAGGATGTCAAATGTTTTGGTATCTAGGTATGATGGACGCCACTTTTGGTTCTTATTATAACATCTTATGTTGACTTGCATGTTTATTAACTTTTCCCCTGATAATAGATAAATTTTATTAGGATAAATAGAGAGGTACAAAGACAAAATATACGAATTGCAACTTCAATGGGGATGTGCAAAGAGATGTAACTCTAGAGTCTTAATATATATCACAAAGAGATTCCTTTCGATACTTTGGCTCTATAATTAGTTAGGCCTGTTTGGATGCACAAGAAAATGCAAGAGAGTAATATTTTATGGAACATAATCCTTCATTTTCTTGTGTTTGGTAACCCAAGAAAAATATGAAGTAAAGATCATTTTCTTTCAAAAAGCTTAATATTTTCTCCTACAGCTCTCCCCGAACCTGTAGAAAACTTTTAACAATATAAAAATCTTTCAAAATGAGGTTTACAAAGTGGTAAGTAGAGAACTTCACCAAATCTATCATGATGTACTTGTTTACATGTATGGGAAAGTAAAGTAAAGGTAAGTATTACAGCATGGTAAAGATGAGTTAAAGTAAAGGCGCAGTAAAGAATATGGTGAAATAAAATGGGAGAGTGGTAAAGTAGTTTTTTTGTTTGACTTTACTTTATCACACTTTACCGCAGTTTATATGGTAAAGAAAAAGTAACTTGTGATAAAGTTAATAGTTAAAAAGCGCCTGCTAGACTTTACTTTACCACACTACCTTTTCATCTAAATATGGTGAAGGGATTATATGTCATATCTAGGTCAAGGCATGTTTGTTTATATGTATGGTAAAGTAAAAGAAATGTTGCTGCCACATCATGGTAAAAGATGAGGTAAAGGTAAGATGAAGTATGTGTTGAAGTAAAGTAGGAGAGAGAGAGTTGTAAAGTAGTTGCCCTTTGTATTGATTTTACTTTACTATACTTTAACATAGTTTTATGTAATAAAGAAAAGTGGCTTATGGTAAAAAAAATTGGTAGTTGAACTTTACTTTACCACAATTATTTTTCATCCAAAATTAAATATAAATCAAGTATTTAATAAAAAAGTCACTCTAATAATGAACTTTACTACAATCATTAATATTAACTTCTTGTTATTTTGGTTTTCTTAATATATATTAAAATCATAGTACCTTCCAAACAACTAAATTAAAAATCTGTAATATTCTTAAAAAATTACCAAACAACCAAAATATTACAACATTTTAACATTACACTATTCTATTATGTAAAGGTTTATTCTTGTAATATTTAATCTGTAAATATTGTATTCTGTAAACATTGAAACGGGCCCTTAGGATGGAGAGATTGTCGAAGAAGTTGAACATAGGATAAGAATTGGATGGGTTAAGTGAAGACTAGCTTCTGGAATGCTTTGTATTGGCACGTACCAACAAGGCAACAATTAGACTGGCTATGGACCTATGGAGCAAAACGTTGGCCAATCAGAAACCAACACATATAGAAAACGAGTGTAGTAGAGATGAGAATGTTGAGATGGATATGTGGTAAAACTAGGAAAGATAGAATAAGAAATGAGCAATCCGGGAGCATTTAGGGGAGCATCAATAGGTTATAAATTAGGAGTCTCGTTTGAGATGGTTTGGACATATTCAATGTAGGTCAACAAAGATGCCGGTGAGGAAATGTTTTTTCTATGCAGGTTGAAGGACAAGGGGTGGGCTAAAGAGGACATGGATGGAATTAGTAAGGATAGATCTAAAGAAGCATAACCTATCCGAGGATTTGGTCTAGTCTAAGATAAACAAAGTTCATGTAGTTGACCTACATAGTTGGAAGTTGGAACAAGGCTTTGGTGATGATAAGAAAGGTACCCACTACGAAATAAAGGGGAAGTCAAAGAGTCAAACGTCATAGGTATAAGAGCATTCTACCATACGCTAAACATGAAAACTGCAATAAAGACTATTTTAAAGCTATAGTCCTATCCAACCCTTTGCTTTACCCGAAGAATTTGCCAATCTCCCCACATACTGAAAACTCACTTGGACAGAACAAGACATCTTAATATCTTGGAAATGAAAGTAGAATCTCCATTTGTGGTTCTCTTTAGATATCATCCAACAAGTAGCATTGGATGAGTCACATTCAACAATTTACCTGTCGAGTAAACTGCATGAATGTAAGAGAGCTTCCAAAGTAGCTCACATCTCCTCATTTGAATCTTTAACTCCCACATGTTTAGAGAACATAAACATCACCTCCCATTTATCATTTCGGAGAACACCACTAATACTTGCCAGACCTAGGTTGCCTCTAGCTGTTCCAACTCCCATCCACATTAAATTTCAGATAACCTTTTGGAGGAGGAGACTAGTGATTCAATTTCACCAATTTAGAAGACCCCGACTCCATGCATGTTTCGTAATATTGCAGAATTCTCTTACTTTGAATTCTTAAATTCTTTCCTTGAGATGACCCACTTTGCCGTCCTTAGAACAGCTAGATGAAAATAGCATTCAAAGATGATGAAGTACCTCAAAAAGTTCCTTCGCCCTCTCCTTCCATATAGACCAGAGGATAGCAAATGTAGTATTTGGAAACACTAAACTGCATCCACTAAGAGGGGCCAATGTCCAAGCCTCTATCAAATCGCCTAAATAATCTGGAGTGCTCCTAGGCACCCGCACCTGCTAAGAAGATTACCTCATAGATGTGATGTATCATATGAAAAAAACAATTGATTGACTGTCTCCCTATCCTTCATACACAAAGAACAAAAATTGGAGATATACTCTGAAATGTTGTCCTTCTGAGATAATCCACTATGGAGAACTTGTTGGCTACCGCCAACCAACAGAAGGCCTTGTCCCTAGGACCCATCCAGATCTGCACACTAGGGGAATGCTCCAATGAAGATGTCTCTAAAGCCAAAAAGACTTTGTAGTGAACTTTCACGAGGGATTTGGCTTCTAAATATGAATATCCTTATCTATTTACCACTGGATGTTTAGTAGCCACTGAGCAGATGCACTACAGTTTTTAAAGGTGCTTCAAGGTCTATGGAAGAGACCCTTCAAGTTTTGCATGTAAGGTCAGCGAAGTGGGTCATCTACAGAAAGGAATTTAAAGATTTTAAGTTTGATAATGCTCTGCTTAACTGGGATGCATGCATGAGGTCTGGGCTTTCCAAGGGAAAGAGTTTAGTTTCTTGATCTCCTCCTCCATATGGATCCTAAAATTTAAAGTGAACTGGGGATCGTAGTCCGTAGAGAAGCCAGGACCTGCAGGTATTAGCGGTGTCCTTCCCAGTGATAAAGGGGAGATGTTATTTATATTTTCGAAATATGCGGGTGCTAAAGATTCTTAACAGAGTGGAGGTGCCTGCAATCTTAGAAGCCATGTGCATTTTTTCTTATGGTTTCTCAGGTAGTTTGATTATCGAGAGTGGTTTTTTCCAATGCCATTTACTGGTTAAAATCTGCAAATAGTCACTCTTGGAAACTCTTCTATTATTTTCCACAAGATCAAAGCGTTCAAGCGGGTTGTCAACATATGGGAAGGACATCATGATCAAGTGGGTTGGTGGATGTTTTGGCCAAGCAAAGATTGAGAGGGTCATTCCTTTTAGTGCTGTGGTTGGTAACATTGTTATACCTTTGCTTTTCGCTTGGTTGTTGGCTTGTCTGTATTGTGCCCTCCCTGCAATACTTTTAATCTAATAAAATTTCTTACCAAAAAACAGAAAACGAGAAACGAAGTGTTGATCAATTTTGATATAATGTATGTTACTAGCTGTTAAATTTGGGTCACATAAATGCATTAGTTTAGCTACCGTATTAGTGGAAGGTATTTATGTAGAAAATAATTAACCCATTGTAGGATGAACCAAAGCGCTACTTCTCATGCAGCCTTTGAATGACTAGTGTCTCTTGTATGTTGAACTTTGAAACATAGAGAATCATTTCCTTCTTTTTTTTTTTTTATGTTTGCAATAGATCACGTGAAGTTTAGTTTCTCATGTCTATACCTCCAATTTCCAAACATGTAATCATATGATACAACTATCGTGTGCTGATATTGAGATAAATATTTAAATCTTTGTCTAAGGCAGTTCTACTTCATTGCATTCTATGTAGTGTGAAATATGTAATGAACTCTCTCTCTCTCTCTGAACTCTCTCTCTCTCTCTCTCTCTCTCTCTCTCTCTCTGTAGTCTCAATTCTTCGCCTTTTCATTCATCTGTTTGCAACTTTATTTTCACTATACCTGCTTTTGCTTTAATGTGTGAAGTGTTCTTAACATCTGTTCTTTTGATGTGTAGATTGAAAGCAAGTTCATTCTGACTACCAAGTTGTCTGTAGAGGGACCTCTTCGAATGAAAGAAGAATACGTTGAAGGTGTTTTAGAAACACCTACTATTAGTGAAGCAGCAGTACCTGAACAGCTGAAGGGTGCACTTGGACAAGCAGCTAACTCGCTACAACAACTTCCTCCTCTTATAAAGGATGCAGTAGGGAATGGACTGAAGATTCCACTTAGTAAGCAATTTGATGCATTGCAATTTTGAAATTTTAGTCATATCCTGATTCAGAACACATGCTTTTAAATCTCAGGAGAAAGTAATTGATGTCAGCTGCTTATTGATTTAGATGCTACAAATGCTTACTTGTCATGCTCATCTACTGAATACCCCCATAGATTAATAGTGTTTTCTTTACTTCTTAAGACCTGGTACTGTTGCAATTTCCAGGATAGGAAAACATGAAAAAGAGGAACGGGGAAATTTAATTAGAGTGGTTGTTTATCTCCACATGCATGCTGCTTGACTAAGTTCTGCTGGTATTGATATAGAGCATTCAATAGGACTCACCTTTTCTTTTATTTCCTTTCTGTGGATTAATAAGGAATATCTTATTTTGTACACTGAAAGTCAAAGGGTATGGAGCACCCAACAGTAGTGGATCCATTAAAGAACCAAAGATTGTGACATACTCAAATTATGGGTTAATCGGTTGTAGTATTTGCTTTTGTACGAATAAAAGAGTCAGGAATGAGCCCTGTTCATGAAGATTATGCAACTCATTTTAGCTTAATAAAATGAAAGTTTTGGACAGTGCCAGAGGCATTAAGGACTATGACAGACAGGTCTGCAGGGCAGAGAATATTGTAGATGGTGGCTCTTTGAATGCAAAAAAATTGGCAGAAAGGAAAGAGTCAGTTCCTTGAAGGTTACCTTTTATAGAGGGAGAGATATGGGACCTTAACTGTCTCAACCTTTTTTTTCTTTTTTCTTTTTTGGAATTGTACCTTAGCTGTCTCATGTCTGTGCACATTTTTTATTTTTTATTTTTGAATGGTATTCATGGACATTTTTTGGAGTGCAGATGATATGGCAAATGGTATGGCTAAACATGTGGTACATGGAGAAGATAGGTTCATAGGTTAAGCAGTTTAATTTTTAGATTTGTGATTTTGTGAAGTGATATTGGCGCCACAAAAGTGGCGGCTCTTTGAATGCAAAAAATTGGGCGAAAAGTAAAGGGTCAGTTCCTTGGAGGTTACCTTTTATAGAGGGAGAGAGATGGGACCTTAGCGGTCTCAAACTTTTTTTTTTTCTTTTTTTTCTTTTTCTTCTTTTTTTAAATGTCTCTGTCATCGGCGCACATTTTTTATTTTTTTATTTTTGAATGGTATTTGCGCACATGTTATAGAGCGCATATGATATGGAAAATGGTTTAGCTAAACATGGAGTACATGGAGAAGATAGGTTAATAGGCTAAGCAGTTTCGTTTTGGGATTTATGAGTTTGTGAAGTGATAATGCCCCACCCTCACTTTTGTGGGATGTTTTGTATTTGCAACACTATGTACCCCTTCTTATAAATGTATAGCTACCATACTTTGTGCATTTATTCCTTTTGAATGAATTTACGTTACCACATCATCAACATCATCGTCGTCGTCAAAGCCTTGTTCCAACTATGTTGGGGTTAGCTATATGAATTTTGTTTCTCCATTCCAGTCTATCCCGGTTCAAATCTTCAAATAGGTCACACTTGGATTTATACTTACTACTTCCATCCATGTCCTCTTCGTCCTACTCCTTTTCCTTGAGAGACCATCAACCTGCATAGAAAAACTTTTCCTCATTGGTGCCATTGCTGAGTTGCGTTGGATATGTCCAAACCATCTAAAAAAGTCTCTCTTAATTTATTATCTATTAATGCTACGCATAAATGCTCCCGAATGCACTCATTTTTTTATGCCATCTTCCCTAGTTTTACCACATATTCCTCTCAACCTTTTCATTTTTGCTACACATATTTTGCATGTATTGTTTCTTGATTGGTCAATATTCTGCTCCACAGGTTATAGCTGACCTAATTGCTACTTTGTAAATTTTTTTCTTCAATCTTGTTGGTATGTGTGATCACAGAGCACTCTAGAAGAAAGTCTCCACTTTAACCATCTAGCTCTTAACATTCTCCTTAATCTCTCATCCTTAGTAATTATAGAGTTAAAGGTATTAGAATGAATCTGTTTGTGTTAACTCTTGAGCTTCAATTCTCGCATGAGTTACATTATTTTGCAAATCCCCACTAAAGTTGCAATTTATATATTACAAAATTTGCATTTATTCCATCTCTCGGTTTATCCAACAATACTATATCATCAGCAAACAACATAAACCAAGGTATCTCCTTTTGAATATGTGCAGTTAACTTGTCCATAATTAGTGCAAAAAGACAAGGGCTCAAACAGACCTTTGATGCAAACCTATGATTATTAGAAACTTACCTGTTCTTACATTAGTTAGTGTTCTCTAATACATGTCTTTAATGATGTCAATATAACTTCATGGGATACTCCTTTTATGAAAAATCTACAAACTCAAATCTCTAGGTACCCTATTGTAGGCTTTCTCTTGATTGATGAAGACCATATGAAATATATTTCTTCTTCTTTCGGTATTTTTTCATTAATTGTTTAAGTGAGAAGATAGCTTCTATAGTTGACCTTTTTGGTATGAAGGCAATTGATGTTTAAATATCTTGGTCTTTGTTTAAGTCTTTGCTCCATTGCTCTCTCCCATAGTTTCATAGCGTGACTCTTAAGCTTAATCCTATGATAATTGGTAGAACTTTGTATATCTCTTTTGTTCTTGCATATAGGTGCTACGGCACTTCTTCTCTATTCATCTGATATTTTCTTTTTCCTTGATATTGTATTAATGATCCCAGTTAACCAAATCCATCCAATTTCTCAGAAGTATTTTTAACTATCAAAATGCCATCTGGCCTCGTAGCCTCTCCTCTCTTTATGCTTGCCAATACTTCTTAACTTCCGCTACCCTAATTTTGCGGAGTTATATACTTCATTAGTAGGATCATAAGTAGTTCCTAACGTCTCATAGAATCTTCATTTAAAAGTTTGTTAAAATTCTCTCTCCATCTTTCTTGAATATTATTGTCTTCACTAAATATATTTTGGTTGTTGCTCTTTATGCATCTGATATGATCTAAGTCCCTATTTCTTGTTAAAAAAAAGAAAATGTCCCTACTTTTCTTTTAGCTGATTCTTAGAAGTTTGAAAATATCTCCTCCTGTTCCCAACTTATTATATAGGTCATGTGCTTTGGACTTTTCATCACTTGCTATTTCTAATTTACATTACTTAATAATAATAATATCAAAATCTACTAGACGTTGCAATTTTTTTTATTTGAGTTGCAAGATTTGAATTGTGTACCCTTGATCTATCAACACTGTTCAATGTCTATTTCAATATCATGCTGCCTCTGGTGCTGCTTACATTTCTAGCACAATCACAAATCAGCACTAAATTCTGGTTGTTTATTTTGCAGGTGGGACATTCCAAAGGCTTTTTATGATTTCTTATCTTGATGAAGAAATACTAGTGAGTTCTTCATTTGGCTTGATATTACAATCTTACAACTTGAGATTTGCCAGGCAAAGACATGTTTTTGAAAATTCAAATCTTCAGATGAAATTGAATTACCGTGTCTGTTGTCTGAATTTACCTTTGAGCGCTGAATTTTGGCAATTCCACTGCATCCTCTTGAATTAAATATTGCTATTGTTTTACCTAACACACATAAGTTGACTCAGCCCCTTTTAAGTTTTCACTCCCTCATTCTCCTCTGTCTGAGATTCTTGAGTGCTATGGGGAAAAGGGCATGTATGACGCTTTTGGGGTTTTTCTTGCACTGATTTTGGGAAATCAAATCCACGTTTTCTAGCAGGTTTAAGCATTCACGGATCAGGGACAGTGTTCATCTAGTTGGATTAAAATAAAATGCAACCACCTGCTGTTACTAAAATTCATTCTAAATAATTAAAACACATGGTTTACATGTGCCTGACTAAAAAGAAGACCTTATTTTTCTATTGCTATAGGGAAAAGGGCATGAATGCTTGAACCTACTAGAATTTTTTTATTTATTTCCCAAATGGCTTACATGTGCCTGACTAAAAATAAGACCTTATTTTTCTATTACAATGGGGAAAAGGGCATGTATGGGGCTTTTAAGGGTTCCCTTGCACAGATTTTTGGGAAATCAAAACCAAATTTTCTAGTAGATTTAAGCATTAATGGATCGGGGACAATGTTCATCTAGCTGGATTAAAAATCAATTGCGACCACCCGCTGTTACTAAAAACTCAATTCTAAATAATTAAAACACGCGGCTTACATAAGCTTGGCTAAAAATAAGACATTATTTTTCTATTGCTCGGTGCATATTTGGCATCTCTATTTCCAACTTCTTGTCTAACTGTCTAAAGTGGGTTGAGGTTTGGAAAGTAAGAACGTTTGGTGCATGATTCTACCCTCTACCTGCTTTAGATAAGTAGACAAAGCCTCTTAAAATGAGAAGCCTCAATTCTGGGCTTCTGAAAATAAGAGCCCCAGGGTCTCAAAAAGTAGTGGCGGATTTTTTTTCTTTTTTCTTTTAAAGACAAAACACGTATTCTGATTGTAGCCTCTTTTTTTTTATTGCTATTTTTTTATGCCTTTATTTTGGATGGCTCTGTCAGAATAAGAGTAGACATACCAAATAAAGCCTGTGTTTTATTATTATTGTTTTTCTCGATATTTTAGTTTTTGTGGGGCTCTAAGGTTTGACTCAGTCAGATTCAGCAAAGTCCCATGTGATTTGGCCAGGTCCACTCAAGTTGAGGGTGAGTGAGTCACTCTGAGTTTTAGAACCTTGCTTCCATCTGTTTTGATGATTGGAGGAATCCATCAATTTATATAGCTTGTGGTCATATCTATGCTTATTAGATAGTCTCGCATTTCATAAATTGATTTACATTTTCTTTTTACTGTTGCCTTTGTTCTTTGGTGACCTCGAGGTCACGAGTTCGAGGCGCGGAAACAGCCTCTTTGCAAAAATGCAAAGGTAAGGCTGCGTACACATGCGCCCACCCTCCCCCTACTCCCGCTTAGCCGGGGAGCACTTTGTGCACCGGGTGAGCCCTTTGTTGCCTTTGTTCCTGTGAAAAAAGTAGTACTCACAAAATGGACCTTGGATGCCATAAGGCTTTTGATGATGATGATGATCCATTGTTGTTGTGCCTGCTCTTTACTAGGACTCAGTTTTGGGAATTCGTAGAGCTGAGAATGAATTTTCGGTGTGTTTGCTTACAGATAATAAGGGATACAGCTGGAGTACCAGATGTTCTGACGAAGTTGGAAGGGTCTGTAACACCCGTTGATGCTGAACCAATTACAACAGAGTATGAAAGCTGAGTACTTTAACTCCTTTGGTTCGACAGTGAATTCTTAGAAATTAATTAATGCAATTTTCAATTCAGAGCATGAGATCGAAGTATGAACCAGTTGCCTTGATTGGGCAGTTGATCTGAGATAAACACAGTTTTCAATTCATTTGGATGTGAAATTCATGTCTCAAAAAAATATAAGTTGTTAGTCTCTGAATCTCTTCGAATGTTGACTTTATAGGGCGGGAATCGAGTGCAGCGTCGCACACTATATTACAGTGTAGATACAGGTTCTGTTCAATAACAGTAGTTCACGTCTTTTGGAACTTTAAATACATTCATACCTCTTGACTAGGGCTGTCAAAGGGCTGGGACCGGGGTAAGCCCTTACCCTATCCTGCTTAAGTCTGAGTGAAAGCCCTTGGCATCCTAGGTGGGCCTACATTTTTAGTCCCTTATGCTACCCTCAAAGTTAGGGTGGAAAGAAAATGAAGTTCGCTTTCTACTTCTATTTTTATTTTTTTATAACAAGTTTCAAAGTCACATAATGTCTACTTCTCAAGGTAAATGAGAGGATTTCGTTACTCTCTATTTAAAACAGTGAACTCGAAAGCATTAGACTTGTCATGCTAATGTAAAGTAGGCCCACAACTTTATAATATAGTAGCGAAGATTGGGAGCATTATTACAAATATGTAAACATCCAAATGAACTGAACTACAATCATCAGTAATCACTAATCTGCAACCTGATTTAAAACACTGGAATTATAAAAAAAGATAAGACAGATTAATGAAAAATAGAAGTTAAAGATAATCGAATAGTTTTTTTTTTTTTTTGTAAAGGAATTATAAGTATTTGAAAACTCCAATTGAGATCTCATGATAACTTTAATTTCTGTAACTGCAATTGAGATCAGTTTGACGAAAACCAGCTATAATTGAGATCTCATGATAACTTCAATGTATGTTGACAATCATACAGATATTTCAAAATTTAAAGTCACATCATTAGCTGTTTTTTTTTTTTTTCTTCTAAATATGTCCCATGAAAACATTTGAGTAACTTCTCCGAAAGGTTACCTGCCCGATTGTTCGCATTATTTATTGTTCAGCGTGGTTTCGATTAGGATTTTGAAGATGGACGTTATGACTAAGCTGCGAAGGGAGCCACCATGGATGGATAATGGATTACCCTATTCTGCCACAGATGATCTTAACCACTCAACAAGTGGGCTCAAACGCAAATCATTTGTCCTTTTTGTTGCCTCAATCTACCCAATATGTACAAGCCACACGTTTTTGTACCTTAGGAATAGGTATGCTTGCAGGGACAGGTATTTCACCGATATCGTTTAAGTTTTCTTGATTATAGATTTCAGGGAGCTGAGAATGGCTCCTTACCTGAGTGGTAAGGAGTGATAGTTCTCACCTGGTTGTCCGGGGTTCGAACTCGGGTATGCCACTCTTTCCGTATGTGCGGACTTCTCTTCCCAATTGTCTGGGTTTTCTTTACCTTTCTCAATGGTGTTTGGTGCGGCGAGAAATTGAGAGGAAATCACGTTGTTATGCGGCATTTCTGTGAGAGAGAGGATTTGGACTTTCTATCTACGCTGGTAGAAAATCGGTGCCCTGCAAAGTTTTTTACGGAGACTCGAATCATTATTTCAACCACTTGATCAACAGTAAAAAAGTTTTCACCGTCCAAACACAAGTGCACAATTAATCCAACGGTCTAATTCATTTGGATAGGTGCCAACTGTCAAACCAGGGACCGATGACTATCGTGGGGTCGTTGTTTTATCGTCCACACGAATGGATTGCCAAGTTGGCTTCACTAAGTACTTAGGCACACGGTGCGACGCTTATTGCAAGCACCAATCTTCACTTGACGTTTTTCCACATTTTATATATTATGTATTATTTATATATATAAATGGACAACAGGCTAGGTCGAGTCAGGTCGGCTTGGGTCAAGCCCTAGCTTTGTCCAAAAGGTTGCCGGCCTTTTAAAAATTGGGCCCTACCCCACCCTCGAGCTCTAGAAGAATAATAAAAGCCTTCGCTTTGTGGGTCGGGCTCCCTCGTCAGAGATTCGGATAAACTGCCTAGCATTGGATTGACAACTCTATTGGTCAAATATTACTTCATTTGGAGGTTGGACCCGCTAGTTGATTTAGTTTTTTAATTATTTATCTAATGATACATTTAATTGTGAAAACTAATAAAGTAAAAATGGAGTGATTTTAGATGTGTGTCCACCTTAGGGGAAAAAGGGCAATCATTGTGCCTTCCAATTTTCAAAATAACATGTTTTTTTTTTTTTGGCAAAATTCAAAAGAACATGTTTCTATATCATATTGCACACATACAAATTCAGTGTAGATATATTCTCTTTGGTCCAAACTCCAATCAATGCACATGCCTATTGGGCCACTTTTTCAACGTATCATGGTCCTCAACAACAAGAATGTAATTTTAGGAAATTATATCATGAAAGATAAAACTATTTTATATTCAATAAAATGATCTTATATACAAGTTAATGTTCCCACTTACTATGGTCAATTCAGTTTCTCAATTTTCTATTGCATGGTTTTAGAGCTTCGCTGAAAAGAAAAGGCAAAAACAAACTGATAAAATTTGGCTGTTATTTTTTCCTAATCTTCAAGGCATACGACATGGAAACTTGCTCTTTAGAAAATTGGATGGCACAGTGATGCCCCCTTTTTTCATTCCCACTTTATTAGCATTCAATTCACAGTTAGATGCACTAATATAAAAATAGCTAAATGATAAAATATGATGGCGAGTCACACTTCCGAATGGGTGATATTTGTCCAATAATAATGAACAAATTTGATTTCTAAAAGGTGGGCCTCACCCATATGCATATAGTATGATGCAGCGCCGTTGCATTGTAGCTTTTTCCCTGTTTAGCACTTATTGTATCATTGATTTAAAGGCCTTAAAATAATGCACACTAAATGTAAGCTGATTGGATTGGTTTCCCTTTATAAAAAGTCCACATTATACGGGATATATGTACCTAGCGTAGTTCGAAAATTCTTTGAGTTGATTTTTGATTCTCCCGAATCATCTCGTTTTAACAAATGATAGAGTAAAAAATAGGGGAATCTGGCCGAGTTATCTTATTTTAATAAGTTATTTGTATTCCGAACAATTTAATGGGGATATATCTAACTTAAAACAATTAAAGTTTTTTTTATAAGTAATTATGCATGAGGTTTGGAATTAGCAATTTTCGAAATGTAATTCGAAATTTAAATTTGATCGTTTACATTTGATATTTCGACTAACAAATTATGTAATATGCAATATTTTTTCTTTTACTTTCCCTATTGTAGTACTTCTTTTGAACCGATATTTATACTGAATACATGTAAATAAATGTATTTTTATATTTTATAAATAATAGATTCATTTTAAACATTTAAAAAAAAAACACGACTCTCCCGAGTCTTTGCGTTGACTCTATCTGAGTTATTTTTATTTATTATTTATTATTTTGCATTGGATGATTCGAGTTTGAATCACGAATTTTCCAACCTTGGTGAGTAGATCTGTGACAATCAATGGGAGGCAAAATGCCAGAATTTTTTTTTTTTTGTTGTTGATAGGTAGGCTCCCATTATGTGTGTACGAGAGGGAGGTAAAAATCCCACCAAAAACCTGACTCTTATTAGACAGGTAGTCAGGATGGTCCTTGACGTTAGTTGTCCAGATATGATCCCCATTTTTATTTATTTATTTATTATTATTGAGTTAATAAAATATTTTGAGTTCTAATGAATGGTCTAACATTAATTTAAAAAAACCTGACTTAATCTCATGTAAAAGACAAACATGCTGTTTCTTCTGATCAAGCTCTAGCCCAACCTGCTTACCATTGGAAGAGATACTGAGGGCTTGCCTCATTAAGCCAGCCCCAAGAGATAAAAGTGAGGCATTGGGGGCGGCTGTCTGTGCCTGTCATAGCAATAAATGTGATTGTGAGGTTGGGCCTGGCTGTATGGTAGGAGGGGGAAAAACATTTATGTGGCTAAAAGGCTAATTCATCTCCATTCCATTTTAAATCAAAACTAGGTATTTTATATTTCTATTGGCCACCGAAAATACAAACCATGATTACTACAAGTCAGAACAATCAAAACCCAAATCTTATATATTATTTTATATTTCTATTGGCCACCGAAAATACAAACCATGATTACTACAAGTCAGAACAATCAAAACCCAAATCTTATATATATATATAGAGGAAGAGAAAAAATTAAGACAGAAAATAATCATCAATTTAGGAACTATAATTTGCAAAGTCTGGATTTGTAAAGGTAGCAGTACTAGTAAGTAGGTCATACTTACATCTAGAGATCAGAAGGTAACAACAGAATCTAACTTTCCTACTATCTCAGCTACTTTCTCCGAAGGCATCCTTGCATGAAGAATTCAATGGAACTAGAGGGAAGTCATCAATAAGCTCTCGTATGAGAGCATCCAAATCTCCAAACGGCTTCATATTCTCCTCTCCCCTCATCTCCTCCTCTTCTTCTTCTTCTTCTTCTTTCATTTTATCTCTGGATCCTGAATTACACGATTCAGTTGTCTCCTCTGCTTTATAGTTATTGCTTTCCAATGCCTCGATTTTCTTCTTTGGCTCCTCCTCACCTTTCATTCCCGTGAGTCTCTGCACCAGTTGCCGAAAATTTGAAGCATCGGTCTTTATGATCTCCGGAGCTAATACGTGGATGATGCGTATCTTAGGCTTGATATTTGATATTACATGCGATTCATTTCGCATGTTGAGAGAACTGGTAGAGAAGAAGGAGGGCTGGGACGTGTGCGGTTTCATGTCTCCCTTCATGGGTAGGATTCGAATTGCAGATATATGAGATCGAGACTCTGAGAGGTGGGAGAAGCTTCAATATGGCTTTAAGGTGGACTTTTGTAATGGGCAGACGAAAAGATATATACAAACTTCAGTTAGAAAGAAACAAATACAAACAGTCGCTTGGATGAGAAGAAAATTACAAGTGCGGAGTCAGTAGCAAGTGGAGAAATCTGGACAAATTCAGAGATAAGAAGAGAGTCTATATGCAAACAAAAGGCGGCTAATTAATTATAATTAAAATGTTTAAATGTCACTTGTGATGTTGAAATTCATTTACACTTTTGCACAAAAAAGGGTATCCATCACTTTTACAGAAAATTCGTTAGTTAAAAATGGATTACATGATCTATTCTGAGAGAAATAAAAAATCAAGAAAAGCAGGTGTTCTTTTTAGATAAAAATTGTTCCTCTCTACTTTTATCTTTGTCTGGAGCTAGCTAGCGAAAACCCATGGTGAAGACAGTTTTTCAATGCTTCAAGTGAAAAAAAAAAAAATGTGCCTTTTAATGTCTCTTCATGTGGTACAATTCCTTTTACTTTTATCAACAGGGGAAGAAATTAAAATTCACCAAATGATTGCTACTTTTTTTTTTTTTCTTTTTTTTTTTTTTTGAGAAAAATTGTTAATAGGAATGACAGTGAGTTTTCTCTGCTACTAGAAAATTGCTTTCACATCCTCAAGTTGAATTGGACCCTTCAAGTTCAGGGTACCCAAGAGAAGCCTCTCTTTAGTCTTTACAACTTGTTCTTGGGTCTACGAGGGTAGTTGCCATTGTCAACTTGACTTTCATAAGAGAGAGAGAGAGCCCTAGCCAACGTTTTTGAAGAAAAAAATGGTTCACCACATGAGGGGAAAAAAAGCCCTGAGATTTTGTCTTTTCTCAAGATATATATATATATATATATTAGTATTAGTTCTAACTTAAGCCATTCCTCCAATTTTGGTAGTAATTCTCCATTTTTCCTTACTAGCTCATCTGTGTAGGTAGACGTGATTGTATATATTAATAATAAATGGTTTTTGTCTTCCAGCTAAGACGTTTCCTCCTTAACTGCCACACCTTGAAGAGAAGGTTCTTAACTCTTTAAGCAAACTACAAGCTATCAACTTTCTATGTGCATGCATCTTTCCTTATTTACTCTTGGTTTGTCTTTTAATTAAGAGCTAAGCCTCATTTCTAAAGTGGGCCCGTTAGAACTCCACGCATTTGGGACAGGTATGATTGGAAGTAGAAGACATGTTGGAGAGAGTAGGTGGAGAGAAATCTCATCCTAAAACAATTTTATTTTATTTTTTTTTACTTTTTTTTTTAAAGGTAAGCACTCATGCACGCACCAACTTACACACACTCAACGCCTTCATCACCATCAACACTACAATAAAGGATTGATCTATAGTTATTTTCATGGGAGGTGCCTCGCTAACAAAGCTATCAATCTATTATTCTTAAATTATAAACTGCTGATATCATCATTCGGTATTTCCAGCTTGATTTTAAATAGACATTTGCATTATATATGATCAAAATAACCATTTTTTTCTCTAAAACTTATTATTGAAGGGTTAATTTGTGGCCTTGTTTATCTCTAGCTAATTTGAATTGGGTATAATAAGTCTTAAAAGTTAGAAAACGAAAAAGTCAACCCTCGTGTTTGAAAACAGGTAAGGGGCCTGTCAGTCGTTGTTACTTGTTGGGGTATGTAAAGACAATATATCAAACTGAACTGATGAAGCAACCAAACTTTCCCCTTAATTCTTAAGAGAAGTGATCACGGCATTATCTGGGGTCCACATAATTAATTGGTGCGGAGTTCATTATTGTTGTGATGTATTCGCATCACATCATACCCCGTTAAATCGTCTCAAATTTCATTTTAATTGGAGTAAAATGTAATTTTAAAGAATTTAAATACAATTAATTTAAATGAATAAATCATTCCAATTGAGATGAGATTTGGGACATATTTGTATTTGGCATTCAAATCTTTTAGGAACTCCTTATTGGTTTCCACGAAGTATGAAAAATCAATGTTTGAAAATTATAAACCTCCAAGGATTTAGGCCATTGGGAATCCTCATTTTTAAGGATTTTCAAGTCTGATAATCCCCATAGAATTTGGAAGTCCTCGGTTTTTTTATGGATTTATGCATCAATGTGCATCAATGCCAATTTTTTTTAGCTATACACATTGATACGCACCGATATCAATATAAAATCCAAAATCCTCATTAATAAATCTTTGTTCCAAGGGCAGTGAGAACACCTCATATTTATGAATTCCTCATGAATTTCTCACATGTTACCAAATCATGACATCCTAGGAAATCAATCTAAATTAAAGATACAGGCTTAGTGGGTCTTTGCACAAGTTCATTTCTCTTCTTTTCGATCTACGTGTAATCCATTGTTGAAAAACTATAAGAAACTTGCCTCAACTAGGGTAAATTGATTAGAATCAATTAGGTTTTCATTGATCAGTAAGTAAAAAACTAGATCGATAATGTTATCAATTGGTTGACTAAATTCAGAGAGAATCCTCTCTACAAACTTGGTTGAATTTATATACTCACATTATTTTTCTAATTGATTTTTATTTACACGACTTTACCTAGATTAATTACAACTTGCTCTCTCCCCCTAGTTGGTGCCAACAGAGACCGAACTAGGAGATGTTCCCTTTGAAGGAACGATGTGTTTTTTTTTTCTAGGGGCCATACATAAAAAAACCATAAAAGTCTCATAACATATGAGGGTTTTATAGAGTTTTTGGCGGGCCATGCCCCCCTTCTCCCATGGGTGCCAATCCAATGATAGCTGAATGGTCATGCATCTCCCACTCAAAAAGAAAGAACCAGTGATGGATCTCTAGTTGTAGCTCTATTTGTTAGGGATTTGGATTGCGTGTATGTGTGGATGTATAATTATTTACTTAGAGAAAAACACACGTGTTGGTCGATTTTTTATTTTAAACAACGATATAAAAAACTTCTTTGCCTGGGAATGAAATGCTAGTTCCACAATTAGGGGGGAAATGGGTTGTGGCAGAGGAATGACTGAGTTCAAAGCCTTGAAACCTCCAGGTTTATTACTTCCAAGTTGGGTATTTGAGCAGTCCACTACTTTATGACCTAATACCATAATACAATTGATGCAGTGAGATCCAATGCAATCGATCGGGTGATTCTTTAAAATACTCCCAGATTGGAAAAACATAGCATTTGCTGGTGGTGATTGTGAAATATAAGATTACTAGCTAGGAGGATGCTCCAGCAGTCAGTAAAAGCAAAAAATTGGAAAAGCAATATAGATTAGATTGCTATCATCTTCTAAATTGGGATAGTTTTGGAACATGATGATATATGACAAACATGTCCAGTAGACCGTAGGCATCAAAGAAGTACTGACTTCAGTGGTTTACTAAAAATTAAAATATCTGCTAAGAAGGTTGGTGGAAATCGAGCTGCTTGACTTTTTTATTTTGTATGGAAGTTTTTTTTTTTTTTTTTGCTAATGGAGGGTTTACAATTTTTTGGATTGGACTAATCCCTCAGGCCAAGAAAAAAGTCGGATAAAACCCCATGGCCCCCGGGTGGTAGCATTAGTGGACTCAATCTTTGATTCCTGAAGAGGGAGAAATCGGTGATCGATACCGAAATCTCTAACTTCGGAAGAGAGAGAAACAGTGGTCCTCACTATTCGGCCAACTCCTTGGAGTTAAATTTTATAGAAGTTAAGAGTATATATATATATATATTCTAAAAGTAAATGTGCATACAAATTGCCTTGACAGGTAAATGAGCTATTTTTCAAAGTTGACATACAGTTATCCCTCCCCAGTAAACATCTTCTTTCATAGTTATGTTTATTGATGCTACTTAATTTTCAGTTCAATGTGTTGGCTCTTTGGTGACCAGCTAGTGCTAAATTAAGAATCTAATGAGGAGATGATGATGCCACCCCACCTCACCGCGATTTATTCTCTTTTCTTTTTGTTTTTACCGACAAACGATTTTGCCAGCAATAGACGGTCAAAATAGATGGCCCACATAGAAACTCTGCTCCTTTTTTCTTACCTCCGTTTCATGACTTAAGTTTGAAAAGTTAGTAACAGCCAGTGTACTTAAATAATATCAATGATTATATATATGCCAGTTCTCCTAAGCTCAAGTTTAGGATAAGATAAGCTTAAGTGTGTGGTGGGGCCTACTTGAGGACCCACATGGGGATGGAGGTGGGGGGATTTCAAAGACTCCTTAGGATCTTTCTCCCTACAAAAAATCAGCCCCAACCGTAATTTCTATCATTTCCATATGGGCCCAAGAGTTTAATGGTCAACAATCCATTCGGATTGATATATAGTCAATCCAACGGTCTTACCGAAAATTGGTGGGCATGTGCAATTTAAGGGGGTCATATGTATGGTCCATTTGGATGGACCAAAGGTGGGCCCCACAAGCACGAGCTTATGAAATTTTCTCCCTAAGCTCGAGCTTAGGGGAGCCTTGGCCGATGATATATATATGGTCAAGGCTCCCCTAAGCTAGAGCTTAGGGAGAAAATTTTGTAAGCTCGTGCTTGTGGGGCCCACCTTTGGTCCATCCAAATAGACCAAACACATGACCTCCTTAAATTGTACATGTCCACCAACTTTCGGTAAGATCATATATATATATATATATGACTCACATGCATTATCGGTACAAAAGTCACATTTCTTTGGACTTATTTATAAATATGGTGTGTAAATCAAGTGTGAAAATGAGAAACCTTCATTTTTACAGCTCCAAGGGTGTGAAAGTGATTCACAGCCTGAATACGAAAGGCATTGGTGTAGTGTTTTTTTGGTGATCTTTCTTCCGTGGGTCCATCAAAACCTTTTTTTTTTTTTTCATTCCCCTAATTTATAATCCCAACTGTTCATTTTCTTTATATGGTTAAAAACGGCCATAAGGTAAAGATTCTTGCATTATTCTTTTTTTAAAGGATTTCGAAAAGTTTGTGAAAAAACATCTAAAATATCCAAATACATGTATAATCTTTCGACGTACTTATTAACTCATGAAAATAGTAATTTTTATAAATATGGTAATGCACTTCACATGTGTATCAAATTATCAATTGCATATGTAACATATGTATATCTAACATTTAGATATGTAAAAGGCAACGACCTCAATAGTCAATACACGACTTTGCATATTTGATTGTCGGATCCTGTTCTCTCTGCTCTTTCCCACCTTGACTCTTCCTGAACCATTTGTTCGCACCTTATGACCATGCTCGAATAACACTCGGCTGGACTAGCTCTAATCAAAAGCTCACCGAGTCGACTTGGAGCTTGACTGTGTCCTAGACTCTTCGTTGAGGCATTCTATATATAGAAATTTGGTCTTGTTTTTAAGTATTAAAATAAAGAGGATTTTACCTGAAAAATCCTTTAAGACTTGTTAATAGCCAAAAGCACCATGAACATCTTATAATGACCACAGTAGTCTCAAAAGCCTAATTTGGTTTTTCTTTTCTTTTCTTCTCTGAGCAGGGATATCCCTGCTCCTTTCCCTTAAACAAAATCCAAAACCCAAAAATCCATCCTCTCCCATATCAGATCGAGGAAGGAAGTAAGAACCTAACCCTAACCCTAAAACGAAGAAGATGCAGTTTTCCACATTTAGATTCTTATATTTTCGAAAGATGGGTTTTAAGGATTGAATCTAGAGTTCCCAGCTGGAATTTGGGGTTTTTCTTATTACAAAGTAAAAGGGTTTTCTGGGATCTGCAAGGATTAAAAAGTTATTGTGCTTGGATTCATCATTTTGAGGGGAGATTTGGGTCTTTTTCATCTGGGTTCAGATTAGAACTTCTACAGTTGCAGAAATCAGATTCCAGAATGTGAGGAAGAAGAAGACAGTGCACGCCCAAATTAGTAATGTGAACAGGGATATCCCTGCTTTTGTTAGTGCTGTGAGCGGGGATATCCCCGCCCACCAGAGTACTGTGTGTGCTGTCTCTCAAAGACTGGTTTCAGTTGGGACGGGGATATCCCCGCCCAAATTAGTGCTGTGAACAGGGATATCCCTGCCTCTGTTAGTGCTGTGAGCGGGGATATCCCCGCCCACCAGAGTATTGTCTCTCTCAAGGTGGTTTCAGTTGGGACGGAGAGCTTGACCTTTTTCTTCTTGTGCTTGATTTTCTTGGGCTTGGTGTAGGTCTTCTTCTTCCTCTTCTTGGCCATGCAGCCACGGAGGCAGAGGACGAGGTGGAGGGTGCTCTCTTTCTGGATGTTGTAGTCGGCGAGGGTCCGGCCATCCTCGAGCTGTTTTCCCGGCGAAGATCAGGCGCTGCTGGTCCGGGGGAATGCCCACCTTGTTCTGAATCTTGGATTTCACATTGTCGATGGTGTCAGAGGATTCGACTTCTAGGGTTATGGTTTTGCCTGTTAGGGTTTTGACGAAGATCTGCATCATCTTCATTTTAGGGTTAGGGTTCAGTTCTTCCTTCCTTCTTCAATCTGATATGGGAGAAGATGAATTTTTGGGTTTTGGGTTTTGTTTAAGGGAAATGAGCAGGATATCCCCGCTCAGCGCTAAAAGTTAAAAAAAATACCCAACAGGGCCTTTGGGACTATTGTGATCTTTATGAGAAATTGATAGTGCTTTTGGCTTTTAACAAGTCTTGAAGGATTTTTTAGGTAAAATCCTCTAAAATAAATGCTTGTGGATTGTTTTCTGATAGTAGAAAATCATTATTATCAGTCAATCCTAACCAACACATTTGCTGATGGTTGATGCAATTTTCGAACTCAGGCTTAAACCAAATGATATCACCGCTAAGTAAAGATTCGGCCATGAGCAAGATGTCTTATTGATTCATTGGAAATATAAAAATAAAAATAAAAATCTATTGAGACTCTATTCTTACCGTGTTTTATAAATTGTCAAACACCCCAAAGGTTTATTGAAATTTGTGGAAATTGTCAAACACTCCAAAAGTTTATTGAAAAATAAGGTTCGATGTGTAAATCCACTTAAGTGATGATTTTCAAATCTTATGGGGGGTGGTCGGATATGAAAATCCTAACAAATAAAGATTTTCATTCGTCTAAATCCTCAAGAATTTACAATTGCCAAACATGTATTTATAACAACTTTAGGGGGTGTTTGGAAAGAGTATATTCTTATAGATTTTAAGATATTTTTTGATATGTTAGATTATAATATTCTGTTTTTATTTGGTAGTGTTTGGAAACAATATATTATAAGTTACAATATTAGGTTTTCTTTAGAAAAGTTGGATATTGCTTTCTTTAGGGGAGAGGTGAATATTGGAGATTCTAAGATAACACAATCTTTCAAAACACGGGAGGGAATATTTTGATATGTCAAAACCGGGAGGGAAACTTCCCGGGCAACTATTTTGGTGAGACATTTATATCCTGTAGCTAAGAAAAAATTCTCTCTTCTTCATTCCCACTCTTTCCCTGCAAGGTTTTTCTCTCCATCCATCAGGCATGTGCTCCTTTTTTCCTTCTCATTTTTTGGCTTTCTCTTCCTTTCTTCTTTTTTTTGAGATTTCCTGTTAAAAAAGCCTTCATCTTCTTGAGATAAGTGCATTTTTCAGATGGGTTAGGTATCTTAATGAATTGATTGTTATGCCAAATCTGTAGAACATATGCAATTCTGAACATATAAATAGTGTGGTAGTAGTAAATAATGGCGGAGAGTATTTTAGCAGTTGGCTAATGATGGGTTTGTGCAAATAAATGGGTTCAAGCAAATGGGTTTTTATGAAAATGGGTTCCTGCAGATTGGCTGGGTGAGATGGAGTTTTTTTTTTTTTTTTCAAATGGGTTTGGTGAAGGGTAGCAGAAGAGTGATAAGCTTTGCAATTGCTCTGGTAGTTTTTCTTTAAAGGAAAAAAAAAACAGCCCAGTCATCCCAAACAGAGGATCTGATGGTTCAAGATGAAAGGAGCTCAGTCGACGATGTTGAGGATGACTTGTGGAAGGTTGGAAGGGATGCAACATGAATTGGGTCTGACTATGGCTGAAACTCTCATGTCTTGATGAAATCGATCAGCTATGGGGGAATTCTCTAACCAAATGTCAAACCATAAACTAATTGATTTGCCATTGCCAACTGTTCATCTGCTTCCCTGATGGATGATGAATGTTGTTCGGTGCCTCTGAACTGCTTCTGTATCTACCGCAACAGCTTTCATCAACATGTTCAACGCAACATACCTGAGAAAATAAGAAGAAACTTATTAATACTCATGAAGGCATTAGGATATTTCTGACATATTCCAGGCTTAAAACTTTAGTGTGATATATGTAAAGCAATATGTATACATCTAGGAAAACAATCCCATGATATAAAGAGAACAAAGACAAATAATGAAGAAAATAGCAGAGAATATAATACTGTCAAAAGAAACAAATAGCTAAAAGCCAGCAACATTTCATAAAAAGTGGGGCAGATTATGTAGCAAGAAAAACCATATTGGCCAACATGTGACAATTTAAATATCAAATGTCAGAAACAAAGCAAACTCACAAATTTGAAACATGAATCACTAATATGTAAATCTCACTACTAAAAACAGAGAACAAAAATATAAGGTAGCTCTCATATTTATACAATTGGATTGGGTTGAAAGGATAGTTTGACTAATGTTACTAAGGAACAGCTGAAAAGCTAATTCTGACTAATCTAACCAAGGAACAACATTTAGAAAGGAAACCACATGAGTAGCACTTAATTTTCCATTTTTTTCCTGACCTGAGTCCATAATTGTTCTGGAGATTTGGGGGTCGCATAGATGTAAATGGGAATAGGTACCTTCTAAAGGAGCTTCGGGGGTACTTATTTCAAATTGGAATGACGATATCCTGAAGATGGAGGATGTTCTCAAATTGCAAAGGGTGCTGGCTATTAAGTTCAGATGTGTTAGGAGGGGTTTTTCTTGGATCGGTGCAAATGTCTACAGGCCAAAATCACAACTCTGAGAGGGAAACCTTTTGGACCTCGATCTCAGATATGTTGAATAGATGGTCTGTACTGTGGTGTATAGGAGGGGATTTTAATGTAGTATTGCTCCCTCATGAGAAGAACGGAAGAAGACGAATCACTCGTTCTATGGAAAAAATTTCTGAGTTCATTAATAAAAATGAACTACTAGACTTGCCTATGGTGGGGAGGAAGTATACATGGTCTAACAATCAAGAAAGTGCAGCTATGAGTAGATTGTTTCGTTTTCTTGTTTCAAAGGAATGGGATGAGAACTTTAAGGATGCAATTCAAACGGCTCTACCCAGGTATGTGTCCAATCATTTGCCCCATCAAGATGTCCACTGATGATGTTAATTGGGAAGAGAGTACGGTTGTTGGATAAGAAACATCAATTCCCATCATTGAGTAGAAAATCATTTGCCCCATCAATTCCCATCATTTATTTTATATTTTCAATGTAACTGGAAACATTTTTAGTAGAAAATCAACTTTACTTTGAGTAGCTGTGTTCAATAGTCATTGAAATTATTTTGGAATGTTTCATCATTGAAATCCACTGCCTTTTGAATTTTATGCAGTAGCATTCTTCTCTTGTTATTTTTATAAATTTTAAATCATGCTCTACTAACTTCTCAGATTTGAACTTTATATGAGTATGGTTACACTGTTTCTTGAAGTACATAAATTTCTAATTGAATGCATTTTTTTTTAGATGTCGTCACTCCCATCTAACTCTAGATGTGCAAATAGAGCACATTGGACACCATCACATGATTCATTTGCAGTGGGATTTTTAGTTGAACAAAAGAAATTAGGACGTTTTTCAGACAATGGATTTAAAAAAGAAGTGTGGAAAAAATGTTTAGATGAATTGAATAAACGATTTGATATATCGGTTACTCCAACACAATTGAAAAGTCATATGACCGACCTTCAAAAGCGATATCGCATTGTTAAATTAATAAGAGAGCAAAGTGGATTCGGGTGGGATGATCTTCTGCACATGTGCACAGCAGATGATGATGTCTGGAACCGTTATATTAAGGTAAAAATGCAACTTTATTGTATTTTTAAAATATAAAAAGTACATGTATAATAGCCTTTTTAATTAATAATAACTTTTATATTTTTATTGTAACAGGCACATCCTGAAGCAAAAATCTGGCGGAGAACACCTTTTCCACTTTATGATGAACTTAGCATCTTATATGATGGTGATTATTAGAATAAATTTAAATAATAATTTAATGATATTTTAAAATAGTATCTAATATAAATTTATTTGGTATTATTAGGTGCTTTGGCTGAGGGTAGACGAGAGATGTCAAGCAGTGTTCCGTTTACTCAACCTCTTACAGAAGAACAGATTTCAAGTCATAATACAAGTGATCCCAAAACATTATTTCCTGATACTGATGAACGGCTTGAAGATATTAATTCAAGTTCTGATGATGATATGGGAATTGAACATATGAATCGCAATCGTCCTCGTGCCATTAAAACTACAACTGCTCCACGACATAAACGATTCAAAGCAACAACGGGTGATAGGCTTTGTGAAGAGATATCGAAGATGGTTGCATCAGCAGATAGACTTAATTCAGTAAACTCAATACCACCTAAAGATCCCTATGCATATGAGTTATGTATGGAGGAGCTCCAAAAGATGGAGAGTTTAGAAGAAGATACTTTCATGCAAGCTATAGAAGTTCTTCGTGATCGGCAATATGCGATTGCATTTATGACTCTAAAAGAACCTATACGTTTAAAGTGGCTACAGAAAAAATGTGGTGGCACTTAGATGGTGTTAGGGTAGTTTTGTTTTTTGGATTTATGTCTATTGACAATAGCAAGTCATAAAGACAAGTTACATTTCCATTTTTTAGAATAAATTCAAACTATTTTAGTATGGCATATAAGAACATATATAGCTTTTATTGATATGTTTGTTTAGTTTTATTGAAGTTTATTTAAAATATGTGTTGTGAGCAGGATTGTATGATTACATCTTATGTGTCATTTTTATATTCCTTTTTTCTTTTGTTACTTTGGTTGATTTACATGATAAAACTTTTAACTTTATTTTGATTAATGCATGCTTGTTATCTTTTAAAGTGAGCTTATGAAAAAAAAATGTTATTTCTATATTTAATTTTTATGACAGGAACTTCAAACAAAATTTCTTCACATCGGTGATACACTATGCCTAGGGACAGCAACATTATGCAACAAATCAAGCGAATGAGAGTAAATATGTTAATTTTAGCGGCTACCACAATATGGTATGCGGAAAGATATTTGGATAAAAAACCATGTCGTGATTCCGCTCTTCCTGGTCATGATTATGTCCAAGAATTACTAGAAGGTCATCCAGAACGATTTCGACAAGTTTGTCGAATGGAAAAAGGAGTATTTATGAAATTATGTGAAGTTCTTTGTGCAAGAAATTTGCTTCAAGGGACTAGGGCTACAACTGTTGAAGAGCAACTGATAATTTTATTATTTACATTGGGTCATAATGCTGTTAATCGACAAGTTCAAGAGAGATTCCAGCATTCTGGAGAAACGATTAGTCGTCATTTCAATAACGTTCTCAATGCTATAGTTTCTCTTTCATCAGATTACATCTGTCTTCCATCAATAGACACGCCTTCGAAAATAGCAAATGATAAGCGACTTTATCCTTTCTTTCAGGTAACTTGGTTATGATTTTATAAGCTTCATCAATTGTTAAACATCTTTTAGTTTTAATAATAATTTTAATGTATTTAGGACTGTATTGGTGCAATTGATGGCACACATATACCAATTGTTATTGATGTTGAGCACCAAGCACCATATCGAAATCGAAAAGGATGGTTGTCACAGAATGTGATGGCAGCATGCTCTTTTGATATGAGATTTGTACATGTGCAAGCGGGTTGGGAGGGCTCTGCAGCTGATTCCACTGTTTTACAGGCTGCAGAAAGATCTGGATTTCATGTCCCAAGAGGTAAATAGTGGTAAATTTCACGAAAAAGACTTTTATAGATTTCATCAAACCATATATCTTATTGTCATTTTAAAATTTTATGCAGGAAAATATTATCTCGTTGATGCAGGGTATGCAAATACTCCAAATTACATTGCACCATTTCGAGGAGTACGATATCACCTGAGAGAATTTGCACGTGGAAATAGAGGGCCTCTCAATGCTAAAGAACTTTTTAACCTTCGGCATTCATCTTTACGGAGTGCGATTGAGAGAATTTTTGGTGTAATTAAAAGCCGATTTCCGATTTTGAAGAATGCATCTCATCACTCTTATGACAATACGACAAAAATTGTCATTGCATGTTGCGTTTTACATAATTTCATTCGAACCGAAACAGGTGGTGAAGATTGGATATACGAGGAATATGACCGTCAACCTGCGAATGAATTTGTTCAAGATGATGAAGATTCTAGTTCAGAAGCTAATTATCAGAGTGCCGAACAACGACGACTGGTGGGAAATGAAATACGAAGACAAATTGCAGATTCAATGTGGGAAGACCGTTGCCATCATATTAACAATCTTCGAGAATAATTGTAACTTAAGTATTGTGATTTTATATTGAACAAAAAAATAATATTTATAAACTTTCATCTCAATTTATTTATTCATTTTTTATCATTTTTTTAAATATTTATAAATAGCCAAACACAAAAACTTAGAATATCTTGAAAGATTATGCAATTCCCAAACACTAAAAGTAATAATACGTTAAAATCTGCAAAAAAATACCAAACAATAAAAGTAGCAAAATGTTATAATATATCAATATTGTAATATATGAAAAAAGAATCTGTCAATATTTAAATCTACATATATTTTATTCCGCTTGTACCCAAACACCCCCTTAGGGAATCAAAAAACCTTTTCCCTAAAGATTTGGTTGCTAAACCTGACCTATTATAAGTGACACCAAATAATAAGAGGAATATTCATGTGAATCCATCATTCATTATAGGGCGAGGGACAATTGCATGGCTTTCTTCTTTACACATGGAAATTGCCAAATACTATAAGTGACACAAAATCATATGAGGAATATTCGTGTGCATCCATCGCTCGGTGAAGGACACTTGCATGACTTTCCTTCTTTATACATGAACATTCCTCTTATGCAACTGATCATATATGACCTTTCCTCTTTTGCATATAAATATTTTCAATTATATGTGTCCCTCACCCTATGGTAAGAGATGGATGCACATGAACATTCCTCATATATATATATATATATAAATATGACACTATTTTGATCTATAACAATGAAATCTTACAATATTTAAACTTATTGATATTACATTATGTATTTATCCAAACACCCCCACAAGTGATCATTCCTAGAATGACTATCCTCTATAAATATACTCATTCCTAAAATATCTCATTTCTTATTAAGATACTCATTCCTATTATTTAAAGCCTCAAAGATAAGATACAATTGAACTTGAAATTTGAGTGGCTTTGATTTGAATTTGTAAATTGCATAGAAAATGTGATATGGACCATTGGATTGATGTAATGCTCTTTGGATGAAGTATTAAGAAATTAAAACTTGGACTCATCTTTAGAAATCATGGTAGGAATTAGTCCTTGGGGCCCACCTTTAGAAATTATAACATGTGATCCCATATTTAGGAATTAAATATGAGGCCCACCTTTAAAAAGTTTGTTGTATGTTGAGCGATATGTAGAAATTACAACTTGGGACCAACTTAGAAATTACATCTTTGGACTAACCTTGAAAATTGTGATGCTCAGGGCCAATCTTTTGTAGATATTACAACGTGGAATCTACCTTTTAGGAATTAAAGTATTGGGCCCACTCTTAGAAATCATGGTACGTTGGGTCTATTTTAAAAATTATAAACCTTTAACATTTATTTTCATAAAAACTTCAAGCACGTGGACCCCTTTAATCACCCTAAATCCTCACGCAAATTCTATTTCATTATAAGATAAGACATCAATGATAATCAAGACATCAATGAAGCATTGCCACACTATCGAATGGCTATATGGCACGATCATGTGGCCCACTTATTTAAATGTGGAATGACTGGTCTCTCTCTTACATTTTCACTCTATATTTCTCATTTTATTCTCCAACGGGGCCTATTTGGATGTATAAGAAAATACAAGAAAGTAATATTTTATATAATATAATCTTTCATTTTCTAAAGAAGAAGATCTTGTACGTTTGGCAACCCAAGAAAAATTTGAAGAAGACATCATTTTCTTTCAAAAAGCTCAATATTTTTTCCTACAACTTCCTCATAGAGAAAACTAGCAAAATCCCGTGGATAACCACGAAACCACAAAATGCACAGACTTGATATGAATTATTTTTAATAAATTTATTGATTAGTAAACTTGTGAGTCCTTTTTTTTTGTTGCTAATTTGATCTTTATGTTTTTTTCCAAATGTTTTATTCTTTAGGTGAGGCATGAATTGATTAAGAAAGATCAAATGATCATAGACCTAACAAATTGACCTAATATATTTAAGTGGGACCAAATTGAATGGGGTCCATCATCTCTATTCTAACCGTTCATAAAATCATATGATGCGGGCTGGGACCCATTAATTGATTGATAAAGATTAAATTATCATAGACCTCTCAAATTGACCAAACCTAACCTATTTAAGTGGGACCCCCAAGATGAATGGGGTCCACCATCTATATTCTAACCGTCCATAAAATCATATTATGCGGGATGAGACCCATGAATTGATTTAAAAAGATCAAAGGATCAAATGATCGTAGACTTAACAAATTGACCTAATATATTTAAGTGGGACCCAGATGAATGTGGTCCACCATCTTTATTCTAACCGTCCATAGAATCAAATGATACGGGTCGGGACCCATTAATTGATTGATAAAGATCAAATGATCAAATGATCAAATGATCATAGACCTCTCAAATTAACCAAACCTAGCCTATTTAAGTGGGACCCCAAAGATAAATGGGGTCCACCATCTATATTCTAACTGTCCATAAAACCATATGATGCGGGCTGAGACCCATAAATTGCTTGATAAAGATCAAAGGATCAAATGATCATAGACCTCTCAAATTGACCAAACCTAACCTATTTAAGTGGAACCCCCCAGATGAATGGGGTCCACCATCTCTATTCTAACCGTCCATAAAACCATATTATGCGGGATGGGACCCCTGAGTTGATTAAGAAAGATTAAAGGATCAAATGATCGTAGACCTAACAAATTGACCATATATTTTTAAGTGGGACCCAGATGAATGGGGTCCACCATCTTTATTCTAACCGTCCATAAAATCAAATGATGCGGGCCGGGACCCATTAATTTATTGATAAAGATCAAATGATCAAATGATCATAGACCTCTCAAATTGACCAAACCTAACCTATTTAAGTGGGACCCCCAAGATGAATGGGGTCCGCCATCTATATTCTAACCATCCATGAAACAATATGATGCGGGATGGACCCATGAATTGCTTGATAACGATCAAATGATCAAATGATCATAGACCTCACAAATTGACCAAACCAAACCTATTTAAGTAGGAACTCCCCAGATGAGTGGGGTCCACCATCTCTATTCTAACATTCCATAAAATCATATTATGCGGGATGTGACCCATAAATTGATTTAAAAAGATCAAAGGATTAAATGATCGTAGACCTAACAAATTGACCAAATATTTTTAAGTAAGACCCAGATGAATGGGGTCCGCCATCTTTATTCTAACCGTCCATAAAATCAAATGATGCGGACCGGGACCCATGAATTGATTGATAAAGATCAAATAATCAAATGATCATAGACCTCTCAAATTGACCAAACCTAACCTATTTAAGTGGGACCCCTAAGATGAATGAGGTCCACCATCTATATTCTAACCGTCCATGAAATAATCTGATGCGGGCTGGGACCCATGAATTGCTTGATAAAGATCAAAAGATTAAATGATCATAGACCTCACAAATTGACCCAATATAACCTATTTAAGTGGAACCCCCCAGATGAATGGGTCCACCATCTTTATTATAACCGTCCATAAAACCATATTATGCGGGATGGGACCCATGAATTTATTTAAAAAGATCAAATGATCAAATGATCGTAGACCTAACAAATTGATCAAATATGTTTAAGTGAGACCCAGATGAATGGGGTCCACCATCTCTATTCTAACCGTCCATAAAATCATATGATGCGGGTCGGGACCCATGAATTGATTAATAAAGATCAAATGATCATAGACCTCATAAATTGACCAAACCTAATTTATTTAAGTGGGACCCCAAAGATGAATGGAGTCCACCGTCTATATTCTAACCATTCATAAAACCATATGATGCGGGCTGGGACCCATGAATTACTTGATAAAGGTCAAATGATCAAATAATCATAGACCTCACAAATTGACCAAACCTAACCTATTTAAGTAGAACCCCCCAAATGAATGGGGTCCACCATCTCTATTCTAACCGTCCATAAAATCATATTATGCGGGATGGGACCCATGAATTGATTAAGAAATATCAAATGATCAAATGATTATAGACCTAACAAATTGACCAAGTATTTTTAAGTGGGACCCAGATGAATGGGGTCCACCATCTTTATTCTAACCGTCCATAGAATCAAATGATGCGGGCCGGGACCCATGAATTGATTGATATAAATTTAGCACATCTGGTGTGTTGGCTTATTTAGGGATCTCATGGAGAGATTTTAGGCTTTTGAGTGGATAAGGGCAAATAATTCAAATTCTAATCAAGCAATTTCTATTTTCTAGCAGAACACCATTCTAGGCTGGCTGCTGCCACGTGTTCCTCTCCAAGACATGCCAGGTGTCCTCCTCATAAAGTGTATACATCCCTTTAGTAATATAGACTACCACGTGTCCCTCTCCAAGACATGCCAGGTGTCTTCATCATGAAGTGTATACATCCCTTTAGTAATATAGATTTTCTACTATATAAAAATCTTTCAAAATGACGATTACAAAGTTGTACAGTAAAGTAAATACTTTAGTTCACCAAATTCATTATGATGTATTTGTTTGCATATATGGTAAAGTAAAGTAAAAGTAAATGCCAGAACACGATAAAGGTAGTGTAAAGTAAAGGTGGGATAAAGTATATGGTGAAATAAAGTGGGAGAAAATGGTAAAGTAGTTTCTTTTTGTCTGACTTTACTTTATCACATTTTATCGCAGTTTTTACATGGTACATAAAAAGTGATTTGTCATGTGTTGTAAAGTAAAATAAAGACTGATGTTACCATGGTTAAAGGTGAGGTAAAGTAAGGTAAGAAGATGTGGTGAAACAAAGTAGGAGAGAGAGTTGTAAAATAATTGTTTTTTATATTAGCTTTACTTGACTACATTTTACCATGGTTTTATGTGATAAAAGAAAAGCAACTTATGGTAAAAAATGCAAAAGTTGAACTTTACTTTACCACACTACTTTTTAATCCAAACGTGGTAAATTACGTATAAATTAAAGTATTTAATAAAAAATCATTCTAATAATGTAATTTACTTTAATTGTAGCACCATCGAAACAACTCAATTTAAAATCTATAATGTTCTTAAAAAATGGCAGCACTATTTTAGGAATGCAGTAATATGTATCACTATTTTTTCTTAACGGTTATTTTCTTTCTTCTTGACCATACTTGTCGGTGGAATTTCAATGGAGATTTGTTTGGCTATTCAAAGGAGAATGTTATTCGGAGAACATCTAAATAATATCCATGAAGAAATTCTCTGCAATGACTATATCTAAATGCAGGTTTCTTCACATGTGATCAATTCTCTTTTAGATATCTAAGATTCGGAAAGTTTTTATTCAGGTTTTATAAAAAAAATAATTTATGAAGCATTTATAATCTATTTTCATTTTTATTATTGATAGATGCCAATTTCTAATACCTTTTTATTCTTTTAAATTTTTTCTTTTGGATACTAATGGAATCAAGATGTTTGACTCCTACATAAGATTTATTCTATGTTCCTTTTAGATTTATTTTTTAATAATACTTCTAAAAACTCTTTAAATATATTTTTATTTCACTTGAGCTTACCTTATCCTAAGCTTGAGCTTAGGAGAGCCTTGCTCTATAAAGAAATTATTATACGCACACCTTTTTAGTCATTTGGGTTGGGTCAGGCCGAGCTGAGTTGGGCTTTTAAGCAATTGTTTGTATAGATTAAACACTAAATTCGAATGGCTCCTTACCCGGTATGGGCCAAATTTTGGGCTTTCTATCACATAATCCAAACCCGGCCTAAACATTAAATGGGCCTTGGTTTTACATACAAGTCCGGCCCAGAGTGGACTGGGCCTAGACCGGGCTCGGGCAGGCCAGGCCCATCAGCACCCCTATCCCCATGTGCCATGGCTGGGGGTTCAACACAAAAATAAAAACGACGATGGTGATTCAGAGAAGTGATCACGTCCCGAGTTAGGTCCACCCTCATGACCACTTGTTTTGGATGTAGGGACCACGTTTGAACGGTCCAATCAGAAATGTAAAAAACCTCATATAAATATTGGGACCACCTTTGAGTCATGGGCTAAAATCTGAACTTTACACATTTTTACCTTTCCAATTAAAGAGGATCAACGGTTGGGATCTTGATTAGGGGGCCCGCAAAATTCAAAAATTTATATTTAAGGGGATGCGGATTTTCACAAATATCTCGAGATCCTTGATGAACCAACGGCCCAAATTTGAAGCAATGGCCATGTTTGATCTTCTGAAGAGATCCAATGGTTCAGATCATCATTTTGGGTCATACAATTTTTTTTTTTTTAAAAAGGAGAAAAGATGGACCGATTAAAATCATGTGTAAACCAACCCTTTTGCTCTTTGGTGCATCAATCGGTCACGTTCTGTAGATTCATGAAGATCAATGGCTGAAATTTGACCACAAAGCCATATTTATCTTTCCCAAGAGGGAGAATGGTTCAGATCTTGATCATTGGACCCACATAATCCAAATATATATATATATATATATATATTTAAATGCCAACACTTTTTTGTCCTTTGCAAAGGGAGTTGCTCCAACGAGAGATACTCTCACCTTACCATGAGAGATAAAGTGGAGGCCCTCCCTTTGATAAATATCTCAAGATATATATTAAATCAACGACTAAAATTTTATACACTAGTTGTTTTTGACCTTATAAAGAGATCTCACAGTTTAGATCATCACTTTGTACCCCGTAATTTAATAAAAAAAACACAAAAAACCAATCACGTGTAAACCGAACCATTTTGGCTCTTTGGTGCATCAATGGTTCACATTCTTTTTTTTTTGGTAATTTCCTCAAGATCCATGATGAATAAAGGGCTAAAATTTGGACTCACCATAGCCATTTTTACCTTCCTCAAGAATATCAACTGTTCAGATTTTGATTATGGGGCAGAGAATTTCAGAAATTTAGATTTAGGGTTTGGCGGCTTTCCACAAATATCTTGGAGATATGCAAATTTGTGTTTGGCCCTTTAATTAGATGTTTGGGTTGACCCTTTTAATGGTCTAGCTGGATTTTAGCCGACATTTTCAAGTTGATTGATACATGGGTCGAGTTCGGTTGGACCCGTAAAATTTTGCCCAAAAGAACTTATCTATACCAGCGCCCCTGGTTTATGCAGACAAAAGATTTGAAACCACTTACACCCACATGACTAAATTTATAGCCCACTGCCATTACACACACTTTCCAAATTTAGCCTCTCAAAGATCTTATTTGATTTGAACAGCTCGGGTGTGCATTGCTCAAACAAACAATCTAACCATCCAAAGCTCGGAAACCCTTGTGCTATAACAGCTTCTTTTAAATTAAGCATTATCTCATCCTTTCTTACACATAACCTTTCCAGATTAATAAAGATCCAAGAGTCATTAAGATTGAAGAGGTGATTTTTTTTTTTTTCACAATGCAAATACCCCACAGCTTGTTTTATTCTATAAAAAGACCCCTTCAAACATCTTTCACTGCACCATTTCCATCTAGGTCCCACCTCTCAGCATCTTTCTTCACCGCCAATTAACATTTTCTCGGCAACAATGGAAAACCATGCAGGGTCTAGCAGCCGCAGCCCCGACCAACCTCATGAGCCAGGGTTCGACCCAAATGACTGGCTAACACTAGGAATTGGAACCCAAGAGAGAGAAGCAGCTAGACAGACTCATGCGTGCCTATACTGCCCAATAACTTTCCTGAGCTCTCAGGCCTTGGGAGAACACCAACAGTGGCATTGGAGGGAAAGAGAGAGAAGAGAGTATGCGGGCATGTTTCAACCAACCCATTTTCCCATCATACCCATGTTTGGGCCCATTGTACAAGTTGAGCCTCCACCTGGGCTCGATCTTAGTCTGGGACTCGGTGCAGGGGATGGTAGAATGAACCCAGTGACACCAAATGTCTATCCCGGCCTATTGGAGAGGAGATGGGGGATAAGGGTCGAAGAGGGTCTGCTGGGAAGAATGGATATGGTAGAAAGTGCTGGTGGGGGTGATGATGTAATAGAAGAGACTGAAACGTGTACTGAACCGAATAACATGCACGGAGGGAATGAGAATGGTGATGGTTATGAGAACGAGGAGGGTGGGGCTGAGGTGAGCTCCAAGGAGTTGGACTTAACCCTGAGGCTGTAAGAGAGATCCTGAGGGAAATTGCTTCAGTCAATTGGTTTTTTTTTTTTTTTTTTTTTTTTTTTTTTTGGGGGGGGGGGGGGGGTAGTTCTACCTATGCTCTGGTTTGGCGAGCTTGTTCTATTGCTCTGTTTTTCTGCAATGAGTGCTTTAAAAGAGAACCCAAGTACAGATTTAGATGCTTGGTGTTCTATGTAGTGGTAGATTTTTAAAGTAATTGAGAGGCGCATTTCTTATTTGCCATTTAGAATTGTTCCCATTTTGTCTATGCAACCATTTTTGCCTGTCTGTTGTTTGTTCCATCTAAGTGAATAACTAGGATTGCAATTTTTTTTTTTTTTTTGTGTGATTAAAAATGAAGAACCATCAAATAACTTCTTTCTTTAATGAAAATAGAATCTGAGAGAAGATAGAAAATGAATACCCAGCTATTACCCTAGTACGTAATTCATTACCTACAAAAGTCTAGGTCCCAACTACATCTCATAGTATTTTATTCATTTATTTATAATTTTTCTTGCTTAGGTGAAATGATTAGCTATCCTAATCTCCACCATAATATGCTCTTGTATCCATGCTCCAGTTAGGCATCCATGGGCACACTACAAAAAATAAAAAAAAGTGACTTTTAACCGCAGAGAAAAGGTACTGCTGTTTTTTTTTTTTGGGTTGGTGGGGTTGGTGCGGGGGTTTGATATTAAAAGGTAGGAACTGTAAAACTTGATATTAAAAGATAGGAACTGTAAAAGTGGCGCCGCATTTGTCTAATGTGTACATGAAAATTTTACAATTACAATATCTTACCACATCCACGTCAGGTAAACTTATTTCAGTTATATGAGCTTTCTTAAATTAAGTTAGAAAAAAGAATATAAACAATTTAGAAATGTTCTTATAACAAAATTATGAAAGTCACATCCATATTAGTATCATGAATTTTGGAGAAGGTGTGGAAGCATAAAGACAGAAGTATTTTTTATTTCTCTAACATAAAAGACGGGACACACAAAGGTGCCCATACAACCATTTGTTCTTGCAGTCATTTTTTTTTCATTTATTTTTGTTACATTTCATATATCTCAACATAAAAAAGTTAGAGAAGAATATAAATAAGGGGAAATTTTAAATAAGGCTTCGAGTTTTTACCTTATTTCAAAAACTGATACAAGTTTCAAAAGTTTTCAAATTAGTCTTTAAGTCTTTCAGTAAGTTTTTCAATTAAGTACATCCGGCCATTTACATGTGTTTTTTGGCAACTTTTTTCTTGATTTTTTAAAATGCCCAAATTACCCTTCATTTAAAGCCATGACATGGTTCCGACAACTACTGCATGCAACCGATCGCACAGGGACCCTAGTTGTCCTTGATCACGGTAAGGACGCTGGTGAAAAAAATAAGGAGAATATAAAGAAAATGAAGGAGGATTTTATTTCAATGAAGTGTAATTTGGGTATTTAAAAAATCATGAGAAGAAGTTACCAAAAATACTTTTAAATGGACGGATGTCCTTAATTGAAAACTTGGGGACTAATTTGACCATATCCATATTAGTTGTACGAGGCATGGAAGCAAAAAGAAAAGTCTTTCATTTCACTTCTAGCAGGCTACACAAACGTGCCCTGTATTGGCATTCGTACTTGCACAATTACATTTAGTTTAGAATATCCTACTATACTAAGTTTATTATTTCAGTAATTTTTGTTAAATTTATTACATCTCGACCTAAAAAACAAGTTAGTAAAAAATATAAGGGGATTTTACCAAAAAAATAACTTTAAGTGGCCACTGTACCAAACAAGAAACTTTAGTTAGTAGTGCACCAAATAGGGAATCTGTACAAAAAAAAAAAAGTAACTTTTTCACCATTTTTTTTTTTTGTGTGGTCGCATGCAACCTTCGCTATAACAAGTGAGGGTCGCATTTGACCCCGAGCAGGCATAACCTCTTCATCTTCTTCTTTTTTCCTCGAGCGTTCGAGTTTTCGATTAAAGAAAGAGATGACTGGAAGATCTGCCACTTAAAGTTACTTTTTTGGTAAATTTCTCATAGAGGATCCTTCCGGAAAAAAGCTCTTGCAATTCCAAACCCAAGTTTCTAGCATGCTATGGTTTTGTGCAACATCACGTGAAACAAATTTTCCTAAAATGGAAGAATGGATTGGAGGAGCAATGCAAAAGATAAGATCCACGCTCATTTGTGCTTTGGGCCAAGCCTACTAGAGAGAAGTCTGGAGATGAGGGTTGATGAGGACGAGAATCCATTTGGAAGAGTGAATATGGCAGAGTAGAGAGTGAAGATGGAGACGACGATGAACAGAAGTCACTGTAACGTGTACTGAGCTGAAGAACATGGATGGGGGACATGAGATTGGCGATGGTTACGAGTGAGGAGGGTGGAGCTGAGGTGAGCTCGAAGGAGTTGGACTTAACCTTGAGGCTCTAAGAGAGACAATGAGGGGATTTGCTTTTGTTAGTTTGCGTCTTCTAGTTCTACCCATGTTATGGTCGGTTTAGCCAGTCTGATTGTTTTGTTTGTGTTATGAGTGCGTTAACAATGAATCCAAGTGGTATGGTGTTTCCTTCCTGTCTGTGTGTGTGTGAGAAAAAAATAAGGTTCTTGAGATCTCACCATCTTTTGTATCATCCCTCCTAGCAAGGGATGCAGAACTGTATGACTAAGATTTAGCAATGATAAGTGAATTACATTGAACAAAGAACATAGAAGAGTGAACCATAAACTATATACAAAGTCTCCAGTATAAACCAAAATCAGTCATAGAAACCTAAGCAATAAGCCCATGTTTGGATCTCTATTTCCGGCCTCTATTTATCTAAATGTGTAAAGGGGGTAGAGGTTCGAAAACTAAGAGCATTTGGCACATGATTCTACCCTCTACCCGCTTTAGAGAAGTGGAGGCAATAAAATGAAAGGCCCCATTTCTGGACACGTGAAAATAAGATCTGTAGCCTCTCTTTTCTTCTAATAAGAGTAGAGATACTAAACAAGGCCTAAATATTGCACAATCATGTGAAGATCATACATACTAAAGATGGACTAAATAAAGTAGGGGCTGCCAATTAACCAAGGTACGTTGTTTGAAAAAGCTTCCCTCCCGTGTGACGCATCAGATTCACTGAGCAGTAAAGGGCAGAATTTACATTTTGACCATCCATTGCATGCAAAAGTTGTTAATTGGTTAAAAATAAGAGAGAATAATATTAGAGATTCACAGAGAGAGAGAGAGAGAGAGGCTACAAGCGAGGTATTAACTATAATTTCTCAAAAGAAATGAACAGTTTCACAAAAATATGCAACCCAAAATCCTGTGAGAGAACATGTCCAAATAAAAATGCTTCTATATTCAATAATTACCTCCAAGAATAGGGCCGTGGAAGGGTCCTTCGCAAAATAGCTCACTACCATGAGAAAGCTATCTAGCTCAAAATCAATAGAACAAAAGCTCATGGGGAATATTTGGATCTATATGAGATCGAAATCAAAAACATAAAAAGCAAATGCTCCATTTCAAAACATCATCAACACTGGTCTTCCCTTTTACTTAATAAACAAAAATCTGCTTCTCCAGAAACTTAATTTCTAGTAATAAATCGAATTGAGAGAGAAATGGAGAGAGGGATGGAACCACTTACCAAGATGAAGGGAGGGATGGAAGTAGAAGCTGTTACACCTTCTGCGAGGAAAGAGGAGCAAGAGAGAAGGCGAGATCTGAGAGAGAGAGAGAGAGAGTAGCCTGAGATAGGTGATTTGCGCAGAAGAGAGTCGCAGGAGAGAGGGCGAGCAAGAGAAGAGCGAGAGAGGGCTCATTTATGTGATTCAGCAAATAGGGTGGGGTGGGATCTGATTTGATGTGGGGCGTGGGCAAACAGCCAATATCCCTTTATGGGAATTTTTCAAATGGCACGGGTGCAACTGCACCCACATGCTACAATGTAGGTCCGCCCCTGCTAGTAACGAAAGTTGAGATAATTTCATACAAATAGTCGCATAATTTTAATGGACTAAAATGCCCTTAACTATGTCATATCGCATAAAATTATAAACCGTGGGATATCACATAGATATATTCCTCTTTTAAACCAACAGGAGGGAACTTTGTGCTGCATAAATTAAAAAATTGTGAAATCACAAAAATATGGTATGCAATATCACACAGTCAAGGACATTCTAGTCCATAAAAACTGCACGAGTACTTGGAGGGAATTATCTCAACTTTTTATCACAAAGTGTGGTTATTCATGGTTAAAGGTTATCGTACAGGCAAAATCCCTATTTCATCTCTCTTTTTCCTTTTTTTCTTTTTAAATTATTTATATTTTAAGAGTCAAAACAAACTAAAATACTAATTAGGACCCAATTCGCTAGACGATTTCTAAAAGTTTTGGCAATGGCAGATACATTGTTCGGAACCATATTTTAGAACCTTGATCAAGATTTATGGGATACACCTTTAATGACAGCAACAATGGTGATTTAAGAGAAGTGATCACGTCCTTAGTTAGGACTACCCTGACCACATGCTTTCGATGTAGGAACCACCTTTAGCTAATCCAATCAGGAATGTAAAAACAGCATTGTAATTTAAATAAAACTAAATACGACAATGTTCTGCTGTGCTGTGCTCCGTGGTGGTGTTATTATTATTATTATTATTATTATTATTATTTACATGGGTGGAATGAAACTATCCTAATCTAAATCCCATGGCTCATCCTTGAGGTGCTCTGCCTGTTAGTGGTCCACCACAATGCTCCTGCATCCATGCTCCGCCAATGCCAGGCGTTGATCCCTAACACTTCGGTGAGAATCAGACGCCTATACCACTGGGCTGTCTTGTGATTCTCACAGGAGGAGGGAGGGTGTCCGATACGGGTTTTTTCAAGTAAAAGTGGTGCCACATTGCTCCACGTGTAAGTGAAAAGTTTAGAAAAACTTACTGTATCCATGTTAGATTGACGCCCCATTCATATTTGCACTTGTTATTGCAACCGTTACTTATATGGAACAAGTTTATAATATCTTACTATACCAAATTCGTAATTTGATTTATTTTTATTAGCTTTTTCTGGAAGAAGTTAGCAAGGAATATAAATAATGATAATTTCATTCATTTGAAAATGTTCTAACGATAAAATTATGACAGTTATATCCATATTAGTGCCCTACATTTTGAAGAAGGTATGAAAGTGGAAAGATAAAAGTCTTTCTGTTCCGCTTCCATAGAAAATGGGCTATATAAATTTGCCTGAAATTTCTGTTCTGCACTGTTACTTATATGGTTCAAATTCAGAATATCCTATCATACTTAGTTCTTTATTTCATATATTTTTGTTAGAGTTCTTGCGTCACACGTAAAAAGAGTTAGAAAAGAATATCAATAACGATATTTTCATTAATGTACCAACGATAAAATTATGACAATTACATCTGCATTAGTTAAGAGAAGTATGGAAGCAGAAATATAGAAGTCTATCCATTTCGCTTTTGTAAAAGATGAACTATACAAACGTGCATGTACTCGCATTCATACCTGCGCCATTACATTTATGTTACAAGTTTAGAATATCCTACTATTCTAAGTTTATTAATTCATTTATTTTTATTAGGTTTCTTATTACTTAACATAAATACAGTTAAAAAGGAATATATATATAAGGACAATATCATTAATTTACGGATAAAGAAATTACGACAATCATATCCATATTAGTTGGAAGAGTTATAAAAAATAAAAAATAAAAAATAAATAAAAACAAAAGTCTTTCTGTTCCGCTTCAGTAGAAAACAGGCTACAAAAACATGCCTATAGTGGCATTCGTACTTGCACCGTTATACTTATAGTATAAATATAGAATATCCTACTATACTAAGTTTATTATTTCATATATCTTTGTTAGATTTCTTATGTCTAAACATAAAAAACAGCTAGAAAAGAATATAAATAACGAAAATTTCATTAATCTACCAATGATAAAATTATGATAATCATAACCGTATTAATGTCCTGAATTTTGGAAGAGGTCTAAAGGCAACCGGACAAAAGCTTTTTTGTTCCGCTTCTGCACAAGACGGGCTACAAAAATGTGTCTGTACAGGCATTCAAACTTGCGCCATTACATTTATAATACAAGTCTAGAATATCCTACTATATTAAGTTCATTATTTCAGTTTTTATTAGATTTCTTATGTTTCGACATAAAAACAGTTAGAACAGAAAAAAAATTATTTCAATAATTTACCAACAAGAAAACTATGACAATCAGAGCAGTATAAGTTGGAGGAGGTATTGAAGCAGAAAGACAGAAGTCTTTGGTTCCATTCAACAGAAGATGGGCTACACAAACATGCCTGCATTGGCATTCGGATTTGTACCATTACATTTATAGTCCATGTTTGGAATACCCTACTATACTAGTTCATAATTTCATTTATTTTTGTTAGATACCTATGTCTTAACATAAAACAGTTAGAAAAGAATTTAAATAACGACAATTTCATTAATTTACCAACGACAAAATTATAACAATCATATATTTATATTAGTATCCTGAATTTTGTACAGTAAGCTCGCTTGTTTGTTGACTCAATTAATTAATGGGTTGGGTTTTGGTTGAGCCATTCTTGTTATTCCACCCGCCAATTTGATCCACTGACTAACTCCACTAATCCAGCATCCCAGACCAAACCTAGCATGTTAATTAGATGTTTGATTTGACCCTTTTAACTTCTGGGTTGGATTTAAGTTGACATTTTCGACTTGATTAATAAATGGGTCAAGTTCAGGTTGAGCCTATAAATTTTGCCCACTAAGTACTTACCTCCACCAGCCCCCTGGTTTAGGCAGACTAGATTAGAGAGCATTTACATGCACAAGACTGGATACATGGGATATAAATTGAATTTGTGCATAAGTTAAAAATAGATTCGTCTACCATTAAACACACTTTCCAAAATTTGCCCATCAAAGATTATATTAGATTTGAACAACTAAGGCTTGCACTTCTCAATAAATGCATCAAAGCATCCAAAGCTTGGAAACCCTAGTCATATCTTCTTGTTTTTAATTAAGCTTTATCCCATCCTATCTCACATATAACCTTTCCAGGTTAGTGAAGACGAGTAATTAAGATTAGAGAGGTGATTTTTGTAATTTCACAATGCAAATACCCAACACCTAATCCTATAAAAAGATACCCCCTATCTCTAAGGCTACAAAAATCTCACTTCTTCATTTCCATCAAGGTCCCACCTCCCAACATCTTTCTTCACCCAAATATTTTCTCTGCCACAATGGAAAACCATGCAGGGTCCAGCAGCCGCCGCCCCCACCAAGCTCATGAGCCAGGGTTTGACCCAAATGGATGGCTAACACTAGGCATTGGAACCCAAGGGAGACAGGCAGCAAGACAGACTCATGTGTGCCTATACTGCCCAAGAACTTTCTTGAGCTCTGAGGTTGCAACACTGGCAATGGAGGGAAAGAGAGAGAAGACAGTATGCAGCCATCTTCCCACCAATCCATGTGTCCATCTTCCCACCAATCCATGCGCCCATCATGCCCATGTTTGGGCCCATTGTACGAGTTGAGCCCCCCCCCCCCCCCCCCCCGCGTCCCGTTTGATCTTGGTCTGGGTCTCAGTGCAGGGCCTTGGGGAATGAACCCAGTGCCTGCAAATGGCTATCCAGGCCTATTGGAGAGGAGGTTGGAGCTAACGGGTGATGAGGATGATGATCTGCTGAGAAGGATGGATATGGCAGAGACTGAAGATGGGGGCGATGATGTAACAGAAGTGACTGAAACAGAAGATGAGGATTATGCAACAGAAGTGACTGAAACAGAAGATGAGGATGATGTATCAGAGGGGAATGAGAGTGGTGATGATAATGAGAGTGAGAAGGATGGGGTTGAGGTGGGCTCCAAGGAGTTGGACTTAACCTTGAGGTTGTGAGAGAGGTCATGAGGTGATTTGCTTCCATTAATGGGTGTGTTCTTGTTCTACGTATGTTATGGTTTGGCTAGCTAGCCCTATTGCTCTTTGTTATGAATGTGTTAAGTACCCAAGTGGTACGGTGAAGATTTGATGGTATAATAATATTGTGCTAGATTTTAAAGTTACTGAATGGTGCTTTTTTGTTTTACGTTTCTGGGTTGTTTTCTTGTTGTCTATGCAAGAACCTTGTCTCTGATTGTGTGACTTGGTGGACATGTTTCTTCTGTTCCATGCACTTCTTTTCTTTTTTACCTCTTTATTTTATTTTTATTTTGTGAGTGTGTGTGGCACTGCAGGAGGAAAAGGTTACTTAGGTGTCACCATCTTTTGCATCATTTCTCCTTGTGAAGAACACAGAACAGTAAGACCAAGATTTTAGTAACGACAAAAATGAAGTACGTTGAACAATGAACATAAAAGAGAACTGTGCAAGAAGTATCTCCAATATAAACCAAAATTAGCAATATAAACATGAGTAGTAAATTTGTGCAATCATCATCTTTCAGCTTACCTCAGCTGGTTAGGGAAACGGGTATATGAATAAAGTGAGTGAGTTCAAATTCCCAAAAAAAAAAAAAACACAATTATCTGAAGATTTTATATAGTAAAGATGGACTATAAATAGAAGAGGCCTTTCTCCAGTTAACCCGGGTGCACTCTTTAAAAGTGCTTCCCCCCTGTGTTGGCCCATCTGGGATGAATCTGATTGACCGAGGTAGGTTGCATATCAGTATGTGTAGGGATACTGTGGGTAGGAGCTGTGCCAGATCTCACTCTGATCAAATATTCTTAACACTAAACTTTGAAGCTTCAAAATGTAATAGTTTTCTAAGTGCATACATTTTTTTTTTTTTGTTGAATCCAATGGATATAACAGTTAGATGAGTGTCCTTTTTTTTAATTGGTGACATGACAGCCCCCAAACTCAAAGGTTGCAATCGTGAGCACCTTCCGTTGGGCCATGGGCTTTCGTCAAAAAGGCAATAGGCCATGTTGCTCACTGAACCAAACTTTGGTTTTGATTTTGTATAAAAGTAGCGCCCAATCTAAAGAAATAGTAAAGGGGTCATTTGTTTGCACACATGTACATATATAAAGATTATACACGTGCAAAATTTAAGTATACACTTGTTTGTTTACGCTTGTGCGTAAATAAGGTATAAAAATGGTGTGTAAATAAGGCTATTTTCATATGAAAAATTGATGTATAAATGAGGCTATTTTCATATGAAAGTTTTCACACCTCTAGAAAGTTGCAAAATTGGCTCCTTGGTACCACACACGACTAGGGATCGATCCCTAGATCTTCAAGTTCAAAGTATCACTCCAGACCAGTTATCCAACTTTGCAAAAACAAAAAAAGGTTTTAGTACAAAGGATGTTGATAAGTCGCACTATCAAATCCCTTTGCTACCTTACATTTTTTAGCAACTCCTATGGGCCCTAAGATTTTAATCCAAACTATTCAATTTTTTTATATTAAACCTCAAGGTGTTTAGTTTTATGTCTTAAATATTCATAGAGATTCTGAAGATCTTACATAAGTAATCCAAACCATTTGATGTTTACTGGAAATGGTGCTTCCCATACAAACATGACATTGTGTTTCACATGTAAATTTTACATATGCAAATTCTACAGAAGCAAATCTCAATTTCATGTCAGACCGACACCACTCTCATATTTGCACTCTTTATTCCATACTAAATTCACTATTTCAGTTATTTTATTAGCTTAAATTAAATAATAATTTCATTAATTGACGAATTTTATAATAACAATTATGACCGTGTTGTCTATATTAATGCCCTGAATCTGTAAAAGGCACAAAAATGAAGAAGACAAAAGTCTTTCCCTTTCACTTTCACAGAAGACGGGGTACACAAACATGCCCGTAACCGCATTCGTACTTGCTCAGTTACATTTATGGTACACATTTAGAATATCCCTCTATATTGAGTTCATTATTTCATTTATTTTTATTAGATTTCTTTCTTCTCAACATAAAAGCAGTTAGAAAGGAATAAAATTTATGACAATTTCATTAATTTACAAACGACAAAATTATGACAACATTATCTTTTTTAGTGTCTTGAATTTTGAACCGTCAGCTCACTTGTTCTTGATCCGATGAATAAATGGGCTGGGTTTGGGTTGAGTCCATTCTTCCTATTCCACCAACCAACTCGACCCACCTAATTAATTGCACTAATTTGGCTACCCAACCAAAACCTAGCTTTCCTATCAGATGTTTGAGTTTGCCCTTTTAACTTCTTGGTTGGATTTAGGTTTGACATACATAGTTAGGACAAGGCTTTGATGATGATGATGATAATTTTAAACTTAAATAATAAATGGGTTGAGTTTGGGTTGGACCTATACATTTGCCCACAAGTACTAGCCTCCACAAACGCCCCTGGTTTATGCAGACATACACCCAGAGGACTGGATATACGGGATATACATTTGAATTTGTGTTTAAGCTAAAAATAGAGTCCACTGCCATTAAACACACTTCCAAATTTTGCCTCTCAAAGAGTTTATTTGATTTGAACAACTCATGTGTGCATGCTCAAACAAATATATCTAACCATCCAAAGCTTGGAAACCCTAGTAATATCTTCTTGTTTTAAATTAAGCATTATCCCATCCTTTCTCACATATAACTTTTCCAAGTTCATAAAGACGAGTCATCAAGATTGAAGAGGTAATTTTTTTAATCCTATAAAAAGACACCCCCTGACCTAAGGCTTCAAACATCTTTCACTTCTTCATTTCCATCAAGGTCCCACCTCTCACCATCTTTCTTCACCCCAAACATTTTCTTGGCAACAATGGAAAACCTTGCAGGGTCCAGCAGCCACCCCAACCAAGCTCATGAACCAGGGTTCGACCCAAATAGCTGGCTAACACTAGGGACTGGACCCCAAGAGAAGCAAGCAGCAAGACAGCCTCATGCATGCCTATGCTGCCCAAGAACTTTCTTGAGCTCTCAGGACTTGGGAGGACACCAACACTCACATGGGAGGAAAAGAAAGGGAGGAGATTATGCAGCCATGTTCCCACCAACTCATGTGCCCATCATACGTATGTTTGGGCCCATTTTAAGGGTTGAGCCCCCACCTGGGCTCGAGCTTGGTCTGGGTCTTGGTGAGGGGGATGGGAGAATGAACCCAATGCCTCCAAATGGCTACCCAGGCCTATTGGAGAGGAGATTGGGGTTAAGGGTCGATGTGGAGAAGAATCTGCTGAGAAGAATGGAAATGGCAGAGTGTGAAGATGGGGATGATGACGTAAAAGAAGTGACTGAAATGTGTATTGAACTGAAGAACATGCATGGGGGGCATGAAAGTGGTGATGGTTGTGAGAGGAAGGAGGGTGTGGCTGAGGACATCTCCAAGGAGTTCGACTTAACCTTAAGGCTATAAGAGAGATCATAAGGGGATTTGCTTCAGTTAATGGGGCTTTTTTTTTTTTATTCAGTTAATGGTTGTGTTTTTCTGCCTATGTTATGGTTGGGCTAGCTAGTTCCATTGCTCTGGTTTTGTTATGAGTGCGTTAAAAGAGAACCCAAGTAAAGATTAGATGGTGTTATATGTAGAGGTATATTTTTAAAGTAATTGAATGGCGCATTTCTGATTTACCATTTAGACTTCTTTTCTTGTTGTCTATGAAACCACCTACGGCCTGTTTGTTGTTGGTTCCATGTAAATGAATTCCTAGGATTGTATTTCTATGTGTGGTTGAAAATGAATAATCAAAGGTGAATATCCAAAAAATGACTGTCAAATTACCTCCCCTACAATGGAAATAGAATCTAATGGAAGATTGGAAATGAATACGCAGCTATCACCCTAGTAATTCATTACCTAGGAAAGTCAAGGCCCTATCTACACATCCTAGTAATTAATTAATTAATTATTTATTTATTTACACATTGGAGGAATGGTAAACCATCCTATCCTAAACTAGCTAACCTAATCTACCATCCCAGGGCTTATCCCTGAGATGTTTTTTTATTTTTTGATTTTTTTTTGTTTTTTGAAAAGTTTATTATTATTATTATTATTTGGAAAGTCATCCGTGAGGTGTTCTGGATAAGTATTCCATGCCTCCGCTATAGTGTTCCACAAAATTTCTTCCATTGTAGTGCCCCACCATAGTATGCTCCCAAATCCATGGTCCGTCAGCGCCAGGCATTGATCCCTAACACCTAGGTGAGAATGAAACGCCCTTACCACTGTGTTGTCCTGTAATTCTCATGGGAGGAGGAAGAGGAGGGACAGAGGGTGTGATATTAATGGGTTGGATTAGGTAAAAGTAGAGCCACATTTGTCCCGTATGTACATGACAAGTTAAGAATATCCCACTATAGTAAGTTCGTTATTTCAGTTTTTTTATTAGCTTTCTTAAAATAAGTTAGAAAGGAACATACATAATGATAATTTCATTAAATTTAGAAATGTTCTAATGACAAAATTATGACAGTGGTATCTGTATTAGTGTCGTGAGGTATGGAAGCATAAAAACAGATATCTTTCCATTCCGTTTCCGAACAGGACAGGCTACCATGGTTTCAAATTCCTGAGTCAACCCAGTGCTGCCCCTCACCGGAATGAAATGGGCCCCAATTTTCCATTTTACAAAGATTTCGAGACGGCCAAAGTTAATATATTACATTTTGTAGGTTATCAAAAAAATATATTACATTTTGTAAATACATGCAAAGTAGTGAGTGTAGCCCGGCTGGTAAGGACATCAGAGCCTTCTCATATCACCGATCAAGAGTTTGGCCTTATATTTCATGTATTAACTAAAATATACAAAACCTCAAAAAGACCTTATAACAAAAAAGAAAACATACTCTTTCTTTTTCGATTTTTTTTAACAAATAGGCACTTGTATTTTGACATAACTTTAAAAAGGCTCTTATATTTTGTATATTTACTAAAATCTCCTTTAACTAACATTGAAACTGATAGAAGTTAACTTGACGCTCCTTTTTTCGGTTTTTGGCCAATTTACCTCTAAGAAAATGACTTCTCCTTTCAATTAAAAGATTTGCCACTTAAAAAATAATAGTTATACCGTCAGCAACTTAGTGCTCAACCATACTAAATATTACTATATTTGGATAGTACACTTGTTAAATAGCTCAATTTTCACATTTTTACTATTTTTTATTATTTTCTAATTTCTGATTCTTTTTAGCTTTTTTTATACTTCTTAGGACAGGCATGACCGTACCGATCCGGTACAAGCGGCATGGACCGGCACAGTCGGCACGGACTCATCCCAGTCCTGACCGGTATGAAGAACAGCACCTGAATTTAAAACCCTGCAGGCAACACAAACCTACCTGTACTGGCATTTGTACTTGCGGCATTACATTTATAGTACAAGTTTAGAATATCCTACTATACTAAGTTCATTATTTCATTTTGTTAGTTTTTTTAGGTCTGAACGTAAAAATAGTTCGAAAAGAATATAAATAATGATAATTTCATTAATTACTAACAAAAAAATTATGACAATTATATCCGTATTAGCTAAAGGAGGATTGAAGCAGAAAAGCGGAAGTCTTTCTGTTCCACTTCCGCAGAAGATGGGCTACAAAAACGCGCATGTTCCAGCATTAGTACTTACACTGTTACATTTATGGTACAAGTTTAGAGTATCCTACCAAACTAAATTCATTATCTCATTTATTTTTGTTAGCTCTCTTATGTCTCAATCTAAAAACAGTTAGAAAAAAATAAAAATAATCACAATTTCATTACTTAATCAATGATAAAGTTATAACAATCATGTCTTTATTAATATCCTAAGCTTTGGAATAGGTATGGAAGCTGAAAGAAAGAAGTCTTTTCGTTCCGCTTCTGTAGAAAACAGGCTACAGAACTGAGCCCGTTCTAGCATTCATACTTATCGTTACATTTATGGTACAAGTTTAGAATATCCTGCCATACTAAATTTACGATTTCATTTATTTTTGTTAGATTTCATGTCTCATTATAAAAAAATAGTTACAAGAGAATAAAAACAATATTAGTATTAATGTCCTTAATTTTGTACAGTAAGCACACTCATTGTTTACTTGATTAATTAATGGGTTGGGTTTGGGGTTGAGCAATTCTCCTTATTCCACCCGCCAACTTGATCCACCCGACAAACAACACTAATCAGGCAACCCAAACCAAACCTAACATGTTAAATTAGATGTTTGGTTTTTGACCCTACTAACTTCCGGTTTGGACTTAAGTTGACATTTTCAACTTCATCAATAAATGGGTCGAGTCTGGGTTAAGCTTAGACATTTTGCCCACTAATTACTTACCTCCACCAGCCCACAGGTTTATGCACCCACAGGACTGGTTATAAGGGATATACATTGAATTTGTGTATAAGCTAACAATAGAGTCCATTGCCATTAAACATACTTACAAAATTTTGCCTCACAAAGATTTTATTTGATTTGAACAACTCAGGTGTGCATTTCTCAAACAAATATATCTAAGCATCCAAACCTTGGAAACCATTGTCATATCTTCTTGTATTAAATTAAGCATTCCAACCTTTCTCACATATGACCTTTCTAGGTTAATAAAGACAAGAATCAATAAGATTGAAGAGGTGATTTTTGTTTTTCACAATGCAAGTACCCCACACCTATTCCTATAAAAAGACATGCCCCCTCACTCAAAGACTTCAAACATCTTTCACTTCATTTCCATCAAGGTCCAACCTCTCAACATCTTTCTTCACCAAAACATTTTCTTGGCAACAATGGAAAACCATGAAGGTCCAGCAGCAGCCAATCCAGCTAAGCTCATGAATCAGGGTTCAACCCAAATGGCTAGCTAACACTAGGAACTGGAGGGCAAGAGAAACAAGCAACAAGACAGGCACATGCGTGCCTATACTGCCCAAGAACATTCTTGAGCTCTCGGGCCTTGGGAGGACATCAACACTTGCATTGGAGGGAAAGAGAGAGGAGATTATGCAGCCATGTTCCCACCAACCCATGTGTCCATCATGCCCATGTTTGAGCCAGTTGTACGGGTTGAGCCCCCACCTAGGCTCCAGCTTGAACAGGGTCTCAGTGGAGGGGCTGTGGGAATGAAATCCCAGTGCCTCCAAATGGCTATCGAGGCCTATTGGAGAGGAGACTAGAGCTAAGGGTTGCTGACAATCCCGATATGCTGGTAGTGACGGAGCTAGAATTTTCTTCTAGAGGAGGCAAATGATAGTCAACTAACAGCAACGAAGCTAAAATTCTTTTTAGAGGAGATCGATAATATTTCCATAATTATTGATTTCTTTTACTTATCATTTAAAAAATCTTTATTTATTTATTTTAGATTTTTTTAATAATATCTAAAGAAAATTTGAAAATACCAATTAAATTTAAAAATAATTTATCAAAAATTTGAGAATAATTAAAAGAAAAAAATAGTAGAGCCCACCATAATGAATGCAAACCGCTCAAAATAATCATTTACTCCTTATTTTAGGATTAAGAGTTGTATCTCACTCTAATAAAAGTAGGGTCCATGTCTGATTAATCACTTGTAAACCAATCCTCCCATAATTAATTTATTAATTGATTCATTACTTGTGATTATTTAATGGGCCACAAGCCCGTGATAGACATGGATGGTTGAAAATCTATAGATTAATGACTTGTAATCTTTTGATGGGCCATGATGCATGCAGTAGAAGAGATGACTGAGAGAACATCATTGATGGCCATTCACTCATATTATTAAATGGTGAACAATGTAGGAAGATCCATGCTACGCAGAATAAAACCTCTTTCCTTAACTGGATTCCTTGGATTTTTAATCGTGTGTTCAATACGGTGGGACCAACTCCTATTCATTAAAAATTATAGGCAACCCAACTAAGGAAAAAGGCTTCATTTTAAACGGCCCATTTTTGGTTTAGATCATCCTAACCTATGATGCCCAGATACAGACACTGATACAGGGATCGGGGATACGACTCTTCACTTTTGAAAATTTAGGACACAGACAGGGATACGGGTGTCCTAATTTTTTCTTTGGACCACTTTTGAATCAAATAAATTATCATTCCTATCGTCTCTTTCTAGCATTTATTATGGTGAGAAGTAAAACTATTTAAAGAACTATATGAAATAAAGAACTTTATAAGTGGGATATGCTAAATTTGTTCCCTAAAAGTATCGATGCAGTATCAAGTACCAATATAAGTGTGGTATCGGTCCAATACGGATACGTTGGGCTTGTACAAGTATCCGGGTATCATAGATCCTAACCCTTGATTGAATAGATATAATGTTTAGTGGTCTTTTAGCCATAGATTTCTTTGAGATTCAATCCAATGACACATAAATGCTTGAATTCAATCTAAAGAAAAAGCCAAGATGCCCAAATATAGTTGTAGGGAGGCTTCTCTCAAATTGCACTGAAGAAAAACATGTGGGAGATAAAGAGGAAAGAGATTGATTGCAAGTTGCAACCTCTCCTTAAAATTTGGAGAATCATTTACTTATCTCTTTGGAAACAGTTAAAAGACAAAGGTATCCTTGAATCTTTTTAAATTCTCTCTTTTTTGTTGTGAATGAAAAGCAAGTGAGGACAAAATTGTAAGGGACAAAAAAATGCCATAATTTTTTTTGCAACCTCTTCCATATATTCAAGGAATAGGAAAAGTTGAGCGGGGTCAACGGACCCCGCCGTTTTTCTCCCTCCATCCCTATGTGCTGGGTAGAATGGATATGGCAGAGAGTGAAGGCGAGGACGATGATGTAACAGAAGAGACTGTAATGTATACTGAACTGAAGAACATGCATGGGGTCATGAGAGTTGTGATGGTGATGAGAGTGAGGAAGGTGGGGCTGAGGTGAGCTCCAAGGAGTTGGACTTAACCTTGAGGTTGAAAAAAAAGATGACAAGGGAATTTGCTTCGTTAGTTGGTGTCTTCTAGTTCTGTTCATGTTACGGTTTGGATTAGCTAGTCTTACTGTTCTGTTTTCATTATGAACGCGTTAAGAAATAACCAAAGTGTTATGGTAAGAGATTAGGTGGTAATGGAGGTAGTAAAAATAGATCTGAGGAAGTGCAACTGAGGATTTGGCTCAAGATAGATCGGAACGGAGAAACAAAATTCATATAGCTGACCCCAACATAGTTGGGACAAGGCTTTGATGATGACGATGATGAAGTAGCAAGTAAAGTAGTCTAGGAGAGCAGGTCTGTGAGGACTATGTATTGGTGTTTGTCTTGGACTTCGTATTGGCATTTTGTCTTGCCCGAACTAATAATGTGACGAATAACCAAAAAATGTGAATAAAGAGAGTAGCAACTTAATCTCATCAGCAGTTGAGCAAAACTAATCTCATCAGCAGTCAAGCAAAACTTCCTCGATTTCTTGTTCCATTCCTTCACCCATGCAATTTTTACCACAAACGCCAATCTTTTCACTGTAAAATGTTCAAATCAACGGTGTAATCTTTTGATTATAGAAAGGAATTCAGCTTCCATCTATGATATTCCTAGTAGCCTTCACAGGCATCTATTTCCTACTCTTCATGGAAGGAAAGATTTCCGCTTGGTTAAGCCTCCAATGGGATGGGTTTAAAAGGCAGTTACCAAAACTCTACATATGGGTGGGAAACATGTTCCCACATTTCAAAAAGAGAGATGGTGATAGTTTTAATACTTTGTAACTGTTTATTAAACTCCTAAGAAATGTATCTTGAAACAAATAATTTTGTTTGGAGAAGCTTATGAGAAACAAATGAGAAATGTTAAAATATTGCTTCTGAAATTCAATGAAAATGGAAGCCGTCAATATGTGCAATTAATTGTTACTGTGCCTTTTGACACAGTGCATAAGAGTAAGTCTAAAGATACAAAAAACTTTATGTGGCAGGCATACCTATGATCAATCCAAACCCACACACCCACCTATCTAAATGTTTTTTTTTTTTTTCTGAATGGTACCACATATATCTAAATGTTGCCAATGTACTCCTAGTTTGCTTCTCAATTGCTTCGTACATGTTTCCCTTGTGTTCCTTAGTTCACTTCTCAAATGTTTTTGATGTGCTTTGTAATTTGCTTCTTCATTGGTTCCTATTCTCCTATGGGACGTCTGTTGTGGACATCCAATGGATGCCTTCAATCAGAGGGGGTCCCAATTTTGTGGCAGGCGTCTGCCTCTTTAATCATCAGATAGGAACGCCCACGTGGTAGGTATCATTGGAATTATTATGGCTGGCCCGTCAATGCCTTCTGCCTCCTGCCTCTACCACATTCACATCTCTGCCATAAAGACCAGTGACCACTGCTCTTGATTTGAAAATGAATAAACACACTAGATTGTATTCCCAGCTGGCTGCTCATATTCGCAATTTGTTTACGTTCAAGTAACTAAGGAAGAATGTTGCCAACAAATGGAAGTCAGAAGCTTAATTAGGGCCACCATTCTCCTGTATGAAGTAAACCAAATGTCTAACCAGTTTGTAAAGCACTCAATTATACTTGTAATTCCTCTCATCCATGTCTTGCAATAATTTAAGGATTAAGTTTTAATGACTGTTCTGCTAGCATATGATGACTCCATTCCCTACCCAAAGCTTCTTTCTTTAGAAATGGCCTACCCAAACCTTTTTCAGTAAATTTAATTATGAAGCTGCTGCTTATACAGAAACTGTTTCAACCTTAATAAACAATCTAAGTTTCTATATGGACATGTATCTAAGTTCTCAGCTCGTCAAGAAATGCAGAGGATTTAATGCAAGTACTCTTGTTTGTCTCCTCTTTCTGCCAGTCTGCTTTGGCAGGTTATTTCTTCAGACAGAGATGCCTTTGGAAGAAGATGCGCCACTACGATTTTCTTCCACGTCATCTCAATCCTTTTTCTCCTCAGAAATGACTCCAAGCACCTCAGTAAGAAGTCCTCACTATCTAAAGCCAAAATTCTCTTGGCAGACCGTCTTCAAGAGATGTACAAATCTCTTCCAGATCGCTTGAAGTGCAGAACTGTACAACCGATTCTGAGTTTTTTGGGAGTTACAGATTCCAGATTGTCTATATCTGTTTTTCTGTTTTGGGTTTTGGCATCCTTTAGTACTTTTACTCCCTTTTGTACATTGGTTTTGTAGCCATCTTGGCATGTAAGAAAAAAAAGTACTCTCGTTTGTCTACTCATGAATACTAATCCAAGATGACAGAGTCAAGGGAACTAGTGTAAAGCTATGATACCGAGATACTTTACAAGCTCGACGCATCCATGTTGGATCGATACAACACTTATATTGGTACCCGATACCGCACCGACACTACTAGGGTACAAGTTTAGAAAACTCTACCTACCAAGTCCATTATTTCATATAATTCGTTTCATTTTTCATTTTTTTTTACTTTTCACATAAAAAAATGCTAAAAAGGAACACAAATAATGATAATTTCATTAATTCAAAAGCGATCTAAGGAAAAAAATTTAGGACATCAGTACCTATGTCTCTGTCCTAAATTTTCTAAAGTGAATAGTTGAATATTTGATCCCTGTATCCATGCCCGTATCCCTATCTGGGCATCTTAGGTGTTCAGTGTTAAACTTTGAAAGCATAATGGGAGAAAGGAGAGAGAGAAAAAAAAAAAACAAACAAACAAACAAACAAGCCTGAGGATCAGGAGAATGGACATTCTCCCTGAACATATCCACACCGTGGCGGACCTATGTTAATATGATCTGGGGCGGCCGCCCCAGGACAAATCCAAAAATCACCAAACAGTTGAATGAGGCTTTGGCCCATGCCCCACGTAAGTTAAAACGATCACCCCACCTACTCAACCCTTTTCTTCTCTTCACTCCATGCCCCACGTAAGTTAAAACGATCACCCCACCTACTCAACCCTTTTCTTCTCTTCACTGGTGGAAAGGAAACCCCCCACCCCTCCCAAAAAAAAAAAATTTCCATCAATATCTATGGGAGAGTAAGACCACGCAGCTCGTCTCCAATTTATGAAGGAGGAAGATGAAGACTCTTGTCTACTCTTCTCCGCCTTTATGTGATCTCGACCTTGTTTTCTTAGATGATCTCTCTTTTTATTGGTTTTCTGGGTCGTCTCCAAATCTTCCATTGTAGAAGTTGTTGAGAGAAGCAATGGTGGAGCTTGGAGTCTGTGGCGGTGCAGGAGAATGGGTTGAAAGAACAACTATGCGTGGTTTGTCTCTCTTGTCTTGTATGAGTGACGGTTGTCTTTGTAGAGATGGGAGATAGCAACATTGAACCTTCATTTCTTGGTAAAAATGAAAAGAGATAGCAACATTGAACCTTCATTTGCTTGTGACAAAGGCAAGGAAAAGAGAAGTCTAGTAAGGCTCAGCTTCTTTTTCTCTCCAAAGAACCCTAATGGAACCCTAGATTAGGATCAATGAAATTTTAGAAATTAGGGCTAAATTCAAACTCTTAATCTCTAAATCTAATTCCAAACCTAAATCCCCAAATCCTAATTGAAACCCTAAGCCCTAAAACACCAAATCTTAAATGTAAACCCTAAGCCCGAATTCCCCAAATTCCCTTTATTCACAAACCCTAACCCCGCAAACTCCCCTAATTTATAATCCCTAATTCCCAAAATTCCCTTCTTAGAAATTTTTTTCTTAGACTATAATATGATGTTTATGTTTATTCTAATAATGTTCATTTACAAATACAGGTGGTCTCATACGATGGATATTAATTTTCAAAATATAATGATTATTACCTTTTTGGGGTTCTCTAGAGTTTCTTTAGTATTGTTGTAGTGTGGTTGCTAATTGATGCACTAATTTCTTGAGGAATTGATAAGGTTTATTTATGAATTAAGTGTTAGTAATAGGATTCCTCATAAAAAGAAAAACTTATTGAATCATGTCTTTAACCTATTATGCTATAAATGGAGGTTATATGGTAGTTGGCAATGATTTTGATGCAATTGACTTTATCTTAAAATTAGATATGAAAAAATATAATAAAAAAATATCAACTGCTAATCTATTTAAACTCAATACTTTTTCTCTTTTTTCTATTGTTAGTGTGAAAAAAATCTAGCAAAAGAATTATTGACCTTTTCGATTGACCATTGTCCACCCCACCCAAACGAAAATCCTAGGTCCGCTACTGTATCCACAACTAAAAGATACCAATTATGTTAAGACGAGTACGCTATAATGATACTATACAAGTTTGGGGAAAAACAGGCATTTGATAGTGTTTGTCAACATTAAACTGGCTTCTACAATTTCCTACTGCAGATCCCATGCTTATGACTTGAATAACACAATTCAATTAATCTTTAGGCTGTCAAATGTCCAACCACTTATATTGTTAACCCTGGAAACATTTTCATGTTTGACATGATAACTGGCTAGATATGATTAATAAGATATTAAAATTTTCGAAGAGGTCACTGAAGCATAATCACCTGAAATCATTTTATATAGCTATTTGTTTATCAGGGCACACACATTGGTCCAAATCAAAATCCTCGTTCGGAGCAAACATTCCCTTGATATTCTTTTTATCCTTTATTATCGCATCTGAACTAAGCCTCTCCATTTGCAATGAGGCTTAAGATCATCTTAAGCCTTTAATGTGCACTACTATTTACACTTATGGTAGAATATCAAATTCTTTCTTCCAGCATTTCATCTCCATCAAATCTTCATCTTTATATACTCTTTTGGTTCTGTCAAATCCGCAAAGAAACTACTCAAACATATTCTATATAATTTTCATAAGCATCTCATCTCCTCCAGTGAAGTTGATTAAAGCATTTCATGGAAAACTCTAATAAAGACTGGATTTTGAGAATCATGTAAAACAAAAGTGGGGGAAATGAGGAAATGGGGAAACTAGAATCCTCCAAGTTTCTCTACTTTTGTTACCTCTCTCCTTGAGAGATGTAGGAATCTGAAGGAGGAGATGTGTGAGATTCTCGTGCGTCTGGATCTGCTCTCTCGATTGCGTCGCGCGTGCGGTCGAGGAAGGGCTTGAAGACGAGCTGCGTGTTTAGCCACCCGAAAGCTAGGGCACAGACCACGACCAGAGCCGATTTCATGGATTTCGTAGCGGATTCGCGTCCTCGAATCCCTCCCGCCATTTTCTCCTCTTCTTCTTCTTCGCTCAATCCTGTTTGGTTCAGTTTCAATGAAATGAAAAATGCAAAGAAAGCAAGCGGCATGGGAGAGTGAGTAAAGCTGAGTCGTAGGTTTTATGCCGATGGACGATCTGATTCAACTCGGGCGGGTTGGGTTGACTTTCGAAAATTATTGGTCTCCCTGTTTCAACATCCGGAGAGATTATAGGTTTGTACAGGGAAATTTATTCGACTTTTATATGGATCGGAAGTAAATCAGCCCAATGGGCGGACCAATGAAAGCCGGATCCCAAGTTATAAACAAGATTGGCAATGGGCCTAAAACTCAACCTAATAGATGATTTATGAACACTGGTGATTGAATCAAGCCCTGGAGCCAAATCAACTCCGTGGATCAAAGGAGGTTTAGTTTAATCAAATGGTGAACAGCGCGCACTTTTCTCTATGTAATTTCCAAGTTCAACACCTATCATCGTCGTAAGTTTTGAGATGAAACGGAGTGTACTCTTAATAAAAAAAAATAATGGAAAACCTTTTGTCGGGGGTTCCTTGAGTGAGAGAGAACTTTTTACTAACAACGTGAGATCTTTATTGATCAATTCAACCCTCTCACACTAGCTGATCATAATGAATTGATGCTCGGTCACCTTTTTTAATACTTACCAAAGTATATTTAATATTGATTTGAGTTTTATAGAAAGTGTCCTTAAGAGAATATTAAGTAAATCTTTAAAACTCGTTAACCATTAATGGTTGTGGTAATTTTATTTAATTTTGCCCAATATCAAATTTACAAAACCTTTCAATCATAGTATGTATCTCACTATCATCCAAGTAGATCTCATAAGGATATTAAAAAGTTATTTTATCTTTCATGTGAACTGTTGTCTTAGGATAGAGTATCCCATTAAAAATAGATCTCATTTATATGCATGAGTTTGTCTCCACTTATCCACTGTATCTCACCATTTCTTGGTGGATCCTCTACCAAGATGCACCCACATGGCAGCTTTTGTTGCTTGTAACTGTATCTTTTAAAAGATTTAGGCCTTATATTAATTGGATCGGTGATAGACAGAAAGTTACATGAATTGGTTTTTAATGTAGAGTTATTTATGTGCTCAATTGGGCTCATTTTCGATTAGCATTAGCCTTTTTTTTCACCCCCTCCTTCTGAATGGGCAAGAAAATTCAATTAAACTCTCATTTAACCTTTACTCACTGAGTCGCCGCTTAAATGACTGATAAACTTTGGACAATAATAAATCCAAAATTTGTTTTTACATAACTTCTAAGGCATGTTTGTTCAACTGTTTTTCTGTAGAAGCGAAAAGAGAAAAAAAATAGAGTACTTCTTGCTAAAAATATTTTCCACATTATTACATTAGAAAAAGTATTAGAAGCAGTGCATTTTTTGCTAATCCACAACCAAAAGTGTTTTCAAAGAGAGACCGGAAATACAAATTTTCGGTGGAAAATCAAAAATCAACGAACTTTCATTTATACCAATGCTTCACAAGCGTGCCATTGTGGAACATTATTTCCCGTTACGTTTATAGATAGGCATGCACTTACAGCTGGCCAATAAATGAAAAATAATACTTGTTCAAGGCCTATAAATTAGTGAGTGTGCACATATATCATTGGATTCCTAATTGCTCCAAATGCAATTTAGCAATAGTGCTTTGTTAAATTTTATGCAATAAAAGTTGGGCAGGAGCTTGTGATAATCCTTATGTAAAATGACATATGATTGAAAATACACTGTAAAGTAAAATTAGATGTCAACGTGATTAATATGAGGATATACTTATTTCTAAGCATTTTGGATCGATCATGTAGCTCAGTTGGCCTAGGACAACATTTTTTTTCTGGAGGTTGAGAGTTCGAAATTACACTACTACATTGGAGCCACATGGGATTTACCCGGCTCACCCTGACCCATAGGGATTGTTGGAAAAATGGCTAAGAGAACCCACCTTTAGGCTATCTTTGGGCCAAACTAAAAGTGGGACCCACTTATAGTTTTAGGTGAGAATACATGGGAATGTAATCTACTCCATGAGTAGACTAATGACATGTATTGGGTTGCTCTAATCCATTAAGGAGTGAATGAGAAATTGCCTCCTAAACAATACTACTTGAACATGTTAAACATGGAAAGAAAGGGAAGTGGAAAACTTGCTTCCCACATTGCTTGAGAGCAATACATTTCTTTGGTATAAATATGTTTACCTTAGTGGTATAAGATGAGCCCCAAGGGGCATCCCACTTTTGTGGAGGAGGGAGGACATAGATCCTTGTTGGGTCACCACCAAACAACACACACGCGCGCGCGCGCCCCGCCCCGCCCCGAACCGAGCCGGGCCGATTAAAATTTCTTTTCCAAAGGGTGTGTCCAAGAGGTGTGTGCCCATTCGCAGTTGAAAGGGTGTCCAAACCCATCCAACAGTTGTGTCCAAAGAAAGAAGCACCTGTTCAGTGAACAGTCATTGTTCTGAACAGGTGCAACCCCATCTGAACTGACCTGTTGAAGGCTATAAATGCATACTGTTCTCTGCCTTTCTCATCATCCAAATCACTGCAATTGTTGCAATTGTTGCATCAATTCGAGTCTGCATTGTCAGTCAAGAGAGAGTCCTGCTGATTTGTCTTAAGGACATAGTGTTAAACACTAGCCTTGATCTACCATCTACTGCGAATTTCTGAGTTTCGTAAGTTCAACAACGAAGTACTGTTATTCTGCCTTCAAACAGTAAGTGAATTTTAATTCGAAAATTACTTTCTGTAACTCTGTTTTACTGTTGCTATTGTGAGGATCTGATTCCTAATACTGAATGTTATAACTGTGTACTCGGGACAACAATCTTAAGACAAACCTCCTTCTGTCTCAATCTGAGTACACCATCAGTTTAATTCAGTATTACTGATTTCGGGTTCTGTCAGTTCTCTACTGGTTTCTACTTCTTCTTTCTATGAAACCAGTATTGTGAAACTGAGGCTCTCTCTTCATGCAAAACTTAACAGAACTCTAGTCTGTTCTGTGTCTTTACTAAAAGTGATCAGTAAGTCTGAGTTACTGTAAACAGTGTTCTGTTTTTTCTTTTCTCTGAAACGTAATCAGTAAGTCTGAGTTACTGTTTACAGTTCTATTACTTTCAATTCCTGCATAATTCTCTGTGCTGTATTTTAAGTAAAGTCTCTTCTGTTATACAGTTATGGGTATTGAGAAGAATACTCCAGTCACTACCCATGGCCCTGTTTTGGTGAACCATGGGGAGAAACCTGAGAAGTTCAACGGTACTGAGTTTAAGAGATGGCAACAGAAAATGTTGTTCTATCTCACTACCTTGAACTTGGCTAGGTTCCTCCATGAAGAAGCTCCTGCTTTAAAAGAAGATGAGACAGACAAGCAAGTTGTTGCTGCTGTAGATGCTTGGAAGCATGCTGACTTCCTCTGTCGAAACTATATTCTCAATGGACTAGATAACACATTATATAATGTGTATTGTTCATTGAAGACTGCTAAGGAATTATGGGATTCACTTGACAAAAAGTACAAGACTGAAGATGCCGGAATGAAGAAGTTCGTTGTTGGCAGATTCCTTGACTACAAGATGAGTGATTCCAAGGCCGTAATCAATCAAGTTCAGGAACTTCAAGTCATTCTCCATGAAATTCATGCAGAAGGAATGTCTCTTAGTGAGTCTTTCCAAGTGGCAGCAATCATTGAAAAATTGCCACCACTTTGGAAGGATTTTAAGAACTACCTTAAGCATAAGCGAAAGGAGATGAGACTTGAAGACCTGATTGTCAGATTGAGGATAGAGGAAGACAATCGTACATCTGAGAAAAAGGCAGGAAAAACCTTCACTGAAGCCAAGGCTAATGTGGTGGAACATGGGCAGAACCCCAAGAAGAGGAAGAACCCCTCAAATGGTCAAAGACAAGGTCCCAAGGACAACAAGAAGTTCAAAGGGAATTGCTATGTGTGCGACAAACCAGGCCACCGTGCTAAGGACTGTCGTAAGCGCAAGGACCAAGGAAATACAAGTAAGAAACCAGCGCAGGCCAACATGACAGAAATGGACAATCTCTCCACTGATGTTTCAGACATCAATCTTTCTGCTGTGGTCTCAGAAGTCAATCTGGTTGGCAACACCAGAGAATGGTGGGTGGACACTGGGGCCACTCGACATGTCTGCTCCAATAAAGACATGTTCTCCACTTATAATGCAACAAACGGAGAACAACTCTTTATGGGTAACTCTGCCTCTTCGAAGGTTGAAGGCCAAGGACAGGTAGTACTGAAAATGACTTCTGGAAAGGAACTCACCCTCAACAATGTGCTGCATGTACCTGATATTCGTAAGAATCTGGTATCAGGCTCACTACTGAGTAAGAAGGGTTTCAAACTTGTATTTGAGGCGGATAAGTTTGTCCTCACTAAGTCTGGGATGTACGTGGGCAAAGGGTATATGAGCGATGGGCTCTTTAAAATGAATGTAATGACCATTGTCCCTAATAAGAAAAAATCTTCTGCTTATATGCTTGAGTCTTCTAATGTGTGGCATGGTAGATTAGGTCATGTTAACTATGATGCTTTACGTAGATTAGTTAATATGGAATGTTTGCCTAAATGCAGTTTTGATTCAAATATCAAATGTGAAACATGTGTAGAAGCTAAACTAACTAGAACTTCTTTTCATTCAATTGAACGAACTTCTGAACCTCTTCAGTTAATTCATTCTGATATATGTGACCTCAAGTTTGTTCAAACTAAAGGTGGTAAGAAATATTTTCTTACATTCATTGATGATTGCACAAGATACTGTTATGTTTACTTACTGAGAAGTAAAGATGAGGCCTTGGAAATGTTCAAACATTACAAGAATGAGGTTGAGAATCAACTTGAGAAGAAAATCAAGGTGATAAGAAGCGATAGAGGAGGTGAATACGAATCACCTTTTGGTGAATTTTGTTCACAACATGGTATTATACACCAAACTACCGCTCCTTATTCACCTCAGCAAAATGGTGTTGCTGAAAGGAAAAACAGAACTTTAAAAGAAATGATGAATGCTATGTTAATAAGTTCTGGATTACCTCAGAATTTGTGGGGGGATGCTATACTCTCCGCAAATTATATTCTTAACCGAATACCTCAAAAGAAAACCAATAAGACCCCTTACGAGTTGTGGAAAGGCAGAATGCCTACTTACAAATACTTGAAAGTGTGGGGGTGTTTGGCTAAAGTGGCGGTTCCTACACCTAAAAAGGTTAAAATAGGACCAAAGACAGTTGACTGTGTTTTCATTGGGTATGCTCATAATAGCAGTGCGTATCGATTTATAATTCACAAATCTGAGATTCCTGATATGCATCCTAACACTATTATTGAGTCAAGGAATGCATCGTTCTTTGAACATGTATTTCCTAATAAACCCTCACAGGAATCGAGTTCTCTTAAACGAACTCAAGATACTGCTAATAGCAGTGAACAAAACCAACAAGCGATTGATGAACCTAGACGGAGTAAGAGGGCTAGAACATCAAAAACATTTGGTCCAGATTTTCTAACACTTTTGTTAGAAGATGAGCCTCAAAGCTTTAAAGCAGCGGTGTCCTGTCCCGAGGCACAATATTGGAAAGAGGCAATAAACAGTGAAATTGAATCCATTTTGCAAAATCATACGTGGGAACTAGTGGATCTTCCACAAGGTTGCAAAACTCTTGGGTGCAAGTGGATATTCAAGAGAAAGATGAAAGCAGATGGATCAATTGAAAAATACAAAGCCAGGCTTGTTGTTAAAGGGTACAGACAAAAAGAAGGCTTGGATTATTTCGACACTTATTCACCAGTTACGAGGATAACATCCATTCGAATGTTAATTGCAATTGCTGCGATACACAATTTCGAGATACATCAAATGGATGTAAAGACCGCTTTCTTAAATGGTGAATTAGATGAGGAAATATATATGGAACAACCCGAAGGGTTTAATGCTCCAGGACAAACCAAGAAAGTTTGTCGACTTGTCAAATCTCTATATGGATTAAAACAAGCACCTAAGCAATGGCATGAAAAATTTGACAGTTTGATGATGTCAAATGGGTTTAAGATCAATGAATGTGAAAAGTGTGTATATGTCAAGAGCACTAACAATGGCTGTGTCATTATTTGCTTATATGTTGATGATTTGCTAATTATGGGTAGTAATGATGGAATCATTCAAACTACCAAGAGAATGTTAAACAATAAGTTTGATATGAAAGATATGGGTGTTGCTGATGTCATACTAGGAATTAAAATTTCTAAATCATCGGATGGACTGATATTATCTCAATCGCACTATATTGAGAAAATACTCCAGAAATATAATCAAGATAATAGCAGTCCAGCGAGAACACCTATAGATATTAGTATCCATCTATCCAAAAATACTGGAAAAGGCATATCACAATGCGAATATGCGCAAATAATTGGGAGCCTAATGTATGTCATGAATTGCACTCGTCCTGACATTGCATATGCTGTTAGTAAACTGAGTAGATACACAAGTAACCCAGGATCAGACCATTGGAAGGCCATAGTCAGGGTTTTAAGATATTTAAAATACACCCAAAACTATGGATTGCATTACTCGAGATATCCAGCAGTACTTGAAGGCTACTGTGATGCCAACTGGATATCAGATACCAATGATTCAAAATCCACAAGTGGATATCTATTCACGCTTGGTGGTGCAGCGGTATCATGGAAATCTTCTAAACAAACTTGCATTGCTAGATCCACTATGGAATCTGAGTTTATTGCACTGGATAAAGCTGGCGAAGAAGCTGAATGGCTTCGTCAATTCCTAGAAGATATTCCAATGTGGTCAAAACCTGTGCCTCCTATCTGCATTCACTGCGATAGTCAATCAGCAATTGGAAGGGCGCAGAATCACATATATAACGGTAAGTCTCGACATATTCGTCGGAGGCATAATACCGTGCGACAACTGCTCTCTAATGGCATTATGACTATTGAGTACATAAAGTCCATGGATAACATTGCGGATCCCTTTACCAAAGGTTTAGCAAGAGAGCAAGTAAATCGTTCATCGAGGGGAATGGGCTTAAAGCCTATGAATGAAAAGTCGCCATAATGGCAACCCAACCTAGCTGACTGGAGATCCCAAGATCTAGGTTCAAAGGGACAACCGAATTGTGTGTGACTTAACGATATCACTATGGAGATAATATCTCCTGCTCATTCCTATAATAATAATAGTGATACCTGTAGCGAAAATTAGGGTAAGCAAGGCTTTTAATGATTCTTATATCTTGACTAATCAAGTGGGGTATAGCAGGATACTCTTAATAAGAATCACCTATATGAGTGTGAACTGGGCCGTTTCTATGAGAATAATAAGGCTAAATTCTCTAAAGCACTCATGAAAACCAGGCATTGTTCAGGGCCAAAATGAACACAATCATTAGAACCAACTGTGTCCGGGAAAATTCTGTGTGAACTCTATTGTCTCGGTTTACGTAAAAGGTTGAGTAGTTCAAGACATCACGTTCACTGTTCAACCAGTAAATTCGATAGTACTTCACAAGGGAAGGTTCAAGGCCACAAGCTACCTTTCTCTATACAGAAAATTTCCATTTGTACTCTCTCTGTGTGTCTGCATATCATTTCATTGCTTTCAGTTAATTTCATTCATGTGGGGGATTGTTGGAAAAATGGCTAAGAGAACCCACCTTTAGGCTATCTTTGGGCCAAACTAAAAGTGGGACCCACTTATAGTTTTAGGTGAGAATACATGGGAATGTAATCTACTCCATGAGTAGACTAATGACATGTATTGGGTTGCTCTAATCCATTAAGGAGTGAATGAGAAATTGCCTCCTAAACAATACTACTTGAACATGTTAAACATGGAAAGAAAGGGAAGTGGAAAACTTGCTTCCCACATTGCTTGAGAGCAATACATTTCTTTGGTATAAATATGTTTACCTTAGTGGTATAAGATGAGCCCCAAGGGGCATCCCACTTTTGTGGAGGAGGGAGGACATAGATCCTTGTTGGGTCACCACCAAACAACACACACGCGCGCGCGCGCGCCCCGCCCCGCCCCGAACCGAGCCGAGCCGGGCCGGGCTTGGGCTTGGGCTTCACACGCGGGTTGGGCCTGGCTCGGCCCATTACCATTTATTATTTTTTGGAGAAATTTTATTTAATTAAAATTTCTTTTCCAAAGGGTGTGTCCAAGAGGTGTGTGCCCATTCGCAGTTGAAAGGGTGTCCAAACCCATCCAACAGTTGTGTCCAAAGAAAGAAGCACCTGTTCAGTGAACAGTCATTGTTCTGAACAGGTGCAACCCCATCTGAACTGACCTGTTGAAGGCTATAAATGCATACTGTTCTCTGCCTTTCTCATCATCCAAATCACTGCAATTGTTGCATCAATTCGAGTCTGCATTGTCAGTCAAGAGAGAGTCCTGCTGTAGCACACTCTGGTTCAAACAGACACACAGTTTTGCAGTGCTGCTACTGTGTGTTGATCATTGTATCCTGGGAGACAGAAGCCACTGAAGCCTGTTAGCACCATTGCAGGGGCGAAATTTGTCTTAAGGACATAGTGTTAAACACTAGCCTTGATCTACCATCTACTGCGAATTTCTGAGTTTCGTAAGTTCAACAACGAAGTACTGTTATTCTGCCTTCAAACAGTAAGTGAATTTTAATTCGAAAATTACTTTCTGTAACTCTGTTTTACTGTTGCTATTGTGAGGATCTGATTCCTAATACTGAATGTTATAACTGTGTACTCGGGACAACAGGGATTAGTCCGGCCCAAAGGGCTGGGACACCCACCGTTATATATATATATATAAACTCTTGCAATCTATTCGGCACCATTGCTTTTAGTAGCTTGATGGGGGTAAGCGTACCTCACTAATCGATTTATAAGTTCACTAATTCCTGAAATTATAGATCTAAATTCAATTACATGAAGGATGAAAACCCAAAAAACCTGAATAACAAATCTTTCTTAATAGGACGTTTCTTCAAATAAAATCAGACGTGGCCTATTTGTTTACACTAGAATACATAAGAATTCATGATTTAATGAGCCCATATTTAAGATTAGTAAATCGCAAAGAGGACAAAGGATATGAGGTGTGTGGTGAAGGATATAAAGCAGTGATGTAAATAATAACTTGACTTTGTTAATATTTGAATCGCTAGGCCTGTGGTTGGGGTGTTCATATCTCTTTCTTTTCTTGATTATTTCCTTGGTTTAATTTTCATATAAGAAAGAGTTATTTGATACTTATTTTTTAATATTTACCTATGATATCATTTAAATGATATAGCCTATATATGAAATTTTATGTTATCAATTCATATGTATTCTAAACACCCAAACAAGCCCTTAAATTAACAAAATTTAAGTGGACTCTATAATCTCGTTAAAGGGAATAAGAAGAGATCTCGACACTCTCTTTCAATGCCATAATCAATTATCTTAGAAAGGTAACGTCAAATGAAGATCCTCCCATCTTCCTCCAGCTTTTCACATATCCATACAAATGAGGAAAAATACATCGGGAGTTGCAACATACAGAAGCATTTACCTATACAGCACTAATTACCAAGTAATTTATTTATACGTTCAATAATAACCTGTAAGTACGAAAGTATAGTTATAATACATCATGTGTTCAACGCTCCAGATTCACCAAGGCTCAGCATCAACCATTTGAAAGCCTGTCCTGTCGAAGGAAATTGAAGGAGACATGTCATGAGCAACTCCTGCAGCAGACAAGCCAAAAGCACCAAGACACTTGTCAGGGGTGCAGTGGTTTTGCAGGAGTTGATGATCTATATCGCCCCAATTGGAAATAGAGAACATGGAATTCCCCATCTTGCACTGCTTGGGAATAAGAGGTTCCTTTAAAAGGAATTGATGAGAAAGGGACTTGAGGATGGATGGGTTGGTGGGTGATGGGAAGGGTTGTAAAATTGTTGGGTAGTGAAGTGAATTTTGGGAGCTGGGGTTGCGTTCTTGTAGAACCATGTGAGGGTTTGAGAGGGTTTGTCTGGGAGAGTGTAAGGTTGAAGGATCCAGCAATGGAGGCAAGTAAATGGTGGGAGGGGGAGGTGCTTCAAGGAAGTAGCTGCTGCTGCTTTTGATACATGGGTTTTTCTTTTCTCCTCCTGTCTTGTAAAATATCCTGCAAATCACCCATTCATCCTGCAAGCAATTCACCCAAACATGAGAAAAAGGAAAGATGTAAAAGCAAAAGAGAAGATTTCTTTGCATCACCACCATTCATCAAAACCAACAGAAGAAATGATTGAAGCTTTGCTCACTTGGGACTGTTGGTTTCATGTAATTGAGTACTTGGGATTGTATTTATGTATTATTAAAAGTGAAGAACCAGAGTTGTGAGCATTCAAAAAATTGACTATCAAATAATTACTTTCCTTTACTTACCAAAAAGTAGAAAATAAAAAAAAATAACTTTCCTTTATTAGAATCTGAATCAAAGTATAATTGGAAATTAAAATAAATATCCATCCATCACCCTAATGATCCAATAAATAGAAAAATCAAGGTCAACATATTTAATATAAATCTTTATAGCTATTTGCTGCTATCAGTATGATCTAAATCGTTCGAGAAATGGGCCACCACTTGCTCCAAATCGCAATGGCTACCATACTTTTCCTTTCCCTCATGTGCCAGACAACGATACAAGAGGTCCACTCTGTAGGACCCACATTTGATGGTCATTAATCAGTCAAATAAGTAAAAGTCCGAATAGCGGGGAAAGCCATGGTATATACCTTGCAGGCGTGTAGGTAAGAGAGGTGCCCATCAAGGCGATATTCATGCATTACCCACTTGGTTTTTTCCCCTCTGGGAGCTCTCCCTCTGTAGAAAACAAGAGTTTTCTTCATCCCAAGAAGTGCTCCATCAGAGGCTTTGTACACCTTTCGGTCTTTTCCTGTGCCTTTCCAATACCCCGCTACAGTTGCTCTGTTGGTCCTCATCCCACTTGTGTATTTTCGATCTCTGAGGCTATAGAAATACCACTCTCTCTCTTCCATCTTGGCTACATCTGCAACCCATTAACATTATTGTAATGATAAAAGACATTGAGTAGAGGCCACGTTCAACAAACCCTAAGAACGAAAAAAAAAAAAAACCCATATGAGATTTTCTCTATAAGTCATTGAAATGGGTTCTATTCATAGAATAGAAATTCGGTGCAAATAATGATAAAAAGTATTGGGTTTAAGTCTCACGTCTATTAAGTTGGTCATACCTGGAATCTCCCATGGCTCCCACCTTTTGAGATCAACCTCGGCGATTTCCACAGAAGAAAAGCTCCGATTGAAGACCTTGGAAGCCAGGTAAAAGGTGATGAGCTCCTCATCAGTTGGGTGAAATCTAAAGCCTGGTGGCAGCCCATGCTCGTTTGTGTCATCCCACACAACTTCTTCCAAGGCAAGCATGTCAAGCAAGCAAAAGAAATATAGAGTGATATAGAGTGATATATAAACCCCCAAGAGAGATATAGAGTGAAATATAAACGGCCGGGGACAAGAAATATAGTGGAGGAAATGTGAGCTGATTGGAATGGGCATGGGTATTTAACGAGGAGGGAGATCACTGAAATCGAAGCGAGAGCTATGAATCTATCCTATGCAAGGCTAGTGAAGGCTTACGTGAGCACCTGAAGGTGCCCAAAACAGGAAATGAGAGTAAATGCTATGCAGCTATGGTCGGTCTGCACTCTGCAGATATCTATGCGTGTGTATGGGTCAGGCTAAATTTCCCTCTCAAAAGAATTGTGGCGTCACTATTCAAATTTACCACATAATAAAACCAAGTTCAATCAAATAAACTAGGGGTTTTCAATATTTAATATTTTTTAAATTTGGATTTTACAAGATAATGACAAAAGACCTCAAAAATGACAACAGAGTCGCTTCACTTAGGTTATTTTTTCTTTTGACTATTTTGCCCAAATTCTCATGGTATCAACAGTTTTTGTTTTCCGATCGGGAGAACTCAAAACCATGCAATCTTCTCCTTGCTGCCTGAATGTTGTATTTGTTGTCCATAATCAGCCAAGCTACTACACATGGTACTATTTTTTAAGAGCTATTTGTACACAAGAACTATTTGTAAAATCTCTCTATCATAGAATAAAGTCTCTCTTATTTGAAAAACTCACTTGTACAGTGAAGTGAAGTAAAGTGAAAGTTTATTTTAAGATACAAGAATATAAGAGGAGTTAAATAAAAAAGTACTACATTTTAAAAAATCACCTCTTCTTTTATTTTAAGAAAAGTTAAAAGCATCTCTCATTCCACTAAATATAACAAAATGCCTTTTACTTTTTACCAGAAAAGTAAAAAAAGGTACGTTCTCATACAACAAAATGACAAAAAATATGAGATGACCTTTTGTAATTTAGAATTTTTTTTATTTGACCCCCTATTCTTTTTTTCTTGATTTTATCATTCTCTTCACTTTACTCTACAAGTGAATTTCTTAAAAAGGCTCATATATAATCGATTAATATAAACATTTGGCATTCATCATATCTTCTAACAACAAATGCTAATTTTTTGTCCCAGCCCAACCGATTATATTGGTAGCCAACACACTCGTGATAGAGTGGGGTTGGAAAAAGAAAAAAAAAGAGATAATAGAGCTTCATTACCACCTTCAGCTCTCATGGTTGGTGTTTTTTCTTTTTTAACTGAGATTTCCTTCCTCTCTACCTTAAATTGTCAATGGGCTCTTTTTTTTCTTTCCTTTTAATTGGTAATGTGACTCGAACCCACAACCTTCAAATTACAGTAGTGAGCACCTTTTATTATGCCACAGACTCTTTTTTGTATGCTATGATGAACATACAAGAAACTCTACCTCACTCTTTAAGATAATTAGGGAGGCGAACTCTTAATCCAATAATTTCTCTTACTTAATCCAATAATTTCTCTTACTTAATTGTTCTCTCTATCTCTTCATTGCCTTTCGTTAAGGGCTTTTTTAATATTTTGTGAGGGTGGCCTACTAGCTATGATTGATACTAAGACCTTGAGATCAATTCGTTGACATATATGTAATACCAAGGTGACACCACATCACCACTTAACTATGATTGTGTTGGCTTCTGATAAGCTTTTTATTTAAGGCCTTCCAAACACCCGTACGTATCGGTTGATATCATGCTCACCAACATGCTTTTTTTATTGTTGTTGTTGTTGTTGGTAAAAAGAAGTTTTTATGTCTTAAATGCTCAAGGGGCGGTATCGATTTAGCCGGTTTGTCAGCTGATACAAATATCAAGTATCTTACACACACTACACCAAAAATGAAAAATTGGAACGGATTACCGTTCCTAATTCGTGTGTTCCTAATTCGTTCATCCGTTCATAAACCATTCCTAATTCGTTAATCCGTTCCAATAACAGAAAATTGTAAAACACACAGATTAGAAACTGTAATCCGTTTCAATTTCTCCTTTTTGGTGTAGTGACACTTGGCAACATGTATGGGCTATGATTGATACTACCGATATGAAGACCTAAAGATCAATTCGTTGACATATATGAATACCAAGGTGACACTACATCACCACTCAAATATGACTGTGTTGGCTTCTGATAATCTTTTTATTTAAGGCCCTCAAAAAACCCGTATGTATTGGTTGATATGGTGCTCACCAACATGCCACATATCACATGCTACTAAATTTCTTTTCTCTCTTAGTTTTTTTATTGTTGTTGTTGTTATTAAAAAGAAGATTTTATCTCTTAAACGCTCAAGGGGCGGTATCGACAAAACCGGTGCGTCGGCTGATACAAATATCAAGTATCTTACACACTTGGCAACATGTATGGGCCAACTGAACAGTCAAATATACATTTGCAATTTCGTGCTACTGATTCATGTAAGACTTACCATCCTTGCATTAAGTCTATTAATTGTTGCTATAAATTTAGGTTTTCAATTTAAAAACCTGTCCTAATCTGAAGGCCAACTGGGATGCAGGCGAATCATAAAACGAGTAATGAGGTATATCCTGAAATGGTATAAAATAGGGTTGACCAGTTATTAGTTAAATCAAATCATCAAAACCTTTGCTTTAATGAATCAAAGTTCACCAATTTTATGAGTGTAAATTTTCATTCACCGTCTAATTTAATAGTACAAACTCTCTTACCACAGAGGCGATTAAGATCAATCACTGATTATCACTCAGTCGCTTAGAGAGATATATGTAGTGTGTGGAAGTACGGATATTTGTCAAAGAGAAACATCTAGCAACAATAAATTTATTTTCTTTCCCTTTTCGATCACTTTCCTTTATTAGAGGTTTTACCTTCATCTTACATGTTGTGTTATGCTAGTGCATGCTGGGTGAAACTAGGCGAGAGTCATGTGGGGATGGGAGTGCATGGAGCCTCCAAGAATTTTAGAGAATCGTGCATGCAGGGGCGGCTCAATACAATTGGGGGCTCTAAGCAAAGTTCGAATAGGGGGCCTTTTGCTATTAATACCCAAAAAATTGCTATATTGATTTATTTTACGTTATTTCGTATGCAAACCCTCATCCTTTATCCGGGCTTGGGACCGGCAATGTATTATTAAAATACTTTGGCGGACTTAAATTTTTTTTTTTTAACATGAAGAAATTTTTACGTTTCAAAAACTTTAATTGAATTTTATTTTTCTTGCTTTTTGAGATGCAAAATTACTAATTAAATCTTTGTATTCAAGTTCTTCTAGAAAATCTCTTTCTATAGATAATGTAGCTAATCCACTCAATCTTTCTTGTGACATGGTTGATCTTAAATAAGATTTAATTAACTTTAGTTTTGAAAAACTTCTTTCTGCGGAAGCAACGGTTACGGGTACCGTCAATAATATTCTATAAGCTATGTAAGCGTTTGGAAAAGATTGTATTCTTTTCAAATAGTTTAATATTTTAATTGCGGACTCATTTTTCAGTATCTAAAATTTCTCTTAGTAGTCTTAATTCTAAAAATAAATCTGTGCCATCAATATCACAACTCTCTCCATGTTTCAGAAAACTTTCAAGATTAAGACAATATTCTTTTAACCTATCATCATCTATTGATTTCAATTTTTTTAAACCAAATAAAAATCCGAACGTTTCTTCAAAAACTTTTAACTGTTCAAATCTATTACTAAAAGATGAAATCGCTTGATCAATTATATATAAGAAAAAATTAGTTCTAAAAGACTCTTCAGGAGATTGAATTAGTTCATTATCGACATTCTCATCAAATTGTCTCTTTCTCCGAATTACACGTTTTTCACGAAATACCGGTTCTATATCCATTTGACGTGCAATATCTATAGATGCTACTTTAGCCTTTTCAAATCCTTCTTCTCTATACTTTTTAAAAAATGTGATTAGACCCTTTATTTGATTTATAGCCATGTCAATAGGCATATCCTTAGATTGTAAATCCTTACTAACAAAATTCACATTAGTTAATATTTCATGCCAAATAACCATTCCAAACAAAAACTCATAATTTTCTAAATCATGTAATGCTAGACTTTCCGCTTCACTCTTTGTTTTTGGATCGTCGCTAGTTTTTGCTAACTCGAGTAAAGCATCCCTAATTTCTGATGATTGACTAATTAATGCTTTAACACTATCAACTCGACTCTCCCAACGTGTTGGTGACAAAGTCTTCACGGTATATTTAGTTAAATATTTTCGTAAAACATCCCATCGTTTTGTAGAGGAAGAAAACAAACAATAAATACGTTGTAAAATTCCAAAAAATGATACTGCCTTTGAACAAGAATTCGCCATATCACATAATACTAAGTTAAGACTGTGGCATCCACATGGAGAGTAAAATGCTCTAGGATTTATATCTAACAATCTTTTTTGGACACCTTGATTTTTACCTTTCATATTTGATCCATTATCATACACTTGACCTCTAATGTCCTTAAAATCTAATTTATATTCTTCTAAAATACATAAAAGCTTATTAAAAAGTCCTTTACCCGACGTGTCCTCTACTTTTAAAAAGTCCAGAAAATACTATTCGATTCTTATAAGACTTGAAGATATATCAACACAACGTAATACAACAGTCATTTGTTCTTGGTGACTTATATCAGGAGTGCAATCAAGTATAATAGAATAATATTTTGCTTCCTTAATTTTTGAAATAATTTTATTTTTTATTTCAGATGCCAATAATTGTATCAATTCATTTTGTATATTGTGACTAAGATAATGAATTTTTAATTTATCATGTTTGATACGCCGGAGATGTTCTTGCATAATAGGATCAAACTCCGCAATCATTTCAATTAAGCTCAAAAAAAGACCATTATTAGCTTCATAAATTTTCTCATTCTTTCCACGAAATGCCATGTTATTTTTAGAAATTGTCTTAACAACCGCAATAATTCTTAATAGTACATTATTCCAATGTTCTTTTTCCCTATCAATTTGCTCTTGGATATGCTTATCAATTGTTGTTTTGTTTTTTAATCTTGTGCTCAACTCATCCCAAAGTGTCAGATTATCAATGTGTTCACTAGTCAGTTCATGTTTTTTAAGTTTGGAACCAATATTTTGCCAATCATCAGTCCCTTCACTATTTAATTGATATTGGGTGCAACTTGAATTAAATAACTTGCAACAGAAACAAAATACCTTATTGCAATATTTTGAATACACTAACCAATTTCTATCAAACTTCTCTCCATTTGGCGCTACTTGGGAATAAAATTTAGCTGAAAATTTTCTTTTCGTCTTCATATCAATAGGAAATTCTATATCATTAACTCTAATTGGACCCTTCTCAACTAACAAGTCTCTTAGTTTGTTATCAATTTTACCCCATCGCCCGGGGTCATACATATCTTGAACTAACGAGTTAGATTGCTCATTGAGGTTCTCATCAATACTAGTAAGCAAGTATTCTGTTGGGTTATCATTTATTTCATTATCATCAGTTTGATTTTCTTCTATGTTCTCTTGAATAGAAACACTAGGAACAAAATTTACATTATGATCAGTTTGTAGTATATTTTCATTATTATCCACTTCTATTGGTTGATCATGTTGTTCATTTGCTAGTTTATCACTTGAACTAACCGATTCACTTTGTTTATAGTTTTTTATAAATTTAAAAATAGCTCCTCTTTGAGATTCAATCTCCCCATCTGTTTTTCTTTTTTCTTGTCGCTTTTGATAACCAGATTTATACTTTCGGTTCATGTCGAAATATAAAATAATATGACCAATATATAAAGTCTTCACATAGCATAAATATTAAAAAGTAAAATTAAAATAAATCACCGTGAGTTGTCAAGTTGAAGCTAACTTGATACTGTTGATAGAACCTTTGTATAAGTGCCTTTGACCTTGTTGCTACAAAGTAACAAATAAAAGCGCTCAACGCCTCAACAGAAGCACTCCCAAGCAATAAACATAGACAATGCAACCTGCATTCACATTAACCATATCAACAGTGACTCAGTCACTTAGTGAGTAAAGCTGTAAAGGTTAATGGGAAGTCAGGAACTTATCAAACTTATTTAGAATATAACAATTAAAGTAAAAAAAAAAATGATCCCAACCTTTTTTTTCTTTCTTGAATAATATAATATTATCAAAGTAACAAACTTTAGTAGCTTTATCTAACAAAGAATAGCAAATAGAGGGGAAGAATTCTACACAACTACACCAAATAGTAAAGAAAGGATGAGCCGATGAGGGGTTGTTGAGAAAAACTAAAAAAGCAAAGAGATGATAGAGTTGTTGCCTGTTGGAGAAGGAGAATAACCTTTATAAGCTAATAAAGCTATCATTTATGGAGCTATGAATTCTTGTTGGGGAACTGGGAAGGAGAATAATGGTGGGGAAAACCGAAGGGATTTTTTTTCTTTCGATGCTCAATCACGAAGGCCGAAGGTGATAATTGATTTTCAGCAAAAAAAAAAAGGGTGATTAGTGATAATAATAATTATAGTGGGCAGTGGGCTACGGGCTGAACTCCATGCAAACTCAAAAAATCTCCCAAATCCTTGGCCCCTGAATTCTACTACAAAAACAGGGGGAAAAAAGTCAAATTCACAAATCCAGATAAGACTACAGTCTACAGCCACTCACATCAGTGCATTCTTCCAAACTTCATCTCTAACAAAAATTCAATCTTTATGACTTTATCCAATCTCTATCAAATTAAAAACTTTTTAACATCAAAATCACCAATCCAATCCAAATCAAACACCCAATCCAAAAAAAAAAAAAAAATCAATTCGATCAATTCACAAACCATCATTCTCCAAATCCACTCCAAAACTGAAAAACACACAAACCAAATGGTCCAAATCAAATTCACTGCAAAAATGACCTAACTAATGCAGTACAGTACTTACTCTGCAGTCTGCTAGCGTCCGCCGTCCGGATCCAAACACGTCTGCAAATTCTGAGAATCAGAAACCGCCCAAGACCGGAGTCATGCTTCCAAAAGTGGTTTTCGTTCCCTTTCCGAAAACCGCTCTCATGTGGAGCTTGTCGCCGTAGAGATTGGAAGAAGAAGAGGAGGAAAGCATCTCGTTTGAAGATCTGAGAAATGGATTAGCGATTCTTCGACTTTGATTGGATTTAGGGTTTGAACCAGTTAGGATTTTGGAAGTTGGAACAATGATAGCTCGAAGCCGAAACGCCAAATCGCCAATCGCTGCTGCTGCCATTGTAATTTGTAAAGAGGGTGATCAGGTCTTCTCGTTTTCCTAGGCAAAGAGGATTCGTTTTATAGGGAATAAACAGGGCAAAAGCAAATGCCACTGAGATGGGGTTTAATTACAAATATACCTCGAAAGGTGGAGTGGTTTTGAGTGAAGAGGGAGGGGTAATTTTGGAGATTTGAGATATTTAAGAATGTGAACTATATGGGCAATCGGGGCCCCTTGGGCTGCGGGGCCCTAAGCATTTGCTTATTTTGCTATGTTGTTGAGCCGGCCCTGCGTGCATGGAGCCTCCAAGAATTTTAGAGAATCTCTAAGAGCCTGTATGGATGCAAAAGAAAACACAAAAAAAATAATAGTTTATAGAATATATATAATATTTCGTTTTTTAAAGAAAAAAATCTTATGCGTTTGGTAACTCAAAAATAACTTGAAGAAAAGATTCTTTTCTTTCAAAAAGCTTAATATTCTCTCATACAGCTCCCCCCTGTAGAAAACTTTTTACAAGATCAAAATCTTTTAAAATGATGATTATAAAATGGTAGAGTAAAGTAAAAACTTTAGTTCACCAAATCCATCATAATGTGTATAAATACATATATGGTAAAGTAAAGTAAAAGTAAATCTCACAGGATGGTAAAGGTGTGGTAAAGTAAAGATGAGATAAAGTACATAGTGAAGTAAAGTGAGAAGGAAGTAGTTTCTTTTTTTTACTTTACTTTATCACATTTTAACGTAGTTTTATATGGTAAATAAAAAGTTACTTGTTTATAGGTGTGGTAAAGAAAAATAAAGATTGATGTAATGTCATGGTAAAATGTGAGGTAAAGTAAGGTCAGATGAAGTATGTAATAAAGCAAATTAGGAGAGAGAGTTAAAAAGTAAGTTTTTTTTTATTGACTTTACTTTACCATGGTTTTATGTGATAAAAGAAAAGTAATTTATTGTAAAAATATGAAAGTTAAACTTTACTTTACCACGTTACTTTTTTATCTAGATGTGGTAAATTACATATAAATTAAAATATTTAATCAAAAAATATTCTTATAATGTAATCTACTTTCATTATTACACATTCCAACAGCTCAATTTAAAATCTGTAATATTCTTCAAAAATTGTCAAACAGTAAAAATATTATACTATTATAATATTACATTATTGTATTTTATACTATTTTATTCTTATAATATTTAAATCTATAAATATTTTATTATGTACAGATCCAAATGGGCCCAGAGGGGACGTATTTTTAATGTTTTTATATATGGCCCTCCAGAGATTTTTTTTAATATTGTGCCTCCCTAAAAAGAATTTATTTTTGTCCCACCACTGCTATGGGATATATAGCACTCACAATTGCATCCGTGGATAAAATGAAATGCAGTATTTGTACTATAAACCACAACACTATGGGTGTTTGTTTGCAAGGATTTCTAAATGGGTGTCCTCTTGTTGGGAGTTTTTGATAGGTACGACGGTGGATGCCCTATTCGTTTTGTGAGTTTTCAAAATTTAGTCTTATGAATTTTTTGTGAGTTTTCAAATTTTAGTCTTATGAATTTACTTCTTTGGCTTGTACAGGTTCCACACATCCAGCTTTTCAAATGTCAAGGTGTTTGAGCATTTATGAATCCAATTAAGGATATCATTGGGAATTTCCAAATACAATCAAGATAGCAATCCTTGGAATTCCAGCAACCAAAAAAGCCCCAGCTGGGCCTAACAATGGACCATCCCGAGCATAGGAGTTAGCTAGGATCTATTTCACCCATCCCTAGCCATTTCTCTCTTTTAACTAATTGAAACGCCGGATAAGGGGTTGCTCAAGTGTTTGGCAACCCACACGTCACTTGGCTACCAATGTATCAGCCCCTTTGTATACCACTCTTATTACTTTGTGATCTTTTCTTTCTACTTACGTGTGTTATCTTTCCTACTTTTAGGGCTTACGCTTCCCACTTGTGTGGGCTCCTAAGTTCCAGGCCTTAAGTTAGGGTAAAGAAACACGCATTGAAAAATAGAGGTTTTTACTACTATTGAGGAGTTGTGTATGTAAACCCCAGCTCTAGGTATATAGGGATATTCAAGCAATTTCAGATTTCTCAGTGAAGTTAGGGGAGCTGATAGGGTCGCTCCTAAATTTTAAAAAAATTCTTTAAATAAATAAAAACTTAAAATCATTTTTAGCAATTCCCCCACCCAAACCCTCAAAAGATTTTTATTTTATTTTTTTCACAGGCCCCCAAAGCCTACATGCTGGTTCGGCCCTAGCTTCCCATGGGCAAGGATATGGCATTACGTACGAGTAGGGCTGCACAACCGAAATCCGGTCCGGTTTTTGGATCGGAATCCGGTCGGACCGGATTTCCGGTTGTGCCTAAAATGAAGGACCGGATCGGTCCAAAACGATCATGTTGGACCACTTTGGATAAAAAGTGGTCCGGACCAGTTTCTCTTTTCTTTTTTTTCCTAAGTTTTTTTTTTTTCATTTTCAGCTCACATCTTAAGATAAGAAATTAGTTGCAAATGTCTCAAAAAATTAAGCACCATATATAAGTCAAAATACAAATGTCTCAAACGTGCACAAACAAATACATTAACAAACTAAAAAGCTTGCAAATGTCCCAAATGAGTCTCCTCCTCAAGTCTTGCCGGTAGTTGATGTCCCAAGTTCGCTTGCTGCTATGCTATTGCTTGCCATTTCTGCAAGTTTAAATGTCAATAAATGTTAAAAACAAAGAAACATAAGTAAAGCATAGAGAAAATAAAAAGAAATTAAAATTACAAATACATTTTATTTACCGGAATCCATGTCATAACTCTCGATACAATCCTAAGTTTCTTTGATGTTAATTGGTTCCTTTTCATCCGCACGCCTCAACCAATCTTAGGTGCAAACGAGGGCATCCACAGTCGCTGGAGCTAATGAACTCTGAAAGTATTATGTTTGTATTAAAAAAAATTTAAAAATATTTATTATTTATATTAATAAATCCAGTCCGGTCCGATGGTCTGGACCGGACCGGACCGGACCGGATATAACTGGTTTTCTAAATCCGGTCCCGATCAGACCGGATTTGTCCGAATCAATTTTGTGGTCTGGTCCGATTTTGTTCAGCCCCACGTATGAGAGTACACGTGAGAATCGCAGCCAACGAGGCGACATGACTGCTCTGATACGTTCGTGCACACGCTACAGTCCTAGTCGATGGGGGTGTGGGCAGGGTCTAGACTCTAGAGAGACCAGAGAGGAAGAAGCTAGGCTTTGTCGTTTCCTGCCTCTGCCCTGCACAATGCATAGGCCCTTTGGAAACCTTTTTCCATTTGTAGCAATGCTATTCAGGCCGCTCCCACCATATTCTCTCCCCATGGAATGCAGTCAAATTCCATTTATTTTCTCCTGCCACGAGGGAAGAACCAGCTGTGTTTGTGCAAGATCTTGACCATAGGCTGACATCTTGAGTCCTAATATTAATGGCCCATATCTCCACAGCGATTTAGATCGATTAGGTAGAGGATTTAATGTGAAGAAAAGATTACTAGTCCAGAGCTTGTGAGGGTCTGCTAGGGTGCTCCAGCCGGGCTCTATCCAAATCTAGCATGCTTTGGGCCGAGTTTAGATTAAGTGATAGAAATGCTAAAGCCCATTCTAACAATAATGAAAGTGCTGTCCCCAAACAATTGCTAGAAATCCCAAACAAATGAGAAGCCCATATTGAGCTTGAGTCAGATATGGACTTGTATTTCTAAAATTTGACCAAAACTGAATATGTCACCTTTCGAAAATTTTATGAGAGGCTCCGAGCAAGGGCTACATATAAATATATATATATATATAAACCATCAGAATAGATGCTTAATGTCAAGCTAAATTCCGCTCTAATAAAAGTTGAGCCCATCTAAAATCTAATTATGCATAAAATATATAAATAAATATTACAAAGAACTTCTCGTTTGTACTAATAATATACAAAGATGAATGTCTGTGATTTAACCATGCGAATTCCAATTTTATTGTATGATTCTATTTTCAATTAGGAGTTGTTTTTCTTATACATATGGGATAGGAAAAATCAAAAATCACTTTTACATATGTAAAGTTAGATATGTGAAACGCGTTATCATATTTGTCAAAATCACTATTTTCATCCAAAACAAAATAAGTACATCCAGTGCTTATATATGCCTTTTCGGATATTTTTCATGAATTTCTGAAAATCCATGGGAGATTAAAGATATCAAACTAAACATCTTGATACTTGTCATTAATATGAGAATATTGAACTGCTTGGATCATGAATTAGGGACCACAAATTTATAGAAAATATCTGAAAGTTGGGATTTTTTTGACCTTTTTTCACAAATTACTCAAAAATTATAAAGATTTAATATAATAAATTTAAACGTCTAAATGTTTATTAGTTCAATAAATAAATTGAATGAGATTGGATGCAAATATGGAGCCCATATGAATCAACATAAATAAAAAGTAGTTAATGGGATTTTAATCCATGACCAATTAGATAACCAATGCAATCATCATGTGAGGATTTGCACTGGCACCATTTTTTTAAAAGTGGGAGATATGATAGTGATTAACACCAATTTAGGTGTGAAAATGGCCTTATTTATACACCATTTTCACACCTCCTTTACGCTTCACATACATAAATGGGGGCATATAAATGTTACGATCCTTAACCATTATGCGTGTGAATATTTATGTATGTAAATGAATGTAAAAAAAATGACCTACTAGAATTGCATATTAAACTGTACCATAACCATGTTGGTTTATATCATCACTATGTATCATTGTATTAGTGATAATTACAGGCAAAGTAAGGGTGTTCATAGGCTGACCCATCCCGTGTCCTACCTGGGCCTTCCCCTTTTTGGCTGAGTGTGGACTTTTAGATTTTTGTCTTTGGGCTGTGCCTAGATCTATAGTTTAAGCTCATTGTTTAAGCTCATTTAATATTTGGTTCGGGCTTAGATTAAGTGATAGAAAGCTCAAAGCCTTGTCCAAAGAAGTAGTATTTGTAGTTTAATTTAGTGACTGATTTGCTCAAATAAGTGATTGAAAGACTTAATTGGCAGGCTTGGGCTCGATATATTTCAGGTGAGCTGGGCTTGGGCCAGGCATTTACACCACAAATGGGGCCTAGGCGGAATATGGACTTGTGTTTTAAAGTCAGGTCGGGCTTAGATGAGCTCAGCCCAAAGCCGATAATACTCTTTAGGATAGGGTATCACACTGTTGGATCTAAGGGGTGGAAATGGGACGGTTCTGGTCCAGGCTCGTGGTAGACTCGGAACCAGAACCGCTAATAAGAGGATGGAACTAGAACTAGTACGGAATAGTTTTCTGATTTTGGAATCAAAACCGTTAATGAGAAGATGGAATAAAAACCGGTTTCCTATATGGACGGGTCTGGGCCTGGGTCTAGGTAGAGAATTATATGAAAAAAAAAAAACTAAGTTTTTTTCAAAACTTAAATAAGTTTAACAAAAGCTCTCAAATCAAGTGTGAGTTGGCTTGGTGGGTTTGGTCAAGAATTGCGACCCCTACCCTATTGTCAAATTACATCCAATGAGTGAATAAAACACCCCTTCCTAGAAAAACACAGGAAGCAAGCAAGAAGTAAAAGGACCCCATAGTTCGAAAGAAGGAGGAGAAAAAGGATTTTACGAGAAAAAACCTCTCATATGACCCATGCACAAAAAAGGACCCTATAGTTCGATGCACACATAAAAGGCCCTCCCGCCTTATTTCTTTTTTTTTTTTTTCGTCTCACAGAGTAACGATACAAATGGGCGATGATATTGCCGCCCATAAACTCGTATCTTCCTTATTCACATGAATGACGGCCATCGAGAAAACCCAGCTAGCGTACTGGACGAGATTTCTAAATTACCAAATTAAACCCCTCCTCCTCCCGGCGTTGGCATTCCCATCAAAGGGTTTCCAGTAACAAGCATCAAAGATGCGAGCCCACCCTCCTCCCGACGTCAACATTCCCATCAAAGGGCTTCTAGCAACACACATCAAAAGCTCCGAGCATCCCACTTCTCTTAGATGAACTTGCCCAAACTCTAACACAATAACCCTATACGTTCAAGGAAGGAGAGAAATATTATAAGTTAGAAATCATAGGTTTTGAATAGATAAAGAGTAGAAGGGGGATTTGGGGTTGGGAGAAAGACGGAGTGGGTAGGTTAGACGGGAAGGGAGAGAGAGAAAAAAGATATGGGATGATATCGTTGACACAATTGGACCAAGATACCACATATGTGCTCCTAATGTTTAGGAGGTTCTTCTTCGCGCATGAGCCATCTTAGAGGCTTTTTCCGTAAAATACTAAAAAAAGAAAGTTAGAAATAGTGGGTGTCCGTGTTCCTTTGTTTTCAATGCTAGTCTTCCACAATGGGGACCCGTGGAAGCACATGGCATTAGTTATCATTTTTCCTTGATTAATTTTGCCCTTTATTTAACTTAGAGGAATTTACGAGAGAAGTTACCGTAGGACCCCATACGTCTTACCAAGTCTCCGTATCATATTGGACACGGGAGGGGTCCTCATGTGGCCCTTTTTATTTTATTTTTTGTCATTTAGCGATATGGTCGATATCAACCATTATCCAGTGGTTGCTCTCGATTTACAGAACCCAAATAGAAATTGAGTTTTTTCTCTTTTAGATGCTGGTGCTACTCCAGAGCAATGGATGGGGCCAGGGGAGGCAAGGAGAGGGAGGATACGAATGAATGGAGGGCGGAGAGCATGGGGTGGGTCATCTTCGTTGGAGGGAAAAGGAGGATCGTCATGGAGGGAGAAGGGATGAGGAGGAGAAGAAGAGGGGAGGGGAGACGTAGGCGGGGTTGTAGGCGGAGATAAGGAAGAGGGCTAGGCTTGCAAGTAGTGAGGAAGGGAGGAGATGGGGGCCAATGACCTGCAGACCCAAAGGGAGTGAGAGGAGGCGAGGGCGGAAGATTTGCAGGGGGGACCTGCAGGTTCGTCTATTTTCTTATTATTTCGTGATATATTTAATATCGATTATTTTGTTGTGTTCAGCAAATAAAACAGTTACATGTAGAAGAAAATCCGATTGACAAAATGATCGCTATCGACCATATTGCCGAACGACAAAAAAGAAAAGCTGAAAGGGCCACATGAGGACCTCCAACATGATACGGAACCTGGTAAAAAGTATAGTCATAGAGTCTTACGGAAACTTCTCCTGTAAATTCCTCTTTTTCTTATTTTCATCTTCAACCGTACATGCGCGAATTTTCACAACTAAAAACAGTAGAGCCTCTTCAACCGTGGGCAGACTGCATGCTCTCACGACGCTGTCCTGCCAAGTGGCCCATCTAGATGCACTTTATGGCGGGGCTAGGATGGAAATGTCTATCATGTATAATGGCCAGGCAAAAGCTAACTCATCAGATTACACAAATTAGTTGATATTTCGAATTATATTCAATAATCGAAATTCAATAAACCATTGACAACATCTTAGTTTCATCCATTAATTTAGATGGGCTTACCATTTTCTTCTTTTAACTCCCTCCATATTAGCTCTGGAAATGAATTCCTTCTTATCTGTCCCTCCATTTTCATGCCAATCCAGTTGCATTTGCTAAACCAGGGAATGACGCATTTACACTGAATGAGCTTTGGTTTTACTATTTTACAATCCATCATTATATATCAAGGACTTAAATCAACTATATTAGAGTTTGCTATATAAATTCTATTTCACCATTTTTTTTCATCTTGTGCCAAGTCCCCAGGTAAACTGACCGCGACGCGACTCCTGCTGCGTAACTCACAAAACACACGTCCCATAATTCGCATGTCCCGTGATTTGAATACCCGACCTACCAAACTCTGATACCATTTATAGGAGCTACCACTTATCCCAAAACCAATTGGTTATGGAAACAGCACAATAATGATTTTATGGTGAGGGAATGATTTTATGGTGAGGACGAGAGTTCGACCATATTTATAGCCGCTCATAAGCGAGGGTGGACGTTGATTTCAATATATACATCTACTTTTAAAATAGCATTAAGTTTACGGCTGCGTTATTTTAATCATGACTACTAAAAACCCTTCATATCCTTGTGATAATTGATCTCCACATTCATGTTACAACCTAACTTACCTTTCTATCTGTGGTTTCTTTTTTTTAAGAATTGTTCTGATTGTAGATCTCAGATAAAACTAGTACATTTAACATTGGTGATGTAATTACAATCTGTCCAATCGACTATATAAATTTCGTTTGATTTCAACTCCTAAATCACATCTCATCTTCATTAAACTTGAAACAGGACGTTGAAATCCCCTCGAGATCCATGGGCGTTGTAATGGATCTAGATCTAGAGTCCCCCACTTGGATCCTTGCTCCAACACATTATCAAATGATGAAGTATCATGAATTGATTTGCATGAGACATGCATAGAATTAAGAAACTAGTACATATTTACCATATTTGATCCACGATTCAAAATGGAACAAAGTAATAAACAAAATTTATCAACAAAATGCCCCCCTATTGGCCTCTTCAAGCATCATATGCAGCAATCTCCCCGGTCGAATTTCATGATCTAGGCTCCAAAACTTCATCCACCCACCAAACCAACGGCCATTATGGATCGACACTAGCTATTAATTCATAACGATCACAACACGATATTTCAATCCAAACAGGCAGGAGAAGAAAACATATGGCCCACTAACCCTAATCTTCTATTATCTTCCCATCGTCGAAGTTCTGAGCGTAGCTGAAGGAGTCGTACCTAAACCTTTGGGTGGTGGGCAGATGGTCCGAGCCCACGAGCCTTCTGAACTCGGACCTGATCTTGTAAAAGACGTGCCTCCAAGTGCCTTTGCTTTGGCAACACAGCGTTGTAGTCTCCTCCTCGTTCATCTCAAGATCTCTGGCAAAAGTAGGCTTTCTAGACAAGATCCAAGACAACCCCAAGTCCCACCATTTCCTCAGAGTACTCCCGGCATAGTCTCCAATGGCAGACATTGATTTGGATCTTCCGACCCATGAAGTGGATGGAGACGAAATGGGCTGGATCTCGAGGGAGTGGGAGGAGAGTCTTCTCTTGAGGCCTTGCTTTGGTGGGTCTTTTGGGTTTGTTTGGGAGATGGGGAGGGATTGATTGGTGACCATTGAAGGGAAGAAGATTTTCCTCTGAATGGTGTGGATGATGGAGGTCTTAGTGGTTGTAATAGCCATGGGGAGTGGGATATATGGTAGTGGGTGTCGTGTTGTGAGAAGGAAGAAGGTATAGATGTGTTCACAGCTCTACAACAGGCTGGTTTATTCTCTTTTTCTTTTTTGAAGTGAATGGGTTGCTGGGAAAGTCCCACATCCCACATTATCCGAGTAATGATTTTCAGTTATATACCTATTATGGCCTTTCACCTATCAGATTAAACTTTAATTTTTAAATTGATCTATGATATCTTACATGGGCCATGTACCATTACCACTAATCATCTCCTTCCTTTTCCATTCCTCCAGACGAGTCCTATGACATCAATATAGGAAACTCTCTTTCACATACGGTACCTTTCCGTAAGTTTCCACCTTCTAAACATTTTAAATTGAATTCCTAATATCTCTCTGTTGCTCTAGTAATGTAATTTGTCTATGCATTAATATACAAGGCAGTGTAAAGCCTTTTTCTCTTATTTTGAATCAACATAAGAAAACTTTATATTACTTCTCCATTATTCGGCAATACAATGGTGAAGATGGAGAAAAATCGTATGGGAAAGAAAATTAATGCCACTTAATGCCACTTTCACGTTAAGAAGGAAAACGGGTCATGCACTCATAGTGCATATATATATATATATTAAAAATATTCAAGTGCATCCATCCCTCACCATTTTTAGTGAGGGACACCCTCATTTAGAAAGTGTCAAGTACAAAAGGGGGAGTCCTATGTACTTGACACTCCCCTTTTGTACTTGAAACTTTTCAAAGGTGGGTGTCCCTCACCAAAAATGGTGAGGGATGGATGCACTTGAATACTTCCCTATATATATATAATATCTTTGAATTTGAAAGATTCTTTATATGGAGATCTGTTTATGTGGCTGTATGAGTCACTGGCGTCAAGCTTTTTCCTTGCATTATTCACAAATCATATAACATATGATGGAAACTCTATTAATTGGGAGTACGTTCAAGATGAATTCCATCTCCTCCCTGGGTAGAAATATGCCCCATCATAAGATTGAACACAATATTGAAAACGTGACTGGATGCTGATATGACATTACTATTGATATGGCCATGTTCTCAATCAAATAGTGGGGCCCACTCATATTAAACTGAAATCTAAGGGCCTGTTCACTTACTAGAATTCCTGACAGGAATTCAGGTTGTCTGGGAATTCAGAATTCCTGTCCGGAATTCTGTGTTTCATTACCAGAATTCACACAGAATTCCTGGGCATTTGAAATTCCAGGCATTTCAAATTCCAAAAAACCCAGCATTTGAAAAACCACTTTAACAAGTAGGATTTGAAAATCTCACTTGTCACATAATGAATTCAGGCCATGAATGAAAATCTCAAGGTAGGAATTCAAGCCATGAATTAAACAACGAATTTAGAATTCTAGAATTTGGTAGCATTTCAAATACCAGGATTTAAAATTTCCAGACAACCACCAGACATGAATTCTATGAATTTTAGTAAAGAAACGGGCCCTAAGGATGTTGTCCAAGAGGGGATGGGATTCAAGATAGACACTTTGAATAATCATCACGTGAGCTTCAAAGTGGATTTTAAAGTGGATTTTCAAGCATTTGTTACACGGGCTCCGCGTAATAGCTGGCACATTGGATCGGAATTTTCTCACATTTCTTCTTCCAAGTTTATTTAAAAAAGTAATAAATAAATAAAACCGTGGTAAAAATAAAAAATGGTAACAATGGGATGCTTTGTGAATGTGGCCCATTACTTATACATCAGCTGAGCTCACTGCTTTGAGTACGCCTGCCGACAAGGTAAAGAAGAACCCAATCATCATCAGTAAATAGTAACATCATCACCAGCTGTCTAAATTAATCATTGGATAGTGCCAGGGATGATGGCAACGGCTGATCCGTCCCAACCCACCTCTGTTAGAGGGCGGGTGGGTCAGGCATGGACTACTTGAGTTTGGATTTTAGGAGCCCAAACTATTCTCACCCATACTGCTCTGTTTTGCTCATGTCCAATTTATATGTGTGTTAACCAGTGAATTGTAATAATAGATACAAGTAGAACTTATGTAGTTCACTAGAAATTTTAGGTGTAGGTTGGATTCCTTGTGTGAGAAATTTGTATATATATAATTTGTTTTAAAATTTAAAATAATAAAAGCAAAAGATTAGACAGTATACTATCAAACTCAACTCAATTGCTATCTGTCACGTGACAAGTTTAGACAGACCTGAATCAAGTCAGACCCAAATCTAACCTTGATAATGGGACAGTCAAAGCCCAAGATGAGTCAATCATAATGCCTTTCTTTAGCCAGTCTTAACTTTACATTATTCTACCATTTATACCTTCAAATTAACCCCCAATGCGGAGCTTAGTTAGCCTAGGTCAACGGTTTGCATCCGAAGGTTGTAAGTTCGAAACTGCACTACCACACTAGAACTATAGGGGAGTTTATCCGGCTTTTCTTTGGGCCTGGAGGAATTAATCCAGCCCAAAGGTTGAGAACCCTCCGATAGCGAAAAAAAAAAACCTTTAAAATTTATCTTTTCAGGAATTAGTGAATCGCAGAAACCGAATATATTTGGGCAAGGGAGTGCATCCCTTGGAATCCCAGATTTGAAACCCTACCCCCACTTTATTTATTTATTTTTATTTTTTTTATGGTGGGGGGTACCCTGGCCACCACAACTTTTGAAAGACTTAAGTTCCAGACCTTATGGGCTCTCATCCTCTACAATCCTTGACTCAGATTTGAAATCTCAGGTGCGAGAGTTAGAGTCCATTTGGCTGTAGCTCCAGTATACATTTTAGTTTCAGTCTATGCTCCTTCTCCTTTGTCCAGTCTTGGCCTTAGTCTTGGAACCCTTCAGACAAGTGTGCCTTCTCCTTTGCGGTCCTTGTATCTAGAACGATCATAAGTTAGGTTTCACCAGGGACTTAAGATGCATTAGATCCTAAAACTCTAGGAACCACTCTGTTAATGTAAAGGGTTCATACCAAAGGTATTAGTGTCGACCCAAATCATGTACCTTGTCCAAAAATCAATGAGCAACCAAACTTTCCATATTTGCAGGCTCTGTGTTGATTATACATTTTCCTAGTTTTCTCTCTCTGAATGAGTACTCTGTACTCCTGGTGGCGGAGCCATATAGTGCCGAGGAGGGGCAATTTTCAAATGGGAAAAGGGTATACAAAATTTTAAATTGGCATTTTTGGTCTTTTCCACTTTTCCCCTCCTCACTGTCTTTTTTCTCCCAATCGACCCTTTCTTTATCTTTGGGCAAATAATATATTTTTTAGAACACCAAAGGCAGTTATGCCTTTTACTTTTATCTAGAAATAACTCTTCCACTGTTTCTTTCCTTCAGTTTGACCAAACCTCCCAACTGCGTTTCTTCTTCTTTACTTTTTATTTCCTTTCTACAACCAAAATGCTTTTATTCCTCTTCTACCAAGATATTCTTTTTCTAATTTAGGGGGTCGCATGTGTCTAGATGGTTTGAATGTATTATAAAGTTGGCCTTACTATATTGCCCATCACGATAATATTGTGAGAGATGAATGCACATGAATATTTCTCATCTTAGTTATACCCACAATACAGTGTCATGTTATATGTATGTAGCCTATGCCTGAGATAAGCTAAGTAGCATATCCAGTATTTTCTTACGGGGGAGTGAGAGCGCAAAGTTTGGTTATCCGGGTTTTGAGGAGTCGTTATAATATTAAAAATTCGAGGTCAAATATATATATTCAAGCCAAGATTAGAGGCTCAATAAAAAATAAAAAATAAAAAAGGAAGAAAGCAAAGCAATACAATCATATCTTATTTCAAAGAAGGAAAATATTTGTGCATTCATCCCTCACCATATTATGGTGAGGGCAACATAGTAGGGCCAACTTTATGATACATCCAAACCATCTACACACATGGAACCCCCTAAATTACATTCGGTCCATTGAGGTTTCACCCATCCGAATGAATTGGACCGTTGGATCAATGGTCAAATTTTCCTTTAATATAGAGTTGTTAAATTTGTGAGCCACGGATGACATGATATTGACCTCAAACTTGATATATAGGCCCATCTAAGATGTTTCTTTCCATCCCCCACAAGTTCCATGATCAGTGGGGCCTTAGGTGGGCCCCATTAAGTTTGTCACTCACCACCATATGATGAAGGATGGATGCACATGAATGTCCCCCAACTAAGATAACCTGATGACTAGATATATCTAACAACAAAGTGGCATAGGTGAATTTTTAGGAGGAATTCATTTTTCTTCTTAATTTTCAGGAGAAATCCATTTATCTTCTCTGTAAAACAACTGATATACTTTCATAACTTTCTTTAACTAAAGTTAAGCTAAAAAGAAAAATCCAAAACAGACGAACAGAAATTTTAACCCAGTGTACGTTGAAATGATGATTTCCCTCACCTAAATAAAAGTTCTAGTTATGTGACTGGCAGATAATCATTTATCTACCCAATCATTCATCTGTTAACATCATGAATGCTTCTCTTGAAAAATAATGATTCATTAACTGGTCCACGCAAACGTAAGGATCAATCTTAAACCAGTCAGTACAAGCTCGGTTCATGATTAGAATGATTAGCATAACAGAACATAACGCATCTCCTTCATCATTATCATCCATTTGGATCCACTTTTTGTTATGCAATTTCTACTTTCCTAGTCAAATGGACTGTAACAGGATGGAAAATCCTCACTCTACCCAACAACCCACCTGATAATTCAGTCTGAGCTGACCTCTTTCTGCTTTTGGATTGAATTTGAGTTGAAATTCTTCTCTGATCGATTAAGAAATGAGTTGAATTTTGGTTCAATCTGTAACCGCTGTTCAAGCCAGCACCCAACACAAATTAGACACTGGAGTCATTACACAAGGCCAATAATGACACCGGGTTGAGGAAAAGTTTCTCCATACACATTGCTGGTCCACTAAGAAAAAAGGATGGACCAAAGAGGAAATGCATAAAAATAGTAAAGATGAATTTAAAGAAGTGCAAGTCATTTACGTATTAGGCTCATGATATCAAAATGGAGAAATATAATTCATGTTTGAACCTAACATAGCTGAGACAAGGTTTTAATGATATTTCTCGAATTCGAATTGACATTTTTAATCGTTTAGCCCGCCCATGTTATCTATAGGTTTGACCTTGGATTGAAAAACCCCAGAGAAGTTGAATATGCCACATCCATCAGGCCCAGTGCATCCAATTTCAAGTCAAGGCTCAAACCAGTGGACCCTTGATAGCCCCCTACTAACGTTAAGATTTGTTGATTCATTGGATCCCTGAAATAGCACTATTAGTGCACACAGATTGCTGGCTCGACTTTATGTTTACGGTAACCACTTGGGAGTTGGTTCGCTTCCTGCATCTTATATTTGAAACTACCTCATATTTATTCGGTGTGCATTTGTATAAGTTAAGAGGGAACCACCTACGTTACTAATCTAATCAAAGACATTAGAAATACCCATATCATCAATAAATAAAAAATAAATAAAACTATGCTTTCGCCAATAGGTAATTTGAATTCATTGATCATCGATGTTTGGTAAAGGGAAAGGAGGAAGGCAATACCCCACCAATTCCCCACATACCTAGGCGTCATGATGTGGTATTAAAACCACCACTTCATGTGCTAATGATTCGACCCTGGAATTTAAAATCTCAATTAACGTGGACAAAGAGTGATCCATAGCTTAGTACCTCTTTATGCCTCCTCTCTGATGAATAATGTCGTACCAACTTCTTACAGATAATTATAAGTCCAGATTCCTACAAAATTAAAGTTCGACCCAAATTCCAATTCATTTGCCATTTCTTTACGTTTTATACGATGATATCTCAAAGTCGTATCGCAGCCACTCGTTTTGATATGATGATCATGTCTCAAATGATCCATTTAATTGAAATGATTTGCCTTGTAGGATTGATCAGAGCCTTAAAAATGAGAGTTCTACTTTAGTAGTTGCTAGTTAATCTTATTTTCATGTGTTAATCAATAGTATATATATTACTCCAATTGAAAACAGCATTGATTAAGAAAATGGAGTCATTGCATGGATCAATAAAAGGAGATTTGTTTTTTTTTTTTAATTTAGGAGAAAGCAATGTAGTTAAAAGAAGAGAACATTGAGTAATGTGGTGGTGGAAGATGAATCATGAGAGTAAATCTCCTCTCTTGCTTTTCCTTCTTTATTTGTTACTTTTTTGCCATTCGAAGTTGTCTTCCTCGAGAGATATAATCTGGGATTAAAATTAGGGGATCTTTAACAAAGAATAGTGTAAAAGGCAAAGAATGAAAAAAAAGAGAAGTAGATAATTTCTAAATTTTAAAGAACACAAAGATTGATGAAATAAATATACGAACTAGAGTTTATTTGAAATTGAATGCACAAGAAAAAAATTTTAATAATATAAGTCAATTATAAAATAGAGAATTTTACCTAAAAAAGGCCCCAAAATAGCCTACAACCAAAAAATGGGCCACTAGTAAATATAGCACATAAGTGGTCCCATTCCATTTTTTTTAATAATGATTGAAACTTGTGACGACGTCGTCGCTCTTGAAAAATCATTTTCTCCATCTTCCTCCCATTGTTTTCCCCTATTCCCTCTTTTAGATCACTCCCCTTTCCCCCTCTCCATAACACAGCAGCCCCCATCCCTCTCATCACTCTCTATCTCGTTCTCCACTCCCTCTCCTCGCTGCCTCGCCGCTGTCGGACGACGCCGCTGCCATCACCATGACTGAGCTCCTCTCTTCTACCATCTCTCATTTCTCTCACTTATCTCTCCCTCACCCAGCCATGCTCCCGGAGCTCGCTGTCGCCGTCCGCGACCACCACAGCACCATCACAGCCGACCACCATCATCTCCGACGAAACCCCCCAACCAATCTCTTTGTTTTTCCCCATTTCCCTTCACTGTTTCTCTCTTTCTTTCTCTGTTTTCTTTCTTTCTTTCCTCTCTTCCTCACTCATCTCCCTGCCAAAGTGATGTACCCCCCCTTCCTCACTCACCTCCCAGCCAACGTGATGTACCCCCCCCCCTTCCCACCCTTTGCATTCTCTGTTTCTCTTTCTTTCTTTGTTTCTCTCTCTTACTTTCTTCCTCTCTCTCTCACTTCATCCACTGCCAACATGGACTAACCCCCCCCCCCCCCACATTTCATTTTCTCTCTTTCTCTCTAGTCACTGTCAATGTGAGTTGACTTCCACCCATCCTCATCCCATGTTTCACTGATTTCTCCAAAGAACAAGCAGTAAGTGCACTGATTACACTGAACCGATCAGCTTCGATACCACACTCCATCATTTCTTGGAAGTACGACAGCGACTTCCACCCATTCCCATCTAAAGCATACCCACCAATTATCGAATTCTAAGAAACAAAATCCCTCATCGGCATTTCATCAAACACTTTCTCTGCAAAGTCAATACACACAGTCTTGGCATACATAGAGATGAGCGAATTGCCAACATAAACATTCAAGTCAAATCCAACCTTAATCAACCTACAATGAATCTTTCATCCTTCCACAAACGAACACAAGTCCGCACAAGATGAGGGATTATTAGAATGTTATGGATTATTGAATGTACAAAAATTCATAACATTATTGGGAGAGACCGTTCGCTTGTTATAGATTATTGAATGTTGCTTTTTGGTGGATTATTGAATGTTTTAATATGAATTTTTGAATGCCAAGTTATGTGCTTTTTTATTGCAAGAAACGAAGCTTGTATGTCCATGTCTTGTATTGCGCTCGCATATAAAACCAATACACATCATTTTTTTTTATTGCAATGGTCAGTGACGACGTCGTTGCCACACAGAAGATAAAATTTGAAAGGAAGTGTGCTCTAATATCTGACGACGTCGTTGCTTCACAGAAGCTAGTGGAAGAAAGTGTGCTTTAATATCTGATGACGTCGTTGCTTCACAAAAGCTAGTGGAAGAAAGTGTGCTTTAATATCTGACGACGTCGTTGCTTCACAGAATCTAATGCAAAAATTACTGTGTTAATCTGTGACAACGTCGTCGCTTGTAGAAAATAAGCAAATATATATATATTTTTAGCGGGAATACCGGTTTCGTAGCATATAAACTAGTGTCCCCTTTTTCGTCCAGTGACCATCTAAGGTCCTTTTTCGGGTAAATTCTTCTATAAAATATAATGGTTTGAGCTATATTTCAAACAATGGTTAATGGATTATACCCTGTGCTAGCCTACAGTTAGAAAATCTCACTAAATGAATAAATCTAGATCATTCGTTCACAAGCTTTCTATAAATAATTTCATAAACTTCATCATCAAATCCTTGTCCCAGTTACAAATATATGGTTCACCTCCATGTATTCTATTTCTTCGTTTTAGTTTTAACCTTGGCAAAATCCTTCAATATCCAATAAATAATTTCACCATTTATGTCAAGAAGGAAAATGTAGACAGTGATAGCTCAGTCTTTCTTTTCTTTTTCTTTTTTTAGCAACAGCTAATCCAAATTAGAGATGATCCACTGACCGATATGCCAGACTTGTGAGAGATTGAGATTCTTGGCCCACCCATGACCCATCGTGTACTCAATGTGATCCATGGGGCATGGACGAAAACCCTGCTGAATCAACACTAGTTTGGTGGTCAAATAAATTTCTTCTACGAGAAACAAACAATTGTTTTGGTAGGATGGTAGTTAGCAACATGATGTACTTTATGTGGTGGGCCTTAGCGTGATCCAACGTGGACCCATCACAAACCTCTCTCTACAATTGACACTCAGCCCAAATGCCAGGCCTATCAGAGAGATAGGTAGGTGAGATTCATATGTATACCATATTTAGTAAAAGTATCAATTCAAAATTGAATCTCTCTTTCTACCAAAAAAAAAACATTGAATATCACTCTACTTAGAACATCACTTGGACCATTTTCTATATGGCACTTTGATGTAAGTGGGTTAAATCAAGCAATGATGGCCCTCACTATTCAGATGACTCTCAGAACAACAAATCTATCTAAGAACATGTTTGGTAACAGACGAGGAATCCTTAAATTTGATGATTCTTCACTATCAATGAAATAAGAATTCATCATTGCGGATTTGTATAGTTGACGATTTCACATTGATATTGGTGTATCAATGCATATAGCTGAGAAAACTAAAGTTTAGTGTGCAAATTCACTTAAGTGAGGATTTTTAAATCTTATGAGGGGTGGTCGGATCTGAAAATCCTAACAAATGAAGATTTCCATTCGTCAAATCCTCAGGATCTTACAATTCCCAAACATGGATGTAACACAACTTTAAAAAAACTGAAAAATCTTTTTCTCAAAGACTTTGTTGCCAAACGTGACCTAAGGGCCGGATTCAGATTCTCTGCCGATTTCTAAATATGGGTTTTCATGGGCCAGGCCGGGGCATATTTGGGCCCAGGCCAACTTCTAAACTATATGTCTTAGTCGGGCCGAGCCCAGCCCGCCCGATTGGACTTTATAAGGAATGAAAAAAAATATATTCAACACTGTCCCAGGCCGTAGCTAAAGTGGTTTGGTCTTGTGTTTGTGTACGAGATAGTACTCTCTCACCCTCTTAACATTTTTTTATAGTCCGGCCAGGCTTTGGGCATTTTACTACTGAGTCCAAACCCGGCCATCTATTAAAAAAATCCGAGCCCGGCCTGATTACTAAAACCTAAGGCCCAACTCCACAGCACCCCTATTTCTAACCACAATACCACATCACCATCTGTTGCATTTTGTAATAGGACACTTGACAGAGCAGCATTAGCTATAAAAGTAGCAAATTGTATAACTGCCTAATTAGCTCTATCTCATGTGCCCCAAATATGGCCAAAGAAAAATCCAATCCCTATCAAATATAAGTTTCAACAAGAAGAAAGAGATTCAAATTCAGATAAAATGAAATACAGACAATACATATATGGTTTAGAAGAAAAGAAAGAGGTATACAGATGACAAACAGCTCTATATTTACATTTTGATCCTTTCATTTCGAGAAACATCTTCTCTAAACTTGTGTAGAGAAATTATAAGAAGAAGAAATGGACAGGGTTGTTTTTCAATAGACCCCATGTCCTTTAAGACCCGATCGAAGTCTGTATGGGAAGGCCAACAAACCTTGAAGAAAAGGAGTGGGTCCGATAGAAATCCTCATCTTCCTTCTTCCACAGCCCGTCGTCGAAGTTCTGCGAATAACTGTAGGCGTCGTAGCTCGCCAATACCTGCTGACTCGACCTTCTCTCGCGTACTACCATCCTCACCATCCTCCTCTTTAAATACCCAGAAATCCTTGCCACCCTCCTAACTATTCCAGCCAGGACCCTGTACTTTCCCACGTAGAATCCGATCGATTTCGCAGCCACCCACTTCCTTCTGCTCCCCGACAGCTGCCTGTACAACAACTTCCGGCCAAAACTCCCGCTGCTTATTGCCCATGCCATCTCTCTCTCTTTCTCCCGTTGTGTGTGTACGTGTCTTTGGACTAGTTATAAAATGGCGTTTTCCTCCTCGTTATATTTGTTATGAGGATAGGAGAGAAATGAAGGGGGATGCATTGGAAGGATGGGAATAGTCCAAGAACCAATTAATTAGTACAGCGAAGAAAGCTTGGGATTCCTTTTCACATTAAGTTATTTCATTTATTAGTGTTTGCATGGTGATCAAGGTTTTTATTATGTTCCCATCCAACCGTTGTGGTCAATTCTACCTACCCTTCTTCCCCATCCACCACCACTTGTTTGGCAGGTGGATGAGTAATAAAAGGTTATGGTAAAGATGGTAATCTCTTGACGTGACATTTCTAACCACATGTACTTTTCTTTAACTTTAGGTATTATGTGGTGAACTTAAAGTTCGAAAAAAGAAAAAGTGCTTCTCTCATTCTAATTTATCTACCAAAAGTTTACATGGACTAATTCAAATGGTTCTTATCCAAATATTAAATGCCTAATATTTGGATGAGAACCATAAAATTAGTCCATGGTTTTATCCATGAGTTAGTCAATGTAGCAGGACTCATTTATCTATGAGACCATCCAAATAAATATTTTATCTCACCCTATTTTTTTACTTCATTATATTTTATTTTTATTTTTTTTTTCATGATGTGACATTCACTTCACCTTTATCATACCCTACATGTAAACAAACATAAGAATCCAATATAACCACCAGGTCTACAAAATTGTAATGCATGATATCAATGGGCTTGGACTGAGCGCCCACATGCATGGGCGGACCTAGGTGTAGGCCCAGAGGGGCCATGCACCCCCCCCCCCCCCCCCCTCCTCTCCCTCAAATCTTTATTTTCTATATTATATATGCTTAATTAGTTTATATATTAATTTTATAACAAGTGGTCCCCCTTAATTGTTTGCACAAAGTAAAAAAAAAAAGTACAAATCCGCGTATAATGTAGTTCACAGATCATGAGAAAATGCAGTTGAGAATACAATTGTTTCATTATATTATGAGCATAATGTTGCTCGACATAAAGACTTCAAAGAATTGTCAGCTATTTTTGAACTGTGCCAATGACTGGTAAGGATTAGAAGATCAACAGTCTACCAACTTATTTTTAGAATGATCGTGCTTGTGCTTACTCTTCCAGTCTCCACTACAACTATTGAACAATTATGTTCAGCCATGAGCCTTGTTAAAACTAGACTTTGCAGCAAAATAGAGGATGAGTTTCTCACAGACTATTGTCTTGTGTACATTGAGAGGGAAATTGCGGAGAAGTTTAGCACAGAATCAATCATTGAAGATTTTCAAGATTTAAAAGAACGTTGAGTTCCATTTTGATGGATTATGGAAGTTGGAATGTACTAAAATACAATTATTTATGTCAGCTAGATCCTGATTTTATTTTTAATGCGAAATTTAGTCTTTGATTTTATTATATTTATCATGCTTGAACTTGCAGATATGCCCAAAAAAAAATATTAGCTATTTTGATTTGTTAAAAAAATATTTATTTAAGTTTGGTCCCCTCCAAGATAAAATCCTGGGTCCGCCCCTGCCCACATGGTTGTTGAGAGTTCAAATCCAGTTACAGGAAGCTTTGGTTTGGCTGCGTCCAGAGGAAGCCCAAAGGGTCGATCACCGTTTTGGTGTTACAGCAACTATAAACAGCTAGAACTTTAATTTTTTCAGGACTAGATTTTGGATAGTTTGGAATATTTCAATTTTGTCGGCCTAGTCAATTGGTAATGGGTTGGGTTGGGTTGGTTGATGTCTAATATAGGCCCAATCTCAAACACAAGGATTATATATTGGATTGAGAATGTCATCAATCTGACCTAAAATGTCCGCAGTGTTATAAGATATGGATCTTGGGTGGATGCCCACTTGTGATAAGATAGGGTTAGAATTAGGGTTCCTCCTTTTTAGTTTACTTTGCCTATAAATAGGCTCTCTCCCTATGTATTTAGACAGAGTTAATGAGATATCAGAAAGGCTCTCTCTTCTCCCTCTAATCTTCTTTCTCTTGGTCTCTCTCTTTTATAACACGTTATCAGCACGAAGCTCTAAGAGAAGGAAGAAAACCAGGTCTTCTTGCCCAAAGAGAAGAAATCATTCCCTGCGTGGATTTTCATCGCAAACTCCTTCCCTGCGCGGATTTTCATCGCGGATTCCCTCTGCAGATTCCTTCCTAGCGCGGATTCCCATCCCAGATTCCTTCCCAGTGCGGATTTCCATCGCAGATTCCCTGGGCGGATTCCTTCCCAGCGCGGATTTCCATCGCAAAATCCTTCCCAGCGTGGATTTTAGAAAAGAGTAATATTTTTCTTTAAATACAGTAAGTAATATCCAAACCATAGTTCAAATCCAACATATTAGAATACATAAAATTAATTTATGATATTTATTTTACTGTCATTATAGTGTTTGGTTACTATTCATTATCTTGCACGATTTTTTATTTAAATTTATTAATGCTATAAATTGATTATAAAAAAAAAAAAAAGAAAAAGAAAAAAGAAAGAGAACCAGAAGTTCTAAAAGTGAACCTGAAGTTCACATATTCATGGACCAGTAGAAGTTGGAATAATGATATGAACCTGAAGATTCGTATCAATAAATCAAAACCTGAAGTTTTTTGATTCAACAATCCATATAAATTATAAAGCCATGAAATTAAACCTGAAGTTTTTGATAGAACTAGAAGTTCTGATCACTTGTTAGAACCAGACGTTCTACCCCAAACCTGAAGATTTGACAGAACCTGAAGTTCTAATTTCATGTATTATGAACCTGAAGTTCTAAATCAAGCCTGAAGTCTTGACAGAACCAGCAGTTCTGATTCTCAAATATGAGAACATGTTAAATTTTTATTTTTCCATGTTTAAATTCCTTTCTTAATTACTTTTGATGTTAATATTTTTTTTTTATCATTATATGCACACTGATAACTTCATATATATTTCATATTATAGTTCTTGCAAGATGTCAAATTTGGCTAAAATTGACTTTAAAGCACTTAACATAAATGGGGACAATTATTTATCTTGGCAATTGGATGCTAAAATCCACTTGCAATCCAAGAAACTAGGAGAGACTATAAAGGAAGGTAACAAGATGTCCCCAGAGGAAAAGGCATTAGCCCTCATCTTCCTGCGTCATCACATACATGAAGATCTCAAACATGAATACCTTACTGAAGAAGACCCAGCAGGCCTATGGAAATCCCTGAAGGATAGATATGATCACCAGAAGATGGTCATACTACCAGCTGCCCAGAATGACTGGTTAAATCTGAGGTTGCAGGATTATAAAACCGTATCTGAATACAACTCTGCTCTTTTCAATATTGTTTCCCGATTAAGACTTTGTGGTGAAAAGGTTTCAGAAGAGCAGATGTTGGAGAAAACGTTATCAACTTTTCATGCCTCGAACGTGCTCCTGCAGCAGCAGTATCGAGAAAGACGTTTCTCCAAATATTCAGAACTTATTTCATGTCTCCTAGTTGCTGAACAAAATTGCATAGTACTGATGAAAAATCATAACTCCAGACCAACTGGATCTTTGGCAGTTCCTGAAGCAAATGCCAGTTTTAGCTCAAACAGAGGGAGAGGAAGGGGGAGAGGAAGACATAACTCCTCCAAACGAGGTGGTTTTAAAGGTCCCCCTCCAAAATTCAAAAATCACCAGAAGTGGTCTGCCCCTCAGCCTAAGAGCAACCAGAATCCACCAGCTAATCCTACCCACCGTCCTGATGACACGTGCCACAGATGTGGAAGAAGTGGGCATTGGTCACGCACTTGCCGTGCACCAAAGGAAGTGGCCGAACAATACAAAGCATACAAGGCCTCTGTTCATTTAGCAGAGACAAATGATCTGAAAGGATGGAATTGGAATGCAATGACACCAGAGATACCTCCAATTGACATTACAAACTTGGAGACTCGAGATTTTTTTGAGGATGAGGATAGCCAACCTTTGAATAATGAGGTTTTTAACACTCACTTGGGATCACCCCCTGGCATGGTCTAGAAGGCCAATAAACTTTACAAACTTAAATTTTTTTGAGATGCATGTTGCTTAAACTTCTTTTTATTTATTTATTTCATGTCCTAATGAATGGTTTAATTATTTCAATTTTATCATATGATTGCATAGTTATATTGTTTTATTATTTCGTTTAAGGTATGGATCATGGAACTGAGGACAATCTTTGTTTGGTAGATAGTGCCACAACACACACTATTCTGAAAAATCAGAAATTTTTCTCAGAATTGATGTTTATTCCACGAAAGGTATCAACCATAGCTGGGCCTGTGCAAATAATTGAAGGCTCCGGAAAAGCCCACATAATGTTACCTAATGGTACCCACTTATTCATTAAAGATGCTTTGTTCTCAAATAGTTCCCGAAGAAACTTGATTAGTTTCAAAGACATCAGAATGAATGGGTACCACATTGAGACTGTAAGTGAAGGTAACAAGGAATTCTTATGCATTGTTACTAGTATTGGAAGCCAGAAGCAAATACTAGAAAAATTAAGTGCACTCTCCTCAGGGTTATATTACATGACAATCTTAAATGTTGAATCACATTCGGTTATGAGCAAAACAACAAAGTTAAGCCCGAAGCTTAGTGATCCGAAGACTTTACAGCTCTGGCATGATAGGTTAGGTCACCCTGGGGCTACTATGTTGAGAAAAATTGTAGATAAGTCCTTTGGGCATTCTTTAGAGAACCATCAATTGACCCTACCTAGTGGGTACTTATGTACACCGTGTTCACAAGGAAAATTGATCACCCGACCTTCTTTTGCTAAAGTTGCATACGAATCCCCATCCTTTCTGCAAAGGATACAAGGTGACATTTGTGGACCCATAAATCCCCCTAGTGGACCTTTTAGATATTTTATGGTTTTGATTGATGCCTCCACCCGTTGGTCTGATGTTTGCCTACTTTCAACTAGGAACATAGCATTTGCCCGTCTATTAACTCAAATAATCAAACTGAGGGCTCATTTCCCTGATTCTCCCATTAAGTCTATAAGACTTGACAATGCAGGAGAATTTACATCACAGGTTTTTGATGATTTTTGTTCATCTATAGGAATTGTTGTCGAACATCCTGTCCCCCATGTCCACACCCAGAATGGCTTAGCTGAATCCATGATTAAGCGCATCCAACTCATTTCTAGGACTCTGCTGATGCAATCCAAATTGTCAGTTAGTGCATGGGGACATGCTGTGTTGCATGCTTCAATGTTAATTCGACTTCGACCCACAGCCTATCATCAATTTTCTCCTGCACAACTTACATCCGGACATCAACCCAATATCTCTCACTTGCGCAAGTTTGGTTGTGCAGTTCAAGTCCCAATCCCACCTCCTAAGCGTACTAAGATGGGACCACAACGTAGATTGGGAATCTATGTAGGTTATGACTCTCCCTCAATTATTCGATATCTAGAACCAATGACAGGAGATGTCTTCACTGCTCGTTTTCCAGATTGTCAATTCGATGAGACAATATTCCCGCCGTTAGGGGGAGATAACATAGTTCCTGTAGAACGACCTGTTCCTGAAGAACGGCGAGAATTAACATGGAATACTTCCACTCTGTCTCATTTGGATCCACGAACTTCACAATGTGAAAATGAAGTCCGGAGAATTGTGCACTTACAAGAAATTGCAAACAGATTACCTGATGCATTTAACGATGCAGCAAAGGTGACAAAATCACATGTGCCCGCTATGAATACACCTGCCAGGATTAATGTCCCTGTAGGACAAAGTCAAAATACAACCGCAAAAGAATCTGCAATACGCCAGAAGCGTGGCAGACCTATAGGTTCAAAGGACTCAGCTCCGCGGAAAAGGAGAAATGAGCAATCATCATCATGTCCTCCCGAAGAGGCACGTAACACTCTTGAAGAGGTTCCTCCCGAAGAGGCACGTAACGCTCCTGAAGAGGTTATGACAAAATCCGTTCTCTCTAGAATAATGGAAGTCCCTGGTGAGACTTTGGAAGCCCCTGAAGAGGCACCGGTACCGGATAATGAAGAGATCTCTATATTTTACAATTATTCAAAAGAGAGATGGAATAGAAATGATATTGTCATCGATGACGCATTTGCATATGCGATAGCTACACAAATATCAAAGGTAAATGATGATGATGATTGGGACACAGAACCACGTTCTATAAATGAATGTCGACAAAGAAATGATTGGCCAAAATGGGAAAGTGCCATCAAAGCAGAGTTAGAGTCTCTCAATAAACGTGGTGTGTTCGGACCTATAGTACAAACCCCAAAAGATGTTAACCATGTAGGTTACAAGTGGGTGTTTGTAAGAAAACGGAATGAAATGAATGAAATTACCAGATATAAGGCACGATTAGTGGCACAAGGTTTCCTGCAGAAACCTGGGATTGATTATGAGGAAACATACTCCCCTGTCATAGATACAACAACTTTCAGATATCTGATAAGTTTAGCAGTTTCTCAAAATCTAGAAATGCGACTCATGGATGTTGTAACTGCTTACTTATATGGGGACTTAGACACTAGAATTCACATGAAAATCCCGGAAGGATTTCCTTTGCCTGAAGCAAAGCCAAGGAGTACATACTCAATCCAATTGAGGCGATCATTGTACGGCCTGAAGCAATCCGGAAGAATGTGGTACAATCGTCTTAGTGAATACTTGTCTAAAAAGGGGTATGCAAACGATCCTATTTGCCCGTGTCTATTTATAAAGAAATTCATGAAGGGATTTGCAATATTAGCAGTTTATGTGGATGATATCAATTTGGTAGGGACTCCAGAAGAGCTCGAAGAAACTGCTGATTGTTTAAAGAAAGAATTTGAAATGAAAGACCTTGGAAAAACAAGATTCTGTCTCGGGTTGCAAATCGAGAGAAATTCTAATGGGATGTTGGTCCATCAATCTAATTATACCGAGAAGGTTTTAAAACGATTTGGTATGGACAAAGCACACCCATTAAGCACACCCATGGTCGTCCGGTCTCTTGATACACAGAAAGATCCATACCGTCCTATTGAAAAAAATGAAAAAGTTTTGGGTCAAGAAGTACCATACTTAAGTGCTATTGGAGCCCTGATGTACTTAGCACAATGCACTAGACCGGATATTGCATTTTCTGTGAATCTACTTGCCAGATATAGCTCCGCACCAACTCAAAGGCACTGGGTTGGTATTAAACATATCCTACGATATTTGCGTGGAACAACTGATTTAGGAATATTTTATTCTTATAATCCTATAGATTTCAGTTTTACAGGATATGCAGATTCAGGTTATCTCTCTGATCCTCATAAGGGTCGATCACAGACAGGTTATGTGTTTCTAAATGGTAATGCCGCCATTTCTTGGCGTTCTACTAAACAGACTCTGGTAGCTACCTCCTCTAACCATGCTGAGATTTTGGCTCTTTATGAAGCCAGTAGGGAATGTGTATGGCTAAGATCCTTGATTCAGCATGTTCGTAGTTCTTGTCAATTACCTTCTATTGCAGGTATCCCAAATGTTATCTATGAAGATAATGAAGCATGCATAAAACAAATTCGAGAAGGTTTTATTAAAGGAGACAAGACTAAGCATATAGCACCAAAGTTCTTCTTCACTCATGAACTTCAGAAGAACAATGAAATTGAAGTCAAACAAGTTTGTTCGAGTAACAACCTGGCTGATCTATTTACCAAATCTTTGCCAAAATCAGTATTCCAGAAGTTTGTATATGAGATTGGCATGCGAAGAGTTCATCATCAAACTATGTAAATGGTTGCAATCATCAGGGGGAGCAGTTTATCAGGGAGCATCCTGAAGTATGCTTCCCAGGACATTTGTGCGCTGTACTCTTTTTCCTTTCCTAGGTTTTATCCCACTGGGTTTTCCTAGTTAAGGTTTTAACGAGGCAGCATTATGCACGTCCAACACCATTTCAATGATCTTGAAGAATGTTGTACTCTTTTTCCCTTCGCTTTGGTTTTTCCCACTGGGTTTTCCTTAGCAAGGTTTTTTAATGAGGCAACTGTCATTAAATGGTGGTCATCCAAGGGGGAGTGTTATAAGATATGGATCTTGGGTGGATGCCCACTTGTGATAAGATAGGGTTAGAATTAGGGTTCCTCCTTTTTAGTTTACTTTGCCTATAAATAGGCTCTCTCCCTATGTATTTAGACAGAGTTAATGAGATATCAGAAAGGCTCTCTCTTCTCCCTCTAATCTTCTTTCTCTTGGTCTCTCTCTTTTATAACACGCAGGTCATATTAGGGCATTGTATCAAATATTTTAGCGTTCTTTCCTCTCGATACTATCACAATATTCACCTAGAATTTTACTTTCCCCTAACATCACGACATTTTTCTTGGAAATATTGCAAGAAAGTCACTATAATGTAAGAATATAAATCGTCTCCTAAAAGCTGATTTTAACAGTTTTTTGTATTTATATACTTATTATTTTATTATTTAAATATAATTATTTTCATCAGGAACTGCCAAAGTTCCACCCCTACCTGCATTCATGTAATTGTTTAGCACCACCCAATTAGATGCCAAACAACTAAACAAAACCCAATGCCATTACCAGAAGGTAGGTGAAGATGACAGATTGGAGTTTAATTCGGTCGTTGAAAGCCTAAAGGGAATCGGTTGGTATTAGCACTTCATATCTTGATTATATATAAACAGAAAAGTAGGTTGGGTAAAATCATGAGAACTGAGAGGGCAGTACTTGTCTTGTGCCTAGCAATGAGTATTGATTGAGTTTGTTCTCAAAGATGCTTCTATAAGGTGAATGTTCAAAGATGTGCCAATTTTCTTTCTCAGCCCCACTTCCACTACAGTTGGAACCCTTGATCTCCCACTTCTCCAGACTGGACTTTTTTGATGTCTTTAACCACCTAAGCTACAAGAATAATTCAGATTCCTCTAAATTCCCTTCTAGACTTTTGTGCTAAGTTCTGGAGTGGTTACTCAGCAAAGTTTTCCCTTCTTGGGACTTTCTTAAGAAATCAGGTGGCAGAAATTATATAAAAAAAAAAAAAACTAGTCCCCACTTCTCTCTCATCTGAAAAAGGATTGAGAATCCTGCTTTCTAAAGATGAAGACTTGCGAAACCGGCATATTTCGTGCTAGAATTGGCACTATGTTTCCATTGCTTGTAAACCCAACGCAAGTTGATTTAATTAGATATCCGGTCTTGAGAAGCATGTAATTAGAGTTTAATGTTCAAGTGTTGGTTTGTGCTGCCAATGGCGGACCCAAGATTTTCATTTGGGTGGTGCGTGCAATGGTCAAGTTAAGAGGTTAAATAATAAACATCGATTTTTTAAGGAACTTCCCAAACCTCACGGATGCGGGTGTGTGCACCCGCATGGCAACACGTGGGTCCGCCCACAACTCCTATCCAGGTTTGATACATATCTACGCTACTGCGTCTTTGATTTGTGGAGTTAAAGGGAAAAACTTGATCAGACATGAACTGCAGTTGGGTTTTTAGTTCTGCAAACTATAATTTGAACAAACTCGTTGATCAACAAATTTTGAGGAAAAATTAAAAAACCCTCGTTAGTATATTCACATGATTCAAAGTCCACTTATTTTACATGGTCATAAACTTGCTACATTCCAGCATATAGGGCAATTTCACATAATTCCACAGGAGGAGCAGCAGCAGCAGCAGAAAATAGAACTACACACTGCAGCACAGGGAAAAAAACTCTCATCAATTGCTAACTAATCATGATGGTTTGCATAAAGAGAAGATAAGATTCAATGGACAGAATTCACATGAAACAGTCAAAACACTTAAGAGGAACATCCAGTTTTACTGGTGAGGTGCCTTTGGTTGAATCAAGGATTACTAGATTGTGAATACACATTAGCCTATCTCATGGCATTAACATAAATATAAGCAAAAGGAGAGATACTGATGTAAACCAGATTACGAGAATAGGATTTTTTTCTCTCCTTTCTATAATGAATTTTGAATCCCTAGATTCTGTAGAATCCTTCTTTCGTGCCAATGCCGCTATTCATCGATGTAGATTAGATAGCCCAACGGACCTTGATCTGATCATTAAAAAGTTGCTAGGAAATGGGTTGGGCACCACTATAGTATAGAGGTGACATTTATCATCTCAAAGGTCGGTTTACTATCAGCAAGAAATGAAATCCATATCATATCATCAAAGTCTTTACTCATTTAACAACAGTATGCTTCACTGGGTGCTACCTTTTTTTTTAAGTATAGTCTGACAAGTTTGCAATCAACTATCCTCCTTTCTTTAAGGACCAGAACAATACATACTGACAAACTATAACATCATGGAGGACAACCAACAACCAAACGGCCATCCAGTAAGGCCATTGGCATGCACCTCAATAGGGGCCACCAAAAAGAACCAATGGAAAAGCGTTCATTAATCCATAAATATGCATCACAAAAAAGGCATTTGGCCATCTTTAGCAAGAATTTAGTTACTTGTGAGACTTTCATTTTCATCATTTGTTCACTACATTTTGGTGCATAATTTAAGTCTAAACATAAAATAAAATTGTGGAATTGGACAGCTTTTTGAGTTATGCATCCAGTGGAACCAATAACTAGTGGCATAAAGGTCAAGGGCTTAAGTCCTAATTAAATCTAGTGTCATCAAACAAGAGTAATTGTGTAAATACATTTATTTTCAGTGCTAGGATTAGATTTAGTTGACGTCTTAGATGAAAAAAGGATTTCTTTTGCTACAAAGCAAATTATTCAAACATTACAGAAGTGTTCTTTTGAGTAGTGAACATAAGAAGAGCTATGATACCTGGATACTTGTACAAGCCCCATGTATCTGTATCAGACCGATACGACACTTGTACTGATACCTGATATTGCACTGATACTCCTAGAGTACAAATTTAGCATATCCTACTTACCAAGACCATTATTTCATATTAATTTGTTTACTTCTCAACGTAAAAAAATGTTAAGAAAGGAAAATAAACAATGATAATTTCATTAATTCAAAAGTAATCTAAAGAAAATATTAAGACACCGTATCCGTATCTATATCTTAGATTTTCAAATGTGCAGAGTCGTATTCACTATCCCCGTATCCCTGTCCATACCCGTATCAATACTTAGGCATCATAGAAGAAGAGTGGTGTTCAGTTATTTTCTTCTTCCAGGTATTTCTAAACCTCTTCTATTTATCCTCAACCTTTCTCTACTAGCCTTTTTTTCTTTCTAGCTATGATACCTACATACCTTAATACTGACAAAGTGTTTGTGTCATATCGTAGGCAATGGTCCCCGTTGTATCCATAGTGTGCCCCTGCTGTTTCCATCCAATATCTAACAATAGTTGTGAGCAAATAGAATCGAGCATTTTCAAAACAAATCAACAAACTAAGCATCAGTTAAAATAGACTGTTTACAGTTAACATTGATCAAAGATAAATCATAGAAAAGATATAAAGAGCTACTGAATATTCCAAGGAAAAACAAAACACTTAGTGCAATGCTTTCTATATTGATAACATATCATAGCAAAACTAGAATACAATTCAATACTATGCACTAGCAGCATAGGTATATTTTGTACATTGGGATTTGGGACTATAGTTTTGTTCCAAATATTGTTCTCACATCAATCATTTTAGACATTACAATTTATACTGAGTATAATTTTTCTACATCAGGCCCAATACCAGAATTTGTATCTGGCTACAGATTATTATATTATATTATTTTGGTAAAAGAATCTGAATACAGATTATTAGTAAAAAGTTATAATGTCAAGGGGCAACTTATCCGGGCATCATCATCATAGGACCGTGACCCTATCAAACTAGGTTGACAATTTGATAGTTATGTTAGAAAGCTCTAAATAATTTTGTAAGAAATTTCATTGTGTTGGCTAATTCAGGACAAAACTCTTGGTCCATTTGAGTTGTAATGTATTTCTTTTTGAATAACTATGGTTGTGTCGCCGGAAGATCAGAAGTGAAGAAGGAGAAGAATAACCGGAAGACAGTCAGGTTTCAGCGCTAAAACAGACAAAGACAGAACCTATGTTCGCTATAGGCGAACATAAGCCTCACTAGAGCAAAGGTGGAACTGAGGCCCGAGGCAAAAAGGGGTCTCGCTATAGCGAGATTCCTGCTCGCAATAGCGAGCCTGGGAAAAGAACCCTGCGCGATTCAGACTACTAATTTGAGTTTTCCTACTATTTTGATTGGATAATTATTAGAAAACTCTTGCACGATTTTGGGGCTATATAAAGAGTGTTTCTCTTAATCCTAAGTATGGAATCAAGTTATTCTCTCATTGTTCTGAGGTGAGAAAATTCAGAGAGATTTCTTCTTCTCTAGAGCTATCACAGAGAGATTGGGCTGAAGATCTGCTCTAGAAGGTTTGTTGCTTCTACTTCTTTGTAGGAGATATGAGCATCTTGGTTCTCAAGGTGGTGTTGGTGGATCAAGCACGACGAGCAGTGAGCGGCGAGTAGTCGTGGCCGAGAGGAGTTGTGCAAAAACAACTACAGTCCTTAGGTCGACGTATTGACTGAGAAAATGAGCTATGAGTATATCGTGTACCGTTCAATAGTGATTGGTATTTTTTTATCATGGTTTTTCTAACTGGATAGGGTTTCCACGTAAAAATTGTAGCTGCCTTCTTGTGATGTGTGATTAGTAGATTTTATGGGTAGTTTGCATTGTTTTTATTCCGCTGCATTGATTTTTGGAACTAGCATCCATTCTAGTACATTAAAAAGGGCACTTTCAAACTGCATTGGTTTTTGGAACTAGCATCCATTCTAGTACATTAAAAAGGGCACTTTCAAATTTATAACAAACTCTTCTCTCTCTCTCTATCTGAAGATTTTTATTTGCAAAAAGGAAGATGCCCGGCTTCATGATTTTAGAGGAACCTACCAAACTCTGATGGTAAAGGAATTGGCAATTGTTAGAAGTCTGAGACAGCCTTTGAGTTTGACCTTCATTTCTGAAGCTTTTGAATGTCAAATATGCATGTACCGTACAAACACTAGATGCTCGTCAACAAAAATGTTACAAAAGATGTAGATTCATTCCCTCATTTTTGTATAGCTTTGATGCGCCTCTGTAGATGCAGGTATTGACAGAACCAGAGAACTAAATTGAAGAGAGTGATTTGGAATATTGGATGATCTCAACGATCAGTCCTTTGCTTTACTTATAGACTTAATGGCCTTAATCAAGGCAAATTACAATCTAATTACAATCTCTATGAAGGGAAAGAGTATAAAGAATATTGATACAGATTATATACATGGAAAGAATTCAAAATAGATTGATGAGTCACAATCCACTATTCCTTATCCCACGTGATATATGAGGATGGGCCAGTGGGCCTATTGTACATGGGTCTTGGCTCAACTATTGTTGACATCCCCCCTCAAATTGATGCTGGTCAAATAGGAGCAATTTGCGAATCAGGAACTCATGACGTGGCCGAGGCAGTCCTTTGGTGAAGATGTCTGCAAGCTAGAGTTCACTTGAAACATGTGGAAGACTAATCACCTTGCGATCATATTCATCTCAAATGAAGTGACAATCCACCTCAATATGTTTTGTACGTTCATGAAAAATGGGATTCTCAGTAATACGGATGGAACTAATATTGTCAGCATGAAGTGGGGTAGCTGCTGTCTGAGAAAAACCAAGATCTGTAAGTAAGCCACGAAGCCAAAGGATTTCAGAACAGGCAACGGACATAGCACGATATTCAGATTAAGTGGAAGATCTGGAGACCATTTCCTGCTTTTTGCATTTCCAAGAGATGAGTGATTCACCTAAATACATACACCAGCCTGTGGTGGATCTGCGAGTATCTGGGCATCCTACCTAATCGGCATCAGAATATGCAGTAAGTGTCATAGGTGTGCCAACCGGAAAGAACAATCCTCGAGTCGGAGAACCAAGAATGTACCGGATGATCCATTTGACTGCAACCATATGGTGATGTCTTGGAGCAGTCATGAATTGACTAACAACATTTACAGCATAGGAGATGTCTGGTCTAGTGATGGTCAAGTAGATCAGACTGCCGACCAAGCGTCTATAAAATGTGGGATCGGAGAGGAGATCCCCATCATCTTTCTTGAGTTTCACATTGACTTCTAATGGAGTGTCCACAGGGGTGGTATCAGTTAAGCCAGCAAAGTCATGAAGGTCAGTAGCATACTTATGTTGATGTAAAAACAGTCCCTTCCTAGACTGTTGGACCTCAAGTCCCAAGAAGTATGTATGTTAATGGACCCAGATCTTTCATATGGAATGCAGCTTGAAGTGAGGATTGAAGATTTTGAATCATGTTACTGTGAGTGCCTGTGATGATGATATCATCCACATATACAAGAAGTATAGTGGTAGCATGAGCAGTCTTATTCAAGAATAATGAAGGATCATAGGGACTTTGAGTACAGCCAAGGTTCAATAGAGTAGAATGAAAATTTTCAAACCAAGCTCTGGGTGCTTGTTTAAGTCCATACAACGAGCGACGGAGTCGTGCCACTTCATTTTTAGATGGAAACTCATATCCTTGAGGAAGACGCATGTATACTTCCTCGTGAAGATCCCCGTGGATTGTGGAGGAATGCATTCTTCACATCCATCTGATACAGGGGCCATGAGCGTGATGCCGCAATAGCAAGAATAGCACGCACAGTTGTCATCTTGGCGACCGGAGCGAATGTTTCATCATAATCGATACCATACTCCTGACAGTTGCCAAGAGCCACTAACCGAGCCTTATAACGTGCCAGAGTACCATCAGAATGCAGGTTGATAGAGTAAACCCATTTACAGACAATGGGTTTGATGGACGGAGGACATTTAACAACATCCCATGTGTGATTCTCTTTTAGTGTATCAAGTTCTTCCTGCATGGCCTGCCGCCAACACTCATGTTGCACTGCTTGAGAAAAGTGATTAGGTATATAAACAGAAGACAATGTAGCAAGTAAGGATATATGTGTAAAGCCAAACCGATCAGGGAGGGTGGGAAAGCCGAGATGATCTACGAAGATGAACGGGTTGAGAGATGTCAGAAGCAGGAGCGGGGTCAAGTGCCGAGGAAGCTGACAAATCAGGAGGCTCAGATGCAATCGTATTTTCCCATCTACGCCTTTCGTACACAATAATAGGCTTGACATTTTCCATAGGTAGATCCGGAGGATCACCAAAAGCAGGAACAAGAGAAAACATAGGAGATGGATCAGGATCTAGATTATGATGAAAAAAATATTGATTTTCAAAAAACACAACGTTACGAGAAATCCGGATACGTTTTGCATTGGGATCATAACAAAGAAATCCTTTTTGATCATTCACATAACCTAAGAAGGCACACTTCGAAGATTGAGCCGATAGTTTTGTTCGTTCGACTGGTGGAAGAAGAGCAAAACATACACACCCAAAAACATGGAGATGAGAAAAACTAGGATGCTTATGAAATAAACGAAAATAAGGTGTTTCATGGTTAATGCGCGGTGAGGGTAGCCGATTTATAACATGAACTGCTGTGGACAGAGCTTCGGGCCAGAATTTTGGTGGAACAGATGATGTTAAGAGGAGGGACCGAACAATCAAAAGATGTCTGTTTTTCCTTTCAGACACACCATTTTGTTGGGGTGTATAAGGACAAGATTTTTGAGAAATTATTCCTTTGTTTTGCAAAAAACTCTGAAACTCATTTGAAATATATTCACCACCTGAATCTATACGAAGCGTTTTAATGGATGTGGAGAAATGATTTTCCACATAAGCTAAGAAAATTTTAAATGAAGCAAACACCTCAGATTTTGAATGCAATAAATATATCCATGATCAAGATCAAAGCATTTCAATGATAAAGAAGTGTTGATGGGAAAAGGAAGAGTCTTGCTCTTGCCCATTTTACAACTAGAGCAATTAAAGGAAACATCCTTAAGAGAAATTTTATTATCATGTAATAATCCAACTTAAACAAAGATAACAAAATTCGAGAATTAGGATGGCCTAATCTTTTGTGTCATAAGTGGCTCTTATTGGAACTAGAAGCAGAAAACAAGGCAGAAGCAACCAAAGACCTATCTTGTGTAGATAGTTATAGCGGAAAAAGACGAACACACTTAGGTCCCTTCGCTATCACCTTCCCCGACACTTGATCCTGTATAACACAACCAGAACGAGAAAAAGAGACAAAACAGTGATTATCAACTAGTTGGCCAACAGATAATAAATTGGTAGATAACTGAGGAGAAAGAAAAACATGACTCAAAGGTAAGGGATGTGGTAGATAACTGAGGAGAAAGAAAAACATGACTCAAAGGTAAGGGATGTGAGATCTTACCGATGGCAGTAATGGGTATACTGCCACCATCTACTGTATTGATTCGGAGACTTCCATCATAAGGTTTTATTTGAGATAGAATTTCAGATGAGTGGGTCATATGATTAGAAGCCCCCGAATCCATATAACAGGTAGAGTTTGGTTGTTTGGGTTTACCTGAGAGTCCAAGGGCAGAAAAAGCATTTACGATCATCTGTTGAACCATTTCCGGGGTAAGAGAGGATGAAGAAGCAATTGGAGCAGGCAGCACCGCAGGGGCAGCAGGACTCAATGCAGGAGTAGACACCACCAGAGTTGCCAGATTTGCTTTCTGAGAAGAGGTATGTGCGCGGCGCCGACATTCAGGAAGAACATGACCTTTGCGTTTGCAGTAAGAGCAGTATTTTTTATTGCATTGGGTGGCAACATGGCCATATTTCTGACACGAGTAACACTGTACTTTAGTCATATCCTTGTTCTGCTGGTGGGAACGGGCAACATAAGCCGTAGTTAATGGACCGGTGGGAACTGCATTTTGAAAAGTAACCTGGTGGTTAAACGTTGTTCCTCACAAAGAAGCTCTCCGAAGCAAGAATCAATAGATGGGGAGGGCACCCTGCTCATCAGATTTGAACGAAGTTGTTCAAATTCAGGCCTAAGTTTCATCAGGAACTGATCTCTCTGACTAGTGGAATAGGTGTTTTGAACTACCGCAATTGAGGCCTCAGGGAGATTGGAGTAAATGATCTCAGTATAGTCCATCCATAAACGAATAAAAGTAGAGTAATATTCTTGAACGGACATAGTTCCCTGCGTAAACTGAGAAAGCTCATGTTCCAGGTGGAACATCCGGGCAGAGTTATCCTGTTGATATACCTGTTTGAGGTATTCCCACATGCCTTTTGCTGTTTTGTATGGTCTGAGATTCATGATGTATTGGGGATCCGCTGACCCCCGAAACCAAGTCATGATTTGGGCATCTTTGGTTTCCCATTTTGAGGCTGCCTTTACATCATCTAAAGATTTTGGATCAGTCCCATCTATATGACCCTATAGTTCTATTCCTTTAAGGTAGATCTGAAATTGGAAGGCCCAGGATGTGTAATTGGTCCCATTGAACTTAATCAGTAAATGTTCACTTTTGTCCATGATTTATTATTCTAAAATTGGCTCAAGATTAACCAGTAGAATACAATAGAGGGATCGGATCAACTCAAGATGCTTGAAAATGGTGCAGAAATTACAAAACAACCGTCTGTGAACTATTCCACAAAAAAAAAGAACCCCAGGCGACCTTGATTGGCAATGCTGGTTCCCTGCGTGTGGCCTACTGTTTGATCTGAGTGAGGATCAGATCCACCAGATGCAAGCAGGATCAATTTTTCTTTCCAGTGGTACAAGATTTATTGAAATTCATCCATAATCCAAGATATTGTACGGCTGAGATCAAAACTATCTTAGAAAACTGGGAAATCACAAGTTGGTTCAAATGGCCTACCTCTGATCTTGGAAAAATGCTGAAAAAATCTCCAAAATTACCAGTAGAGTTGGTCGACCACTGCTGTAGGGTTTGCTGAAGATGCCATGATGATCGCAGGTGGGCCACTGTTGATCAGATCACTATAGAAGACTGATCAGCTGTCGATGAACACAGATCCCTAAGGGGTCGTTTGTCTACACCCATTTACATATGTAAATGGTGAATACGTGTAACATTTACGTATCAATCATGTTTGTCTACAATTATTTACGCATCTTGCGTGTAAATCAGATGTGTAAATGGTGTGAAAATGAGCCCATTTTCACACCAAGATTTGAACACTTGTTGAGGTGCGTTTTCAAAGAATACCCGTTATTGGAGGCGGACGGTTTGGTTTTGGGGCATTTCCGTGAAATAGGTTCCAGGTTCGAAACCCCTCCAATGCATTAGAAAAATAATAATAAAAGAGTTCTTAAAGTTTGGGCATTTCCATGAAAGAGGTTTTGGGTTCGAAACCCCCCTCCAACACATTAGAAAAATAATAATAAAAGATGTTTCAAAATGGATGATTTTAAGGGATAAGATTTGTAAGACAAAAAAATATATTAGAAGATTAAAGTAGCTCCAATAATTTTAAGGGACAAAATCTGTAAGACAAAATATATATTGAAAATAAAGATTTTAAGGAACAATTTATAAGATAAATATCTCAATGATTTTTCTATATCAACTTTTAACTAGTTAATTACCTTATTATTTTAGTTTTCTTCCAATATCTCAATAATTTTTCTAAAGTCATTTATTATTGCAATACTTTAAAAATCTTTAAACATGTATATATGAATGTAAAAGAGAAGAAATAATGTATTTTATATAGCATTATGGCATCATTCAAAAATAAATATAATTAGCATAAAGCCTATGAGATGCATGGGTTAAGTTTTATGCAAATTGAATAATGAATTAAGATCAATATTGAATCAAATATCAATTAATAAATACAAATAATAATGCTATTTGCTTAACCATCAAAATATAAATTCATATCTAATTAACCAAACATGTTGGAATGTATTTTTGTGAAGGTGGTCACTGATAGAAATGTATTTTTTTGAAAGTATATTTCATGTTGAAAGACATGCTCTTTTTTAAAGATCTAAATGCAAATGAAAATTTTGATATAAAATTGACATTTTTCTCCTTTTTTAAATCATTATATTAAAATTTAATTTAATGAATAATAAGTATCATTTATAAAATCTTTTAATACATTTACATATATCATTGAAACAAATATGGTAAAATAAATCACATATATAAATGATGCGAAAATAGTGTTATTAGACAAACGTTGTAAAAAAAAAACGCATGTGTAAACGTTACATACTTAAAATTTGAATATTCATAATTTACATGTGTAAATTGTATTTACATATCCCATGTGTAAAAGACAAACGACCCCTAAGCTGATTGTTGCTATGGTTACAGGTCTTTGATCTGTTTCCCTCTGAGACACAAGATTGTATTTTCCTAAGAGCAACAGGACTGATCACAAGTGGGTCACAGTGATCAGATTTCAAGACGATGAAGATCTATGTCAAAAAATTGCACGAACAGTCACAAACAATGACTGTTTTGACCAAGATTCAAAAGAAATTGAAGAGTGAAAGCTAGAAGGCTCTGATACCATGACAGAACCAGAGAACTAAATTGAAGAGAGTGATTTGGAATATTGGATGATCTCAACGATCAGTCCTTTGCTTTACTTATAGACTTAATGGCCTTAATCAAGGCAAATTACAATCTAATTACAATCTCTATGGAGGGAAAGAGTATAAAAAATATTGATACAGATTATATACATGGAAAGAATTCAAAATAGATTGATGAGTCACAGTCCACTAATCCTTATCCCACGTGATATATGAGAATGGGCCAGTGGGCCTATTGTACATGGGTCTTGGCTCAACTTGACAGGTATATATTCCACATCCATCTATGAACTGATTGCGGGAAAATATCATTAGCAGAAAAGTATCAATAATGTTATTTTCAAAAGGAATAGACATGTTACATCTTTTTTGTCCCTCATCTAGTGTCTGAAAGCTCATGGCCTAGTCTGGCACTTGGACCCAAATAATGCTTCCAAAAAGAATGTTTGGAGTCAGTTGTCTTCCTACCTGCCTCAATCAAATGTTTACTCCTAAATACTAGTTGTTTGATCAATATCGTACCCTTTTGAATTATAAGCAATTCCCTCATATTAAAGAGGCTGAAACTACAGGAGTAAAGGTGATGGTCCACAAAAGGCCTTCAAGCAGTTTCCCATTTGATAGGAAATGATTAACCAAGGAACACCCTGGTAAACCCAATTCTAGGAAAGTGAGCATCCCAAGTACATCTCCACCCTATATGCTTCACCTAGAAAGCACGGACACTTCTCCGGGGCCAGAGTGTCGGTGTCCGACACGTGTCGGACACGGACACGCTCCGGACACGCTCCGACACGTGTCGGACACGCCCAAAAGAGTGTCCTGATTATTTTTTTTATTTTTAATATTTCGGACACGCTGGGACACGCTGGGGACACGCTGGGACACGCAGGGGACACGCTGGCCTCTTTTAATTGGAAAAAAATAATAAAAATAGAGTAAAAAATGAAAAGAAAAGGGGGCTGATTGCAAAAGGTCATAACTTATTTGATTGCTACATTGATTACAAAGTTAAAATAATAAAATTAGAGTAAAAAATGAAAAGAAAAGGGGGCTGATTGCAAAAGGTCATAACTTATTTGATTGCTACATTGATTACAAAGTTAAAATAATAAAATTAGAGTAAAAAATGAAAAGAAAAGGGGGCTGTTTGTAAAAGGTGATAACTTATATGATTGCTAAATTGATTGCAAAGTTAAAATAATAAAATTAGAGTAAAAAATGAAACGAAAAGGGGGCTGTTTGTAAAAGGTCATAACTTATATGATTGCTAAATTGATTGCAAAGTTAAAATAATAAAATTAGAGTAAAAAATGAAACGAAAAGGGGGCTGTTTGTAAAAGGTCATAACTTATTTGATTGCTAAATTGATTGCAAAGTTAAAATGATAGTATCTTTTAGTCTATGATTAGATATATTATTATTATTATTGGGCAAGGCTCTCCTAAGCTTAAGCTTAGGATAAGATTCCATAAGCTAATGCTTCTGGGGCCTATCCTTGGTCCATCCAAATGGACCAAACACACGACCCCCCTAAATTACACATACCCACCAATTTTTATTCAAATCCAAATTTACTAGACCGTTGGATCGACTGTGTACCGATCCGAATGGACCGTTGACCATTAAACTTTTGGTGCCCAGATGGAGATGATAGAAACCACGATTGGAGCTGATTTTTTGTAGGAAGGAGGGTCCTAGGGAGTCCTTGAAATCCCCCCCACCCCTATCCCCATGTGGGTCCCCAGGTGGGCCCCACACACAATTAAGCTTATTTCAGCTTACCTTATTTTAAGCTTCAGCTTAGGAGAACTGGCCCCATTATTATTATTAATTATTAACGTGTCCCTAACGTGTCCGTGTCCTACTTTTTTTAAAAATACCGTGTCGGCGTGTCCGTGTCGTGTCGTGTCCGTGTCCCGTGTCCGTGTCCGTGCTTCTTAGTGCTTCACTTTTCACCTCTCAAGCAATGATAAAAGTAGCGGTTGTGGCGGGCGTAGTGGCCGACAGCTAAAACACTACGTAACGGACAATACGCAGTAGTTGCGGCCATACGTAGTGGTGTGAATTGAAAACGCGGTAAAAAATTCCAAAAAAATATCTAAAGATTTTAGAATATTGGAAAATGGTATACTTTATTTATATTTTTCTCAATAATAACTAAGAGAGATGGCCCCTCATTGCAGAGAGGTCCTGTATCGCTGAATGATCGTAGAATAATAGTATTGATCTATTTTCTGTTGAGTGAAATTTGGCTAAGGTTTTGTTTCTTTTTAGAGTTTGGCAAGGGCTCATTTCCTATTAGAGCGAAATTTGGCTGGGCCCTATTTCTATTAGAGTTAAAGTTGGCTAGGGCCCCATTTTCCCATTAGAGTGAAATTTGGCTAACGTCCATATATGAGTGAGATTTATTTTAGACCATTAAGATTTTTAATATGTGGGCTCCAACGTGGCTTTTCAATGGGCCCTATTGGAATGAAATATGCCTCAAACCATCCAAACTCAACTCACAAAAGCCTCTTTTATGTCCAGATGACAGAGATAGGGAGCTTTGCCCAAAAAGGAAAGAAAAAACGATAGAGAGAGGAGAGGAGGCGGCAGAAGAGGAGGAGGAGAGAGAGATGGAGAAGAAGAAGGGAGCCAGTGAGCCACTGCCCCGCTGTTGTGCTGCTGCTGGAGCAGCTAGTACAGTTTCTCTTCTTCTTCTTCTTCTTCTTCACACACACACACACAGAGAGGGGACCCCTGCCCCGATACTGTGCTGCTGATGGAGCTGCTGGTACAGTTTCTCTTATTCTTCAGGCAGTTGCCTGTGAAGAAACCCTAAAAATGGGTATTAAATAAGAAATTAAAAAACATATATCAGTCGACTGGGTTAATTCCGGCTAGAATCAGAATGATCCAATTCCAATCGGGATATATAGTTGCGATTTGTGGCGGCCACTACAGATCAATGCGAGTGCTAGCAGCAATATTTTACAATTAGTGGACAGGCAACTTACATGATCCATGCTCTGTAGATGTTAGAACCCACTTTAACACGAATTTTTAGGAATTCAAAACCATGTAGGCAAACAGGTCCTGAATGTGCTTGATTTATTTAAAACAAAATTAAAAAGCCCAGCTAACATGCAGACTAAAGAACAACAAAAAGTAAAGTAGCACTGCCATGACACAGGAGAATAAATTAGCTCCTATGGATCAACACACAAATCCGGATGATAACAAGGATAACTCATATTTCATTTAATGGAAAAAGGTATGTAGTACAATATTCTTTCTGCCGCTTGAAGCTGATAGTACATCTCATTATATTTGAAAAACATTAGAGATACAGTTAGATCAACAGGCTGATAACAAGAGGAGGATTTCAGGGATACTTTCACGGCAATCTGTCTGTGATGCTGAGGATCATTCAACATTATGATCATAGGTCCCACCAAATCCTTAATAGATCAATGCCCCTGAAACTATTTGGTACGAAATGGGAAAAAAACAAATTATATATAAGAAAGCAGAGAAGGCCTTACTACCAGAGTTGCTAGCCAAAATAACAAACCGATCTAAATGAGTACTGTTCAGTCCAAGCTTCAAAGCATCAGGATTCAGGTCATGATGTAGTCCATCCCATCATGCTTCCTTTTGTTAGGCCTGGAGAAGAAGCAAAACTGGGCCCAAGTTTTCTTTGCTTTAACTGGTTGAGTCTTAACATCCCTCTTTGAAACAGATTCTGCCATGTACCGAACAACAGCCTGAAAAGGATAGCTCCAATCAGCCAATGAAAGCAAAAGGACATTTAAAAGTAGTTTCGGTTTAAATACGGATTCATTAGAAATGCAGTGGGGTGGGGTCCTTTTTCCACCAAGTTAACCCCATGCGTTTCAGATAAGAAGAAACACATTTGATATCCATTCATAGTGGTATAAGGTGGGAAGGGAAACTGCATCCCCATCTGACTCAGTTCTGGCTTACCTTAGTTCCAAATGCAAAGTGGAACAGAGAAGCATCTGTTCCCTATCCAATTGACCAGCAATTTGGGCTTATATATTTAAATTCAAACAATACTGTCTATATGCGCACGTGTGTGTGTGTGTATTTGAACAGTCAGCACATAATAACTATGAACTGGAAGGAATTACCTCTGCCCCCATTTCAGCTACATGCCTTGGTGGCACCTCCAAAGGATTTTCTTGGATACGAAGAACACGCAAATTCGATAGCAACCCGAAAGAGTCTGGCAATACCCTTATCTGGTTATTACTGATGTCCAACTCTACAAGATTCTCAAGGTTCCCAATGGACCGCGGAAGTGATTGTAGATCAGCAAAATTATTTCCCAAGTTCATCTTGACAATCGAAGTAGCAAGACAAAAGCTCTCTGGCACTGACTCAAGTTCATTGAAGCTCACATCAAGTTCCTTTAACTTTGACATGGATGCCATTGTCGTGGGTAATCCTTTAATGTTGTTATAACGCACGGAAAGGACCTCCAAAGACTCAAGTCTGCCTATAGCTTCTGGCAATGCTTTAAGACGATTGTATTCTGCTCGGAGCTCAACCAGAGAAGAACACTGGCCAATAGTATGTGGGAGCTCTTCAATATCATTTGTTTCAATGTTCAATTTCTTCAAACTGACAAGATTCCCAATTGTGTCAGAGAGTGCCGTTAACTGGTTGCCACTCAGATCAAGTTCTGCAAGACGAGATAATTTGCCAAAAGTTGCTGGCAATGTTGATAGCTGATTACCCCTCAAGTTCAGAAGCACCAAGCTGAAAAGATCACCAATAGAGTCGGGGAGTTCAGATATCCGATTTGAATGGAGGTCTAGTTTTGTCAAGGAAGAAAGGCCACCCATTGTGTTTGGAAGGGCAATGATCCGGTTCTCAGACAGATCGAGAGTTATTAGACCAGATAGCTTTCCTAATGAATCAGGAAGCCAATCAATTTGATCCATCAACTTATTGCGCAGGTCAATGTCGCGGGTACCTTTCTTTGCAGAGACCTCAATCAAACTAGCAAGTTGTATCAGGCTCAGCTTCTCACCATCTCCTAATGAATCCATCATAAAAAGACTTCATCACAAATTTGCCTTTAAATTCACTGTAATATTAGATAAACACAGTACAAGAAGATGATCTTAATGAAAATACACAATATCAATCTTTTTCTTTTGTAGCTGGTATCAATTTCCATTTTTAATAAGAAAGTGAGACAGGCGATCACCACATAAACTGAAAATGGCTTCCAATCACACAAACCCAGAAAACAAACTTACTAGAGATCCTGAAACTCGAACAGATAAGGAAGTAATCAAGATAGACAGAAGAAATCTTTGAGTACCCATTTTACATTGTAGCTTCATCTTTTGGATTTAAAATGAATTTCTAGTTTGCAATGATAACAACCACAAAATAATAATAATCATGGGAAAAAAAAAAAACATTTTTCAAAGCCAAGGATCCAAATGGCCAACCTCAGCAAAATGCTGGAAGCCAAAAACAGCTAAAAAGAATAAATGAAGATAGATGCATCACATCTTCCACCCATGTCAGATTGCATTAAATAAACCCCAACCCAATACCATTTGGACGCACACTTAAAGCTGCAAAACGCACCATGTTTAAGTTAAAACACACACACAATAAACTAGAACCCATCAAACTCACCAGAACTAATTGCAGATTTGATGGAGGAATTCAATGAGATACCCTGCAAAGGATCCGAACCAAGACTAATTCCATCAACATACATACTTGCGTTTGCTTTCTTCAAGTAACTGTCATCTTTGGAAAAGAGCTCAGAGCTCCTCCTGATCTCTTTCTCAGAGAAAGATCCAGATGAAACTGTAAAAGAATCAGAACCACCTATAGAAGAGGAAGCAATTGTACTAGAAGACAAACTCCCAGAAACTGTTGAAGCCAAGCTGCTGGAATAATCAGAAGCTGGGTTGTAATTCTCAGAAGAGGGTACGCATTTTGAAGCCCTCTGAACAAAATCATCAAACAGAGCATGAACGTTCTCTAGATCGAGTAATTTCAGAGCTTCCCTCTTCTGCTCTTTGCTCTGGAAATATACCATATTTTTCTGCATCTCTTGCAGCACAAAGAACAGCTCCTCTGGGACATTTGGGCTCTTCCTCTGCTTCATGATTGCATCGATTCTGAACTGTTCTTCCTTGTCGACGTTCTGAATCAAAGCCATTGAAGCATCTACTTCGTCGAGAGACGGCCTTGTAGGGAGAGATCTGTGGATTCTCATAATCTCTGCAACGACCCCATCAATTGATTGTAGGAAAAGACCCATCTTTTTCCCCTAAATCAGAATCACGAATTACAACGATCCCACTTCTCTGAGAATCTAATGCCAAAAAGTCTCGAGTCTGCACACTCAAAACAAGAAACCCAGATCAGAGAAACCGCTCAAGCTAGCAGCAGCACTCTATGATTATATTCGCTCTTCCAGAACTTTCACACAAATCGTCCGTTTTTTATAAATTAAAAAAAAAAAAAAAAAGTGGGTCTGCACAAAGACTCCATTTTTAACGTGGAAACATTCAAACAAGAGATTTAGATTTCACCCAGACAGAACAAAAAAAAAAAAAAAAACCAAACCCACTGATCCATTTTACAAGAAGCGCAAAAACAGGGCATAACCCATCACAAAGATACAGAAAACCGACTTTTTTTCCATCAAATTGCAAAAGACCCAGATCAGAAAGAGGCTACAAAAGAGAAAAAAAACCTGATCTTTTCAGCTTCCTTCCATTGAATCCTCTGTTTACGTCGAAATTGCCTGGAAACCGGCTCTACGTTTACAAGGCTGAGAGTCACTTTGAATAAAAAAAAAAAAAAACACAGGAATAAAACGAGAGTTCTATGGGCTGTATGGAAAACAGCTGCAAAACTCTCCAGAAATCCTGCCTGCGCCGTTTTCTGTTTGTTTGTGAGAATCCCTTTGGCGGATTTGAGAGATCCCTTTTATTTCTCCTTCGCCCGTTTCGATCATTTTTTTTTTTTTTTTTTTGTTGGTTTGTTTAATATAGGGAATATTGAAGTGAGAACTACTTCTTATTTATTATATGAGATTTTTTTTTTTGGGGTGTTTGGTACTTTACTTTGTTAAAATGAAGTGAGGTGAATCCAATTAATAAAGTACAATGGGTCATATTAAACTCCATTTTTCCACAAAAAAAGTGGATAGAGCAATCATTTTTCACTAAAAGACAAAAAAATTTCACTTTTCTACAGAAAAAGTCAAAAAGATTTCACACAAAACAACTAAAAATAAAACATCATCATAACATTTTATATTTTATTCTTTTTTTATTTGATGATTCACATCACCATACTTCAATTCACCACACATCCAAATAGGGCTTCGGTCGGAGGTCCCTCAAAGTATGCTTTTGTTGCAAGCGGTACACAGAAAAAAGTAATACAGTCAAAGTTCCCCTCCCACACTTTTTTCATATCTGAAATGTCTAATTTACACTTTCTTTAAATCATAACTCATGATTGGTGGGATATCCCATTAATAATGGCCAACTAATATTTAATTGCCCAAGATTAATGAAATCTCCAGATTTTTAATTAAATTCTAAAAATAAACAAATAAATTTCAAAATAACAAAAATAAATTTTAAAAAATGAAATAATTTCAAAAAATATAATAAATTTAAAAATATATATATAATCAAATAACGCAAATTAATTTAAAAAGATGCAAATAAGTTTCAAAATATCCAAATAAATTTTAGAAAATATAAATAAATTTCAAAAGACTCAAATAAATCTCAAAAGATGCAAAGAGAATTTCAAAAAATGTAAATAAATTTAAAATGACGAAAATCAGTTTTAAAAAATGTAAGAATTTCCAAAAACGCAATAAATTTGAAAAGATAGAAATAAATTTCAAAAGACGCAAATAAATTTACAAAACACATATAGATTTCAAAAAACGTAAATAAATTTGCTAAAAAACTCAGATAAATTTTAAAACAAAAACTCAGATAAATTTACCAAAAATACGAAGAAATATGACAGAAAACAGATAAATTTGAACAACACTCAGATAAATTTGACAAAAACTCGGATAAATTTGAACAAAACTCAGATAAATTTTGAAAAAAACTCAGATAAATTTACCAAAAACACAAAGAAATATGACAGAAAACAGATAAATTTGAACAACACTCAGATAAATTTGACAAAAATTCGAATAAATTTGAACAAAACTCAGATAAATTTGACAAAAACTCATATACATTTGATAAAAAAGATAAACAGAGCCAAAAGCGATCACCGGGGAGATATCAGTCCTCCACGAAATTCGACAAAAGACAAAAATAGAGCAAAAAATGACGAACACAGATCCTCTATTCTGTTTGTAATCTGGAATCCTTCAAATATCGATCTACCTTCCCTTTTATCCCGAGATGAAGATTCCGTGTGCCGCATCTTCAAATCAGTCTCGGATCTCGAAGTGCTTCAGATTATTGGCCACGGGATTTCAGCCGATGAAATCGAATCCGTGATCGGCGGCTCAGAACAGATACTTCTGATCCAGGAAGAGCAGAAAAGGCAGCTGTGTGACGCCTGAGGAAGTAGTGCTGCTGCCCTCACATTGCCTATTTTCTTCACCGCCGCCTCCGTCTCCAGTCGCCACCGCCAAAAGGATTGCGATATGCGGCTGTCAAAAAAATAACGGCCCTGCTGCTGTTGCGCCACCACCTAACTCGAGGAAGAAGGAAGGCAACCGGGCTGCAATCTTCACCTCCGGTTACAGAAGCCAGATCCTCTTATTCCGTCACTGCTTGTACCAGCGCCTGCTAGTAGATGGACGAAAATAAAATATGGGTCGGGTCGGGTTATGACCGGGTCGGACTTGCCCAACCTGTAAAGAGTTTCCTCCTCTTCATGCACGCGTACCGAGGAGAATAAGAAACAACACATCCACCACGTGCTTCTCTTTCACTGGAAAGAAAGAAAAAGAATGGAAAGTGTGCGCACGAAACCCGATGCGAATGAGAAGACAAGACAAGTGCTTCTAGAAAGAACGAACACGTGAGTCTCCTTGCTTGGGTTTATTGACTTAGGACGCACGAATCCCGAGGCAACACAATTGCAACTTCATCTTCTTCTACCTACTTGCTGTAGAAAACAAACGAAGGAGCCCTCTGATGAAAGCCTTAGATCTATTCCGATCTAAACCTAGGCTCGTTGCAGAAGAGGGATAATATAAAATTTAAAATTTGAAATTTCAAAATTTTATGCCTAAAATGGTTGGAATGGCAATTTAGTCCTGAAAAATGAAAACGTGTGGGCTTAGGGACCTATGGCTGCAAACAGTCTAGCTGAGTGGACCATAGGTCTTAAAGAGTTTTTCCTTGGACTAGAGGCTAGACACATTCACTTATAGGGATCTTTCGCTAATTTTGTCTTTTTTATGGGGTCTAACTAGTAATCCATCCAAATCTAGCAACCAATAGGAAACCCACTTATAGTCATTAATTTCAATGATCGGCACACATCTGAATGGACTGAACCGTTGGATCGATGGTTGAATATATTTTTTTGAATATGAAGCCATTAAACTTATGGGGCACGGATGAAGAGGTTGGGGGCATGGGTTTGGGTCAAACTTAATACTTGGGGTGGTCTCACATAGATCTTTCCATCCCCCTGTTCACATCCCCAAATGGGGCCTACAATTGGGTCCCACAAAAATATTCTCATATAATATGTGAGAACTAGTTCTCACCTTAATATTACCGTTGTTTAATAAAGAGAATGACCGTCTTCAGGAAAATTCAGATTCTCTCTCCTCTCGTCACGTGGATTTTCAAGGAACGAAAGCAGGTTAAAGTCGGGATACAACAAAGGCAATTGATCGTGATCATTCCCGGATTTATATTTTCATTGGAGAGGGAGGAAATTACACATTTTTTCTTACCTCTTCAATGGGAAAATTAAAATTTTACTCTGTAGTGGAAATTTAGTTTTTGTATTTTTCTTTGTTTTCACCATTTTATAAGAAATTAAGAATAGGTGTTGCAGCACGAATTATAAATTAGTAGGCTACGCGAAAAATAAAAAAAAATCTAACTTTTTATTATGGAATTCTCTTGTTGCACAAACACACCGTAAAAATCTATTTTTTTGCTGAAATTTAAAGAATTTTTGTCTGTGGAGTTTCTGAATTCTCCGAAATTTCTAGGTGCTTCTCTGTCTGCAAAAATGCAAATGGGCTAAAAATTTTAAAGTTCTCTATAGGGCTGTGAAAATTGACCGAAATAACCGAACCGCCCGGCTGAACCGACCATTTGGGCGGTTCTATATATATATTTTTAAAGAAAACCGACCAATCGGTTATTTGTTTCAACTAAAAATTACACGACGGTCGGTTTTTTTATAAACTAAAAAACCGTTCGGTTAAAACCGAACCGACCAAATTGTTAAGCAGCTGGAGACTGCACTAACTTAGTGACTTGAACTGTTGAGCATCTGCATTTTTTAAGTACTACTAGCTAGCTGCTGGGCCTGTACTTATTGTTAATTGCTGTTGGGCCTGTTTTATTTGTGTGTAAAATACTAAATTAGATTGGACACTTAACTTATTTAATGAAATTAAAGGCCCAATAGCCAATTAAACCAATACAAAACGAGGCTTGACCCATTCAAATTAGGACTTAGCCCAAAACCGAAAACCGACCAAACCGAATGTTCGGTTTTCCCACTTGCACTAAATACAGTGGTCGGTTTTCGGTTATCTATATCCAAAAAATCGAACATTTGGCCTGGGTACAGAGGTGACTAAAAACCGACCAAGACCGACCACCGACAGCCTTAGTTCTCTAAGGCATTTTTAAAGCCTTTTAGCTGAATGAAATTTTAAAGATTTTGCCAAATTTTCTTGGATGAGATTGAAGTACAAGTGTAATTAAAGATAAAGTTTTTTTTTTTTTTTTTAATTTCTTTATGCCCTTTAGGCCTTATAATTCACAATGCACCTTTACATAATATGACATTCATTGGGTTGGCATTGCATGGGATGATGATTATACTCGGAGATGAGAATAAAAGAAGGAAGCACACTTTTATTATATCCATGCTTTGGATTAACTCAAGTAGATTAAAGTATCACACACAAAAGTAAAGTAACCTTTACAATAATATAGTATCATTAAAACAAGCTTTAAATATATCCCCCAGCAACAGAAGTCATGATTAGGTAATTTCAGTTTCACCCATGACCATGAGGTTAGAAAAGCGTTTCCTCGTGGTTAAAACCTGAAAAGCCAAGCAGGGTAGGGCAAAATTGAAATTTGGGGGAAATACATGTCTCATTTGGTAATAACGAATGCGTCATCTTTTTTCCGTTTTCGTTTTGTTCCACTGACAACCCAACTACAGTTAATGCCTTTAAGAAACTGGCACGTGTCAGTTGAAGGACACGTCTCGGGTTCCAAGGGGAAGCCTGTTCGAAAAGAGGCCAGCCTCACTCCAGCTGGCGCACAGTGCGCTACAATCGTTGTGTTCCGCAGGACCACCACATACAATGGACACCTTTCTTTCTCTTCTCTTACCTTTCTTTCTCCTCTTTCTATTTTTGGACCTTTGGTTCTACTTCTATCAATCTTTTATAATGAAAGGAAGATTTGAGGAGCTCATAGTTAGTTTTCTCAAATTTTAGCATGCCTTCCTATAATATTCCCAATTTAAAGATATTTTGAATGTGTCAATGAGATCATTAAGAAAATATCAATTTTAGTAAATAATATTATTTAAATGATTATTTATAAAACATGAGCAATACTTTTTTATAATAATCCACAATATAATCTTCGTATTTGATCTAACCATGTGGTCATCACTAGTGGCGAACTCAAGATTTTCATTAGAGTGGAGCAGACGATGGATATCATGTTTTTTTTGTCTTTTGCAATGTTTGTGTTTCACATTTTTATCATTTTATATTTTTACTCTCAACTCTCTTTTCTCTATTGATTTTATCCTTAATTTTATTTCATTCCACAGTTTCACCCTTCATTAAAAGAATCAAAAGAATTAAAAGAATCTTTAAGTATATGCAAGAGTATTTTTAAGTAAAAGCACAATCGGATGATAGAACACGACCCTATTTTTGGAATCTTTAATAGGAAAATCCCTTAAATTCTCTTTCTAGGCAATTTGTTCACTGAGAATAAACCTTTTTATACATCAAACTTACAAACTCTATGAAAAGCACAAAAATAAAAAAAAAAAAAACTAAAAAATATAGTTGAGCTCCTTTATATAATATATAATTTGGACAATTTATAGCTTTGAGTTGGAAACTTTAAATGGATATTTTTTAGTGGATGAGCATGATATTTACTTAGTAGGTTCCACTTATAATTATGAATAGGTCAATTTAATGGGTTCCTTATTGGAGGAGCTACAGAGATTGTATTTTGAGCGGCGGTTGTCCACATCAAGATGTTTCCATCTCCATTGCTCTGTCCTGTTGCCTTCTCCAAAATACCATTTGATAAATATAGTTTTAAGTGCGCCCACGAGCAAGAGGAATATCCGATTGAGATTTTTGAAGAATTGGTGTTTGTTTTTCTTTTGCGTTTGCGAAGGAGCGTTTGCGAAGGAGGAGTTCATTGGGCTATAAGTTTGGAAATTTTCACCTTCCAAATTCTAACATGAGGCGTCTGTCCCAAATACCTAATACCTGGATTATCACACTCTATGTTATTGTCTTTTGTGACGTAGGACTTAATGAAATTTAGAAGGGTCCCACCTTTTAGTGACGGTCTGAATGTGTGCTCTCATATATATAGAAGAGTTCACAGGTGAAAGTTTTTCTCCACATATGCCCTTTATAAATTGTGGGGTGTACTTTTTTTTAAAAAGTTTTTTACCGAAAAATACACTTTTTGTGGCCAGTACACCGAACAGTGAATATTAGTCAAACATGCACCTAACAGAGAATTCATACGGAATTCTTAATTTTTTTTACCCTTTTTTTTTGTGGTCAAATTCGACATTCAGTTTCAGTGCTGGAGGTCGAATTCGACCCTGAGATAGAAAATGACGCTAATACATTTTAGTTCCTTGCGTCGAATTCGACCTTGTAAGAAACACCCGAAGGTCGCATTCAACTAAAAATGTACATGGGTTTTTTTGACGTAATTTAGGTACTGAGAGAGCAATGCATGAGTTTTTCAGCTTGTCATCATACATCATGGGAATCACAGTTGTGGTTAAGCACACTCGCTCCCATAGTTCCACCTAGGATCAATCCCTGGGTGGGCAGGTTTATTCAACATCTCCTGGCCACTGGGCCAACTAGAGAAAAAAAAAACATTATACATGGATATCTTAGTTAAGGAAAATAAAAAAAAATGACACACACTAGATGCAGATTAACGGAGGGTTCTGTAATGGCTGTTGGTCTGGCAATGGCATAGTAATATCCTTCTACTCTTTGACACCACAGGCACCATTTCTAACTAGTGCGCAAACCAACATCCATGGAAATTGTTAAAAAAAAAAAAAAAGAAGTCCATGGAAACGCTTTTGTCGCATCATGGGTAAATCGCAAGCCTTTTATAGGCGGAAGCATAGAATTCCTCGTTACAAAATTCTAGGAATCTGTGGGTAGGATAGCAAACAGAAAAAATGACTTGAAATTAACAATTTGAAATTTAATTTGAGTTCACACCACACCACAAAAGTTCGTTCGCTAGAGGTTCGCACCACACCAAAGAAGAATTTGAAACCCTCAAGCCCTAAAACCAAACCAACACATGAGACCTCAAACAAAGCCAATCAAGGCCTATTCTCAAACCCCTTACTAAACTACACCCATCGTCCCTAACCCCACCAGCCATAATCAAACACCAAATTTGCTATGAATCCAAACCATAAACACCTCCACCCAAACTGAAGCACTTTCCCACTCCACCCAAACCATAAATCCCCGGCCTTTTTCAATCCCAATATCTCTTCTTCCCCATCATACCCAAACTCAAACTCAAGTGAAAAAAAAAAACAGAGAGATGAGAGAAGAAGAAAAAAAAAGATCAAAGAAAAGGTAAAATAAAGGAACCTACCAATGACGAAGCCAAGCCACACCTGTTTGACCATCATAAAGTCAGAAAAACTCATGTACATTTTCGGTTGAATGCGACCATCGGGTGTTTCTTAAAAGGTCGAATTCGACACAGGAAACTAAAATGTATTAGGATCACTTTCTATCTCAGGGTCGAATTCGACCTCTAGCGCTGAAACTGAAGGTCGAATTCGACCATAAAAAAAATTTGTAAAAAAATTTAGGAATCCTGTACGGATTCCCTGTTAGATGCATGTTTTCCTAATGTTCACTATTCGGTGTACTGACCACATAAAATGTATTTTTCGGTAAAAATCTCTTCTTCTTCTTTTTTGGTAAACATGGGGTGTACATTAATGCCCTTTATAAATTGTGGAGTGTGGTTTAATGTACACCCTGGATTCAAATCACTTCTCATGCTAGCACCCACTTCTTATATAAATATAAGTCGCTTGATCAGATCAAACCATCTCATGGCCATTTCATCTATTTATATTATAAAACAAAAACCAGTCTGCCATGTGTCTCATTCAGAAACAATCTAAAATTTTTATTATTTTGACACTTGACATTTTTTATTAACTCTCCTCACGTTTTCTTAAACATTAATAACCAGGTGTTTCTTCTTTTCCCAATAATATTTTCACTTTTAATCTCTTCATCTTCTTCTTCCTATATTCAGACGCAATTTCATCTCTTGGTAATCAATAAGTAATTTATTTCTGCACTCTTTACTATACAAGTTCATCCATAGCATACCTATAAAATAATATTTTTAGACCCGGACTTAGCACGAATCTTTCTTACTAGTTGTGAAATATGTGTATACCATTGACTCAAAAATGTTCATTAAGAAAGATAAACCAGTAAATATTTTCTTAAAGTGTAATTTTAAATTGACTGAGATTTCCTTGTGACCTTATGTACGTGGTATGGTAGTAGGTTTTTTTTTTAGTTGGTACAGCCACAAACATTGTGGCCTACATCTATTTCTACTTTTCATGTTATTGTACTAGAGTTTGCATCCATGCTAATAATTCCAGAGCAAAACTGTCCTTTTCAATCACAATGATTTGGCCCTCATCCATTTTTAATGGGGGCAACACTTCTTCCACCAGAATTTGAAATTACTCAAATGACCTTTTCTAGGGTTTTTAGAAATCTAAAGCTCTAAGCATTTGTAATTTTAAAGGCTCGGTCAAGATGAGAGCTTTAAAATTTCACCTCAATAAGATATTTTTTTGAAAATTTTAAAATTCCACCAAGCATGAATTTTTGGAACTCTGGTTAAAAAAAAGAAAGAAAAAGCCTTGAGTGGCAATCCAAATCTAACCTGCAATACGATCAGGTAATCCATCATTCGAATTAATCCTTCTATTTTCACGTACTTCTCAAGAACCTAACTCATCTCGACTAATTGCGATTTGCAACACACCACCACAAACCGAATATGATCTAGTAGTGTTAGAGTTAATCTTTTTAATTTTTAATTTCGAGTTGAACGACATCTTCTACTTGATTAATCATACATAAGTTTTTTTTTTAACCTAACCGATGGGGCTTGAGACCATCGAGAGACCTTAACTATAGAGAGATAATGTCTGTTTACATAAGGAGAAAAACTTGCTCACGTGGGAAGAAAATCCAATGATCAAACCATGGATAGTTGGGTGAGAAACAAGATAATCCAACCCACTAAGATTTCCCTATATTCAAAATAGATGAGTTGGAAACTGCGTGAGCGCATACATGTTACCAATAGGGTGCAATCAGGCCCAAACGTAACCTGTGAGTTTTGGACTCAAATTGATATTTCCAATCTAGTTAATTAATGGGTTGAATTTGTGTTGGGCCAGACTCACGACAATGAAAAAGGCCATCCCAACGTGACTCATTTACAGCACCTAATTGACAACTTCCTTTTTTTGTGTTGCAAATCTCTAGTTTCAACCATGTTTTGTCAAACTCTACTTGCTTTTTATAAAAAACAAGGATAGCTTCTGAATAAAACACAAAAGCCCACATAAACTAGCACTCACTAATTCTAATAAAAATCCAAGCCTTTTGTGATCATCTTAGGTTATACTATCAAACTAAGAATAAATGGCAGGCTGAAAGTGTTCTACCCTGAAGACTTGTTTGAGCAAAAGGAAAAACAGGGGGTGGAAACAAGGGGAGAAAGTTGGTGATCATCAATAAATTTGAACTAGCCCCCTTATTTTTCTCCTCTTCCAATTAGACCTCAATTTGCTTTAATTATCATCGTCATCACCACCATACTTTAGCACGGGTAATAACTTCTCAAAGGAGGAGTACATGTGATTGCTTTACCTTTTTTGTAATTTTAATGCAATATACTATGAAAGAAGGAAAGAGAGGAAAACGAAAGCCATGCAAGCTTATAAGTAGAATAATAAGATCATCCTTTTATTAAACATAATCTTATATGAAATGGTCTATTTAATGAGATTTACATAATCCACCGGCAAATCAATAACTTTTATAAGGGGAAGGTAAGGAGAGTTTGAAGATGAAAATAATTTAGGCTTGAAAAAGAGGTGATGTTGACCATAGTAGGTAGGCTACGCCATCAACCACTCAAGAGTTAAAAATATGACCGCAACTAGACTCATGTAAACTATATAATATATGTGAATTCATCTAATTTCATCTTGTGCTGTGCCCATCTAACTGCCTCCATTTCACTATCAAAGAATCCTTTGGTGGAGGGAAAAGGTGACAATCTAAGAATCAGCATGAAAGCAGCTACACCCTCTTTTGATGAAGAGCCTTGCATTTATATTAAATTCCTCAATATTCAATTATATAAATACCCCTTGGGAAGGATTTAAAGAAATCATGAGATGTGTAATGGTGGATTCTGAAGAACAGGTTTTCAAGTAGTTATCTCCAAACTCTTTGAATCAGTATTGTAGATGTATTGTAATCTGCTGGATTTATTGAAATAGGTACTTTGTTCACAAAAAGATGGAGAAAATTAAGTTGAAACAAACTTTAATTTAATGATTAAAAACAAAGCCATCCAAGCTTACAAGTGGAAGAGGATTTACATGATGCTTTATTAATCTCATCTTATTTAAACTGTTTTTCGTTTAATGAGTTTTAAACATTCCATTGGCAAATCAGTATTTTTATAGGGAAAACGAAAATAGTTAGAAGGTGGAGATGATTGTTAAGAAACTTCAATTTCAATGATGTAAAGGCCTGTCTGAGTCAAAATACAAACATACAAGCGCACAATGCAAAAGAAATATTTAGTTCTTGGGAGAGCGAGCAGATGAAATGTTAAGGGGGACGCTTGGAAACACCAAGAACAAGTACTTTTTATGACTTATAGTTTATTTATATATTAGAGCTTTTACCTCTAAAAAAAAAAGCTCTTTTGTCTAGTTATCTAATCCATTCTACATCTCTTTTTTTTTTTTTTCATCTTGATCCTCTTTTTTAATTTGATTCCAGATGTGGATATGATACGAAAGGATTTACGTCAGATCCAAATCTGAATTTGAATCTATAAAGACGGTCCAATTATGCACCCACTGTAATTCCACCTTAGATCCGACCCATTTGTATCCTTATAACCACTCACTTTGATGAATATGCTCTCATTCCAACTTGACAGCACATGTATCCTATACAAAAAGTCTACATGGACTAACCCTATAATATCCACATGCATATCATAGGGTTAGTCTATGGACTAACTCAAGCATAACTCGTATCCTATATTCAACGTCCCGTTGAGATAAAATAGCACTTCTTCTAACAGTCATTTTGAGACCTTAAAATTCATGCTTAAAAACGTGTGATTAGGCTTATATTCCTTTTCTCTGTTTTTTATCCTTTGTTTATGGATAGCCCATTCCACCTCTAAAAATTAGTTGTGGGCCTGCGGTCCAGGTAGACCTTACAAAGTGATTAATTAAGTGTTACCCAGCGGAGAACTTATGCTATTCTTGTATGTTAATTATTAAAATATAAATTTATTTTTCACAATATTCCACTAGTATTACTCTTGGGGAAAAAACAAAAAAAACTAAAGGGCCTGTTTCTTTCGCCGCAATTCATGATATTCTTGTTTGGAGAATTTTAAATATAATAGAGTTTCTAAATGCTCCCATATACTCGAGCATCCAAAAAATCTAATGAAAAACAAATATGAACTTTTAAGAAATTAAAAAATCGTTTGGGACGTTTTAGTTGGCTACAATCTTGGAATTCTCTCAAAAGAAACAAATGGACAAGATGTCATATCATGTCCAAAGCTTCCAAAATGATAAATTCTTATAAAAGATTCAAGCAAAGAAATAGGCGCGGGCATTTTAAAACTCTAAATCTTTATTTATTTATTTATTTGTTGAAAACTCTAAATTTAAGAGATTATTTGAAAGTTTTAGATCTGAACTGACATGTTTTGATCCAATGGTCTGTATTGACAAGAAGTGGGGCTAGCTCACTCTAATTATTTGACTCGATCAAGACTACATTCTTTTTGGCCGAAACACTCGAACATGGATATTGGTTAACAGAGCATCTAAAACTTGCAACATGCCATGTGCGTTAGACTTTGAACATTATTATAAAGAAATTAAATGAATGAATGGATAAGGCAAAGAAGAGAACAACACACAATCTGTTATGGGACGAGGAAGGGCCCCATATGCTTTGTAGGTAATAGACACATGAACCTCCATTAAATCAATTATGACATTTTAGTGGGACCCATAATAACCAATCGTTAAAACTAACACATGAACCTCCATTAAATCAATTATGACATTTTAGTGGGACCCATAATAACCAATCGTTAAAACTAACTCTTGGTTTGTTCCTAATAGGGAATTTCAGTAACATAGCGACATGACTCTCATCACTGCCGACGTTGACATATATAAAATATTTTATCCGAATAGATTGGCAGTACAGGATATTCAATCCGTGTCAAAACCCTCAATAAAGGTATAAATAGAAAAACCCTCGTGAATTCCAAAATCTTCCTGCCATCTTTTGTGTTTGTCTCTATATATAAAATCAGCCACAACCGTGGTTTCTATCATCTCCATTGGACACCAAAAGCTTAATGGTCAACGGTCCATCGGATCGATACACAGTTGATCCACAGTCTAGTAAATTTGGATATGACCAAAAGTTGGTGGGCATATGCAATTTAAGGAGGTCGTGTGTTTGGTCCATTTGGATGGACCAAGGATGAGCCCCAAAAGCGCTAGCTTACGGAATCTTATCTGAAGCTTAAGCTTATGAGAGCCTTGCCCATATATATATATATATATAGTCTAGAAAATCTTGGAGTGATGATCATCTTACACGTGGAACATCCAAAATCGTTCATCAAGAAAGGCCATGGCAGATGGTCGATGTACCAAATTATCTTAAATTAGCACTGGCCATGGGTTAGGTCAGCACAGGCCCGGCCTGCTTTGCCTCCCATTTGGGTTTGATACTTGAGTTTTTAGTGTGGCTTGGTTTGGGTTACTTCCGGTTCTTCTTTATGATAATCAATCATAATAATCAAACATCTTCCTATGATCTGTTTTGCATTTTTTTTAATAGTACAAGAAGAAACCAGATTATCAATCTAAAGAATTGGGAGATCATGATATGTATTAAATTTCATTCTAGCATAGCCGATATTCTGTTCCGCAGGTCAGAGACATGGGTATGTATACAAAACAACATAGTTTTTAGTCTCCCATGTAGCAAGATAAAATAAAATAATTTTTTTTCTTGCATTAAGATATATAAACTTCTTAATACAAATAAATCATATTAGTATAAAATTGGGCCTAGATAGTGGGAGCTCATAAGATGATAATGATTGTGAAGGGTGGGGGAACTGATCAAAAGTGTCCAACTGTACAAGAAAATCCGCCATGTATACAGATGAGAGAATTGGGAAATGTTAGGGGAATTTGTTCATTTACATATAGAAATGATGCAGAACATTTTATGCATAAATTACGTTTGTTTGCCTACATACATGAATGAGATGTGTAAATTAGCCAGGAGAAGGCGTTGGTACACAGTACACATGTACCACCTTATATAGGTAGTGGGATCAAATCCCTTTGTCCAAAAATATATGAACCTATAGATCTGACTTTTTACACTTTTATAGGCTGCCAATTCATCATTCTAATGATTTAATATTCTTATATTAATGATAAATATCAAGTCATTTAGTTTCATATTTGAATATCTATAGAAAAAATTAGAGGATTTTACGGAAAAAATCCTGAAATTTGGACATTCCTCGAAAAGCACTACAACAAAAAACACCTTTGGTGACATGAAAAAATGTCACCAAAGGCCCATTTTTTGTCACCTATTATCTTTGGTGACACGGGATGTGGTGTCATTGTATCCATGACACTAAAAGTCAATGGTGACAAAATTTGTGCACTTGTCACGAAATGATGTCAACGGTGACAAAAACATGGTGTCACGGAAGAAAGATTTTCCGTGACATAGTAGGGTGTCACTAAAAGCAATGGTGACAAAAGTACAGGTGTCATAGAAAAGATATCTTTTGTGACAAAAATTGTCACTAAAAGTATTTTTCTTGACAACCAAATGAGTGTCACCAATAATATTACCAGGTTGACACTCAATGGTGACATACTCTTTTTGTCACAAAAAAATACAATCAAAATATTTGTGCCACCCAAATTATCATTTCACACCTGCTTACAAAGTTTCAAATATTTATATCCAGATACACCCATTAACAAAACTTATACCACAAAAGATGCAAACTATCATTCAAATCAAATATCCAACAAGTCAACATTCTAATATCCAAGTTCACAACCCTTCAAAATATTCATCATTCAACAATAAACACTTCAAAGTTAATAGCTTTAACATAACTACAAAACAACCATACAAGGTGTGTCGGTTCAAATTAATTACAAAAATAATTCAAAACAAGTAACTCCATGCATCTTGGTGATCATCTTGGTTAACTGCCAAAAAGTCTTCAACTCCATCTTCGTCATCTTGGTTAACTGCCACAAATCCCACAATGTGAATATAATTATCCCACGCATAGAGTTAGGATGTGCATAAAAATATGGCAATAAAGTTATATAAAATCCATGGTAACTCTATCATACAATTAAAACGAGCACAAAGACACATACCTTAAGTGTTTCTCTATTGAAAACTACGAATGCACCCTTGAGAAGAGCAACTTGTAACCATTCGTTTTCCTTTGAAAGCACCTCCAAACCTTGAACCTCATCTTGACATAAAATTGTTATGCTACCTTTATCATACCTTTATCAGTATGAGGCCCAAGAGCAATGCCTGAATCATCATGCCCTTCGACTTTATATTTCATCACCTGAAAGAGATCCTGAATACTTTCAGCCAAAGAAACATACTTCCTTTCCACTCCATATGTCTCACATAGCATTCTTATATATAACGAACAACTCTAGTTCTCGCAACTTTATGCTTATAGATTGCAGAGTTTCACTATTTACGCAATATAAAAAGGAAATAGCAAAAAAGATTAAACATGTTAATTGAACATAGCAATCCAAAATTGGATACTAAGCACTAGATTGAAACACATGTAATGTCATGATTTGCAAATTGCAATCAAAGGAGAATGGGTTCTAAAATCTTAACTCAGATAAATGGAAATGAATGCTGACAAGGAGAAGATAAGCTGAAAAAGAACATCCAAGATGGGCACATCTTGCTAAGGGCATCCAAGTGCCACCTAAATTGTAAAGTAATTTATTGGATCAAGATTCCACATAAACCAAGAGAAACACAGCATGACAGTCACTGTTCACAGTCAAAATCAGAAAAAAGAACAAATAAGCTGAAGAACAAAAATTTCAGATTCACCTTTTCGATTAGTTTGCCTAAATCTTCTTTCTCTCATGTATCATACTTCGTTTGTTTATAATCAACTTAAAAAAAAAAAAAAAAAAAAAAAAAACCATGGCTGACATCCATCCAACCTAAGACTTGCATCATGTTGTTGAAGAACAACCCCAGTAAATCACTAGAATCCCAAGAATCCCATCCACCTAGCCATCCTTAGAAATTGCATCCTTTACAAATACAAAAATATTCAAATCTCCACACAGACAAGCAAAAAAAAAAAGAAAAAAAAGAAATAGAAACCAATAAATAAATACTCTAAAATTTAAAGTTTCCCAAAACCATCTCCTTCCAAATAAACAAATTCACATCCACATGGGCATCATCAGCAAAAAACACACATTTCCCCACCTGCTATAAAATTTTAATCTCCAAAACAAACAAGCCACAAAAGCGCACTAAAAACCCAACAAGGAAAAGCACCTAAGAAAACATCTAAACGAATTTTAAAATCCAAACCCCTTATAACTGTTATTTAAAATCCAAATCTAAACATCTGAACAAGCAAGTTTTATCATAATTTATGTGAATATTCATTACAACAGACCTCATAACTGTTATTTAAACAAGCAAGTTTTATCATTATTAGCGCCACACAATTATCAAAAGATGGGTTCAGTCCATCATACTTCAACACTATTTAACATCATTATCATAATCTAAAAATGAAACTTCTTTTGCCTAATCATCCATCACTAATGATTTGAGGGAAAAAATGGCACAACATGAAAGAGATAACCATCAATTAGCCAAAGTATTATTACTGTTGTGAATTGGGTGCATCTAAACTCACCCAAGAGGTCACTTGATCACCTGTTGCAGGTCCACAAAGATGTTTCCCTATAGCCAGGTATGGGACTCCCCTCAATGACTCTATTGCATCCAAGTTCAAATCTTCTACTGCAGTGCAACAAAATCTCCATCATTATACTACAAAAGAGGTTGTAAGAAACAAAGTAGCATACATATTTACACCAGAAACAATGAATGAGAGTTAAATAAGAAAACTGAAACAAACTGTGATCACAAGAAGACTCAATGTTAACATTTGATCTAAAAAACATACTGTCAATTCTCAGACGCTCCAAAATCATCTGCTATTTTTGTCGCAGACTTCAATCAGCCTACACAATGGATGAACATAAGTAGTGCGACTTAAGAGATACATAAGTAAAATAAAAGTTCAATTAAGGTATAACAATTTAGTGAAATATGTAGTAGGGGTGGGACAGGATTTGCCTTGCATCATTAGAAATATGTGTGCATACATAATATCATATCCATCATTGACTTCAAAATATTTGTATTCAAAAATATTCAAAAAATATTGAAAAGCTTAGATTCAAAATATGAGCCACCTTTTGTAATAAATGAGCTATCAATGTAGAATATTAGTCCATAAAGATATCCCATCTCTATCAATCTAGAATTCACCAAAAGGAGGTGTAGAGAACTATCAAGCATGACAATCTTCTCTTTAGTGATTTGAGTGTTCATGGAACAGCAAAAGAGGGGGCGGGTGGCTGTAGATAGGGGTGAGCAAAAACCGAACCGACCGATTTACCAAACCGAACCATAGCCGAAATTTAATCTCGGTTCGGTTATTTCGGGTAATTCAGTTCGGTTCGGGTAAATTTCCTGGCAAATTCGGTTATATAATTTCGGTTCGGTTAATGATCTTATTTAACCGATTAACCGATTAACCGAAGTATATGCAATTTTGTTTTGAATATTTTTATTACCCATTACCCAGCCCACTAAATATTTTTAGACTTGTTGGTTGGAGTGTTGTTTATGGTTATTGTCTATTTGTGTAATTGTGTTTAATGTATTTTCAAGCACTTCTATGATACATCATTTATGGATATTGGATTTATGGGCCAATTATTAAGGCCAATTTCACAAATGAAATGTATATAATATAGCAATCTAGTTCTAAATTTTCAAAAACTTGGGCAATTATTAAGTCTAACAAAATGCATCACATTAACCGAACCGACCGAAAACCGAACCTAAATAATTCGGTTCGGCTCGGTTCGGTTAAAAGTTTTACAAAACAAAAAATCGGTTCGGTTCGGTTAATACATTAAAGTGGTCAAAAAATCGGTTTGGGCAAAAATTCTTAAAATAACCGACTGATTAACCGATTGCTCACCCCTAGCTGTAGATTTGATATTTATATAAGACAAAGGTGAAAGTGACAAAGTTTTGTTAAAAAAAAAAGCTTAGTGTAGTTAACCACTTACCTCGTGGAACATAAAACTAAGCACCACCTTATATTGCTCAATGCTACAAGTAAAAGCTATGCAATCTGAAGAGAAACAAAAAGAAGGATAGAAAGAGAAAGAGTTTATTGACATAATAGATATATGTTTGTAAATGTTGACACAGTGCTTGTTGTCAGTATCATATACTTGAAATGAAAAATTAGTATCACTATAAGTACAAACATCCAATGCTTAAATAACCAAAATATGAATATCTAATGATTAAATCTTGATTGCTTCTGAGGTCCACCTGAGAAAAGTGTTACTCATGCAAGGTTGAGATTTTAGGGTTTAGGTTAGAAACCTTTTAGACCTCCTACAACCCATGATTGATCATGCTTTCATATGGGTCCAAGTACTAAGCCATTACATGCTTGTGTTCAACCTTTTCAAAAAGTTCTCTGAGTGTTAATTTTTGGTGGCTTCAAATTAATGGGTGCGCTCGCTACCCAAGCAACAAAAACTACCGTTCGTAGTTGTCAATGAACCTTGTGATATGTTTAGTATCATGAAAGAGTTTAAACATACAGCTGTCTAGTTCTAATTAAGTCTGTTTGAGTTCATTAATAAATAGAATAGAACTTCGATCAAATAATGTGGTGTTTCAGCTACAATAACACATTATAAGATAATAACATATGCTTGTATTCTTGCTTCACAAAAAATTTTTTGTCACCGTTGTGTGCATTCCGTGACAACATTGATTTTTTGTCACCAAAGGGTGTCACCAATAATGCATTTTGTTGTAGTGAAGGGTCACCAAATATTGTGTAGTACTAATGAGGTTCGTTAGGCCTTTTTTTCAACTTTTATAGGAGCGACACTAGCGTCGCTCGTGTCTGACGAGTATGACGCTAGCGTCGCCCATGCGTCGCTCGTCAAAGCATTTCTTAATGTCTAACGTCGCTCATGTCTGACGAGGGAGATGCTAGCGTCGCTCGTCAGAGCATCTCCTAATGTCGTCTTCTTCCTCTCCTCCTCCTATTCTTCATCTCCTCCACTTATGTCTTCTTCTTCCTCTCCTCCTATTTCTCCATCTCCTCCACTAATGTCTTCTTCTTCCTCTCCTCCTATTTCTCCATGAGTTGGCCAGCCTAAAAGTTATAAAAGAAAATTTCTAAAACACCATCACACCGCTTTACATCTTTTTTTGTTGTTGTTGTTGTTGTTGTTGTGCATCATTAGAAGCTTGCAAAAGACATACAGAGGATTTTAGGCCCCCTTTGCCTTAATCTTAGTTAAAGTTCATGCTGGGATGAATCTTCAAAAGAAAGCCATTAGTTTTTATTCACTTTGAAACCCATTCAGATTTTTTTTTTTTACAAAACGCCATATTATTTTCAATCTTCTCTTGGTTCCTTCTTGAATGTTCAGATTATTTGCTTGTAATCAGATGCAGCCCAATCCGAGCATATCCAGTTCCATATCCACACTACCAATTAGAAATTGCATACGTACAAGCAGTAGTAGAAATTATATGCTTTGCATCATGTTTTATTTTGTTGTTATTTTGCATAATTAGAAACTTGTGAGACATAAGGAGGAATTTAGGCCCCCTTCACCTTAATCTCACTGAAGTTCATGCTACCGGGGCGAATCTTCAAAAGAATGCCATGAGTTATTATTCACTTTATGGATTATATGTCGAGCCAGCCACTTGCTAATTCCCTTTTCTCTGTTTATTTCTACTTTACCATTTCTTACTGCCCCACACATCTATCCAAACAGACTCATATTTGCATTTCTTCATTGCCAATTATAACTCCAAATAATAATGTGGGTCTGGCTTCATCTTAATTACAACATTCATTTAATTGAGTGGCACTCAATGATCACACGTGTAACACTGAAAAAGATAAATTGTAAATGCAAAAAAGAATCCAAATACTAGTTGTTTGGATTCACAACTATATGTGTGCAATGGTTAATGGTGATGAACCTAAAATGTCTATTAAAGATGGAGTGGGGGAGATGGAGAAATAGGAGGAAGAGAGGAAGAAGAAGACAAGATGTTCGGACGAGTGACGCGGCGACGCCCATGGGGACGCTATGTTCGCTAAAAAAAAAAGTATAAAAAAATAAAAAAAAATTGGCGGGAGGACCTCTTTTCTACTACACAATATTTGGGGACCCGTTTCGAAGAATGTCCAAATTTTGGGACTTTTTCCATAAAATCCTCAAAAAATTACATATGAACCCTTCATGAATGCAAAACTCATTTTCAGTTTCATATCCTGTAGATGTATGTGCAACTTCTACTGTCTTGGTGTGAACAAATAATCTAAGATGCACTAAATGTGTAAGAATCATGGTTTGATAATTAAACAACTGATCATGACATAATGATTTTGTCCATTGAACAATGATTACATAGTCACAACTTTAATTATTTAGTATAACGGCTTAAAATTATACACTTTTAAAGTGCAAACAAAGGAGAATATCTAAAATAAGAGTTTGAATTCTCTTCGTCTTTGAGTTAGAGCAGTCTAAAGTTGAAAGAGTGAAATTCTACAGTGAGGCCCACCTATTCAAAATCTGATGTGCTCAAAATGTATGTCCACACCATATATCGGATTCTCCAATACGAGTTCTTTTCCTTTTTTGAAAGGTATTTTTTTTAGAAAGAAAAGGTGGGCCATATGATGAATAACATAATAATTAAATAATGAGAAGCTCATTAAAGACAAAACAAACCACATAACAAAGACAAAGGCAATTGGGGAAAAACAACCTTCCCTCACCAAGTTCGGAATACAACTCTCCCAATAAAAGTTTTTTTCAAGCTGAGCAGCCTAGTTAGTTTTCCTAGGAACAAACATAAACTCAACAAAAGAAAAGAAAGCGTTTGGCTAACATGACAAAAAACTTGATCTTCGAAGCCAATTAAGGTGTTTGAGTTTGACCAATATTCTAACTATTTGTAAAGGGAATTATAGGTGGAAGTATATAAAAATCCAAAAAATAAAGGTAGTTTCTTGTAAATAATAAAAATGAAAATGGTTGTATGCAAATTTCTGTATTTTTATTATATTACGGCTCAGACACCCCAAAGAAACTTTTAGGATTGAAGATTTCAAAACTTTAAATTGTACAAATTAATAAAGTAATTTTGCAACCAAAAATAAAATAAGCTATGGCAAAGCGGCTTAGGTCATTTTAGTTATCAAGCCTAATATTCAGGCTTGGATCCGGCCTATGTGCCGGAAACATTGCTCCAGGTCAGGCCCATTTACAAAGTATGTTATATGTACACCCTTTGTGTTGAATATGTAGGCTGGGTTGGGCCTTTAAACATATATAGTTAGGCCAGACCCATTCAATAATCAGGCCAGAAAATTAAGCCTGGGTAGCCGACAGGCCTAAAAGCAATGCCCCAATGCAGGCTGGGCTTGAGCTAGCCCAGATAGTATCACAGGGAAGGAGGCCTAAAAGCAATGCCCCAATCTTATTGGGCCGTTGGGCATACAGCCCATCACCTTCCAAGCCGAGAGCAGTTTAGGCCTGTGTGGATTAGAGGCTACTGAGCCATTTGTAGTTTAGTAAGTTACTTACGCATTAACAAACGAAGGTGGTGATTGGAAAATTGGCTTAACCTTTTTACTGATGCTGAGGGCGCCCTATTTGATGGATACAAACTGGGGGAAAAAAACTGGCCTAATTTGATGGTCGGAATTTATCACAGAAACACCATATTGGGATGGTTTGTATTATTTGGTCTCTTTAAGATCACATGTGGTTTGGATTAAGTTGTGTTTTGGGTTTCTTCTTGTTGAGAACCATATAAATGTCAGCACTAAAACAGAATGCACATCTTCGTAGATGTGTTTAATCAATCTCTCTTTGCAAAAAACCGTTCTTGGAGATTTGTGCATTATCTATGAGCTGTGCATGTTATTTCTATAAATTAATTGGTGAGTGATTACATATATTTGCACTAGTTTCCCCTTCATTTTTCAGTCTGATTTGCCATCTTTTGGTGGATAGAAACATACAAGCACTGTCTAGATCAAGAGATATTACTTTATAAGTGTGACACAGTCCAATAAGCTAGATTCACTTCAGAACTATAGAGTTTGTATTTGAAATGATTTTTTTTCTTTTCTAAGATTAGCATTTGAGAAAATCTAGTGAGAGAATTTAAGGGACAAGATTACAAGGGCACTGAAATTCTTTCAACATGAATTGTCTGAATTCTTGCCATCAAACTAGCCCCATGGGTCTCTTTTGATTGGGACCTCTTAAATTCTGGGTTTGGTAGTGAGATGGGTTTTTGGGATTTCAAGAATATCTTAAATGTACTTTTGTTCTAAATTTTCACCTTTAAAGACTAATATCATATCATCTTCTCACAAAATCATGAATTATTGCCAGCCAAATAAATTTCAATCCTGACATTCCTACAGTTCTCTTACCAAAAGGACTCTTTCTCTCCTTGGGATTCTTCCCCTTAAAAACTCTCGGAGATTATACCACCCCATGAGCATTCCAAATTTTCAAATTCAGAGAATTTTAAAGTCCTACTTATTGGACACTCTTGCTCTCCAGTTGATGGGGCATTTTCAGAAAGTCCTACTTATTAGACCATCCTAACCATTCAAATTTTCGTGTACATCTGACCATGACTCCCATTTGCAACCATCCATCGGAAAAGGCCATTGATAGGATTGCCAGGATCTCCAATTGATTGTTCTTATGGGCAAATCCCCACCCACACCACATAAATGGTAGCACTTTTCATATTTTGCGACACTGCATGAATCTGGATCACATGAGTTGATGGGCATGATCCAAAGGATAGTGACAAAAAAAAAAGGGGGAAAAAAAGTGGAATGAGTAGTAGCAGCAAAAGAAGGCAAAAGTTGAAAATACAGCCAAAAGACGAGGCAGAAGTTGAGGGACCACACTCATTTCATACATGACATCCCCAGTAAAGCTAGATCGAACCCAGACATAGGTCCAGCCCACTGAGCCTTACAGCTAATTACATACATACAAAATACAAACCAAATCAAGGACTCAAGAAAATAATCAAATGAAAGAAAGAGCAAAAAGAGCTTTTCCTCATGTTATTTCAAGAGAAGAAGTGGGAGGGGGTGAGATCAGAAGTCACTGGTGAGAGGAGTGTGCTCAGATGACATGAAGACATTGCCATAGATGAGACCAGCTAAGCCTCCACCAACCAGGGGCCCAACCCAGTAGATCCAGTTGCCCTTGAAGTCTCCACTTACCACCGCAGGCCCAAAAGAGCGGGCTGGGTTCATGGACCCACCAGAGAATGGGCCGGCGGCGAGGATATTGGCACCCACAATGAAACCAATGGCAATGGGGGCAATGGTGCCCAGAGAGCCCTTCTTTGGGTCAGCTGCAGTAGCATATACAGTGTAGACCAAGGCAAAGGTGATGATGATCTCCATCACTACTCCTTCTATGGCTCCCACCCCAGCTGCTACACTGTGGATGGGAATTGCCTGCAACAGCAATGCCAGCCGTTAGATTAAGTATAGGTACTTCCACAAGGTGGCACACTTTCAGGTGATTATGATGTTTGAATTGTAAGGGTACCCCTGCCTGCTTTTTTTTTTTTTTGTTTATTTTGCAAATAACCCCTAAAAATTTAATTATACTGTCGTCGTCAATGCCTTGTCTAAAAAATGTTGGAGTTAGCTAACTGCTAAAAATTAATAATTATAAAAAATTAAAAAGCCTGCCTTTTGTTGAAATATTGAAAAGGAAAAAACACCATCATTGATTGAGGGTCAAACATTTTGGGATGGATTAATAAGCAGTTTCTAGAATGTCTCCTCATAAGACTAAGATGCCCCTATCTAGGGCGAAAAGGTTGGATCTGAAAATAATACTATCTTTTTTTTTATATAGAAAAAGCCAATATTTTTGTGTGGGGCCTAGAAATTATTAAGAAAATAATTCAAACATGGTGGGTGATATATAGATTGAATGTCATGATAAGCTAAAGGTGAGGTACACCATTATCAGATAGTCTTTATTTAACGTGGTGGATCATTTTGAACCATATTTTTAAATATATATATTTTTTTTTAAAGGAGAAAAAGAAAGGCTAACTCTAGAAGAAGCAGTTTTTGACTTTGCTTTAAACCCGTCTAATAGAGTATGATCAGTACTAGCTCTAAACCCATCTCCCTAGCTGGCTGACCTCCAGCTGAGGAACAATGACAGATTCTTAAGAAGTTCTTGTACATACATTTGAGGAGTACAAGATGATTTCATTTTAAGGACTACAAGATGATTGAAATTGCAAAGAAAGAGCAGGAACTTCCTTACCATGCCTCCTGTAACAGCCTTGAGGAGGAAGCATGCAACAATAGCACCCACAAGCTGGGCAATCCAATAGAAGATGCCAGTTAGGATAGTGATTTGGCCTCCCAGAGCCAATCCAAAGGTGACAGCTGGATTAACATGACCACCCGATATGTTGGCGCCAACAGACACCGCCACGAACAGTGCAAACCCATGACAGACGGCCACAGCCACCAGCCCTGCCGGATCTAGGGCCGCACCCGAGGTCAACTTACCTGCACATACAATCATCAATTAACTTAGTTGATCTCTATTTAATTTACATGCAAACCAAATCAATGCTCCTCTAATCTCAAAAACTTGAAAGAAAAAACAAATATTGATCTTCTTTAACAACAATCCTATGTCATAAGATCCATGTCCTGAAAATAACCATAGGCAAAAACCAAAATCTTTACTTAATAGGCCCATAAATTGGTCCAAGACTTACATCCTAATTTATTTCAACCACAAGGAAAACTTTGAAACAAAGTTCAGAAAAAAAGGGAATGCAAATCTTTATTTCTACTTTTGTTGTTGAGGACTTGAGAGGTTAGATATGTAAATAAAATGAGAGAAGACGATGTAAAGGGGTTGAGAATAAAGTTTCAGAAACCCAAATAAAATAGCATGTCATAAATGAAATATTTATGTATTTCAGGACAAGTTAAAGGGGTAGGATTCCAAGAAGTAGTTTACTAACTGTAAGCTAGAGCAGACCCAACTCCAGCAAAAACAAAGAGTAAGGTGGAAATGAACTCTGCAAGGTAAGCCTTGAGAGACCCTAAGCTGAAGGAGTCATCAAAGCGACCAAAAGCAATCCCGGCCATTGGGATCTCTTGAAAGAAAAATTTACTAGTACAGAGATACTAATATGAAAGAGAAGGAACAACACAAGCACAATCTTCTCTCCCGACACTAGCGCCTATATATATATAGACACATATTGCTAATTTATCACAACAAAAGGTGTTTTTGGGGTACTGTAGTTTAATGTTGTGGTTGAAGATTGTGGGAAGTGTGGAAATTTTCCGATCATGGCAGTCCTAGCTGTCACCAACATGCTTTGTTAGAAATGTCTGGAAGCAAATAAATGAGGCACCCATGTGACTGACACAAAAAGGAGGAGGGGTTGGACCCATCCCATTGCTTGTGAGTTGTGAGCTTGTGTGTGAAATAATGAGGAAAAGGATAAAAGAAAGAGTCATAAAACGTTCCAACTCATGAACTTGTTTAAGATGGTAAGTGCACCAACCACCTCGTGTTGATCACAAAAAAATAGTGGTTTAGTAGAAATAAATTGGGAATGAGTGTATTTTAGTGGGAGGCCAGGTACTGTTGATGGTGTTGTGTTTTAAGTATTTGGTATCTGATCAGGTTAGGTAAAGGGGGTTTGGAATATATTGTAGTTTTGAGTGGGCCACATGACTGGATACTGACGATGCAGGAACTTTTCTAACTTTTCTGTGGCCACGTTTATTTGCTGTCCAAGATTCCACATAATTAAAGCATACAATGCTATATATATATATTTCTTTTTATTTAAACTTTGTGTAGTTTGCTGTAGTTTTTATTAGTAAAAAAAAAAAGATTTGAATTAATCTTTATTGATATTATTGTGTAGATCCACTTTTCAATGTTGCGAAAAATTGATTTTACATGTAGTGCAAAATTACAGTGTTACACAAACGTTTTAGGTGTACATTTGTGTAGTTTCATATAAAATTATGCTGACTTGCAAAAGAGGTAAAAGCACATTGGTTGAAAAAAATGGTCTGCCACCCCAAATGATATGCATTAAAATCTGTAGAAAACAAAATCAGTTATTTTTCTTTCAAAAATCAATGGAAGTCTGGCCACCAAATCTTTTGTGATGGGATAAACCAAAATCATTTAAGCTTTACTCTCACTCTTCTATCTTCAAAAAGCATTTTCCATTATACATCAATGGGAGAGATGATGAAGCAGAAAGGAGACCCGAACGTTGAACTTGACTAACAAGCAGGCAGGCGTGAGGAGTGACTCCGGAATGGAAAAGGACAGGACAGGGATAGGTATGGATAAAAAGGAATCACAAAGTGTCTTGGCCGGCTTGCTTTTGATCTTGATCTTTTATTGTAATAAAGGCGATGAGTTCATATTATAAAACAACCATCTCTAACCTGGCCCATAATCAAATTGGCTCAACCCAATTAAGGATTAGGTCAAGCTTTCAACGGGGCCTATGGTACAATTCTATAAATAGACTAACATGAAACAATGTGGGATGTGAGATATATATATATATATATATCTAGGGAAATATTCAAGTGAGAACTAGTTCTCACCATGCTTCCATGAGAACTATTGGTGGGGCCCACTTAGAAACCAATCCAAACCGTGCATAAACAGTGACCTCCCTTGATAGTTACTAATCCTGAGGTTTGACACCCATCCAAATGGATTGGGCCGTTGGATGGATGATTAAATTTTTGCTTAATATGAAGCCCTTAAACTCGCGGGCAATGGATGAAGGGGTTCGAGGCATGAGATTAGGGTCAAATTTGATACTTTGGGTGATCTCACATAGATCTTTCCATCCCCTCTGGTCCCATCCCTAATTGGGACCCATAAATGCGTCCCATAAAAAGTTCCAAACCTTTTTATATAAGAGAAGGCAAGTTTCCAAATAAGAAATGGATTCTTCAAAGATTATTTTTCATGATATTCTTAAACTTTTTCTACATGAAAAACGTATGAATATGAAAAGTAGTTTTCAAGAAAACAAAATCCAAACCTTGAATTTCTTATTTTTTTGAAAATTTCCAACATATGTGTTGTTTGTACGCAACACATGTGTGAAGCCAAATCACTTATTTACTTTTTCCCTTCTACCTTTGTCTTTTCTATTTTTACTCTCCCTTTTAGCTCTTTTGTTATGAGCTATTAGATCGAGTCAATTCAAGAGAGGGCGTATTCCTTTCCATTCATTTGCATTCCTTGTAGAGATTGAGAGAGGAGGTAAGAGATTCTCCGAGAAAACCAAGAAAGGGAGTATAGAAAGGTTTGAAAGCCTATCCTTGTAAGTAGGTTCTTGGACCTTCACTTACTAGTTGGCTTTATAACGTCCATTATAGTCAAAGAGAAAACTTTGTATTGTTCTCCTGTGAATGAGCAGACTGCACACTTCTCCTGTGTAGTCTAGCTTACGGGCCCTTTTACATATGCCTACTTATCAATGTGAGTGGGGTAATTGGAAATATCGTTTTATGAATGAGGATTAGGAAAAATTTAACCCAATCATATTATCCTAACCCTTTTATTTAATGGGGGATATTCATGTGCATCCTTCCCTCACTATATGGTGAGAGACAAACTTAATGGGACCCACCTAGACACCTTGGATGAGACCATATATCAAATTTAGAGTCAATCCCATGCCTCTAACCCTTCATCTGTGGCCTACAAATTTAATGACTTTTTATTAAAGGAAAAATTTTGACCCTTTATCCAATGGTCCAATCCATTTGAATAGGCAAAATTTCAATGGGTCTAGTGTACTTAAGGGGGTTACATGTGTGTGGATGGTTCGGGTGTATTATAAAGTCAACCTTACTATGTTGTCCCTCACCATATTATGGTGAGGGATGAATGCACATGAATATTTTTCATAGTCTTAACTTTTAATTGTATTTTCACCATAGATTTCTCTCAGATTCAATCCAATGAGAGGTAAGTTTGATGCAAATGAGATTGGGCATGCTGCCACAGTAACACTGAGCTGCACATGTTGCTCATGCGAGAACATGTCTTATATATATGAAATATGCAAAAATTATATTAATATTATGTTAGATTAACATCATAATTAGAAATACAGTAAAATATGAAGTTTATAATAATAAGTTACATTAGATTTGAGTTGAATCCAAAGTTCCGGTCTGGGTTCATTGGACTTAGGCCTGAATCATATACATTAGACTCATCTCGGGCCCATGTGCTGTCCCTAGTTCAGATACGCGGAACACTAATGAGGACCTGTAATAGCAAGAAGCCAAGCCAAACCCAACCCATTTTTACATCCCTGAGCATTTCAAAGAGGAAAAAAACTGATAGTTGTGCTTATGCAAAATGGCTTCTATTTTCCCCAAATATACAACAATAAAAACATGAAATTGTATTTTCTCAAACATACTATAAGAAAAGAAGGTGTTGTTCTCCTGTCAATGCCCTTTCTATGAACTAATCAAAAGTGCTAGCTTCCTCTTCCGTAGGCCCAATAAAGAAAGGTTGCATGCGTAGGGCAAATTGAAGTTAGTGTAATAAGATAACCCTAACCCTCAATTTTTAACATCAAGATTTAATGATTTTCTAAGGGTCTTTAACTTTATGATTGAATTTGATGGCGGTTAATGATTAGATCAATATCTAATTGGGTGAGTGCCCAACTATAATATGCACTACAACAAAAAACACCTTTGGTGACATGAAAAAATGTCACCAAAGGCCCATTTTTTGTCACCTATTATCTTTGGTGACACGGGATGGGGTGTCATTGTATCCATGACACTAAAAGTCAATGGTGACAAAATTTGTGCACTTGTCACGAAATGATGTCAACGGTGACAAAAACATGGTGTCACGGAAGAAAGATTTTCCGTGACATAGTAGGGTGTCACTAAAAGCAATGGTGACAAAAGTACAGGTGTCATAGAAAAGATATCTTTTGTGACAAAAATTGTCACTAAAAGTATTTTTCTTGACAACCAAATGAGTGTCACCAATAATATTACCAGGTTGACACTCAATGGTGACATACTCTTTTTGTCACAAAAAAATACAATCAAAATATTTGTGCCACCCAAATTATCATTTCACACCTGCTTACAAAGTTTCAAATATTTATATCCAGATACACCCATTAACAAAACTTATACCACAAAAGATGCAAACTATCATTCAAATCAAATATCCAACAAGTCAACATTCTAATATCCAAGTTCACAACCCTTCAAAATATTCATCATTCAACAATAAACACTTCAAAGTTAATAGCTTTAACATAACTACAAAACAACCATACAAGGTGTGTCGGTTCAAATTAATTACAAAAATAATTCAAAACAAGTAACTCCATGCATCTTGGTGATCATCTTGGTTAACTGCCAAAAAGTCTTCAACTCCATCTTCGTCATCTTGGTTAACTGCCACAAATCCCACAATGTGAATATAATTATCCCACGCATAGAGTTAGGATGTGCATAAAAATATGGCAATAAAGTTATATAAAATCCATGGTAACTCTATCATACAATTAAAACGAGCACAAAGACACATACCTTAAGTGTTTCTCTATTGAAAACTACGAATGCACCCTTGAGAAGAGCAACTTGTAACCATTCGTTTTCCTTTGAAAGCACCTCCAAACCTTGAACCTCATCTTGACATAAAATTGTTATGCTACCTTTATCAGTATGAGGCCCAAGAGCAATGCCTGAATCATCATGCCCTTCGACTTTATATTTCATCACCTGAAAGAGATCCTGAATACTTTCAGCCAAAGAAACATACTTCCTTTCCACTCCATATGTCTCACATAGCATTCTTATATATAACGAACAACTCTAGTTCTCGCAACTTTATGCTTATAGATTGCAGAGTTTCACTTCGAATGCTTATATATAACGAACAACTCTAGTTCTCGCAACTTTATGCTTATAGATTACAGAGCAACCATTACAATAGGTGAACCAAATTAAATCATAGATACCGAGTGTTTTTACATTGGCGACCCTAGGTGCAAATATTAATATTAATACTTTCTGGGTCCCCCTCTACTATGATTAATGTACTCTTAGTAGACACATTTCTCTATGATCAATGATTTATTAAGATTTAGAAGAGAAAAAGGGTTGGAAGGGGAAAGAAGGCAGCCACCAAAGAAACAGCAAGAATAAAAACACGACAAAGAAAAAACACGAATGCAACAAGATGATGGATGCAAACAAAAGAAGCAAAAATCACGATGGTGTATGCAAGCACTAACGGTCAAATGCTCAATGTTTTCTCCACCTCCCTCTAAAGAGTGAGTCATCTAGGTTGTCTAGCGCCTTTCATGATGGGATGGAATAGATCGACACATCCAAAAGACACTGACCAGTCCTGTATCCTATACCCAATAAAAGATTGTTTCCACTGTTCAATTTTCTTCCCACAGAATAATAAAACCACTCAACCATATCAGCTTTAGAAGATGCTGTTTTCCATACTTTATACTCAAAAAGAACTTTTATCATAAATAAAACACAAAACTGTCAACAAAAATCCTTCAGTGTGGTTACAGTATGCAAGCATCAAATATGTCAACAACTTGTTATTCACTGATGCATCCACTAGCTATGTTAACTAGCTATAGAATCATACACAGTTAAAGTAGGGCATGTGTTTTCAAGTTTTTTCGTGCCAAAAACCAATATGGCTCCCATTTCTGAAATGTCCATGCAATAGTCCTCGCCACTAGAAGAAATACATACAGAAGAGGGGTGTCATAACAAAGGCACCAATAAAGACAACAATGCAAGGCACACACTGCATATATCTTGAAGAGAAAGAAAATGATTTTGCAATTCTATAAGTTGCCTATATGAGCACGTAAAGATCCAAGACTCAATTTTTCCAAGATTATACTTTTGATAACCAATAAAGAAATGTATGAACAAGACAATTCAGGACCTAACTCAAGTGATCAGTTCATGACCTATGATAAATTGTAAATTGTAGTTTAATTTACACAAAATATAACAACTATAAATTACATAATCAGATACATAAAATTAACTTAGGATAACCAAGTCAGGCTAAGATCATTTCTCAAGGTAAGATGCAGATAATAAGGAATCATATTGAGATTTTCAATACAAAGCATCTCAAGCATTCTAAAAGGGAGTATAGGAGTCTTACAAAAGAACATAACAACTACTTTCATTTGTTCATTATAATCACATATCCAAAATTAGAAAGTAAACCTCCTTGATTGCAATCAATACCTTCTTTCCTGTTTCCTTGTCAATAATATCTGCTTTGAACTTCAGAAAACCAACTCTTCCACCAAACATATCCAGTCCCTGCTCATCAAACAAAAGGATCCCATTACTCATGAAAGTTCATAAAATGAAGTTGCTAGGAAGTGTTTTCTTAGTTGGAAAATAAAGAACAGTACATTGCAACAACATATTCTTCCAGACATCAGCAAACTCTGCCATGGTTGGAGTCTCCAACAATCGAATCAGTCTGTCCAGCTGGAACAAGAATTTTGCATTTATATCCTCCTCCTCTAATGAATGAATCACGGAACTTGCATGTTCGTATGCCTGTTTAAAAAAAAAAGGGTGATATGTGATCTCAGAAACGATTAAAAAGGAAGTTTATGAAAGATGCAATGGACTGCCAGGGAAACATACCCACCTGAGCTAGTAGGCAAAGACTTATTGTTGCAAAGACTGGATCTATGATATCATCCAAACAATAAACAGGAAATGTTGTCATCAATATGACATAAACAGAGAATATCGGGCCCAGTTTGCAATCAAAACTCAGATTTACAGGAATTTTTAAAATTGTTGTATACAATGTAAGTGATGTGATCAGACTATGGCAGTAGTTAAGGATAAACACACTTAATGAAACCAGTCAAACAGATATTGTTGTAACGTTTCCTTGATGATCAAGACAGAGAAGTTTCAAAAAGCAAGAAAATTATTAAATAATAACAGGAGAAACAAAATGTCTGACTATGGAATTCTTATTAAAGGGTGGATATCTATAAGTAACCCATCAAGTTTCCCTACTTCAAAAGTTATTGACATACGGAGTAAATCCCAAGCTAAACTTGTAATTTCAACAGCAACCCCATTTTCTTAGAATGAAAATCTCCAATAAAAAACATACTAAATACCATTTTGCAACAGCACTTTTGATGAATAGGCTACACATTCCAGTCAAACAGGACTTAAACAACATTTCTTAGAGGTACTAAAATTGACTTAATGAAATCAAAGAGTAACAACAAACATTTCAAGGGTTGGATAACACATATGGAAGGCATTAGACACCAATTAAGGTGGGTCTACATAATCACATATAGGAGACCACATGTCCAAGTGCACCAACACACTTTCTACTTTTAGCTTCTAGGTGGTCATACATGACCACACCTAAGCTATGATGCCTAGATATGGATAAAATGGATGCAAGCACTGATCTGTTGTAGGCCCATCATGTGCTAACTCAAGGCTTGAGGTTACTCGGAAAAATCATGAGTTGAGGAACATTGAACCATTGTAAAGTGCTCAACTTACCTGCTTATTTTTCTTGTAGATTCGCTTCGTTACTATGAAGGAAAAAGTGGGCGGGGTACTGTAATGGTTTCAGCGACCGCAAAAAGCGGCCGCCCGCTTTTTGCCTCCGCAAAAAGCAAAATTTCTAGTAGTGTCAATTCAACCCATTATATCCAAAAATGGAAAGAATCATTGCCTGTTTACATTATTGTGGAGTTCGCGCATCTCAACCTTTGTTATTGTTGTTGTTACCATATAAATCATATCCCAGTGAACTAGAGTGGCCAACCACTAAGAAGCTCGAATTGGTTCAGAGTTTTGAGAGTCGACTTGTCTATCTAAGTCCAATACTCCTCTCTTATTCAGCCTTAGGACCAGCACATGCTGAGGTGTAACACATTGTAGGGTTATAACAAGGAGCATAAAAAAATGGGACATCTGTAGTATTAGCAAGACCTGAACAATCTACCTCTGAGTGTCAAATATATCAATGTAATGCATCAAAGTTAAAGATTTACTAGAAAGACCAATTTATAACAAAAAATTAAGGGCATATGAATGATTAAAGCATGTACATATATGATAATGGAGATCAATAAACTTTATTATTTCAGCCGTCATCCAAGGGTAGAAATATAACAGGAAAAAAAATAATCTGCAAAAATTTGCCTTCCAGCCAAAACAGGACAAGGAAGAGGGGGGCTTGGGTAGTTTCATGCCGATACTTCTAGCTGAAACAAAACAGAATTGACAACTATGTTATTCTATCAGAGAAGTATCTCTTTAAATACATAGAAGCTGTTTTTAAACATAATAAAACTGAGTTGAGATACAAGTGGATAAGTCATTAACAAATTCATGTCAACATGTTTAATTTACCTTCTCTAGTAAAATATGATTCCTTGTCATATGGACCCAAGTTCATGTCAAGTATCTGCACGCAAACATTAAAAAAAAAAAGAAGAAATATGGTATTAGGCTTTACCAAAGTGCACATAAAAAATATTCCCAAAAGAGGGAAATGCACTGCCACTTAAGCCAACTACAAAAAGAATTGATCACATCCGCATGAGTTGTATATGTTGCCAACTTAAAACTTCTTGTTATTGGTTCAGGGAATCCTATTTCTTCAACACTCAATTCCTCATGTGATGGATCATGTTTTTGTAGTGTAACCAGTCCATCCACTTCCAGCTCACAACCATTGACAATGTTCTGCAAGACTTGTAGTATGATCAACTCCTTGAACAGACTTCTCTAGTAAAGAGTCAATGCAGCTGTCAAAGCTATCATGTTTCACCGATTCAACTGCCATTATATGTTCATTCAATTTAACAGTCGAAGCACAATGTGCAGTCACAGGCACCACTGTACATGGGTCTTCACCTGAATCATAATTGCAACATCGAGAGCCCCACTTGTATACTCAACAGATAGGTTTGGAGGCACATCCACCATTTCAAATCGAAAACACCCATCACTTCCATAGACACCCATAGCCAAAACCAAACCCAAGACCCATTTCAGCAGCATTTCGAAACGGCAGCAGCAGGGATAAAAAAGAAAAAGAAAAAAGAATGGAAGTTGAAGAAAGGGCGGGGACCCACATACCTGGGCCACATGGGGAGCGAGCTCCCCCCCTTTCTCCTCCCTCTCCTTCCTCCCTCCTCTCCTCTACTCTACTCTTCCTGCTCTTCACTCGGCCTCAACCTAAAATGGCAGCAGCAGGTTAGCAAAAAGAAAAGAAAGAGAGAACAGAGAATAGAAATAGGAGGGGAGTAAAACCACACACCTGGCCCTCTCTCTCCTCCCTCTTCTCCTCAGCCCACTCGGTCTCCACCTGCAAACAACAGCAGCAGGGTTAAAAAAAAAACACGAAAGAAAGAAGAAGAGAAAAGGAAAATGAAAATAGAAAATGGAAAGAAGGATCGAGATCCACTTACCTGGGCGACGGCAGACCCGCGCGCTGCTCCTCCTCCTTTCCTCTTCTTTCCCCACTCAACTCTGTTCTTCACTCTCCCCTGCCTCCACCTGAAGCAACAACCAAAAGAATGAAAAGAAAAAAAAGGGGGAAAGACCCCAGCCGCTGTGACCTAACGACCCCTCAACTCCTCCTCCTTCCAATGGCTCCTCATCGACCCACGCGCCCCAAGCCCTAAGAGGCTCCACCCCTCCCTCCCCCACCCTTCCCCTCCACCGGCTCCACCTGCGACGTCCTCGGCCCCCGGATCTTCATCCTCGGCGGCTCCGTCTCCGACGTCCCTTCGTCCACCGTCTCGATCTTCGACGCCCACTTCAATCGCTGGGAGATCGGCCCCAGCATGAGGGTCCCCCGCGAGTTCTCCGCCGCTGGCTGGACAGAGGTATTTGACCCGGCCGCCGGATCTTGGTCCCCCGTCCCCTCCTCTGTCGACGTCCAAGAGAAGTGGATGCACAGCAGCGCCGTCCTCGGCGGCAAGCTCTTCGCCATGGCGGACCGCGGCGGGGTCATCTATGATCCAGCCTTGTCCGCTTGATCTGGGCTGGCGCGGGAGCAGGGGAAAAAAAGGGGAACGGGAGGAGGGCGGGAGCAGGGGAAAAAAACAAGAGGGAAGGGAAAAGTGAAGAAAAAATGGGAGGGGTTGGGGGTGTTTGTATAAAGGTTAGCGTGCGCCAATGGTTTCTTTTCTAGTAGTGGCCATTGCATTGGTGACAAAAAAATTTTTGCCACCAAATCTATTGGATCTTTTGGTGACAAATTTTTTTGTCACCAAATCTCCTCTCTATTTGGCACCTAAGCTAAAGACTTTTCGTGACAAGCAAAAAATTTTTTTGTCACCGTTGTGTACATTCCGTGACAACATTGATTTTTTGTCACCAAAGGGTGTCACCAATAGTGCATTTTGTTGTAGTGATGATAAGGAAAAAAAAAAAAAGGAGAGGGGGAACTCTGAACTTGTACATTGCAGACTGCAAGTACCTGTGTAATAACTTAAAAGTACTAACAAGGGGTCCTCCTTGGTTGGCAACCCCATATGTCACCCAGCTGCCCAACGCTAGGTTTGCTACTCTTTCCACTTTGTGAGCTTCCTCTTTTTGCTTATTTGTGCTCACCTTCCCACCGTGTGAGCTACCTCTTCACACTTGTGTGGGGCAATTGGCCCAAACCAAAAGTGCATATTGATCGAGAGATCAATCACTCTCTTCCTTTTGCTTAATGGACCCAAGCTGCCTTGCCAGATGAATTAGCTAGATGTGTTTTTCCTTCTACCCCATGAATTGGTACATATCCCAATATAAATTATACTTATTTGATTGTCACTTAACATTTTTATAATTATCACTTAAATAACAGTAAGATAAAATCTCTCTTTTTTTTCCTTTATTAATATTAACTTTTAAATTTCCCTTCATTTAAGTTGACAAGATTTAATAAACCTCTTTCATATGAGAGAGCCAATGGACCTCCATCACAATTCACAAGTCTTATTTTGGAAATCACGAGTGTATGGCCTGTTGCTGAGTTGTACAGGCAATCCACTTATAGCTTAAGTGGTGAGGCATTTCCCTATCCATTGATCAATTTTTGGGTTTGTTGGACAGAGGCATGAATAACGTGTTAGTGGGTGTGTGAGTATGTAGAATAAGTGAATAAATAAATAAAAAGAGCAAGCTGTAGAGGAATTGTATCTAAATGGCAACAAATTAGATCTTGTAGAATTGAAGATTTAGCTTTTTTTTATATATAAAATGAAGGGCTCTGATATATTGATAAAAGAAATTGTAAATGCCTTTTTATGACTATTAATCTAGGTTGTTGCTGATATTAAAATAGGAGAGCCGGCGGCTGAGTGTAAAAATAAAAAATAGAAGTTACCATTTACAAAGATCAACAAAAGCAGGTAATTAAAAGAATAAATAAACTGAAATTCATTAGACAACAGACCTGATCAAATTGGACCACAACAGAACAGGACATGTAAACAGTCTTGTTCTGTAAGAAGATTACTGAAGGAAAAACGATTCTAGAAATTTAGGAGCTAATTAATATTTATTTTATTTCTTTTAAAGGGGTGTCCTGCAATGAACTCTTTCATATTCTCATTTTGCTAGGTGTTTTTAAAATTTTCAAGGTACGTAAGGGCACGTTTGTGTAGCTCATTTCCATGGAAAATGATGTAGTTTTCTGCTGAAAACTTATTTTTCATGTGTTTGGTGCGGCAGTTTTCTGCGAAACTGCCTTTTCGCGACGTCAGCTCTTTCCTCCCCTCCCAACCCTACCCACCCCCAATTTTCGGGCGTTTGGTGCAGAACAATTCCACGGAAATGCTTTCTTGCCTCGTCAATATTTTCTTTGATAATAATGGAAATGAGTTTTCTATGGGGGTATGGGAAATGGATTTCCTCGGAAATTTTTTTCCTCTTTTCTCACTCGTGTCCATTTCAACCCAAAACTCTACAACTCTTTCATTTTTTATTTCTTTAAATAAATTATTATTTGATGCTAAATAAATAATATACATGTTATGTTATTTTTCTTCAAAAAATTATTTCACCAAATAAGAAAACTTGATTTTCTATAAGGAATCGACAGCCGCACTAAACAACATTAGTACCAATTCAACGAGGAAATTTTTTTTGCACCAAACATGAATTTCTAAATTCAACGGAAATCCTTTTCTAAGGTTTCCATTTCTATGAAATTTGTTGACGTGATAATTTCCCTTTTCCACCGAAAGGGTGTGTATACAAACATGCCCTAAAGAAATGAACAGGTGCACCAAACAACATTAGCACTAATTCATCGAGGAAAAACTTTTTATACCAAACATGAATTTCTAACTTCCTCATAAAACCTTTTCTAAGGAATTTAAAAACCATAGAATTTGCAGATGTGGCAATTTTATCTTTCCATGGAAGTTGCCTCTATACAAATGTGTCCATTAAGAGTTTATTATTAAGAAGGGGAAAAATCCAAAATACAATACACAAAGGACTACCACCCAACCCCTCTACCCGGCACAGGTAAGGAAATCAGCTATACCAAAGTATATAGCAACCCATGCATCGCGCTAAAAAGGCATGCTTGGCAAGCATCCTCGCTCAGGATTTTATCACTGGTTTTCCTTAGTACAGAGGAAAAGCCAGTTTTGTTTTTTTGCTTGTGGCCCACTGGCCAGGAGGGAGGAAATCAAACCTCCCACGAGGAATTGATCCCTGGTGGGAGGGGTGGGAGTGAGGGGGCTTACCAACGGTCCCCCTCTATATTCCCGAGGAAAACCTAGATTTATTAAAAGCATACACAGCATGGAATTTGGGCTTCTAAGTTACTCCGAACTTCCAACCCACTTCATCAAATTTTAAAAATACCCTATAAAGAGGATTTGCAGAGATACAGTCAAATTTCATGTGACTTTGCGGTCATTAGATTTTTTTTTTTTTTAAAGAAAGTCTCTCTAGGCCATTAAATCATGATCGGAAGTCGGAACTACTAATCATCCCAGAGGGCGAAACACAACTAGGGAGTCAAATATACTGCAAAAATGTTCAGACCAACAGATGATCGCTTTTGAACTTCTATCAGCCCCTAATCCATGATTCGGATCGTTCACTTTTTTTGGAAGGCTAGAAATGGCTAAGGGGGTCAAATTCTTCATCTTGACTCATGATGATCATGAGAAAACTGTGAAAAACTCCATACAGTTGATTCTCCATAGTGCGAAAATTCAATTTATTGGTAGTCCTTTTTTTTCAGTTTTTTTTGTTTTTTTAATTCATGTGCTCCCCCCCTAAAGCACGACCCAAATCATTCATCATCTTCAAAAAGCTGAAAATGGTTAGGCGGTCAAATTTTAGCATTAATTAATACATCGTGCATTAAAAACTACTTCTTTTATTTAAGTGGGCCCCATTTACACAATTTGAACCATTCATCATCTCTAGAAGGCGAGAGAAATGTGGAGGAGGGTGAAATTCTAGATATTAATTCATCATGGATTGTAACAAATTGATAAAAAATATGTGACCATTGGATGTTGTATACGGTAAATGGTTGGAAGCCGCTGTGTCTGCCAAATGCAAAATGCGATAATTCCTTCTTTAATAAATCCTCATTTAGGATATATTGGCTCCAGGAGAACGAATGAATCCTCCAATTAAAAGATTATTCTCTCATTACCAAACTGCCCTAAAGTGATAGGCTCAAAAGATGAAAACCCCCACTTGAAGCCAACACATAGGTATAAAAAGAAATCGCCCCCAAGCCGGGAACAACCAAAATGTAAAAATAGAATCCCGAACCCGAGGCTCAAGCAAACCTCTCAACAAACACAACATGAGATTAAACATTAACTAATAAATTTAGCTAGCTCCACTAAAGTAAGCTGGGAAGGCACCAGGCTTTTTCTTTTAACATTGCTACTAAACTCCATAGCTTGAAATTAAGGATAACTTGGAGAGACGAGAGGCTTGAAATCACTTCAGGAAAGACGCCAACCGGCATTTAAAATTCATCTTAATTGCTAGCTAGCTAGGTTGTTCTTCTTTGGAAAAGATACGGCATTTAAAATTCGAACCGGTCAAATTAATGCCATATTTATTTATTATTAAAGGAAATTTAGACTAATCAAAATGATTCTCACCATTAAATGTATAAAATAAGAAGCATGCCACTAACAGCGAGCTTAACCAGGGGTGGGACACTAATTTTGAGCAGTATGGATTCTAAAAGATGAGCCCCACTTATGGATTTTATATATAGGATTGGACTTGGAGGAATTTACCATACTCCCGCTTTTTGAGTCTGGATCCCTCCCTTGTCACAGGCACAGCTATTACAGGGTTTCCTTGTAACATATCCTAGTATTTCCATCGTGGGTCCCACATAGAGATAATTTGATTCATTTAAGATAAATCTCATTCCCTCCGGAATGGATTCCACTACCTTATTGAGCACATAACACAAATGTGATCAACGCCGTATGAGCAACGATGCCTGTGGGCACCGAATCACGTTTTCAAATAGGTGTTCAATTTTATGGTGGGACCAACTCTTATAAAAATACAATATAATGATATATCACCGGAGAAAATGAGATTCATAATGAACAATCAAGATTATCTCTATGTTGGCGCCACCATGAAGATCCCGGCATGTGTGTTACTTGGTTCTCTTGTAATTGCTATCACAGGGGTCCGGCCTCCACCATCTGATAGACTTGTATAAATCCACCATGTCTAGCATGTGGGTTCTCGTGTTAAAAGATTACAAAGATCTATATTACAAAGGATATCTTTGAGATGCAATTCAACTGTTTGGATCCTATAAGTCGAGGGTTTGCCTCTCCATATTGTTTTGACCATCAATTGTGTCAATTTCAGTTGGGTTTCATACTTACAACTGTAATGGGACCACCCTTGGGCTCAGACGGTTGAGCCTGGGTCCCAATGCTAACACCATCATGCCCCCATTAACTATACACTACCCTTCAATCTCCACTAGTAGTCCCAAGCCAACCGTATCTTCACCTACAATTTCAAATACCAACTTATAAACACCACCATCTCATAAAATTCATACAGCTCTCTCCTAATTTCTAACACTGACCAGCCACACCATTGATCATCCACTCTCATGGAATTCTTTAGCAAGAGATCCTCTTGGAGCTACATAGATGAAGATCAAAGACCCCTACACTCTTCTGCCGATCTCTCCTTCAAACCCCACCAAGGCATCTATGAAACAGAGCCCCCAATGAGCCCTGCAAGGCCTTCGTCTGCTTCCATGGTTTCCTTTGCACCCTCAAGCCCAGAGTCCACATGGGCTTTCTCCCCTCAACACCACCACCAACCCCCATCTCCCTCTCCCACCCTCCTCTGCTACTGTCTAGCCTCCCTCCACCGCCACCACGGCAGCGTCTACTCCATTGCCATCTCCAAGGGCGCTGTCTTCACCGGCTCCGACAGCAAGCGCATCCGCGTCTGGCGGCAATCGGAGTGCATCGAGCGCGGACACATCAAAGCAAAATCCGGCCATGTCAATGTCATCTTAGCCTTTGGAAACACCCTCTTCACCACCCATAAAGACCGCAAGGTCCGTGTCTGGGCCTTCTCTGCAACGGACCATTTCCGCTCCAAGAAGCTCGCCACCCTGCCCCAAAAGGCTCGGCCCCTCTCATTCCCAAGGGTGCAACCCCAACAGCACAAGGACGTCATCACATGCATGGCCTTCTACAACGCAGAAGCGCTTCTCTACACTGGATCACGTGACAAAACAGTCAAAGTATGGAGATTGACCAATAAGAAGTGCGTTGACTCGTTCATCGCACATGAAGAACGAGTCAACGCTATCCTCGTTAACCAAGGGGACGGGAGTGTCTTCACCTGCTCCTCAGATGGGTCAGTCAAGATATGGAGAAGGGTCTATGGAGAGAGTTCCCACACACTAACCATGACCCTTAGCTTTCAACCTTCTCCTGTGAATGCCTTAGCTTTGAGCAGTTCGTATAAATCTTGCAATCTCTATTCGGGATCGTCGGATGGTTTGATCAATTTTTGGGAGAAGGAAGATGACGGGGGTGGGAGATATAGCCATGGAGGGTTTCTGCAAGGCCATAGATTTGCTGTCATTTGCTTGGAGACCATAGATAAGGTGGTGTTGAGCGGTTCCGAGGACACGACGATAAGGATGTGGAGGAGAGAAGAAGAAAGTGGATTTCATGTGTGTTTGGCTGTGTTGGAGGGGCACCGAGGGCCAGTGAAATGCTTGTCGGCTTGTGTAGAGATGGAGAAGGTGGTTGTTGGGTACTTGGTCTACAGTGCAGGCACTGATCGAACTGTTAAGGTGTGGAGTATCAAGTTGTTCCCGGGGGAGAAGAAGGTAATGGTGGTAGATGATGAAGAGAAGGATGAGGATGATGAGATTGATATGAAGAAGAGGATGGGTTATGAGATGAGTCCGGTGTTATCTCCTTCATGGGTGCATAGAAAAAGGCAATGAATCCATTGACAGTGGAGGAAGGAAGGAGAGATGTATGCAATCATGTGAGTGTTTTTTTCTTTTTTTTTCTTTTTCACATGCTAAACTATGTCTTTTCCATGAAATTTTATTCGGAGTTGTGACAAGAAACAGAATAGAAAGAACTATTCCAATATAAACGTCTAGATGTGCTTAAATCCGTGAAGTTCATTTGGCATGGTCCATCCATGATGGGTCCCATCAGAGCAATGGCCATCAGCAAACCATATGATGTAAGTAAGGAATTAAGAGGGAAGGTAAGAGAAGTTGATGCAAAAAGAAAGTCCATAAATCATCACTGCTGGCCTTTTAGGAGCAAGCGAAGTAACTTACAACAACCAATGGTATATATAATAAATCTGCAACTGCAATGGAGTTATTGTATTATTTATGCCAACATCCATCTCCAGCATTTCTCTCGCTAGATATGAGATTAAAGCTTACAATAGTGGAAGGAATACACCTGCCATTTGTCAACCAAATAACATCCTCAAAATCCTCCCCGGTCGTGGCAAGGTACATGCAAAACCTCCAAAGCTGTGAACGAAAGGGCTTTCCCTTTTTTTTTTTTACAGCTTGTAAGGTGAGATCAACAGGAGAATCCTAAACCTGCAGTACTTGATGGTTAGGAGAATACACAGTTGATAAACAACATACAGCCGCCATCTACATTTTCCCTTTCTATAGATAAGGTTGGATCTTTCTTTCTTTTCTTTTCTTTTTTTTTTTCCGCTAGGGTGTTGTATATTGGGGAAGAGTCCGGATATCCTGAGTGGTCTCCCACTGGCTTATATGTGGAACTCGACTGTGGTGCCCACCTATTGATAATTTGGATTATAGAGAGCTGAGCATGAATTTTGCTCATCTAATTCTCTTTTTTTTTTTTTTAATAAGAGTCGGTCTCATTGTATGATTGAGCAAGACTAATGATATGATTAGTTCTGTATTATTAATTATATGCATTAAATATTTTATTAATCATGTATGTATAACTGATTAGGGTCTACCTTTCAAAGACATGGACCTGTACAAAGTGGATCTGAAGTCTGAATCCAAACCAAGACCAAAGTAAAGAGCTTGCGCCCAAGCCCAAATACTCATGTTGAGTAAAATATGTATTAATATTGTAATGTATCTGATTTTGGCCCTTCTGTCCATCCATTTTTCGCAATTGCTTAGTCTGGGAGCCATCAACATACATGTATTGGACTTGGTTTCTTTCACGAGTCTCGCCGTCCTGCATGTTCTCTCTGCAGCCTAAGTTTGGGCCTTCCTCTCGGCCAGCAGATTAGGTCACCAACTTCAATGGGCGGCTTTTATCTTTTTCCACTCTTTATCTTTCATTTGGAAATGCAGAGTTGCACGCACCTTCAACAACTGTTCTAAGTCTCTTGCAAGGGCTAAGAGACGTCTATTTGAACATATCTACCTTCCGAGTAATGTTCAAAGGCTGTCTCAAGACCCTATCTGCCATTTTTTGGGATTTAAAATCCACTAACACTAGTCTAACAGTGGATGTTCTGTTTTTCCAATTGTTTTTTGCTCATCTATTGAGCGTTTCTGGGAGACCATCTTTGTCCTTTGTACGTTGGGGGTATTGGTCCATCTGTTTTTTTTTTTTTTTTTTTGGGGGGGGGGGGGGGGTTGGGGGGTTATGCCTATGTATTCCTTATTTCTTTAATACAATTGTCTTCCCTTTAATCGAAAGAGTAGTGCTACATGGATAAATTTTTTGGCAAAAATTTTGGACAACCCCTATGGTTTCCCTTGAATACCCCTTAAATATTCAAGGGAAACCATAGGGGTTGTCCAAAATTTTGGCAAAAAAGTTTGTCTATATAAACTTTTTGTAATCGAAAAAAAATAAATCTCAATTCACTTAGGTGACATCGAGTATTTGAGTCCCACCTAACTATAAAATCCATGGATCCAAACCGGTTGCCCATTCAATGGACCTGAACTCAGCCCAAAATTTATAACGGGGCGACATATTAGCCCACGAGTACGATATTCTCCATTTGGGTGTTTTTAGTTTTAGTATTGAGGACCGTTTTCATACCTATCGATAAGTATCATGAACTTCCTCAAGTGCACCAACCAGTGATTTTGGTATGCCATATAGATATTATAATTTCAAGGGCATGTTTGTGCATTATTTTCTTTAAAAAAATATATGAAAAGTGAAGACGCTCTTATAAAGGGAAAAAAATTCAACATTTTGTGCAACCGTGCTTTTGTAAGAAAAGGCCGAAAAATGAAGTAAGATTATCACATTCAAAGGAGAAAAAATACTTTTTTTTTTTTGGGGGGGTTGTGTTTTGGAGGGTTTTGGAGGGGTTTGCAAAACTAATTTTCATTGTACAAATGTGCCCTTACATCATTGAAAACTAGTTTCACGGGCTCTTTCCTCTTTCGCATATTTTTTTTTCTTAACCACCAATATGAAAAGCGTTTTTGGCAAAATCAAGGAAATATTAGCTCCTCTCAAAAATATGGTGTACCGAATGTAAATTTTACTATACGGTGGAAAAATATTTCTTCAATCCTCACTTTTTCTATGAAAAAATTGGCTGCACTAAAAGTAGTATGCTTAAAAAAGTTCTGTCTCCACTCATAAGCAAATGGGCTATGATGATAAAGGAAAGGCAAAATTCTTATAGGGCTGCACAGAACCGGACCGGACCACAAAACCAGACCGGACCGGATTTGCGGTCTTAGTGGTCCAAATCCGGTCCGGTCCAGGCCTTTTGGGGTCCAGACCGGACCGGATTTATTAAAATAATAATTTTTTTTTTAAAATATTGATGAGCCTATGAGGCATGAGTCGAACGCTCCAGCCCGGCACCCATTTGTAAAACCCATCATTCATTCATTTGATATTTGCCCACTTTTTAGATGTGAGGTGAAAATGAAAGGAAAAAATGAAAACCGGTCTGGAGCACTTTAAGTGGTCCAATCGGACCGGTTTGAACCTTCGGACCGGAATCCGGTTGATCAGCCTTAAATTCTTATAAGCATGTATTAGAAATTTGTTGATAGATACTTTTATGAATGGCTGATTCAGGAAGTCATGAATAGAGCATTTTGCACACTTTACTTGTTTGCATAGAATATACATATAGGAATTCATGCATAAGTGGTTAAAATAACGATTCAAGGAGAATATACAAAAAACGAACGATATTCAAATAACCTTCCTTTTAATAACTCATAGCTTAATCTGAAATTGACTTGTTTGTCATGCGAGTTGCAATTTTCAACCCCGCATTTCAATACACAAATGTGTAAAATGTTCATCATTCACCTTAAACAAAAAGGACGCTATCCTATCTATAATGTTACATGTTCACTACCCATGTCCAAATTGTTCGAGGCTCCGCTCAAAATGCATGCCCTCTTGATAATTAGATGGTTTTATATGATCAATAATACATAAGATTTTCTTAATAAGCCTAAATGTCCTATTTGGATAATTCACACGTAAAGTAAATTAAATTAAGAATTTAAATTAAGAAATATGAATAGAAGAGAATTTAAATCAAAAGGTGCCAAAATTTTAAAATTCACCTTCTTCACTTCTTGGCTCTTGAGAGGGCGGAGCCCTATCGATTCGAAGGTCTCCCAGTAAAGGCACCTCACCGCGGTCCCTGGGAGTACTTGGGCCTTCGAACCCTTGATGATGCATTATTTTATGTAGAATTGTATACAGATTTTACGTTGGCCGATGAACAGATGAAATTTAAATATTTTTAATGATCCGACTACTTTCATCTTCAATCCGAAGGTAGCTAAAGTGATGGGAGTAAAAATGCTGTATGATCGATCCTGGCCGTCAGATGCACGCAATGATGGATTGCTAGACTAATCACCAAACTCCCAATCCAATGTCATGAAAAGAAAGAAAAACCAAAGATAAATACAGAAGGCTAAACAGAAAATATTATTTATTATAAGAAGTACCCAGGAGGGAGCACTTGAATAAAATATAATGGAATGAAATGAAATGAAATGAAATGAGATGAGATGAAGAGGATTGTTTGTACAATGGCACCTTCATCGTGTCTGCAGCTCTCATCCATTCGCCCTCTTTCTTCCATCTTCTCTATCTCTTCTTCCTTGAGATTATCAAAATCTGTTACAACTCGCATCTCTCTTTCGATTTCGAACCCTTATCCAAATCTCTCCCTCTCCCGTTTCGGCACCAGAGGTAAGTTTTATTATTTTTTACTTCTTCTACTAAACCCTAGCAACTATCTGTCTCTTTAAGATTACAGTCTTTCCTTTTTCATGATTGCAATGCATTTGTTAATAAGAGCTTAAGGTGTTTTTTTTTTTTTTTTGAGTGTGTGTGTGTGTGTGGATTTGTTTGCCCCCTCCCTTGTTCATGTATATATTTATTGGCATTTCATAAAGTGAAGAAGTGAAAAAGAAGGAAAACAAGTAGTAGGAAAAGCCCTGATATTAATAATCCAAACAACCAATAGAACAATTATTGTGTCTGTGTGATTTGGACCTACATCAGATAATACCCAAATGGCAACTTTTATCAACTAATAAACTTTGAAAAGAAAAAATGAATTATAGTTTGGTGAAAAATTCATTTCCCCTCATAAACACCTAGGTTTCTGGCTTATTTTGCGTTCTATGGTGAAATGTTAGTGATGGGTCTTCATTTCTTGTGAGCCCTTTTTTTTTCTTTTGCAATGGGAACTATCCGCATAGTTATCAGTATCAGATGATTCATGATACAAATTGAATTAGATGAATTGATTATCTTCATTCGAGGACGACGGGATTGGAGATGATGATGTCGTTGATGTGTGGATATGGTCATGGGCCATTGTAAAACCTATCGATGTTTTAGAATAAATATATTTTTTGTTGATACTTAATAGATCACAAATGAGCATCTTTTGTTGATAGAATCTTTCCCCTTTTCACAATATAAATGTTTCTTTGTATGGAAAATGGATGAATGATGAATAGCTACACTTTTTCTTATTTTTACAAACTTTTTTTGGAATTTTCTCTATTTTTTTTAAATTATAAAAAAATTCCTATGATTCAATTCTATTTGAACCATAGTAGTTATTATTACTGATTCATCCATGTATTGATTTGGTATTTTAGAATATTCACTGGTTTTCATAGTTATCTTTTTCCATTGACTTGCGTAGAGCTGGGTTTATTTTCAGATTTACCCACAAATATACACCTGATTGTGCATTTACCCATATCTGTCTTGAACTGATGATTTTCCTCTCTTTTGGTTGCTATCAGATATTCATCAACATGCACACTCATTTAGGATTAAATCATCCAATTTTTTAAGAACAGAAGGAAACACTGTAGAGGCTGGTGCAGCTGGAAATGTGGCACAAGCAAGCACTACAGTTAGCCAAGAAGATGTCCTAGAGTGGGTAAAAAAGGATAAACGGAGACTTCTTCATGTTGTATATCGTGTCGGGGACTTGGAGAAGACTATAAAGTATGAACTCTGCAGTATATGGAAGACTACTTCAATTTTGCCTCATCTGGATCATGATGCATGAACTCAGAGCTCAGAGCTTATTCATTATTGTGATGATTGCAGATTCTATACCGAGTGCTTGGGAATGAAGCTGTTGCGGAAACGCGACATACCTGAGGAACGATACACAAATGCTTTTCTAGGATATGGGCCTGAAGATTCACATTTTGTTGTTGAACTAACATACAGTAAGAAATCTAGTTAACCTTTCAATGCCTTTACATTTTGAGAGTGAAAACATTTCATGGAAATTAGCATCCATCTTGATTTTCATTTAAATACCTTGGCAGATTATGGAGTACCTAAGTATGATATTGGGACTGGCTTTGGGCATTTTGGAATCACAGTCGAGGATGTAAGGTTCCAGTACTTAAGAAAATACCTTTTTTTTGGACAACATGTTCATTAAATAGTCTTAGTTGAAAAAGGTTTCATTAGATACTTTTCTTTGTGCATAATTCTTTCTACCAAAGCTAGAAACCATCACGTGTTACTGGGTGAGTCCTTAACTATGAAAAAGAGGAGTAGGATTTTTGGGATCTTGAGTAGCGCAAATATCATGACAACAGTGCATTAAGAATATAGATGTTTTTGGCCAACACACTCATGGTTGAGTGGTGTTGGCACTTTAGTTTCACATACATCCCAAGGACCGATCCCTGGGTCTTTAAGTTTAAAGTATCACTCCTGACCAGTAGCCCAACCTAGGAAGGAAAAAAAAGAAAAGAATATAGGTGTTTTTGAATAAGCAGAAAGCTGTAGCTATCATAATTCATGAGTAATATGATAGTATGAAATTTATCAAACTGCTGATTTTATCCGTGATTTAGCAAAAGTTGGGAGGGTTAAACACATCTCATCTCTTGGAGTGGGGAAGAAGTTTGTGCTGACCAATATGTGATTGTGTAGACTGAAGAGAACAGCATCAAGTATTTTAAGGTCTCCTAGAGGCTTGAACCTGGCAGAAACCAAGCTTGAACCATCTATTTTTTGGTCGAATTTTATTTTAGTTTTTTTGATGGATTCTGATTGGCTTCAGCAACCCTTTTTGTAAAGTGAAAAGTTAGGGATTCAGTGTTTGGTCCATGATCTTGCATCTGGGCTAAGTATGGTTCTGTTGGTGGTCTTCCATTATTATTGGAAGGTAGTTAATATGGATTTATTCAAGTGTCCCTAGTTTTATGATCAGGGAAGGTGCTTTGCCAAAGGAAATTTACAATAGACACGGCTCTTTTACCTTGGGGAAGCTGGCACTCATTGCTAATGAATGCATGCACTCTTGTTCCAGGGGTTTTGATTTGTGGATTAGGGGGAAGCGTACTATATTAAAGCCTTTCTCGCTATACTTTCTGTGACTCATGAGGTTCAGAGTTGGATGATGGTTGTTTACTGTCCGCTTGCTACTCAGCGTTAATCATGAGGAAAATGTAGATCAATGGTCACCTGTGGGTGATAATAATCAAGGATTAGCTGAAATCATATCTTATCAAATCTATCAAGGTAATACCTAACTCGTAATATATCCAACAGGTTGCAGTGCAGAGGGCTAAAAGTAGAGTGATCTCTTGGCTTCATTGCATCTGATGTTTTGATACATAATATTTCACCTGCATCAGCTATGGATGAATTGATTTGATCTCTTTAGTCAATGGATGGCTTGGCAATGACTCTGGAGTTGTGCCCGCCGCTATTTGGCTTCATAAAACTTAGTTTTGATGGTTGTTCTTTGGGTAACCCAGGCCAAACAGGGGTATGGACTTCTTTGGGGGCACTAACAAGAACTTCATCAGTCAAGTCAGCATCCAAGATTCATCAGCAGCAGAACTTAGGGTCCTTTGTGAGGGAGGGGCCTGAGGTGATGATGTCTATAGGAGCTGATTGCTTGGTCGGGGAAGGAGACGCTAGTTACGCTAGCTTGTGGGCAAAGGAGGGTGAAGAGTACCCTTGGGAAGCTTGCTAGGTAGAATTAATTAGATAATTTTTCTTTGTCCTCCTCCTAGTTGTTTTTCATTTGTTCCTCGTGCGGCTAGTTCTAGGTGATTGTGTTTCCTATGTAGGACATATTTTTTTCTACATGTGATCCTCTCTTGCTCGTAATTTTCGTAATTTTTGTATGCTTCCAATAGATCTTTTCATCTTTGAAAATATTTGGGGGACTTAAGGAAACTTCTTTTCAGATGTTCATGTTTTCAATTTAAATTTTCTTTGTTGGTATCTTCATGGCCATGAATGACAAATTGGAAGCAAGTGCAACTATTAAAGAGAATTTAGATTGAATTGAGTCATCTACCATTGTGGTTTGATCCTCTATTTATATTCACTTATTTTCTTGTTTACAAGATAATTACTACCATCATCATCAAAGCCTTGTTTCAACCATGTTGGGGTTGGCAACATGAATTATGTTTGAGCTCCATTCCAATCTATCAGGAGCTAAATTCTCAGATAGGTTGCTAGAACTTATGCTTAGGTTGCAACAAAAGTTTTTGCTTGCAGTAAAATCTGGCGAAGCAATCCTTCACTAAGTTTGGTAGTTTACATGATTATCATATTTAATTCTCCCTCTTAAATTTATGCTAGAGGATTAACTAGCAGCAATGTGCGTACAAAGAACTGATCCTGGTCATGAGTTAATGCCTCGGTGAAATGTCAGTAGTTTGGACTAGATTGGAAGGCACATGTGGGAGAGTAATTGTGTCACCGTCAAAAGCTTCCCGAATAAAATGGCAATCGACTTCAATATGCTTGGTCTTTTTGTGAAATACCGGATTTGCCATTATTTGAATAGCACTTGTACTGTCTGCATGAAGTGGAATCAGATGGTGCTGAATGAATCCAAGTTTGACCAGAAGACCGCAAAGCAAAATAATTTTAGAGTAAGCAGAAGAAATGGTGCGATATTCTGCTTTCGTGAAAGATTTAGAAGCATGGCCACGCAAAATAATTCTTTTTCATTAAAACAAATCAACAGTACTTAAGATTTCTCAGCCATGGTGCTCAAAAATGGCCTGAAGAAATCAGAAAAATGAAATTTCTAAAGTGGATAGCAAAAAAGTAAACAAGGGTCTAACTGCCGGAAAGTGTCATAAATCAAGTCCCCCAAAAGGTTTACTAGGAGTGGTGGTGTAAAATCTAAGGTGTAAAAAAGAGCTTATTTGCAGACTATTTTACACCTCATTTACGCATGCAAACAGATATGATGTTCCGTAAATATTACAATATGAAACATTAGTAAACAAGGAATCCGCCCCTTACAATAATGTTTTCTTTTAGGATAAAGTACAATAATGGCTAGTATGGCAATCTTCCCGAATCCTGATTCAATTAACAACAGGACAAAACATTTGAAGGTAGCATCAACTATGCACTGTTTTGTTCTTTAAAAAAAGAAAAACCCCCTCTATGCACTGAAACTTGTACGGTAGATAAGGCGTCTGATAGAATCATAGTGAAGGGTTTGGAAAAGGAATGCCAAATTAGCCAACAGATCTACCAAAATCCTGCAGGGAACAGGATCTGATTATGCATAGTGCACCAAGAAACTGATGCAGACATCATTCTGCATGTAGAACCGAAAAACTATCTAGATGACCTGTCCGTTGAGCACAATTGTGTCCACAAACCTTCAGGAATGATCTTATTCAAAGATTAGGGTACTAGATTGCCAAATTTGGGCAAAAATCTGATTCCTCAGGAGGGATTATTAAGGAAAAATTTCTTAAATCCACAAATCTGGATGGTTTAGATAAAAAACTGGACCAAAAATCCACTCAACCAAAGGAGGCTAAAAGATCAGCCTCTAAGCGCTGAGAAATTCCTGATCAATGGTCATAAATTCCTTGAAGATCTGATGACCCTCCTCCAAAAAAACCATAAACCCTTGAGATCTCTGGAGGGCCCCACAACAACTCATGATCTCACAAACAATGGTGCCCTGTTCCTCTTAAGAAAAAAATGCAGAAATTTTTCGTACTCCAGTACCATGACAAACTGGAAGCAAATAAAGAGGATTTGGATTGAGTCGAGTGATCTCCCATTGTGGTTTGATCCTCTATTTATATTCAATTCTTTCCTTACGAGATAATTCCAATCAAATTTCTCCTAATCACTATCACTCAAATATTCTAATTGTAGTTGACTTGGATAATGAGAATTAGAAATCCGTATGGTACACCTATGGTACACACAATTGTATGTCCTCCACTAAGTTTGATAGTCTGCATGACTGTCATATTTAATAATGAATGTTAACTAAGGCAATGCTGTATCGGAATTTAGAACTGGCTTTAATTTTCTTTCCTTTTTTTCTTAGTTGGCACAAATGTCTGTGTAGTGTGAATTTTGATAGCACCTTTGACTGTAGTTGGTAATTTGGTATCATTTCCTTTTGACATTTTTAACCATGTAAATATGCAATCACTATCTGCTACATCAATGTGTGACTGCATTATTTACTTAACAGTTGTTTTAGAGTTCTGTGGATATAGTTGAGAAAGAATGACATCTTATTTTCGAATGCTTTCTCCCCCGATTATTAAAAAACATTTCCAATGGGCTTATTTTTACTTGATTCTTATTATAGGTTTCCAAGACAGTGGATCTTATAAAAGCTAAGGGTGGAAAAGTAACCAGGGAACCTGGTCCTGTTAAAGGCGGCAATACTGTTATTGCTTTCATTGAAGATCCAGATGGTTATAAGTTTGAGCTTTTGGAGAGGGGGCCTACACCGGAGCCCTTGTGTCAAGTAATGCTTCGAGTAGGAGATCTTGACCGTTCCATAAGTTTCTATGAGAAGGTGAGAATATAATGGGAGTGTTGTCCAACAGCGCTGTCCATCAAATGCAGTTTAATAGCCTTTTTTCATTTTTTAATTTTATATTTTAAAATAAATCTCTTTGTTAAATTTCTTATCTATGCCTCCTCAATCTGCAGGCTTTTGGCATGGAGCTTCTTCGCAAGAGAGATAGTCCTGAGTACAAGGTGATTTTACAGCTATCAACAGAATGTGCATTTTTCATTGGTTATACATGTACACGTTTTTGTCCTCTTTTCTGTAATGCATTAAGAATGATATGATCCCCAACCCTATATTTTTTTTGTACAGTATACTCAAGCATCAGTTTGTACATGTCTGGGCCATGGTATGGTGATCTAGACCATTAATCTGATGAGTACCTTGGAAAAACAGTGCATAACAATAGGCAATTTGAAAGAACTCAGTCAAGTTTCAACGTTGAATGTTGATGGTTGTTCCTATTTTGACCCTTATCTTTGAAAATTGCCGATCAAAAGATTAGATTTTGGATGGGTAAGATTTTTTGAGATATTGCCTCATGTACCATGTGTCTCACTTGATCTGTGGTCTCATTAACCAAATCATGGGTCTATGTTCAGAAAAAAAATAAGAACTTAAGGATACTATGCAAAGCCAGAGGTCAATAATCATATGGATGCTATGTATTAATGTAATGAAAGAGTAAAGATGGATCCAACAATTGGACTAAATAAATGACAAGCTGAGTTGAAGGTTGGGCACAGGTTGTTTAGCTATAGCAAACAGTTTCACAGTTGTGTAAGTAGGTAATAATCTGATGATTCAGAAATAAAGGAAATGAGAGATTTTTGTCAACTGATCGGTTAGGATACAAGGGACAAGATACTTTGAAGCAGCGCAGGGAATGAAGGAGGTAGCCAATGGGCAATTCTCTAAGCCAAACGGCTTAAGGTAGGATGTCTTGGTCTCACACCACAGACAAGAGAGGAATACTCGTTTGAGAGAATTCAATTTTCATTAATTTCTGTATATCCCAAGGGAAGGGATTACATCCTATATATAATAGTCTCAACATAATTTTAGTAATCAATCTCTAATACTAAGAAACTTCTCAATTCTAAGAATCTTGGAAATTAGAAACTACCTAATCAAAGCAATTAAAGAAATATGCTAAATGTGGAAAAATCATCTAGAAAACCTAAAACTAGAAACTCTCGTTTGAAGATTGCCACTGCCGGGCCTTGTGGGCTTTGGGCCTTCTGAAATATACTTTCAATCAAGGTCCAGTAGTCTGGCCTGCATCAGCTCTCCCCGGCTTGGAGAAACTCGACTCCGGCGAGTTATCAGCTTGGTACCTCTCGTACAAATCCGGATTGAGTCGCTGAAAATCTGTGGCGGTGATCCATGTAGCTTCAGAAAATGGTTTACCTTTCCACTTGACCAAAAACTTGTGATATCCTCCAGTCTTGGTTGACATTAGCTGGTCATCATAGACATCTTCAATTTCTTCTCGAGGAGCTGGAACTATGGGAAGCCGGATATCTTGTTCTTCAAACGATTCATCTTGATAATGACTGTGAGACCCCACCCCTGGTGGGCCCTCAATGTGAATTTGAATACTATTTATTAGCCTAAGTATTTTAATTATATTATTTATGGGGCTTAGTGAGGGTAGTTATGTATTTTCCTAGGGTTAGTCTAGTGGTGTAATTAGTAGAGTCAATTGGGTGTCTTTTGTTATTTCTTAGAGTTGGTTAGTTTGTTAGAGGCCCTAGCTAGAGTTTTGTTTTTACCATAGGGGGTTTGCACCAAGGAATCTTCTAGAAGGTCACCTAAAGACCCAAATACCCTCTACCCTAACCCTAATCCTATTCTAACCCCAAGGGCAATTTTGTCCCTAACCCAAAAACCCAACCTATATAAACAAAACCCTCCCCCTGCCCTAACAACTACTGTTCATCTCCTTTTTCCTTTCTCTCAAGTTTCAATCTCTTCTCTCTTCTTCTTCTTCTTCTTCTTCCCCAATTCCCTGCAACGAACCCTCGTCTCCCCCCTCCAATCTCTCTTTTCTCTCCCTCGCCCCAGAAATCCCTGACAGAAGGCCAGCCGAGACCAACCTGCACCACAAGAGCTACTGTCGAGACCCTGCCTTTTGGTTTCCCTGTGGTTTTCTTTCTTTTCCTTCTACCTTCAATCGATCAAGGCAAGTGCACTGTGCTGGTAGTCTAGATTGCATGTTTCCTTCCTTTGATTTGCAGTAGAATTCCAATTTGTAATATATATGTTTAGATCGATCCTTGAGCATGTTTGTTTGGTTCCTTTGGCCATTGATGGATGGGATTACCTCATTTGGATGATCAATGGCCGGTTGATGATGGGTGGATGATGTAGGAAGGATTTATTTTGCTTCTGTAATGGTCTATGGAGAAACCCAGGAGAATTGGGTTGCAGTGATGGGTTTTCCGGAGATGGAATGACGAGAACCCACTTCGTTGTGTTGTGATCGGAATCGAAGTAGGACCTCCCTTGGTGGATCAGGACCCTACGTTTATGTGAGGGGGCTTGTGCGACCATGGGTGGCTACCTGATCTGGATTCTGATCAGAGGTGGACCACCATTCCTGTGCTTTAATGAAGAGAAGTTGTGTCCTGTCGCAGAACTGGGTTCTGTAACAGAACACAACACTGATAGGAGAGATGGACAGAGTCCAGCGATGGCCGAGCTCCGAACCTGCAGAGCCTAGCGGTTGCCGAGCTCGGCATTAGTGCAGCTCAGCAACTGCCGAACTCAGCACTTGCAGAGCCCAGCGGTGCCGAGCTCAGCGTTAGCGCAGCTCAGCAACTGCCGAGCTCAGTACTGGCCGGACTCAGCGCTGGATTCAACACTAGACGAACTCAGAGTTCTGCCGAGCATGATGATTAGGATGAGATTTGCGTTTAGCCGAGCTAAGTGTATAGGCCGAGCTCAGTGCCCAAAGCCGAGTTCAGTGTTACGGCCGAACTCAGTGTTATGGCCGAACTCAGTGTTTTACTGAGCTCAGCGCCAGACCGGGTTCCGTGCCAGACCGGACTTCGAGCTTAGCCGAACTCAGTGCTTAACCGAGCTGAGAGCTAAACCAACCTCTGTCCTGACAAGCCCAATGCATTTCCCCGAACTCAGCTGGGTGATCCAACTGAGCTAGGCCCTTTGCCGAGCTGAGCTGGGTGGCCGAACTGAGTATCAATTGAGCTCCATTGCTTAGCCGAACTCCGAGATGAATTTCCAAAAAGGCGGGATTTCAACAAAGGAGACTAGAACCTGGGACATTCCCTTCAGCCAGAATTCTTAGTGTGCACGGCCAACTACCCAGGCCAGGGAGTTAGCCGAACTCACAGGAAGTTCTGGACAAACAGGCCTTGCCTGTAGGGTGTTTTCCCTTCTCTGGTCCCAGTGTGCCGAGCTGACCGCCCAGGCCAGGAGGTCGGTTGAGCACACTGTGTACAGTGACGATCCCCAGATTCTAATTTCTATTGTTGCAATCATATGTAGGGCCCATTGACCATTCAAATAGACTTCCATCACTGTGCCAGCCACGAGTCAATGGTACGGCTCAACCTTGACTCGTGGGGTCCACTAACTAAAGTCCAGGTTATGTAATCTAAGATGATTCGACCTTTATACGTTACCAAATGATGCACACAACTTCTAAGCACCAAACACAATATTCCTTAGCATCTGTGGTTTCACTTAAAGATCGAATTACCTGAGATGGACCTGTATCCGAAAGTGGACCCTTTACCTAGGTTGGACTGTTGCTATCTCCCTATGATTCATGTACTTGGAGATTCATCTCCCTCATACTATGACTATCACTCTATTGTCCTTATTGTTGCTCATACCTGTTAATTAAATGGAAAATGGAGGACCTAAACCTAGGAATACGTAGAGGTGACCCGGTAATCTGATTGGATGGATCATTGACCCGTGTCTGTGGCTAGGCGGGCCCTTTTTATGGCCTAAGTTGGATGTGAATTACCCTAGAATGGAGAGGTTAGATTGTATGGGCTTGTGACCCATTAAGGTTGGAAATGGATCATATGTCATTGAATACGGACTTGTATCTCATATGGACTGTTATAGATCAGGCCATGTATTTGGTGGGCCTTGGTATGGATCCAATGATGGGATTGGACTTGGACTATGATCCACAGTTTATATTGAGTACTTGGACCTCTTAGGGACTTTTGTTAGGACCTTGTTCACGCAAGGCAAAGCCTAGACAGACACAGACCTTTATTGTTTCCGAGTCGGCATAGACATTCACTGAGTTGATTTAAGCTCAGCCAGTTGGACTGATCATCACTGGTAGGAGCTATTGAGATTTGTTGTGTGGCTATCATGATGAGCACTGTTGGGACGGACGGTGTGATGCCGGTTCCGGTCGTTGTGGATGATGTTGATGATATTTTGCAGGGTTAGTAATCCCTAGCATTAGCTTAGGATCCCTACCGCGACTGTGTTCAGTATGGGAGGGCCGCGGCATAATATCCCGCGGTGACCAGCTTATGTGGATGTGCCATATTGTGTAGGTTTATTACTGTTATACTTATTATGATTCTACATGGTTATCTTGCACGACTGCATAGCATATGTACCTTTGTTACTCTCTTAACTTTATACATGTCTCTACTCATTTGATGCATACATTCTATATTATCTGCATATTGTGACTTGCCAGATCTTTAGATCTGACCCACTCTTGGTGCTTAGGTCTTGACCCCGAGTTCGAGGGCGATGCGTTCGCACTCGTTGAGGTGCCCGTAGTAGGCGACTACGGATGGGGGCCGGCCGACCATGAGGTCGAGCCGGAAGGTGGAGAGCCGACACTAGCTGCAGGGGTTTGAGTGTTCTTTTGTCTGGGTTTTGAGAGACTTTTGTTGTGAGTTGGGTAGTAATGAAAAATATGTAATTAAACTTTGATTTGTTATCTCTATACATTTAGGCTGGACTTCAGCCCCTTTTACATTTGACATATATACGATGATACCTTATGCTTCCGCTATACTATCATGCTTCCGCAATTAACCATTGTTATTATGTTGATGAAAAAGTTTTAAATTGGACCTCACTGCGGACCTACGATCTTGGAAGTTCTCGGATTTTCCGGGAAGTAGCGCGCCAATTTCGGTACTTTGACGATTTTCTCGGTATCCGGAATTGGGGCGTTACAATGACCATGATAAATTGTGAGATCTTCAACATTGAATGTAGAACTGATATTCAAATCTGGTGGAAGATCGAGCACATAGGCATTAGAGCTGATTTTCTTCAAAATCTTGAACGGACCTGCACTTCTGGGATAGAGTTTCTTGTAAGTGCATGTGGGGAACCGTTCTGGCTTAAGTTGCTGAAAATCTGTGGCGGTGATCTATATTAATCCGCTTGTTGTTTGTAAGTCTCATTACTTTTGGCAATCTGTTGACGGACCTCATCATGAACGTCCTTCATGTGCTGGGCAAATTGTTCAGTTCTTGGCTAGGCTTGGCTTCAGTCGGTAAAGGACTCAGATCAATCGAAAGACGCGGCTGGATGCCTGTGACAACTTCAAATGGTGGTCTTCCAGTTGATCTGTTGACGGAGTTATTATAGGCAAACTCCAAGCCGGGGAGAGCTGATGCAAGTCTTACTTGATTCTGAAGAGGTGCATGCCTGTTGGAATTTTGTGGAGGAGGTTGTCAGGTTGAGTTTTGTGTTGGCGCAACCCGCTGATAAGTCGTATCGGAGTTCCTCCTTTGGAGAGGTTCACCCAAACACCTTGAATATGGATATCGCAACTGATCTTCGATGCGGAGTGCTAAGCGATGAACTTCTTCAATGCTGTAAAAGGTGTTAGTAGTCAACTCCTTTTGGATCTCTTGACGCAGTCCTTTCTTGTATTGGGTGATAGCCTGTCGATCAGTTTCAAACACTTTGCATCGCACCATGAGAGCATGAAACTTTTCTGTGAAATCATCTACAGTGGAGGTCCCTTGTCTACAGTCAACTAGTTGATCATAGAGGGAATCAATATAGTCAACCGGTAGATATTTATCCTCAAGTTTCTGTTTCATCTCCTCCCATGTATTGATAGGACGTCGCCCATAATTTGTATTTCTGTCATCAATACTCCGCCACCAAACACGCGTGGCACCCTTCATCTTCATCTTGACAAAGGAAACGCGTTTCAGCGTTTGTCTTCATCCATATTGTACCATTCAAAATAGCCTTCAATGACTATAATCCAGTCGGTGAATACTTTCACATCCATGCGGCCAAAGAAATCAGGAACATCAACACGTACCTTCTTGGTGATGATTTGGGGCTTTTAGGATTTTGGAAAAATTGATTTAGGGCTGTGATTGATTCGGGAGTGGCTGTCATGGGGTGTTGGGGTAGGTAGGGTTTCTGGGAGAGGGATGTGAATGGATGTAATGAGTCAGTGATGGTGACGGTGGATCTGGGAATGGAGGGTATGGTTCTGTGATGATGGGTGGTGGGGATGATGATGATAATGGACGGTGAAGGTGATAAGGGATTGAGAAGTGAGCAGATTATCTTGGGTTGGTGATTGGATCGGCGATCGGAGAAAGATCTTTGTTCTGATACCAATTGAAACAGCGCAGGGAATGAAGGAGGTAGCCAACGGGCTATTCTCCAGGCCAAACGGCTTAAGGTAGGATGTCTTGGTCTCACACCACAGACAAGAGAGGAATACTCATTTGAGAGAATTCAATTTTCATTAATTTCTATATATCCCAAGGGAAGGGATTACATCCTATATATAATAGTCTCAACATAATTTTAGTAATCAATCTCTAATACTAAGAAACTTCTCAATTCTAAGAATCTTGGAAATTAGAAACTACCTAATCAAAGCAATTAAAGAAATCTGCTAAATGTGGAAAAATCATCTAGAAAACCTAAAACTAGGAACTCTCAGTTTGAAGATTGTCACTACTGGGCCTTGTGGGCTTTGGGCCTTCTGAAATATACTTTCAATCGAGGTCCAGTAGTCTGGCCTGCATCATACTTTATATGGTTTGAGCAGCTTCTCAAACTGGTTTTAATCGGCTGACTGGAACAGCCCTATTTGAACTTGTAGGTTTAGTAGAAATTGAGAGGGGGTGAATAGGCAGAGGGATGAAATTTAAAAATGATAGGGTGACAAAAATTTCTAGTTCAAAGTATTAACGACTAGAAAGAATATTGAACACTTCTCTAAAACAGTATTGCACAATGTTTAAAAAATAAATGTATTGCACAATCTGAAGTTTGACAAAGGGCTGACTTTATAGTGGATTTAGATCAGCAAGTTGACCTCCAGCTGTCGTCAAGAGATCCTTCCAGTTATTCCTCTTCTGCTCTTGGCCTTAGATATTTGAAGAAGAATCACACCCAAGGAGCAGAATCAAGGAGAAAAACTGAGGTAGGCTTCATGTTAATCCTTGATGTGGCACTCAGGATGTTAGTGGGTCTCACTCACATCCTGACTTCGCACAAAAAAAGACTAAAAAACACAATATTCACACAAAACCGAAACTTTCACCAGGAAAGAGGCATTCAAAACAAACGTAAATTAATGTAAAAAGTGGCTGGCTGACTGGCCTTAATGTTGTTTATATGGCTTTTTTTCATTCCCAAGTTCTAAGAACCTAGATTCAATTCTTGCTTTCTATTTAACAAAAAAAAAAAAAAAAAAATCTCACCATTTAACTATTAAAAAACCAACTCAAAGTGGAGTAGGAAATATCCTTAATGGCGAGTCTTAATGTAAATTGAAAACCTCTAACTCCCAATTAATAAAAAGTCTTTTGTTTGAGGGTATTTGTGCAACTTCTCCCCCAAACCCCATTCTGGATTTTGCTTGCACTCAACTTTTGAAAGTTGGTACTATGTTGTATTAACGTGGGATTGGGTCCGCCACAACTGAAGTAGGGACCACCATATTTGTAGAGATATGGTTGTCATGTTTATGTTACATGTAAAATCCTTAGGATTAGGATAAGACCCCAAATTAGGGAAAATCACCTCAATTAAGGAATACCCTTGCTGCAATTGGTTACAAATGGATCTACTTGGTTTAGCTTAAACCCGACAGATCTTTGGATCACTATAAAGCTCAGCTTATGGCTTTGGGTAACAAGGAAGTATATGGGATTGAATATGATGAAACATTTGCTCTGGTTACAAAAATGACTAAGGTGTGCATCATCCTAGTTGTTGCTTTATCTTGCTTATGGTCTCTGTTTCAAATAGATCTAATGGATACCTTCCTTCATAGAGATCTAAAAGAAGAAGTCTACATGAGCCCACATCTAGGATTCACTGTTTCCTCTAATAACAGTGTCCGTTGGCTATGATGATCTCTTTATGGATTGAAGTAAGCCCCTAGAGTATGGTTTGAGAAATTTTAGACAACCCTTCAGCTTGCTTTTCTACAAAACAAGTATGATCCTTCTCTCTTCCTTTGTCGAACTTCTAATGGTATCACTCTATTGCTCGTCTTTGTAGATGACTTTATCATCATCGGGACAAATACAACAATCCCTTCATGTATTGTTTTCGCATGAAGGATTTATGTCCCCTCACATATTCCCACTTGAAGTTCACAAACTTCAAGGAAGGAGGCCTGTTTGTTAATCAACGTAAGTACACTCAAGATCTCATTAATTAGGCTCAATTGCAAAATACCACTCCGGTCGACACTCTCTTAGAACTTAATGCGTAGTACAAAAAAGACATGGGACCCCCTCTTTCATATCTCACTATCTACAGGAAGTTTGTTGGCAGTTTCTTGTTTATTTTACGGTTACTTGACTGGATCTCTCTCATGCTGTTAACGTAGTCAGTCAATTCATGCACTAGCAAGCACAGCTTCATCTGGCTGCTATCAAACGCATAATTTGGTATCTTCTTGGGACATCCGAGTGTGACATTCTTTTTCCCACTAACTCTGACTTGACTCTTAAAGCTTGTTGTGATGCTGATTGGTCAGGATGCCTAGACACTCATTGTTCCAGTACAGGACAGTGTCTATTTGGAGAATGCTTTAATCTCCTGTAAATGTAAAAAGCAGGACCATGTTTCCAAATCCTCCACAGAAGCAAAGTACCGGTCTGTGTCCTTTTCATGCTCAGAGATTGTTTGGCTAAGACTCCTACTTCATGAACTTTGTTTTCTGCAGCAACAGGCTACCCCTCCGCATGCAAACAACATAAGTGCAATTCATGTTGCTGCTAATCCCATATTTTATGAAAGAACGAAGCACGTTGAAGTTGATTGTTACTACATTTGAGAGGGCTTTGATGATAATCTTATCATTCTTCCCCATGTTACCAAAACTCTTCCTCAAGTTAAAACACCAATTCTTTGTTACCAAATTGATGTTTGTTGATTCACCATCATCAGTTTGACGGAGGGAGGAGGATGAGGAATTGGGTGGGTTGGGTTTTTGGTTTTGTTGGGGGGGGGGGGGAGATTCCGTGGGGACCACCATATTTGTAGAGATATGATTGTAATGCATGTAAACTCCTCAGGATTAGGATATAGGGGAAATCACCCTAATTGGGGGGGGGGGGGGGGGGGGGGGGGGGGGGGGGGGAATTCAGTGAGGACGGGGGGAGATTCCGTGGGGACCACCATATTTGTAGAGATATGATTGTAATGCATGTAAACTCCTCAGGATTAGGATAAGACCCCAAATTAGGGGAAATCACCCTAATTAAGGGATACACATTCTATAATTGGTTACACTCATGGTTATAAGAAAGGAGGTTGATCACATTGATCGACACTCAATATGGTGCAATAGACCTTTCTTCTTCAAATCCTCTCTGTGTGATATGCGGTGCGCTTAGCGGCCCATTATACTCTTGCATCATATATTATGCTTCCTTGATTGTCTTAAGGAATTAATCTTGGTTTTAGGAGCCTACTCAGATCTGACTAAAACCTTTACAATACGCCAATGCTCAGTTGTATCCAATACTCCAATTTTCTGTGTAAAATCCTTGTCCTTGCCTGTTCAGGGCAAAATATATATTATTGGCTCATCTATGCAGACATGGTTTTATTAGAATTTCACGTGAATGTAGTCATATCCTTATATATGTATAGATGTGTATTTTAGAACGTATAACGTACTTCCCTATGGAGGGGAGAGCTCCAACTATTTACAGATTTTATCAACCAGGGGAAACAACCATCCAAATCAATGAGTGCCTTGCAATCTATGGTTTAATAGTCTGACTGCTCTTGAACTAACTCCCCCGTGAATGTGCAAAGCTTTCATTGCCTTAATTGATGACATGCAATGTCTTCATTATCATCAAATTACATGTTGATTCTATTTACTTTTTCATATTTTTTTGATTCCCTTGAGCAGGATAGATTTCTTACATGCCATTCTTTTTCCTATGTTTGATATGTTACTTTGCTAATTTGCAGTATACAGTCGCCATGATGGGCTATGGGCCTGAAGATAAAAATCCTGTTCTGGAGTTGACATACAATTATGGAGTCACAAAATATGACAAAGGAAATGGTTATGCTCAGGTAAAATTCTCACATTGCTCTGAGATCAGCAGTTCAGACTATAGATGTTTTTGAGCAGCAAACGTCAATTGTGATGTCTTCTAAGCAAATTTCCACTGTAATGGTTTTAACAGTTGGTTCCATTCCTTTTGGCTAACCACCATTGTTCACAAACAAGTTCCAGAGAAGAAAATAAAATAAAAAGAATTTTATTTTTGTTATAAAATCGTCTATGTATTTTGTTTTTCATGCCTGTCCTCATTCCCTTATATGGTCATTGCAAAACACAAGTTATATTTTTTATGTGTGCATCACAAATTTGCAGAAAAGGGCACACAGTTCCTAGCTTAGGAACGATCCGGCTCATGGGGCCCACACAACTTTTGTTACCCATCCTGCTTTTTCTTATGGCTGGAATTTGCCAACTTTACCTTTCGTCATTGGATGGTTGCCATTTTTCTCATATAGGTAGGTCATAGGGAGACCTTTCAAATCCCTAGACCCCATTATTGTCATGCTTCTTTTTAGGTGGGCCCTATAGTGTGGACTATTCATAAACTAGAGACGTCGGGCTATTCTTAAAAATGCCTCTATATATCATCATCATCAAAGCCTTATCTTGACTATGTTAGGCTCAAGAGGATTTTACCGGTAAAATCCTCAAATACAGCCATTTATCCCAATGGGTCCTGGCCATTTATGCAGCACCAATTTGGTCCGTTAGTACTGTTTGTGTTTGTTTTTTTAAAGCCTGGGGTAAGTGACGATAGCATCACCATGGGCGACGTTAGCGTCGCTCGTCACACCTTCTTCTCTTCATTTCTTTTCCTTTCTTTCTCTTCTTCCTCCTCCTCTTTCTTTTCCTTTCTTTCTTTCTCTTGCAGTGATCTGATTTTGTGGTTCTCATAATAAATGTGATTTGGACAATTGGGTCCTGTTCGTTTCATGGAGAGAACTCAAAAGAAAAGTCCCAAAAGCTGCCCCCAATTGTTATTGTTCTTTAATTATTAAGTATCAACTCACCTGCATTACACATTCTAGAATTCATAATCAAACTTTAAGGGGTTAGGAAACCCATTTGAACTTAGTTCAGGTGTTTACTTTAAGATTCTCCCTGTCAAGCATAGAATTCAATCAATGTACTCACATTGATATTTTGAATTTCAAGATGTGAGTCTGCTTCATCAAACAGGGCCGTGCAGTAACGGGTATAGTACTCCATCATTACATTGTTTCAATGGTAAAGCAGGGGTCAATATTACATTTTACCATTAAAGGGGAGGATTTTGAGTAATTGTAATGATTCTTGTTTTTTGCTTTTATCCTGGACCATGCATTTCATTGTAGCGGATTAGATGATGCGGAATGACTGATGGATGTAAATTTTGTATACTTCTTTAATCACCACTTGTGAAGAACTTCAAGAATGTGCATTCAATGGCAAACTCATCCATCGGCAGTTTTGTTTGTTTGTTTGCAATGGAATGGAACAAGGGAGTGAAATAAAATTCTTGAAAAGGTATTTGTGGAGATTGCAAGAAGACAATGTTTGTGGCGATTAGCGCATGTTGCAAGAGAAAGAAAGAAAGGAAAAGAAAGAGGAGGAGGAAGAAGAGAAAGAAAGGAAAAGAAAAGAAGGGAAGAAGGTGTGACGAGCGACGCATGAGGTGTGACGAGTGACGCTAGCGTCGCCCATGGTGACGCTATCGTCACTCATAAAAAAGTATAAAAAAATATAAAAAATTGGCGAAAGGACCTAATTAGTGTTACACAAATTGCTATATTTCAGGATTTTTTCAGTAAAATCCCCTAGGTTCAACTACATGAATTTTGTTTTGTCATTCCATTCTATCATGGGCCAAATCCTCGGATAGGTTGCACTTCTTTAGATCTATCCTTACTACTTTCATCCAAGTCCTCTTCGGCGTACCCCCGTTCCTTGAGGGGCCATCAACTTGCGTCGAGAAACTGTTCCTAGTTGGTGCCGTTGTTGACCTACATTGGACATGTCCAAACCCTCTCAAACAAGTCTCTCTTACTTTACCACCTATTAATGTCACCCCTAAATGCTCCTAAATGTGCTCATTTCTGATTCTATCATTTCTAGTTTTTCCACACATCCATCTCAACATTCTCATTTCTACTATACTCATTTTTTGCACATGTTTCCAAATTGGCTAACATTACGTGCCATAAGTCATAGTTTAATCACTGTTTTGTAAAATCTTCCTTCAATCTTGTTGGTGTGTGCTAATCACAAAGCACTCTAGAAGCAAGTCTCTACTTCAACCATCCAGCTCTTATTCTATGTTAGATATCCTCAATCTCCCTATCCTACTAATTATAGAGCCAAAGTATTAGAAGGACTCTCTTTGTGGCATCTCTTGAGCTTCAATTCTCATAAGAGTTAATCTCTTTGCACATCCCCATTGAAAATGCAAATTATGTATTGCATCCTTGTACGTCTTATTTAAAGCCTCCCACCATCTCTCAAGGCACATTGAAGGACTCTCTTTGTGGCATCTCTTGAGCTTCAATTCTGATAAGAGTTAATCTCTTTGCACATCCCCGTTGAAAATGCAAATTATGTATTGCATCCTTGTACGTCTTATTTAAAGCCTCCCACCATCTCTCAAGGCACATTCATGCCATCTCTTGATTCATCCACTAGCACTATATCACCTAAAACAACATACACCAAGGTATCATGCATGTAAATGATCAGGTGACTGACACAAATGATCAGGTTATATACATATAATAGTTGTATCCCTTAAACTGATTGGTTCAAATTTGTATCTTACTAGATTGCAGTAGGCACAGATGATGTTTATAGAACTGCAGAAGCCATTAGACTTTGTGGTGGGAAGATTACACGTGAACCTGGGCCTTTACCTGGTATCAGCACCAAGATTACTGCCTGTCTGGATCCTGATGGATGGAAAACGGTACGCTTACTAAACAATTTGCATGTTCTGTTTATCCCTTTAGCTTGCCTGCTTGTTATCATATAATGAAAGGAAAATGCTTTTAGATATTTGCCTATTGAAACACCTTTATTTTGTTCATCCCAACTGGTAAGCACATCTACTTGGTTTATGGATACAAGATGCTGTTATTTATGCTGTTTCTTTGATGAGTATGGGAAAATCCTGAGTGATAAAAATGAACTCAATATTCAATAATTATAATTGGCATTCATGACCGTGCAGACATGCTATGACATAGCATACCATCTGCACAGAAATAAGTGGACCTATTTAGATCCTATAAATACTGGGTTTAGACCCTATAACTACTGGGTCCGCATTAGTCTTTCCATATGGCTATTTAATCTGAGGAAGTTTCTAAAAGGCATTTCGGTCCATTCAGAGGAAGTTTGATTATTGAGAGTAATTTCATAAAATGCCATTAGTGGCTGTGAAGAAAGAGTAAGGTTCCAATGTGATCGGTGTTCCCTATTTGAGATATTTGGTTATTACAGGATGATTTTGGCTCCCAAATGTCCCAATTTCTAACACATTTTAAGATCAGCTAATGAAATGGTGGATGGTTCATGGTTTAGCTAAGTGGGAGTAAGCAAAACTTCTTAATCTAGAAATGCTTTGACGTAGTGTTTTGGGGGTAATCTTGTGGGACAGGATCAGTTCATTTAGTATATAACTCTTATAATGTATGGCCTACTTTTAATATACTTTTCTACTTTTTATCAATATAAAATTTTGTTGCGGTTAGAAAAAAATTGACACAAATTGACTACTTATAAGAGTGGCTCATCGAGGACACAAATTGACTTCTTCTTAACTAGGAAAATAGACCGCTTAGCTTGTAAAGATTGCAAGGTTATACCGGGGGAGAGCTTGACTTCCCAACATAGGTTGTTGATCATAGATGTGCAGCTACATACAAAGGTGGACTAGAAAAAAGAAGTTGTATAGATGCTCAAGGACTAAATGGTGGAACCTGAAAGGTGATAAGCAACTAGCTTTAAGGGAAAGAGTACTAGAGGAAGACGTTGGGCGATAGATGAGAGTGCAAATAATATGTGGGATAAGGTAGCAGAGTGTATTAGGAGGGTAGGGAAAGAAGTCTTAGGAGAATCCAAATGGGGTGCTCCGGTACAGAAAGAGGCATGGTGGTGGAGCAACGGCGTCCAATACAAGATAAGAGTTAAAAGAGAGTGCTTTAAAACTTGGCAAAAGGATCGAAATGAAGTGAACTTGGAGAGGTATAAAGAAGCAAAAAGAGAAACCAAAAAGGCAGTTAGTGAGGCCAAGGCAAAGGCATTTGAGGAGCTATATAGGCGACTTGACACTAAGGAAGGCGAAAAAGAGATATTCAAGCTTGCTAAAACCAGAGATCGGCGGACCAAGGACTTAAACCAAGTTAAATGCATTAAGGATGAGGATGAAAATGTATTAGTAAAGGAAGAGGAGATAAAGGAGCGTTGGAAGAGCTACTTCTACAAGTTATTTAACGAAAGCAGTAGTAGTGACATATAATTGGGGCAACTTACTATTTCTAGAGAAGAAGCGAATCATATGTTCTATAGGAGAATTAGTAGGAAAGAGGTTAAAGAAGTATTGAAAGGAATGAAGAATGGGAAAGCGGTTTGGCCAGATGGTATCCCTATTGAGGTTTGGAGGTGCTTGGGGGAGGATGGCATTAGTTGGTTGACAAAGCTTTTTAATGTAGTGCTAAAGAGCAAGAAGATGCCTAATGCATGGAGGAAAAGTATTCTTATACCCATATACAAGAACAAAGGAGATATTCAGAACTGTGCGAATTACCGCGGGATTAAATTGATGAGCCATACGATGAAATTATGGGAGAGAGTTATTGAGAGAAGACTAAGAAGAACAACAAACGTTTCAGAGAATCAATTTGGTTTCATGCTTGGGAGATCAATCATGGAGGCTATCTTTCTCCTGAGGAGGTTAATGGAACAGTATAGAGAAGGTTAGAGAGATTTACATATGATGTTCATTGACTTGGAGAAGGCCTATGACCGGGTTCCTAGGGAGATTCTTTGGAGAATTCTAGAAAAGAAAAGAGTGTGTGTCGCATATATTGAGGCGATAAAAGAAATGTATGATAGAGTCGTGACATCTATAAGGACGACTGGCGGCGAAACTAAGAAGTTTCCTATCACGATTGGTTTACACTAAGGCTTAGCGTTAAGCCCTTACTTGTTTGCCCTAGTTATGGATGAGATTACAAGACATATCCAGGATGAGGTGCCGTGGTGTATGCTATTTGCAGATGACATTGTTTTAGTGGATGAGACGAGAGAAGGAGTGAATGCTAAACTAGAATTGTGGCGGAAAACATTAGAGACAAAAGGGTTTAGGCTAAGTCGATGCAAAACGGAATATATGGAATGCAAGTTTAGTCAAAGTAGGACCCTGACAACATAGAAGTAAGTTTGGGCACATAAAAGATTGTAGAGAAAGAAAACTTTAGGTACCTTGGATCTATGGTGCAACAGGATGGAGGGATTGATACTGATGTAAGTCACAGGATTTAGGCCGGGTGGACCAAATGGAGGAGTGCTTCGGGGGTCCTGTGTGATCAGAAAGTCCCCCTCAAGGTTAAAGGAAAGTATTATAAGGTGGCGGTACGACTAGCGTTGTTATATGGATCAGAGTGTTAGGCAGTAAAGCGTAATCATGTCAAGAAGATGGAAGTTGCGGAGATGAGAATGATAAGATGGATGTGCGGGATTACAAGGAGAGATAGGATTAGGAATGAGGAGATTAGGGGCAAAGTAGGAATAGCACCGATTGGAGATAAAATGAGAGAAAATCGACTGAGATGGTTCGGCCATGTTAGGAGGCGTCCAACGGAGGCACCTGTTAAAAGGTGTGAAAGCATGGAGATTGCCAGGAGTAGGAGAGGGAGAGGGAGACCCAAGAGAAGTTGGAAAGAAACTATTAAACATGACCTTGCCTACATGGATCTAACGGAGGACATGACCCTAAACAGATTTGATTGGCGTCGTCAAATCCATATAGCCGACCCCACCTAGTGGGAAAAGGCTTGGCTTGGTTTGGTTTGGTTTGGTTGCGGTTAGAAAAAAAAAATCTTTGCTTTGTTTGCAGAGCATGATCTCGTCTGTTGCATATTTATGCCTTTTGAATTTGATATTTCCCATATTTGACAACCTCATTTAGAGGGCTTAATGTTTTGTTGACGATGACAACTCAGGTTTTTAGAATCACGTGTATCAACTTGGGTTGTCTGAATGCCGGAGGACAAGCAATAGATGTAATGACAACATTTATAAGAGATTCAATGAAGTGAACCTTAAATTGTCATTTCACTTCGGGCAACTCATCTAAAACCACCTTGATCATCTTCTTCCTTCCTTTTTTTTTTTATCGGTGACAGGTACTTGTATTAAAATTAAAAGATAAAAATGTCTACAACACAAGCCAAGCGGAAATAAAAGACAACACACACAAAACATAGGTATAAAAGAACTATACCAAACATTAAGCATTAACCCTAGAAAGTACCCTTGCTTAGCCAAGGAATCCATCATACCATTACCCAATCTCCTAGTGTGCTTAAACTCCACGTGAAATGATTTAGATAATGATTTAATTTCTTTGAGATATAATGAAATATCTAAGGACCCACACTTGAAGAAGAGAGCCACACGATAGCATCAGAAGAGTCATTCTCCGGAATCAGCTTGTTGGAAAATAAAGATGATTAAAAGCAAAGGGCTTCTGGACTTCAGCCTCATTTAACTCTCTTAAGCCCACATGCATTGAAAACAAACAAAATGTCAGCTTTACTATTTCAAAGAATGTGTCCTATGCCTGCCAACCATGGCTTGCCTGTAGCTGCTCCATCCACATTAACTTAAAAAAAAAAAAAAAAACCAACCCGAAGGGATGGAACCAAAATTCAGAAAGTCTCTCCCCATAATGGCTACTATAAAAGGTCATATCAATTTGGTATATTCCACCGGTCTGGGGACAACTAAAAGCGTTCTACTTTTTCACTGAAAAATAAGCTTCCCTAAAAACTTGGAAAAACGAATAAATGGAAGATAAAACAAAAGAATAATATCAACAATGTGTGTCCATTATTAACAGGCAACTTTGATATAATGATCAAAGCTTCCCTAAAACCTTTTCTTGTCATCTGAACAGACTTTAATTGAAATGCATTTCATCATTATCCTTTAATATAATGATCAAATTGACTCTTATTCAGTTCTGTATTTGTGTGGGCTGGGAGGTGGGCAAATATATTACCAAGATGTATCTGCTTTAGATATGAAGAGGGATTGTCTTTCTTAGCTTTGATAGGCTGACACTGATTTCAAAGGATCAGATCAAATGACCCCTGCCACATTTGTAGATTCAACTTATATACGGTGGGCCTTCTCTTGGTACCCTGGGTCCTTTGGGCAGATGGGAGTGCCTAGTGATAGGAGCCCAACCAACTGCGCGATAATGGTTTGAGTCATTGGCCCACACAAGTTAAACATTGTGGGTCATGCATGTGAGGCAGATTGCAAGTAAGTTAGGAAAGTGAATAAAGTGATGAGGGCTTGACTTGTCAGTCTAATCATCCATTGAGTTAGTGTGTTGATAGGATTGGATTTCTTTCCCGGTTAAGTAGTAAGATTTCCTTTGCTAATTATGTGGTGATCTTTCCTTGATGTACGGGAGATCTTTTTAATTATCTTTCTATCCATGTAAATCCAACTATGGCTATTTAGTAAGAGAAGAATAATGAGAAAGGTATCAGAATTTATCCCTAAAATTTGTGCTTGCACAAGGAGGCTGCCCAACCTTGAATTGGACGATTTAGGAGGCTGTCCAACCTCGAATTGGATCGATCATCTATCTCTCTTTTCTCTTTAGGTTCCTATCAGTTGGTATCAGAGCGCCGGTTCTGGCCAATAGTTTCCTCAAATCCCCTTCCATTCCCCCACCTTCTTCTTACCAATCCAAAAAAAAATAAAAAATAAAAAATCAAAATCCAACTCTTGCCCCCGCCAAATCGTACTTGTCATCAACTTACCCATCTACATTCTACCTTCCCGTCTAAACCCCAAACCCGCCTAAAAAAAAAAACCACAATTATTTTTTACATTCAACTGTAACAAGAAACCAAATAGGAAGAGAGGGTGGACCGGCTTCTCTTCAGATTGTGCGCTGCTCGCTCACCGGACTGGTAGTCTGCCATCCCCGTGTTGCACGGTGAAGCATCTTATATTTCTCAGTTGCACAGAGAAACAAAAGAAGGAACACGGAAGGTTCTGCAATAGCAAAGAAAGAGGAGAAGAAAGGAAAAAAACATCGGAGGTACATTCCCACTTTTTGCTACAAAGCAATAGGTCAAGGTGAGACAAAAGGGCAAAAAGTTGCAAAGATTTACAACTGTTTGCCATTGCTCCCATAAGCTTCATCTCTATCTCGTTCTACACAAGAAAAGCAACACACAGTAAGGGCCCAAACGTTTCATTAATTCACGGTTTTGTCATCTAGCTTTTTAGCTAATAGGGCAAAAGGTTTAGGAGATTTACACCACTGCCATAACATTTTTGCTTTTGGACAAAGGGGGCAAAAGTCACGGCTTACTACATTATTACCATCAGAGAGAGTTTGAAAAAAAAAGAAAGAAAATAGCATACCATCGTTTCGGGTATAGCTAGCATGACTAATAATACCCGAACCGAAATGCTAACAACGAAGGTTGACAAGCTTGATGAAGAAGTCAAACGATGCGTGGGATCGTTGCAGGACATCAAGGTTACATTGGCAGCTATGGATGCCAAATATGACCACATACTCTCCCTTCTTCCTAACAAGGCAACACAAGAGGGTTCCAATAATAACAACACCATAGATCACAATGGACAGCTTCAATGTCGCATCACGAGATTAGACTTTCCAAAGTTCTCGGGCAGGGAACCAACCTCATGGATCTATAGGGCAAATCAATTTTTCCAATAGCAAAATACTGCAGAAGGCCAAAAAGTTCTCTTGGCTTCCTTTCATTTAGATGGGGAAGCAGTACAATGGTTCCAGTGGTATGAGAAGACCCAAAAATGAGTTAACATGGGAGATGTTACAAACGGCCATTTGTGTACATTTTGGGTCAACTGAGTATGAGAACTTTGATGAGGCACCCTCTCGAATTTGACAAACAGGCACCGTGAGAGAATATCAAGCTCAATTTGAATGCTTGGCAAATCGGGTAGTGGGATGGACCGAAAAGGCATTAGTTGGTTGCTTCATTGGGGGACTCAAGGATGAAATTGCAGCAGAGATCAAGATGTTCAAACTCGTAAACATTTCCGCGGTTATTGGGCTTGCTCGAATGCAAGATGAAAAGTTGCATCGCATATGCGGAATGGAACAACCACCACCCCAACTGCCACAACTTCAACCAACAGGGCCCACAATGCAGCGTTTTACACCACCTGTTCGACGGCTCACTTGACCTGAAATGCAATCCCGGAGAGAGAGGCCTTTGTTATAATTGCGATGAAAAGTTTGGGCCTGGCCACAAATGCAAATATCAACAATTATTTATTCTCAAGGCTATAGAAGAAACGGAGGATCCCATACTCATGCAGCAACGTTTTTATAACTTTGACCTTGAGGGCAAGGTCAATTTTGAAGGAGGGTGGAATGATAGGAGCCTAACCCAAGTGTGCGATAATGGTTGAGTCATTGGCCACACAAGTTGAACCTTGTGGGTCATGCATGTAAGGCAGATTGCAAGTAAGTTAGGAAAGTGAATAAAGTGATGAGGGCTTGACTTGTCGGTCTAATCATCTATTGAGTCGGTGTGTTGATAGAATTGGATTTCTTTCCCAGTTAAGTAGTAGGATTTCCTTTGCTAATTATGTGGTGATCTTTCCTTGATGTAAGGGAGATCTTTTTAATTATCTTTCTATCCATGTAAAGCCAACTATGGCTATTTAGTAAGAGAAGAATAATGAGAAAGGTATCATAATTTATCCCTAAAATTTGTGCTTTGCACAAGGAGGCTGTCCAACCTCGAATTGGACGATTTAGGAGGCTGTCCAACCTCGAATTGGATCATCTATCTCTCTTTTCTCTTTAGGTTCCTATCACCTAGCTTCTTATAACCTTTTCAAGTCCAGGTTGATTGGGAGAACCAAACAGGGCAGAGACTGGCCAATTCACAAAGGCTTCAGGAATTTTGATTATTGTTTCTCAGACAAAGTGTTAAGTTGTTCAAGAAACTTAATTGGTTTGGTTGGTGGCAAGTCTATGGAAACATGTTCACACACACAATCTATGGAAATTTGGAGACTTAATTTGGTGGGACACAAAAATAAAGCTTTACTACTAAAAGTTGGTAGAGCTTTTGTCAATGTGCCAAGGGAGGCAAACTGTCAGGTGGATATATCCTAACAAAATTTGGGTTGCTTCTCAATGTACTAAGGCATGCAAACTGTCAATGTACCTCATTGTTTTTATGCTTGTTAGTGCTATACCACAGATCTTGGTAGATTGTTTTGTTGTACAATGTTCCTGTTCTATTCCTTAAATGACTAAAATGTCCTTAATCCTTGAAAATAGGCATTGGGCCACCCTGATTACTTGTCAGGCATTGGACTTTTCCACAGAGATTATTTTCTATACTTTTTCCAATTGCAACTCAAGTAATCTGCAAATTACGGAGTAAGAAATGTTGCACCGAAGTCTCTATTTCAGGCTGACTGCTAGAGACACTTTTTTTTTTTTTTTTGAAAAGACTGCTAGAGACACTGAACTTTCCAACCCTTAATGTGGCATGCAATAAGTGCACAGAGTAAAGGAATTTTGGCCTGAAAGTCTGATTTCAGGGTCTGCACAGTTAATTTACAGGATAATGTACTCTGGCGCTTCTTTACTTATTATGAAATTTGCGAGAATTTACTTTGAAAAGAAGGAAAGAAACGAGACGCAGCCTAACGGGTTAGCTCTAAATTTTGCTGCTGCTGTTTGGCCTTTTTTTTTTTCTTTCTTTTCTTTTCTTTCTGACAACTTCTGTTTGGGTTTGCATCGTAATGGATACCAGACATTACTCTTCAATGTTTTTTTGCCCAGCCTTATTTATTTATTTATTTTTACGACACTTCTGTACTACATAGTGATTGATTCAGATCGTCGTCGTATTCTTTCATTGTTGATGATTTAAGTCTTGCTTCATTGCATCACATTATTTTATTCAACAGGTCTTTGTAGATAACATAGACTTTGTGAAGGAATTGGAGTGATAAAAAACAGGAAGACTATCCTCAAGCTTCTCATGGCCAGTTCACACAGAGATGCATTACAGTTTTATCTCTTGATCTTGCCTCCAAGTTTTGACTCACAAAGCCCACTGAGAGATCACTTCCATCCCAGTTTTGTAGATAAGTCTTTTCACTTTCCTAATGGTAGCAATAATTATCTTGTATTTCTACAATGTGACAGGTGGATGCTATATTTTTCCATCCATTGTAGATTTCTTGTCAAATACATATAGTTTGCAGTTATCCAAACTCGTGTTTTGTAACCAAAGCGTGACTGAAGGCACTTTTAAAATAAGTGTTATTAATATAATTGTGGGCATTTTTGTTGCAAATGGTTTAACTGGGTAACCTCTCAAACTGATGGGGAATGAGCATTTTGGAGCCCCAGCTAGGATTTTGAATTTACATTCTACTGGTTCTGGGGGCATTTGGGCAACAAATGGTTGTAGTGAAGACACTACTTTATAATTTAAATTAGTACAATATTTCCTACACTTAGTTCATAAAAAGAAAGAGCTTGATATGATGAAGACCGAGGCTGCCTGTAACAGGTGACAATGGTTGATATATAGTTATTGGTGTTTGGAGTAACTTAAGTTCAAGCTATTAAGCATATTTTTTCATTTAATTTCTGAACTGGCACTTACGAACCTGCAAATTATCATCAAGATTAAGGGCTAATAATTTTTGAAAAAACTTGTAACTGTTCTACAGAAATCCAAACTTCCTTCACTCCTGGTTATTGTCATGCCTTCAGATGGGGCCCAAGGGGAGAACCGTTTTAGTTTAAAAATATCTCGAGGAGGATTGGTTGGGATAAAATGGATCAAATGATGTGTATGTTGGGTACTGGGCCTGCCCGATACACAAGGGTGGTGCAATGTGAAGGATAAAGGTTCTTCGCCTTTGAGAAACTTCATCCCTATCATGAATGGATTATGAGTTTATGATACCTTCTGTTGAAATTTTCAGTTTAGTGAATGTGATTTTAATCTGATCTAAAATCATAACTCCAGAGCAAACAAATGCATTGAGCGAAACTTATAGGAACTGTGATAGCAACAGTGTTTGATTGGGAAATTTGTTAAACCCTCCCAAAGCCTCCCAGTGTCCCTTGGGCTTAGGGCCAAAAGGCTCTCGGACTGGGCTGCGTGAGAGCTACCTTCGGTTATCAGAAAAAAAGAAAAAAGAAAAAAAAGAAACCCATACCCACTTACCCCCGATTTCTATATGCTTTTCTCAATTTTGCATTATTCCAATATTATCATGACTTATGTCACAATATTTCCAATTTAAAAATATTTTGGAAATATCTTGAGATCTTGGAGAAAATGTCATTTCCAGTGAGTATCGTGGTATTACCAGACTATGGTCTTTAGATGTGAAAATGATCACGCCATACCCTTTTTATTTTATTTATTTATTTATTGTTGCTATCGGAGGGTTTCCAACCCTTTGGGTTGGACTAATTCCTCCGGGCCCAGGGGGAAGGCGGGTAAACTCTCCTGTAGTAGGGTTGTAAACGGGTCAGTTTCGGTCTGGTCCAGGGTGGAACAGGAATCGGAACTATTTTCTAAGAAGGGGAACCAGAATCGGAACCGATAATATTAATGGGAACCAGAACCGAAATCGGAACCGTTTGTGAGGCGGGTCTGGTTCCGGTTCCGGGTCTAGACTAATACTTGTATTTTTCTTTTTTTTAAAAAAAATATTCTTTTTCCATATTTCAATTGGATCACATACCTGCAAACACTAATGTGACATTTTGTCTATCAATAACATGCATTTTTAACCAAAAACTCAGAAAGCACATCCAAACCGGCAATGAGATGTAAAAAAGTAGAAAATCCTAATGTAGAAAAGTAAAAAGAGTTTTGTTTTTACATACTAAAGTTACCTTATGTTAGTGTATATTGGGTTGGGTCCCGGGTTCACGGGTCTGAGCCATTGTGGATCCGGAACCAAACCCATTTAGGTATCGGTTTAAAAAAAAGGATCCGGAACCGGAACCATTTTCTTATCGGGACCAAAATAAGGACCCATACCTGGATCCTAACGGGTCGGAACCTTTGGGTAATCGGAGAATCGGAGACCCATTTACAACCCTACCTGTAGCTCAAGTGTGGTAGTGTAGTTTTGAACCTACAACCTCTGAGTGTAAACTGTGGCCCTAGGCCAACATCCCAAAACTGTCATGAATCCAAGGTAATACTCAAAGAAATTGTGGGGTATGTTTTAACTAAAAGAAACTGCCTAGGTTTCTTCTTGCATTCTCCTCTAGACACATTTGTTTTGCAACATTTCCACGAAAAACACTAGTTTTCGTGGATTTTCGCTAATCTATGTTTGGTAGAAATGTATTTTGAAAACTCATAGAAATTCATTTCCATGTAAACAAATGGGCTCTTAAACAATTGTTTCTTATTTTTAAATATTTATTCTGTACATATTTATTTTATTTTCTACAACATTTTTTCGAATACCATGTTGGGGCAAACCCAAATTTACGAAATATTCTTGAGACAATAAATTTGCAAGAGCATATATGTGACAATGGTGTTCCATCGCCCCTACATTTTACTATCTCCCACTATTTCTGAAAGAGATTGAAAAGAAACGGGCAACTTGCATTTTAATCTCTCTCTCTCAAAAGAAAAAAGAAGAAGAAGAAGACGACCTCTCCATATTATCTTGGAAAGGGAATGGAAGTACTAATCATTCTTTGTTTCTTCCTTCAAAGATCTAGCTTCATCTTCCTAGTACCATTCAAATAAAACTCTACCACTACTAGGTTCATATATGATTATCCAAGTATTCGAAGTCTATAGTTTCGAATATCATAGAGAAGTTTGGATCAAATGCCATATCCTTGTACCTTCCAACATGAGAATCTAGATCCGAGACAATTACATTCTCAAAACATACTAGGTTTTGAGGGCTTACATAGCTTCAGTTACACTGAAGTTTGAAAGTATATTTAGCTTTAACTTCCAAAATGTTTGAAAATTGTATTTTGAAGCTCTTTTATCAATTATAAATTTTATTTTGGACTTGATCCATAATTGAATAATAATTCTTCTTCTTTATTTTTCTTAAAGTTGATACTGGATCCAGATACAACACAGGTTCTATTTTGGATTTGCTTTTTATGTTGATGTTGGTTGGATCCAGATACAGCAGCAGTCTCCATTTTGGGCTTGGATCTGAATGCGGTTCCATGTCTGTAAAGATAGATCCGATTTCGTATCTGTCACATCCCGGTCCCGAATCACCCTGGCCTAGGGTAATTCCTGAGGTGTGACACGCGTATTCCCGTGATATTATACTTGCCTCGAGTCAAGTACGACATCACGAAGGAGAAAATTAACCTTCCACGTGTGAGTCTAGCTCACTAAACACCTGTCAACAACATTTAATAGCGGAAGCATTTCATAACAAAACACAAGTAGGTACCCCTTCATGAACATTCCTATTTAAAGTTCATATATTTATACAAAAGTTAGTTACACACTGGAACCAAAGTGGGGACTATAAACATAACTCCACAACTTGCACAAAATATTAATCAAAAGCTTCCTTGTATCTAACTAGTGTGACCCACATAAAAAGAAGTCAGTCACATTTCCAATCTAGCTCTCAAAAGTCTCCATGACGCTCTCCGGAGGTTCAAACTATATAGGCCCATTACCAGGCCACTCTTCTAGTCCTGGAGGAACCTCTTCGGTGTCCTCCTCTCCCTCTTGGGCCTCTTCGGGCTCGGGAGCTGCACCTGCGCCTGTGGCACCAAGATAGTATCTTAAATACGACTATTTAGCAAGTATAGGCATCAACATTATAACACATGTCATATCTGTTTAAATTTAAAGACAATAGAGTAAAGATACCAAGGTTGAGTAAACTAGGCAGTTTGTACAATTAAATCATTTATGCTTTATGAATCAAATGGAAAAGCAACATATAATCTGGCATCTACATTGAGCTCATCCTCTCAAAAGAGAGCAAATCTAGTTGGGATGTCACCAGCGTCCCGGCCAAAGGCTGACTGGCTACCCGGGTTTGGAGTTCCGGTACTCCAATAATGACTTACTGCAGTAGTCTCAATGAATAACCAAGTGTAACCCCGTCGGGTATCACAGGGTCAAAGCTAAGTAGCGCCGATTCAATAAAATCAAATAATAATAAAATGTGAATAAATTTTCATAAAATATAATCTCATAATCTTAAAATCGAATCAAATGCAAATCAAAGAACCAATGTTCACATTCATTTTATTCCAAGGAATATTCTACTCCGATTATATTAATCGAATTAGAATACACCCTATATAATGCATTGATGAACCCACTTGAAGTCAAGGATAATATTCTACCCAACATGAAATGAAATGAATTTAATAAATCAAGATACTTACTATCAAATTCTTAATCTATTTATTCCTAGTCTCTCACCGTCCATTATAAGGTAGGTTTAGAAGATCAATGTATTACTATCATGTATTCGGTGCCACTAATTATAAGAAAATACATTGAATTCCTAAACCAACCCTCATGGCATAGGTTTAGACTAAGGAGTGTTTCAGCCTGGCTAGCCTTACTGATCTTTCACGTGGCTATTTACCATTGGTCCGTTGATTTTGTCAAAGATGCCAATTTCTAGGGTCCTATAAATCCCTCTGAGTCTAAAATCCTAATGGGTTTCATAAATACACAATATAGGGTATTCATAAACTTTAGTGGTCAAAAGAAAGTGTTTTGTCAACTCAGGGTCCATACAAAAAAAATAAAATCACATAAACATAGGTCAAGACAGAGCCCCACCTCGCTATAGCGATGGGCAATCCATCTCTACCCTTTTCTTTTTCCACTATTCTTTTGTTTCTCAGTACAACTCCTGCACATATGTTTCCTGCCTCCACCTGCATATAGCTTTTGACTTTAACAGGGAATTCTAGCCCATGCCTAACAATGGTTTACAATTTCCCTGCACATGCTTCCATCCAAACACCATTCATATACAATTTGTACATATGTACTTTATGTTGTTTTACTACACCATCACATCACATCACCCACTTTAACCATTTCAGCTGTACCATGTTTCCAAGCTGCCTTCATCACCATTCCACCAAATCTCCCCTTTACTACTTCAATCCAGGCTATCAGTAGTAGGACTCAAACCCATTTATATTCATTCTCCATTTAAACAAAAAGGCTAATCAAAGTAGGAAAAGAGAACCAAATAGAATGTAATAATTAATCAAGGAATTAGACAACATGCATTAGAATGAAAGCTTATACTTGCCTTAAATTTAAGCTTCCCACTACCTATTTGTCTTTCCTTGACTCAAAGTACCAAAATCCCCAAATAACCAACCCTAAGCAAAGAAAACCATGAAAAGATGCTAATGAGTAGCATGCATGATTACTTAGGAGTCTCTTGCCCCCTTTTTAACTCAAATCATGAAGATCAGAGTTTGGGTTCTTACCTATAACAGGAAATCCGAAATGGAAGTGGAAAGGACTGATTCTTTGCCAATAAAGTTAGGGAAGTGAAGAGGAAGTGATGGAGTGGTCCAATCTTGCCTTCAATCCCACATGCAACGGATGCTTTAGATGATTGAGGAGGAGAGAAGGGAATGGAGAAGAATGGTAAGTAAGAAGAGAAAGTTCCTCTTTTCAGCCCAGCTACATTCGTTTGGAAAGAATAAGAAGTTGAGTTGGGTTGATTTGAGTGAAAGAGATCCCCATTTTTGCAAAATAGTCCACTATTCAACATTATTTTCATAATAAATCAAATGGTGGTCCACTAATTCAACGGATGATCAAATGAAGTAAAGTTCTATATGGAAATAGACGTGTTCGATGAGATACACGCGATGACGCCAAGATGATGTGCGTATGAAGTAAAATGAGAAAATCCTAATTTACACCCAAGTCCTTGACTCTATCCAATTTAGTCAATTTAGGGTCAAACTACCTACCCAAGACTCAAGATCTAACCTAAGGACTATAACAAGATTAATTTATCTTAAACTAACATAATTCGCTATTAAATAGACTTAATTATTTAAAATATAATTAATTAGTATTAAACACCATTAAATTGGGATCGGGGTGTAACATTTCTCCCCCTCTTAGGAATCATTCGGTCCTCCGAATGAACATACCTGAGCAAAGAGTTCAGGATAGTGTCGTGCAACTTGTTCCTCTAGCTCCCACGTGGCTTCTTCCGGTCCATGATGATCCCAAAGAAGTTTAACCCAACGGATAGTCCTCGTCCGCAACACTTGTTCCTTCTCGTCAATAATACGGAGCGGGCGCTCAACGTATGTTGAGTCAGGCTTGATTTGGACTTCGTCGTACTGAATGACATGGGAAGAATCGCGAACATACTTACGAAGCATAGAAACATGAAAGACATCGTGTACACCCGTGAATTGCGGAGGAAGCTTGAGTCTGTAAGCTACATCGCCAATTCGGCTCTTGATTTCAAATGGCCCCACAAATCTAGGTGAAAGCTTTCCCTTTTGCCCGAAACGAATGCTGCCCTTCATCGGTGATGTCTTCAAAAACACCCAATCTCCAACTTTAAACTCGAGTTTCCTTCTTCTGTTATCTGCATAGCTCTTTTGTCTTGATTGAGCAATCCTCAGTCTTTCTCTGACCGTAAGAACTTTCTCAGTTGTATCTGCAATGATAGTGGGTCCATGAAAGCTCCTTATTCCTACTTCTTCCCAGCACACTGGAGTTCTGCAACTACGTCCATAAAGAGCTTCAAACGGTGGCATCCCAATAGCTGAATGGAAGCTGTTGTTATAAGCAAACTCACATAATGCCAAATGTTCATCCCACTCTCCACCAAAGTCGAGAACGCTAGCTCGAAGCATATCTTCTAAGGTCTGTATGGTGCGTTCGGACTGTCCATCGGTTTGTGGGTGATAGGCGGTGCTGAAGCTGAGTTTAGTACCCATGGATTGGTGAAATGATTGCCAAAAAGAAGAGACAAATCTAGTATCTCGATCGGAGACTATCGAAACTGGAGTACCATGTAGCCGGACGATCTCCTTCACAAAAAGCTTGGCCATATCATTGAATTTCATACCCTTCTTAAAAGGAATAAAATGGGCTGATTTTGTCAACCGGTCTACTATCACCCAAATTACATTATTCTTCCGGCTGGTCAACGGTAAACCGGACACAAAATCCATCGAAATATGTTCCCATTTCCATTGAGGAATAGACAAAGGATGTACTAAACCTGGGGGCTTCCTATGCTCAAACTTTACTCTCTGACATGTATAGCATTTTGATACAAACTCTGCAATTTCTCTCTTCATATTATTCCACCAAAATCGTCTCTTGAGATCTCTGTATAATTTCGTGCTTCCAGGGTGCATAGCATATCTGGCACAATGAACTTCTGTCATGATTGGGATTATCAGGTGCTGAGTCTTTGGCACACATAACCGATTCCTGAAATACAACACTCCATCCACTAATTGGAAATCTGATTTCTCATCAATGTGATCTCTTATTTTGGCCAAATTAGGATCTCTAAACTGTTCATCCTTGATTCTATTCATTAATATTGGTTCAACCACTGACATGGCAGCTAACATCACTGAATCATTAATCAACTGAAGTTCTACATCAAGTTCCTTTAAAACATCTACTTTGAACCATTGAGCACTCATGCTTGCAGTTAGTGAAGACTTTCTACTTAAAGCATCAGCCACCACATTTCCTTTTCCCGGAATGTATTTAATCGGAAAGTCATAATCTTTGATAAATTCTAACCACCGCCTCTGTCTCATGTTGATGTCTTGTTGAGAGAATAGAAATTGTAGACTACGATGATCTGAATGTACTTCAAATTGCTCTCCATATAGATAGTGTCTCCAAAGCTTCAAAGCAAACACAATGGCAGCTAACTCAAGATCATGTGTGGCATAATTTTTTTCATGATTCTTCAATTGTCTTGATCCATAGGCTATAACCTTACCATGCTGCATAAGAACACACCCCAGGCCAACTCTAGATGCATCTGAGTAAATCACAAATCCTCCAGTACCGTCAGGTAATGATAAGACTGGGGCAGTTGTTAATTTCTCCTTCAAGTTTTGAAAACTTGATTCACATTCTTCAGTCCACTTAAATGGCACATCCTTCCTAGTCAATCTTGTCAGCGGGGCAGAGATTTTTGAAAAATCCTTTACAAATCTACGATAGTACCCCGCAAGGCCTAAGAAGCTTCGAATCTCTGCTACTGTCTTCGGGCTATGCCAGTTTATGACTGCTTCTACCTTAGCTGGATCCACTCTTATACCTTCTCGAGTGATGATATGCCCCAAGAAAGCCACTTGTTCAAGCCAGAAATCACATTTCTCCAATTTAGCATACAATTGGTGAATCCTCAAAAGTTGAAGTGACAATCTGAGATGATCTGCATGTTCTTCTTGTGTCTTCGAGTATATTAAAATATCATCAATAAAGATCACAATGAATTGATCTAGATAAGGAGCGAATATCCTATTCATTAACGCCATGAATACCGCCGGTGCATTCGTTAGACCAAATGGCATCACCAAAAATTCATAGTGGCCATATCTTGTCCTGAAAGCTGTCTTCTCGATGTCTTGCTCGCGAACTCTTAACTGGTGGTATCCGGATCTGAGATCGATCTTAGAGAAGTAAGCTGCTCCTTGAAGTTGGTCAAATAACTCATCAATACGAGGCAATGGATACTTATTCTTTATTGTCACCTGATTGATTTGCCTGTAATCGATACACATCCGAAGAGTGCCATCTTTCTTCGTACAAAAAGTACTGGAGCTCCCCACGGAGAAATGCTAGGACGTATGAATCCTTTATCTAACAAGTCTTGTAATTGCTCTTTCAATTCTCTGAGTTCTGCTGGTGCCATTCTATACGGTGACTTAGAAATTGGAGCAGTGCCCGGCACCAAGTCAATAGGAAAATCTACTTCCCTAGGCGGAGGTAGCCCTGGAATCTCATCCGGAAATACATCCGGAAACTCACACACAACTGAAATCTCCTCAAGCTTTTTAAGTGGTTTCTTCTCTGAGATGAAAGCAAAGTATCCTTCGCATCCATACTCTAGGAGCTTCACAACATCCAATGCTGATACCAATCCGGTGTTGGACTTCTCCCTTCGTACACCCTCGAATATCACATTCTTCTTGGGTTCTTCCACTTTGAAGCTGATCGTCTTCCGAAAGCAATCCATACAGGCTCGATATTTCGCGAGCCAATCCATCCCAAGGATGACATCAAAATCATGCATCGATAGTACTATCAAATCCGCTGGCATCAGTAATCCTCCGATCTGGACGCCACAGCTAGGGTAGTAGTTCTCGCAAATTACTCGTTTACCCACCGGGGTAGATACCATCAAAATAAATGGTAGCAACTCAGGTGGTTGCTGAAGATCACAAGCAAAATGAGGCGCCACAAATGAATGTGTGGACCCCGAATCAAACAAAGTTCTAGCACTCTTAGTACATATCAAAATAATACCTTCTACAACGTTCTCAGCTGCTTCTGCTTGTTCATGATCCACTGCATACATTCTCCCTGCTTGATGTGGTCGTTGTTGTACTGGCCTGCCTTGTTGTCCTGGTCTCCTTTGAGCCTGTTGCTGTTGCGGTGGTCCCGGTGGTGCCGGTAGTGCTAGACGTGGAGGTGGAGCTGGAAGTGCTGGTCTAGCTTGTTGCTGAGGGGGTTGCTGCTGAGGTGCCCCATAACCACCTCTGTTCCTAGAACAAGTTGCTGCTTTGTGTTCCATCGATCCGCATATAACACATGCTCCTGTGTTTCTCCAGCATCTCTCTGTCGGATGGCCCTTGCCACACGTATCACACTTGGATGCACTAATCACTACACCCTTCTGCTTCTTATGCTGTTGTCCTTTTCCTGAATAAGGTGAACTTCTTTTGAAATCACCGCCTCTCTTCCTTAAAGCTACTTCTTCTGCAGAGAACCCTCTGTCAACTGCATCGTCAAACGTAGCTGGTCTCTGAAAGGCTGTCACATGGTCTACATATATGGGGTTCATGCCATCAATGAATCTGTCCACCTTCTTCTCTTCAGTGTTTATTAAATCTTCAGCATATTTGGATAGCTGTATGAAGGTGTGTACATACTCGGTCATGTTCATCTGGTTTTGCTGTAGAGTCAGGAACTCATTTTGCTTCTTCCTCCGTACATGGTCTGGTATAAACTTCCTACGGAACTGTTTCTTGAATGTTCCCCAAACGGTCTCTTCAGGCAATAGCTTAAGGGGTTCTTTTACACTCTTCCACCAAATATTGGCCGTATCTCGAAACATCGAAGCGGTGAGCACCACCTTCTGCTTGTTATCACAAGTGATAGTCTCGAAAACATCGCCTATATGATCCAACCATTCATCTGCTTTCACTGCACCTTCATTACCATGAAATTCAGTAGCTCCTCTTTTTCGGAATTTTTCATACAGAGAGTTTGGGTCATTGCCTCTCAATTGGTTAGCGCCTTGTGGTCCTTGATTAGCCATTAGCAAGGCTATCTGTTCATTTGTCTTGGCCACTTGCTCCATGAGCATCAATAGACGAGCATCCGGATTTGGAGGATCATTCTCCACTACTATGAATGGATCAGTATTGCGAGATTCATTGTTTCCCGAACCAGACGCCATTTATCTGCAAAGGAATTTCCAAGCTGAGTTAGAAGTAACACTCTAACCCCCCCTTAATCAATACTAACACTAAACTAAGACAATATATATGTGTTCATAATCAGTTTCTAACGTATCCTCACAACGTTTCTAATGGTTTCTACGTCTTTTAACAAGACTTTCATGCTCTGATACCATACTTACGTATGTCACATCCCGGTCCCGAATCACCCTGGCCTAGGGTAATCCCTGAGGTGTGACACGCGTATTCCCGTGATATTATACTTGCCTCGAGTCAAGTACGACATCACGAAGGAGAAAATTAACCTTCCACGTGTGAGTCTAGCTCACTAAACACCTGTCAACAACATTTAATAGCGGAAGCATTTCATAACAAAACACAAGTAGGTACCCCTTCATGAACATTCCTATTTAAAGTTCATATATTTATACAAAAGTTAGTTACACACTGGAACCAAAGTGGGGACTATAAACATAACTCCACAACTTGCACAAAATATTAATCAAAAGCTTCCTTGTATCTAACTAGTGTGACCCACATAAAAAGAAGTCAGTCACATTTCCAATCTAGCTCTCAAAAGTCTCCATGACGCTCTCCGGAGGTTCAAACTATATAGGCCCATTACCAGGCCACTCTTCTAGTCCTGGAGGAACCTCTTCGGTGTCCTCCTCTCCCTCTTGGGCCTCTTCGGGCTCGGGAGCTGCACCTGCGCCTGTGGCACCAAGATAGTATCTTAAATACGACTATTTAGCAAGTATAGGCATCAACATTATAACACATGTCATATCTGTTTAAATTTAAAGACAATAGAGTAAAGATACCAAGGTTGAGTAAACTAGGCAGTTTGTACAATTAAATCATTTATGCTTTATGAATCAAATGGAAAAGCAACATATAATCTGGCATCTACATTGAGCTCATCCTCTCAAAAGAGAGCAAATCTAGTTGGGATGTCACCAGCGTCCCGGCCAAAGGCTGACTGGCTACCCGGGTTTGGAGTTCCGGTACTCCAATAATGACTTACTGCAGTAGTCTCAATGAATAACCAAGTGTAACCCCGTCGGGTATCACAGGGTCAAAGCTAAGTAGCGCCGATTCAATAAAATCAAATAATAATAAAATGTGAATAAATTTTCATAAAATATAATCTCATAATCTTAAAATCGAATCAAATGCAAATCAAAGAACCAATGTTCACATTCATTTTATTCCAAGGAATATTCTACTCCGATTATATTAATCGAATTAGAATACACCCTATATAATGCATTGATGAACCCACTTGAAGTCAAGGATAATATTCTACCCAACATGAAATGAAATGAATTTAATAAATCAAGATACTTACTATCAAATTCTTAATCTATTTATTCCTAGTCTCTCACCGTCCATTATAAGGTAGGTTTAGAAGATCAATGTATTACTATCATGTATTCGGTGCCACTAATTATAAGAAAATACATTGAATTCCTAAACCAACCCTCATGGCATAGGTTTAGACTAAGGAGTGTTTCAGCCTGGCTAGCCTTACTGATCTTTCACGTGGCTATTTACCATTGGTCCGTTGATTTTGTCAAAGATGCCAATTTCTAGGGTCCTATAAATCCCTCTGAGTCTAAAATCCTAATGGGTTTCATAAATACACAATATAGGGTATTCATAAACTTTAGTGGTCAAAAGAAAGTGTTTTGTCAACTCAGGGTCCATACAAAAAAAATAAAATCACATAAACATAGGTCAAGACAGAGCCCCACCTCGCTATAGCGATGGGCAATCCATCTCTACCCTTTTCTTTTTCCACTATTCTTTTGTTTCTCAGTACAACTCCTGCACATATGTTTCCTGCCTCCACCTGCATATAGCTTTTGACTTTAACAGGGAATTCTAGCCCATGCCTAACAATGGTTTACAATTTCCCTGCACATGCTTCCATCCAAACACCATTCATATACAATTTGTACATATGTACTTTATGTTTGTTTTACTACACCATCACATCACATCACCCACTTTAACCATTTCAGCTGTACCATGTTTCCAAGCTGCCTTCATCACCATTCCACCAAATCTCCCCTTTACTACTTCAATCCAGGCTATCAGTAGTAGGACTCAAACCCATTTATATTCATTCTCCATTTAAACAAAAAGGCTAATCAAAGTAGGAAAAGAGAACCAAATAGAATGTAATAATTAATCAAGGAATTAGACAACATGCATTAGAATGAAAGCTTATACTTGCCTTAAATTTAAGCTTCCCACTACCTATTTGTCTTTCCTTGACTCAAAGTACCAAAATCCCCAAATAACCAACCCTAAGCAAAGAAAACCATGAAAAGATGCTAATGAGTAGCATGCATGATTACTTAGGAGTCTCTTGCCCCCTTTTTAACTCAAATCATGAAGATCAGAGTTTGGGTTCTTACCTATAACAGGAAATCCGAAATGGAAGTGGAAAGGACTGATTCTTTGCCAATAAAGTTAGGGAAGTGAAGAGGAAGTGATGGAGTGGTCCAATCTTGCCTTCAATCCCACATGCAACGGATGCTTTAGATGATTGAGGAGGAGAGAAGGGAATGGAGAAGAATGGTAAGTAAGAAGAGAAAGTTCCTCTTTTCAGCCCAGCTACATTCGTTTGGAAAGAATAAGAAGTTGAGTTGGGTTGATTTGAGTGAAAGAGATCCCCATTTTTGCAAAATAGTCCACTATTCAACATTATTTTCATAATAAATCAAATGGTGGTCCACTAATTCAACGGATGATCAAATGAAGTAAAGTTCTATATGGAAATAGACGTGTTCGATGAGATACACGCGATGACGCCAAGATGATGTGCGTATGAAGTAAAATGAGAAAATCCTAATTTACACCCAAGTCCTTGACTCTATCCAATTTAGTCAATTTAGGGTCAAACTACCTACCCAAGACTCAAGATCTAACCTAAGGACTATAACAAGATTAATTTATCTTAAACTAACATAATTCGCTATTAAATAGACTTAATTATTTAAAATATAATTAATTAGTATTAAACACCATTAAATTGGGATCGGGGTGTAACATTTCTCCCCCTCTTAGGAATCATTCGGTCCTCCGAATGAACATACCTGAGCAAAGAGTTCAGGATAGTGTCGTGCAACTTGTTCCTCTAGCTCCCACGTGGCTTCTTCCGGTCCATGATGATCCCAAAGAAGTTTAACCCAACGGATAGTCCTCGTCCGCAACACTTGTTCCTTCTCGTCAATAATACGGAGCGGGCGCTCAACGTATGTTGAGTCAGGCTTGATTTGGACTTCGTCGTACTGAATGACATGGGAAGAATCGCGAACATACTTACGAAGCATAGAAACATGAAAGACATCGTGTACACCCGTGAATTGCGGAGGAAGCTTGAGTCTGTAAGCTACATCGCCAATTCGGCTCTTGATTTCAAATGGCCCCACAAATCTAGGTGAAAGCTTTCCCTTTTGCCCGAAACGAATGCTGCCCTTCATCGGTGATGTCTTCAAAAACACCCAATCTCCAACTTTAAACTCGAGTTTCCTTCTTCTGTTATCTGCATAGCTCTTTTGTCTTGATTGAGCAATCCTCAGTCTTTCTCTGACCGTAAGAACTTTCTCAGTTGTATCTGCAATGATAGTGGGTCCATGAAAGCTCCTTATTCCTACTTCTTCCCAGCACACTGGAGTTCTGCAACTACGTCCATAAAGAGCTTCAAACGGTGGCATCCCAATAGCTGAATGGAAGCTGTTGTTATAAGCAAACTCACATAATGCCAAATGTTCATCCCACTCTCCACCAAAGTCGAGAACGCTAGCTCGAAGCATATCTTCTAAGGTCTGTATGGTGCGTTCGGACTGTCCATCGGTTTGTGGGTGATAGGCGGTGCTGAAGCTGAGTTTAGTACCCATGGATTGGTGAAATGATTGCCAAAAAGAAGAGACAAATCTAGTATCTCGATCGGAGACTATCGAAACTGGAGTACCATGTAGCCGGACGATCTCCTTCACAAAAAGCTTGGCCATATCATTGAATTTCATACCCTTCTTAAAAGGAATAAAATGGGCTGATTTTGTCAACCGGTCTACTATCACCCAAATTACATTATTCTTCCGGCTGGTCAACGGTAAACCGGACACAAAATCCATCGAAATATGTTCCCATTTCCATTGAGGAATAGACAAAGGATGTACTAAACCTGGGGGCTTCCTATGCTCAAACTTTACTCTCTGACATGTATAGCATTTTGATACAAACTCTGCAATTTCTCTCTTCATATTATTCCACCAAAATCGTCTCTTGAGATCTCTGTATAATTTCGTGCTTCCAGGGTGCATAGCATATCTGGCACAATGAACTTCTGTCATGATTGGGATTATCAGGTGCTGAGTCTTTGGCACACATAACCGATTCCTGAAATACAACACTCCATCCACTAATTGGAAATCTGATTTCTCATCAATGTGATCTCTTATTTTGGCCAAATTAGGATCTCTAAACTGTTCATCCTTGATTCTATTCATTAATATTGGTTCAACCACTGACATGGCAGCTAACATCACTGAATCATTAATCAACTGAAGTTCTACATCAAGTTCCTTTAAAAACATCTACTTTGAACCATTGAGCACTCATGCTTGCAGTTAGTGAAGACTTTCTACTTAAAGCATCAGCCACCACATTTCCTTTTCCCGGAATGTATTTAATCGGAAAGTCATAATCTTTGATAAATTCTAACCACCGCCTCTGTCTCATGTTGATGTCTTGTTGAGAGAATAGAAATTGTAGACTACGATGATCTGAATGTACTTCAAATTGCTCTCCATATAGATAGTGTCTCCAAAGCTTCAAAGCAAACACAATGGCAGCTAACTCAAGATCATGTGTGGCATAATTTTTTTCATGATTCTTCAATTGTCTTGATCCATAGGCTATAACCTTACCATGCTGCATAAGAACACACCCCAGGCCAACTCTAGATGCATCTGAGTAAATCACAAATCCTCCAGTACCGTCAGGTAATGATAAGACTGGGGCAGTTGTTAATTTCTCCTTCAAGTTTTGAAAACTTGATTCACATTCTTCAGTCCACTTAAATGGCACATCCTTCCTAGTCAATCTTGTCAGCGGGGCAGAGATTTTTGAAAAATCCTTTACAAATCTACGATAGTACCCCGCAAGGCCTAAGAAGCTTCGAATCTCTGCTACTGTCTTCGGGCTATGCCAGTTTATGACTGCTTCTACCTTAGCTGGATCCACTCTTATACCTTCTCGAGTGATGATATGCCCCAAGAAAGCCACTTGTTCAAGCCAGAAATCACATTTCTCCAATTTAGCATACAATTGGTGAATCCTCAAAAGTTGAAGTGACAATCTGAGATGATCTGCATGTTCTTCTTGTGTCTTCGAGTATATTAAAATATCATCAATAAAGATCACAATGAATTGATCTAGATAAGGAGCGAATATCCTATTCATTAACGCCATGAATACCGCCGGTGCATTCGTTAGACCAAATGGCATCACCAAAAATTCATAGTGGCCATATCTTGTCCTGAAAGCTGTCTTCTCGATGTCTTGCTCGCGAACTCTTAACTGGTGGTATCCGGATCTGAGATCGATCTTAGAGAAGTAAGCTGCTCCTTGAAGTTGGTCAAATAACTCATCAATACGAGGCAATGGATACTTATTCTTTATTGTCACCTGATTGATTTGCCTGTAATCGATACACATCCGAAGAGTGCCATCTTTCTTTCGTACAAAAAGTACTGGAGCTCCCCACGGAGAAATGCTAGGACGTATGAATCCTTTATCTAACAAGTCTTGTAATTGCTCTTTCAATTCTCTGAGTTCTGCTGGTGCCATTCTATACGGTGACTTAGAAATTGGAGCAGTGCCCGGCACCAAGTCAATAGGAAAATCTACTTCCCTAGGCGGAGGTAGCCCTGGAATCTCATCCGGAAATACATCCGGAAACTCACACACAACTGAAATCTCCTCAAGCTTTTTAAGTGGTTTCTTCTCTGAGATGAAAGCAAAGTATCCTTCGCATCCATACTCTAGGAGCTTCACAGCATCCAATGCTGATACCAATCCGGTGTTGGACTTCTCCCTTCGTACACCCTCGAATATCACATTCTTCTTGGGTTCTTCCACTTTGAAGCTGATCGTCTTCCGAAAGCAATCCATACAGGCTCGATATTTCGCGAGCCAATCCATCCCAAGGATGACATCAAAATCATGCATCGATAGTACTATCAAATCCGCTGGCATCAGTAATCCTCCGATCTGGACGCCACAGCTAGGGTAGTAGTTCTCGCAAATTACTCGTTTACCCACCGGGGTAGATACCATCAAAATAAATGGTAGCAACTCAGGTGGTTGCTGAAGATCACAAGCAAAATGAGGCGCCACAAATGAATGTGTGGACCCCGAATCAAACAAAGTTCTAGCACTCTTAGTACATATCAAAATAATACCTTCTACAACGTTCTCAGCTGCTTCTGCTTGTTCATGATCCACTGCATACATTCTCCCTGCTTGATGTGGTCGTTGTTGTACTGGCCTGCCTTGTTGTCCTGGTCTCCTTTGAGCCTGTTGCTGTTGCGGTGGTCCCGGTGGTGCCGGTAGTGCTAGACGTGGAGGTGGAGCTGGAAGTGCTGGTCTAGCTTGTTGCTGAGGGGGTTGCTGCTGAGGTGCCCCATAACCACCTCTGTTCCTAGAACAAGTTGCTGCTTTGTGTTCCATCGATCCGCATATAACACATGCTCCTGTGTTTCTCCAGCATCTCTCTGTCGGATGGCCCTTGCCACACGTATCACACTTGGATGCACTAATCACTACACCCTTCTGCTTCTTATGCTGTTGTCCTTTTCCTGAATAAGGTGAACTTCTTTTGAAATCACCGCCTCTCTTCCTTAAAGCTACTTCTTCTGCAGAGAACCCTCTGTCAACTGCATCGTCAAACGTAGCTGGTCTCTGAAAGGCTGTCACATGGTCTACATATATGGGGTTCATGCCATCAATGAATCTGTCCACCTTCTTCTCTTCAGTGTTTATTAAATCTTCAGCATATTTGGATAGCTGTATGAAGGTGTGTACATACTCGGTCATGTTCATCTGGTTTTGCTGTAGAGTCAGGAACTCATTTTGCTTCTTCCTCCGTACATGGTCTGGTATAAACTTCCTACGGAACTGTTTCTTGAATGTTCCCCAAACGGTCTCTTCAGGCAATAGCTTAAGGGGTTCTTTTACACTCTTCCACCAAATATTGGCCGTATCTCGAAACATCGAAGCGGTGAGCACCACCTTCTGCTTGTTATCACAAGTGATAGTCTCGAAAACATCGCCTATATGATCCAACCATTCATCTGCTTTCACTGCACCTTCATTACCATGAAATTCAGTAGCTCCTCTTTTTCGGAATTTTTCATACAGAGAGTTTGGGTCATTGCCTCTCAATTGGTTAGCGCCTTGTGGTCCTTGATTAGCCATTAGCAAGGCTATCTGTTCATTTGTCTTGGCCACTTGCTCCATGAGCATCAATAGACGAGCATCCGGATTTGGAGGATCATTCTCCACTACTATGAATGGATCAGTATTGCGAGATTCATTGTTTCCCGAACCAGACGCCATTTATCTGCAAAGGAATTTCCAAGCTGAGTTAGAAGTAACACTCTAACCCCCCCTTAATCAATACTAACACTAAACTAAGACAATATATATGTGTTCATAATCAGTTTCTAACGTATCCTCACAACGTTTCTAATGGTTTCTACGTCTTTTAACAAGACTTTCATGCTCTGATACCATACTTACGTATGTCACATCCCGGTCCCGAATCACCCTGGCCTAGGGTAATCCCTGAGGTGTGACACGCGTATTCCCGTGATATTATACTTGCCTCGAGTCAAGTACGACATCACGAAGGAGAAAATTAACCTTCCACGTGTGAGTCTAGCTCACTAAACACCTGTCAACAACATTTAATAGCGGAAGCATTTCATAACAAAACACAAGTAGGTACCCCTTCATGAACATTCCTATTTAAAGTTCATATATTTATACAAAAGTTAGTTACACACTGGAACCAAAGTGGGGACTATAAACATAACTCCACAACTTGCACAAAATATTAATCAAAAGCTTCCTTGTATCTAACTAGTGTGACCCACATAAAAAGAAGTCAGTCACATTTCCAATCTAGCTCTCAAAAGTCTCCATGACGCTCTCCGGAGGTTCAAACTATATAGGCCCATTACCAGGCCACTCTTCTAGTCCTGGAGGAACCTCTTCGGTGTCCTCCTCTCCCTCTTGGGCCTCTTCGGGCTCGGGAGCTGCACCTGCGCCTGTGGCACCAAGATAGTATCTTAAATACGACTATTTAGCAAGTATAGGCATCAACATTATAACACATGTCATATCTGTTTAAATTTAAAGACAATAGAGTAAAGATACCAAGGTTGAGTAAACTAGGCAGTTTGTACAATTAAATCATTTATGCTTTATGAATCAAATGGAAAAGCAACATATAATCTGGCATCTACATTGAGCTCATCCTCTCAAAAGAGAGCAAATCTAGTTGGGATGTCACCAGCGTCCCGGCCAAAGGCTGACTGGCTACCCGGGTTTGGAGTTCCGGTACTCCAATAATGACTTACTGCAGTAGTCTCAATGAATAACCAAGTGTAACCCCGTCGGGTATCACAGGGTCAAAGCTAAGTAGCGCCGATTCAATAAAATCAAATAATAATAAAATGTGAATAAATTTTCATAAAATATAATCTCATAATCTTAAAATCGAATCAAATGCAAATCAAAGAACCAATGTTCACATTCATTTTATTCCAAGGAATATTCTACTCCGATTATATTAATCGAATTAGAATACACCCTATATAATGCATTGATGAACCCACTTGAAGTCAAGGATAATATTCTACCCAACATGAAATGAAATGAATTTAATAAATCAAGATACTTACTATCAAATTCTTAATCTATTTATTCCTAGTCTCTCACCGTCCATTATAAGGTAGGTTTAGAAGATCAATGTATTACTATCATGTATTCGGTGCCACTAATTATAAGAAAATACATTGAATTCCTAAACCAACCCTCATGGCATAGGTTTAGACTAAGGAGTGTTTCAGCCTGGCTAGCCTTACTGATCTTTCACGTGGCTATTTACCATTGGTCCGTTGATTTTGTCAAAGATGCCAATTTCTAGGGTCCTATAAATCCCTCTGAGTCTAAAATCCTAATGGGTTTCATAAATACACAATATAGGGTATTCATAAACTTTAGTGGTCAAAAGAAAGTGTTTTGTCAACTCAGGGTCCATACAAAAAAAATAAAATCACATAAACATAGGTCAAGACAGAGCCCCACCTCGCTATAGCGATGGGCAATCCATCTCTACCCTTTTCTTTTTCCACTATTCTTTTGTTTCTCAGTACAACTCCTGCACATATGTTTCCTGCCTCCACCTGCATATAGCTTTTGACTTTAACAGGGAATTCTAGCCCATGCCTAACAATGGTTTACAATTTCCCTGCACATGCTTCCATCCAAACACCATTCATATACAATTTGTACATATGTACTTTATGTTTGTTTTACTACACCATCACATCACATCACCCACTTTAACCATTTCAGCTGTACCATGTTTCCAAGCTGCCTTCATCACCATTCCACCAAATCTCCCCTTTACTACTTCAATCCAGGCTATCAGTAGCAGGACTCAAACCCATTTATATTCATTCTCCATTTAAACAAAAAGGCTAATCAAAGTAGGAAAAGAGAACCAAATAGAATGTAATAATTAATCAAGGAATTAGACAACATGCATTAGAATGAAAGCTTATACTTGCCTTAAATTTAAGCTTCCCACTACCTATTTGTCTTTCCTTGACTCAAAGTACCAAAATCCCCAAATAACCAACCCTAAGCAAAGAAAACCATGAAAAGATGCTAATGAGTAGCATGCATGATTACTTAGGAGTCTCTTGCCCCCTTTTTAACTCAAATCATGAAGATCAGAGTTTGGGTTCTTACCTATAACAGGAAATCCGAAATGGAAGTGGAAAGGACTGATTCTTTGCCAATAAAGTTAGGGAAGTGAAGAGGAAGTGATGGAGTGATCCAATCTTGCCTTCAATCCCACATGCAACGGATGCTTTAGATGATTGAGGAGGAGAGAAGGGAATGGAGAAGAATGGTAAGTAAGAAGAGAAAGTTCCTCTTTTCAGCCCAGCTACATTCGTTTGGAAAGAATAAGAAGTTGAGTTGGGTTGATTTGAGTGAAAGAGATCCCCATTTTTGCAAAATAGTCCACTATTCAACATTATTTTCATAATAAATCAAATGGTGGTCCACTATTCAACGGATGATCAAATGAAGTAAAGTTCTATATGGAAATAGACGTGTTCGATGAGATACACGCGATGACGCCAAGATGATGTGCGTATGAAGTAAAATGAGAAAATCCTAATTTACACCCAAGTCCTTGACTCTATCCAATTTAGTCAATTTAGGGTCAAACTACCTACCCAAGACTCAAGATCTAACCTAAGGACTATAACAAGATTAATTTATCTTAAACTAACATAATTCGCTATTAAATAGACTTAATTATTTAAAATATAATTAATTAGTATTAAACACCATTAAATTGGGATCGGGGTGTAACAGTATCATCCAGTTCTATACTCTCTCTCTCAATTAATTTCCCATTCCTACCTACTCCAAAACAATTCACAGGTTTTTGTGGATCATGGTGATGGAAAAAAGAAACAGAGATGGACACATTTTCCACAAAACAAGAACATGTTCCAACACCGACATACCCCACGCAAATTATTTCTATAATAGAAAACAGAGACACAAAATCTACGCTTGGTATGAGAAAATTGGGTATTCTAATCACACGAGATATGCGTGGGAATGAGGAGCTGGGTAAAGGGCCAATTAGGATCCTACTCCAAACAAGCCAAATTAAATGTCAAAGCTTGCATTCTTCTGCCTGCAGTCTTGGCCAAGAATTGGAAAAAGGAGGTGGCATTATTGATGTTGAGATTTATTGTGGGGCATTTTTCAATTTAATTTAAAGCAGGTTTTAGTTTATGTTATCTTTTATTTTGTCCAACAACAGTCGTCGAGCCAAAAAAGTTGAAATGTATAATATTTTCTTCTCTATCCTATTTCTCATATTATATGTAAAAAGACCTCATTTGAGTGCATTATTGATTTGAGTTCTGATCTCTGTCATGCATCTATCTTATTTTCAACCATCGGAAATGCAGTCACACGTTTACTAAACGAAAAGAAGAGAATTCAGTTGTATTTACCATCAGTAAAGTGCTTGTATGGAAATGATCAAGATATTTTACTGCTTTTAAGGGGCAGGTTCTCCTAAGCGGCAGCTAGGGTATCCAAAGCTGCAGTGTGTAAACCGCACATGTGTGAGCACATGTGTGACCCATTTTTACACTAATGCAGCTTAGGATACCCCTAAGCTGCAGCTTAGGAAAGCCTACCCCCCATATTTAAAATCATAATTTACCCTCCTAAGCTTGTGGAGAAGATTGTGGAACTCTTTCCCTCCATGTGAGTCACTTAGGAATTTCAACAAATTAAAAACAAAAGATGCACAATCTAATGCAAGCAATCACAACAAGTATGATAGAAGAAAAATAAATGAAGTGAGAGAAAACAAAGCATACACCAAATTTATGTGAAAAGTCCTTTAAAATAAGAGAGAAAAAACACAGTCATGGGATCCAATCCATTATGCAAAATAGGAGGTTCCAAGCTTCTTCTTTCCAAGCTTTCAACTTAAAGATCACCTTCTCATGTAACAAGAAACCCCGGCCCCTTTCACTCTCTTAATGGAAAAGAAAAGAAAAGAAAACAATATATTTCTTTCTCACTCTCAAACAAGATGAAGTGATCACCGCGATGTTTAATGTTTTCTTTCAACTCTCTCTTAATGTGATTTGAATGGTTATGAATAAGAGAAGAGAATAAGCCTTTTACATTTCTCCACACTCACAGAAACATGTGAACTTAAGGTGTCTTTTTTTTTTTTTGTAAAAACATGTGAACTTAAGTCAAAACCTTCTTTGCTAAAAAATTCTAAAGACTAAACATTGTCCCAATAGTAACATTTGGGAAGTAAAATTCAGGAAATGCAACTCTTGATTTTGGAAGGGATTTGTCGCTGTAGTTGATCTCATTAATAAAAGGGTGGGATGGGTTGTTGGAAATGAGGAAAACATTACAGTGTGGAAGTGTAATTGGATCCCTTGTAAGCAAGGCCCGTAGAAAACCCCTTTTTTGCATGGTTAATCCAAATCTTACGGTTAAAGATATATGGAATGAGGAAAGAAAATGGAACGAAACTGTTATCAAAAGCCTTTTTAACAACCGTACTGCTGTTGCAGATATTTTCAAAATATTCATGATGGTAAAGATTGTTGACTTATGTAGCTCAATAAAAGCCGGTGGTATTGAGTGCATAGGTTAATAGTCTTGGTTGACCGGCCCTGCGCCGCCCTTGTTCTACTTGGATTAGGAATAGGGCTGTTATGGGTGTACTAGGCTTTGGGGTTGATATCTACTACTATTATAAAAGAGGCTAAGTTGCAACTTTTTTTTGTCTAACCATTGTGGGGCCCACTTCATCATCTCTCATCTCATCATCTATAAAAGAGAGAATGATTCAAATTTGGGGCCCACCTTATACTATATATATTCTACCATAGTGGGGCCCACCTTATATTATATATATTATATATGATATATCTCTACTATTATACACCACCCAAGATCTATACTATTATAAAACTATTATAAAAAATGAGAGATTGCAAGCTTTTTTCACTACACCATTGTAGGCCCACCCCAAATATTATAATATAATATAATAATATATTATTATGAGAAATTGTGAACTTTTTCATTACACCTTTGTGGGCCCACCCCCAAATATTATAATGCAAACTTTTTTTACTATACCATTGTGGGGCCCACCCCCAAATATTATAATATAATTTAATAATATCCTCTGTATCTCTACTCTTATAAAAGAGAGAACGATGATATACTTTTTTCACTACATACATATCCAATGAAATCCAAGTTGTGGGGCCCATATGTCTATTCTTATAAAAGAGAGAAAGAATATCCAATAAAATCCAGTTGTGGGGCCCACGTCTCTTCTTAATAATAATATAATCTATATATTATCACTCAAATGCAAGATGTGAGCCCCACTTAAGATAATAATAATATAACCTATATATATTATTACTACCCTTCTAAAAGACCCTTCTAAAAGAGAAGAACTTGTGTGGGCCCCACCTATATAATAATAATATAATCTATATATTATTATTATTATTATTAAGAACAAAATGACATAACTTGTGTGGGCCCCACTTAGATAACAATAATAATATAATCTCTTGCCCAATCAAATCCAAGATGTGGGCCCCACTTAAGATAATAATAATATAATCTATATATTATTACTCAAATGCAAGATGTGGGTCCCAGTTAAGATAATAATAATAATATAATCTTTATATTATTATTACCCTTCTAAAAGAGAAGAACTTGTGTGGGCCCCATCTATATAATAATAATATAATATATATACAATATTATTATTTTTATTAAGAACAAAATGACATAACTTGTGTGGGCCCCACTTAGTTAATAATAATATACTCTTTTGCCCAATCAAATGCAAGATGTGGGCCCCACATACGATAATAATAATATAATCTATATATTATTATACTCTTCTAAAAAAGAAGAACTTGTGTGGGCCCCACCTATATAATAAAAACATAATCTATACATTATTATTATTATTCAGAACAAAATGACATAACTTGTGTGGGCCCCACTTAAGATAATAATAAAATAATTTATATATTATTATTATCCTTCTAAAAGAGAAGAACTTGGGCCCCACTTATATAATAATAATAAGATTGTAAAAGAGAAGAACTTGTGTGGGCCACACCTATATAATAATAACATAATCTATACATTATTATTATTATTATTATTTCTCTATCTCTATCTCTATACCTATATCTATACCCTTATATAAAAGAGAGTAAAGTGTAGTACTTTTTCACTACACACTTGCCTAATAAAATGTAAAATGTGGGCCCCACTTAGTATTCTTTATCTTTATCTCTATCTATCTACTCTTACAAAAGAAAACAAAATGACAATGCTTTTCACTATACACCATGGCCCACTTATAATTTTCTATACCCTTATATAAAAGAGAGTAAAGTATAGTACTTTTTCACTACATACTTGCCAAATAAAACGCAAGATGTGAGCCCCACTTAGTATTATTATTTTTCACTACACACCTGCCCAATAAAATGCAAGATGAGGGCCCCGCTTAGCATTAATATATATATATATATATGCCCAATAAACTACAAGATGTGGGCCCACTTTTGACATAATAGTTGTATTGATCTTGATTTATACCTCTGTTGGAAGAATAATCACATGTTAGATAATGTGATAATTACTACTAAATATTGGTTTCCTTCTAATATTAGTGATTGCTAAAGATAATTCCATAAATGCAATTTAGTAGTACGTCTTATAGATTGCTATCGTAAAATTATTGTTGTTCTGTACAATTTTTAGTTTCTTAATATACAACTTTTATAAAAAAAAATTATTATAAAAGGGCATTTCAAGGGCATGAATATATATATTTATTATTGCTCTTACTCATGAGGTTTAAATTAAAAAACTTTAATAATTTTTAACACATTTATTTCTTTTATCATTACAAGCTTTTTCTTCTTCATGTTCTTCTTCTTCTTGTCATATATTTCAATGAAGTGTCATGCATTTCCATAAAGGAAAAACGAGAATCTCATAGAAACTGCTTGTTATGCTAGCATTACTACCAACTTCAGAGTCAGTGATTGAAGTGATCATTTTAAGTGTGAACAACTAAAATAAGTATTTAATGCTAAGCTGCAACAAATTCAGTTTGTGATTTTTTGTTTCGAATTTTCCTTATTCCTTAATAGAATCTGATTTTGTAGTAAACATATAATGTTCATGGTAATTGGTTAAAACAGTAAGCTCATCTGGTTGTTAGTTTTTATTTTTATTTTTTATAAAACTACAGGTTATCAATTTGAATATGCTTTCGACTGGACTCCAATTTTAGCATGTCAAGTCTACCAGGAAACTGATAAGTCGACCTGATAGGTTAAATAAAGTAAATTGAAATTTCTTTGTACACATTCATGATAAAATATCTAGAAATATGTGATTTATTTTTTAAAAAAGTTATATAAATTTCATATCGATTGTCTTTTGAGATCTCATTTTTCTCACTATATCATCGTTTTATTGTTTTCAAATGTATAGGAAAAAAATAGTGTCAGCTGTATTTGGACATTGCACGGGCCTTACAATTTACAATCACTCATTTTATGTTGAAATTTGATTTTTAAATGTATTTAAGCTTCTACTAAATTTTTTAAAAGCTTTATTTTTTAAAAATTTTCTTAGTAAAACTGTGTGTTCGGTGCACATGCATTGCATGTGCAGGGCTCCACTTGTTATAAATAAAGGCAAGAAAGAGCCTTTGTGATGTAACTCTCTTCTGATTATATAGTGAAACTCTCTCGGTCTTCTCCCATGGACGTAGGTCAAAAGTCGAACCACTTAAATCTTTTATGTATGTGGTGTACTTGATTGTTCTCTCTTGCCGTGGATGTAGGCAGTTTTGCCAAACTACGTAAAGTCCTCGTCTCTCTTTTATGTGGTATGATTGATCGATTGCAGGTTTCACGCTTCCGCACGCACGCAAACAACAAATGGTATCAGAGCCACAACATATGTCGTAAGAATATTTTAGAACCTATTTGGATAAATAAGGAGTGGAGTAAAGTTAAGTAGATTTCACATGAAAAGTGAAGTAGAAGAGAAGTAGGTTGAAGTTTAAGGTAGAATACTTCACTTCACTTAACTCTGTTTAAATGCCTCGTGTGAAATAAAATTTAAAATATTTTGGAGTAAAATGGACTTAAAGGGGGCAGGCTCTCCTAAGCTGCATTAGTGTAAAAATGGGTCACAAATGTGCGGTTTACACACTGCAGCTTAGGAGAACCTGCCCCTTTAAATATATATATACATACATAAGATATATGAAAAATAAATGAAAATAAAATATGATTTTGCACAATGAGTTGGTATTCCCAATTTCCTCACCAACACAACCAAATTTCCTCACCAACACAACAACCAAGGATCAATCCCCTGTTATTTTTTACTCTTGACCAATTATTGGCATAATTTTTCTCATTTTTAAATTAATGATCTTAATTTAACTTATAAATAGCCAAACTATTCTTGATGTAAAATTATACTCCATAAACACCATTTTCTTACGCCATTGTTTACCTCACGAATCGAAATTTTCTTCGTAACTCTGCCTCATTATTGTTATTAAAAACTTGATAGCATAATAATACATGTTCTCCCTACAAGTTGTGGTGTTATTATCAGATTAGGAATGACTACAAGGCTATCAGTAAACATCTCTTTCATGGATTGTGAAGTATTAGACCCGATCTCAGAGCCGTGCTTGTAATGCTGTCTCTCAGCTTTTCCTCTGTCATCCTCCCCTGTTTCCTCACCTGTAAAAAGAATAAATTTTTTTTCCTTTTTCGTTAGTTTCAACTTCTAAGTAGTCCTACCTACTCTCTTATAAATATATATATATATATATATACCCAAAAAAGAGAATGAATTTCCAAGTCAATACCATGTACCCGTACAGGGCTTTTACTGTCTATTTATTCAGTTGACTTTCCTAAGTCTATAATTATTGTTTTCTGTTATTTTCCCAAGTCACTTTCTCTTGTGGTAGTTGGTAAGATATTGTATTTGAAAATTTGCCAAGCCCAACAGTGAGTTACTTACCAAAATTCTATCCTATGGTCCACTTTTGTTTGAAAAATATATGAAAAGAAGAGGTATTTGTCATACAACAGGGCAGAAGAGTTTTGCTCCTCAGGTTTGTACATTTCCTGTGGCCCCAATATGAATGTCTTTTATGCAACTTTCTCAAATGTCTTCCATACAATCTTCTGAGAGAGAGAAAGAAAGATCTTTCATGCTTAGCTTTCCAACTAATATAGCTTATTGCTTTATTGTTAATAAAAAAAAACACTCTTTAAGATGAACTCAATTAAGTGGAAAAGTCCAAGTCCAGGTGGAAAAGTCCAAGTCCAAGTCCAAGATGATGACGATGACTATGACGCTGATAGTGACCACAGATGCTTTAATAAAAAGATTTAACGAGCAAACAATGACATTCAAAGAAGGCAATGGGATAGAAATTAGGTTTGACATGGATTAGAAGTATCTAAAATACTGAACAAATCAAATGATCCTAGTGGTTAAGTTTAGTCCTCAAAATTTAAAGATTATACATTGTGTAAACTTATTGTCATAAAATCTAACCGTGACTATTTCAAACTATGTTTAGAGTCAATTCAATGTGGATATATATATATATATATGTGAGTGGATTAAATTGATCACAAGTGAACTAACCCCTCATAAGAACAAAAACAAAGCACAAACTAAACCAGGTATCATCCGGAATTTACCAAACTTTCTTTTAATATGAAAATGATCCAAGCTATTGGATATATTGTTCAAACGAGGAATATTTAATGGCCAAGACTCAAAAGCACTACACCAAAAATGGAAAATTGGAACGGATTACCGTTCATAATCCGTGTGTTCCTAATTTGTTCATCCGTTCCAATTTCCTATTTTTGGAACGAATTAACGGATTAGGAACGGTTTAGGAATGGATAAACGGATTAGGAACACACAAATTAGGAACGGTAATCCGTTCCAATTTCCCGTTTTTGGTGTAGTGAAGATGGGTCATTTGAATGCTGGGATTAGTCGAACCCTTCATCATCTGGATGACTCTGATTATATATTAATGACCAGTTTATATTTTTATTGATAAGTAATTGACCATTTAGTGCGCACCAGGGTTAGTCAAACCTAGGCTACATGGTCCATTAAAGAAAGGGAAAGCTGCATTGAGTAATTGTTGTTTTACACCAAAGTGGCAATCAATAGTCAATTAACACTTGCATAAATGAAGTGAGAATTCCAATATCTTTTCTGGGACAATATTGGCAATGATACTATCAAAATAATCTCAAATTTTGTGTTTATACTGAAGAGCAAGTGAAAATATCCAAAAAAGTAAATTTAATGTATAAATAATTTAAATATAGATGAGAAAAATGCCATTGTAAGAAAATAATTTTCAAAAATAAAAAAGTAAAAAAAAAAATATTTCTACTATATGTGCCTGACTGAATAGAGAGAATATTCTAAGATTTGGATTAGGTTACATTAGGGTTGTGAAATGATTAGGAATTTGGTGTACTTAGGTTATATTAGCGTTGGATGTGATTAGGAACGGGGGTGGAACTAGAGGGGCTGGGGGGCTTGGAATACTTCCTAGTGTTCTCAAGATTTTTGGTTTATTTAGCATTGGCTGCTCAAAAAATTTAAAAAACCCTCTAATGTTTTAGTTTTCTCTTTATATATATACCCCCTGCTCCAAGAAAATTTATCTTTACATAGTCCTCCCCCGGCAAATTTCCTGATTCCAACCCTGATTAGGAATATGTTACGACTAGGTTAAAATTAGAGTTGTAAGCTCGACTTGATTCCTATTCAGTACTCAGTAGTCAGTACCCCTCTAAATAAGAAGTGGGGCGCTCTATTTTGAAACTGGTTAAACAGCAGACGGATACTAACTTTTTCATCTAACCATGGTTTTAAAGCATACAGTCTAATCTGCGGATGCCTAAACCTTTATATATTGTTCTATATATCAGTTTAAAATGATATTTCCCTTATTATGGTCTCCTTTTCTAAAAGAAATCAATCTTAACAAAAAGAATTATCTGTGAATTCTTTTTCATTGGTTTGAAATTGAAGGTGTTATATATGTTAACAAAATAAGTGATAATGATAGAAGAGAACTTTGATCCAAAATATATATAATTTTGACTGAAATTGTTGGGTTGTGTCTTGTATTAATTTGGGTTAACTCGATCGGTCAATTGGGTTAGCTATGTTGTATCTTGGGTTTACAGGTAACTTGGTCGGGGCTTTTTTCGAGCAAAAGAAAGAGTGTCATATATATGTTTATGTAACCATATAACTCTAAAATGTGTGAGAGGGTGAAAACTGAAAACAATAGTCCAAGTTTTCTCTTCCCTGTGCATGTTGGCAAACTTACATAATGACATAAATCGTGTTGTGTTCATTGTGATTGATTGCTTGATGTGTGCATCGTGTTTGTGATCAGAGATTTAATTTATTTGTCTGAGCCACAATAATTACATATTGGGTGAGAGCACTCGATCTAAATTTATGCATGTAAGCATGTAAGTCGATGTCACACTCATATCGGTGTGTAGTCCACTGCTGGATTCGCAGTGGGCAATTCTAATAATTCTGTTCTGTTTTCCTTCTGCATGGCAGATGGGTGAAGGTTTTTTCTATCGGTACAATAAATTGTATGTGGTTGATGTCGTTTGGACTAGGAAGGTGGGGTAGCCGCCTCACACGACCAAGGCCACGACCCCATCACACTAAACCACCTACCTTTCAAAAAACCCAAGTGCGGAGAATTATCTATGGAAAGTGGACCAGACCATTCAGACCGAGGAGAGAGAGATTATTACTTAAATGGGACATGTGTTTCTATACCAACTTCATTAAAGATGATGTATACCCACACTCTAGTTTGGGGTTTTAAATGTTTATTTCTGCGTGTGCTACTTCCCTTTTGGTCTCAATGCTCACACTATGGAGAGAGAAACAAAAATAATGGAAGCTTACGTTGTCTTTCACCAACTTTTGTTTCTTACTAAATGATTATAATGTAATCAGTGTATATGTTGGCCAAGTAAATACACATTCTTGTCCAAGTTTCAAAATGATTATTTCTAGTGGGGATACTTTCCTTTGATCCCATACCCGCATCAATCATCATGAACAGGCAGATGAAGTAATAAAAGATAACCCAATCATTCAATTATGATTACTACTTGACAAGAACTGGTGTGTGAGTCGTTGCTACACGGGTATGTGTAATGAATGGCCATCAAACGCTTAAGTGTATGGATTTTCTTACTTCAAGACAATGAGAGGTATGTTATAATAAGGCATATAAAAATCCTTGAGCCGGCCGACTACTTTCCAATAGGAGTTCGCTGCATTATTATATTAATCCGATGTAAAATACATGATTTTCCTCCTTTCGTTTTGTTTTGTTTTGTCGGCCTGTTTGTTTTCATGGTATTAAATTTCTAAAAATTCATGGTCAAAAATAGGTATTAAGAGAAATATTTAAAAGGTGAAATATGAAAGAATGTAAGATGAAGAACTAGATGGGACCCTAGCTTATTTAGGACTTCAATCACTAGGATAATCACTGATAAGTAAAAATTTTCATAAAAGTGGAGTTTATTTGATGGACATTTGTGGATGTTCTCCTTAATTTCTTTAATTTTAGTTACTTTTGATTGGAAGACAATTCTTAAAACTCCTAAAAATTCAATATCAAGTTGGATATGTTTGTTCTATACCGAATGAAAAAATTGGATAATGTCGATAAAATGTGCTTACCCTAATGAAAACGGTGGTTAATAAGTGCATGGGCTTGATTTGATCAAGAGCTGTGTAAGTAATCTCAAAACCTAAGGACTCGATCACCCGCAGAACTTGTCCACCGACGCCTGCTCCCCCTTTGCTCGTTATCTTCACCACAAATCTCCTATCCTCGATCTTCTCTGTATCTATCTGTTACATACACCAACCACAAGTGTTCTCATTCATATCAGTTCATACTATACTGTACGAGAGAGAGAGAGAGAGCACTAATTACCTAGGAAAAGAACAGGGGAAGAGAAAAATAAAAGAGAGTAGTTCTTTGTTTTACCTCTAGAATCTGGGACTTGGGCTTGGAATACCGCCTTGGCGGTGGTGCTAACAATCGCGAGGGCAACACTGTGTCGGTAGTGTTGTTTGGGAATGGCTCCAAGTTGTGGTTAAATTTGGAAAATGAAGACGAGCTCTCCTTTAGTTCCTTTCGGATTCTTGCAGTCTCTTCATGTATGCTTCTGAGATATGCCAAGGCGTCCACCAGAACCGACCGCTTATCCATCTGCACTAACCAATCAAATATCAAATATCAAATGGAACGTGACGAGGCAGGAGTGTCTGGTTTTTCACATTTTGGCAAAACGATTGGCTACCCACGGTCTCTTTAGATTAGTTAGTTCTCTTTATTTTCCTGTTTCGACGAAACAGGGGATCTGTTTCCCTCTTTATAGATCAATAAACTATCATGCCAGCAAAGGAAGGTGATGTGATATACTGGGATCATGGAATCCCCAAAAGAGAAAAACTGTTCATTTGATAGTAATTTTCGTCCTCCCTTTGAGTCCTTATATTAGGAGAGAGACTAGGAGAGAAATCAGTTCTTTCTGCTTTACATAGGGATCTCTTAATTAATGAAGTTACCGTAAATTTATTGAAATGCAGTGCATGTCAGAGCCAGAAAAGATAACAATTTTGCAACGGGGTCAGCCATAGTCCTATCTCTCAAGCTTCTGCGATAATTTTATTATTACTTTCTTTAAACTGGAGGTTGCAATTTGGTGTACAACTGTACATCCCCTGTTTGGATGTGGGGGGTATATAATAATAATTCTTTATACTATACTACACACCCTCTCTTTGATAATTGATACAATGTGTCCATAGGGGGTGTAACTGCGTTAGTGAAGAAAAGAAAGATTTAAACATCATTCATCAAAGTTTTGAATTTTACCTTGGTAATGTTGGGAACAAGAGCACGAAGAGAGAGTAACTGCTGACTGAGTCTCTTCCTCCTATTTCTCTCCGAATATAAGTTCTTACAATTCAATGCAACTGGTTTTCGATCCTCGTCGGTCTCTTCCTCCTCCTCTTCCACTTCATCATCTTCATTTCTTCCCTCCCCATCGTTCGTGAAAGGCGACATTTGTAGATTTACACAGCAAGAATCTATTGTGGTGGGTGTAGATCCAAGTCCCATCACATGATCGAAGAAGCTCTCATAACTCTCATCTGGCATGACTGCACATAGATCCTCGCTTAGAAACCAGTCACTCTCGTCTTCTTCGATCAGAGTCCTTGAATGGGTCATGGGTTCAGCTGTTGCAGGTATTTCGGTGAGAAACTGGTTGTAACCGGCTGTCGGGTCGGGTTGGGACTCGGAGTGGTCAACTAGGCTGTATTCCTCCTGTTGACCGATGAGAGAGAAAGGGTCGGATTCGAAATCAGGGAAAGAGAATTGGGGAAAGTTGTCGAGGAAGTGGATGTCCTGTAACTGTTCAGGAAAGGTAGGGGTATAAATGTCATCGTTGTCAAGCCAGGAAGAGATGATGTCTGCACTATAGGTATTGGAATGAGTGGGCATTTGGTTCTCCTCTGGCAAAGTGAAGGGACCCAGTTCCATTTCCTTTATAATTTGATTGAAGAAATACCTCTTTCTCTCTCTCCCTTTCTCTAGATTGGAGGAAAAAACCAGTGAAGGATGTGGTTTCTTTAGTTTAACTTAAGAGAGAGAGGGGTATGTACATAAACGCATTCTCTCTCTTTCTCCCTGCAGCTCTACCTACCCACCTGGAAAGGAGCCTGGGTGACTCTCTTGCTACTTTCAATGAGAGGAGAAGCATTGGAACACATATATAGGAAAAGGGCTGGGAGAAATGTGTGGAAGTTTTTTAGAATTGATTTAGAAAGGTCCAAAAGAGTTGGTGGGTGTTTGATTGTACTGGTTTATAAGTTGTTTATAGAAAGTGGAAGGTTGACAGAAAGAAAACGCATCTGATGTGGGGTCCACTATGAAGCTTTACTTTACTCTGATGATATGATAACTTGATCACTGTTCACTGCAAGTGCAAAAGGTGCCCGCCTTCGAAAGTTGAAAGTTCCTCACCCGCTTTTCTCCACATTTGCATACTCTGTGCTCGGGTCTTCACGCCGCCTACCTGAATTTTCATCTTGAAATTTTGTCTTCCTTCAAATTTATCCCATGACTGCTATCCTTCTGTCATTTTCCAAGATCTCATTCTCTGAGAAATTTCGTTTCTGAAAAATAACAAGATCTAAATTATAAACATGAAGGATAAGCATAATACGCATTAATAATATATAGTTCCCTAGTAACAGCAGCAACTTTATAGTCAAAGTTGGAAATGGATAGGTCCTCTTAGGGAAAAAAATAATTATCTACAAAAAAAGTTAACAATTGTGGATTATCTCCATAAATAGTTGAATTCAATCCTTTTCAACTTCTTGAATAGCTATGAAATGGATGGTTGATGGCCTTGCGTCAAACAATGGAAAACATCCAATGGATATGAACATTTGAAAATGGGTAAATCTTAAACCCCTCTTACATCAAGTAATTTATTTGGTTCCAAAAGCTGTTTCAGGTATCTTATTTGAAAAAGAAACAAGGAGCTTGCAGAAAATTCCATCAACGATTTATCTATCATTATGCCTATTAGGTATGGAGTAGTAAAGAAACATCAAATACCCCCAATATTTTGCCCTATTGTTAAAAGTCCTACTCTTTGAGTAATTGTTATAAATTCTCTAATTAATTTTTATAAAATGATTGAAAACACCAATAGACCACCAATCAAAATTTTTGCAAGCAATTTTTCTTATTATAAAAATAAGCAATCAAAAGATAGGGACTTTGGAATATGAAAAAAGAATAAAGAAAGTGACAACCTAAAATGAATACTGGAAAAGAAGGGCACATTTTCATTAAAAAAAAATTAAGAGAAAAACTTGGTTGTGTAAATTTGATTGTATGGTGCAAAAACCTCTTGCAGTATGTTGCGAAAAGTATCTGCCAAAATTCACGATAGCGAGGATTTTGAAGTACTACATAATCTGAATTGATTCAATCAAAATCACTTCCCTTTATGATAACTGAATGAACATGTCCGGTTTACTTAAAAACCATTCAAACTAATTATTTTTTAAAGAACATGTCCGATTTACTTAAAAAACCATTCAAACTAAAATTACAAAAGAACTCTAAAACTTCAAATTGGTAATAGAAACTTTCACACTTTTATGATTTCTTTGTTTTTAAAACTTTCTTAAGCTAATCATGATTTCTTGTTGATGTCATGGTTAGTCAATATTTTTTTTTTTTTTTTGGGTAAAGGGTAAGTCAAGTTGTAACACCAAATTCGACCAGGTTCATCCTACCTGTCGCTTTCATTTGTTTGATGGATGGTCCAGCTTTCAAAATATTGCGCTTATCCATCTGTTTCAAAATCAATGATCAAGAAACATGTCCAAATAATGCGTAAATTCCCTGGTAGATTGTTGAACACACGCTCCAAACTTAGGGAAATTGAGGAGAATGCCATATAGAGTTTTTGCTTCTTTGATTTTTCATCTTTCAACCATGAGATACAGACCATTTTCCCCCCTCTTCCCCACCTTAATTTTGTTTCAAATTGTTGTGGCCCTTTTTGTGTCAAGAAGTACCAACACATTCCAGCAATGATGCTTTCAATGTTGAAAAATCCAAGTTGGGAACAACAGGCTAAGACGTGCCAGTTCTTACCTGCCTGTTTTGTGTTTGAATACTGACAGTGACCTTTTTTCACCTGAAACTGTGATACCTTATCAGAGCCCCCTCCACCTCACCCAAGGCTTACTCCCTTCACTCAAGGGCCCCCTCTCCAGAGGGTATGGGTCCCAGCCCCCCTTAAGCTGCGATACCCAAAAAGAAGAAAAAGAAAACCCAAGTTGGGAAAGGCGACTGAGGAACTACGAAAATGCCAATGAGTAAAATATGGAGCAAGGTTACGGAAGTTATGCACCATTTCAGTTTTTCATTTTCCTTTTTACTGTCCAGATCAGGATTCTTTGTTTGATGAGTTCATATGAATAATATTTCTTTCTTTTCTTGCAAATGTTTAATGGTTAAGTGGGGTGTCCATGGGCCAGATCAAGTTAGCAAAAACTAAAGGTTGTCCAAAATTGACCCATTTAGTTATCAGGCCTGATACTTAGGACTGAAGTCAGCCCATATTTTTAGCCTTTGGCGTTGGGGAAGCTAATAGCGACTACAAACATGATGATTAACAGTCCACTAGTGGGCGTGGTCTCTCTCTCTCTCTAGTCCAACTCACACATCCACTTGACAACAAATTAAGGGGTTGCTCGGTTGGTTGGAACCCCCTCGCATGTCACCCGGTTCGCTCATAGATTGATCCTGAGGTATCCCAAGCTCTTCCCACTTATATGAGTTTCTCTTCCCGGTTTGTAGGCTATGTTCCACATTGTGGGCTTCCTCTCTTCACCTACGTGGATTGGGGTGAAAAAAAAACCTCACCCATCCATTCACATGCTACCCAACTCCTAAACATTAGTGCTACGACCAAGTTTCGAATTTGGTCATTATGCGGAGAGGGTCCTCAGGATCTGAAAGGGTAGGATAGACACCCTAATTATCAAATAAAAGATGGATGATTTGGATTGAATTAGGATGAATGGCCCTTCTTGTTGAAATTCACCATATGTGGTCCCAATAACCACATTTGTTTTTAAACAAATTTATCCTTATCTTTGATTCTGTTTTTAACAAATCCCATATTTTATATTTTTAGTTACTTGAAGATAACTCTCTTACCAATTTCATGGTATCATGATTAAGTTTATGAATATCCATGATGGAAATGATATCCATCTAGTACATATAAAGATTGCCTGCGGTCCCCGCCTCTAGCCTCTTATCAAAAAACAAAAGAGGTTTCCATCACTGGTCACAAGAGGAATAGATCCAGAATCTACTATGGGCCATTGGAGCATAAGCATCTGATCAAGAACCCAAACCGCACCTCTTATCTCCAATGCATCGGGTATGCTATTTGATTTAGATCTATCAATATCAATGCATGTTGTTAATTGCATAGATTTATTAATTTTGATTTTGTAATTTTAGATACATTTATGCTGCTAACACTTATTCCTCTCTTTCTTCTGTCTCCCTTTATCTAACATATATGCTAGCTTTTGGATGAAAGGAATATTGAAACGTCCAACCTCTTCATATAGTTCTTTGATAAATTTATTTCTTCCTTGATTTAGGGATTTGTTTCCTAATCTTTCAAACATAATCTCAATTAGACAACTATCTTAGAGAGTGGTAGTAAGATCTAGAGTCTAGATCCCCTGAGTGTTGTCCCAAGCTTCTCGTAGGTGAGATATGTGAAAATCTACCTGTGGGGGGCCCTTATTGAGAATTCTACTATTCAAAATGAAGGTCATACCCTCCCGTGACATATCCTTAGATTTACACCATAAAATTGAGCACATGACTGATAACATTATTAATATATATATGATTAATAAAGCATAGTACGATAGTGATAATCACGTTATTGATCATGCGTTCAATCTTCTAGTGGGACCGACTCCTATTTAGATAAAATTTGAGGATAAATCATTGGAGGGAATGATACTTATTTTGATTAGTTGGATAGATCGGCCCCAAAGTGGAGTTCCACACATCCCATTTACGGGAAGCATGTGAGAAGCCCAATATTCAAATCTATCTCAATCATTTGGACAATTAAGAGTCGTATAATCTTTTATGTGGGGCCCACTCACTGTCATCTCAGATAGGCCCCATGCTATAGATGCCAATAGGGATTGAAAGTAAGGGCTTCGCATAGTCCATTTGCAAAATAAGTAGCAAACATTTGTGTAAAATGCTATGATGCGCTTGGCCACTAAGCATATTAGAATAGGCCCGGCCCAAACATGAGTACCATGGATGAGAATTGGGGTATTGGTTGCAATATGGCCGACCCCAAAACTTGATACCATTGCGATATAAGTTGATGTATATCACAGTAATGATGTGAATGTTTTCTCTAAAAAAATTGAAAACGTATTAAAAAAGCCTTATAATCTTGTGAAATGCTAGAAAACAATGGATTTCTCCATTAGCAACAAATATAAATCAAAATATCGGTCCCCTTAAATCATTACATCCTATACCAATATCTTATAAAAAAACTATATAGATCTTGTATAATTATATAGATTTACACGTACATAATAATAAGTTAAAATATCAGAAACATACTCGGTCTAAATTATTTGTAAAATAATATATTTATAAAATTTGTGTTATTTTAACTTATTCTAATATATACATGTAAATCTATTTAATTGTAAACAAAATTTATATAGTTTCTGATAAAGATATCGATATAGGATGTTATGATTTAGGTGGAGTGATATGTTGATTTATAATTGTTAGTAATGAAAAGACCATTATTTTCTATTATTTGATATTATTCTGAATTTTTTAGATATTTTTTAAAGTTCTTTTGAGATTAAGAAATTCACGCCACAACCGCAATGAACCACGAACCCCAATCGATACTGTGACCGTATTGATTTTTGGTTGATCCATCCCAACTGTACTCTTATAAATTGCTTGACTTGGTCAATACTATTCATGCGATGCACACGTGTGATGGATCATCAATCACCATTCTCAATTATATACTTACTATTCCCCACAGACGTCTTGATTTGGACGATTAAACGGGAACTAGCTTGAAGCCCATGTGCATCGCACATGTTAAGTCTTGAATAATATATTAAAATGAATATCCCATTCATATAAATCTATTTATAATAAACTAATTAAAAAATTCGAATCAATAAAAAAGTTATGAAAACCAAACCTTTCATCGCTTAATCCAAGTGAGCATACACAAAATAAAGGATTTATATGCATTTATGCTAATTATGAATAGTATATAAAAACTTTAAAAATAATCTTAATTTAAAGAATTGGAAGGCATCCCTTTGAAGTGGGTTACATCCACACAAATGGGCCCAAGAGCCTTTTTATTTAAAATACACATATTTAGCCCAAGAGACACCTTTTATTGAAAAGGCACATATTATGTGTTTTTGAAAGGACACATCCACAAATGGGCCCCAATAAGCTGATGTGGCTTCTCCTAAGGCCAGAATTGAGGATTTTTTTTACAACCAACATATAGCTTTAAAGAGAAAGAATACCAAAACGAATGACTCTTTTCCATCCATCGATGTGACCTACCGGCTACCACTCTAGCCGCTTAGTTTGAAAATGTCCTCACTCCATGCAAGTGCTTTGTTCTAGCGGAAACTTCCCAGTTTGACAATTCTACTAACAGAGTCAAGTGAAGTAAAGTTGATTTTGAAGAAAGAATAAAACATAAGTGGATTATGATGGTATTTTATTTTTAGTTGTTTGTTATGAAATCTTTTTGACTTTTTATATGAAAAAGTGGAGGTTTTTTGTATTTTAGCGGATAAAGGTGGTTGCTTTTTTACTTTTTTTGAAAAAGATGGAGGTAGTTTTGAATTAAAGTGCTTTTGATGCGACATTTTGCCTGAAAAATGGAGGCTTTACTTGACTTTTACTATGCTAGTAGAGCATTTCCAAAAGGTGTCTCAATGTATATAATTACAAAAGATCACCCCACGTATTTCTTATAAAGGTGGGTCCCATGTTGTAATTTCTAAAGATGGGTACAACAATTCATAAGGTAGGTCTACTTTGTAATTTCTAAAGGGGAACGAATGAAGTCACATTAAACACCCGTTGTTTGCATTAAAATACATAGGAATTAAATATATATAATTTATGTCATAAGTGGTTAAAATTGATGATCAAAAGTAAATTTTCAAAAATAACAATCAAAGAAACTTTTCTTCAAGGAAAATAGAAGCAAAAGAAGATGATAAATAAATTAATAAGGTGATGGCTATTATTCATTTTCATTTTTCATTTTCTTTGATTCTATTTTATTAAAAGGAAAGAAAGTAGGTTCATGGTCATGGGTATTTTGGTAATTGTACCGGGACTTTCTTATTGACTAAGATAGGGTTTCTTGAGGAATAAGAAAGAGAACATTATATATATAATGTAATGTGTAACCCATGAGATACATACAGACAGAAGAGTAAACCTAAAGGAGAGTCGAGTTTTCTTTCCCGTGGACGTAGGCAAGATTGCCGAACCACGTAATTCTCTTGTGTGTGATTGATTGTTCTTGTATGGTTGTTTGTTCGTTTGATCGCTGATTCACATTTCCGCATGCACGCGCACAACAAGTGGTATCAGAGCCTAGGTTTACTGTGCTTGGATTGTGCTGCGCTCGTGATCGACGGATCGGATCAAGGGTATTCGGATTTCTGCGCGGGGTTCTTCATCGCAGAAAAGAGAGATCGTTTCCGATCTCTGCTGGGCCACACGGATCACACGGATCAAATTTCCTAATTCGATTCTAGGTTCTACTTGCAGAGACAGACGATCCGGCACCGCCATCGCTGTGTACAGGAGACCAGGTCCGCCGGACTTCCTGCCCGTCGCCTGAGAAGGAGCCTGCAAACGTCGCCATCATCACCGGACCACTGCGGCAACGTCATCGCCGCCTACAATCTTGATTTGCAGAGCTTGCTGCCGCCGCCGTCCCCGCTGCTGCTGTTCCGTCGCCGGAGTCTTCCGCCGTCATCCCGCTGGTGCCGCGCCATCGCCGGAGACGAAGAAGGAAGGCACCCGCGCTTTCCATTCTCTGTTCTGGTTACAGAAACCAGACGAAGAAGACTGGGTTTCTAGCCCAGGCCAGGTTGGGTTCGGGTTGGGTTGACCGGACCCGTTTGCAGAAGCCCAGCGCAATAAGCCCACAGACAAGACCAGGTTAGGTTCGGTTCTGGGTCAGTTCCGCCTGACCCGTGAAGTAGGAAGCCCATCCAGCAGCCGCTGACGTCATCGCCACGTCAGCGAACAGTACGGTCAAACAGTAGTTTTGACCACATCGACGGTTGAAACTTGTTTAGTCGATATCTTGATCATCCGGTGTCAGATCGGAGATCCGTTTGCGCCTACAGACTCGTTAAGAGCAGATCTGCGTAACTATGAAAGAAGATTGACAGTTTGACGGTCAACAAGAAAGTTTAACTAATCAGAGCGCAGAATACTATTTTTTCGATATCGGAGCCATCTAGAGTCGGATTTCAGATCTGTTTCTTCCAGCGTGCTCGTGGTGACGAGATCTACAGATTGATGCAGAAATTGAGGTTAGTGATAGTTGTTTATATTTTCTTGATTATTCAATTAAGATGGAGAACAACACTGTGAACACTACCATGATCAAACTCAACCATACCAATTGGTTGATTTGGAAACCTAAGATGGAGGATATCCTCTATTGCAAAGACCTCTATGATCCCATTGAGGGGGATAGTGCGACCAAAATAGATGTCTGATCTAGATTGAAAAAAGATGCATAGAAAGACCATTGGTCACATCAGACAGTGGGTGGATAACAGCATATTTTAATCACGTGTCTAATGAAACCAATGCGAGAACCCTTTGGATGAAGTTAGAAGAAAGATATGAGAAGAAAACCGCCGTAAACAAAACTTTTCTGATTAGAAAGCTTGTGAACATAAAACTCAAGGAGGGTGGTAAAATGAAGATCACATAAATGATTTTCAATGCATTGTGAATGAGCTGGCTACAATGAAGATGGTCATTGATGATGAGATGCAAGCTTTATTTCTTCTAAGTTCTTTGCCAGATACATGGGAGACATTGGTTGTTTCCGTGAGCAACTCTACTCCAGATGGTATATTATCAATGAGTCAGGTTACTAGCAGATTGTTAAATGAAGAAACAAGAAGGAAAATTACAGGGATAGATAATGCACAGGCCTTTGTTACTGAGAATAGGGGGAGAAGTAAGAGTATGGGACCAAAGTGGGGTCGTGGCAAGTCCAGAGGTGGCAATGAATCACAGACTAAGAAAAAGTCTGAAAAATGCTTTCATTCTGGCAATGAGGGTCACATTAAGAAAAATTATTTTTCCTTAAAGGAAAAGAAAGAAACCAACAATGAGCAGAAGAATGACACTAACACTACAACTACTTTGGATAATGAAGTAGTGATTCTGACTAGTGAAGTTGAAGAGTGTTTGAGTGTTGCAGATGATCAGGTTGAGTGGGTTGTTGATACAGCAGCATCCTACCATGCTACCCATTCTAATGAAATGTTCATGACGTACAAAGCAGGGGACTTTGGCACTGTGAAGATGGGCAACACAAGTCATTCGAATATTGCTGGGATCGGTGATGTCTGCATTCAAACCGATATTGGTTGCACAATGACGCTGAAAGATGTACGACATATTCCTGATCTGCTGTTGAATCTAATTTCCGGGACTTCATTGGACCGTGCAGGTTATGAAAGTTACTTCGGAAATGGCAGGTGGAAACTCACTAAAGGGTCTTTTATTTTTGCGAGAGGGAAGGCATGTAATACGCTGTATAAGACACATGTAAAGCTATGCAGAGGTGTGTTGAATGCTGTTGAAAACATATCCTCTCCAAACCTGTGGCACAAGAGACTTGGACATATGAGTGAGAAAGGACTGCAGTTATTGGCAAAGAAAGATCTGATTAATTACTCCAAAGGTACATCCCTTGACCCTTGTGATTATTACTTATTTGGTAAACAACATAGGGTTTCTTTCTCTAAAACATCAACGATAAAATCTAATGTGTTGGATTTGGTATATTCTGATGTTTGTGGTCCCATGGAGGTGGAGTCATTGGGTGGCAATAAGTTTTTTGTCACATTTATTGATGATGCATCCAGGAAAGTCTGGACTTATGCGTTGAAATCGAAGGATCAGGTGTTCCAGGTATTTCAGCAGTTTCATGTCATGGTTGAAAGAGAAACAGGAAAGCTCTTGAAATGTCTCCGCACAGATAATGGTGGTGAGTACACATCCAACCAGTTTAAAGGCTATTGCTCGAAGCATGGTATTCGACATGAAAGAACGGTTCCTGGTACTCCACAGCACAATGGTGTAGTAGAGAGAATGAACCGCGCTATTCTTGAAAGGATGAGATGCATGATTAGAGTGGCACAGCTACCAAAGCCATTTTGGGGTGAAGCTATTCTGACTGCCGTTTACCTGATTAACAGGTCTCCCTCAGTTCCTTTGGATTTTGATCTTCCGGAGAGAGTATGGACAGGTAAAGATGTTTCTTATTCTCATTTGAAGGTATTTGGGTGTAAGGCTTTTGCACATGTACCAAAGGAGCAGCGTTCAAAGCTGGATGATAAGGCAGTGTGTTGCATTTTTCTTGGCAATGGTGGAGCCGAGTTTGGCTACAGGTTATGGAATCCAGAGAAGAGAAAAATTATCAGAAGTAGGGATGTGTGTTTCATGAAGACCAATTCTTTGGAGATACTGAAAAGACTGAAAAGTCTAATGAAGTTGTTGATGGAGTGGTTGATCTCACACCGACTCCTTCTCCAGTGCAGACTATGGGTGGAGAAGGTGAACAAAACGGTCCCGATCGTGATGAGGCGCAGGGGTTGCGAGATGAACATGGTGTTGAGCAGGGGGAGCAGTCTCCTCAGTTAGAAACCACTGAACCTCAGGTTAGGAGGTCTATTCGAGAGCGTCAACCGTCAACAAAATATCCTGCAACAGATTATATTTTGCTTACTGATGAGGGAGAGCCAGAGAGCTAGCCAGAAGCAAAAACTCATGCAGATAAAGATGAGTGGATGGATGCTATGCAGGATGAGATGAGTTTTTTGAAAAAGAACAATACTTATGAGCTGGTGGAACTCCCAAAAGGCAAGAAGGTTTTAAAGAACAAATGGGTGTTCAAGCTGAAGAGAGATGACAGTGGAAAACTGATAAAGCACAAAGCACGGCTAGTGGTTAAAGGCTTTGCGCAGACGAAGGGTCTTGACTTCAATGAAATATTCTCTCCAGTTGTGAAGATGACTTCTATCAGAGTTGTCTTGGGTCTAGTCACCAGCATGGACCTTGAACTTGAGCAGATGGATGTGAAGACTGTATTTCTTCACGGTGATCTGAAAGAAGAGATCAACATGACTTAGCCAGAGGGGTTTGAGGTAGAAGGAAAAGAACAGTTGGTTTGCAGGTTGAAAAAGAGCCTCTACAGGCTGAAACAAGCGCCAAGGCAATGGTACAAGAAGTTTGATTCATTTATGGTGAGTCATGGGTACTGGAGGGCGGCTGCAGATCATTGCGTTTATGTTCGTAAGTTTGGTAATGGCAAATTTATTATCTTTCTTTTATATGTAGATGATATGTTGATAGTTGGACAAGATAGTAAAATAATTGGCAGATTGAAGAGGGACATGTCGAAGACTTTTGACATGAAAGATTTGGGTCCCGTATGACAGATTTTGGGAATGCAAATACGTCGTGACAGGAATGACAAGAAGCTGTTGGTTGTCACAGGAGAAATATGTTGAACGGGTGCTAGCGAGATTCAACATGGTAGATGCTAAGCCAGTTAGCATGCCTTTAACCAGTCACTTCAAGCTCAGTAAGAGATTATGTCCTACTACAGATGAAGAAAAGGAACGGATGATGTTTGTTCCATACTCCTCAGCAGTTGTGAGTCTTATGTATACCATGGCGTGTACACGGCTAGACATTGCTCATGCAGTGGGTGTAGTGAGTAGATTTCTTTCTAATCCTGGGAAAGAGCATTGGGAAGCAGTGAAGTGGATCTTCAAATATTTGAGAGGTACATCAGATTTTTGCTTGTGTTTCGGAGGCTTAAAACCAGTACCTGAAGGCTTTACAGATGCTGATTTTGTAGGCGATCTTGATCGTCGATTGTCTACTTCTGGGTACTTATTTACTTTTGTAGGGGGAGCTATTTCCTGACAGTCTAAGTTGCAGAAGTGTACACTATTGTCTACAACCGAAGCAGAATACATAGCTGCTAATGAAGTAGGGAAGGAGATGATTTGGTTGAGGAGTTTCTTTCGAGAACTGGGTTTGAAGCAAGGAGAGTATGTAGTTTACTGTGATAGTCAGAGTGCTATGGATCTTAGCAAGAATGCTACATACCATGCCCGCACGAAGCACGTTGATGTGAGATATCATTGGATTCAGTGAGGTCATTGAAAAGAATCTCATGAAGTTGGAAAAGATTCACACTGACAAGAATCCCTCTGACATAATGACTAAGGTCGTGTCTAAGGGAAAGCTGGAGCTTTGTTCAGAGCTGGCAGGACTGGACTCCTAGTAAGGGGTTAAGAGGCGTCTTCCCCATGGTCTGGAGGGGGAGATTGTTGGGCCTAGTGGGTCCAGACCAAGTAGGTTCATGGTCATGGGTATTTTTGTAATTGTACCAGGACTTTCTTATTGACTAAGATATGTTTTCTTGGAGAATAAGAAATAGAACATTATATATATGATGTAATGTGTAACCCATGAGATACACATAGACAGAAGAGTGAACCTAAAGGAGGGTCAAGTTTTCTTTTTCGTGGACGTAGGCAAGATTGCCGAACCACGTAATTCTCTTCTGTGTGATTGATTGTTCTTTTGTGGTTGTTTGTTCGTTTGATCGCTGATTCACGTTTCCGCATACAGCACAATATTATTTAATGCTCGTTTTTAATATTGGTTCACAATTACCCGTGACCGAACATACAAGTTTCTAATGTTGTAAATCAACTTTAGTCAGTAATCTTTATATTTAATCTAAGAGGACTTAATGAACTATTATAAGATGAATGATATCTTTATTTTAAGAAAAAAATAAAAAAAAAATATGAAAAAGAAGTTAGAGCCGGTTTTGGAACTGAATCCCAATTCAAATTCTTGAAAAGTCAAGGTCCCATCTTCCGTCACCCCTCACTACATTTTATTCACACTTTATTTCTTTAATAACCCTTACCTTGAGCTCATTTGACCATAATTTTCTGATTGTTCAATTCCTATATACCCTAATACAGACACACTGTTCAAGGTGTTTCATTCCCATGCAAAACCTTTCCACTAGGGATGGCAATTCCATCCGGTCCGATCCGATCCGATCCGATCCGATACCCGCTCTGTTTGGATATGGATTTCGGATATTTTTTCGGAGATCAGGGCGGATTCGGATATGGATTTTTAAAAAAATTCGGAGATCGGATCGGAGGCGGATATGGAGATATCCGATCCGAATATCCGTTTGGATATCCGATATCCGACCCGTATCCGACCCGTTTGGATATCCGTTTGGATATCCGTTTAACCCCAATATATAAGTACAGACAGCACTTCGGTCATGCTAGGGTTCCCCATTCCCACCGCCACCATCAGTTTATCCAAGTCCCGCTGCCACCATCCGCTCTTCCGACCATCATCGCTGCCCCTCCGACAATCGTCGCTGCCCCTTCGACCGTTTCTGTTTCTGTGCCTCCTCCGTGCTCGTCGGGGCTCGCCTGAAAGTCGCAAGACTCGCCGGAGCCCAGATCTGGTATAGTGGTATCCCTCTGTTTTCTCTTGTTTCTGAAACAGATCTGGTATAGTGGTATACTTTTTTAAACTTGTGTTAAATATTGAGGCCTGCAATGGCCGTCCGCTGGCATTTGCTTGGTATGTTGAACTTGCAGTCTTGCACGCAATCCAAGCATCTGGTTCTGGAATACATGAGTGAGCCTGAGCACCACTTTTACCTCATTTGGAGTCTTTAGCCAGCCATTCAATAAGCCAATCCGGGGGGGCTTCTTCAGGAATCTGCACCATAAGATAGCACAACCATTCAACATCATTGTAAGCAGAGAGTTAATTTCAAAGAATTCAATGAAATTTGTACTTAATCATGACAAAAGCAGTGCATACATCTGATTGTTCATGTTGAGGACAGTATTACCTAAATTGTTTTGCAATTGTTACACATCTTCGAAAATAGATCTAAAAGTGATCATTTTCTTTATGAGATGCTAAAGCAATTCATTAACTTGCAAACAAATAAAGAAAAAAAGACCATTACTCACTCAAGACCCATCTGATGGGAGATAAATGATAAACATGCATCAGATTGGAATTGACGGAAAGCTGTAAATTTCTCAGATTGACATGATCATTTGCCATTTTTAATGCTCATACCTGAATGTGATAGTTTTCTTTATGAGATGCTAGAGCAGTTCGTTAACATGCATACAAATAAAAAAGGGACCATTGCTCGTTCAAGACCCATCCGATGAGAGGTAAATGATAAACATGCATCAGATTGGAATTGATGGAAAGCTGTAAATTTCTCAGATTGACCCAATTATTTTTTTCAGCCCCCTGCACTTTTCAATTGAAATATCAAATATCACAAAGACCAATATTTGATTGGTATTATGAGAACATCAGTTGATTCGAAAGGTTTTTAAGTACAAATTAAAGAGAATCTAGAGAGTTGTTTTCTTTTTCTTTTTCTTTTTTATAAGCAAGATTTTGGGACAAATTGAGTTCAAGTGTCTATGAAATTACTCTTTCTTCCAAGTTGCTGCTTTGGATATTCCTTGTTGGTTTAATAATTTTTCTGTTAATTTAGATTGGTATAATATAAAATTTAATTGTTTGGATTATATTTATATTGGCATTTGCTTGAGTTAAAGATAACAATTTGTAGATGGAAAGTCAATCTGCATCAACCCCTAGTGCACCAACTCTTGAAAGCTCACAAGCAGAGACGGATTATATTTCAGTTCCCGATGAATTGGAGGTGATTCAGGTGAATTCTGATGGAGATGAAGCGTTGCCTAAAGGTAAATTGAGGAGTGAGGTGTGGGAGTATTTTCAGAGAGTAAGAACTAAGGGAGAAGGATTGGTGAAGGCAAAGTGCTTATATTGTAAAAAAAAGTTTGTTGGGGAAGCTAAGATGGGAACCACACACTTAAAAGAATATTGGAAAACTTGTCCATTGAGAAAAAGGATTGAATCGAAACAAAAAGTCCTAACGGCTAGTTTTTTGATGGGGGAGGGAAAAAGAAAACTTGAATCGTATACTTTTGACCAAGAATTTGCTAGGAGGCAGCTAGCTTGCATGATAATTATGCATGAATATCCTTTATCCATAGTGGAGCATGTTGGGTTTCGAAGATTTGTTCAATCTCTTCAACCTTTGTTTCATGTGGATTCTCGTAACACCATCAAAAAGGATATTTTGAAAATATATGATGTTGAGAGGGTGAAAACAATGAAACTGTTAGAAAGAAATCAAAGTAGAATTTCCATGACTACTGATATGTGGACAGCTACTAATCAGAAGAGAGGGTTTATGGTTATCACGGCACATTTTATTGATGATTGTTGGAAATTGCAAAGCCGCATTATAAGGTAATTGGTTATTTTTAATTGCTTATTTGTAGTTTCATGGTTTATGTTTAATTGTTAATTTTAATTTTCAATAACATATAAATTGTTCTTTATAGGTTTGTATATGTGCCATGTCCACACACGGCAGACGTATTGTGTGCAGTATTGATGGACACTTTCCTAGAGTGGAATCTTGATAGAAAGCTCTCAACTTTGACTGTTGACAATTGTACTACCAATGATGCAATGATTAGTCTTCTTTTAGACAAGCTTGGTAGTGGTTCTCATTCATGGTGTAGTAGTTTGTTTCATGTACGATGTTCTGCTCATATTCTTAATTTGATTGTGAAAGATGGGTTGGAAGTTATTAAGAGTTCAATTGAAAAAGTTAGTGAAAGTGTTGCTTTTTGGACAGCAACACCAAAAAGGGAGGAGAAATTTGAGAGTACTGCCCGTCAATTGTTCATTGAAAATGGGAAAAAACTCTCTCTTGATTGTCCTACCAGGTGGAATTCTACTTTTTTGATGCTCAAAACTGCCATAGAGTATAAGGATGTTTTTGTTCGTTTGACACTCCGTGAATCCCAATATAAGTGTTGCCCGGATGATTATGATTGGATATTAGCTACAGACATATGTGGGAGATTGGAAATATTTTATAACGTCACGGAGTTGTTTAGTGGTACTAAGTATCCAACTTCCAATTTGTTTTTTGCGGAGGTGTGCAAAATTAAGCTTGAGTTGTCTAAGTGGATTGTGAGTGGTATTCATGTGGTTGGTCAAATGGCTTCAAAAATGATTGAGAAATATGAGAAGTATTGGGATAATATTCATGACATTTTGGGTGTTGCGGCCGTACTGGACCCGAGGTATAACATGGTCTTAATAGAGTTTTATTTACAAGAATTTACGGGGAAGATGCTCCTTCTAGGATTGGCAGAATTCGAAAACTTTGTTATGATTTGCTTACAATGTACCAAGATAAAAACAAGAAAGGTGATGAATCTTCAAGCAAGGAAGCCTCTTTGGGGGGTGAAAATGTTCTCTCGGATTATGATCTATTTGTTTTTCAGCAAAAGAAAGGTAAAACTTCGCATGTACAATCGGAGTTGGATCATTATTTGGAGGAGGATGTTCTGCCCCCATGTTCAGAGTTTGATATATTGGGATGGTGGAAATCTAATATGTTAAAGTACCCAATTTTGCAAGCCATAGCTAGAGATGTGTTGGCCATACCTGTTTCAACTGTTGCATCGGAGTCTTCTTTTAGTATCGGCGGTAGAGTTGTGAGTCCAAATCGGAATAGGCTTCATCCCAAGACTTTAGAAGCATTGATGTGTGCCCAAAGTTGGTTGTTCGCTCTAGAATATGGAGGTAATTATTAGTTTGATATTATTTTTTTGTCATGTTTCTTTTAATACTATTATATGTAACAATGTGAATGTGTTTTGCATTTTTAGGTGAGCCATCGATGCCGGCAAATCGTTTTGCAACAATCCATGATGAAGAAGATATGGATATCGATGATAGTGTGGCCAATGTAACAAGTATTGATGATTGATATGGTAAGAGTATATAGTGTAACTTTCTAAATTAAACATATTTATAAGTAATGACCATAGTTTAATTTTATATGTAGGTTGGAAGAAGAGATGAGATGGCTTGGAGTTGGAAATGATGTTTCTTAAGGATTGATGTATTGTTGCTTGTTGGTTGAAATTTTGAATTAAAACTAATTTGGATTTAATTGGGATTTGTATGACTTGTGTAAGTGTGTTGAAACTTAATTGAGTTTATTTTGAAAGTTTATTTTTGGATATATTTTGAATTGTATTGTCTTTTTAATATTTTTAATGCTTAAATTATATTTTTAATTGTATTATCTTTTTAATATTTTTTTGATGATTTGGATATCCGATTCTCCGTTTGGATATCCGATATTCGTTTGGAGGCGGGGATGGAGGATAGAATGGATATCCATTTGGAGATCGGAGCGGATATGAAGATGGAGAATTGGATTTGGATATGGAGGCGGATATGACACTATCCGCCTCCGATCCGACCCGTTGCCATCCCTACTTTCCACCAAAGTGCTTGCATTTTCTAAAGTTGTTAGCTGTTTATAATGAATACACCTCGTGAATGAAAGAACGCTAAAAATCAAGAATAGAACCAAAAGTCAAGAAAATGGACGATGGACTTTCTCTTTCAAAGTAGACCAACCATTAATGGAAGATTGAATGGAGCAACCCAAACATAAAGACAGTCATGGTGTGAGTCAAACTGCCAATGACCGTACTGAGTACAGATGGTGACTGGCAATCTAGAATTGGAATCGGGTTTTCTAGGGTGCGACTCACATTTTCTGAGAACAGAGTCATAAATCCATCCGGGGGGGGGGGGGGGGGGGGGGGGAAATTCCAAGTCACAAATCCCAAATATGATCAATTGATGGAGGGCATAATTCCGAGTAGAGTGAAATTTTCATCAATAAAAGACTTGGTTTGGATGATGTTTTGAACTTTTTGAATTTCAAAGTCAGGCACCACTAATCAATTTATAAAAATAAGCCTAGAGGATCTCTGTGTCCCATCCATAATCCATACTCTTTGGGGGAATCGAAATCGTGAATATCCTTTTACGTGAGGACTCTGAGTCACTTGAATTAGGTAATTCAATTTAGGGCGTGTTAATTTGGATGCATGGTAAATTGAAGTAAAGTGAAGTGAAGCATCGAATGAAGAGAAAATAAAATATAGGGGGTTACGATGGTTTTTTATTTTTAGTTGATTGATAGAGTATTTTTTTACTTTTTGTGTAAAAAGATGATTATTTTTTAATTATTTAGTGAAGAAAGGATATTGTTTTTTTAATTTTTTATTTTTAAAAAAGAATGAGAGAATTTTGAATTTTTGTACTTTTAATATGACCTAGGTGTTTTTTTTGTCTAGATAATAGATGCTTTACTTTACTTTAACTTTACTAGTAAAGTGCCAAATTTTTTACTGATTGAATCCCATGTATATCGATCGGGAATCAGGGATCGATCCCCTGGATTAGTAGGTTGAAATCAGTGCCACTAACCAGTCGTACTTCAGCACACTATTTACAACATCTAGTTAGTCTGACAGGCGAGTTCAAGGTCCGAATATATTATCTGGTTATTGGTCTTTTGCGTTAGTCAAGATTCTAGGTTTATTAGGTATTTTCTAGGAAAATTACTTAGGTTATGTTTAGACGAATGAATTGAAGATTTTTAGGTCCAACTTCCCCCATGAGATTTAGAAGTTCTCACTTTAGCAGATTTGCACGCTAAAATCAATTTTTTTTAGTTATATACATTGATATTTGTATTTGATACACACTAATATCAACGTGTAGTCCTTGGCTATATAAATCCTCAACAATAAATCCTTATTCCAATGCATTGAAGAATACTTAATCTTCCGGTTCCTTACTTTCTAACGTGCTCAGGGTCAAATGGAATTCACTTCTAATCAGACCAGAGTAAAGAGACCGAAAAAGTCCAGTAAACATGTGTAAACTTAAATTAATAAACACATAAAAATAGTTAAAATACACTTTTGTTTGTGGATGTATATTGTACTAGCAAGAAAGACCCGTGCTAAGCCCGGGTCTAAAAATGTTACTAAATTCTTACATCAAATTGCGATTCCCTTTGATCGGTTAGGAAAATAAGCTAAGATCATTTAAACTTTATGGCAAACTTAACTAAAAAATATAATAAATTTTAATAAAGAGAATTCATTGGGTAAAAAGAAAAAATTTAATATGAAACTTGATAAGAACAAATTGAACCCATGCTGCCTGGGCCGTATTTTGAAGCAGCATGGGTTCAATGTGTTCTTATATTTATATATTTGTGATTGGTTACATAAAGAAATTTATTTTCCTTATTTAAAGAGAATTCATTGGGTGAAAAGAAAAAAATTAATATGAAACTTGATAAGAACAAATTCAACCCATGCTGTCCGGGCTGTATTTTTGAGCAGCATGGGTTCAATGTGTTCTTATATTTATATATTTGTTCTTAGTTACATTAAGAAATTTATTTCCCTTATGTGAGGCCCCTCCCCTTATGGACCCTCACTTATATTTGAATTGTTGTAATTATATTATATAATATCTACTTATACTAATTAATAGGGGTTAGTGAGGGTAGTTATACCAATATAACCCCTAATTAATAAGGTATTAAATGTTTAAAGGAAGTACTACCAAGTGTCAAAATTTCAGATTTTTCTGAATGAGACACATGGCAGGACTGGTTTCTGTCTTATAATATAGATAGATACACGCTGTTCAAATATATAAATCTTGTCATTTCTTCTTGTGATTGCTTATTTTGATTGTTGTGCGATATTCATAAATTCAACGGTGAAGAATATTTCAAAACTTAGAACAAAATTGAGTGACCTCAGTCACGAAAATATAATCTAGAGTACATCCAAAATTAATTTCAAGAATCCAAACAGGGTTAGAATGATTGCGGTAGGGTTTTATGAGTTTTTTTTTTTCAAACAACAGGAAGCAATTAAACGACATTTATCAACTTACTTAAAAAAATGTAAAGTCTGAGAGTGGATAATATAAAATTGATATAAATACGACCGATGAGACATTTCCTTTTCATGATAAACTAAATATGACAAAAAGTTCTTTGACTTTTATACAAGATTTGAGCATATTCTCGCTATGATTCTTCAGTTACGCCTAACTTTTTGTCAAGTAGTGGGCTCCACAAGAAGACTATTAGCAATATTTATGCGTCTCTACTAACGTCTTGAGGTTTTTAAAAAACTTAATATATTATCAAAGCCAATCGGATATCAAGTGGAACTACTTGACCCAATAATATAAGTATTGTCAAAAGTGAAACTGGGTTCAATCTAAGGGAGAGTCTTGAGGAGCGGACTCGACCCAAAGGAGGATATTAAAGTTATTTATGTTGCCTTTGCTCACACCTCTAGGTTTTGTTAGGAATGATTAGCTTATAAAGCTTAATACTTGTCAAAATCCAAATTGTAAACGGTTTTCACTCGCAAGTGAGACAAATTTACAGTTGAACCCATTTATTGAAAATCTGAGTCATTTAAAATAATTTTTTATTAGTTATCAATTATAAGCTGAATCTTTTTGTGGACCTACTCGCATTCAAGTAATATTTGGCTAAATCTCATATAAGAAAAGTGGCGTTCATTAGAGTCATCTAAGTTTTCAATGGATTGGCTTTATTATAGAGTTTCACTTGCCTCACTTTTTCTATTATGAGTTAGAGCCTCAAAGTCAAAGTACTCAACTCCTACTCTGCCGTTGAAGATTCGTACTGTTAATATAAAGTAGTTTGTTAAATTTTAAAGGTATAGTGAACTCTTTTATGGAAAGTTACTTAGTTTAGCCAACACACTCATGTTGAGCGGTACTGTTGACATCCTGATATCACACACTTTGTGGTTGGATCCCTGTCCTCCAAGTCAGAAATATCATTCTTGACCAGCCTACCAACCTGATTAGAAAAAAGCTATTTTAAAAACACAGCACACCAAGAAGCAGTTCCAGATTCTCCTACACCCTAATCGTGCGGTGTCTTGTGCGGCTCTTTAAATTGATTTATCTACACGTGACATGTTTAGGTGTTACATTCATGTATTAGAGCCAAAGACATTTCAGGGAACATAAATTCGTAAGATCCAATATCCCAATGATGGGGACAGGACCCAAACTGCAAACCTTGCCATCTCCACATTTTAAACATGACTCAAGTCGGTAAGCATGCACTTAGTGCGACTTCAAACCAGTACATTGTATCTATCCATCTACACAAGACTTCAAACTAACCTGGATAAACTAGAGCTTCACTTTCATTTATCTTCTTATATATATAATCTTCACTGGTGACAAATTGCCAAGAAGTACATGTTTCATGAGTTTTTGATAGTCCAATGAGACGGCTATGGGTCCATATGTACAAACAAAAACAGGAAAAAGAAAGGCCAGAAAGATGAAGATGCAAGATGAATAATTTTCTTTTCTCTTGCACTTTTCCCCAGTAGTACATGGCACGTGTAGGCCGCCTTAGAAATTTAGAAAGCTGGTGCAGTTGAGTGGAGTTTTGTCTCTGCATAATAAAACAAGCTGCACATTCCGGATGGAATGTTGGCAGAAATTTCTCAAATCCTATTGTATTTGTATCAGGATCCTGTGGTGTTGGAGTAAGCTTATTTCTGGTCCTCCTATGTAATATATGTGTGTGAAAGAATTTTGAGACCCGTAATCATGAAATACATGGAAAAAGATTGAGATTTTTTTTTTTTTTTTTGCTTAAGGGTAAATTTGTATAAAAAGGAGAAAAAAGATTGAGATCTAGTCATCTAGTCATCTGAGAGGAAAGGAAAGGGAAAAAAAACTCAAAGGATTGTCTAATCTAACACTAGCTACCAAATATACGCTGATAATATAAATTTAAAGGCACACATTTTTCTTTCAACCACCCATTTTATGCGTTTAGATTAGACAACTAAAAATATCTAAAAGCGCGTTTAGGGCATGTTTCTATACTGAAATTCAAGATTGGAAAACTCGTGATATTGACTTGACTCGTTTTATATATATATAAATGATTGATTCGGATAGAGTCAACGCGGAGACTTAGGAGAGTCATGTTTTTCTAAGAATCATTCCAAAAATACTTGAACATAAATCTATTACTTATAAAATATAAAAACACATTTATTTACATGCATTCATAATAATCAACTCAAATTAATAAATCTATATATGCAAGAAAACTACTACAATAAGAAAGATAAAAGAAGAATATTTCATATTATATAATTTGTTAGTTCAAATATTGAATGTAAAAGATCAAATATAAGTTTTAAATTACATCTCAATCATCATTTTTAAATTACTAACTCCAAACCTCATGTATAATCACTTATAAATAAATTTTAAATTATTTAAAATTAAATCCACCTATTAAATGGATCGGAATGCAAACAACATATAAAAATATATAAAAATGAGATAATTTGACTGTACTACATCTTAAAAATGGTCCCCATAATGAACTTTCAGACATTGCGTTAGATAACTCTCGAGCCCTCGTCTGCTAGGTCCGCATTTTTGCTTTTAAACGAATGAAAAAAAAAAGTCCAATAGCTTTACTAAGTCATGCCATGTGTCCACATAATAGGGGGATTCTCTCCCTATTCATGGACCATGTGCATTGCACACATACGTGCATTCAGGGCAGTCACTCACCTGAACCCAAGGACTCCCAACTCCTAGGCCCACCTCAGATCACTAAAATTAGAAATTCACCTGAACCCAAGGTCTCCAATTCGCTAATTGTCAAAGGTCTAAGGCCAAGAGAAAAACAAATATCACTGACTAATGAGTTATGGGTCGTGAGTCGTGACTACATGACTATATATATAATATATTTTGTCAAAAGTGACAGATGACAACAACATTTTAGTTCTATATGGGGGACACACAGAAGCTCTGGTCAGTGGCATCTCTTCCGTCCAGTCAAAGCTCCTGCTCACCAACTTGGACCGCATATGTCTGATCAATGGCAGCTTCTTACTCCTTAGATGGATCGTTGCATATATAAAGTGATAAGGATGGGTCGATCACATGAATTTGATGTACAAGTTCAAGTATTTGAAAAACTCATGCCAGGTGCATGACCATGAAAGCAATACTGCTTGAAAATACTAGTCCTTATACCGTAAAATTTTTCTTATTTTTCTTTGAAAAACTGGATTGTCAAAAGAGCTCTGCTACAGGGACCGATGACTTTTTCTTGTCAAAATAGAAGGTTTTCTGAGAAAGTACTTCAAATTAAAGGTTGGGGTTGATCAACCAATGTGATTTTGGGCTTTGAAATCTTAGATAAAGCTTACTGGTGTACAAGCTTGAATCTAAGAGAGATCATTGGATTCATAGCATCAGATCATGTGACTAAGACTACTGGGCCAGTGAGCTGATATTTGTTCTTGTGAATCCATAATCCGCAATCGCTTATTGTATCTAATGGGGCCAAAGGACCCCTTCAAAATGCCACTTGTCTCATTGGATAAACTTGGTCATCAGGTGTCACACCCCCATATTATATGTCACGCCCGTGGCCCTCCGGCCCTCCGGCAGAAGAACGTTGGGTCCCACATCAGAAACATAATAGTCCTGATCTTGGATATATATATATATATTTGTGTGACATGACCTTAACTCAGCATAAGGCCTTTTAAAATTATTCGGCAAGATCGGGTTAAGATCCCATGAGCTAAAGCAGACAATATCATGAAGACAGTGGGCCCGAGTCATAACGGATGGTAAATGGGGCCAAACCCTCTCCAATATACATTTAAGCATTGAAGCAATGTCCAATATCCACATTACAATCCATTCAAATAAAGTCACCATTTAACATGACATTATCCAAATTATGCAATAACCGAGCAAGAGGGCAGCTAGGATGAGATAATTGCTAGAATCAATGACAAAACACATATCAATATCATTCCGGGTGTATATATATATATATATATATATTTTGCTTTGGTTTGAAAATCACTTAGAGGAGTAAACCCTATCCAAATAGCTCCACTCTTGGAAACAAACAATATTCCAAACCCAAAATCTTACATAAAGGAATTAAGAAGAAGCTAATGAGCTAGGAAAATACATTTCTAAGTTGATTGACCAGAAGCCCGGCCGAGATTCTACAAAAGAAAGAGATTCGCTTAGGGTAGAGAGAAATGGAGAAAATCCTAGAAAAATGTATGGGTGAACTTGGGAAGGCTTGATGGTGATTATGGTGACGATGACTTGCAGATGGGGGAGGCCTTGGGGTCTTCAATTGAGCAAGGGAATTTGGAAATATAAACAAGATAACAAGGAAATAGGGCAAAGAGAGAGCTTAAAGCAAAGTCAAGTGAATTGTCACGGTTCTAAAAAGGGTTGGAATGGGTTTTTTACAAATTGCAGTTTAGTCCCTAGTAAATCTCGCTTGCGAATTTGAAGGCTTTCGGCACATCGGATTGAAACGCAGCCGAAGGAAAATTAGGTTATCTACCCAACTAGCCCAAAATCACCAAAGTAAAAAATTATGGAAAAACTTCAAGACTTCCTAAAATTGGAAGTTACCATCCTACAACGACCAAACAAACTCGGAACGAACTATGAAACTTTGCACACATGATTCTAATAGTAAACCGGACTCGCTTGGCCTTTAGTCGCACTTAGTTAACTAAAAATATAATAAATTAATATTAATAACACTATTAAAGGTCGGGATCTTACATTAGGAGTCCCACAGCTGATTAGGAATATGGGTGTGTAAGCATATAATGTGAGTTTGAATCCCCAATGTAGCAAATAAAATAAAAATAATGCCCATCAGAGAGTTCAAATTCTCTGACTTGGAACTCTAGTGAATGCATGGATCCAAATGGTATAAATTTGTTAGTAATTAAGCCCACGTTTGATTTAATAACACTCAAAATCAGCTACATATTGTACCAACGTTGACCACTGCAACAGATTTTACTCCAACCACAAATACTTCCACCTTCAAGTTTATTTCTTTTGTCTTAGTACCCCAGTTAAGGGGGCTGGAATCCAAGAGCGAGCCTACATGCACATGGAAAGGTAGCCCGCATAAGTGAGAAGGAGGCTTGCATAAGCGGAAACAAAGCACACACAAGTGGAAAGAAGTGATGTACCCGGGGTTCGAACCCCGGGCACCCGGGTAATCAGTATTAATTTTATCGAGAGTTTTAGACATGATCAGTCTGACAATGTAAATATTCCGATTGCAGTTAACTCTTCCTTGATAATATAAGGTGGGACAATGATAAGGAGAAGTTTTGTTTCAAAGGTAAGCCCTACTGATGGCTTAATAATATCCTCATTGCTGAGTACATCTGTTCGTCAGGCTTGCACGGTCGATTTTAATTTATGGAAGGGGGTGTGGTTGAACTCCATCAAACCATAGAATAACATGTTAAATTAGAAGTTTTTTTGTTGTCATGTTGTTGTCTATGTCCCGTTTCTCAGGACATGTAGGACAAAGGATCTTTTAGGATAATGGTGAGTAGTTAAGAGAATAATCTGGTAGATTACGAAAAAAAAACTAATCATTTGTAGACGTCATGCTTATCTTTAGTTATTTTTAATGTATTTAGAGATTGATAGAAAAAGTTTATAGAATGCATGATTCACTGAGTTATCATGGCATAGCAGGCAAATGAAAGCAGTGCATATATGTCCTCTTTTCTTTGTTTTTAATTGATAGAATGATGGGTGGTCTTTGATCAAATCTCCGAACATGATTGTTTATTTGGGTTAGATTTTTATATCCGATCATATATCATTACCTCAAATCCCGTGTATGCAAATCCAAACATATATGTGAATGGATCATATCATTTGCATATAGATCCGATCGTTTACCTCAGGATGAGATTTCACGTACTCAGACTTGGTCATCTGTCTTTTTGTCTCTGACTACATTGAATTGTTACTTTGGTGGATGTGTTCACTAAACACAAGCTACACCATTTGCTCTTTATCAATTGCCTTATCTGTATCCTCTTTTTTTTTTTTGTCCTTCTACCAGCCATTTGGAGCAATCGATATTTGGTTGCCATCATTAACATTATCTCGGCAAAATTCAAAGCGTCATCGATAGATCATCGTCCCAATTCATGCGCAAACTCGTGCTTCGATGGGACCACCTCGAATATGAATGAAAATGTTAGAATATATGTTCGGATGATAAAATGATTTATTAAGAGAAAAATCAAAACATCATGATATAATCTGGAGAGATCAAGTTCATCTGTGGTTATTTATTAAGTTGCATCGATTTATACATGTTGGATATATCTTCTTAGGGCCCGTTCGTTTGGATGGAAATGAATTCTTAGAAATTTAAAATAAAATGAGTTGTGCCTAAATTAATACGGGCTTGAAAGGATGGATTAGGATCTCTTGAATGCTTGAGCCAAAGGCTCTCCGATATCTAAGTTAGTTCAATAACTCATCAATATGAGTGTATGTTTATATACATACAAGTTGGGTTGGGAGTCCTTTGACTTTTGGGAGGTTATATCTCAATAATATAGTTCCATCGGGCCATACCTGATATCTCAATGATTGTGGATCCCGCTCTTTCAGGGGTTATGGACACATCCACCGGGTTATGATAACTTTTTATCTCTATCCTATACTTGTTCTTGTTTCTCCACACGTTTTGTAACGTGGCTGAGTATTAAAAAAAGTACAGTTGTCAGTGCTCGTCTCGATCAACCGAACTGAAGGTGATACTGAGGTCAGGCATGAACTTAATATGGAAGCATTCTGACACTATTGCCGAGATACGACGTAAGATCGAGATCAAGATATGCCTAGTCAAATGCCACACACAAGTTCAACGTTGAGGACTAAGGAATATAAGGTGGAGATATAGCAACTTTCTTGAGAGTAAGTATTCTAAAAACTTAATTGCATCCAAACAAGCAGACACTTAAATACAATAAGTCCAAGTTATCATAATCCACTCTCAAATATATTACAATAAAGCCGTCTTTTTTATTGTTTCTCATTACATGTCTTTCTTCTCAATGTCTTCTCCCTAGTATTTTATCAGGCCGAAGGAGGACACTTTTCCCATGGCAATGTTTTGCTGCCAAAGCCCACTTGAATAACGTGGGATGCTGCAGGATCACTACCAGATTTCCCTCTTAATCAAGGCAAATCGTTTCTCCTTCTGTCCCACGTGCATGTGGTTGCATGATATCATAAAATAATCTTGCTACTGCACGATAGCATCATCTTTCACAATAAGAATCAATATTTTACATTTAACTGATGATATATATATATATATATTTTTTAAATTAACCATAGTATTAATGTTAGTCCAGGCCATTGTGACAACCGTTGAAAATGGGACCAATGACGCAGGTAATGTGGCCTAACAGTCTATCTTATAAAGAAGAATTTGATTGAAAGAACCACCTCATGAAATGTTAGTTAGTCTTGGTCCTTCTAGTTATTTAAACCGTTCAAAGTCTGCATATTCATGCCAACCATTATTGCACTAGCATGACCATTTTGCTAATCTGTCAGGGCATCATATGTGTCATAATATTTCCCAAGTATATGAAGTATTTATAACCAAATTGAAGTCGACTGATATCTAATTTTGTTTTAAAATTTTAATAAATGGTCAAAATGCAAAATTTACACCATGTTTATGCAGATTTTGCCTGATAGAGTCCGACTGCTTTGAAGTTTCTTTTTTTTTTTGGGTAAAAGCTTTGAAGTTTTCCACATTGTACGTCCATAGTGGTTTAATGTGCCTCACCGTATATATGTATTGTCAAATTCAAGCACAACAATTTCAATAATAGTAACTCCTGGCATTACAAGGTCATGCGATATGTAAATGGGTTTTAGTTTCTCCAATCATCTAGATGTTACAATCTGTGAAAAGCTAGGCTTGGAAGTTATTTTAGGTTTCGATTCATAAATAGGGTCTGAAATCCAAATTAGGTACCAATTGTTAAATGGGTCTGGCTCCAAATATATGCAATTAAGTTCTGACCCATGGACCAAGGACCAGCATATGTGTATTTAATGTTGTAAATTCGAGCTCAAAATCAACTTTACTTTGTCGTTTTTATGTTTAATCTTGGAGATAGTACAACTTAATGCAACGTTATAATTAAGTTGAATAATATCTTTATTTTAAATATAAAAATAAAAATAAAAAAGAAGTTAAATCTTATTTTAAAATTAGATTTCAGTCTTCTAGTTGGAACCATGGTTTAAAAAACTGGCCGATACGAACCGGTATTGGCCGAGTCCGAGCCGATATCTTGCTGAGATATCGGTATCGGCGATACCGGTCTTCAACTCGCGAAAATATCGCGAGATATCGGCCGATATAAACATCATATCGGCCATAACGAGATCATATCGGCTGAGATCCCTTAAAAATCCTAAAATCCTGTTTTATTTTTTTCATTCTTCATCTTCTTCCCCTCTCTTCTCATATCCATACTCCTTAGAGCAGCAGCCACACATTCACACATCCCTCTTGCATATTTTCTTCAAGAAAATATTATTTAAGGTAAGAGAAAATCAACCTAAAGCATTTTATTATGTATTTATCATTTATGTATTTTTTTTAGATGAAGCATGGAAATCATGAGAATGTCACTTGTGTTGTGTTCTTCACCTAGAACTAAGTTAGATCTATATACTTTCATGCTAGATCTACTCATACACATGATTTTGTATTTTTTTTTTAATTTTTTTATTTTCGGATTTTTTAATATTTGAATAAAAATTTATCATATTTTAAAATTTTCATCACAAATATGTTCTTTTAATGATTCATGATCATTGTATGGTATGTAAATGATTGATCTACATACTTTTATGCTAGATCTATATATTTAGGATTTTGAAAATGATTTTATTAAATCTTTGTTTTGCTAAAAATAATTATTGTTACTTGTTAGGGTATTTATGATACCAAATGCTTATTAATAGTGTGTAGATGATAGATCTACATCTACTCATAGTCATAAACATGATTTTGTATCTTTTTTCAATTATATTATTTTCAAATTTTCTAATATTTGAATTATAATATATCATGTTTTTTTGGATTTCATCATAAATATGTTCTTTTAATGATTCATGATCATTGTATGGTGTGTAAATGATTGATTTACATACTTTTATGCTAGATCTATATATTTAGGATTTTGAAAATGATTTTATTAAATCTTTATTTTTTCTAAAAATAATTATTATTAATTGTTAGAGTATTTATGATACCAAATGCTTATTAATAGTGTGTAGATGATAGATCTACATCTACTCATTGTCATAAACATCATTTAGATTTTTATTTAATTTATTTTATTTTCGGATTTTCTAGTTTTTGAATTGTAATATATCATTTTTTGGGGATTTCATCATAAATATGTTCCTTTAATGATTCATGATCATTGTATGGTGTGTAAATGATTGATTTACATACTTTTATGCTAGATTTATATATTTAGGATTTTGAAAATAATTTTATTAAATCTTTATTTTTTCTAAAAATAATTATTGTTAATTGTTAGAGTATTTATGATACCAAATGCTTATTAATAGTGTGTAGATGATAGATCTACATCTACTCATTGTCATAAACATCATTTAGATTTTTTATTTTTATTTTTGAATTTTTGAATTATAATATATCATTTTTTGGAGATTTCATCATAAATATATTCTTTTAATGATTCATGATCATTTTGTGGCATATAAATGATTGATTTACATACTTTTATGCTAGATATATATATTTAGAAATTTAAAAATTATTTTATTAAATCTTTAGTTTTTTCTAAAAATAATTGTTCAAGTGTATTGAATATTTAAGATACATTAACTACTAAATGCATTATATGAAATACTGGAAAAGTAAACAAACAGCGACACAAACAGGACTCATAACTTAAGGTGACCGAGATTTTGATTTATTGTTGTTACTAATGGAAAAAAATATTATTTTCCAGCATTTTTTAATATTCTGGATTTTTTGGATATTTTTGTAAATTTTTTTTGATTAAAAAAAAATTCACACCGCAACGACCGAGACGTACCGATATTCACTGCCAAGCAAATACCACGACCAAAACTGTGATTTTAGACCATGGTTGGAACTTATTTGAAATTCTTTTATTAGAACCATGTTAAGAACCAATATAGGTTTCGAATCATCATTAAAAAATGGTTTCGAATCCGGATCAAAAAAAGGTCCAGCCTAGAGCTCTGAACCTACCCATTCTACATTCCTAGTCATCATTCGGGGGCTCTGAATCTTTCCACGTTGTACGTCCATCTTGGTTTTTAATTGTCAAATTCAGGCACCGCAATTTCAAAACATGTGCGCGCAATAATAACTCTCCTCGGTCCTGGCAATTCAAGTTAAAACCTGATTTGAACTTTCCGCACGCCGCCCCCTCGTAGCGCACGCCGCACCTTCTTTCCACGTGTACAGTTTCTTTCCCACTTGCTCTGGCTCCATAGTAAAAACGGCACAGCCCCAAAATAAATTAAATATACTGTCAATGGGCCAAGCATGGGCTGAAGAGAAGTGAATATATTTGTACAAGAGACCCGTTTATTTAGATTTATATTTTTTTATTTATTTTATTTATTTTTTACATTCATTTATTTTTTATTAATATTCTTTATTTTTGTCATATTGTTCTATTTTTTTTTATTATTATTTTTTGATGATTTTCAAGAAGTCTAAGTTTTATGTTGATTTTAGGTGATCGAGTGCTTTTATTTTGATGGGTTTATTTTCACTCAACTTGCCATAAGGCCCGTAACATCTTTAATCAAATCATCCTACCCATTGATTATAACCCCAAGGGGTAGCTCAGTTGGCCTAGGACCACGGTTTGCTCCCGGAGGTTGAGGGTTCGAAACCGCGCTACCACACTGGGGCCACAGGGGGTTTTTTACCCGGCTTTGCCTCCTGGGCCCGCAGGGATTACTCCGGCCCAAAGGGCCGGGACACCCTGCGTCAGCAAAAAAAAAAAAAAAAAATGATTATAGAGCTACAAAGTTTAACAGTTATTATTATGGAAATAATCCAATGATTGCTGGGCTGAATTTAATATCCAATTTCCTAATTTTTCTCTAACTAAATTATAAACTTGAAATTCAAATTCAAATCCAAACTAAATTAGATAACTCTAGATCGTTTAATTACTCATATTATATTAAACCGTCCATCCTCTTGTGGACCCGGTAAGAAAATTTTTGAGACTTGAAATTGATAGAGAATAACATTAGTGGGCCCACTGAGTGCAAATTTAAAATTTAGGCCTCATGTAATCAACACTAAGTGGGTAGTAAGTAAAAGCCAATTCCCACAAGAAAATTTTCAAGGCATGTAATTGATAGAGGTGGACCCCACAATTATTTTTTATGTCTTTAAATTAATAGAGTAGAGAATATTTTAATGAATGAAGAAGAATTGTGGATAAAAAACACGGTAAGTTTGACTCGAACATGATTTGATTTGTTTCTTTTTTGACGATTGATTTAGATTTATATATAAGATTCTTTAAAAATATTTGCCTTTAAAAAAAAAATCATGCCTCCCATATGCATTTGACCAACAATTACTCCCTATTTATATTTAAATTTACTTTCAACTAACCTCTCTCTCTATCAAATATCCACGCCCCATGAATGGGAAGGAAAAATGTATATGGGTTTCTCCATAAGATGGTGACCAATCTTGAATTTCCCATATAATTGCATTAAATGTAGTTTGTTTGTTTACATATAACTTAAATTCGATTTTCCTTCAATGAATTGACCCATTGACAGCCTCTTTATACAAGTATCAGTGACCAAATCATGCAGATTCCAACAGATAGCTAGGTGATAAATTATACATCACTATGTAGTATGGAGCCTGGATTTTTTCATATTTTAGATATAATTATGGATCTCTCTATTGCTAAAATAAACTGGGCCACTCATCCACAAGATAGTGCATTAGATAGAAGGTAGGCAACCAATAGATCTACATAGAACAGCATATATATAGTATCAAGCCTAGTAGCATGAAATCAAAGATGACTTAAGTAATACAACTTTTCTACAACACGAGATGTTTGCACCCATATATAGGGGCAAGGAGATCGAAAGAGCTTATTTTGATCCAAAGAACATAGACAAACAGAAAAGCCCAGTTACTATGGGTGCACACATGACCCTAGAGGCTAAAACTGGAAAGTGGGTCTACCACCTTGTGTAGGGCCCAGCAACACGTTGCCGGAACTAGTGACACGCCAGATCTTGAATGTGCCATCAAGGCTTGCAGTGCCAACCATGCATCCATCTAGGCCATCTGCAGCGAGGGCAGCAACACACCTTACCGGGCCCATGTGACCCTCTAACACAGCTAAGCAAGTGTGTAGGCCCTCCCCATCCCTCACCCACACCCGACACGTCAAGTCAGCGGACCCACTCACCAGATAATTGGACATGCAAGCAAGACAGAGGACAGCGTGGCGGTGACCCTGTAGGGGCCCACCATAGTTCATATGCCCAGAGAGCCAGCCCTTGAGCCAGCAGTGAACGTATCCATCAGTGCACCCACCATACAGGACCATGCCATCGGCGGTCAATGCCAGCGCCTTCACCGGAGAAGAATCAGTGGAAAGGGTGACCGCAAGGGAATGCGGGCGGTCCGCCCCACCACCGTAGGAATGGCGCCGCCAGACTCTAACGGTTGCATCATCAGAGGCTGTGTAGAAAACACCATCCTCACCCACGACGATGGCATTGATGGGCTCAGTATGGGCCCGAATGGTCTCGATGCATTTCAATTTGGATATACGCCACACCTTCACAGTTGTGTCTACTGATACCGAATACAAGAGATCGTCGGCGGTGTTGATTGCCAGCGACGATATGGCGCCCAGATGCTGCTTCATCTATCATTTTAAGCAACAATATTTAACAGCAAGAAACAAACAGTCCATCACATATCAACTTTGAATTAAGACACGACAATGAAATCTATACGGTAAAGATCATGGAAAATAAAGCTTCAATTCAATTGTTTACAATTCTCATCCAGAGTAGAGTAGAATAAATGGTAGGGGGTATATTATTCATCATAATAATGATAATAGTATTAAGTCATATGCATCATTTACCAATCAAAACATGATAACACGATATTAAATATTACTGTTAACATATATATTAATACAATATACATATGTCATGGAAATGCAATACGGTGTAAACGGGCTAAGGCCCAAGTTGGACAAATAGGATTTCATGTAGAAGTCTCATCCTACTTGATCTATGATTCAAGCTAATTTGGTTACTTTTTTTCTGGTAAAAGCTTATCTGGTTTCCAGCTTAAGCTAACAGGCCTTTAAAATCTGTTCAAATCTACCCCAAAATGTGTGTGCTATCCTTTCCACGGTATAGGCTTTCTCTTGAGTCAAAAAGTCTAGATGGACAAATTTTTTTACCATAATTTTGGATTACCCATATGATATCCCTTGAATATTCAAGGGATATCATAGGGCTATCTAAAATTCTGGTCAAAAAATTTGTCCAAGTAGCACTACTGCTCTTGAGTCACGGCCCTTAAGCTGGAAAAAAAATAAAAAAAGTCTACCCAAAGTCGGTTCAAACTAGCACTGCACATGCATTGACAGCCCATAAGGCCCACTAGCTATATATATACACTACAAATGACGAAAACGCATGTGCTATTTAATAATGACAAACTCTCTGGAATAACACCCTTCTCCCTCTTCCCTTTTTCCCCCTCCTCCTGCAATATATCATCAATCCAACTTTTTTGAGCGTATCATATTTTTAATAGTTTTTTTTTTCTATTTGCCTTGTTAGCAAGGGATTGATGCTTCCCTACCTAACTACCAAGGGATCGGTCTCTTAGCAATGGGTGAAACGGGCATGCCTCTCCCTTGATCCATCAGTTGGTCCTAGTATATATCTATCTTATAAATTTGTGCCATGCGTAGGCATTAACTATTGGAAAAATGAAAACAAGGTAGGGATTTTGCTTGAACGGTGACCTTTAGCCATTGATTACCTGAATATTGACAAATGTTGAGATAATTTCCTATCGGTATTCATGTAATTTTTATGGATTAAAATGTGTACGACATTGCATACCTTTTTATTTTTTGCGACTAAACTTTTTAATTTGTGCAATATTGCACAAAAGTCGTCCTCTTGTTAGGTTTAAAAAGGAATCTCTCTATGTACATTTTATGATTTCATGCAATGCCCCAATAGTTTGTTTTTTTTTTTTTTTGGAATCCCAACTAAGTGTCGAGGACCCTATCAGACTCACATATGCGGGGTACGTAATGGGAACTGGCACATGCTAGGAAACACAACCCACACATGTAAGCAGACACAACTCATATATACGAGGTAATGTAGCAGCTCACATATGCAAGGAGGGGGAGATTCGAAGCCTGGACCTCCCAATGAGAATTGCCACTCCTTACAAATGGGGTATGGAGCCGTTCTCATGTGATGCCCCAAAGTTAAAGGCATTTCGGCAAAACCACAAAAAGGTGTCCTACTTAGGGATGTAAAATGGGATGGGCCACCTAAGCCCATCATGAGCTGTGCTAGGCCGGGGGTGCCGCCGCGAATGGCTTGGCATGGCAACCCCCACCGCCACACACCCACGCGCGCGTACACGCACTCTTCTCAACACTCATGTCACTCTCTTCCCCTCTCAGGGTCTAACCTCTCTCTCTAAAAGCTATCAAAGTAGAACTTATAAGTTTTTTTTCCCAATTGTGAATTTTATTTTAAATTGGGTATTATCATCAAAGTTGTGAACTTTATTTGAAGTTGAAAATTATCATATTTGTAAGTTTTAAATTTCTTTCTTTTTTCATTTATCAAGTTTGAAACTATCACTCAAAGTTGTAAACTTTATATCATATTGGAAATTATAACATTGTTTTGTGCATTTTTTTTTATTTGAAGTCCAATGCTAATAGTATTTCAAGTTCAGATGTTTAATGCTATGTAAATCTTTTAATTAAATGTTCACTATTTTATAAATTTTGATTTTATTTCAATTTTTAAAAAAGATTAAACTTATTGCGAGCCCACGGCCGAGCATGGCATGAGCCTGGTTGTGCTAGCCTAGACACAGCTGCCTCGCGCGTCCCTGGGCCGGCCTTACGTCTCTGCTTCTATCATTTCACGTACCCTTGTGTCATTAAAACTCACATAGAGGGCATTTTCGGGGTTTTGAAAAAAAAATAGAGAATAAACGGTCGGAAGATTCTAAAATTCACCTGACGTCCTCAATTGAAATGATTTTGAAAAATTTAATGCCGGTTTTGAAATCACAATCTAATTTTATTTTGTTTGGAAATCTGAAAAAAACTTAGACCCTATTTTAAAATTTTCCCAACAGTAAATAGTCGATAGTCAATAGGATTTTGAGTTTCATGTACGATGGGGAATAATAGTCTCTCATGTAAGGGTGGAAGAAACCGAACCAAACCGAACTCCGAACCGTAAACCGAACCGTAAAATTAAGTTCGGTTCGGTTTATCGGTTTATGGTTCGGTTTCAGTTTTGAATTTTTTGCAAGTTCGGTTTCGGATTTTAAAAAATATTTTCGGTTTAAACCGAACTTGATTTTATATTTTTAATTAAATATATATATATGTGTGTGTGTGTGTCAATGGGAAAGGGAAAGGGGAAACCCTAGATATCAGATATTTCATCAACCAAACTTATTCTAGGCATAGATTTTCTCGGAATCGCATGACAGGGAACTGAAACTGGGAGTTTATGAGTTATTTTTCTCGAGGAAGTTGATGAATGTTGCATGTGTTTCAGGTAATCCAGTTCCCTCATCATCAAGATTCAAGGCCCCTATTGTTCCTGTAGTCCCCACTCTAACTGAGACTCCACCCCCTCGTTTTTCTTCATTTCTTTTCCTTTCTGTAGATCCACTGTTAGAAAAACTTGGATTTTTTTTTTATTTGAACCCTCTCTTTGCTTGTCATCATCATCACCTTCTTTTTCTTCACCACCTGCTTCTTTCTCTTCCTCTTCCTCTGCTTAACCTCTTTTTTCATATGCTTCATTTTCTTGTGGGTTTGCTCTTTTTGGTTGTGTGATTCTTGTTCTTGATTTTTTTGCCTCTCTCGTTGCCATTGAAATCGCTCGTCAAAGCGTTTCCTCTTCCACGGTTCCAACCCCTTCTTCTTTTCTCTCCTCCCTCTCTCTCTCTCTCATGCACGCACATTTTTTTCTCTTATCTCACATGTGGTTAAAGGTCCTTGATTGTGGCCAGATGGCTCAGATCTATCCCATGAGATGAGAAGTGCAAAGAAATTGAAGGTTCTGGTATGTGCTTAGCCATCTCAATTCCTCACTTTCACTCTTTCAATTCCAACCTTGTCTTCTATACAGTTCCCTTTTTTTTTTTTCACAAGGACAAATCGTTTTATGGCTGTTGTTTGTGTAGTTCATTAGTTAGTCACTGAGTTCATTTGTATGATATTGAAAAGATGTGTAACTAATAGCAACAATTTGGATCTATTTGTGTGATATTGAAAAATTCGGTTTAAACCAAAAAATCGGAAAACCGAACCGTTTAATAATTTTCGGTTCGGTTCGATTTTACACACAATTCGGTTTGATTCGGTTTGCAATATTTGAAGATTTCGGTTTTTGGTTTTTTCGGTTTCGGTCTAAAACCGAACCGAAAAACCGGACTTCCACCCTTACAGTCTCATGTATTAAATCGTTACTTCATTTCAAGGACAGATACACTTACCCAAAAACAAAGACAGACCGTAATTCATGATTGACATGAAATGAAGAACAAATGAACGTAGAGTTTGCACATTGAATAATTACAAATGAAGGACATGAAATGAATTGAAATAAAGGACAAAAGAAATGAAGGACAAAGGTAGTAGTGGATGCTAATGTAGCAGCCTGAGGAAGTAGGCATCCACTGATCCACAGGCCTTTATACACAGGTTTTTGTCTTCTCTGATTTAGAATTTGTTGAGTTAAATGCAAAAAATTAATAATGCATAAGGCTGTGCTAATTACATTCAGTTATGTGCTCCATCTTCCATTGGGATCAGGTCATAATAAAGTAACAATTTGAAATGAAATCCATTTTTACTTTTTTATACAGCTGTATGTTTCATGTACTCATTCAAATATATGGATACCAAACCCTTCAATCAAAGCTTTAATTGGATTATGATTGGGAGAACCCCCAAGGTAATGGAGAGAGATGTGACGATTTAGATATGGTTTTCTAAAAGAAAACCAAAAGGATTTAATCTAAATATGATGGGAATAATAGTCTTATTGGTCGAGGCCCATCCACATGTAGTCATATGAAGTGGCAAAACAAGTAAATTCGTGTCCAATGTGAAAAGAAACATTGGACGTTTTAGAAACTTTCTTGGCGGCCAATGCCCCCCCTCCCCTCCGCTTCACATATGGGTGTACAGCGAACCGCACCTACCAATGCCGAGCTGTGCCATGCCTAGGTTGACTGGGGGTAGACCCAACAATCCAACATGGTGATCGCACGAACTAAGTCATGCCTTGCTAGCCCGTGCCGCATATGGGCCAGCCCACATGCCTCTTCTAAAATAATTTAATTTCTAAAATCTTATTATATGAATTTAAAGGGATTTGAAATAAAATTTAAATTACTAAAATAAATGCACAAGCATTGATGCTAATTTATAAATAAAAAATAAAAATTTTAATTATCTTATAATAATTAAAAAAAACTTTACAGTCGAGTGTCGTGCTGTTTTGCAGCTAAAAGTGCCTAGCCCAACATGGCACGGCCAATGTTCTGGGCAGTGTTGTGCCGTGCCGCAGCCTAGGGCACCCTGGCTCGGGCCGGGCCAACGGTATGTTGGCTGGTGTGCAAGGCCTGAACGGCCCGCCCCAATTTAAACTCCTCGGTTCACACCCATAATCGCATGTGGGCACCATCAACAGCAGCCAACAACAAGAATAAGTTAGGATTTACGTACCATGTTCTTGTGATCTTTGCCGGTGATGTAGCTGCGGAGGTAGTCGGCGATGTTGGGGATGGTGGCGAGGCGAACGTGGGCGCCGAGGCCGTCCCAGGAGCGGCGCCACACGCGTATCTTGCAGTCAGCGTATCCAGCAAAGAGGCGGTTGTCGGAGACGGCCAGTGCTCGAACGGCGCCGGCAGCCTTGTTGGCCTTGAGTTGGGCGACCTCGGAGAAGTCTGGGAGCTTCCAGATGCGTATGGTGCTGGCCTGGGAGCCGGTGTAGACGAGTGGGCCAGAAAGGGCAATGGAGAGGATCTGACGGTCCTTGTTCAACGTGGAAGAGATGCATCTGTGGCTGGTGTGATTGTTGAAAGAGAGGGGCTTGTGGTGAAGTGGGGTGGGGGAGCAGGGGGAGGAGGAGGTGCTGAAGCGTGCGGGGGAGAAGGTGAGATCTGAGAAGGAGGGCTCCCTCGTGGAGAGACTCTTGAAGAGGTGGGTTGGGACCTTGGAGGAGGTCGTGGGTTTGAGTCTGGGCTTGGACTTGGGTTCGGGCTGGGGTTCATCTGCACCAGCACCGACGTCGACGTCGACGTCGTCATCTTCTTCTTCTCCTCCTCTGTGGATCGTGGAGTGAGACGACGACGCCATTATATGTTTTTCTCTCTCTAAAACACACGCAATCTCATTTTCATGTGTATTTAACTGAGCGTGGCTATGTACTATAAAAGAGAAGTAAGCTGATATCATAAATAAAGTTACTGAGGAGCAAGGTAATAAGTTAAATAAAGCTATTATATATATATATATCTTAAAGTAAGGGGAATGTTCATATGCATATTTTTCCTTTTTGCACATAAAAAGTGTATAGAAATTTTCAAAAAGGAAAGTATACCCCATCCTATGGTAGGGGAAAGATGCATATCGTGTCATATCACTTTTTAATCTCTCTCAATTAAAGTGTCTTAACTCTCTAAAAATTCCTCTCAAACACGGCTAAAATTTCTTATAAAAGTAACCACTATCTTCTATCAATTCTCTACAAATCTAAAAAGTGACCATGTGTCTTAAAGGCCATCCATTGGTTATAAAAATCACATACTACCATAAAGTGGCTGTAAGATGCAATTAAAGTTTAATCTTGTGAATATAACACAAAAAACGCTTCTAAAGGGGGGCACGCTATTAAGATATTATGACCCAAAAGTACCAATCGCTTTCACTTATGTGTTGCTCCGCATAGAGATGTCAAGTGGGCCGTGCCGGCCCGCTAGTCAACGGGCCGTGGCACGGTACGGCCCGGTCAACGGCACGGCCCACTGGGCATGGCCCATGACGCCGGCCGTGCTGGGCCGACCCGTTAGGCACGGCCCGCCAGGCCCGCTAGCCTAGTGGGCCAGCCCCTGTGGCCCGCCAGGATTGGCCCGCCTGGCACGGCCCTCCTGGCCCGCCAAAAAAAATTATTTTTTATATATTTTTTAATTTATAAAAATCTAATTCCCAGCCAACTAACCACCCTAGGCATTTTCTAATAAAAAAAACACTTACATAACTTGGTAAGGTAGGACTTTAGTGTAAATTAGTCACACTAATAATGAGGGGCAATGTGTTTTTGGGGAGAAGTAATAAGGGGAATGTTTTGGTGTGACACACTTACCTTCACTAAATTTGCCCCGTTGCCTTCAATAATTTTATTTTCTTCAGAGATATTTGAGAATCCCAAATGAAATTCCTTACCTATATTCATCTATGTTCAAGAACCCCTGAGCATTTAAGAAGTTGAGATTCTTTATAGGTTGGAAAGCTCAGGATTAAACACAGGAATATGTTCATAATTCAGTCATTTATGTTCAATATAATCTCGTCACATGTACCTATAACTCCACTCTCGATCACATCACATGAAACCATATATTTACATTGATATGAACACTAGGAAAAAGAAGTAAAAAATATGTAACCATGATAAAGATAATGATAATTATTGACTAAGACTAAAAACCCATAACTAAAAAATAAAGAAATTGATGCAAATCTAAATAAAATGAAGTCCAAGGTTGTGGTTTCATGGTGGGTCATTTGGAAGACTTGAAATGATTGTTGATAAAGGTAGAAATATTTAACCGCGCTAAGTTCTTGTTTAAAGTATGATAATTAAGCCAAAAAATAGAAATTGAGTTTGCCATCTCAATTGAAATATCCTTAACCATGGCATTTCAATTTGGCTGAAAAATGAGTAGAAAAAAAGGACATGATATGTTTTTTTTTATATTTCAGGTTGTTTGAATGAAAGAGTAAAAAGTTGGATAAAAAAGGTGTTAGCTTCTCATCATCATCTAAAGTGGTTAAGTTCTCATCCTAATGTAACTAATAGTTTAATATTCGTGGTTAGGTTCACATCCTCATCTAACTAGTTTTAATATTGTTTGAATAAATATTAGTATATAAAAGTTAGGTAGTCTAGTGGTTGGGTTGGGTTTATCTTTCACATCCTAATGGTTGTGAGATCGAGTTCATCCAAACACATTTATTTTTAAAAATTTATACAAATTACGTAGGTTTGACGCAATCCCGCTCCACTGTGGCCCGTGCCGTGCCGGCCCAGCCCGTGGCATGGGCGGGCTCAGTTTGGGGTGGGCCGATGCCTAGCTCCGCACAAATTTTATGGAACTCAATAAATCTGATCCATATAACATCTGAGTTGGACCTATCAAATAATAATTTTACTAAGCTACTTAGGATTTGATAGATTAAAAATCATAGCCATCTTAAGTTATTAACATTATCGACGATACTCAATTGATGAAAAACCAATATATATCTATCATGGGGAAATAATCATGCACATCATCCCCCACCATATATGGTGAGAGACAATATAGTGGGGCCGACTTTATGATACATTCGAACCATCTACACACATGGAACCCCCTGAATTACTTTGGATCCATTGAGTTTGCATCTATTCGAATACTTTGGATCCATTGAGTTTGCATCTATTCGAATGAATTGGACCGTTGGACTGAGGCATGCGATTGATCTCAAACTTAATATAAAGTTATTAAATTTGTGGGCACGGATGAAGGGGTTTGAGGCATGGGATTGATCTCAAACTTGATATATAGACCCATCCAAGATGTCTCTTTCCATTCCCCCCAAGTCTCATGATCAGTGGGACCCTAGGTGGGCCCCAATAAGTTTGTCCCTCACCATATGGTGAGAGATGAATGCACTTGAATGTCCCATCTATCATGTGTAGTGGTGTTTTATTTTTATTCATTGTGCTTTATAATAAAACATTCCTATTATCATCACCATTCTTCTCTTTTATATAATTCTTTAATAGCAATTTCAAAGTTTGAAGACAATAGCATTTCAATTTAAATTTAAAACCTTGGCCGACCCATCACGTGTCTTAGAAAAAATCTTCTTTGGAACTCACAAAAATGCTCCCTGGACCTCAAGGTTTTCCTAACATCTTAAATTTAAGTTATTATGCCCCATCTTCAGTTTTCCTATTTCAATATTGCAAATAATTATATAATTTAAAAGACATGACAACCGCTAACTTATAGCATATTTCTTTTCTTCTTTCTAAAAATCACATAGAAATTAAAAATGGGTGGAAGTTTATAATTTTGAATTTGATTTGTAGTTCTTGTCCGTTTATATTTGAAAATTTTCTTTTTATGTAAAATTTGATGCATTAAATAAATATAAATGATAATAGATAAATATATTTGTTTCTCTTAAAGAACTTGGTTTGTTTCTCATTTTTTTTATATATATTTGTTTCTATTGAAATATTTTTAGAAAAACATAATTTTTCTAATATATTTTTCTTTTTTTAAGTCCGTGCCTTTATTACTAGTTGATAAGTTTTTTGCATGTATTTGGATGAATGGGAAAAAGTGCAAAAAAAAAAAAAAATTATATAAATACGACAAAATAAAAGTCACTTTCTTATATGTAGCGTGGGAGTAACTCTAGATAGAGGAAAAGTAAAAAAGATCAAAACCCACATTAACAGACATGTTTACTCCTCTCGTCTCTTTTGACCATCTAAACACATTATGCTCAGGTTCCACTCAAGTGCAAACAAATAAGCCATCCGAACAAAGTGTTTGCCACACAAATCTTGCTCTCGAGTTTTGAAGTTTGACATGAGATTGGTTTAGATTGCATTTGTGATCTCTACTTTTTAACTCTATTTTAAAACTCATAAAGAGTCGATACCTTTATTTAGGGTACCCTCAAAACCAGTCATATAAACTAAAAAGGGTCTATTAGCTAGACCTTTTTTTTTTAATTCTAGGATCTTAAATGGCAAGATAAACTGTTGGCAATCTTTAGAAGGCCAAACATGGCTGGTGAGTCAATTTTGAGCGGTTGCCTCATCACAAATTTTGAAGTATTTGTGAAATACAGCAGGATCCTTATTTGTGAAATACAGCAAAATCATAATCTGAATAATATGGCTATGGGTTCAAATATCAGCCCCTGATTCACTGTAAATTTTGAGAAAATGATGAGAACCCAAGAACCATTAGATATACTCGCGTAAAAAAAATGACTGTTCATGTGATTTTTAACCTAACCATTTTTTTTTTCTTTTTTTCAAATGTGGGCCACTAAATTTGGATCCAAATTGTTGGAAATCTTTATAAGGGGCTTTGGTCAGAGGTCCCTCAAAGTACGACCTTAAGGGTAACAATCTAAAAAAAAAAATCATGCAGCCAAAGGTCCTTCTCATACTTTCTCATACCTGAAATGTCTAATTTATCTATTTCTTTAAATCACATCCTATGAGTGGTGGGATATCCCATTAATAATGGTCAACTACCATTTAATTGCCCACAATTAATGGAATTCCATTAATGAAATTTTTAAATAACTAAATTCCAAAATAACGCAAATAAATTTTCAAAAACACAATAGATTTTAAAAAAATCAATAAATTTAAAAAGAACGCAGATAAATTTAAAAAGATGCAAATAAATTTCAAAAGATCCAATAAAATTTCAGAAAAATGAAATTAAATTTCAAAAGATCCAAAGAAAATTAAAAAAATATAAATAAATTTCAAAAGATGCAAATGAATTTCAAAAGACGCAAATAAAGTTAAAAAATGCAAACACATTTTCCAAAACTAAGATAAATCAATTTTTCAAATTTCTGAAAAATTTTCCAAAAACTCAAGTATTTTTGCCAACACTCATTTAAATTTATTTCAAAAAACATAAATAATTTTGAAAAGACACAAATAAATTTTAAAAGATGCAAATAAAATTAGAAAACGCAAATAGATTTCAAAAAACGTGAATAAGTTTGCTAAAAACTTAGATAAAATTTTAAAACAACTCATGTAAATCTGCCAAAAACACAGAGAAATATGACAGAAGACAGATAAATTTGACAAAAACTCAGATAAATTTATCAAAAACTCCGATTAATTTGACAAACTCAGATAAATTTGACAAAACTCAGATAAATTTGATAGTAGGTATGGGCTCTGGGCTGGGGTTTCGTAGCAGGTCAGGTCAGAACCGATCCGGAATAAACCCAACCTTCTTCTTTTACTTCGTTCTCTTCTGTTCCGGTTTTGCAACCAGAACCGTTGGAGGGAGGCTGTGTTCCTTCCTCTCTGGCCTACAGCACGGAGGCAGCGGGGGAGGCACGCGGTGGTCTTCCTCCGGTATGGCAAAAATGGCGGCACGGCGTCCGGTGGCGATCCTCCAAATCAAGAGCCCAAGCGGTCCTTTGTTTCGTCCGATGATCTATAACTGAGCGAAGCCCTTCTTCCCATGCGATCAAAACTCGATGCTGCAACAAGAAGTCCGGAGATCAAAACTCCTGCGAGAACTGTGATGGAGTTTATGAAACAAGGCAAACTTGAGGCCTGCAATACAGCAGTACTCCTGCATTTTGGCGACTCCAGACAGAACCGAGAATCCTCTGCAAGTTCTTCTCATGCGACTGGAAGCTCCAAGTCAGGCCCCCTCTCTGCTTCGATCTATCTACCGTTTCAATTCCGGTCTGCAACCCAGAACTGAGTCGATTCAAAGACGACCAAATCATCTACATTCTACTTCTTCTTGGATCAGCAAGCAATCTGATCGTGCGGCCCACTTGATATCGGAACCAATCTCCTACCCTTTTCTGCGACGAAGACGACGTGTAGAAATTCAGATCAATCTCTGATCCGATCTGTCGAGTAGATCAAGAGGATTTAGGAAGGGGGGGGAGGGGAGATTTGAAATTTTAAATTTCAAAATTTTCTCGCTAAAACGGTTGATAGGAAAAATTAGTCCTGAAATACGTGATCGTGTTGACGTAGGAACCTCTGGCTGCAAATAGTTTAGCTGAGTGGACCAGAGCCTTTAATCAAACAGAATTTTCCAGCACTAGAAGCTGGATACATTCCACTTTGGGACCTTTCTCTAATTTACTCATCTTTATAAGCCTAAGAGCGGCTATTATGTCAGGTTTGAGTCATTTATCCATCACAATTCTAGAGATATTTGTGAAAACGTAGAACTGGAGATATATGCATTTCTCGACAGCTATGGCACCAAAATCAGGATCCGAACCGTTGATCCTTTATGGAAGGCTGAAAATAACTACGGGGTAAAAATCAAGCCTTAATTTGTTGGAGATCTCAATAAATTAATGAAAAAAATGAGAACCGTCTAATTCTTAAAACATCGATTTTAAATGTTTTTTTTTTCTATCTTACCAAATGGTCTATTTGTAAAACATCTATATTTCACACATGACCATGGTTTAAAATCTCGGTATCGGTCGCGGTATCGGCCGGGCCGAAAAACCGATACGTCGCGGATATCGTCGCGGATATTGGTCCGTCGCGGTCGTCGCGGTGTGAATTTTTTTTTTAATCCAAAAAAATCTGCAAAAATATTCAAAAAATCCAGAATATTAGAAAATGTTGGAAAACAATATTTTTTTCCATTAGTAACAATAATAAATCAAAATCTCGGTCACCTTAAGTTATGAGTCCTGTCTGTATCGCTGTTCGCTTTATTCTCCAGTATTTTATATAATGCAACCATTATCGATGCTCATGATCAATAAGATGAAATATCATAAATCTGACATAATGCAACTACAATTTTTGGCAAAAACTCATACTTTTTTGTTCCAAAAGTATAGATCTATTTTAAACTAATACATTATCAATGCATTTGAACACTAATGTGAAAAAATGTAATTGATTTCAAGAAAAGCCCCAAATTTTGGAAATAAAAAAATTTAGATCTACACTTTAAAATACTCGATCTAGGGGAAAATAAGTGAGTAACATCGAATCTAACTCAATATAAAGCCTTTTGGTTCATGAATTAGCATATTACACAATCTTTACTACTATATCATTCCAAACATAATTAAATAGGTTTAATATCGTATCTAGTAGTTTATGATAATAATAGACATCCAAGCACAAAAAAAAAAGAAAGACAATTAGCAAAAGAGTCCTAGCTATCATGGTCAAGTAGATCATTTTGTCTTCTTGAATTTTGATTGTCATTTATCTAAAACATGCGCTTCGCAGAGGGGGTCCGGGGGTATCCCCCGGCGGGGGTTGAAAATATCGGCCGATATATGGCGATATTTTGGCGATATTTTGTCCGTATCGCCGCGACCGATATCTCGCTGAGATATCGGTGCGGTACCGACCGGTACCGGTACGTATCGGCTGGTACGTACCGGTACCGGCCGATATTTTCAACCATGCACATGACTATCTCACATAGATTAGATTTGCCAAGCAGAGACTAGTGACTAGGGGGCTCCTTTCCCACATAAACCTTTCCATCCCTCTGGTCCCATATCCAAATGGCACAAAAAGTGAGCCCTACATAAAGTTCTCAAGGTGACTCCTCTTCTCACCTCAACAATGCCATTGGTTAAATAATGTGATGTAATGACAGATATCTGCAATTCTGCATTCAATTCCAAAAGCTTCCACCAAGCGTATGGTCCAAATCAGTAGATTGGTTGCATCTAAAAAATTAAAAACCCAGGTTAGTGCCCTAGATCTTGAATTGAGATCTCAATCAAACAAAAAGTTAAGGGATCTACCAGAACCTTTTCACCGACTTGCAGAAAGAATGACTTGAAAGAGTCCCCCTTCACTAGGTTTTTTCTGAAGCCGAGGCTTTCTTCCGGAAGGTTAAGATATAATTGCTGTTTTTTTTTTATTATTATTATTTATGGCTTTATATTTTAAAAAAACTTTAACCCTCTGTCCAACCGTTCAGTCTCTTTGGATGGGTGTCAAACCTCAGGATCGGTGACTGGAGAGTCCCAGTTTGTGCATGGTTTAGATGACTTATTAGGTGGGCCCCACCAATAGTTCTCACTTAAATATTTTTGTTTAACCAATTTCAATGTGAGTCCGGATCTATTGACCTTTACCCTAGGGTGAACGTGAGTGGATCAATCATGCTCCGTCATGTGCCCATGGGCAACCCTTGGAGAGCAGTGGACTATGATTGGTCCCCTCAAGGCCAATGTGGATAAAATACCTTAGACGATCCCGATTCAATGTCAATATGTTTATACTATCCTCTCTCCCTCTCGTACATATTCGCACGGTCCCGCAGACTCACATGTTCCTTGTGAGACAGTTCACATGCTCCTATGCCAGCTTCTAGTAGAGTTATCAATTGTGACGTGTGGGCATGGATGGCCATGGAGCTCGACCCGGCACGGCACTGAGTCAAGCTGGGCCGTGTCGTGTGTGATGTGCCTTCGTGCCTTTGGCTTCATGTCATTTTTATTTTTCAGGCTTAAAAAATAACGGTCTTACACTAAAAAAAAAAAAAAAAACTTAAGATACACACAAATATCTACTCCATAGACAAGAGAACCATTTGGATCTTTTCTATTTAAATATTATTCAATAGGATCACCTTCAAACCTTTACAATTTTTCTGGATAATAAAAAAAATATTATATTTTTTATTTACATTAAAAACATTAAATATCACGTGTTGTGCCATGCCGTGCCTCGTCTCTGGCAGGCCGTGCCGCAGTCGTGCCAATAGGCCTGAGACCTCGTCCCAGGTCATGGGCCGTGCTGTGCTAGGGTAGCACGACCCATTTGTTATCTCCATCTCCAAGGCACTTTTCATAACGATGTTCAATGGTACCATTGTAGAAGCAATTACATTTTTTTTTTTTGCTGAAACTTAAAAATATATAGGGAAGATTTCAATAAGGCCTTAAGTTTTTGCCTTATTTCAAAAAAGGATATAAGTTTTAAAGCTTTTCAAACTAGTTCCTAAGTTTTCCCGTAAGTTTTCAATTAAGGGCTACCAGCCATTTAAAGGTGTTTTTTGTCGACTTTTTCCCTCAATATTTTAAAAATATCTAAATTACCCTTCATTTAGAGCCATGGCAATTTCGACAACTACTGCTTTCAGTCAATCGCTGTGGGAGCTTTTGTTATCCTTGACCACCGTGAGGACGCGAGTGAAGGAAATGTGGAGAATATAAAGAAAGTGAAATACAATTTTATTTCAATGAAAGGTAATTTGAGTATTTTAAAAGGATTTGGAAAAAAAGTTGCCGAAAAATAACTTTAAATAAGCGAATGTCCTTAATTGAAGACTTTCTAAAATACTTAAAGGCTAATTTAAAAAGTTTTAAAACTCGTAGCCTTTTTTTTTAATAAGGCTAACGCAGAGACTTAGCCTTTTTTGAAAATTTACCCAATATATAATGAGAGGGAATGAGATTCATGAAGACCGGTGAGGACGATCTCCATGAGCCCCACCATGGAGTTTCAGAAAAAAAAGAAGGGTATGTAACACGCAACTCAGAGCATCCCCAGATAGTACCATTCATTTATAGCCCCACCAATGCCAATCACATCAATCAATAATACATAGCTCTATGTGCCTCTGTACTTTCAATTTGGGTTTTTAATTCTCAAAATATTATATTTAATGTAACCTGAATAAATTAATTAAACTAAAATAATTATTAAATCTCAATTAAACTAATATAGCTATCTTTCTTTATAGATTCTTATTTCGCTATTATTATAATTAATTTTTAAAATAATATACTAAATTCAAAGAATATTTTGTAAATATTATAAATTTATTGTAATGTCAGTGGCCACTGATCAAAAGTAATGGATGGTTGAAAAAAGAGGGCCATTAACATATTTACTTTCAACTATGAGGATTAAAAAAAAAAGAATTTGCTAAAGTCAAACCACTTTTAAAAACTTCATGATGAAAGAAGTGGGGTTTCATTTTAAGCGTACATGATTTAAAGCTAATTAATTATCCATCGGGGGAAGTTAATGAAGGCGGTTTGTTGTGTCTCAAACGACCAAATTTTCGGTCAAGCGTCTGTTAAAACTTTTAAGGCTATCAAATTATATACATGGATTTATTTATTATTTAAAATAGTTTTAATTTATTAATGTTTAGAGAGATTTTAAAAAAGAAAAAGAAGGTGATTTTGAAACCCAATTGTGATTAAGCTAGACTTTTAGATTCAGCCGTGTATCATTATTGTCATACATTCATGTGACTCCGATGATGATGCATTGATGCTTATTTACATATGAGATAATTGGGTGAGTGTCAGAGTGTGGGTGGATTATGGAGAGCAAAAGTGGTCACCAAATGGACAAGGGCGTGCTAAAGAATCAAGTAAGGTGACTGACATCACTGTCCACTTTTTAATTTTGCACCCTGACAAGTGAGGTGACCGTCATCGATTCCTTCTCTCTGTACGTTACGTTCTAGGAGTTAGATTGTCTCTCAGAAGTTGCAGCCATTATAAATGGAGTCCGGATGGGCTGTTTGGACGAATGAGGGGACGATACGTAGAGAAGAGTGTTAAATCAGTTGACCTGTTGTTGAAATGAAAAAAACGAATGCATCGGTGATACTTTTTGTTTACATATTGGTAAAATCTGATTTAAGAAAAAAAAAAAAAAAAAAAAAAAACAAAACCTAAATCGATCATCTCTTCTTTTTTTACAAGCGGACCAAAATTAGTGGGTATCCTGCGAGCATTCATTTCACCTCTCATTTCTTCTCTCACGAATCAGTCTTCCTTTCACTCTTTTCTAATCTCCAAGCTCTCAGGTCGTCTTCTTTTTTGTTTTCTTTTCTTTGTTATTTGCTTGGGTCTTCGCAAAAATCAACGGTCGTCGTAACTAAAGAGTCTCATAGAACGGGAAGCTCATCAGGCACGCATTAGCCTCTCACAAATTAACACCATTCTAGAAATGACCGTCATTCAAGTTATGAAAGCTGATCATGGAAATTCCAGCACCCATCCCACCTTTATTTGAAAATTAGGATTTTGATAAGCCTATCATGAGGATTTTTAGCACCCATCTACCTTCATCTGAAAATTATGATTTGGTAAGCCGATCTTGAAAATTTCACAACCTATTCTACATTGGTCTATTTATTAGATGGCATAATCGAAGGTCTGACATGACAAATCCACAGGTTTAAATTCTGTGTACTAAGGTTTGATAAAAGAAATACTGAGGTTTCAGTATTTTATTAGCCAATAAAAATCTTGGATATTAGATGTTACATGCGGATGTCTGATGTAATGGCATCGTATACTATGGTTTGAATCATCATATACTAAGGTTCAAACCCAGTTTGAATACATTGTCTCATAGAAATACTGAGGATTCAGTGTGGTTATTAAGCAAGAGTCAACCTTTATTTGATATACAATCGTGGACATTAGCTGGCACATGCGAAGGTCTGACAAAGAAAATTCACAGGTTTCAATTCTGTGTACTAATGTTGAGATTTCCCACGTTTGTTTATGGTGCATGCCATGCCTTATACGTGCCTTCCAACATTCTCCTGCCTTCCACCAGTTTGGAGAATGTTTATGGTGCCTGCCTTATACGTGTCTACCTTATACGTGCCTGCCTTATTCTATGTACATTAGTAGGGTTGCACAAAAAATCCGATATCACCGTAAAACCGAACCGAACCGACCGAACCGGGCGGTTCGGATCGGTTTATAGTAGATCGGTTTGGTTCACGGTTTGAAAATCATAAAAACCGCTTACATCGGTCGGTTATCGGATTGAGCCCACGATTAACTGCATAAACCGAACCGACCGTATACAACAACTTAAGTATTGTTTTTTTACTATTTTAGCATTAGGGTTTCATTTTTGTGCGCTTGCATTTAGTCCAAACTTTCTTTGTGGAGTAGAATTATTTTGTTTATGGGTCACTGGAATGTTGGATTTTTATGTTTGCACTAAACATTGAAATAAATGCAAAGGACGGGATGTCATCATTTTGAAATTTTCAATGATTGATTTTCAAAAAAATAAAATAAAAAACAACGGTTTAACCGACCAAACCAGACCGAACCGTTCGGTTCGGTTCGGTTTAAGTTCTCTCTATTGGTCGGATCGGATCGATTAATTAAAAAACTGACAGGTTCGGTTTGGTTGTTGGTTTTAGTGTTAAACCGATCCGAACCGCCCATGTGCAGCCCTATACATTAGTACACATATAAGGCAGGCATGCAGGAGAATGTTAAAAGATAAATATCAAGCTTAAAGAAAACGAAAATACACAAAAAAAAAAAAAATCAAAGATTTTGTACGGTTTGCACCATATTCGGTTGAATAGTCACTCAAGAACATGTACTTTTGGCGACGAAAAATTTCTTCGCCAAAAGTCACATTTTCGTCCATAAAAGTATTTATCGACGAAATTTTCTTCGTCGGTAAAACGTCGGTAAAATGATGTCAACAAAACCTTTTACCGATGAAATAATTTTTCGTCGACAAAAATACAACTTTTACCGACGAATATTTCACTTTGGCCGATGAATATAAACGTCGGCAAAGGTCTTTTATATTTTTATTTATTTTTCCAGATGAAACAAAACGTCGGTAAAGGTCTTTCTTATTTTTTATTTTTTTGAATTTACCTTTGCCGACGAAAAAAACCATCGACCAAGATATTTTATTTTTTTTAAATTTACTTTTACCGACAAAATAAAACGTCGGCAAATGTCTTTTATATTTTATATTTTTGTAATTTTTATTTGCCAATAAAAAAAACGTCGGCAAAGGTCTTTGATTTTTTTAGTTTACCTTTGCCGACGAAAAAAAACGTCGGCAAGGGTCTTTTTTTTTAAATATAATATATATTTTTTCAATATAATTTAATTTTCCTCTAAACGTATTCTCCTTGGTCCTCATTTCAAACCCCCTTTCATTTAGATTCCTAGGAATTCAATTTCAAATTAGGCAAACAAGCCTTAAAACTAATATTCATACAGTTACTTAAACTAGGTCCATTGCTCCAAAGAAGCCTGACATGGTTTATGGTTAGGAGTAGGATGATGGGAAATTTTTTTTTTTATTGCCTTTACACTGGAAAGATAATTGGTTACCCTGCAAAAGGACCACCTCAATACAGAGCATTCAAGCTGTAGGATTGAGGATATCATTCAAGTTGTAGAATTGAAGAAATTAAGTACTTCATCATATGCATGTTTTCTGTATGATACAGCTAGCAGTTATACTCTATGAAAAGCTCATTTGACTAAAATGAGATGGAATCATGAGGACAAGAACCTGTAGTATGCGAAGTAGAATAAGAGCAACATGAGTAAAAAGTCTATAGGCTATAGCTGTGACTGGAATTGTAATGATAAATTACCTATACATACATCACAATTCACAGCCACATCCACTAGAATATCCATGGAGAAGCAGACACAACATAATTCAAGGCTTTAATTTAGAGAAACCCATGGATTGTTTCATTCTCAAGAATTGAGAAAACTACTTTCTTCCTATACAGTGTTGAACTGCAGCAAAAATACTGCATGAGAAGTACTGACCATACAATGCGAAACTAATATAAACAGCGACTTACAGCCACAGCTGTCTTCTGCTGCTGTAAATGAATCAAAGAACATAGAAATGCAATTGCAATATTCCGATGATCAGCAGCCGCCAATACAACTCGGAAGAAGCCTAAACATCTGACAATCTTCACCCACTTGTTCAATTCAATTCACCATCTTCCACTTCAAACATGAACGAAAATATCAACCATTACCCACCAGCATAATCAACTCTATCATAGCCGTGCAAGATGTTCATGGATTCATGGATCAGAGGGAGCTTTTGTACTCTGAGCATTTCCTCCCTGCTCAACATCAGCACCAGTGGGGCTAGAAGGAATGACCCTTTTCTCCCTACTCAAAATCCTCTTCAGTGACCTCAAACGCGTTGCTGCTGTTGGAGATTTCAGTTCTTCCTCTAGGAACCAAATAGAGGAGGATGAGGGAAATGAAAAACTATCTGTCAATTGCCTTGGTACATCAATCACCAACATTCCATTTCCCTCCAACTTAGTCGGAGGCGAAGCAGAGGAAGAAGAAGGCCCTTCTTCTACAGCCAAAGACACCTTCGCTGACCTAATCTTGGGTACCCCAGAACAAGATGTTCGTGGGGAAATTCGGCGATGCCGTCGAATGCCCAATTGTTGAATTCAATCAACCTACAATGACAAAAACAACATTAGAATCTTTCAATCAATTAAATTATAAATGAAAGATAAAGATGTATATATAAAAAACTTTTCCTAAGTTTTTCCGCGGCCTTTTTTTCAGCCTAAGTGTTGAGAATCAGGCGATTTTTGCGTCTAATTTGTTAACCAGAAGTCCGATTCACTAACCGTCAATTCTTACAAGGTACCCGTGCTGATTTCAGGGCTGTTCGATGACCGTTTTCCGTTTTCGACCTACGACGGCCTATTTTCGAGACTAAGTGTTAAGAATCAAACGTTTTTAATTCTAATTTGTTAACTGGGAGTCCGATTTACGAGCCGTTAGTTCTTGCAAGTTAATTTCCCCTCAAGCGAAGTGCTTGTGCCGGTATCCGATTTTTTCGGGGGCCGTTTCCTGTTTCGGGCCCCCGGCGGGCCGTTTTCGAGCATAAGAGTTGGAAAATCCTATGTTTCGCTCGTAATTCTCAAACTGGGAGTCCTATTTGCGAACCGTCAATTCCTACATATTACTCTACCATCGAGCGACGTGCTCGTGCCGGTTTCCGATTTTTTCGGGGACCGTTTCCCGGCATGACCAGCAACTTTCCAAGCAAAGCTGCATTTTTCAATTTTTTTTTTCTTAGCATAACTGTAACAGATCTAGTAGATGGCTAGGGCTTCATCTCTGAGCACAACTTCCATTCCATTCTCATTCATTTTTCAAATTAAATTAAAGAAAATTAAAGTGTACAATTGATACAGAACAAAATTCGATTGGGCCCCATGGTTCTATATTTATAATGAGATGGGAAGCTACAACATACGCAACAAAATCAAAGCAAAGTAACCAAACTTCATTATGTAACAAAACATGCAAACCAACAACTTACTGCAGACCAGCTCTTTTCCTCCCAATACAAACGCAGCCAAACATTCTGTGAACCTGTGAACCATTCTCTTTTCCTCCCAATACAAACACAGCCAAACATTCTGTGAACCTGTGAACCATTCTCTTTTCCTCCCAATACAAACACAGCCAAACATTCTGTTGCATTCTGCAAAGCCAGAGTATAACCCAAAGCAAAAGGGTAAAAATAATAATAATATGATATAAAAAAGATAAAAGGCTCATTAATTTAAACACAAGAGAGAGTACCATACAAAAACAAGAAATAAGCTACTAGTAACGAAAACAAGAAGACCCACCTGCATCTCACTATGATCATCACAATAAGCTATTTTAACCTATAGCAGAAATATGATGCCCAATCAAACTAAGGAAGGGATGAACTCACTAGAAGGAGCAAAAGGAGACATCCCCATCTTCTCCGCTGGAGGGCCATCACAGAAATGTACACCCACCAAGAGACTGTAGTCCATGATCCTTGTCAGTAGTTCGACCATGGGAGGATCCTTTGAGATCAAATCGTTAATGAATCCGATACTCCGAGCAGAACAAATTGCCCATTACAATAAATCGAACCTGGCTTTACCACATAGGCGCGATTATTCCTCAGTTAAACGAATAAATCACTTTGACAATTGGAATTTCAGTCTATCACTGGTAAATATGTATACCTTCTGACCTCCTATTGGCTTCACACAATGTACACCAAAGAACTTTGTTACAAGCGAGTTCTCATACTGAGAAACATGTTTATCTAGAACTAAATATAACCCAAATGCCATTGCTTTGCCAAATCAAATTTACATTATCTAGAACTCATTTGGATCTGGATTTTCACATGGATGACGAACCTTAACTTCAGATTTCTTCACTATCTTTATCATGAATCTATTATCTTGAGTCAGGTAAAAGAAACTGCCACTCTTCCCTGGGGAAGACAGCTCTCTCAATGCATCATTTTCACAAATAGCTAGCATGTAGTCTGCTGGACCTACCGCAAACAACTTCCTCAAATGACTGAATAGCCCAACAAATCCATCAAAACCAGACCCAACCAGAAATTCACAATCCAAATTCATTGAAAATGAACCCACTCCAAAAGCATTGAATTGAACAACATAATGCTCAAAGTAAAAAAAACAGTGGGGTATGAATGACCAGTGCAATAAGAGTTAGGGACAAAAGCACTACTAAATACTGTTACCTGTTTATTACTTTTCAAAACAAATAGTGAACTTTCAGGAGAAAGCACAGGATCAAAGTCATTTCGAATTTTAAGCTGCAACACAAAAATAGTATCAAGGAAAAGTTACCCTTCTATCATGGACAAACAAGATAATCATCCATGTCTTCAATCAAGAACAAACTCCAAAGATAAATAACATATACACATTCTGGAAACAAGCATAGCAATCACAAACAAGACCAAATAGTCTCCTGTTTACTGACATGTGCATGAACAAGATGGGGTTCAATATGCTGCTGGAACATTGGATATACTGTTGTCATGATTTCTTTCTGAGAAATAGAACATCCAATACGGTTCTTGTCCCTCTGAACTCTTGCAATCAAATGTGAATGCAGACCCCCAACCTGTTGTTTGCCAAAACAGTTAGCCCAGATAGCTTTGACGAAAACCATAAAAGCTGAAACAAGGAGCAATTGTGCAGGAGTTTTCAAGGCTTACAACAGCTATCCATAAAGCAAGTGATTTTCGAATTTCAGGATGTAAAGCATATGCCCCTTGAAAAAATACCTAGCCACAAATAGTAGAGAAAAGATTAATAAGTTAAAGTAACTTACACAAAACAAGGGAACCTTAACACACCAAAGTGGATATAGAAAGTTGATCTCACAAATTGGAATGGGTCCTAAACACTTTAATTACCAACTATTTCACACATACCACATGGCTCTTAGATTTCTCTCTGTTACATTGATAATATGTGTGTTTTTTTTACCAGTCTCTCTCTCTCTCTCTCTCTCTCTCTCTCTCTCTCTCTCTCTCTCTCTCTCTCTCAATACACAGAAATCCATTTGTATTAGTTGAAAGTATTTTAAGTACCAAAAGGGTCTAAAACAAATATCAAATATCAAACTTCATAGCAGGGTAATAAAAACAATTTTTTTGCTCCAAGCATATTTTATCATCATAGAAGCACCATAAATAATGCTGCAAGAAGCAAATAATGTAACATGCATTAAAAAGGTATACCACCCCCACAATCTTCAGAGATTTGAAGTTCCTTGAAGCCACTCCGAGTACAATTCTCAAAATCAAAAAGTGGAACTTTTGTTCTCCGATGATTCCTTATTACATGTGTGACCATTACCAGATACAGGAAACAGTTATATGAAAAGGTTAAAACGATGACGGGTTCTCAGAGATGCATGTGCCTGTTTTATAGATTCGAAGCTATCCTCACTTGGCAGCCATGGTGAACAAAGAAAAAGAAACATTTTCATAGTTCTAAAAATGTAGGAACCATGCATTAAGTTTTAACATGCTTATTTTAACAGATTTCTTGGGTTCTCTTATGGATGGTAGTTCCAACAAGGCAGAGGCTGTGGCTATGTTGCTTAGATGTAGAGAACTTTGGAAGGTCGGTGCATATGGTTTCTCTTGAGGACAGTTCCATGTGACCATTCCACTGCAGCTACAGAAGAAAGGGAAAACAAAAGGAGAAATGTCAAATAAGCAATCAAATCAATTCAAACCAAACAAAAACAGAGAAAATTGAAAATCAGGATCTGATCTGTAACCATTCAACTGCAGCTGGAGAAGAAAGAGGAAAACAAAAGCAGAGATGTCAAATAAGCAATCAAATCCATTCAAACCAAACAAAATCAACAAGGATCCATTCGAATGGAAAAAAAAGAAAATTTTCAAAATAAGTAAACAAATCAAATCAAGCCAAACAGAATCAACAAAGATCTGATCAGCAACCATTCAAATGGTGGGGAACGAGGGATAGAGAGAACAGAGAAGAAAGAGAGAGGAGAGGGGGAATGGTGCGCGATGCGCGCGGAGTGCAGGAAGAGGGAGGGGTGTACCTGGTGCAGGAGAGGCGTCCGGCGGCGGGAGGAGGAAGATGAAGGCTCTGCGGGCGTCAGGGGGCTGCGTGCTTGGCAGTGCTGCTTTGATCGTCGTGCGCCTGGGAGAGGTCTGGAGAGGGAGGGAAAGATAGAAAGGGATGAGAGGAGATGGGTTCTGGAGGGGTTTTTCCGGAGATGGAGATGGGTTCCGGGCGATTCGCGCGGAGTGAGGGAAAAGAGTACTTGGAGAGGGAAAAAAGGACTTTGAGGGGAAAAGGGTATGTTGGAGGCGGGAGAGGGAAAATTTTATTTTGTTTTTCTTAATGGTTGCCATTGTTTAATATAAAACGCCGGTAATAAATTTTTCGATGCTATCTTTCATAAGTAAAGGTCATTATTTTTAATTTTTTTAAAAATAAAATTAAACTCTACCGACGTTTTACAAAAAAACGTCGCTAAAAGTTCATTTTACCAGCTTCATAAAATTCATCAATAATAGAATTCCAATAATAGAATTCGTTGGTAATAGTCTTTGATATTTATTTTTCCTAAAAATGAAGTTAATAATAAAATTAAACTTTGCCGACAGTTTTCAAGGAAACGTTGCTAACAAGTCAATTTTACCGACGTTTTATAATTCGTCGGTAATAATCTCTAATTTTTACTTTTCCTAACAATGAAGTTAAATCGTAAATTGGACTCTGCCGACGTTTTTTTACTAAAACGTCGCTAAAAGTCAGGGTGTACGGCCAGCGCATCAATGGACGGCTGGTAGTGGTGGGGCGGGCAGGGCGGCCTAGGGTTTGGGCGACCAGCAGCGTGCGGATCTAACTGGTACGAAGAAGAGAATGAAGGAGTAGAAATAGAAAGAAGATTAAACAAGAATGAGGTTTCACATACCTTCTTAAATGATCACTTACGTCTGACAAGAAGGAAAATGGAGAGACGCAGGCTGGGTTCTTCAAGAGTCTTAGCAAATGATGGTTGGAGTATTATTCTATTAAATGAACACCACTCTCTGTTTTTGTAATTCGTAGATTCATGCAACGACAAGATATTAGGGCCCCACTAGGGTCCACAGAGAAATCTTCCAACTTGGAAGAGATGACTGTTGAAAAGACCAAATACCTTAGATCTTTTAGTTTGGAATGCACTGCTTTTGAACAACTCTCATCCATTGCAAGGGCCCCATCTACATATCATTGGAAAATAGTTGTTTCACTGAATTTTGTGGATTGGGTTTCTCTGGATTTACTTACTGCATTGACGTTCTTTTTCGTCGGTAATTAAATAAAATAAAAATTGAAAAAGAATTTTCCGACGTTTTTTTTGTCGGTAAAATAAAAAGACAAATAATTAAAAATTAAATATAGTTTTACCGACGATTTTTTTCGTCGGTAAATAAATAAAAAAAAATTTTAAATTCACCGACGTTTTTTTTTCGTCGGTAAGATAAAAGAAAATTAAAAATAGTTTTACCGATGTTTTTTTTCGTCAGTAAATAAATAAAATAAAATTTTTAAAAAGATTTTACCGACGTTTTTTTTTTCGTCGGTAATATAAAAAGAAAAATAAATAAAAATTAAAAAACAGTTTTACCAACGTTTTTCTTCGTTGGTAAATAAATAAAAAAAATTTAAAAAACTTTTACCGACGTTTTGTTTTTCGTCGGTAAAATAAATATAAAAATAAAAAAATTTTAAAAATATTTTAACCGACATTTTATTTCGTCGGTAAAATTAAAAAATAAAAATTAAAAAAATTTAAGAGTGACCTTTGCCGAAATTAAAAACGTCGATAAATAGTTATCTTTACCGACGAATTTATAAAAACATCGCTAAAAAACTTCGCTAAAAGTGCAACTTCTTATAGTGCGCGCTCCGCTGACGGATCCTCTCGAAAAGCGTCGGTCCGCATTTTTGTAGCGGGATTGAAAAGGCTGAGAAGAAATTCCGGATACTAAGGCCTTCACATGTAGGAATACACTAGCATGCCTATAGCTCAAACAATGGACGGCAGGATGAGAAACCAGTTGCCAATCGAGCAACCTGAAGTTCTTGACTATCAAAGTAGTTACTCAGATAGAAAGCAGCATTTAGAGATGTGCTAGTTTGCTTCTCATCAATGAAGCACGCAGCACAAAGAATTTCTGGTGGAACCACAAATTAATTAAACAGCAAATAAGAGGATGCTAAGGATCAATCAGCATGCATCTATATGAAATCAGCCCTCATATATTGGTGGTAGCCGTATGATTTTCATGACACCAGTGACCAATGGAAAAAATATATACTAATATGTTGAAAATATCTTATTATTGTAAGAATAATTCTTACAATAATAGAAATTTATCAAATCACTGTCTATCCATAATTCCATATGCAGCCTACTTGTGGAACCCATATGGGCGGATCCAAAAAAATCAGGCCCACCATTTAATCCTAGCCTTTTATTTAACAGCCTTAAACAGTGGCGGACCTATACTTATGGAACCCAGGGCGGGTGTCCTAGGTTGATTTTGAATTTACCCATAGTTTAACTTGGTCTTACCTATCCCACATATATCTCGCCCCACATCTAAACATTGCGATCGCCCCATGTTATAAAACCTTAATGACTAAAAGTACCAGATCCTCATCCATTTTTCTTTCGACATCTTCTTTTTACTGAGAGTTCAAGATCCTCTTCATGCCGAGCTTCTCGTTGCAGGTCTTCTCATGGTTAGTCTCTCACCAAATAGCCATAAATAAAAAAATCTCCCTCCCTCCTCGAATTTAGTATATTCCCAATCACTCTATACCCAAATTTGAGCCGTTAATCTCCAAATCTTAATTTTAATCCCTTAATCCCTAAACCCTAATCCAAACCCTAAGCCTAAAATCACCTAATCTAACATATCTACAAGTCCGAAGATGACCAAAAAACCACTGGGCACACTTTAACATTCAATTCACAAATAAATTAGGCCTAGGATTCATATGTTTGATAACTTGAGTTAGATTTAAGTGAATTTTTTTCTTCTTTGCCATGATCCATGACCAACTATAGAGAATTCTTTTTAGAGCTAGGTAAGTGCAGGCAACCAAATTTTTTAGATCGAAATAGAACTCCTTTAGGATGAATTGATGATCACCTGAATTTGGGAGGGGCAGTGGGAAGGCCCTTCAATTAGACAAGAGATATGAGCATGGAAAAAAGTTTTGTGTCTATTTAAATGTAATACATTTTCTTTTTAGTATTTTTAATGTGAAAAAAGTTAGCGAAGTTGAAAAAAAATTTGTCCCACCCAAACAAAAATCGTGAGTCCGCCACTGGCCATAAAAGTTAATGGCTTCTCAAGTGTAGGTTTTCTTGAAATCTAATTCAATGGTGAGTGCAGATTTAGTGAGTGTAAAATTGAACCTGACGCCAAATCATGGGATGAAAACAATATGAGAGGAGCCTTATTGATAAAAGATGGGCTCAAGTGGGCCCACAGCGATGGACTGCACTTTTAGTAGCTCGCAGAACATTTTCCCTCAATGTTACCGTGATATAAAAGATAATATCAGCCATGAAACCTAGGAGGTTTGGTGGTCTGCTTCTCCTGAATGCTTTTTTGCAAAAATTTAGACCACGGTAGATCTCTTCCCGCCAATGCATTCTGTGAATGCCAAATACATAATCCGATGGATTGTGTATTAGTAAGAATTCATTATATCCATAAATAAGAACTTAGTATATAATAGATACTATATTAATCACACTTTAAAAATTTTATTCTTAAAAATGTTTATTTTCACCAAAATCTCCCAATTAATCTAAATTTTTTTTGAAAATATGCACAATCCAATTTCCTGTGCGCCAACATTTTTCCAATAATCAAATTTGAAAATAATGCCATATGGAAATATATCAAAACAGAGATATAGGATAGGATATCACCTCTTTGCTGTGGGAAAACTGCCCAATCAAGATTTTTTTTTTTTTTGGAAAAATGGATATAAATATATATATATATATATTTTTTAAGTTGTCATACTTTCAACTAGATGACATACTATGATGCCAACACCACTCAACCATTAATGACGTAAAATGTACACTATTTGAGAATTCAGATGTTTTGTAAAATGTATATACCTTTTGAAAATTCAGATGTTTTGTAAAACGTATACCTTTTGAGAATCTTTGTAAATAAGATTTTGAGACAGAAATGAGTTGAACCAAAAATCCGAAGAAGCTCCAGTCTGTCATGCTCGGCCACCGAGTTAAAATACCCACTTGAATGAAATGAGGCCCTGCACATTGACAAGTCTTAAACAAGGATATATACCATTGATTTACAGGAGGAAGAGAAGATTGCCCGACAGAGAATAGAAAGCCTTTCTACAAATTCTATCGACTCAAAACTTATTTAGCAATGTAGACCCATCACCCATCAATCCAGAGTCCCAATATTCAACCAAATGACAGGTCTGAAACCGGCAACTGAGCTTCAACGATTCAGCACAGAACAAACCCACAAACCCATGTATTGTTTGATTTGTTTCAAACGTTCAACAAGGGCTTCTAAGAAATAGCAATAACTAATTAACATTTCTGTTCAGGAATTTTTTACCCCGATATTTAATGTGGTAGGATGTGTGGCACACCAATATTATTTTTTTTTTCATTTTTTAGTTACTTGAGGATAACTCTCTCACCAATTTCAGGGTATCGTTAAATTTACGGATATCCATGAAGGAAATGATATCCATCTAGTACATATAAAGATTGCCTGCGGTCCCCGCCTCTAGCCTCTTATCGAAAACCAAAAGAGGTTTCCATCGCTGGTCACAAGAGGAATAGATGCAGAATCTACTATGGGCCATTGGAGCATAAGCATCTGATCAAGAACCCAAACCGCACCTCTTATCTCCATGGCATCAGGTACGCTATTTGATTTCTCCATGGCATCAGGTACGCAATTTGATTTAGATCTATCAATGCATGTTGTTAATTGCTTAGATTTATTAGTTTTGATTTTGCAATTTTAGATACATTTATGCTGCTAACACTTATTCCTCTCTTTCTTCTGTCTCCCTTTCTAACATATATGATAGCTTTTGGATGAAAGGAATGAAATGTCCAACCTCTTTATATAGTTCTGTAAGTGCCAAAAATTAAGGACTTTAAAGCAGTGATTAGGACCCTTGATTCGGGTGGCTTGGATGAAGATTGCTGTGGCTCCGACTGGACCTGAGGAGGAAGAAAGGAAAACACGTCAGAGGACCCTGGCTGCTAGCAGCACAAGGCTCTCCGATGCCAAAGTCAGTGTGAGAACTGGAACAATGGAAGGAGAGGGAGAAGAGAGGCAGAGTAAGGGCTCTCTGAATGAGATTGTGCGTACCTTGGATGATGGCTTGAGCCTCTATTTATAGAGTTTAGATCGTATCTTTGGGAGATATTGTGGTGTGGGTCCCGTGATTTGACTGGGAAGTCATGATCAGCCCACATTGCATTAATTGTGGTCCAATCCAGCCCACTATGTATTAAATGCCCGTCGGGTCAGCCCACATCGCATTTAATGCACATCTTGTTGGGCCAGATCCTGTTGGGCGCCTTTGGCGGTAGGGGTACCAGCGGATCTGCCCTCGGGCCCTGCCCTGATGTGGCCTCAGCCGCTGGATGCCGTTCTGTCAGGGATCTGGCGAAGATTGTGGGCGGCTGGATGTCGCGTCTGTCCCACTAGCTCGTGCCCCTATCCCTCCACGTGCCTGATGACGTGGGGGATGAGGGGCGCATGTGAAGGTTCTCTCTTGCCTCGGCTTCTGTCCCGACTTCTTCAGCCGAGGTGAAACTTTTTGCCGAGATGGTACCCGGGGTGGCTCAGCCGAGGTGGAGCTCCTTGCCGAGATGACGCCCGAGGTGGGCCAATTCGGCACTAAGGGCCCGGAGCTGCCTGACTTCGGCCGGACCTCCTGTCCCGGTAGCCGGGGTGAGCTTGGTGCCACGTGGATGGCACGCGGATGGCACGTGAGAGTGCTTAGTCTCATCTGATGGCTGTGATTAGCTTAATCCTGTGGTTCTGGAAATCTCCCCACACAAGTTCTTTGTGAAATTTATTTCTTCCTTGATTTAGGGATTTGTTTCCTAATCTTTCAAACATAATCTCATTTAGACAACGAGAGTGGAAGTAAGATCTAGAGTCTAGATCCCTTGAGGGTTGTCCCAACCGTCTCGTGGGTGGGATATGTGAAAATCTATTATGGGGCCCTTATTGATAATTCAGACTATTCAAAATGAAAGTCATCCCCTACACTATAAGATTGAGCACGTGACTGGTAACGTTATTAATATATATGATTAATAAAGCATCCGATTGTGATAATCACGTTATTGATCATGTATTCAATCTTCTAGTGGGACCAACTCTTATTGAGGCAAAATTTAATAATAAATTATTGGACGGGATGATACTCATTTTTAACAGTTCGGTAGGTCGGCCCCAAAGTGGAGTTCGATCCACACATTCCATTTACGGGAAGCATGTGAGAGAGCCTTTGGGTGATCTAGTATGATCTAAACTTAGTGGAAGCCCAATATTCAAATCTGTTCTCAATCATTTCGACAATAAAGAGTCGTATAATCTTTTATGTGGGGCCCACTCACTGTCATCTCACATAGGCCCCATGTTATATATAGATACCAATAGGGATTGAAAGTAAGGGCTTGGCATAGTCCATTTGCAAAATAAATAGCAAACATTTGTGTAAAATGCTATGATGCGCTTGGCCACTAAGCATATTAGAATAGGCCCGGCCCAAACATGAGTACCATGGATGAGAATTGGGGTAGTGGTTGCAATATGAGCCGACCTCAAAAGCTGATACCATCGTGATATCAATTGCTTGTGAAATGCTAGAAAACTGAAATAACTGAAAAAGTATTAAAAAATCTTAGAATCTTGAGAAATGCTAGAAATCAATGGCTTTCTCCATTAGCAATAAATATAAATCAAAATATCGGTCCCCTTAAATCATTACATCCTATACCAATATCTTATAAAAAATTATATAGGTTTTGTATACAATTATATAGATTTACACGTACATAATAATAAGTTAAAATATCACAAACATACTCAATCTCAATTATCTGTAATATAATTTTTTATTATAAAACTTGTGTTATTTTAACTTATTCTAATATATATATACAGGGCCAGCTTCCCTAAGCTGCAGCTTAGGGAAGCAATAAGTTGCTGCGTGCGAAGTTTCCGTGTGGATTGAATTTCGTTTCAAGTTTTAATGAAAAACTGAGGCCCGCCCTCTTTTTTCTTTTTTTTTTTTTTCATTTCCCCCTTCTTACACCTAATCTGACTCTCTCTCTCCCCACTCTCTGTTTTCGAAACTCAACCCACAGCAGGGGGCTGGGCGATCGGAAGCTCAACGGAAGCTAAGCTCTCTCTCTCCCTCTCAAGTAGTGGACGAAAGCTCTCTATCTCCTCTCTCGTCTCTCTATCCCGGACGAAAATCTTCAGCGGAGAGGATTTCGAGTTGTTTTCAACAAGATCAAACCTCTGCAGAGGGTTTCGAGTTGCTCTCAACAAGATCAGACCTCGGCTGGGATATGGAGAATGCGGAAATCGTGGGCCCCACTGATCAGGGTTCAGATCAGACCTCACCTTCAAGGTCGCCTAGGCCCCACAACAAGATCTATGGTAGTATGGTATGAACAAGATCAGACCATCACCTGATGCCCAAACTCAACCCAAATCTTGGGTGATGAGATGAGATAAGATGAAAGTGGGATCAGTTTGACAATGGAAGGATGGGTTGGTCGCTGACAGGTGAAAACGAAAGTGACCGGGTGTTGGTGCGATCAGATGTGGTGCTGTTTGGTTGGACAGATAATGGAATGAAGGAGAGAATATAGTGGTGTGGAGAGATGGGATCGGTGTTGCTTGGTTAGAGTGATAGGGAGAGGTGATGATGGTAGATGATGATGCCAAAATAGGGCTTCGGACACCACCGGTCAAGTAATAAATGCGAAATGCAATAATTTAAGAAGAGAGAAGGGATTATAGTGGTTCGGTCAAGATGACCTACGTCCACTGCAGAAAGGCAGAGATTGCCTGTGGTGTTTTACTTCCTCAATGATTATTACAAACTAGAGGAATACAAGAGTCGAAGTGAATAGAGAGAGATCCATCCTTTTCAAGTGCTGGTGGGGCTCCTCGATTTATAGTCTACCCTAACAGACGGAGACGCTCCTCTACAACGTTCCCCCTTGGAGTCCTCGAACTGCCCTCGTGCTGGACGAGGCAGGTGAGGAACTGCCATCGCGCTGTACGAGGCAGGTGAGATATTTCTCCGCAGGACCTGGTAGGAGCGGGACTGCTTCCGAAGCAACGTGGCTGCCCTGACTTGGTCTCTTCGTGGGCTTGGACCTGGGCTTCACCCTCATGGGTTGGGTCATTTGGGCCTGACTCATCATTTGCCCCTCAATGCACCGTGCCCAAATAATTTTTTGAAAGGGGGGCATTGGTAGATTCAGGTCTCTTCTCCCTCCAAAATCTTTTTCCTCTTTTCCGATCTTAATCCAGGTCTGGGCGAGCATCAGAACCGGAGAAGCATGGGCGAGCTTCGGAACCGGAGAAGCCTGGGCGCCCAGGGAGAGATGGCCTGGGCGCCCGGGGGACTTGGTCGCCCGGGGTCTGGGCGCCTGGAGAGAAGGTCTGGGCGCCCGGGGGAGTTATCCTGGGCACCCAAGGAGAGATTGGCGCCCGTGGAGAGAAGGCTGGGCGCCCGGGGGACTTGGTCGCCCGGGTCTGGGCGCCCGGGGGAGTTATCCTGGGCGCCCGGGGAGAATGTCCTGGGCGCCCGGGGGTTATTTGGCCCGGGCGCCCGGGGAGAAAATCCTGGGCGCCCGGGGGTATTTGGCCCGGGCGCCCGGGGAGAATGTCCTGGGCGCCGGGATTTTATTTGGCCTGGGCGCCCGGGGAGAATGTCCTGGGCGCCCAGGGGGTTTGTCCAGGGCGAGCTTCGGGCCTGGGCGCCCGAGGATGATGGGCGCCCAGGACTGAGGAAGGAGTCCCCTGGTCCCGCGGGGGACACCCCCGGACCCCCTCTGCATAGCGCATGATATATCCCTTAACATATGTAAATTCCAAGACTCTGCCCCTCGGTAACTTCTGATGGGTCATCCCAGAAGAAGAAAAGAGAGAGCTTCGCAGGCTGAGGAGAGGGCTACGCCAGCTAGGAGAGGGCTGCGCCGGCTGGAAGGGCTTCCAAGGCTGATCTTTCCGCGGTCCGCGAGAGGGCGACCAGGCTTGAGACCGAACTCTTAGTAGCCTATGAGAGGGCGGCCAAGGCAGAGGCTGAGCTTGTGAAGGACCTTGAGAGGGCTTCGCTCAGTGGGGCTGAGCTTCTGGAGACCCGTGAGAGGGCTCACTGAGCTTCTGAAGACCCGCGAGAGGGCTTTGCTCAGTGAGGTGAGCTTCTGAAGACCCGCGAGAGGGATTCGCTCAATGAGGCTGAGCTTCCGAAGACCCGCGAGAGGGCTTCGCTCAGTGAGGTGAGCTTCTGAAGACCCGCGAGAGGGCTTCGCTCAATGAGGCTGAGCTTGTACAGACCCGTGAGAGGGTGATACTCAAAGAGACCGTTGTGGAGACAGTGACTGGGGCGGTACATAAGAGAACTGCTTTCCCAGATATTGCGCTCTTAGGCTTCGTGCCGACTGAGGCGCTTGATGATTGTAGTGGCAGCTCTGATGATGTCTATGGTGATGCCGAGGACAACTTTGAGAGTGACTAGAGGGCAGGGGACTCCTTTTTTTTTAACTTGTAGCACTGATAAAAATGATTTTATTAATCCATTATTTAGTGCTACACAACATTAACAAAGTTAAAAAAATCAAGCCCCCAAACCCTCACTACTTTGTCTCTCTTATGGTATTACTGGTAATTCATTTTCAACAGTTCCGCGTTCCCTGGCAATGTGTTCAACCACTGCATCGCGAGGAGTGAATGCTCGTCTGTCTCTCTGCGGAGCATGACCGCGTTGGTCTCTGACAGGTAGCCTCTCTGTCCTGCTTCGCTTATTGCTTCTATCCTTCCTTTCCTCTCTGTCTCGCCCCTTCCCGTTGTCGACTGCTCTGGAGGACTCCCCTCACCTGGCCCTTGTGGTATCTTCAGCATTTATATACTTCTGGACCTTTGTTAGTAGCTCTGGCATGCTTTTTGGCGGGCGTTTCATCACTGAGAAATGGAATCTCGATGAACGGAGACCTCCGAGGAAGGCTGTCATGGACACCTTGTCGTCAGGCTCTTCAATTTGAAGTACCTCCTCGTTAAAACGAATGAGGTAACTCCTGAGGCTTTCATTTGTATCCTGCTTTATGCTGAGCAGGTGTGTGGCAGGCTTCTGGTGGCGGCGTCCTCCGATGAAATGTGACACAAAGGACTTGCTTAATTCCGCAAAGGTGGCGATGGAGGTAGGGGCGAGATTGGCAAACCACTGTCGGGCGGAACCCTTCAGTGTGGTTGGAAATGCCCTACACATAATCTCGTCAGGGATATTATGCAGCTGCATTTTGGTTTTGTACGTCTCCAGGTGGTCTAATGGATCCTTTCTTCCATCAAAGGTCTCCATGGACGGCATCTTGAACTTTCGGGGAAGCGGGTAGTTCACCACATCGGGCTTGAACGGTGTGTCCGTTCGTCCGACTAGGTGATCCACTGTCTCCGGTGCCTTCGCCTTCATGGCGTTGTAGACTTCTCCCAGCTGGTTCTGCATCTCCTTGATCTTTTCGTCCCAGGGATTGCGAGCTTCCCTGGATGGGTCACGAAAATAACTCCCCTCCTCCATGCTTTGGTTTTCACTCTCCCCTTCTTGGAAATGAGGATCCTCTCCATTAGAAGAAGAGGGAGGAGGTGGAAGTCCTCCAAGCTGGGCTCTACCGGGCACTCCATGAAGGGCGCCCTGGGGAACTCCTTGGGGAACTCTCTGGGCGCCGCCCAGAGGATGGGCGCCCAGATGGGGAGCTCCCTGGGCGCCGCCCATCTGGGGAGCTCCCTGGGCGCCCGGATGGGGAGCTCCACGGCGTGGAGCTCTTCGAACTCTTTGGCGCGATGCTCCTCGTGGTACTTCTCCAAATTGTGCTCCTCCTTGCCTTGCCAGCACGAGTTGTAAGATTTGCTGGTTTTGGGCTACCAGCTGTTGCATGGTCTCCAACATCTGCTGAGGAGTGGGAGCGGGAGCATTCGGGGTAGGATTGATTGGAGGAGGGCTACCCTCGCCCTCTGCTCGTCTTGTCGATCTAGTGGTGATCACCATAATTTTGAAAAAAAGACTTTTGTTCGTTCCCCACAGACGGCGCCAAACTGATGATGCCAAAATAGGGCTTCGGACACCACCGGTCAAGTAATAAATGCGAAATGCAATAATTTAAGAAGAGAGAAGGGATTATAGTGGTTCAGTCAAGATGACCTACGTCCACTGCAGAAAGGCAGAGATTGCCTGTGGTGTTTTACTTCCTCAATGATTATTACAAACTAGAGGAATACAAGAGTCGAAGTGAATAGAGAGAGATCCATCCTTTTCAAGTGTTGGTGGGGCTCCTCGATTTATAGTCTACCCTAACAGACGGAGACACTCCTTTGCAACGTTCCCCCTTGGAGTCCTCGAACTGCCCTCGCGCTGGACGAGGCAGGTGAGGAACTGCCCTCGCGCTGTACGAGGCAGGTGAGATATTTCTCCGCAGGACCTGGTAGGAGCGGGACTGCTTCTGAAGCAACGTGGCTGCCCTGACTTGGTCTCTTCGTGGGCTTGGACCTGGGCTTCACCCTCATGGGTTGGGTCATTTGGGCCTGACTCATCAGTAGAGATGATTGAAGGAGTGGAAAAAAGTTGTTTGGTTGGAGTGATAAGGATAGACGATGATGGTACTGGAGAAGAGCGGGCAACGAAATTCTCATCTTGGGCCACACGTGCAGATTGCACCATCCAACTGAGGTTCCCCTAAGCTGCAGCCAAATAACTTTGCTATAAATTATAGCTAACTGAATCATGGAATCCACATAACGTTCCAAATATTTGCTTGTACAGGACAATTCCAAATTGGCCCTGAACATACTCATTATGGTAGCTGTATAATATTTGGGCAAAATGAATGACTGCCCATTCCACCCTGCATCAGTAAGGATTTGAAATCAAATATCAAATTAGATGAGATGTTGTTTTGATTTTTTTTTCAAACCAAACCAGTATCACTATGGCTCTCCTCCAGGCCCACTTATTTGGGCAGTCGGATGGTGTGTACACTGATTTCCCAAACTGCCTTCTTACTCCATTCACTCGCCTAACACCACATTTATGAGCAATGGTACAAAGGATGGCAGAGAAATCAAACCATGCTCTTATACTGATGGCAGAGAAATCAAACCATCAAAATACAAATCAAATTTTGAACGGGCTTCTAAAACTAAGAAAAATTGAAACTTTTTCGCATGATCTGCAACAGAAACTTTAGATCACAGAAGCCAAATCTCCATAAGAAACCCTAAAATCCCAAATCTCAAATCCAAATACAAACCCCAATCTATGAGTAGATATCTGAGATTAGGATATGTGGGGAAGGAAGAAAAACTATCGAAAGAGAGAGAGAGGGAGAGAGACAGGGGGGAGAGAACAGGAGAGGGAAGGAGAGAGTGCTCACCTGCTGTTCGGTCGGGAGAGAGAAAGGTGCATGAGAGAGACAGCCGTCAGGAGAGAGAAAGCTCCGGGAGAAGGAAAGCCCTGGACGGTCGGGATGGAGAAAGCTCCGGTAGAGAGAAAGCTCGGGATGGAGAGAGAGATCCTTTCCTTCCTTTCTTTTGGGCGGAGAGACAAAGGAAATACTTTATTCAAATAAAGAGGGTTGGGCGGGCTGCGAAATATTTCAACGATCCAATTTGAAGTGGGTCGCACACATAGAAGGTAAAGCAACCAATAGATCCACATAGAACATCATATATATATATATATATATATAAAATATCAAGCCTAGTATCATGAAATCAAAGATGACTTAAGTAATACAACTGTTCTACAACACGACGTTTGCACCCATATATAGGGGCAAGGGGATCGAAAGAGCTAATTTTGATCCAAACATAGACAAACAGAAAAGCCCAGTGACTATGGGTGCACACATGACCCTAGCTAGAGGCTAAAACTGGAAAGTGGGTCGACCACCTTGTGTAGGGCCCAGGGACACGTTGCCGGAACTAGTGACACGCCAGATCTTGAGTGTGCCATCAAGGCTTGCAGTGCAAACCATGCATCCATCTAGGCCATCTGCGGCGAAGGCAGCAACACACCTTACTGGGCCCATGTGACCCTCTAACACAGCTAAGCAGGTGTGTAGGCCCTCCCCATCCCTCAGCCACACCCGACACGTCAAGTCAGCGGACCCACTCACCAGATAATTGGACATGCAAGCAAGACAGAGGACAGCGTGGCGGTGACCCTGAAGAGGCCCACCATAGTGCATATGGCCAGAGAGCCAGCCCTTGAGCCAGCAGTGAACGTATCCATCAGTGCACCCACCATACAGGACCATGCCATCGGCTGTCAATGCCAGCGCCTTCACCGGAGAAGAATCGGTGGAAAGGGTGACCGCAAGGGAATGCGGGCGGTCCCCCCCACCACCGTAGGAATGGCGTCGCCAGACTCTAACGGTTGCATCATCAGAGGCTGTGTAGAACACACCATCCTCACCCACGACGATGGCATTGATGGGCTCAGTATGGGCCCGAATGGTCTCGATGCATTTCAATTTGGATATACGCCACACCTTCACAGTTGTGTCTACTGATGCCGAATACAAGAGATCGTCGACGGTGTTGATTGCCAGCGACGATATGGCGCCCAGATGCTGCTTCATCTATCATTTTAAGCAACAATATTTAACAGCAAGAAACAAACAGTACGTCATATATCAACTTTGAATTAAGACACGACAATGAAATCTATACGGTAAAGATTATGGAAAATAAAGCTTCAGTTCAATTGTTTACAATTCTCATCCAGAGTAGAGTAGAATAAATGGTAGGGGGTATATTATTCATCATAATAATGATAAGAGTATTAAAGTCATATGCATCATTTACCAATCAAAACATGATAACATGATATTAAATATTACTGTTAACATATTAATACAATATACATATGTCTTGGAAATGCAATAGGGTGTAAACGGGATATGGCCCAAGTCGGACAAATAGGATTTCATGTAGAAGTCTCATCCTACCCGATCTATGATTCAAGCTTGTACGGTGACCTTTAGCCATAGACGACCTGCATTATGATAAATGTTAAGAAAATTTCCTATAGGTATTCATGCAGATTTTATGGATATGGATTAAAATGTGCACGACATTGCATACCTTTTTATTTTTTGAGACTAAACTTTTTAATTTATGCAATATTGCACAAAAGAAGTCCTCTTGCTAGTTTTATAAAGGAAGATATCTATGTACATTTTATGATTTCATGCAATGGCCTAATATATATATATTTTTTTGAATACCAGCTAAGCGTCGAAGACCCTGTGAGACTCATATAGGCGAGGTAATGGGAACTGACACATGCTAGGACCCTGTGAGACTCACTACGTGTTTTGAAATCACTACCACTTAAAAGGTTTCAAATGATCCTTCCGATTCAGGAATTCCAGTTCTTTTAATCTTTTCGATGGGATTTCTAGACGCTGAAGTATACAAGCGAACATTTTGGAATTCCGCTATGTTGATGAAATTCAAGATTCTACAAACGGAAGCTCTACGAAACAGGCCTTTAGTTCAAGTAAAGAAATATGCCCTGATTTCCTCATGTACATCATCTTCCTAACACTTCTGTGAGAAAATTGAGAGGAAAAAAGATGAAGAGAGAGCTGTTGTGCGCGTTTATGCGAAAACGTGAATTAATGCGATCTAATGGACAATCAACCACACAAGACAAACAATCACACACAAGAGAATTACGTGGTTCGGCAATCTTGCCTACGTCCACGGGAAAGTAACTCGACTCTCCTTTAGGTTCTCTCTTCTGTTTATCTGTCTGTCTCCCTTTCATGCGTTACACATTACATCATATATATAATGTTCTCTTTCTTACCCCCTAAGAAACCCTATCTTAGTCAATAAGAAAGTCCCGGTACAATTACCATAATACCCATGTCCATGAACCCAATTGGTCTGGACCTACTAAGCCCAACAATCTCCCCCTCCAGACCATGGGGAAGACGTCTCTGAACCCCTTACTAGGAGTCCAGTCCTGCCAACTCTGAACACAGCTCCAACTTTCCCTTAGACACGACCTTATTCATCATGTCGGAGGGATTCTTGTCAATGTGAATCTTTTCCAGCTTCATGAGATTCTTTTCAATGACCTCACGAATCCAATGATATCTCACATCAATGTGCTTTGTGCGGGCATGGTATGTAGCATTTTTGCTAAGATCTATAGCACTCTGATTATCACAGTAGACTACATACTCTCCTTGCTTCAAATCCAGTTCTTTAAAGAAATTCCTCAACCAAATCATCTCCTTCCCTGCTTCATTAGCAGCTATGTATTCTGCTTCGGTTGTAGACAATGCTGTACACTTCTGCAACTTAGACTGCCAGGAAATAGCTCCCCCTGTAAAAGTAAATAAGTACCCAGAAGTAGACAACCGACAATCAAGATCGCCTGCAAAATCAGCATCTGTAAAGCCTTCAAGTACTAGTTTTAAGCCTCCGAAACACAAGCAAAAATCTGATGTACCTCTGAAATATCTAAAGATCCACTTCACTGCTTCCCAATGCTCTTTCCCAGGGTTAGAAAGAAATCTACTCACTACACCCACTGCATGAGCAATGTCTGGCCGTGTACACACCATGGCATACATAAGACTCCCAGCTGCTGAAGAGTATGGAACAGACATCATCCGTTCCTTTTCTGCATCTGTAGTAGGACATGATCTTTTACCGAGCTTGAAGTGACTGGCTAAAGGCATGCTAACTGGCTTAGCATCTATCGTGTTGAATCTCGCTAGCACCCGTTCAACATATTTTTCCTGTGACAACCACAGTTTCTTGGCATTCCTGTCACGACGTATTTGCATTCCCAAAATTTGTCGTGCGGGACCCAAGTCTTTCATGTCAAAAGTTTTTGACATGTCCATTTTCAGTTTGCCAATCATCTCACTATCCTGTCCAACTATCAACATATCATCTACATATAAAAGAAGGATGATAAATTTGCCATTACCAAATTTACGAACATAAACGCAGTGATCACCGTGAAGAAAAGCAGTTTTCACATCCATCTGTTCAAGTTCAAGGTCCATGCTGGCAACTAGACCCAAGATAATTCTGATAGAAGTCATCTTCACAACTGGAGAGAAGATTTCATCGAAGTCAAGACTCTTTGTCTGCGCAAAGCCTTTAACCACTAGCCGTGCTTTGTGCTTTATCAGTTTTCCACTGTCATCTCTCTTCATCTTGAACACCCATTTGTTCTTCAGAACTTTCTTGCCTTTTGGGAGTTCCACCAGTTCATAAGTATTGTTCTTTTTCAAAGAACTCATCTCATCCTGCATAGCCTTCATCCACTCATCTTTATCTGCATGAGTTTTTGCTTCTGGGTAACTCTCTGGCTCCCCCTCATCAGTAAGCAAAATATAATCTGATGCAGGATATCTTGTTGATGGTTGACGCTCTCGAGTAGACCTCCTAACCTGAGGTTCTGTGGTTTCTGACTGAGGAGACTGCTCCCCCTGCTCAACACCCTGTTCATCTGGCAACTCCTGCGCCTCTTCACGATCTAAATCGTTTTGTCCATCTTCTCCACCTGTAGTCTGCACTGGAGAAGGAGTCGGTGTGAGATCAACCACTCCATCAACAACTTCATTAGGCTTTTCAGTCTTTTCAATATCTCCAAAGAATTGGTCTTCATGAAACACCACATCCCTACTTCTGATAATTTTTCTCTTCTCTGGATTCCATAACCTGTATCCAAACTCGGCACCACCATAGCCAAGAAAAATGTGACACACCGCCTTATCATCCAGCTTTGAACGCTGCTCCTTTGGTACATGTGCAAAAGCCTTGCACCCAAATACCTTCAAATGAGAATAAGAAATATTTTTACCTGTCCATACTCTCTCCGGAAGATCAAAATCCAAAGGAACTGAAGGAGACCTGTTAATCAGGTAAACGGCAGTCAGAATAGCTTCACCCCAAAATGGCTTGGGTAGCTGTGCCACTCTAATCATGCATCTCATCCTTTCAAGAATAGTGCGATTCATTCTTTCGGCTACACCATTGTGCTGTGGAGTACCAGGAACTGTTCTTTCATGTCGAATACCATGCTTTGAGCAATAGCCTTTAAACTGGTTGGATGTGTACTCACCACCATTATCTGTGCGGAGACACTTCAAGAGCTTTCCTGTTTCTCTTTCAACCATGATATAAAACTGCTGAAATACTTGGAACACCTGATCCTTCGATTTCAACGCATAAACCCAGACTTTCCTGGATGCATCATCAATAAATGTGACAAAAAGCTTATTGCCACCCAATGACTCCACCTCCATGGGACCACAAACATCAGAATATACCAAATCCAACACATTAGATTTTATCGTTGATGTTTTAGAGAAAGAAACCCTATGTTGTTTACCAAACAAACAATAATCACAAGGGTCAAGGGATGTACCTTTAGAGTATTGAATCAAATCTTTCTTTGCCAATAACTGCAGTCCTTTCTCACTCATATGTCCAAGTCTCTTGTGCCACAGATTTGGAGAGGATCTGTCTTCAACAGCATTCAACACACCTTTGCATAGCTTCACATGTGTTTTGTACAGCGTGTTACACGCCTTCCCTCTCGCAAAAATAAGAGACCCTTTAGTGAGTTTCCACTTGCCATTTCCGAAGTAACTTTCATAACCTGCACGGTCAAATGAAGTCCCGGAAATCAGATTCAACCGCAGATCAGGAATATGTCGCACATCTTTCAGCGTCATTATGCAACCAATATCGGTTTGAATGCAGACATCACCGATCCCAACAATATTTGAATGACTTGTGTTGCCCATCTTCACAGTGCCAAAGTCCACTGCTTTGTACGTCGTGAACATCTCCTTACAAGGAGTAGCATGGTAAGATGCTGCTGTGTCAACAACCCACTCAACCTGATTATCTGCAACACTCAAACACTCTTCAACTTCACTGGTAAGAGTCACTATTTCATTATCCAAAGTAGCAGTAGTGTTAGTGTCATTCTTCTGCCCATTGTTGGTTTCTTTCTTTTCTTTCAAGGCAAAGCAATTCTTTCTAATGTGACCCTCCTTGCCACAATGAAAGCATTTTCCAGACTTTTTCTTAGTCTGTGATTCCTTGCCACCTCTGGACTTGCCACGACCCCCCTTTAGTCCCCTACTCTTACTCCTCCCTCTATTCTCAGTAACAAAGGCCTGTGCATTATCTGTCCCTGCAGTTTTCCTTCTTGTTTCTTCATTTAACAAGCTGCTAGTAACCTGACTCATTGATAACACACCATCTGGAGTAGAGTTGCTCACGGAAACAACCAATGTCTCCCATGTATCTGGTAAAGAACTTAGAAGAAATAAAGCTTGCATCTCATCATCAAGGACCATCTTCATTGTAGCCAGTTCATTCACAATGCATTGAAAATCATTTATGTGATCTTCAATTTTACCACCCTCCTTGAATTTCATGTTTACAAGCTTTCTAATCAGAAAAGTTTTATTTACGGCGGTTTTCTTCTCATATCTTTCTTCTAACTTCATCCAAAGGGTTCTCGCATTGGTTTCATTAGACACGCGATGAAATATGCTGTTATCCACCCACTGCCTGATGTGACCAATGGTCTTTCTATGCATCTTTTTCCAATCTGGATCAGACATATCTTTTGGTCGGGCACTATCCCCCTGAATGGGATCATAGAGGTCTTTGCAATAGAGTATATCCTCCATCTTAGGTTTCCAAATCAACCAATTGGTATGGTTGAGTTTGATCATGGTAGTGTTCACAGTGTTGTTCTCCATCTTAATTAAATAATCAAAAAATATAAACAACTGTCACTAACCTTAATTTCTGCACCAATTCTGTAGATCTCGTCACCACGAGCACGATGGAAGAAACGGATATTAAATCCGACTCTGGATGGCTCCGATATCGCAAAAATAGTTTTCTGCGCTCCGATTAGTCAAACTTTCTTGTTGACCGTGAAACTGCCAATCTTCTTCCACAGTTACGTAGATCTGCTCGCAACGAGTCTGTAGGCGCAAACGGATCTCCGATCTGACCTCGGATGATCAAGATATCGACGAAACAAGTTTCTGCCATCGATCCCGGTCAAACCCTTGTTGACCGTACTGGGCGCTGACGTGGCGATGACGTCAGCAGCTCCTGGAACGGGCTTTCCCGGTTCACGGGTCAGGCGGAACTGACCCAGAACCTGAACCTGACCTGGTCCTGTACTAGGCTGGGCTTCTTGCAGACGGGTCAGGTCAACCTGACCCGAAACCAACCCGGCCTGCCTGGGATTCTTCTTCTCCCCAAACAGAATGGATTCTGCTTCTGGTCTTGTACACACAGAAGACGTTGGAAGGAGCTGCTCCTTCGGTTCTTCCTTTGCGACGATGGCCGGCGGCGGGGAACGGCGATGGCAGCAGCGGCACGGCAGCGGCGGCACGCCGATCAGCGGGCGGCAGCAGCGGTCAACAACTTGTGATCCGAGGCGGCGATCCCGCGATTCCGCAGTCGTCCGATGACGATGGTGGCGTCTGCGGGCTCCTTCTCAGGCGATGGGCAGGAAGTCCGACAGGAAGTCCGGCGAACCCAGTCTCTTGAATACAGCGATGGCGGTCCCGGATCCTCTGTCTTCTCCGGCAACGAGCAGCCCTCTGTTTCTGCAAGTAGAAACAGTTCTCTGTTTCGAATTAAGAATTCGATCAGTGTGATCCGTGTGGCCCACCAGAGATCTGAACCGATCTCTGTGATTTCCTTCAACGAAGAACGACGTGCAGAAATCCAGATACCCTTGATCCGATCCGTCGATCACGAGCACGGCACAATCCAACCTAGTAAACCCTAGGCTCTGATACCACTTGTTGTGCGCGTTTATGCGGAAACGTGAATTAATGCGATCTAACGGACAATCAACCACACAAGACAAACAATCACACACAAGAGAATTACGTGGTTCGGCAATCTTGCCTACGTCCACGGGAAAGAAACTCGACTCTCCTTTAGGTTCTCTCTTCTGTTTATCTGTCTGTCTCCCTTTCATGGGTTACACATTACATCATATATATAATGTTCTCTTTCTTACCCCCTAAGAAACCCTATCTTAGTCAATAAGAAAGTCCCGGTACAATTACCATAATATATGTCCATGAACCCAATTGGTCTGGACCTACTAAGCCCAACAATCTCCCCCTCCAGACCATGGGGAAGACGTCTCTGAACCCCTTACTAGGAGTCCAGTCCTGCCAACTCTGAACACAGCTCCAGCTTTCCCTTAGACACGACCTTAGTCATCATGTCGGAGAGATTCTTGTCAGTGTGAATCTTTTCCAGCTTCATGAGATTCTTTTCAATGACCTCACGAATCCAATGATATCTCACATCAACGTGCTTTGTGCGTGCATGGTATGTAGCATTTTTGCTAAGATCCATAGCACTCTGACTATCACAGTAGACTACAAACTAGCAGCTTGTTAAATGAAGAAACAAGAAGGAAAACTGCAGGGACAGATAATGCACAGGACTTTGTTACTGAGAATAGAGGGAGGAGTAAGAGTAGGGGACCAAAGGGGGGTCGTGGCAAGTCCAGAGGTGGCAAGGAATCACAGACTAAGAAGAGCTTCAATGGTTACCCTCAACGTGCATATTTAGATCTTTTGTTTGAACCTCTGAGTAGAAAGTATTCCCTCTCAGAGCACAAAATATTGGCCCTTAGAGCAGGAAAATAATCTTTGTCCTATCCAGGCAAGGAAAAGGGTATTGGACGATGCTTTCCAAGTTAAGTTGTTTACTATCTCACTCATGCTCCACCGAGTGAGAGAAGTGAAACGACAATGTACAGGCCCACTCATTGAAAGTTTGGAATAAGATTTTTTTTTGGACAACTCATATGGTACTGAAAACTGGTGGACTTCATTAAATTTTTTTTTCTCCACTTCGTTAACAGAAAACGGTATGCATTTTTACAAAGCAGTTTAGATTTTTAAAAAGCAGGATTCATGGTAGATTTTTACTTTCCCACGTTCGAAAAGTATAAGTGGGTAAGTCATGGGATCCATGTTATAAGATAAAAGCTGAGAGCAAAAGAAAAGGCCTAGGGAGTAAAACCAATCTATTTTAAAGAGGAAACTACCTGAAAAATCTCCATAGTGAGCCATGAGTAAGGAGAGGACCCAGCAAGAGTTTAGAGACGACAGGGGACTTTTTTTGTCGTTTAGCGATGTTGTCGTTATCGACAACATTTATCAGTGAGTTGAATTAAGAGTTGTAAGTCAGTTGCTGCTTGAAGGATAAAAGTTGTCGATAGCGACGACATTAGGTTGTCGATATCGACTAGTTTCATCAGTGGGGTGAATTAAAAGTTGTAAGTTAACAGCTGCCGGAAGAGATAAAAGTTGTCGATAGCGACGACATTAGGTTGTCGATATCGACCAGTTTCATCAGTGGGGTGAATTAAAAGTTGTAAGTTAGCAGCTGCTGGAAGAGATAAAAGTTGTCGATAGCGACAACATTAGGTTGTCTATATCGACTAGTTTCAACAGTGGGGTGAATTAAAAGTTGTAAGTTAGCTGTACTAGAAGAGATAAAAGTTGTCGATAGCGACAACTTATGTTGTCGATAGCGACAACTTATGTTGTCGATATCGACCAGTTTCATCAGTGGGGTGAATTAAAAGTTGTAAGTTAGCTGCTTTTGGAATAAATAAAAGTTGTCAATAGCGACAACTTTTATCTGATAGCTAATCAACTGGCTTGCATGGTTTTTTAGTGTGAATCCAACATATTAAACCCAACTTATGGTCATTAGGAATGTCCTAAAAAGAAAACACTATGGAATAACTGAATACAACATTCTCCATTTATATTAAAAAAGTTGTTAGCACCATTCACATTCCAACATTCATTACAGCCATCCAATACTTACAAAAGTAGCAAAACACAATAGATAAAAAGCTCAATTTGTAGTGTTCAAATCTACATGGATCTCATTTACATGCTTCAAATATACAACTCGACAACTGAGCTGAGTAGAGAGAGGATGATCTCTACAACTCGACAGAAACCAGATGCTACAAAAGAAAGAATCTCATCCATAGCTTACAACAAGAAGCTTAGATGACTGGGCTGGAAAGACTCCCCTACAATCCTTTGCACAGCAGCTCCACAGCCACTACCCCAGCTAAAACTGGGCCTAAAATCCTCAGCTAGCACTAAACCAAACAGGCCAAAAGCTGCAGAGGAGCTAGAAGCTGAACACTTGAGAAGCCCTTCCAAAAATCTACTGACATGGAAGGTAGATAACTCCACTACCCCAAGCAGGCTGACGGAAAAATCAAACCAGAGGCTACAAGAGCACCCACTACAATGAGAAAGGCCAAACCAGGTGCTGAGCAGAAACATGGGACTATCCCTACAGCTGGACCAAATCAGCAGCAACTATAGGATAGCCTAACCCATCAAGATCTTCCTCCTCCGAAACCAAGGCCCCATCAAGGCTGAAATCACGATACCCAATATCGGTCCACACCCGAACCATATGCCCATCAGAGGATCTCTGCAGAGCTGAAGAGGGCTTCTCATTTCGATCTGGGTAGTCACGAATCTAGCCAATGACTTCAACCGGGTGGTCTGTTTGTGGGGCTTCTTTCGTGGCAGAGATCGGATTAGGAGACGGTTTGGTATTCTTTGCAGAGGGGAAATGCATACGATGCTTGGAATGGAGGGTTTTCGAAGGGGTTGTTAAATGGCTTGAAACTGGTTTAGATGAAGGTGTTGAAACCCCTTTTCAAACCCTAAAACCCAAAATGAAAATCACCATTAATAAAGATCAAAACAAAAATCGCCATCAACCAAGCCCAAACCTTTTAATGGAATCCAACAACCACTTTGGCTAATTCCATGTAGAAGTTTTATGAGAAGGAAAAATCTCCAGAACACAAGTTGCAAATGATGAAAATGGTTTGACGAAAAAATACAGACACAAGGGAATGTATAAAGGGTTTATGCATATTTGTCGATATCGACAACTTTTATCTCTTCAAGTGGCAGCTGACTTACAACTCTTAATTCAACTCACTGATAAATGTTGTCGATATCGACAACATCGCTAAACGACAAAAAAAGACCCCTGCCGTCTCTAAACTCTTGCTGGGTCCTCTCCTTACTCATGGCTCACTATGGGGATTTTTCAGGTAGTTTCCTCTATTTTAAATAGTAAATACTCAATAGTCAATAGGATTTTGAGTTTCATAATAGTCTCCCCTGTATTAAATCGTTACTTCATTTCAAGGACAGATACACTTTCCCAAAAACAAGGACAGCTACGTTACCTAGCATTTTCCATCGAAAGTGTTGGAGACCGTAATTCATCATTGACATGAAATGAAGGACAATTGAGCGTAGAATTTTCACATTGAATAACTAATGGGCCATTTGTCTACACCCATTTACAAAGGTAATCGGTGAATATGCGTAATATTTATGCATTAGTAATGTATGTCTACAATTATTTACGCATATTGTATGTAAATCAGATGTTTAAATGGTGTGAAAATGAGTCAATTTTCACACTAAGATTTAAACACCTGTTCAGGTGGGAAAAGAGAATATCAAAGCACATCTGATTTCAAAGAATACCCGTTAGAGGCGGACGATTTGATTTTTGGGCAGTTTCCGTCAAAGAGGTTCTGAGTTCGAAACCCCAAATAAAAGCGGCATTTCCATCAAAGAGGTTCTGGGTTAGAAACCCCCCTCCAACACATTTATAAAATAATAATAAAAGTTGCATCAAGACCTATTAAACCTATGAATGAAAACCCTCACTACGTCCCATGATCCCCTTTTATATATAAAGGTAACCTATCTATTTATATCTCTTGCATTGCTATACAAAAAAAAAAAAAATTATAAAATCTGTTTACTTTGTAGGTTTATTCTTTCAGAATTTGATTATCTATCTTCTCTTCTCCTATTATATTTTCTTCCAATATCTCAATGACTTTCCTAAAATTAATTATTATTGCATTACTTTAAAAATATTTAAATATGTATAAATGAATGTAAGAGAAAATGAAGAACGTATTTTATATAGCATTATAGTATCATTAAAAAATAATGTATAAAAGTAATTTTATCTAACCATAATAAATTTGTGATACTTTTAATAAAATTGGACTTAGCAATAAAATATTCTTTTTAAGAACTTTCTATAATTGATTAATATTAGCATAAAACCGGTGAGATGCATGGGTTAAGTTTTATGCAAATCAAATAATAAATTAAGATAATATTAAACTAAATATTAATTAATAAAAAATTAATAATAATCCTGTTTTTCTTAGTCATCCGACTATAAACTCTTATTTCCTTAACCAATGTTGTAATGTATTTTTTTAAAGGTGATCATTGATAGAAATGTCTATTTTTGAAAAGTATATTTTATGTTGAAAAATATTTTCTTTTTTAAGGATCTAAAATGCAAATAAAAATTTTGATATAATTCAAACCTTTTTTGTCTTCTTATCATATCATTATAATAGAATATAGTTTAATGATTAATAAGTATCATATACAAAATCGTTACATATACACATATCATTGAAACAAACATAGAAAAATAAATCACATGTGTTAATAATGTGAAAATAGTGTTATTAGACGTTGTAAAATGAAACACATGTGTAAACATTACATACTTAAAATTCAAATATTTATCTTTTACATGTGTAAATTGTATTTACATATCCCACACGTAAAAGACAAACGACCCCTAAAGATAATAGTTGATGCTAATGTAGCAGCCAGAGAAAATAGGCATCCACTGATCCACAGGCCTTTCTACTAAGGTTTTTGTCTTCTCTGATTTAGAACTTGCTGAGTTAAATACAAAGAATTAATAATGCATAAGGCTGTGCTAATTACATTCAGTTACGTGCTCCAACATCCATTCGGACCAGGTCATTATAAAGTAACAATTTGATATGAAATTCAGTTTTGCTTTTTTTTACAGCTGTGAGTATGTTTCATGTACTCATTCAAATATATGGATACCAAACCCTACAATCAAAGCTTTAATTGGATTATGATTGGGAGAACCCCCAAGGTGATGGAGAGAGATATGACGTTTTAGATATGATAGATATGGTTTTCTACAAGGAAACCAAAAGGATTTAATCTAAATATGAGGGGAATAATAGTCTTTTTGGTCGAGGCCCATCCACATGTGATCATATGAAGTGGCAAAACAAGTAAATTCGTGTCCAATCTGAAAAGAATCATTGGAAGTTAAATAATGTTAGTAGTTGTTTAATATGATATTAACAACAGTTTGATACCAGAGGAGAGGGAAGAAGAAAGGGCAAACGAAAAACCAAGGTCCATGTACGAAAACCAAGATGTCCACGTACGTGGCAAGAAACAAATAAAAAATAAAAACTTTGGTTGCAAGCAAACCAAAGTAGCACAAGATTACCAAGGCTCCTCAATGGGCTCCACTTTTTTAATTTGATTTGAGTTACTCATAATAAAAACTCTTATCTTATACGGGTCATAGCTAGATTTCATCATGATAATGCTTAGAACATGCTACTAAATTGATCATTTATAAAATGACTGGAATTTTTCATAATATATTATTCGTGTGTTTTTAAGTAAACTGACTTTTATGTGAGTGGAATTTATTTTGGGTCCATACCAACACATTTATTTAATGAGGTTATGAGGAGTCGTTTGAAATCCTAAAAAACAGGGCTGACATGGCTGATAAATATTGGGTGCAGCGGATCGCTGCACCATACGCTGGATGGGAGACCCACCCTTGATGCCGACAAACTGTGGTGCACCCAATAAAAACAGTGGTGCGAAAATTGAAGTCAATGCGAATGGTAAAACCTTTTTTTGTTTAGCTATGCCCCACCTTTGAAATGCTATGATAGATTAGGGTGCTCTACATGAAGGACCAAGGTATCCCATCATACCTTATGCCATTATCTACCATTTGAATAGGTGAATCTGTATATTAGGTTTTTATCATAATAATATCATGATGGTATGTAAAAACCTTATGAATGGGTCGGCCCACAACGGGTTGTGCCGAAATAGGCTGGACGTGCCCGTTCCCTCAGCCCAGCATAACCCATGGCATTGGCCGTACCCGGCCCGGCCCATTTGACATCTCTATCTAGAGATAGTGTTTCTAGGATCCTATGCCTAGCCTAATTAAAACCATCAATGGGACTTAGATTAAAATCTAAACCACATGAAGTCACAATTCCTTTACTACTTACACGCCAAATTACAGCCCAAGAGGAGTGGGACCCACCATAAAGTTGATATACTTTATTTTTTTAGTTATTTATCTAATGGATTATAATATTTTAATGAAATATAACTTGTTCAATAAAAAGTCCAATTAGAGTACCCTCAGCTGGCTACTTAATCATGCTTCTTAACACTAAATTAGAGTAAGAAAAATAAAATATGCAACATATACTAATCATTTGATTCATCTTTCAAAAAAAAAATCTCTTCATAAAAAGTAAAAGATAAATTTCTTGTATATTAAAAAATAGATTGAAAAATATTAATATGTAAAAATTAATTTTTCTTATTTTTCAATATTAGGTTCATTGTTTGTTAGAGAGTAATTACCACCGCATCACTCACACTCTAATATTTTAAGAATTGCGTACAGTATACTTTGACAGACATCACATCAATCAAATCCATTTAAATTGAGTGGGGCCCAAAAATAAGACTGATTTCATATGAACAAGCCACTGAACTTTATGACAATTTTTAACATATTGGTGGCCATCAAAGTCGATTTGAAAATGGAACTGTACGAGCACACAGGCACTGGTGGCGTACTGTGTGACGGTCAGTAGTAGTAAATGGGTGTGTGTGTGTGGACGGACAGTACATTGCTCATGGTTTTTTTTTTTTTTTGCAAGGAGAATTTACTTACTAAATTGTGTGTTGCGAATAGTGGCACCCTTTAGAAAATTTCTTGGCGGCCTATGGCCCACCTTTCCCCTCCACTTCACATATGGGTGTACAACGTACCGGGCCGACCAACGCCGAGCTGTGCCATGCCAAGGTCGACGGGGGGCGGACCCAACATGGTGATGGCACGAACTATGTCATGCCTTGCTAGCCTGTGCCGCACACAGGCCATCCCACATTCGTCTTGTAAAATTTTTTAAATATCTAAAATCGTATTATATGAATTTAAAGGGATTTGAAAAAATAAAATTTTTAATTATCTGAAAATAATTAAAGATTTTTTCACAGTCGGGTGTCGTGCTGTTTTGCAGCCAAAGTGCCTAGCCCAACATGGCATGCACGGCCAATGTTCTGGGCAGTGTCTGGCCGTGCCGCAGCCTAGGGCACCCTGGCTCGGGCCGGGCCAACGGTATGCTGGCCGGTGTGCCAGGCCTGAACGGCCCGCCCCAATTTAAACTCCTAGGTTCACACCCCTAATCACATGTGGGCCCCATCAACAGCAGCCAACAACAAGAATAAGTTAGGATTTGCGTACCATGTTCTTGTGATCTTTGCCGGTGATGTAGCTGCGGAGGTAGTCGGCGATGTTGGGGATGGTGGCGAGGCGGACGTGGGCGCCGAGGCCGTCCCAGGAGCGGCGCCACACGCGTATCTTGCAGTCAGCGTATCCAGCAAAGAGGCGGTCGTCGGAGACGGCCAGTGCGCGAACGGCGCCGGCAGCCTTGTTGGCCTTGAGTTGGGCGACCTCGGAGAAGTCTGGGAGCTTCCAGATGCGTATGGTGCTGGCCTGGGAGCCGGTGTAGACGAGTGGGCCAGAAAGGGCAATGGAGAGGATCTGACGGTCCTTGTTCAACGTGGAAGAGATGCATCTGTGGCTGGTGTGATTGTTGAAAGAGAGGGGCTTGTGGTGAAGTGGGGTGGGGGAGCAGGGGGAGGAGGAGGTGCTGAAGCGTGCGGGGGAGAAGGTGAGATCTGAGAAGGAGGGCTCCCTCGTGGAGAGACTCTTGAAGAGGTGGGTTGGGACCTTGGAGGAGGTCGTGGGTTTGAGTCTTGGCTTGGGCTTGGGTTTGGGATGGGGTTGGGGTTCATCTGCACGAGCACCGACGTCGACGTCTACTTCGACGTCGTCATCTTCTTCTCCTCCTCCTCCTCCTCTTTGGGGCTTGGGTTTGGGATGAGGTTGGGGCTGGGGCTGGGGTTGGGGTTTATCTGCACAAGCACTGACGTCGACATCAACTTCGACGTCGTCATCTCCTCCTCCTCCTCCTCCTCCTCTGTGGATCGTGGAGTGAGACGACGATGCCATTAAATGTTTTTCTCTCTCTAAAACACACGCAATCTCATTTTCATGTGTATTTAACTTAAACTAGAGCGTGGCCATGTACTATATAAAGGAAGCAATAAAAGAGCAAGGTAGTAAAAGAGGAGTAAGGTGGGAGTAAGGTGATATTATAAATAAAGTTAGTGAGGAGAAGGTAATATCATTAATAAAGGGAATATTCATATGCATATTTTCCTCACCATATCATACGGTGAAGATACTTTCCTTTTTAGGAAATTTTTAAGGGCAAAATGTACTTTTTTAAGTATATAGGGTGAGGTACAAAATGCACTTTTCATGTGTAAAAAAGTAATAGAGAGTAGGGGTGTGCATAAATCCATCCGACCTGACAAAACCGACCGACCCAACCCGAACCGTGGCAAACGGGTCGGTTATCCAATTAGGATCAGTTCAGATCGGTTAAAAAAACTGCTAACCCGACTGGGTTGGTTCGGTTGGCGGTTTTAACCCAAAACCGACCCGAACCGATCCATGCACACCCCTAGCAAATTGGGTATGGGTATCATATTATTGTTTAAGTTAATACTTCATATGGTTTGCCTGTTGTTTTTCTGAATAGGTGCTTTATTTGCAAGAGATTAAGTGGGATGTCTTTGGACACCTAGAAACTTCAAAATGCATCAACAATTTCATTTTAATTGTATTCTTCCATTTTTGTAAATGTGACAAGTAATGGCCACTTTATTAGTATTTGGTGGTTTTCAATTAATATATTTTTTACACTCTAAGCAGGGGATCATGTTTTGCAAAGTGCTAATGTGAAAGTGTTTGAGCGTAGGTAACAACACTATGTATCTGGACCGACTATGTATTTGGTGTTTGGTGGACACTAGTAGGGTCGGTGGATAGTTGGATCGAGTGGTTGATATCCATGAAAGAATCGGATTGGATCGGGTGGTGGATATGGTGGACACTGGTCGGGTCGGTTGCGGATCGGATAAATCCATTGTGTCGGTTCGATTCGGTTTACATAATATACAAACCGACATGGTCGGTTCGGTTGACGGTTTTAACCCAAAACTGATCCGAACCGATCCATGCACACCCCTAATAGAGAGCATCACGTCAGCAACACAACAGTTCTCCCGTTAAAAAAATATGCAAAAAAATTATATGTTGCTTTGACGTGCAATGTCACTTTTTAATCTCTCTCATTTAAAGTGTTAACTCTCTTAAAGTTCCTCTCAAAGAACGGCTAAATTTTTTTATAAAAATAACCACTATCTTCTATCAATTCTCTACAAATCTAAAAAAAGAAGTACAGGTGATACCATGTGCCTTAAAGGCCATTCATTGGCGGGCCCACCTATAAAAATCGATGCAATTAAAGTTTAATCTTGTGAATATAACACAAAAGATGATGCTAAAGGGAGCATGCTATTCACATAGTATGACCCAAAAATATCCATCGTTTTCACTTAAGTGTTGCCCCACACAAATTTTATGGAACTCAATAAATCTTATCCATCTACTAACTGAGTGGGACCTATCAAATAATCATTTTACTGAGCCGCTTAGGATTTGATAGATTAAAAATCATAGCCATCTTAAGTTGTTAACATTATCGATGAGACTCAGTTGATGAAAGATCAATATATATCTATCATGGGAAAATATTCATGCACATCATCCCCCACCATATTATAGTGAGAGACAACATAGTGGGGCCGACTTCATGATACATCTGAACCATCTACACACATGGGACCCCCTGAGTTACATTAGATCCATTGACTTTTCACCTATTCGAATGGATTGGACCGTTGGACTGAGAGTAAAAGGAAAAAACTCCTTTAATATAATGTCGTTAAATTTGTGGGCACGGATGAAGGGGTTAAAGGGATTGGGTTGATCTCAAACTTGATATATGGGTCCATCCAAGATGTTTCTTTCCATCTCTCCCAAGTCCCATTATTAGTGGGGCCCTAGGTGGGCCCGATTAAGTTTGTCCCTTACCATATGGTGAGAGATGAATGCACTTGAATGTCCCATCTATCATGTGTAGTGGTGTTTTATTTTTATTCATTGTGCTTTATAGTAAAACGTTCCAATTATCATTATCATTCTTCTCTTTTATATAATTCTTTAATAGCAATTTCAAAGTTAGAAGACAATAGCATTTCAATCTAAATTTAATAAATAAATTAGTTTAGTCTTTTTGCTAAAGAATTTATAAATTTATTTATTCTGCTTTATTTTTTATAAGTAACGTTTGAAAGAATCCAATAAAAAAATTTAATCTATTTTTATTGTTCGGCCCAGGCTAATCAAAAGTGTTACATCTCAATTAACTAAATTTAAAACCCCATCTCTTAAAATCTTGGCATCAATATCACACATTCTCTTTTATCTCTTCCCGTATGGAGCTTGGACCATTGATTTTGACAATACCATAAGTTTTGTCGGTGCCATTCATAGTGCAATTTGAAATCTACCAATCAGATTTTTATCCATGTATTTCCTTGAAACCTTGGCCTACCCATCACCTGTCTTAGAGAAACTCTTCTTTGGAACTCACGGAAATGCTCCCTCCACCTGAAAGTTTACATAAGATCTAATATTTAAGTTGTCATGTCCATATTCAGTTTTGCGATTTCAATATTGCAAATAGTTATAGAATTTAAAAGACATGACCACAGCTAACATATAGCATACTTCTTTTATTCTTTCTAAAAATCACATAGAAAGTTTATAATTTTGAATTTGATTTGTAGTTCTTGTCAGTTTATTTCAAATTTTCTTTTTTATGTAGAATTTGATGCATTAAATAAATATCAATGATGATAGATAAATATATTGCTTCTCTTAATGAATTTGGTTTGTTTCTCTTTTTTTAATATCTATTTCTGTTGAAATATTTTTAGAAAAATTTAAATTTTTATAATATATTTTTCTTTTTTTAAGTCCGGGCCATTGTTACTAGTTGATAAGTTATTTTCATATATTTGGACGTTTGGAGAAAAGCGCAAAAAAAAAAAAAAAACATTTTATATAAATATCACAGAATAAAAGTCACTTTCTTATATGTAGTGTGGGAGTAACTCTAGATTGAGGGAAAAAGGAGTAAAAGAGATCTAAATCCACATTAGAAGACATGTTTACTCCTCTTGTCTCTTCTGGCCATCTAAACACATTAAGAAATAAAATTTCCTATTGCTTAGGTTTCACTCAAGTGTGAACAAATAAGCCATTCGAACAAAGTGTTTGCCACACAAATCTTGTTGTCATACATAATATAATTTTGAAATGTAAATACACTTACTGTTTGAAAGTAAAAAACATAGTACTGTTGTTGAAGTTCAGTAATCTGAAAATCCGCATATGTTAGTTGATCAAGGCCACTATGTCCTTAAGACAATATTCGTCCCCGCAACGGTGCTTACGAGCTTCAGTGATGATTGTCTCCCAAGATACAATGATCGAGTTCACACAGTAGCAACAAAGCAGACTGTGTGACAGGCGAACCAAAAGTGCGATAGACTCTCTCTCTGGACTCCGACTAATGACCCAATTGCAATACATCAGTAGTGAACAAATAGACAAAAAGCATGGGCGAGATGCATTTTTATAGTCTGCTTCAGAACTCTTCATGGAGTTGCATCTTGGGTTGGACACACCCTTTCAACTATGGATGAACACACCACATCGGACACACCCCATTTGGAAAAAGAAATTTTATTAAAATAAGATTTTTCCAAAAATATAGTGGGCCGAGCCAGGCCCGACTCTCGCGTGAAGCCAAAGCCCAAGTCGGGCCGGTTCGGGTCTAGGCGGGGCGCGCGCGCTTGTGGTGGTGAGCCTACCTTGGTCTTGGTCCTCCCTCCTCCACAAAAGTGGGATGCCCTTTGGGGCGCATCCTAAAGATCCAAAGAATGTTTTGCTCGCAAGCAAATGTGGGATGCAAGTTCACCACTTTCATTTGTTTTCATGTTTCCTATGTTCAAGTAATGTTGTTCGGAGGCAATTTCTCATTCACTCTTTAATGGATTAGAGCAACCCAATACATGTTCTTAATCTAGTTATGGAGTAGATCACATTCCCATGTAGTCCCACCTAAAAGGATAAGTGTGGCCCACTTTTATTTTGGCTCAAAGTTGAGAAGAATAATGGGTGCTCTAATCATTTTTTCCAACAAATCTTGCTCTCGAGTTTTGAAGTTTGACATGAGATTGGTTTAGATCGATGGCATTTCAGATCTCTGCTTTTTAACTCTAATTCTCCTAATAAACTCTATTTTAAAACTCAATACCTTTATTTGGGGACCCTCAAAACCGTTCATATAAACTAGCTAAAACTAAACTAAAAAGGGTTTTTTAGCTAGACCATTTTTTTTTTTTTTAATTCTAGGACCATAAATGGCAAGATAAACTGTTGGCAATCTTTAGAAGGCCAAACATGGCTGGTGAGTCAATTTTGAGCGGTTGCCTCATCACAAATTTTGAAGTATTTGTGAAATACAGCAGGATCCTTATTTGTGAAATACAGCAAAATCATAATCTGAATAATATGGCTACGTCAAATATCAGCCCCTGATTCACTGTAAATTTTGAGGAAATGATGAGAACCCAAGAACCATTAGATGTACTCGTGTGAAAAAAATCACTGTTCACGTGATTTTTAGCCTGACCATTTTTTTATTTTTTCCAAATGTGGGCCACTAATTAAATTAGGATCCAAACCCTTGGAAATCTTTATAAGCCTAAGCAAGGCTAATACGTCAGGTTTGAGTCATTTATCCATCACAATTTTAGAGATATTCGTGAAAACGCTGAACCTTATATATATGCATTTCTTGACACCTATGGCACCAAAATCATGATCCGAACTGTTGATCCTTTTTGGTAGGCTAAAAATAACTATGGGTTAAAAATCAAGCTGTAATTTGTTGGAGATCTCAATAAATTAATGAAAAAATGAGAACTGTACGTCAAATTCTTAAAACATCAAATTTAAACTCCATTTTTTTTATCTTATCAAATGTTTTTTTTTTTTTTTTATCTTACCAAATGATCTATTTGTAAAACATCCTCCTAGTCTCACCCCAACAAAGCCATTGGTTAAATAATGTGATGTAATGAAAGATGTCTGCATTCAATTCCAAAAGCTTCCACCAAGTGTATGGTCCAGATGAGTAGATTGGTTGCATCTAAAAGGTAAAAAACCCAGGTTAATGCCCTAGATCTTGAATTGAAACCTCAATCAAACAAAAAGAATGACTTAGAAAGAGTCCCCTTCACTAGTTTTTTTCTGAAGGCGAGGCTTTCTCCCGGAAGGTTAAGATATAATTGCTGTTTTTCTTTTTATTAATGGCTTCATATTTTAAAAAAGTTTTAACCTCTGTCCAACCGTTCAGTCTTTTCAGATGGGTGTCAAACCTCAGAATCAGTGACTAGAGGGTCTCAGTTTGTGCACGATTTGAATAGCTTATTAGGTGGGCCCCACCAATAGTTCTCACTTAAAATATTTTTGTTTAACCAATGTCAATGAGTCCAGATCTAGTAAGCCTTTACCCCATGGTGATCGTGAGTGGGAGTAGACCATGTATGGTCCCCTCAAGGCCACTGTGGGTAAAATACCTCAGACGATCCTGATTCAATGTCAATATGTTTATAATATCCTCTCTCCCTCTCTTACATATTCACATCGTCCCACAGACTCAAATGTTTCCTGTGAGACAGTTCACATGTCCTACGCCAGCTCCTAGTTGAGTTGTTAATTGTGCCTTGCCGGCGAGGATGGCCAAGGAGCTCGACCTGGCATGGCACTGAGTCACGTTGAGCCATGCCGTGCATGCTGTGCCTTTCGTGTCATTGGCTTCGTGTCATTCAATTCTTATCTTTTAGGCTTAAGAAATAAAGGTCTTACACTAAAAAAATTTAAAAGATACACACAAATACCTACTCCATTGAGAAGAGAACCATTTGGATCTTTTTTATTTGAAGGTTATTCAATATGATCACTTTCAAACCTTTACCATTTTTTTGGATAATAAAAAAAGTATTATAATTTTTTATATACACTAAAAACATCAAATATCATGTGTTGTGTTATTCCTCCTGTAGTGCCGTGCCTCGTCTCTTACAGGCCGTGTGGCAGTCGAGCCAACCGGCCTAAGACACTATCCCAGGTCACGGGCCTTTCCATTTACCGTGCTGTGCCAAGGCGGCATGGCCAATTTGATATCTCTATCTCCTAGGCACTTTTCATAAGTACAGTAGTAAAAGCAATTACTTTTTTTTTTTTTGCTGAAACTTAAAAATATATAAGGTTTTAAGTTTTTGCCTTATTTCAAAATAAGATATAAGTTTCAAAGCTATTCAAACTAGTTCCTAAGTTTTCCCGTAAGTTTTCAATTAAGAACATCCAACCATTTAAAGGTATTTTTTGTCAACTTTTTCCATCAATATTTTGAAAATACCCAAATTACCCTTCATTTAAAGCCATGACAATTTCGACAGCCATTGCATTAGTCAATCGCTGTGGGAACACTAATTGTCCTTGACCACTGTGAGAACGCCAGTGAAGGAAACACTACAACAAACTGCACATTTCCCGACACTATTTGCCGATGCAGTGAAAATTTGCGTCGGCAAAAGTCTTATTTCCAACGCATATTTGGACTGCGTTGGCAAAAGTCACAGAAATTGCTACTTTTACCAACGCAAGTAAGACCGCGTTGGCAAAAGTTGCGTTAACTACATTGGCGCCAACAAAAAATCCCCCAAAAAGAGAGGGAAAGTTTTGCCAACGCGTGTTTTTCTAACGGCGATGCAATAATGCGTTGGCAATTATCCTGCCTACTGGCGACGCACAGATGTACGTTGGGAAAGCTCTGAGTTTTTATTCGCACCATTGCCGACGCATTATTGCGTCCTCAAAGCCCCATCTATGACAAACTTATATTTTACGACACTATTTTCCAACGCAGTGAATATTTGCGTTGGCAAAAGTCATAGAGAATTGGTACTTTTACCGACGCAAGTAAGACCGCATTGGCAAAAGCTGTGGAAAAACTTTCCCGACACTATTTGCCGACGCAATGAAAACCGGCGTTGGTAAAAGTATTTGTTCCGATGCATATTTGGACTGCGTTGGCAAAAGTCAAAGAGAACTGCTACTTTTACCAACACAAGTAAGACCGCGTTGGCAAAAGTTGTAGAAAAACTTTCCCTGATACTATTTGCCGACGCGATGAAAATTGGCGTTGGTAAAAGTCTTTTTTCCGATGCATATTTGGACTGCGTTGGCAAAAGTCACAGAGAATTGCTCCTTTTAACGACACAAGTAAGACTGCGTTGGCAAAAATCACAGAGAATTGTTACTTTTACTAACGCTAGTAAGACTGAGTTGGCAAAAGCTATGGAAAAACTTTTCCGACACTATTTGCTAACGCAGTGAAAATTGGCATTGGTAGAAGTCTTTTTTCCGATGCATATTTGGACTGCGTTGGCAAAGTCATATAGAATTGCTACTTTTACAGACATAAATAAGACCGCGTTGGCAAAAATTGTGGAAAACATATATGGGGTCCAACAAAGATTTCCCCAGAGAGTGTGAAAGTTTTGCCAACGCGTGTTTTCCTAATGGCGATGCAATAATGCGTTGACAATTATTTTGCCTACTAGCGAAGCACATGTCTGCGTCCGCAAAACCCCATTTAGTAAAATTATTTTTTACCAAAATATTATGAGCCACCGTTTTAATCGCTTTGATTTATTTCCAACTCTATGCCTCATTCATTTTTTTTCAATTTTTAGTGCCCCCCCACCCCCTGCCTCTTTCATTTTTTTTTCCAATTTTTTAGTGGGGCCATAGGAGCCTCCCCACCTACCTAAAAGTTACGAAATTAAACTCTTACAAAAGACTCTGCCCGTATTCTCCTTCTGTACATAAAACCCTTCTTCCGAATTTCTTCTCCTGCTGCAAGCCAAACCTAAACCCTTCTGCCGAATCTTCTTCTTCTTGCAACTGCAGCAACCCAAGGTATGGTCTCTCTCCATCTCTCTTTATGCCGGCCAGCGGCCCCTTCCCCACCGGAAGTGCTTCCACCTGGCCTCTTTTCCACCCGCCCTAGCCTCCTCTCTCTTCCCCCACTGCCCCTGCCTCCACCTGCCCAGCAACCCGCCCGCCCAGACCCTCTTTCCGCCAGCAGCCCTTTGGTGTTTTCTTTGTTTGGTATCGTCTTGGTCAACAGAAGATGCATGCGAGTCACTACAGAACCCTTACAATATTAGTTGTTTTGTCTTTTATTTATTTTTGTTTGTGAATGGTCTTTTTATCTATTGAATTTGGTCTTCCCTGTTTTCATGTTTACTGACTTGTCCTTTGATTTGCTTTCTTTGATAATAACATCTAGTTTTCCATCAATTTGGTTAACTTACAAACTAGCAACAAAGGCCCAGGCATCAATTGAAATAATATCTGTGCAATATCAACAACGATATTGAAAATTATAACAATGATATCATCCTCGCTCTGTTTCCTTATGAAGTGAGAGGCTTTATGTCTTGGCGTTGCATATGAGAGGGGGGGGGTAGAGGTTTTCTATTGCTAAATGGGGAATTACTCAGTCCTTAAGCATCAGGACTTGTACATTGTACTGAAGCAACTCTTATATAGATGTGAGGTCCTTTCTAGGGAGATCCAGACCATCAATTTAATTAGGCCCAGATGGAGAGATAAACTCTGTAAATTTAAATTATTATTTACTATTAAGGTTTGTTTTACTAGTTTTAAATACTCCCCAAGAATTATTATAATTAATATTATCCTCAGACAAACGGCATATCAAGGCACACAGTTTTATATATATAGTATTTTACTTCTATTGGCCTGTGGATTTATTTGATGAAGATTCGTTTGCTAAATTTGATGAGGAAAGTCAATGTCAGTTTTAATATTGCAGTGCTTGATGCTGATTGGTGTTTCTTATTCAATTATCTTAGTGATAAAGGAAAGCTCTGTTTATGTATGACTTGTGAATTTTTATTCTTGTTGGCTAGTTTGTACCCCAACTGGAAACTTATTTGAATAGTTGGTAGAATGGATGACTGGATTGAATAGTTTGGGAAAATAGATTGTTAATTTGTTGTTGACAATAGCCAAATTATTTTAAAGTAATTGCAATTTGGAATACATCCAAACACCCTTATCATATTTAGTTAAAAGCCTTTTCAATGATCTAGATTTCGTAGGTGGGGCTCAATACAACAAAACATTAGACAATATGTTAGTATGCCCTGTTTAAAGTGTGTTCAATGTTTTGAAAGAAGTGAACTTTCACTTATGAGAAGCACTTAATGGATGATATCCTATGCTTCACCGGCCCGACCTCATGAAAGTAGTATCTTGTTTTCAATTTACTATTGCAGGGTGTTCTCATATGTGTTAAATGTTTTAAAGTGAAGTCATTGTTGTCATCCCCAGTATAAAACATGAGATCAGAAGGAGAAAATGCAAGATGCATTTTATGATCGTTAAGTTATGAATTCAATCATCTACCTTGATGAGAAGTGGGGCCTAGAAAGCAAAGATTTACTTAACCATTAACTTAGTTCAGGGAAATTCTTTCGAAATCTTTATAATTATTTCATCTATGCACACAGGTTTTACAATTTGCCACAAACGGAAAAGTTGAATATGATTCCATATGGAGCATCTTCGAGTATACTTTAAGCATACTAAGTATTTGTTATTTGCATCATGTTATGCATTACACCACATACTGTTCGTATAGAGTATATAGGTGTCTTACATCTCCTCATAGGCACCTCCCCTGGACTCAAGCTTTAAGATACAATAGAAACATTGAGCAATCCCTTTAAAGCTTCATCTGTATTTTGGTTGGTACCAGAAATCGCGACCGTTTCTCTGTATGCATTAGCACTTGGACATGCGAGATTCATACAATAACTTTCAACTGAATTGATAATGCAGTCTTGATGCCAATATTGCTATTTGTTTGCTTGCTTGTAGTGTCTGATCACACAGTACTTCCTCCAAATGTCTGGTGGAAGCATCCATGGATGTATCATTGGACCTGCTAATTAATGTCATGTACCCTTCTGTGAGATCTCACAGAAGGGTGCCAACAAGCAGCTTATATCACCCAAACCAAGCAGGTAAAGGGTGAACCAGTAACCCTACTTGGGGTCTGTATGTCAAATGAGCCCCACAACCTGTGAACCATCATCAAGGTGCATGTTGAAACATTGTTCATCATTGCTGCACACCAGATTATCCTTCTTTTGGTCGTTCGCATACCAAACTTGTTTTACTTCCACCCCTTCTTGTTAATGAGAATTGTCATCCTATTAGTTAATATCATCTCATTTATGCTAGGGGAAAAAAATTTAGAGACCACCTTAATTATTCCTGCAACATTTATTGTTTGATGAGCAGATTAGTAGAGTGCTTTTTTCCGTTATTATTAGAAAGAAAAAGAGAAAGAAGCACTGGAGCTTGTATTATTGTAGCTATGTGAATTCATGATATGGATTAAGACATATGATCATTTGTGCAACATTATAACATACCTGACCCAACCAAGTATAGTAATTAGTATATATACGGACGTGTTTGTGCAAATCGGAGAGGCTTTATCCTACGATTACCGTGAGTGGATCAATCACGGTCTGCCACGTCACCATGGGCAGCCCCTACCAAGCATAAGATAGCAGCCCCACGTATATGGCAGGCTATCCATGATGACATGGCGGACCACCCTGATATGTCCACTCACAGCGACCAGGGGGAAAGCCTCACAGGATCTTGACTCTTTCTGTCATCATTGGTGGCATTCATTCCTTGAATCACCATGATTTAATGGACTCTGTTTGTGCTCATTGGTGGCATTCATTCCTTGAATCATCATAATATACATAATATAAAATATATGGTGTCATGTTGCAACCAATTTCCAATCAATTTTTTTATGGGTCTGGTCTGTGGTGTTTGTTGATCTTAAAAGATGGGTTTTGTGGTGTTTGTTGGATTTCAAAAGCTGAGTGGTTTGTGGTGCTTGCATTATATATTTGATCGACCCATAATGAATTGCTACCAAATTCAAATTCGGCAACATACATGCTCCCTTGTTCACACCATTTCTTAGGACTACCAGTTCTGTCCATAATAACAATCTTATCACGTGGCTTTCGAAAACACCATGCTAGCTACTGACTGCAGATCTTGTCTGCTTGGAATTTCTTACAGTAAGCCAGTAAGGGGCCATGTGGCATGAAAGGAAGGCCAGCGGGCCTCACCATGCAAGAGAGCCCCATTCAGTGCATGATAATCAAAACTGATGGTTAGCATCTGATCTAGCGAAAAGTCATTTTAACCAATCCATTTCTATCATTAATTTTAGATGGGATTGTTTTTACAGATGCCTTTCATCTAATTGTTCCTTCTTCTTAATTGCGGGGTCAATGGGACCTACATTCATGCCTTGTGGCTGCTCATTAGTTGACTGTAGATGACCAGACCCTTTAATAGGAAGTGTAGGTTGGCTCTGTAAATGCTATATATACTTGTGTCCTTTGAAGAGGTTCCCATTAGCAGGTGATTTAGGCCATGCATCTGATGACCCCTCTTTGAAAAGTGTATTGAGTTACAACATCTCTGCCACCCAATCTTTCTTTGTGGCAGGTGCTTAGCCTATCTAAGGTGATGAGCTTGTCACATGAATATATATGTATCTGGATTCCTTGAGCTTATGCCTCAAAAGAATTCTCTTATTCCAGCTTTTGGAAAATCCATCTAATTTGAAATCCAAACTGTTCAAAAATCAGTCTGTACCTGTTATGTGAACCGATAGCTAGATTTCTCTTCATCTACAGTTGGGTTTACAGTCATATAATTTATTACATGTAAAACATATGATTTCACTCTTTCTTTTTGTATGTTTTTCGCAAATTTAATCATATATCTTTTACTTGTAATTTATTACAGTTGTATGTTTTTCACAAATGATCATATGAATTTTGGTTGTTTTCTATTTTGTTAGGGCTTTCAGCATGAACATTCAAGCACCATATTATAAGAAATATTAAACGAATGCATTGAAACAAAACCCAAAGAAATAAGCATAATAATGGAGACAACTTCCAAGGAATTAACTAAGAAAACCCACATTTGTTAAAATGTTAGTTGTTAAGGATAAACCATTATTATAGCTAAGAACAAATGAGTAGAATGCAATTTGGGAAAATAAGTTGGCAATCAAGAATTGCTTAAAAATGAAGCTCTTCCATCTTCCTAATACATGGGTAAAGAGAACAGGAATAACACCCACAAAATATGCATTCCATGGCCAGTATAGAAGGACCCAAAAAACTGCTGAATCAAACATGGCCTTGTGTTGAAAAAAGAATTAAAGTAAGTAACCCATTTCCCTAATGAGTAGTAAGTAATTAACAAGAAACTCAAACCATTCAGGCTTATGGTTGCCAATGTCCCAAGCACATGGTATCCTTTTCGAATTCAGTGTTTAATTTAGCATTGGGTATGAATTACTATCTTAATGAAATCAATGCATTGGGTAAGTATTGCTTCTGCTGCTGTATGAGTATGAAATCAATGCGTGGCTTGTTGATCCTGTTGTATGAGTTATGTAAGTCTTCCATTTTGTGAGATTTCACAAGAAGTTTGATGTAGTATTGATTACTTGTTGATCTTGTTGTATGAGTTATGGAACCAATATTTTTTGCTCCAAACTCTTGTGTTATGATGTTAGATCTCAAAATCCTCTTGTGTAGGAAGTTTATTAAACTTGTTTCTGATGGTGTTCGTTTTTTTGTTTTGCAGATTGGTTTTGGGTTTTATCGTGCCGGCTGCAGACATCTTAGGAATCTACCTTGTTTATTTTGGTCACAGACATTTGTGGATGTTGGAATCTTTTGAAAATGATGAAGTAGTAATATTTGTATATTTTAGAGATTTCTGAGTTTATTTTGGTTTATGGATGTCGAAAATTTGGTTGTGGATATTATTTTGGAATTATTGATGAATTTTTTTTAAATTAGTTTGTGCAACAAGTTTGTTGGTTTCAACATGTATTCAGATTTTTATTTGTGGTATATATATAGGGAAAAATAAATATAATTTTTTTAAATAATAATATTTCCCGACGCACCAGTGTGCATTGCAAAACATAAAAAGTACTACAGCCTTTTCCGACGGGATATGTGCGTGCCTCCCAACGCATTAGTAGTGTTGGCCATTACAAATTCCCAACGCACTGTCAGTGTCAGCCATTATTATGAATTCCCAACGCACTGCCAGTATCGGCCATTACTAGGAACTCTCAACGCAATGCCAGCGTCGGCCATTATTATGAATTCCCAACGCACTGCCAGCGTCGACCATTACGATGAATTTCCAACACACTGCCAGCGTCGGCCATTATTATGAATTCCCAACGCGTTGCCAGCGTCGGCCATACTAGGAACTCCCAACGCACTACCAGCGTCGGCGTTTATTTTGCGGACGCTGGTACTGCGTTGGCAAATATGGTTTTCGAATCATGAAAGTTGGACTTTTTGCCGACGCACATCTCTTTGCCGACGTATTGGGCGACGCTGCAGTGCGTTGGTAATTGTACATGGATCTGCCGACGCAGTTAAAATAGCGTCGGCTATGGATTTGGCTACACATAGTTGCCAACGCGCGGTCGACGCATTGAAATGCGTTGGGAAATCTTTTGCCGACGCAAAACCTACCTTTCCAGACGCGGTGACTGCGTTGGCAAAAGTGTATTTTGTTGTAGTGAAATGAGGAGAATATAGAGAAAGTGAAGGAGAATTTTATTTTAATGAAGGGTAATTAGAGTATTATAAAAAAGTTTGGGAAAAAAGTTGCTAGAAAATAGCTTTAAATAGGCGAATGTCATTAATTGAAGGCTTCCTGAAAAACTTAGGGACTAATTTAAAAAGTTTTTAAACTTGTGGCCTTTTTTTTAATAAGGTTGAAACATAAGGCCTTTTTTGAAAACTTACCCAATTATTATAAATTATAGGGATAGGATTCGATTTTGAAAATGGAGTCTAATTTCGCAATTGATTGAGAAATTGGCTCCAATTGGGCAATTGATTGAGAGATTCGCTTCCAATTTTAAATTGATTTTAACTACTAAAGAGCCCAATTTATAGAGAAGTTCCTATTGTGATTCTATCTATTTCAAATTTATCTAGAATGTCTCATTCCCCCAAAATGGATAAGTGCGTCCATATGAGAAGACGTCATCCTCGATGGAAACTCAGCTATACCATAATAAAACCATCCAAGTCTCCAAACCCACCAAAGAAACCCGAATTCCTCCATTAATGAATGTTTTGCCCGCACCATTGATTGGCATAGATGAAAGAGCCCACTAAATCGTCCAATAATGGTTTAAAAATCTTATTATTTTTAATCATATAAATTTATTGCCCGTGCTAAGCGCGGGCATGTTTAGCTAGTATATAATTAAGGGCATTCGGCGACGGGTCCCTGAACATTTCACTTTATTGTCAAAGGTCCAAAAAAAAAAAAGTTATAAAGTCAAATGTCCCTCCCACACTTTTTCATACCTAAAATGTCTAATTTACCATTTCTTTCAATCCTAACCCATGATTGGTGGGATTTTCCATTAATAATGGCCAACTAACATTTAATTGCCCACGATTAATGGAATCCCCAAATTTTCAAATAAATTCTAAAAAACACACAAATAAATTTCAAAGTAACGAAAATAAATTGTAAAAAATGAAATAATTTCGAAAAATGCAATAAGTTAAAAAAAATATATAATCAAATAACGCTAATAAATTTAAAAAGATGCAAATAAGTTTTAAAATATCCAAATAAATTTCAAAAGATTCAAATAAATCTCAAAAGATCCAAAGAAAATTTCAAAAAATGAAAATAAATTTAAAATAAAAAAATAAATTTTAAAAAATGCAAAAATTCCAAAAAACGCAATAAATTTGAAAAGAAACAAAAAAATATCAAAAGACTCAAATAAATTTAAAAAATGCATATAGATTTAAAAAAACGTAAATAAATTTGCTAAAAAACTCAGATAAATTTTGAAAAAAATCAAATAAATTTACTAAAAATACAAAGAAATATGACAGAAAACAGTAAATTTGAATAACACTCAGATAAGTTTGACAAAAACTCGGATAAATTTGAACAAAACTCAGATAAATTTATAAAAAAACTCAAATAAATTTAAAAAAAAACTCAGATAAATTTACCAAAAATACAAAGAAATATGAAAGAAAACAGATAAATTTAAAAAATACTCAGATAAATATGACAGAAAACAGATAAATTGGAACAACACTCAGATAAATTTGAACAAAATTCAGATAAATTTGAAAACAACTCAGATAAATTTGATAAAAACTTAGATAAATTTCACAAAAGTGATAAATAGAGCCAAAGAACGATCACCGGGGCACGGAATCCCCCTCTCAATCCCTTCTTGTCACCACCTCTGTGGACAGCGACACATTCCCATCTTCCATCTCCACTACATGGCAGTAAAAAAAAATAAATAAATAAAAACCAGGGGATTTGTAGCGAGCAGCTTGGCGAACCTGGACCCTCGGCTGCTGCACGTGAGACTGATTGAGGCGGTTGCGGTTAACTCAGTGTTCGAGCTGCATAAGTTGCCGTCAAGGCTAGGGGCGATGGATAGGGTGCTGGGGACGGTGAAGGGGGTTAGGCCGGAGATAGTGATGGTGGTGGAGTAGGAGGCGAACCAGAACGGGCCGGTGTTTGTTGACCGGTTCACGGAAGCGCTGCATTACTTCTCGAGCATGTTTGATTCGATTGAGGGGTGTGGGATGATGCCGCCGGGGAGCCAGGACCAGGTGATGTCGGATATGTATCTGGGGAGGCAGATCTTGAACGTGGTCGCGTGCGAGGGGGCTGAGATGGTGGAGAGGCATGAGACGCTGGCGCAGTAGAGGGCGAGGATGGGTGCAGTCGGGTTCGGCCCGATGAATCTGGGCTCAAACGCTTTCAAGCAGGCTGGCATGCTATTGGCTCTTTTCGCTGGTGGGGATGGGTATAGGGTCGAGGAGAACAATGGGTGCTCGATGCTCGGCTGGCATACCAGGCCCCCCATCTTCACGGCCGCTTTCGTACTCCTCGAAATCGTATCTCCTTCGGCCGATCAGATATGATGGGGGTGGGGATATTCTGGTGGTGGCGGCTGGGGGTGTTGCGGCTGCTGCGGCCCCTTTATCCCTCCTCCCCATGGATGAAATGATGATCGGACGACTGAGAGAAGATAGAGAAGGAAGAGAGATCAAAATATACGTTTGGATGATTCTCTCTCAAAGAAAAAAAAAGAGGGGTAAGCGGCTTTCAGATCGAAAGGAAAGGCCTCTTCCTCTTCTTTTTTCCCTCTCTTTCTCGGTCTCTGTTGAGAGTTTCAGACATGTCTCCTTGGCTACTCAAACCAAGGCTTGTTGCAGAAGAAGAGGGATAATATAAAAATTTAAATTTTAAATTTCAAAATTTATGACTAAAACGGTTAAAAGGGTAATTTAATCCTAAAAAATGAGATCGTGTGGATGCAGGGACCTATAGCTGCAATTAGTCTAGCTGTGTGGACCAGAGGCCTTAATAAGTTTTTGCTTGGACTGGAGGCTGGATACAATCCATTCAAGGGACCTTTCGCTAATTTGCTCTGTAATTAAAGGGAATGAGATTTTTTTTGTTTACTATTTGAGGGTTCTCAACCCTTTGCGCTGGATTAATCCCTCCGGGCCTAGAGGGAAGCCTGGTAAACACCCCTGTGGCCCTCAGGTGGTAGCACTAGTGGACTCAACATTCGATTCCGGAAGAAGGGGGAATCGGGGGTTGATACCAAGACTTCTATCTCCGGAAGAAGCAGGAACAACAGTTCTAACCACTCGGCCAACCCCTTGGGGTTGAGAGAATGATATTCATGAAGACCAGTGAGGACGATCTCCATGTGAGCCCCGCCATAGAGTTTCAGTAAAAAAAGAAGGGGGTTTTGGCCGGAGGTCTCTTAAAGCATGACTTTATTCCAAAAAGTCCACAAAAAAATTCATGTAGCCAATGGTCCTGATATGTCTAATTTACTATTTCTTTAAATCATATCTCATAATTGGTGGATTATCCCAATAATAATGGTCAACAACCATTTAATTGGCCACGATCAATGGAATCTCATTAATGAGATTTTAAAATAAATTCTAAAAACACACAAATAAATTTTAAAATAAAGAAAATAAATTTTCAAAAACGCAATTATTTCAGAAAACATAATAAATTAAAAAAATAATAAATTTCAAAAGAACACAGATAAATTTAAAATACACAAATAAATTTTAAAAGATCCAAATTTCAAGAAAATATAAATAAACTTCAAAAGATGAAAATCAATTTCAAAGGATTCAAATAAATTTCCAAAAAATGTAAATAAACTTTAAAATATGAAAATAAATCTCAAAATACATAAATAAAATTAAAAGAAAAACAAAAATAATTTTGAAAGAAAGTAAATAAGTTTCAAAAAATCCAATAATTTCAAAAAACACAATAAATCTCAAAGAACGTGTAAGGTCCGTGACCTTACTGGGTCAGTTGGGCCCAAAACCCGGCCCGTTGACCCATTTAATTTGTTATTATTTTATTTAATTATATTTTAGATATTTAAGTGGGTTTAGATCACGAGCAAATTTCTTTTAGCATTCGAATAGTGTCTGTGTAGTTTCGTTTGATTCCGAGTTTGTTTGATCATAGCAGGGGGTAGTTTGCAATTTAGGGAAAATTGAGTATTTTTTCGAAATATTCAAAACGCCGTGATTTTGGGTTCGTTGGAAAGGTCTCGTCGTTCTGATGACTTTTATCTCTTGATTCATCGCGATCCGGCGATCAGAAACCTTTCAAGTGGTCCATTCTTTCACCGGACCCACTTAAAGGGTAAATTAGTCTTTTCCTCTTAATCCTCTTCTTAAATGGGTTTTGCCCTGATTCTAATCTCTTTTCTCTGCAACGAAAGAGAGAACCGCAGCCATCTTCTTCTTCTTCCTTTCTCAAGCCAGATCTCAGCCCTAGGAGACCCCATTTGGAGATCTGATCCGCAAGGATTCATCCTTGCGATCTCCTTTTGCTTCCGATACCATTTTGGTAAGACATCCCACAATCTCATATTTTTACCTTAACATTTCTTTGGTTAGATTAGGTTCGATCTTGATTATTTTTCTTTCTTTCTCCTCCTTTGCGTTCTAGGTGGTATTTATCCGGGTTAGGTTTGTTGATTTTGGGGTAGAAAAGCTTCTCCTCAAATTTCACCGAATTTCAATCTTCTTCTCGGTTGAGGCAAGTAGATATGCATTTCATTTATAAGCATGTATGTTTGTTTCTATTTGACTGGCTATCTTTCCTGTAGATTTCCCCTTTAATTCCAAGCATGTTTCTTGTTGATTTGGAAAATATATGTTAGGTTAGATTATTGGAAAATGGATTAATTGGTGATAATAGGTTGCTAGAATTGTTTATGGAATGTAATGGAATGAGATGAATGGAATGAATTGTTTGGAGAGCAGGAGGCTCTAGTTTATGCAGGTTTAAGTCTTGGAAAGGCTTAGAAATGGAGGAGAATGAAATGGAGAAGAAAGAGATCAGAAATGGCCTGAACCCGTACGAGTTCCGTACTGTCGGTTCACTCGTCGGTTCTGTGTCGGTCAACCGACAGCATGGTGTCTGTCAGCCGATCACCATCTCGGTTAGAAAACCCGAGAGTATGTTTTACAGCAATTTTGTACAGTCGGTCAGCTCTCAGTTCGAACGTCGGTCAGCCGACAGCTTCACTTCGGTCAACCGACACTGTTCTCGATTTCAAAACCAGAGATAGTAGAAATTGGTTCTGTTCTGTCGGTTAACCCTCGGTTCGTGTCGGTCAACCGAGACTACCACATCGGTCAACCGACACCATCATTAGGGTCAGCCGAAATTGGCCATTTCACTTATTCTTTTCCGGACTAAAACTGAAACCTAGGATTGGGACTTAGATGATGGAAACCTTTAAATTACTATCACTTGACCATAAATGGGTTTGAAATCGAATCACGTGCTTGGTGTGAATTCGATGGGTTGTCTAGGTATTCGTGTATTACACGTAGTATAACCGAATGCATATCGAGTTGAATTGAATGATGCGTAGCATGATTGTACACCAAGGAATTATCCTAAAAGCATTATTGATTCAATTTCCACATGTACTCTGTTAGAATACGGGGAATGCAGGGATGACACCACTTGCTTAGGATTGGATTGTAATTCCTGCTTGACTTTGACTTGTATCCGTTGTTACCATTCTCCTTGTACACTCTTGACATAAAACACGTAATCAATTATGAAACATAAATTCTTATAGAATATAGGACTTGGACTTGACTTAGAGTGTACCATAGGAACCTGTGTCTTGTATTGATGAACTTGACTGGCTAGTATGAAAGGGATTATCACGTGGCTTGTCTTGTACTAGTTTTGGAAGAGATAATCCCTATGATCTTGTCTTGTACTTGGAACCAGCCAGGCTTGCTTGTCTTGTAATCCTTGTGTCAGAACCACTCTGTTATTATTGTTGCATATAATGGCCATCTGCAGTTTGGGATTTAATGACGAATCGGTTACTCCGGTTGTCGGGGTGGGCAGTCAGTGTAGGACGGCGTCTATAGCGTTGAATAGCTGGGAGCGGGCTAGGACCGTGCTGCTATTCCCAAGACAGGGAACTAGGACCCCACTGGAGCCGGACTATGGTATCAGTAGTCCAAGGGAATTATTACTGGTACCCCGGGAGGTGGCTTTGGACATCCTCAGAGTCTCCCTCTTGCTTGTTCTTGTTTTGCATTTTGCATGGATAGTGGTTATTATTAGATGGTTGCTAGGATTCTTGTCATTGTTTCTATATATTAATCTCGCTTTATGCCTAGCTTCGCATTCTTGTATTCATATGATCTTACCTGTCAGTATTCTACACTTGATGCATGTCGTGTTTATTATGTTTTGTATATCTATTGCTCAACATGTTGTTGATCTTGTTCCTTGGTGTGCAGATACATCAGGTGAGTACTACTTCGAGGAGCAGGCAGGTGAGGAGATTCCAGAGGATCTCCAACCAGCAAAGGAGGCACGAGAGTGGCGTGCCGATGACGTAGAGTAGCGTCATCACTTCCAGCACGAGAGAGATACATTGGGTTTTTATTAGATTATAATTTTATTCATCTTGTTTCTCTCGTTGGACCTTTTTCTTACATTGACTTCTGTTCTTTATTGGCCTTTTTTCTTGGGATGGCCAATGTAATAAATACCTTAACTCTTAGTTCTATTTACTCTTCTTACAAACTTTAATTTAATGAGATTCATTTTCATTGCTTGAGATTCCATATGTCTAGAGTTGTTGGGACTCTATATTTATTGTAACACATGAGGTTCGAGGTTTGAAATACTAAATCCTCACCGCGGACTATGATCCGTGGGCCCAAAGGACAAAATTTTTAATTAGTCCTAAAATTCACTATCCGGATCCGGTTATTTCTTTAATCGGGTTCGGGGGACGTGACAGAACGCAGAGAAACTTAAGAAGATGCAAATAAATTTCAAAAGATCCAAATAGATTTTAAAAAATATAAATAAATTTCAAAAGAAGAAAATTAATTTAAAAAGTTGCGAATAAATTTAAAGAAAAATAAATAAATTTCAAAAGATGAAATTCAATTTCAAAAGATTCAAATAAATTTCAAAAAATGTAAATAAATTTCAAAATACGTAAATAAATTTCAAAAGACGTAAATAAAATTAAAAAATACAAATAAATTTAAAACAACTCAAATACATTTGCCAAAACTAAGATAAACCAATTTTCAATTTTTTTAAAAAAAATTTGCCAAAAACTCATGTAAATTTGTCTAGAACTCAGATAAACTTGTTCCAGAACTCAGATGAATTAGCCAAAAGCTCATATATATTTGTCCAGAACTCAGAGAAATTTATTTCATAACTCAGATAAATTTGCGCAAAACTCAAATAAATTTGATAAAAAATGAAAAACTCATATTAATTTAACAACTCATAAAAATTTGTGAAAAACTTTGATAAACTTGACAAAAACTTAGATAAATTTCACAAAAACTAAGATAGATTTCATAAAAATTCATATATATTTTTCAAAAATAATATAACAGCCCTGCTGCCTTCAGTCGACGCGAGTCTGTAGAAAGAAACGGAGCGCAAATCAGAGTCCAGATGGCCCCGAAAACGGAGATTGAAATCTGGCCGTTGATCTGGTCAAACTGTTGTTTGACTGCACTGCTGGCGTGTGCTAATGTCAGCCTGACTATAGTTGCTGGGATTCCTGCTGCGGACGGGTCAGAAATGACCTGAACCTGGACCTGGCCTGGTGCCTGACCCAACTGGGTCGTCTTCCCACTTGGGTTTCTCCAACAGAAACTTATTTTGTTCTGTAAACAAAACTTGGGATGCAGCGCCTTGCTGTTTCGTCTCCTTCTCCGGTTAGGCCAACAACGACGGATCTCCTGTATCTACACCGGTGTTGGTGTGCGTAGATCCGGCGACGAAAACAAGGAGGACGGAGCGCGGACCTTCTCGTACTCCTCGGCGATGGTTGTGCAGCCCCTGCTCTCTGCAACCGTGATCTTGGTGGCGGAAACTAGTCGCTAGCGTGTACTTCTCTGGTTCCGGCGACGAATAATGGCTGGGATCGGGCAACCTCGAGGGTGCTGGCGTGAATCCCCTTCTTCCCCCCTGTTGAGTAGAGAAGCCTCTTCTTCGGTTCGGTTCTATAACTGAAGGACAAACAACTTCTCTGTTATCACCAAGCCAGTCACCGTGGCCCACCTGGACCCGACAGTTTACAAATGTTGTTGTCTTCCTTCTTCGGCCACGGTGAGGTAGAGATCCGAAACGATCTCTCTTCTGTTTCTGCAACGAAACCACGCGCAGAAGTCCAGATAAAAAAGAAGAGGGAGAATGGAAGATTTTAAATTTTAAAATTTTAAGTTTTATGCCTAATCGTTTGGAAGGGCAAATTAATCATGAAAATATATGAGGTTGCATATCTAGAGACTTCTCGCCATGAGGTGGCGTATGTGGGGACATTTCGCCGAAATATGTTCAATTTGCATGGTCCACAAGCCTTAGAGGAAAAGTTGATGGACTGGAGGCCTTACAAGTACTCTATGAGGGACCTTTCGCTAATTATCTCAAAAAAGAATGTAACACGCTACTCAGAGCATCCCCAGGTAATAGCTTTCATTTATAGCCCACAAATGCCGATCACATCAATCAATAATACATAGCTCTATGTGCCTCTATACTTTCAATTTGGGCTTTTAATTCTCAAAATATTATATTTAAGAGGATTTTACTGGAAAATTCTCGTTATATATCCGTTGCACAAAAAGGTTCTCCGTAGTTGGGGCCTTATGAAAGGGTTCCGTCATCTCATTTTCTTTTTCATTTTTTCTTAATTTGACTAAGGCTACCCTAGCGTCATTTTCGTCTCAACCTGTGTCACTCCTTTCTGTCATGAGAGGTTTCGGGACCAAAGTGGAAGGCAGTCTTGTGGGACCTACTGATCCAACTGATCATAAATCATGACCAGCCATTTGGCTTGACCCAGATGGGCGACCAGGGTGGCCCTGATCCTAGGTGGATCGGCCGCTAGGGGCCTACCATCCATTGCCCAAAATCAAAGGGGAGTGAGACAGGAAAGCGAAGCTGCTGTACGGGCCCGATACAGGCAGCTTGATGGTTCAAATCGTGGTCTTTCAGTGCATCATCTGGTATACATTGATGCTGTTCTTGTTCGAATATAGGGGAGCGAAGTTGCTGATTTTTTTGTGGACCCAACGCAAGTAAAACTTATGTTAGACTGATCAACGGGGAGAGATCAAACATGAATAATTGTTAGTGAATTTGAAGATAAAACTTATATTTTCTTTTGGTTGCAAGACTGAAAACTATTATCCCACTGGTTAATATCACCAATATGATACTCAAGTTAGATCACTTAATGGGGACAAAACATGAATTTGCGTTGCGCTATGCAGGTAGGGGCCGGGAGAGAGGGTTGCAACTGTCTGGTGGGCAAAAGCGGAGGATAGCAACTGCAAGGGCCATGCTCAAGAACTCAGCAATCCTCCTGCTGGACGAGGCAACCAGTGCCCTCGACTCGGAGTCGGAGAAACTGGTGCAGGAGGCCCTAGACCGGTTTAGGTTCGGAAGGACAACACTTGTCATTGCCCATCGCCTCTCCACCATTCGAAAGGCGGACCTTGTTGCAGTCCTGCAGCAGGGAAGTGTCTCTGAGATTGGCACCCATGACGAGCTGCTTGCCAAAGGTGACAACAGTGTCTATGCCAAGCTTATACGCATGCAGGAGATGGCACATGAAGCTGCAAGAAAGAGCAGTGCAAGGTATTCTGATCCCACGATATGCCCTTTGCTCGCTGTCCCACGTACGCCGCTGTCATTTTGGGCAATGGATGGTGGGTCCCTAGTGGATCGATCTACCTGGGATGAGGGCCACCCCGGTCGCCCATCTGGGTCTTGATAATGATCTATGATCAGGTGGATCAGTGGGACCCACAAGATTGCCTTCTGTTGGACCGCATGGGTCCGATGGGCCCAACAAGATTTGCCCATGAGCCTTAAAGATAAGGTCAAAGTAAATCCCTTGAATCAAGCACACGTTTAGCATAATCCGGAGCCATCTATCTATATTACTATATTACTAAAGGGATTTACTCTTCCTCACATAAAGACACCTGCCGCAACCTCAAGCTTTTTACAATACCATTTCCGGAGTTGCATCTTCCACTCAAAAGCCTAAAATCTCTCCATGAGATCCCGGCCCACATCATTTGATTTTATGGACGGTTAGAATAAAGATGGTGGACCCCATTCATCTGGATCCCACTTAAAAATATTTGGTCAATTTGTTAGGTCTATGATCATTTGATCTTTCTTAATCAATTCATGGGTCCAATCCCGTATAATATAGTTTTATGGACGGTTAGAATAAAGATGGTGGACCCCATTCATCTGGGGTTCTACTTAAATATGTTATATTTGATCAATTTGTGAGGTCTATGATCATTTAATACTTTGATCATTATCAAGCAATTCATGGGTCCCAGCCGCATCAGATTATTTCATGGACGGTTAGAATATAGATGGTGGACCCCATTCATCTTGGGGGTCCCACTTAAATAGGTTAGGTTTGGTCAATTTGAGAGGTCTATGATCATTTGATCATTTAATATTTATCAATCAATTCATGCGTCCCGGCCCGCATCATTTGGTTTTATGGACGGTTAGAATAAAGATGGTGGACCCCATTTATCTGAGTCCCACTTAAAAATATTTGGTCAATTTTTTAGGTCTGCGATCATTTGATCCTTTGATCTTTTTAATTCAATTTATGGGTCCCATCCCGCATAATATGGTTTTATGGATGGTTAGAATAGAGATGGTGGACCCCATTCATCTGGGGGTTCCACTTAAATAGGTTATGTTTGGTCAATTTGTGAGGTCTATGATTATTTGATCTTTTGATCTTTATCAAGCAATTCATGGGTTCATCCCGCATCATATTATTTCATGGATGGTTAGAATATAGATGGTGGACCCCATTCATCTTGGGGGTCCCACTTAAATAAGTTAGGTTTGGTCAATTTGAGAGGTCTATGATCATTTGATCTTTATCAATCAATTCATGGGTCCCGGCCTGCATCATTTAATTTTATGGACGGTTAGAATAAAAATGGCGGACCATATTCATCTGGGTCCCACTTAAAAATATTTGGTCAATTTGTTAGGTTTACGATCATTTGATCCTTTGATCTTTCTTAATCAATTCATGGGTCCCTTCCCGCATAATATGATTTTATGGACGGTTAGAAGAGAGATGGTGGACCCCATTCATCTGGGGGGTTCCACTTAAATAGGTTAGGTTTGGTCAATTTGTGAGGTCTATGATCATTTGATCATTTGATCTTTATCAATCAATTAATGGGTCCCAGCCCGCATCATATGATTTTATGAACGGTTAGAATAGAGATGATGGACCCCATTCATCTTGGTCCCACTTAAATATATTAGATCAATTTGTTAGGTCTATGATCATTTGATCTTTCTTAATCAATTCATGCCTCACCTAAAGAATAAAACCTTTGGAAAAAAAACATAAAGATCAAATTAGCAACAAAAAAAGGACTCACAAGTTTACTAATTATTAAATTTATTAAAAATAATTCATATCACTCTGTGCATTTGGTGGTTTCGTGGTTATCCACGGAGTTTTGCTAGTTTCTCCTACGTTAATGGTTAAATCCATCCCTCCTTGGAATGCTATTTATACATGGTTTTAAAAACCGGCCGATACAGGTTCATATCGGCCGCATATCGGCCGGTGTCGAGCCGATATCTCACTAAGATATCAGTCTCGGCGATTCAGCCTCATATATCCCTAAAATCTCGGGATATATCGGCCGATATGGTCGTCATCTCGGAATTACCGAGATCATTTAAAAAGCCCAAAGTCCTAAATTTTTTTTTACCTTTTTCCCCATCTTCATCTTCTTCCCCTCTCATTTTCATACTCCTTAGAGCAGCAGCCACCATATAAGTAACGGGAGTTATGGGACTATATAAAAAGGGATACAGGTTATTAAGAAGGGACATATTCATTTTCAAAGGAAGAACTTCATATAAAAAGGGATACAGCTCGATCCCAGCAGGGGGATACCCCTGGACCCCCTTTGTGAAGACTATGTTTTAAAGAAGTAGGAATCATGAAGACAAAAGGATCCTACTTGACCATGATAGCTAGGACTATTTTGCTGACTGTCTTTCCTTTTTTGTGCTTGGATGTCTATTATTATCATAACTTGCTAGATATGATATTAAACTTATTTAATTATGTTTGGAATGATATAGTAATTACGATTGTGTAATACACTAATTCATGAACCAAAAGGCTTTATATTAAGTTAGATTTGATGTTACTCACTTATATTTTCATAGATCCTAGTACTTTAAAGTGTAGATATATTTTTCTTTTATTTCTAAAATTTGGGGCTTTTTTTGAAATCAATTATATTTTTCCACTTTAGTGTTCAAATGCATCGATAATGTGTTAGTTTAAAATAGATCTACACTTTTGGAATAAAAAAGTGAGTTTTACCTAAAATTATAGTTGCATTATGTCAAATTTATGATATTTCATCTTATTGATCATGAGCATCAATAATGGTTGCATTATATGAAATATCGGAAAAGAAAGCGAACAGCGACACAGACAGGACTCATAACTTAAGGTGACCGAGATTTTGTTTTATTGTTGTTACTAATGGAAAGAATATTGTTTTCCAGCATTTTCTAATATTCTGGATTTTTTGGATATTTTTGCGAATTTTTTCGGATTAAAAAAATCCACACCGCGACGAACCAATATCCGCAACGATATCCGCGACGATATCGGTTTTTCGGCCCGGTTGATACAGCGACCGAGACTGAGATTTAAAACCATGTATTTATATGACATGAAAGACTACGTGAAATACAGAGAATGAAATACACAGTAGATGGGGTCGTGTGAGAAACCATATCGCCGACGATCACCCGCCTCGCGGCACTCTCTCCAGATCATGCAGACGCTTGGCTTTCACCTTCCACCTTGGTCCCAAAACCTCTTGTAAAAAAAGAGGAGCGAAAATGGGATGAAGGAGTCCTCGTAAGGCTCCAACTAGGGGAACCTTTTCGTTCAACGGCTATTTATAGGGAGTATTTGAGTAAAATCCTCTACATTTAATGTAACTTGAATAAATTAATAATTAATAAATCACAATTAAACAAATATAGCTATCTTTGTTTATAGATTCTTATTTCGCTATTATTATGATTTTTATCATAATATGTTAAATTCCAAGAATATGTTGCGTATATTGTGAGATTATCATAAAATACTGTTTTTCACATAATCATATATTTTAGAATATTGATAATATTAGTCAGACCGCTTTCTGAATCTAGTCACAATAGCATTCAAAATGTCAGTGGTCACCGTAAGAGTGATGGATGGTGGAAGAAAGAGGGCCATTAACATATTTATTAATGTTTACTTTCAGCTTTGAAGATTCAAAGAAAGGACATGCCAAAGTCAAACCATTTTTAAAAACTTCATGATGAAAGCAGTACTGGGGCCTCATTTTAAACGTATAGGATTTAAAACTACAGCCCTTCTACATGGACGGGCTTTTGGGGCCAGTGTAGACGGACTTCTGGGGTCGGGGCCATGTGGACTTTTTCTTAAAACTAACTATCCAGCTGGGGCGATTAAGGGTATCAAATTACATACATGGATATATTTATTATTTAAAATAGTTTTAATTTATTAATTTTTAGAGAAATTTTAAAAAAGAAAAAGAAGGTAATTTTGAAACTCAATTGTGATTAAGCTAGACTTTTAGATTCAGCCCTCTCTCATTATTGTCATACATTCACGTGACTCCGATGACGCATATAATTTTTTTTTTCTCGGTTGGCCTAGTGGACAGGTCATAGAAAATAATGGGCTCACACCATGATTCGAAACCTGATGAGAGCTACAGGAGCAGGCGCCTTATCCTCAAGTCCAGCCTTCTTATTTATATAGGGTGTTGATTTATGCACCCACTCTATGAAGGGTGGGTGTAAGGCCTATCATTTATTTTTCCTCCCTCATGCAGGTCAAGTACATAGAAAGCATAGTACAAGAAATCTTTCGGACAATGCCCAATCCTGAAGACGCACTTGAAGACAAAAGCACGGAAATTAAAGCATGGAAAAATGACTGATCCCAAGCGTGTGAATTTCACATGACCCCAACCTCCCTTTGTCGCTGGCCCATGCGCGGCCGCTTCTGGCCTCGGCTGTCGATCTCATCGCCGCCGAGTTGCCGTTCTGAAACCGAAGTGGCGGGTCGGACCACGTCTTCATGGCGTCGCACGACTACGGGTATTGCTTCCACGCCGTGGTAAAGGTTGAATCTTCTAAATGGGGCCATGATCGGATGGCTGAGATCGCTTAGATGGGCCCCACCCAGTTGATTTTTTTCCTTGTTTCCCATATTTCTTTCCTGTGTTTGTGACGATTTGATGGCATGAATCTCTCCTAGAAAAGTGAGGCTCGCTAAGTAACGGTTTCAAACCCGAAACAGGAGCAGCTGTTTGTAGCGGTTTCCATATGTGCCGCCATAATTGGGCCCCACCCTAGTTGATATTCTTGACGATTTGACGGCGGGGATGTCTCCTCTCCATCTTGAGGAGAAGTGGGGCCCGCCCAGCTTGATACACTTGTTTGTAACTGTTCCGGGTCCGAAACAGGAGCTGTTTGTAACGTTTGTGATCGGTACCATCCGTTCTGCCTTAAATGGTCCCCACCCAGTTGATGTTTTTTGACAATTCAACGGCGAGGATATATCCTCTCCATCTTGACCGGTGAAAACTGGGGCCCAATCGGATTGTTCGTTGTTTTAAGCATTCATTGAGTTGGCTATTCATTTGTTTGTAATAGTTTTGGGTCCGGACCTGGCGATTGCGGATGAGATACGGGAGTTTTTAAAGAAGTGGATCGTGCTACAGACGTTCGGCATCAGGCCGCGCCACCCATGTCAGGAGGTGGAGCACGTGCTTATTCTGTCATATGTGTCGTTGGAGGCCATGCACACGACGCTACAGAAAGCAAAGGAAAGGAAGGGCAAAAGGGACATATTTGCCTTCTTCATGGGCAAAATGGAATTTCATCTCAAAAATGTCCGAAAGAGCTGTATGAATTAATTATATCCTTTTTCTCTCATGCATGAGTACCTGCCAAGTATCTCTACTCTAAATAGGGTGGATTTTTTTATTAATTAGAGTGGGTGTATTTATAAATGCCCTTTATATATTGTCATACATTCTTACGTAGGAGTTAGATCGTTTCTCAGAAGTTGCAGCCATGATAAATGCGTACGACAAATGTCTCGATGGGAAAGCGGAGTCAGTGCTATGTTTCGGGCAGAAAGCGGTGTAAGTGTTAGGCAGGCCTCAGGCACCATAATAATTTTCCATTTTTGTTTGAAAAAGTCTCCACAGCCCGGTCCTCATTTTCTTTTGAGGATCAATGGCACTTACCATGTTAAAAAAGGTCTGTCACCTGTCAACGTACCAGTAGCCCGACATAGCAATAAATCAAAAATAAAAAAGCCATAAATTCGAATGCGTGTAACAAATGTCTCGATGCGAGAGCGGAGTAGGTTCCATTTTTGGGCATTTTTGGGCAGACAAAGCGGTGTAAGTGTTAGGCAGGCACCACCATAATAATTTCCCATTTTTGTTTGAGGATCCATGGCCACTCATGTTAAAAAAGGGGTGTCAACAATAAATCAAAAAACAGAAAAGCCATAAATTCGAATGCGTTTAACAAATTTCTGGATGGGAGACAACCCTCCTTAACAATGGCACCATAATAATTTATTAAGGGGATTTAATGGAAAAAATTCTCCTAAACAACCTATTATTATATTTGGCCTCAATAAAAATAGACAGACAAAATAGGTCCTAAATTCAAGTTTCTCTTCTTTTTTTTTGTCTTTTAGCGCTATAGTCGATATCAACTATCATGCGCCATACAAAAAGGCCTTTCGAAACTTCATCTCTTCCTGTCTCTCTTGCTCTCTGCAATTGTTCTCAAATCAATCTCACTGCAATCTTTTTTTCTTTATTTGGTGAGATAAAGATGGGTTCTTGAAATCAGTCTTTTTAAAAAGAGATGTGATCTGATCTGATCTTCAGATCATGGTGGTGGCTGCAAAATCTGCCACAAATTCCTCCAAAACCCCACAAGAAGATTCGAATCGTCGAAACCCATCAAGGCCAAGAACCCCTCTTCTTCCTTCTGAGAAAGACAAAGGCGTCTGTCAACCCCCTCCTCATCCTCCAAGAAAGCCCAAACCCAAAGAAATCTCCTCTATATACATGTCTCCCTCCTCTTCTTCTTCTTCATCCTCCACAAGACACCCATCTCCACACATCTCCCGTTCGGCCGCCGCGCCCAAGCCTTTCACCCCAAAACGCTCGCAGTGAGAGGGAAGGTCGATGGTGGAGGTGGAGATCAGTAGGAGAACTTGAAGCCCACCGAGCAACCGAAGAGAAACCAGAAAGAAACCGAAGGCCGGAGGGATGCCGGGATCAGTGGTTCGTATTGAGGAGTGAAGAAGAGCCTTGGAGGGATGCATCCGACATTGAGGCAGGTGCCGCCGAGGGCCCCTCTCTTCTCGATGCACAGGTGGTCTTGAGGCCCAGTTGGGTGGCGTTGACTGGCAGCAACATAGCCTCCGGGGCCACCGCAGGAGGATGGAAACAAAAATCCCCAACCTACCCCTCAGTTTAACCCTTGATTTTTAGGCCCTCTCATAAACAAAAAATTGTATATAAAAAATCTCCATATGTAAAATGGGGTTTTTTTTAAAAACATTATCCTGGAATGAAACAATACTGAGATATTCATCATACATTCATCAGTCAAAATATGTGACAGATTCTCAATAAACCTTTGTGAATATAAATGTGAATCAAAATAATAAGGGAAAGAAGTGGAATGCTTCTTTTTTTTTTCCAATTTAGTTATGATTCATGGATGATTGTTTGTATTAACTAATTTTATTTGTAGTTCCTCTTATGAATTAATGTCTTGAATGTACAGGGTAGATTTAACTATGATATTTCAAATGTAAGCAAGCCTTGCATATCCTCTCAGATAACAAGTTTGCAGCCAAGATGCTCTCAAATTCCTTCTAGAAGTAGCTTTGGGATGAGGTTATCATCAAAGTGCCAGTATTCACAATCTCTTCTGTTTCAAAATCTATCTAAAACATGTCCAATGGAATATCAAAGAGTGGCATGCACCAACTCTCTGTCATCAATAAGTGCTTAAGATCAATTTCGTCGCCAAACTTTTTGTTTCAATAGCTTGTGACCTCCTAACTAAGTTCTTTTGAGGTGGGGTTCATAATTTCAAATTTTTTTTTCTATACGATGACTTGGTTTCTGATGTTCTTGGACAAGAGGGGGATGAAGGGCACCGGGAAATGGACAATTACAATTACAACAGAAAGATGACTTGGTTTCATTTATGGAACTTCTATGGTTTTGGGCAGTTCGATTTATGTTGTGGAACTTCATGTACTATTATTTGAAATTGAATGGTTTGTTAATGTATGGTTGTGGATAGAATGTGTGAATGGAATGTACCAATATATTTAGAACAATATTAAGTACAATGGAATGTACCATTGTCTAGTTTGTTTAACATAACCAATAGTTGATTTCGACTATTTAACTGAAGCCTAAAAAACACATTCATAGTCGATATTGACTATTGTCACACTCGATATCGACTATTTAGCTAAAACATAAAAAAACACAGTCATAGTCGGTATCAACTATTTAGCTGAAACATAAAAAACATGGTCATAGTCGATATCGACTATTTAGCTGAAACATAAAAAAACACAGTCATAGTTGATATTGACTATGTTATAATACTATAACTTACAACATGGGGTTAGCTAATCATTTTCAATAATAAAAGTGTAAAAAATATAAACCTTAATAACGGGACAATACAAACAATCATTTTATTATCATAGATAAGTTCTCAACAACATATAACCCTAAAAAAGGGGGATCCTTACAAAGGGGAAAAGTATATTTAGCACTTGTGTCCTTCCAAAAAATGCTTCAACAAAATGTGCAAGCCCATCATGGCTACATCTTCTATCATTCACATTAACACCAAATATTAACACCAATCAAAATGGACATGCTGACATTAACACGTGCATCCCCCTTCCAAAAAATCTCTTCTATGTGGAGATTACATTGTCCAGACGGCTGCATCTTATATCACATTAACACCAAATATTAACACCAACCAAAGAGGAGTTCGCATTAACTCTTGCATCCTCCCTTCCAAAAAATGCTTCCACCGATTCAACCAATACCAATTTTATCTTTGGATGTCATAGTATAGGCTTTTGGTGGGGAAGGTTTCGGCCCTTCACTTAGACATTTCAAAAGCTCAAGAGTTCGGACATTTCAAACACATTTCAAACACCTTAAACACATTTCAAACATCTCAAATACGGGGAAACCATTCACAACATTACAAGTTCATTGTGTCTTTGACCTTACATTTCAAAAAATATATAAATGAAATCTATTTGAAAATTACAAAAATCAATGAATGAAAACCCCACCCATGTTATCTAATTCCTTTCCTCCAATATCTCCTCGTGAGCAAAATCAAGGAATGACAATTCCCATAACAGCAGCAGACTTTTTTTTCCATGAGAAAAATAAGATAAATGAGCGTGAAATTTCATTCTCCTTTCTCTTCGTCATTTCATCGAACACCTTCATGGAAACTATCCTAACACATATTTGTAGCTCATTGCTTCTTCAAAATTCTTAAAGATTCCACTGTATTTATCTTCTAGGTCTTCTCCAAATTTCTTACTTCTCTCTCTCAAGCGCTTTATTTTGAAAACCCCTCCAGCTTGATATGGATACAGTTAAATGATCGGTTTGAGGACTCCGAATTTTTCTCTTTCTTTCCTCCTCTTCTTTTCTCTTTCACCCTTGTAAGGTCTGTGACCTTACTGGGTCAGTTGGGCCCAAAACCCGGCTCGTTGAACCATTTATTATTAATTATTTTATTTAATTGTATTTTAGATATTTACGTGGGTTTAGATTATGAACGAGTTTTTTTTAGCATTAGATTAGTGTCTATGAAGTTTCGTTCGATTCCGAGTTCGTTTGATCATAGCAGGGGGGTAGTTTGCAATTTAGGAAAAATTGAGTATTTTTTTGAAATATTCCAAACGTCGTGATTTTGGGTTCATTGAAAAGGTCTCGTCGTTCTGATGATTTTTGTCTCTTGACTCGTCACGATCCGACGATCAGAAACCTTTCAAGTGGTCTATTCTTTCACCGGACCCACTTAAAGGATAATTCGGTTTTTTCCTCTCTATCGTCTTCTTAAGCGAGGTTTTGCCCTAATCTCATTCTTTCTCTGCAACCAATGAAGAATAACCGTAGCCATCTTCTTCTTCTTCCTTTCTCAAGCCAGATCTCAACCCTAGAAGACCCCATTCGGAGATCCAATCTGCTAGAATTCATCATTTCGATCTCCTCTTACTTTCGGTACCAATTTGGTAAGCATCCTCATACTTTCATCTTTTCATTAGTATTCTCTTTGGTTAGATTTAGGTTGGATCTTAATTTTTTTCTTCCTATCTTCTTCTTGGCTTCCTAGTTTGCATTTTATCGGGTTAGATCGTGGATTTCGGAGTAGAAAAGCTTCTCCTCGAATTCAACCCCAACTATTTTATCTTCTGACATTGAGGCAAGTAGATCTGCAATTCATATATAAGCTTATATGTTTGTTTTCATTTGATTGGCTATGTTTTCTGTAGATTTCTCTTTAATTCCAAGCATGTTTCTTGTTGATTTGGGAATTATATGTTAGGTTAGATATTTGGGTAATTGGAATGAAATGGATAAATACATGTTAATAGGTTGTTTAGAATTACTTATTTGATTCTATGGAATGAAATGAATGGAATGGATGATGGGGAGAGCAGGAGGCTCTATGTTATGCAGGTTTTAGCCTTTGGAAAGGTTTGGGAATGGAGAAAATGAAATGGAGACGAAATAGTTCAGAAATGGCCTGAACCCATTCGAGTTCCGTACCGTCGGTTCAGTGTCGGTCAACCGACAGCATGGTGTCGGTACGCCGATCACCATCTTGGTCAGAAAACCCGAGAGTATGTTTTACACCGATTTTGTACAATCGGTTAGCTCTCGGTTCGAACGTCGGTTAACCGAACTGAGTCGGTCAACCGAGGCTCGTGTTGGTTCCAAAACCAGCGAGTAGAAATTGGTTTCTGTTCCGTCGGTTAGCCCTCGGTTCGTGTCGGTCAACCGAGACCATCACGTCGGTCAACCGATACCATCATGAGGGTCAGCCGAGATTGGCCATTTCACTTGTATTTTTCCGAATTAAAACTGAAACCTAGGATTGGGACTTAGATGCTGGAAACCCCTAATCTACAATCACGTGACTATAAATGGGTTTGAAATTGAATCACATGCTTGGTGTGAATTTGAAGGGTTGTCTAGGTATTCGTATATTATACGTAGTGTAACCGAATGCACATGGAGTTGGATTTAACGATGCTCAACATGATTGTACACCAAGGAATTATCCTAAAAGCATCATTGATTCAATTTCCACATGTACTCTGTTAGAATACGGGTAATACAGGGATGACACCACTTGCCTAGGTTGGGATTGTAATTCTTCCTTGACTTTGACTTGTATCCTTTGTTACCATTTTTCCTTGTACACTCTCTTGACATAAAACACGTAATCAATTATTAAACATAAATTCTTATAGAATTTAGGACTTGGACCTGACTTAGAGTGTACCTTAGGAAACCGTGTCTTGTTTGATGAACATGACTGGCTAGTAATGGAAGGGGATTATCACGTGTCTTGCTTGTCTTGTATTATTTTGGAGAAGATAATCCCTAGAATCTTGTCTTGTACATGAAACTAGCCAGACTTACTTGTCTTGTTATTCTTGTGTCAGAACCACTCTGTATTTGTTTGCATATCATGGCCATCTGCACTTTGGGATTTAATGACGAACCAGTTACTCGGTTGTCGGGGTGGGCAGTCGGCGTAGGACGGCATTCATGGCGTTGAATAGCTGGTAGCGGGCTAGGACCGTGCTGCTATTCCCAGGACAGGGAGCTAGGATCCCACTGGAGCTGGACTATGGTATTAGTAGTCCAAGGGGATTGTTACTGGTACTCCGGGAGGTGGCTTTGGACATCCTCGCAGTCTCCCTCTTGCTTGTTCTTGTTTTGCATTTGCATGGATAGTGGTTATTGTTAGATGATTGTTAGGATTCCTTTTATTATTCATGCTGTTTATTAACCTCGCTTTATGCCTAGTCTTGCATTCTTGGATTCATATGATCTTATACCTGTCATTATTCTACACTTGATGCACGTCATATTTACTATATTTTGTATATCTATTGCTCAACATGTTGTTGACCTTGTTCCTTGGTGTGCAGACACATCAGGTGACTTCTACTTTGAGGAGCAGGCCGGTGAGGAGATCCCAGAGGATTTCCAACCAACTGAGGAGGTACGAGAGTGGCGTGCCGATGACGTAGAGTAGCGTTATCATTTCCGGCACTAGAGAGTCACATGGGGATATTCACTAGACTTTTTATTTCTCTTTTATTCCTCGTTGGAACCTCTACATTATTGACTTCGGTTCTTTTATTGGCCATGTATCTTGGGATGGCCAATGTAATAATTAACTTAACTCTTAGTTCATGTTTACTCTTTCTTACAAACTTTAATTTAATGAGATTTATGTTCATTGCCTGAGATTCCATATGTCTAGAGTTGTTTGGACTCTATATTCATCGTACCACATGAAGTTTGAGGTTTGAAATATTAAATCCTCACCGCGAACTACGATCCGTGGGCCCAAAGGACAAAATTTTTAATTAGTCCTAAAATTCACTCTCCGGAGCCGGTTATTTCTTTAATCGGGTTCGGGGGACGTGACACCCCTATTTCACTACTGCACTCCGCCCTCACAGCCCCTGTGTACAACTCCATTTCCGTGCATCTCATCTGCAAACACCCACATGCTTTTTCTTTCTTTCTTCTTCCTTCTCAAAGATTGTGATTTGAGATCAGTTGCAGAGAGCAAGAGAGAACAAGAGAGAGAGGAAGAGATGAAAGGAAAGAAGGGAGAAAAGTGGAAGAAGATAAAGGGGTTTCGGTCTTTAGTAGACACACAGGGACGATATCGACTATTGTGCTAAAAGATAAAAAAAAATATGGATTTAGGGTTCAATCAGTGTGATCTTTTTCACTTGGACCAATTGCAATAATACTCTGTTTATGAAAATTTTTTCTATTAAATCCCCTATTTATTAATTTTCCATTTTTGTTTGAGTATCCATGGCCACTCATGTAAAAAAAAAAGTGTGTCACCTGTGAACGTACCAGTAGACCGACATGGCAATAAATCAAAAACAAAAAAGCCATAAATTCGAACGTGGGGCCACAGTTATGTTAAGTATCCTCATTTTTAAATAGTAAAAAGAGTAGGTTCTACAGTACAAAATTACAAATGATCACTTGGCGGGAACTGTATTAACACCATGTCCGCATAAATGCAGCATTGTCATGTTTCCGTCATTTGTACGGTCAGATCCACTCCTTTTATTTAAAACTCGAGCAATTCACAATCCCGAGTATCTACACGTGGCTCTAATGATGGAGTTTCAATAATGTGTTCCCCGTAAAAGCTGGGACAGAGGACTCACCCCCTGTCCACAAGTGACAAGTTCTTCTTTCCTCCTCACTCAAAATAAATCTTTCTTTTATTACCCCATCCAAAGGGGCTGAGAGCCTGAGACCCACAACATAGCATGCACATGTGAAAAGAACTCACGCTTCTACTCAGTTCACGAAACGAGAGTATGAAAACACTGAATATTAAAATAATTATATATAAAAAACGTCTCAAAGCATTTATACAATATAATGCTTGTGCATTTATAAATAATTAATTAATATGTACAAATATATCCTATTTATATATTCAATTAAAAAAATAAAAAAGAAATTTAATTTTGAATTTTGATCACAAAAAGTAAATAATAATTAATAAGTAAGAGGAAACTTCTTCAATCAAAAAATAAATATCAAGTTTATAAAAAAAAAAGAAAATATATAAAAAAATTGATGATTTTACATGGTTTGCACCATATTCGGTTGAACCGTGCTCCAAGAATAAATCCACTTCAAAAGCGCAAAATGGGATTGAAAATGCTGAGAAGAAGTTTCGGACACAAAAGCCTGCGCATGCAAAAAGACACTCGCATGCACGAGGCTCAAACAATGAGCAGCTGGATGAGAAACGAGGTTGCCTGCTAGCAACCTCAAGTTCTCCACTATCAAAGATTCAAAGTAGTTTACTCAGATAGAAAGCAGCATTCAGAGATGTTTCTTGTTTGCTTCTCATCAATGAAGCACGCAGCACTAAGAATTTCTGGTGGGGCCACAAATTAACTAAACACAAAATAAGAGGATATTGCTAAGGATTAATCAGCATCTATATGAAATCAGCCCCCAAATATTGGAGGTGGCCGTATGATTTTCATGACACCAGTGACCAATGGAAAAAAATATATACTAATAAGTTGAAAATATATTTATTAGTGTAAGAATATTACTTTATTCTTACAATAATACCAATTTATCAAATCACTGTCTATCAATATGCAGCCTACTTGCGGACCCCATTTAGATGCAAGTTTTCCAATGAGTTAATAATAAGAGAAAAAGCTCTCCTCATACACAGGGCAGATCCAAAAAACATAGGTCCACCATTTAATCCTAGACTTTTATTTAACAGCCTTAAAAGTTAATGGCTTCTCAACTGTAGGTTTTCTTGAAATCTAATACAATGGTGAGTGCAGATTCAGTGAGTGTAAAATTCAAATTCAGTGAGTGTAAAATTAGGACCTGACGCCAAATCATGGGATGAAAACAATCTGAGAGGAGCCGTATTGATAAAAGGTAGGCTCAAGTGGCCCCTCAGGATGGACTGCACTTTCAATTGCTCGCAGAGCATTTTCCCTCAATGTTACCGTGATATAAAAGATAATATCAGCCATGAAACCTAGGAGGTTTGGTGGTCTGCTTCTCCAGAATGTTTTTTTGCAAAAATTTAAACCACGGTAGATCTGCTCCTAACGTCCATCGAAGTGTTTTCAAATTGAAGAATTGATAACAGCCATATGCACAAAAATTGTTGTAACCAATGACAGCCTATTTCTCCAACAATTCATATAGAGTGATGGTGCCAATGCATTCTGTGAAAGCCAAATACATAATCCGATGGATTGTATATTAGTAAGAATTCATTATATCCATAAATAAGAACTTAGTATATAATAGATACTATATTAATCACACTTTTAAAAATTTCTTCTTAAAAATGTTTATTTTCACCAAAATCTCCCAATTAATCTAATTTTTTTTTGAAAATATGCACAATCCAAGTTCCTGTGCGCCAACATTTTTCCAATAATCAAATTTGAAAATAATGCCATAAGGAAATATATCAAAACAGAGATATGGGATAGGATATCACCTCTTTGCTGTGGGAAACTGCCCAATCAGGATTTTTTTTTTGAAAAAATGGATATAAATATATATATATAATTTTTTTTTAAGTTGTCATACTTTCAACTAGATGACATACTATGACGCCAACACCACTCAACCATTAATAACATAAAATGTACACTATTTGAGAATTCAGATGTTTTGTAAAACGTATACCTTTTGAGAATCTTTGTAAATAAGATTTTGAGACAGAAATGACTTGAACCAAAAATCCGAAGAAGCTCCAGTCTGTCATGCTCGGCCACCGCGTTAAAATACCCACTTGAATGAAATGAGGCCCTGCACATTGACAAGTCTTAAACAAGGATATATACCATTGATTTACAGGAGGAAGAGAAGATTGCCCGACAGAGAATAGAAAGCCTTTCCACAAATTCTATCGACTCAAAACTTATTTAGCAATGTAGACCCATCACCCATCAATCCAGAGTCCCAATATTCAACCAAATGACAGGTCTGAAACCGGCAACTGAGCTTCAACGATTCAGCACAGAACAAACCCACAAACCCATGTATTGTTTCAAACGTTCAAGAAGGGCTTCTAAGAAATAGCAATAACTAACATTTCTGTTTCAGTAATTTTTTACCCCGATATTTAATGTGGTAGGATATGTGGCACACCAATAGCTTCAACAATGAAGCATGCATGCTTATGATGCCCAGAAAACTGCACTGCACAAGCTTGCCTCCTAAAAGCTTTGGAAACCTTAAGAGGGCAGTTTATCCCCAAAGAACTTCTAAAAGAACCATCAACCATCTGCAGGTACTGTAAAAATGATTAACTGCTAAATTTATCCTTGTCTTTGATTCTGTTTTTAACAAATCCCATATTTTATAGAGGATTTAACCAGAAAAATCTCCTTTAGACTTGTTAAAGTGCTCTGTTTGGTTTTTTTTTTTTTTTTTCCTCTGAGCAGGGATATCCGTGCTCCTTTTTCTTTAAAAAGTCTCAAAATCATTTTTCCCCTTTTCGTTCTTCTTCAACTTTTTCTCTCTTTCACAATGTACACCTCCCCCACCATTTTTCCTCTTTCTTCTCTGCAATGTATATGTACTATTGAAATAGATGATGGCGATTATATTAGAGAGAGAGAAGTGGGTAATGGATGGGAGAAGGGATAAGTTGTAACCGCGACGGTCGCATTCTCCTTCTGATCTGGTCTGTTGGTGTTCTTTTTCTTTGAAGGATCTCAACTACAATGTAGTGGAAGGGATAAGAAGTTAGGAAAAGAACGAAAAGGAAAAAAAGGGTTTTGCAAACCTGGTCTTCATGTGGGCAGGGATATCCCCGTCCCAACTGATATCACTTTAAGAGACAACACTCAGGGAGCCGGGGATATCCCCGCCCAAATTAGTTCTGTGAACGGGGATATCCCTGCTTGTGTTAGTGCTGTGAGTGGGGATATCACCGCCCACTAGAGTATTGTGGGTGATATATGTCTCTCAGAATTGTATCTCTCATTTGAGGAATTATGACCAAATGTCCATTCCTTATTGAACAAATGCCCATGTGTATGTAACTGATAGAACCCCAAAACTATTTTCAAATTTTAACCATTTCTGTGTTAGTCAATGACGATTCCCATCCCCATGTCCAACCATTTCTATGTAAACAAAAGCTGATGCCCAATTCAAATTAGGCATCAGCTTTTATTTACATAGAAATGGTTGGATATGGGGATGGGAATGGTCATTGACTAAAATAGAAATGGTTAAACTTTGAAAATAATTTTGGAATTCTATCAGTTACATACACATGTACATCAGCTCAATAAGAAATGGACATTTGGTCATAATTCCTCAAATGAGATATACTATTATGAGAGAATACACCCACAGTCTTCGTGTGGGCGGGGATATCCCCGCTCACAGCACTAACATAAGCAAGGATATCCATGTTCACAGCACTAATTTGGGCGGGGATATCCCCGGCTCAACTGATACCATTATAAGAGACAACACTCAGGGAGGCAGGGATATCCCTGCCCACACGAAGACTGGGGTTACAAAACCCTTTTTCCCATTTTTGTTATTCTCCCATCTTCTTCTCCTTCTATTACTTTGAAGTTGGGATCTTTCAAAGAAAAAGAACATCAAAAGACCAGATTAGAAGGAGAATGCGACCATCACAGTTACAACTTATCCCTTCTCCCTTCTATTATCAACTTCTTTCTGTCTCTCTAATATAATCACCATCTCTCTAATACAAGCGTCGGTGAAGCACTTTTCTTCTCATCGGTTTGCCATTTTCAATCAGGGGATCTGCAAAGTCCTGCAGCTTTCTTTCTTCTTCAATGAATCCCTGCTCAGAGAAGATGAGCCTATCCTCAGATAAAATGGGCAAAAGAACGAAAATGGAGAAAAGGGTTTTGGATTTGGGACATTTTAAGGTAAAAGGAGCAGGGATATCCCTGCTCAGAAAAAAAATAAAAAAATATCAAACAGGGCCTTTGGGACTACTATGGTCTATATAACACATTGTTGGTGTTTTTGGCCTTTAACAAGTCTAAGGGGATTTTTCCGGTTAAATCCTCTATTTTATATTGATAGTTATTGTTATTATTTTTTTTCTATCCGAGGGGTCCCAACTCTTTGAGTTGGGCTGGCTAATCCCTCCTGCCCCAGAGGAAAGCCAGGTAAACTCCCTTGTAGCCCCAGTGTAGTAGCACAGTTTCAAACCAACAAACTCTTGATGCAAACCGTGGTCCTAAGCAAGTGAGCTACGCCTTGGGATTATATTATATTATTTTATTATTACTTTTTCATTTTTTAGTTACTTGAGGATAACTCTCTCACCAATTTCAGGGTATCGTTAAGTTTACGGATATCAAGGAAATGATATCCATCTAGTACATATAAAGATTGCTTGCGGTCCCCACCTCTAGACCTAGAGATGTCAAACGAGCCGTGCAGTCGGGTTGGGTTGGCCCAACCTACGTAATTTGTATATACTTTAAAAAACAAACTCAATTTCACAACCATTAGAATGTGAAAGATAAACATAACCACTAGACCAACTAACTTTTACATACTAATATTTATTCAAATAATATTAAAACTAGTTAGACGAGGATGAGAACCTAACCACGAATATTAAACTACAAGTTAGATTAGGATGAGAACCTAACCACTTTAATTAGATGATGATGAGAAGCTAACACCTTTTTTTATCCAACTTCTCACTCTTTCATTCAAACAACCTGAAATATAAAAAAATCATATCATATCCTTTTTTTTTTACTCATTTTTCAGCCAAATTGAAATGCTATGGTTAAGGATATTTCAACTGAGATGGCAAACTCAATTTTTATTTTTTGGCTTAATTATCATACTTTAAATGAGAACTTAGCGCGGTTAAATATTTCTACCTTTATCAACAATCATTTCAAGTCTTCCAAATGACCCACCATGAAACCACAACCTTGGACTTCATTTTATTTAGATTTGCATCAATTTCTTTTATTTTTTAGTTATGGGTTTTTAGTCTTAGTCAATAATTCTCATTATCTTTATCATGGTTACATATTTTTTACTTATTTTTCCTAGTGTTCATATCAATGTAAATATATGGCTTCATGTGATGTGATCGAGAGTGGAGTTATAGGTACATATAACAAGATTATATTGAACATAAATGACTGAATTATGAACATATTCCTATGTTTAATTGTGAGCTTTCCAACCTATAAAAAATCTCAACTTCTCAAATGCTCAGGGGTTCTTGAACATAAATGAATCCAGGTAGGGAATTTCATTTGAGATTCTCAAATTCTCTTAAGACAACAAAATTAGTGAAGGCAAGGTGGCAAATTTAGTGAAGGTAAGTGTGTCACACTAAAACATTCCCCTTATTACTTCTCCCAAAAACACATTGCCCCTCATTATTAGTGTGACAAATTTGCACTAAAGTCCTACCTTACCAAGTTTTGTAAGTATTTTTTTTTATTAGAAAATACTTAGAGTTGTTGGTTGGCTGAGAATTAGATTTTTATAAATTAAAAAAATATATAAAAAAATAGTTTTTTTTTTTGCGGGCCAGGAGGGCCGTGCCTAGCGGGTCGGGCCAGGCAGGCCGCAGCGGCTGGCTCGTTTGCCAGGCGGGCCTGGCGGGCCGTGCCAAACGGGCCAGCGGGCCAGCGAAGCTCTGCCCAGCACGGCCCGCGTCATGGGCCGTGCCGTTGACCGGGCCGTGCCGTGCCATGGCCCGTTGACTGGCGGGCCGGGCCGGGCTGGGCCGGCACGGCCCAGTTGACATCAATATCTAGGCCTCTTATCAAAAACCAAAAGAGGTTTCCATCGCAAGAGGTTTCCATCGCTGGTCACAGGAGGAATAGATCCAGAATCTACTATGGGCCATTGGAGCATAAGCATCTGATCAAGAACCCAAACCGCACCTCTTATCTCCATGGCATCAGGTACGCTATTTGATTTCTCCATGGCATCAGGTACGCTATTTGATTTAGATCTATCAATGCATGTTGTTAATTGCTTAGATTTATTAATTTTGATTTTGTAATTTTAGATACATTTATGCTGCTAACACTTATTCCTCTCTTTCTTCCGTCTCCCTTTCTAACATATATGATAACTTTTGGATGAAAGGAATGAAACGTCCAACCTCTTTATGTAGTTCTTTGATAAATTTATTTCTTCCATGATTTTGAGATTTTTTTCCTAATCTTTCAAACATAATCTCAATTAGACAACTATCTTAGAGAGAGTGGTAGTAATATCTAGAGTCTAGATCCCCTGAGTGTTGTCTCAACCTTCTCGTGGGTGGGATATGTGAAAATCTACTTTCGGATGGCCTTATTGATTATTCAGACTATTCAAAATGAAGGTCATCCCCTCTTGTGGCATGTCCTCAAATTTTATACTATAAGATTGAGCACATGACGGGTAACGTTATTAATATATATGATTAATAAAGCATACGATTGTGATAATCACATTATTGATCATGTGTTCAATCTTCTAGTGGGACCAATTCTTATTAAGCTAAAATTTAATAATAAATTATTGAAGGGTATGATACTCATTTTTAACAGTTCCGTAGGTCGGCCACAAAGTGGAGTTCGATCCACAATCCCATTTACGGGAAGCATGTGAGAGAGCCTTTGGGTGATCCGGATAGTATGATCTAAACTTAGTGGAAGCCCAAAATTCAAATCTGTCTCAATCATTTCGACAATTAAGAGTCGTATAATCTTTTATGTGGGGCCCACTTACGGTCATCTCAGATAGGCCCCATGCTATAGATGCCAATAGGGATTGAAAGTAAGGGCTTCGCGTAGTCCATTTGCAAAATAAGTAGCAAACATTTGTGTAAAATGCTATGATGCGCTAGGCCACTAAGCATATTAGAATAGGCCCGGCCCAAACATGAGTACCATGGATGAGAATTGGCAATTGGGGTATTGGTTGCAATATCGGCCGACCTTTTTTTTTTTTTTTTTTTTTTTTTTTTTGCTAAAGGGCAAATTGTATTAGAGAAAAGAGGGAGAGAAAACAAAGGGCTAAAAGCCCCCCAAAAAAGGCCCAGAGGCCAACAACAGGAGACCAACAGGGAACAAAATCCCAAGAAGAAGCCAACACAAAGGTCAGACAATGCTAAAAAGAAACTGAGAAAAAATTACAAATTTGCTTAAGAGGACTAACAGAAAAAGACTTTGCTACCCTGCTAAGAGAGGCAAGGAGAATCTCTTTTAGGTAGTGCTTGATCTTCGTCTGGGAGGCTCTAGAGCTGTTGAAAATAGTGTCATTTCTACAATTCCAAATTGCAAAGGCAGTAGAGAAGAAGATGGACGCGGCACCTTTGCAGGCATGCTTATCTCCATTATGAGAGAGAGCTTGCCATAGGACAGAGGGGAGAGGAGGCCCGGTCAGAACAATACCAGCGGCTTGAAGGATCCAGCACCAAACAGAAGAGGCAAAGGGACATAGGAAAAGAAGATGCAGAGAGGATTCCGAAGCAGCCTCGCAGAGACAACATCTAGACGCAAGGCTGAAACCAGCTGCTTTAGCCCAGGATTGAGTTGGGGTCTTCCCATGCATCAACCGCCAAGCAAAAATTGAGACACGAGGAAGCTGTAGAGAATTCCAGACCAAAGGAGCCCAGGAGTTCCACTCAACTGATTCTTCATGAATTCTGAGCAGCTGCCAAGCCTCCTTGAAAGTGAGATCTGTGGTGGGGTGAGATTTCCAAACTAACTTGTCAGGAGCGTGACTTAGAAGAGAGATGTTTTGAAGAGAAGTGCCCAAAGCCACTGCAGCATCCACCGGAATGTCAGATGGGAGGATCCAGTTCGAGCCGTCCCAAAGAGATGCCAGACACTGGTCTGAGGGGAGGGGGAAGGGATGGAGAATGGAAGCCAGATTACCCAAATGAGACCAGTTATCAAACCAGACATCCACCAACTTGCCATCTCCAATAATCCATTGGCTGCCTAAGTGAATTTGGTGAGCATACTTCCTAATTTTGCGCCAGATACAAGAACCTGAGGAAGGAGTAGAGGAGCTCCAAAGAGATGAGTTGGAGAAATACCTACTTTTCATCCAAGTTGCCCAAAGAGAGAGAGAGGAGGCAGCCGTCCAACCCAGCTTAAGAAAGGAAGCTTCGTTTTGCTCAGAAAGGCGCCTAATACCCAAACCCCCTTCCTTGGTAGGAAGGCAAACAGTCTCCCAGCGAACCTGGTTTCTTCTCAGCTTGGCTGGCCCAGCAGACCAAAGGAAGTTTCTCATATAGCTCTCCAAGAGATTAATGATAGACTTGGGAATAGGGAGAACAAGAGCTATGTGGGTACCCAGACCATTGAGCACGTGCCTGACCAAAGTCCTTCGCCCGGCCAAAGATAGGAGCTTTGATTTCCATCCAGAAAGTTTAGAGATAAACCTATCCTGCAGAGAAGAGAAGTGCTCAAAATCCGATACCATCATGATATCAATTGCTTGTGAAATGCTAGAAAACTGAAAAAACTGAAAAAGTATTAAAAAATCTTAGAATCTTGTGAAATGCTAGAAATCAATGGCTTTCTCCATTTGCAATAAATATAAATTAAATATTGGTCCCCTTAAATCATTACATCCTATACCAATATCTTATAAAAAACTATATAGGTTTTGTATACAATTATATAGATTTACACGTACATATTAATAAGTTAAAATATCACAAACATACTCGATCTCAATTATCTGTAAAATAAAATATTTATAAAACTTGTGTTATTTTAACTTATTCTAATATATATATATACATGTAAATATTTTTAATTGTGAACAAAATTGATACAGCTTCTAATAAAAATTAATATCGATATGGTATGTTATGATTTAGGTGGAGTGATATGTTGATTTATAATTGTTAGTAATGAAATGACCATTATTTTATATTATTCTGGATTCTCTAAATATTTTTCTAAGTTCTTTTGAGATTAAGAAATTCACGCCGCGACCGTAATGGACCGCAAACCCCAATTGATACTGTGATCGTATAGATTTTTGGCTGATCCGTCCCAAGTGTACTCTAATAAATTGCTTGACTTGGTCAATACTATTCCTGCGATGCACACATGTGATGGCTCATCAATCACCATTCTCAATTATTTACTCTCTTTTTTTTTTTTTACTTGAAGGTAAACTTTGGATTAGGCAGAAAAGAAGAGCTACACAAAAGGGAGCCCCCAGACGGAGACCAAACATCCCTCCCTCACTCAGGGAGCAATGCAGCCAAAAGGGAAAAAAACTGAGGCTAAAATCATGCCCAAAACTACACGGAAAAGCAACAAAAAATAATTAACCCTTCAGAGAAAGAATAAGGTTCTGAACCTGAATCACATTCTCTCCAGCACATAGACTAGCCAACCCTCTCAAACGCTCCATTAGGATGGACTTGGCTATCTCCACGTGGACTTCTTAGAGTTGTGCTTGGATTCATTACGAAGGAACCAGAGAGTGAAGATGGTATGGAAGAAGATAGCAGCAGCACACTTTCTTCCAGAAACATCATTGCCTTTAGCTAAAGTTTCCCAAATAACAGAAACAGAGAAGAGGGTGGCAGATTGGACTCCATAAGGACTCAGGATCCAATTCCATAGATGAATGGCAAGGTTACAAGAGAAAAAGAGGTGAGTGTCTGATTCCTCTTCATTGAGACAATTGAAACATCTGGAGGCAAGAGACCAGCCTCTCTGTTTGGCCCAGCTCTCGGTCGGAGTTTTCCTGTGTAACAATCTCCAACTAAGACAGGCCAGGCTAGGAGTGACAAGGTCGTTCCATATCAGCCTGGACCAAGGAGTTGTAATCGCCATGTTCCAAGCTTCCTTGATGGAGAGATTACCTGTTGGACTACCCTGCCATTGAAGATGGTCCCTGATCGAGCTTTCTCTAATGACCAAAGAGTTGGTGGAGAGAGTCAGAAAATCCTTAAGCTGAGAATTCCCATGAAAGGTGTATTGGGATATGCCATGAATTCCCAAATAAAATGTCAGCTACTAAATCAATTTCAGAAAACTCTTTGAACCACAGCAGGATAGACTACCCGTTTCCTATCACCCATCTACTTTTCCTTTGGATAAGGGAGGAGAAGGAACTGAGGCTCTTCCAAATACAGGACCCACCCCTTGGGTTTCTTAGGTGCCAAATGGAGTTCCCTCTGACGTATCTTTCTCCGAACCGGCCAGTTAGCCCAGAGAGAGTTAGTAGAAATGGCTGACCAAGCTAAATTAAGAAGACAAGCTTGATTAAACTCCTTAACCAGACCCAGACCTCCCTCAGATTTGGGAGGGCAGACTTTCTCCCATCTAACAAGATTAGACTTTAATCTTTCAATATCAGCGGACCACGGAAAATTCCTTATCACCCTCTAAATAAGGAGACAGGTCTTATTAGGATTCCCCATAGAATGTCTTGATTTGGACGATTAAACAGAAATACCAGAACGAATGACTCTTTTCCATCCATCGATGTGACCTACCTGCTGCCACCCTAGCCGCTTAGCTTGAAAACATCCTCACTCCACGCAAGTGCTTTGTCCAAGCGGAAACTTCCTAGTTTGGCAATTCTACTAACAAAGTCAAGTGAAGAAAAATTAATTTTAAATAAAGAATAAAATATAAATAGATTATGATGGTATTTTATTTTTAGTTATTTATTATATAATCTTTTTTACTTTTTTTTATAAAAAAGTAGAGTTTTTTGTATTTCAGTGGATAAAAGTTGTTGTTTTTTTACTTTTTTTTAAAAGATGGATGGAGTTTTGAATTAAAGTACTTTTTATATAATATCTTGTCATAAAAATGGAGGCTTTACTTGACTTTTACTATGCTAGTAATGTGCCAAACTAGATGGCATTGTGATTTGTGAGGATCCAGGGCTCTTTTACTTCTTTTTTTTTTTCCTTTTAATTTCTGTAATTACCGAGAGAAATTTCAGTTGTATAAAATTCTTAAGATTTTTATAAGGAAATTCTCTGTTTCTTGTATAGAATTTAAAGAATTTCAATATTTTTAAAATGCTCAAAACTAGGCATGAAAAACCCACCTCACAATTTAGCATTTATGAATTCTCGAACTTTAAAGGTGTGCCCGCGTGTCATTATTTCTAAAGTGGATCTCACATTATAATTCCTAAAAATCAAGTTCCATGTTAGATTTTATTAAAGATGAGCCCCAACTTACCATAATTTCTAAAAAGGTTAGTTTCATTCATTTTGTAATTATTAAATGGTGGGTCCCATATTGTGACTTATAATAACAATAATAATAATAGGCTCCACATATGACAAAAATTTTAAAGGTGGATCTCATGTTGTAATTTCTAAAGGTAGGTACAACAATTCCTAAAAGGATGGGCTACATAATAATTCCTAAAAGATAGGTCCCATATTCACAATTACAAAAAGTGGACCCATATTTTATATACCTATAAAAGTATGCCTCATGTTGTAGTTTCTAAAGATGAGTCTCATATATATTGTAATTTCTAAATGTGGGTCTCACATTGTAACTTTTAAAAATGAGCCCCACATATAACATACATTATCCAAATATCGTAATTCCAAAAGGTGGAAAGGGCAGGCCGCAAACAATAATTCCAAAGGGTCACCCCACGTAATTCTTATAAAGGTGGGTCTCATGTTGTACTGAGGGGGAACAACTGAAGTCACATTATACCGAGGGACCTGTTTGTTTGCAATAAAATACATAGGGATTGAGTGGTTAAAAATGTTGACCAAAAGTGAAATTTCAAAAAAAAAAACTATCAAAGAAACTTTTCTTCAAGGAAAATAGAATCAAAAGAAGATGATAAATAAATTAATAAGGTGATGGCTATTATTCATTTTTTATTTTTCTTTGATTCTATTTTATTAAAAGGAAAGATTATTTAATGCTCCTTTTTAATGTTGGCTCAGAATTACCCGGGTGTCACGCCCCGAGCCCAAGATTTCACACATCCCGAGGCGCGACACACGCCCGCGTGGAAATTCGAGTCAAACTCATTGACTCTAGGTCCCCACGTACGGAATTTACCCACAGGATATCAATTGTGAGGTTTGTATTTTTCCATAACCTGTATAAATTTTGTCAAATAGATATCCAGTTAACATAACACAATCCTCAAGATATAGAGCATAAGGGTCCATAAGCAATACTTTAAAAGTTCAGGTTTAAGAGATAGAAAGAGAAGAAATAAGTTAGTTAAGTTACAATCCCAAAAGCTAACAAGTTCATTAAACTACTACAAAAGATGTGGCAATCCTAGCCACGGTCAATGGGTCATTTAAACGTCCGTTTCTCATCGAGTGGATGTCTAGAAGACATCATCAGGAGTCCATTCCGCTACGTTATGTGGAGGTTCCTCTTCCTCAAGGATCTCCAGGGCAATGGCGTCGATGTATTCACCTGTAACGCCAAGTGTAGCATCATTAGACTATGCTAAGCAAGACAAACATATACTAGTCCATATAACATGTAACAAATGAATAGTCAGACAGGAATAAATCATAAGAGATCAAGGAATGATCACTTGGCATATTAGTGCATGAATTAGCATGAGACATACGAGTCATAAGTAACAGATAAACATATTAACAAAACTAGTTGGCACATCCACATAAGCTATGTTTTCTCAAGTTAATCATATAACATGAAAATAAAATGAGAGCAGAAACAGAACAGAACAGGGCGGTGCTACTAGGAGACAGAGGTACCCAGAATTCTTCATCGTAGACCTAGGGTGCCGGTAAACCCTCAGAATAAATTCCCATTTGCAGAGGGCCAGAAGTTTACTAAACCCACACTTAGCCGGGTCCAACTTAGATAGGGTCGAAGCTAAGTGGTGCCGACTCATAGAGTGCAATGTACAAACAACAGATCAGGTGCAGGACAGTGTAAATCAGATACAGGACATATACAGGACAAGTCACATAGATAACAAATCGGGACTTACTGAAATATGCTGAACAAAGACAGAAATAAATATAATATAACAGATGTGTAACAGAAAATACATAACTGAACAGAAGCATGATCAAATCATACTAGAATACTGGAAACACAATGCAATGCATGTACATATAGATCATATACGGAGTCAAGACAGAAATCAAGCCAGGCCTACGGTCTTGGGAACACATGTGGTCTTCACCGTCCAACTCGGATAGTATTAAGAATTTCGACATTATTGGGCTACAAAGGACCCCCTTGGCGTTACATAATTTGGATGTCGAATCGCTTAATAGAATACATTTGGTTCGGTTGCAGTCCGAAGAACACAATGCCCCTTTTGTGGGTACGGTTGCTCAATCCATATCCACAATTAAGCAAACCCAATGGTCAAGATAAAATTTCAGGGTGCACATCCTACAGGTCCATCTATCAGGCCAATCAACTAGAACAAGCTACGGTTCAATGTCCGGCTCATGGAAACATTCATTTGTCACAATTATGTAAAATCCAACATTTATTCTTTTCAAAGGTTCAAATCAACGGTATGTAGATCTCCAAAAACGGACATACGGTTAAAAAGTTATGGTCATTGGGAAATCTGCATACTGCAGGTATCAGGTTCACTCGAGCGTTCAGATGTTCGTTCGAGCGGACCCCAGACAGAGAGCTGTTCGCTCGACCGGACCAAAAGTTCGCTCGAGCGAACTCTCCCAGAGAGCCCTTCGCTCGAGCATTCACTCACGCTCGCTCGAGCGAACTGTCAAATCTTGGGTCCGAAAATCTGAAACTTTTTTGTTTCTCTCAGGCCATTCAAGGCATTCCATCAGGTCTCAAGCCACTACAAATGGGTACCTTTGAGCTTCCAAAATGCTCATAAAAACCATTCAATCAATCCCATATACATTAACAAGAACCATTCATTAAAAATCCATTTTTGAGCAAGAGATGGTTATCTAAGCAAGATTGCATATATTCATGAATCAAACAAAGAAGCATGCATATAAACATGTAAGTTTAACTTGCCTTGGTGCTTGGAAGCTATCTCTCACACCTAAAACCTCTTAAGCTCAAAATCCCCAAAAATGCAAGCTCAAATGCCCTAAAAATGGTGAAAACGAAAATGAATGAAATGAATGAGGAAGAAGATGATGTATGCACGAATCTTAGACATAATCTTAAGATTGAAATGAATACAAAGGAAAAAGGAAAATGTAGCTCATCAAATAGAGGAGATTACAAAGAAAAGGGCTTACCCAAAAAAAGCAAGGAGAAGAAAATGAAGGAATGCTTGAGCTTGGAAGATGGAGACTTGTTGGAGAAGATGATAGGGTTGGAATGGTGGATGGCTTTTACACTTGCAAGATTTCTTAATGGTTGCTGGGAGTGAAGAAGAAGAAAAGAAATGAAGTAGAAGAGAAGTGAAAGAAGAAGAAAGTAGCTGGAATAGGGTTTTAACCCAACTTCTCCCAGCATTGCATGCAAGTCCACAAAAAGGACAGAATTTGCAAGAAATGGCTTGGAGCTAATGAATGGGCTGGAAATGGGCCTAGATGGATCCGAATTAAATGGGTCAAGACATGAAAGTTAAGGCCAATGAAATGCTCTATGCAATGCATTAAAAACCCAAAAATTTCTAAGTACACACAAAAATTCAAAAAACTCCAAAAGTCATAATCTACCTAGTAAATGGTCAAACCCCACTAATTCTACCTAATCAAGTCCAATCACAATCAAAACAGCCATTAAGCAATTAATCTAAATTAATTAACTCTAAAACGAGATTAAGGCGGGTCGGGGTGTTACACCGGGACCTAACATACAACTTTCTAATGTTGTAAGTTGTAGGTCAAAATCAACTTTAGTCGGTAATCTTTATATTTAATCTTAGAAGACTTAATGAATTATTATAAATTGGATGAAATCCTTATTTTAAGAAAAAAGATAAAAATAAAAATATGAAAAAGAAGTCAGAGCCGGTTTTGTAATTTTCATTCAAGCCCTCATGTTTTATTCTTCTTAGCGAAACGGTTCGGTTAACCGTGTGTTTTGGGAACACAGTTAATGGTTTGGTTCGGTTAATAACCGTTGCTTGAGACAAAAACCGTAACTGTACCGTGCATGAACGATTTTCCGATTTCAATAACCATAACCATAACTGAACGGTTTCAATAACCGTAACCATAACTGATTTCATTCAAGCCCCTGGTACCAAATCAGAAGGGGCTTGGTCCGTTGTAGAGAAATTGAAAGCAGAGAGATGACATGAGGGAGACTGCAGCGGGAGAGACGACGCCCGGCAGACACAGCTACAACGAGAGAGACGTCCGGGAGCGAGCGATGGTTGAACCATCTTGTCGAAGGCGCCCTTAGGCAGAGCACCAGCGGGAGAGACGACGCGAGAGGGAGAACAGTAGCGACGGCAGAAGAGCTTGACGAGATTCGGAAAGATGAGAGCACCTCGAAACCCTCTGCAGAGGTCCAACAGGAGAGACGACGTGAGAGGAAATGCAGTAGCGAGAGAGAGAGAGAGAGAGAGAGAGAGAGAGAGAGAGAGAGAGAGAGAGAGGGTGCACTGGCAAAAGAGAGAGATCTCGACAAGAGAGCTAGGGGGAGATGAAAAATCGCCGGATTAGGTTTGAACCGAAGATGAAAGGGGGCGAAAATGAAAGTGGGAAATCGCGATGGGGCCCATGTTCTTATTTCGTTTGATTTCTCTTCAATTCCGCTAGGCACCACACGGGGAGCTCGCTGCAGCTGACCATCCCCTAAGCTGCAGCTCATGAGAGCCACTCCCTACATATATATATATATATATATATTAAAATAGATAGAAGGTAAAGCAACCAATAGATCCACATAGAACATCATATATATATATATATAAAATATCAAGCCTAGTATCATGAAATCAAAGATGACTTAAGTAATACAACTTTTCTACAACACAAGACGTTTGCACCCATATATAGGGGCAAGGGGATCGAAAGAGCTAATTTTGATCCAAACATAGACAAACAGAAAAGCCCAGTGACTATGGGTGCACACATGACCCTAGCTAGAGGCTAAAACTGGAAAGTGGGTCGACCACCTTGTGTAGGGCCCAGGGACACGTTGCCGGAACTAGTGACACGCCAGATCTTGAGTGTGCCATCAAGGCTTGCAGTGCAAACCATGCATCCATCTAGGCCATCTGCGGCGAAGGCAGCAACACACCTTACTGGGCCCATGTGACCCTCTAACACAGCTAAGCAGGTGTGTAGGCCCTCCCCATCCCTCAGCCACACCCGACACGTCAAGTCAGCGGACCCACTCACCAGATAATTGGACATGCAAGCAAGACAGAGGACAGCGTGGCGGTGACCCTGAAGAGGCCCACCATAGTGCATATGGCCAGAGAGCCAGCCCTTGAGCCAGCAGTGAACGTATCCATCAGTGCACCCACCATACAGGACCATGCCATCGGCTGTCAATGCCAGCGCCTTCACCGGAGAAGAATCGGTGGAAAGGGTGACCGCAAGGGAATGCGGGCGGTCCCCCCCACCACCGTAGGAATGGCGTCGCCAGACTCTAACGGTTGCATCATCAGAGGCTGTGTAGAACACACCATCCTCACCCACGACGATGGCATTGATGGGCTCAGTATGGGCCCGAATGGTCTCGATGCATTTCAATTTGGATATACGCCACACCTTCACAGTTGTGTCTACTGATGCCGAATACAAGAGATCGTCGACGGTGTTGATTGCCAGCGACGATATGGCGCCCAGATGCTGCTTCATCTATCATTTTAAGCAACAATATTTAACAGCAAGAAACAAACAGTACGTCATATATCAACTTTGAATTAAGACACGACAATGAAATCTATACGGTAAAGATTATGGAAAATAAAGCTTCAGTTCAATTGTTTACAATTCTCATCCAGAGTAGAGTAGAATAAATGGTAGGGGGTATATTATTCATCATAATAATGATAAGAGTATTAAGTCATATGCATCATTTACCAATCAAAACGTACATGATAACATGATATTAAATATTACTGTTAACATATTAATACAATATACATATGTCATGAAAATGCAATAAGGTGTAAACGGGATAAGGCCGAAGTTGGACAAATAGGATTTCCTGTAGAAGTCTCATCCTACCCGAATATGATTCAAGCTTGTACGGTGACCTTTAGCCATAGATGACCTGCATTATGATAAATGTTAAGATAATTTCCTACAGGTATTCATGCAGATTTTATGGTTTAAAATGTGCACGACATTGCATACCTTTTTATTTTTTGCGACTAAACTTTTTAATTTATGCAATATTGCACAAAAGAAGTCCTCTTGCTAGTTTTATAAAGGAAGATATCTATGTACATTTTATGATTTCATGCAATGGCCTAATATATATATTTTTTTTTGAATACCAGCTAAGCGTCGAAGACCCTGTGAGACTCATATATGCGAGGTAATGGGAACTGGCACATGCTAGGACCCTGCGAGACTCACTACGTGTTTTGAAATCACTACCACTTAAAATTGATAGAGAATAACACTAGTGGGCCCACTGAGTGCAAATTTAAAATTTAGGCCTCATGTAATCAACACTAAGTGGGTAGTAAGTAAAAGCCAATTCCCACAAGAAAATTTTCAAGGCATGTAATTGATAGAGGTGGACCCCACAATTATTTTTTATGTCTTTAAATTCATAGAGTAGAGAATATTTTAATGAATGAAGAAGAATTGTGGATAAAAAACACGGTAAGTTTGACTCGAACATGATTTGATTTGTTTCTTTTTTGACGATTGATTTAGATTTATATATAAGATTCTTTAAAAATATTTGCCTTTATAAAAAAATCATGCCTCCCATATGCATTTGACCAACAATTACTCCCTATTTATATTTAAATTTACTTTCAACTAACCTCTCTCTCTATCAAATATCCACGCCCCATGAATGGGAAGGAAAAATGTATATGGGTTTCTCCATAAGATGGTGACCAATCTTGAATTTCCCATATAATTGCATTAAATGTAGTTTGTTTGTTTACATATAACTTAAATTCGATTTTCCTTCAATGAATTGACCCATTGACAGCCTCTTTATACAAGTATCAGTGACCAAATCATGCAGATTCCAACAGATAGCTAGGTGATAAATTATACATCACTATGTAGTATGGAGCCTGGATTTTTTCATATTTTAGATATAATTATGGATCTCTCTATTGCTAAAATAAACTGGGCCACTCATCCACAAGATAGTGCATTAGATAGAAGGTAGGCAACCAATAGATCTACATAGAACAGCATATATATAGTATCAAGCCTAGTAGCATGAAATCAAAGATGACTTAAGTAATACAACTTTTCTACAACACAAGACGTTTGCACCCATATATAGGGGCAAGGAGATCGAAAGAGCTTATTTTGATCCAAAGAACATAGACAAACAGAAAAGCCCAGTTACTATGGGTGCACACATGACCCTAGAGGCTAAAACTGGAAAGTGGGTCTACCACCTTGTGTAGGGCCCAGCAACACGTTGCCGGAACTAGTGACACGCCAGATCTTGAATGTGCCATCAAGGCTTGCAGTGCCAACCATGCATCCATCTAGGCCATCTGCAGCGAGGGCAGCAACACACCTTACCGGGCCCATGTGACCCTCTAACACAGCTAAGCAAGTGTGTAGGCCCTCCCCATCCCTCACCCACACCCGACACGTCAAGTCAGCGGACCCACTCACCAGATAATTGGACATGCAATCAAGACAGAGGACAGCGTGGCGGTGACCCTGTAGGGGCCCACCATAGTTCATATGCCCAGAGAGCCAGCCCTTGAGCCAGCAGTGAACGTATCCATCAGTGCACCCACCATACAGGACCATGCCATCGGCGGTCAATGCCAGCGCCTTCACCGGAGAAGAATCGGTGGAAAGGGTGACCGCAAGGGAATGGGGGCGGTCCGCCCCACCACCGTAGGAATGGCGCCGCCAGACTCTAACGGTTGCATCATCAGAGGCTGTGTAGAACACACCATCCTCACCCACGACGATGGCATTGATGGGCTCAGTATGGGCCCGAATGGTCTCGATGCATTTCAATTTGGATATACGCCACACCTTCACAGTTGTGTCTACTGATACCGAATACAAGAGATCGTCGGCGGTGTTGATTGCCAGCGACGATATGGCGCCCAGATGCTGCTTCATCTATCATTTTAAGCAACAATATTTAACAGCAAGAAACAAACAGTACGTCATATATCAACTTTGAATTAAGACACGACAATGAAATCTATACGGTAAAGATTATGGAAAATAAAGCTTCAATTCAATTGTTTACAATTCTCATCCAGAGTAGAGTAGAATAAATGGTAGGGGGTATATTATTCATCGTAATAATGATAAGAGTATTAAGTCATATGCATCATTTACTAATCAAAACGTACATGATAACATGATATTAAATATTACTGTTAACATATTAATACAATATACATATGTCATGAAAATGCAATAGGGTGTAAACGGGATAAGGCCGAACTCAGACAAATAGGATTTCCTGTAGAAGTCTCATCCTACCCGATTTATGATACAAGTTTGTACGGTGACCTTTAGCCATAGATGACCTGCAAAGAGAGGTGAGATTCGAAACCTGTACCTCCCAATGAGAATTGCTACTCCTTACGAATGGGGTAAGGAGCCATTCTCATGTGATGCCCCAAAGTTAAAGGCATTCTGGCAAAACCACAAAAAAGGTGTCCTACTTAGGGATGTAAAATGGGATGTGCCACCTAAGCCCGGCACAAGCCGTGCTAGGCCAGGGGTGCCGCAGCCAATGGCCTGTCATGGCAACCCCCCACCGCCATACAACCATGCGTGTGCGCACTCTTCTCAACACTCATCTCACTCTCTTCCTCTCTCTAAGTGTCTAACCTCCCTCTAAAGCTATCAAAGTTCTCTCTGTAAAACTTATACTTTTTTTTTTCCATTTGTGAGTTTTATTTTAAATTGGGTATTATCAATTTTATTTGAAGTTTAAGATTATCATATTTGTAAGTTTTAAATTTCTTTTTTTCATTTGTCAAGTTTGAGATTATCACTCAAAGTTGTAAACTTTATATATTGGAAATTATACCAATGTCTTGTGCATTTTTATTATTTGAAGTCCATGCTAATCATATTTCTAGTTCAAATGTTTAATGTTATGTAGTTAAATGTTTAATATTTTATAAATTTTGATTTTATTTTAATTTTAAAAAGATTAAACTTATTGCGAGCCCACGGCCGAGCATGGCATGAGCCTAGACACAGCTGCCCCGCGCGCCCCTGGGCCGGCCTTACGCCCCTGCTTCTATTATTTCACCCACCCTTGTGTCATTAAAACTCTCATAACAGTGCGTGGAAAGTAGAATGGAACAGAGTTGCAACTTGCAGGTAGACAGACAGAAGAAGAGTCGGGCAGGGTGAAATTACATAGAACAGGCAATCATTGTCAATAATAAGCACTGAATTACCAGAAGATGATAAGGAAGCACATAAATTACATAGACATCTCTGCACAAGGAGATGATACAGTACATACGAAAAATAAATGTTTGGAGTTACTTCCCAACCAATCGATCGACCATCTTCGACCGCATTAATGGATTAGAGAGATACGTACATAGGAGAGTAACTCCACTTTAGCTCTTTCTGTTTTTGTCAACAAAATGCACGTTTGAGAACGGCCACTTACCAGTTTTGAACAAAATGCGGGCTTTAGAATGGCTGGTAAGTGGCGGTGGTTCTTCTCTTCTTAGGATTTGAATTCTGGACATACCATCTTTTCTCAATAGAAGGTGTTGATACCTCTTCCATTTTTTACTTTTCTCATCAGAAGACTTCATGACCTCACGTTTGGACGGGTCCCAGCCCCCTATAGCTAGGATAAAAGGAAAAAAAAAAAAAAAAAAAAAACCAGTTTGGCATCCTTTGGTGGGACAGTGAGTTCCCGTTGGATGAATGAAGAAATATCTTTGACAGCTACTACATGACTCTTTTAAATGACGCTTTTTCCAAGCATAACTTCCTCAACAACAAAAATCGTGATAGCAGGTAATTCTCTAATGTCACTTTAAGTGCTTAGGGAATGATTCATGGGCATGCTACTATTTCCGTAGTGTGGGCTTCATTTTTCACTTAACTTGACTTGACTTTATTCATAAAATTACCAAACGTGCCCTTAGGGCTTATTTATTTACTAGAGGTTATGACGGGATTTATTATGTTGGGATTTTTTGGATGTCATGTGGCATCTTGTCAGCTCGGCATTTACAAATGTCATGTTTTTTCACTAAGTGTTTCAAAAATCACTACCACCTTAAAGGTTTCAAATGATCATTTGGATTTCGGAATTTCGGTTCTTTTAATCCTTTTAGTGGGATTTCTAAATGCTGAAGTACAAGCGAGCATTTTGCAATTCCACTATGTTGAAGAAATTCAAAATTCTACAGATGGAAGCTCTATGAAACGGGCCTTATAGTTCAAGTAAAAAACATGCCCTGATTTCCTCATGTACATCATCTTCCTAATACACTTCTGTAAGAAAATTGAGAGGAAAAAAGATGGAGAGAGCTTCAGTGGTTACCTTCAACGTGCATATTTAGATCTTTTGTTTGAACCTCGCTAAGAAGAAAGTATTCCCTCTCAGAGCACAAAACATTGCCCCTTAGAGCCGGAAAATAATCTTTTCCTACCCAGTGATGGCATGGAAAAGGGTATTGGACAATGCTTTCCAAGCTAAGTTTTTTACGATCTCACTCATGCTCCACCGAGTGAGAGAAGTGAAACCACAATGTACGGCCCACTCATTGATTTTTTTTCTCCACTTCGTTAACAGAAAAAGGGAAGCACTTTTGGAAAGCAGTTTAGATTTTTAAAAAGCAGGATTCATGATAGATTTTTACTTTCCCACGTTAGAAAACTATAAGTGGGTAAGTCATGGGATCCATGTTATAAGAAAAAAGCAGAAAGAAAAACAAAAGGGTGTAAAACCAATCTATTTTAAATAGTAAATAGTCAATAGTCAAAAGTCAAAAGTCAATAGGATTTTGAGTTTCATGTACGATGGGGAATAATAGTCTCCCATGTATTAAATCGTTACTTCATTTCAAGGACAGATACACTTACCCAAAAACAAAGACAGACCGTAATTCATGATTGGCATGAAATGAAGGACAAATGAACGTAGAGTTTGCACATTGAATAATTACAAATGAAGGAGATGAAATGAAAAGAAATGAAATAAAGGACAAAGGTCGTAGTGGATGCTAATGTAGCAGCCAGAGGAAGTGGGTGTCGACTGGGGGTGGACCCAACACGGTGATGGCACGAATTATGTCATGCCGCACACGGCCGGCCCACGTGCCTCTTCAAAAACAAATTTTAATTTCTAAAATCTTATTATATGAATTTAAAGGGATTTGAAATAAAATTTAAATTACTAAAATAAATGTACAAACATTGATGCTAATTTATAAATAAAAAATAAAAATTTTAATTATCTTAAAATAATTAAATATTTTTTTACAGTCGAGTGTCGTGTCCTATTGCAGCCAAGGTGCCTAGCCCAACATGGCACGGCCAATGTTCTGGGCAGTGTCCGCAGCCTAGGGCATCCTGGATCGGGCCGGGCCAACGGTATGTTGGCCGATGTGCCAGGCCTGAACGGCCCGCCCCAATTTACACTCCTAGGTTCACACCCCTAATCACTTGGGGCCCATCAACAGCAGCCAACAACAAGAATAAGTTAGGATTTACGTACCATGTTCTTGTGATCTTTGCCGGTGATGTAGCTGCGGAGGTAGTCGGCGATGTTGGGGATGGTGGCGACGCGGACGTGGGCGCCGAGGCCGTCCCAGGAGCGGCGCCACACGCGTATCTTGCAGTCAGCGTATCCAGCAAAGAGGCGGTCGTCGGAGACGGCCAGTGCGCGAACGGCGCCGGCAGCCTTGTTGGCCTTGAGTTGGGCGACCTCGGAGAAGTCTGGAAGCTTCCAGATGCGTATGGTGCTGGCCTGGGAGCCGGTGTAGACGAGTGGGCCAGAAAGGGCAATGGAGAGGATCTTACGGTCCTTGTTCAACGTGGAAGAGATGCATCTGTGGCTGGTGTGATTGTTGAAATAGAGGGGCTTGTGGTGACGTGGGGTGGGGGAGCAGGGGGAGGAGGAGGTGCTGAAGCGTGCGGGGGAGAAGGTGAGATCTGAGAAGGAGGGCTCCCTCGTGGAGAGACTCTTGAAGAGGTGGGTTGGGACCTTGGAGGAGGTCGTGGGTTTGAGTCTGGCCTTGGACTTGGGTTCGGTCTGGGGTTCATCTGCACCAGCACCGACGTCGACGTCGACGTCGTCATCTTCTTCTTCTCCTCCTCTGTGGATCGTGGACTGAGACGACGATGCCATTATATGTTTTTCTCTCTCTAAAACACACGCAATCTCATTTTCATTTTTATTTAACATGGTGCGTGGTTATGTACTATAATGAGGTGTTCACCGGGCCGGATTCGGGGTTATCGGGTCAAACCCGACTCGACCCAATGATTTTGGCAGGGTCCTTTGACCCGGTAATTAAGATGCTTAACGGGTATCGGGTCAGCCGGATTTCGGGTCAAACGGGTCATTTGATGTTTTTGTAATTTTATTTATAAAAATACTTTAAAAACTGTTTAGAAATAAAGTTCAAATGTTAAATAAATCCTAATTCATAAATAACAATATACAAACTTACAAATTTACAATTTACAAATAGTACAACAAGACTCATAAACGGATGAAATTACTAATAATAAGTATATAACTCAATGATCAGATAAAAATGTTAGGTTATTACTGGCCTGCCATGATAGCTGACGCAATGCAATTTGTTAAGCGCTGGCAACAATGCCAAATCCATGGAGATTACATACACATGCCTCTAGAATGGCTACATCCTACAGCGATTTCATGGCCTTTCGAAGCCTGGGGTATGGACTGATGGACCGCGCCCCGATGCTCGGGTTCCTACCGAGGTCGGCGGACGTAGGAGTCCGTTTGGTTCCGACCCTATCGTAACCGGGGGCAGGGGCGTACATCAACATTTCTTTTTTTTTTTTTTTGTGGGTGTGCCAGATTTTCTATTTTTACTTGGAATTGCAAGTGGTGATCCGGAGATCAACCTTCGCAAGTAAAAAGGAAATCAACTTCTTTCAAGTTTTCCATTGCACATATATTTAAGAAAAGAGACATTTTTCTTGGTTTGCCAGTGAAAGGCGATTTTTTTGGCATTTATAGCCGATTTTGGCGTTTATAGCCGATTTACAATCCTTATCAATAATGAAAGACAAGTTTGTGATTTTTGTCTCTTTTGAAAAAATATAAACTACAATGAAAAGCAAGAAAAGGAGGATCTAACTTCTCAGGAGATTGTGGGGGACCCAGTTTAGATTGACGGTCGCAAGCCATATGTGGGCTTCGCCATCATTCATGCAGATGAGAACAGAGGATGCTATTGATTCGCTTGGCTTGGCTATAACCTCGGGTTTTTAGAGGACAAAGACCAAAAGGAGGTCCTATGTCCAATAAAAAGCCGAGTAGACGGGCTGAAAAGCCACATCTAAGCCATTGGAGGCAGGAGGAGAAGGCAAGGACCTTGGGGGGGGGGGGTACCCCCCAAGGGACTTTTGTCACCTTGTTGCGGTGACCGGTGTAGAACTTCCGCAGAGTTTTCTCTCTTTTTCCTTTCTCTGGATTTCTGTGCTTCTGTCTGTCTGTGTTTGTGCTTTTTTCTGATGCTCTGTGACTATCCTTTCTTCTTGGAGAGCTCTCCTATTTATAGGCTTTTAGGTAGCCTTTTAGGTGGGTTTATGGGCTTTTATTGTCATTAAGCCGCATAATGGGAGGAGTTACAAAATTGAATTGTTTATTTTGTAACTCCTTTTTCTTGGCTTCTGATTGGCCGGAGGAGATTGAGGGCATTTAATCGCCTTTAATCGCCATGATGGGAGGAGTTTCATGGGTTAAATGCCATGAATCTCTTGACTTGTAACTCCCGAATGCTTGCTTCTGATTGGGCCGTCCAAAGAAATGGATTAATGACTGTAATAAAGTTAGTCAATTAATCGCATTAAGTGGTTGCCGAGCAGCTGAAGAGTCGCGGGCCGTGCCACGTCTTTTGGTATTCTTCTGTCGATGATCATCGATGGATCTTCATGTAGATCGACATCAGATGACCATATAATTTCAGGTGTTTGTTGCCAACAGCGGGTCGGTGCCATCTATCCTGTCGATTTCTCGATCGGTCGGGTAGAAAGCACACTTTTTTTTGGTTGACCGGGTGGTGATCAATATTGTTTTCGATACTCTTGATGATTGACCCGTGTTTTGGACGGATGTCAGAGGACTTGGTGTCTCAAAAGCATGAATTTTGGAAAGTACCAGAGGCTGGGCTCTTCGAATCGCGAAAAAAACGGCGAAAAACCGGGGTTTCCGGGGCTTTCCCGGCGACCCCGGGTTCCAAGGTCGCCGGCGACCCTGGCCCAGGGTCGCAGGGGCCTGCGACCTTGGGCCAGGGTCGCAGGGGTCGGCGACCCTGGGGGGTTTTTCCCCCTTTTGTGTCCCGTTTTGTGTCCGTTTTTGCTGTTTTTTCGATTCTTTTTTCTCCTGTACTTTTCCTTGACATTCTGACCATTCATTGGCCTAATTTCTTTGTAGGAAACCTGATGAGAATCCTTGCATTTTATTTTGCAAAGTTTCCAATTTCCTGAGAAAGCCGAAGACTTTGTCGCGCAGAGCTGCCGATTTTCCGTCAGAAGCTGAAACTGGGTCAAACGATGTCGGAATGACCTGAAATTTGGTGTGAAGCCTGCTGAGCAATAAATAAGACCAACCATAGGCTTTTGTTTGAGTTTTGAAGCCGTTTGGGGTCCTATCACCAGTAGACTTACTTTTTGTCGCGATGAAGATGTCGCGGTTTGATGTGCGGTCAACCGATGTCCGATTGACTTGAAATTTGACAGGGAACCTATTGGAGTCATTTTAAGATGATCCATAGGTTCTGTCTTGGAAACCATGGTCCCGGAGAGCTTTGCCGCCGAGAAGCCTGATTTGGCTTCCGAGCGTCAAACTATGGTCAAATGTTGTGGAAATGACCTGAAATTTGACGTGTAGCCCTTTATAAGCATTTTGAAGCCGTCCATGTGCTCTATCTGATGAGTAATGGCCTCGGTGGTTCTCGCCACCGAGAGGCTTGATTTAGCTGTTCGAGGGTTGATGTAGGGTCAAACGTTGTCGGTTTGACTCGGAACTTGACGTGGAGCCTTTTGGAAGTATTTTGAGACTATCCATCGGCCCTGATCGAAGATTTGGTGTCTCCGATGCTTTTGCCGCCGAGAGCTCCTTTTCGGCTGTCTGAGAAGCGAAGTTAGGTCAAATGATTTTGAAATGGCCCGAAACTTCTTGTGTACTCCTCTTTTGGCTGTCTTGAAGAATCTTGCAGTTTTTGTTTGATTCTGACAAGATTTGATTTTTGGAAGCAGCATTGCCTATTTATGGCAGGTTGCGACTTCATGTAGCTCTTTGGATCTTGAAGAGGCAAAGTGACATTTTTGGTGTCAACATGGACATCATAGGTCCTATTTCTCCCCCTTTGAGCAAAGGTCATCGCTTCATCTTTGCCGCTAAGAATTATTTCTCCAAGTGGTCAGAAGCATTTGCGCTTAACGAAATGAAGACCTCATCAGTCCTTCAGTTCTTACGCACCAACATCATTTGTCGTTTCGGCATACCTAAAAGATTCGTCCATGATGACGGACCACAATTCCTGGGATCATTGATTCTACAGGTTCTGCGACAAATACAAAATCCAAAGCTGTCCTTCAACTCCGGCAATAAACGGATTAGCAGAAGCTTTCAACAAGACTCTGTAAAATCCTCAAGAAAATGGTCTCTAGTCACAAAAGAGACTGAATCGGCAAACTGCCTGAAGCTTTGTGGGCCTATCGAACCATCGTTCGAGGACCAACCCATAGCACACCATTCTCATTGGTCTATGGATGCGAAGCTGTCGTACCCTTGGAAGTACAAAAATAACTTGATCACATAGTCATAGACTCATAGTGTCATACTCATACATGATACATTACAATTATATAAATAAACAATTATACAATGAATAATTGAATATATAGCTCATTATCTGATAAAGTGGTGATTGATGAATATGATTATATGAATATGAATATATGATTGATGAATGCTGATCAAGTGAGGTGGTCATTGATCAATGATCAATCCATTTCAGCTAGTAATGTATTACTAACAATCAATGAATCAAATTATCAAAGTATCTAACATATTTAATTAAACTATTAACTAATATCAATAATATTCAATATCATATATTTTTCTTAAAGAAATAGTAATATGCTAACGGGTACCGGGTCAACCCGTTAACATATTGCTTAAACCCGGTACCCGGGTAGCTAAATAGTTAACGGGACCCGACCCGTTAATTTGGGATGATTGTCCGACTCATTAACCCGTTAAGACACCGGGTACCGGGTCGAGTAACGGGTCACGGGTCAATCTGAACAGCTCTTTATTATAAGAGAAGTAAGGTGATATCATCAATAAAGTTATTAAGGAGCATGGTAATATCATAAATAAAGCTATTATATATAGGGAAATATTCAAGTGAGAATTAGTTCTCACATATTATATGAGAACTTTTTTGTGGGGCCCAACTAGCTACCCATCCAAACCTAGCAACCAATAGGAAACCCTCTGATAGTCACTAATCCCAAGGATTGGTACACATCCGAATGGGCTGAACCGTTGGATCGAGGGTTAAAATTTTTTTTGAATATTAAGCCATTAAACTTGTGGGCCACGGGTGAAGGGGTTAGGGGCATGAATTTGGTGTCAAACTTGATACTTGGGGTGGTCTCATATAGATCTTTTAATCCCCCCTGGTTCCATCCCCAAATGGGGCCCACAATTGGGCCCCATAAAAAAGTTCTCATATAATATGTGAGAACTAATTCCCACCTGAATATTACCCTTATATATATATATATATATATTAAAGTAATAAGGAGGGAAGCCATATGGAGAGCGCCATGGCAGCAGCACAAGAGATCTCTTTTCAAAAATATGCACAAAAATTATATGTTGCGTACCATATCACTTTTTAATCTCTCATTTAAGGTGTCTTAACTCTCTTACAATTCCTCTCAAACAACTGCTAAAAGTTCTTATAAAAATAACCACTATTTTCTATCAATTCTCTACAAATCTAAAAAAAGAAGTAGGTGATACCATGTGTCTTAAAGGCCATCCATTGGTGGGCCCATCTATAAAAATCACATACTACCATAAAGTGGCTGTAAGATGCAATTAAAGTTTAATCTTGTGAATATAACACAAAAAACGCTTCTAAAGGGGGCATGCTATTCAGATATTATGACCCAAAAGTACCAATCGCTTTCACTTAAGTGTTGCTCTACACAAATTTTATGGAACTCAATAAGTCGTTCCATATACCATCTGAGTGGGGCCTATCAAATAATCATTTTACTAAGCTACTTAGGATTTGACAGATTAAAAATCATAGCCATCTTAAGCTATTAACATTGTCGATGATACTCAATTGATGAAAGATCAATGTATATCTATCATAGAGAAATATTCATGTACATCATCCTCCACCATATTATGGTGAGAGACAATATAGTGGGGACGACTTTATGATACATCCGAACCATCTAAACACATGGGACCCCCTGAATTACATTGGATCCATTGAGTTTTCACCTATTCTAATAGATTCGACCGTTGGACTGAGAGTAAAAAGAAAAAAAAAACTCCTTTAATATAAAGTCATTAAATTTGTGAGCACGGATGAAGGGGTTAGAGACATGGGATTGATTTCAAACTTAATATATGGGCCCATCCAAGATGTCTCTTTCCATTCCTCCAAGTCCCATGATCAGTGGGTCCTAGGTGGGCCCCATTAAATTTGTGTCTCACCATATGGTGAGAGATGGATGCACTTGAATGTCCCATCTATCATGTGTAGTGGTGTTTTATTTTTATTCATTGTGCTTTATAGTAAAACATTCCTATTATCATCACAATTCTTCTCTTTTATATAATTCTTTAATAGCAATTTCAAATTTAGAAGACAATAGCATTTTAATTTAAATTTAAAACCTTGGCCAACCCGTCACGTGTCTTCGAAAAACTCTTCTTTGGAACTCAAGAAAATGCTCCCTCGACCTAAAAGTTGACCTAAAATCTTATATTTAAGTTATTATGCCCCATCTTCAGTTTTCCTATTTCAGAATTGTAAATAATTATATAATTTAAAAGACATGACAACAGTTAACTCATAGCATATTTCTTTTCTTCTTTCTAAAAATTACATAGAAATTAAAAATGGGCGGAAGCTTATAATTTTGAATTTGATTTGTAGTTCTTGTCAGTTTATTTCAAAATTCTCCTTTTATGTAGAACTTGATGCATTAAATATTTCTCTTAAAGAACTTGGTTTGTTTCTCTCCTTTTTATATATATTTGTTTCTGCTGAAATATTTTTAGAAAAACATATTTTTTTTAATAGATTTTTCTTTTTTTAAGTCCGTGCCTTTGTTAGCTAGTTGATAAGTTATTTGCATATATTTGGATGATTGGGGGAAAATGTAAAAAAAAAAAAATTATATAAATACAACAAAATAAAAGTCATTTTCTTATATGTAGTGTGGGAGTAACTCTAGATAGAGGGAAAGTAAAAGAGATCAAAATCCACATTAACAGACATGTTTACTCCTTTCATCTCTTTTGACCATCTAAACACATTAAGAAATGAAATTTGCTATTGCTCAGGTTTCACTCAAGTGACCAATGCTTGGTAGAGTAGTTGGTTGGGGCACTCCGTAACCACCCGGAGGTCTCAGCATCAAATCCCACCAAGTGTTGGAACCCCAGGCTAGGCTTTCTAGCCTGACGTACCTAGTGAGTGGAAACAGGGGGAGGCCACCGCCCCGGGGGATTTAATCAGGTGCTCTAAGAGGTCTTAGATACCCCCCCCCCCCCCCCCCCCTCCCGTTAACAAAAAAAAAAAAAAAAAAAAAGTTAGTTTCACTCAAGTGCAAACAAATAAGCCATCCGAACAAAGTGTTTGCCACACAAATCTTGCTCTCGAGTTTTGAAGTTTGACATGAGATTGGTTTAGATGGCATTTGTGATCTCTACTTTTTAACTCTATTTCTCCTAATAAACTCTATTTTAAAACTCATAAAGAGTCGATACCTTTATTTGGGGTACCCTCAAAACCTGTCATATAAACTAAAAAGGGTCTTTTAGCTCGACCATTTTTTTTAATTCTAGGACCTTAAATGGCAAGATAAACTGTTGGCAATCTTTAGAAGGCCAAACATGGCTGGTGAGTCAATTTTGAGCGGTTGCCTCATCACAAATTTTGAAGTATTTGTGAAATACAGCAAGATCCTTATTTGTGAAATACAGCAAAATCATAATTTGAATAATATGGCTATGGGTTCAAATATCAGCCCCTGATTCACTGTAAATTTTGAGAAAATGATGAGAACCCAAGAACCATTAGATTTACTCACGTAAAAAAATCACCGTTCGTGTGATTTATAACCTGACCATTTTTTTTTCTTTTTTCCAATTTAGGCCACTAAATTAGGATCCAAACTGTTGGAAATCTTTATAAGCCTAAGCATGGCTATTACGTCAGGTTTGAGTCATTTATCCATCACAGTTCTAGAGATATCCGTGAAAACGCAAAACTGTATATACATGCATTTCTTGACACCTATGACACCAAAATTAGGATCCGAACCGTTAGTCCTTTTTGAAAGGCTGAAAATAACTATGGGGTAAAATCAAGCCCTAATTTGTTGGAGATCTCAATAAATTAATGAAAAATGAGAACCGTCTAATTCTTAAAACATCGATTTTAAATAGTTTTTTTTTTTTTATCTTATCAAATGGTCTATTTGTAAACCATCTATTTCACACACGACTATCTAACATAGATAAGATTTGCCAAACAGAGACTAGTGACCAGGGGGCTCCTTCCCACGTAGACCTTTCCATCCCTCCGGTCCCATATCCAAATGGCACAAAAAACGAGCCCTACATAAAGTTCCCAATGCCACTCCTCTTCTCGCCTCAACAAAGCCATTGGTTAAATAATGTGATGTAATGAAAGATGTCTGCATTCAATTCCCAAAGCTTCCACCAAGCGTATGGTCCAAATCAGTAGATTGGTTGAATCTAAAAAATAAAAAACCCAGGTTAGTGCCCTAGGTCTTGAATTGAGACCTCAATCAAACAAAAAGTTAAGGGATCTACCAGAACCTTTTCACCAAAAAGTTAAGAGATGAGGGAAGAGGGTGGAGGATGGGAGAGTAAGGGAAGAGGAGGGAGGAGGAGGAGGAGGAGGATGGAGGAGGGGTAGTTTAGGAAAATCTATTTTTTTATTTTTTTTTTGCGGTGGGAAGAGAGATTTTCGTGGTGCCTATAGAGCCCCTCTATCTTTATCTCCTAGGCACTTTTCATAATGATGTTCAATGGTACAATAGTATAAGCAATTACTTCTTTTTTTTTTTTGTTGAAACTTAAATATATATAGGGAAGATTTCAATAAGGCCTTAAGTTTTTGCCTTATTTCAAAAAAGGATATAAGTTTCAAAGCTTTTCAAACTAGTTCCTAAGTTTTTTCGTAAGTTTTCAATTAAGGGCATCCAACCGTTTAAAGGTATTTTTTGTCGACTTTTTCCCTCAATAATTTAAAAATATCCAAATTACCCTTCATTTAGAGCTATGACAATTTCGACAACTACTGCATTCAGTCGATCGCTGTGGGAACATTGGTTGTCTTTGACCATCATAAGGACGCCAGTGATGAAAATAAGGAGAATATAGAGAAAGTGAAAGAGAATTTTATTTCAATGAAGGGTAATTTGAGTAGTTTTCTCTATATTTAATGTAACCTGAATAAATTAATTAAATTAAAATAATTAATAAATCACAATTAAACCAATATAGCTATCTTTGTTTATAGATTCTTATTTCGCTATTATTATAATTTTTATCATAATATGTTAAATTCCAAGAATATTCTGTGAATATTGTGAAATTATCATAAAATGTTTTTTTTACATAATCATATATTTTAGAATATTGATAATATTAGTCAGTGTCAGACCGCTTTCTGAATCTAGTCTCTATAGCATTCAAAATTTCAGTGGTCACTAGTCAAAGAGTGACGGATGGTTGAAGAAAGAGGGCCATTAACATATTTATTAATGTTTACTTTTTAACTCTGAAGATTCAAAGAAAGGATATGCCAAAGTCAAACCATTTTTAAAAACTTCATGATGAAAGAAGTAGTGCCTCAATATTGTAAACGTACACGATTTTAACCAGGGCCGGTTCTGAATTTTTTAGGATCCAGGACAAGAGTAAAAATTAGTCATATATATATATAAACTTAGTGATGGCCTCATTCATTTTTCAATCAATATCTAACATGTCAAAATTAACTAAAAATTTACCATTCAAAGCATATAAATTCAAACTTCAATATATAAACATTCAAAATAAAAGGCTATAATGTATAATCAAAACAAATACTTGTAAGTTGTAACAATTCAATAGTTATTTTACAAGACAAATACTTATAATTTGCAAAAGGTTCAGATGATTAAATGGATTAAAGGTTCAAATGTTGATTATGGGGCACACAAAAGCTCAAAAACATAAATCTAAGGCTATAAGGTTTCATAAACTTTTTATTTTAGTTCCAAATCAGGAGTAATATTGTTGCATTCAGGGTGGGCCAGGGACTTTTGTAACAAAGCTAAATGCTAACTGGCCATCAAAACTTTAAGTGGGCCCAATTATGATAAATCAAAATCAGTTAATTTTGCATATAACATTACACATTTTTCAGTGGGTCTAATTATGAAAAAATAAAATTGTGTTGGACAAGGAATTGTGTAATAGTAAACTGAGCATCAAATTTTTTCAATGGGCCTAATTCTGAAAACTTAAAATTGAGGATACTCATCTAATAATTTTAATATTAATTTTATTTTCCAGTGAATCTTGTCAATCTCATTTTTGGCCCCCCCTGAAAAATAGGCCCGGGGCGAGCGCACTTCCAGCCCTCCTTCAGGGCCGGCCTTGATTTTAACTACCCAGCTGGGGAGGTTATGAAGGGCAGTCTGCTGTGTCTGAAACGAACAATCTTCCAATGCAAATGCTTACAGCTCCCTGCCATCTTCCATTCAGTTTTTTCTTTTTTCTTTTTTTTTTATGTGTTACCCCTGCTGCTGCCGATTCAGGTGGAGGCCAGGCGCGGTCAACAGAGAAGAAGAGGGAGGAGAGTGAGGGAGAACTCGCCAGGTATGTGGGTCCCGCCCTTCTCTTCCTCCATTTCTTCTTGTCTCTCTCTTCTTTTTTTTTTAAACATGGCTGCAGAACGAGGTTTGGGTGTTTTATGCGTGGTGGATTATTTGAGGGGTTGCATGGTGAGAATTTCATGTCAAAATTAGTTTGGGTGGAAAATGTTAGTCTATTATTAACATGAACCCTAAGATCGAGAACATCATGATAATCACATGTATGATTTAATCTTAAATAGATTAAAGATTACCTCCAGACATCATGATGCAGAGAGCTTTCCGATCCTGCTGTCTGATGCTGTTGTTGATTGATGATGAGATCCGTCCAAAAAGGGTTTATGGGAATAACTTCGGTTTTTATCCCCTTGCCTATAAACATTAATGTGTTGAATTTCGTGAGTGAGTCTTTGTGATGGAGGAAAGACTCTATTTTATAGGTGGAGAGAGGACCGAATTTCCAATTAGGATTCCATTAGTTTTAATCTCAATCGTCCATCAAGGTAGAGTTTGTTATGGAATATATCTCATTAGGAAACCGTATTTGAGTAAAAGATAGCATGTATCCTATGAAAACGGAATTCCTATAATGACCACAATTAGGGAAAGGTAATGACTTGTGGTCCAAGTAATTGACCTAAAAGTAATTTCCTTACAGAAAATGGGCATTCACTGCGACTAGTTGGGATTTTGGTGGGATAATGAAAATGGCTATGCTTTGAGCGCGGATTCTTGGATTCATGATGTGGCCATGGATCTCTCTCTTTTTCTTTTTCTTTTTTTTGGTCGTTTGTTGTGCGTGTGTTTCTTATGTGATTGAACGTGCTGTATATTGCTTGATGGATGGCCGTGGGGTGGAATGGAATGAAACAGTGAGGAGGTGGAATGTGGTGAAGGCGGAAATCGAATGGGTCGTGTGTTTTGTGTGCTCATTTGATGCAGAATGGGTCATACGTACAGGTGAATGTAAAGGCTCAAGGGTCTACTTGTTCTGTAAGTGGTTTTTTTTTTATTTTTTTGATAAAATCTTGTTTTGTAAGTTGTCATTCTACCTGAGCTAGCAAATTCACATTGTGATGATGTGTGTAAGCTAGAATTTTAACTAGAATATCTGCTGCCTCTATTCGTCAATGCATTAGAGCTTTTTGTGTCTTCAGATGGGCCTCTCTAAGCGGATATTTTTATTTTCTGAATCTTACATTCCTTCCATGAGATTCCTTTATAATCATATGTGGTAGCATTTGGCATTGAATCCTATTTTTTTCATCAATCTATTTCATTTTTATATTTGTATTCTTAAGTTTGATTTGTAAGAACTGTGTCAATCTTTCAAGGCTTTCCAGAAAAAAAAAGGGAAAAAAGCTGATTGTAGTTATTAGTCACCTATGTTAATAATATATTACTGGTCTTTTACAATGAAAGACATTGTTGGCTGATGAAACAACTATTAGATTTTGCCTTTTCATTTTAATAATGAAGAAAAGTTCTACGATTAGAGGATTTTGTTTATTGATATATAAAGTTCTCTCTCTAATGCTAAGATTTTTTTTAAAGATCGAGACTAAGATAGTGCAGCAAATAAATTTTAATTAACATCTTGCCAGACTGTTTTAAGCTTTATCTTTCCTTTATTCTTATCTGAATGCTTCTCAAATTTGGCTGTTTTCTTAAGTTATATATATATATATATATATAGGAAAATATTCAAGTGAGAACTAGTTCTCACCTATTATATAAGAACTTTTTTACGGGACTCAACTAACAATCCATCCAAACCTAGCTATCAATAGGGAACCCCCTGATAGTCACTAATCTCAAGGATTGGCACACATCCGAATGGACTGAACCGTTTGATCGAGGGTTGAATATTTTTTTAAATATGAAGCATTGAAACTTGTGGGCCACGGATGAAGGGGTTAGGGACATGGATTTGGAGTCAAACTTGATACTTAGGGTAGTCTCACATAGATCTTTCCATCCCCCTCGTCCCACCCCAAAATGGGCCCACAATTGGGCCATATAAAAAAGTTCTCATATAATATATGAGAACTAGTTCTCACTTGAATATTACCGATATATATATATATAAAGAAGCTATTTTCTGAAGTATTATTCAGTCCTCGGGTTTTGTTGTTTTCAAGTGGTAATGTTTCATATATCCTAGGTTAGATATGTTCCATTGAAGTCCCACACATCCATTTTGTTAAATTTTGTAAATATATTTTTTTGTTTCATGTTATTTTGTTGTCTTTACACACTATTTGTTACATTTGGAAGTTTAAAAATATGTTGCTAAACAGTACTCCCTTTTGTTTATCTCATGGAACACGTCCTTAAAATCTTCAACTCCTCTGTCATGTGTTCTTGCATCTCCAAAATTTTCATTTTTAAATTTGAGAAAGCAAAGAAATTTAACAATATACATATGTGACTTTTTGTCTGTTTATGAATCCCTTGTAGGAGAATCACACTCCTTCAAGGTTGAAAAGATCTTATTTCAGGGAAAGTCCGAGTATCAAGATGTTTTAGTATTTCAGGTATTTGATGCTCGAGAGAACATAAAGATATATCTTTTTTCTTCTTGAGTTCTTCCTTCAAGCAATGGTAGCTTGGTGCTGACCACCGGATATTTTTTTTTTGTTTTTGTTATTGTGTTTCTTGTTTCATTTCAGTCATCAGCCTATGGTAATGTTCTTGTATTGGATGGGGCAATTCAAATTACAGAGAGAGATGAGTGTGCTTATCAAGAAATGATTACACACTTACCACTTTGCTCCATTCTGAGTCCTAAGAAGGTATTCCTTTGCTTGTAGAATTATAAATTCATTCCTCTTAAAGTTCTTAAAGCATTATGATTTTGTGAATTATTCTTTTATAATATCTTTATCACAGTCAAGTTGTAGCTCAAAAACTTTAATTTGGACCCGAATTATGTGACCCACACTGAAATGAAGGAGACTGTATACAGCTTTATATTTGAATCTGGTGTAGTTAACAAGACTGGAAAATTGATGGACCGAGCATTTTAGCACGTCTTATGCTGTGTGGGAGCCAATGTGAAACATGTCGTCTAGAATGCTAAATACAACTACTAGTAGTGGCATGGATTTTAGTGGGGATATGATCAAAGGTTGGGACTATGAGATGAAACACTAGAAGATAGGCAGAGAATGCTAAATACAACTACTAGTACTGGCATAGATTTTAATGGGGATATGATCAAATGTTGGGACTATGAGATGAAACACTAGAAGATATGCAGAGGTTTATGAAGATGTCAAAGCAATAGTAACGAAACAGAGGAATGGAGAAAATTGGAGGAAATGTCTTACCACATTATGTGGTCGACTGATGTTTTTAGACTTTAGAGGGATTCAATGGAATCCAGTTAGTCTACTTGGTCCAGTCAAGACCTAATAAAAATTATAGGGAATCAATTCTTGCTATCTATATCTGATTTACAGGAAATCAGTGATCTAATCAATCTAATTACAGAAACTATATCTCAAATCTCCTATGATTAGCGTTGACTATTATACATGAGATTACACGCGGGTCCTCCTTAGTTTCTGTGATTCCCACTGTCTCTATACGGTCAAGTCAGTCACTCATGTAGACCACGGTAGGAAGAATTGGCAGGTGAGTCCCGAGCTTCGAGATGGTTCATCCAATGATCCTCCCTCCTGCCTATTGGTCTAGATTCCTTTTATTTTTCTATGTTGGATCACCACAACCTAAATGGGATTGGGTAAACTAAGATTTATCTCAGATGAGTTACCTTGGGATTTTGTTCCCATTCTCAATGGCATGAAACTTGAAATCCATATATCCAACAATGACTACATTTTTTTATAACTGTCCTACATAGGCATCCAATCCAATTCTTTAATGATTTTAGAAATTAGTAACTTACTATATTTTTTATGGAGGTGCAAAGTGCCAATCCAAGCTGACCCCCCTGGATGAAGGGTGATCACATTGTAGTTATTTGCCTTCTTTATATTATTTTCTTTTTAAATGTTGCTGAAATTGTGCTGGATGGACAATGGATACTTTTAGAATATGAAAGGGTTTTCTTTCTGTGGAATTCCGGGGCATTGAGGTTTCAATGGAAACCTTGTTGAGTGAGTGTGCCTTTTGGCTTATAAATGGTGTTGTGTTATAAAAGAGAGAGACCAAGAGAAAGAATATTAGAGGGAGAAGAGAGAGCCTTTCTGATATCTCATTAACTGTGTCTAAATACATAGGGAGAGAGCCTATTTATAGGCAAAGTAAACTAAAAAGGAGGAACCCTAATTCTAACCCTATCTTATCACAAGTGGGCATCCACCCAAGATCCATATCTTATAACACTCCCCCTTGGATGACCACCATTTAATGACAGTTGCCTCATTAAAAACCTTGCTAAGGAAAACCCAGTGGGAAAAACCAAAGCGAAGGGAAAAAGAGTACAACATTCTTCAAGATCATTGAAATGGTGTTGGACGTGCATAATGCTGCCTCGTTAAAACCTTAACTAGGAAAACCCAGTGGGATAAAACCTAGGAAAGGAAAAAGAGTACAGCGCACAAATGTCCTGGGAAGCATACTTCAGGATGCTCCCTGATAAACTGCTCCCCCTGATGATTGCAACCATTTACATAGTTTGATGATGAACTCTTCGCATGCCAATCTCATATACAAACTTCTGGAATACTGATTTTGGCAAAGATTTGGTAAATAGATCAGCCAGGTTGTTACTCGAACAAACTTGTTTGACTTCAATTTCATTGTTCTTCTGAAGTTCATGAGTGAAGAAGAACTTTGGTGCTATATGCTTAGTCTTGTCTCCTTTAATAAAACCTTCTCGAATTTGTTTTATGCATGCTTCATTATCTTCATAGATAACATTTGGGATACCTGCAATAGAAGGTAATTGACAAGAACTACGAACATGCTGAATCAAGGATCTTAGCCATACACATTCCCTACTGGCTTCATAAAGAGCCAAAATCTCAGCATGGTTAGAGGAGGTAGCTACCAGAGTCTGTTTAGTAGAACGCCAAGAAATGGCGGCATTACCATTTAGAAACACATAACCTGTCTGTGATCGACCCTTATGAGGATCAGAGAGATAACCTGAATCTGCATATCCTGTAAAACTGGAATCTATAGGATTATAAGAATAAAATATTCCTAAATCAGTTGTTCCACGCAAATATCGTAGGATATGTTTAATACCAACCCAGTGCCTTTGAGTTGGTGCGGAGCTATATCTGGCAAGTAGATTCACAGAAAATGCAATATCCGGTCTAGTGCATTGTGCTAAGTACATCAGGGCTCCAATAGCACTTAAGTATGGTACTTCTTGACCCAAAACTTTTTCATTTTTTTCAATAGGACGGTATGGATCTTTCTGTGTATCAAGAGACCGGACGACCATGGGTGTGCTTAATGGGTGTGCTTTGTCCATAACAAATCGTTTTAAAACCTTCTCGGTATAATTAGATTGATGGACCAACATCCCATTAGAATTTCTCTCGATTTGCAACCCGAGACAGAATCTTGTTTTTCCAAGGTCTTTCATTTCAAATTCTTTCTTTAAACAATCAGCAGTTTCTTCGAACTCTTCTGGAGTCCCTACCAAATTGATATCATCCACATAAACTGCTAATATTGCAAATCCCTTCATGAATTTCTTTATAAATAGACACGGGCAAATAGGATCGTTTGCATACCCCTTTTTAGACAAGTATTCACTAAGACGATTGTACCACATTCTTCCGGATTGCTTCAGGCCGTACAATGATCGCCTCAATTGGATTGAGTATGTACTCCTTGGCTTTGCTTCAGGCAAAGGAAATCCTTCCGAGATTTTCATGTGAATTCTAGTGTCTAAGTTCCCATATAAGTAAGCAGTTACAACATCCATGAGTCGCATTTCTAGATTTTGAGAAACTGCTAAACTTATCAGATATCTGAAAGTTGTTGTATCTATGACAGGGGAGTATGTTTCCTCATAATCAATCCCAGGTTTCTGCAGGAAACCTTGTGCCACTAATCGTGCCTTATATCTGGTAATTTCATTCATTTCATTCCGTTTTCTTACAAACACCCACTTGTAACCTACATGGTTAACATCTTTTGGGGTTTGTACTATAGGTCCGAACACACCACGTTTATTGAGAGACTCTAACTCTGCTTTGATGGCACTTTCCCATTTTGGCCAATCATTTCTTTGTCGACATTCATTTATAGAACGTGGTTCTGTGTCCCAATCATCATCATCATTTACCTTTGATATTTGTGTAGCTATCGCATATGCAAATGCGTCATCGATGACAATATCATTTCTATTCCATCTCTCTTTTGAATAATTGTAAAATATAGAGATCTCTTCATTATCCGGTACCGGTGCCTCTTCAGGGGCTTCCAAAGTCTCACCAGGGACTTCCATTATTCTAGAGAGAACGGATTTTGTCATAACCTCTTCAGGAGCGTTACGTGCCTCTTCGGGAGGAACCTCTTCAAGAGTGTTACGTGCCTCTTCGGGAGGACATGATGATGATTGCTCATTTCTCCTTTTCCGCGGAGCTGAGTCCTTTGAACCTATAGGTCTGCCACGCTTCTGGCGTATTGCAGATTCTTTTGCGGTTGTATTTTGACTTTGTCCTACAGGGACATTAATCCTGGCAGGTGTATTCATAGCGGGCACATGTGATTTTGTCACCTTTGCTGCATCGTTAAATGCATCAGGTAATCTGTTTGCAATTTCTTGTAAGTGCACAATTCTCCGGACTTCATTTTCACATTGTGAAGTTCGTGGATCCAAATGAGACAGAGTGGAAGTATTCCATGTTAATTCTCGCCGTTCTTCAGGAACAGGTCGTTCTACAGGAACTATGTTATCTCCCCCTAACGGCGGGAATATTGTCTCATCGAATTGACAATCTGGAAAACGAGCAGTGAAGACATCTCCTGTCATTGGTTCTAGATATCGAATAATTGAGGGAGAGTCATAACCTACATAGATTCCCAATCTACGTTGTGGTCCCATCTTAGTACGCTTAGGAGGTGGGATTGGGACTTGAACTGCACAACCAAACTTGCGCAAGTGAGAGATATTGGGTTGATGTCCGGATGTAAGTTGTGCAGGAGAAAATTGATGATAGGCTGTGGGTCGAAGTCGAATTAACATTGAAGCATGCAACACAGCATGTCCCCATGCACTAACTGACAATTTGGATTGCATCAGCAGAGTCCTAGAAATGAGTTGGATGCGCTTAATCATGGATTCAGCTAAGCCATTCTGGGTGTGGACATGGGGGACAGGATGTTCGACAACAATTCCTATAGATGAACAAAAATCATCAAAAACCTGTGATGTAAATTCTCCTGCATTGTCAAGTCTTATAGACTTAATGGGAGAATCAGGGAAATGAGCCCTAAGTTTGATTATTTGAGTTAATAGACGGGCAAATGCTATGCTCCTAGTTGAAAGTAGGCAAACATCAGACCAACGGGTGGAGGCATCAATCAAAACCATAAAATATCTAAAAGGTCCACTAGGGGGATTTATGGGTCCACAAATGTCACCTTGTATCCTTTGCAGAAAGGATGGGGATTCGTATGCAACTTTAGCAAAAGAAGGTCGGGTGATCAATTTTCCTTGTGAACACGGTGTACATAAGTACCCACTAGGTAGGGTCAATTGATGGTTCTCTAAAGAATGCCCAAAGGAGTTATCTACAATTTTTCTCAACATAGTAGCCCCAGGGTGACCTAACCTATCATGCCAGAGCTGTAAAGTCTTCGGATCACTAAGCTTCGGGCTTAGTTTAAGCTTCGGGCTTAACTTTGTTGTTTTGCTCATAACCGAATGTGATTCAACATTTAAGATTGTCATGTAATATAACCCTGAGGAGAGTGCACTTAATTTTTCTAGTATTTGCTTCTGGCTTCCAATACTAGTAACAATGCATAAGAATTCCTTGTTACCTTCACTTACAGTCTCAATGTGGTACCCATTCATTCTGATGTCTTTGAAACTAATCAAGTTTCTTCGGGAACTATTTGAGAACAAAGCATCTTTAATGAATAAGTGGGTACCATTAGGTAACATTATGTGGGCTCTTCCGGAGCCTTCAATTATTTGCACAGGCCCAGCTATGGTTGATACCTTTCGTGGAATAAAGGTCAATTCTGAGAAAAATTTCTGATTTTTCAGAATGGTGTGTGTTGTGGCACTATCTACCAAACAAAGATTGTCCTCAGTTCCATGATCCATACCTTAAACAAAATAATAAAACAATATAACTATGCAATCATATGATAAAATTGAAATAATTAAACCATTCATTAGGACATGAAATAAATAAATAAAAAGAAGTTTAAGCAACATGCATCTCAAAAGAATAAAAAAAAAATTTAAGTTTGTAAAGTTTATTGGCCTTCTAGACCATGCCAGGGGGTGATCCCAAGTGAGTGTTAAAAGCCTCATTATTCAAAGGTTGGCTATCCTCATCCTCAAAAAAATCTCGAGTCTCCAAGTTTGTAATGTCAATTGGAGGTATCTCTGGTGTCATTGCATTCCAATTCCATCATTCCAGATCATTTGTCTCTGCTAAATGAACAGAGGCCTTGTATGCTTTGTATTGTTCGGCCACTTCCTTTGGTGCACGGCAAGTGCGTGACCAATGCCCACTTCTTCCACATCTGTGGCACGTGTCATCAGGACGGTGGGTAGGATTAGCTGGTGGATTCTGGTTGCTCTTAGGCTGAGGGGCAGACCACTTCTGGTGATTTTTGAATTTTGGAGGGGGACCTTTAAAACCACCTCGTTTGGAGGAGTTATGTCTTCCTCTCCCCCTTCCTCTCCCCCTTCCTCTGCCTCTGTTTGAGCTAAAACTGGCATTTGCTTCAGGAACTGCCAAAGATCCAGTTGGTCTGGAGTTATGATTTTTCATCAGTACTATGCAATTTTGTTCAGCAACTAGGAGACAGGAAATAAGTTCTGAATATTTGGAGAAACTGTCTTTCTCGATACTGCTGCTGCAGGAGCACGTTCGAGGCATGAAAAGTTGATAACGTTTTCTCCAACATCTGCTCTTCTGAAACCTTTTCACCACAAAGTCTTAATCGGGAAACAATATTGAAAAGAGCAGAGTTGTATTCAGATACGGTTTTATAATCCTGCAACCTCAGATTTAACCAGTCATTCTGGGCAGCTGGTAGTATGACCATCTTCTGGTGATCATATCTATCCTTCAGGGATTTCCATAGGCCTGCTGGGTCTTCTTCAGTAAGGTATTCATGTTTGAGATCTTCATGTATGTGATGACGCAGGAAGATGAGGGCTAATGCCTTTTCCTCTGGGGACATCTTGTTACCTTCCTTTATAGTCTCTCCTAGTTTCTTGGATTGCAAGTGGATTTTAGCATCCAATTGCCAAGATAAATAATTGTCCCCATTTATGTTAAGTGCTTTAAAGTCAATTTTAGCCAAATTTGACATCTTGCAAGAACTGTAATATGAAATATATATGAAGTTATCAGTGTGCATATAATGATAAAAAAAATATTAACATCAAAAGTAATTAAGAAAGGAATTTAAACATGGAAAAATAAAATTTAACATGTTCTCATATTTGAGAATCAGAACTGCTGGTTCTGTCAAGACTTCAGGCTTGATTTAGAACTTCAGGTTCATAATACATGAAATTAGAACTTCAGGTTCTGTCAAATCTTCAGGTTTGGGGTAGAACGTCTTGTTCTAACAAGTGATCAGAACTTCTAGTTCTATCAAAAACTTCAGGTTTAATTTCATGGCTTTATAATTTATGTGGATTGTTGAATCAAAAACTTCAGGTTTTGATTTATTGATACGAATCTTCAGGTTCATATCATTATTCCAACTTCTACTGGTCCATGAATATGTGAACTTCAGGTTCACTTTTAGAACTTCTGGTTCTCTTTCTTTTTTCTTTTTCTTTTTTTTTATAATCAATTTATAGCATTAATAAATTTAAATAAAAAATCGTGCAAGATAATGAATAGTAACCAAACACTATAATGACAGTAAAATAAATATCATAAATTAATTTTATGTATTCTAATATGTTGGATTTGAACTATGGTTTGGATACTACTTACTGTATTTAAAGAAAAATATTACTCTTTTCTGAAATTCACGCTGGGAAGGATTTTGCGATGGAAATCCGCGCTGGGAAGGAATCCGCCCAGGGAATCTGCGATGGAAATCCGCACTGGGAAGGAATCTGGGATGGGAATCCGCGCTAGGAAGGAATCTGCACAGGGAATCCGCGATGAAAATCCGCGCAGGGAAGGAGTTTGCGATGAAAATCCACGCAGGGAATGATTTCTTCTCTTTGGGCAAGAAGACCTGGTTTTCTTCCTTCTCTTAGAGCTTCGTGCTGATAACGTGTTATAAAAGAGAGAGACCAAGAGAAAGAAGATTAGAGGGAGAAGAGAGAGCCTTTCTGATATCTCATTAACTGTGTCTAAATACATAGGGAGAGAGCCTATTTATAGGCAAAGTAAACTAAAAAAAGGAGGAACCCTAATTCTAACCCTATCTTATCACAAGTGGGCATCCACCCAAGATCCAAATATCTTATAACATGTTGATATATTGCTGCTACATCAACATTTTCAAGTTCTTTGGTTGAGTTTCAAGTGTTAAATATCAATCCCTTACAAAGTTGAATGCGTTTTCCTTGTACAGACACCCCAACATTCATCTCCTACAGTCCAAATTTTCCTATGGTGCGGAAGATGGTGTTCATTGCCAATTAGACACAATAGGCTGCATGTATAGTCTTGGGTTTGGGGTTAACAATAAAATAATTTTGTCCTTGTGTTACAGCAACCCAAACATTCACTTAGAGAATTACTAGCAAAAACCCGTGGATAACCACGAAACCACCAAATGCACAGACTGATATGAATTATTTTTAATAAATTTATTAACTAGTAAACTTGTGAGTCCTTTTTTTGTTGCTAATTTGATCTTTATGTTTTTTTTTTCAAAATATTTTATTCTTTAGGTGAGGAATGAATTGATTAAGAAAGATCAAATGATCATGACCTAACAAATTGACCTAATATATTTAAGTGGGACCAAGATGAATGGGGTCCATCATCTATATTCTAACCGTTCATAAAATCATATGATGCGGGCTGGGACCCATTAATTGATTGATAAAGATCAAATGATCATAGACCTCTCAAATTGACCAAACCTAACCTATTTAAGTGGGACCCCCAAGATGAATGGTGTCCACCAACTATATTCTAACCGTTCATAAAATCATATTATGAGGGATGGGACCCATGAATTGATTAAGAAATATCAAATGATCAAATGATCGTAGACCTAACAAATTTACCTAATGTATTTAAGTGGGACCCAGATGAATGGGGTCCACCATCTTTATTCTAACCGTCCATAAAATCAAATGATGCGGGCCGGGACCCATTAATTGATTGATAAAGATTAAATGATCATAGACCTCTCAAATTGACCAAACCTAGTCTATTTAAGTGGGACCCCCAAGATGAATGGGGTCAGCCATCTATATTCTAACCGTCCATAAAACCATATGATGCGGGCTGAGACCCATGAATTGCTTGATAAAGATCAAATGATCAAATGATCATAGACCTCACAAATTGACCAAACCTAACGTATTTAAGTGGAACCCCCCAGATGAGTGGAGTCCACCATCTCTATTCTAATCGTCCATAAAACCATATTATGCGGGATGGGACCCATGAATTGATTAAGAAATATCAAGGAATTTAATGATCGTAGACCTAACAAATTGACCAAATATTTTTAAGTGGGACCCGGATGAATGGAGTCCACCATCTTTATTCTAACCGTCTATAAAATTAAATGATGCGAGCTGTGACCCATGAATTGATTGATAAAGATCAAATGACCAAATGATCATAGACCTCTCAAATTGACCAAACCTAACCTATTTAAGTGAGAACCCCAAGATGAATGGGGTCCACCATCTATATTCTAACCATCCATGAAACAATATGATGCGGGATGGACCCATGAATTACTTGATAAAGATCAAAGGATCAAATAATCATAGACCTCACAAATTGACCAAACATAACCTATTTAAGTGGAACTCCCCAGATGAATGGGGTCCACCATCTCTATTCTAGCCGTCCAAAAAATCATATTATGCAGGATGGGACCCATGAATTGATTTAAAAAGATCAAAGGATCAAATGATCGTAGACCTAACAAATTGACCAAATATTTTTAAGTGGGATCCAGATGAATGGGGTCCAACATCTTTATTCTAACCGTCCATAAAATCAAATCATGCGGGTCGGGACCCATGAATTGATTGATGAAGATCAAATGATCACAGACCTCGCAAATTGACCAAACCTAACTTATTTAAGTGGGACCCCCAAGATGAATGGGGTCCACCATCTATATTCTAACCATCCATAAAACAACATGATGCGGGATAGACCCATGAATTGCTTGATAAAAATCAAATGATCAAATGATCATAGACCTCACAAATTGACCAAACATAACCTATTTAAGTGGAACCCCCCAGATGAATGGGGTCCACCATCTCTATTCTAACCGTCCATAAAACCATATTATGCGGGATGGGACCCATGAATTAATTTAAAAAGATCAAATGATCAAATGATCGTAGACCTAACAAATTGATTAAATATGTTTAAGTGAGACCCAGATGAATGTGGACCACCATCTCTATTCTAACCGTCCATAAAATCATATGATGCGGGCCGGGACCCATGAATTGATTGATAAAGTTCAAATGATCATAGAACTCATAAAATGAACACACCTAATTTATTTAAGTGGGACCCCAAAGATGAATGGAGTCCACCATCTATATTCTAACCGTTCATAAAACCATATGATGCGGGCTGCGACCCATGAATTGCTTGATAAATGTCAAAGGATCAAATGATCATAGACCTCACAAATTGACCAAACCTAACCTATTTAAGTGGAACTCCCCAAGTGAATGGGGTCCACCATCTCTATTCTAACCGTCCATAAAATCATATTATGCAGGATGGGACCCATGAATTGATTAAGAAAGATCAAATAATCAAATGATCATAGACCTAACAAATTGACCAAATATTTTTAAGTGGAACCCAGATGAATGGGGTCCACCATCTTTATTCTAACCATCCATAAAATCAAATGATGCGGGTCGGGACCCATGAATTGATTAAAAAAGTTCAAAGGATCAAATTATCATAGACCTAACAAATTGACCAAATATTTTTAAGTGGGACCCAGATGAATGGGGTCCACCATCTTTATTCTAACCGTCCATAAAACTAAATGATGCGGGCCGGGACCCATGAATTGATTGATAAAGATCAAATGACTAAATGATTATAGACCTCTCAAATTGACCAAACCTAACCTATTTAAGTGAGACCCCCAAGATGAATGGGGTCCACCATCTATATTCTAACCATCCACGAAACAATATGATGCGGGATGAACCCATGAATTGCTTGATAAAGATCAAATGAACATAGACCTCATAAATTGACCAAACATAACCTATTTAAGTGGAACCCCCCATTAATTGATTGATAAAGATCAAATGATCATAGACCTCTCAAATTGACCAAACCTAACCTATTTAAGTGGGACCTCCAAGATGAATGGGTCCACCATCTATATTCTAACCGTCCATAAAACCTTATTATGCGGGATGGGACCCATGAATTGATTAAGAAAGATTAAATGATCAAATGATCGTAGACCTAACAAATTGACCTAATATATTTTAGTGGGACCCAGATGAATGGGGTCCACCGTCTTTATTCTAACCGTCCATAAAATCAAATGATGCGGGCCGGGACCCATTAATTGATTGATAAAGATCAAATGATCAAATGATCATAGACCTCTCAAATTGACCAAACCTAACCTATTTAAGTGGGACCCCCAAGATGAATGGGGTCCACCATCTAGATTCTGACCGTCCATAAAACCATATGATGCGGGCTGGGACCCATGAATTGCTTGATAAAGATCAAATGATCAAATGATCATAGACCTCACAAATTGACCAAACCTAACCTATTTAAGTAGAACCTCCCAGATGAATGGGATCCACCATCTCTATTCTAACCGTCCATAAAATCATACTATGCGGGATGGGACCCATGAATTGATTAAGAAAGATCAAATGATCAAATGATCGTATACCTAACAAATTGACCAAATATTTTTAAGTGGGACCCAGATGAATGGGGTACACCATTTTTATTCAACTGTCCATAAAATCAAATGATGCGAGCCGGGACCCATGAATTGATTGATAAAGATCAAATGATCATAGACCTCTCAAATTGACCAAGCCTGACCTATTTAAGTGAGAACCCCAAGATGAATGGGGTCCACCATCTATATTCTAACCATCCATGTAACAATATGATGCGGGATGGACCCATGAATTACTTGATAAAGATCAAAGCATCAAATAATCATAGACCTCACAAATTGACCAAACATAACCTATTTAAGTGGAACCCCCCAGATGAATGGGGTCCACCATCTCTATTCTAGTCGTCCAAAAAATCATATTATGCGGGATGGGACCCATGAATTGATTTAAAAAGATCAAAGGATCAAATGATCGTAGACCTAACAAATTGACTAAATATTTTTAAGTGAGACCCAGATGAATGGGATCCACCATCTTTATTCTAACCATCCATAAAATCAAATGATGCGGGCCGGGACCCATGAATTGATTGATAAAGATCAAATGATCAAATGATCATAGACCTCTCAAATTGACCAAACCTAACCTATTTAAGTGGGACCCCCAAGATGAATGGGGTCCACCATCTATATTCTAACCGTCCATGAAATAATCTGATGCGGGCTGAGACCCATGAATTGATTTAAAAAGATCAAGGGATCAAATGACCGTAGACCTAACAAATTGACCAAATATTTTTAAGTGAGACCTAGATGAATGGGATCCACCATCTATATTCTAACCATCCATAAAATCAAATGATGCGGGTCGAGACCCATGAATTGATTGATAAAGATCAAATGATCATAGACCTCTCAAATTGACCAAACCTAACCTATTTAAGTGGGACCCCCAAGATGAATGGGGTCCACCATCTATATTCTAATCGTCCATGAAATAATCTGATGCTGGCTGAGACCCATGAATTGCTTGATAATGATCAAAGTATTAAATGATTATAGACCTCACAAATTGACCAAACCTAACCTATTTAAGTAGAACCCCCCAGATGAATGGGGTCCATCATCTTTATTCTAACCGTCTATAAAACCATATTATGCGGGATGGGACCCATGAATTGATTTAAAAAGATCAAATGATCGTAGACCTAATAAATTGATCAAATATGTTTAAGTGAGAACCAGATGAATGAGCTCTACCATCTCTATTCTAACCGTCCATAAAATCATATGATGCGGGTCGGGACCCATAAATTGATTGATAAAGTTCAAATGATCATAGACCTCATAAATTGATCAAATCTAATTTATTTAAGTGGGACTCCAAAGATGAATGGAGTCCACCATCTATATTCTAACCGTTCATAAAACCATATGATGCGGGCTAGGACCCATGAATTGCTTGATAAATGTCAAAGGATCAAATGATCATATACTTCACAAATTGACCAAACATAACCTATTTAAGTGAAACCCCCCAAATAAATGGGGTCCACCATCTCTATTCTAACAATCTCTATTCTAACCATCCATAAAATCATATTATGCGGGATGGGACCCATGAATTGATTAAGAAAGATCAAATGATCAAATGATCATAAACCTAACAAATTGACCAAATATTTTTAAGTGGGACCCAGATGAATGGGGTCCACCATCTTTATGCTAACCGTCCATAAAATCAAATGATGGGGGCCAGGACCCATGTATTGATTAATATAAATTTAGCACATCTGGTGTGTTGGCTTATTTAGGGATCTCATGGAGAGATTTTAGGCTTTTGATTGGAAGATGATTCTTGATGGAGAGATTTTAGGTCTTTTGAGTGTATAATAGATATAGAGATTTTAGGGATAAGGGCAACTCCGGAAATGGCATTGCAAACTCTCAAATTGAACAAACCTAACCTATTTAAGTGAGACCCCCAAGATGAATGGGGTCCACCATCTATATTCTAACCATCCATGAAACAATATGATGCGGGATGGACCCATGAATTGATTGATAAATATCAAATGATCATAGACCTAACAAATTGACCAAACATAGCCTATTTAAGTGGAACCCCCCGGATGAATGGGATCCACCATCTCTATTCTAACCATTCATAAAACCTTATTATGCAGGATGAGACCCATGAATTGATTTTAAAAGATCAAAGGACCAAATAATCGTAGACCTAAAAAATTGACCAAATATTTTTAAGTGAGACCCTAATTATGGAGAGGTTTTAGGATAATTATGGTTGGTAATAGAATCTCATTGAGAGATTTTAGGATAATTATTATTGGTAATAGGGATATCATTGAGAGATTTTAGGATAATTCAAATTCTAATCAAACAATTTCTATTTTTTAGCAGAATACTATTGTAGGCTGGCTGCTGCCACGTGTCCTTCTCGAAGACATGCCACGTGTCCTCCTCCAGGAAGTGTATACATCCCTTTAGTAATATAGATAGATGTGCATAAATCTCTCCTTCAAAATCTCTGCCTAATTTATACAAAACTGTTCATGTTCACCGACAACAACACTGCATAAACATGAGAAAAAACCAGCTGACTTTTAATCCTTTCTAAATTTTGAGTGTGGATTGTTGAATAGTCTTGAGTCCCATTTAGTATTCAAGCCGGTAAAGTGACATGGAGTTCATAAAATCAAATGATGCGGGCCAGGACCCATGAATTGATTGATATAAATTTAGCACATCTGGTGTGTTGGCTTATTTAGGGATCTCATGGAGAGATTTTAGGCTTTTGATTGGAAGATGATTCTTGATGGAGAGATTTTAGGTCTTTTGAGTGTATAATAGATATAGAGATTTTAGGGATAAGGCCAACTCCGGAAATGGCATTGCAAACTCTCAAATTGACCAAACCTAACCTATTTAAGTGAGACCCCCAAGATGAATGGGATCCACCATCTATATTCTAACCATCAATGAAACAATATGATGCGGGATGGACCCATGAATTGCTTGATAAAGATCAAATGATCATAGACCTCACAAATTGACCAAACATAGCCTATTTAAGTGGAACCCCCCAGATGAATGGGATCCACCATCTCTATTCTAACCATTCATAAAACCTTATTATGCAGGATGAGACCCATGAATTGATTTTAAAAGATCAAAGGACCAAATAATCGTAGACCTAAAAAATTGACCAAATATTTTTAAGTGGGACCCTAATTATGGAGAGGTTTTAGGATAATTATGGTTGGTAATAGAATCTCATTGAGAGATTTTAGGATAATTATTATTGGTAATAGGGATATCATTGAGAGATTTTAGGATAATTCAAATTCTAATCAAACAATTTCTATTTTTTAGCAGAATACTATTGTAGGCTGGCTGCTGCCACGTGTCCTTCTCGAAGACATGCCACGTGTCCTCCTCCAGGAAGTGTATACATCCCTTTAGTAATATAGATAGATGTGCATAAATCTCTCCTTCAAAATCTCTGCCTAATTTATACAAAACTGTTCATGTTCACCGACAACAACACTGCATAAACATGAGAAAAAACCAGCTGACTTTTAATCCTTTCTAAATTTTGAGTGTGGATTGTTGTATAGTCTTGAGTCCCATTTTGTATTCAAGCCGGTAAAGTGACATGGAGTTCATAAAATCAAATGATGCGGGCCAGGACCCATGAATTGATTGATATAAATTTAGCACATCTGGTGTGTTGGCTTATTTAGGGATCTCATGGAGAGATTTTAGGCTTTTGATTGGAAGATGATTCTTGATGGAGAGATTTTACGTCTTTTGAGTGTATAATAGATATAGAGATTTTAGGGATAAGGGCAACTCCGGAAATGGCATTGCAAACTCTCAAATTGACCAAACCTAACCTATTTAAGTGAGACCCCCAAGATGAATGGGATCCACCATCTATATTCTAACCATCAATGAAACAATATGATGCGGGATGGACCCATGAATTGCTTGATAAAGATCAAATGATCATAGACCTCACAAATTGACCAAACATAGCCTATTTAAGTGGAACCCCCCAGATGAATGGGATCCACCATCTCTATTCTAACCATTCATAAAACCTTATTATGCAGGATGAGACCCATGAATTGATTTTAAAAGATCAAAGGACCAAATAATCGTAGACCTAAAAAATTGACCAAATATTTTTAAGTGGGACCCTAATTATGGAGAGGTTTTAGGATAATTATGGTTGGTAATAGGATCTCATTGAGAGATTTTAGGATTATTATTATTGGTAATAGGGATATCATTGAGAGATTTTAGGATAATTCAAATTCTAATCAAGCAATTTTTATTTTCTAGCAGAATACTATTGTAGGCTGGCTGCTACCACGTGTCATTCTCGAAGACATGCCACGTGTCCTCCTCCAGGAAGTGTATACATCCCTTTAGTAATATAGATTGGGTATTATCAACTTATGACGAGTGTTCAAATATGTGCAGCTCTGCCCATTTGCACCATTTTTCGTAGTTGACAGAATCCAGTTTTGTTAAATAAACTACATAAACAGAGTAACCTTTCTAGTTTCACTTGTTCTCTACATTTAAGGAAGTTTTGTGTGATTCTTCGGAATCTTGAAGTTTCAGGATTGCCACAAATGCTCAGGATGACCACTCACTGGTATCAACTCTTGTGTATTTCTCGGATTGTTCTGCATAAGGTGGATGTTGACCACAATTTTAAAAAAAAAAAAAAAAAACCAAAGACATTGTAGATTAGTTTTGGATATAGAGCTCCCATGCGAGAAATCAAAGCAATTTATATTTTGTTGAACATTTGGAGTTTCATCATTTTTCTCTAGTTTGTATCTTCTTATTTAGACTAAACACTACTACCAAAAAGGCATTTTATATCGGTTGCAAAAACTGCCTTATATCGGTTTTTAATATAACCGATATAATATCTTCAATCAAGGTTTTTTATATCGGTTCATTTTTTTTATATCGGTCAATTTTTTTTATATCGGTTACAAAACAACCGATATAATAATCTGTATATATAATGTCGGTTTGCTATATGTTATATCGATTGTTATGAAACCGATATTATATAGTTCCAAAAACCGATATCCCATCTATCTTCTTATATCGGTTGTTCTTAATTTCCACCCGCCAACTCCTATTTTCCTTTGGCGCTTTCATTTAGGACTCTCCCCCTCTCTACTGTATAATCCCATTTTTATTTCGCTCATCCCCATCCCTCCCTCCCTCGCGCCTTCTCTCGTTCTCTCCCTCTCTGGCCCTGGCCATCGTCTCCTTGTGCAGGACATCCCCATCCCTCTCTTGCTCTCTCCTATCTTCATCTCCATCCCTCTCTTCCTCTTCCCGGAATCTCTCTCTCTCAGGCGGCGCAAGTCTCACAGCCCCCACCCCCTTCACCGACCTTGGTTCTCTCTGCTCCATCACCAAACCCATCTCGACCCTCCCATCATCTTCTCCTCTCCATCGCCGGACTATGCGCAGAAACGCCCCAGACGCCACTGCCCACCACTCTCTCCATTTTCCTCGCAGCGGTAGCAGGCATCACTGCCCTCTCCATCTTCCTCGCAGCCGCAGCAGCCAGGACATTCATCTCACTGTCTCTCCCCTGCCATCCTCAATATCCAAATAGGTCTTTCTCCCTCTCCCTCTCTTCTCTTCTTTTTTCCATTTGTATTAAGATCTGGATCTGGGTTTTAAGACCCCTGTTTTCATTTGTTTTGAATATCTCGATATGGGTTTTGATGGTTGTGTTGGATTGTGCATTTCTTTCTTCCTTCAATTAGAATGTGATCGATGTCTCTACCTCTGTTGTCGCCAGAATCCTTCCCTCCCCTGCCTTCCCCCACCATCCCTCCAGCTTCAGTTTCGACTTACAACCCTGCTCCACCCGCCTTGTCGCTGCCTTCCCCCAGCTTCTCACCAGCCTTAGTTCACTCAATCCCCCTTTCTATCCCCTCCCAATCCGATGCCCTAGTCGCACCCCCGGCCTTCCCCAGCCCTGCAGAGGCCCTACCTCCTTCCTAACCCCTCCCAACCCGATGTTCTAGTCATACCCTCGGTTAGCCAAGGTCCAGCCTTACCTCCACTCTACCCTTTCCCTCCTCTGCCCTTGGCCACCTGCCCTAATCCCACCCAGCTCCCAACCGACCAAAAGGGCTCAGCGGAAGTATCACCTACAGCTATTCGGCGTAGTGCTCCCCTTTCAGAGCCTCCTGTTTCTCTTTTCCCCAAATTCCCTACAGAGGCCCTACCTCCTTGGCCCATACAGAAATCATATGCAAGTTTCTTCTCACCGGTCCTCATTTCTCCTCCCCCTTCCATTCCTCCTCCAGCTTGGATTGATGGAAAACTTACCATGAAAATTCCTCAGCAGATGATTCAAACTAGCAAGGATTCCTTCTCCTTTTCGGCAATAGGAAAATTTGTAGGAAGAAGACCCTCTCTCGAAGCCTTAGAGCAATGGGTTCGGAGTACCTGGCGTCTGACCAGTCCCTGTTTTATCTCTCTCACAGAACTTGGAAACTTCCTCTTCAGATTTAATACTAAGGAAGATCTTGAAGCCCTCGTCTGCCAAAGCCCCCTTACAATGGGAAATAAGAAGCTTCTTCTGTGCCCCTGGTCCCCAGGCGATAAGGAGACCTCCTGGCCTGCAGTTGCTCCTGTCTGGATTCGGTTGAAAGGGATCCCCTACCACTGTTGGAGCAGTGATATTCTTCTTTCTATTGCGGGATCGGTTTGCAAACCTCTTCGTCTCGATGAAATTACGGCTACTCAAAGGATGCTTTCTTACGCTAGAATTTTGGTGAATCTTGAGGTGTCTAAACCAGGTCCGTCTTCTCTTTCAGTGGAGCTTGAAGGTGAGAGCACAGTGGAAGTAGAGATCTTATATGAAAATGTTCCTTGCTGCAGCTGCCTTTCAGCAGGTCACCTCTCAGCCAAGTGCCCTTTCTCCACTAAAGCCAAGTGTTCACATGATCAGTTATCAGCATCGTATTAACAATTCACACGATCCCAATGACAATCTTCTCTCTCTTTAGAAGTTTTTAAGGTAATTGGTCCTCTTAAAAGCTCCATTCACATCATTTTATTCTTCATCATCAATTCTTCCATTCTCTTCTTAATTTCACCGAAAGTGTCAATCGATTAAAAGACCCTATTTTTTCTTAATTCAAAAACCCCAATTTCTGCTGGGATTTATTTTTAGTAGATTCTCTATGGAGAAACATTGAAAAACCTACTCTTGTATTTATTTTGGTGGAATATTAGTTTGTAAATGGGAATAATTTGCAGGGTTTTTGTAGTGATTACAATGTTGTGAAAAAAGGTGCTTTCCCAAGGATTGAATGAAGACTTGTTGAGATAACACACACCTATGAACATTTTTTTTTTAGCCAAACCTGGCTATGATACCCCATTGATATACACTTGCTATGATACCCCAATGCATTTGTGGGGTACACCAATGATGAATTCAACCCCTCACTCTTATGATCTCTTGAATTTTCACTCATCCCTTTTACAAAATTTGTAATCTTTGGATTGTTTGGCTAACTCTTAGCCTTGGGTTGCTTCTATTTCTTTGCATGTGGGGATTTTGTACAAACCAAATGCCTTGCAGTTTACCTAGGTAGGCCTTTTCTTATGCGTCAAGCTTTAAAGTCTAGGTAGACCTTTGCTTCTGCTTAGATTGCATTCTGTGCATATGGAAGAGAAAGCTGCAAGATCTTATGTTTGGCGGCACTTAAGTACTGGGGACCTTCCACTCATATCAATTTTCCTGTATGATTGGCAGCATTTTTAATCTATTAACTAGCTGATCAATGCCTTATAGTTACCAAACGATGGGTTTATGGAATTGGCCTTATAGATGGGTATTATGTGCAGCTGGACAATTACCATGATGAACTTGAAGAAATGAAGAACATGAGTAGGCAGGAATATGTGGCTCACTTGAGAAGGTACATCTAATGCACCTCCGTTTATTAACAGACACTGGCTTCTCTTTATTAGAAAAGAGAATAGATCTATAATCTCACTTTATTCTTTCTTACAGATGCTACTGTATGTTAATTTCTTTAAATTATGTTAACTCTTTATGGTTATATGATTGTTATGTTAGAATTGATTAAATGGACTGTTATGGACTGGGTAGAAAAGAAAGATGAGTAAGAACTATGCAAGTATAAATTAATTGATGAAAGTTTTGGGTTATGGTTGAATCAAAATGCAATCTATCTATTTATTTCATATTGCCAAGTATTCTGCTTTTACTTATCATGGTTTTGGTACTCATTCTCTACACCGTACAGGCAAATGTGTTTTTCCCTTTAAGTTTGAAATTTGAATATTTACTAATGACTACTTGTTTGTTCTTGTATTCAGATACTTTGCAACTAGTGTAAAAACACGACAATATGAACTTCAATATATACTTCAGGTTTCACTCAGTAATCTCTACAAATACTATTAATGTTCACATACAGTCACTCCAATAGGCAATTTTGTTTGTTAGCATCTGATTAATCATTTCACATGCATTTGTGTTTTCTCTACTTCATGTTCTATGGTATTAGAACCTCATCGATCAGCTGTCATCTTTGTGTGTGTTTCTTAGTTATTTAGGATAGGGTCTTCTTGTTTCTAAAATAGGTGACTCTTTTTGCAGGATAAGGGTGTTCTTCTCACTGCGTATGATATTCTACGGACTAGTTCAAAATCCTTATGTGGAGACAGTTACTTGCATGATGATGAAAGTGAAGATAATACAATATGGGATTATATTATACTTGACGAGGTTGTTTTGCTAATTTATTGCCAGTTATTTATTTTTAAATTATTCCATGCTATAATCTTTGCCAATGATTTTCTATGGGAACTGTATTATGATTCACTTTGAATAGCTCTTTTATGAAGTTTCTTTGTAACAACAGTTTGTATGAATGCCTTTTGCTTTGTGATGATCAAAGATGAATTTTTTTTTGCTGTTATTCATGATTGCTACATACTAATTACAATTGTTATTATATGCCATTGGAAGCAAAGTAGATATTGCCGATCTCTACCTATATATGTAATAAGCTGAAAAATATCATTGGCATATTGTTATGTGCAGCTAATCAAATCATTTTGTTTCTTAAGAATGACTTGTGAAAATCATTTTTTTTTTCAGTGCACTTTCTATCATATATACATCCCTTTAAACATGTGATCTGATATTGCATGTACCATGTAGGACCCCTAAGTGAGGATTGATGAGCCCACAATCATCATCATTATCATTTCTCCCTTTTCTGCGCAGCTTTGAAGCTGATGAAATATTGAGAGTCCAAATAACAGACTCCAACTGCCAGAGATGGGAAGTCCCTCAAGATGTCATTCCCCGCCAAGTCAACCTTCACCACCAATTCAAGGGAATGGAAATTTTGAATTTGCCACCTTTTGCTGGCATTTTAGCTGAGATAAACCCTCTAAATACCATAGATGTAGAACTGAAGCCAGAAAATTTAGCTGAATTCTTGGAAGGAAGTGATCATATTAAGTGTTCGTTTTTTAAAAGTGACAGCCTGTTTATATTGTTGTCCTAGTGATTCATTTCACTTCCAAGTGGGAGAACTTAAGCCCAAATTCTGCCTTGAAGTTGTCATTTTCTCCTCATGCTCCAAATTCTGCATGTATTTAAATTTAATGCCAGTATTCATTTATAGATGGTTGATTACAAGACACATAAAAAGAATTAGACTGAAGGGCAAAAGTACTTATGGTAAGTTGAACATTATTGAGATTGAGGATTTAATGATACACCATTATTGATTACAAGACTCATTACTGCTTTAGAATTATCTTTGTTTCTGAAAAAGGACAGGACCAACTTCCCCTTTTATTGTTTTGTATCTTGTAATGAGAATGTTGTTTTGGAATAATCACATGGTGTTGGATATAGAAATGAATGAACATAAGTTTTTTTGGTGCATCTTTCTAGTGTGTTGGGGCATTGAAGTGCTATGGTCGGATGGTGTATGAATGATGAAGTAGTGGTGAATGACTTTGTAGTGTGTTGGGGCATTGGGTTGTTTATATGAAGTGTTTTTTTGTCATGTACAGGTACTAGCAGGTTGTAAAAAAAAAATTACATGTCACATGTACAGGGGAGACTATGCCGAAATTTCGAGAAAATCTATCCAGGTACATCCCATGGTTTTTGGGTCTACAAAGATGTGAACCTTTTCTATGAATCACTTTATTTCGTTTAAGCTGTGTTTTCTTGTGTTGTTTCTGTTAGAAGTGATGTTTTGTTGCATTTGTTTTTATTTTCATTTCTTACTAGTGATTCCCTATAGTTCTTTCCTGCTCATTTTTTTTTATAGGTAGAATCTGCAGAGTTTATACTGTAGACAAAATTTGAAAGTATTTACAAATAATTAGAATTTGGCGTGGTGATGTTATATATGCAAGTTTTGGTTTTCGATCAGAATATGTAAAATTATATATATCTTGGAAGGGTTGATATTGATTTTCAGGTTATGACAGGGTTTAGGTTTTTGAAATGTCGAAAATACAAAGGAGACTCTGCCGAATTTTTATTTGATCTTGAGGCGTAGTTACAGTTACATTAGAAACCTTAATTTATACTATACTTGCATGTGTATATATGTACATAGAAATTAATTTGTTTATATATATGCAAAGGTTTTTGTTGTTTAGATGTTAGTATTTTGAGGTATATTGCAGGTTTTTTAGTCGTGGTACAGTAGGTTCTTTTGATATTAAAAAAAAAATTGTGAAATTATATCGGTTTTTAATGAAACCGATATAATAAAACATATGAAACCGATATTACAAACCAATTACATATTTTTTATATCGGTTATTCTTAATCAATTATATCGGTTATTATGAAACCGATATAAAAAACCATATGAAACCGATATAACATATATTAATTATATCGGTTTGGCTATAAGTTATATCGGTTTGGCTATAAATTATATCGGTTCGGTTATAAGTTATATCGGTTTGGCTATAAGTTATATCGGTTTTATAATAATTTATGATATAAATACATATGAATATTACATCGCTTTAGGCTTAACCGATATGAAATATTACACTTATTATATCGGTTACGTTTATCTTTTATATCGGGGGCAGTTATATCGGTTTGAAGCTCACTCAAAAACCGATATTATAGGTCTTTTATATCGGTTTTTAGCCGATATAAAATGCCTTTTTTCTAGTAGTGAAAGCTAGTTCTTTCACTATTTACTTAGGCAGTTGGACCTGTTCTCATCATTTTTCCCTATTTTCTCAATTGTTATAGTGAACTAATATGAGATTAGTAGATTTTTTTAGCCCTAAATTCTCTCTGTCCCCTAGAAAATACCACATTTGGTGGAGAGTATTTAAGAATGACCACATTCAGAATCCATCAAAATTCCCACTAGAGAGGATTTTGAAATGAAAATTGAAAATGGGAAATGTAGAACGCTTCTTCTCAATTTATCTACCCATGGAGATCTATTGCAGTTCTGAGCCCACCAATGGTGATATGATTCTGGTATTTCATTTACCTATTTAAAAGCACATCAGATGGCATAAGATCTCTATACTTCTAAGGGTTGTTCTAAGCCCACCTGGTTTGTGTATATATGAACAGTTCTTTTTTCTTTTTTCCTTTTTTTTTTTTTGCTGAATATGTATGTCTCTGTGTTCTATGTATTAAGGTTTAAAGTTCATTTGAATCAACAATGAATGTAGACATTTTACAACAGCATCCATGTCTTATGCAGGGACATAATTTATACCAATGGATGTGATGGTTAACCAAAATCATGCTTTGTTCTATCGTTTCAATAAATATGGGTATGATTTCTAGTAAAAGTTGGCTCTACCTTAAAGCTGTGCATATGACAGTCTTAATCATATGTTAATCTTGCTCTCTTTTTTTTATGCAGATCGAATCAAAATTGAAGATTTTTTTTTTATGTTGAAAAGTCCATGCAGCTAAGATGCAGCCAACATGAATGCCAAGTATGCACAGAAACAAAATGCTATATGTTAAAATGGGATGCATGAAGTTTTTTTAAACAATGATGCAGGGGTTGGAATGGTGCAACAATGAAATAATCAATTTGAATGTTGGTACAAGGTAGAATGTTAGCATGGGTTTTAATTTTGTATATGATAATGGTAAAGTAATGTCGAAAGGATGTTTGAATATTAATATGAAAGGCAATGAATTTTCTTGTTTCATTTGTTGATGGTTTTGGAAATGGATATTTGGGTGTGTAGTAGATCTGGTCTTGGAAAATGGAATTAGCAGTTTCAATTTATTCATGCAACACAGGTTGGAAGTTGTAATGAATTGATATATATAGGTAAAGAAAATTAAAAATCAAATAAATAAAAAAAAATTATTTTAAAAATTATTCTCTGCTAGAAAAACGCCGGCAAAAAATTTTGAAAAAATATTTTTTGTAAAATGTAAATCTTTTCCTAGCGCAAAAAAACGTCGGCAAAAGTTTTTTAAAATTTATTTTTGAAAAAAAAAACTACTTTTCTAGGCGCAAAAAAACGCAGACAAAAGTTTTTCTTTATTTTTGAAAAAAAAAACTACTTTCCCGGCGCAAAAAAAATGCCGGTAAAAGTTTTTCTAAAATTTATTTTTTAAAAAAATATACCTCTTTTCCCGACGAAATAAACTTATTTTTCCGACGAAAAAAAAAGTCAGCAATATATAATTTTTACCGACGTTACTTTTTTTCGTCGGCAAATGATATCAGTGGCATATTTTTTCCGACGGATTGCCGGCGCAAGAGAAATTGCCGGCGAAGGCTTTCACCGGCGTTTTATAGATTTTTATCGGTACTTATTTAGCGCCGGCAAAAGTGTAAAATATTGGAGTCACATGCCGTCCGTTAAACTTTCAAAGCTATTAAATTACATAGATCCATCTATTTATTATTTAAAATATTTTTTATTTATTAATGTTTAGAGAGATTTTAAAAAAGAAAAAGAAGGTAATTTTGAAACCCAAATGTGATTAACCTAGACTTTTTAGATTCAGCCGTCTCTCATTACCGTCATACATTCTTGAGACTCCCATAATTCTTACTTACATATGAGAGAATTGGGGGAGTGTGAGCGGGTGGATTATGGAGAGCAAACGAGGTCACCAAATGGATAAGGGCGTCCAGAGCAATCAAATCAGCCCCATCACATCAGACATGTTTTAACACTGTCCACTTTTAATTCTCTTTACTTGCACCCTGACAAGTGAGGTGACATTGCTTCTCTCTCGCTGTACGTTTTATTTCTTTTTTAGGAGTTAGAGCCAGTTTTTGCAGTGACGAGGCACCAAATTGGGCATTGTACTTTTAAAATAAAATAGAGTAAAGTAAAATAAAAAATAAATAAAATATAATTGAATTATGATGATTTTTTATTTTTAATTATTTAAAATTAAATATTTTTGACTTTTTATATGAAAAAATGAAGTTTTTTTATTTTATAGTGAATAAAAATAGTTTTTTTATTTCTTTTCTAAAAAAAATGTGGAGAATTTTAATAAAAAGTATTTTTATTTGATGTTTAATTTGACTTTACTTAAATACAATTAAAATTAACCGGGGTGCTAACCAATCAAATCAGCCCCATCACATCAAGCCTGTTTTTACACTGTCGTCATTTTAATTCTCTTTACTTGCACCCTGACAAGCGAGTTGGCATTGGAAAAGGATCCCCCATGTTTGGTCCAATCAGGGGCCTGCAGAGGGGGGCGGAGGAGAGAGAAACGGTTTTCTGATTTCCCTCTCCTCTGCCCTCTTTGCTGGCACCCCCTGATTTGATAGATCCTGTTTGGATCAGACGGGGGATCCCGTTCCAGTGGCATTGCTTTCCCTCTCGCTGTACATTTTTTTTTTTTAAACCCTCGCTCTGTACGTTTCCAAGTTAGATCGCCTCTCAGAAATTGCCGCCATTATAAACGCATATATGGCAGGCACCACAATAACTGCCCAGGTTTGTTCCAAACGGAATTTCTCTGTTTGGTCCAAGCAGGAATTCGCGTTTGAGGATCCATGGCCACTCATGTTAAAAAAGCCAGGTGTGTCACCTGTGAACGTACCAGTAGCCCGACCTAGCAATAAATAAAAACAAAAAAAGCCATAAATTCGAACGTAATGACCTTCATCCACTCCCTCTTTATGTTACCTATACTCAAATTTTTAAATAATAAAAAGTAGTAGGTCCCACAGTCCAAATGATCGCATGGCGGGAACTGCGATTTGCACCATGTCAGCAGCATTGTCATGTTTCCTCCATGTGGAGATTTGTCTTTGCCATTCGGATTATCTACACGTGGCTCTAGTGATGAGTTTCAATAATGTGCTCCCATGTAATAGCTGGGACAAAGGATCAGAAATTGCCGACAAAGGCTTTCACCAGCGTTTTATAGAATTTTACCGGCGCTTATTTAGCGCCGGCAAAAGTGTAAAATGTTGCACTCACATGCCGTCCGGCTATTAAATTACATACATCTATCTATTTATTATTTAAAATATTTTTGATTTATTAATGTTTAGAGAGATTTTAAAAAAGAAAAAGAAGGTAATTTTGAAACCCAAATGTGATTAACCTAGACTTTTTAGATTCAGCCGTCTCTCGTTACCGTCATACATTCATGAGACTCCCCATAATTCTTATTTACATATGAGAGAATTGGGCGAGGGTGAGTGGGTGGATTATGGAGAGCAAACGAGGTCGCCAAATGGATAAGGGCGTCCAAAGGAATCAAATCAGCCCCATCACATCAGAGCATGTTTTTACACTGTCAACTTTTAATTCTCTTTACTTGCACCCTGACAAGTGACAAGTGAGGTGACATTGCTTCCCTCTCGCTGTACGTTTTATTTCTTTTTTTCAGGAGTTAGAGCCAGTTTTTAGAGTGACGAGGTCACCAAATGGACTAAGCTGGCTCGTTGGGCATTTTATTTTGAAAATAAAATAGAGTGAAGTGAAATAAAAAGATGAAATAAAATATAATTAGTAATTTTTTATTTTTAGTTATTTAAGATTGAATATTTTTGATTTCTTATATGGGGAAATGGAGTTCTTTTGTGTTATAGTGAGTAAAAATAATTGCTTTTTTTATTTTTTATTTTTTAAAAATGGAGGGAATTTAAATAAAAAACATTTTTATTTGATATTTAATTAGACTTTACTTTACTTGACAATTAAAATTAGCAGGTGCTAAACAATTAAATCAGCCCCAACACATCAAGCCTGGTTTTACACTGTCCTCATTTTAATTCTCTTTACTTGCTCCCTGACAAGTGAGGTGGCATTGGAAAAGGATCCCACTGCTTGGTCCGATCATGGGACATAGGAAAGAGAAACGGTTTCCCTCTTCATTCCTCTGCCCCCTTTGCTGGCACCCCCTGATCTGATAGGTCCAAACAGGGTATCCGATTTCGGTGGCATTGCTTCTCTCTCGCTGTACAATTATTTGTTTTTTTTTTTTTTTTTTTTATAAAACCCTCTCTCTCTCTGTACGTTTCGGAGATAGATCGCCTCTCAGAAATTGCCGCCATTATAAACGCATAAAAGGCAGGCACCACAATAACTGCCCATGTTTGTTCCAAACGGAATTTCTCTATTTGGTTGGTCCAAACAGGAATTCGTGTTTGAGGATCCATGGCCACTCATGTTAAAAAAGCCAGGTGTCACCTGTGAACGTACCAGTAGCCCGACCTAGCAATAAATAAAAACAAAAAAAAGCCATAAATTCGAACGTGGGGCCCACGTATCTTTGAGAATGACCTTCATCCACTCCCTCTTCATGTTACCTGTGTCGGGGTGTTTCCCGAAGTACCCATTAATCGCGCCCTGGCCTCGGCAAGCATCGCTCATGTTCCACCCGAACTCAAGACCGTCTCCGGTTTCGGGCACCCCGACCTCAATACGGCGCATCCACTTCGCCTGCTCAGCTCGGCACCAGAGCCAGACCCCTAACCGAGATGGGTGATAGCGGCTGTACTTTAAGGAGTGTCCAGCTGGAACTGACAAAGCCACCCTGGTCGCCCTTTATCCCTGACAGCGTAGCCCCCAACCAGGCCCGATGGGACTAAGCCCAAAAGTCAGCTGTGGTAAGGTCCGATTAGACCAGCATTTAATGCATTGTGGGCTGATCGGACCCTCATTTAATGAATAGTGGGCTGATATGATGATACCCCTGGGCATGCCAGGACGTCATGATGATGCCCCTCCATGCAACGTAGGCTTCCTCCTCTATAAAAGGAGGAGCGATCTCCATTACAGGTATGTACATCCAAACCAGCTTCTTCCTTATCTCTATCCTATTGCTCAACTTAGGCATCGAAGAGCCTTGTGCTGCCCACAGTTAGGGTCCTTTGACGTCCTCCTCTTATTCTTTTTCAGGTTCCCAAACCCTCCATTATCTTTCAGAAAGAGCATCAGACTCAAGATAATCTCCATTACAAAGTCCTTATTATTTAGGCACTTACATTACCTATCCTCAAATTTTTAAATAATAAAAAGTAGTAAGGTCCCACAGTACAAATGATCGCATGGCGGGAACTGAGATTAGCACCATGTCAGCATTGTCATGTTTCCGCCATGTGCAACTGCGGATTAGCACAATGTCAGCAGCAATGCAGCATTGTCATGTTTCCGCCATGTGGAGATTTATCTTTGCCGATTCGGATTATCTACACGTGGCCCTAGTGATGAGTTTCAATAATGTGCTCCCATGTGATAGCTGGGACAAAGGATCAGACTCACCCCTCACAAGTGAAAAGTTTCTCTCTGCCTTTTCTCATTTAAAATATTTCTTTATTTTGAGTACCTCACTCAAAGGGGCTGGAACCCATGAAAAAGTTACACATGTAAAAAGCTATTTCATACAAGTGAAAAAATAGCCTTACACCTAAGTGTTTAGCATGAAGCGAAAACGCTGAAACACTAAATTTTAAATAATTATATATCCAAAGCACCTATACAACGTAATGCTTGAGAGTTTATAAATAATTAACTAATAGGGTCAAATATATCTTATTTATATATTCAAATATAAAAAATAAATAAAAAATTTAATTTTAAATTCTGATCACATAAAGTAGACAATAATTAAATAAGTCAAAAGAAATTTATTTATTCAAAAAATAAATATCAACCTTAAAGTAAAAGAAAATGCACAAAAAATAAAATTTTTTTACACGGTTAGCAATATTCGATCGAACCGCGCTCCGATGACAGATCTGCTCCGAAAGCGCCGATCTGCATTTTCGAAACGGGATTAAAAAAGACTGAGAAGAGGTTCCGGGCACTAAATACACATGCAAAAAGACACTAGCATGCCTAGCATGCCCAAGGCTCGAACAATGTGCAGCTGGATGAGAAATGAGATTGCCAATCGAGCAACCTCAAGTTCTCCGACTATCGAAGTAGTTACTTAGATAGAAAGCAGCATTTAGAGATGTTTCTTGTTTGCTTCAAATCAATGAAGCACGCAGCACTAAGAATTTCTGGTGGAACCGTAAATTAATTAAACACAAAATAAGAGGATGCTAAGGATTAATCAGCATCTATATGAAATCAGCCCTCATATAATGGAGGTGGCCGTATGATTTTCATGACACCGGTGACCAATGGAAAAAATATAAACTAATAAGTTGAAAATATATTTATTAAGGTAAGAATATTACTTTATTCTTACAATAATACCAATTTATCAAATCGCTGTCTATCTATATGCAGCCTACTTGCGGAACCCATTATTAGATGCAAGTTTTCCAATGGGTTAATAATAAGAGAAAAAGCTCTCCTCATGCGCAGGGCAGATCCAAAAAAAAAAAAAAAAGGTCCCACCATTTAATCCTAGACTTTTATTTAACAGCCTTGAAAGTGCTTCTCAACTATATGTTTTCTTGAAATCTAATCCAATGGTGAGTGCAGATTCAGTAAGTATAAAATTGGGAGCCGTATTGATAAAAGGTGGACTCAAGTGGGCCCACAGCGATGGACTGCACTTTCAGTTGCTCGCAGAACATTTTCCCTCGATGTTACCGTGATATAAAAGATAATATCAGCCGTGAAACCTAGGAGGTTTGGTGGTCTGCTTCTCCTGAATGCTTTTTTGCAAAAATTTAGACCACAGTAGATCTCCTAACGTCCATCGAAGTGTTTTTCAAATTGAAGAATTGATAACAGCCATATACACAAAAATTGTTGTAACCAATGACAGCCTATTTCTCCAACAATTCATATGGAGTGATGGTGCCAATGCATTCTGTTAATGCCAAATACATAATCCGATGAATTGTGTATTAGTAAGAATTCATTATATCCATAAATAAGAACTTAGTATATAATAGATACTATATTAATCACACTTTAAAAATTTTATTCTTAAAAATGTTTATTTTCACCAAAATCTCCCAATTAATCTAAAAAAAAATTTGAAAATATGAACAATCCAATTTCCTGTGCGCCAACATTTTTCCAATAATCAAATTTGAAAATAATGCCACAAGGAAATATATCAAAACAGAGATATAGGATAGGATATCACCTCTTTGCTGTAGGAAAACTGCCTAATCAGGATTTCTTTTTTTTTTTTGAAAAATGGATATATATATATATATATATATTTGAAAGTTGTGATACTTTCAACTAGATGACATACTATACTGTGGTGCCAACACCACTCAACCATTAATGACGTAAAATGTACACTTTTTGAGAATTCAGATGTTTTGTAAAATGCATATACCTTTTGAAAATTCAGATGTTTTGTAAAACGTATACCTTTCGGGAATCTTTGTAAATAAGATTTTGAGACAAAAATGACTTGAACCAAAAATCCGAAGAAGCTCCAGTCTGTCATGCTCGGCCACCGAGTTAAAATACCCACTTGAATGAAATGAGGCCCTGCACATTGACAAGTCTTAAACAAGGATATATAACATTGATTTACAGGAGGAAGAGAAGATTGCCCGACAGAAAATAGAAAGCCTTTCCACAAATTCTATCGACTCAAAACTTATTTAGCAATGTAGACCCATCACCCATCAATCCAGAGTCCCAATATTCAACCAAATGACAGGTCTGAAACCGGCAACTGAGCTTCAACGATTCAGCACAGAACAAACCCACAAACCCATGTATTGTTTCAAACGTTCAACAAGGGCTTCTAAGAAATAGCAATAACTAACATTTCTGTTTCAGGATTTTTTTACCCCGATATTTAATTTGGTAGGATGTGTGGCACACCAATAGCTTCAACAATGAAGCATGCTTATGATGCCCAGAAAACTGCACTGCACAAGCTTGCCTCCTAAAAGCATTGGAAACCTTAAGAGGGCAGTTTATCCCCAAAGAACTGCTAAAAGAACCATCAACCATCTCCAGGTACTGTAAAAATGATTACCTGCTATCTCTGAATAATGCCAAAACAGCAATTTCGGCATAACATAGAGCGCATTGCATTAATTTAGTCTCAACAATGAGCCCATGGCAGTTTCAACTTTCAAGTTGCAACCCTCTCAATAACCCTCTCAATAGACCCAAGAAAACCCCAAGCGCATTGCATTAATTTAGTCTCAACAATGAGCCCATGGCAGTTTCAACTTTCAAGTTGCAACCCTCTCAATAACCCTCTCAATAGACCCAAGAAAACCCCAACCAAAATGCTCACAGGAAATTTCATAACTCATCCTTGCTGTCCCAAGTGCTCCAACTGGAATAAACTTCAAAGATAAGCTCACTGTCTAACATCCTATACCTAATACCATCAATAACAACTGGCAAGGACAACTGGCTGGATGCAAAGAACTGCCTTAACATGGAACCAATCTTCACAATGCTAAACACCTAATTCTCTTGCAGAAGAGCCAAACTGAAAGAAACCATCAGGCAACTCCATGCTTTCAGTGGCTCAGTCAATCTCACCAAAACCGACATGGTCAACAAGCAACTGCTATAGCACTAGATGCCATAATAAAAACACTGCAGTAAACCAACCACAGCAACGAGTATGGTTGAAACCTTTATCCAAATGCCAACTACAACCACAAGTATCCAAGTAAATATTCACCACCAGAACAGTAGGTTGCAAAATTCAAACAGCTTTTTCAGTACTGTCATCGCTATAGAACCTTGTATAAAACCCACAGATTGGAACTGAATTGCTCTCATTTGTTTCTGTCACATACACAGTATGTGATGTCAGCTATGCATGTGGCAAGAATTCCAGTACCTTGAAACAAATCAAGGGCAGCGTCACCCACCTTAATAGCGGAGGCTCCAGAAGATAGATTTTCTTTCTTTTTTCTTTATTTCTTTTCTGAACAATATTATCACTTGATTCAACATATGCATAATTCCTGCAAGCTTCATACAAATTGCAGAAAGTTCAGGTCTAATATTTCACATGACATGGTGGAAAAGTTAAGAGTACAGGAGGAATTATATATTTCTCAACCAAAGGAAATACAGAGAACCTTACACCTTGATTATATGTACAAGAAGGGCCGAATGTTCTGTCACATAAACAGAGACCTTTCTTTCTATATGGGGTAAAAGCAATGTTCTAACTGGCCCAAAAGAAAAGATGCTTTAGAAGATCCCACCCGTCCAATATTTGGCCTCTTTTAACTCTTGAATATGCATCACTATCGTACATCATTCTTAGCATTTCATTTGCAGCCAGTAGGTCAAGTGGAAGGATTTTTATCAGAAATTTATTCAAGGCACCACAAAGGAACATCAGCCCAGATGGCAGAATCTGGTGTCCCACATGTACAAACTCAACCAAGGATACTGTGCAACTCTTTTAAGTCAGGCAGGAATGGTGAGATACCAATAAACATAGGTGGTGATGGCCCTTTTTATAGGTAAATAAATATTGGTGGGACTCGGCAAAAATTGGCAGTGTCAATAGAAGTATCAGCAAATGCTCAGTATTATTCTATGCCATGTTCAGTATAAATAATGAAAATCTTGCCACATCCTGGGATGTGCAGCAACTTGAGATTTTATTTTTTTTTAATGAAAATAAGAAAAGATCTCTTACCTCTAAGAAATCGTTGCATTACCTTCTATTAAACAAAACAGATTTCATCTGCTTAAGTAAAACTTTACCAACTACCAGATCTTTTTACTCAGGTCTTCCTGGTCTTTCAACCGATGAAGTAATTAGACAGAGGGATGCCTAGTAAGGCCACGTGGATTTTGATCAAGCACAGTGCCTTTTGGTGTTTTTTTTTCCAAGATCAGTGCTATTTTGACAGTTTGATTTCATCATAGTTTAGAATATGTATTGTCTATTGGCAATACATGTGTGCATACGAAAACATCCAGCCAAGCAACATGGCTCCCAAACCGAAATGATAATCTTTCATGGGACCCATCAGGGTGCCCTATGATCATGCAAACCCTGTCACACTTTATACCACCCGTGAATTGGCCCTAAACCTAATTTGACACTCATTGAACATATACTTACTGTTGGATTTACTACCATTGATTGAGGCCCTAAAGAAATTAACACCGAAGAAACTCCAACTAGGCTGATTGCCTATATATCCCTTATTCATGCATAGACCTTCCCATCCCCCAACCACTTGATTAGTGGGGTACCTGAATAGGTCCCACTGTTGTGCAAGTACCTTTAAAGTGTGGTGTGATAGAAAATGTGTATATAATTGAAAACATTAATCCAAGGACTACTGCTCTAAATCAAATGAGATACTCTCGTGGGGCCCATCAAGGCCTCCCTATAATCAAGCAAACCAGAGCCCCACCTCTGAGCGCACGCATGAATTGGCATTTGGCATTATCTCCAATTTGACATTCATTGGACATAAATTCACCATAGGATTAAAACACTTTTGCTGACACTATACACCAATGATTTTAAGCTCATAAAATCCACATCAAACAAAATACGATTAGGCTGATTTTTGGAGCATCCCTTATCCAGACATTCCAACCCTCCTCTGCATATTAGCAGTGGCTCAGGGTGGGTCCACCGTCCAATAGAGTGTCATAAGAGTCACAAGATTTTCTGTACAAGTATATTTATCATGTCCATCAATTGCAAGTTTACTAGCTGACCAGATCTAGTTCTGTGACACAAGCTCTTGGAGACCTTTCGTAGTCCTACACACGTCATAAGGATTTAAGTGACTGGCCTAGGTGATTGCATGGGTCATCCAGGCTTTGCAAGGGGGACCAGGAGATTATCTGCTGCACGAGGAAGAGATCACATGTTCACCACCCATGTGACTTCACCCCTTCCTAACCTAAGAAACTACATAGGGCTTCCATTCCATCCCTGTTATTAAACCCCTGCCATTTGCAAGACACATTAACCAAGCTCCTTCATACACCTTTTGCACAGATCCTTCCTTCCTATCATCGCCAACTTTAGAGGTGGTCAGACTCTATGAAGGGCCTCAAATGAGAAAGAACAGATGACGTAGTTTGACTTGCCCTGATCTTTCGGATCAACAATTTTTTGGATGATGGCCTCTCAAGGACCTTTACCAAACTTTTTATATGAGGTGGTCAGCTTCAGTGGTTTACATCATGCTCTAAGTCCGGCAAAAGTGGTAGGTTTTATGATTCCTCTACTATGATAGAAGCAAATGCTCTACTAGTTACTATGTAATCTCTGCTTCTCTAAGATACTACATCTTGATAATCATTTAGACCCAACGATAAGTTTTTTTTATTCTTGGTTAATTACGATGGATAATTTGTATATATTTGTCACATTTACGCTTTGTTATATGTAACTAGGTTTATTCGCAAGACAAACATCATGCATGTCTCAAACTGAAGAAAGACGCATCTAAATCTCGGAATTATCAACAAAAAGACAAAATCTAAAAAGTACAAGGCTCCAAGGCATATATACTTGAACTAGAAAAGTTGGTGATGTTGGAAAAGTCCCACATCGCCCGAGTAATGGGTTTGAGAGGGCTTCATATACCTATTTGGGCCTTTCACCTATAAGCTTCAGCTTTTGGGTTAGTACATTGTATCTTACATGGTATCAAAGAGGGTTCCGTTCCTATCGTTCTTGTGTAGTCCACGTGGCAGGACTGTCCATGAAATCGATTGGGCCTGCACGTGAGGGGGAGTGTTGGGAAAGCCCCACATCCCACACCGCCCAAGTAGTAGGTTTGAGAGGACTTCATATACCTATTTGGCCTTCCACATATAAGCTTAAGTTTTTGGGTTGGTACGTGGTATCTTACAGGTGATTCACATGGCAAGAATCTTTTTCAAATCTCTCACTCCATGGGGTGTAACCAATTCTAGTTGCAATTGCAGCGAAAGCCAACAATTGTGGGCTAAGCAAAAATCAATGCACACCTCAACAGTGCACAAGCGTATTCAATTTTTACACAATTTTTAAACCAAATCAAGAATGAGGAATGAGATGACTTAATAGAGGGTGACCAAATGGCTTCTTGTAACAATCAAGTATTTTTTATAATATTAGGAGTGTTTAAGAAGTCGCTCCACGTTCTTTTGTTCAGGTACTGTCCATTTAGAAATATAAACCCAAATTGTCATTATCATAGTTATTAGAATCCTACGATTCGTATCGCGAAACCTATAAGGAAAACGATTTGTATCTATGCAATGAATCCCTTTTTATAGATGCATCTGAGGATTCATCTGTGAATCTTACAATTCGATACTTGTTTCATCGAATCTTACGATTCAAGCGATTCGGTTGAGCGAGAGTATTAACAATCTTTAACATTTTTTCTCTCTTTCTTTTAACAATTTTACTTTCAGAATGTTATTTAGTAGTTAACGAAACATCTTTAAAAAAAAAAAAAATTTGCGGCTTTGAAGAGGTTTTAAAGATGAATTAAAAATATACAATTAATTAAAGCGTTTGACTATACATATGGTGCTTGTCTATATCTTTTATAAAAAAAAAAATCTTTTTGGTTTTTTTTTCATAAACACTTTCTTAACTTCAAGAGATATCCTACCGTGTAAGATTGATGGTTAGGATTTTATTTTTTTACTTTTATGTTTCGATTTAAAGATAACAAAAAATGAATATATATATATATATTGATACCTTAAACTTATTTAACCATTTACATATAACATTTATTATATATTAAAATATATCATGATATTCTTGATATGATTGTATGATAGACTTATTTGTCATTGTCTTTATACTGCTATAAATGGGGAAATGGATGGTTCTGAATAACTACTTTTTTCTTTTAATTGTTTATGATATTTCATTTTTACTAGAAAAAAAAATCCTATGATTCTCGATGCGATTCGATTCATGGGTTATGAACAATTTGCAATATGATTTTGATTTTCAATACTATGGTCAATTGGTCATTATAATCAAGTAATAAAAAAGTGACCATCTATAAGAACACAATTTCAACCAAGGCCAACTTTTGAGAATACCATATGGTCTGAATTTGAGATCCATGCTTTCACCTAAAAGTAATTGATTTAACAACAAAAATGTTCACTTTACCTGACCTCCTGATTCGTGTTTTTTTTTTTTTCTCCCATTGAACCAAACACAGCATCACACTGAAAATCTAGAGAGACAGAAACAAGGTACACATGTAAATATCTTAGAAAATGGAATCAATAAAATAAAATCTTACAAAATAGTAACTTACAGGAATTCCTTTATACCTGAGGAAAGGTCCATAAAAGAAAGCATTGAAGCTCGGCACCTGAAACACTACATTACTGTGCCTTATTCAGATCCAGAATACAGAATGATCCACGTGAACATGTATGGCTTTGATACAAAGAAAGCAATAGAAAAAAAAAATGCAAGCACATCATCCTGAATAAAATGAAATACAACAAGCAGAAATACTTCAGAAGCAACCAACCATGTAACAGAATGGAAACCTTATGATCTATTAACAGAAAAAATGGAATAAAACACTTAACATGTAATCCATGTTTACATGGATCCATAAAAGCAAGAAACTTGTGAGTTATCCACAACCATTACAAGCGCAACAGCAACCAAGCTTATGAGAACACACCAAATTTTAGCATCACCCAATGTGTGTGGTCACCTTAATAAAAACATAGTGTCCTGATATCCAGAAAGTGACTCGAGCAATGAAAAGTTGCAGGCACCTTCATAGCCTCTACAATTGTGTTCTGTGAAACTCCTCTCCAGAACCACTACTGAAACCAAAAAGAACATGAATAAATGTTAAATGTAAAAGAAATCATATAAAACATGACTAATTACATGGCATATGCATGTGACAGATTCTGCACCCATACCAAAGGCTTCCTTTAACACATTAGTCATGCACACACAATGATAAATGTGCACAAGCACATGCATGCCAATGGAGCTTTTAGAAAAAAGAAAATTTGAGCTTTTGAATAATATTAACATTTTCATACCACTCATTTGGCAGATGAACTGCGATGGAATGACGGAAGCCAGCTGCTTGAAGTACCAATGGCATTTCCCCTTCCTTGACCTATGGCATTTCCCCCTCCTTGACCTATGTATGCAGCTTCAGTTGGCAATGCCTGTTTCATGGCTGTGGAATTTTTCTTGGAAACATCTGAAAGGGCAAATGCAGTAGATGGCATGTGCATTTTGTCTGCAGCAGTCCCTACTTTCTGTAACATGGAACCCAATCAACAGTGACTTCTCAGGAAAAGAGAAGAAGAACAATACGATGAAAGAAGGAAAGGTCCAACTTTTCATTGTAAGAGAGAAAGAAACAAGATGCACAGTTGCTGAGTAGCCAAACTAAGTACATTATTCCCACCACCCCCACTATTTTTATAAGTACGTATAGCCTTAGCCTGGTCAATTAATTAAAAAAAATGTTACATGGTGTTTCACACTGTATTACTAATAACCAGCATGAACTGAAGCAAGCATTATATAACAATTTGAGTTGTCCTTAGGCAAATAATAATAATAATATAATAATAACTTAAAATAACTGAAGCATCCGTTCTGTATCAGACAAAATACTTGATAATTACACTGTAGTCACATCAGATTAGCTATGTTGAAGTCGTTGGCCAGTGCTGGCAAAATTGTTAATTTTATTTGCCAACCACAGTATAACTTACATTCTTTTCAGTATGAGGATCATCACCATTCAAATTCTTATTAGTTGCTGATCTAAATTGCATGCGAACACCAGGGTGAGCAGCATTCCTTGATCCCATGCGATCTGTAAACTCAGCTGAATAAGATACATCATTCCTCCCTGAAATTAGAGCAAAGCAGAACCACAAAGTTATCATCAATACAAAAACAAAATGGAAGGCTGTTAATTCAATCTGTCCACAACATTTACAATATTTGTTACAAAGAATTAGGTAAAAACCAAATAAAATATGGCAAAAAACGACAGGAGCCCCTTAGTTGGAAGGTTATCATTGTCGCAATTGCAGTTGTGTTACCTATATTAAAGAAAATGGAAGACAACTCTACGTGCCCTTTTATTTTTCCTTTTTTATATTGTCCATGATAGATAGTTCCAAGTTTAATAACAGATCAAGAGGAAAATAAAAAATAAAAAGGGAACAAAACAGATGGTTTCGAGTCTAATCATTCTAAGGTTGTCTTCGAGAAATTTCAATGGAAGCATGATTGTGGAAAGTGATTCTTCTAATGCGATCAGTTGGTGTCAAACCAAAAGGCTTTTCCATGGAAATATCAGTTTCATTTTTATGAAAACAGGGAACTATCCTCGGGCTTTGATGTTGCTTTCTGTCATGAGGTTAGATTAGTAAAATGTATGGCGGATGTTCTAGCAAAGCAGGGCGTTACAGGTTGTCTCCTTGGGTGGGAGTTGGTTATGTAGATGGGAGTAGTGTGGGGTTCAATGCTCTTGTACCCTATTGTTGTAGTTTTTCTCCTCGCTTCTTTGTATTTTGCCCTCTTTTTAATGATGTTTTCGTTACCTATCCAAAAAAAAAAATTCTACATAGACTTAGATTTACAGAAAAACATGAGGAAAGTCTAGATACTTGAAAGAACAAAAGATCAACATTCAGTCCTTCAATGGTGATTTATAGATATTTGCTGGTTTACAAAAAAGTGCAAACACTTGCACCACAAAATTTTCATTGGTGAAGCAAGATCTCTTGGACCTATATACCTCAAAAAATGCCAATGGCTAGAGTTCACTAGGCTCCATTCATAATAAGTCCCTTCACCTTTAGTGCACTTACCTTTTTTCAAAAAAAAAAACCCAGGCTCACATCAATGGCTAAAGGACCATAGGATACAAAAGATACTAATAAACACTTGTCCACCTAAATGCTAGTAATGTCACAAGGACTTGTTGATTTATGTGCTTGCTTTCAGAAACACTCTAAGGGCCCCTTTGGTGGAGGGCTAGTGATGGAAAGTTTTAGCAGAACAGCACCTTAAATTCACAGAAAGCATAACCCCTTTGTCCAAAAATACCATTTGCCTTTCCCTTCATAAATTGATGTTTGCAATGAATTTTGATTCCAATGAAAAAAACAATGCTTGTTTCTGATGAGTTCTGTTAAAAATAAAGATAAAGAATACATGTATCCCAGAGTTGTATAAAAATAAAGATAAAGAATACATGCATCCCAGCTAATCTCCAACCAAACAGCAGGTAAGTGGATGTGCAGGGTCGGTGCTTTACAAGCAAACGTTATCGTTGCACCAAACATTACAAGAATGTGCTACTTCAATGAAACTGGACAATACCTTGACACTTATCAACCTCCATAGGGATTGCTCGGTTGCTAGTCCCAACAGGCTGCAAATGTAAAATACTTCTCATCAGCATACATATAAAAAAAAATCTTCCAACAGAAGAAAGTAATATAAGAAAATAGAATGAGAAAAGTTCAAATTCTTCATGCAGTTTAAGATCGAATAGTCAGGGAAAGTAAAATCAGATGAATGCCAATTTCATGGATGCAAGCTCCCAATAAATAGTTGTAAGTAGATTACTAACAGAAACTCGAGGTTGAGCCTTTGTCCTCTGGGATTGTTGATATTTTATGATGGTCCAATCAAAGATATAATCAAATTCAAATCCTGCATTCAGGGGGAGACCGAATAATGTCAGGTCAAATGATAATGTAGCAAATGAAGTGGAAACGTGACATATTAGTTCAGATCATGCACTTCCACACAGAGATGATATTGACAGTAAACCCCATTTAGGGAATCAAAAGTGGCTACTAAGAGAACTATGGACTTCAGAGTTCAGACAACAGCATTTTCATCATCCACATGAGATTTTAGGACCCAAGCCATTACACAACCAGTTGATTTGTTCTCAATCCCATTGATTAAGATAGTTAATAAATACTAGTCAATAGTGCTAAGTGGTCAACATCTGCTATATATCACCAAGATAATTAAAGATGTAAATAACTTTACGATAAAATGGTCAACTAGTTTACTGAATTGCCACTACTTCAGACATATAACTATGATCCAGATCAGATTCACTTTTTCAATTGCTAAGAAACAGAAAGCAAATTGATGCATGAAAAAAGGAACAGTGTGGAGCAGAAAAATTAAGCGGTAGGGATTATGCTGGACACATCATAAGACATACAGCCACTTGCAAAACAGCAAACAGATGCGACTCCAACGAACATTGGTGTGAAGACTCTATCATCAACATCACTTCCGTTGTCATTATCATCAAGACCTTCCCATCTCTCTATGGTCGCCCTTATAAGTTATTCAAAATTTGTTTGGCCTTGGCTTGGGTTCAAGTCTGCTGAGCAGGAAGCATAATATTTTTTTTTCTTCTCTTATCATATTTCATTACATAAGAAAAATGAGTTTGAAAGTCAGACCTAAAGGCAACATTGAGCTCCTATCCAAAAGCAGAAATTAAGCTCTCACAATAAATGAAAAACATTGTCCAAAGTAAATAAAGAAAAAGGAATAGAGCATTCTTATAAAATTGGAATCTAAATTCAGAATGGGGAAAAATGGTGACTTTGACAATTCATGTTTAACTTGACCACAACGTTATACAAATTGAATTCTTATTTAAAATTGCCTCTAAAATGAGAAAGAAATTGCAACTAAGGCCATACATACCTTCACGAGAAAACAAATCACGGAATAAGCGTTTCAAAAATCCGTAATCTGGACGTTGATCAAATGTCAAGGAGTGGCAATAGTGAAAGTATGATGCAAACTCCACTGGATGAGACTTGCATAAAACCTTCCGAAAAGGATAACACAAAAAGTAACTAACTCAAGCAAAGGAAAGATTTTTGAAGGCATCAAAGCATTATATCAAGTGCACAAACATACTTCTATAGGAGTTGACAACTTTTTCTCGCATATTTTGTCGTATTTTTGCTTCTTTGTAGCAGCTTTTAAACCCTGCCATGGAAGGCTGCAAGCAGTAAACAAAGATCATCAAACATAAACAGTAGGGGAAGACGAGGAGTCTAGAATATTACTAACATAAAAGATTACACAAACTAGCATGTCGCTAAGAAAAGATTGCACAAACTATGTCCGTTGAGTATTCAAATCATATTGCCAACAAACACTTCATGTCATGCAATATCACATTAAGGGCAAAGAAGAAACCTTTACACAGAAAGCAAACTAAGTTTAAGTATCATTTGAATTTGTGAAAACATATGTTATTCTTTACTTAAAACGGGACAAACAACCAATGATGCTGCTTATCCCCATAGTTCAGGGACTGCACCATTCCAACAACACAATCAGCTGTAAATTGTCATACAAGCATAATTCCCAACCATAAGTTGATGAAAATATGAAGATGCAACAATTAGGCTCTAAAATTAAATAATAAAAAAAAGGCTGTTCCAAAATCATAGGTAATGTGAAGATGCAACAAACAGGTTCCTTAAATAATTGAGTACGAAACTTTGCAGTCAATAGGGGAAAAACACATACCTTCCTCTCAAAAAATATAAGAGGACATAGCCAAGAGATTCCAAGTCATCCCGCCGGCTTTGCTCTAAAAAAGCATAGATGAAAATAAATTACTATTGTTCTTGATTTCAAATTAAAATAGTTGTCAACTGCAATTTACTCACCAATGCCTAGATGAGTGTTGCAACTTGCATAGCGTGCAGTACCTGTTAAATTTTTGTTCTCCCTGCATTTGTGGGGTGGGGGGAAAGGACATGAGAGCATTGATATGGATCAAAAAAGCACTACTCTTACTTTAGCAACCAATAGACTTAAATAATAAGGAAAAAAGGACATGAAAGCATTGATATGGAACAAAAAAGCATTACTCTTACTTTAGCAACCAATAGACTTAAATTTGGTTAAAATGCTAAAATCACAGAGCACAACAGAATGAGTAAATTGGAAAAAAAAAATGGAGCATAAAATGCAAATGCATAACATGTGGCTGACTTTGTTGAAATCAAGATATGCAAACGTAACATACAGATGAGATGTTTAAGCAAAATTAAGATTAGACACTTTCCACTTAAAAGAGAATGCTTAATAGCCACCAAAATTTAACAAAAAAGAACAAAATATAACCTGTAAGGAATATGGCGATTGGTTGCAGAATCTCGGTATCGCTTTGCGAGTCCAAAATCAATGATGTAAACCTGAGCAAAAAAAGAAAATTTTTGATGGAAGACCAGAAAAAAATATGAAATTCAAACAGGTCAATCCATAAGAGATTAAAAATAAAAAAAATAAAAAAAAAAAAACGTGACCTGACAACAGCCATTACCTGGGTAGCCTTTCGACCAAGACCCATGAGAAAGTTGTCCGGTTTGATGTCCCTATGCAAGAATCCTTTTGAGTGCACATACTCAATTCTCGTAATCTGGAATAGCAATAAAAGTAATAACACAATTATCACCCAAAATAACTTGGCAGCAAACATGTGGAGTTCATGTATCAGAATTCAAATGATGGACGAACATATGGAACAAAGAACAACCCAGGCCATTTCCAGGAAAAAAGTTGACTGATTTATGCCTAAAAGGATGTGGCAACTGAGTTATTATTAAAAAAAACACGGTATACATAATTGATTTATTCTTAGTGAGGCTGTCGAACTGGAATTGAACAGACAACTCCATGGTAGCCACACATTTTGATGTCAACTATAAAGCAAAATCACCAACCATCTCAAATAAGAAGTTGCCTTAATCCTATCCTATCACATAAGTTTTCTGAAAGGCACTGCAAGAGTCTGACTGTGACATCAAAGACACCAATCCCAGGAAATAAGGAAAATCCAATTTTACAATTTTTAGGGGCATCTTGAACTACATTATGATGGCTTTGGAAAAATAAAATTAAGCTTAAAATACATTTGAATTGATTTAGAACAGTATGATCAAAATAGAATTGCTGGGAGTTGGAGTAAGTTATGTTACCATCTGATCGGCCAACATTAATACCGTCTTCAACGAAAACTTCCTTCCACAATAGACAAACAGGTCTTCAAGACTAGGTCCAAGCAAGTCCATAACAAGAACATTGTCCTCCCCATCTATTCCGCACCATTTGATGTTTGCAATACCACCTGAAGACACAAAAAGAGTCAAACAAGTGATGTTATTCTGGACTAATGGGAACATTAATTACAAAATAGTGTACTACATACTTCCTCCCTGAAGAATATTATATAACTTGGCCTCATAAAGCAGTTGCGGGTGCCTTGCCTTAGTGTTTTCCTGTAGACCATCAAAGATGATTCATTGTCAATTACAGCACAAAGATGATAGCCACATTCTTTAGCATTGCAATTTAATTTCCTCCCATATGCAACATTATACTATAATACCCAGATCCAGTACAGCATTTTTAACGCCCACATTAAATAAGACACAACATGGGAATCAATAAGGACTTGTACCAGACAGTCATGCCATAATATTTAATATTATAACATAATCTAAGTTAGCCAAAGAAAATGAACAAGTGCAAACTATAGTAAATATATTAAACTATCAAATAAATGGGCATTCGGAGCATCATTGGATCTGAAGGAAAATCAAAAATTTGGAACGAAATGATTCTTGACAATAGGACCAACACCCACTACAGAACCCAAAGCAACATCCCTGCATAATGCCAAAAGCACATGCATTTTATATCTAGTGAATAAAAACATTTGAATGTAGAAACATTTTCCTCATAAAAACGTGAAAACCACGTTAATAGTATTTAGACTTTAGAGTTAGATGAAAATGTTGGGTACACACAGCCATGCCCACCGTGGCACATGTGCCATATCCAAGCCAAACAGGTCAATCCTTTTTCTCATTTTTTTTTTCACACACATGCACACACACCTAATTTGAGATCAATTTGTCTACATAGTGAGGTTTACAAACCGCCACATATAAGCCTAGACATGAAGCAGTGCATGGATAGAGCAGCACCCAAGTGTGTGATTGAGCATAATGCAAAATGTAAGGGCAAAAAGAAATTAAAGGTTCCATCATCATTGGCATGTAAAATTGGAATTACTCGGTACAAAGAGTTCTATTCTGGATAATTCAATATTCAACTGTGGACAGAAATTTGCATTTTCAAATTGCTGCTTGCTACTTATGGCATCATAGATTTCTAGATAAACATCCGGTCTGTAACCATTCTTCCAACTTTTGTGCAAGCAGCAGCACTCCAAACCCCACATGAGATTAAATTGGAATGGTTTTCTCACAGTAGAGATTTAATATTGCGCCTGCGTTATTGATCTAGATGATGCATACTGGATTTCATAATCTCTTGAAGAACCATTTCTCTGTAGTATTGGCGAAACTAAGAATTGTTTCAACCGACTCTCTTGAAAGTTAACCCACAGCTTTTGCAGTTAGGGTTTGTGAATTACAAAAAATCTAATGTTAAGTTTCCAAATATTTCATTAAAAAAGCCCCATAGTGTCCTTTGTACCGAAAAGATCCAATTTTTTCCTTGTCGCAAGATAATAAACTGTTAGACCTGTTTACAATATATAAGATCAGTTTAAAGGTCGTCTACGCAGGCATAAGTTAGATTTTCTCGTTCTGAGCTGAATCTTTTATTAAGAACCGTATGAAAACAGCTCAAGATCCACCAATGAATTCAGAACAACAAAGAAAAGCAAATTAAAGCCGACTTCGACTAGCTGATTAGAGACGCTTACGATCTTCACCGCGACAATCTCAAACGTATCGATGTGTGTCGCTGCACAGATTGAATTCAAAAGGAATCAGATGAGAAAGACTCAAACTTTCTAATAGAAATCAAGGGGAGAAGATTGAATCAGAGCTGAGAATCACCTAAATAGATCTCGCCGAACGATCCACTGCCGATCTTACGGCCTAGCTTGTACTTGTCGCCTACGATCCTCTCCATGCCCCCAATCGATCTCGATCGCAATCTGAAAAACTCTAGATCATATAAAAAGCTAGGGTAGGGTTTCAGAAATCGTCCCCTCGGAAGGAGAGAGAGGAGGAGTTGAGAGAAAATGATAGGTCTGTTTCTTTTTTTTTTTTTTTTTTTTCTTTATTTATTTATGGAGAAACTGAAACCACACATGAATCTTTTTCTCTTTCGAAGGAGACCAGACCAATCACCAATATGGTAACTTTACCGTAAAAGTGAAAGTAAGGATACCGTAAAAGTGAAAGTAAGGTGAAAGATCAAATTAATAGATAATAAAAAAAATTAAATAGTGAAGTCATGAAGAATTAGTTTTTTTTACTATTTTTTCATTTTTTTTATAATTTAATAGTATAAGAAAGTAATTTTTTTATTTTTTTAATAAATAGAGGCGATTTTTGAAAGGTGATACTTTTTTATTTAACCGCCTTTTTAGTACATAATGAAATAATCATTCACCCTACTTCACTAGTAAAGTGAATTTATCAAACAATCCGGGTTTGTGCTTTCAACTTTTGGGGACACGGAAAAGTGGAATCCAAAGTAAGGCCAGCCTATTAGAAAATTTGAGCCAATCAAAATAAAACCCCAATAAGATTAATCTTTGACTAATTGTGTTAATCTGTTTTTTTAATCAAATGATCAATCTTACGACGAGATCATCTCCTATTGGAATAAAACTGAAAAATTTCTCATATGTTTGGAGGCATTTATTTTTTAATCGATCGAATTTTCAACTAACAAACAGGCGATGCTTGAAAGTGTCCAGTTTCACTCATTCAATGCAACCTTTTTCTATGAGCCAAAGTGTGTGAGAGGAGGAGGGTTGGTGGGGGTTAATGTCCTTGGAGCAAAGAAAGAAGAAGACGAGGGAGTTTTTTAGGATTTTGTAGTTTTGGAAGGGTATTTTAGTTATAGTTTAATGTGTTTTTTAATAAAGCAAGGGAGTTTTGGGAAAATTCAAGTTAGGGCTATCTTATTCGGGCTTCATCCTTTTCGGCTAATAAAAGTGGACGTGGGAATTATGGTTTGCATGGATGAGTGTACGCGTGATGCAGGTTTTGCAGGTTTATGACTTTGAATCAGGGTTGAGTAGTGAGCTATTCTTGACCTGACCCGCCGCCCATAAGCAACTCAAATCCAGGAATTTCCGAATCCAGTGAGCATTTTTCAACGGCATTAGGAGTAGTAGGGTTCATGGATTGAGCAACTTGTTTGGCCCAGGTTTAAGCCTTGGGTTTTGGGGGTGATTTTGTCCTTTGATTTGGATTGGTAACTCTTTGTTTTCTACTTACCTGCCTAGGATTTGGTAGAGTTGACATAAGTTGTGGGTTTGCTCCCAATGCCCTGTGTTTGAATACTGCCTCAAATTTATAAGAGTGTGTTTGTGTAGGTTTAGCGAGCACCATCCGAGATAATAATCTTATTGGGTCAAAAACCTCATGCATATCCACATCATAAATAATAATAATAATTATAGTGGTGGTAGTAAACCTCTTTGTTTTCTACTTTGAGTGGCAAAATTTTGTGCTTTATTTTCACCTCGAGCCTAGAGCCTAGAGGGTTTTCCCTTAAAGAGAGAGAAATTACAAGAAACCACTCATGAAATGTGCTTCCATTGAGCATGGGGCGTCAAATCTTGTTGCTGCAGGTTTCATGTGAGAAAGGGATCATTCCATGAGGATTTTTCCCGCGGATATATGGGAGACCGTGATTGGTCCACTCACTCAAAATCACCTTAGAAGAAATCCTCAAAGATTCTAAACTCTTCGTGTGAACCTTCCTAGAGTTGTATTTTTCACTCCCTTCTCCCATCGAGCCTTCACCTTCTCGCCCTCTTGCCACTGTTGATGCTCGTGCTCCACAAAAGCCCAAAACTTCTTAATTGCCAAAACAAAAACTGCTCGTATTGTTCTGTCAGTTATCTACTTATCTCGCTGCTGTTCCTATAGGCATAGCTCCTTTGGATTCCGGTTTCCATGCCAGACTTTCATGGTCTGGACCCACTGTCGGATAAGCTCCTCCCACCTGCCCATTTTCTTTGAAAATTCAAATGAAATGCGCCCACCATCATCAGAAACATTTGAATATTTTATAATATCTTATAATATTTTATTTGAGTGTATTTGATGATAGGCCATTTGATTTGAGTAAAATCTTGAATGAGAGATAACAAAATTCTCCCAGTCTATTATATTCTTTGAAAAATGTAAATGATGCGGGTTCGCCGTCAAATTATTTATTTAAGAGGAACAATTAATTTTCTTATATTTTATGCAAGGGTATATGACTGTGGGCCATAGTTAATGATTTTTATTAAGTGGGTCACACTTAATTGAACTTTAATCGGGCTTTTGCCCAATTGACTAGATGGGCAGGCTTAGGCCGGACATGTTTGAAGCATTTATGGCATGTGTCGGGCTTATGCTAGATATAGGCTTATACTTTTAAAGTAGGATCAGGCCTTCATATGACTTGGCCCTACCCAACCTGGCCTATGAACACTCGTAGAAAGCTGCCAAGTTTAGTTCTTGTCCATACACATCCTACTTAAATTAAAACCCTACCCGAACTTGGTTTGTCTTGATTTACCTACTAACATGACAACCATTTTGTAAATTTAGGGTTGGCAAATAATAAATGGGACACAATTTCAATTGTTAGAAATAGCGCACACAATTAATTACTCAAAATTTTCAGTGGTTCGGCCTCAAACGATCTAATCACATGGTTAACTATTTCCAACGGAACCTACTTAAAAAAAAATCTAAAGTTCTGATTGCACGAACACCCAATCTACTGTTTGTTTGGAGTTTATTTTTTATGAAAATTCCAAATGTTGGAGAATTCCTCATAGCAATGTCTGATGTTGTCCTCACACCATTTAAAAGTTTCCTATTTGAATGGTGAGATGCCAAAATCAGTTATGTCAAATATCACATTTGGCATGCATGTAGAATAATCCAAATTCCAATTTTTAAAATGCCACTATGTAGTGAAACATTTGTGAAACAAGGTGAGGAACAACATTTGCTGAATTTATAAAACCCCTCAGGAGGGATTATCAAAATCCCAACAAACAAACACACCTAAAGGGAATTTTTGATGAATGGCTATAATAGGGGCAGCAAGGCGGTCTGATTAGAGATTGTTGGAATGGATGGTTAGAGAGTAGTTAGGATTAGATTTTTATTTCATTAATTTCTATAAATTGGGGTTCTTTACCCTGAATAAACCCACGGTGATTTTATGCATCGTACTCCTTTCATTAAAAGTTCTCATGGAATCAGAGCTATGGCCTAGTAATGATCTTGCGATTAGATCTACCATTGTCTTGGCACTCATTTTTCCATGATCATCACTGCCATTTTCTTTCCCTTTCCAATAAAAACCAAGCATCCTCCTTATTTATGCATTTATCCAAGCCTTACAATCTCATATTTTATATCAAGCTACACAACTAAAAGCTTATGGAAGAATCATGATGGATCTATTTTAGTAGCTAGGATACCGACATTGACAGACAAAAAAAGAGCATGTTAAGACAATGATGAACTCTATGGACACGATAGTCACCAGCAAAACAAGATAAATATTTCTATCAAATATCTATCATTAATATTTCAAAAACCTAGGGATCTATTCTTGTTGCTACCAATCAATCACATGTGCCTTTCAATGAAAAGACTGTGATTTGAGAAAGGTGTTAGACAGCAGCAGAGATCATAGAAATAGACGGTGGGCTGTTACTTTACTGGAATTTATGGAATTCTTGTTCGGAGAATTTTAAAATTTCTATACATGATGGAATTCTTAAATGCTTCTTTGAACTAAAGCAACAAAAATTCCACCAAAAAAACAAAAGAGTTGAAATTCCTGAATTCTCAAATGTCATTTCAGACCTTTCAGGTGGCTGATATTTTGAAATATTTGTGAAGAAACATGGCATTTGTAAATATTAAAAAATAAGATATTACATCATTTAAAAAAAATCCCAACATGGCTATTCCTGTCATAAATTCTAGTAAAGAAGCAAGCCCTTAGAAAATAGTTAGGATGAGATCCTTATCCCTAGAGATAAAGAATAAGTCTTCGTTTGAGTTAGAAATTGTTACTATTAGATTGATTTCTACAAATTGGGATTCTTTCCCCTAAATAAATCCATGGTGATTTTATGCAATGCATTCCTTTCTTTGATGTTATGTTTGGCAACCGAATTCTTAGGAAAAAAATTTTCACTTTCCATAGTCGTGAAAAGACCACATTTAATGATTGTAAATCCTCAAGAATTTAAGAACTTTCATATCCGGCCTCCCTTCATAGGATTTGTGCACGCAAATTAGTTTTTCTTTGGTATATGCATCAATATGTACTAATATCAATGTAAATCCTTAGCTAAACAAATCCCAATGAGGAAACCCTATACCCTATCCCGAGGGCAATGAATTGAAGGATCCTCATATTTACTATTCATCACCTATTACCAAAGTTACCAAACGTGCTCTAAAAGTTTTGAAGTGGGTCACATATTTAACCCGACCTTTGTCACCCCTTTCCTCGATTAGGGACCTATATAGCAGGGGCGGATCCAGGATTTCTAATCTGGGGGGGCTGCACTTAAGTTACACTAAAAAAATAACAACAATGTCTCACCAAAAATTATAAAAAATAGCAACAATGTTCACCAAAAACTATCTATGTACTATCTTCATAATTCATTTTCTACAAGCATCATACCAAAGAGTGATCATTTTTATTATACTACTCAAAATCAACAAAAAATGTCTTCACAATAGATCTTGACAAGTATGACAAAAGACAAACAAAAGTTAAAACATGACACTAGTGAAATCTTGACTTGCGTGGCTTCTTATCAAATTCATCTATTACTAACTCTATGTCGACTTCATTAGCAAACTCTCTTTCGATATAAATAACCATGCAATCCGCGAGAAGTGTCTTCAACACCAACAATAGCAAAAACGTTTCTTTAATAAAACCACCACGATCAACAAATCGTAGAATAATGGCCACTTGTTCTCTATGTGAATTATCTTGTGCTTCATCCATAAGGATACAAAACTTTGCATCACCAACATCTTCGCGTATTTTCTTTCTCACATTTTCGGCAAATGTATGCAAAAGTGTTTTCTGAATACCATGTGAGGTATACTTGGCATTTCCTGGACAATCACCTACTCTTTCGGCAACTTTCTTGTTCAACATTTTCGAAAACTCGAACATTGCAATGAAGTTTCCACAATTCTTTGATTTCTTCGATTCATCATGTCCTCTAAAAGGAAACCCTTGTAATGCAAGCATCCGAATACATTGAATAACATTTCGGAGAAGCAACCGATTATTTGCAATTGCTTCTTTAGAAAGTGTATTGAAACACTATCTATATGTCGAGAAGGTTTCATTAGATTCTCACAATACATTGTCGCCGACCTATGTGGAGAACAAAGACCACCTTCATGTTTCAAAAAAAGACACTTCTTCCCATTGTTAACCTTCTTCCAATTCTGAAACCCATCAATGGTAAATACCGGATGCTTCGTTGGATTTGTTTCAAAGAGAAAGCAATAAAAACAATATGCTCTATCCTTGTGGAGTGAATATTCTAGCCAAGGGAATAGTTTGTACCAATTAGTATTGAACCGTCGGCCTTGCTTTCCAAATATGGTCACCGGATAATCTTTTTCTTTCTCATGAGTAGGTCGACAAGGTCTCATTCTAAGATAAGCTACCCGAATTTCATCATGTTTGTTAAGCGGGTATTCATATATAGCAATGCGTTTACCCGGATCACATTCAAATGAAGAAGTGACATCAACTTCCATAGGTGCAACTTCTTGAGCTTTGGAAGAATGTGCAACTACGACTCTTTGGACTCGAGAAGAAGGTTCAACTCCTTCAATTTCAACAACTTGAACTTTGGTAGGACGTCGCTCATCCTCATCAAGCTTTGAAATATCAGGAATAGATGTGGAAGTTTCGCCACTTTCAGATTTATCATCTTTTCTCATATAGAACGATAGAAGAGTTATTGATTTTTTGGGTGCTTGATGATGCGACATTATAACCTAAGATAGTAAATAATCATCAATATACAATACATTATACATAAGACGACCGGTTTTACTTTTTTTTTCCTAATTTTTTTTATTTCTTTTCTTTTCATTTTCAACTCACAATGAAGTTTTATCAAAGCTATGAGAATTACTGTCTGCTGCAACAATGGTTGGGTAATTCCTCTGATATTTTATTAGAGAAGAAATAACAGGATTTAAACCCATGCTTGCAAGCTAAGACTACAAGTTGTGAAAGTAATAGTGATATTTTATTTTTTTGGAAACTGGATTTTTTTTTTTTTGGAAACTGGATTTTTTTTTTTGGGCCCAAATCTTGGGTGGGCTGCAGCCCACCCGGGCCCCCCCCTTCATCCGCCCCTGCTATATAGGCTATATCCTCTACAAGGAGTGCCGAAGGGGATCCCAAATTCCGAACTCTACCAGCTGTGATGTTGCATGCGACAGAACTATCTGTACATAGAGAAAGACCCATCAATTTCAAATGGGTAACACCACTTGCAGTAAAGTAAAATGATTCTCTATTTTATCAAAAGCATCTTTACATTACTGTAAACACTACCAGTCGTCCAATGAAAACTTACATCACAAAGAGAATCTTGAGATTAAGTCTCTCACTTACATCTCAAGAAAGCAAGCATCAATCCTACTTACCACAACTTATGTCACTTTATACCTTTGTTTTCCTCTTTTGTTCCTTTTTACTTGACAATAAAGCTACGTCATTCAGCAAAAGGAGACCAGAAACTCCCAAATACACCCCATACAAAGACACCAAAAATAACACACCCCAGACAACACACTATAGCTACTTTAAAAACTCATCCATCCATAAAAGATATGTTCATTGAATTGTTAGGCTTCTTTCACACTGCAGTTTTCACATGTCTTGTAGTTCATAAATGAAAAATTAGCATTTGGCTCTGAGATTGCAATAAAAAAGAAACCAGCTGGTTCATGTATCACTAAGCCAAATCCATTAATCTCAGACGTGCTATAATTTCAGATCCAAGTCTAGTTCTTGCGTGTCCATTGACTCCAGAGTCGTCTGACTGCTCGAACCCATTGAATCCTATAAAACAATGGTCGGAGAGAGTCAACTAATTAACTTTCAGGGAACATCTGATTATAAGGGAAACTCTAAAGGGTCATGTGAAAGAGAATTTTTAAGCCGACCTTCATGGGTGGCCTTAAAAATTGTTGTGCCATACTCGCCTTCGCTGGTTGTTGGGATTGCGGAATCCCATTGTACTGGTTCCATCTGGATATAGGGAAATTCAAAAGGAGATTAGATATTTGAGTGTTAGTGCGGAAAACAAAGAATATTAAGCGCATAGAAAAGTACCTGGCTGCAACACTAGATTGAGATTCACCATGTCTGATGTTTGTTGTTTCACCCTCTCCCAAGCCCATCTAAAGCCATGTAGAATTATCAAAAGTCACATAAACAAGGAACACTTGATGGTAATGGTAATGATGAAAGAGAAAGAGAGAGAGATGACGACGACGATGATCATGATGGTGGTGGTGATGTTGGATTCAGCACACCTGATGATGGTAGAAGCTAAATACAAATCATCCAAAGAAATTATAAATGTAGTAATAGCAAAACCCATATGGAAAATTTTTTTTCTGGTACACTGATAGATTTCAGGCACGAAGAACCTGTCATGACTCATGAGACACGGCCCATCAATGGAAACCCATAAAGATTTAAGAAAACCAAAAACCATTTATTTCTTCATTTCAAGTTATTGCTCAGTCATTCATGTATGATAACAAAACACAGTCTGAATTATATAAAAAGATTCATAGTACAGCAATAACAAGGAGGGTAGAATCAAAAGAAAATTAAAATCAACACTAAAACGAAAAAATCCCTGATTGAGTTGTGTGGGATGGACAGTGCGTGAAGGGAGGGGATGGGAACAAACCATTTGTTCTCGTAGTCGGATCTTCTCTAGCTGAGCTACTCCAAGGCCTCTTTGGGGCTGCTTGGGCTTTTCTGAATTGCTCTTCTTTCCCTTCCTAGAAGACCCAGATCTTCCATTTCCCAAGCTCAGGTCTCCATAATAGCTGCTACCCATTTCTCTTCTCTCACAAGATCCACACCAAAAACTACCAACTAGAACATATGCCTGCAACTGAACAAGTCGACGTCCCCCAATACCCCTTTTAAAGCTGTTTGCACCAAAACTGTTTATTGCTTTGTCGGATCTGATTAATGAAAGATACTCGAGAATATAATTGGATTCTATGAGTTAAAGAGATTGATATTCTTTTTCGTAAGAACTAGCATGTATAGATCATATATGTGCTCATTGGTATATATACTATATTCTAGTGTCAGATGCATCGGCAGTTTAGAGGAAAAAAAAAAGAAGAAGTGGTAAATCTAATGCAGACCCCACCAAGTAGTTTTGAATCAAATATGCACATGAGCCTTCCACTTTGTGGGGATCCAGACCATCTGTGAGTTTTCTAAAATAATTGTGGAGTCCCATTAATCACAATTTCTTTTAAAATAAAATCAAACTTTACATGCAATAAGGTACAAGTAACATGGATCTACACCATCGATTCAATCCTTCTTTTGTGTATTTTGTAGATACTCAAATACCTGGTTAATCAATGTAAGATTAACAGTTGGATTGAACATGTATTAAAAGAGTGACCAAAACTATATTTCTCAAATCAAACGATGAATATAACTCTCATTAAACTTAAATTTCTACAGTTTTAGGAGAGTAATTAGCTGCACATCTTGCTCATCTGTGGATTTCCTTTTCTTTTCTTTTTTTTTTCTTTTTTTGGGAATTTCGTCTCCAGCTCTTGCAACTTTGCTATCTGGAGAATGATCAACTTCTCCGCAATGTATCATCAAGATATCAAAACCATCTAAGTATTCAATTCACAACTGGATCAAGAACCTATAGCCCATTATCATTAACTATGAATTTCACTTGAGATAAACGGCTGATATGTGCGCTATTTTCAAACTACGGATTGTTTTTACTTGAAAGATCACTAACATATACTGTCTTGTCGTCTTTCTTCTAAAGTTCCATCAGAAGCCCAAATGAATTGTTTACATATCACAGTACCAAGTTTTTTTTAATCCCCTGCTTAGTTGCCATGCACCACCCATGATATTATGTCTTCGTGATCACTTGATCCGGATTCCCTACATTAGCATTAGCTGGGAAGCTCCACACAGTGCGCCTATACTGGTCCACTAGTTGTAGAAGGCTTTAAAATCTAACCAACCAAGAAGGAAAAAGGCCATCATATGCTGATAAGATATGATCTATGGTCATGAATGGAGTATTAAGCAAAGTGTCCATTTTGACCATCAATTTTGTGGCCTTAAAAATAGACATATATAAACTTTAATTTTTTAGAAAATTAGATTCCAAAATGGTCATGCATCTAGCTGGTCAATGTGCCCACAAACTTTGCCACATGACTATTCTATAAAATAGTGGAAAGCATTAGAAGATCCTGATCCATCATCATATGACCATGGACGGATGGAAGGAACAAATTCGAGGGAAGAAACCCCCGATCTGTGATGGTTAAGTTACTAATGTGGAATCGGATAGGACAGCAAACTTACATCACTGTGCCTTGGAATAATGTCACTCAAGACGCAACCAAGGAAGTAAACACATCAGCTATAGTAAAACATATATTTGTTAACCTTAAATGAGAACACACTTGCTAGTATGAGTTGCGCATGGACTCAGTTTGAGGAAGAACTTCAACTTATTATCATCATCTTTCTTTTCTTTTCTTTTCTTTTTTGCTAAAATATTATCATCATCTTTAGGATGGCATCATACCATGCTAGGTCATAAAGTTGTGCAATATAAATCGTGCTTTCAGTTTGTACAAGTCGGAACCCTATCGCATTATTTGTTATTTAGAATTCACGGCCATAAAAGTCCACAATAAAAAAATACTGTTTTTAAGACCCAGAAATGATATTAACAGGTGGCTTGGATTGAGTATGGACATGATTTTACCATCTTATTTCTGTGTGCAATCCAGCAGTTAAAGCTACTCTGAATGAAATGAAATTGAAACCAATCTAATTGAGGATGACACTTAACTACCGGTGTGAGCTTTTGAGAAAGTGAATATAGCAAAGGCATTCTTTATTATGCAATTCACTTGATTTGTTATAAACCTCACATAAAAGCAGTTCAGCGGCAGCCTAATCTACCATTCTTGGGTCCTCTATATTAGTGCTCCATGCTCCCACCATAGTGTTCTACGAGTACCAAGGCATCCATCCCTAGCATTTCAGTGAGAATGAAACGCTCTTACCACAGAGTTATCTCATAATTGTCCACATATAGCCACCATTTTCTAAGTCGCAAACCAGTCCTATGAGACCTGCCTTGACTCATGTCAACTACGAACAAGGATAAGTTTAGAAGTTCTCATCATGGTTAAAAGTGGGCTAAATATCAGTTCAGATTATCATGGTCATCTATTTAATTAAGAGTCACAAAATCTAATGACTAGATAAGCACTTATAAAATTAACTTTCAAGCCCTTTGGCATTTAAAAATCATCAGATCTTTGCTAATATGGTACAAAACCTAATCTCTCAAATTAAACTAACAAAAGAAATGAGCTTTCTTAAACTGATTGCTAAGTTGTTAGATTAGCTGCAAACTCTTTTTGAGTGGACAAAGCTACCTTTTTGAGTGGTTTGGGGTTAACCATATGCCTAGGAAGTTGAATTAGTTGGCTCACTGTTTGGCCAAGGCTGGACTCTCAGAGCATTTTGAGGTGGTTTGGTCATTTTAGCTTTGCCAGATTTTTTTTTTAATAGAATTGCCTTTATACAAATAATAAGAACAATATTAATAATAATAATAATAACAAAATCTGCTGGAAGATCTTGTTCCTTCTCTATATATATGCATTTTCTGAATTATGTAGGAAATCAACAATGATTTTATGAAATCTTGATTTGCACCAATGTTAATTTACATCAACAATGTGCTACCGTAGCACATGCAAAAACTTGTCATAGACGGAAAATGAAAAATACCCAGAAAATTGGGATTAGGCCCAATCTTGTCATAGCACCAGAGTTACTGATCTAATCTCTAACTTGGTTGGTAAGTACTATCATCTACAACTCCAAGTTGGGTTGGTAAGCACCTACTTTGTTAAGGGGGGATCTCTGTGCTAACGCAGCATCAAAATAACTGGTAATTAATCCCTCACCTGCTGACAACATAACAAACACTTGTGGTTTAAGTAAAAATAATTGAGACTAATCTCACTTAACCACTTGTAATCCTTTTTTATCACAAGGGAAACAATCAACCTCACTTTTGCAGATTGCTTCTATTTGTATATGATGATTAACTTGACATCCATCTCACTGTCTTCTCATGTGAAATGACTTCTCATTCTCAATCCTTAATTTCCCAATTTCTTGATGCTCTATTTGGCAATCAGCATATAAAAAAATAGCTTTCTTATGATATTTTTAATTTGGGTTTTCCTCAAGGAAATAGAGAGAATAGTCATGGAAAGTAAAAAAAAAAAAAAAACATTTTAATATTATATATACAACAATATTATCATTGATATTATTGTTTATATAACTTTTTAACTATTTTCTGATAATGTCAATATTTTCTTGCGACATCCCCAATGTTGGTAATTGTTGAAATATTGTGATATTATCAAGAATTCTAATGTTTTCTCATAATATCCTAACAAAATCATAGTATTTCCAAATGCTCAAATTTGTGACATCATTCTTAAAGTTACTTCTGTAACAAAATGGGTCGTAATGTATACAGATTTGAATTGATCTTACTTGACCATATAATTGCTGTATTATGAACATTATGTTATTATTATAAATATGTTATATATATATACATATATATATATATAATGGATATGGCTTGGATCTTACATATAAGCACAAGTTGTGTAGACCATATTAGCGAACAATTTCTTTTTCTTTTTTCCTTCTTTTTTTTTAAAGAAAGGGATTTGAGGAAGGGATTAGCGACCTTTTGTGGACTGACATGCTTAAAACAAGTGTGGATTAGCTGAGTTTTGTATTATTCTAATAATACAAAGAAAGTAATAGAAAAGAAAATAGTTGTTCTAGATTTTGACAAGGCAGGCAATAATGGAAGAAAAGAAAACTAGTGCTTTTGTTAGTTAGGTGTGATTTTATGTACATGGGAATATATTATATTATTAAATAAAAGGACACAAGGAAGTGGAGGATGAGCAGTTTCATGGCTGGGAAAGGAACAATCCATATCTGATGTAGATTGTGCCCACATGCAAACTTTTCGTGCATTGCTCCAAACCATTTGCAATCATCCCTTTTAAGAAGAAATGGCATATAGTGTTTAAGATCCAAATCAGCTTTAGATTCCAAATCAACCGACCAAGATCTCTCTCTCTCTCTCTCTCTCTCTCTCTCTCTCTCTCTCTCTCTCTCTCTCTCTGTGTGTTTTTGTATAATATACACGCACACAGCTTGGAGGGTTTTTGTCCCAACTTCTATAAAAAAAAAAATTTGATTTTCTTGAGAGGAAAGATTTTCTCATCCTTGTCAAAACAATCTCTTAGTTCTCGTGGATTTTGATGGCTGTTGGGAGCAATGGTCCAGTGGCATAGTGATTGGATTAATAGAGAATGCTTTAGCTAAACAATGGTGTATATGAAAAAGATAAGTTAGTTCACCTTAGATTATCACAGATTATATTTAAATAATTAATATTAGGCCAGTGTAATTATCTGACTAGTTTTCTATTTATTGTGTGACTTGTTATATATATATATATATATATGGGTACTGCAGTGTTTTTTAAATATTTATTAGCTATTCTAAACAAAACAAAATAGATTTTGGTGAGATGTAGCACCTTAATTTTATATAATGATCACATACATATGTGGCAAAACCACAAAAAAAAAAAAAAAAAAAAGGAATATGGATTGCTCCCTCTTCCAATTAGCTGATCATCTGTCGGCCCCACTAAAACGCTACTTTGGGAACATGGGCTTAAATTAGGCCATGGATGCTTACCTTGAAAAGGACATGGAAGTTCTTTGGTTGGACATGAAAATTACACTCCGGCTCTTTGCTTTCTAGCCTTTTTTACCTAATCTGGTGGGCAGTGGGCACACCCTTCCTTAATATAAGATCCACTGCTTCCAGACCAAACAAGTCTTTCTCGATTTTGTTCCGAGTGTCTGCAATGCGACATCGGAAACTACTAGGAGGCATCATGCCCACCCACATGTACTTGTACTAGATAGAGATTCTAAGCTTTTAACAGCTCCCACATATCAAGCTGATGACTTGGAAATGAGAGATCCATTAATCTCACTGAATTATAAATATCACAAAATTCACATTCCAGTATTATGAGGATCTAGATTTAGATGTGACTGGTTATGTACTACGAACTGGTGTAAATCCGGCCATATATATATATATATATATATATAGAAAAATTACTGTTCTAGTATTATGAGGATCTAGATTTAGCTAGATGTGATTTGTTATGTACTACGAACTGGTGAATCCAGCTAAATATAGCAAAAATACTGTTTCTTTTTTTTTTTTTTGGCTTCGAAATAGACTGCCAAGTACATCTTAAAATGGCTTTGGTGAGGGAGTTTTTATTTCACGAAAGCTTAAAATGAAAACGACTAAGCAATGTCTGATGAAGCTCATTTCATAAATGGATCATATAAGTCTTTACTTTTTAGGGTATGTTTGTGTAATAATTTTATGCATAAAGCCATTTTCATGCGTTTGGTGCGTAACATTTTTACGGAAACACTTTCTAATTACCTTGTTATCATTTTTCTTGCTAATGCTGGAAATGGATTTCTTATGGGGATATGAGAAATGGGTTTTCTCAGAATACTTCTCCTTTCTATATAATCTCATTTCCTCACTCTTTTCCATCTCAACCAAAAACCCTACACTCTTTCATTTTCTTATTTTGTTTAATTAAATTATTATTTGATGTTGAATAAATTATATGCATCTTATGTTATTTCTTTTTTCAGAAAATTGTTGCACCAAACAAGAAAATCTGATTTTGTATAAGGAATCCACAACCGCACCAAACAACATTAACACCGATTCAGGAAGGAAAGAAAATTAGTACGAAACATGAATTTTTAAATTCATCAAAAATCCTTTTCCTAGGTTTCCATTTCAAAGAAACTTGGTGACGTACCAATTTCTCATTTCCGTATAAAGGGTGTGTACACAAAGGTACCCTTAAATTTCATTAGCCAATTGAATCAGATAAGCATGCATTGCATCTTAAATATCATTGCAAATGCTCTACTTACCATCCTCACTTGTAGGGGCGTTTATGGGTGCGTTTATGGGCAAGGCTAGGCCGGGCTGAGGCATATTTAAGCTTGGCACGACTTTAGAAACATAGGCCCGGGACTGGCCCTGGCCCAACATAGTCTGTAAAAGTCAGGCCATGCCCACCCATTTAGTCAACGAGTCGGGCTGGGCAAGGCCGGAACGGGCTTTCTACCAATTGTTTGGATATAATAAACTAAATCACAAGCACTCATTTGTCTTGCTAGGTCGGGCTTTAAGCTTTCTATCACTTAATCTAAGCCCAACACAATTACTAAAAGGGCCTAGATTATAAATCCAAGACCAGCCCAAATCAAGCTCAGTCTAGCCTTGCCAATGAGCATCCCTACTCGCATATTGGCGAGGATTTGGACTCTCTCTATAATGCATGAAAGTAGGGTTGGCGAAATCTGGTCCCTACTCACCAACATGACCCGTATTTGACCTACACAACCTAACCTACAATATAAATGGTCTGGCACAGGTTAGGAAAACCTAACCTGCATTTAAATGGGTTGGGTTAGGGTCAACCCACATAATCTATTTAAATGTATTAAGTTAGTTTTGGCCCACGGGCCACATATCTAAACCCATTTAAATAATTTGGCTATATATTTAATATTTGATACTTAGAATAGTCTATCTAATATAAAATGCCTGGAACTTATGTTGGTTTTTTTTCCCTAAGACTTAACTCAAATGCCTTAATTGTTTAATAGATTGAGTTTGAGCTAGGATACTATAGCTTGGTTCAGTTTAAATGAATTAATGGCCCACATTGAATGTGGCATATGCAGGTCAGGTTCAATTGACCCACATTAGGTGAAGGTTGAAATTACATGAACCATTTTAAAAATTGGTCGGATACAGGTTGAACTTTAACTTATAGACAGCCCTTGTCAACCTGACTCATTGCCACCCCTACATAATAGAAGTTGAGTTTAGGGATTTTTCAAAATCATAGGTAACACACACAACAACAACAACAACAACAAAAAAAACTCAAATCATGATCAAGAATTCATCTAAAAGATGTTTTTTTGTGTGAAAAATCACTACAGGAAATCAAAATTGAAATTGTTGTTTATTTAAGAATTCTTGAGTCTTGACATTGGATTTGTGAAGAAGTTGTGTAAGGAAAGACTTGTACATTACCTTCTCGTTTACGAGTGAAAGCTCCCTCCCATTTTTATCCTTGAGAAAGATACAGAATTTTCAAAATTAATAACATATATATAGGCAGAAAAATGAAAGAAGAACAAGATATGTATGTAGTATCGTGCGCCAGTGGTTTTCTTTTTCGTAATTGAAAATCAAACTTTCTTAGATAAACTGTTTCTAATTTCTTTTCTTTTCTTTCAAATTTGATTGTGACTATTTGGTGAATTTGATTGAAACCTATATCAGATTAGATTAGGTTCAACCAAACGTGTGCCAACCATGAGTTGTGGACGGTGCAAAGGTACCTTGTCAACTTCTTTCATCATAGAAGATGTAATTGAATTAATCTTTTACGTTCTAAACGTTTTGGAACATTTATACTCTTTGTTTCTTGAGAATTTTACCTAAAAAAGGCCCCAAGCCAAGATGGCCTACAACCAAAAAATGGGCCACTAGTAAATATGGCACGGACCACTTCCGTTTAATGATTGAAACTTGTAACGACGTCGTCGCTCTTGAAACATCATTTTCCCCATTTTCCTCATCTTCCTCCCATCGTTTCACCCCATTCCCTCTTTTAGACCACTCCCCTTTCCCCCTCTCCACAACACAGCAGCCCTCATCCCTCTCATTCTCTTTCTTCCTCTCATCACTCTCTCTCTCTCTCGTTCTCCACTCCCTCTCCTCGCTACCTCGCCGCCGTCAGACGACGCCGCTGCCATCACGATGACTGAGCTCCTCTCTTCTACCTTCCCTCACTTATCTCTCCCTCACCCAGCCATGCTCCCGGAGCTCCCTGTCGCCGTCCGCGACCACCACCAGCACCATCACCGCCGGCCACCATCATCTCCGACGAAACCCCCCCCCCCAACCCATCTCTTTGTTTTTCCCCATTTTCCTTTCACTGTTTCTCTCTTTCTTTCTCTGTTTTCTTTCTTTCTTTCCTCTCTTCCTCACTCACCTCCCTGCCAACGTGATGTACCCCCCCCCCCCTTCCTCACTCACCTCCCTGCCAACGTGATGTACCCCCCTTCCCACCCTTCTCATTCTCTGTTTCTCTTTCTTTCTTTGTTTCTCTCTCTTACTTTCTTCCTCTCTCTCACTTCATCCACTGCCAACATGGACTAACCCCCCCCCCCCTCACATTTCATTTTCTCTCTTTCTCTCCACTCACTGTCAACGTGAGTTGACTTCCACCCATCCCCATCCCATGTTTCATTGATTTCACCAAAGAATAAGCAGTAAGTGCACTGATTACACTGAACCGATCAGCTTCGATACCACACTCCATCATTTATTGGAAGCACGACAGCGACTTCCACCCATCCCCATCTAAAGCATACCCACCAATCATCGAATTCCAAGAAACAGAATCCCTCATCGGCATTTCATCAAACACTTTCTATGCAAAGTCAATACACCCAGTCTTGGCATACATAGAGATGAACGAATTGCCAACATAAACATTCAAGTCAAATCCAGCCTTAATCAACCTACAATGAATCTTTCATCCTTCCACAAACGAACACATATACAAGTCCGCACAAGATGAGGGATTATTAGAATGTTATAGATTATTGAATATACAAAAATCCATAACATTATTGGGAGAGACCGTTCGCTTGTTATGGATTATTGAATGTTGCTTTATGGTGGATCATTGAATGTTTTAATATGAATTTTCGAATGCCAAGTTATGTGCTTTTTTATGGCAAGAAACGAAGCTTGTATGTCCATGTCTTGTATTGCGCTCGCACATAAAACCAATACACACATCATTTTTTTCGATTGCAATGGTCAGTGATGACGTCATTGCCACACAGAAGATAAAATTTGGAAGGAAGTGTACTCTAATATCTGACGACGTCGTTGCTTCACAGAAGCTAGTGGAAGAAAGTGTGCTTTAATATCTGACGACGTCGCTGCTTCACAGAAGCTAGTAGAAGAGAGTGTGCTTTAATATCTGACAATGTCGTTGCTTTACAGAAGCTAATGCGAAATGATGTGTTAATCTATGACGACGTCGTCGCTTGTAAAAAATAAGCAAAAAATATATTTTTTTTGCTGGAATACCGGTTTCGTAGCATATAAACTAGTGTCCCATTTTTCGTCTAGTGACCATCTAAGGTCCTTTTTTCAGGTAAATTCCTCTTATTTTTTTATTGTACAGCCCATTTAGACAACATGTGTCTTGGGGACTCTCTTTCCAACAAGTCCACCTGCAATACAAGGAAGATCACAATCTTAAAAGACCTTGGCTTTAGTTGTTTTCCTTGCCGACTTTTGTTTTTCCCCTTTTTCTGGAAAAGGAGTTTAGTTCACCAACATAATAAATGCATAAAAAAAAAAGAAGCAAAAATACAAACACTTACAACTATTACAAGCTAATATCAAACATCATTCCCAAACTACAAATTTAGACTCACGACTTTTGTCACGACCAAGCCCGAGTTCTGATTACTTCAGACAAACCCCGAGTCGCAATCCATATTTACTTCCGTAAATTCCGAAGTTAAGACGAAATCGACAAGAGATAAACAAACATTCACACCTGTCAAATGTACACCTTTGCGGAAAATATATATACATTGACGATATCCATTAAAATTGTACGAGTCATTTACATAAAAGTAAAGTTCAATATACACATTTCATTTCACTATCTATGTCAACCACTGCATATTGTATTGCAATGCAGGCGATAACTATTTACATTTCAAAATGAATATACAATAAGTATTTCCAAAAATATTCCCAAAAAGTTCTAAATCATTTCATTCAAAAAGTCTCTATCCCTGTTCTCGTACTCGGATATCAATATCAAACGATATCCCATCAAGTCCATTCTATCAGTCCTCCTGGAGGAACCTGGGCGACTTCCTCCGCTGGCGGCGCGGTCTTTGCACGACCGGCATAGGCAACTGGGCCTGTAATGTTATCAATAACACTAGTGAACATGAAAGTTCAGTAATGTTCACACAGATCTATGATAATTCATGCTAACACATGTAATAAATATGTTCAATTTATCCATTTCTAAACAATTCTAATCAATAACAACAACATGTGCATTCAGAATCAAGAAATGACAATTTACTAATTTGGCAACTACAATAGTACACATTTCATTTCTTTTCTTCCAAAAGGAAGCATTCGTTCATTCTTTTCATTTAATCACTTGATGTGATTCATTCAATATTAAGTACTTTTTAGTAACTTTTCATTTCAATAATGTGGGATCTACCAGTATATAGATTAAAGATCACTGGCATCACCACGGAGCTCTGGAACGCCCCAGTCCATCTACTACAATAGGATTAGCCATTAATTTATTCATTAATTCATTTCAGCTCTATAATGAGCTTTAACAATATTACTATGTAGTGCCAGACTCAGAAATCAATTCAAATCGACAGATTTCGTTCAACCAGTTGAAAGGAATAAGACTTAAGGTTAAAAATATAACTCAATTCCATTTCATAGAATTAGACCATTAAACAAGCATTAATTTCTATGATTTTTATACTTCCAAACTAATCATTTAGGTGAAACGCTCATCATCGATGAACATCACTTTATATTTGTAATTTGTACATTATGATATCCTTAGCTAACACCTATGAATGTTAGGTACAATTTTTTATTAATTCACCATTTATTTAAGTCAAATTCGAGACTTGAATTTGTCACGAATCAACACAAATTATGACCGTTGAGTTCAAACAATTAGTCTCAAAATGATCTAATTAATAGCCATAAAGAATCTTTGATTCAATAGGCTCAAATACGAAAAATCATAAATTCCATCTTCAGGAATTTTATGCATTCAGTCACCTTTCGGCTGGCCGAACTATTTCGGTTGGCTCTCGGTCAACTTTCCAGAATCTTACATTTTCTTAAAATTCCCTATCATTACGTTCGGTCACATGTTCGGCTGGCCGAATAGCTTCATTCGGCTAGCCGAACAGTCTTCGGCCATCTTTTGGCCAGGTTATCCGTGACACGATTTTCTATGAAAAATCATTCCAGAGGCATTCAGCCACCAGTTGGGTCACCTTTCGGCTGGCCGAACAGTGCCCAGGAGTTCAGAAACTTTCTGAACAGAAATTTATGTTTTTGAACTCTAAGAGTTCATACATCATATTTAGCATCCTAAATCACAAGAAATATATATACTTGCCTCTAATAGAGATCAATTGACAAAACACCACTTTGTTTGCTTGATTTTTTTAGATGAAAATTGCCCTAATTTCATGAAAATATTACAAAAATCATATCCCTTGAGTTGTTTGTGCTAGAAACCACTTCTAAACACTTAATAGAACTTGAAAGTTCTGTAAACACATCTAAGCACTTACTTGTAGTTTGTGAAGAGAAATTTGAACTTTCTCTCAAACTTTCACTCCAAGCAATTGAAGAAGAAGATGAAGAAGATGAAGGTCCTCCATTCTTTACCAAAATCACTTGCAACCCTTGACACTTGATGAAGAAATAAAGAAGAATAAGAGAAAAGAGCCTAGGGCTTGCTCCACTTCTCTTGGGCTGGAAAATGAGTGAATGAACTCATTTGAGTTCATCGTAAGACCTTATAAGCAATATCTTGCACATTAGCGCCCTTCTCTTCTCTCATTTACATTTTGAGTCAACTGAAAGGTCATTTGATCCAATTCACGTCGAATGAATTCACGTCAATTTTGAAAGTTAATGTACTCTTTGAGATACACGCGTTGGTATCAAGAGTGACCGTATTCAACGAAATACGCGATAATTCGTATTTACACAAAAGTCCTTATTTTTCACTTGTTTGAGTCTAAAATCAACCCACTCCCCTTAGTCTCATTCAATTCACTTTATTAAGCTCAATTCCTTCATTTGAGACTAATTTATCTCATTTTGGTCATTAACCATCATTAACTTAATTAAACATGGTTAATTAGTATTAATCTCAATTAATCAGAGTTAATCTTAATTAACTCGGGACGGGGCGTCACAACTTTTCACTTCAGTATTACCTCTGATGGGCTTCACACCTGCCGATTTAAGATCATGCAAATGCTTTTACAAAAAAAATAAAAAAATCCTGTAAATGAATGTTGAGGATATGAGAAGGCATATTATATACCATTGTGAAAATTAGTCCACTTCGCAAGGACATCTACAGTAGTATTAGCAATTTGGCTAGAAAATTGGGCCCTACCCTCCACATCCCAATCTACTCTAAACATTGTGAAATTTTCATCCAGGAAATCATTGAGTCCCATGAAAATGCCCCATCATTCTGAAGGGAATCCATGAAACTGAGATTGCCTCTATTAGTTAAATATTGACATAAATGTAACACCCTCTCCTAGTCTCTAAAAAGAGTTATCTCCAAGTCTCTCTCCTATTCTCAAGTTTTCCGGATAACTCCATCACTTCCTTACTCAAACGGTCATAGTACATGATGATGCTTTGGACAATGTGTCCCAAATATTCTAGAGAGAACTATTCAAAGAGTCTTTCTCTCTCTCTCTCTCTTGAATTATGTAGAAGAATCCATCAAGAGCCTACTTCATGAAGCATCTGGAAGCGCCGACATCATCACATGGGTAGAGAAAGTCAAGGCAATGTACCGCCATTGTTTTTCCTTACTAGGCTTATTAGAGAGTATTAATGTTGTCTCTACTAATAACTCACGGTTTTGGTATGAATGATTACTTGAGAAAATTTAATATGATATCATAGACATCCGTAGGGAATTTAATACCAAGCTCCCTAAATCTAACACCCAATCTAAAGTCCAAAAAGCCTTTTAAGTCACATTCGACCACAGGGACACTTCAAATCATTGCTCACCCATGCTCAGCCCCAATTCACTTCACTTCTCAGTTTCTCTCTGTCATTTATGCTGGTTTTGCTGCATTTTTTCTATTGGTTCATTCTCAATTCCAAAATCGTTTAGTCATGAAATTCTGGATATTTAATTCCTTCAATGTCCTCTTCCATTTAAATGGATTAGATTTTGATTCCTATGGGTAGTTTGTCTGTATTCACTACTTGAACACGACCCTCAGCACACAAGTGCACTGCTATTGAATTCTGCTTGATCTGTGCTTGTTTTGGGCCCGATTTGTAGGGTCCTTTTGTCTCTTAGTTATCATGACCGTGTTACAGATATAGGACACCTCTTGTACAAAACAGACGGTTCAGATCAAAATTTCACGGCCAGATTTCGATAGGTTGTGGTTGAGACCTTGCATCCACATGCTGCTGTTGCAACCTGTTGACCTGGGCTCATTTGAATCTCTGTCAAAGACTGCACAGTCAGGTTTATATATACACAGAGAGGAGTGTTCTTATACATTCATCCCTCAACGTGTTATAGGCAGGGACAACTTGATCACGGGACTAAAGGGATGGAAAGAGACATTTTAAATAGGCCCGGATATCGAGTATGGTGTCAATCGCATACCTCTGACCCTTCATGGATGGCCACAAGTTTAATGACTTTATATTAAAGGAAAAAAAAAATTGACTCACATTCTAACAGTCCAGTCCTTTTGAAATAGTGAAAACTCAATGCATCCAATGTAATTAAGGGCTCCCAGTCCTACTAGTTGCCCTACTATGTGTCCCTCACCCTATAGTTAGGGATATATGGCATGTGGAATTTTAATTTGAACCACTAAAATCACTCTTGCGATGGACAGATTCTCACAATATGAGTTGTATAGATACCCACCCCACTGCATAGTTGGTTCAATACTGAAGTTTTCCAAGTGTTGTGTTTGAAGAGAACCCATAAATAGGCCCATTCGACCCTGTTTAGGAGATCTAAAATGTTCAAATTTGAAATCAAACCACATTTAGTTTTGTTAATTGCTCTACCTTTGTTCTAATTGGGACGGACTGTTCGACTGGGGCCCTCTGTGATTTCATGAAGAAACTCATGATCTCAACCGTTTGAAATGTGATCAGGGTTCCTAAGGGCTCATTGCTCCAGGTGGCAGTCAAATTGATCATTTTGAGAGGAATTGACACAGGTACATTGCACGTTTGGTAAAATCAAGAGTGGGCCACGCCTACTTTACAAGCTTTTCCTACTTTTTCCAGATCTATCAGGTTGTGAAATCTTGTTCTAATTCGGAGCTAGCCAACAATCACCATCTGGATCTGTGGGCCTCCAGGAAGGGGTCGATTGTGGAATATGCTTCCCACATTTAGGGTACCTAAATGAGGCCATCCTCTCCAAGTTTTACCAACCAAATGGCAAATCAAAGCTAAATGAATGGTTCAGATCTTTAAGTTGGGATCATGTCGTCCCACAATTCAAATCGGTTCTAGCTGTGTTTCCAAGTGCTTGAAAGCAGTTCTAGTAGCAATATTTTGAGTTAATTTAAGGAGAATATGGCCCTTAAATGTAACATTGTTGATGTTCATGGAAACTGGAAAAGGCATAATTGTAACTCAGCTAGTAGTTATAGGGCCTTAAGTTCTGCATCCATGGGATTTATCTTGCCCGAGAACCCTACAATGAGTTATCCATTTTCTATACGAATTATGCCTCCAACACTTGTCACTTGTGCCTCTAGAATTACCGAGCCATCGAAATGGAGTTTCACCCAGCCTCTTGGGGGACAAGTCCAACCCACCACGGAACTCCACACAAATTGAGGACTTATGTTAAGTCTCTGGGCAACAAACCATTGGTGCATCATATTAATGGTTTTAGGGAAAATTGAGAAGATAAGGTATTCAACTCTTATACTCTAAAAGAGGGATGGAGGGATTCAAAAGGAATTTTTAGATCTGATAAGAGTCTATCTGGTGAAATCCTTGAGGCCCATTTGTCTTTAAAGACTTGAATCCACTCATCCTTACCAACCACCAAAGGCAACTCATCTAAAATCAATGGCTTGACTAAATCATAGAAGTAGCCCTCACTTTATATTCCATGGAACTTGATTTCTTTGGGCTAGAATTTTCACCCAAAAATCATTTTGGGATCCTGATGAATTACCAAACAAGCTATGCTATGAATGCAAAAAACTTACAAATGGACATCCCTCAAACCCAATCCACTATAAGTGGTTGGGAGAGTAACTTTCTGGAATCCTCTTGAGCCTAGTACCCATCACACTACCAGCCAACAGAAAGGATGAGCACTTGGCTTGAATACGGGAAGTGGTCTTTAATGACATACTAGAATGGGCCAACCAATAATTAGGAATGGACAAACACACTGATTGGAGGAGTACCTTTCTCCCAACGTGAGAGAGCACAATGCCTTCCCAACTAGATAAGTTTCTTGATACATTGACCAGCCTCCTCAAAGCAATCGAGGATCTCCCTCAATCCTATAAGCTACTGCCTATTAACATAGGTAAAGAACTTAAAGAAGATCATATTCATAGGCAAATTGGAGAACGGAGACCCTACTCCCATGCGAGCCATATGTGGAAAGGAAATACAATTAGTGGTCTCGTAGTACAAAACCGCTTTCGCTAAGGCCTCTCCACAAAGAATATAACAGTAAGGCGAAAGGGGATCACCTTGCCCGAGGCCTCCTAGTGACAGCATTCACTCATATGGAGGCTTGGAGCCATTCACATCAACACTTAAGGTGACAAATGACATGCACATCATCCTTTTCATTATTTTATTTTTTATTTTATTTTTTTCTATTTGAGGGTTTCTAATCTTTCGGACTTGACTAATCCCTCCAGACCTAGAGGAAAGCCGGATAATTCATCTGTCTTGGCCATTTCTCACAACCTTATCTACAACAATTAGGACCACAAGCCTCCATCCAAATCATGTTAACTACTTAAATCCCATACACATGTTAAGTCGAATAAAAGTTGAATAATAAATTAAATTTAATATTCAAATTGATAACTAGTAAAAGCACATGAATTAAGTGAATGATAATTCCCCCTCATATGCTGGCTTAACGGAATTTATGGATGGGCCTACCACGTGGGCTACACAAGAATCACGGGTCCGACAAACAGATAGATGGAAGTAACATGCCTTACAAATATTTTGAACTTGCGACCACTGATTCTAATACTATATTAATAATCAGTAACACCAAATGCTCGAGCTGTTAGTAAACGATATAACAATGTATATAAACACTCACCCTCCCCCTCGAACCGAAAGCTGTTGCAATTCATTCCGCTACTCAAACGGCAGTCCATCTCATCAACCAACTGCCATCAAATACATTGAATGGGATAAGCTCATTATGTGATCAACCATATAATATAAATTTATTTTATAATATAATTACTTTAAAAAAATCCATAAATAATGCTTTAATAATATGTAAGCAAATATCTGAAATTCTTCCAACTCAACCTACTCGTATATCTAGTCAAATGTTCACATACGTGAACTCTTTTTTGGTATATTTAGTTAAATGTACACATATAGACTAAGGGTGTACATGGACGGTGCGAATCGATTTAGAAGGGAAACCATCAACCAAACCGAACCGATCGGTTTTCTATTTTTCCAAACCGAATCAAACCGCCCTTGTGCTCAAACCGAACCGAAAGGAACCGGTTTGATTTGGTTCGGTTACGATTTTTTATTTATTTATTTTTACAAAAAAATGCCAATTCAATTAGTGAGAGATGTTGGACGTTGAGTAACAGAGTGAAGTTCAAGTTTTCTTCAAGTAATTTTTCATATTTCTTTATGTATTTTATAAAAAATATATATTTATATAATTAGTTTGGTTCGAGCGGTTTAACCGCACATTCAAACCGAAAACCGAACCGAATCAAACAGTTTGAAGGAAATTCGAATCGTGACCGAATCACCAAACTAATCTACTATAAAACAGATCCAAACCGCCTGGTCCAGATCGATTTAACGTTTTTTTTTTTTTTTTTCACCCCTAATATAGACCGTATCTAGTGTACTTGTGAAATGAATCCTCAAACCCAAAATGTCTTTTGACTGAAATTCAAATAAAATATTGGAGTAGATCCACTCATTAATATAATTATTGGGGATCATGTGAATAGTATATATATGACAAATAATGGTTGACCCACACAACATGCACCTACTAGATCCAAGTAATCTATATGCCTATATGAACGATGGGTCCTATAAAAGAGTAGATGAGTTGGATGCTGTGGATCTCACTTATACGGAGACAGAGTCAATTGGGTTTGTGAGGTGCTTGTGATAGATCTTGATGATGCCAAAATTGTGTTTCGGACACCATCGGTCGAGGTAATAAATGCAATAAATGCGATAATTAAAGAAGGGAGAAGAGATTATAGTGGTTCGGTCGAATTGACCTACGTCCACTGATGAAAGGCAGGGATTGCCTGTGATGTTTTACTTCCTCAATGATTTCAGGTTACAAACGAGAAGAATACAAGAGTCGAAGTGAATGGGAAAATCTTAGATGCCCCCATGTGCTGGTAGGGCTCTTGATTTATAGTGTCAGCCTTAAGACGGGCTGCAACGTTCGCCCTTGGAACCCTCGAACTGCCTTCGCGCTGGACGAGGCAGGTGAGGAACTGCCTTCGCGCTGGACGAGACAGGTGAGGAACTGCCTTGGCGCTGGACGAGATATCTCTCAGAGGACCTGGTAGGAGCGGAACCGTTTCCAAAGCAACGTGGCTGCCCTGACCCGGTCTCTCCGTGGGCTAGCGCCTGAACTTCTGCGGATCGAATCGGATCTTAATGGGACTGACGGACTGACCTATCACTCTGGACCGGGTCACTCGGGCTTGGATCGAATCACTAGATCCGACTCGCCATTACAATCCGGATCTCGGGTCTGACTTATCATTTGCCCCTCAATGCCCCGTGCCCAAAATTTTTTTGAAAGGGGGCATTGGAAAAATTCCAATCTCATCTCCCTACTAAGTCTTTTCTTTTTCTCTCTAACCTTGTTAGTTAGTGTAGATAGGGGTCTCGGAGAGTCCTTCCGGCTTGGGCCACTCCTCTTTAGAAACTCAAGCTATAAATAAGCCCTAGAGTTGTCTTCAAAAGAGAAACTAGTTTTTGCAGAAAACCATTGGGAGAGAAGATGGCTACAGGCAGCAAGAGAGGCAGTGGTGAGAGTAGATCCGATCATGGCGCGATGGCGCGATGGGCGATGGCGCCCCTGCGTTGGGCGCCCCACTGTGCGCGGGCGACGAGGACCCGACGGGCGGCGGCGTGGCTGCCGCGGTGGGCGCCCCGCTGCTGCGGGGCGGCGATGGAGTGGTTACGCCCGCCTGTGTGGCGCGGCTGGGCGTCGCCCCACCGTGCACGGGCGACGAGGATCCGACGGGCCGGGGCGCTGCGGTCGTGGTGGCGACAGGCGGCGAGGCCGCCGTGGTGGGCGCCCTGCTGCCCGCGGGGCGCCGCGGGCGCTGCGGGCATGATGGCGACAGGCGGCGAAGCCGCCGTGGTGGGCGCCCTGCTGCCGCGGGGCGCCGCGGGCGCTACGGGCATGATGGCGACAGGCGGCGAGGCCGCCGTGGTGGGCGGCGACGCCGCGGGCGACGGCGCAGGCAGGGGTGCTGCAATGGGCGGTGAGGTCATGGGCGGAGGACCTGTCGCGGTGACGGACAGGGCAGCCCTGTTCGCGGGCGGAGGCGAGGGCGACGGCCTGGCAGCGGGCGACAGCACAGGTGCTGCCATGGGCGGCGACGCCCTGGCCGTGGGCGTGGGCGGCGCAGGTGCTGCATTGAGCTCGGCGTCGGGTGTCCGCCAGGCTACGGGCGCCCCTGCATTGAGAGTCGGACGGGCCTCCCGCCATTCTGCGGGCGAGGGTTGTTCTAGCTTTGGCATCACCTCGGTCTCGACAGCGCGGGATAAGTTGCGTCCTCGCCCAAAAAGGTATCAAGGGAAGGTAGTTGTCGACGACGATGGATCCAAAGTGAATACTATCTACAGCGTATTCACCACTGATGAAGACATTTTCAAGATCGCAGCATTTTATCGCATTCCTCCTACCGTAATGTGTCAGCCGTTTGCCGCATTCTCCATTATTTTTCACTAACGCCGGGGCGGTTAGTGCCCAATGGGTGGAGAATTCTCATTGGCTTTCTAGCATTATGGAGACAGTTACACAGAGAGGATGCTTCTCCTGTAGAGTTCCATGCTGCTTATAACCTGACCGAGTCTCGAGCCCCTAACAGGGGATGGTACTATCTTTCCCCAAGGGGCGGCAAGCTGATCACAGGCCTACGCTCAAATTGCCATAGTTGGAAGTCACGCTTCTTTTTCATTGGCGGAGAGTGGGCCTCTGAGACGGATCGAGCATTGGTGCCAGTACGATGGGCTGACGCTAAAAGATTAGGTATTCATCGACCATGTTTTCCTGTAATTTTAATTTTAAAGCATCCCTATGCTCATTTCTTCTTGTTTTCCGCAGAGTCCCCCGTGCTTTCTTCGGATCAGGAGCGAAAACTACAGGATATAAAAAATCATCCCAATAAAGATTTTTGCGATCTCCTCTCCAAAGAGAATAGTAGGGCTGGTGGACCCTCTTCCGGGACTTCCTCTTCCAAGAGAAAAGGTAGTTTAATTGGCTTTGACCACAAACGCCATTTTTATTTTTATTTTTTTTAAAATGACATTTGTGTTTCTGCAGTAGTAAGCAGGGAGGCAATTGGAGCTCGCTTTTCTAAGAGAAATACCCCTCCTTCTATAGCGAGGGTAGACGATTCAAAGGGGAATTCTCCACCCTTGAATATCAAGGCGAGTTCTCTCCAACCCACTTCTTCAGCGAGGCCACCAGGAGCGTCTATTCGACCTGTCACTCAGGATCATTCTTCCCCAGTTACACCTCATTCTGCCCCTGGTTCGTGTCCTCCACCTTTGGGAACTTCAACGGGGGCATCAACTCGATCTGGTCCCATGCCTGATAATCCATCGACGATCCAGGAAAGGCTCTGGAGATTTGTGTCGAGTCCTCAGGTTGCACAAGTTAATTCTTTGGGCTCAGAGGCGGTTATAGATTCATTCCTAGAAGGTTTGGTTCAGGTAAAAGTTTACCGTTCCCCTTCTCCATACCTTCATTTTATGCGTACTCTCTCAGTTTTCTTTGTCTCTTATTGTTTCAGGCTTCCACTGCATCGGTCGTCTTGTTTTCCAGGGCCCAATCTCTCAGTCGGCTGAAATAGGAAAGAGAGAGTATGCGGAAGGAGCTCTCTGCTGCTCAAGGAAGGATTTCTGCCCTTGAAGCTGCTGGAAGGGCTTCCCAGGTCGACCTTACTGCGGCTTGCAAGAGAGCCACCCAGTTTGAGACCGAGCTTTTAGCAGCCCAGAAGAGGACGATGGATGTAGAGGCTGAGCTTGCGAAGGCCCGTGAGAGGGTCTTGCTCAGTGAGGGTGAGCTTCTGAAGGCCCGCGAGAGGGCTTCGCTCAACGAGGCTGAGCTTGTGAAGGCCCGCGAGAGGGCTTCGCTCAGAGAGGCAGCCTTGGAGACAGAGATTAGGGCTACACATGAAAGAGCTTCTCAGGCTGAGCAGGACTTAGTGGATGGTATTGCCGATGCCTTTATTGACGGCTATGAGGAGCTCCAAGGGAAGATCTCTGTTGCCTTTCCAAATATTGATTTCTCAGGCTTCGTGCCGACTGAGGCGCCTGATGATGGTACTGGGAGTTCCGACGAGGACGATTCGGAGGACGATGGCGAGGATGGTGGAGATAGCGATGAGAGCAATTAGTATCAGGGTGTATCAGGGTGCCTTAGTTGTTGCATTTGTTTTTTTTTTTTTTAGAAAGGCAGTTGATGGCCTAACTATTTCAATGTAAATACAAGAATACATTTTTCGCAAAATAAAGAATGTTTTATTCATCCATTACTCATTGCAATATGTCAACTTAAAAAACAAATATCAAAACTTGGGCCCCGTAAATTTACTACTCTTATTCCCAAATAATGTTACTGATAGTACCTCTTCAAGTGCTCTGCGTTCCATGGATGGAGTAAGACTTTCCCGTCAGAATTTTGGATTCTGTAGGTGCCTGGCCTTACTACTTCTGTAATGAGGTATGGCCCTTCCCAGTTTGGTCCTAGTTTTCCTTCGCGAGAGTCCTTAGTGGCGAGGATGACCTTTTTTAGGACTAAGTCTCCCATTTGAAAAGAACGAGGCTTCACCCTCGAGTTGTAGTATTTTGCCATGCGCCGCTTGTACTCCGCGTTGCGGACTATAGCCATCTCCCTTGCCTCCTCTATCAAGTCGAGGTTGATGCGGAGTCCTTCGTCGTTGGTAGCGGGGTCATGTAGATGAACTCTTAAGGAGTGAACCCCTATCTCGACAGGGATAACTGCCTCGGTCCCAAATGCGAGAGAGAAAGGGGTTTCCCCGGTAGCAGTTCTTGGTGTAGTTCTATATGCCCATAATACCCCTGGGAGCTCGTCGACCCAAAGACCTTTTGCTCTGTCGAGTCTCGTCTTTAGATTTCGAAGGACTGTTCGCACCATAACTTCTGCCTGTCCATTTGCTTGTGGGTGTGCCGGACTGGAATGAGGCTGCTTTATCTGGAGGTCAGAGCAGAACTTGTTGAACAGTTTGTTATCAAATTGCTTGCCATTGTCACTAACGATGGCGTGAGGTATCCCAAAGCGACAGACTAGGTTTCTCCAGACGAAGTCTTTTACCTTTGAGTCTGTTATTTTTGCTAAGGGTTCTGCCTCCGCCCATTTTGTGAAGTAGTCAATGGCTATGACTACAAACTTACATTGTCCTCTGCTTAACGGAAGAGGGCCCAAGATATCAATGCCCCATTTGGAGAAAGGCCATGGGCTCAGAATTGGTGTCAACTCCTCTGGTGGTTGCCTTGGCACGGTGGCGAAGCGTTGGCACTTGTCGCACTTCCTAGCAAATTCTTTGGCGTCCTTCACCATGGTGGGCCAAAAGAATCCTTGCCTGAGTGCTTTGTGGGACAGGGATCGACCTCCAGAATGATTTCCGCAGATTCCTTCGTGAATTTCACGAAGGGTGTAGTCAGCATCCTCAGGCGATAGGCAGCGCAGCAAAGGTAAGCAATAGCCCTTTTTGTAGAGAGTATCTTGTAATAGAATGTACTTGGAAGCTCTCATCCGGAGTTTTTTCGCCTCAAGGGGATCAGCCGGTTCTGTACCCTCTTGGAGGTATGCCGTTATTGGGGTCATCCAGTTCGATTCATCCGTTGCACAGTTGATGTTTGTAATTGCTACATCTAACTTGCTCGGTTCTAACTGGTGCCCAATGAGTGTTGGTTCGGCGGATGAGGCTTCTAGTGACGAGGCGAGTTTGGCGAGTGCATCTGCAACCATGTTATCCCCTCTAGGGATGTGACAGATCTGGAAGCTTTGGAAATGAGGAATCAATTTCTTTACCATGGCGAGGTAGTCCTGCATTCTGGCCTCTTTTGCCTCGAACTCGCCATTTACTTGATTTACCACCAATTTTGAATCACTGTAGGTGGTTAAGAATTGGGCGTCCATTTCAATCGCCAATCTCAGTCCAGAGAGGAGGGCCTCATATTCTGCTTCATTGTTAGAGGCAATGAAGTGGAGCTTCACTGCGTACTTGATTGGCGTACCGTCAGGGCTGATTAAAATGAAGCCAGCCCCACTTCCTTCATTTGTTGCCGAGCCATCAACATATAGTCTCCAAAGTGGCGAGGGAGGCTGATTGCGTGGGTGAGGTTTTTTGGCTTCTTGTGAAGCGGGGGTGCCTGGAACAGGTTGGGCACCTGGATCTGAGGGGAAAACCAGGGTGCCAGGGATAGGCAGGTCGCCAATGCTGGTGGAGGAGGCCTGGGCGCCCGAGGTAGAGGGGGAGTTCTGTGCGTCCAAGGTGGAGGGGGTTAGGGCGCCCAAAATGAAGGAGGTCTGGGCGCCCAAGGTAGAGGGGGTTAGGGCGCCCAAGGTGGAGGGGGTTAGGGCGCCCAAGGTGGAGGAGGCCTGGGCGCCCGAGAGGCCTTGGGCGCCAGAGACAGGCTGGGCGCCCCTGTGGCCTTGGGTGCTTGGGGGTACTTGGGCGCCTAGGGGAACTTGGGCGCCCAGTGTACCATGGCCGCCCGTGGTCTCTTGATCAGGATGATTCTGAGAGCCCTGTGTGCCACTAGGGTTATCTTCCGTGGGTGGCAGATTTTCTTGCGCGCCGGGGCTTGATGGTGACACACTACTAGACCCATTCATATTCTCCTCAGCGTATGTGAAGTCAACTACAAAGTCGGCTAGGGCTTGTGCTTTGATTGCTGCTCTCGGCTGGTACTGGACATCGAACTCACCTAGTTCTACTGCCCATTTAACCAGTCTCCCGGATACATCCGGCTTCCCCATTATTCCTTTTAGGGGCTGATCAGTAATTACGACAATTGAATGGCTCTGAAAGTAGTGTCGTAGACGCCTTGCCGTTGAGATGAGGGCAAGCGCCAGCTTTTCCAAATCAGAGTACCTGGACTCTGCCCCCCGGTACGCTCTGCTTACATAATAGATGGGTTTTTGCACGCCATCGTGATTTCTAATGAGAACCGAGCTGACTGCTGAGGGGGAAGCGGAAAGATACAAGTATAACACCTCGCCTGGTGTGGCATGTGAAAGAAGGGGAGGAGCGGCTAAATAGCCTTTAAGCTTCTGGAATGCTTCCTCAGCCTCGGGTCCCCATTCGAAAGCTTTTCGGAGGAGTTTGAAAAAAGGCAAGCATTTGTCAGCAGATTTGGAAACAAATCTGTTGAGTGCTGCAACTCGTCCATTGAGGCGTTGCAGCTCCTTGGTGGAAGTGGGTGGCTTCATGTCCAGTATAGCTTTAATTTTATCAGGGTTCGCCTCTATTCCCCTTTGGTCGACCATGAAGCCCAAGAACTTTCCCGATCCAACGCCAAAGGCACACTTCTCCGGATTCAACTTCATACGGTAGAGGCGGAGAAGGTCGAAAGTTTCTTGGAGATGGTCGATGTGATCTTTGGTAGCAAGGCTCTTTACTAACATGTCGTCCACATAAACCTCCATGGTTCGCCCGATCTGGGAGTGAAACATTTTGTTCACCAGGCGTTGGTAGGTTGCGCCCGCATTTTTCAACCCGAAAGGCATAACCCTGTAACAATAGGTTCCTCTCGGGGTGATGAACGATGTCTTTTCTTGATCTGGGGGGTGCATGTTAATCTGGTTGTATCCAGAGTAGGCATCCAGGAAGGAGAGGAGTTCATGTCCTGCTGTGGCATCAATGAGGAGATCAATCCTCGGCAACGGATAGCAGTCCTTTGGGCATGCTTTGTTAAGCTCGGTGAAGTCCACACATAGACGCCACTTTCCATTCGCCTTTGTCACCATCACAACATTTGAGAGCCATTCAGGGTATGTTACTTCCCTGACAGCCCCGCTTTCTATTAGTTTTCCGACCTCAATGTCCATTGCTTGGGCCCTTGCAGTGGAGGCGCCCCTCAGCTTTTGTCGAACAGGCTTGTGGCGAGGGTCGACATTGAGGTGGTGAGTGGCGACATCGGAATTAATGCCTTCGAGATCCGCATGTGACCACGCGAAGATATCCATGTTATTCCGCAGAAAATTTGTCAGCTTTCGGACCAAATCTTCAGGAAGAGAAGAGCCAATGTACACTCTTCTGTCAGGAAGGTCCTTGTTTAAGACGACAGGTGTAAGTGCTTCAACTGGTTCTCCTCTTTCTATGGTGGTGTCGTCCCTCGGGTCCAAGATTTCAACTTGCAACGCCTCCTGCGCTTTCTTGGCCCTCATTGAGGAGACGTAGCATTCCCTAGCTGCTACCTGATCCCCTCTTACTTCCCCGATTCCATTCAGGGTTGGGAATCGGAGGATGAGATGGTAGGTGGAGAGAGCGGCTCTTAAGGCATTAAGAGCTGGTCGCCCTAAAATGATATTATAGGCTGAGGGGCAGTCTATTACCAGGAAGTTGACCATGATAGTGGAGCTTCGGGGTGTTGTACCCGCTGTGACCGGTAGAGTAATTGCCCCTAGGGGATAAACTTTCTCCCCTGAAAATCCGATAAGAGGGCCTTTGATAGGCTGCAGCCTCTCTCGGCCCAGCTTCAGTTCGTCATAAGCTCCTGAGAAAAGAATATCTGCGGAGCTGCCGCTATCCACCAAGATCCTACGCACCCGGAAATTGGCGACCGTCATGGTTAGCACTAGAGGGTCATCATGGGGGTGCTGGATCCCTTCCAAATCCTTATCCGAGAAGGATATGATTTCGTCGGTAGCTCCATGCCTGGACGCCTTGGACGGGCGTGCTTCATCATCTAGATGTCTGGCCTTCCTAACATGAGCTTTCATGGCAGAGTGTGACTCCACACACTCCGCTAGTCCTCCCGCGATCGTCCTGATCTCACCGATCGGCTGCTGGTCCTCTGGATGCTGGGGCGGTGGTGGAGGTAGTGCTTGCCCCCTGCCAGCAACATATCGGCGTAAGTGACCATGCTGAATGAGATCCTCGATCTGGCTCTTGAGGTCATAGCAGTCATCCGTGTCGTGGCCATGGTCGCGATGGAAGCGACAGTACTTGTTCGGGTTCCTGCGGTTAGGAGGGGACTTCATCTTCCCCGGCCATTTTATTGCAGGATCATCCCGTACTTGGAACAGGATGTGTTCAACGGTGGCATTGAGGGGAGTAAACACTCGCCTATCTTTTTGCGGAGTAGGACCGAGTCTGTCTCTGGCGGGTACCCTCTCGGTCCTGCTTCGCTTGTTGCTAGTTTCTTTCTTTTCCTCCCTTTCCCGCTCCTTTCCCTTGTCCACTGATTTTGAGGACTCTCCTCGCCTGGCCCTGGTAATATCTTCAGCGTTCATGTACTTTTGGGCCTTCGCCAGCAACTCCGGGAAGCTCTTCGGAGGACGCTTCATTACTGAAAAGAGGAAACTTGATGAACGAAGTCCTCCTAGGAATGCGGTCATGGATACCTTGTCATCGGGCTCTTCGACCTGAAGTACCTCCTCATTAAAACGAGTGAGGTAGCTCCTGAGACTTTCAGTTTTATCCTGCTTTATGCTGAGCAGGTGCGTGGCGGGCTTCTGGTGCCTACGTCCTCCAATGAAGTGGGAGACGAAGGATTTGCTCAGTTCTCCAAAGGTGGCGATGGATGCAGGGGGGAGATTAGCAAACCATTGCCGAGCGGAGCCTTTCAAAGTGGTGGGGAACGCCCTGCACATAATTTCGTCGGGGATGTTATGCAGCTGCATCCTGGTTTTATACGTCTCCAAGTGATCCAACGGATCCTTCCTTCCGTCGAAGGTTTCCATGGATGGCATTTTGAACTTCCTTGGAAGTGGGTAATGTACTATATCGGGTCTGAACGGTGTATCCGTTCGCCCGACTAGATAATCCACAGTCTCCGGTGCCTGGGCCTTCATTGCATTGAAGACATCGCCCAGTTGATCCTGCATCTCTTTGATTTTTTCCTCCCAGTGATTGTGAAGCTCCCTGGATGGACCGGGGAAATAACTTTCATCTTCGATGCAGTGATTCTCACTTCCACCTTCTTGGAAGTGAGAGTCCTGCTCGTCTTGATGGAAGGGTTGATGTGGTACTCCTCCATGGGCTCCACCAGGGGGTGGAGGAACTTCGTGCCCATGGAAACTCAGATGTGCTCCTCGGCCATGGGGGCCATGATGTGCTCCTCGACCTTGGGCGCCATGATGAGGGGCGCCCAAGTGAGGCGCTCTTCTCTGGGCACCGAGGGTATGGGCGCCCTGGTGTAGTGCTGCTCCCATTTGGGCGCCTGGGAGACGGGCGCCCGGGAGAGGCGCTCCATCCTGGGCGCCCGGGAGATGGGCGCCCTGGAGAGATGCTCCATCCTGGGCGCCTGGGAGATGGGCGCCCGGGAGGGGTGCTCCATCTCGGGCGCCTGGGAGATGGGCGCCCGGGTGAGGGGTTGGTTGCCGTGGAGCCTGTCTCGGGATTGGCACCTCTTGTTGCATTTCACCAAACGGTGCTCCACCCTGGAGTGCTCCTCCCAGCTGAACTCCTCCTTGTCCCGCAAGCACGAGTTGCAAGATTTGTTGGTTTTGGGCCAACAGCTGTTGCATGGTTTCCAACATCTGCTGAGGAGTCGGCGCAGGGGCGAGAGTATTCGGAGAAGGGTTACCCTGTGGAGGACCATTGTTTCCCTGGGTAGGGGAGTCTGGGCGCCTAGAAGGACCCGGACCTGCAGCTTGGACGGGATTGTCTTCTCGTCTTACGGATCTTGTGCTGATCACCATGATTTTCAAAATAGGATGAGAACTTTTTTGTTCGCTTCCCACAGACGGCGCCAAACTGATGATGCCAAAATTGTGTTTCGGACACCACCGGTCGAGGTAATAAATGCAATAAATGCGATAATTAAAGAAGGGAGAAGAGATTATAGTGGTTCGGTCGAATTGACCTACGTCCACTGATGAAAGGCAGGGATTGCCTGTGATGTTTTACTTCCTCAATGATTTCAGGTTACAAACGAGAAGAATACAAGAGTCGAAGTGAATGGGAAAATCTTAGATGCCCCCATGTGCTGGTAGGGCTCTTGATTTATAGTGTCAGCCTTAAGACGGGCTGCAACGTTCGCCCTTGGAACCCTCGAATTGCCTTCGCGCTGGACGAGGCAGGTGAGGAACTGCCTTCGCGCTGGACGAGGCAGGTGAGGAACTGCCTTGGCGCTGGACGAGATATCTCTCAGAGGACCTGGTAGGAGCGGAACCGTTTCCAAAGCAACGTGGCTGCCCTGACCCGGTCTCTCCGTGGGCTATGATGAAAGGCAGGGATTGCCTGTGATGTTTTACTTCCTCAATGATTTCAGGTTACAAACGAGAAGAATACAAGAGTCGAAGTGAATGGGAAAATCTTAGATGCCCCCATGTGCTGGTAGGGCTCTTGATTTATAGTGTCAGCCTTAAGACGGGCTGCAACGTTCGCCCTTGGAACCCTCGAACTGCCTTCGCGCTGGACGAGGCAGGTGAGGAACTGCCTTCGCGCTGGACGAGGCAGGTGAGGAACTGCCTTGGCGCTGGACGAGATATCTCTCAGAGGACCTGGTAGGAGCGGAACCGTTTCCAAAGCAACGTGGCTGCCCTGACCCGGTCTCTCCGTGGGCTAGCGCCTGAACTTCTGCGGATCGAATCGGATCTTAATGGGACTGACGGACTGACCTATCACTCTGGACCGGGTCACTCGGGCTTGGATCGAATCACTAGATCCGACTCGCCATTACAATCCGGATCTCGGGTCTGACTTATCAGATCTCATCTAAGAAAAGGTCAGATTTGCATGACAGTTATCTAGTGGGTCCCAAACAAATGATCATATGGGTGGATGGTGGCATCTTATATCTGCTAGTTTTATATAATAGGTCACTTGTTGGACCCACTTAGATGGGTGTATATCCATTTATGGGTAGAATATATATCCAGTAGTTCTCACTAAGATGGCTGCATGGGAGGTCCACATATATTAACTAGATGGCCAAATAGATGTATTACATGTAATGGATCCCACATATTCCAGGGAGAGGCCAGATGTTCCTTGAAACACTTTTTTTTTTTTCTTTTGAGAACCCGGCCAAGGGGGTTGACTGAGATCCATGAGGGCCCTCACATATAGGAAGATGAAGCCTACGTCGAGGGAAGGAGAGCATACATATATGGAAAGAGAAGCCCACACAAGTGGGTGTTGGGGATTAATTAGAGAAAATACGCACGATCAATTACAACCACAAACAATCCATGACACAAGAAACTTACGTGGTTCGGCAATTGCCTACGTCCACGGGGCTATGAGCGTTCTACTCGATTCACTATGCAGGAAGTTGGACAACTCATTATAAGGATTTCAAATCCTTTAACACTTAACCTACTCTCTCCCGACAAATCTCGGTCTTGCTCTCACAGTCTCTCCCCTTACAATGCTCTCTTTGTTCCCCTTTCTTGCTTGCTTATAAAGAATAACCTAAAAGAGTATATATAAAAAACTAACCCTAATGAAGTTGGGACCCAAGTAAATCACTCATCAGACCCTTAGACCTTTTGAGCCAAATCCAACAGTGGGAACAAGAGTCCGTACAAGGATCAATTACTTAAAACACTTAAGACTGTAAATATTAACTCTACCTCAAGTATGTGTGTAGCGAGAGGAATCCGCAAGAGAATAACATTGTTTTAGTTATCCATGTAACTCATTTTTCTGTCGTTTAGTACGATACATTTTTTCCTCGCAAAAAAAAGAAAAAAATTGAATTGATTTTCCTTAATAGAGAGAGTTTTAATTTCTAGTGTTATAGGTAGAAATGCGGAATTCCTCTCCATTGTAAAAAAGGAAACTAGAGAGCATAACAGGTTTGTTTTGTAAAAATACTTGGGCCTGTTTGGATAAATGAGGAGTGGAGTAAAATGAAGTGGATTACACATTTGGAGTGGAGTGAAGAGAAGTAGGTTGAAGTTAAAGTAAAGTACTTCACTTCACTTCATTTGGATGCTTATTTTGAAGTTAATGTTTGGACTAGAATTCACTTTTACTCAAGGAAATTGAACTATTTAGAATTGAAGTAAAATGGAGTACATGTGGCTTACAACATTACTTCATCCATTGGGCTAGACATATCTAAACGGGGTAGAGTTAAATTTTAGATTGTTATGGCCCATTTAAGTACTTCACCCTACTCTAGCTCGTTTGTTAATTTAAATAGTGTAGTGAAGATGATGTATATGTCACATCATTACTTTTTATGGGTGAAAAAGTGAAATAAAAAGAATGAGTGAGTTATGATGATATTTTATTTTTAGTTGTTTGAGATGGAATATTTTTGACTTTTTGTATGGGAAATGTAGTTTTTTTATCTTTTAGTGAGTAAATGTAGTTGCTTTTTTACTTTTTGTTGGAAAAGATGGAAGGAGTTTCGGTAAAAAGTGCTTTTGATGTGATGTTTAACTCGACTTAACTTTAGAGGTGAAATTAACAAACGGGCCGGGTGAAGTGAAGTGAAGCTTCAAATCAAGAAAGAGTAAAATAATAGGGGGTTTAATCATAGTATGATAAAAATTTATTTTTAGTTGCTTGATAAGGAATCTTTTTTTACTTTTTGGGAAAAAATAGATTGATTTTTGTCTTTTTAGTAGCTTGAGAATATTGCTTTTCGACTTCTATTTTAATGAAGGGGGAGTTTCAAAGTTTTATGCTTTTGATATGACCCCTAGTCTTTTCTTGTCTGATAAAAGTAGGCTTCACTACACTTCACTATACTAATGAAGTTGCCAAACAAGGAGGCTAAAGGCATGTTTAATTAGATGAGTGATGAATTAAATTGAGGTGAGGTAAAGAATTAAATAAAGAGAAAATAAAATAAGAGTGTTATGATAGTACTCTTTTATTTTTAGTGGCTTGATAGAGAATCTTTTTTATTTTTTGCATAAAAAGAGGATATTGTTTTGTCATTTAGTAGAAAAAGAAGATTACTTTTTTCTTCTTTTTAAAAAAAAGTTAGAGGAAATCTTAAATTAGTGTACTTTTGATATGACCTGGTCTTTTTTATCTAAATAATGGAGGCTTTACCTCACCCTAGTTTAATTCACCACTCATTAAAAAATGGGTAACTGCATAACCTCTTCGGGAGGGAGAACACTAAACGTGTAGAAAAGTCATCTCAAAATATCAGTCTTTGCACTTTACTCTTGGAGTGGGTCGTCGGCTCCCTCCAATTTCAAAAAGTCTTCAACAGTATCCAAGAAACCTCTTCTAATGCTCTCTAAATGGGAATCCCTTCCCTATCTAATCTCTCTCCCTAACTTCTCTCTCGTTACAATCCCTCTTGGAACTATTTTTGGCCAAAGGTTACCTTAATTTAAACAAACTTATCTGCATCATGTCTTCTACACATATTTGTTATAGGAGTGTTTTTCTTTTCAATATTTTTTTTTTATCATCCTTGGGCACACGAGGCATTTGACGAGGTTGGATTTGAGAGGTGAGCCCCACCAACAGATCTCCCGCAAGGTTTTCTCTTGCTATCATCTCTTTTTTCTTCATAATGTCATGTACATTTTGTGATATCTTGGAATGAGTAATCTTCCTCCACAATTAAAACCCTCTATTAATTTGTATTTATATATATAAATATACATATGGGAGCACTACGTAGTGCTTGGGTGTAAAATGCCCCTCTTAGTTGAGCCCACTGGAATGCATGATGATCCTGAAAAATCATTGGATGGAAAGATCCATATAAGGCCTACCTATATCTAAAATCTTGATTCCATAAGATCATCATAAACTTTAAATCCATGGCACTAAAATTTAATGATTTAGATGCATCTTTTTATCATGATTCCAATCCAACGGTAAGGAAAAGTTGGATGAGTGTCAAACTTGGAAACTTGGACTAGTAACTATTCATGGGGTATAGTGTGTATGAAAAAAAAAAAAACTAGATTGACTCAACATGGGCCCATGACAAAAAAAAGGGGGCGGAAAAAGGGACATTGTTAAAGTAAGGCATTTTTTAGAATTTCTCAAATATATATATATATATATATGGAGGGAGAGAGAGAGAGAGAGAGAGAGAGAGAGAGAGAGAGAGAGAGAGAGAGAGAGAGAGAATGTTCTCTTTTTTTTTTCCATCAAATGCCTTCCTCTTATTATTGGAATACATGATCTGATCATAAAGCGACCACATAAAAACAAGCAGCAGACATATCTGTAAATTGTAAAGCATGCCTCGTTTTGAACCCTTTGCTCCTCTGATTCCCACGGGATGTTTGCCTTGACATGATGAATGTCTTCTTATCTGACTTCCCTCACCTGAGGGATTATCTTCCGTCACCTCACCCAAAGGCCAAAGCATATGCTTTATCTAAGTGCTCCCTCACCTCACCCGATGTGATGTCTGGGTCCTCCCCCAAATTGAAAAAAAAAATTATGAATGTCTTAAAAATCTAAACAACAACTTTCATCAAGATCTTCAAAACCACAATATAACCCTAGTATTTTCACCAACCATGAAAACCACGGAAAAGAAAAACATAATTATTCCACAAACGTGGAGGAAATAATACACATTGTATGATGGGGGATATTCATGTGCATCCTTCCCTCACCATATGGTGAGGGACAAATTTAATGGGGCCCACTTAGGGACCCATTGATCATGGGACTTGTGGGGGATGGAAAGAGACATCTTGGATGAGACCACATATCAAGTTTGGGGTCAATCCATGTCTCTAACCCCTTCATCCATGGCCCACTAATTTAACGACTTAATAGTAAAGAAAAAAATTTGCCATCGATCCAATGGTCCAATCCATTCAAATTGGTAAAATTGGTGCACATAAAGGGGTCCCATGTGTGTGGATGGTTCGGATAGATAAAAAAAGTTGGCCACACTATGTTGTCCCTCACCATGTTATGGTGAGGGATGGATGCACATGAATATTTCCCTTGTATGATATTGCATAATGTACACAACATTCCATAATACCATATAATAAGGGCAGAAATATCAAATTTAAAAAAAAAAAAACAATATGTGGCGAGAGACACTGCCATCAAACGTAAGTATTTGGTCCATCCACCATTGTATGAGGTTTATCATGTAAAAATTTTATAAAAAAATAGATAATTAAGATTATAATAAAATAAAGAAACTACAAGTACATATTTTTTCGAAAAAAAGAAAAAAGGCATCATCTTTGCATTTCCATTGTAATAAAATATTGAGAAAACTAATTTGATGATAAATTGAGTTTATCTTAATTAATATTAATATAAGGTATTTGGATTGTGACAAATTAAAGGAGATAGATGAGGTATAGTGCATAATGGAAGGAAGAAGAAAAAGACGAAATGGAAGAGAAAGGAAGAAGGAAGTTGTCTCACCAAGTTCTCCCCATCTGGTGTTGAAAGTGTTCAACACATTGGCCCTGGAGTTCATGCGACCCAACCAATTCATGTTCACCACTAATCACCAGTGTGGGTCTAAGATCGAACCTCATTCAGTTCCAGGGCCAAAACAGCCAAAACAATTTCAGATCCAATCTAATAAAAGGTCCAAGGTCCAGGTGCATAATTGAATCCAGATTTACCCAACGACTGTCAGGCGTTTGGGGGAATTTTAGAGGTCAAAACCCAGGTCCTAACTAGCCCAGCAGACCACAAAGAACTGTTTACGAGCAAGTTTCAAGATATCATTAAAGACTTTCTTTTCTTACTTTTTTTTATTTTTTTTTAGATATCAGTAGGACTTATAAATCATTCTTATTTTTTTTTTTTTTTCTAACAGAGGGTTCCCAACCCTTTAGGCTAGACTAATCCTTTTAGGCCCAAAGAAAAGCTGGGTAGAACCCCCTGTAGCCCCCAAGTGATAGCACTAGTGGACTCAATATTCAGTTCCTGAAAAGGACGGAACAGGGGATCGATATCAGACATCTAGTTCCAGTTTCAGAAGAAAAAGGAACCGTGGTCCTGACCATTCGGCCAACCCTATGGGGTTTATTAATTCTTCTTTTGTAATGAGGGAACTTAAAAGTAACTCAGTTGAGTCTGAAATTTTTGTATGCATATCAATTTAAAGGAGAAGTGCTCTCCAGGTTGGGTTAACTCTGTCGAGCCAGGACGAGTTGAGTATATATATATATATATATTTTTTTTTTTTTTCTAGCATTTTCTGTCAGGTAACAGACTGCAGGAAAGTAATTTCCCATACCAGAGTTTGGCAGTTTTTAAGTAAACCCCACACACAATTTTGGAGCCTGGTTTGATGAAGGAAAATAGGAGCAGAAGAAAGGGCCCTGTTTTGCTAAAAAGATCAGAGTTTGGCAGTTTTGCCTTCTGCTTTCTGCTTTTCCCGTGTTTGTCATCTTCGTTCCTTTTTCACTCTGCTTACTTGGCACTGGCACGGGGACTCAGTTAATAGAATCTTGGGTACATTTGCCAGCTATTATTATTGTAATTTTCTCCCCCTATAATCGTACACTACCGCGACTGCACCGCATGGGCTTTCTCATCTGAAAGTCACGCTGTAATGAGCTCGAGCTGCATTGGAGAGTACTCTTTCCAGAATCAATCTTCAAAGACAAATAAAAACTACCTTAATGTTTGAATGAAAAGCTTCTTTATATAGAAAAAGGATAATCACTTGCGTTTAAATAATACTCATCCTTATAATTGTCCATTGAAGGGAAGGGCTCCCATATCAGGTCTTATTTCTTATATAACATTCACATGCATCTTTCTCTCACCATAGGGTGAGGAAAACTTTCTTTTTTTGAAAATTTTCAAGTACATACGATGAGATACAAAATGCAGTTTTCATGTGCAAAAATGAAAGTGTCTCACTCTATGGTGAGGGAAATATGCATATGAACATTCTCCCATATATATATATATATATATAAATGTTTACCCCTGTTTACACTAATTGAGTGACAAATTACAGGTGAGTGAATGAAGAAAAGTACATATTTACACATTTAAGTTTGGAGAGTATTCAAGTACATCCATCCCTCACCAAGGGGAGTATCAAGTACAAAAAGGGGAGTCATATGTACTTGACACTCCCCTTTTTGTTCTTGACACTTTCCAAAAGAGCAGTGTCCCTCACCAAAATGATGAGGGATGGATGCACTTGAATATTTTCCTTCAAGTTTAAGGGTATATGTTACTGAATGTCGTTGATTGGTGTAGTGCGGAGCACAATGCTTGATGGTCAGGATCCTTTTGAGTGCAGGAATCACATAAGAATCCTGCAAGATTTTGGTTGGGCCTATATTACTAAATTAAAAGGGGTCAAAACAATAATGTTTTCATTTTGAAGCCAAACGTCACTTGTAGGTGATCAATTGATGGCCCAAGTTTTGCAGGGTTTGTTTGTGTGGCTCAGAATTGAATATATAATTAATAATTTATGGTGAGATAAGCTCCAAAGAAGTATTAATAAAGAGGTAAAATGTGAAAGATGTAAGGTAGATATAGACATTGACTTTTCTCAAATTTGAATACTAGAGTGACGGCTGCTTATATTTATCAACTTCCATTGAGTCATTTTCTCAATTAGATATTTATTTTTAACCACTTTAAAAATACAAGTCATGAAATGCTTGAGGCCAGTTTGTTTCATGTAATTCAATTTCTAGAAATTTCAAGATATCATGTCTGTAAGTGATTAACAATAAATAATTAAAGCTGAATATTAAAAAAATGACCATTAAAAAAAACCTCTTTTCAATAAAAAAAAAAGAACTAAAAAGCATCAGCCAAATAATAAAAAATATAAGAAAGTCTGGTCCGGTACGTATAACTTACTATCTTTTACTATCTTATATCATTCAACTCTCAATTATGTCATCTGCTTCTCACCTTTTTTTTAAACCCTACTTGCAATGGAGCATGTAAAAACTCATGAATTATAGGAAACAAACATTCTGAACCCCAAGGGGTAGCTCAGTTGGCCTAGGACCACGGTTTACTCCCGGAGGTTGAGGGTTCGAAACCGCGCTACCACACTGGGGCCACAGGGGGTTTTTACCCGGCTTTGCCTCCTGGGCCCGCAGGGATTACTCCGGCCCAAAGGGCCGGGACACCCTGCGTCAGCAAAAAAAAAAATTAAAAAATTATAGGAAACAAACATGCATATTTGTATATATATATATAATAAAATAAATGTCATATTAGTGGTGAAGGTGAGATAAAATATGCAGTGAAATGATAATTATTTGTTTTGTACAAGGTAAAATAAAGTGAGAGGGGATTGTTAAGCAATTGCTTTTTGCCTTGGGAGTGAAGTATAGCCAAACATATGTCAAAAAGGAGATAAACGACTGTTTTAGTGTCCCCATTTAGGGTCTGGACACCTTGATCAAGTACCGAGAGAGAGAGAGGGAAAAGAAAGAAGAAGCCAATGTGCAAACTTTCGTCCATTTCCTCTCTTATTCGTGCATATAAATCACTCTTCTCTCTCTCTCTCTCTCAAAATCTGGCATGGGCAAACCATTCAAGTGGGAATTAGGAAATCTGCAGTTGCCATGAAAACACATCCAAAGCTCAAGAGCACACCTCGCCCTCTCTTCTCCTGTGGATTTTTCGGCCACTGCACTCAGTCCGTCGTCAGCCCCACCACCCCTCACAACCCCTCCCTCCATCTCCCTCCTCCACCTCCTCCTGCCCCGGAATCTCTCCCTCCTCATCCTCCTCCTCCTCCTACATCTGACCCAACACTTCCTCCATCTTCCTCTTCCTCCTCCTCCTCCTCATCCACCTCCCAAAGCTTCACCCAATGGCGATTCCCCATCCAAAAACCTCCCTTATCCCTACAACCTCCCACCCGAATCCGTCTCAGAAACCGAGCAGACCCCTGAACCCGCGTCGGAGCCCAACCCTCCCACCCCACCACCACCCCCCATGTCGTCCTCTAATATGGCGGAGCTCTTCCACGTGGCAGAACTCCAGCTAACCTCCGGCGTGGACGACGCGCGGATCTCCACCCTCCAGCTTCTTGAGAAAAAGCTCGTGCCGAACCCGCTCCCTGAAGGGGGAGGATCCGCCGCCTGCCCGACGACCGTGATGGTGGGCGTGGTGGGGTACCTCAACGACGCGTCGATGGCGAAGGCGGCTACGAAGGTATTGCTTGCTCTGTGCCTGGCGGAGGAGAACCGTCGCGTGGCGGTGGAGGCCGGGGCGGTGGCAGAGGTGGTGGAGACGCTGGCCGGCCTGGAAGGGACGGCGGTGGAGCGGGCTCTAGCGGCGCTGGAGCTGCTCTGCACGGTGCCGGAGGGGGTAGCGGAGCTCCGATCTCACGCTTTGTCGGTGCCGGTGCTGGTGGAGATGGTGGCGAAGACGGCGGGGCGGGGGAAGGAGTGCGCCATCAGCGTTCTGGCGGCGATGTTCGGCGGCGGGGAAGGGGAGCCTCCGCCTCCGGTGGTGGCGCAGGCAGTCCTGCTGGCGCTGCAGGGAGAGTGCAGCGCGAGAGGGAGGAGGAAGGGGACTCAACTTTTGAAGGCACTTGAAGAGAATGGACGGCTGGATTTGACCGAGGAAGGAAGCTGAAGAAGATCGGACGGCTCTTGTATGACCACTGCTTCCATGCATTAGTCTCTGGCCGTTGGATTTAGTGAGATTGCTAGAGCAATGTGTTTTTGATCAGGAGTATGTAACGTAACGTATTGTATATCGGTGAGAACTGAGCAGAGGTAGTGTCACTGTGTCAGGACTCAGTTCAGAGATGTTGTTACGTTATAAACTAGACTTGGGAAATGTATGTATGCATCGTATTCATTGTCTTTTAATCATCATCATCATATGCTCATATGACAATATGTCATATGAGCATCACATGTACATTTGCAGTGCAGTGCATGGAATGGGACGTGTCACGTGTCACATTTCACATTGGATCCCAAGAGAGAGATCTAAATCATTGAATGTGTTTGTGATGATGACGATCGATGATGGTTCGTGGCTATTGATGGGAGTTTTGACCATGAGCTGAGCTGCAACGTAGAGTCCAGATCAGGTATAGTATGGTATACTCTAATAAATGTTTCAAGGTCAGTTTGTAAATGCAAATGGGATGGGGGTCTGACAAGACTGACACTAGTATTACCGAGTAAAAGAAGAAGTCTACTTTCTACTCTTTCTACAGTTGTTCTGTCTACTTTACTGTGTAACGATTATTATTCCCAGTGCCGTGGGGTCCAACTGCATTCATCATAATTCATAATTGAAGTTGATGCATACCGAACCCTAACATCGTCGATCGCCATCAAATAACTCTAATCTTGGATTGAAAAGGGGCTGATTGTTTGCATAAAAATATTAAAAAAAATTGAATGGTGAAATCCATTGAAGAAGCTGGCATTCCAAGAGAGCTATAATGGTAGGGAAATTTTATATGCACCCCAAAAATTACTGATCACACCCACATTCTTTAATGAACAGTGATTTTTTTTCTTTGGGTGTGCATAGTAATTTTTGGGGTGCATATAGAATTTCCCATAATGATATGCTTACAACACCTAACTAGAAAAGCATTAAAAGGAAAACCAACAAAACAAACAACATACGAGGAGGGAACATCACTAACAACCCTAAGAACAACAACAATTCCAAAAATCAGTTAAAAAGAAGCAACATCCTTTCAGCTGAACAAAATCTAGTCCACTCGAAGTCCATGGAAGTGAGGGTTGACCGATGCCCAATTAGCTACTAAAATTTTTATCTTAATTCTTAACTATCATAAACTCAGTCGATGATTCGACTCCTTCAAAACACCTAGTATTCCTTTCTTTCCATAAAAGCCAGATGATAGTTGGAAATGACTGGCTCCCACATTTCTTTGCCTCGAGGAGAAAGAAGAGTATAAAGAAATGCTAGGAAAAGATCCAACTGCAACCAAACCAATCAATCACCGCACTCCACATTCCCTTCCCCAACCTGCACTTGAGGAAGGGATGGTCAACCAACTCCTCCTCACTTAAGCACGTGGGGCAAGCATTCGCCACAACCATACTTCTTCGTCTTAAGTTATCAATGGTAAGAATTCTATTATGGAGGGGAAGCCACCCAAACACCATAACTCTATGGGGGATTTTTAATTTCCACATCTTAGCCATAGAGCTCGTCATAGGGGACCAAGGGACCTCCCTAATACCATGACCATCTATAAAGGCACTCCAAACGCTAGACTTGCCCTTCTTCTTGAACATGAACGCCATTTAGGAGATTTAGGAGAGACATACATAGAATTATAATTCATAGGATTTGGAAAGGTATGAAGGATTATTAAAGAGTTGAGAGAGAAGATGGGATCTTGGTAATTCTTAGATTTGAAATACTATGAAGATTGCTCTGTAACAATCTCCCATCATTCCTTAATTCAAGTGTGATGGGTTTATTTGAAGTTAATTCGTATATTTAGATGGATTCATTTTTTTAACCGCATACAAAAATACAAAAGTCTTTGGAATTCCTAGGAATTTAATTACATGAAATAAATAGGGCCTAAAAGTTTAGTGGCTGTTTAATGGTGTGATAAAGGACTTCTTTCTTTTAATAGAACACATCCAAATTCAGGTCATAATTAGCTAATACCGAAGATCCAAGGTGAATATAAAAAAAAATGACAATCAAATAACCTCCATTTAATAGAAACCAATCAAGAGAAAGGAGAAATGAATACTCAACCATCACTCTCTTCAATTTCTAAGAAAGTTAGGGTCTCATCTACATTGATATATTATATTCTTCAACCCTCCTCTAATATCATTCACACTCCACTTCTTTAGTAATCCTTAAAAGAGCTCATTGACCAATAAATTCATATTCAATCCAATGCAAACGAATATTATTTTTATAACCCTTGCAAACAAACATGCCCTGAGTGTAATTTCAAACCATTGCTAATTTGAGGGGAAACTCTGCTTCGTTAGGATCGGAATTGAATTTGATCATGTAATGGGTTCTAAGAACGACAGCTCCGATAGTAGTTGATAATGATATTGAAGTTTCTAAAATTGGTTGATTAGTGAATCTTCTATATATAACATCACAATTTAAACCAAGTGTATCGACATTTTTCAAGCTTGCTTGATTTGATTATATTCTCAAGCCATATATGAAGGTGGTTTAAGCCATCAACACTGTCTATGTTCTTCAGGTCAGGTGAATGTACAGTATCAGGAGCCAATATTAATGTCATGAGTTTTGGTCCATACTTTGAATTGATGTACTCCTTCTGAAGTTTTGGTTTAGAAAAAATGATGATTCTTTAAAATATCTTCTTGATTAAAATCTGGAATTTGTTTTTCTACATATACCTGCTAGTTAGATATTATTAAAACAAAAGTGAAATAAATTAGTAAAGAAATAACAATCAATGATTTTTTATCATACAAATTGTTGGGCATGATTTCAATAAATATTTTGACTATATAATTAAAATTAGTGGTTGTAGGTTTTTTTTTCATTTGTATTGTCGGCTTCACAAGAGAAAAATCTTCAGTTCCCTGTGACTGATATTTATTGAATAAAACCAATCCTTTAATGATTACAAGGTGCCAATTCTTTCGTCAAGATCAGATGATAGGTACCATTCAGATGAGGTGAGATTTCAGCTACCATTGGCTCCATCCCTAAATTGATGAATTCCAATAGATCGACAACAATGGGAATAGAAGGAACATTTTAATGGGTTTACAGTGTGTTGCCAAAATTCGAAGGTTAATTGCCCCATGGGTTGATGTGAAACTTAAAGCAATTCCTATTTACAATATACTCTTCCCATCCAAATCTCTCCACTTGGGTACTCCAATTTAGCCCACTTTGGCTGTAGAGATTTCTGGTATCAGAAAAGAATTAGCTCTTAGCTTATACACTGTTACATAAAAGAAGTTTTCCCCAGCAAAAAAGTTGCAAGGAGTCACTTGGGCCCACCTTTGACCAATGTACTTCCTTTAAAGTCCCCACTGCTGCACATCTGCTACTAGACACAATTTGACACTCATTTGAACAATGGATCAAATCTAAAGTTAAAAAAGGAAATATGGGTTAGATTTGGGCCTGAACATAAGCCAGAAAACAGATGGAACAGGCTTTCACAGGATTCAAACCCTGCATGCCCATGAGTTCAATGCATAAACCTATGTAACTAATATTAGATGGCTAAGTTTGTCATCTAAATGTGGCTCCTGGATCATAAACGATGGAGAACTTGGCATGACCGAGTTGAAAGTCACGATGACAAGAGTTGAAACTCATGCTGAGTGAGTCATCACAAATAACAACATAATATATGCTGATGGGCTGGGCCTCCCAGGTACAACAATACAGGAGCTAGCAACAGAGAAATTCTACAAGATTCTAACACTACATTAGGAGCTTTGAAAGTGCTGGTACAGGTTTGATCTTTAATGAGCAAGTGGGCCACAGATGCCAAGTCATTCCACGGACCCCTGACCCATTTTTTTTTTTTTTTCAGCTTCATATGTGAATATGACAGTTCGACTGCCCCTCTATAACAGTAGTACTTCTCCAGCCGTGTGGCCTCTGAAAACGCCCTACTTGTTGCTTTCTCACCTTTGTCCAAGTTAAGTTTCAAAATTTTCAAGCAATTTTTTTTTTTAGATGTTAAAAAATATATATAAACAACTCTCTAAGGTCTAACTAAGTCCATTGAAATCTTGTTTTAAGCTAAAAAGCTCTCTTTTATATCATTTAAATAATTACTTGAAATGTGTATTTTTTATCTTTTTTTATAAATACATAACATGTGTTTCTTGTCAAATGGGCCCGGATCCAGAGTCTAACCTGGGTTTGGGCCTGTTCCGTTTGCCTCATAGTCCAGATCATCAAGATTGTCCTTGGACTTGGGTGAATTCAGGTAACACCTCAGTCCATTGACAACTATAGGTATGATCCATCAATCTCTCACACTTACACAGCTCCCTTTCACTAGGCTTGGTCCTTCCTCATTTCAACATTCATTTTAATAGAGAACAAGGGGCTGCTCGGTTGGGATTTGGGAACCCCACATGGCATTCTTTCCACATGTGTGGGCTCTCCTTTCCACTGGTGATTAGTGTGGGCTTCTCTTCCCACGGGCTCCCAATATCTTGTGTTCGAGTCCAACCCTAAATTTACCTGGTGCACGTGTGTTGTGTTCGGAAAAATAGTCATGTCAGATAAATATACCATGGGATACACCAACCAAACCAAACCAAACCAAACCAAGCATTTTCCCACTAGGTAGCCTTTCTCGGCTACCTAACGCACAACCCTCCTCCTTTGTCCGGGCTTGGGACCGGCTATGTCAAGGATACCCCAACATAGGCGGAGTTATACCATGGGATACACACGTCATAAAAATAATCCTAGACTAGAAGCGGACAAGCTCTCAAGAATCTAATATTTATAAATGGCTAGATCTCAAACTCAATGTCATTTTGCTTCCGACATTGCCAATGGGCACCATAAACTCTTGTTGCATAATTGGATGGCTTTTTTTTTTTCTCGAGAAAGCTGTAGAGAATATGCATTCAAAAACCCCTTCAAAATTTTGATTGATAAATTATAGATTAGTCTAAATCAGCAAAAATCTGATGTATTTAGGTGAGTCTTCCATGATATCAATGCATTAAAAAGAGTCTTAAGGGTTTGATCGATGAGATAAAGTAGTTAAAGTTGAAAGGCAAAGGTGGATTTTAAAAAAACAATATAAAATAAAATTTTCTTTTAAAAAAAATAGAGTTTTTATCAGAACGGCCACTTACTCCATTCCATGGTAAGACACTGCAGTTGTTGCTGGGTTAATCAGGTTCCTATTGACTCCCATGTGCAAGTCTTTAACCAAAAAAAAAAAAAAATTCTTCCAAGGGACCCTCACCCCACCCCTGGGTGGGATTAAAAAAAAACTTCCAGTTTCTACCACAGTAAAGCAAAATAGGTAAAATGTAATAATGTGTGTGGTGGAATAATTAGAAGTATCCTTTGACCAGTAAAAGTATAATACATTTCCTGAAGAAATCAGGCATCCTGATCCAAGGAGAGACTCATTAAAGTGGTCTACAGTCTATACTACTGCCTAATAAAGATATAAATGAGAGTCCATTGTCGCACTCGCACGAGGGCTCAAGATTTCTTTCGTATTGTCGTCCATTTCGTTCATTAAATAGGTGTCTCCTCATCCACCCGCATTAAGGGGCCCACAACTGTACTAACAAGTCATGATTACCTTTTTTCCTGTGTCTTGTTCTGCGCAAGTGGATAACAACATTCACTGGAATTTTGTGTCAAAAGCCAAAAGCCAAAGCCAAATTCTCCTCTCATTTATATGGTGTTCCCCACTTTGCTTCATAGTTAATCAGTTCAACTACTGTATGTACTCATTTCAAATCCTAATTCCCCTGAATTATCTATTGGAAATGACTCCCATTCCAATCCAATGAAACTTTTCTTTCTATGGAAATAGAAAAGCAGAATATTTCTATATACTCTATGCCATTACTAGAAGAATTTTCTTTCTATGGAAAAAGGCAAAGAAATCTAAAGATGCAGTAGTGGGATTGTTGTTTCAAGGAGAAGGGTCGAGCTGGGGAGGGAATCCGCCCTCCATTGAAAAAGCTTAGGTAGTATGTCCCGGCGTTTCATGGGCCCATAATCATAGAAAAAGGTGGAATAATGGCTTCTTCATTTTTTCAGAATTTGGATATTGAGATGACAGGGTAACCCATTGAAATCCCAAGAGATAGCTTTGCTGTGTTCATTGGACCCATCTTTAATCAATCTTACAGGCTTTTAACAAGGGAGCCCTGAATGACTCTTCAACCACTGAAAGACACTCTTAGTCGTTAGAAAATAAATAAATAAATAAAGTTAGATACTTAACTTTTTAAATTCTTTTGTTCTTTGTAATATCGCCTAGATTCTTTAGTTCCTCTTTGGAAATACAAGCTAGCACTCCACTTTCCCAAAAGAGAAAAAAAAAAACTACTACTAGAGACACGCCTTGGTATATCTGTTTAGGGGGCTTGTTATCGAAAGAGGCACCCCTTCAAAAACTTTCCTGCAAAAAGGGGAATTTTTCTCTACCGTCACTGTTAGTCATAGAAATTCATGTCCTACTATTACTTTTTTATGATATCACAACATATCTGCAAAAAAAGAAAAAAGAAAAACACAAAGACAAAGTTGTCCCTTTGGCTTTTTAACAAGGCAATTTTTTTATTTTTTACCAAAAAAAAGGTAATTTTTTATAATATTACATAATTCAATTAAAATTTTACGATATCATAAAAAAGTATCGCAATGTCCCAAAAAAGTAGTGTGAAGAATATCCGGAGAAATTTCTTAATTTTCGTCACCACACTAGGCATGAATTTCCATGGCTAATTGTGATCATAAGGAAAAAAAAAAAAAAAACCCTACTAAAAGCCCTACCATGTGATCAACCTAAGTTAAGTCATCTAAACCATTAAGTTCAATGTTTAATCCTGGACTGGAGCTCATCAAAGCCTATTGTGGAGGTATGGTAGCTATGTTCCAGCGCCGGTTAGAATGCAGAGGGATCTTCTAGTACGACCTTTTAGAAAATATAAGATACTTTTGGATTAGTGAATGAAAAGAAGAAAAAAATTACTAGTGACGTTTGGAGATTCTATACAACCTATAATTGTCAGGTGGTGTCAAATTGTGCAGAAATCATGGAGGCCAAAAGGGAATAGATTGATCTGAGGTAGCCCCATCATCCAAAAGAACTAAATAAATAGGTTTCCAAAGATGAGGATTGATGTTGGCTGTTGAAGTGAGGGTTGATTGTTAAATCAGCTTTTTTCTTTTTTTTTTTTATCTGTTAAATCAACTTGAACTTAAGCATATGGCACATCTGCAACATCAGGAGACAATATCAAGTGTTCATTGAGGAACAGATACTGGACACTGAGCCCTCTTCTTATTCTTCTCCTGTGCTCAAAGCATCTCATTTCATAATCAAGTCCAACCAGCTGGAATAGCACTTGTGGGTTAATTTGAGTTGTGGGGCCTACTTTAGCCACCTTCATTATGATGAGTAATTTGATAGAAAAGGAGATGAGTAATCACCATCATCAAAGCCTTATCCCAATCATGTAGAGTTGACTATTTTTATTTCTCCATTTCAATCTATCATAGGCCAGATTTTAGGATCTAGTGTATTTTTTAATATCGTTCCTTGCCACTTCCATCCATGTTGGCATTGGCAATTCAGTCTGCCTTTTTCCTTGAGAGCCTGTCTAAAATTCCTGTTCAAGGGCCTTTTCCCTGAGAGCCATCTAAAAATTCAAAATTTGGAATTGGCAGAGATATGGAAAATCCTAAAATTCACTTTAACCAGATGAAAAATGAACATTTGGGGGTGTTGTGAGTCCCTTACAAAGTCGATAATAATCATGCGAAGGAGATTCTTTGAGGCACATGCAATCCACCTAGAGGGCCTTCAATCCAAGCATCCACAATATATATACATAGGGATGAGGTGGGCCCCAGGACGACAAGTTGGGTTAGATTGTAAATCATTTCCTCTCATCAATAGCAGTTTCTTCTTCTGCAGCACAAACAATGGTAGAGATTTTTCACATGTCCAACAACCGCCGAGACAGTCAACATATGAGAAAGATAAGGGCAACATCATCATTTATTAGAAGGAAAATACACCATGTCTTGCTGTCCTGCTGCTCCACTCATCCATCCCAATTTTCCTCTCAAGGGAATCCTGAAACGGACTTCCTAACCACACGAACATTTTAAGTATGGGTACATTTTAAGTGTCGGTAAAATCATTTTTGTTATTACTTACTGGAATGGAATTACAATATCTCACCTGCTTTTACAGGGAAATATTCATGTGCATCTATCACTCACCATGTGCATCTATCTTTCACCATGTTATAGTGAGGGACAACATAGTAGGGTTCACTTTATAACACATCCGAACCATCCACACATGTAGAACTCCCGCCCAGTTTGGCATTTTACTATTAAAGTCAAGTGGAGTGAAGTGAAATGAAAAGTATGAATAAAATATGTAGTGGGTTATGATGGTATTTTATTTTTAGTTGTTTGAGATGGAATATTAGTGACTTTTGGTATGGGAAATTGAGTTTTTTTGTCTTTTAGTTAATAAGTGTGGTTACTTTTTGACTTTTTGTTGAAAAAGTTGGAGGGAGTTTTGAGAAAAAGTGCTTTTGATCTGATGTTTAGGATGACTTAACTTTACTTGACTTTACTAGTCAAGTTACCAAACGGGGTAGACCCATTGAATTTTCACCTATCCAAATGGATTGGACCATTGGATCGGGAGTCAGATTTTTTCCTTTAATATAAATTATTAAATTTGTGGACCACAGATGAAGGGATTAGAGGCACGGGATTACCCCAAATTTGATATAGTCTCATACAAGGTGTATCTTCACATCCCCCACAAGTCCCATAATTAGTGGATCCTCAGGTGGGCCCCATTAAATTTGTCAGGATGCACAGAAATATCGTCGCTTTTACATAATAAGGATAAGACAACAGTTACTTGTTGGGACTTATTCACTTTGTCTGCTCCAAAATAATACCCAATGGGCAATGGGTTGGGCACTTTGGCTCAAATTGCAGATTTTTAATCTGGCACTGGAAATAAAGAGTTGTTAGCCTTATTCTTGCAAAAACCCATCCTAATAAAATTACAGTTACATGAGTTTACATCCGTGATATACGAAAAAAATATATATAGTTGCATTGGTTTCTTTATCAAAGGAAATGAGGAAGCTATCTGCCTTAAACGGGTAAATTTCCATGCTCATAAAACTCTACTCTCTCTCATTTTTTATTTTTTATTTTTTGCTGAAACCTTCTCTCTCTCATATACCAAGCTCCAGGGTAATAACATTTAAATGTTCTGTATCCATTTTTCTCAATGAAATCGGTTTTCTTCCTTATGAATTTTTTGCATTAAAAATAAACAGTTAACTTTAAGGTAAAGAACTGTCCCTCTCTCTGTTTTTTTTTTTTGGTATTTATGTTGTCCTTCACTTCTAGTATATGATGATCTGAATAATCTACATTCAGATTACCAAGAAATTGGTTTGTCATTTTGCTTCTTTCCAACACGGCTGTCAAAACATATTTCAAAATAGAATTATAAAATATTATGCCTTCAATTATGAGCATCACCATCATAGCCACAAGCAGCCTTATCCCAGCTCAGCTTATTTTATTCTATTCAAATTCAGAAAAAAACAGCAGACGAAATTCCTATATTTATAACCACTGTCTTAACGAAAATAAAAGTTTTAGCTTAAGACAATGCCCCCCTAGCCAATTTATTCATCAAGGGAACATAAATCATGGGATTAGGTGAATTTTATTTCTCTACTCTACACTTATTTAACCGTGTTCTGTCACTCCACAATCTGGCAGCGAAGCCTATGTTGGGGAGAGGCGGCTTTGGGTTTATTCCTTCTGGAGATTACAATGTTTTCAATTTATTTTTAGATGAAATACCTTCAACCCACATGATCCTCCGTGCAATGCTGAAACCAGCACTAACTGAAATTCTGCAATAGAGAATATAGAACAAATGACAAACCATGTTCTAAATTCTAAGACCCACAAAATTTCCATAGTAGACTACAATACAAGCGCTTCATTAGATTAATAACCCATCTGCGAGGGTTCCACTTTGCAACAACAAACCATATACATAAAAATGAGCAAATACAATCAAACATACAGATACAGAAGGAAAATCTAATTACCTGTATCAAGGAAACTCAATCTACCACAAGTTTCGGACCATCTAAAAGAAAAATATCAAACCTTACAAATATAAAACCTGGAAAATGGAAAGCCTGCGCCGACTTAAACCCTTTTAAGACCTTCCAGTTAGGAAGGGCTCTTGAAACCTTTGTTTCATTCGGGCTCCAAGGTAGCAACTGCAGAATTGCTAGTTAAGGTTCTTGCACTTTTCCATAGCCCTTGGAGCTGCAGGTAGAATGAAACACTCGTTAGATTGATTATGTCAATGGTGGATAGCAGTGGTTTAACAATATTATATTAGATTGTCACGATTTAATGATTTATGCCTATGATTAAATATTTTATTAGTAAGATAATAGATCACTCAGGGATTTTAAATGTGAATGGCATCTTGATTACTTTCAGGATAACTTATAAAAAGGGTGGTTATGTTGATGTCCATTAGTAGATGAATAGCGGCACATCTACAGCATGGCACATCATGTAATAGTGGAATGATAATGGAAGTTTTGATTATTTTCAAGATGGAGAGCAAGATAATATGATTGTACTAACAAAGCCAAAAATGGGAGGTGAGTTGGATAGTCTGTGGGCATGGGTATTTTAGGACTATGAAAAGTCTACCGACATCATCACATGACATTCTATTTGGCCAAATCTCACTTACCTAGTCCAATTGCCTCTGAACCCTTCATGATCCTCAGCTTCTTACAAGAATCTGTGAACATCCTGAAATAAGAATAAGAAATTAACAAAGAGGAGTAAATTTCCAGCTAAAGATAATATAAAAAACCAGCAAAGGACTATTGTTTATGCAACCAGATTATAAAAACTTTCATGTATAACTCAAATAAATCATAAGATTGCAATTACATGTTCCGGTTGGTCATTAATGGCAAAAAAAAAAAAAAACCAAAACATGTTCATTATTTAAAACACAAATGTACCCATCTTATTTGATTTTTAATTTACAAGTATTATTAAGAACCAGATCCCATAAACTGTGACAGAAATAGCAACGAATCAATAGATAGAACAATCCAAACAATAATTTAATACATCAACACAACTAATAATTTCTGGTAGAATTACCAAATAGCATTCGACGTCCCCTAAAATATATTCTATGGATCTTTAGGAGAACAATTATTAACCTAGCATTCAACAATTTATAAATCCATTGAATTGAAAGGATCGAGTGACGAGTCCATGCCAAACATAGCAATGTCGTGATTTTAGATGGGTTTAAGCCACAATATGAACTCAATAAATAGGTATCACTGTGACTATTTTGAACAGGCATCAATTACATTACTTCTGCTATATTGATGTAACAATAGACATCAGACAGTATCATAGGAGCATCTCCCATATAAATATATATATATATATATATATTACTTGGATAGACACCACAGAGTGGGGTTTATTATTTGAGCATCCTCTGGGGGGCACACTTCCCTCAATCCAAACTGTAGGATGAATTCCATCCCAAGTGATTGATCAGTGCCCAAATATCACTTTGATCAAAGTTATATCTCCCCTTATATTGAAACATTAATGACAGTGATGAGATGAAGGCAGATGTTTCAACCGAATGAAGATTGACAGTTGATGAGTCCAAACTGAGTGCTAATTGAGAGAAAGAGGTTTGAAATGGGCATGTAGATTTATCATAAGGTTGGGCGGATGGCCTCAAAGTCCGTTCTGCACATAGCCTTAACAGAGACTTCTCGTAGGAGAAAATTTCCGTGTGTGTAGTTTGGGGAAATGATTCCATACAAGAATGAGGACCACCTATTTGTTATGTGTGGAGCCTGATTTCACCCGGGTTAGACTGTTAACTCAGGTCCATTGTCGCGGATCCAACTTTCATAATATTACCCTGTGCTATTATGTAACCCTAGCATGGCAGCCAGAGATCTTGTATCTTATAATCTCATCTTCTGCCTTTGAGCATAGTGGAATCGGTGTGATCTGTGGATGTACCTAAAGATCAAGGTAACCACGTAAATCTGTCTTCTTTGTGTGGTTTGATTGCATCTTTTGTTCTTTATTTCCTAACACTATTGTCCATTATCCCTTAACACACAGCCCTCTATGCAATCCATCACAAGGTATAACTTAACACAGCCAATCAAAGAAGCTATCTAAATGCATACTTGGTGTGTGTATGTGCTTGTGTATTTCTTCCATTTACATAAATCACTGAACAGCTATGATGCCCAGATACGGCATGGATACGGATAGGATACGCCATAGACACGGCAAGGACATGGATTTTACACATAAAAAGTGAAGTATCGGATACGATACGACACGATACATTGCCCATTTCAAAGTATCCGTGCATCATAGCTGAACATGAACGACTAGGAAGAAGAAAATATTTAAAGCAGATGGTAATGGTTTAGGTAAATCTCAAGAAATGCAGGAAAGTTCAATCAGAAGTGCATCCAGAATTCTACTTACTCCCATGGGACATCACCAACAAGCATCCAATCTCCATCTTTATCCTCATAAGTAAGCACGTACTCAGACCCATGAAGAAGATCCATTAATCGGCTCTCAGTGAAACCTTCTCTGCCTGGTACTCCGTGAGACCCACACTGCCCTGCAATCCATAAAATACAAGTAAACCCACATGCAAAATCACCTCATCATCATTAAATAACTAGTGACAAAAGAATCATGGTACAGCAATCATGACACATGACAGTAAACTGTATATAGATTAGTAAGATTTGCACATAAAAAGGAAAAAAAAATGTCAAACTTGTTTGTTTAACAAAAAAAAATATTTTCACATAGACCTTCAATGAAAATTGAAACACATGAACCAAGTTGCATCAGGTCTTCATGAACCTAAGCTCTAATAGAGTGTCTTTGATGAACTTTTCAATGAAGTACTTTTGTAAATGCCATTGGAAGGGGAAAACTTTATATTGATAATAGCAAACAAATAAGCTCTGCTAATTAGTAAATGATAGTTACTTATTTCCATGTGCAGCGAGCATCAACAGTGAGTAAAGGAAGCCCATTGTGTCCTAGAAAAATAAGTAACTGTTAACCCAGAGAAAAAGGTGTCTCCACATTAAAGAGGAAGAGCATTTCCAGTTTCCAACAGTTACCAAATCTAGTAAGCTCATGTGCAGATCATATGAACTCAAGCAAAGCAATCATAACTCGTTATCGAAACCCTATCCCCATCTATCTGGTGTTGGCATTGTGTGTTCCATTGCTCCGCTCAGCCCTATTTAAATCCATTATCTTTGTACAAATAGAACTCATATTGAAGTGACTTGACAAAGCACCATGACATAGGAGAGTTGATAAAGCAGAGCCCAGATCTAGGAAACAATTTGGACAAAGCAGAGCCCAATTCTAAGGAAAAAATTGGAAAAGAAATTATACCACAATACAAAAAGGAATGACCAACAGTTCATTAGGTGTGGAACATAGCTCACCAATGGTAAAACAGCCGAACATCTTCTCAAGTGCTGATGAGAGTTCCATATAGTTAGAGTAGGTTCTGAGATCAACTTTCCTCAGGTATGGAGCACCTTCCATGCTAACTTTAACATAAAGACACCCAATTCCTAGTTTACCTTCAGAATCATCACTATTCTTGATCGGGTTCGTAGCCATGGTGTTCTTTCGAAAAGATCGAATGGGTGGCCAACCCACAACCTGTGCCCTGTTACAAAACCACAAACTTAAATCTCTTTATCTTTTATTCATAGAACGCTGCAGTTTAAAATTAAACAAAAATGTAAAAGGAAGATTTCAACAACATGAAAAGGCATCAATCAAGCTCAGACAGTTTTACCAGGAAAAATAAAAAAGCTTAAACAGAACTTGAGAACATGAACAGCTAAATCAAAATAAAATCTCAGAAAATCTCTGAACAACTCATGCGAGAAATATGTTTCTCACTCGACTTTACCGCCAAACAAACTTTAACATACAAATAAAAGTAGACCGATAGATAGGTAGCATTTCGAATAAAGAAGAGTTGAGTCAGAAAAATAGATGTACCATAATTGAAACATAAAAGTTCAAATAAACAAGCAAAGATCAAGCATCATTCCAACCCTACAACATGTAAATTTTGATGGGTTTGGCTCCTCCCCTTTCTGGGGGCAAGAAAAAATTTCAGACTTATTCTCACTGGAAGACTTCCGGAAATCATGAAAATTTGTTTCTTCAACTCCCAAAACGGAAAGGACATGAACCAAGCTACAATTTTTTTTTTCTACTCAATTCAAGATTTCATTCATCATTTGCTATCGAATGGAAACGGAAAAATTAATTAAAAAAAAAAAAAAAAAGGAAAGAGCTGTGGAGTTTTCTCTAAAACCAATTCAGGGATTGCAAGAACTCGCAGCATAAAAGAGATTAAAAAAAACATAAGATCATTCAACAAAAACCAGAACACCCTAACAAGCATAACAGAACTTGAAAAGGTGAAACGTTGAGTTAAAAGGAGAAAGAACAGGAATGACAACCATCAATGATGCATAGCATTTAGACAAGAAGCTAGAACATAGCAGTCAAAAAACTTAAAAATAATAAAAGAAAAAAAAAATCCAGTTCTCACTTTTCAAAAATCACAAAACTCACATTTTCAAAAACCCCCAAAAAAAATTTTCTAATTCCTATTGGCAGCAAGGCAAGAACTTTACTTTGCAGAAGGACCAACCCCATGGTCATTTGCAGCAGAAACTTGAGGCTTCTTCTCCGGCGCCGGCTTGGGCGACGAGGCTACATCTTTCGTCACCGGCGACGGACCTGGCTTCTGGGTCCCGTTGTTCTCAAAACCCCCAACAAGTTTCCCACCATTCCCACCCCTTGGAGAGAACAAAGCACCACCTTTCCCCAAATCCCCATCCGACCCATTCGCCCCAGAAAAGCCCCACTTCCCCGAGCCATCAATCGCGTCGGAAAACCCCCTCTTCGCGCCAGACACGAAGTTCTTCATCCCTCCAAGTGCGTAAACACCCTTATCCTCCCCTCCTCTCCCCAACACGCAAACCCCAGATGTTGCAACAGCTCCCTTTCTCTCAGGAGACTCAGAACCAGGCAACCCAAGCCTCAGCTCCGTCTCCTTGAGGTTCATGACATTGCTCCCATCGTCACCTCTGGAAGTGAAAGTTGCAGAAGCAGATGACATCTTGTCAGAGACTTCCATGGAGGAAACCTCCGAAAAGCCTATGTAATCATGTTCAAGTGGCCGAGACATTAAACTCCAAGCAACAGAGAGTGACTCTTCTCAGAGGAATTTACACAAACATGCAACAGCCAAGCCTTAGAAGAAGAAGAAGAAGAAGAAGAAGAGAGAAAGGAAATGGGTTTTTCTGAGAGTGTAAAAAGAAGCTTCTTTCTGCAACAAGAGAGAATGGTAGGGAAAGAGAAATACAAGAAAAACCGAAACTGTTTCACTTTTCCCTCGGCCTCACTTCAGTACTCCGCGGGACACTAAAAATCGGAATAGCTGTAGAGAAGTTCTTTCTGTTTTAAGTAGTCCCGCGGAGTATTTGAACTTTCCGTACAATCTCCTTTCTCTCTCTCCCCTTGTTTCTTTTCCGGGTGAATCTACCGACAGGTTACTGAAAGTTTCCGGCACGTATTCAGATAATGTTTGGGTTTCTTGCTTTCCTGAGGATTCTCTTTTCCACGAAAAAATTAAAGAGGCGAAGAGACGAGAGAGAGAAAACTGAAAAGAGTTGATTGATGGTAAAGTGGGCTGGTTGTGCTAAAATGCGCGGGGGGAGAGAGAAGTGATTGGGTTGTGGTAGAAAGGGATTGGACGAGGGTTGGGGGTTTAGGGTTCTTGGGATTTCTCAACAGATTCGGAGATTCGCTAGGACTGTTTGTAGATTTGCCTGATACGATCAGAGAGATTCGGCGAAAACACGGCCCGATTTAAAGAAAAAGGAGAGTGAGATGGGAACGGATCGGAACGATACCCAAGTACTCAAGTAACTCAACCACAGGGCTCGGGAAATGGGATGGATGTTGAAAATGGTAGATCTACGGACAGGATGAGGTTGTGGAAATCATGAGAGATGGAATGTTTGGATTGTGTGGCTTGAAAGAGACCCATCTCAGATATGAGGTTTGGAGGAAAAGCCTAGCTTCAGTCAAGGAAAAAAAAAAAAAGTGTGTTGTGTGTGTGGGGTTTTTATTTTATTTTGGGTTTTAAATTGAATAATTTTTTTTTCCATTTTTCCGTGGAAGCATTGTTTCACAAATGTGCCATTAGGGGGCTGTGTTTGCTGTGTTTGTAGAAGAGAGTATTTTGCACTATTGAATTTCAGTTTTTACACGATAAATGAATCATGCATTCTACTTCTTCTATAGAAAATAGAAATCTTCTCTATTGAAGAAAAATCGACTTATCCTTTGTTTTTTCAAATGTAAAAGTCTTCTCACTAATGACAAGAATGCAGGCATACTGATGGGTTGAACCGGGCTCTATTTGAACAATGCTTATAAGCCTATAGGCTGAACTAAGGCCTATCTTTTTCCCAAGGGTTAAATGGGCCTTGGCATATACCTACGGGCTTGGTGAAACCTAATATATTTAAGCCCAAAAGGTATATGTTAAACAAACTTGTAAAGTTTTTCCCAAAGCTACTATGTAAAAATAAATAAAATAAGATATTTTTACTATGGAAAATCGGATCCATGGAAAGCCAAGTTTGAGCCCCACAAAGGTTAAAAAATTTTTACCATAAAAAAACGGCCACACCAAAAAATTTTTTTTTTTTTTTTTTTTTTTTTTTTTTGCTGACGCAGGGTGTCCCGGCCCTTTGGGCCGGAGTAATCCCTGCGGGCCCAGGAGGCAAAGCCGGGTAAAAACCCCCTGTGGCCCCAGTGTGGTAGCGCGGTTTCGAACCCTCAACCTCCGGGAGCAAACCGTGGTCCTAGGGCCAACTGAACTACCCCTTGGGGTTAATATAGCATAAAAGTGTCTTCTCTAAAAGGGCACATCTAGTCATTGTATTAAAAAAAATGTAAAACTTCTTCTTTTGAAGTCAATAGTTTAGGTGATTAGGATTGGTACATGGATTCCTTTTTCTATTTTCTTAGTAAATATATATTCTCCTTTTAAGGTTAAGATGATGGTGACTAAACTAAACAAACAACTTATTTACTCTTTTAAGCCAATCAAGATTCTGGATATGCACCCGAGCAAGAGAGAGAGAGAGCCCAAGCACGGTGTTGAGTAGCTAACTAGCTATCAAGTACGAGCGGATGTATTTTGCAATTCTATTGCGACTTGTGACGTATCAATGCACACGTTCATGACTGTCGTCAGATCTAGATCATCAATAAGTATGGCTCATTGATCCCAATCAATAGACAACAACATGGCACGATTCAGATAGTAAACATTGCTCGATCCATGTATCAATGACACAGTAGATCGATGGAAAGCACAAAAGGCCCACAATTATCTTATGAAAAAAAATATTAGTATCACAAATGTTTAGGACTAGCCTATCTGAAAGTAAGCAACGTGGGTTAAAAACCGGATTAATTTATCTAAAGGAAGAGCTCTTAATCCCTTCGTCTAGGACCGACAAGTCCAGTTCATTCATATGAGTATATAGTCGATCCAACGGTCCAATTCATTCACATTGGTGCCAAACCTTGAAGCGTGTGACTATCAAAGAATTCCCTGTCTATTGTAAGGTTTGGATTAGGTGATAGGTGGACCCCACTCACAATTCTCATGATTTGAACCGTGAGAACAGTTCTCACCTGATCATTTCTCTTTATATAATGTGGCCTTTTTTGTGATTAAATCCACCATAAGATATTGATCTACTTAGTGTCCACTTAACACCTGGCATGATTCACCAAGTGAATGTGTGTGTGGATTAAAGGGATTGAATTAATGATATATGCATTGGTAATAATAATAAGAAAAATAATGAGGGGGAGGGGGAGGGGGAATCGTCATACAAAGTTATAAAGGTAACTTTTGGAGTAATCTTTTTACCCGTCATTATTTAACCTGTTGAATAGAGAGGGTTACACTTACCTTTTTCTACCACGCCTGCTGGAGAAGGCATTATTCTAATGGGAAAGTAATCAGGATATGGAATCGCATGGCTGGCGAACTTAGTTGATGCACATCACGCGTATGGGTTGTTAGGAGACATGCCAAGGTCTACTTTGGATTTGATTGCAGAAGACGACGACCATTGACTGACCTTATGACCCTCACCACGTCATTTTTCCTGTAGCCAAGTTTTCACGGGTCCGTTGTACTACTTCTACTGAATCCACTGCTAATCGTAGCTCATGTAGTACGAATCAGGTTTTTGTTCCCTCTTAAGATTTTTTTATGTTTTTAGATAGCTACCCTTCCAACCATAAATTTCTGGGTTCGCCTATGCTAAAGACCATATATTATTTCAATGTAATGGTGAATTTCATTTCACCAAGAGCCGCTGCATATTCTTTTGAGAGATTAGTAACCACCGCAAAAAAAGTGGATTCTAAGATGGCGCATAGAGTGACAATCCCATTGGTATAAATCTATTAATGAGTTCACTTTCAAAAAATTTTAAATATTTAAATGCATATTTTAGATGTAATCAATCAAAAGATCAACACACCTATGAGGAACACAAGACTCAATGAAAGGGGTTTTATCTCACAGTTGGTCAATGATCAATCCCTGAGTAGATAGGTTATCACAATGGAATAATACAACTCAACGACAGATGAAAATAAATAAATAAAAAAATCAACACAACTTTGATTATACTAAATTTTATTTAATGATGATGCAACATGAGAAACAATTTTGGGCGGTTTAAATGTCAAAGGCAGACATATAGCAATGGATACAGGGTGTCTTTCAGAAGTCGTTATTGTGTCATGCAATTATTAAATTCTCATGAATCCAATGAATATGTATTTTGTAAGTAGTTAAAAAAAATTAATGGTGAATATCCAAAAAATTATAATTAAATAATCTCCTATTTAATGGCGATTGAATTAAAGAAAAAATAAAAAAAACAAATATTTTATTATTATTTTAATAATTCAAATCATAAGAAAGTGAATGTAATATCTATCCCTTTCTACTCTTATTTAAGCTTCATTCCCACACTTTAATAATGGTTTCATTTACCATAGACAGAACAGCCAGCAAAATCAGATTTCTCGTGCTGGAATGGATCATTCAACAGTGGAACCAACAAATGAAGGGTCGTACTGTTGGCATAATCGACAACATGTACGGATCAATGGCGATAGGCGATGAAACAAGGCCTTTGGTCAATTTCTGTAATCCATTGATTCCAAGAAATTTTACTGCGGTTCGCTGTCTGTACTCTGTAGGTAGGGATGGGGCAGAAGAGAAGGTGTCCTCTTTTGAGCTTTGGGATAGCTCAAAATCTGAAATCTGGCCAAGGATCTATGAAAGTCCGGGAACAGCAAGCCTCTCATGACTCATGAGAGGTCCTATAACAACACGTTTGCATCGTCTGACAGATGGCCAGGGCTCTTTGGCCATTCAGAATCAGCAAGTCATTTCTCTGTGCACCTTGGGTTTTACTTTAGCAAGTTCTGGGCTGGGTACATGTCAGTAGGGCCACACAAAACATGGCCGGATCCCACCACTTATTAAGGTGGGATTCGCATATCCTGCTTCATCCATGGGATGTAGAGGTATAATGGTTCGGTTAATCGTGTATTTTAAAAAAAAATATGAATTAATTTATATTTTATAATTTTTAATTTTTAAAATTAATAATCATAATTGTATCCTTAAAAACTGTTAAAAAATCAAACCGTAGTTAACCATATCAGATGATTCAGTTATGGTTAATTATCACTTAAATTTTTTTTTGTAAAAATGCAAAATACATGTTCAAAAATCAAAACCAAATATCCTAAACAACAAATTTTAAAATTTTAAAATACTAAAATAGCATTAAAATGTTCACATAGACAAATGGAATAATAAAGTTCATTTTTCCAGCAAACACATCCTTGATCCTTCACTTTTCCCTCTTTCATTTTTTGTTCCAACGATTAGGGCTTAAAAAGTAAAAGGGGTTATTTAAGTTATGAAATTACAAAATACCCCATTTCTCTCTCTTTTTTTTCATGGTTCGATTAACTGTGTGTTTTAGGAAAATGGTTAACCAAACCGTATTTATCGTTCGATTCGGTTAATAACCGTGAGTCGATACCGAAAACCGAAACTAGACCATAAAGCACAGTTTTTTTATTTTAATAACCGAGATTAAAACCGTAAAACACGGATATTAACTGTCAGTTCAGTTTGGGTCGGCATGTTGGACGATTTTTTTTATTTTTTAATTTTTACACCCCTACTTGACTGGCTGGCAATGTACTCCACTTCCTTTATTTATTTTCTTTTTTTTTTCGCTGCTTGATGGGTGAGAACCGTACTACCCACTTAACATATGAGCCTTTCTCAATTTATGCTCTTTTACTTCTTTTTTTTAAAGTGTGAAGGCAATGAAATTTGCCACTGTGGAAAACCCACTTCAGTGTGGGTGTGGGTAGGCATGTTAAACAGGCTGTGCCGAACAATCCAAAGTCGGCCCGGCCCGTGGCACGGCCCGTAATGGGGCGGGTCGGGCCGGACCAGCAAGCCAGGCGTGCCTCCATTTTTTTTTCTTTTTTTTTCTTATCAGTATTAAAAATAAATTAGAACACAAGCACAAAGAATGACAAAGATATTTAAGTGGTTTGGTCAAACTCGACCTACTCCATTGAGAAGAGAGAACCATTTGGATCTTAACTTTTTGAAGGTTTCTAAATAGGATTACCTTTAAAACCTTACAATCTTTTTAGAAAATAAAAATAAAAAAAGAATGAAAAACTTATATATTTACAAATTACAATGAAGGAAAAATCGAAAAAATAAAAAATCAGATGTATCGTCTACTAATGTATTCTACTAGATCAAAATCTTCCGTTGATGTCAACTTTTGCCTCCTTATATCTGCCAAATACCAGTTTCGTAGGCAAACACAACACTCCACCGTTTCTTAAGTTAGATTTGTTCTTCTGTCATCTACTACACGTCTACCTGTACTAAAAGCCTATTCTGATGCTACAGAAGACACAGGAATAGTCAATAGATCAAGAGCCATGGCGGCCAACACCGGATAAACGCTTTCTTATTGCTTCCACCATGCTAAAAGGTCAAAACTAGATGCATCCTGCACCCGTATTACACCGACGTCAAGATACGATGATAACTCCGTCACAGTGTTACTTGAGCTTGAGTTGGATGCTATGCCCGTGGACAGGGAAGAATACCACACATCCCACTCATCAACACCTGTTTGCTAGACTTCTGAATGGCCCATACTAAGCTCACTTGTACCCATTTGCTCACAATAAAATTGAAAAAATGCTTGTAAATTTGCCCTTATATTTGAAAAAATATTTAAATCTATATAATTCATATTTTTTTATTCCATCAATAAAAAACTGTACACCACTTAATTTTAACCTATGATCAAATACAGCAGCTAAAAAAATGACATTGGAGCCTCTTTCCAATATTTATTAAAATTTTCTTCCATGTCTCTAATAATGCTACTCAGTAAAAAACGATATTTAAATCTACTGAATTGCAAAGTAATTTTAAAAAGCTTCATTAAAGCTTCATTAGATGCGGGATAATATATATCGGAAAAAAATAATGTTGAAGTATAAAAAGCTTCTAATAAATCCCAATGTTCATCACTAATCATCAAATCTTGTGCATGAAAAGCACAAAATTCATTCAAAATAGTTTTCTGAGAAAGTGTCTTGTTTAACAAATCATATATAGAATTCCATCTATGTTCTACCTCTTTAGGCATTTTAATAGCTAATACGCCCTACCTCGCATATATTTGGGCATACAATTGTCTTCTTTGTGCAGAGCAGAAAACAAATCTAGCAATGTCTTTAATAACATCTGTGTAACTTACAATATGCTTTAAACCAACCTTTGCAATAAGATTTAAGATGTGACATACGCAATCTGCATTCTCATTAATTCAATAGCCACTGTAATATTACTGGCATTATCTAAAGTTACAAATAAAATTTTTTCCTTAATATTATATTCATCTACTTTTTCCAAAATAAATGTACTTATTCTAGTTCCATTGTGTGGCCATTCAAGACAGTTAAAATTAAATATACGTTTATTAATAATCCATTTTACATCTATATTATGTACAGTAATACAAAGAAAACTATCATCCCCTTTAGAAGTCCACATATCTGTGGTTATGGCTATTCTACATGGAATTTTTGCAATGTGGTTTTTTATATTTATTTTCTCTTCCTGCCAGAGTCTAATAGCATCATTTCTGGCTGTATTTTTTGAAATACTGTGAAATTGTGGTTGACAGTATTGCTGGACCCATTGTTCAAAAAAATCATTTTCAACAAAAGCAAATGGTAATTCGGATAACACAATCATTTTAACAAGACCTTGTCTAGCACTTTGCGCACTAAATGAAAAAAGACCCAAACTGCTACTACTACCACCACCAGTAGTAGAAATTTGGGTCTATAAACCAGGCCTCCCTGTCCCTGCCTCCTCTGACTTATATAAGGCTAAACATGTTTTCCTATGTCTTGTCAAATGGCCGGTACCCCCTTTTGACTCGGTACTATAAATCTTACTACACAATTTGCATTTTACCTTTTCAACTTTCTTTCCATTTTCAATGACATCAAACCTTGTAAATATATCCCAAACTACTGAAGTTCTATTTCTCTTGTTTGGTTTACGGGAACTCTGAGTCTGAGGAAATGGGGGTGGTAAATTACCTACTTCATCTTGTAATTCAATAAAATTTTCTTCTACCTCTAAATTAACGGAAGAAGATTCTGTGGGAAATCTTCTAGCCATATTTCAAAAAAAAAATTTATAAATAATAATAGTAATAGGCTAATGCCTTCTTTTGTGATAATTTATTATAAGAAAGGGGAGAAAATGAGTGTTAATATAATATAATATAAACTTATATATATGGAATCTCAAATTTAAATAATATAAATACCTCTAAATCTTTGAAGGCCCTTTTAATTTTTTCTCTTTATGACTTGATCTTTGGCCCTCCAAAAACTTCTTAGAGAGAGTGGAGAAAGAGTTGAAATTTGAATGCTTTGAGAGAGAGTTGTGTAAATTGGTGATGAATGAGTGTGAAAATTGGTGAGGAATGAGAATGGAAGGGTTAGCGTATTTATAAACTTAGTAAAATGAAAATGACACAAAATACCCCTTATATGACCATTTTATAGTTGTTGGGGGGGGGGGGGGGGGGGTAAAATGGACTTTTTTCAAAAATATAGCCGTTATGGGCTGAGCAAGCGGGCTGGGCCGGCCGATCCTGGCGGGATGCAGGGGTCAGCCCACGTGCCAGGCGGGCCTGGCGAGCCTGGCCAAACGGGCCAATGCACCTCGGCCCAACACTGCCCGCGACCATGTGGGCCGTGCCGTGCCACGACCCGTTGACTGGCGGGCCGGCCCAACCCATTTGACATCCCTAGGTGTGGACCAATACAACCTGCTGATTTTTATTTTATTTTTAGAAATTTGCATTTTGGATGAATTAACACAATGTTTACCTAACAGGCGTTTTTGGTTGAAAGAATCGGAGATATTGTGTGGAGCATTTGGAGAATTTCAAACGTTGTCTCATAAAGTATAATTCCGGAATTTTCAATGTAGAAGTAACATTGTAGAATTAAGAATTTTATGAAATTTATAGCTCAAAAGTGACTTTTCACATGGCTTGCTCAGTTAATTCTCACCATTTAGCTCCGATCAAAAAGGAAATTTAGAATTCCAAGGGACATTCACTATGGTTGTTCTTTTACTAAAATTCAAAGAATACATGTTTGAATAATTTGTATTTCTCCAAAAGCTATCCTTGGATAATATTCATGAATTCTCTTCTTGGGTGGAGTATCTAGAAATGCTTAGGGTATGTTTGGTCGTAAGCATTTGGGGATATCTTGTCTCGAGAACTCTATTTGATCCCATAAGCAGAATTCCATAATGCTAATGATGAGTTAGTAGCATTCATTCTTAATTGCAGAAGTTAGAAAATCAGCTGGTCAAAAGTGACTTTTCACTTGGTTAGTTTAGCAAATTCTTACCTTAAAATCTCAATCAAATAAGGCATTTAGATAGTTTAGGGACTGCCACTACTTTCAGTTTAGGAACTCCTACACATGGTGAATTCTTGGAAGAATTGATTGGATGGATATAGTAACTAATCTGTCCTTTTTTTCTTCCATGGTAAACCTGATGGATGATTTTAGAAATTCAAGTTGATTGAGCCCACTATGCATTGAAAAATGAAAACCAATGGTGTTCGAGTTCAGAATGAATGCGTATAGAATGTTGTGCCATCCTAAAAAAGCAGAAACACATTTTAATACAGAAAATGTATTGCCAACTAAATCATTAGATATGTCAAAGACTCAAATATGAAGTGTTGAGTTTTCGATAATTTTCAGGAAAAACCAGAAGAAGATAACAACGATGGAAATAAGTTGCTGCAGATAATTTTCTGGCTGCACAATCATTCCTCAAAGGAACAATTAGACTAGACGTGTTTGTTTCTAATCATCCTCTCCACTAAAAGTATTGGTTCTCTTCACTTGGGCTCTCCACTCTGATTCCAACTTTGTTTTTTTCTTCTGGCACTCAGCTCAGGGGTTGAACCCATCAGAGACCCGCCAACTGCGGGAGTGGACCCCAGCACACACTGGGAGGGAACACCTATATATGCAGGGAGTGAGCCCCTGCAATGTGAAAGGCAAGGAAGTGAACCCGATCCCAATTCTTGGGTAACTTGGTGAGAAGTGGGAAGCCCTGGTAAAATTAAAAGTAATGCTTTATGGTATTTTGTAATTAAGTTAAAACCTATGTCATTTTAACAGGGGTTTGTGTGTGTGTATATATATATATATATGTAGGGAGTGAGCCCCTGTAATGTGAAAGGGGAGGGAACACCTATATATGCAAGGGCCAGTTCTGAATTTCTCTCAGGGCCCAGGGCAAGAGTAAAAATTAGACATCTATATAGATATATAAATTTAATGATGGCCTCATTCATTTTTCAACCAATATCTAACATGTCAAAATAACTAAAAATTTAACAGTCAAAGCATATAAAAGTCAAACTTCAATATATAAACATTCAAAATAAAGGGCTATAATGTATAAACAAGACAAGACAAATACTTGTAAGTTGTAATAATTCAATAGTTCTTTTACAAGACAAATACTTGTAATTTACAAAAGGTTCAGATGATTAAATGGATTAAAGGTTCAGATGTTGATTATGGGGCCCACAAAAGCTCAAAAAAATCAATCTAAGGCTATAAGGTTTCATAAACTTTTTATTTTAATTCCAAATCAGAGTAATATTGTTGCCTTCAGGGTGGGCCAGGACTTTTGTAACAAAGCTAAATGCTAACTTGGCCATCAAAATTTTAAGTGGGCCCAATTATGAATAATCAAAATCAGTTAATTTTGCATAAACATTACAAATTTTTCAGTGGGCCTAATTATGAAAAAATAAAATTGTGTTGGACAAGGAATTGTGTAATAGTAAAATTGAGCATCAAATTTTTTACAGGTGGGCCTCCAATTTATAAAAAATTAAAATTGAGCATACTCATCTAATATTTAATATTAAATTTTATTTCCAGTGAATCTCGTCACTCTCCATTTTTGGGCCCCCCTGAAAAATGGGCCCTGGGGAGGGGCGAGCGCACTTCCGGCCCCCCTTCAGGGCCGGCCCTGCTATATATGCATGGAGTGATCCCCTGCACTGTACTGAAAGGCAAGGAAGTGAAACCCAATCCCAATTCTTGGGTAACTTGGTGAGAAGTGGGAAGCCTAACAACAGGAACCTTTAGGTATCCAATATGAGTACAAGTTGATGAACTCAAGACAACATGCAACTTTCTTACCAGAGAGAGAGAGAGAGAAGAGAGAAGAGAGGAGTTGCTAATCAACTAAGCCATTCTTGAATCTTCATTTTTAACCACTTAAGATATTCATTCAATTCCTATGTGTTTTGTGCAAACAAATAGGCCCCATGTTGCATCTTGTTGCAAGCTTGTGCTTCCAATTTGGGTGGTGTCCCGCCCGAGGGGAGTGTTCAGTAGTTAGTTTTCAGCACGTTTAGCGTATAGGCATTTTTTGTATATTGGTTAGCAACTTGAGAGTTTTATCCTTTAGAGGATCACTCCCTTTGCAATCCTTAAGTCTATTTGGAAGCAAATGAATAACAAATTCTTTAAAAGTGACTCTTCTTCAATGGAGGAACCTCAAGGAACAACTCTTGCTAGAATTTTGAAGTGGGCCTTAGCAAGAAAAGAATTGTGCAACTTTAGTATGAATGGCATTCTTTCTAATTGGGAGGCTTGTATGGCGTGTGGTTCGTCTAAGGAGAAGAGTTTGGTCACTTGGTCTCCTCCTTGGATGGGAATGTTGAAGTTTAATGTAGATGGGGCAGGTAGAGGGAAGACGGTGCTAGCGAGGATTGGGGGACCATTGCACGAAGCTAATGGGGTAGTCCTTTGTATGTTCTCTAAAAATATGGAGTGAGGAATTCCAATGAAGCGGAAGTGTTGGTTATCTTGGAGGCTCTAAGGATTTCTCTCTCTTTTCAGGATCGTCTGATGGTGGAGAGTGATTCTTTTAGCAGTATCTCTTGAGTTACAAGGACAACGGTCAAGCCTTGAGAATTTCAGCTTTTCTCAAAGAGATTAAGGAGCTTGCTTCTAGTCGTTCTATAGTTTTTTTCTTGTGTGATTAGATCGGCTTATGAGTTGGCAGATTCTTAAACCAAACAAGGGGTCTTAAGGTTTTTTTTCCTTGGGCAGTTGTTTTTCTAGTGTAATTTTTGTTTTGGGTACAAGTCTCTTATACACGTGTTACTGATGCTTTGGTGTTTTTCTCAATAAAATATACAGTTGATTTTCAAAAAAAAAAAAAAAAAAATAGGGGCTTCAAGCTTAGTGAAATTCTTGGGCCCGGACCCAACCCACGAACACCCCCAAGTAATGATATCATCTACATGTTGGCCTAACTTCACTTATCGCATTTCTAATATTACTTCATAAATCCCCATATATACTTTTCAACGAACTCAATACACAGAATGCAAATGGGCTCAAAATATTTCTTACTTATATGTCAAACTAGCAACACGGACCATGGAACCATCAAATGCACAGATTAATACGAATTATTTTTAATACAAATTAGTAAACTTGTGAGTCCTTTTTTTTGTTGCTAATTTGATCTTTATGTTTTTTTTCAGATGTTTTATTCTTTAGGTGAGGTGTAAATGGAGTTTGATGACGCTTGGGCACGTGTAGAAAAAAAAAGACATATTCAAAATAAAATAAAAGAATAAAGCAAGTAGATTCATTTTGAATAACATGGGGTTCGCAATATACACATTTGTATGAGTTATACAAATTAAAAGATACTGAATTCAACTTTTGAAACATTTATATAAACCTCTAGAAATCCAAAATATATACAAATTAGGACACAGATAATATCAAACAAAATATTCATGCCAAGTATTTGAAACTTCATCTTTCAAGTGCCTGTAAGCATATAAGAATTATTTTAATAATTAATAAAGTATTATGTCAATGGTAAATATTTCATAGAAACTATCCCAGTAGTCATCATAAGAGGACATTTTTACCTGGAATATGAAAATCGACTTTCATATATTGTTGTTGTTTTTCAATCCATCCTCTAAATCTTCTAAAGCCTTTATTGTTGTAAGGTCGAACTCGATCTCTTCCAACATTTCTCTTAATTCCCTCATGCCTACGAAATTAGTCTTGAGCTTAGCATGGATGTCTTGTACTGGCCAAGGAGGTGGTAGAGTGCTTACTATAAAATGTACCAGATCTGTAATATTTTGTTCAAATCTTCTTCTTATATTACACAATATTGACAAAATGAACCTTAAAGGCAATACATGTAACTGAAACACACTCTTACATAAAGGGCAATGAGTGTTTCAACTATATGTATTGCCATTAAGGTTCATTTTGTCAATATTGTATAATATATCTTTTTATTATTATTATTATTTTTGTTTGACCTAAGTTGGGTTTTTCTCCTTTTATTTTATGTCTTTTGTTTTTTGGATATGGTCTTTTTTTTTATGTTCATTTTCGATGATGTCTTTTTATTTTTTTATTTCTCTTTTTTTTTATCGAGTCATTATACTTATGAATACAAGGACCCAATGCTAGAGATTCGTACTTAGAAAGGTACGACAAACATATAAATTATACTCGGATAATAGTGTCAATGAGTTACATACCACAATTAAAAGGCTTTATAACATCACTTATATTATTAAAAAAAATCACGCGGAATTATCTACCTAAACCCCTAACTACAGTTGAGATTTGTTTACTCTAGGCCCCGGTCCACATGTCAAGATAGTTCTGTTATTTTTTTTCCCAAGTGAAACTTCTGTTTGAAGATAGCTCAATAAAATGTGTTTTTCTTTCAAAGGAAGAATATATTAAATAAAAAATTATAAAATATAAATTACTAGGCCTAATATCAAGCTTGGGTTTCTAATTCATCACAGGCTTGCAGTTAGACCCATTACCCAATTCCTTCAGTTGTTTAAGTTGGAAAGGCATTAAATCCTATGTCATTTTTAGTTTATGAACAGTAATTATTTCATTTTGGTTGTTGCCTCTTTTTTTTTTACTCTATTTGGGCTGGTTGCTTGTCTTTGGTGATGGTAATATATCATTCAACATGAACACATACAAAGTATTAAATACCTCGGTGAGAATCCTTAAACACATTAAGGAAATAAGAATCATATAAAAACCCATAACATATAAACCTCTATCAACCCAAACTTGGAATTGGGATGAGATTGAGATCTCTTGATGTTGATTACTATGCATGTGTAAAGGTGACCCAAATCATCAAGTGATAGAAGAAATTCATCTAAGCTACAGCATTGCAGCAGATCATGAAACAAAATCGGGATAAATGAAAGACAAAAGAAGTTGAGAGAGAGAGAGAGAGATACTAACATGACATCAAAACAAAATGGCTGATTAGAAATGATCGGATCTCCTTATGTTTTCTTCTCCCTTCTAGATCTCTCTCCATCTCCTCTTCTACTGTCAGTAGATTTTTTTTTAATGTTCTTTGTATTTTGAGTAGCAGATAAGAGAGTAGTTACGAAGTGGGAAGTTGGTTTTTTTTGGAGGAAGTTATGCGGGTCAGTTAGTTTAGAGAGAGGAGAGTGGAGAGAGAGGAGACTTGACATTGATGCAGATTTTGACACTTGTTTTGATGTTTTTATTAAAATTAGAATTTGTAGTTTGGAGGACTGTGGTCAACCGAAGGCAAAGCACATTCGATTAGAGATATAGATTTTTATTTTTATTTTTTTGAGGAAGTTATGCGGGTCAGTTAGTTTAGAAAGAGGAGCGTGGAGAGAGATCAGGAGACTTGGCATTGATGGAGATTTTGACACCTGTTTTGATGTTTTTTTTTCTAAAATTAGGATTTGTAGTTTGGAGGACTGTGGTTGACAGAAAGCAAAGCACATTCCAATAGAGAGATAGATATGTCAAAAGTAAACCTTTATTTTTTCGGGTGTGAAATCCAGAATTTCATATTCTCGTGGTTAGATGATAGCACATAGCAATCCGAACTTTGTGATTTTAAGCTTTTATCTGCTCAGATTTTAAGTCTCATGCAAATTTCTGCACAGTAAAAATGATACAACCAATTCATTGGGATGGGAAATAAATGAGTGGCCTGGTGGTTACAGCCCCCCGCTCCCATCCCTCCCACCAGGGTCGATCTCTGGTGGGAGGCTGTAATCCTCCTCACCTTGGCCACTGAGCCAAGCTGCCAAAAAAAAAAAAAATCAATTCATTGGGGTGTATTAGGCACAGGGTGAAGTCTTAACATGATAAGATACCATTGGACTTGCATGCATGACTTTCATGGGTTTTTCCCCAAGACCTTGCTGACGTACATTTTTTTCTTACTTGGGACATCCAGGATAAGGATCCGGATCCGACCCTGTTTGGGCGCCACACGGGATCTGTTTCCCCAGGATAAATGGTGTAAGGTGGCCATGATTTATGAATTGGGGAGTGACAGAAGAAGGCATCAATCAGTCAACAACTTCAATAGAAAAACACATTGATTTTTGTGATGGAAAAAGATGGGGTGTTAAGAAGAGCTGGAAACAGGGTCACACCTCATTGAGTGTTGGTACATTATAATGAGATTCATTGATTAGGATTTAGGAATGAGTGGAACCTGAAATTTTAACCATCAGTGAGGAGGCATTGAGTGAGCAGCAGGAAGTGACCTAAACTCTTATTTCTTTCCTTCTGTTTTTTTAATAGCCCTTTCTCTATGATTGCTACCCAGATTGTTCATGGGCTGGACCCAGACAACTTAAGCCAGCTAAGGGACAAGATTGTCAGTCCTAACCTTTTTGTTTGGGCTCATATATGATTTTCTAAGCTCGATTAGTAATCTTACCAGACTCTTGTTAACAACTGGGCAAATTTTTTTTGGCCCAGTGTGGTGTGCATGATGACATCTAATGAATCCGAATTTTATTTTATTTTTTCCTTCAAATAAATAGATCTTGAAGTCCTTTCTTTCTTTCTTTCTTTTGTTTTTTTTTTCAGCTGAGTACCTCACCAACCAGTAGAGTGAATGATAGAGCCCAGGTTCCCCCCTTACTATGGTAGTTAAACCATTAGTACATTGGAAAGTTTTCTTATATTTGGTAGAGCTAGTGAACCTTACAAATTTTATCTCGTTTTCTATTTTAAAATAAAGTTGGTGGAGTCATGTTACAAAATTAGCAAAGAATCTGATTTGGTTGGGCACATGCCTCTATTATACTATATGGACCGAAACTTGTCCTTCCTGTTTAGTCCTGTGTTGTTCTTGAGCCTTCATAGTTCATAAGTGGGTTGGGCTTGGACGGTCCAAGCCCAGCTTGGCCGGTCCAAGCCCAGCTTGGCCACGATGTTTAGGTCACGTGTTTGGGACCACTACTCTATTTCTTAAAGACCATTCAATATAGACCCATATAAAAAGACCCATAGAAAAATAAGCTAAAATAAAAAGAGGTGTTGGTAATGTAAGAGTCTATGCTAAATAAATATTTTTATATCATTGGTTGAGAGTTTTTTCATATATTTCTTGAGATTCACAAGATATTAGGCCATGAGAATTAACCATGTAGACGTGCTCAGCCTTCCTAAGAGATCTCACGGTTTGGATCTTGTGTTTGGGGCCCACATAATCCACAAAATTATACCTAATGACTCACTTTTTTACACACACCTAGAGATTGGCGATGATCCAATGGATGAAATTTGGACTCATGGTCATGTTTGATATTGTAAACATTACTAACGGTTTCGATCTTATTTTACACACCTCTAAATAATAAAAAAATTAAAACAGATTACTGCTCATGGACAAATGCAGTATTGAGCATAATACATCAATGGTTATTTTTATTTTACACATATCTCGAGATTCACAAGGTATTATGTGATAAAAATTGACCACATAGTCGTTTTAAGCCTCCCAAACATATCCAACGGTTTTGATCTTGTGTTTGGGGCCCATAGATCATAACAAATTATATCCAATGGCTCATGGTTTGTGGTACATTTTTCGAGATTGGTGATGATTCAACCGCTGAGATTCGGTTACATGGCCGTGTTTGACCTTGTGAACAATTTCAACGGTTTGGATCTTGATTGGGCCTCTTAGATTTGGAGAAAATTAAAAAACGTACTAGGCATGATTATGCATAAACACTGTAGCTTCGCCTCTTTTTTTTTTTTTTCCTTCTATTTATCAACTACCTTGTCAAGGGGGCTGTGGAAAGTAGAGCCATTGCCTCTATTTCTCTAAAATATGTAGAGGCCAAAAGGTGGTGCCAAACACTCTATTTTTTTAAACCTCTATTCATTTAGAAAAAATAGAGAAATAGAGGAAAAATCTAGACCTCCCAAACATACACTCAGTACCAGATCTAATAGGTTCATGTTCAGCGATGTAGCAAAACTCCTCCTTGATTGGGGTCAAGTTCTCCATTATGATTGGAGAGAAGACCTGCATTTAGAATGGCCATTTGTGGCTCTTGCTAGGGTTGCAAGCTAGTTCGTAAATGTATAAAAAGGGACGTGTAGGAGAGAGACGACAGTATCTTGGACCAATAGAATTTAAATGAAAATTTGGCGGATTAATTATCTATATACATCCACTCTCATTGAACATTTCTACTGTTCACTTAAAAGTAATGATTTTGAACCATTTACAATTATACTATTTTTATCCATTTCATTTTATGGTGGGGGCGTCGTGCCATACCTCCATAATGCGTGTCCCATGCACAACCTTTTTGTCACAATAAAAACAAAAGTTTCTTAGTCCACTAACATGATTTTATCTTATGAATATGTTCCAAAGTGGGAACTCTTTTACAGGGTCCACACATAATTCTACCTCATTTACACCCTGCTTTTTTATTTCATTCTACTCAAAGTCAATCAAGGTAAAAAAGGCCTGGGTATCAGGATAACCCACTTTTATAGTTTTTCCAAGACAAGATAGACTCTCCTCTCTATGGATGTCTTATTCAGAATTTCTTAGTTGCATCAAGTAATAATGGATTCCAGTATGCAATCACAAGTTTTAGGAAATTCGATTGATAAAAGAATCAGTCTTTCAAGAGCTCCACTGATGGAAAGCCACTACTGAAATTGTATTTACAAAGAAGGTTGTGGTTTTAGCTTTCAACATCAATAGTAGATAAAATGGCAAAGTGGGATACTTGGATTAGAAGGGCACCACTGTTTTATGTATAGAACCTCTATGCCCAATCTCACTAAAATGTAAGCTGAGGTTGTGTTCTTTAATTCTCACTTTCAATGGTTTTGCCTTGTTGATTACTTCCACCATTCACCACATTCAATCGAAGACTTCAGCTGCATAAATCCAGACACACCAATTGAGAGAGGATGGGGTTTGGCAGCTTTGGCCAGAAAGAGAGAGTAAGAATGTAAGTGGGGAAAGGCCTACCTCTAATCTATAAATAAATCATGCCCTACTACTTGAATGAGGAAACTCCTCCATTTGCCTCTAATTCCTTTTTCTCAGACTAAAAGCCCATCAGGCCATCACCCATGATAAAAAAAAATTGCCAAAGCAATTGCAATAGGGATGAGTACATGACTGGAATTTTGTCTGAGCATACAACAGTAGGTTGAGGAGGGTACTATTGTATCTAAGAACAGAGCAAGAGACCACGACAGGGAAAGGTAGACAGACCTGTTGAGTAGTTGATTTTCAACTTGAATCTAGTGACACGGGACTGCGGGAGTATGACAGGCCGGAGGGTTTTCACCTGCATAAAGACTGCATATGTGCTCATGAGGCCATGCTTGGATGCTTTTTTATCATCCCGTAGGATGGATGGAAATGACTCTACAAAAAGATCAGCCTTATCAAATTATCGAGCTGGGTTTGAATATGTAATTTAGAGCTGTTTAATACCCCCAATTATCGTATATATCTCTCATGTTTAATGGTTTTTTAATTATAGTTTTGTTTTTTTTTAAATTCAATTGAATGGTGAGTAAAGATTTGATAATCGTAAAAGTCGGCATGGTGCCGGATCATGGCCCATGGCCCATGGGGTTATCAGAGTGTGAAAAGAGGGCCCAAGTCCACTATCCTTTTTAAAACAAGTAATAATGGTAACAAAATATCATTTAACACATGGTCAAGAAAAGGTAATTTCCACTGTGTATCTATTTTCAACATGATTGTTAGCATTTTTTCCCTGCAAAAGACCGCATTTATAAATACATTAATTTTAAAAGAACCTTCTTTTTCTGTAATATAATATTTTTTGGAAGATAAATTAAAAATAACTTCCTGAAAAAATAAATGTGCATTTAGGGCTTTGTTAAAAGTCCATTTAAGATCTATACAAACCCTCACCCATCTAGTTCAGAGTGAATTGGCATTCATCCCCTCTGACATTGAGCTTACATTTATCCATTACTGTTTTTTTTTTTTTGGATCCATCATTGGATTGGATCGCGATTTAAAAAAAAACACTTGTTCCAAGTCTAGGCCATTTTAGTTATTGGGCATAACATCAAAATCAAGGTTTAACCAATGGGCTTGAGAGTTAGCCCTAATTGCCTAAACTCAGCTAATTTGCAAAATAGATATTCACATTTGTGTTTTTTTTTTTTCAGCTAAAACTATTCCCATTTGTGTTGAATATGTCACATGGATTGAGTCTTTAAGCATATAAAGGCCCATACTCTAAGTATTTAAGTATCGAGCTAGAAAATTAGGCCCACCTTAAAACCACTGGGCTACAAACATAAACCAAATCCACCCCAGTGTGGGTTGGGCTCGGGTAAGGCCTAAGCTGGCCCAACCAATGAACAACACTTTCTGTAGTTTACCTAGGAATTGATCATATATTAGTCCGCATGCTATGAGATGTAAATTGGATCATTTGGAGTTTTGACTCTTACAAGCATGACAAAGATTTTGTTTTGTAAAAGAAAAGTCGCATGTTGACACAAATATGTATAAGAGAAAATATGTTATTAACATGGAATCTCAAGCGGGCCCTTCTATTAGGTAGCAGGCTTGGTCAAACCCTAAAAAGCCTGCAAGATGAGGGCTTTTTTCTTAAAAAAAAAAAAAATCGCTGGGCTTGTTTGAATAAATGAGGAGTGGAGTGAAATGAAGTGGATTTCACATGTAGAGTTGAGTGAAGAAAAGTAGGTTGAAATTAAAGTAGAGTACTTCACTTCACTTCATTTGGATGCTTATTTTGAAGTTAATGTTTGGAGTAGAATCCACTTTTACTTAAGAAAATGAAAGTATTTAGATTTGAAGTGAAATGGAGTACATGTAGCTTATAACATTACTTCATTTATCGGGCTAGACTCATCCAAACGGGGTAGAGTTGAAATTTTAGATTGTTATGGCCCATTTCACTTCACTCTACTATAGTTTTTGCCTATCCAAACAGGCCCTAGGTTGAGACAATTTGGTTAAGCAGACTCACCAATTTGAGAGTCATATTAGGACAAGGTTTTCAAAGGGTTGAGCGAGCCAGGCTTGGAGTTGTCTAAGTCCTACCCTCAATATATGTGGGCTGGGTTGAGGGTGGGTCAAAGCTCTTGAATTGCCTGCACTGCCTAAGCCTTCACAGTTCAAAGGCTACTCCAGCTTGAAGAGAATAAAATTACATTTTAATTTTTTTTGCATTGCCACTTGGCATAAGGGCATTTTCTGATAAGGAATTGGGCTTGTTCGGGATTTATGATATGATATGATAAGGAATTGGGCTTATTTGGGTTGCAAGAATCCATAATTTCAAATCACATAAAAATAGAAGTAAAACCTCTGACTTTCAGATAAAGGGTCACATCAAAAGTACATATTTTCAAATTTCCTCTTTTTTAAAAAAAAAAGAGAGGAAAAAAGCAACATTCTTTCTCCACTAAACGACAAAAGATACTCACTTTTTAAATAAAAAGTTAAAAAGATTTCCTACCGAATAACGAAATATAAAATGTTATTATAGCTCACATAAGGGGTTGAACATTAAAATTCTACTTTTAGTGGCCAGTATTTTGAATTTTCAGAATTCTCCTATATAAGGATTCTTACCATTATTCTAACCAAACATACCCTTAGTAGGGTAATACAGAGTCAATCATTTACCATCCAAGAGGAAACTATGTCATTGAAATCTTTTCTATTTTAGACTTTTGATTGATGCATTGCATCGAATTCTTAAAAATTAAATATTGAATAACGGAAAGGATCCTATCCAAAGTGGCACACGAAATGACAAAATAACGGGCTTAGCCAAAGAGTTATAATAATTACTATATAGAAGGTTCTCATGCACCTGCGAGCAAACTTTGCATACAAGGTCAGCTCATGGGGGCCACTTTGATGCATTCCTATCATTGAGGTATGATGGATGGAAATTCTCTTTATAAATTAGGGTCATTTGAAAAATCAACGGGTCAAATTATCATATAGCCTCCTTTTCAATGGCGCCAAAGTTCAATGGTAATTTAAATTTAAATCATATCTCCCTGTTTTTTTCTTAATTCAATCAAACGATGAATCAAGGTATCAACGAGCATAAATTTTATTTTTCAAATGTGACTATAATTATCTTTAGGCCTAACATTTATGGGTTAAAGTTTAAATATTTCACACACAACCATTTATATAGCATATATGTGCCATATCTTATAGATGAAGAATATCGCATAGTGCGGTTTGTACAATATCACACAGTCAGTGACAGGATATCGCATGATCTACTTTGAGGAAATTTGTTAAAATTAAACAGTTTTTGGTGGGAAATTTCATGTCTTAGGGCAGTTGTCGGGGGGAAGTATCCTATCCCTTCGTGTCCCAATCATCATCATACTCAATGGGCCCCATAAATGAACGGTGTGAGATTCCACACGCAGCAACCGTAGCCTACAGAAACCCCTGCCCCGACTGAAAGACCCTTCCATTTCTGTGGTCTGCTGCTGCTGCCATCTCTCACAATCGCTTTCAGAAGCCCTTATCGCTCTCGCCGGTTCCTTGCAAACCTCTCAAAAACCCTAGAAAAACCCTACCCTAAACCCCCCCTCTCAAATAGAGGAACCCTGATCGAGAAAGAATAAACCCCCCAAAACCCTAGAAACCCATATCTGCTATATCTTCGTCTTCTTCTTCTTCAATGGCGACGACAGGCCCCAACTTAGAGTGTCGTATGTACGAAGCCAAGTATCCGGAAGTGGACATGGCAGTGATGATTCAGGTGAAGAACATAGCGGACATGGGCGCCTACGTCTCTCTGCTCGAATACAATAACATCGAGGGCATGATCCTCTTCTCCGAGCTCTCCCGACGCCGAATCCGCAGCGTCAGCAGCCTCATCAAGGTCGGCCGCCAGGAGCCGGTCATGGTCCTCCGGGTTGACAAGGAGAAGGGTTACATCGATCTCAGCAAGCGCCGTGTCTCCGAGGAAGATATCCAGGCCTGCGAGGAGCGCTACAACAAGAGCAAGCTTGTCCACTCCATTATGCGCCATGTTGCTGAGACAATGCAGTTGGATCTGGAGGTACCCTTCTTTTCAATTTTGGCAAATTGGGTTTTGCTTGGTTTGTCGATATCGATTGATTAATTGAGCCCTGCTGGGTTTTGTTAATTTTTTTTTCTATGAGCGTTTAGATGTAGTTTGACTTATAATTGGTTTGGATGCTTCATACTGGGAAGTGGGTTCTGTTTAATTCTATGTTTTCTGTTGCAAATGGATGTTTGCAAATGGAAATCATCACGTTTTTTAGTAGAATAAGAGTTTCATGCTTAGTGTGGTTTTGGTTTCTATGCTGCCTAAATTGAATTATTGGACAGATGATCATCCTATTCGATTATGGCAAACTGGGTTTTGTTTGTTTGGTCAATATCTGATTTGGATATTTCCCACCGGAAATTGGGCTCTGATTATTTCTGTGTCTTCTGTCTGAATTGATATTGGTAAATGAAAACGATCATCTTTTTTATTGAATATAAAGGAAGAATTTTTGAAGAGATGACAATTCATTATGCTGAAGCGTTCAAACTGATTCTTTGGGAGACATTCGATGCAATTGGAATGATATGAAGAAGGATAACATGTAAAAAAAAAAGACAAGTGTCTAAATGTGAAATTCACATACATGCATTCTCTCGTTTTGGATGCTTATATCCTTTGTTTGTTTTCAATACATGAGGATGTCCATGCAGTACAAGCATACACAAAAGCATATGCATGCACACCATTGTTTGGAGTTAGCTTGTTTACTTGCAAACTGATTTCATGTCTTGTTGTATGTTAAATACCATGCGATTAACTATCCACCTGGAAGGGATACGTTTCCATTTGACCATTGAATGATGATTGGACCTTTGTTATTTTTATTCCCTGTGCTTATGTTTTTAAACAATAACAAAGGGGATAGAAAGAACTAAGAACTGCAAATCTGCCAAGCTACCTAGCATACAAGCTATATGATGAAATATTTAGGAGAGAGTAATCAAACAACACATATGGCAAGCATCACATTTTTCAGAGAACCAGCTTAGGTTTATGCCAAGCTGATCTACAAAAGTCGTTTTCTATTAAATCAATACACAGTGAGAAGAGATTAACTTCACATATACTTTTTGTTGATTTAGAGAAAGCTTATGGTAGGAATATGATGAGACATTTAATTTGGCAGATATTGAAGAAAAATGCTTCCCTAATGATTATATATCAAAATTACTCAAGATGTGTGAAGGGATGATTCAGGCCATGGACCAAAAACTACTTATCAAAGAAGGTCTAAGAAGATCATTTCAAGCCCAATTAACGACGAGGGTTAATAACTTAAGAACTTAATTCTGAACATGCTGAATAGAGGCATGATAATCATGTTACATGCCCAAAAATTGAAATCTCATATTTTACGAAGTTTTATTCCAAGAGAATCCATTTGTGACTGTAGCATGTTTAAGTTCAGTAGGATGTGTTAGTCAATAATCTTTAGAAGGCATACATAAAAGATGAAATCTCTAATTAGGAGCCAAGATAATTGTCCATCTCAATTAGAAGGCATAATCTCTAATCGAGAGCGGATATTGTTAGCCATTAATTTATATAATGCTTGTAGAGGTTTCCCAGAGAATTCAATGATATCTTCTTTCCTGATCCTGAATTGGTGAAATATAAACCCCTTTAGTCTTGACTGAAAATTCCTTGGCACCTTCAATGCATCTTCAGTGATGCACAAATACAGCATGGATATGACAGGGAAACGTGATGGATATGACAGGGACATGGATGTGGCACATAGAAAGTGAATTATCGGATGCGATATGATATGAAACGTTGCCCATTTTGAAGCGTTCGTGCATCATAGCTGAAGACTCCATTGGCATTGCTTAAATATTTGTGAAGACTCCACGTCAATCAACCCTCCATGGAGGGACAAGATTGAGTGTGACAATTGTGTTGGGAGCATAGTTATGAATATTGATTTGTTTCGGCTGAAATTATTGAATTTTTTGGTTCAGTCAATGATGCAACCCGAATACATCTTTCACTTAAAAGGGTCTGCTTACGTTCTGTTAGGCCCTTTTCTTTTCCTTTTTTTTTTTTTTAATGGTTTTGAAGGAGGAATAAGATGAGAGAGGCTGGGCATGATGCCCTCTGAAACATTTAGGTAGGAGAGAGAGAGAGAGCAACCAGCTCCTCCTTTTCTTCATCTTCCTTCTTTCCTTTTTGCTTTGGAAGGCGACAAATGGGTTGAGTTGTTTTGTTGCTGGAAAAAGGGCCGGAACAGGTCGCCCCGCTTTTTAATGCATTAATTTTTTTTTTTCATTTGAGCCAGGAGAAATTTGTGGACTCTACAATGGAGCCCATTTATTAAAAATCTAAATTGATCAATATAATTGTACCCCTAACCAAATTTCACTCTAATAGTTCATAGGGCACTAACCAAATTTCATTCTAATGGAAAATGAACCCTAGCCAATTTCACTCCAATAGTAAATGGGCACTGGCCAAATTTCACATTAATAGGAAATATTACTTTAGCCCAAATTCCACTCTAATAGAAAATGAGCCCATTAAACATAAACTTATATAAGAAAATTGTAAAAAAAGCCCCAAAATTTAGAATTTTTTAAGAAAAGGACATAATCCTGAATTCCAGCCTTGTAGAAATAACACATTATGTTATGTATTTAGCAGAATTAATTAAATATATCTATTTATATTATAATTTTGAATTATATATATGTTCCAAAACATAACTCCAAAAAATTTTGTCAAAATTCTGAATCGCCCGAAACATTTTTGTTTGGTGGCCAAAATGAAACTGGATCCAAAATGAAGTTCTCAACTACGGTTGGCTGTGGGAGACATGAGGTTTTAGTTGTATATGCATTGCACCAAGGTCCGGTATAGCCCCCATTATTCACCTTGGTCATGGACAACTTCTATATCCAAAATGTAGTTCCTGGGTGTATCTTGTTTATAGATAATAATTCGTTAGATAATAAAGCAAATGCATGGTAAGTCAAAACTTCAGAAAACAGATTTTGCGTCACATGGGTTGAAACTTTGTGGATATGGGCTAGGGGAAATGAGTTGGTTACATTTGAAAATAATGCAGTTCCATGATTTTCTATATTGCTATATCTAAAAGTAATAAGTGAACAAAGTAGGAGGTTTGAGTTCAATATCAAGAATGGGCCAAATAAGGCTAATACGATGGAGACAAAACTAGTGCAGTGTTATGCGATTTTCATATCACGTTGATTGTGATGACACTTCTGTAAGATGACGATTAGACCTAATTTATTGTATTAAGTTGAATGTTGAGCAATCAAGAAAAGAGAAGAAGGTATAGTACATTTGTTTGTGCATGAAATCATTATCATTTATGTATTATCCCATCAATTTGTGAGCTTTTTGATATGTGAAGTATGATCTTTATTATAAAAAAAAAAAAAAATACACTCAATGGCGTTGCGTTGCACATCTTTATGGATATGGAGTGAGCTCTGTGCTTGCATCACATACCCAAGAAATACTATATTTGCCATGCTTTTTTTTCTTGATAGGTAACCTGACGAATGTCCAACCTCATGGTTGTGGCAGCGAACACCTTTCAACTTTTCCGCTAGCTTTTGTATGGGCTCAACATGACATTGCACCCTATGATGCCTACGGATACGGGCACGAACACGCATACAAGGACTGGAGATACGACTCTGCACTTTCAAAAATTTAGGACACGGATATGGATATGGGCGTCCTGATTTTTCTTTAGATGACCTTTGAGCTAATGAATTTGTCATTGTTTATGTTCCTTTCTAACATTTTTTTATGCTGAGAAGTAAGAAAATTAAAAGAACTACATGAAATAACTGGCTTGTTAACTAGGATATGCTGAACTTTTACCCTAAAATTGTCAGTGCATTATCGGGTATCAATACAAGTGCTTTATTGGTCTCACACGGATTTGTTGGGCTTGTACAAGTATCCAGGTGTCATAGATTACACCTGGGTATCCACACACTGAAATCCTTTTGTAAGGTTGTCAGTTCGGGTAGGATTAAGGGTTGTGCTTGTGAGGTAAAGTTTTGATATAAAAAGCTCTTTTTATCACTATTTATAAAAAAAGATTTTGCGGCGTTCTTTTGTTCTAATTATTGTAGTTTATACTGGGTTCTCCTGTGTGGAAGAAATTATGTTCTTTTCGTCTTTGTATTTGCATTATATCTTCTTTGGGTTCAATGCTGTATTCTTCTTTCCTTATTGAGCCCTAGATCTGGGTTTTCACTGTATTATGAATTATTTTCTGGGAGAAACCTGATTATATTGTTGCCATTCTTAGTTTTAAATTTTGTCACAATTTTACTTCGTGTTAGCTTGTTAGTATCTCAAGCGGTTCATCAGGAGAGAAATGAAGAATTTCTCATGTAATGCAATTGTAAAAACAAGACATCTTCTTTTCCTTTTGTTTTTTTTTTTTTTTTTTATAAATATTAGCATTCATTAAAGGAGCTTAACAGTAGTAGTAGTTTTTAAATGCAGTTTTACTTTAATGAGATCCATCATCTAGCACCATTGTCTCGGGTGTCTTTTAAGCATATTAGTAGGACCGCCAACAGCATGGCGGATTGCCTAGCGAAGCAAGGGGTTGATCGATCATGTAATCTAAGTGCTCATGTTATGTAAGGTGTAGTTTTTTTTCCAGTATATATCTCTTATACTGGTAGGCGCTCTTGTGGAGCTTCTTTTATTTTACCCTCCTTTTTTTAATAATAAAATTTACCATTACCAATAAAAAAAGGGAGCTTAACAGTACTAGAGAGATATACTGACAAGCCTTCTTTTATAGACCTTTTTGTTTCTCATTGCAAATTTTGATGGCTGCTTTTATCTCAGATCTACTTGCTTTTGCATTGGAAATCAACATTCGGAAGGAGCTACCGTTTACATATATGCTCTATGTTTAAATTTTCCATTCTTAGGGAACAAAATTTCTTGCAAGGAATTTGGGTTTGTGAATATATGTTCTCCCCTTGTTTGTGTCATCTGGCAGCTATAAATATGTAGATAATCAGTTCAACCAGTCTTTTGTCTGACACCAGTGAGGTGGAAACGTTTCATTTTTTTTAATTTAATTAATAATGATAATGATAGTTATAGACTTCTTAGTTGCTAATAGGTGTGACTACAGGGTCCATGGTTCAAAAACTTGATTTCAGCAATGGCCAGGGCCCAAACCAGTATGTAACAGCTGATATAGTCTCAAAACCATATTGTGACAACCATTTTTCCAGCAGTTTTTTTATAAAAATTCTTTCATAGTAATTTCGTAATGTCAATAATGAAAATTTTGAACATCTTCACTATAATGGTCATTTAAGAGCGTTTTTCATGTAAATAAATTACAAATTTAATATAAAATTTATCAAATTTATCATCATCATCATCATCAAACACAACCCTCCTTTATAAATTTGAATAGTAGCCTGAATCAAACCTGCAATCTTGTGGTTGCGACAATGAGCACCTTCCAACAGTGTTACTGGCTCTGGTCTACAAATAATATCATTCATTTACGCTTTATGCTGAACCTATAAATTCAAAAAAGTAATGGTGACTACCGATTATTGAAACCGTCTTGTAATGAGTGAAGCCATTACTTAACGTCCATTCTCTTAAGCCATAACAGTATCATTGACTGGTCAATTGATGGTTTCCGTTACATCAGAGAAGTACAAAGGTCAAATTGTTGTTGTTGTTGTTGCTGTTTCCCCCTAAAATCCTTACTGGATACTATTTACATGAGTTGTTCTTTGCACTTTTCAGGATTTATACATCCATGTTGGATGGCCCTTGTATCGAAAATATGGACATGCTTTTGAGGTGACGCTGCAGACCAACCTTTGCAAGGAATATTTGCACGTGCGCATGTTTAATAATTGATTGACGTTAAGCTGAAACTTACTTGTTTGGCAGGCATTCAAGTTGATTGTAACAGATCCTGATTCAGTTTTAAATTCTCTCACTCGTGAAGTTAAGGAAATTGGTCCTGATGGACAGGAGGTAATGATAGTTTAGTTTGCACATGGCTGCAGTTGGCTCCCTGCCATTTGGGTGTAGAAAAATTAATCCCAATTATCTCGATTTTCTAGTGGCAAGTTTTTTTTTCCTGAAAGGCAGAAGAAAGCGTTTTTTTTTTTTAATTGGTGTGGAGTCAAATGCAGCAGTTTTCCATGCTTGTGCCAAAAATTACACATTGACAATGAATCTGAACATATACTCATATCTTGTTTCTGTCCTCTTGCTTCTTATAGGTGATTAAGGTAGTGCCTGCTATGTCAGAGGAGGTCAAAGATGCTTTGATTAAAAACATTAGGAGACGAATGACCCCACAACCTCTTAAGATACGTGCTGACATTGAAATGAAGTGTTTTCAGTTTGATGGGGTTCTTCACATCAAGGTTCTGATTGACTATTTGTGTTGTCTGCTTCTATTTCTTTTTCCTATGATTGTGAAATTATGAACTGTTTATGTCCTTGTTTAGTTGGTAACTTGGTATTTTTTAATTTTGCAGGAAGCTATGAGGAAAGCTGAAGCTGCTGGAAATGATGACTGTCCAGTGAAAATTAAACTGGTGGCTCCTCCACTTTATGTTCTTACGACTCAGACTTTGGACAAGGTTAGTGAGAACTTTCACAATATTTAAAGCTGTCTTATTGCTAATTTACTTGGTTTAGGATCATGATATTTTGTGGTATCAGGGGTCCAGATTTTCCTTACGCTGTCATTTTTACTTAGAGTGTTAACTTTGTCATTTTTCACAATTAATCCTTTTAGCTAGTTCTTAGTTCGTAGAAGGACAAAGGGCTAATTTTCCATTGGACATTTTATTGGTTAACCAGATGGTACTTACTGATTTTAACAAGTTAGTTTAGTATTTGTTCTAGTTGTTTTGGAACGTGGTCATGAAAGATATATGTGCTAGTTTCCTTTTAATTGAAAGAGGTAAGTTATTAAATGGTATGGTCTTTTGAAAAAAGAAAAAAAATGTTGAGGATTTTAGTTTCAGTTTTTTATCCTATAAAAAAAATGTTAAAAAAGAGTTTGAAGGGTGCTGGATTTGCTTGCTAGTGTTTGACATCCTCGTATGTACTGAAGTGAGTTCAGGACAGAGGAATGACTATTGGCATTATTGTTATCCACTTAGCTGAAGGTTTGAAGGACACGTTACAGAATTAGAGATTTCTCGTGTTTTTATAACTTGAAAACATTAAAAGAGAAGAGATTCACTTTGGAGTTTCTTTTTATTCTCATTAGAAAACTAAAGATGCTCAGTAATTTTGAACACTTGCATAACATTTTATTGATGATATGGAGCCCCATTTATGTCATTGCCTTCATTACCTGTCTGTCTCGTGTTTTTATAATTTGAAAACATTAAAAGAGTGATTCACTTTGGAGTTTCTTTTTATTCTCATTAGAAAACTAAAGATGCTCAGTAATTTTGAACACTTGCATAACATTTTATTGATGATATGGAGCCCCATTTATGTCATTGCCTTCATTACCTGTCTGTCTCGTGTTTTTATAATTTGAAAACATTAAAAGAGAAGAGATTCACTTTGGAGTTTCTTTTTATTCTCATTAGAAAACTAAAGATGCTCAGTAATTTTGAACACTTGCATAACATTTTATTGATGATATGGAGCCCCATTTATGTCATTGCCTTCATTACCTGTCTGTACTATTACACATCCCCATCTGTTGGCCTCAAAAACTGCAGTGTAAATAGCTTCATCCTAATATATACTTTGCAAACTCTCAGAATTGACTCCATGGCTTGCCTGGATGACTGCTTGGCAACAAACTGAATTGAACAAACTATTGTATTTCTCGTTAGAGAAAGAAAACTCAGAAAGGGTCAAGCTTTGTGCTTGTTGAATCGCGACTCGCCCCATTCATGCTGCAAGTGACGTGAGACACGTGACTATGTTTAGTGCTGGGAATTTCTTTGCAAAATTGATATATAAGATTTGAACCATGACCTTTAGAACAAAATGTTTAAACTCTAACATTCATTTTCACAGAATGTGAGGTTTATAATAATTAAAATAGTAATACAACCTTGTTTTCATTCTCCAATGTTTGGTTCTAGTTACCACCTGATTTGGTGAGTGATATGGTAGATGGATCATTCTTCAAAAGATAAGATATTTGAAACTTATGAACATTTTGAATGAGAGCTTGAATATTTAATTTATGAAACCCATTAATTGATCCAAATTTAAGTTAACAAGATTGTAATGATTTTCTAGCCAGTCTGACACCTTTGTAATTTTGGACCACTCACTATATACAGTGGTATCCATCAAGTCATTAGTCTGATTTCACATGTGTAAGCTAATGTCCAAGTGGTGCTGTGTAAAACCTTGGGCTGAGGATTAAGTGATCCTTCAATCAAACAGAAGTTAAAGTAAATGATTTTGATTCATAGTTTTGTTTTGTATATCTCTACATGTATTATTTTCATATCCACTTATCACTTCCATTTTAGATTGAAGCTCTTGAATCGGATTCATAATATAATTTGATGGTATGAAGGCATACCTTGGTAATGTTTGGTTGCAAGTTGGATTCCTCACGTAGATGAAATCACATGCGTACCTTTATGGTGGATTGACATTGCCTTGGATTCTAAAATATAAAGTTTGCAAAAAGGAATGTTATATGTACTAAAGCACAATACATCCCTTTTTTTCATGAAAAGAAAACACTTAACATATCTGGCTAAAACAATGACTTATTTGGGGGAAAAAACACTTTTAACTCTTCAACTTGTTTCGTGGATCTCCAGTTGCTACACCCTGGAATGCACTTCCATGATTTGAAAGAGAAGTGGATGCTTGTTTCTTCCTTGCTTCCGTGCCAATGTTGCATTGAACAAATTATTTTGCCTAGAAAATATCTTATTTTCTGATGAAATTGTTACAGAAATGTCCCCTTGATTCCTCAGAACTATTAGACTTCCTTTACAATTTGATGACTTTTTATATGATTTTTTTAGATTTTAAATAGAAATTGTCTAGAGTTGCCTATTCAACTCCTTGAGTCATCAAGTTGACTCCTTTGCTTATTTAGACAAGTCTGACTCATGAGTTGGCATGCTAATGAGATACATTTTATGCCTTTTGATGTAAAAAATGCACTTGATATCCAACAAATCTAGAATATTGAGAAATGCTAGAATTTATTCTCTCTTTTTTCATCAGGGCACAATATAAAGTAATTTATTGGTCCCATAGTCAATAGAGGTCTTAATTTCTTCAAATTTAATTGCTGAGCAAAACATATTTGCTAAAATTTGTTGGAATACTATAAAACAATGTGATATGCAAATAAAGTAAATATCTTTAACCACTGAAAGAGACAAACAAACGCAGCACACATATGACATAACTAGATGCTATGTAAATTGGTTGTTATGTTAGTCCTGCAGATAATAAGGATTGGCCTTAATGGGCTCTGTATGGCCCTAGTGAAAAAAGGGCCCTAAGGGCCGGTGTGGTAATTCACTTGTAAAGTGAATTCAAAGTGAAGGGTCACTTTTAAGAGATAAGAAAAGAAAATGGGTCTTATAAAAAAGTACAAAATTTCAAAAATCACCTCTTCTTTTTTCTAAAAAAGTCAAAAGTCAATCTCTCATTCCACTTAAAGACAAAAAGGCCTCTTCTTTTTATCCAAAAAAGGGAAAAACTCTTCTTTTTTCTAAAAAAGTCAAAAGTCAATCTCTCATTCCACTTAAAGACAAATAGGCCTCTTCTTTTTATCCAAAAAAGGGAAAAAAGCTCCTTCACATGCCACAAAACGACAAAAAGTTCAGAAGGTGGAGTTTGAAGTTTTGTACTTTTTTATTAGACCTCTCCTCTTTTCTTGTCTCTTAAAAGCGACCCCTCCACTTTGAATTCACTTTACAAATGAACTTCCAAACAGGCAAGGGTGTAGAAAATCTTATGGGATTGGAATAATCTATTATGTCTCTTCAAATTCAAAATTAAACTTGTTGAAGGAAAGTTGATCTTGTTTTACAATGTGGCAATGTTTGGTTTTTTTTTTTTTTAAAGAAAATTTTGGGGTGTGGGTTTTGTTTGTTCAGTGTTCAACATTGACGCTAAAGTATCCTGCTGGATTTGTGCTTTATGTGATTTAGTATGAGTTGTACAGCTGCACTTTCAAAGCTCTTCAAGGAACTTTTTTAGTCTTATGAATCCGATCATAAGTAGGACATGTGGTAGTAGTTTTGCGGTACAGTATTAATTTAGATGTTATCTTTGGAAACATTTAGGGTGAGCTTGTGCGACAGGAGGAATCGGTGGTAGAGAGGAAAATTGTTCCGGGTCATTTGGTATGACACATTTTCCCTGCAGAAAAGGAAAAAAAATGTACTGATTTTCCTCACTAGTGAGGATTTCAATTTCCTATGTTAGGGATGAGAATGCAGGATTCCACTCTCTTGCAGAAATGGAAATTTGCGGAGAGCGGAATCCTCTCCCTGCACAAACACTCCCTAGGATTAGCCTTGGTGGGCTTTTCAGGGATCCAATGAATATAAAATCCTTTGGGGGTGAGATGTTAACTTTTTATATATTGTTAAAAAACAACAAATATAAAGCCCTAAAATGGCTAAACAAATACTCAAGAATCAAGATTTTGAAGAATGTAAATTGTGGCTCCAGTCTCCAAGCACTTCTCTAAAGATCATCTGGTGATATGCCCTCAAATGTGAAAAAAAGGAGGGAGTGATCTTCAAGATTGACCATGTGGACTGGAATTTTGTAGACTATTAGTTGGGTAGATTTGGTTTTGGTGCTAGGTGGAGAGGGTGGATTAAAGAGTGCTTCTCTTCTACTATATTCTCAGTATTGGTGAATGGTTCGCCATCTAGGCTTTTTCAGGCTTCGAGAGGTTTAAGACAAGGTGATCCATTATCTCCTTTTCTACTCACTATAGTGCAAAAGCTTTGTGAGCTCTTCTTTTAAAGGCAAAAGACTTGGGTTTGGTAGGAGGTTTTGGAACTTGATAGTGGGGAGAAGAAATTACACATCTTCAATTTGCAGATGACACGATGTTATTCTCGTCTACAAATTGTGATGAAATTGTGACCTTCAAGCGAATATTGAGATGCTTTCAGATTGTTTCGGGGTTGGAGATTAATTTATCTAAAAGCTTTTTGGTGGGTGTGGGTTGTTCACAGGAGAATATACAGACATTGGCGGACATATTACATTGTATAAAGGGCTCTCTTCCTTTTCAATACCTTGGCTTGCCTATTGGGGCAAATCCCCGATCGACCTCAATGTGGAATCTGGTGGTGGAAAAGTTTGAAAATAAGTTATCCACTTGGAAGAGACTATCTTTCCTTTGGAGGGAGAATCACTCTCATCAAATCAGCTCTTTCCAACTTACCAGTATATTACATGTCACTCTATAAGATGCCGTTGGGAGTTATTGAGAAGATGGATCGGATCCAGAGGGATTTTTTATGGGATGGTAATTGTTAGAGAAGAAAGTTGCATTTAGTAAAGTGGAATGAGGTGGTGATGTTGAAAACGGTGGGGAGTTTGGACTTGGGGAACTTGGAGTTAATAAATTGGTCTTTACTGGCAAAGTGGTGGTGGAGGTAGAAAAAGAGGCACTGTGGAGGAGGATCATAGTGTCAAATTATGAGGAGGATGAATGGGGGTGGGTCCCAAAAAAGTGCCTAGGTATAGGTTGTCAGTTCTTTGGGCTGTAGTTTCCAGTTTTGGGGATGTCGCAAAAGTCATGGGGGAGGTCTTTGTCAAAGGCTTGGGTTTCATTGTGGGGGAGGGAGATAGAGTCCGATTTTGGTTTGATGATTGGGTGGGAGTAGGTCCCTTACGTTTTTTGTATCCTAGAGTATTTAGGGTTGTCTCCAATAAAGAGTGTTATGTCTGGGTTGGTAATATGATGTCCTGGGTTATTTGTATTAGAAAGGCCCTTTGTCAATCCGAGTTGGGGGAGCATGAGTCTTTGTTGTATCTTCTAGCTAACGTTGTTTTATGCAGGGATTCTTCTGATCGTAGCATTTAGAAGTCAGATTCTGCAGGATCTTTTTCCTCGAGGTCCTTCTACAGGGAGATTGATCCATCGAGTGCAATTAGGTCCCCATCTGCTTTAGTTTGGATAGGACTCGATCCTCCTAGAGTGGAGGCTTTTTGTTGGTGGGCAGTAAGGGGCAGGATCTCAACAGTCGATAATTTTAAGAACGGGGTTGATGTCGTTTCGTTTATTTGGAGGTATTTCCTTACAACATGTGGTGTAAGTTGGTGTTTTCCAGGTTATGCAGCAGTGCTTTTTGAGGCTTGGAAGCATAGTTATCAATTTCGTATTGTTGCGGCCGAAAAGGCGGATATTTTTAGTTTCTATTGGGTGGCCAAAACGAAATGCAGCATGTAACTTTTCGTTCAAAGTCTCGGTCTATTTTGGCCGAAATCTTAGCATGTATTTCCGCCGAGATGCCTGAAATCTAGATTTTCGTTTTTTTCCTATAAAAAAATCTAGACTAGCAGTAAGGGGAAAAAGAAAAAAAAGAGGAAGAATGAGAAGAAGAAGAGAGCTGGAAGAGAGAGAACCCCATTTCATGTGCCTTGCCTGGCCTCGCCATAGCCATGCTACCACCGATTTGCCTCCTTCCCATCCTTTCCTCCTCTTCTTATCTCTCCCTCTCATTTCTTCTTCTTCCTTTTCTTCGGCCCTCCCCATCTTTTTCTCTGCAAGGTTTGTTCCTCAGAAACTCCAAAAAATCTCACCGTTTCAACATATACGCCTTCTCCTCTCCATTTTTTTCTTTTCATTGAGATGTTTTTTTGGAATTGACTCGATGGGACCAGTGGCGGACCTACACTATGTGGACCTGGGGTGGTCACCCTAGGTCCGATCCAAAATTCCATAAAAAAGTAAATAAATATATATATTATGAGGTAAAAAGCATTAATGGTAACTAAAAATGAGCAAGATCTTGGTGTCCTAATATGATGGGACCATGGTAGCCCTATCCATTATATACACACACACATTGTCAGGGGCGGACCTACATTATGTGGACTTGGGGCGAGATAAAAAAAATGGGTTAAAAGTTGGCCCGTGCCCCATTTCAGTAAAGTCATTACCACACCCCAGGTCTTGAAAAACCCTAATGGTTTCCTGCATTTTGGTTATATAGCTCATTCTTGTTACTAGGGTATCTGGTTTGTATAATGTTATTTGTCTTTTTTCTACTTTTAATTTTTCCTAATATGATGTTTTTGTTAATGGGATTTGATTTATGATTAATATATTTTTCTAGTGTTTTACCTTCTTTACTCTATGTAATATATTTTTTGCTATTTTTTTTCTCAACAACAATTATCCAATACTCCAATTTTTTCCCAAAACATTCTGCTTTGGATATGGTTTGATTTATTGTTGGGTCTTGAATTTCAGCTACTTTCTTTATCTTTCTTGTAAGATTTTCTTGAATTGATTCTTTGCTTGAATCACAATATGATATTCATGATTATGTTGTTCTCATTTGGATTCATTTGATAGAGGAACTCCTAGGAGCTTAAGGAAACAATCAAAGAGGTGTTATTTTCGTATGATAATGATTTTACTTCTTTGGAGTTCTCTATATTTTATTTATTATTATTGATGGCCAAGGACCGTGCGCCTCATGAAGCAGATTGGTCTCGTATTCGATACCTACCTTCGTTGGCCACCTCCAATAGTTTTACCGGCTGCTCGTGGATAGGAGGTTTTGCATGCACTTCTAGGGATTAGTTATCGATTGTCCAGAACCGAGTGTCCCTTGGGCTCTAGGAGAAAGGCTTTTGAGCAGGGCTGGGCGGAAGATACCCTGGGTTATAAAAAATAAAATTTCTATGTTATTGTTGTAGTGTCATTTCTAATTTAATTTTCATCCCATTGATTGGAATAAAAGACTAATTTCTTAAGGAAATGGTTGTTGTAGTTAAAAATATTATGTAGGAATAAAGAATTGGTAGCAAAATATGAGTTCTTTATACTTAATTTGTAAAAAAAATAAAAATAAAAGATCATTTCTTTAAACCATGCAAGAAGTGGAGATTATTGGTAGTTGGCATTGATTTTGACCCTTTTAATCGACCATTTTCCGCCCCACCCAAATGAAAATTCTGGGTCCGCCACTGGATGGGACTATACGGTGGACAGCTGGAGTCTACCAAAAAAGTGGTTGGGCATCAAGCTGGCTGTAGGGCTTGGCCTGGGGTGGGTATTGGGTTGGGTTGGCTGGGTCTATTTTGGGACTAGGCCTACTTTGGTGCAGTTTTTATAAAAGGGCTTAGGCCTGGGCCTGTGCCTGGTGCCATCTTTATCTTAAAATCTTCTGATGATATATATATTTTAATTGTATGTATTTTTATATATATTTTATTTCTCATAAATAGAACTCCGAAATATTTCCCTGAAATTAAAAAACGACCGAAATATTTCAGTTTGAAGGCTAGACCGAAATGGTGTCTGAATCAAAATTAACAACTATGCTTGGAAGGGGACGCCATTGGTTGGAAACGGTATGGTTTTATGGTGGACCATCCTTCTTTCCATCCTTTGGTCAATTTGGAAAGAGAGACATGATAAAAATTTTCATAGAAAATAATCGTCAAGGGAGGAGCTATTGGCTCTTGTGCAATTAAGTATTGCCAAATGGGCATGTGCTAGAAAGGAATTTGTAGATATTAAGATTGATAACATCATGAGGATGTTTGAAGATGGGGGGTTTCAAGAAGACAATGAAAGTTTGCTGGTGCCTTCCTTCATATGGAGTTCTAAAGTTCAATGTAGATGGAGTAGCCAAAGGAAAACCAGGTTTGGCTGGCATTGGGGGTGTCCTAAGAAATCACAAAGGGGATGTTATTTATATGTTTTCTAAGCATGTTGGGATCAAAGACTAATGAAGCATAAGTTTTGGCCATATTGGAAGCTCTTCACATTTATCATACCTTATATCAACAAAATTTAATTATGGAGAGTGATTCATCAAATGCCATTTCCTGGGTGAATCTATGGAAGGACCTTGGAAAATGCAATTTATTCTCAATGAGATTTATCTTCTGGTATCAAGTCTATAGGTTCTGTTTCAGCACGTCGGCAAATGAAATGGCGGATTGTCTAGCTAAGCAAGGGCTAGATCGGTCATGTAATCTTAGTGCTCTTGTAATGTAGTCGTGGTTTGTAGCTGGTATATTTCTCTTGTACTGGTACACGTATGAAAGGTTTATTGTATGGTTTTCTTGAGTTGCACCTTCCCTATAATGAAATTTTACTGTACTGATAAAAAAAGAAGATATTCCCTCAAATGCTTTAGTCGAGGTGTCCTGTGAAATTATGAGGGACTGGGACTTAATAAGAAAATCATAAGTAGAAGCAAATGGATTCTGGAAAGTCTTAGTAGCTCTTTGGCAAGTCTACTTTTTCTGTCTATTTGATTTAAAACTGATTCAAATAGAAGTTTTGACTCGGGAGTTTTTTCCGGTTCAATCAGCTAGGACTTTTAAACTCATTTTCAAATTGTAACAAAAAAGTTAAGCCTTTTCAAATAGACATGAATGTCATAAGAAACGGCCACTTTTGCCTTTTTATTTTTGGACTGGTTTGCCCATATGACTTTTCTAATGTTAAGTTTGCCTGTACTAATTTTACTTTATTACAGACTTTCCCACTCTACTTTTATTGTAAGACAAGTTTACTTTTTCTAATTGAATCAGACATACCAAACAGTCTCTTTTTCAATAGTTCTAATTGAAACAGCTTTATTTCTAACATATTAGTTCAATCAGCTCTATTTCAAACATTAACAAGACTTGCCAAAACAGGCCCTTATTGTTTCGAGGTCAAAGTGATCATATCACTGCTACAATCGAACGTTTACATAAGATAGAAGCGCCATGAGGAAAAACAAAACGCAAAAAAAATCTAAGTCTCTCCAGATTAGGTTTGGAATCTTCTAATCTTTCATGTATTGATGAAAAACAAAATACTAGTTCATTCTAATCAATTGCTTGAAATAAATCCAAAAGAACAAGAGTATGCACATGCCTTTATGAACCTTGCACAAGCTTAAGTCTTTGTAGCACTTTCAATGTCATTGAAGCAACACTAATTTGGTGTTTATAATAAATAAAGGGAAAAACTTTCAGTTCTCACAAGGTGGAAAGCCAAGAGAAGCGTTTCTCACACAAAAGAATGCTAAAATGGGCATTAGAGAGCTTCAATAGGGCTGTCTGCAATATTGTCAAATTGTTGGTTGCACTGGCCGATATTTTAAAATTGTTGTTAGTCATATCAGCAAACAATATCACCTGATATCCATGATACGCCTATGCCGATACAGATAGTAATTATTATGTCGGTATCAATCAATGCTTGGTGTGTGTTGGCCCATATTCTAAATGCTGAATAAGGTTCTTCCCATTTATGAATTATTCTAACATATTTATTTATGTGTATGAAAAATGTTTAATTGAAATTACAGAGCTATCCATCATATCATCATCATTTGACCTCATCTCATTGATTGTTACATGAGAGAGGTTCAAACTCTTGACCTCAGTATGCCTGAGTTATTCCTGCTATAATATAATTTGGATAAATCTGTAATTTTATTAGCAAGAAGATGAACAACACCCTCCCTTTCAATGCAAGTGATCTATTTATATATTTTTCTTATGCTATGTGTCTTGGATATGATATTCACTGGTCCATCACGTCCTTGGCAACATCCACCATACAGTTTTGGACTAGAAATTCAAATGTGCTTTTGTAGAGCTAATTACTTGATTTATTTAATCAATCTTATATAATATGGAGTACCTAGGAAATCAGTTCCTTTCAGACATGCCTATTGTACTCCTATATTGTCGCTTCACATCTCAGATCTGTTTCTTGCATCTCGTCAAGTATTATTGTAATGGTTTAAAATGAGAGGATCATTTCAGAGAGAAAAGGTTTAAAATGAAATGTTTCTCACAATTATTTCCTGCATCCATTTTTTAGTTTTCCGTTTATCTTTACATAAAGAAGATTTCACTGCACATACTAACATCTCAAATTTTGTGTTGCACTTTCTGCATTCGGAGAACTGTTGGGCATAATTTCCATTGTCTGCCACTTGTTCTTTTCTTTATTGAATTTTGCGACATGTTCACTGTTTTTGGCAGGAGCAAGGTATATCAATCCTAAATAATGCAATTAAAGCATGCACTGAGGAAATAGACCGGCACAAGGGAAAACTTACAGTGAAGGAGGCACCTAGAGCTGTGAGTGTACTTTCTAGATATCTGTTTCCTTTCCAAGTTCCAAAACTTACCTGTACCTTCCAGTCTGCATGTGTCAGATAAGCTAATTTCTTATTTTTTTAAACATAAATATCCGTTCACTTTTAGATTTTTTTGCGCCTGACAGAGAAAAAAAAATCGTCACTATACTTATTATTTAAACTGATATCAAAGTTTTCTCAACTGATTGATAAGCTGGGATTTTGTGGAAATAACTGCTATTGTGATCATGTGCATATTCCCTATGGAAGAGAATGTGGTAGCAGATATTATTGCCAAACAAGGGATTATAAGAGTTTCCACATTTGTAGGACAGTCATTGCTGATTTAAATGACTTTATAATTTTGTGTTTTAATGGTTAAATAGTCTTTTCATACAGTGGGGCAAGATGGTGTATCAGCATTGCACTCATCTTCTCCTTACTGTGAACTTAACGAGTCACATGGGGAGGTGGCAATAGAGTCTCACCATACCTATATGGGAGGAGAAAATCTATGTGAAAAACAATATATGAAAATTATTACATGGCCAAAACATTCATATACAGGCCTTCTTGGTCTTGCCACAGTGACGGCATTAGAATCTTATTTTTCATGAAGTATTTTGCCAATACCATACTTGCGAAATTCGGTTTGGTTTAGGCTGAATTCGGTGAGCAATTTTGTATCGGCTAGCAGACCGAACCGAATCAACCCCTTGAAAATATTCGGTCCAGATTTCAAACCGTTTCAGTTGAAATCCAGAATTGGGGTCCAAATTTCCATATTTCGGCTGAAATGGTTGAAATTTGGAGTTTTGTAGGAATTTAGAGAGAGAGAGAGAGAGAGAGAGAGAGAGAGAGAGAGAGAGAGAGAGAGAGAGAGAGAGAGAGAGAGAGAGAGAGAGAGAGATGTAAGTCACCGACTTGAGGTAGGGCCCTGGCCAAATTTCATTATGATAGAAAATAGGGCTCTAGCAAAAAAATTCACTCTAATAGAAAATAGGCACTAGCCAGACAGCACTCTAATAGAATATAGGGCCTAGCCAAATGTCATTTTAATAGAAAATAGGGCCCTAGACAAATTTCATTCTAATAGAAAATGGGCTCACTGTTGGATTGATCAAAATAAATTTTCATAAGAAAATTGTAAAAAAAGCCCTAAAATTTAGTATTTTTTGAAGAAAAAAGTTGAAAAAAATCTCAAATATTGGCCATGTAGAAATAACATCTTGCACAATTGATTTAGTAAAATAAATTAAATGATTCAATTTATGGGACAATGTTCTCCTATGAGTGGACTACATGTTTAGCTCTATGGGGCCCACTTAGGCTCACCTTTGATCAGTTCAGCCCCTTGAATCTTCTTCTCATCCTATGTTCTGGCGTTTTGCTGAAATTCTAAAGGCTGAAATATGTTTGTTTGGTGGCCGAACCAGAATGGGGTTGAAATGAAATTCTCATCTTTGGCCTATATGCTATACATTTAGAAAATATTGAATCCAAGACGACACAGATACTTGTACTAAATGTGGGCACTTAACAAAGATTGTCAGCTACTTGGACCCTTTAATGGTTAAAATACTTTAGTGGCAATAAGACTCTTGACTAATATAGGACACTTCTAACCAATGGAGACACCATCTAACCTAACTAATCTCTTACAAAAGTACCAAAACACAAGTTGTGCTAGTCACCCAAATTCTTCTTTATTGCATTCAAAACCACATGAGACCTGCTTGAAGGCTCTTCAGATCAGCTTGGTAATCAGATTATGCATCATGTAGTGGTTTCATTTCAATAAAAAAATTAGTTAGTGATGAAAAATGTGCTGCAATTTCTGGGATGTCTTGAAAGAGAGAGACAGCAGTTATTTATTTATTTTTGCCATTACTGGTGTTCATGTCAGCTCCAATTGTTGCCAATCTAAGCCATCATCCAGTGGACCCAAATAATAGGGTGGTCCATGCCTTGATATCTCCTCCATTGGATGATCCTAGTTGTTGGATTGGTGACTTGCAATTTATCAAATAAGATAAATAACCAATGTTAACAATATCTGATTATTGCAAAACTTTAATGGTTTTGATCACTATATGGTAAAGACTTCTACTGGATCTCCCATCGTGAGTGGTTTGGAACACCAAAAGGTAGGCTGCATGTGCTGTCCTTAAATCTGTAATTCCCTTTCTGATGCTAGTGACTATGAGGCTCTTTTAAGTCCTTATATTGATCCATTTACTCCTAATTTGCATGATGCATGACAGTATAGATTTCTCCATTTTCTTCATTTGCTTTGACTGTCATATTGGTGGTGTAGGTGAGTGAACGAGATGACAAGTTACTGGCCGAGCACATGGCTAAACTACATATTCAGAATGGGGAGGTTGATGGTGACGTAAGCTCTGAAGAGGAAGATACTGGGATGGGTGAAATTGATATAGACAATTCTGCTGTTGGGATAACAGAGTAAAAGATGGCAAGCTACCTATTACACAATCATGCTGACTGGAGTAGCTGTCTAGAACCGGTTCATGAGTGTTGTTGTGTCACTTTGGTTTATCCAGATCTAGCACTTCGTTCAGCAGTTTTCACCAGCCATGTCATGATCTTATTATGGAGTATATTTCATCCTTTGAAAATTTTAGCAGTTTTGGAGTCACAGAGTTTAATCTTACAAATAAAACTAGAGAATATGATGAAAACTCAACGATTGTATTTTTGTAATTTTTTTTTTTGTACTTGTTCTAAAAGTACTTGTGGCCGAGCTTTGCTGTTGCCTTAACTGATCTGAGAAACCCAAGCCACTGTATTTTTGGTGGGTTTTTTTATTTACACCTTTTTTCTTTTCATATGGGTGGAGGCATTTGATCGCACTGTCTCTGACACTCAGTTTTGTTATGCTTCATGATTAGTTGGCAGATAAAGTTTAGGCATTAAATCTGACAAAACAGAATGGGCACACCTATAGCCATAGTTATAGATTAGCACTCTCCATGTACCTTTCTCGGCCTTTTTGGCTAAGATTAGCACTCTCCATGTAGTGTTTGTTGTGGAGGAATAAAGGGTGTGTGAAATGACTAAATGCTTGCTAGAAACTGGGTGTGAAATGATTTTGTATTCGGAGTTCTTTTGGGGGGCGTAAAAGCCTTGAACTGGTGTGCTTTTTTTTTTTACAGACAATTTTCTCTTGGCGGGGTGGAGCCCTCTGATTTCCATAGGGATTTTGTAAGACACTGGGGGATCCGTTATGAGTTCCTGCCTCAGATTTTGGTCATCGACTTGACGTCTTCTTTCTTGAGGATCGCTCGCAGGGACATTACTATTCTTTGTGTGCCCTGCTCAACAGCCACGGATCCTCATCCTCCCCACACAACAGCAGCTGATAGATACTGCTGTTAAAAAAAAAAAAGAAGTTCTTGATACTGTAAAGAATATCAGACTGTTAAGATGGGTGCAGGGTTGTAAAAATTGGCCGAGTTTGAGCTGAGTCGGCTGACTCTGACTCGGACTTGGCCTTCATTGAGCCAGGTGTGTCGGACTGGGGCCGAGTACCATCCGAACTAGGGTTGTAAACGGGTCGGTTCTGGTTCGGGTCCAAGGTGGAACCGGAACCGTTTCTAAGAAGGGGAACCAGAATTGTAACCGGAACCGATAATATTAATGGGAACCAGAACCGGAACCGTTTGTGAGGCGGGTCTGGTTCCCGTTTCAGGTCTAGACTAATACTTGTATTTTTTTTTTTTAAATTATACTTCTTCCACATTTCAATTGAAACACTAATGTGACCTTTTGTCTATCAATTACAAGCACTTTTAACCAAAAACTCAGAAATCACATCCAAATCGGCAATGAGATGTAGAAAAGTAGAAAACCCTAATGTAGAAAAGTAAAAAGGGTTCTGTTCTCACATACTAAAGTTACCTTATGTTAGTGTATATTGGGTCGGGTCTCGGGTCCACGAGTCTGAGCTACTGTGGATCCGGAACCGGACCCGTTTAGGTATCGGTTCCAAAAAAAGGATCCGGAACCGGAACCATTTTTTTATCGGGACCAAAATAAGGACCCAGACCCGGATCCTAACGGGTCGGAATCTTCGGGTAATTGGAGAATCGGGGACCCATTTACAACCCTAATCCGAATCCATTTTCTTCTCAAATCTTAAGAAACCCTTTTTTTTTCTTCTTCTCAAATCTCAACAAGAATAGACCCACCCTATTCTTTTTCTCAAATCTCAATAAATCCTCTCAAAAACCCTTTCTTCTTCTTAACAAATATTCTCTCAGAAACACTAATCCAATAAATCTTCTTTCAACTCCGCACTCAAACCCTCTTTCAAAGCCCTTTCCTTCAATCTCTTAATATAAAAGCATTCAACTCATTCTTCTTCTTTTAAGAAAAGCTGTCAAAGGGACTGGGTGAGTCAACTCTTAATAAGTCGCCCTTTTTAAACCCTGGTTGGATGAGCATTAACATTAGATCAAAAGATCTCTCTCCCCCGCCTATCCATGTATGGTGACGGAGGCTGTAATTATCATTTTGATTAGTAGCCGAGAAGTTTTCACAGTTCAAAAAAGTACACAATTGATTCAACGGTCTAATTCATTCAAATGGGTGTCAAAACTGGAGATCTGTAACCATAAGGGGGGTTCCTATTTTAGTGGTCCTTCAAATGATTCATAAGGTGGCTCATAATGCCAGGCAGGGCGGACGGGACTTTAATCTGGGGGGCTGCCTTAAGTACTAAAAAAAAGCAACAAGTCTCACAAAAACTATAAAAATCCTTTTTCATCTGTCTCAAAAGGAACCCTGTATGAGCATCCGATGCATTAATAACATGGGAAGAACCGATATTGCAATTGCTTTTGGAGAGTGTATTGAAATACTATCATATGTCGAGATGTTCATTAGATTCTACTTGTCACGACAGTGGAGAACAAAGACCACCTTCATGTTTCAATTCTTGAATTGTCAGATTCGATAAAAAAAAGTATTGTATCGTAACATTCACATGCGAATTCAGACATTCACTACCAAAACGTTTGAGATGAAGGTAGTAAAATTAGATTTAAAGATGTATAATCTATTTGAGGATTTGATTCAGGATAGATCGGAATGGATAAATAAAATTCATGTAGCCAACCCCAATATAGTTGGCAAGGCTTTGATGATGCATGAAATAGGGATTTATCAAATTTAGGGTGCATGAAATTCAAGAAACTTAGGAACGGGAGAATTTGGCATCATTTCATAACTCCAGGATTTGAGTCTCTCACACATCCGCCAAATATGAATTTTCAAAATAAACATAGTTAGAAATGAACGTAGGATTTTAAAAAGAATTCTTGATGATTAAGGAACTGGGCAACTTGGTAAACAAGTCACTAATATTTTATACATGGAAATTGACCTCTTGATTAACCAAGATTTCTTTAATCCAAAACAAAGTAACTCCAAGATTTTTAAATTATATTTTCTAAAAAATCCAATCCAACTAATCTATGTGAGGACGATTCCGTCATGTTTGTCTCTTTCCTTTTGACTTCTTACTATGTAAGTAGTACCTTCCATGTAAAGCAGCTGCAGGCTGTAGCATTCCTCTATGAAAATGATAAAACCACCCCCTTCTCCACCTCTCCCAAAGCTTGTTGTGAATCGCACTATCCCTCCCACCACTTCTTAGCAGCAAACATGCAACATCTTCTCTTCCAAGCTTGTGCAATGGGCGACACAATCACCTTGTTAAGGCTCCATAAAGAAGATGGATCAGTTCTCGACCAAAGGACCGCTGGATCACAGGACACCCCTTTGCACCTGGCTTCCAGATTCAACCACAAGGACCTAGCATCTGTAATCATTTAGTTGCAGCCATCTATGGTGATGACAAGGAATGAACTTTCAAAAAATGACACTTCTTTCCATTGTTAACCTTCTTCTCATTAGCTTTTTTCTTTTTTCTTTTTTTCTTCCTTGGCTGGGCAGCTTTAGGTTATTGTAAGACTCGAAATTTTTTTTTTGGGCTGAAAGCTTGGGTGGGCTACAGCCACCCCCGGCCCCCCCTTGATCCGCCCCTGGTGCCAGGTGGGCGCAATGGGCTTAAAATATAAAAAGTTGAACCATTCCAAGTAAACAAATGACTATAGTAAATGAGATTTTCAAAGATTTTACTTCAATATAAGATAAAATTCTGGCCGATCGATCACTTATAAAACATGTTAATAAAAATAATATTTAAGTTTTTTTTACTAATTAATTCAATTATAACCCTATTTATTATTAGAGCAAAGAGTTTTCAAACATCCATTCGAAAGAGACTCTTTTGGGAGTGGTTTTGGATTTTCATTCAAGTTCTTGTGAGCCAAAAACACTAATCCAAAACATCCCTACTTAAATTTGAATGGTTTTGGGTTTTCATGGGGGTCATAGGAGCCCATGGAATTTCTTTTGTGAGTGGAGGCTTCACATGAGTTTGGAGTACTCTTGCCTGGATGGAATGGAATCAAATGTCTCCGTCACATAGATTGGCCAATTTACACAATAGACACATATTCAGAGGTGATAGGTGTAAAAAATACAAGATGAAAGCAAATAGTGGTCCCTCCACTAATCCACTGTCTTATATGGTTGGATTTTCTAAAAATGATTATTAGGAGACGTGGGCACAGACTCCACTAGTAGAATTTTTTTCCCTTAAAAATCTTAAGAAGATCATGTTGATTTTGACGTTTGTTTAGGCCAACAACTAATACAAAAATATTGGTCCCCATTAAATTAAGGTAATTGATATTGACACTTTATTTTCTTTTTTTTTTTTTAATGGAGGCACTCCAAAATTTTGTGAAGAAAAATGAGAGACTCCATCAAAAAATAAAAAAATGCCAATATCACTTCTCTAAATTAAATCTTATTATCCATCCAAGCATCTGGCCGGCTTGGCCGCACAAATTAAACCAATTCTTTATCCTTCCAATTTCCAGTTTTCCTGACCACGTGCTTTTCATGACACTTTCGTCTCCCTTGCCTTTAAATATCCCATCTTACTTGCTCTCTTCATTTAACTGAGTGTCTTGGGTGGAGAGAAACATGGCAGCTTCAAAGGTCATGTTCATATTCATGGGTTTTCTAGTTCTGATGTTAATGAGCCCTAGAACAGATGGGGCATTTCCAAAACAGCTGGCTAAGGCGATACACAAGATAAACAAGAACGGTCCTTTCTTGGGTGTTGTGGTTCCAAATACATATGAGATGAACCCTCTGTTGCAGTCATCGAGTTTTGTACCTGATGAACAATATCCGTACTTGGATTTATCTGGTAATTCTAAGGACTTTTCACTCAAAATCTCATAGCATCACTATTAACTAGCTAGTATGTTTTGAAATGGTCCTTTTTCTGGAACTTGATAAGGTGTCATTAAGGTGTTCTTATATTTTAACCTTAAAAAACAAGTTTCAGAACTTTAGATCTAGTTGCTATTAGATATCCTATGAAGAAAAGGGGTTTCTAGTAATAATATGCTTGGATTCTGTACTAATCCTTAAAATAAGATCATAAATTCATCTTATAAACTTTTTTTTTTAAGGAATGATCCTGTGACTGTCTATTGGTAGCAGCATTTATATAGTTTTTCTTCACAGGCCTGCCTTCCATTTTTCCATTAGAAGCGTACCTTTGCTTTCCTCGGAGCTCCTCGTATTATGCCACCATATATATATATGTGAAAATATAGACTTAAGTTTCACGAAAACTCTAGAGATATACACCATTTGATTGATTATTTTCAGATGAAAAAAGAGCCAATATACATTATGCAATAAATTCAACGACATGCATATATCTACATGTTGTCATGATCATCATCAAAGCCTTGTGGCAATTATGTTGGGGTCACTAGATAAATCTGTTTCTTCTTTCCATTTCATCTTGGGTTTCATTTATGCCAAATGAACAGTTTATTTTAGCTCATGAGATACAGAATTTCTGTGTGTATGAGAGAGAGAAAGCCCTTACTTTCAGGTTCCATGTTCACATTAATGTCCACCAATTACTAATTATAATCTCCTTAATTTCCTTCTTTCTTTTATAATTTTACAGGGCGAAGATTTCGCGTGGGCACATTAGAAAATGAGAAAATTATTATGGTCATGACAGGACTGGGCATGGTAACTGAAAATAGAAGCGATATTTTCCTCTTCCTGGTCATATTTTATATATAGGTATGACAAGCAGAAAAGAAGCATAGAACTGATACTATTTTAACTCTTTTCATTTTTACAGATTAATGCAGGTATAACCACCCAGTTACTACTAAGTCTTTTCAGTGTGAAAGGAGTTGTACACTACGGAATTGCAGGAAATGCAAACACAAATCTCCAGATTGGAGATGTAACCATTCCTCAGTACTGGGCTCATACTGGACTTTGGAACTGGCAGGTATGGAATTTTGAAGGACCTTGAAATGGCTAGAGCTGCTGGAACAAATATTTAACTATCCAAAGTTATGATTCAAACCATGCATGGTTTGAAAATGCGAAAAATCAAATGGAAATGTGTGGGCCAAATATCACTGATCTAATCAGCTCAAATCATTCTAACCTTTGATTTCAGGGCCTCAAACTTTAACAAGAAGTGCATGTTTCTATCATGATTTAATCTGATGCATGGCCGGTGGATAGGGTCAGATAAAAGATAATAAAAGAAAGAGTATGACGTCCAACAATGAAGACCGTTCAAATGTTGCATCATTCTAACCTTTAATTACAGGGCCTCAAACTTTAACAAGAAGTGCATGTTTTTATCATGATTTTAATATGATGGCCGGTGGATATGGTCAGATCGATAAAAGATAATATAAAAGAAAGAGTATGACGTCCAACAATGAAGACGTACCGTTCAAATGTTATGATATTTACTTTTTCCATAGGGAGAAAACGACAAACTGTTTGCATCAAAGGTGGAAAAATTAGCAGCCCACAATCCCCGTAAGCAAACGGACCAATCTAATATAAACCCTAGTTGACTTTAATAATAGTGGGAAATCCTCTTTAATGCCTCTCATCCTTATCTCCATTATACTAGTGAATCAAGACAACCTTATGGGATCGGAGAAATTCCAAGCTCTAACACATAATCATGTATATCTACCAAGTGGGCCCGTTTCTTGTAGGGATGCAAATGGGTCGGATTTGGGACGGAACCATGGTTGATCTGGACTCGATCTGATTTCAAATTCAGATCCAGAACCAACACGAACCTGTGTTATATCCAGATCTGACATTAAGTTACAAAAAGGATCTAGATCTGAAATAAGATGTATAGAGTAATATTATATAATTAAATAAAGAAGCCTAGCTAAAAAATTAAATGTACAAATGAGACTATTAGATGGTCTATAGTTGAAGTTAAGTAGACTATCAAGTTTTAATATCACAAGAATGTAATCATCTTGTCTCTGGATCTTGCAGTCGAAAGATGCAAGGTTATAGCTTCGGACAATACTCCCTATGTGCATGGTTTCCAATTTGGATCCAAATTTCTCTTGGAATCCAAGAAAAGGTTCCATACCCACTCTATATAGGTTGAAGAGCCACTTAGTAGAAAAGGTAGGCCATAGAGACATTGATTAAAGTGTTAGTCTATAATTAACATGAACCCTAAGATCGAGAACTTCATGATTATCACTAGTAGGATTTAATTAAAGATTACCTCCAGACATCTTGATGCAGAGAGCTTTCCGATCCTGCTGTCTGATGTTGATGTTGAGATCCGCCCAAGAAAACTTTAGGGAATAACTTCAGTTTCTCTCTCCTTGCCTATAAGCCTTAATGTGTTGTATTTTGTGAGTGGGTCTTTATGATGGAGTAAAGACTCTTTTTATAGGCGGAGAGAGGACCAATTATATTCCAATTAGAATTCCATTAGTTTTAATCTCAACCGTCCATCAAGGTAGAGTTTGTTATGGAATATATCTCTTTAGGAAACCTTATATGATTAATAGATAGCATGTATCCTATGAAAACGGAATTCCTATAATGACCACAATTTATGGAAAGGTAAGGACTTGTGGTCTAAGTAAAAGACCTAAAGTAATTTCCTTACATAAAGTAGTAAGGATAGATTTAATAAAGTAATCAGGATAAGGCTTTGATGATGATGACAAGCTTTGTTGAGAACCGAAGGCTTTAGATACTTGGATAATCGGATATCCATTTGCAACCCTATTATTTAGAAAATTTGATGGACAAACATACGTGCATAGCTGCCAGAGTTAGGCGAATCGATCCAATTATTGATGGAAACTTGTTGTAATTTCTCAACTTAATTTACATGAAGCCAAAACTTAGTTAGTTCCACATCTTTTGTTTCCTTCTCTTGGGCGGTTTTAGATGCAATACCAGCTTTTTATGATCTCTTTTGCCTTTCTGTGAGCAGAGATATGGAGATGGGCCTGATAATGAACTAGCTTTGGAGTCCAATGGAGACTACACAAGGAGTATTGGATACCTCAAATTTTCAGATTACAATAATGGTACCAAAGATGCGGAGGCATCAGACAACCTTTTGAATAATGTTTGGTATCAGCCAGAAGAGATCTTTCCTGTGGATGGGGTCCCTGAAGAAAGAGACCATGCCTTCTGGGTTCCCGTTGACGACCACTACCTTTCCCTTGCGGCTAAACTTGAGGTGATACTTCTTTCGATTCCTGTTAGATTTCATATCCCCATGTGGCTCACATTCATGAATTATGGGATGAATCTGAACCGTCCTTCTGTTGGGTGTTGATTGGCATGAAGGTTTTAGATGAAGTTGGTGTGTTGTGGACTACTGTTCATCTTTGTCCAACTGTCCACTACTCCACGTGACTGCACCAACCATGTCAGTCATTAATCACTACCTAGCCCCACCACCCAGTACATGTACATTGTACGAGTGATGTTGATTTAACTGTTACTGTTGTACGTGGAACGGATGCTTTTACAATGAAGTTTGTCGGGATCACTGAAACTCTCTCCATTTCAGATAACTCTGGTGGGTGAACCCAGTGGTTTCTATGGTAAACGTTTGCTGCTAGCAAAAAGTTTTAAGGCTCTTTTTAACTTTTATCATGAGTCATGACCCCTCTTTGCAGGCAGGTACAGTGGTCCTGCAGGGCACATTTGGCGTTTTCTTCGTCGTTGTATAGAAAAAAGCTTTGATGGAAAGATTGCCTGGGGTGGATAACTGCAAGTGACCAATTTTTCCCTCATATATATACTTGGGTTCATTTTGATAGGATAATGATTGAGGAGCCCATACAGAATTTTACCATAAAATTCTTAAGAGTATACGCCCACTATTGATGAATTTAACCACGAGTAAATAACAGCATCTTACCTCAATGGGTAAGATATATAGTTCTTACTGGGAGGTCAGGGTTTCAACCCTGCCTCCCAGCTCCTCTCTCTTGCAAATACAAGTTCCTTCTCCTTGTGCGAGTTTGTGTTCTCCTCGAATGTACGAGTTACGCCCTTCTTACTTGTGCAGAGTGTCCTATTTCCTCGAGTGTAGATCCCAACTCCTTAGTTGAGATAAAAAAAAAATACCACTCACATAATGCAACCATGGATATATATATATATATATGCACCATCTAAAAACTCACTTCAATTGGAGTGAAAATCACTGTTCAATTGATCAGATTTAATATGAATGACTAACTACAAAATAATAAGTAACGTTTTTTTCTTTTTGTATGATCAATCGGATTTTACATGTGATCAATCCAATAGTGGAGTTCAATTCAACTTGGATGGTTTGGATAAGTACGAATTTATGGGATAATAGTGGGTTTGAAGGGTTTGGTTTTTTCACACAGGTGGGCCTACTGTATGAATTTTAAAATGTTGGAGATATGAATGAATCCTCATATTAAATATACTTTATGTATACAGTCATGACATTGGGTATTCAGGTCCTCAGATATGACTTCCATGGACCCAATCCAAGACACAAACTTCATTTGGGCCTTACTATAGGCCCAACATGGACCTGAAAAAAAAAGGGGCTAAATAATTAACCTGTACTTGATTTCTTCAGTTCGTACCCTTTGAAACAAGGACGAGTCAGGCCAGCTGAGCCCAAACTGGGCCTGGCCCACATTAGGCTGGTTTGGACTCAGGAACACTTTTAACCCGATTGTTATATGAACTAGTCCTGGGCCTTTAAAAAGGTCCAATGCAGCTCAATATATTTAACACTGTAACATGTATATGTTTGAAAATGATCTGGGCTTGGGCCTAAATTTGAGTCCACTGCGTTGGATCTGACCCTGAGAGCTTGGAAAAAGTTGATCAGTCCGGAACACCCCTATTGGCAACCCATCTACATCCCTAGTTTTGGAAAGCTAGTCGTCATATGCATGCTATATATATATTCAAATGAGAACTAGTTCTCACCTATTATATGAGAAGAGGTGTTGAAAAAATGTTGGATTTGTTTTCTTCTGGGCAGGGTATGAAACTGGAGGGATGCGTCAACTCTACAACTTGTTTGCCAAGGGACCCTATAGTGACAAGGGTGAGCAGAGGGTGCAGTGCCAGTGCATTTATAGACAATGCAGCCTACAGAACATTCTTATATTCCAAGTTTAATGTGACCCCAGTCGACATGGAAAGTGGTGCAGTGGCTCTGATTTGTCTCCAACAGAAGACCCCTTTCATAGCTTTCAGATCTCTATCTGATCTAGCAGGTGGTGGCTCTGCCTTATCTAATGAGGCCACCATCTTTGGTACTCTTGCAGCCCAAAACTCAGTCAGTGTTGTCCTAAAGTTCATCTCCATAGTGTCTGAGACTACTGGAGTAGACTATGTCACTGCAAGCATTTAGAGCCCTCATGTATCTTCCACTTTATTTAATAAAATTACCTGTAGTGCTTGAAGTGGATTCTAGCCAGTTTAAACATCTCACCCTTATTCCTACACTGCTTCAAAACTGAGTATATTCTAAAGACATGAGCCAACAAAATGGATAAAAGGTTTAATCTATGATTGGGTTTCCTCCTTCCACACCCCAAATTAATAGGCATAATAGATTATCATCCATTCTGCAAAAGGTTCAAACTATGGTTTGATACAGGTGACTGTGCTCTTAAATTCCTCAAAAACTAGATAGTGTTGCCATCTGTAACCAGGCCCCTGTGTGCGATCACACATAGGTGGGCTTCGGTCACAGCTGGATCCTATCCGATAAATTAAGGTGGCTGAAATTCCTCATTTTCGTGTTTGTAGGGACCTAGTCATAGTGTTGAAATTGGGCTTGAATGTTGCTTGTGGAAATGGAAACCTAAAATGGACAAGCAGCCACATAAGCAAACAAAGGGGAAATCAGAGGATTTAGATTGTCCGACTATATGTTTATTTCCACAACAGGAGAATGCTCAATCTCACTATCCAGGGTCAGGGGTTTATAAGTTGCATCTGAATATATAATTTTCTCCTTCTTAAACAATTATCAACATACCACTAGACCTAAAACCTACCTGGAATACAAGGCATCAACCAACAATAAACCAGTGGCAAAACTCTATAGCAGATCAGCCAGGACATCAACAACTTGCTCTTTTTTATTCTAGTTGATGCCAAACAATCCCATAGTTTCTCCATTTTCTTGTTCTGAGAACAGTTGTCGTTTCAGTTTCCTATTGGATCATATGGCTCTTGCCCTTTATAAGTGATCTTTTGCTGAACACACACATTATTTCTTTTATTAGATAATCTAATCTGCTGATTTTGTATAGGTTCATAAAATAAGCTGATTATATCCTATTGGGTGTATAACTTCAAGAAGCTACATTTCACAAATGAATGGTAATTTATTGGAAGGAAACTTCCAATATTTACAAGCAGGAAATTCATTCAAATAGTTGAGACCAAAACCACTTTCCTGATATCGCTTTAACCATCCTATTATCCTTCACAACTCCACCTCCTTTAACATCTAAAGACTCCCTAATACAAGAAGAACTTCATATCTCTAACAATGGTGGAGCTAGGATTTTCTTTTTAGGGGGCAAGCAATGGTTCACCAATAATATTTTATATTTATTGATTTATTACTAATCATTGAAAAACTAATTTTCTTTCAGATTTTTCTTCAATAATATCAAAGAAAAAGCCTAATGTGAAAATACCCAAAATCTCTAATACATAATTTCTCAAAACTTTGTGAGAGCAATTGAATTATGAAAATACTATGGCTCGCCATAAAAATCCCAAATTGCTCAAGATAATTCTTTTCTCCCATTTTTAGCACTAATAATTAAATCTCACTCAAATCATTACACCGGAGCTCATTTACTGAAATTCGAACTGTTCAAAATAAAGGGCCTTCAAACGTATAGGATGTCCAGAATCAGAATTAATATGACCTTTCAATTGATTTTTTTTTTATTAAAATGTGGTTAACACAAGTTTATGTACTTTAATTTTATTTTTTATCAAATGATTAATCCAACAATGGGACCAACTCGGATGAAGATCTCTACACTAATGGGGCTGGGATGTTGGAACGTAGTATTGGCATGATGGGTTCTTCCCCTATTTTATTTTTACTCCAAAGCACTTATCATTTTCAACAAGGAGACACCTTCTAAGTGTCATGGCACTTCATCTCAACAAGACTCCCTTGTAGACTTTCTATCTTATAGCTTTTAAAAGTTTGATGCTTGTATGACTACTTTTCTAATTTTATGATTATGTGGCTTAGTTAGATTGGGGCCACAAATAAATGTGCAACATACATGGATCGGATATAGTGGGCCCCATGGAGGAAGGAAGTGTTGTCCGACTGAAGTAGGTGGAGCTGTTGTTCTTCGTTTATCGAAAGAGGTAGAAGACGTTTTGGGGTGGGGCAGTCTTTTTTAAATATGTGGGGCATAGCTAGGGACCCATTACGAGTTTTTGGTTTTTTTAGCAGATCTAGGGTGACCGCTTCAGATGGTCATCACGTGGGTACGCCCCTCGGACTATGATTGCTAACGTAAAAGAAACCTACAACCAATAGTCTCTCTTGATATCTTACACAATTATTTACTGGTGATCACAATTTGTCTTGTAGAGTACTTTTTTTTCTTTCTTTTTGAGTCTGTTAATGTGAGTGATCACTAGTCAAATCCATTATGGTCTTTTTCCAAAAACCATCAGATTGCGAGGCTTGGATGAATGCATGGCTGAGGGAGGATGTTTCACCATTTTTATTGGGAGAAGAAATATCACGAAAGAAAAGGAGTTACAACCATGGCTAGTTTGTTTGCAAGATAGCAACCGAGTCACGACTTTGATACCATGTAAAACTTCGAGAGGCTACATTTTCACAAATAAATTGGTATATATTAAGAGGAGAATTTCTAATATTTAGAAGCAGAAACCTATTCTAATCATTCAAATTAAAGCCACTTTCCTAGTACTATCCCTCTAATCTTCCTATGATCCTTCACGACTTTATCTCTTTAACATCTAAGACTCCCTAATACTTGAACTTCCTAATGTCTCTAACATTGGGGAGGTTTGGCAGTAGTTTTCATGCATAAGTTTAGAAATGAGATAGGTTATGAAGAAGTTTAGGTTTAGGTTGTCCCAACTCATCACGCATTATTTATGAGCTATTTGCATTTTATTAATGAAGACTATTTATATAATAATACTTTAAAAGCCAACACACTCATATTAAGCCCACACCCATAACTAGTGTGAAGGAGGAAGATTGGTACTGCACCTTTGCCGCCGCCCCAATTTGGGTGAGACTAAAAGGAGAGAAGATGAAACATTTGGATATTAGTAAAGAAGAGTTTTTACTTTTTTTTTGTTATAAAAAATAGAAAAAAGGAGTTAAGATTCCCATTTGGATACGCCTTAAAATTTATGAGCAGACCCAACATATACACATCTCCATGACCATGACTGAGTGCCCCAACTTTGGGTTCCTCCATACATACATCTCCATATATGGTCAGTCCACTAGGCTGGGTGAGTCCACCATGCATAGTAGGTCTTTACCAACCCCACTTCCTTCCCTCGCTATCATCTCAATTACGAATTTGTTTGGACAGGAGGAGCAGTCTAACTAATTAACAGTGTTTTGTTACGATTGTTTAGCCTTGGACTAGTTCTTCCACTGCTCCCATGCCCACACTAGAGATCCCTCGGCCACTTTTAATAGAAGAATTTCTTACTATATGTAAGTGGAAAGTAGAGTAGTTGGTACTTGGTTGTCTTTGACTTGAGTTATTGTGTACCTAGTTCTTATGTACCATATTATATATATAGTATAGACGTTTGATAAGAGTTCAATTAAAACCCAGCCAATAAAAGGACCTACTTTCCCTCACCTGTTTCATGCTCCTTGTGGCGTTTTTTTTTTTTCCTCCTTAATAAGGGAGTCCAGCATTTTTAAGAACGAACTATTTTTCAGGCATGTAAAGTCTATGTCTCCAGCCCCATGCATCAGATAAGTTAGGTTTTTGCCTATGCAAGTGGCCTCAATGAGATAGTGCGAGTTCATAATTACAACATCTGGTTTCTGAGCTGTGGTCCTAGCCAATTACACTATCTCTCAAGGTTGCTCCTTATAACCTTGTCACTCCTAATTTTTAACCCAATATGGCCATAGGAATGCAGTTTGGTACCCTTGCCATGGGAAGCTTGGGCAGGAAGTGTTGAACCCACCATTCATCAAAATCCAACTCTGTACAATATGAACATCCTAAAAATATAGGTGACATGTCAAATTTTACTCTAATAAGAGTAGACCCCATAATTAATAATGTGAGTTATATTATTAATAATAAAACTTAATCCATTATTAATGGTATTTACTAATTTTATTATTAAATGTACGATCCTCAACTGAGACCCTCTTGGGGATCAGTATTCACTATTGAAGGACAAGGCTACCAGCTACCAGCAAGCATTGCAGTCCGGACTCCAAGGCCATCTGAATTAAATTCAGCTCACAAATCACTACGATTCCGAATTGTATTTTTTTTCCATCTTTGCCCCTCTGTGCCCTTTTCTCCTATAAATTCAATACACAAACAAGAGTCATCTCGGCATCTCCACCCACAAGGAAAACCTCCCTCTCTCTCTTCTTCTAGAAACCTTCGTTCACCATCTATCTATCTATCTGTCCTCAGCCGTCCGTCCGTCCGTCCGATCAGATCGCAGAGAGAAGAGATGGCTCCGATTGCAGTTGGAGAGAAGATTCCTGATGGCACCCTGGCCCACTTTGATGCAGAGGACAAGCTCCAGCAGGTGTCAGTTCACTCCCTTGCGGCTGGCAAAAAGGTCATCCTCTTCGGTGTACCCGGTGCCTTCACCCCCACCTGCAGGTATCTTCCCATTTCTCACTTGGATTGTTTCAGATCATCCTGACCCTTCATCTTAGGACCTCAAATCATATGTACAACACCCCTCTCCTGTGTGAACTTGGAACAGAACTGCCCCAATTGGCAAATCTTTGGGCACAATTATAAAATCAATGTAAAACCTATTTATTTATTGGATCAATGTGTAGTTAGTTGATCATTTCTCTGTATTCTTATGTTGTATATATATATGTGTAATATTTTGTTTCACCCTCACCCACCCTAATTTACTACTCATGGCTATATTTGTCGTCGTTGTTGGTCCCTAGCATGCAGCATGTGCCCGGGTTTATTCAAAATGCAGAGGAGCTTAAATCGAAGGGAATCGATGAAATTCTGCTCATCAGCGGTATTTTTCTAATTTCTATATTTTTGTTTATGTGTTATTGTAGGATTAAAGAAAATCAAATTTAGCAATGTTTTAGCCTTGTTACTTCAAAATTTGGGGTTGGTTGGATTAAAAGAGTTGTACTTCTAAAGACTAAAAAAAAAAAAAAGAGAAGGCATGTACTAGTGTGAATAGATCCTATGTATTGAATTCTCATGTATTTTAATGCAAACAAACAGGCCCTTAATATCTAGTATTTGTAAACTGTTGGTTAAGTTAATTAATCTTAAACGTGTCAATTTTCCAGCAACAATTTCACCATCAGTGTATAGAACTATGTATTTGCAGGGTACCTTTATGAGTTTTGTCCATACCTTACTCGTATTTGAAGGCATGCTTAGTCACTGTGTTCTAGTGTCTTTTTGTTGTTACTTCATGAAATGCCACCTCTACTTCACAATTTTTGCTATTGGAGCTACTTGTAAGTTTCCGCTAGTTCCTAATTCCATCTATCCAGACATCCATGTCAGTATGGGTTATCTCAGTTGTATGAATTTTGGCTACTTCTCATTTCTCAACATTCAGCAGTCCAAAGTACCATAGCAGGTCTAACTGGCATCTTATAAAATTGCCCCTTTAAGCAAAGTGGCACTCGGCAATTGCATAGCGTTTCGCGTCGTCATTATTTTGTCCACCACAACGTAGATTCTACCACCTATAACAAACTAAAACCCACCCATTTTATTCTATGATTCTTCCCAGACATTGAAATCTAATTACAATGTGGTTCTCAGTCATTCTCAATGTTAATCAACACTTCTTTGCCACTCCCTAATTCGCTAAACTTGCACTCCATAATTGCTCTGCTAGCTTTAATTCATTTTGCCTCGAAGGTCTTTCTCCATGACTATAACTAATCATTAACCTGCATTTGGGTTGACTAATGCGTACTGTAGAAAATTTAATCTTTCAACTTGAAATGATTGTAATTCTGTCAGGTTAAACTAAATTCTGACATTACAATCCTCCACTGTTTTCTTTTCTTTTCTTTTTTTTTTTTTTTTCAATTTTTTGATTGGTTAAGTGCCTTTTCTTAATTTTTTAGTCGAGCATTTTTGGTAGCTGCTTCAGCCTTCATGGTATATATTGTTCAAGTAGTTGTTTCTCTTCAATGATCTCTAGCAAGCCAGATATGCTATGCATGGGGCTCACCTCTTATGGAGAATAAGCTATTGGATCCAGCCATCAAGGGACCTTACTATCACGCTATTATTTAAAACAGAAAAAAAGAAAAAAGAAATCAGTTTCCCAGCATGGCTGGATACACTCGGTCATTGACATGCATGTGGCAACATTTATGTTGATCTAGGGATTCATCTTACATGTCCAACCTTTTGAATGGTCTACGGGGAAAAAGTTACAACAAGGTGCAGTCCTGAGTCCCAATTTCCAGGTCCTGACCTTCAGATTTAGAGCAAAGTGGCTTTTTCTCTAACCCAAATAATCTTTCATGGAAATTCTAAGTCCTGACCTAAGTGCCCAGAGCGAGGAGCGGGAGTGGCGAAACGCTAAGTTTTAAAAATAATTATATATCCGGAGCGCTTAACTAACGGGCACAAATATATCTTATCCATATATTCAAGTATAAAAAATAGATAAAAAAAATTAATTTTGCAATTTGATCATATAAAATAGACAATAATTAAAAGTCAAAAGGATTTTCTTCATTAAAAAGATAAATATCAAGCTTTACAGAAAAAAAAATACACAAAAAACCAAAATTCTACATGGTTCGCTCCATATTTGGTCGAACCGCGCTCCGATGATGGTCGAACCGCGCTCCGAAGACGGATCCGCTCTGAAAGCGTCGATCTGCGTTTTCAGAGCGGGATCGAGAGGGCTGGGAGAAGGTTCCGAGCACTAAGGTCGTGACCCTCAGCTTTAAGTTACCTAGATTTTTCTTTTGACCTAGATTTCAGAGTGAAATTATAAGCTTCTGAGAGCTTTTACCATTCCAAAAAAGAAAAGAAAAGAAAGGTTTCCGAGAGCTTATTGCCTTATCTCATCACTCTGGGTTCGGCTAAAAGATATCCTCTAAATCAGCACTAATAAAGTGTCCCCAAGAAAGTGCTCTCTCTCTCTCTCTCTCTCTCTCTCTCTCTCTCTCTCTCTCTCTCTCTCTCAACACACACACAAGAGACAGATATTTGCATAACTATGAGAAAATCTCTCATCCTATCACATGATATATGTGCTGAATAATGTCACTCTTACAAAAGCCATCTATTTTGGGCCCTTTTGAGTTCTGTTCTTCCTCCCTACATTGTTCAACGCTGTTGTCCTATTTACTTCATCTTTCCTCACCTCCTTATCTAAGGTCTTGACTGGCCTTCCTCTTCTCCTGGTGCCTTCCTCTATTAACCTAGTTGCCTTGTTTTTTCACAAGAATTTCAAAATCCCAACCACCTAAAAGGTCTCAAATGCCTTAGCAGAATTTTGAAATTCCAGACCCTTCGCTTTTTGGTGGAATTTCTGGATGCTCAAGTATGTCTGGGTATTCAGAAATTCCCCAGACAAGAATCCTCTGAATTCCAGCAAATAACAGGCCTTATATCTGTCTCAAGAGGCAGTATCTAGCCTTTTTTTGTAAATTTGCATAAACCATCTAAAACAATATCATTTGATTTTTATCCTCAAATGCAGTTTTTTTTTTTTAAATGGTGACTGTATTGATAGAAAAAAAACTGTACAGTATAGGAGAGGTATGCTAAACACAGAACAAAGAGAAAAACCAGCCAACCCCAGACTGCGAAGACAAAACAAAAGAACCAACAGAAAAGAACAAATCAGAGCGAAGGACTCCCTCTTTCTCTAGCTTATCAGCTTTACCTTTAGGTTGCTTATAATGTACTCATTTCTGATTCTCTCTTCTAGTAACTCTAGGCAATACGCATCCTTCTAGGCATACACATCTTGGCCAAATGGAGTTTGGCTTCTTCAAGTTTCTTCATCACCAAACATTCAACTTTATACAACATACTAGGGTCTTGTTTGGTATCTCTACTCTTATTCCGACAAAGCCATCCAAAATAGAGCCATAAAAAAAGAGCGATAAAAAGAGGCTAATATCAGAAAGCATGTATCATTTAAAAAAATTCCGCCTCTACTTTTTTGAGACCCCACGACTCTTATTTTTAGACCCCTAGAATTGGGCCTTTTTATTTTAAGAGGATTTGCCTCTACTTCACTAAAGATGGTAGAGGGTAGAATCAATGTGCCAAACACTCTTATTTTCCAAACCTCTATCTGTTTATACTTAGACAAATAGAGGTTGGAAATAGTGTATAAGAGGCATTCGACCCCAATTCACGTACATGTGGGGCCCATAATCTTTGATCTGTGCCAATGAATTTGACGAGTCCCATAGTACAAGTGGATTTTATTATTATTATTATTATTATGGGAAAGATAAAGGCTTGAAAAACTTAAGACCTTTCTTTCACAAATACAAATAGACAGTTGAATAGTAGCGGCACTATAGTTATCAGCCAGGAAACTATACACTTCCGAGGCTTGTGATTCATCTTTCCCAATTTTTCATCCTATGAGATGTGTAGCTTGCATATCATGCAACTTCTCAAAATGGAAGAGTATATTATTTTTGCCTAGTGGAACCCTTTTACAGCAACATAGGTTAAGTTAGAAGTTTCAACAACACACCATTGCCTTAATTGTGTTAATTGGTAAATATCTTGGCACATTTGTGGGCTGTTATTTATTCAGATTATCTTGTCCACCATCCATTTGTAGGCCACTGATTAGTTTGTTAATGGTCTAAACGGTCATGGTATGTAATGGGACATGAACCATGTACATAGTGATACATGCTGCCTGTCAGTTCATTAGTTCTATATTATCATTGGTATTGCTTGCAGAATATAGATAGATTGGTGAGTCATGAACTATGAACTAGCTCTGCACGATGGTGCGAAGTATTTTTGTATCCCTCCAATCCAATCTTGACAGGATGTTTTCAAGGTTACCTGACAACCATCTGATCATTTCAAATGGGGTGCAATACCAACATGATTTCTAAACGATATGTAAACCTTCTGTTTCCTGCAAAATGTCTTTGATCTTCTCTAATCTACAACATTGGAATTCGTAGAAACTGCATCCTTGTGGATGCGAGAAAAAAAAAATAATCTAATTTCATGATATAATTTCAGTCGAGAAATATTGTCTGCTGATATTTGAAACGCTCCGTTTTAATAAATGTTCAATTAAAATACCTGATCTTGTTCGAAACTCTAGTGGAGGGGAAATCATTGCAAGAAATGGGTGCCTACATTTTATACGCTCAAACCTTCATGGTATCGTACTGGTTTTGGGGGAATCGGAGAACTCTAGCCCCGGGTTAGTGGAAAAGATATGGTGCTTGGTGATTCATCTAGATTTGCAAGGAAGTCGGAGATACTTTGAAGCAGTTAAACTGTTACAGGCCACGCTCTATTATGTTCCTAGAGAGTTAATAGTGCTGCGGATTTGCTGGCCGAAGTGGGGGTCCGGGAGGGAGAGGATTTTAATCATGTAGTATAACCTCTTCTTACAAGTCTGTTTGGCTTCCTCAATTTCATTTTGCAGGCTCTTCCATCTCCTCCATGGAGTCCTTTTGCTGTACATGGTTTCCTTGGTTTTTACTGAATTTGGATATTTCTAAAAAAGGAAAAAATGCCTAATCTTGTTGTGTTTTACTGTTTGGTCACAGTTAATGATCCTTTCGTGATGAAGGCATGGGCAAAGACTTACCCTGAGAACAATCATGTCAAGTTCCTTGCTGATGGCTCTGCGACCTACACTCATGCACTTGGTCTAGAGCTCGACCTTTCAGAGAAAGGGCTCGGCACCCGCTCCCGAAGGTTCGCCCTTTTGGTTGATAACCTCGAGGTGAAGCTTGCAAACATTGAAGAGGGTGGAGCCTTCACAGTCTCCGGTGCTGAGGAAATCCTGAAGGCTCTTTGAATCACTGAAATCATCCAGTAGTTTCAGTTGCTTTGGCTTTGGGCTTTCCATTTCTAGCAGTATTAAACTTCATCCTTAAGTCCCTAAAACATCTTTATCGTACTTCATTGTGAACTTCTATGGATTAAATAGTACTTTGGTCAAATCAGGTGATTAATACTGGATCATGTCTCATATCCATTGTTCTAAATACCATAAATGATTTCAGCATCATACAGAGCTGATTTAAGAAAAGGTTATAGTTCAAGAGAAAGAAGAACAAGTTTATTAGGAGAGCTCTTGATTAATGAGCTCAGAGTTTACTTCGTTCTACCTTGACTGATGCCATCCATTGCCTTCCCAAAGCAAGCATCTCTCCACTTTCCTTCTTTTTAATCTCTGCTATCATTGTAGTAATTTTCCCCTGATTGATGTAAACCTTTGCATCGATTTCCACTTCATCCTGAAAATTCAATAGAGAGGTCCAATAACCAATATCAACTCATCTTAGTTCAGCCAGGTAAATTCTTTTGGGTAACAGTAACTTGCACTAGAAGGTAGAAATTATCCAGGGGCCAGAGCTCTTTTAAGCTGAAATCGCTCCATGAAAGCCATGAGGAGCGTGTGGAAAGGTTATTGCTTGGATCAATAAATGACTCCTGCAAGGGCCTAAGCCCAAATGTTTGAAAATTTTAGCCCTTTCAATTTCAACTTCTTTTTTTTTTTGTGATTTTATCCAGGATAGTGTTATGTGATCTATGGGATAGGAATGGTGAGGTGCTTGAATTGATCACAAATGGGCCAAATAGACTCCACAGCTTTGAGCTCTTGTAAAGCACTGACCTCATTAGATAACTTATTCTCATATTCTCATAAACTACCAGGTCGTATTATTAATGGGTCACATGGCATGATTGTGGTACCCATTCTATAGCAACTGATCAATGAGTTTGATTTTTTTTAAGGCAAGTATCAAAACTCAGCCTAATCAAAATCTTCTGACTAACCAGAGTGGAGGGAATTTCTCCATTTCAAGATCTTAGATTTTTCGGTGGTTGAGTTCGGAATTGCTGAATTTAAACTTCCTCAAATGTATATTTTAAGGCCAGCAATTGACCAACAACATTAGTCTTGACCCTGGAAAAGTAGGATATGTCAAAATCAATGGATACTGGAACCTGCTCCATGTAAGACATGACTGTTGCGGTACCAACAGCATCGATTAGGGTAGCAATGGCTCCTGGGTGCCCATTCCCCTCCTTGTCCTTGAATAAAAATCACAAAAGAAACAAATCATGACAAAGGAAAACACTGAACAATTGCACAGACATATTGACATTGATCTATCAACTTTTGATCTACCACAAAATAAAGTAGCAGCTACTGCGATTTGGTTAGTAATTGGATACAGTATACTTACAGTAAGGTGCTTGGGCACCACAAATTTGCACAGAAAGCGACCCCTTTCAGCTCTAATGACTTCAATTCCTGAAAGAGCAAGAGGTTCCACTGTTTGGCCCATTCCCTTCAGCTTAAAGGGTCGCCCCTCTGCAAGATTTTCTAACCATTTCCGGTATGCAAGAACACTGTCCATGGGCCTAGCCATGCTTCTTCCTTCCTCCACTGGCTGAACCCTTTTTTTTTTTTCTTACCTAAGGCACTGACTGACCCTAGTTATGTACATACATGCATGTCCTATCTGGCGTGATCAATCCTCTGATACTCCTTTCTAACTATGGTATGGAGTGATTAATGGATCTTGCCAATTTTATGTGGTTTAAGATAGATTTTCTATGCTTAGGATGCATTTGCCCGGTTTGCATTGAATTCACATGAATTTCATTGGAGAAAGACTTTCTAACAGAGAGGGGATTGAAATTTGAAAGGGGTAAAGAGTGTGAAGATGTATGAGGAGGCTGTGAATCTCCTGCGAGGATGGGCAATGCCAAAGTGGATTATTTTACCATGGTCCTTTGGATATCACCACATGTGAACATTATTACCAACACTAACCATATAGCCTTTTTAGAAGAAACATAGCCTCTTTGATAGAAATACTTGGCCTAGAAATTCAATTTGGCTTTAAGTCAAGTTGGGACTAGTAGGGTCCATCTATGTTGGAGCCTTGTCATATGCATCGAAGTCATGTTGGGTGTAAAGTGAAAAAATAAGTCATGTTGGGTGTAAAGTGAAAAGATATTATTCAGGTCTAGGTCTAAGTCTAGATCTACCATGGACCCATATCAAGCCCATCATTTTTTCATAACTCTATATGATGCTTTAGGGCCTGTTTGTTGCAGGAATTTTAAAAATTCGTGTTGGGGGTTTTTATGAATTCCCCAAACGTCGTCTCCTACCTGGTTTTGCAAATGCAAGTATAACGGGGCATTTTTGCAACTAGAATTCTGAGAATTCTACAGGCCAAAAGCAATATTTCGTAGGGCTAGCTAGTTTTATGAGTTTTCACCATACAAACAGGAAATTCAGAATTTAAGGGGACAACAACTGTCATTGCTGTAAAAAATTCCTGAAATAAGAAGCCCCCGACATAGGAAATTCCCATTTGAAATCCTACAAACAAATGGGCCCTCAGCAATGAAGAAACACATTGCTTATAAAACCTAGAAATTGAACAGGCCTTAGTAAACAATATGAACAAGAGGTCCACTGATCGGAATTGGAGAATCTAACACACTTCTGTTAAGAGAAGTGCCATGTTACACCTCGTCCCGAGTTAAGTAGGATTAAGTTTAATTAATCGAGTTTAATATGAATTAAGAGTGATTAGTCACATTAAATGGTGTTTAATGATTGAAATGATCCAATGAGTCTTAGAAGATTGAATTAAGCCTAATGAAATGATTTGGAAGGCATTAGGTTAATTAAGTTGAGTTTTAGACTCAAATTAGAGAAATGAAGGAGTTTTCCGTAAAGACAGAGTCATACGTATTTCATCAAATGAGGTGAAGTTTGATACCAACATGTGTATCTTAATGAGTACATCAATTGTCATAATACACTAAATTTCATTTGACTTAAGATAGATTAAATAGGTCTTAGTTTGACTTTAAATATAATTACAATAATAAAAGGGTTTTAAGGTGTAAATTGGGGACCCAGGTGTCCTGTGCTGGAAAGGCTTAATACATGCAATGGGAGAGGAAAAGCCAGATGTTCCTCAAATCCTCAAAGCAAGGTTCCAGCACAGCACCTTCATAGAACCCAACTGCAACATAGTGAAACGAAATTGGGTTCTTCCTCCATTGTTCTTTCTTCTTCTTCTTCGTTGAGTTATTCAAATGGGTTTAATTGAAGCTTTGGTACCTTGGTTGAAGTAGAAGCTTTGGATCTCTTGTCAAAAAGGATAATGGGTGCTGTCATCTTCTTCCTCTCTTCGCTTGGGTTTTCTTGAAGATAAGGCTTGGAGAAGGAAAAGTTAGATTGGAGTGGTTTTCCACCAATCAAGCCCAAGAAGGAAGGGGGTTTTGTGTTAAAGGAAAATTAGAGGCAAGTATAAATAGGTTATATGCTTCAAATGCTACTGCATGTTATTCTTTTAGATTATTTATGACTTGGGAGTTCTTGTTGGGTTGAATTTGATTGAATGGATGGATGAATTAGTTCTATCCTTTGACTTGAATGATATAATATGGTGTTGGGTGTTAATTCCTTTTTGAATGAATTATAATTGATATTATGTTTAAATGATGTGTAGAGAAGGGAACCGGAGGTTCCAATGGTTTTGTGTAGGTTAGAAATAAGTTTGAGCGGAACAGAATTCGTTTCTGAATTCTACAATTCTGGGTAAATTCGGTCAGCCGAACCTTATCGGTTAGCCGAAAGCTAACCGAAATTCTGACCGTCAGTGTAAAAATCAGGGAAATTAACGTCTCTGGATTTCTGACCGAAACAGGTCGGTCAGCTGAAGTAGGCATTTCGGTTAACCGAAATATCCATTTTCTGTATTCAGAGAAATGTTCTCTGGATTTCGAACCGAACCACGATTGGTTAGCCGAACACAATCAGTTAACCGAAATGGTAACCGAAATTGGGATTTCAGATGTAATTTCTGATTTTCTAAATGAAAAGCCTCTTGAGTTAATCGAGGTCATTCGCATTGGCTATACCTCCAATAGGTGTTAATTAAGGGACTTTAATGTACGATTTTTCATAAGAACTATAATGTCCATCGAGCATAACACATGTACATTAAATCACTTAGAATTACACCCATTTGGTTGGTAATCATCTGAATTGCTATTGAAGCTATAAAGGTTGAATCATAACCGTTCATTATATGTAATCGAAATTAATGACATGAATTGCACATGAGTTGGCACTACATAATGATTTCTACAAGCTCATTGAGCTGATACTGACTGCAGCAGTTTATTTGAGGAGTGTTTCGAAACTCCGTGGTGATGTCAGTAGTTCATGGCCCGGACACTAATAATTTCCACATATTATTCTTCCATAAGGAAGATGGTAAAATCTCTTTGTTTAGAGAGATAGTAGTTCTTCCTCTTAAGGAAGATGGTAATTGACTTGATTTGACTGAAAATATTATGTTAGTTGCCAATACCAATGAAATATAAGACCATTACTGAATTGTTTACTGCCTATTGTTTACTATTAGATTAATTGTCTTCGTAAGTAGCATATACGATCATAAACACTGTTTATACCTTGCTGAATTGTTGAATTCACAACTGTTATTGATGACATTACAGGCTCAGCTGCCCCTACCACTAGTGCGACAACACCGGCAGCGGAGGAGACCACGTTGGTTCCTCCAGGAGGATTAGTTGAGTGGAAATGACGGCATATGTGTTATGAACTTTTTGATGTAAATCATGTAAATGGAAATCAAAACTTTTGGAAACGTTTCATACTGTGATCCTTGCATTGTTTTTAAGATGCAAGTGATAATTATGATCATATTGTAAATTGTTGTAAATAAATTTTGAAATCAATGTGTATATTGGTTTATATTCCGCATTATGTGTATACTGTTATCCATTGTGAGTTTTATATACTTAAAATTCACGGGAGTAAATATGGTTTCGACTTCGGTTAACTCGATATGATTAAATTTCGGGTTCGGATCGTGACATGCTAGCAATGCTTGCTTCTCTAATCCTTCAAATCATGTAATGAGTTGGTCATTAAAGACTTTCCATTATCTTACATTGTGCCCAACATTCAAATAGATAATTTATTTCATCAGCTTAAAAGTTATTTGATTCAACCAATTGCTCAAACTTCTTCGCACAACTTTCATTTTCTAAGGAAATGTCAAGGATCAACCTAAACATTAAAAAGACTAACAGCAAAGGAAAAGTCCTGTTTCTTCCTTGCATCACGAAAATAACAAAATGCAGAATCTTCTTGAATATGAGAACGGATTTTTGATAAATATGGGAAATGACAGGAAGAGAGCGAATTGGATTGATGGAAAATGCCAATCTGGGACAGGGTACATGAAGATAACTAAAAAAACTCCTGCAGAAAAAAGGATTAAACTAGCTCTTGAAACCTCCAATATTATGAAGATTCAAATGACTTTCTAAAGACTGACAGAATTCCAATGTCGAGAAATGCAGTCTTATCTTGTTCGACTCACTAGGTCTATGTTTCCCATTGCAGAGCAACTTTAAAGACCTTGAATCGCATCCTCGTCCTATTGTATTTCTTGCTCTCGCATTAAAAAAGAAACAAAAAGAAAAACGAGCTTAGGAGAGCAACTATGAATGATTAGTAACTCCATCTAAAACAACAGAAAAGGACCAAACCAATGAAGATCCATGCACCACACTCACCATGATCATCTAATAAGACCTACCAGACCCAACCCATTCATTTTCCTAGAGAACTTTCAATAATGAACATCAAATAACATTTTCGTTTATAAAAACAGAATCAAAAGAAGATGCTATTTGACTTATAATTTTGGAAATTCATCTTTGATCTTCATTATAGCCACCCTATCTATCTATATATCTATATATATATATAAATATGGGAATGTATTCCCCCTACTTTCAACCACAAGCCTCTAAAGTTTCATCCCTCAATTCACAACATACATGGAGACAGGTGTCAGAATCTCATCTCTCTTCACTCTCCTCCCTCTCCACTCTCCACTCTCTCCACTATCCTCTCTCTAAACTAACTGGTCAATAACTTCCTCCAAAAAATTGGCTTTTCCCTCCATCCCCATCCCCATGTGGGTTCCTGTGTGGACTTCACCTCACACTTTGAGCTTATCTTATCATAAGCTTGAGCTTACATAATTTTATTATAAGCTCGAACTTAGGAGAGCCTTGCTCATAATATATATAGGTACGTTGCAAAACTTCCTCGGAGTTTTGCAAAGAAAAACTCTCATTTTTTAGCCTATCAAAGTTTAACACATGTCATCCTTATCTTTCTCTCTCTATATACATATTAAAGGCATCACATTTTGTAATCTAATTGGATAACTTCAAGGGGCAAAAAAACGCCCCCTTTAAAATTGGCAGTTTAGAGAATATCTCATATATATATATATAGAGCAAGCCTCTCCTAAGCGTAAGTGGGCCCCACCTCACAATTGAGCTTACTTCAGCTTACCTTATCCTAAGCTTAAGCTTAGGAGAGCTGGCCCCATATATATATATATATATATAAAGAGAGAGAGAGATGGGGGTTAATAACATAGAGGTGGTTGGGTAGAAGGAAGTTGCATAGGATCCGACCTGTTTGTGCACTGACAACTTGAAGGCCTCCGATGGCGAGATTACCCACAACTGTGGAATGGGCAGGATTAGCCATTTAGCCCTATCTTCCATCCATTTCTTAGCCACCTCTGCCTTATTCTGTGCCATTGCTTTCCCCCCTTTCTCTCTGTCACAGATCCATTTCCATTTTCACATCAGAAAAGGTTCAACTACTCTCAACATGTGTCACACGTGACAATCCTAGGTGACAAAATAGGAGGGAGTCCTTTAAAATAAAAAAAAGAGAAAAAAATGATTTTCAACAATTGATTATTAAAGAGGGGAGAATGTATATGATATGGAGATGTACCTTTGACTTTAGTAGGATTTGTAGATTTTGGTGTTACGCAGGAGGAATAGTAAACTATCCTAGTCTTAAATTAGCTGCAAGGTCATCCCTAGGGCGTTCCATTTGTTTGATGTGGTCACCCTCTGTTACTTCCACCACAGTGCTCCACTCCAGTGCTAGGTGCTCCTTGCTCCCCCACATAATATGTTTCAACTGTGTTCTGCTGGTGCTGGGGATTGATCCTTGGCATTTAAGGGCATGTTTCTTTGCTAAAAGTTTTGCCAAGAATTTGATGTGTGGTTTTTTATTTTTATTTATTTAATTTTTTTTTTTTGACATGTTGTGATGGATTGTCCCCTTATATTTGCAAAAGCCTTATTTTTCTACAAAAAAATTAAAATTTTAGCCACCTAAAGAGTCTCAATGCTCGAGTAGGGTTTTGGAATTTCAGCCCCTTTCTTTTTTGGTTGAATTTCTAAATGCTCAAGTACAAAAAAGCATTCACGAATTTCACAATGTCTAAAAATTTAAAAATTCCCCAGACAATAATTGTCATAATTCCAATAAAGGAATAAGCCGAACCAGGATGCCCTTTACCACTGAGCTAACCCGCGTTTCTCATAATAGGATTTGAGTTATTAGGTTATGGCTGTGTATTCATTTACCATCTCTTCTTAATTCATTCTTATTTTAAAGAAATATTATTTGATAGATATTTATGAATATTAACCTTTTGTTTCTCCGATTTTAACTAATTTTATAATTTTTTTTTCTATAATTCATAAGAATTATATTTCATGGAAATAAACTGGCACTTAATATGGTTTTTCAAGTTTTGCTACTTTCAAGAGCTATGAGTTAGTCAATCAAAGTGGGGACATGGGTGGATGGATGATGCTAGCAAAAAGTTTAGTCGGAATTAGTGGAGTTGTTGAATTTTTGTATATTTTTGGGAAGTTAAAAAAAAAAACCAAATTTACTAATCTTTTCAACTAAAAATAAAAGCCCATCACCTTCTTATCATAAAATAAGATTTCTCTGTCAAACTCCATGAAATTCTGAATACATATCAGATAGGGCTGTTTTGATCTGCCAACACTAACCCAACCAACTTTGGCCACTGTCCAAGGAAACTGGTGAGAGGGCACAATAACAAATGGGCCAGGCCTGAGCATATCTATCCATGAAGGCGCCCCAACCTGCCATATTTAACACATTTTTATACTCAAACTTGAGCAGATAATTTCACTTACACTTGATCATTTGTAACAAAATATAGAAAACCAATGAGAATTAAGGGGAATAACAATTGACCAAATGAATTGTTAACCTGTAGTTCAGAACTTTAGGAATCATAACACCCTGGTGGTCTACAGTTTGTACATGTAACCATGGTTAGATGAGCCAGATCACTGTTCTAATTGACTCCATGCCTGGAAATTGCCCAAGATTGAGATGATCCATCCGTACAACAGTTGGCCATTTTCCTGTTGAATGTGGATCCTTGCTTCCATTCATCCTTATGCCTGTTGAACAGTTAGGTTTCTCCAGCTCGGAATATTTTTGTGGTATAAACCATCCACCAGTAGGCCCATCATAAATAGTCTGGATGACCAGATATGAGACCATATGTACGAAGTTCAGGCTCAAGAATACTGAGTGAAATTGTTATTTATGCATAAATCTGCAAAATTGAAGGTTTCCAAATCCAACAGGGAGGGGCTGGACCAAAAAAAATCCTAAAAATGAGGATTTCCACAAGCCCAAAGTCCTCAAGTATTTACTGTTGCCAAATGTGGATTTTTTTTCAAATTCTTGGAAAAAATCGATTAGGAATCCTCAAGGATTTTGGTAATCAAACTTGACCTTAAGGCCTGTTTGTTTGCAAGAATTCTAAGAATTCTTATTGGGGGTTTCATGAATTCCTCAAATGCCTCCTCCCACTTGGTGTCACAAACATAAGTAGCATTTTGGAAATTGAAATTTTGAGATGAGAGCTTTACAAGCTAAAAGTGACATTTCACAGGGCAGATTTTATAGATTCACAGAATTCAGAATTCTAGGGTTACAAAAGGTGTCATTACTGTCAGATATTCCCCACAGAGAAAATTCCCGTCACAAATGCCTCCAAACAATTGGGCCCTCAGCCATGGAGAAACACATTGCTTATAAAACCTAGTAATTGAAAGGTCCTTAGCAAACAGATGAACAAGACGTCAACTGATTGGAATTGAAGAATCTAATTCCAACACACTTCGCAAGAGAAACGCCAGCAATATTTGCCTCTCTAATCCTTCAAATCATGTAAAATGTAGGCCATAAAAGCGACTATTTATTATCTTACAATGTGCCCAACATTCAAATAGATCATTTCTTGCATCAGCCAAAGTCATTTGATTCAACCAATTTCTCTAAACTTACTTCTTTGCACAAGTTTTGTTTTGTGAGGAAAAGCCAAAGATCAACATATAATGAACAGCAAACCAAAAGGCTTGTTTTTTGCTCACATCACAACAACATAATGCTGACTCTTCTTGAATATGAGAACGGTTTTTTTTCATTAATATGGGAAATGGTCGGAAGAGAGCGAATTGGATTGATGGAAAATACCAATCTGGGACACTATATAAAGAGAATTATAAGACTCAGCTGCAGTAACATGGCTAAACTAGCTTTTGAAATCTTAGTATTATAAGACTTCAAATGCTTTTTTAAAGATTGACATCAAATGTTGAGAAATTCAGTCTTATCTTGTTCGACTCTCTAGTTCTATGTTTAATGTTGCAGAGTGTCTTTATTACATTGAATTGGCATAATACTATCGATGGACAGACTGTATTCCATGCTCTCATGCGTTAAAAAAGAAGAAAATAAAGAAAAGAAGAAAAATGAAAAAGCTATGACTTATGAGTGATTAGTAACTCCATCTAAAACCATAAAAAAAGACCCACCTAATGAAGATCCATGCATCACCCATCCAACCCACCATGCTCATCTAAACAGACCAACTAGATCCATCCAATTCATTTGCCTAAGTCAGATTCACCGAGTGAAAGATCCTATAAAATAAGTGCCCACAAAATGAATAGATTCAAATATGATGATCTATATGATTTCATGGCCAGTTTATATAATTGAAATGTAAAATGACTCTAAAGAGTAAATCACACAAACGCAAATAATGGATATTTCATTTGTACACAAAAATTAGCTTTTCACAAATGGCCATAAAGTCCGGATTACAAAAGAACATGGCTACAAAAAAAAAAAAAAACAAAAATATATCTAAAAATGAACTTATCATTTTACACACTAGCTGCTAATCTGCAATTTCAAAGCAGGCAACTAATTCTGATGAACACCCATCATACTGTTCTTGGTGTTCATCATACTATTCTTGGTGTTGGGAGCTCCTTCCAGCACTTATAGGAAACACATGGGACGTAAATAAAGATAGTTCTCGTGAAAAAAAAAAAAGAAAAAAGAAGCAGCCTTGAGCAATTCATTTCAATTCAAAGCTTACTCTGTACCCTGCCAGTTGATGCCATCCATTGCTTTCCCACCGCAACCATCTCTCGACTTCCCTTCTTTCTAATCTCCACTGTCACATAAGAAAGTTGTCCCATGTGGGCTGAAGTTGTAGCCTCAATATCCACTTCTTCCTGCATTCAAACAAAGGAGAACCCATTTTAATTCTCTATGACCTGCTATTTTATCTTGTTCTTGCCAAATGCATTTTCCTTCCTACATTTAGCAAAACCAACAGAAGAATCTTTCTAAATTTTACAATCTTTTTGTTCAAACTTACTGGAATAAGGATATATTGTAGAGTGTTAGTCCTACTAATTAATGGGACAAAGACAGGCCTGCATTAAAGAAACTCAAACCATTCATATGGTGGGAAATGATGGTGGATGGTCCATGTGTCAATTCTACCCCATTAGATACCTAGTTGTGCTCTGTTTAGACTTTGGGCTCTAAATGTACATTGTTTAGAAGGCCTTAGATTAATGGCTCTGACCCAGATGAATTTGACAGTTGATCCATTACAAATCTGAACCTAGATTACGCTCACTTTGATGCATCTTAAAAAGAACTTGAAGAAACCCATTACTGGAGCAGACCTCTGTTAATTCATCCTTCTCTATTGACATGCTCAAATGACTCTTAACTAAACTAATCTTAGGAACTTGACCTCATATATATAGAGCATAAGAATATTTGATTAGAATGGTGCCCATGCCCCCAATGAGTGGGATGTTAATCAATTGCTCTAACAATGTGGCGCGAGTGACCCATGCCCTTTGCAGGGTCAACACATCTAAACCGAATATTGTCTTTAATATGGATTTAAAGGGATCAACATTGATCTTAGCCATTGAAAAGTATGATATATCATAGAAGAATGATGAAGGAGAGATGTATGAGGACGAACATTGATCTTAGCCGTTGAAAAGTATGATATGGCGAAGTCGACCGAGACTTTAATCCAGCCAGTGGTAGAAGCTATAGCCACGGAACCCACGTTATCAATTAGAGTTGCAATAGCACCTGCTCGCCAATTGCCATCTTTATCCTGCAATTGAATGAAATTCACAGATAGAAAATCAATGGTCACATTGGAGAGTTTGATATTTTTGGGGGTGAGCAGGACATCAAATGGACACTTTCAAAAGAAACAATGTCTAAAATGCTCTTTAAATTACTATTAACATAGGTTTTAGATAACAATGAGTTGGTGGGTTATGTAGTAACCCCACCTCTCACTTTAGCTCCCAATCCCAATAGATTGACAATAGATTGATCCAGATTATAGTCTCTTTCCGTGTGTGTATGTTCCGTGTGTGAGCTATTTTAGGTCCCAGCCAAGTAGCCTGGGTTGAAAAGAAGATGAAAACAAAAAAAAAACGTAGGTTCTATTTTCTTTCTAATTTAAAAGGAGGAGAGGGAGAGAGAGAGATGGGCAGTGTTGCTCACAGCGAGGTGTTTGGGCACAAGGAAGTTGCATAGGATCCGACCGGCTTGGGCACCGACAATTTGAAGGCCTGCGAGGGCGATAGTATCCACACGTAAGGCATAGGCAGCGTTGGCCCTATCTTCCAGCCATTTCTTAGCCTTCTCTACCTTGTTCTTTCCCATCGCTGCCTTTCCTATTTCCTCTCCCCCTCTTTCTCTCTCAACTCTCAAGTCTTATATCCTATTGATTGTTGCCAAGTGCTCAAGCTGCCGGCCCTCACAGTTTTATCTCCACACAACAGAAAAGGGAGTCAACTGCTCTGAACGTGTTTCATTACTAACACGTGACAATCTTACTTGCAGTTTTGGGTCCATTTGGCGGGATATCAAGGGCTAAAATTGGCTTGGATCGCACATTCAAGAAGGAAAAAAAAAAAAAAAATCCTTGGCCTGTCTATTTGTATGAAATTTGAATATCTAAAAATTTAAGATAAATTCAAAGATATAAAGTGAAGATATAAATGAAATAATAAAAATAGAATTTGGATTACTAAGTGACGACTGAGTCTGCATTTGCTATCTTCTATTAATTCATATTTTATTAAATAAAAAAAATCATTTGACAGACATTTATTAATCTTCACCTTTGTTCCTCCCATTTTAACCATATTTTAGAAAAGATATTTCTGATGTTCTAGAATTTCAATTCCATGCAAATGATTTTTTTATGGTTTTGCAACTTTCTAGGGCTATGCGTTAGTCAATCAAAAGTGGGTCATGGGTTGTAGGTTGGATGGTGCTTGTAAAAAGTTTATTTGGAATTAATGGAGGAGTGGTTTTTTTGAAAATACCAAAAACCTAATTTTACTATCTTTTCAACCAACTTTGGCTACTGTTCAAGGAAGGAGTGAGAGTGATTTCCAGCCCAATAACAAATGGCCCAGAACTGAGCATATCTATCCTTGAAGTCGCCCCAGCTTGCCAATATTTAACACATAATTTTGCAAATAGCCGGCTTGTCTCAAACTTGACCAGATAATTTCGCTGCCAATCAAATTCATTTGTATCTAAATATGGAATAACAATAACAATCAAGGGGAATAACAATTGACTGAAAGTGTTGTTAACCTGTAGTTATTGGAGTTTAAATTCTGGGAATCATACCACCCTGCATAGAGTTTTTACATGTAGTCCATAGTTAGATGACCCAGCTCACTGTGCCTGCAAATTGACCAATATTGAAAGGATCCATCCGTACAACAGTTGGCCATATTATGTTGAAAGTGGATCCTTGCTTCCATTCATCCTTCCGCCTGTTGAACAGTTAGGTTTCTCCAGCTCAGAATATTTTTGTGGCATAAACCATCCACCAGTAGACCATTACTTAAATAGTCTGGACGACCGGATATGAGACCAATGCACAAGGTCCAGGCTCAAGAAGAGTATCCACAAGTTGAGGATCATATGAGCCCATTTTGAAGTTAAAGGGACCCAGGGCAAGTTAGGGAAAAGCATCACTACATGCACTTGACAGCACAAGAAAGATATGACAAAATCTTAGTAACATATAATCAGCTGAGTCTCATTAGTATGGCATCAGCAAGACCATCTGAACCAATTGGCCAAGGATTGAGCATCACATGTTAAAATCCCCACTTCCTTCTCGGGGGTGGAGGGGGTGTCAGGATGTCGAGCATTGTTTCCCTCTCCCTCGGAGTCAATGCTACTCCTCTCAAAAGGTTCAATGCCATGATGTGGACATTGTTCTTATGCCTGTGCTTCTGGTAAGCCCACATGCCTGCAGCTGCTCCAGCAATCATGAACTGTACACAAATTAGTGAACTATTAGTAATTGATCTATCAGGGGATATACATGTTTACGAGTAAAGTGGAAGCAGCAACACAACCAACATAACTAGTAAAACATAAAAATGTCACACATCTAGCCAAGAGGTCACAGATGGGACTGCATGCAAACTATCAAAGTCCTGTGTTGAACTTAAAAAGTGCATCAAACAGCTTTAAAAAGTAGATGAGAGAGAGAGAGAGAGAGCAACCAGGTTGCATCACAGATTCACAATACAATGCAACAAACTAGCGTGGTCACTTGAACTCATCTGTATACTTGGTGTACAGTTGAATGGAAAGGATTGAGTGTTGAATACTTACGGCCTTTTTTTATGATCGATAACAAAATTTCATTGATCTGTAAAAGAAGGATCCATACAGCATGTGGTATAAAGTTATAAACTATGCAAATCACGCATATGCTTGGTAGGGTATCTGAACCAAACAAAAATGGTCCTTACTGGAATGAAATTTCCCAATCACTGATTAAAGAAAACATGTATGAGATCAGAGCTCATCATCCATTAGGACCTACTCTAAATGTGCAAGCACTTAAACGCACTCGACAATCCTAACCATTCCCATTTGGAAAGTTATAGGTCACAACTACATTATAAATACTCCAAGATGAAAGTTTAGGATTGCACAATCAGCTTAAGTTCTAGGCAGTGATCCATCCAGATGGTGAACAGTCAAAATCATCATACATGTGTCACGCATACAAAGATAGTCAATGATACATTACAAATTTAAAATAAAAAAAGGTTTCTTGAAAAAAACCCCTAAGACAGTATTTTTTTTTTTTCTCATCTCCTACAAGTATAGGAGTCATAGGTGCTAAACTAAGATGGAAGAACATCATGACTGACCGGTGATAGCCATATAGCTGCAGTCTGCATATCAAAACGTGGAACATATAGTACAGTCTCTCCAAAATCATCCTCGAGCTTTTTAAAAATCTCCTTATCGGTTTTGCCAGCTCGTACTTCATCACGAATAAGCTGCAAGTAGCAAGAAAGTTGGTAACAAAGACAAATGATGTTTAGATGATCGATGGCAGATTATATTTGAACAGAAGCAAAATGAGGTGATGCATTTGAGAAAATAAAACCTAAGCTACTTATCTGGGGTATAGAGGCACGTCTAGGCTCTAGACTCATTTGACACCATAGTCTGATTGACGCGGAAAACTTAATGGTTTATTTACTTTTTTGAACGGTCTGATTGACACAAACATGCGTGTATGTTTAACATATTCACATTCTCCCTAATAAAATATCTCTTATCAACATTCGTGTATATGCTTGCAATGCATACATATTTTGATACAAAGGCTGTGAAAAACTGAATCATATCTCACATAGATTCTACACATATCCATATATGCAAAATGGATAACTGCTCAACAATGGAGATATTTGGATCGCCTTAAAAATGCCAACTTATTGGATATCATGCAGCTCATTAATGACATTCCTTCACAATCTTGCCCATGTATAATCCAGATACCATCTTTTGCATTCTTCTACTTAATGTAAAAAAATATTAACTTGGACATGGACACCAGCATGGGCAGCTAAGGAAAGTAGGCGACTAGGCATGACAATAGGTTGGCTTTTTATTAACTTATCAGCTGGAAGCCCCTGGTTCAGGACATTTACCAAATGGACCTAAAGTAAAGCATGTGCCTGATATGTGAAAGTATCGGGCATGGCTCTGGCTGGGCTTTGATCACCTGGGCACGGCCCTTCAATCAACTATTAATCAAGCCTATGGCTGTCAGTGGGCAGGGTTGTCTAATTGTCTTCCAGCATGAAGCTCATTCGAGACTAGGGAAACAAAGCTTGGCCTAAAATTCCACGTTCACTTAAGTCATTGATCAAGGTCCAAAATAGAAATCTAACACATTATTCTGTTTGCAGCTGTAAAATTGTGAATTAGGTCAGATAAAGTAAATTAGACTACCAAGTTCCCACTCCGCAATGTGCCATTAATTAATTTGTCACACGCTGTCCCTAAGCCCAGATAAAAGGAGTGTTCATTGGCAGTTGGCTGGGTAGCCAAGGTTTTCCAATGGTCCATTTGGTAGAAATTCAAACCAAATTATAATCTAAAATTTTCGGAATTATGAGATTACTGGAATTCTCCTGACTAAGCTTTCAATTGGAACTGGAATTTATATGGGGGGAAAAGTTAGGATTTTCAAATAATTTAATTTGGAGTTTGGATTCCAGAGGAACTGGAATTTGAGAGAGCAAATAAAAAGTCCAGTTGCTAGCAAATGCTGGGATTTCTCAACAAGTACGAAAATTCTGAAAAAAAAAAAAAAGTGGAATTACAGCCTTTGGAATTTGCAACCAAACAGCCCCTTAGCCCCTTAGCAAACAGTTCAGGGCCTCCAACATATACAGATTAAAATAAATAAAAATGTAACCATTTCCTGAAAAGGAAAGGAAAAGAAAATTAAGGAGTACTAACTACCAAGTACCTTCCTGAGGAGAATAGCAACGTCTGCTTGGGAATCTTCAATAGACTGACTACCACATTCAGTACAACGGACATTTTGACTTATGCTTCTTGCACGAGCTTCCAGTGTTTGTGCCTTCTTCACTGCCTCCTCATCCATTGAAGAAATGATCAAGGGAACTTATTAAAAACTGAAAAAGAAACACAGTAGCCATTTAGAAGGGTTTTCAAAAAAGCACCCAAAATACCATGGGATTCTTTCTTCCATAAAGACATGAGGAAATGCCACTCTCCTTTTCAATGTTCATTCAAAATATCCAACAAAATACAGGTTATACACAGAGCTCTAACAGCTTATAGACAAATTGGTCAACAACAAGTGGCATGTTAGTGGGTCCGAGCCATGTGAAATAAGAGTCTCTCAGACCCTCTTCAGCTCTCTTCGGCAATTCAAAATTAAAAAATGCGTTTTTTTTTTTTTTTCACCTCTGGCCAAATATAATATGTTGTTTGTCGATTCGCCATCTATCAGAAATTAAATTCCCAGGGTTTATTTTCAGCTATCAACTATCAATGTAAGGCCATCAAAAGGGCAGGCAAAGTGGAAACTTTCCCTTTATATATAAACTGTCCATTCATGCTCTCAAATTGAACAGCTAGAGATCTCCACCAAATTTGATTTTCGCTTTATGGGTAACCTAAAAACCCTTCTTATACCTCAAGGAGCCAGTGACCCAACCACTTTTTTTCTTTTTCTTTCTTTCAATTTTTACGAGAAGGGTTATGGATTGGCCAACCACCAAAACAAATCAGCCTCAAGGGGCCATTCCTTGCCATAAAAAAATCCATGGGATGAAACCATCAGACGAAAATCACGCCATCTACTGGATCCCAATCTTGAATTTTGAAATTTGAAGAAACAGTTACTTTCTTCCTTAGTTAGGCATTTCATCAAACACTTGTAATGCAAAATCAGTTCAATTGAAAATAGAAAGAGCTCTATTTGATCAACCTCTCCGATCTAAAAGTTTCCATGCAGCAAACAAAATGATGAAAGAAACATGCTTTCTTTTCTGACTATCTTGCCGATACCCAAGAAACTCATATTCTATATGAACAACAACAAGAAAACAATTTGATCCCAAGAGAGATGAGAGAAACATGCCTTTAAGAGCGAGCTTGAGAGTTTTGAAATAGAGAGAAAGAGAGAGCTCAAGGCGGAGGGCAGGAAACAACACTCTCAATTTAGGGACTATTGACCCTATGCCTTTGTTTTTTTAATTGAAGACTCTGGACAGGGACCATTTTGTCATGCACCCTTACCCTCTGTCCTGAGGAGTGGTAGTTTGGGACTAAACCTCGAATTATATAGCGCGAACCCGCTCCCCATCGGTGCCTGCAGACTTTTGCTTATATAACCTTTTTAGTGAATCAGTATCACCATGTTTTTCTATAAAAGGAGTTGGTCTCGTCGTAAAATTTATTGATTAATTAAAAATATTATTAATATAACTGTACATATTCATCAACCATATTCATTTTTATAATCAATGGTCACAATAAAACCAACTTCATTAGTGTGAATTTTGATGAACCATATTCGGGCTTATGTAGTCATATTATCAATTTACCTTCAGTTGTTTGTTTGCATTAGAACATATATAAGAATTGAATGCATAAACGATTCCCATTCCATGTGGCGGTGTAAATAAGGTCATTTGCACAACAAGTTTTTCACACCTTAATGGGTGTGAAAGTGATTATTACTTCTCGTGCCAAAAGGTGCTAATTCAATTCCTTACTTTGTGATTACATTTTTAGTGGACTCCATCATCCACCTTTGTTTTTTCTAATTTATGTGGATACCATATTTGTAATTCAAACCTTTTTTTATTTGTTTATTCTAACCAACAAATGACATGGCGTTTGGCATATGGGAGTGAAATGCCAAATTTGACATACGGAAAGGGAGATGCCAAATCATATTTAGACTTATTTTATTTTAAAATGGACCATTGGAGATGAGATGAGTTTAATATAAAATCCAAAAAAAATAATAAAATATTATATTTGGCATATGAGGTAGAGTTGCCACTTTTAGAGATATCAATTTCCAAAGGGTCAAATTACCACATCATCCACCAAAAGAAATTTGGCATCCCCATTAGCACCTCCAACAACACTTTCAAATTCCACGTGGACACCCCAATGATAGGATTTCGTATGGAGGACCATTTCAACCGCCATGCCAAATGTGACTTGGCATTCGGCATTAAGGATGGAGATGTCAAAATTGATATATTAGAAAGGCATATGCCAAATAATATTTTGATATATTTTATGCAAAAAGGGGGCCCATAAGAATGCAAGAATGCAAAAGTTTTTATTTTATTTTATGATGTGGGTCCCATAAGAAGATATGATGTCAAATTTCAAACATTTAAATTGCCACATAAGCCTTCAATTGGAATTTGGCATCTCTAAATTGACATATCTATTGGAGATGCTCTAAGTTGCCATATTGCCACGTGGCTAGCAATATCGCCTCTAAGGTACTTTCGTTAAAAAATGTATTACACCCTTTTGCAGATGTTTTTATGTGGTTTTTTCATACATCCATGGAATTAGAGTTTAAGCTTAATTTGTTCATAATAATTCCTATATTTTTACATCTTTAAGAAGGCGCATCATGCCTTTTGGGTCCAAAACCCAATGTGCTCCTGGTAGAAATTCCTACCGAATAAGTTTTAAGCCTAAAAGAAATGAGAATGACAAAATGATTCCTTCTCAATGTTTTTTTGTGAAAAATGCTTCGGCAAATTCATGACTATACGATTACTTTTTATTTAAAGCTTGTTTAGAAAAGATCAAAATGACAAGTGGAGAACCACCATGCAACGTAGAATGAGGGAAAAGCTAGGGGCCTAATGGTTTGAAAGAGTTTCTTACAGGGAATTCCATATATTGAGATTTTTTACCCGTAAAGTTCTTTATTCGATTAGTGAAATTACAAAAATCTAACCTCTTCAAATATCCCTTTGAGCCTTTGATATTTTCCAAATTGCAGCTTTTTGAATACTAAATTATACTTGAGCATTTGAAAGACTTGTTTGGCAAGACCATTCAAATTAAAGAATATGTAATTTTCCCCATAACAAACAAATTGGTCCTGAGGGTGTCAAATTAATTTTAACAATCGCCGTTATTCTCTTGTGGCAACTCTCCACTATGTTTGACTAAGGAGAAGATCATGGAGGAGAAAATTATTTTTAGTACTTTTATTTAAGTAAAAGTTATTAAAAGGTTTGATGTCATTTTTAATTAAAAAACTACTTTAATGTAAAGATGGTGTTTCCTATACCCTGTTGAGGGGGAAATAATTATTCTTGTTTCTTACAAAAAAAAAAGAAGTAGTTAATAGCAAAAGTATATTGTTCCTCTTAAATGAATTCAGACTGGGGAAATAAATTCATCTAGAGAAATGTTTGTCTCCTCTTTTTTATACACATCCAAATAAGCCATGCTATTAATGGATGATGTAACGAGTATAGATAGTTAAAAACTGTGTTTTTTTTTTTTACCATTCATGGTGGCTAGACCCTTGAGTGACCTAACTAATGTGAGAGTGAATCCCAACACACGCAAGGGAGAAGACGGACTGCACACCCAGAAGAGACCCGTGGATGGAACTCGGGGAAGTAGGGTGAGAGGGCTAGATCAGTTTTTTTATTTTATTTTATTTTATTTAAATAGCCAGACAACAAGAACAAAGTTTTTGTTTTCATTTGGATTTAGTAATTTTTTTTTCATATTTCATAATATATTAAAATAGTTGGTACTTGATGTTCTGAATATATGATCATTATCAATGATTTCAGTTGCTTAATCTGGACTTGGATTGGATTGCCTATTGAGAGAGAGAGAGAGAGAGAGAGAGAGAGAGGATATAGTTCTGATATTGCTTACTGAGAGAGGGAGGACTTGAAAATGCCCATGATCAATCCCAACCTATAGAGTCCTAGACGTTCCAACATGACACTAATTAATATGACTGATATTCATCGATGGACTCCAACAAAATCATCTGTACTCTTGAGACCATTGAAAAGGACTTTATTTTTAGCCCACCCTAATTCAAACCAAAATCTTCCTATCTCATCCTACCCAGTACCCATGATTGACACACATCAAAGCCTGGGTCTTTGTCCCCACTCTATATATTCACTATTACCAGAAACTCAATATAATAAAAAGTTTCATACAGTCCAATATGTGTCCTTTTCTCCTATTGAAAACTCCAACAATCCATTGTTTTTTTTTTTTTGCTCAGTGGCCAAGGAGGAAGGAGGGTAAACCTCCCACCAGCGATCCCTGGTGGGAGGGATGGGATAGAGAGGGCCTAACCAACAGGCCAACTCACTGATTCCCCCAACAATCCATTGTTGGTTGCCTACCTAGGGTGAGACAATTGGAACACGAAAGTGGGCCCAAATGCGCATACAAACTACCCAAGGACATCATTCATGCCATGAGGCGGAATATCATAAATTCATAAATCAATCCTCTTTACAATTTGTAACTTGCAACAACTTCATAAAATAAATAAAAGGGAAAAACAATAGATCATTAAAAGAAAATTCCAGATTACAAACTAAAGTTGAAACTTGAAAGGGGATAGTCCCTAGACTAGACTGGTAAAATTGGCAGGCCCTCTTTGGTAATGGCACCTGAACTAAAGAAAGCAATGGCCCTCCTCTCTCTATTTTTGGGTTTGATGGGAATTTAGAATTATGCTCATATTTAAAATTGTTGGTTTCGAAATGCTTTTGAATCCAAATCTAGTAAATGATTTGAACATTGCTTGCTTCAAAGAGTTAAGATAAATATTTTTAAGACATGGGTCTTGACTTTGTATAAGTTAATGTCAAAAACTTCATGTAACTACTTATATATTGGTTATGAAGATATTGAGATTTATCAGTTGTGAAAAATAGACTTGATGCACTGTTACTAGTGTAAATGATATCCCTTTTTAGGTTTTTTTAGTTGAATGATATTCCTATTTTAAATAAAAAATAAACCGGTTCAGGAACTGGATATCCTCTATTAGGGACCGGGTCCAGAACCAGGAAATGTGTTACGAACTAGATCTGAAACCGGAACCGCCGTTTACAAAAGGCTTCCAATACAATTCCAGGTCCATTATGATTCCTGCCCGGAACCAACCCGTTTGCATCCATAGCTGCAGGTCCATTTTTTCTATAAAAGGGCGCTATGTTGTTTCCTACCATCTCCATATCGCTAGGGAGAAAGCAAACAATCATCAATAGCCTCACAACCTCAGCCTAAGATATGATCCAACTGCAAATCCAACCATTTTAACTTTTTCCCCTTCCAAATGAATCAGATGGAATCTTAATAGCCTAGCACCTACAGTGTCCCACCTCTTTGACAATGAAAGCCCCATCTCAAAGCTTCAAAATGTGACTGAACTATAAACTCAGCTCTCTCTGAACCAAGATAAATCCACCTTTCACCTCAACTGAGCACATAGCGATCTATGAGCATTGAGCACACAATCAACAGATTCGCATCACGCGATGGTACAAATGTAGAAAATCTTTTCTTCCCATTCAGATGATCGCCAGTTGAAATTGTCTTAGCCATGCATAAGCTAATGGAAGCAACTACACAATGATAAATATATCCTCACTTTAAAAAGAATAGTAAATTGATAATGAGAGAGACATTAATACAAAAAAATAAACAGCACAACTAGGAAGATATCTAATTTGTAACTTCAGTTCAAATTCCTGTTGGCATTCATATTCTGTTCTTACTTCCAGTTCCAGGTACTAAAACTTTCTTAATTCAGGGAACTGTTACAACCGAACAATGTATGTTTCAACATATCTATTCATATATATGCTATACAATCTGAGACTGAACATGAACTTTATTCCCCAACTCACCTGTATCTCAGGAGTATTGCTATTTATTGATTCTCAAAGTTGAAAAAGTATATCTCATGAAGCCTTTTGACATTACTAAATCTGAGTCACACTTGGACATAGAAACACCAGCATGGAACTGCATTAGATTTTTATTTAGCATTCTTGCTGCTACCCGCTGGAATTGTGTTATTGATTTACATGCCAACCTCTAAAATAACTTAATTTCTGCTTTTCTGTTTCTGTCGAACTTCCACAACCACTCCTGCTCCTTGAGACACTTAGTAACCTAGCCAAGTGTTCATCCGTCATTTGCTGGGGAGAAGACAGAGAACACACTGCTGAAATTTGAGACACTATACCATTTATGAATCATACTAGCATTATAGAGATAAAAGTTAGCTGGATCAAAGTTATAGTCTGTTGAGCCATGATTCAGTAATCCAGGCCCTTGACCAGACATGACCAATCATGGATGACGTACCAAAAATGTCCCGGATAGGAAGATCATAACTCTTTAATGAACCTACAGACAGTAAAGAAAATAATACATTTGGCAAATGAACAGGAGAAAAGACACATGAACGGATTGCTTGGACCTTCCACTTGGGAAGTTTTGGATCATCCACAACCATGATGCAACAATCCCAACGCTAAAAGAGTCACATCTAATGTTTAGAAGTCGATGTGAGCAAACTACTCATTGAAACACATGACCCATATCACATCTAACGTTTAGAATTCAATGTGAGAGTGCACTGCTACCTTTAGCAATTAAAATTTGAGAATATATCCAAACAAGAACACGAATCCATGCACCATAGTTACCTGGTTTGTGGTCCACTTGCATTTTAACATCTTCAAACTTGCAGCATATACCTGTGGGGCCAATAGTCAATCAAAGAGTCAAGTAGGTTACAATTTCAATACATGTTAATTAGTCTGCAATTTGTATAGACTCTGATTAATGTCCAGCAAGGGTAGTATAAGTGAAGCCTACATGCAACTATGGAGAACATATCTCCATTTTGGATGAGTTAAAGAAAACTTCACTAATGATTGCTGCAGACGACAATTCATCGTGAGCCGATCCAAGAATGACCCACCAAAACAAGAAAGATTCAGTGTCCATGTATAGCAGTGAGCTTCATCATCCTCCGTCGCTTATGCCCTTCTATGTTAGTAGTCACAAAAAGCCTGTCACTGGATGGGAATACATCCATAAATTTTAGATCATCTCTTCCAATCATGTAAGCATTTTTTGCTCCAGGTATAGTAAAGTCTGCAGGATTTCTGTTAGTAGCACATATCTCAGTCATGCAGCAGTTTTTCATAGATCGTGCCATTTCATTGATCTTGGATTGTCCAACAAAATCTGTAGTAGACAGGACCCTTTTCTTTGCATTACCCAAATTCTCATCTTTAGCAAGGAACCTGTGAGAGCTCGGGTGTCTACTTTGAGTGGATGAAAGAGAGCCTTTTGTTTTCCCTTTCCTGTGAAACCTTGAAGATGTCTTATTGGAACGCCCACTTTTGAACCCAAGGTCTGTCCTTGATCTACTAGAATCACATGTAGAATCATGCAATGAAGACCCAAGTTCACCAATCTTACACATTGGGGAGAGAAGTTCACATGAACTTCCTTGTCGGTGCTTTTGATCAAAGAACTCAAATGACTTTGGGTACATGGAGGAGTTACCACTCCTGAATACTCCATTCTCTACCCCAAGGAACTCCTCGCGGTGATTGTTATGTGAAAATTCAGGCTTCTTAAAGGGAATAGCCTGCTTTCGGGCCACTGATATGTCACCAGGTGTACTGGAGCATGCCCCTTGATCCATAAGTCTGAGCAAATTCATTGCTGAGATGGCCTCATTTGTGCACAAATCCAATGGTCCCATCATTGAATTATACTCATATCCTTGCTTCATGAAACAGAATGCATACCCAGGAATGTTTCGGTTATCTGTATCTGAAACATCCTCCCCTTTCTGCTTTTGAAGGTGATGAGCAGGATCTGGGCTGCTAGGTTCCAGATCATGATTCCCATTATTATTTATGTGGTTTCTTTTAGGCAATGGATTTGTACAGTGACACAGTATGCATCTATGAGACAAAGCATCAAACCTGTGAGGGGTGTTATTATCAAATTGCATGCTATTTGACGGTATCTGTAGCTCAGCGAAATGGGTTTGCCCGCATGAACCCTCTCGAGGAGCTGTCCGACTTTTATGATATGCCTCTAAGAACTGTTTACAGGTAAGAGACCATCTATCAGAGTTTATGTCAGAAACTGTAACAGGAACTCCACTTGATGGCTTTTCTTGACACTCTGAAAATGGCACAAACCCCTTATAGGCACAAGATTGCTCCAATTGTCTCATTCTCAGATGGATGTTGTTGTATTTCCCACAATTACAAGAAGGGTTGCAATTCCATTTCTTGCAAGGCTTTCCTACCTTTTTGCCAGCAGTAGACCTGCCACTTCCAGCATTGCTGGACTGAGATTTTTGCACTGAAGAGGTTTTCTTGTGAAGAAAGCCAGGCACTTCTTTTCTACGAACTTCAGTAAAATCCATCATATCAGGGACCTTCATGTTTGTATTTGTTTCTTGCATGTTATACGAGTTCCCAGCAGTATCTTCAACATTCAGCAGATGCCTTTCGCGCTGATTTTTTGCCATGAGTTCAACTATCTCCATGGGGATGTCATCCGAACTGTCTTGTTCACAAGTCTTGCTAGTTCTCTGCTCATATTCATGTGAAGCTTTCTGATGACCTTCCAAGTCAGTGACTGGACCACGAGTGGATGTATCCAAGGAATCCTGAAATAAATACATCATTGCTTTCAACCCATGTTCAAAACTTTTTTACCAGTTGGGTAGAAGTAATTTCACTTCAAAAACTACAAGAATTTATGCAGCTATCAAAATGTGGAACCATTTTAAGCTTTGGAAAAAAAAAAGTATCCCAAGTGGCCATGCCACCGTGAAAAAAGACAGTTTTACATTACGAAGGGCAAAAAATCAATACAGTCAACCCAAGGAGTGCTTGTGCCACATTAACTAGATGTCGATCTTTGCATCCATTTTCATTAGAACTAATAACAAAACAAACATGTGAACAAGGACATGACATGAATCAAACTAATACCAGAGCAAAGAAGAGCAAAAGGCCAGAAATTCCAAAGAAAGTAAAAATAAATAATCTGTTTCAGTACTTTGTTAGGACAAAAGTCGCAAACGCACTAAAATTTATTGAAAAACAGCTGAAGAAAACAAAAATTCTCTTAATAAACATCAGAGCAAATTGCAAATGTTCAATGTTTACACTGAATCCAGCAATCACAAATACTTTCAATAGTTGGTATATTTTTGCTGTATAAATTCCTAACCTTGAAAAGTAACATACATGCTACAGAGACTCCCAAATTCAGTAAAATAGTCAGTAAAAAGAAACATCCATGGATTAAAAGATAATAGCACCAATGAAATTGCAAAGAATAAGAAAAACTACGATCTGAATAAACCTAATAACTGAAAGCAAGCATCCAGTGATCCAGAAAGGAAAAGGCATAGCATTGATATATAGAAAAAGAAAATCCCAAACCTTTAGCCAATACATCAGGGATGATGTACCATCTTCAGTTTGGTGCGTCTTATTCTTCGTCTTATGCAGAACAGCCTTTCTATGGTTAGAATCTTGATGTCCGCCTGATCCAGGCAAGGCATCCTCTGCTGATTTAGACTGATCAACATTGGTGCTATAGCATTTGGCACTTCCAGCATTAGTTTTCAGTTTTCTGGATGTGGACTTTCGCCGATGATTCAAAAACAACTGCTCATCTTCAACTCGGGTCATCTTTTTTTGCTTCTTACTTGCCATAACCTTTCTAGAACTTCTTTGTGTGCCCACATCACTTTGAAAAGGATGCAGAATTGTTCCAGTAGACACATCTAGTGCTGATTTAGAATCAAAAGCCACAGGAGCAACAGGCTTACCTCTTCCATTTTTTTTATTAATCTTACCCTTCCCCACTGTACCCTTTAGCCAACTCATCAAAGAAGGGCCTTTATCTGCAGATCGAACTGTCCTACTAAGCCTTTTACTTGTGACATGCTTTTTACCATCTTCATGGACAACCAGACTCGTTTTGAGACCAGAATGTAAATCCAAATCCTTGGATAAATCACTTTCTGCTTTAGAATGGTTAACTGCTGTGTGAATGGAATTTATTTCTGCATCTTTGTTGAAAATAAGAATTTTGTTGGGCACACCTGGCACCTCACTTCTGATGATGTCAGTCAGAAAGCGCGTCTTTCGGGGTTTTTTCCGATGTAAAGTTGATGTACCAAGTTGACCTGCAATGTGCTGACCACGAGTGCCAATCCCAGCCAAATCCTCACTATTTTCAGAAGAATTGCGGTCGCTCTGAGATAATCCGATGGAATTAAGCTCACTTGAAGGACCCACAACAACAGTTAAAGGAACATCACTTTTAGCATTTTTAACTACTTCCAGGGACGTCCCATAATTGGCCATTACTTTGTCATGTTTTTTCTTCATCTTGACCAAATGGCTCCTACCAAGCCTTATAGTATCCTTGTGGCAAAACTGAGAAGTACCGTTACTCATGTAAGTGGGAACTTCAATATTAAACCCAACATCGAGAGATCCACCCCTTGTGTTGCATTGTTCGTGGTACTTAAGCAATTCATTTCCTTTCAATTTGATAGTTACTGCCTCAAAAGCGTCGCAGTCATGAAAATTTGGCTTTTTGGATAATACCAAGTCAGATGCATGCTTGTTTGTTCTCAAAGTAAGAGATGAATCAAGCAACATTGGTGCATCATCATGAGTTTTCAAGAAGGAATTCTCACAAAAACAAGTAAAATCATCTTTGACTTCATTGCAGAAACAATTCACAAGCACTCCAGCATCTGTATCAGCACCTGTGCCTATCCTCCGTAAACAATTTGGGCAACGCCACCATCTAAATTCAGAAACACATAAAGGAGGTAACCAGTGTGCATCTTCATCCAACTCATTACAGTCATCATGTACAGAAAATGGCCATGTTATCTTCCAATCTGTTTTACGAACCTCAGCAACGTATCCACTGCACATATAATATAGACAACTCATTAGAGAAACTTCCATGTCTGAGATATGTCACTAGAAAGGTCCAAGATATGTCACTAACTCCTTAAACAAAACAACTATTTAGTTAAAAACTGTAGAAACCAAACATAATTTCATTTCACCACCATGCATGGTTTTTATTCATTTTAGATGAAAGAATGAAGGATTTTAGCTACACAAGAAGAAACAGAAAATGAATAAGCCAATTTTAGCTGGTGGATCCTTTTTTTTTTCAGAAGTAGTTGGAATTCAATACCTTAAAAAAAAATGTATATGAACATAATATGAAGTAGTTGGATTTTATAACTGCCACTAGAAACCAACCAAACAATCCATTCTCAGCATGCAAATGACAATGAAAAAATCATTAATGTCTCGAGAAAGCATGTCGAACTTACTTTTCTTTTTCTTTTTCGTTCTTTTATATTTATAACAGCTGAGTGCTGACAATATATGACATTATCCCACTTTCTTTTGAAAGGTTATTGCTATATCCCATATTACTGACCAATAATTCAGCATTTACCCTCAAGTCCACTAGTCCTGGAGAATGGAAATATAACTCTTCACTAATTACTAGTAAATTATCAACAGACTTACCGAATTGAAAAATGCCCACACTTCTCTTCCACTTTCTGATCATCAGCGCAACCAAGCTCACTATGTCTTTCTACAATACTCAAATTGCTAGTCTTAGAGACAGGAATAGACTCGCTTCTTTCTTTATAGCAGTCATCTATAATTGTCTCCTCCATCGCACAAAATCAACAGAATGACAATTGACACCACTCTCCAAAAAGAGAGTACTTCCTAAATCAACAAAAAGCAACTGTTTCCCTCTTTTTGTGATCAACAATGAGAATGAATGTTTGTGCAAACGACCACCAAGAATTGAGAAACCCAACCTACATCACAAGATCACCATCATCAAAGCTTATCTCATCTATCTGGGTTTGGCTAACATACATTTCAAAATCAAATATGTGAATCCAATAACAATATTTACAGCTTTCCTTATTATTTATAACACATTTTATGATTTAGTGGAAAGACAATAGTATTCATCAGAGGAACAAAACATGCTTCCTCATGACTTAAGAATTATCCAAGATTTAACAACTACACTTTAAAAAAAACATTTTATCCTTGCATTAAAGAAAAAAGAAAAATAGTTCTTTTTTTTAGTCTCATAATTCACAATAGACTTCACAGCTTGAGTTCAGAAGAAAATTCCCAAGTGGTTCCCAGTCACAGCATGACATCACATTGTCATGAGGGAACAAACATTCTACTTTGGAAAGCCATTTCTAAAATAAACCCCCCCCCCCCCCCCCCCCCCCCCCCCCCCCCCAACACACACACAACATAAAATAACACATTGAAAACCATGAAAACAAACATGTTATATCCTGGCAGGAAAATAAGCTTCTATTTCTTACATGAATGATAGGATCCAAATGTAAAAGCAGCATAAAATCACATACCTGAGTCCAAAAATAAAGCATATATAGAAGGGTTTATTAGCAAAGCTAAGCAGTTCCTAAATCCAAAGGAACGTTTATGTTCCCACATGATTATTGAAATAGTAAACAATTAAACTAAGCTTTTCTAAAGCATGAACATTATAACATAAAAAATCCATGTTGATAACCCAAAACAAAGGTGTATTAGCATCACAAACGAAAGATTGCATGTCTGATAGCAAAAAAGAAAAAATACGTCGCATCGCTTTCCTGATAATGATGATACAAGATGATCGCAAAAGTTCCAAATTACCCCAAAAAATCACAACTTAAATCCAATAAACTAACACATTACTGGTTTTTTTTTTTTTTTGGTGGAGAAGAGGATGGTACCAATCCTTGAACCTTGACCTCTTGTATATACTCCTGATCAAGCAACCAGTGAGGCACAAGGTAGATTGGTATTACTGTTAATCCGGAAAAGGTAGCACTCCCAACATGAAAAAGAGACCATGTACTTATCCCAAAATATCCACCATAACCCATAATATAACCAAACCCTCACTATCAAGAAATCCCAATTACAACATAAAATCACACACCAAAAGCCAAAAACAAACACATGCTAACCATTTCCACAAAAAAGACATCATTTCCTGCATGAAACAATGCAATTTCACTTCCCCTATAAAGTAAAATACAACCCCAGATTTACCCAAAAACCCACTTTCAAAACTGCCTATAACATCATAAAATCACGTATAGGAAGTCCAAAGATCAATCACATATGAGCACAGAAATCACTAACAGTAAACCCTAATTCTAAAACTAAAACCCAAACCAATGACAATTACAATAACCAAAGAAAAAGAAAATGGCAAACCAAAGCATTTGATGCCGTCTTACTTACCCTAATGCAATCGTCCAAATCCGAGAAGAGCAAACGATTACATAACCCATGCCACTTACCCAGACTCCACTCAATTCAATTCAATCAGATAGTAGAAAGCTATACTTAGATACATGGAGAGAGCTTGAAATTGGTTCAGCTACAGATTGCATGAGAGAGGAGAGAGATGAAAGCGTTAAACAAAAGAAGAAAGAGTACCTAGCTCGTTTTCCTTTCTTCCTTTCTTTTTTAAAACTTCTCAGGTGGCAAGATCTGTGGGTAGCTCTCCCCTTGGGATAGAAGAGATGAATTGAGAAAAGGGTTTGAAATGAGAGATCGTTTGCAGTAGAAGTTGATAGAGAAGGATTTGCAGAGGTACAAGGAAGAAGATAAGGTGAGAATTCCAGTGAGGGACTGATAAAAACCCTACCTTTTAGGGTTTTCAATCCCTGTGGGTGTGAGTGGGAGAGAATCTCTTCTTTTCTTTTGTTATCTTTTTTTTTTTTTTTTTCTATCATGTATATGCATGTTTTTCTATCATGTATATGCATGCATATGATACATGTGCATGTAACGTCAGATGGCAATGGATGACATGTCATGCATGTAGAAGAGGACAAAGGGGTCGGTGCTCTCCCACATCATCTTCCACAGTAAGGTGGAAGTGAGAAATGATCCGGTGTATTTGGGGTACACCTCAAATGGCTTAATATCTTGAAACATTTTGATTGTGGGTTTTACTTAACTAAATCTAAACCGTTGGATGAAAATTTCCACCTAGTTAATTGACGGTTTTTGTCAAAGTGATATTCACCGTCAGATTGAATCAGAGTTGATATAAATGTGATGTGATGCATATTATTATTATTATTTTTTTTTGCATCACTCTATTATATTTTCAATTCAATGGTAAATATCACCTTTTATGAGCATGATAATCAAGCATATTTTGTTTGTTAATTAGGGTAAACTTAGACCCAAAGTTAATATGCATAGGAGAGGGGTGGGATCCATGGTCAAATGAGATCCAGATGAGGATTATTGAAGATGTGAGAGATGAATGATATAAGGGTGTAGTGTAGATGCAACCCTCGCTAACTCTTACTAGATTTGAATTAATTACTAGGGTGTGGTGGGTGAGTATTCCTTTCTCACCTCCCCTTATTCATTTTTCATTGAATTAAGGAAGATAATTTGATGGTTATTTTTTTTCTTCAATTTTATCCATTTTTAGAAATAAAAGTCTTATATTCCTATGTATTCAATCACACTAAACAAGAGGCCCTAAGAAGGAAAAATCGAGATATAATAAGTTGAAAATGACAGCAATGTGTTGGTTTTCATATTCCAATTTCAAATCCAAAGGGCTTCCACAACCAAATTATAGATGTAGATGACAGATGAGAAGTATGATACAACAAAATCCTAGCTTTTGTAGAGAATGAAATAGTTGACAAGCCTTTCTTGTGAGTTTATGGCATTTCACACGAAACCAACCTTAAAACCAATCTTGACTTTAAGATTATCTTTTATTTTGGTACCCAAGTAAGTAATGGGGCCTAGGACCCTATTGAGCCCCCGGGCGAGGTAAGGGGAACCCTTGGGTGAGGGACGAAGACCTTCGGTGAAGAAATGTTTGGTCTACCTAGAGTCAATCCATAGGCAGTCAAGTGAGAATTATCGCTCCTTACCACTAGAGTATGGAGTCGTTCTCATAAGATTAAGTTATAGACACCTTAGTCCTAGGCATCATAACATAATAAAAAGATTACAAGTCATGGATTTCTCTAATAACAAGGAAGAGAAAAAAAAAAGAAAAATAAATAAAAGCCTCCTAGTTCAAATTGTCTGTAGGGGAGATTTTTTTTTTTTTGCTATTTCATGGGGGGATGATATGCTACTATCCTTGGGGTGCTCCCACATCCATGCTCCACCACAGCATGCTTCTCTGTTCATCTCTGCCTATGCGAGGGGCTGATTCTTAACACTTTAATTTGAGCAAGATGCCCTTTACCACTAGGCTATCTTTACCTCGGCCTATCTTAGATGAATAGTTTGTTCACAATATTATTGCCTTATTCAACCCTTCAAATGTCGCCAAATAATATAAAGGCACTTACTCATATATATATATGGGAGGCGGTCATGTCCTTACGATTCGGAACGCCCACTGGGGCCCACCTCATGATCAATCCAAATTGACCACTCATTCATAACCCCCTTATAAGCAATGAATCTCATGAATTTGCATGGATTCGGATAAACTAGACCGTTGGATTGAGGGTCAATTTTTTTTTCTTTGTTATAAAGCTATTAAACTTGTGGGCTTTGGATGAAGGGGTTAGAAATATTAGATTGACTTCAAATTTGATATGTAAGTTGACCCCACTTGGATATTTCAATCCCCCCTGTCCCATGACCAGTAGGGTCTCACGGTGGGCCCCAATAGGCGGTCCTTACGGTAAACCGTAAAGACGGTACTTACGGGACCGCCTCCCTATATATATATAATGTTGATTTACTTGTGTGAAAATGAGTGCTCTACATGGTTAACTTACTTGTATATATGAAATGTATAGTTATATTAAGAGCCTGTTTGTTTGCATTAGAATGCATAAGAATTGAATATATAGGGTAGTTAAAAATAAATTGGAAATAGAATCAAAAGATTGTGCCATTTGATGCCTATTTTTGAAAATTCATCTTTGATCTTCATTTTTAATCACCTTATGTATTAAGTTTCTTTGTATTTTAATGCAAGCAAACATGGCTAGACATTATATATCGATCCAATAACGTCACTCCAGCTAGAATGATATTTTCCATGCAATATTAGAGAGTGTGTCATATGAATTGATTGGGCCCAATGGGTCCAACAAATTAAATATTATCTAGATTTTCCACACCAGCATGATCATAAGGAAGTCCGTTCTTATTAAAAGCTAAAATTGATGGCCTCCTTTCAATCTAATTCTTTTTTGCCATACAAGCATGGCACATTTGAAGGGGCACCAAGCACCAGCCTTTTCATTTAATAGCTCCAATCCACACCAGGATCTTAACACACATTTTTCTATCTTGGCATTTTTACTATGTTGGGATGGTTTCGCCCCATTGGGTGGGTTCCCTTAAAATGGGTCACCTTATTATTACCTATAATGCTGATTAGCTATGATAATGGTCATTGCAAAGAACAATACAGTTGTGACTTGAGTGTAACTCTGGCTATCGATACTCATAAACCCCTATTTGCACTTAAATTAGGAAGAGCCAAGTGAGCCCCTAGTCAAAACACAAGCTATACTTCATAATTAAGCCTTTTTTTTTCTTTTTTCTTTTTTTTTTTGCTTAGACTTTATAAGCCTCTTTGCATAAATTAATATGTTATAACAACTAACAAATAACAATAGCACATGGCTAGGAACTTAGGATTAGATATTTTTCCTACAATAGCTGAGTTTCCCTGCTATATGATTAAATAAAAGCCACATGGTGTGTTTGTGGGGCGCCCCTCCAACCACATCAAATTAAAGGTCAGCATCTAAATTAGCTCGACCAAAACTCAATATCCCATTGGAGGTTTTCAGCTACCTAATGTGAAGAGATAAAATGGATAATCAAAACACGAACTAACCCTTCATCTACAGACTATCCATTCAAGACCTTACATCAGATGGTACGTACAACATTCTAATGGGGATAAGTTTTGGTGGGCATCTAATGGTGAGGTTGGCCCCTTATCTCATGGGGTCACATGCCCATATGGACAGTCTATGTTCACAATAGGGACAACTATGGTGCTGTCACACCAATTGCTTAGGGTGCGTCTGTTATAGAGGAAAAATGCTTTTGTTTTTCTTGCAATATAGAATCTCGTTATTTGGTGTAATATATTTTTTTTTTCTGAAAAAGTAAGGAAGGAACTGATTTTTATATAAAATATTTTAATTTCCTATAGAAGAGGTAGGAATACAAAATTCATTTCTACAAAAAAAATATAAATTTATAAAGCACATAATCATCCCATTGCATCTCCTTAGCCTCCCCCAAGTGTAGATCTCCTTGCGCCTTTCATTTCAGACGGCAAGGCCTTCTTTTATTCATTTATTTACTTGTGTGCAGGGCAACTCAAGCTCAAAGAATCTTGAAATATTACAACATCAATGAAGTCATATCAGTATTCGCCATTGAATGAACCATATGTTTTTTCAAGTAATAATATCTAACGTGAGAATTATCGGGCATGTGTGTGGCCCAATGAACACATGCCCTTGTGTGCCCCCTACTCTGGATGACTCACTCACTTTAGGACTCCATATTTGTTAGAACTTTTAAAGGTATCTTTCGTGTTTGAGGAAAGTTGCTTATCTAATAAAAGAATGTAAATCCTACTTTAGTTAGGACTATATGATGAAAATGGATTAGTCTAGGAAAACCTATATAAAGGGTACTTTAAGGATTATAGCTCCTCTCTACGTCAATATAAATTAAGATTATTCCACACGGACATATGGTTATTGGGCCACACATAAGCCCAATAATTCTAACATCTAATTCACTTTTAAGAGCTAATCATGTGTTCGATGTTTGCATCTGTGTGAGTTTTCCCCGTATATTTTCCCAATTGGGACTTTTCGGACTTATCATGGAGAGTATAAACGTACATGTTAGGATTTTCAATATGTATTCGGCAAGTTCTTCGTAATACTTCTTTTTACTGGCGTTCTTTAATTTGTTCACACAGATAGCACCCCACCCATCATAATCCGATCCCTTCATGCACTAAGCTTATTGAATCAGCACTGGTTTGAATCTGATATTGATTTGAATATTAATTGCTATTAGTTATTAGGGGATTTTACCGAAATTTTTTTGAAATACAGTCATATATCCCGAAAGGTCCTCACAATTTATATAGCACTAATGAGGTCCTTTCTCAAATTTTTTATATTTTTTTATACTTTTTTATGAGTGACGATAGTGTCACCATGGGTGACGCATGGGCGACGCTAGCGTCACTCATTGCACCCCATGCGTCGCTCGTCACACCTTTTTCTCTTTTTTTTTCCTTTCTTTCTCTTCTTCCTTCTCCTCTTTCTTTCTTTCTTTCAAACTTGTTCACGATCTATTAGCTCAGATTGTTGTAAACTTTCAAAGATGCAAGAGAAAGAATTTTAAAACAAGTTTACAACAATCTCGTTTTTTAATTTTAAAGTCTCACATTAACAGCCCTGATTTTGATTGATGGGTTTTGAATGATTCCTCGTTTTTGTATGGGGTACATTTGATCATTGGTGGATTTCTTAGAGCTGATTTTCTACTGCTGGTAAGAGAATTCTTAGCTTCTGGGTTTTGTTTTCCTGGCGATTCTGTTATCTGGGTTTTCGATGGATTTTTCAATTATGGGGGTTTTCTTTATGATTCCCTCATGTTTCTGCAAAAAGAGGGTTTATTTGATGATTGATTTTCTGGGTGTTTGGTGTTTTTGAAAAATTTAGGGGCTTGGGGGCAGAAACAGTGGCAGTAATCGAAGAGCAGATTGGGGTTGAGGTTGGGGTTGTGTGGGTTTTGTTGGTTTTTTAAGAAACTTATGGGGTTTGGGAAAATGAGTTTTTGATTCAAGAAGGGGAGAGGGGTTTTTGTGATTTTGGAGATGGGGTTGGGACCTGATGCTATCAAGGTGGAGGCGTGGGAACATGTTGGAAAACCGAAAGAGAGGAAGAAGAAAGATGTGGGGGAAGAGGAAACTGGGTATTGGATTAAGTTCAGAGATGAAAGAGGAGGAGGAAGAAGAAAAAGAAAGGAAAAGAAGGGAAGGGAAGAAGAACGACGCATAGGGTGCGATGAGCGACACTAGCGTCGCCTATGCGTCGCCCATGGTAACGTTATTGCCACTAATAAAAAAGTATAAAAAAATATAAAAAATTGGCGAAAGGACTTCATTAGTGCTATATAAATTGCGAGGACCTTTCGAGATATATGACTATATTTCGAGATTTTTTTGGTAAAATCCCCTAGTTATTATCACAATAAATTAGTATGATATATAAATATTAAATTTTAAAAATTTAGAATTAAAGGCTGAGATCATTTGACCACATGACTGATAATGTATATATCCCTAACTAATCCATTATCCATCTTCTTACCTATCTTCCAACATCATTATGTATTTAGGCGAAAAAGTTTAAAAAGATGGAAAGGTGCACCAAAAGATTTATTTACATTGCCCAACCAATAAATAGAGAATCCAATACTCCCGTCACATCGTTTTGTGGGTGGGTTTAAGTTTTTAAAACAGCCACTCATTTGCTAAGGAGAGTTGTTTTCCTATTTCCTGCCCTCATTGTCATGAGTCATTTATGATAGGGCATGTCATTATGTTGTATCCATGAGGTGCCATGTTGTGTAGCACTTTGGTGACAATGAACAGGAAAGAGAAAAGGTTCCCACCCATCGATTAAAGGCCCTCAGCAAATGGCCATGGCCCATAATTCAGAATCAAAGAGCACCCTTGGTCATAGGTGAGGAACCCATGGACATGAGGATTCCTCACTGCCGTGTGCCGTGGAACAGGGATTCCTTGGCAAAAGATTTTTATAGTGAGGGATTCTATATCGATAGCTAAAAAAGGTCGAGTTTAAGTGCATAAATTTGCAAAAATGAGGATTTTCAAATTCTATTGGGGAATGAGAGGTCGAACTCACAAATCCTCAAATATAAAGATTTCACTGGCCCAAATCCTCAAGGATTTACAATTGCCAAAAACAGCTTTCTACAACTTTGTGGAAATTAAAGCGAAAATATTTTCCTCAAAGAATTGGTTAAGTTGAAAATAGAATAAAATGTTTCCATCCTAACATTTATATAGTTCTTGCTCAGGTAAAGATGTTTGTGCTTTTGTTTCACTTACACAAGCAAAGAGAAGACACCTACACTCAAAGGGAAGGAAGACTCAAACATGAGAAGAGGGAGAGACCTAGGAAGTGGTCCCCATATCATCCAGGTGAGAGATGGGTTTCCACTGGGCAAACCCCTCATTCTCATGGACCAAAGGATTAGGATCATCCAAGGGACTTGTGTGAATTTTTCACACAAGTGAGTGACATCCATATATCTTCTAATCTTTCACCTCTCGTATGGCACTGAGTGGACTCCACAAATTAGTCTGCACAGAGTTCCATGCGAGACATCTGCACCTGAGCACTGCCCTACTATGGAGATTGATTATGGATCACCACCACTATTCAAGCTTGAGCTGTTGCCTAAATGACATTTTGTATAAACTGCAAGTCTAATATCTTCTACAAATATCCAAATGGCAGGCAGCTGAAACATACAACCCAATGAGACAGATGCATGCCCAGGTGTCTAAGAAAATGGTGGACCAAAATCACTGTTCATCTCCCTGCTGATCAGCTGTGTTCACTGACATGAAAACTCCACCTATCTACCGTTTGGTATGTCAATAAACCTAACATATACCGACTCATTGTTTGCCAAGGACTGGAAAGATAAAAAGGCATGTTATTCTTGGAAAAGTGCAACCTAGCTAGGCTTTTCCAGAGTAAATGCACCCGTCTGCCAAGCCCTTGTGCCACTAGACTAACCCAAAATAGGAGACACTGGTGAACCCACAAGCACTCTCTAGGTGAAGAGAGAATGCAGAAAATGCCCAGCTGCAGAAAGGAAAGGGACGTGTAACCAAAGTGGGCTCCTGGTTGCTCATTGGGTACATTTTGAATGGGGCTGTTTGGATGTGGAAGAAAGGTGGATAAAATGGAATGAAAAAGTTGTCTCCTCCTTTTTACTCTTACCTATTTTCACACCCTTTTCATTAAAACAACTCCAATAATGAAGCACCTAAAGAGAAAAAACCCTTCAGCACCATGGGAATTTTTATGTATCCAAAGCTCAACATATATATAGATTGCATCAATCCTCCTGCTGTAAATCATGAAGCTTCAATGTTACTTGACATCAGAGCGCGCGAGTAATTCTAAGAATTGAGATTCAAAGGATTGATTGATGCCAGCCTCTTGATCAGCCCCTGATCTTGTTGAAGGGGATATCTTTGGTCCTCCCTTTAATTAATTTCCAGTCCCTCTCATCTTGTTCCTACTGCTGCCACAATTGCAGTAACAAACCCAACCATAGACTAAAAAACCCACTCACCCATTTTTGAGCCCTCCGAGACTCTGATCTCCAAATCAGTTACTTCTCCATCCCTAACCCAAATTTAGCCATCTTCATGCCTTCAACCACCTGTTCTAGCTCTTCAAGGGCCACACCGCAGTAAGTTCATATCCCATAAAATAGTCCCAATCTTGAGCTCTATATATGTCATTGTAATTCTACTGATGTAAAATAAGGCAGTTTATAAGCATCCTTCCAAATGTTACAAACTCGGCAACTTGACTCGGGTCGACTTAAGGCAATTTTACCATATACAATAGAAAAACTATCTACCATGCATATACAATAGAAAAACTATCAAATTTTCTATTAATGACAACTAAATATAATTCTTTTAAATAAGCTCCACTTGATGCAATGGCTAGATCAAGCGCGTGTTTGGCTGCATGAATATTGTTGTGGTGTTGCACATGATATTAGCAAACATGGTAGTAGCAGCAAGTTGCAGTGGTAGTAATATTTTTGGTTTGGCTCAATATGGTTATCTATCTATCTGGGTCTGGGCTTCTCTCCCATTTGACATTAAAAATTGGGTCTTATACTGTGATTGAATGTAATAAAACCCAAGGCCAATCAACTCAACAAGAGACCCCCTTTCAGTCGGCCTTGTTCTAAATCAAATCTAGCAACACTGGAAGAAGAAACCCATGTGACTTTTTCCAGAAATCTTATAACAATTTTTTCACAACCAACCAAAATTACCATTCTGGCATGCGGTCTGATACCATTCTAGAAATACATCCAAACGCACCCGGCCTCTCTGATAGGAAGATGAATTCACCTACTAATTCTCTGGAAGTTTGGATTTTGTAAACTCTTCTGCAAGCCCATGTCTGGATGTATGGCGGGTAGCACGTGGCAGATTGTAAATAGTCCACCTCACAGTCGCCGTGGGGTTTTACCTTACTAGATCCGGACTCACCAAGGTGATACCGGAAGCTTATAGCGTGCGTTAAGAGTATGTACAAAATCAACATAACCGGGAGAAACTCCTATTTAAGGGCCACAAGTCTGACAATTTAACAGGTGCATAAATATCCATTAAGAGTTTACAACCATAAATAGGTGATTACAATTGTCAAAATGTTAGTGATATGTGTCCCCCCTCTAGCCACATTGAGACATAATTCCACCTTACCCCTGTAATTGGCTTTTATCGATCATTTGCTTTTTCGCAAATTGTACATAGCCAAAATTTTCTTCTTGGGACGCCTAACTAATTTTTGGAAGGACCCTCAAACTAGAGGCAATGGAAGATACGACATGAAAGCGAAAAAAAGGGTGGAATGAGAACTAGAGAACAACTACTAACAGCAACAATGACAAACTATCATTTAATTTTGGGTTAACTCATTTGCAGTATTAGCATAGCCAGTATTGTAATTTGAGAAAACGCATTTAACTTCATGTATTCTACGTATATCATAATCTCATACAGATACACCACTTCACAAATAATGAATTTGCAGAGCCTAGTTTGGATCTTAAGAACTTGGGTGCCTGCAATCATCTTACCTGTAAAACTAATCACCTGTAATTGGTCATGACTATGAACAAAACAAGTGTCACTAATTGGTAACTGTAGTTATCCGAATGCAAATCTCATTTCTGCTAAATAGACAGGCCTTAAAGCTAGTGATATTTCTGTGAAAGTTTTTTTGAAAAGCATATGTTACTTACGTAATAAGCTATTGTGATTGTTTGGCATTTCTTCGAGGTACATGTTTTTCGAAAGAACTCATTTTTAGAAAATGCTCGAAGAATAAAAATTTGCAATCCTCAATTAAAGGTGGTGAGACTAACTATGGTTCTTATCCATTTTTAAGTTTTGAGACTTTTTTTTTTTTTTGGTAAATATAGTTTTTAGATCTAGAACTAAGTCATGCCAAACTAATAACAGCCATCTACCCTAATCTCTAGAGTGCCTAGTTCTAAAAGTTGACCAAATTTGACTCATATTATCCAATAAATAAAGGTTTCGGCCATGAGGGTGTGCTGATTTTAGTTGAGTTTTGTCCCAAAACAAAAGAAGTAATAGAACAGCATCGTCACTCTTCTACATTGTATTTTGTTACTTTATTTACATTTGGAGAACTCAAAAGCAATTATAAATGAAGATTCTACAACTTTTGAATATTTTAAAATGATTTAAGCATTGGCAAAGACTGTTGCTGTGTTTTAAAATCATGGTCAGGCCTGTATTAGAAAAACTTTATTTCTTTGATTTGTCATATTATCAAAAAGATTTCTATAGTAATTTAAAAAGAGATACTCATTTGAGATGATTTGAATAACATTTATTGTAGAATAACAATGACACTGATAAAGAAAAGTCCCTCTAATGCAAGTTTTTGGTCCCTCAAGAAAGAAGAATAGGCTAAGGAAGAGATGGATAAAATTATTAAGAATAGATACGATGAAGCGCAATCTATCTGACAATTTGAGCAAAATACATTGGAATGGTGACCAGAATTCATGTAGTTGACTCCAACATAGTTGGGCCAAGGATTTGATGGTGATCATCATCAAAATTTCCTAATATGATGATGTGCAGGCAAGAATGCGCTAAAGGACAAAACATTCCCCTAGCAAAATTGATCTCATGAAAATGAGTGATTTTGACTCTATTTTCTCTATTCCAATAATGTATATTTCAGGTAAGCAATGGAACAGGTACCTACTTATTACTTAATGGTAGGTTAAGGTGCTGAAGTGAACTTTAGCCATTTGGATTTAAAATGTCAGCCCTACCAATGAATTTTAATAATGGACCTCAGATTCAGACTCAAGGGCAGGATAAAAGATGGTTTTCTGATATGAAAACAACCTTATAATTAGGCCATTTCTTTTCTTTTCTTTTTAGTTTTTAACTTGTTCTCATATATGTCCACAAATATGATGTCTGTGGCATGAATGATTTTTCATATAATATCTGACATGTCAGAAATATCAATCTAAAGTACTAGTAACTGATCTCCTAGAAAATGTTTGAATAATAATAAGGAATAAAAGGGAAGAAGATTTTCCACAACTAAGATCTGCATCTTATATAGGAGTACTCCCCCCATCTTATATAGGGCCAATTTGTCACTTGTATTTGAAGGCCTATAATACTAATGTAGTTAAAAATTAAGAACCAAATGTGACACAAGACGTGGGGAGTAAGTCCATGTCTTATGCCACTCCACTACCAAATGAATATCCAGACATTACTATCAAGTAACTTCTCATTAATAAAAATTGAGTCAAGGGAGAATTGAAAATGAATACTCAATTATCATCCTACTAATTCACAATTAGAAAAGTCAAGTGCCACCTCCATACAAGAATTCACAAAGATTTTGTTGGCAGAATTATGGAATTCTCCAAGTGTTGTCCCTTACTAGAATTCCAAAATCCTTCTTGCCCAGCCAACATTTTGAGCTGCTAAAAGGGTTTGAACTCTAAAAATTCCAAAGACCATATATTTGTGACTTTTTAGGTGAGTTGAATTATGAGGATTTTCAATGAAACAAAGCATTTTGAATGCTGAAGAGATAAGCCGTCATATATCATGTCAAAGGTTTTCCAATAAAGCGAACTGTCGTCAGAAATAACCAAAAAGAACCGGACCCGTATCCTTCGCCCCTCACATCTTTAATAAGCTTTTGGTGTCTTGTGGACCTCATTTCACCATGAGTTTTATATATTCAATTCCTATGTATTTCATACGAACAAACATGCTCTTAGCTTACATTAAGCAATGCATTTAAAGAGAAAGATTATCCATACTAATGAGGTTGCCAATCTAGCTGTTGGGACCTACTTACGGAAACACCTGATCACCTGATCAAGCAACCCTAGTTGTGATGATCTCTGTCCTTGGCATCAATTTGTAAAATTACGAAAATGAATAGTTCAAATTTAGGAGTGAAAACTTCATTCTTGGTAACAGTAAGCCTATAACCATCCAGGGGTCCCACGAGATTTAGATTGTCCAATTTTACTGCCTCGCGCGAATAGGGAGAGCCTGTAATCAGTGAACCGATACAGGTTCATAGAACTTAACCCATTGCCAGTCAATCACAATAATTCAGGTCATTGATGAGAAAGAATGTAAGGTTTTTTTTTTCAATCCAAATACACGCATTTGGTTCATGAATGTGTATGTATACAGCACAGCATACACGAGTAACTATACGCAGATGATTTCCTTTTTGTATTTAATACATGTATGTATGCATTTTCTATGCATGATTATACAACCATACATGAATGAGCATCAGGCATATGTTCAACAAGACATAATTCTATGAGTTCAGTATCTTTTGATGATTAAATCATAGAAGTTAGAACTCGTTCGCATCGGATTCCGAAATCTGTGGTGCACAAGGAAAATAACGTGGTTTTTTGGATCTTCCCCAATGATATGAATTTGCAACAAACATGCTGACTCGAAATATGAGAGTTAAAGTGGCAGTGTTTCGTAGTAGACAGACATATCTCACTTCAATTCATTTCACCACCCATCCAAACAGCCGGTTTTCGAGAATTTGTGATATTGTAAAAACTTATCTCATTTTTATATTTTTTAAGAAAAAAAAGTAAAACAGATTTTGCGGTAGCATGAAAAATCATTAATACAATCATTTCTTTTCGCGAAAAACCGGCCCTGCAAACATGCCTTTTTTAACACGTTCGTGATTAAGTGGTATCGGCAGTATCACACATATGCTCAGAGATGGTTCCTCCCGTTTTCTCACTCTTGATGAGTACTCTCCAACTAAAAAGAAAAGATGTCCTAAATGTTGATGATTCTCAAGTGAGGAGAAGGCTCGGAAAATGCTAATTTAAGATGATATGAGTGTCTCTTCGGTTCAAGTTTATACATGTAGCTCTCCTCTTCCTCTCTCCCCAATTTACGTCCTTTGTTTGCTTTTGAGTAGGGTAATGATGTAACAGATCTGATGAGGAAGAAGGTAGAATATATGCACTGTAGTGTGCACGTTCGTTTTCTCAAAAATGGGTTAAAAAATATATTGATTAATTAATCATGTAGCAATACATTGGTTTATAAAGAGAAGAAAAAACTATTCTAGGAAACACTATATACAGAGGATCAATCTGATCCTGTAATTGATCCTATAATCTAGCATGATTGACTATGTCCTCTCAGACTAATTTGGTGTACAGCTCATTTGACACTCCCCCTCAAGTTGGGCCATATATGTCATCAATGCCCAACTTGTTAAGTGAGCTGTGAAAAACTCTGCCGGTGACTGCTTTGGTGAGGATATCTGCAAGTTGATCTTCGGATTTAACAAATGGTACCTCAATGATCTTGGCCTCGAGTTTCTCCTTGATGAAATGTCTGTCAACTTCAACATGCTTAGTCCTATCATGTTGCACTGGATTATGTGCGATGTCTATTGAGGCCTTGTTATCACAATGCAGTTGCATGGTACGTTTGGGTTTGAATCCCAAATCCCCCAACAAATTCCGTATCCAGAGTAGCTCACATATTCCATGTGCCATACCCCGATATTCAGCTTCAGCACTCGATCGGGACACCACTTTCTGTTTCTTACTGCGCCAAGAGACTAAATTTCCTCCCACAAAAGTAAAGTATCCAGATGTTGACCGCCTATCAGTAACAGACCCAGCCCAATCTGCATCAGTGTACCCTTGAACATCTAGATGACCATGCTTTGAGAACATCAATCCTTTTCCAGGAGCTGACTTCAAATATTTTAGAATCCGATTTACAGCGTCCATGTGTCCTTCACTTGGTGCATGCATGAACTGACTCACCACACTTACTGCATATGCGATATCAGGTCTAGTAAGTGATAGATATATCAACTTACCAACAAGACGTTGATATCTTCCTTTGTTGGTGGTTACCTGGTCAAGATATTCACCAAGTTTATGATTCACCTCCATCGGGGTATCAGCTGGCTGGCAAGCTAACATTCCAGTTTCGGTCAAAATGTCGAGGATGTATTTCCGTTGAGATAGAAATATTCCTTGTTCTGAACGAGCCACTTCAATACCCAAAAAATACTTCAGAGCACCAAGATCTTTCATCTCAAATTCACTGGATAAATAACGTCGCAATGCTGCTTTTTCCTCCGGGTCATTTCCAGTAACCACCATGTCATCAACATACACAATAAGGGCAGTGACCTTACCTTTCCTATGTTTCAAGAAAAGAGTATGATCTGAGTTACTTTGTTTGTAGCCGAAATTCTTCATTGATTTGCTGAACCTTCCAAACCATGCTCTGGGTGATTGCTTCAATCCATAGAGAGACTTTCTTAGTTTACACACCATGTTGTTTTGACTGGACCCCATCTTGCATCCTGGAGGAGGATCCATATAGACTTCTTCTAGGTCTCCATGCAGGAAGGCATTTTTTACATCAAACTGATGTAATGGCCAGTCCAGATTTGCTGCCAGAGAAAGAAGCACCCGAATTGTGTTGATCTTGGCTACAGGAGCAAAGGTCTCCCCATAGTCAATCCCATAAGTCTGAGTGTAACCTTTTGCCACTAGTCTTGCTTTGTATCATTCAATGGTGCCATTTGCTTTGAACTTTATCGTATATATCCATCTGCAACCTACTGTTCTCTTCCCTTTAGGAAGGGTAGTCATCTCCCAAGTGGAATTCTTCTGGAGAGCCTCCATTTCTTCATTCATTGCTTGAGTCCACATGGGATCTTTCAGAGCTTCCTGCACATTACTTGGAATAGATACAGTGGATAATTGACATACAAATGATGCACATGACGGAGATAGCCTATGTAGAGACACATGATTAGCAATAGGATATTTAACATTTGCTTTAGGGTCAGGGTCATATTGTTGTTTAGCAATCACTCTATTCGTACGAGGAGGTAACTGATAACCTGTGTTTCCTGTATGACTTGACTCAGGTAAAGGGCTAGAGTGTGAGTTTGAGTGTTCGGTTACCTGTGGAGGGATATCAGGACCTGATTGGATGAGTGGTGGTGGTACTGTAGGAAGAACTGTATCTGAAATACTATCTGGAGTCTCTAGTTCTTGTAGCTCTTGCTCTTGCTGTACCTGTGGAGTTGGTGACTCAGTAGTCACTACATCCTCAGGTGTTGTCTGCGGCTGCTCTGACATAAGCTGATCTAGAACATTCTGTGGAACTTGAATGATCTGATTCTGAGTATCTTCTGCAAATATAGAACTCTCCCCCTGCAGGGGATGCTCGGAATCTCCCCCTGAGTAATAGAACTCACTCTCGTGGAAAGTAACATCGGCTGTAACATGCAAGGTCTGAGTAGGAGAATGGAAACACTTATAGCCTTTTTGAGTGTCGGAATATCCCACAAAGACACAGCGTAGAGCACATGGATCAAGTTTACCACGCTGGTGTGGATATACCTGGATATAAGCAACACATCCAAATACACGTGGTTCGAGATTTGGTGTGGATGGCATGGTGATGAGAGTGGTCAATGTCTGCATTGGAGTCTGATACTGGAGAGTACTTGATGGTGTTCTATTGATGAGGTAGGCAGCTGAACAAAGGGCCTCCCCCCAAAAATGATGAGGCATATGGGCCTCAAATAGAGAGGCACGGACAACTTCCAGGAGCTGACGATTCTTACGTTCTGCTACACCATTCTGTTGTGGTGTATAGGCACATGTGGTTTGATGAACAATACCATGTTGGCTTAAAAAAGTATGTAGGTCGTTGTTGACGTACTCTCCTCCATTGTCCGACCTCAATGTTGTGATTTTCTTGTCAAATTGAGTAGCAACATATTGGTGAAATTGCTTGAATTTGACGGTGACTTCGCTTTTCTGCTTCATGGGAAAAACCCAAGTCATCCTAGTGCAATCATCTATAAATGTCACAAACCATTTAAAACCACGAATAGTAAGAACTCTTGACGGACCCCAGACATCTGAATGGATAATCATGAAAGGCTTAGAACTTTTATTCAATCTTAATGGATAAGAAATACGATGGCTTTTCGCCAAAACACAGGTTTCACAATGAAAGTCTGATGTAGCAAACTGGAAAAACAAATCAGGAAATAAAAGTTTCAAATATCCAAAAGAAACATGTCCTAATCGTCTATGCCACAACCAAATCTTTTTCATCCTGATGGACTCGTCCCCTCTCACATGATGTGCTTTACTCAGTTTCTTACAGCAGTCATCTGTCAAGTCCAGATAATACAGCTTTCCCCTCCTAGTACCACATCCAATCACGGCCCTGGTGAGAAGATCCTGAAAAAGACAATATAATGGCCAAAAACACACAGTACAATTGAGGGAATCAATGATTTGAGGAACAGATAACAGATCATAGTCGAGTGAAGGGACAACCAAGACATGATCTAGACTTAATGATGATGTAAGAGATAGGGACCCTTCTCCCAGAACTGGGGAGGTGGTTCCATTGGCACTGGTAATATGTTTTTGGCTTGATGGTATGGTAGAATGTAATCCAATAAAACTAGAGGTCATGTGATCAGTAGCACCAGTGTCAATAATCCATGATCTATTATAAGTAAGTGAAGATGTGCATGAGGAAGTACCTGAGGTGGCCAAGGCCTTGGAGCCAGATGTACCTGATGGAGATTCCGATATAGTCTCTTGGGATGACTCAGATGATGCGAATGAGGCTCTGTGTGAATCCCTATTTCGGCCTTTGTGAACCCATCCTTCCGGATAACCAATGATCTCATAACAGCCCTTAATTGTATGGTTTTCTAAACCACACTTGGTACACTTCATTGGAGGCCGGTTACGAGTAGAGTCTGTGTTCTGAGTGGGTAACCGAGATTGCTTGAATCTCGCAGCGACCAAAACTGTGGCATCGGATGAGACACCAGCCTCAGATATGGTTCCCTGTCGGTTACTCTCTCTTTTAATATGTGCATATGCTGCCTCAAGTTCAGGTTTAGGCTCCATCCTCAAAATCTCTCCTCGGATTTGGTCAAAAATATTGTCCAAACCTGCAAGAAAGATATAAACGCGGAGACGGCCAACCTCCTTGCGTCTAGTTTCAATATCTGCTGGATCCTTCATGTTACTTGGACTTAATTGATCAAGCTCTTGAAAGATCTCAGTGAGCTCACTATAGTAATTGGCAACCGGTGCTCCATTCTGTTTCATTGTGAATGACCTTCTATGTAGATCATAGATCTTTGCCTCATCTGAACCATCAGAGTATGTTTTCTTGATTGCATCCCAGACTTATTTGGTTGTGTCATAACGGATAAACCGCTTCATCTGATCGGGTTTCATGGCATCGAATAACCAACTCTTGACTTGACAATCCGATGCACGCCATTTGTTGTATGTCTAGTCTGTGACCGCAGGTTGGGTCATATCACCGGTCAAGTAACCATGTTTCTCTCGTCCGGCAATCTTCATCTCCATGACTTGATGCCATAGAGAATAATTATGTTCATCCAATTTTATTCCAGTTGAGAAGTTGGAATTATCTCCTTGGATGGTGACAATCTGGGTGGTGGAATCAGATTTGCTGGAATCTTCACTTGCCATGATGATGGCTCAATTTCTGCAAACGGGTCAGTTCAAACTGACCCAAATCCAACCTGGACTTGGCTGGGAAGTGGGCTGGGCTTCGCGAGTCAGGTCAGAACCGACCCAACTGACCCGAACCAAACCCACCTTCTTCCTCCTTTGATCTGTTCTGGTTCTGCAAGCAAAAACTGAACCCAGCGCCTGTGACCGCTTCCTCTCCGGCGATGCAGCGGCGTCGAGCGGCACGGCGTCAGCGGACCAGCGGCGGAAGAGCTCTGGCGACCAGTAGCAGCGGCGGGAACCGGCGGGCGGCAACGGCAGACGCACGCAGGCAGCAGACGCGCAGGATGGATGCGCGCAGGCAGCACGCTGGTCAGCGACGCGCGGACGGCGGCGACGCGGTCGGTGGGGCGTCCGACGTGCTGATGCCGGGACGATCAGGAGCGATCAGGAGCGGCAGGCGGTGCAGCCTCTTCTCTGTTTCGAGTTTCCTGCAGAAACTCGATCCGTGTGGCCCAGCAGAGATCGGAATTGATCTCTGTAATCTCTGTTTTCTACGGCGGCCCACTGCAAATTAACTTCCTGAATGGAAGAAAGCAGGCCTTTAATGAAGATATGCTAGCTCTGATACCATCTCAAAAATGGGTTAAAAAATATATTGATTAATTAATCATGTAGCAATACATTGGTTTATAAAGAGAAGAAAAAACTATTCTAGGAAACACTATATACAGAGGATCAATCTGATCCTGTAATTGATCCTATAATCTAGCATGATTGACTATGTCCTCTCAGACTAATTTGGTGTACAGCTCATTTGACACGTTTGTTCAGTAGGTTTGGGCTAGGGGCTCTGGCAAGTACCCATGGGATGGTAGTATTATATGGTCCATCCACTGAACCTCAACCTGATGATCCACTCTTCCTACCCAAACCACACTGCTAGGATGTGTGCAATAAGTGTAGCTAGTACATGACATGTGGAGGTCTGGAAGTGAAGAGGAATGGGGAAGAACAAGGGTCCGGCACTGAAAGAAAATACAGCTAGTGTTAACAAGAAATTAGCAATGGGGAAAATTGTAAAGGTTGCAAATAAATTTAGGGGTGGCAAAATATGGCCCGATCCGCTAACCCGACCCTATTTACCGGTTGGTCAGGGGTCATATAAATCTACCTGCCAAAAAAGGGATTGTATTTGGGTCAACTCGGATATCCCACCACCATAAGAATATAAACTAGCATAAAAACCCATGCTAATCACGGGTATGCTATGCACGAAGAGATAAGATTCTATGTATATTACAAAGGTGGAAGATGGGAGTCCGTAGGCGGGAAAAGTATATTAGTGGAATGTAGAGAGAGTATGTTAGCAATTGTGTAAACCAAAAGAACCGAAAATTACTTCTGGTTAACATAAAAAAATAAAGTCAAAATTAGATTCAAAACCTTCGAGCTTAATATATTATGATTGAGTAATGACACACCCATGTTCAATACAATTTAAACTTGAGATACAAGAAAGAGGAAACCCACTTTTCAATATTTAACAAAACCAGCTTTTGGGACTAGTTATATCCTATTTGAATGATGTATAGCTCATATAGAAATTGATCGTCATTCCCAGATTCACGTTGGATCAGTATAGGTTAAATGGCCCAGCAAATTTAATTACAAAGGAAACTGTCTAAAGTCCATTCGAAAGATATTCATATATGTGTTACCAAACATTCTAAAAACTGAAAGGAAATTACCAAAAAAAATCACCTTTTAGATATCCATGCCTCAGAGTTCCTCTGTAGCAGTGAAGGCTCTGCCAATTTTAATTTTTCTTAACAGTTGAGTGACAATATCGTCGCTCGTATTTCTTCTTCCTCGTCTTTGTAGTTTACATACACCCAGTCATGATCCGGTCCCGAGATCTGATTACTTCTGACGAACCCCGAGTCGTAATCCATACTTACTCCCGTAAACTCCGAATTAACATAAAGTTAAAACGAAATCCACAAGGGATATCAAATACAAATACTCGTCACCTGTATAAAGTTTGTGAAAAACATACATTGACGAAATACTATTAATCATACGAGTTCCTTTACCAAAAGTAAAGTTCATATATACATATTTTTATTGTAATAAAGTCAACCACTACACATTTAAATACAATGCATGGGACATCTAATTACATTTCAAACCTATGAAACAAAAAACCTTACAAAACATTTCCAAAATGTTTCTATTTGATTCGCACTTCGATTCCACATCCATTTGATCTAACCTCTAGGCGGCGCGGCCTCTGCAAGACCGGTACGGGTAACTGAGCCGATGTCATCAATAACATCGTGAACACAACAGTTCAACAATGTATTTACAGTTCTATGATAGTACATGCTATCAATATAAGAACCTGTCCATTTACCAATTTAACAGTTCTATAATGAACAGTTTTACACAGTTCTATACAGTTCTAAACAGTGGAGTCGAGTAATAATCATTACTTATGACAACCATAGCAGTACTCTATTTAAATCCAATATAGTTAGTCAAGTAATCAATCCTTGGATTGATTTTTACCATGACATTCATTTCATTTCAATTCAGTTGAGTTCTTCCAACGGAAGCAATTCAATGTATTTATAAACATAAATATTAATCAATTATGCATTCATTTATATTGTACTCTTCAGCTCAAGGTGGAAGGGCGCAACATTCAATGACCCAGGCTTCAAGGAGTTGTTTCACTTTCTATTACATGGCTTACGATTCCTCTATTGGCTCAAGGTGGAAGGACGCACCATTCAATGACCTAGGCCTCGAGGATCAATAATTTACAAATGGGGGTGGGTGTAACGCCCCAATTCCGAATACCGTGAAAATCGTCAAAGTACCGAAATTGGCGCGCTACTTCCCGGAAAATCCGAGAACTTCCAAGATCGTAGGTCCGCAGTGAGGTCCAATTTAAAACTTTTTGTAAAATAAGCGGAAGCAAGACAGAGATAGCGAAAGCATAAGGTATCATCATATATATATCAAATGTGAAAAGGGCTGAAGTCCAGCCTAAAATGTAATGTGATAAAAACCAAAGTTTTAATTACATATTTGGAACATTACCCAACTCGCAACAAATGTCTCTCAAAAACCCAAACAAAATAGTCACTCAAACCCCTGCAACCGGTGCCGGCTCTCCACCCTCCGGCTCAACCTCTTGGTCGGCCGGTCCCCATCCATAGTCACCTACTATGGGCACCTCAACGAGTGCGTACGCATCGCCCTCGAACTCGGGGTCAACACCTAAGCACCAAGAGTGGATCAGATCTAAAGATCTGGCAAGTCACAGTATGCTTAAAATATAGAATGTATGCATCGAATGAGTAGAGACAGTAATAAAGTTAAGAGAATAACAATGGTACAGATCCTACGCAGTTGAGCAAGATAAACAAATAGCTACAAGATAAACATAATATAATAAACCTATACAAAATGGCACACTCACACAAGCTGGATACCGCGGGATATTATGCCGCGGCCCTCCCATACTGAACACAGTCGCGGCGGGGAAAATCTCACAGTGCTGGGGATTATCTAGCCCCGCAAATAACATCATCCATCAACACACACTGAGACCGGACCCGGTATCACACCGCCCGTCTCCAACAATGCTCATCATGATAGCCATACAACACTCTCAATAGCTCCTACCAGTGATGATCTGTCCAACTGGCTGAGCTTAAATCAACTGAGTGAATGTCTATGCCGACTTAGGAAATAATAAGGGTCTGTGTCTATCTACGCTTTGCCTTGCGTGAACAAGGTCTTAACAAAGTCCCTAAGAGGTCAAGTATCCATGGATCATAATTCAGGTCCAAGTCCAGTCAATGGATCCATACCAAGGCCCACCAAATACATGGCCTGGTTTATAACAGTCCATATGAGATACAAGTCCAAGTTCAATAACATATGATCCATTTATATCCATAATGGGTCACAAGCCCATACAATCTAACCTCTCCAGTCTAGGGTAATTCACATCCAAACTTAGGCCATAAAAGGGCCCGCCTAGCCACAGACACGGGTCAATGTTCACCCAATCATATTACCGGGTCACTTCTAAGTAGTCCTAAGTTCGGGTCCTCCATTTTTCATTTAATTTAACAGTATAAGCAATAATAAGGAAAATAGAGTGACAGTAATAATATGAGGGACATGATTCTCCAAGTACAAGAATCAATGGGAGATATCAACAGTCCAACCTAAGTAAATGATCCACTTTAGATTCAGGTCTATCTCAGGTAATTCGATCTTTAAGTGAAACCACAAATGCTTAGGAATACTGTGTTTGGTGCTCAGAAGTTATGTGCATTACTAGTAACGTATAAAGCTCGAATCATCTTAGATTACATAACCTGAACCTTAATTAGTGGACCCCACGAGTCAAGGTTGAGCCACACCATCGACTCGTGGTTGGTACAGTGATGGAAGTCCATTTGGATGGTCAATGGGTCCTATATGATTGCAACAATAGAAATTAGAATCTGGGAAGTGTCACTGTACACAGTGTGCTCAGCCGACCTCCTAGCCTGGGCGGTTAGCTCGGCACACTGGGATCAGAAAGTAAACACCCTGCAGGCAAGCCTGTTGTCCAGAACTTCCTGTGAGTTCGGCTAACCCCTGGCCTGGGTAGTTGGCCGCACACACTTAGAATTATGGCTGGAGGGAATGTCCCAGGTTCTAGTCTCATGTGTTGGAATCCGGCCTTTTCAGAATCCATCTCGGAGTTCGGCTAAGCACTAGGGCTCAATTGAACACTCAGCTCGGTCACCCAGCTCAGCTCGGCAAAGTGCCTAGCTCAAGACGGTCACCCAGCTGAGTTCGGGAAAGTATTGAGCTCGGCCAGGCATTGAGGTCGGTCAAGCTCTTAGCTCGGTTAAGCGCTGAGCTCGGCTAAGCACAGAGCCCGGTCTGGCACGGAACCCGGTCTGGCACTGAGCTAGGTAGAACACTGAGCTCGGCCATAACATTGAGCTCGGCCATAACACTGAACTCCGCCTAGATGATGAGCTCGGCCTAGACGCTGAGCTCAGCTAAAATGTGGATCTCAACCTGAGCATTGTGCTCGGCAGAACACTGAGTTCGGCTAGCGTTGAATCCAGCCATCGCTGAGTTCGGCCAGTACTGAGCTCGGCAACCGCTGAGCTCCGCCAATGCTGAGCTCGGCAATCGCTGGGCTCTGCCAGTGCTGAGCTCGGCCATCGCTGGACTCAATCAGTGCTGAGTTCAGCCATCACTGAGCTCTGTCCATGCTCCTCCATCAGTTGTGTTCTGTTATAGAACTCAGTTCTGCGACAGAGCACAACTTCTCTTCATTATGCACAGGGATGACGGTCCACCTCTGATCAAAATCCAGATCAGGTCATGTCCCCATGGTCGCCCAGGGCCCCTCAAACAGATGTAGGGTCCTGATTTACCAAAGGTGGTCCCACCTCGGTCCCGATCTCGACACAGCAAGATGGGTTTTCACAATTCCATCTCCGGAACCCTATTACCGTGACCCAATCCTACTGGGTTCCTCCTTAGATCATCACAGAAGCATAATCGAAGAACAAACATTCCTAGATCATCCATCCATCATCAACCGGCCATTGATCATCCAAATGAGGTAACCCCATCCATCAATGGCCAAAGAAAACCAATCAGACAAGCTCAAAGATCGATATAAACATATATATACTGCAGTTGGAATTTTAATTGCAAATCAAAGAAGGAAAACATGCAATCTAGACTATCAGCATAGGGCACTTGCTTGATCGATTGAAGGTAGAAGGAAAAGAGAGAAAACAACATAGAACCAAGGGGTTTCGACAGTAGGTCTCCTCTGTTGCAGATCGATCTCGGGGTTGGCCTTCTATTAGAAATTCTGGGGAGAGAGAGAGAGGGAGATAGATAGGAATTGGAGGGAAGACGAGGGTTCGTTGAAGAGAAGTGGGGGAGGAAGAAGAGAGAAAAGAGATGGGCATTGAGAGAGAGGAGATGAACAGTAGTTGCTTGGGCAAGGAGGGTTTAGTTTAAATAGGTTGGGGTTTTTGGGCTAGGGACAAAAATGCCCTTGGGGTTAAAATAGGATTAGGGTTAGGGTAAAGGGTACTTAGGTCCTTAGGTCGGCTTCTAGAAGATTCTTTGGTGCAAACCCCCTATAGTAAACACAAATTTCTAGCTAGGGCCTCTAACAAACTAACTAACTCTAAAATTAACAAAAGACACCCTATTGACTTTACTAATTACACAACTAAACTAAACCTAGGAAAATACATAACTACCCTTATCTAAACCCCATAATTAGTATAATTAAAAATACTTAGGCTATTATATAGTATTCAAATTCAAATTGAGGGCCCACCAGGGGTGGGGCCTCACAGTGGGACCACCAGTGTCTTGATCAGAGATCACTGGAGATGCCACGGAGCTCTGGAACGCTCCCATATCATCTACTGCAGTAGGAATTATTCATTTCAATAGTACCTTTATTATCATTACAATGTTACCTTTCGTAACTGTTCATTTCCTCAATAATTCCGTGTATGAAGTCAGTCTAACTCTATAAGAGTAGTATATTGACTCAGTTCAGTTCTATACGAGTTTAGTTCAGTGTGTGGATTCAATTCATTAGTTCCGTCCATTATGTTAGTATAGCTCAATAATGAGCTTAGGGAAACGTTATGTCAGGGTAGCTCAATAATGAGCTTAAAGACTATAAAAATAGTTTCAATGCGGAAATCTAGTCAAATTCTATTCAGACTTCTAAACCAAACAAATGAGTGAAATCCTCATCACCCAATACACGTGTTATTTTTTATGAACATCACTTTATAGATTTATATCGTGCATTTGGGAAACTTAATTTACACCTATGAAGGCTTAGACATTAATAAAGACAAGCCTGTATAAATTAGGCTTCAAATTAAAAACAGGAAAATCAGAACTGAATCTGAAACATTCCATAGGTTCGGACTCAGTTCGGTCAGCATTCCAGAACCTTGTATTTCCACTAAATTCCTGACAATCAGTTTGGTGACCATGTCGGTTGACCCTCGGTCAACCGTGGTCCATACTTCAGAAATCTCAAAATTTCTGATACTCCAAGGGTGTTCGGTTGGCTTGTCGGTCAGCCGTCGGCTGACCAAAACTCCCAGTTCGGCTAACCGAACTCAGTTAGGTCAACTTTCCAGAAGCTGGATTTTCTTGTCTATTTTCATCAGATGTCTCGGTCAGGTCTCGATCAAGTGTCGGTTCACTTTCCAGAGGCCGAACCACACTGAAACTGGCTTTGGACCAGTTCGGTCAGCTTGTCGGCTGACCGACCTGCACCAAGAACTTCAGTTCCGAGCTCGGAATTTCTGAAGAGAAATTCTAGATTTTTTAACTCCTTGAGTTCTAACAAGTATACAACACTATAAATCATAGGACATGTATATAATTGCCTTTAATGAAGATCAATTGATAAATACCCCTTTGATTAGCTTGGATTGGAGATGGAAACTTCTTAATTTGGAGTCTCTTTCCAACTTAAATCCATAAACAATTTCACAAAGAAAACTCCTATGAGTCACTTGTGCTGGAAACCATCCTTAAACACTCTATAGAACTTGAAAGTTCCATAAATAACCAAGGTACTTACTTGTAGTTCTATGGAAGGAAACCTTGAGCTTCTCTTCAAGCTTTTATATCTCCAAATTTGGAAAACAAGTTGAGGAAGATAATGAAGAAGATGAAGCCTCTTCAAATCACATGTAAACCTTCCAATCTTCACACTCAATGGAGGAAAAATGGAAGAAGGAAAAAGGGGAGGAAAGGAGGCTAGGGTTTGAAATGAGTTGAATCAACTCAAAATCCACCTCTTAGCTTATATAAGCTTCCAATTTGCATTTTGGTCAACCACCTCATCATTTCTCATTTCGAATTGAGTCAAATGAAAGGTCATTTGATCCAATATTCTACGAATGACTTCGTGTCAACTATCAAAGTTAACACACTCATTGAGATACACGTATTGGTATCAAGAATTTTAGTATTCGACAAAATACGTGGAAATTCATATTTACATAAAAGTCCTTCAATTCTTTGATTGAGTCTCAAACTTAATTCAATTCACTTAATGAGTCCATTAAGCCTAATTCAATCATTTTAGGCTAAATCAATTCAATTTGGTCATAAACCACTGTTAGCTTAATTGATCACAATCATTTAGCCTTAATCTCAATCAATTAGAGTTAATCTTTATTAACTCTGAACGGGGTCTTACACACCCACATGGACTTCAGCCACTTGGACCTCTAATCTACTGGGTCCATCATTAGCATAGATCATCCTCCAAAAATAATTCAATGGAAAAATCACTCCAGTATTTGTCCCTTTTTGAGGATTGTGAAACATTGTTGTGTATTTAGGGAAAGAATGCTACTTTCCACTTCTGTTTTTCTCAAGAAAGTGGATGGGTTGGAAAATGGTGAAAGGTAGTGGATAAAGGGAAAATGTGCAGGGGCAGGGCCAAGGTTGTATGCCATCAAATTCTCCTACATGTGATGATATTTATTTACAAATGAGGGGCGGTGAGGAACAATCTCGCATCAGAGATGGGAATAATTGATGGCCTCGCCAATCACCCACTTATATCAGCAGAACATGAATGTCGCACTTTGCTGGTCAAGTTAAAAATCATATATGTCCTCGTATAAAATACTCACAGCTGCAGAGGCATCTCGACTGAGCTGTGCAAGCTGGATACCAAGGCTCTGTTGTTTTAACATGAACTTTTCGAATTGAGATCCTCTGAGTGGGTATATTCATTTTATGGTAATTTTGAGTGGACCATTCACGGTCCACCATATTACTGCTATGGACTCCAAATTTCCAACGGAAGGGTGCCTATTCGCCCACACAACTTGCCAACTTGGATCAGATCCCCACAAACTCCGGCTAGTAATTTTGAAGCCCTGCAAAATGCAAGAATATTATATAACTGATTGAAATGGGACGGTCGTGATGGTAAGATATTCTTACTTTCTTCCGGAAGCAATAAAACACACATGCACAATATAACATAGCAGGTTGGACGAGAAATGGAGCTGTGAGGGAGATGGAGAAAGACGAGGAAAAAGAAATATTGTCACTCATCAAAAGCACTAAAAATTAGTGGGATGACCTTTACGGTTACAAAAAAAACCTGTGATGTCTTTTTTGGTACACATGACATATAAGGAGATTTTTCGCATAATTTCCTCAAAAAACTATTTCAAACTATTTAAAAACAAATAGTGGAAAAAAAAAAGTCTTGCCAAACATAACCATAGATGATTCATGATTGGATACCCATATGCAAAAACAATAGGGTACCCAGACCCGTGGGCAAGGTTAATAAACCTAGAAGCTTTACCTTTCGCAGCCTAAAATAAAATTAATTAGTCCAAATTAATGAACAGGTCAGGTCTAGGCCTAGACTTAAGGCCCATTCAAGAGGATTTCTTGGTCACAGTCGTACTCGCTCGCAGAGGAACCAACCGCACCAATCTAAATAAATCATTCGAACGAGACTCGACAGCACGCACGCACTCGAGCCGTCTCCCGCGAGCAGAGGGAAGTAGAAAACCCTACCAAAACCCTAACTGACACATCCCCGTTTCCTTCTCTCCAGTCTCCACAGACATGGCGATGGTGATCGGAGCCCTACGTAGGCACGCTTCCAGAGCTGTAATCTCAAAAACCTTTCTTCTGCTATTCATTTCTAGGGTTTCATTTGCCTCACACAATTTCTCTAGGGTTTAATGTCTTTTTTTTTTATTGATGTAGAGTTTGTTTTTTGAGATCTACTTGTTTTTCTTCAGGATATAAGATTTCTACTTGTAAAACCGTTTTCAAAGCCGAGTTTGGATCTTTGGAGCTAGTTTTTCTAGCTTTTGTGCACTCAATGTACCTGTAATTGGTCATGGCAAAGAACCAAGCAATTATCACTTAGGGTGTGTTTGTTTTCATAGACTACATAGGACTTCATGGTCAAATGTGCTCCTTCTAAGGATTAGCAGAGAGTCTGGAGGTGAAAGATATAAGATAGTGATGGAGATGCAACTCTCACTTTCCTATGATTTGAATTACTAGGTTGGTGTCTCGGTATCCATTTCTCACCTCCCCTTAGATCAAAGGAGAGGTTATTTGATGGTATTTTTTTTTTTTGGAAACACACATTTGTTTCTTCAATTTTAACCATTTTTAGAAATAGAACATGGTCCTATGTATTCAATTACATGAAACAAACAGGCCCTTACTGGTAAATCAGGTTTCTGAACATATAAACTCTTATTTACATGTAAAACCAAGCTGACTGGACTTGGTTTAAAGAGATCAAAACAAGAAGTTGAGGTTTTACTCAAGCATTTCTCATGTTGCGTCAATATGTTTTTTTTTTTTTTTTTGCAACGACCTGTGTTTCATTGAAATTGTCCTTATAGTTTCCTTTTGAAATCCCTATTCCACATGGTTGCCTCATCTCCTATCTCTTGCTTAAACTCAGTTCTGCATCTTCTTAAAGTCGTAACCAAACAGGCACTCCAAAAGTTTTTGGTGTTGTTAGAAGTCGATGGGGGGTGGAAATAATCTAATGATTTTGTTTGCTTGCTCTGTTTTGTACACATCTTTGCAACAGATTTTATCGAAGCTGGTGTTGGAAAACCTCCCTCAGTGATTTATCTGACCCTGCTCTCTCTCCCTGGACATCCTGCTAAAATTAATGTATCAGTATCTTGTTAGAAAATTGCACTTACTGTACCATTTTAAAATAATAATAATAAAACTCTCGAATTCTCATGCAAAGCAGTTGCGAACTGAGATTGGAGCAATTTGCCCATTAGAACTTGATTTCTTGCTATACCATATGTTGTGTTTGCAGGTGACTTGCAATTCACAAGCTTTCTCTCCTTTGGGTCACAAATGGGCAAGTTTGGCAAGACCTTTCAGGCACATATCAACTGAACCATCTTATTCCTTTTTTTTTTAATATAATGCTTTTGTTTTTGTCTGCTTGTTTCTTTCATTTCCATTAATAGCATTCTGTTCTGGTCCAGCTCAAAGTCTGCTGGGAATGACGTTATTGGGATTGATCTGGGTACCACAAACTCATGCGTGGCAGTTATGGAGGGCAAGGTTAGATTTTTGCTGTCTTTGTCATTTATTTGCAATGCCTTTTTTTTCCTTTTTATTAGGGAAAAAAATTTGGGGGTGCGCTTCAGTAGTTTGTTACTTCATCTCTAGGAAAAAACCATTTATTTGCTAGAATGGGGGTTTGTTCTTATTTTTCCTTGACAACATGTGCAGAATGCGAAAGTAATTGAAAACTCTGAAGGAGCGCGGACCACACCATCTGTGTTGGCTTTTAACCAGAAGGGTGAACTTCTCGTGGGAACTCCAGCCAAACGTCAGGCCGTGACCAACCCTACAAACACACTTTTTGGTACCAAGCGGCTAATCGGTAGGCGTTTTGATGATCCTCAGACACAGAAAGAGATGAAGATGGTTCCGTACAAGATTGTGAAGGCTCCCAATGGAGATGCATGGGTTGAAGCAAATGGACAACAATATTCCCCTAGCCAGATTGGTGCCTTTGTTCTGACCAAGATGAAAGAAACTGCAGAATCTTACCTTGGAAAATCTGTATCAAAAGCTGTAGTCACAGTGCCAGCTTATTTTAATGATGCTCAGAGGCAAGCAACAAAGGATGCAGGCAGAATTGCAGGTCTGGATGTGCAGCGTATCATCAATGAGCCAACTGCTGCTGCACTCTCATACGGGATGAACAACAAGGAGGGTCTCATAGCAGTCTTTGATCTTGGTGGTGGAACTTTTGATGTCTCAATCCTAGAAATATCTAATGGCGTCTTTGAGGTATGCATTGTATTTAGTTTTAAACCTTTCTTCCATTTTTTATTTTTTGGGTTTTCTTAATGATACGCCTCGTTTCAGGTTAAAGCAACAAATGGTGATACATTCTTGGGTGGGGAGGACTTTGACAATGCACTGTTAGACTTCCTAGTGAGTGAGTTCAAGAGGACTGAGGCAATTGATCTTTCAAAGGACAAATTAGCACTGCAAAGACTTAGGGAAGCAGCTGAGAAGGCTAAAATAGAGCTGTCATCCACATCTCAGACAGAGATCAACCTGCCTTTCATCACAGCCGATGCATCTGGTGCAAAACATTTGAATATCACTCTGACACGGTCTAAGTTTGAGACTTTGGTTAACCATTTGATTGAGAGGACCAAGAACCCCTGCAAGAGCTGCTTAAAGGATGGTGGCATATCCACTAAGGAGGTGGATGAGGTTCTCCTCGTAGGGGGGATGACTCGAGTCCCTAAAGTTCAGGAAGTTGTTGCTGAGATCTTTGGGAAGAACCCAAGCAAAGGAGTGAATCCAGATGAGGCAGTTGCCATGGGAGCAGCAATTCAGGGCGGCATCCTTCGTGGAGATGTTAAGGAGCTGCTGCTTTTGGATGTGACTCCTCTTTCACTTGGTATTGAGACGCTAGGAGGTATCTTCACCAGGTTGATTAACAGGAACACAACCATTCCTACAAAGAAGAGTCAGGTGAGTTTGCAGTAACTTTCTTTTATTGGGAAAAAAATGATATGACTACTTGTTTCTTGGAGAAGAAAAGGGCAGGTCACTGGTTGCCTTTCAGTAGTTGATCTCAGCTAGTAAGTAGTAACTGAGATGCTCTGTTTTCTTGGAATGGCTATACTCATACAAAAATATTTCCCATGCACTCAGTGCACGGGCAACCATTTACCATCCCTCCAGAACATGTGTCAAGATTTTATTTAGTTTTATTTTTAATTTTTTTTGTGGAATGACACATGGACAGTGGGCCATGTTTTACTGTTTGCACTGGACAATAATGTTTGTTTTGTACATCTGATGTTCTGGTCATTCCAATTTGCTATCAGCATTTCTATTTATTTTTCATTAGCATTTCAGGCAGATGATGCCTAATTAAGGACAGTTGTCTGTTGTGGGGATTTTGACTCTGCATTTTGAATTACTGGAGAAGGGACAGTCGATATGGGTGTGGGAATCTGTGTTATATCTACATTGGACTCCACACACATGGTTATACCACATTTAAGCCATGCAACATGTGGTCCACCCTGTACATGACCTTGACAACTAGATGGTTTTTTGATCCGTGGACATCAGGACATTCTTGATCGTTGGGTTAAGTCATCTCTACATATGTGGTCCATTTCTTGCATGGTTTGGATGTAGTAATGCACACGTTTTCCTTTATGGCGCATGTTGCTAGATGGGAGCTTGTGCATGACAACATGCATCAAGTGGCAAGATTCTGGGTTTGTTTGGCAGCGTATCACATCTGCTTTGAGGAAACTTAGAATATGCTTAGTTCAGAATATTCTGAACTTTATACAATTTGAAAGTGAAAGAATGTAACTTATCCTTGCAGTATGGTCACAGCAACTTCAAAGTGGAGAAAAACTCATGTGCCTTCTATAAATATTTTGAGAGAAATGGTCAAGTGCTTCCAAAATACCTTTTACCCTTCAAACTCCTTGAATTTTAGGACTAGGAGGCCTACCTTTTCATTAACTCGAGACCATTGGATCTCAGCCTCACCCCCAATAGGCCAGTGGTCTGAATGTTAATATGTTTTTCATTTGACAGATTCTGGCATGATTGAATCCTGTGGTGAATATCACTCCATGAAGGGTGGGTTCCCGATCCAAAATTTGGAAAGGGTTGAAGGGGATGCATTGTATCCAGATTTGCCAGATCATTTCTCATAGATCAATATTAAATATTTAAATATTGAATTGTTTTTTGGAAAAATATATTAATGCCAAAAATACAATGGTGCCGCATAAATTGGGTATAAATGGTATTAGAGTACAATAGTAGAAAGAGCATTCAACAGGCTATGTCTTTCAACTTGTTGGAAAGTACTGAGTATCTGACATCTGAGTGGCGACTATGGATGCAGAATTGGATATCGTAATTTTTGTTGAGAAAATTCTGGCCCCCTAAGCAAATAATTTTTCTCAGCCATACAATTTCAACTAAGAATTTACTCATCTTGTCACTTGTTATAAACTGTGCATCTATGCATTCCATCATGGATGTATCATTTTGCGTGCTTCACATGCCACATGCACCTCTGGTTATACCCTGCACATCATTTGAAATTTTCTCCTGCAAGTTCCATACTTCTATGGAATTCCTTTTTCTGTAACATTTTTATCTGAATTGAAACAATGACTGCCTTCGGTCAGGTGTTCTCTACTGCAGCTGATAACCAGACTCAGGTTGGTGTTCGGGTGCTGCAAGGTGAGCGTGAGATGGCATCTGACAATAAGCTCCTAGGAGAGTTTGAGCTTGTTGGAATTCCACCTGCACCTAGAGGCATGCCCCAGATTGAGGTCACGTTTGACATTGACGCTAATGGAATTGTGACCGTCTCTGCCAAAGACAAGGCCACTAGTAAAGAGCAACAGATTACCATCCGGTCATCTAGGAGGACTTTCAGAAGATGAGATTGACAAGATGGTTAAGGAGGCTGAGCTTCATGCACAGAGAGACCAGGAGAGGAAGGCTCTGATAGATATAAAAAACAGCGCTGACACTACAATCTACAGCATCGAGAAGAGCTTGGGTGAGTACAGGGACAAGATTCCAGCGGAGGTTGCATCAGAGATTGAGTCGGCAGTGGCCGATCTCAGGAAGGCAATGGAAGGAGAGAATATTGATGACATAAAGGCAAAGCTTGATGCTGCAAACAAGGCTGTATCCAAGATTGGACAACACATGTCAGGTGGTGGGTCTGCTTCTGGTGGGTCCCAGGGTGGTGATCAGGCTCCAGAGGCTGAGTATGAAGAGGTGAAGAAGTAGATGGACAGGTGAGATATGATCCTTTCTCTGTTGAGTAAGCGCTGAGAAGTACGAAGACAATGTCACGAGTGGCCTACTCTGGTTAAGGTTTATATAAATCTCAGATATGCAGTTTTGTATCCAATATTTGTAGTGAGCATTTTTCATTTAAATTAAAACCAACCAACTTCTGTTAATTCACAGATGATGTTAAAAGCTCCTTCAAGAGAATTTAATCTGCAATGTGGAGAACTTATCCAGTTTTTTCTATTGGCTCTGATTGATTTCTAGTCACTTACATGATGATGGTGATGATATGGCATCGTTCACATGTCTTTTGTACTTTATTGCTTTAGTGAACCTGTGCTGAACAGTTGAGTGTTCCATCTGAAAGATTCAAAATTCAGAGGCTGTATAATCAATGGAGGTTGTAGAAATGAATGAGAATGAAAAAAGTGTGCAGTTCTTTCCTTGAATAGGACTTGCATAAATTGGAAGATTCCATGAGTTTTTTGGAACTAGTAAAGAGGATAGCTTCCTTAACCAATATGAAATGCATTCCTCAATGAGCATCTTATTGCAACAAAATTTTTTTTTTCTTTTGGTAGAAGTATTAAACTGAACTTGGTATATGATCTGTTATTATTCTTAATTTTTCCTTAATTAGATGGGTTTTCTCTATTGGTGCAGTGAGAATTATTGGTTAGTTTCAATCATCCAATTCATCACATGGCAAGTTCTTCATTTTGGCGACGGCCTCACCTGACCAAGGGCCTTACCTGACCAAGGGTTTCATAAAAAAATGTTTAATGCACACCTAGAACCTTGGATATGATGATGATACATTGATATGTCCTTTTTACAGTAAAAACTACGTTGCAGCTGATTCTAAAGTCAAATGTGCCAACTCTTAACCAGGTTAGAAAAATATATACATCCAAAATGCAGTACATCCCAATCTCATCATAAATTTTTGTCCCAAAAAAAAAAAAAAAGTTTTGAGATTTCAATCCATGGAACTTGCCTGTAATAGGTGCTAGCCACTGGGTCATTGGGTCTATTTGGATTCAGAAGAGAGTAAGCAAACTGTCCACACAATACAAATTTCAACCTTCGACACAGTTCCTGTCCTCGGGTCCAGCAATGTGTCATTATTCAATCCTAGTAGAGAGAGGAGCAGTCTAAAATGGAGACAGAAGCACCTCAAACTACAATTAGGACACACATGAGTAAAAAGGTTTAGGACACACATGAGTAAAAAGGTTTAAATATAACAAAAGCACCTCAAACTATAATTAGGACACATGTTTGTAGTAGGGATGTAAATGGGTCTCTGATTATATTCGGAGGTTCCGACCCGTTAAAAATCGGGTCTGGGTAGACCTTATTTAGGCCCTGAAAAGTAAATGGGTCCGTGTCCGGTTCCACATTGGTTTCGACCCGTGGAACCGAGACCCGACATATTACCTTAATTTTCGAAAATCTCTCCTAAAAATTATATTTTTTAATATCATTCTCTACCTAGACTTGGACCCGGATCCAAACTTGTCCTATATATGATTTTGATTCCAGTTTCAGAGCCAAGAAACCGATTCCAAAACAGTTCCGGGTTCAAATCCAGTTCTACCTTCTCCTTAATGGTTTTGGTTCCGGGTCCACCATGGACCCGGGTTGAAACCGACCCATTTAGAACCCTAGTTTGTAGATTATATTATAGTAATACACTAACTAGTAAATGACGCTCATCCGAACAGTCCCCGAAGGTGGATTTCCCTGAATTTCACTTGAGTCCTTGGTGATGATGGGCATTGATTGGGATGGACTGCAAAATCGTGTCTACTATACAATATTGATGCCAATGTGGAACATTACATGGAATCTAATGGATCGCCTTTTGTCCACTCGTTTGGAGCTTACCTTCTCTTAATCCACGTGATTAATGCTATATCCATCCAATTATTGTCACAAATATTGTTCTCAAGAAATTATCTTCTCGGAGAAATGTTGAGATATTTCTAAACTAGGGGATTCTCTAAGGATATTATCAGGAGAATGTTACAAAAATTAGTTTAATGGATGTAGAAAATATTAATTTATTATTATTATTTTTTACAATTTTACCGATCTTTATTCTAATATAAGTTTAATTTCCTCACTTATAAAATATTATAATGCAACCACAATAATGGTTACAGGTGTTTAAATAAACACAAAAACTTTCAGAGCCACAGCTGGATCGAATGTATTGTCCAATTTTATGGGGCCAACTTGACCCACCTTTGATCATTGCTCTCCATTTCACACTCTTGTCATCCACGATCTGACATAAAGTCTCAATTTTACAATCATCAAACCTTACCTCATTATTGGATTATATCTTGAAAAATCTATAATTAATATGTCAGTTAAATTTTAAGGCTACTCAAAAAAGGGCAAGTATAATTTGATTGCGCCGATTTATTTTAATGACATTTCAATCTACACTACGCCATAGTGATAGGTATGCTTTAAGTGGGCCCAATGCGCTCGACTGCATATGGATAATATGCAATATACTCTTATGAATGTTTTTTTTTTTTTTTTTTGAAATAGGACAATTTTGTTTCAATATGTGAATTTAGTCATTATTTGGACTCTTTTTTTTTATAGTAAATCCCCATTTTGGACTTTGGTTTAGTATTTAAAACACACGGTGTCTGTTTGAGGTTGTTTGAAAATACAGGGGCCTTTGTATAAATACTCCTTCTATAAAATCTGCCGCTTCGCCTCTCCCGCAGCTACACTGTCTCTTTACTCCACGTCAGTTCCGAAACCCTCCCAAAACCCTAGAATCCTTCTCATCTTCTTCTACGGCGAGCTCAGTCATGGCGATGGTGTTTGGAGCTTTACGCAGATCGGCTTTGAGATCGGTAATAGCAGAGTATTTCTTACTTCGATTCCATAACTTTGCTGCTTGTTTGAGCTTTTGATGCAAATCTAGGGTTTCGTGCGTTTACACTGTTTCCCTGGGGGGTCTGTGATTCCTTTGATTTGTGAGATTTTATGGTTTCTGTGAGCAGAATGAATGATCGTAAGTTGGAATTGGAGAGATGGGTGTTGATGAAGTTGTTTTGTAATTTCATGTTCTTATTGGGAGTAGAGTTTTTATTAGGGTTTGTGTGATTTCTTAACTATAACAGCTATTCAGAAGCTTAGATTTCGTTAAAACTTGTATGCTACGTTATCCACAGGTGTAGGTTTATTCGGGAATTGACTGTCTCTTGTATTCTGTGTTTGCAATAAAAAGACTTTTTTTTTTTTATATCGAATCAGTTGATGCTTAAATGTTTAGGAATGAATTGACTGTCAACATGATTTGGGAGATGAAGAACTTTGCACTTAAGAGGATTTCTTTTTCTCCACATTCAGCTCAGATTTTAGGGATGCATGCAAATGATCAGTTTTTTATTTGATTCTCGTACAAACCCCAAACACCCCCCTTCCCCAAATTCTAGAATCACTCTCTACTATTACAATAAATAAAGCATGATTTGCATGGGGGAACCTGCAAAGTACTGCCTCAAATTTCTTTCATATGAATGCATTTGATTTGAGTGTTTTTGAAGGGCGTTAGGTTCTGTTTTACTGAGTTTGAGGTGGCACGAATATTTAAAATCTCATTAGGTTGGTTATTTATTCCAAAAAATTCTTGGTGCTCGTTATTTTTTGGGTGGAAAAGATACAAACACAACCATGTATATTATTATTATTATTATTATTTTCAGGTCTTGCATTGCTGTTTGTTATAACAAACTATTTAAACCAGTTTTTATTGGGAAAACTTCAAAATAGGTCTCAAGTTTTGAACAGTTTTCAAATTAGGACAAAAAAAAAGAAGGTTTTCAAAATAGCGCTTAAGTTTTCCAGTTTCATTTCAAATTAGGACATCCGGCGAGATTTGGGGGTTTTGGTGACTTTTTCTCTTTTTCTCCCCAATATACCGGTGAGCTTTTACCCTTCCTTTGTCTTCTTCTTCTTTCAGGAACTCATCTTGAATATGCATTTCTTACACTTGTTAACTCGCATTGCCTTCCTTGACAATTTATAATATTTAAGAACATCATTGAAAGTGCTTTCTTTTATCTATATTTAAAAGCATCAATGCTTCTGCTAGCTTTACAAGAAGAGAACCTTTTGATATTAAAGGTATGGAAGAATAAATTGATTAATTAATTAACTCATATTTCTACACATGTATCATCTCATCAATCACCAAATTCTATCTCTATCCTCCCTTCACACCCTCTTTGATACTTATCTTCCGATTCCAACTCTTTAAACACTTGAATAATATCACTGTCGGAAGGGTAAATGAATAGTCTAGCAGATATTTCAAATGTGGCTCAACGTCCTCGCTCCCCTTCTTTCTCATTTGCCTCTCATCCATTTGTAATATTTCTGATCTGGGTATTTCACATAAAACTGAAAAACAAATAGACAAAGCCCTAAGGACATTGTGGGTATTTTGGGAAAAAAGAGAAGAAAGTTGCCGGAAAACCCCAAATCTCGCCGGATGTCCTGATTTGAAATGATACTGGAAAACTTAAGACCTATTTTGAAAACTAAGCGGTTTTTTTTTTTTTTCTCAAAACTGAGCAAAACTAGAGCCCTTTTTTGGAATTCTCCTTTTTTGTTAAAACAAGTTGCATCCAAAAGCACCTTAAGAGTGACTGATGCAGACATGGTGCCACTAGATCTGATCATGTCTCAATAGTGACAGGTTCCAGTTGTAGACAGAGTGGAAGATGGTGAAACCTGGAATCTGGGGCTGGCAGACTCACTCAACACTGATAACTTGGAGATTGCTCATCCATGCCAGGCCTCTAGCTTGATTTGGTGGAGGAATTTCCTCACTTCAAAAAAGATGACACTTTTCTCTTTCTAAATATCCAAGCAACTATTTCATTCCTACTCTTTAGCTCATTTACTTTTCACTTAGGGCAGCCATACGTAGAATTACTGAAAACAACAACTTAGAAAAACAAATAAACAAATATACTAACAAATTACTCCTAGGGGCAATTAAGGAAATTTATGAATTTTGAGCCTGGTTTGATTCTGCTGGGTTTCATTGCTGGTTGCACTAACGTATAGCTTGCTGGCTGGCCCTGAGTGTGTGGGTCATGATCTTCCCAGATGCTCCCTCATCAGTAATGGTTGGCACTGAGGTTCTGCCTTTAAATAAGTATAACCTGTAGCCAGACTGCCGGAGGCTTCCTGTTTCAGTCAGACTCAGTCTTAACTTGCAAATTCAGATTTATAAACACTGGCATTTGACTCTTTTTTTTTTTTTTTTTGCTTAACTGGTGTTGACAGTTTATATGTACATGTTATAAATGTTACTTCTTGTCTGGTCGTCGAATTCATTTGGATCATGCTGTCTGCTGCCCCTTCCATGTGTCTGAATTCTATTCCGGTTTCTATAACATTGGTCTGGTGTATGTCTGATTCACTGTTTTGAATTTGCCATGTACATTATACGATAACAGTTTTTTTTTTTTTCAGTCATCACTTTAAATTATCAGTAACACTAACAATTTATTTGAAGTTATTTGCATACGGTACAATTATTATTGTCAATCACCTTTACGTTTATTCCCAACTCACTCTTTAGAAGGTAGAGACAATGTGTCCTGAAAAATCCCATGTTTGGCCAAGATATCTGCTAGACTATTCGCCTCACCGGCCTTCAATTGAAAAAAGGTACAGGCAATGTTATTTTCCCGTGAATCTAAACTTGTCAAATGTAAACGCGTATCTCCGGGGAGCCCTTTTTTTCCCTCTTTAAAATCTGTTGTCCATCCAACCATGTTTGAGGAATCTCCCTTAGTGATTATCAGAGCCTTCTTTCTGTCCTTGCACCTCAGGCTAACAGATACTTTCCTGCTAGAAAAAAATGTACCTTTTTGTACCATTTCCTAAGTGGATGATTCCTTGAGCAGCCACTTCTACAAGGAATTCTCTCGTAGAGAAGGTGCAAACTTACACTGGGTTTAGTTGCTCTATTTGAACTTGATTTCTTACTATATCAAATGTTGCTTGTGCAGGTGGCTTCCAATACAATAGGTTCTTCTCCTTTGGGTCACAAATGGGCAAGTTTAGCAAGACCCTTCAGGTACTTAAACTAAATAATCCTATTCTGCTCTAAGGTGACAGTTTCTTTGTTATCTTTAGTATCTGTGGATAATATGCTGTTTTGGCCCAGCTCAAAGCCTGCTGGGAATGACGTTATTGGGATTGATCTGGGTACCACAAATTCATGTGTGGCAGTTATGGAGGGCAAGGTTAGAATCTTCGTGGCTGACATATATTTGCTGTAGTTTTTTTTTTTTTGGGTACAGTTGTGTATATTTCTCACTTCATTTTGCATTAAATCTCTCTGTGTCAATATTCAGTCACACGCTCACACTTTACACAAATCCCTAAAGCCAGCAGGGCTGGCCGGGGATTTATCTCTGGTCATCCTTGTTGAAAGGGAGATGCTTAACACCGAATCATTAGTGGCTTCAAAATCTTTATTTTTTATTCATATATATATATTTAAAATTTTTGGCAATATGTGCAGAATGCAAAAGTAATCGAAAATTCTGAAGGAGCTCGGACCACACCATCTGTGATAGCCTTTAACCAGAAGGGTGAACTACTTGTGGGAACTCCAGCCAAACGTCAAGCCGTGACCAACCCTACAAACACAGTTTTTGGTACCAAGCGACTAATTGGAAGGCGTTTCGATGATCCACAAACGCAAAAAGAGATGAAGATGGTTCCCTATAAGATTGTGAAGGCTCCCAATGGAGATGCATGGGTTGAAGCCAATGGACAGCAATATTCCCCTAGCCAGATTGGTGCCTTTGTTCTGACCAAGATGAAAGAAACTGCGGAATCTTACATTGGAAAATCTGTATCGAAAGCTGTAATCACAGTGCCAGCTTATTTCAATGATGCTCAGAGGCAAGCAACAAAGGATGCAGGCAGAATTGCTGGTCTGGATGTGCAGCGTATCATCAATGAACCAACTGCTGCTGCACTGTCGTACGGGTTGAACAACAAGGAGGGTCTCATAGCTGTCTTTGATCTTGGAGGTGGAACTTTTGATGTCTCAATCCTGGAGATATCTAGTGGAGTCTTTGAGGTGTGCATAGTTTTAAAACTTTCCTCCACGTCTTTCTTTATTTTTTATTTTTATTTATTTTTTTGTCGAATTTTACTAATTTGCCTCCTTTTTAGGTTAAAGCAACAAATGGTGATACTTTCCTGGGTGGGGAGGACTTCGACAATGCACTGCTAGACTTCCTAGTGAGTGAGTTCAGGAGGACTGAGTCAATTGATCTTTCAAAGGACAAATTGGCACTGCAAAGACTTCGAGAAGCAGCTGAGAAGGCTAAAATAGAGCTGTCATCCACATCTCAGACAGAGATCAACCTACCTTTCATCACAGCCGATGCATCTGGTGCAAAACATTTGAATATCACTCTGACACGATCTAAGTTTGAGACTTTGGTTAACCATTTGATTGAGAGGACCAAGAACCCCTGCAAGAGCTGCTTAAAGGATGCCGGCATATCCACTAAGGAAGTGGATGAGGTTCTCCTTGTAGGGGGGATGACTCGAGTCCCTAAAGTTCAGGAAGTTGTTGCTGAGATCTTTGGGAAGAACCCAAGCAAAGGAGTGAATCCAGATGAGGCAGTTGCCATGGGAGCGGCAATTCAGGGCGGCATCCTTCGTGGAGATGTTAAGGAGCTGCTGCTTTTGGATGTGACTCCTTTGTCACTTGGTATTGAAACCCTGGGAGGCATCTTCACCCGGTTGATCAACAGGAACACAACCATTCCTACAAAGAAGAGTCAGGTAATTTTAATATAAAATTTAACATTTTGCCAGTCATATTGTACTTGTTACATATTGCATCTTATTTGACCATAGTTTCCTCAGTTCTCTTAAAACGCCAGTCTAGATAACCAATGTGGATACATATTATTGCCATATCATTTGTGTGGCTCATACAAACTCTGCTTACCTACCCGGTGTAGCTTCCATCCCTATCGGTCTCGAGGTCGGAACCCTAACAATCGATTTCTCTCCTTCGATTTATGCCACCGAAGGCTTCCAAAAAAGGGATAAGATTATTAGCTGAGGGAAATGAGCCATGATCATGAAGTGAAAAGCACGTGGTAACCAAATCGAATGAGAAGCTACAGTTTTGATTAGCTGATCGAAACCTAGCGCATCATGTTCTCGAGTCTCTAGGTGTTTATTCTCTGGGAAGCAAGCCAACTCTGCCCACTCAAGGCAGATCTTTAGATTGTTGACAATGTTTTGTACAAAGGTGTATGGTTTATTATCTGATTTCCTAACTACAAATACCATTTATTTAAGAGTTTTTTTTGTTAGTTTTTCAGTAGCTGGGAACATTATAAGGGGATGTTTGGCATTTTCTAATGCTTTACCAAGAAATGTGGACTGGCTGGAAAAGGGTGCAGGGGAGCAATTTCTATATAGGGGAGAGTTGGAAATTACATCCCTTCAAATGAGGGAAATGTAATGGTCACTTATAAACTCGCCATTTGGCTGTGTACCCTTCACCCCTTGATGAATGCTACCTTCCTATGCGGGGTTGTTGCCCAAGTTTTTTGGGCTTTACCCCTTTCCTTTTTGGTTTGGTTGCTCTTCCCTAGTTTTTTGGGATTTTTTAAAGGTCATTTTTGAGGTTAGTATATCTCTTATACTGCACAGTTACCTTGGACTTTGAGCAATGAATACAGTCATCTTTTCCCAAAAAAAAAAAAAAAACAACAACAAAGAGTAAGCCAAAAGACCCCTAAAGGTTGAAGGATTTGATGTCTTTGGGATTTAAAAGCACCAATATGCCCAGTATCCTAAATCCTAATGCATGGCCATTAAATACTTTTGAGTTGTGGGTATCATGTCTTCTACTTCATGTCGTGAAGGAATTGCCAGATTTTCAGTGAATTATGAATTTTTTCCAATGGCTAGTTGTAAAATTGTAACTTTTACATCACAACTGTATTACACCCAAAGCATATTTGCATTTTGTTATCCTAAAGAATTACTCATCTTATAACTTGATTCAAGAAATTATGCATAGCCACAAATTGTGCATATCATTCATATAATGTGCATGGATCTAACGGAGGATATGGCCCTAAACAGATTTGATCGGCGTCGTCAAATCCATATAGCCGACCCTACCTAGTGGGAAAAGGCTTGGTTTGGTTTGGTATTCATATAATGTGCATTATGTACACATTGTTATGTGTACTTCTCATGTCAGGTGCTTGTTGCATATGTGCTGCAGACCTTATCTATATTCTGTTCCATCTATTTTTATTATCTGATCTGGGATCATTCTCTATGGGCAGGTGTTCTCTACTGCTGCTGATAACCAGACTCAGGTGGGTGTACGGGTGCTGCAAGGTGAGCGTGAGATGGCAGCTGACAACAAGCTGCTAGGCGAGTTTGAGCTTGTGGGCGTTCCACCTGCTCCAAGAGGCATGCCACAGATCGAGGTCACATTTGACATAGATGCCAATGGGATTGTGACAGTTTCTGCCAAAGATAAGGCCACTGGCAAAGAACAGCAGATTACCATCCGGTCGTCAGGAGGACTTTCAGAAGATGAGATTCAGAAGATGGTTAAGGAGGCCGAGCTTCATGCACAGAAAGACCTGGAGAGGAAGGCTCTGATAGATATTAAAAACAGCGCTGACACTACAATCTACAGTATCGAGAAGAGCTTGGGTGAGTACAGAGACAAGATTCCAGCGGAGATTGCATCAGAGATCGAGTCAGCTGTGGCGGATCTCAGGGAGGCAATGGCAGGAGAGAATATTGATGACATAAAGGCAAAGCTTGATGCTGCAAACAAGGCAGTATCCAAGATTGGACAACACATGTCAGGCGGTGGGTCTGGTGGGCCTGCTTCTGGTGGGCCCCAGGGTGGTGATCAGGCTCCAGAGGCAGACTATGAAGAAGTGAAAAAGTAGATAGGTGATTATACCTCTGCTTTGAGAGAGATGGAAGTTGACATCCTGCTGACCTATTTTTGTTAAGGTTTATATGAAAAAAAATCATATTTGCATTTTTGTATCTAATCTTTGTAGTGGGTTTTAGAAACTCTTCTAGTAGAGAGGTGCATAAAAGGAAATCTGAGACTCAGAAAAAGTAATCAAGTTTCTGGATAGCTGCTCATGGATTCAGCAATCTCTGGAAGATGTCATGTCATGAGATTCATCAGCCTTTCTTTTAATTGTGCTTGTGTTGCTCTGTGATACGGTTCCAAGTTATTTATTTAACATTTCCCCCTGTAAGTGTGCACTGTAATAACGTGTAAATAGATGGATGGGAGCATTTCATCAACTGGGCCGCAGCCTCTCTCAGGTACGAGTACGACACTAATCAAATCGATTCATATGGCCCAAGTTCAAAGTTTATACTTATGATCGATGGTTGGTGTCAATTTCTTGAGCATGCGAAACTTCCGAACTTGGTCGTAATGTATTGTGCATCCTATAGAGTTTGTGGAATCATAATCCAGGTTGAAATGAGGTTTCTGGATCCTAGTAAAATTGTGTCATGGATTCAGATTCTACTTTTGAGTATATATGTACCTTGGCCAAAGGACCTAGGATCCCTCTTTTCCTCTGAATCAACATCAAGCAATTGCCTTGAATTATGAGTTTGGCACTTCAAAGACGAGGCGCCCTGAGGTGGATCTTCTCTTTCTTAAGATAAGAGAATACCCCTCATCTTTGTCTATATATATGTTGAGATCTGCTTCTTGAACCAATAGCTGGTGTGTGGTTCAACTTGAAAACATTTTCAAATTAATTGAAAGCTAATATTATCCACTTGTATGGTTTTAAGTTAGACGCATAAACGGCTGCCTCCTTGTTTGGGGCTGAATGTTGGACAACTGATGAGTAGGAGAAGCTAAAAGTATACTTGGCTTAAATGTGTATGCAAGGTTGGAGAGAGAGAGAGAGAGTTCTAAGAAATGTACGAATCAAGACTAAGTAAATGCTCAGCAGTGTTTTCTTTAAGATGGTTTGAGCAATATGTACACAAAAGGGCTAAAATATGCTCTTTGTACAATGTGTTGAATTTTAGTTCTTCTACACTGCTAACTTTTTATTTTTATTTTTTATAAACTAGTTCTATGCAGACCAACTTTGCGGCCAGGCCCTGATTACAAATGTGGTCGGAACAAACAAATTATGAACCATTCAATCGACCCATCCCATGTACCCACCACAGTGGCACTGGACTTAGTATAGTCTGGTAGGTTTGATTGAGATAAAATTACGTAATTATTTGTAATTGTAAAAATATACTGGTGGCAATCTGTAAAAAAAGCTCACTTCTAACGACTTGAGAAGTCTTCGCGCGAATTTGACACTTAACACTAGTTTCCTTTCTTTTGAATTTTCGTACTTGGCTCGCTGTTTGCCATTTCCAGATTTCCTTCTTTTCCTTTTTCAAAATCCTCGAATTCGATTCCAAGTTCCAATTTCTATATTTAAAGAGACAGAGAGAGGAAGAGAGAGAGAGAGAGAGATGGCAATGTCAAGAAGCAGAACCCCAGCTCTCCTAAGAAACTTCTTTAGATCATCTCTCTTTTCTTCTCCACCGTCTGATCTAGGGTTAGGGTTAGGGTTTGGATTCAATCGATCCGTCACCTACATGCCCCGCCCTGGCGATGGAGCCCCACGCGCTGTCACCCTGATACGTGGCGACGGCATCGGACCGCTCGTCACGGACGCCGTCGAGCAGGTCATGCAGGCGATGCACGCCCCTGTCTACTTCGAGTCCTTCGACGGAATACATGGCGACATGACCGCCGTCCCTCCGGCCGTCGTGGAATCCATCCGCCAAAACAAGGTCTGCTTGAAGGGTGGCCTGGCGACGCCGGTGGGCGGCGGGGTCAGCTCCTTGAATGTGCAGCTCCGGAGGGAGCTCGATCTGTATGCTTCGCTCGTCAACTGCTTCAATCTGCCGGGGCTGCCGACTCGGCATGAGAATGTTGATATTGTTGTAATTAGGGAGAATACGGAGGGCGAGTATTCGGGGCTCGAGCATGAGGTCGTGCCTGGTGTTGTTGAGAGCCTTAAGGTATTTGCAAGATTTTATTGTTTTTCTTTCTTTTTGATGTTGTTTGGAGTTTAAATTCTGTGTTTTTTTATGTGTAGATTTGATGGATTTGTGGAATTTAGTCGTCTTCGATTTAGTATTGTTTCAGGACTTTTGGGTGAATTTGAAGAAGATTTGGATTTGGAGAAATGGGTTGCCATCGATCTAGGGTTTATGGTTTTGGTGAGTGGGTTTTTCTGGGTTTGTGGAATTGGGGAATGGGTCATCTGCAATTTAGTGTGAAGGAGTGGAGGTTTATGATTTCTTGACTTTGAGTGGCATGTAGATGTTTTGATGGATCTGTTGATCAGACCCTTTTTTTTTTTTTTTTTGTGAATCTGAAGACTGTATGAATTTTTGGAGAAATGGGTTCTGTTAGATTTTGTGTAATTGTTAGCAAAACGATGAAGTTTGTCAGGCTTTGGGGCTTTCTTGGGGACTTCCTGTTTGTTAGGGCCGTCTGGATTTATAGAATTGGAAAATTGGGAATTTGACCTGCGATAAGTTCATTAGGTTTTGGCTGCGTGCTTGACTTTGTTGTTTGGATTGAAGAATAGATGGAGGACAATGGAGTGCCTTGGGTTGGGCCAAACATAAACCTGTAAAACCCAACCCGACTTAAGATTGAAATTTGAGTTGGGCTGGGCTCAAGCCTGGATTTGAAAGCCTCATGGAATTAGGGTCGCATCTGGGTTTAGGCTTCGGTGTGCCCAACTTGTTTATACTTTATACACATATGTATAGATAGTGTATAATGCATTTTATATGCAACTGTACAATGTAGATGCAGGCAGAGCCCATCAAGATGGGCGCAAGCCCAGGTGTGTGTAGGCCTTAGAGTTATGCTAGGAGGCCCAAAGGCCCCATCCATCCCAGCCAAAGCCCCTAGCCATTCCAACTTGCAACAGAATAGGACCTTCTCTTTATTTCCTTTCTCTTATTTTATCTCTTTACTTATATTTTGTCTCTTTCTTCCTTTTTTTTTTTCCAATTAAATTCTAGGTTCATGTACCTCTTAAAGACGAATTGAGATTTTTTTTGTTATACTTGCTAATTTTTTGGAAACAAGCCACACCAATAGGGTAGGGATTGAAGTTGAATTGTATGCCATATGGCCTATATGAGAGGGTTCCTATGTGTATTTTTTCTTTTTTCTTTTTCCTATATGTATTTTCATATCATCAGATTAGTATTAGTTTTCTCTCCTATGCTATAGTACATGTGCTTTGATCTTGAGATAAATTCTAAACATAGCAGTGAACTGACTTAAGCTTGGAGGTGCTTGGTTGGGTTCATCCAATCAGCTGCATCACATACATTTTCTAAATTTATACCCTATAAAAAGAAGTTATGTACCTGACCTGATCCAAGTGAACCCAATTAACCTGAATTGCACTCAGGTCGGGTTCAGATTTGGGTTTATCTACAGACAGTTAAGGTTGGTATTGAGTTGAGCCAATACTCAACTGACTCTTTTGAGTTGCACGGCGTGCACCCTAGATTTGCATAAACTATTCCTTTTGTAGATGTATGTTGTGCCAAGATCATCGAAGGTGTCAATTTGGTAATCAACAGCTGGAGTGTGCATTTTGGGGTACCTCCAAACAGGCCCATAAAGCGTTTGTCATCTGGTTCTCATTTTTTGTTGCTATGATGGGACTTCCTTTTGAATACTTTGTTTTCTAATGTTTTTCTTCAAATATTTCTGGTTTTGTACTTCTCTCACTCTGGATTTCTAGGTGATCACAAAGTTTTGTTCCGAGCGTATTGCAAAGTATGCATTTGAGTATGCATACCTCAACAATAGGAAGATGGTAACAGCTGTACACAAAGCTAACATTATGAAGCTGGCAGATGGGCTCTTCTTAGAATCTTGTCGCGAGATTGCATCAAAATATCCAGGGATAAAATACAATGAGATAATTGTGGATAACTGCTGCATGCAACTTGTTTCAAAGCCCGAGCAGTTTGATGTCATGGTATGTTAATTCATAATACTATTTTCTAATAGTTGCATTCACTGTTCTGCTCGAGTTCCTATTTTGAGTCTTTGATAGTTCAGAATAACCCAACTATTGTCTATTTAGTTATAAGCTGTGTGGAAAGGTTCACTTGGCTGCTTTATATGGCAAGTTTATGTGCTTATTGATATTCACAGGTTACGCCTAATCTGTACGGAAATCTGGTTGCAAACACAGCGGCAGGCATTGCTGGAGGCACAGGTGTCATGCCAGGAGGTATTAACAACCAATTAAACCCAGATTTTTATTTCCTGTTTTTTTTCTCTTGTATAATCTAGAATGTTATCGGTTTCCTATTTCTTTAAATGTTGCAATAATTAATTACCTTCTGATTAATTTGATCTTCAACTTGTTTTTTTTTTTCTAAGTTGGATCAGTGGTACAGTACATGTGGGGCAACCTACTCGTCCCAGGGATCTATCCCTGGGTGGCTGTGTGAGATGAGACGACCCCTTTCCACTCGCGTGTCTTGTGTTTTTCACTTGTGTATTTTATTTGAATCATTAAAATATCATACATTAATTCATTTTGAAAGAATCTCTCCTACATTCAGTTTCTTTGGATATTCTTCAGGATGGGATTTTCATTAACAATGGATTGCCGACTCATGTCAATGCAATAGACAGTTTTTTTTTTTTTTTTTTTTGTTAAGGTAAGTACTCACACACAAGTCCCTCACCATCAGCAGCGCTGCCGCCAAGGATTTATCCTTGATTGTTTATGTGTAAAGGAAGTGCCTCACCAACTGAGCTACCAATGGATTTGGCCTGTAATAGACAGTTTGTTGCCCCTCTATTATGAATGTGGGACTTATTGTTTGGTTATTCATGATGTTCACTGTTTTTATTATGGACGTCCATTCCCCATTGTCACAATTCTTCTTTTCTTAAAAAAATTTGGTAAACTGTTTGGAGAAAAAAAAAAAAACACAGGATCCTCCATTCAAGAGTTGTTTCATAGATTATTAGGATCTTCAATTATGTGATTCATACAAAATCCATGGATAGGTTCATTACATCGATGGTCTGGCTCACCAAATTATGGTCTTACCTGTGTCTGTTATGCGTGCTCCACACTGTTTCTTACCATGCATGTGAAACTACTCTTATTGAACAATTGCATGGGATTCTTTGCTTGCAGGCAATGTTGGTGCTGATCATGCCATTTTCGAGCAAGGTGCCTCAGCAGGCAATGTAGGAACTGAGAAGCTAGTGGAGCAAAAGACGGCAAACCCAGTTGCCTTGCTTCTATCATCTGCAATGATGTTGAGGCATTTGCGATTCCCTTCATTTGCTGACCGGTTAGAAACCGCTGTCAAGCGTGTGATTGCAGAAGGCAAATACAGGACTAAAGATCTTGGAGGATACAGCACCACCCAAGAAGTAGTTGATGCAGTCATAGAGGTGCTGGATTGATCTCAATTTCTGCTCCCAAATCATAAGTGCCATAAGGTGTTTAGCCCCTGCTAGTCACTATTTTGAACGAACCATTCCATACGTATGCGGCCCCATTTCCGGCGATCAAAATATATGATCTATGGTAGGAAATTGAATAAAGGTCTCCCCTGACATTCCATTTGAGTAATGGACTTTTCTCAATTGTATTTATATTTATAATTAATGCGGATGATTGTCCCATAGGGGAATTCTTCTCTGCGTTTGGCCTTTCAAGCATGGGTTAGGAGATGATCTCGATCACTGAAAGATGGGCCTTAAACAAAACTGTTTTTTCAGACAAAAAAGGGAAAAAAACTGTGAAAATGCTTAATTACACATGATTCTCAGTGTACCATAATTCTAGAGGGACACCATTGTTTGATGTCACTATCCTCGATGATCCTGTTAAAAAAGATGGAGAAAGAAACGCATGGGGCACTGCCCATTGTAAGAAATTTTTAAGAAATTTTGATAATTATTGTGAGTTTGTCAGTGTTACTTTTCCAATGGAAAGTACTAAGGAGAAGAAGGCTGCTGTAAAATGAAGTAACGAATCAATCCAATTGCCTCTGAGGTTGATTATTTCCCAGCACATGACTTTGATATTTAGAAAGTACAACCAGAGTTTCATAAAATGCAAGAAAAATCATAATAAAATTGCACAACGTGACCTAAAAACAGACATTACTTGAAATGTAATGTTGATGGTGCTCCCCGAGGTAAGCCAAGGCCGTCTAGCACTGGGGTTGGGGAAGTCAAAGTTCTGGCGGGCCCAAAGGCTTTGAGGATTTTTTTGCTTCTTCCTACCACTGAGATACTAATGAGATGTTGAAAGTAAAAGCGATTCATGAATGTCATTTCATGGGTTTCTGGTCAGCAGGGGTGTCCAAAAATCTCATAAAAAACCCCTTTGTATTGTAAGAAGTTTCATCTTCTTCCTGCATTGCTCCACGCCCAAGAATTTTATATTTTTACATAGTGACCCCCGAAAGGCAAATTCCCTGGAGGTTGCAAATTTGCTAACTAGGCAAGGGATTAAAAGGGTTAGCCCCTCTGGCTGAGCTCTTCTTCTTATTATTATTATTCGTTTGGCCGTGGTGTTTTTAAGGCTCTCGCAGTTGTAATTAGTCTCTTATACCTTTGTTATTATTATTATTATTATTATTATTATTTTGCTTTATTAGCAATTAGCATGTCATATTCCTAATTCTTGCTCTTTCTTCTGGTTTAATGTGGTTTACAATTACCACATAAAAAAACTATTTTCACACTGCTTAAGACAACCCCAGAAGTTTGAACTTTGAAGAACTGAGAATTTTAATAGGCCTATATACCATTAGGCCCAGCCCAACCAGTTCAAATCTGGACTTTAAGAAAGCAGGCCCAGCTCCTTTTGTAGCCCTAGCAGCGTCTGTGGTTCTATCTATTCTCTACACAGCCATTTCTACTTCTTCTTCTACTTGTAATAGAACCCCCCTCGAAGAAGAAGAAAAGATTTACTTTTCTCGCCCTGCAATGGCGACTTCGATTTCTTTTGCTTCAAAATCTGAAATCCTCTCCCTCTTCCGGTCTCTGCTGCGCACTGCTCGTACCTTCTCTGATTACAATATCAGAGAATATGCCAAAAGAAGAACGATCGATGGATTCTGTGAAAACCGCCAACTTTCCGACCCTTCTTCTATTGCTTCAGCCTTCTCCAACGGAAAATCGCAGCTGGAGGTCGCAAAAAGACAGGCAATTGTGTATTCACTGTATGCCCCAAAATCGAAGAGCGTGATGGAGATCAAAAGCAAGTGAATTCCCATGGGACGGTTTTGAAAATGACCCAATTTTTATACCCTTATTAGCAAATGTTGGAATTTGTGATTTTCTCTTCATGGGTTTTTATTTTTGTAGTGTATCTTAATTAGGTTTTCAATTTCACGGTGTGGGTGCCATGCTCATGTTGGAAGAACTGGAAACTGAAGATTTGTAGCGAGATTACTATGCTTTCATGTAGTTTTTGTGTGGTTTAGTAATCTTGAATGGTTATGATGCATCCCATGTTGGAAGCATGGCTACGGTTTAAAGAATATGCGCTTTCATGAATGCTTGTGTAAGATTTCTATATAGCATTTTTTTTTTTTTTTTTGTGTTTTCATTGTTTCTATTTGTTTGTGTTTGATGAAATGCAAACCTTTGATTCTTATGCATATGTTTGTGAATTTGTGGTGTATATTGTCTGTTGATGCAATGATTGCTCCCTTGATTTTGTAAAATCTTATCCTTTATGCCTCTCCTTATTTTATGATTTATACTCTATTTTGGGTTTTTCTATTCTTGTGTTTTTAAATCTTGTGGTGTAGCCGTTTGATATAGATCTTCTGTAGTGCTTCTTCATTATTAATAGTAGTAGCCACCCAAAAGAATATATATATAAATAAAAATTTGTGGGGTATATTGATTGGGTTTGAGAAAGATTTTTTAATGGGGTTTGCATCTTTTTGAATGGGTTTACTGTTTTGATGCATGCCCATGTGGTTTAAATTCGAAAATCATTATTTATGATGGGTTTTGAAAATTCTGTTAAAGTAGTGACATGATTTAGCAATCCATGTAATTTTGTCAGTCAGGGTAAAATCTTGTCACAACCCAAACATGAATTCTAAGACAACATTCCATGAGTGTAATCTATCCGAGGATTTGGCTTATGTTAGATTGGAATGGAGAAACAAAATTCATATAGCGGACCCACACATAGTTGGGACAAGGCTTTGAAGATGATAATGATGATTTAGCAATCATGTTGGTTTGAGTTACTTAATGTGTTTAATGCTTTCTTGTGTAAGCGTATTCACCTATGAAAAAAGCGGAGAGATAGGAGGGGAGTTTTGCATATGGTTTTATTTATATACAGAAAGACAACGACAGGTGGGAGGGTTCTTAATTTCAGGCATTAAAGGGAAGATGCCTTTTACTGATTATATTGTGATCATGCAGAATATGTATCAAGGGGTGGTAATAAGCATAAGAACTATTGGTGAGATGACTCAGCTTCAAGTTGGGGTTGGATGCAGCATGGTCTCACATTGATTTTGAGCATTGGACTATTTACCATGTTTATGGACCGCTAGAAAGCAGAAACCCAGGTTGAAGTTCCTTGCCATATGTTTTTGTTTGTAGGTGATGTAATGCTAATTAGTTAATATGGAATCTAATTAATAATAAGCTACAAACTTGAGAAGGGTTTTTATTTCAAATACTATTGAAAATGGAGGCAGAACAAACATCCCTCCATTTCTCAATAAAAAAGAGAGTGTATATGTGGTGCAGGTTTAGCGGTTATGAGAGTAGAGGTTGATGGATTTTGATTGAAAATCACTTAATGTCACAGGGTGATGGATTTTGATATCTTGGCAGCAACAATATAGCAATGTTTTAAAACTCGTCTAACGAGTTGGCTCGGACTTGATCACTATCAAGTTGCTTCATGAGGGACTCAGCCAAGTCGCATTATTATAGAGGGTTTGGGGATGGCAATATTTTCACTTTGACGTATGATGATAGATCTAAGAATAGATCCAGGTATGTAAATGATCTGAGGCTGAAATCACTAGTTTGGTGGGATATGGGGTAGTTTTGGATGGTGAGACAGAGCTAGGTCTAAGCAACTTGGTTAGATCTGAAGTTTGGGATGTTGTGACTCGCTCTATGACCTGCGAAAACCTCTTGGAAATCTGGTTTTTAAGATCTCAACTGTATCTGGGGCCAGTTGCTGAGCCGTATTTGATTACTGCACTAGTTGGATTTCCATGTTATAATGAGAATATGAATGTTGGCAGAGAAGACTGAAGAATTAGCTTGAGTAGTCAGTTGTTATTACCAATCAATTATTTGGGTCTTCAATGAGTGCTAATCATAGATTGAGGAGCATATATGATTTGGTGGTGGAAAAAATTGAAAAGTTGGCAACATGGAAGAGAAGATATGTCATCCTTGGGTGGACAAATTACTTTAATCGAATTGTCAATGGCTATTTTTCTGGTGTATTATTCATCTTTATTCAAGATTCTAGCGACAGTGGCGAATGAAATTGAAAGGCTGAAAAGGGAGTTTCTTTAGGAAGGTAATAAAGGAAAAAGAAAAGACATAAATCTTTTAATCTGTTGGGAATGTTCTAGATCTAAAGCGGAAGGAGGACTAGGATTTGGAAGTATCAATGAAAAGAGCTGGGCTTGACTAAGCAAATGGTGGTGGAGGTTTGGGGAATAAAGAGAGGCTTTGTGGAGGAAAGTGGTGGTTGGAAAATGAGGGTATAAGGGTGGGAACCAAGTAGAGTACCTTGCTCCATAGGGACACATTTAAGTTGTGCGTTCAAACACATTTGCGAGTCTGGAACGAGGTAGCGCACACCCATTGAACAGTCGATAGCAATTAAAAGAGTGGGGACTCAACTAAATTGGTCTGGCTGGCCCTTTGTTTGCATCAGATTAGGCTTCAGTGTTTATGTATCTTCCATTGTGAGTTAGAATTTTTGTATGTTTGGCTGGATCGGACTACTGGCCAGTAGAATGGTATACAACCGACATGCACAGGGACCATGCGCCTTTGTGGTTTTCTTTAATTCATTAAGAATACTGTGATTTCTGAATTTCTCTGAACACTTCCCTGCAGTTGCCATATGTTCTAAAGTTGGGACGTCACATCATTTGAGTGTTTTCTGTATTTTGTTTGATGATTTATTGAATTTGTAGTAAGATAACTCATTTGGCATCAAAGAAGATGTGGCATGTTTGAGATTAAAGAAAGAACTATTGCTTGTGAAGTTCCTCCAATAATTTGTTGACAACTTGTAATGATGTTACATGAGGATTATGTTTGAATCCTGAAAATGAGGGAGTCTCAGTTTGGTTCCTCAACTATCACAATCAGGTCCTATTTGGTGTCACCTTCGCTGAAGTTAAAAGCGGAAACTTCGTTCTTCTTGTCATTTTGTTGATGATGATGATGATGTTGCTGATTTGTCAGGGGTTGTGATCGTGAATGGATTGCTCCAATCATGTTTTAATTCCATGTAGCTACCTAGAAAGTATAATAGAACGAACGATAACATACTTGAAACTAGGGTCATCAATTGGTGATTAGATGGCAATGGGTTGGGTTAAATGGATAGCCTGGAAGGTTAGGTGGTGATTTTAATTAGGTGAGGTCGGTTATTGGTTTCTGTATGCCAGCCCGAGGTGGTTCAAGGAGGATATGATTTTGGTCACTCTTGAGGTTTACCCCTCCTCACATGCTTACGTCTCTCAATATGTTTAAACTTCACACAGGAGGGAGGGAGTCGGGGACGGCTCTCACCAGCCCTGATCCAATTGGCTATCATATATCCAAAACATTTCATTAGCAGGTGAGTAGTTCAAGTATGATTTATCCAGATCGTGACTGAGCTTCCCTACTCACGTACTTGACTGTGTCTTTAATTTTATCCCTGTGATTCATGTGATGGATTGTGAACTTGCTGAGAAGATGACTTTAAATAAATAGAGTTGAGTAGCATAGTAGAACTTACAAAGTCAACAGAGTTGAGTAGGATAGTAGAACTTACAAAGTTGACTGCAATCAGATGCAATGAGGCTTTGATGATGATGAACCAGGTCAAACCAATATCTATATACTAATGATGCCCTGTTGATCCAGAATTCAATTGTTTACTGATATAGTTTTGCTCTTGCTTGTGGGTTAGTATCATTTTTTTTTTTTTTGACATAGTTGAAAACCTAGTGCAGGAAGTGACTCTGCTTTAAATGACCGGGTTCTAATGTTTAAGCATCTTCAATTTATTCAACTTGGGTGGTCTATAACTACACCACAAGTAATCTTTTTTTTTATGGTTTGGATGATTCAAAGGGTTTGTAGTTGATTGGTCAAAATGTTACTGGTTTTTAGTAGTTCCCAGTTATCATGTGATGGCATGGGGTTTTTAAGTTGCTTGGTGTGGAATTCTGAATTTGGCGGAACCTAAAAGAATAGGGTTTCCTTTGCATATGCCTCTCACCATAAGGGCCTACCTTTGGCTCCACTGATCACTGAACCAGGGGGATGGAATGGGCCAACCTGGATGGGCCCATATATCAAGTTTGGGGTCAATCCCATGTCTCTCATCCTTTCATCCATGGCCCACCAGTTTAACGACTTTATATTAAAGAAAAAAATTGACCCTCGATCCAAATGTCTAGCCCATTTAGATTGTCGAAAAGTCAAAAGGATCCGGTCTAATTAAGAGGGTTTCTATGCGTACATTGTTCAAATGGATGATAAGGTGGGCCCTACTATGTTTGCTTTCACTGAAATAGGATGTGAGGTGTATGGATAAGAAAATTTCCCTTTTAAGTTAAAATGATGGAAATCCAAATTGAGTTTTATCCTTCTGGAACTGAAGATCCTAACGAGTTAAAATTGCCTGCAAAGTGGTGACCTTACCAAGAGTGGAATCTCGGAAAAAAAAAAAACTCACATTCTGGCTTTTGTATTGACTGTAGCCAAATGTTCAAGTTATTGTTATTAATTGATTTGATCAAGTGCTTTTACACATGATGGATTTCATTCCATATTTTTCATAAAGGGCCCGTTTCAATGAATTGAATTCATAAGGAGTTGATTGTTTACACTCATTTACATACATATGTATGATGGCCATATATGATGGTTACACATGATCACTTTTATTTGTGCTCATTTACTGCATCATGGACCCATGGTGTATAAATGAGTACATTTTCAGTCTCTCATTTATATACATAAAGAGGGTACGTATATAAGGAGGTGGTAAACAATTTCAGGTAAATGAGGAGAAGCAGTGCTACAGGTTGTGATTAGGGGTGTTTGCTCGGGTAGGTTTTGTGTTCAAATACTTTCAACCATCTTTTCCTTTTCCTTTTTTTTTTTTAATACTTTTGTGAGCCCCAAATCGATAATCTAAGCTATTCATCTTTGTTATCGGTCTAATAAATGTTAATATATTTTAATTTCATATCTTAAATCTTTATAGATCATGAGAAATTTGTGAAAACTTTCAAAAAATCCGAACTTATTAATCTAATTTTTGAACTTTTATGGGGTCTTAATTTATCATTTGAACCGTTCAATATTCTCATATTAATGACAAGCATAAGAACATTTAAGTTCATATTTTAAATGTTTATAGATTTTGAGAAATCTGTGAAAATCGTTAAAAAAAATTATGAAAATGGTGATATTGACAAACATGATAATGTGTTTCACTTGTACGTAACATTTGAATATGTAATATTTGACATATTTTAAACCCACTTTCTTATCCCATGCATAAAAGGCAAATGACCCCTAAAAATTATATTAAAAAATGTTCCTAAATGTGGTTAAAGTTATAGATACGAGCATCTAGGCGGGGGAATTTAGCTAATTCGTTTACACTACCAGAAAAGACTCTTTCAAGAATTGTTCAATGTCAAAATTATGTATCTAAAAAGCGAGTTATTGTTCTAGTAAATCAAGTTTGAGGAAACTCGGGATCGGTCTACCTCTCTACCTTATAATCCTCTACCCCTCACTTCTTTAATAGTCATTTGTTGAAAATTACTTTACCATGAGTTGTTAGGAACTCAATTCATACTAACACATGGCCCAAAACTGAGAGAGTGAGTGAAGATAATCACATGTTGAGCATGTAATTAATCTGAAAGGCAGGCACCATGAGTGGAATTCATATAATGCCAATACATTAGAAGGATTGTTAAGAGTATGTAAGCCGTTTGAGTTTCAAAGAGGTGGGCTCCATTCGTGAGTTTAACGGGGGACAATGCATTAATTGAATAAAATGTAATGCTTCGGATTGCCGTTATGAATTATGATGTCTCTAAACACCTTATTCAAAACATATTTTAATGGAAATGTAGGTAGCCAAACACGGTGGTCATGATGTGGGATTTACATCAGCATTGTTTTGGCATATTTTCCAAGAGCTAGGTGAGCTACAGATTTCAGCTTTAAGATTTTCATCACTGTTTTTTTTTTTTCTTTTTCTTTGGCACCCAATCTATAAATGTTCATATAAATGGATTAAGTTTAAAAATATTTTTTTTTTTTAGTTTTGGTACACAGCTATAGGGGGCTAGGACTCTGCCCTCAGGTGAGGATAGTAGATCTCGGGTGAGGTGAGGTGAGGGAAGGTGACATATCTAGGGTTCAAACCCTCGTCAGATAGGTGAGAAGTGACGCCTCTTATCATTTAAGTAAAAGACCGTTTTTGACAATGTATGATCCCAATCCTATGGTTGCACACTAAATCCAAGTTAGAAGGTTGTTTAATATGCAAGACTTTTGGTTATATAATAGGACTGTATAAAACTTCTCGTTCACAACTATTGCCGGGGGAAAAAAATCCATGCCTATCTCTATCTCTCCACGTTCCATGTTTTATCTACGGTAACATTTTGGATGTTTGAACAGGCAATTGATTCCTAGTTAAAGATGCAGATAGCTAGGTTGAATTGTTATTGTTACAATAGAATATTAGTAGATGACTGTGATGCATGAAATATTTTAATAATGAAAACATAGCTATCCTTCTAGCTGAGAATCTTAAAAAAAAAAAATTATTATTATTATTACATTTTGATTTCAACGAGACATCATCTTGTCATGACATAAAGTCACCATCTCCAGTATAAAAGGGAAAGAAAAAAAATTCTACAAAAGGCCGACATGGGGATCAAATTAATCTCTGTAAAACATTGAAATTGAAAGTAAAGTAAAATCAAATTTGATCGTAGACTCATACATAACAATGTATATATATATATATATATGCTGAGGGGCTCCAGATTTTTAAGAAAAAGCCCAACAAATGGATTTATTGGCCTAACCATATATAATATCTCTCCAACAACTTACATAATAAGAGGATCTAGATTCTTCTCTTGTATTAAATGCATGTGGGCTCCTGGTAGTGGATCGGATTCACTGGCATTGATGGAATAATGGGGGATGAGTTCAATTGTTCAAAGAAATTAAGATGCATGTGCCATCCAAGAAAAACGTCGACATGGATGCTTGTGTAGAAACAAACAGATGGACCATTTTCAGTTCAGTTCACATTTACATAAATGAAGGCACCAATGAGAACGGTCAACCATACTTCTATACCATACAAGGAGAAGGAGGTTCATTTGTTTAAAGCCTATTTGGGTACTCTTGCAAACTAAAAGCCATCCACTTGCTATGAAAATTTTCCACTCCACCAAGAGTTTGTTCCATCAAAAGTTGAGCGCAAGATTGATAGAGTAAAAGGCTAAGTCCATTTTTCATCATTATATTATTATTTTATTTTGTTCATTTGTTATATGTATGTGTTTCTTTTTGGTATGAAAAGATATATGTATGCTTCATTCTTACAATCTTACCATGGATGAGCTTTTTATGGGAGTGATATGATATTTGACCACATCAAATATAAGAATTGGGGATTTATTTGAGCGATATAAGTTTTTAATAAGTAAGCCTCCATGTGGAACTTTAGCATTAGATGCTCCAAACTCTTTTGTGACTCCTAATAAGGAAGGAGGCATTTCATATGAATTAATGACAGTGAGAATTATTTCTTTATTGATAACGAACGTATTCCTATTGTATTAATCCGTCAGGAATAATTCTCCGGGCGTACGTGCCTTATGCCGACAACACACCAGTGCCGGCCCTGGGGACAGTCGACACAGGCGGTCGGCTGGGGCCTCAAAACTTGGCATCCAATCGGAGGCCCCTAAATCAACAAAAAAAATCACCGAAACTCACCTCTGCCTCGTCGAAATCCCGGCCCAAAATCACCGAAAAATTCGTTGAAATCCTGGCCCAAAATCACCAAAAAATTCGTCAAAATCCTGAATGACGCTGGATCGGGCAGTCAGGCCAGAAAATCCGGTCTGAATATATTTTTTTTCCTCCTAAAATCACCGCCACACCCAAACCCCAGCCGCCCCTATCCAACCTTTGTCAAAACCCCTTCACCCTCTAGCCTCCTCCAAATCCCACCCACCAGAAGATAAAAAAAACAAAAAACAAAAAAGAGAAACAGAAAGACGACAAAAGAAGGAGAACTGGAGAAGGTCTGAGTGACTGAGTTCTGCCGTTCTGGAACTGGAAGCTAAATCCGCACCAATCGTTCTGGATTCCAACCGCCATCAACGCCTTCAGCTCCACTACACCAAGGCGCCGTCGCCGCCGTGACGCCGTCCAGCAGCGGGCAGCCCACTCCACTGCACCGTCAGCCCCATCGCCAGACGCTAGTGCCTTTGGCCATCCACCCCCATCTCCAGATCTCCTCTCCGTTTTCTCTTCTTGCTTTCCAAGTAGCATCACTGCATCAGGTAAAGCCTCTTCTTTCTTTTGCTTTCTTTCTGCACGCATCCCAAGGGCCTCTCTCCCACACGTCACACGTGTCTGTTTATCTCCTTGGAGGCTTGGACCCAGTCTGCAGTTCCGATCCGACCTGATTTCAGTGCGGGCCCAACTTGAACCCAGCCCACTAGCAGTTTAAAAAAAAAAAGAAAAAATAATAATAAAAATTATCTTTTATTTTTTTTTATCATTTATTGGTGGGTATACGGGTAGAGCCACATTTTAAGAACTCGCCTAGGGCCCCCGAAAACTCAGGGCCACCCCTGCAACACACAGGGTGTGTAATACAGTGATAGCGAGAATTCATCCATCCTTTTGTTATTTATTTTTTTCTAAAGAAAATTAGATTAAAGAAAACATAGAATTACATTCAAATATAAACCCCATAAAGTTGTATGGCAGGCAAAAACAAAATGGAAAACTAATTATAAAGACTTTGTTAACAATCTACATTAAAAACTCTTCCCAATCTCCTTTCGGATGGGCATCTCCATGACTATTCCCTTATTTTGCAATGGAGAATATTATCGATCCATTTATAGCTTAGTAGCGAGGCACCTCTCCTCTATAGAAATGACTAGGGATCGAGCTTGTGGTGATGATAGCGTGGAAATTATGTAGTGTGTGTACGTGAGTATTTACCATAGCAAAAAAAAAAAAAAAAGCTATTTATTTCAATTACTTCTATAGCATTGTAATTGTTCACCTTGGCAAGATTTATAAATCCCAGTCTTTTTCCAACTTTCTTTTCACATTTATTCATAACAATAATTTGTTGATAGCAGTATAATATTTTTAAACATTCCCAAATCGAAAATATCATGAGAAAATTGTAAGTATCAAGAAAAATACATACAAAATTGGAAGAATCTATAAATAGGCTTGATAGAAGTATTTAAGTTTATTTTGTATGTAATTATATTGGGACATTTACAAAAAAAAAAATCCTACTAAAAGTGGAGACCACAACTGAGGACCCAAAATTCTTATAATATAAGAAGACCTCCTGCCCGAATCCTCTAATTTCTGCCCGTTTTGCCCATTATTCGTTGATGTCAACAAAACTCATAACCCAAAATCAAAATTGATGAGAAGGAAAAAACAGTAGGAACAAGAAAAGAAAAGGAGAAGATCATCTCCACCCTTCAATGTCGATCTCTACCTCTTTGCAGTAGATCTCCGTTGACAGCATGCTTTTCTTCATTCTATCACCTTCTTCGCTTCGCCGACCCTGTTCCCTTTCCATTTCAGTAGAAATCAACCTTATCCACTCCTCCGAGCGAGTAGAAATCAATGTCGTTGCATTCTCTGCTCATCCTTGTCCACTCTCCTTTTCCATCTCTCCAAGCATTTGCCACCACTATGAGATGTCACCTCCACATCAAAATTCCTTTTTCTGTTATCATTTCCATTGCCCAACATCCTTGTTTTGTCTTCACTGTCTTTCCTCTAAAGTGAATGTTTCAGTTTTGCTTAAGAACAACTTGAAATGAAATATAGATTATTTTTTCCAAGTGAATTTGTGAAGAGGGAGTTGATAAGAAAGTAACTTCTCATAAGGTATGAAAATCAGAAGTGATTTTCTCATTTATATCAAGTAGTTATTAGTCAATATCAATGAATTATTACCTGACATCGACGAATATAGTCTTTTCACACTAACTTGAAAATTTGGGTATCATTGATTATTCGTTAATATTGACTAATTATTAGTTGATATCGATGGATCTTTAGTTGATATCGACGATAACTGTATTTTCCTATATGACTTGAAATTTAGTTATCAATGATTATTTGTTGATAACAACTAATTATTAATTGAAATCGATGTATTTTTAGTTGATATCGTTACTATATTTCTTGAATGACATGAAAATTGCATATCTGTGTCTATTCATCTATATCAACTGTATTTCCACTTTTAGTGAGTTTTTTTTTTGGTAAATGTCCCAATTATATTATATTTTATTTTATTTTAGTTCACATCCTTTCAAGCCAGTGACTTTCCAAAAAAAACAATATTTTTGACAATGATTTGTAAGGGTTTAAATGAGACAAGCTTGCAGAGCGTAAGCTTGAGATCAATTGCCTTATGTGTGGCTTCAATTTAACTTGGTATTCTTACCACCCTAGCTATATACCATATTTAATTATGAAACAATTCTGCTCTGTACCCAAACACCGCCCTTCTTTTCGGTGGATGTACTATTTCTAGCACTGTACTTGATTGCGCGCCTGCACCCTTGAGTCTTTGAAGTTTAGCTTGGCTACAAACAAAAAGCTTTATTTCAACCAGGGAAAGCTTGAGTGGACGGATTGGGGAGTTGGTTGTTGGCTTATAGGGGCGCGCTAGCAGCGACTAATTGTATTTCAGCTCAGGAAGGCTTTAGCCTCAGTCCCTCTCGTCTTTGATTCAATAAGTGCTAGCGCTAGCGCGCAACGACTTAACTCTTTACTCAAGTTTGCCCATCGTGGGACAAAGACTCGATTGCCTCTCACAAGGATTGGAGTACCTTGAAAGAACTTGGTTTTTACGAAGCTGCTTTTTCAAGTGTCCAGCTCACCTTTCCCGCAACCTAATCACGTATCTATTTTTCCTTTCGGTTTCGAGTCCTTTCGTTATGGGTAGTTCCGGGTTACTGGTACCTTCGCTACACTCGACTTGAAAGAACAAAGGGAATCCCCTACGGAGTGGTGAAATTCCTTTCAAGTGATTCATCAATAGCCCATAGGAAGTTGCTTCTTGGGATGTCGTCGTCTAATTGGCAAGGCTTTCGTTTCGTTTAGTCGGGCGAAGCTACCCTGTAGAACCAGATTCCGTTCCTTGATTCAAACCAAACTCACCGACTTCCCATTTAACATCAGATGGAGAAGCAAGTGGTCTAACGAATCCAGCTGAGCACAGATCCACTCTTCGAATAGCAAGCAACAATAGAATAACGGTTCAACCCGATCCGTTCAAAACGGGTACAATATCGACTAATTTTGGAGGCCTTCCTTCGGGCAGGGTAAGGTCTGCACAGCTGATTAGAAAAGGAGCGACAGACTCAACATGACAATCGATTATATGACGGCTCTCGTTGACCGCTCTGTCCTAAGACTGGCATACGGAAAGCGGGCCAACAGCGATATCAGCTTCTTCACTCCATATGGGCGCAGCGTTAGCGGCGTTCCGATTCTTCTATCAGCTTGAGCGGGGACTGTGCTATTGTTGTCATTTGTTTATTGGAAGCGTGTTTTTTAAGCTTTTAGTTCGAAGTCTGATTCTGCTATGCTTGTTCAGCTTCATCTGCAAGGGTACCTGACCACAAACTTAGAAAGGATGGCCCGCGATAACGACTTTTTCCATGAAGCTCTATCTCTAGGGCGGTCCCACTAGCAGAGTAAATTTATAGAAGAAAGACATGATCAGAGTGGAAATGCGTAAGCCGAACGAAGCTCACTCCACGAACTTATTAAGGTACGAGTTGATGAAACTGACAAAGAGAGTTCTTATTATTATGGGAACTGTTCACTAAAAGTTCACTTTTGTGACGGAATGATACATGCGGTCAATCATGGCTAAGGGTTCGCAACATTCATTCGTCAATTGGCCATAATGGGTGTTCGAAGCCTTTCTAACACGACCGTAATCAAGTTTTGAATGGATCTTCCAATTGGGTGAATAAGGGTCCGGGTAGCTCGCCCAATAATAGAAAAACAGAGCAGCAGCGCTTGACCGGCGTGAAAGAACAAAAAGGCTTCCCCTAGAGGAGATGTGCTTAAGTGAAGCTTGAAGACCAAAGTTGAAATGGGCTTGTCCCCAGTTATATCAAGCTCGAGCTTGAGCTCTATTATAAATGTGCCGAGCTCAAGCTTGGGATTTTGGATTGACTTGTCTTAGAGAATTATTTAAAGTACATAAACAAGCCATGTAAGGACTTGAACTCATACATAATGATATCTTAATCAAGTTGGAGCCAAGCCCTTAATCAAGCTGAGCTTGAGCTGAGGCTAGTTGAACTAGCCCTAACTCAAGTTTAGCTTTCTACCTTAAAAAAAAAAAAAGAAGAGAAGAAGTCAAATGAGCTCAGCTGTAGCATGGCTAAATCGAGGGTTTTTTCTTTTTTTCCTTTTTCTTTTATATGGGAGGAACTGAAAACCATCCAATCCTAAGCCAACCTAATCTATTTTCTCAATGGTGCTTTTATGCTCGTGTAGCATTCTACATGCCCATTCCTGTTGTAGTGGTCACAATATGCACCAGACTACCAGAAGGTTTATCCCTAGACAGGAGTGGAACTAGAAAATTTCCATGGCCCGACCCCTCCCTTGGGCCTGTTTGGATGTATGGTGAATTGAAATATGGTGAGGTGAAGCATCAAATCAAGGAAAAATAAAATATAAGGTGTTATGATGGTGTTTTATTTTTAGTTGTTTGGTATGGAATCTTTTTGACTTTTTGTATAGAAAAGTTGAGTGTTTTTGTTTTTTAGTGGAGAAAGTAAGTTGTTTTTTTTTTTACTTTTTTAAAAAAATTTAAATGGAATTTTGAAAGTAGATGTGACCCCTTATCATTTTTTGTCTGATTCACTTTACTTCACTTTAAGGTACATGGGTGTGTGGGGATATTTCCGAACTCACTACAGTGCCCGCCAGATGCTCTATCTCGGATTTCTGAACCGGCCTCCTCCAGCTCGGCAGGGCTCAGTCTCGGCAATAGGGCCAGCCTCCAGCTCGGCCAACTGGTTCCACTTGGGCCGTATACTTATAAGCTTCACTTCGGCCAGGGCATCCTCAGCCCGGCCGGGGGCTTCAGGACGCTTCCTCATCTCGGCCTCCTCCAGCTCGGCCTCTATGGAGACTCAGCCTTCTCGCAGAGCGTGCGACAGGATAAGAGCACCGCCCATAGTCCCTGACAGATCGCCATCCACAGCTCCCAAAGCGACATGATGAGACTCGATGAGACTGCAATTAAAGAAAAGTAGGTTACGATGGGACTGCGCCTCCTTAGTACCTGACAAAGTGGGCTATGACAAGACAGTCAACCACCTCCTTGCCTCCTCTCTTCTTTTATATAAGCACAGCTACAGCTCCAGAGCATGAGAGGGCCAACAATTACACCACATTGCTGGTATAATCTTCTTCCCCAAAATCTCCATCCTAATGCTTAGTTCCCACACTGACTTAGGAATCGGAGAGCCTTGCGCCGCCCAGGCCAGGGTCCTTTGATCCCCTTTCTGTTTCTTTCTCCCCTTTCAGGTTCGAGGCAGCTGATCTTCATCAGTTCTTTGGATAAGTCCTATCAAGCACCCCCTATTCTTGTGAGTTACATTTTTTGCACTTACAATTGGCGTCGTCTGTGGGAAGCGGCTACAAAAAGTCATCTTCCCAAACACCATGCATCGAAGAACCAGAAAAGGGAAAGAGCCAGCAAGCTTGCACTCTTAGTCAGGTTCATCTCCAAAAAGGGTGACATCACCTTCCCCGCGAGACAGCCTTCAACTGAGAAATCTTCAACGAGGCAAACTCCGTCATCAGATGGACGACGAAAACAACCCGCTTCTCGCGAGGGTCAAGGCCGAAGCCTTATCATCCAAGAGCAGGACAAACTGATTCGTCAACTACAGCAACAGCTGCAGGAAGGAGAGGCGACCTCAACTCCATCCTCCCAATCTCCTTCAACTTCGAAGAAACGAAGGCAGAGATCAGGAGTCGATGCTCATCTGAATGAATGGCTCGACCGACGAGTCGGGCAAATAGTACAGCAGACCATGGAAATAGCTGGTCTCAATCTCACCCGAGATCGGTCAGACCCCTACTACTCTGATCTCAACACGTCTCCCTTCTCTCCAGAAATCAGAAACTTCCCCATTCCTAAAGATCTCAGCGTCCCGAGGTTCGTCGTCTACGATGGGACCTCCGACCCAATAGCACACCTCCGGTACTTCACTCAGAGGATGTCGGTGTGGGGCGATGCAGGCCACCTGAACTGCAGAGTCTTCTCTTCCAGCGTAGGGGACCTCCCCCTAAAGTGGTTCTGCGCACTCCCCCACGGATCGATCAAAAGTTGGCAGCAGCTCCGGAGTTCCTTCATGACGAAGTTCTAAGCTCACAGGGTCATCCCCAGGTCGGCCGCCGACTTGATGGCCCTTAGAATGAAGCAGACCGAGAACGTCACGCAGTTCGCCAAAAGGTTCTAGATTGTCTACAGCCAGATCGAAAATGCCTCAGATACAATAGCAGTCATGTCTTTCCAACAAGCCCTCCTACCAGGCAACGAGCTTCGAAGGGACTTGGTCATGCATCCCGTGGTCACTATGGCAGCACTGATGACCAGGGTAAACCGGTTCGTCAGGCAAGAAGCAGACAAAGCCCGAGCCTAGGAACTCTTGGACCTCTACAAGAACAACGAGACAGCCTCCAACTCGACAGACGCCTCTAGATCGGCAGACATCCCCATTTCGGCAGATGACCCCGGCTCGGCAGAAGTCTCCTCTAGCTTGGGGGGCTACTAAAACTTCCTATCTTCCTTCAGCTTTGATCACCCGTCAGCTTTGATCGTACGACCCTCTACCGTCTCCCGGCACGGTCCTCTACAGTCAGCTTTGATGGCGTGATGAGCCTTTGCGGCACGACCCTCTACTGTCGGCTTCGATCGCGCGACCCTCTACTGTCATTCTTGATGGCACGGTCCTCTACCGTCTTCATCCAGACTTCAGAGCCACCGAGCTCACCTTGGGGTCGTTTTATACACTCAGGCGTGACTCGCGTTCGGCAACAGAGCCACCGAGCTCACCCTGGGGTCGTTTTATACACTCAGGCGTGACTCGCGTTCGACAACAGAGCCACCGAGCTCACCATGTGGTCGTTTTATACACTCAGGCGCGACTCGCGTTCGGCAACAGAGCCACCGAGCTCACCCTGTGGTCGTTTTATACACTCAGGCGTGACTCGCATTCGGCAACGCGAGCCACCGAGCTCACACTGGGGTCGTTTTATACACTCAGGCGTGACTCGCGTTTGGCAACGAAGCCACCTAGCTCACCCTGGGGTCGTTTTATACACTCAGGCGTCACTCGCGTTCGGCAACAGAGCCACCGAGCTCACCCTGGGGTCGTTTTATACACTCAGGCATGACTCGCGTTCGGCAACGGAGCCACCGAGCTCACCCTGGGGTCGTTTTATACACTCAGGCGTGACTCACGTTCGGCATCGGAGCCACCGAGCTCATCCCGGGGTCGTTTTATACACCCAGGCGTGATGCGCCGACCTCGGGTTCATACACTCAGAGACTGACATCGGGTTCATACACCTAGGCTTCTAAAAAAGACTGCTCTGGCGTACCGTCCAGGCTCCTCCACCTCGGCCAAAGAGACTGCCCCACGTCTCCACTTCGGCCAATGGCAGCTCAACAAGAATGCCGAAGAGACTGTTCCATATCACCTCCTCGGCCTCATGCTGATCTCGGCCTCACTCATTCTCTGTGACAGCATCAGAATCGCGGCCAACGAGAGCACCTCTGGTTACGGGTGAGCTGGTCATCTCTCGGTTTTCGACAACAATGCCAACAAGACTACGGTGGCCTCAGACTACTAGCCAGGCATGTCCCAGTCTTGCGATTGGTGACGAACCAGTTAGATGAAGACCGCCAAGCTCAAGCTGAAAGCATCTACAGACTTCGCCCAATTGGCCACAAGCATAAAACAGGGTTCACCCATCATGACACGTAGCTTCTGACCTCCAAGGGCTTTAGGACTCCAGGAGCTCAGAAGCTGGGGGGCTATTGTGTGGGGATATTTCCGAACTCACTACAGTGCCCGCCAGATGCTCTATCTCGGATTTCTGAACCGGCCTCCTCCAGCTCAGCAGGGCTCAGTCTCGGCAATAGGGCCAGCCTCCAGCTCGGCCAAGTGGTTCCACTTGGGCCGTATACTCATAAGTTTCACTTCGGCCAGGGCATCCTCAGCCCGGCCAGGGGCTTCAGGACGCTTCCTCATCTCGGCCTCCTCCAGCTCGGCCTCTATGGAGACTCAGCCTTCTCGCAGAGCGTGCGACAGGACAAGAGCACCGCCCATAGTCCCTGACAGATCGCCGTCTACAGCTCCCAAAGCGCCATGATAAGGCTCGATGAGACTGCAATTAAAGAAAAGTAGGTTACGATGGGACTGCGCCTCCCTAGTACCTGACAAAGTAGGCTATGACAAGACAGTCAACCACCTCCTTACCTCCTCTCTTCTTCTATATAAGCACAGTTAAAGCTCCAGAGCATGAGAGGGCCAACAATTACACCACACTGCTGGTATAATCTTCTTCCGCAAAATCTCCATCCTAATGCTTAGTTCCCACACTGACTTAGGCATCGGAGATCCTTGCGCCGCCCAGGCCAGGGTCCTTTGATCCCCTCTTTTTTTCTTTCTCCCCTTTCAGGTTCTAGGTAGCTGATCTTCATCAGTTCTTTGGATAAGTCCTATCAGGCACCCCCTATTCTTGTGAGTTACATTTTTTGCACTTACAATGGGTTTATCCAAAACTTACGGGGGAGCGATTAGCATGGCCGAACATACGTTTAGACATTAACCGACCACCAAAATTTGGAGTTGAATGGAAAATGGTTGGCTTTCAGATCTATCTATCTGGAATAAACATTGTTGGCGTTCATTTTGGGCACATTGACATTGACTGGTCACGGCCGCGGGAGAACTATCCGGAAGCCCAAAAAAAGATAAACGTCAGCGTCAGGTGAGCAAGTCTGCTGAACAGAGTTTTTTCTTTCCATTTTGGGTAGAAAGCTTTAACAGAGTTAGAAAAACATGTCAAACAAACAAGCAAAAATAAGTCCATCAAAGATTATCATTGAAAACTGACATCATGTAATAATGCACAATGCTCTATTACTTTACCATATATGCCACTACATTAATTGCTGGTAGGGAGAAGGAGGGTGAGCTTGCCTACAGCAGAGCCCATTGTTGAAAATTCCAGCATCACAAAATGAACCACCCACGGTGTCCCAATTTTATTTTAATAAAAGTTTGCATGTTATTCATATTATTCATTATATGGTCGATTTTATGGTGGGACCAATTTATATTAAAATAAAATCTTGAGATGACCCATATATAATTAGAAAATTTATTTTGAACGGCTTAAATTTTATATAAATCCGAACAGATTGGATCGGTGGATCAACTGAGATTTTTTAATTATAAAATCATTGAATTTGTGAGGGATGAATATTTAAGGGATTATGATGACCTGATGGTCTTGAAATTTTATACAGAGCTAAAGCTCATTAATATCTTTCCATGATTTCATCCACCAGCCAACGCCCCTTTGGGCCCCACAACATGTGGCGAAAAGAATGTGCATTATCAAGTTGCTCCTACTATACAAATTACAATATATACACTGTCCCAATGACAGATTAGATGCCTAAGATGATTCAACTATCTTTGATAGAGATTTGAAAAACAAAATGTTAAGTAAGATTGATTATGCTTTTAAGTATATTTCTCTTCAACAAAGCTTCTTTGCTTCAAGAAAAAAAAAAAAGGGTGAAAGTGAAACCAGTGAAAATGTTTTTTATTTTCCTTCCTAAGTTCTATTTCTATATTTTTCATGTACTCAGTCTACGTAATTCACCATATACATTTTGATTTACCTCTATTTACTTTACATTACATCCAAACAGACCTCTGCTGTGAATCTCACTGGTAATGGTATGGTGCAAGTGCAACTGTAAAATCCCTCCAGACTCCATGGCTTCAATCCAAGCGGTTCTCAGTACAAGACAAGGAGCCCACCGATGTGGCATTGGGCACAAATTACGTACTTGCCTACCTCAGCACCCTGTATCAAATTCTCCGACTTGAAGCAAATGATATCCGTTCACACTTTCCACCAATGCCTTTAAAACGCATCCAAACAGCAATGAGAAGTGGTATCCAATCCAAGACTCACTTATTAGACATCTCCCCCCTAATCAGATAAAGATAGAAAGAGAGAGAGAGAAAGCATTCAACTTTTTCTGCATTTTTATCTGTTTTCCATTGCTATCTGGAAAAAAGGAAAGAACAAGTACTGAGAAGGTTTGAGAACCCTTCTCTTTTTTCTCCTTTTCATTATTTGTTCAATGCATTTGATACATCTTACTTTGAAGTTTCTTTCTTCTTCTTCTTCTTCTTCTTCCTATTGTTGGAGGAAAGAGTGAGAAAGATTGGATTTTGGAACTGGGGGTTATGTGTTTTTGACTTGTTTGGGAAAGGATTTCTCTGTTTTGCAGGAATTCTGCTTAGAAGAAGATGGGGAAGAAGCTTGTAATGCTGCCCGCGAAGGACGTTGACCTCTCAACCGTTGAATATCACCGCGAATCAATTAAAGGTTGGAACTTGCTGTGTTTATGTAGTTTCTTTCTTCTTCTTCTTTTTTTGGATGTTCTTTGTGGTTGGAGTTGAAGAAAACAAGTTTCTGTTTTTTTGCTAAGTCTCCCCAACGCTGGATGCTGAAATATCAATCACATAGCTGAGTGTTTTAGTAGAAATTAATACCACATGTTGCAACATTTCTTTAATTTTGTTCTTGTTGTTACACTGAGAATATGAGATAGTGACGTATAAGAATTAGAGAAAATAAGATAGGGAATATGTATACACAAAACTTGGGTTTTGATAGAAACGTCCATTCTTCCCATTTTTGGTAATTGGAAATAAAAATAGGAAAATGGGTGTTTTTTCTTTCAAAATTCCATGGGTGTGCAGGTCAGTTCCTTTGAATTATTGCAAAATGTTGCTGTAAAGCTCAAAGAACTATGTGCATGTCTGGCCTTTCAAGCAGGCGCGTCTGTTGCGAGTGCTCAGCACGTCCAAATGCAACCTCTCTGAAATGAGTTACTGAATCAATTCTATTTTCATGATTAATTTTATTGGTACTGCTCGGTGTTTTTCAGCTCCAAAATTGACGGGATTCACACTGAAGCTTTTTGTTTGTTTGATTGAGCTCCCCATTATTGGGTCTTGGCTCCTGTCGCACTTGAAGGAGAAGAATAAGTTTACTCAGGTTTGATCTTTTACTGTCAAAAATCCTGATCTTTGTATCCATGGCATGCTCTTTTCTGTGCCACATATGGATATCTTAGATTGTTCTTGTAATTGAATTCTATCACATGAGATTTGATGGAAGTTTTTTGGAGTTTGCTTTGCAGATGTTGCAGAATACTGTCATTCCTGAAACACCCATGTTTCGACCTGAGTTTCCGCCTCAAGGTTTGGTTATCTATTTATTTGTTTTTTCATTGAAGGCTATTTACTTGGGAGCTCTGGTGTAAATGTCGAATGGCCTTATTTCTTTACTGTTCTTCCGTGAGATGAAATTCCAGTACTCTTCGAATAAAAGTTGCTGCCAACTGTTGGGTTTTCTTGAAAATTTATTCCCTAAATGGGAGACCAGAGTAAAATTGTTTTCTTGTTTGGGTGCTTGTGATGCCCCATCCATGGGTGATTCCTCAATGATTTGATAAATAATTTTTTTTTGAGAAATACAGTTGTTGCTTCATACAGTATGTGACGCGCTGTACAATATGCATGGTATTTTCAACCTTAGTGATTGTTAGTTAGGTGCATTAGTGTGTTTGTTGATATGGAAGTGAAAGGAGTACTCATGAATGAAGGGAGCAATTTTCTTTGATTCACAAGGGCAACATATAGGAAGGGCACAATGGATGCCCTAGGCACACCCTCTATCGTCTTCTCTAATGATCCGCATCATCTTCCAGGGGCCCAACAGTCATCCATGTTGCTGGCTCTTTATTGATTATTATGATTATTTGATTATGGGGTGGGTATTTCCTGTCAACTGGGAAATGGCCATCAAATTCAAAACTGTGGTTCCCAAGTGTTATGACCATTTGGTTTCTACTGGTTCGTTTTATGTTGTACATATTTCTGATGCATACCAACGTACATTGTTTTAATTCCAATGCATGTGTTGCCAATGAGAATTTTATTAATATTGGGGCAACAGTGGCTATTGGGGCTTGCAACATACTTTGTTGATATTTCTGATGATCATTGCTGTACAACTCAATTTTCCGATGAGTCAATCTCTTCTTGGAGAGAATATGAGCATCTTTTCATGGGCTAAAAAGGTCATTGCTTTTTTCTATTTTCCAATTTTGGGTTCTAATTACCAGAAAAAAGTTCATGGGGTAGTTGGAGCCACCCTACAGGGAAGAGTAGAATTATGGGATTAGATCATATAAGATGGAACTGGTAAAGAAGATAGAAAGAAAAGAAACTGGTGCTCCTAAGTATTTGATCACCTCCTTGGTACTTAGTAGATGAAATAATACTAACAGGTTAATTGTGGTGAATTTTAGAGCCAGAACCTGGGGTCATTCTCATGGATGAAGATAGTGCACCAGTTGTCCGTGCTGAATCAGCCTTAGAATGCCTCCCACCTTATGATCCTAATCGCCATAGTGGCAATGGATCTCATGGTTCGTTCTTGTACTGGACAATCCGTGATTATGCACATGCTTACAGGTCCAGGCGTGTGACCCCGTCAATGGTAAGTCACTTTGATTATAGAATTTTTTTTACTCTTCCCTCTTTATTAATTAATTTATATCTCTATTTCAATATCTAGGTTGCCGAGCATGTCATCTCATACGTGGAGGAGTCCAAAAATAAGAAGGTGTCCAATCCATTATTGATCTCATTTATTGCTGAGGATGTGAGGAAGCAAGCTATGGCTTCTACAAGGAGGTTTGAGGAAGGTACTGGTCATGTTTATTGTGAGATCCTACCTGTTTGGACTTTGCTTGTCTCCCCAGAGGGGTTTGGACTGCACTAAGTTCTACATCAGAAACATCCAACTCCTGACCCTGGGCATATATGGGTGGCATGGCCTTAACCCCACAAGACGTGTTTTAAAGCCGTGGGACTTCGGTCAAAGCGGACAATATCATGTGGATGGTGGGGCCGGGTCGTCACATATATGCACATACATGTTTAATGTTGTGGCTAATAATATATGAACATGTTGACAATTGGACATCAGTGGAGATTTGCTTCCAATATTGCTGGCACTCAATAGACCTAATGGAATGTCATGTGCAGGGCGCCCCTTATCTGTATTGGATGGTATCTTCATGGCCATCAAGGATGATATAGACTGCTTCCCTCATCCCACCAGGGGTAATACCTATTGAGAAACTTTTTCTGTCATTCAGCGTATCAGTTTATTGCAACTTTGGATTCTATTATGTCAGGTGCGACAACGTGGTTTCATGAGGTTCGATCAGTCAATGAAGATGCTGTTTGTGTTTCAAGATTGCGAAGCTGCGGTGTTATTTTTGTAGGAAAGGCAAACCTGCACGAGTTGGGGCTTGGAGCAACTGGAAACAATCCAAATTACGGGTAAGGAAGTTTCCACCTGTTCCATTCTGAAGTACTTGATTTCTCTAAAGTAAAAGTACTTGCATATTGGTTTTTATCTTTCAGTGCATTCGGAAACGTACTTAAATAGCAAATGGGAAATTGTGTCTGCATAACACGGGCATACAGTCAATTCCACATCTATAACATTGAAGTTACATTTTATGGCTGTATCCTTGTGTCCAATCAAATGTATTTTGTATTGAAGCAATGAAATGAAAAGAATTATCCCCCAAAAGGACAATGGAATATAGATGAGCCTCGACTCCTAGTATCCATATTGATGAGTGATCAACATACTCATCTGAAGTGTCCAACTAGAGGGTGGCGATTCTTGGCATAACACTCAAACCCAGCCCGAACCCAACCTTGTAATTTAGGGTTTGGGCTGACCCCTTATTTTTTTTAGGTTGGATTCAAGTTGACATTTCTGACCCATTGATAAAATGGGTTTTGTTAAAGTCGAGTCCATTCTTTCTATTCGACCTTCCAATTTGACATGAGCTCGACCCAACTTGACCAATTGCACAGTGATTTGCCAATCCAGAGTTCTGCTTGACCCAATTAGCTTCTCGCTTGGATTGAGGTTGACATTTTTATCTTGATTAATAGAAGGGTTAGATTTGTGGAAACAGCCTCTTTGCAAAAATGCAAGGGTAAGGCTGCGTACACATGCGCCCACCCTCCCCCTACCCCTGCTTAGCCGGGGAGCACTTTGTGCACCGGGTGAGCCCCTTCAATAGAAGGGTTAGATTTGGGTTTGAGCCTTTACATATTACCCACAGTGCTCTACTTATGTTGAGCTCAACCTGACTCATTGCGACCCCTGTGTCCAAAACATAAAAAATTTTGTATCTCAAATTACTAGAGCAAAGCTTATGTAATATTCCTCCTTTGGGATTGACTTGTTACAAAATTCTTCCTCAGCTGTGTATATGTTTGAAAATCTTAAGGTGTTTAGAAAGGAAGTTGGATGTGGAACAAGTAATGGCTGATTACCCACAGTGCTCTGCTTATGTTGAGCTCAACCTGACTCATTGCGACCCCTGTGTCCAAAACATAAAAAATTTTGTATCTCAAATTACTAGAGCAAAGCTTATGTAATATTCCTCCTTTGGGATTGACTTGTTACAAAATTCTTCCTCAGTTGTGTATATGTTTGAAAATCTTAAGGTGTTTAGAAAGGAAGTTGGATGTGGAACAAGTAATGGCTGGTTACCAAGTTGAGCAAAAATTGGGTTTAGGATGAGGTTGTCTTCATTTCCCTCATAAAAGATGTCCTTTAGTCTAACAAAAGGAATGTAGAAATAATTTCTCAGTTGCTTTCCCTGAAAACTCTCCAGAGAAATGTGTACTTGGATTCTTTGCTTGTACAAGGCAATAGAATTAGAGTTGAGATATTGATCTGTAGAATATGTTTCTTTGATCTGTATCAATTTGGAGTGCATTGTGTCTGGGATCTTAACAGTTAAAAGGCGCTTTGTGAATCCTAAAATCAAGCATTCAATATTTTAATAGGACCTGTAGCTTTGTGGTTGAAGTTTTGTTCCTTATTTTTCCTGGGTCTATCAATTTTATTTATTTTTAGTTGCTTCCATTTATCTAAGTCTGAACTATGAAGACTTGGACCAGTGGATTTTTTTACTAGGTTTATTTATTTATCGTTGCATTGAAGTAGTCCTTTTCTTTTCTTTTCTTTTCTGTATGAAAATCTTTATTTCCAAATGCATGTTAAGAGTCCTAATGCTTTTACGACTTCTTTAACTGAAAATATTAATTAGCTGACATATTATCATCACTTAATTTCTTTTAAATTCCTATTTTGTTACAGGACTGTAAGAAACCCACACTCTATTGAAAGATACACAGGTGGATCTTCCTCAGGCCCTGGAGCAATTGTTTCATCGGGACTATGCCCAGCAGCTTTGGGAACAGACGGTGGAGGTATGTACACAGAAACCAAAATTAAATTTACACAAGCGGCTATTTCTAGATATGGCCCTTAGTTTTAATGCAAATTTATGAAAATGTCAGGTTCAAATCGAATTGCATCTTCTCTCTGTGGTGTTGTGGGCATGAAAACTACATATGGGCGAACAGACATGTCAGGGTAATGTTTTGTAGATTAGCAGAAAAAGTATTTTCTAATGTGGTTATCGTTTTCCAGATCATGCTGTCTAATGACTGGCATCCTTTTCATTTTCACATAAGGCTTTCATGATGATTAATGTGGAATCTTTCCTTTTCACTGTATTACTTGAGGTGCTACTAGTATGAAAATAGCCTAGTACGCCCAGGTTGTAATACTTTGGCAGCTGGTATTAATTTGGGTTACCAATCTTACTGGGAATTTCTTTACCGTAGCAGTTGTGGGTGTCATCAAGTTGGTGTGTTTTTTTTTTTTTTTTATTATTATTTAAATTAGTTATTTGAGACAATTGAGTGGGAGGCCCATTTGTCCTCCGGTTGCTGATTGCTTTTAGTGAGGAATACTAATGATTTGTGTTCAAAGGCTTCAAAGCCTCTAATAATGTCTCATGTGTCCCATTCTGAAGTTGAAAGTCAGCTGATTTTGGTACTGATCCAGACATCCTAGTGTGAAGACTCCATTGGAAGCCTCATATGCTTAAACTGGTGCCTCTATCATATGCAGTTGAAGCTCGAACTACTCTCTCAAAGGGTTTTCAGTTTTCACTGCATTAATGAGACACCTTATCACATAAAACTCCCATCTCTAAAATAGTAAATTGTCATTGTCAGTAGTGCGTTTCTAGATTTCCTGAACAGCACTGTGTCTTCTTTCCTGTGACACATTGCAAAAAGTTGACAGCATCATACACATTCAAAGTGGATGGAGCTTTTGCTTTGATGATATTTCTCCATGACTACCACTTTATTTTTTTGTGTCTGATACCCATCTGCATTTCAACTTTCATCGGATTTGCTTGTTGGAGTAAAATTAGGGGTCACGCCATGAACTTTTTCCGGTATTAACCCTTTGAAGGATTTTTAACCATATAGGCTGTTCTTTTTCAGGTCACTGTATGATTGTGGAACTGTTGAAGTTATTGCACCAATTGCTTCCACAGTAGAGGATGCAATGCTAGTGTAAGTTTTTTCTTTATTATTGTTGTTGTTGTTGTTATTAATTATCATTAATGGATATCTCTCTCATAGTATCATCTTTTGTTGTGATTTTACCAAACTCATTTGAAACTATTAGCTTTGGGAACTTTAAGTGAATGATTCATAACTTAGCCAGGGACCTTTACTATTGGAAAAGAACCAGAGCCTGCAAAGGAATGCATTCTTCTGTCTCTGTGTCACATGGATGGTCCCAATCATCTAACTGATTTCATTAACATATTTTTTTCAATATTGTCTGTTTTGTCTTTAACTTTTAATGAGTTCTTTCATCTCTATCATTACTCAATGGGGGTGCTCACATGATACAGCACCATGGCAAGGAAAGACTAGTGATTATCTTCAATTTACGTCTCAGGAGCTTTGCTGCTGGATGTATTTTTTGTAGGTTAGGCTAAGGTTGTAACTGAACCCAGCCTGCTTGGGGCTGTATACAGTTTGAGTCTAAGACCACATGCTGGGCCATGGCCCAAAAGTTAGGGAAAAAGCACTAATCCGGTCCATTTGGATTTGTGTTCACTCTAAGGCCCACCAGTTGGCAGGGCCTAGCCTGAATTATTTAAACAGCACCATCCTGATTATTAACTAGCAAGCTAGCTTCGATCTTGGTTGGGAATCTTTAGCTAGTGGATAAGGCCAAGCCTGTGCCCAAGTTATTTGTGCATGGGCTGATCTTGATAAACTTAAGATTCATGTTGCGACTGTCAAGGCCTGTTTCCTGCAGATGTAGCTTTGTTCTGGGATTAAGGTCAATTAAAGTTTATTTTCTTTCTGCAGGAGTCAATTTTTATGATGCAATGATCAAATAGTTGGACGGAGAATCACCTCCTTTTGCATAACTTAAAAATTAGTTGACATCTTGCTCATATCTAGGCATCAATTTGAAGTTTAGGAACCATCTGGTTTTCTCAAGATTCGGCTAAAATTATCCACAAAAGAGGCCTAAGATCCGCTCTAATTCTGCTTCAGAAGCTCCTATGCAAGCAGGACCCAAGTATGACTGTGACTTGCACCAAAAATATAACTGATATTTCAATATTTGTCACTTTTGTGATGTAAACTTAATTTAATCGTTCCATTTGCATTTGATAACATTTTATCCTATATCTTACATCCTTGAGTCTTCCATCTTGTTCTTACTTTGACATTGCTAACCTGTAGTAGTGGTCATTGAGTTTAGTACTGAGTACTTATTAATACTGACTTCAGGGATAATGAATCAGCTAGAAAATAGAAAGTTTAGCAGTGTCGCTTCTCTGTCACAACCTCAAGTATTGATGGACCAGTATGCCTGCATGTGCATTCAACTAATCCTTTTTATCAACTGATTTTCAGGATGTTACTGTATAAATTTAATTGCATACCAACAAGATTTGCTTCTAGGGAGATTGAAGAGAATGTTGAACATAGTCATAGGATAAGAGTTAGATGGTTGAAGTGGAGACTTGTTTTTGGAAAGCTTTGTGATTGGCCCACCACACCAACAAGATTGAAGGGAAAATTTTACAAAATAGCGATTAGATCAAAATTTCACAAAATAGTGATAAGATCAGCTATGATCTATGTAGCAGAATGTTGACCAATTAAGAAGCAAAAAATGAAGGTAGCAAAGATGAGATGTTGAATAGATGTGTGGTCAAATTAGGGAAGGTAGAATTAGAAATGAGTGCTTTCGAGAGCATTTACGGGTAGCATCAATAGGTGATAAATTAAGAGTCTCATTTCAGTTTGCACATGTCCAACGCAGGCCTACAATGGTGCCGGTGAGGAAAAGTTCCTTTATGCAATTTGATCTCCCATCAAGGAAAAGGGGTAGGCCAAAGAGGACATGAATGGAAGTAATTATGATAGATATGAAGAAGTGCAACCTCCCTGAGGATTTGTCCAAGATAAATTAGAATGGGGAAACATAATTCATGTAGCTAACTCCAACATAGTTGGGAGAAGGATTTGGTGATGATGACTGTATTAGTTTAGCTGCAATGTTGTACTCATTCTTAATCAATCTTTTTCAATGATCATTCTTTAAAAACTAATTAATGTTTACATTTTAAAGGTCTTTTCATCTTATTATTGACTTTCCATTTAAACATTACTGGGCGGTGCAGGTATGCAGCAATGTCAGGCTCTTCATTGGAAGATAGGATCTGCATGAGACCTGTAATATTTTGAGCTTCATCATTCTCTCCTCAGAACTTGTATTAAAGTTGCATTACAATGATTCATCTAGGATTTCTTCTTATTTGTGGATGTTGATAACTCTGAAACTACATTTTGAGATCATTTCTATTCCATCTGCAGTTACCACCCAGTCTTCCATGTTTATCGTCACCCGACAGTTCTAATATTGTAGGATCCTTGAGATTTGGAAAATACACAGAGGTATATGACAACTTTTATTCCCATTGTGGAAATATAGGTAGCTAATTGTATTTTTTTTTGTGTGCGTCTTCTTTTTCTTTTTTGCAGTGGTTTAATGATGTTTATTCAACTGATATCTCTGATAAGTGCGGGGATGTTCTTCATCTGCTTTCAAAGACTTATGGATGCCAAGTAAGTTCATCATGGAAGCATGTGTCATCACACACACACACGCACTCACGCATGCATATACACAGACATTTCTATATTTAGATCCTAACATGGGTCTTTTGGTTCAAGATTGCTGAGATTGTTTTACCAGAGCTTCAAGAGATGAGAAATGCCCATTTAGTTTCAATGGGTTCTGAACAAATGAGCTGTTTAAATCCCCATTGTATTGATAGGTACGCTACACTTCCACATTTTTTTAGCTAGTAATTAGAGAGAATTGGTCATTGGCCTTTACTATGGAGATTTTTATGCTTCATCATGAGTTGTAACTTAGTATCATCTTCAAAGATTTTAGCTACTAGTTTTATTTAATTTTTTGGGTCAATTTGTAAGCTGCCTGTCTTCTACGAGCCTTTCTTTTTATTTATTATATATATATTTTTTGTTTTGTAGGAAAGCTGCGGAACTAACACTTGACTCTCGTATTGATTTGGCTGTTTACCGGGCATTTACTGCAGCAGAGTATGTTTCTGCTGCACGAATTAGGTGAGAAAAGATTTCCTTGTGATAATGTAACAAAATCTTATGGACCTATATAGAGCGTGAGTTAATCATGTTATCTGCACTGAATAAAACCAATGGTGAATATCACTCCCATCACAGTGAGATTAAAAAATGTAATGATTGATGAAGGAGGGTTGTTTTTGCCCTGCAGTTACTTGATTAGAAAATCATCCTACAAGTGCAAAACATTTAACAGAGAGAGTTGTTGATGATAAGAACAAAGGGGAAAACTCTTGTGTGATTTAAGTACGAGCGAGCTGTTTAATTTCTTACCATTTAAATTTAACAGTTATAAACTTTCCATGTTGAGGTCTCCTCAGTAAATTTGTCTGTTTAGGAAACTCTACTAGATAAAAGTTGTTTAATAATGATTGGTACCTATAAATTTAATATTTTGAAATTTTGTAGTTGAAAGTTTCCATAATAAACAATATGCTTAATCTTCAATAGATTGCGTATTTTTCTTTTATACAGACCCAACATGTGCATTTATATTTATCACAATTTCTGCTCAATTCATTCTTTTCTAGGAGTTTCAAAATAAACAGGATGCTTACATTCAGTAGATTGGGAACGACATCTCTAGAAAACTTTCTTTTATACAGACCCACATATAAAATAAAATTTATCACACTTCTGCTCAATTCATCTTGTCATCTTTAACCTGTTCCAAGCAATAGACTTCTCAGGTTACATTAATACGAATGATGTCGAACCAATCACATTTACCAATTTCCTATTTAATTTTTGACAATTGCAGGAGACGGATAATGTATTATCATATGGAAGCTTTCAAAAAGGTTGACATCATAGTAACACCTACAACTGGGTATGATTCTTTCTCTGTATGCTATCTTCATGTTTGATTTGCTTTGCATTGAAGTATTTTAGTGAAATTTTAATATAGATCTTTATCTTGAGAGAGCTAAAACCACTGGATAGAGAGCTGGCCACAAAAGATTCTTTTGAGCTCCTGATGCAGGGCCCACCTGGATGCATGCTAGTCTCGGGGTAGGAAGGATTTTGAGGTTTCACAATGAGTTAGAGGTGGGCCAAATATCACCATGCTCTGATGATCATAACCATTGATTTAATGGCCCTTAGTTTCAATTATTAAAATTTAGGTGCCTTAAATTGATGGTTGCGATCATCAGAATCTTGTGATATTTGGTCAACTTCTAATCCACAGTGAGACCTTCCAGCCCTTACATCCTAGTGAGCCCCAAATCAAGGGTTTGCATGTATCTTTTGTGGCCGGTTCTTAGCTGAGTTTTTTTCTTCTCTCTCTCTCTACAACATGCACACGCCATCAATCCGGGTCGGTTAGAAGAGTTCTATCATGAAACTCCAAAAAATAAAAAACCCTCCAACCAGGTCAGACTGCAAAGCCTCCTCAGGCATCCAAGTGGGCCCCACATTCCGATCCAGCGTTTAGCTCTGACCATTTTTGGACCCATGGTTGAGTCCTACTCACCTGTACCACAGCTAATGCTCGTTTCAATAATATTTCTTTTTCACACACTCATGCATGATGACGCATTGAAACATATTTTGATTTGGCGATTTTTATATGACAGCATCACAGCTCCTAAAATATCTGCAAGTTCTCTAAAGTATGGGGAGTCAGATCTGGAAGTTTCAGGTCTGTTGTTTTATCCTTTTCATCAGCACTTTTGAATTGATAAATATTTATTTATAGCTCTTGCATGGAATGATGGCTATACATCTATCTATATTTACTTAAAAACCAACATATCTAGGAATAGTTTCTTATGACTTCTTAGCATAATATTACTGTTGGCCACTTAGCTTTACAAACGTGATCACCTCTCTCTCTCTCTATATATATATATATATATATGAGATGCTCCTATGAGAGATATCTCTCACCTTATATGAGAGATAGGAGTGGGGGCCCTCACATTTAAGTTGTTGGCATTGGATATGGATGTGAGGGCCCCCACCTTATCTCTCATAGTAATGTGAGAGCATTTCTCATAGGAGCATCTCCCTATATATTATATATATATATGAAGACACGTGGTGGAAACAGATCTCATCGTCTGAGCCTTATCCCATTATCTCACACACACACACCCCTCTTCCTTTGTAATGTAATTAATATGTTATTGTTATTAGGTGGGCCGTGCCCCTCTACACATAATAAGGGTTGCACAAAAATTATATTAACCTTATTTGACCTTAGTTTTATCCAGACATGTTGGGAAAAAAATCAAATGAGAAATTTCTAGTTGAGAAACGGTCAGAAGAACCTATAATTATGGTCCAGATATGATCAATTCTCATGCTTACCTACCATCCCTGGAATTTGCAAGCACCCCAGATTTACACTGATTTGACTGTTATTACTTAATACTTATCCATATTAAGACCCTTAAAATCGAGGGTAGGATGACCTGATGGGGTCTATTCTTGGCCAACTCCTAGTCATGACTACTACCAATCTTCTACACCATGATTTGCACGTATCTAAGTGGGCTGCAGGAACTAGTTCCTGTATTTGCAGCTTGCGGCTAGTTCCCCGTGCCGACTTACATTAGTGTCATATATATGTATGCAAGCATGTGCATATGTATATAATTTCGAAATAAGAAAAGGCCATAAAATTGTGTAGTGATTCCTGGGGTTCATCTAGTTGCATGCCAATTACCTGGGGGCAGAAGGGTAGGTCCAGAAATTATTTTGTTTTGAGCTACCATGACAAAAATTTTGAGGGCTGCAAAGTTCAATGGTTTTCAAAGTGCAGGATTTTGTAGTTGAAAATCCAACAGTGACTATCAGAGAGAAGTGGAAGGTGCTCACTATTTCAAACTTGAGGTTGTGGGTTCAAGTCATGTTGCCAATCAAAACAAATATATCAGAAAGAAGTGTCAACTTGGGCGATTATATTCTGGTTTATGAAGGCTCTTTTGGACCTCTGCAAAATATTATAATTCTTGTCACTGTGGCTCTGCACAAGATGCTACCATTCAGTTTATTTCGTTAACTTATTTCAGTTACTTGTAGCCATGGAACTTCCTATATGCCATTTGAAGAGTGTATCTCTCACAAGCCACAACTATGAAAATTCATCAAAATTACTTCATAAATTTATTTCATTCTATATTGTTCACTTAAGAGTCCTTGATTTCAGGTTATCTCTTGCGGTTTATACAATCAGCAAATCTTATTGGATTCCCAGCTATTACTGTTCCTGTAAGGGACACATCTTTATACTTGAATTCTCTTTTTATTATATATAATGATTTGATGTCAAACACTTGAAATGGGTATGCTACTTGTATATGACACTTTCATTTGACATTAAAGACAGCACCTTTAATTAATCTTTGTGGTACCCTGAAGTGCATGCCACAATTATCTCATATAGTTGGAAATGTTTTTCATTTTTAAGATATATGAATTCTATTATTTATTTTTTCAAGAAGATGCAAAGAAATTTCTCATTCTATGTGAAATGGATTAGTGGCTTTCAATATTTGCTCCTATCACTAATGTCATTATTTGAAAATTTTCTCTAATCTATTCTTAAATCCTCTAATTTGTAAGATTGCATGGAATTTTGAATCTGGCAAGGACTTCCTCTCATTGTACTCAGTATACAATACATTAGGAATTAAATATGCTAATAATTCACTGTGAGTTCCAGGATAAAAAAAAAACTAATATCATTTCTGGACTTCCATCATGGGTTTATTTAAGTTGGCATATTTTTCTGGAAAAATAAAAGAAAACTTGAAAAAACTGAGCACTGTGAACCACTTCTTAGTTTATAAATGTGTCGGAACCTTAAGTACATTTGTGCAGAATTACCACTGCTATTCTTTTTCAGCTAGATATTAGTGCAAGGCAGGTGACGAGCCCATGCCAGTTGAAGGTGGTCACTATTGCCACCTTGTGGTTATGGGATGAGTCATATTACCAATCAAAAGAGGGAAAAAGAAAAAATAGAAGTATAAGGTAGATTTATAAGCACTACATATTAATGCATGTGACCATGCTTTTGTGGGAGGTGTTAGATTTGTTTTCCTCTTGTGATGAAGTCTTTCATGTTTTAGCTATCAGCTACCACTTGTCTCTTGGTTATGTTTCATGACTTTCTTCTGAATGATCTTTTTTCTTTTTTAAACATAATACTACTTCAGGTTGGTCATGATAAGGAAGGACTTCCAATAGGATTGCATTTGATGGGCCGTCCATGGGGTGAGGCTACAGTCTTCCGAGCAGCTTCTGTGGTGGAGGTGATAATCCTTTTTCCCAGAAATGGCCAATACTGAATATCTGTTCATATGCATGTTTGAATGATAAATTTGAAAAGAAGAAAATAACGAAGATGAAGCCGAAAACATATGGGAAACATTATGATTCATTTTTATCACAGATTCACCTGCTTTCCTTTTCTTTTCTTCATTTACTTTTCTTTTTCTGTGGAAAAAAAAAGGAAGAAGAGAAGAATAATGCATATTGCACAAGTGATCTGGTCTCATTCAAGCTAAGTAATTTGGTATAGGATCAAAACACCAGTATCTTTTCAACCTGATCTCATTCATTTCCCTTGTGGATCTTTCCTATCAGATGCATCAACAATGCATATCGTAGATGCTTACTAATTTTTCTTTAGGTAGTTGCTACTTTATCTAATGGTGGTCTTGGCATGTCTTTTCGTGTTTCTAGGAACTCTGTTTGAGGTCTCGGAACCGGCCTTCAGCTTTTTGTGATATTCTTGGGCGCTGTGAGCAATAGAGTCTTTCTTTCAGCTATACACACGTAATGGCTCAGTGTTGCCTTCTCCGGAATTTATGCACCATCTTATTTCTCTGGCTATGTATCCTAAATAATTTTTTTCTGTCTAGAAGAGACTTGTCAAGTCTCTAAAACATTTTACTTAGTTTGGTTAATGATGAGATAGTGTTTTGTGTGTCATAGTTGAGGCAACAAGTCCAGCTTCTGTATGGGACGAATGATTTTCTTTCACATTGTATGACTTAGATATGTAGAAGCTGTGAATGACAGTGAGTGGAACTTTGTTTCCTAGGAACGGAGCAAGGCAACTAGAAGCTTAGGAGAAATATTGGTAGCCCAAGGGGTTTCTTGGCGTTGCTGCCAATGGATTGAATCTATCAGCCCAAGGCATGGACTCAGGCCTGAGTTATAGTTCTGATACTAAAATGGATTTGGCCCAGGCTGGTGTCCTTTTGAATGCAAGACAGCCTGAGAAAGGTGCAATATTGTTTGGTTTTACCCTATTAGTCAGGCTGTGAGGGCTTCAATGAAGCTCAGGGGTCATTTGTCTTTCAAACATGAATTTACATATGTAATTTTACACATATGAGGTATATTACTATGTTTGTTTGGAAGCACTATTTTCACAAGGAAATCACAGGGAAGCAGAAAGAGAGCAAAAGGGGGATCTGTATCAATTTGTTTTTACAATTTGGTGGGCTCCAAGACCTCAGAACTTTTATAGAGAAATAGTGGATCTCAAACACATTGCCGTGGCCATGGGCTCGATTGCAAGGTCATGTTCAAAGTGGGTGGGTTCAGCCCAACTTTGACCCACTAAGTCAAACTCTCAATTGGAGCCTATGGTTTGGGTTTGAGCATGGGCATGCTCACTTACTCACCAACCAATCAACAGTTGGACTTATACTTGTATGAGGCACAAAATCAATGTTTTAGGAAAAACAGGGAAGAGAATGAACTTGTGAAATGGATGATTCTGTTCAACTGGTTTGTAAAAATTGATAAAAAGTTTAGAAAAATGTTTTCAAATAATTTATGGTGAGTCTAACTAGTTCAACTGCCAGTTCAAATAATTTCCAATCAGTACCTGGTTTTGTTCTAATTGGACAGGTGAAGATGACAGTTCTGCTTAAGGTATCAATTTTTAAAACACTGCATAAAATTAAGAGTAATGAACAAGTTCAACCACCCATAACGTCCAACATCACATATATGGTCTAATTTCCAAATTAAATTGATGATCATAACCGTTCAACTCAAGAGCAAGCAAAATGAAATGCTAGGCAAACCCCAATTGCTCTAGCCATTTAAAGATGATTATAATAAAATAAAGTGATTTTTGAGACATCTGCAACCCTCCACTAAATATAGTAATTCTTGACATCTGCAATCCTTGAAAAGTCTTTCTCATCCAATAATCCATCGTATTGAAAGGCGAATTTCTGCGGCATTACAATAAGATATATAGCTCCAAACGAACTGTGACTATTAACTCACCTTGCAAAGTGAAAATGAATTTCAATATCACCTAAATGGCTCGTCAATGAAATCTTGAATTGAAGTTGGTTGGTGAAAGACAAATGCCAAAGTTCCAAAGATGGTGATAGCCTCATGGCTATTTTAAAGGCATATATGGTCCACAGTTCAACTCCCTGCCACTCATCAAGATTTTGATCTTCTACTGTTTCTCTGTTAATAATTTGATGGTGCCAACAGCATCTCTTCTAATTGACATTACTTATAAGCCATCTGATCCGACCAAATAAATAACTAATCTTCATATATAATCAACTTGATCATTTAGATGTAGGGGAGAGCAGACCAAGAAATTTGACAAGTTGACCATGTTAGTCAATTGATTAAATTTTAAATATTCGTCTAATATAAATATATAATTGTATAAATAGGTTAAAGAAAAAAAATTTTCTGAAAAATCAACATAAACTCATATGAATTATAGGGTGTTATTTTAGTTTTTGGATTTCTACCCTTTCACTTGTGTAATGCTAATTTGACCTTGTCGACTTGGCTAAACTAAGACAAATTATAAGTCGACTAGCAAGTCAAGAGGATGGGTCACCTAGACTCATCACCCAACTCAGTCACCTAGTATATGACTGAGTTAAGCTGACTCAACAAGTTCCCGAGTCAACTCCCCTGGAAAAAAAATCTATTGCTATAAACTCATAAGATAAGAATATCTCCCCCTTTTCCTGGTGAGGTTTTTATTTTTTTTGAGAGAACCCTTTTTTTGGTGAGTTAAGGAATAAATAATGCTCTATTATATTTCCTTTCAATAGGAATGATGACGTTGTTCACTTGTAATAGTACCTCACAGGAAGCACGTGTGATGGATGTGACAGAAAACACCCATCCAATGGAGCTAAAGGGCCAACCCCACCACCATTATTTATTACAACTGGTGGCAAAATTAAAGAAATTAGTCCTATTTGAACCAAAGAGGGGTTGCCGTGTGTGGGGCGGAAGTGGGGAGGAAAGAGAATTTGCTCTTTTCTTTCTTTTGCCCTGCATGTGGCGACTCTTGATTCGTCCAAATAGGACTCTCCTGTTTGGACGAAGCGGAGACCGATCTAATATTGATTAGGATGAAACCCCATGTGATACTTTGCTAATATCGATGGTAGGTGAAAATAAATAGTTGGAGATATATATAGATACTTGAAAGGATTGTGATGTAACAAGATAATATTAAATAAGTAGAAACTAGTCGCTTTACAAACGAAATTGCAAAAGGGAATTAAGAAAAGCAATCATCAACAAGATAAAGCGCTAAAATACAATGTAGGATGGTAGCCTGAAATTCTTTGATTGTGAAATAAATGAACTTTTGTGAGAGCAATCAAAATATTCTTAATTTTTGCGAATATTTAAAGTTATCTCATACAGTCAAGGAACCATTTCATGCTCATGAACATAGAAAAGTTTTATGGAAAACCTGTGGCAAAACTAGCCTAAGAGGAGACAAATTTTGTAGATAAACCTATGGTTGACCATGTGGTTGTTAGATGAGCAATGTGGGGAAAAAAAAATTTATATGGGTACATCCAAAGATTGCAACAAAATAGGGGGTTGGTGTTATTAGGCTGGTGATCACTGAAAAATCTCAAATTATCTTAGACCGTTTAATGTTTATCATGTATTCTTACTAGCACAAACGCCCGTGCTAAGCCCGGACAAAAAAAAAAAAATGTTAAAATTTGTTTAGATAAAATAAATATAAAATAATTTTTTTATTATCTTTGAATATTAAAAAAATTCTATGTATGAAAAAAAATATAAAATAAAGTAAATTTACATAACACGATGACCCCGTGAATCTAAAGGCATTGACCATTACGACCATCTCATTTATGGGTATATTATACCATTGATGATTGAAAATATAATAAAAGAAAACAAACCGAATGGATCTACATCTACTAAAAAGAACCAAAAGAAGGGGATAAAAAGATTAATGTGTTTGATCCATCAGTGGGGGTACACTGGAAATGTTTTTAACGTGTGGGACCCACTGATAGCTTTGCATCCAAAGAAGAACAAAGCGAAGATAAGAAGAAAGGAAATGGAAATCCAATGATTTTATCCTCAATGAGCCACACACCACAGCTGGATTTATGGTGATGGAACAATTGGCCCCCACAGATGATTGATAGTATAAGAAAAAAAATTGAAAGAGGGGGGCGAACAAGTATAAGAGAAGAAAAAAAACACAAAAGATGTACATTCCATGGGATGAGTGTAGAAGGATATAGATATGAGTCATCATAGTATGTTTCTAATAGTTCTAACTCATGTGCACACAAATGACATCCTAACAATTATCAAATAAATTAACCTTGTGTGTGATACCAACCCAGTATGATTGCCCACTACAGATACATATTGACCTAGAAAACTAATATCTATGCATTATCCATGAGTAGGTCCCACTGCAAAAATAAGTTTAATGTGCGGGGCCCACTAATTGATTTGCATCCATTAAGAAACCAGACAACGGGACTTGCATCCCTCTATCAGTGGGGCCTACTCTTGGAAAAAAGGGGTTAAGAGAATGCCATTGTGATTTCATCAAATACTGGAGTCCAATCTTTAAATATATTTAATAGGAACTGATGCCCACTACTGAAACCATCCATTTGGGGAAAAAACTGAAAGGAGAGTAAAGGAGCTATATTAATCCATGAGTGGGTCCCACTGCAGAAATAAGTTAAATGTGCAGGGCCCACTAATTGATTTGCATCCATTAAGAAACCAGACAACGGCCAACAGGCTTGCCTCCCTCCATCAGTGGGGCCCACTCTTAGAAAAAAGGGGTTAAGAGAAGGCCATTGGGATTTCATCCAATACGGGAGTCCAATCTTGAAATATTTAATATAAACTGGTGCCCAATATTGGAACCATCCATTTGGGGAAAAAAAAACTGAAAGGAAAGTAAAGGAGCAATAACTTGGATTTCATTCATCGGTAGGGCCCACAAAACATATATTAACATGGGACCCATTGATGATTGAAGATCTAAGGAAAATAAAACAAACCGACTGTAAAGATTTGCTTATAATTTGGATAATGGCAAGAAATAGGATAAAAATCTCTTATGAGAGAGGTTTTAGGAGAGAAAAAGTAGCCCAAAGTGATGTGGCACCTTAAATAATGTGAGTTTTTTGTGCATATTTCTTTGAAATGAGAGACTTTTTAGGGATGAGGTGGCACCCCTCACAGCCCACCTCCCCCTTTGCTTTAATATATATAATGTATGTATATGCAATTGAAATGCCCCAAATAAGAAAAGGTTCTTACATAAAGATGTTCTAACAGCTTGATAATGGGTTTTCCAGGAAAACGGATCTCCATTTTCGGTGCAATGTTCAAGGATTAATGGGGGAGTTGGAAAAGTTATCGGTTGACTAATTTTTTTCATATAGGCATTTAAAGGCTCTTTTGTAGCTATCATCGTGTGAGAGCACATGGCCCACATGCCAAACTACATATTACAAGCGGTTTTATGAAAATTTTGTTGTGAGAATCTTGTGGAATTGTGGGCACGTGAATGGGTTGCATCATGCATGTGATGACTTTCTGACCTTCCCTTGAGGGAAGGTTAGTGAACAATGCTTGTATGGAAGTTTCTAGGCTCTCTACACAGCGATTGGATGATGCATGAGAGGCTGACAAATAGACACCGGGAGCCGGGTTTTAAGCTTGGAATATAGGAAAAATATCACCCCAAAGATTGGAGTTTTCTGCCTTACTACAGGCGGATTTTAGTGAGAGTCTGAGAGAGAGGACTAGTAGTGTAGTGTAGTGTAGTGTAGTGTTGTGAATTGTGATGGGGCAGATATCTCGGAGGGCTGTTTGTCATGGCATTGACAGTTCCCTTGATGTGAGGGTATGGTAGGCAGGGCAAAGCGGTTTTTGAGGGGGGGTAAGAAGTGATAACTGATAATATTGTGGGCTGTGAGACTGGGACAGCTAAAACCGCTCTTAGGTTTTTATTTTGGTTTGGCCTCTTCGTTTAGTCTTTCCTAGTGGTCATGTCACTGACTACATCATGTCCGTAAATCTTCCCACCAGCCTTTGCACGCACCCTTTCAAAATCAGCGCTGCAGGTGGGAATTCATATCTAAGGGAGGTGCCATGCACTCACACTGAACTACTTTTAAAATAAGCCAAATGAAAGAAAGTTGGCTCTATTATTTCAAATAATTTGACCTTTTATTTTCTATGGTGAAGAACTTTAATTTATAATTTATGCACCCTTAAATACATGCCAGTGTTCCTGACCAATTGAGCAAAATAAAAGAATTATTTTTAATTTTTTATTAAAAAAAATAGAGAAAAACTCAAAATTTGACTAAAAAGGGGCATTCTGTAGTCTGTGCTCGGAAAAAGAAAAAAAAAAAAATCAAAGCCCGACTAAAGAGGGGAATTTTGTAAAAAAAAAAAAAATTCAATGAACAAAATCACTGCTTTTAAAAGGACCGAAGGCTATGTTTGTCTAACACTAATTGAAGTAATTGAACTTCATGTGTAGGGACTTAGTTTGTGAAGCAATGTCAATTGCTTTCTATTGAACATGTGAAGATTTTTGTTTGATTTTTACAATTTCATAAATTTATTATTTTGAAATGCCAATTTTGTCCTCTCAAACCTCCATCCTGGATTCTGGACTGCAAAGGATCATTTGAAAAACTTGATACCAAAGAGCATTTTGAGATTTTAAGATTCTAACTTTTTTGAATTTTGGCAAATAAATATACTTCCGAATTCTTCAGTTGTTGGAATTCTAAATGCTTATTTGGTGGAATTTAGAGAATTTTAAATTCTCAAAATACCATCCCAATAAGTCTCAAATACTCCCATAGTCCCATATAATTAAGTGAAAACTTTGTAGAATTTAAAAGGATAAAAATAACATTTTCAAAATGATACTATTTAAATAAAGAATTTTAAAAACTGCATTATATCATGTCAAGACATTCCCAACAAATAGAAGATTTGTTTGCACAATGAGAAGATTTTTCGCTCCACAGAATTTTATTTTTATAAGAGAAGCATCATATATTCCTATCCCTCTCGTAGAAGAAGAAAAAAAAAAAAAAAAAAAAAAAAAAAGGCTTCACAATGGTTGGATAAATGATCCCGAGCAAATTTTCAATTACACTTTTGGGAGACTGCTTTCCCAATGTATGGTCTTTTGGCATGAGGTTTATGTTTTTAAACGTCCACAGCTTCTGTGAGAGCCACCTGCTGTTCATGCATTACTCCATGTAGAAGAGGACAAAAGTACAGTATATATCTCTCATGCCTTGAGATGCTGGCGATGGCTCCATTGTTTGTGAGCTTTCTCTTGTCCTCTTATGCCGACAGTTCCTCATGAGTAGGGATTCTTCCAGGGCTTTTGCTTCTTATCTGTTCTCTCTTTCCTCTTAAAAGGGAAACATGCAGTACTATCATTAGAATATAAACGTACGATTGATCGTTGCTGGACCATCTCCTTGTGGCTCTAGTGGGGACAAGTGATTCCACTAACAATGTTGGAATCTAATACCACTAGACCAGCAGCAGATATATGGGCTTTTTTTTTTTATCATCAGTCGTCTCCAATGGTGGATTCTCAATTACAGTGAAAGTAATGAGAGCTGTAAACGCCAAATTGGGGGCACTTCAAACAATCAGGCAAGAATAATTCAAACCCATCGGATTACGTTTACCAAATTTTCACAAATGTTTTTATTATTATTATTATTATTATTCCGTGCTCCTATGCTGGGGTTCAGTCTCTAGCACCTAAGGCAAGTTGGGATGCACCTTACCATTGGGCTATTCTGCGTTTCTTATCAAATTTTCACTCCCAGAATCCTTTTCTTTTATGTAATTATGTGCCTAGGGATTCTTGTTTTAAATTTTATAAGTGGTTAAAAATAAAAAATAAGAAACCATTAAATAACTCCCAATTTAATGAAAAATGATCAAAAGAGATATGAGAAATGAATATCCAACCATTACTCTAGTAATTCAAATCCTCTAAAAGTCAAGGTCTCCATCTACACTTCCACTGAATATTTTCATCATCCATCTCTTTAATAATCCTTTATTGGAGCACATTTTATTGTGAATTTATATTTATCCAATTACATGCAAACAAACGGGGATTTAAATGTCTTTCAATGCCCATGTGTGAATATTGAGATATTTTTAAGCTTAGAGAATTCAAAGGGTTAATTCTCATATTTTTCAAATAAAAAGTCCAGTAGACAAGATGTTATATTATCAAACTTACTCTATAAAGTGAGCTTTTCTAATATTGGTTTCTTTTCTTTTCTTTTTCTCTTTCTTTCTTTCCTCTTTTTTTTTTGGCTACATCGGGAACTCAGACTCACACACTCATGTCTTTTATTAGCTGAGCTACATCGTAGGGACCTACTAATTTTCAATTGATAAACATGCCCTTAAAGTACTTTTGCCAAAGAGAGTTTCTTTGAAAGAAAACATTGAAGACTTCAATTCCAGTGTTTTCTTTTTCAGCGCAGAGAAATGTTATCTATGATCAACAAAAGTTTTTTTTTTAATCTCTTGTATTAGGCTGCAAAAAATGGATTTTTCATCTTTGGAGAAGCTTTTCTCGATAATCATGAAAAATGGTTCATAAGAATTAATCATATTCTCTGAAAAAGTCATTTTCATTTTGAGTGACAAATGATCGTGTAGTGTAGCCGGCTAGCCGCACCCTTCCGGTCAACAGATCTCTATGCATATGGCCTTGATATCTTATATCTTATAATGATATGTAAAACACTGCTTGTTTGTTTGTGGGATAAAGATATATTTGTTAGCAAAAGCAAAAAGTAGAGTAACCACTGGTCTTTTCTTTATTGTCCTTCAAAGCTACTTTTTTTTTTTAATTATTATTATGCCTAATATGGAAACTATAATATATTCTTTATTAATCTCAAAACATCTGCTATCCTATCAAGGAAGATGTTCTCTTATAAGCATTAGGCCTAATTTAACATATTTAACCCACCTCTTATCAGTGCAGGTGTGCAGCTCCTTTGATATTATTTTCTTCCCATGATCTAACACTAGGCCTAATTTAGAATCAGTGAACTCTCACTTACCATAGGATAGAATCTCAAAAAAAGTTTTTGGTTAAGATCTCATAAAATTTTAAAGATTTTAAATCAAGAGCAAGGATAATTTGATGTGGCTGATTTTTTGGATACCTTTTGTCTACGAGTCCTTTCCATTTGCCCTCTTCTCATTAAGAAAACGGCATCTAAGTGGGTCCCATGAATTGGACTGTATAAAACTATAAGCTATTTGGAGTTTGCTCACAAGAGAACATTCTTCACATCCTTTATCATGCAGATCGTTTTTAGTCATTCAAAGTAACACCATGAATGAAGGGAGTACTCAAAGAGTAAGTCCTTTCCATCTTCCCTCCTCCCATTGATAAAATCGCATCTAAGTGGGCATCGTAATCTGGATTGCATATAAGCTATTTGGAGTCTGCTCACTGGGGAACATTCTCCATATCCTATATGATGCCCATCATTTTTAGTTGTTGGAAGTAACTCCAAGAGTGAAAGGGAACACTCAAATAGTAAATCTCAAATTGAATTCTAGCAACAAAAAAACGAAGAAGTCATATTGAATGTTTTGTGAGAAAAATAATTTTATGGCATGTACTTTGAGGAATGACAAAAGCTTAATAGTGTTCAAGCTCATTTTCCAAGCGCAATCAGTAAGGCACATTCCATCTTCCCTTTTAAAAGAGCGAAATAGAGGCATCAAGGCAGATCGTTCTAGATCAGGTTGGTACATAAAGTTATAGCCCATTATGATCAGGTTGGGCAAGTTTACTTTTTAAAAACCTTTCAGAGCTCGAATGGTTTTATTAGGGTTGAGGGAAAAGAAAAAGAAATTGCAATGGCATGCATTGCAGTTGTCTATATATACTTATCCAGCCCACACTATGAAGTATGAACCCCTTTCTATCACAGGTAGGCATAGCAGATATTATATCTAATTTGATGAAGGAATGACAAACAAAAGAGTGAAGGCAAGCATGATGTGGATTCAGGGTTGGTAAGATATCAATCTGAATGAATAATCTTAACTCTCGGTTTCTGGGCCTCAAACTTCTAGGATGCATTTTTCTAGTAACTTCTATGTCATAATGGTATTTTTATCACAGTTCTACTTGATGGTGAATACTGGTTTGATCTGCATCTAATTGTGATAAATGCCTCTTTAAAGTGTGTGCAAGAGAGGATTTGACTTAATTACAGCTGAGCCCCAGACCCGGGGTTTATGAAAGTTAATTAGCTTAAGAATCCTTATTTAAAGTCATGCACCTGTCATCATTACCTAATCAATGGCCCTAGAATGATGTGGAATATTGCAATATCCTGATCAAGCTCAAGCAAATGCCAATATATAAAAAGCTTGATGATGGGGTGAGTTGGGTCTTTTCCATTCCTCACCAGCTGTTTTTGACTGGTTACATTTCAGGTTTTCTAAATGGAAGAGTCACTGTTTGATGCTCTGCAGGATTAGGATGGCCCCAATCACTAGAACACACAACGTACTCATGGTACATACATGAATTTCAATCCAAACAGTCCTAATCATCGGTTCAAGTAAATATTTGCAAAATCACACGTCAGGACCATCCCACCAATCTGGGTGTGCCCCATATGCAGTGGGACTCAAAATGAATATGGTTTTATTTGATTTCATATATGCCATGTGTACAGTGGATGTCCTTAATTATCCCTCCTGTGGAATTAAGCCAAGGGTGCGAAAGCCCTTATAGGAGTGGGACCCATCTCAGTATTTCCCCATGTCCCATGGGTGCGTGAGATGCAGAGTGTGAAAAGGCAAGCTTATTTTCCTTGTGGAGAAAGGTTTGATTTTATATATCTGTTTGGCAAGTCTTATCTTTATCATATATATCTGCATGAAATGGATGAATGTTTTTAAAAATAACGTGTTTGGCAACACAAAAAAATTGATTGAAATAGATATTTTTAAATAAATATCTCGAGATCCACAAGGAATCAAGCATTAAGATTTGACTCCATAACCATGTTTAGTCTTACAAAGAGAATTACCAGTTTTGATCTTTCTTTTGGGACCCACAGATTTTTAAAAAATAGATAAAATGTCTGGGTTTGTTTGCAAATATTTCAGAATCCATGATGATCCAACGACTACAATTTGGATCTCTAGTCATTCTTGGTGTTCTTAATATATCCAATGGTTTGGATCATGATTTATGGTCCCAGAACTTTAAAGAAAATACAAAAAAGCTAACTGCTTGCGGACCCTTTCAAAACCCAGCCACCAATTTTTTTTAACCAACGATCCACGATGATTCTTAAATTCCTTGAGATACATGAGGAATCAAGTATTAAAATTTGGCAACATAGTCGTGATTGGCCTTATAAAGGAAACTAACGGTTCAGATCTGACGTTTGGGGCCCACAAAAGTAAAAAAAAAGATCAATCGGCCTGGAGTTTTCTGCAAATATCTCAAAATGTAATTAGATCTAACGACTGAAATTTGGACATGTGGCCATTTTGGACCTTCTGAATATATCTAACGGTCTAGATTATGATTTAGGTTCCCCGAAAAAAATACAAACAGCGAACTGTGATGGAGAATGTCAAAAAATATCGTTCCCTCTATATCTCTTCCGCAAAAGATCCATCGCTCTGATTGAATTCTGTGTCTTTTGCTGACCACTTGAAAAGGACATGTTATGTCTAAATACAGTTTTAATTGAACATAGTAAATATTGCTACCAAACCAAACACTCTAAAAGTAAATTGATTTGGCACACATGATCCCCCAACACATATACATCATGTAAATTTTCACAATACTTAGAGATAATACATGACAAGCAAACCCACATATTTTATGTCAAAGAGCCAACACCGGGGTGGATGAGCATACAATCCTTTCATTGCACAAACAAAACTATTTATGTTTCTTAAGTTCAGATACGTTCAAAACCTGACAAGGTCTGTTTAAGTCCCATCTTTTTCGGTCGCAACAAGCGTTGGTCAAAGCATTTGGGTGCACAGGAATTGAAATCTCATGCCTTAATAGATTACAAATCTCGGTGACAGAGACCTTGAGAGAAGAAACCACCTTGCGGGAGAGTGAGAAGAAAATAAGGGCAGATTCCATTTATGTCTTGCGGGTTTAGTTGAGCTAATAATTCATGGTACATCCCAATGCATATTATAATTCATTTGCGTTACTTTAATATAAAACAATTTTTTATGCTCTTCTATATATTCCCTCAACTTGCTGCATCTTCGTCTTATCTAGCTTCTAGGCTTCTAGCTTGCATTTGTTTTCTCCAGATTCTTTACACAGAGAGAGAGAGAGAGATGGAGTTAGATGAGCATGGTTTCTTGGAGGAGCTTATTGGTCTTCGAAGAGAGACATGGGAGAGCTTCCCAATACACATGAATGAGTTCTTCACTAACGGGGGGAGTTTTGGTTGTTACCCAGAGAATCCAAGTCTAGTTTCTCCATATTCTTCTTTAGAAGGACTTGCCACCTCAAGAGAGAAGGCTTTTGGATGTGCTTTGAGTGAAGTATACTATCCATTTGAAGACGGTTTCCCCGTTAATGAAATTGAGTTTTCCTCTAAAAATCATGATACCGTGGCGGGTCTGAATCAAGAAGATCACCCCTCAGTTACGGAGGATGAAAACCAAATGATCTATGCTAGTCTTCATAATTCAGAGCATGGTAAGGTGGAATTAGCCCAAGAAACTGAAATTCCATCTTTCAGTATTGGTCTAGGCCCAAAGAAGAGGGTGAAGAAGCTGAATGGGCAGCCATCAAAGAATCTAATGGCTGAGAGAAGAAGAAGGAAGAGATTAAATGACCGACTGACAATGCTTCGATCAGTTGTTCCCAATATAAGCAAGGTATGGAACTCATTTCCTTACAATCAGTAAAATTGTTACATTGGCACTCTGCTTAAAAATCATCTCCATTGATGACCTCTTTTATTGATAAAAAAAATTAAATTATATCCATTCAATATGAAAATTAAATGTTTAAACTGCTTGCAATTTGAGAACATTGGTTCATATGGAAGATTGGTTCTCTTCAAGGTAGTCACATTGTGGGTTGGATTTTTCTTATTTGCTTCAAGTAGAAAATGAAAGAAATGTGTGGAATAACAGATGGATAGAACATCTATACTTGGAGACACCATTGATTACATGAAGGAACTTCTAGGCAGAATAAAGAGGATGCAGGAAGAAATACAAGTGGGTGAAGATCAGATGAACTTGTTGAGCATTTTGAAAGAGCAAAACCCGAAGGAAGTCGTAGTTAAGAACACTCCCAAGGTATTTTTATTTGTTGTTTGGGAGAAACACTTTGACCCCTGGGTATGAAGAGCCTGAATTCTAAATCAATTCTTTTTGTTCAAATGAGTTTGCAGTTTGATGTGGAAAGAAGGAACACAGATACCCGGATAGAGATTTGCTGCACGGCAAAGCCAGGGTTGTTGCTATCAACAGTGACGAGTTTAGATGCTCTTGGCCTTGAAATTCAGCAGTGTGTCATTAGCTGTTTTAATGATTTTGGGATGCAAGCTTCCTGCTCTGAGGTAAAAAAAATACTAAAACTAGTTCTTGTTTCTTCATTTTCTTTACATACTTCTCTCTTTCTTGACTTCTTATTTGATGTCTTGTGTCTAGGAGATGGAGCAGAGGGCAATAGCGAGCTCTGAAGATATAAGGCAAGCACTATTTAAAAATGCTGGTTATGGGGGCAGCTGTATGTAGAAGAGAATTTCAGTCAGTCCCACTAATGTAAAGAGCTCTGATGGTGACAAATTATGAATTTGAGGGTCTAAAGCTTTTGATGTCTGTAGATAATAAGGTGGTAATGATCATAGCCATCACCCAACTGCTACGTCATCTAATGCATGTACTTTTGTTTTGATTGAAGATGTTTATAAAGATGGAGTTTCAGTAGGCATTACTTACCCCGTTGTGTGTTTGGATGCAGCCCAAATCAAACATTAGGGTAGGTTGTTCTTAATTGGCGAAAATCAGCAATTACTTTAAGTTTGATTCTGTTCTTCAGAATTTTTGTGTTCCCAAATTAATTTTAGCAATCAGTGGTGATAATGACATCTGGAGGAAAAGCAGAAAAAGAGTATCCCACCTAACATAGTTTGTGAAATTTTCACATAACCCAACACTGAATAACACCATGTTGGGTGTTTTTGCGTGTTTGGCATTTGATTAATGTGCGTAAAAAACACAGCCACGGTTTCTCCCTATTGTCCCATTTGAGGAAAAACCAGAGCCAATTCTCTTCTCTAGGGCAACTCCTTTTCTATTCTACCAAACACCTCCTAATTTAAAGAATATGGCCAACAGCCATGAATGTAAGAGACCCACCAATTCCGTAACAATAAAAAGATGGGAACCGGATCCCCTAATTCGTTCAAATAGGGCTCGAACATGGCCAACAGCCATGAATGTAAGAGACCCACCAATTTCATAACAATAAAAAGATGGGATCCGGATCCCCTGATTCGTCCAAATAGGTCTCAAACATGGCCAACAACCATGAATGTAAGAGACCCACCAATTCCGTAACAATAAAAAGATGGGATCCGGATCCCCTGATTCGTCCAAATAGGGCTCGAACATGGCCAACAGCCATGAATGTAAGAGACCCACCAATTCCGTAACAATAAAAAGATGGGATCCGGATCCCCTGATTCGTCCAAATAGGGCTCGAACATGGCCAACAACCATGAATGTAAGAGACCCACCAATTCCGTAACAATAAAAAGATGGGATCCGGATCCCCTGTTTCGTCCAAACAGGGCGACACGCGGGGGGACGGAGGGGGTGGAGGAAAGAGAACCTGCAGCAGCGGATCCGTTTCCAAAAAGATGACTACAAAGTCTGATGTATTAGGATTTTGTCTCCGTCCATGGTCCATGGTCTGGCAATCCAGTCCATGAAGAAATGCCTCATCATGGATCTTCCTTTCAAACAATCCATCCATAATCTGCCTTTCCACCCCTTGAATAGGTCCGGTGATCCATTGCATCACCTCCCTCAGTTATCTTTGCCAACATTTAGGGCATGTTCCTTTCCTAGAATTTCTAACTAGAATTCCACATGTTGGGTTTGTTTGGACATGATGTTATATTATGTGTGACATCATGTCCCCTGGATTTGTAAATCCCATGTTTCTCAATTCACAAGCATTTCAAAATTTAATCCATATGAAAGGTCTTGGGACTTTAGGAATTTCACATTCTTTGGTTTTTGGTAGAATTTCCTGATGCTCAAGTTAAAGGGAGTATTCATGAATTCCATTAATGTCTGGAAATTCAGAATTTCCAAGACAGAAATTCCTTGAACTCTAGAAAAGAAATAGGCCCTAAATCTTTACCACGTCTACTTCCGCGATGGCTTTCTCCTCTATATGTTACAAAAATCGATTGCATGTAATGCTAGCCTCAGCATGTTTTCCCTATAATACAAAGTTGAAAATATTGAATTGGTCATCTATTGGCTCTCCTTCTCGATAGTGTTAGTGTCATATTGGTCATTTTTTTTGGACCGCATTTTGATATTGCTTATAAAATGAATGTCTCAATTGATTTGGGATTTCGGCGAAATATTTCAAAAAAATAAAATATAAATGGGATATTAATTCTCCAAAACGCCCCACTTCACAAAAGCCCTTAATAATTATGCACTTAATTTATTCTAACAAAATAACTATTGCAATAAGATTAGAGGCCAGAGGGTAAGGTTTTAAGGAGAAAGGGGATGGAATGGGCAGTTTAATGAAAACTGCAAAGAGCCCTTCCAATTTTTTTAAAACCCTCTAATAGACTCATTTCATCCAAAATAAAGCATCTCAGCCATTTCGGCCATCTTCTGGTTTTGACAGAAATCAAGGATTTTGACCAAAGTCATGGGTCGTGTTTCATTTGGTCAAAATGGCCAAAAAAAAAAAAAAATCAGCCATTTTAGCCGAAACAAAATGAAATTAAAATATGGTTAGTTTCCATGCAAAATTTGAGTATCATCACCAAGTATTAACCAGGTTAAGTTCACTTTGGTAATTTCCTAGTTGACTATACAAGTTTTCAAACTATGTTTTGGTTTCAACTTTGAAGTGTGACTAGACTAGACCTAAGTAAAATGGTTCTTTATTTAAAGAAAAGAGTACGGCCCAGCCTAGCTGTGGGCCTTGTGGCTCCTCATTTGGGTTGGGTATTGGGTATATTAAGCTATCACTTTTTCTTTTTCTTTTTTGGGAATCTCAAAAAAGTATGGAAGATTTGTCAGTTTTCAAAAAAGTTAATCATGAAACGACTATTTCAACACAGTGTAAAAGTCTTTCCAATCTTTTTGTTTTCAAATAGGTAACGGCGGTCAATCCCGTACCCTGTGATTTCGATTTCCATAAAATTTCTCATAGTGACAAAATGTCATTTTTAAAATACAAACTAGGGTTTCTTTTAATCCCACACCTATTTCTGTCTTCCTCTTAACCCCTACCTGACAACTACCTCCGAGTGAATATGAAAATTACAAACTCATTGTCTGCACAATTTTGATGGATGTATGTGATTGGAGGACTTGAAATAATCCTCGAATTCGATTGATTTCTCCATAAATTAACCATGTGGCCTGACATTAGGCACTTTGACTTTGACGTCTCTCAAAACTGGTTGTTGTAAATTTTAAAATATAATCTGAGCTTTGTTATTTTAAAAAACTTTATGTATTCAGGTTAACGTCCACCATCTTTTCTGAACGGTCATAATTTGTGGGCGAGCCCTCGCCTCACTATAAAATTATTATTGTACCGTTATTTTTGAATAAGTGGTAGGTCAATGGGATGTAAGATCCTACACTACTAAAATGAATTCCAAAAAAGATGAGGACGTAAACTATAATCATTCCCACAACAGAAGCCAACAATACAGATTGGTGACCCCCCACCCACCCCCGCCAAAAGACAACATATTTACTTGGGTTGTATAACATGTCATCAACATCAATGCTAAATAGCCCAGTGAGATAGATAACATTCAAACAGTTGCTGATTAATTCATGCAAAAGAAACTGTAGGAGGATGCCAATAGTAGGGTGCATTTACAATTTCACCTGCAAGTACTTATTTGAAAGAATAATGGAAAACTTTTGCCCCATTTTGAATTAACCATTTCATCATATACTTTTTTGAAAATTAACAAAAGCTTTTACATTTTTTTAGATTTTTCTTTTTTCTTTTTCTGACAAGGGTATCCACGTCCTGTTTGACCCGAGAGGACTAATCTTTGGGCACACAACCCGCAACACATGCACCACATAAATCCAATGGAGTGTCGCATCCACATCATGGGGAGCAGGGACGGAACCGGGATAAACTCATTGAGGGTGCCATTTTGAAAAAAAAAAAAATTTTCTTGGGTGAGCATTGCTAAAAATAGCTTTAAATTTTATTATATCTCAAGGGGTTTGCACCCTGGTGAGTATTAAGCTATCACTTCCACTTCAGAACAACGCCTTTCATCAAATGGGCTGTCTAATGTCTATATAGACAATGATGATAAAAGTATGCATTTATCTTCTCCTGGGGACAGCCCACTAGACTACTGGAGGAATAGTTCCAACAAGGAAAACCCAAGTGCGTCTGATATTGTCTCCATGCTTCATATGATCAGCCCCACCATTCACATCGTTCCGATGATGGTGGATGACATGAGAAATATCTCCAGTATCGTCCCTTCTGCCTTAAAACTGTTGGGAAAATATGGCTGAGTTCCCATTATGGAAAGAGATGACTCATCTCTTTTGCTTTTCCATGGTATACATACCTATATCTAATGGGCAGTCTTTTCAAGGGTGTGATTATTTGGAAGATTTATCTAGAAAGAAAAGAGGTCTTAGAGATGAAGGTTATGGTTATGTGAGAAACATGGGTGGCAGATGAGTGCGGAGATTTTGGTCAGCTTTGAATTGGAGACTTAAATTAAGATGTTTGTGGGTTTGGCATATGCAGGGAATGCTAATCTCTTGTTCTCTTTTGATCATATAATGTAAAATGTCACTTTGTTTTGTAATAAGTCGTGAACCTTTTGGTTATGGTTGTTTTGTTGTCCTTTTGTTTTTTTTTTTTTATTTTACTCTTCCACTTTGATACTTACCATTTAAATCCGACAACTATCTCTCAAGGATTCCATAAAATGTAAATATCTCAGCTCTTGTGTGGCTTAGTTGGATGTACAATATTATGGGGTAATATTTCTGCACATCTGATGTGCAGGCTCTTACAATGCACACCGGCTATCGGGGCCCATATAGGACTCCACAAATTATAAGACATGAGGGATGGAAATATTCACCAGATAGGCCCAAGATATCAAAAATAGCGTCAAACTCATGGCTCTAGCCCCTTATTCAGGTACCACAAGTATAACGAATTTATATAAAGAAAATAATTAACCCTTCATCCAACACTCCAATCTATTCGGTATGGGCAAACCCTAAGGTCCCGTGACATTTTTTCTTTTATTTATTTATTTATTTTTTTGGAGGGTGGATTTTAGGTTTCTCACAGAAAGATTTACTTATATATATATATATATAATTCATGGGTATTTTAGAGATCAAAAAAATGCCCCTTGGAACAATGAATGAGAAGGACAGGAGAAGTTAATGGAGAGGAGATGAAGAGGTGACATTATTATCTTCTTAGGAAAGATAACAAGTAGATATTAGTTCTAATTTTCCTACATTCTTTTACATCTAGTTGTGAGGCTAAGTCTGATTAAAGAGAACTTAATTGGGTCAATGCAAATTCATAAAAAATATTGTTTTAAATAATTTAAATTATATAAGTTGGCCTATTAGTGGATCTCATACCAATTCCTTCATGGATACACACTAAATCCATCTGTGCAGCCTGTAATTGGACTTTTATAGTACAGTTTGGCCCCTACGGAGTTACGGTTTGGATTTGTATAGGTGGGACCGCTCAAGAATTTATAGCTTCTTTTCCACATATCCATTTGTAGGGCTCCCTTACAGAATTCAATGGCTGAATTAGTGCTACATTAAGAATAATGTCAACCAATTTATGGGAGTAAATGAATGTGAAGGGCTTAGATTTATCTAAAGGTGTGCCTCACTAATCACTATACAAAATAAAGAAGGGCAAATAAAAAAAGGCTCATGTCTAAAAGAATATCTCTCTCTCTAAAAGAATCTCTCTCTCTCTAGGTAGCTCACAATATAAATATATATAAAGGACCTATCCAGTGCACACGACGCGCACAGACTGTGGGGCCCACCTTGGGATGGGACCTGGGGGATTTGAAGATTTGCCTATGCCCCTCCTCTCCACAAAAAAAATCAACACCATCCTGAGCCTACAAGTTCAGTCCAGTAAAATGGGGTGTGGAGTTGATCCAACGGTTCAGTCCATTTGAATGGATACAAACCCTGGCACATGTGTAGTTGGGGTGTGCAGTCAATCCAACAGTCCAGTCCATTCGGATGGGTCCAAACCTAGGGAGCTTGTGTACTTTGGGGGGATTTGGTCCACCCCGATGGAGCAATTAGGTGGTTCCACTAGGGGTGTGCAGGGGCACATGTGATAATAACACACATACATAGACCCTTCATCCAACTACTTAGTCCTGTCGGATTGATGCAAACCCATGGGGTTGGTGACAATCGGGGGTGTGTATGGTCCATTCAAATGGATCATAAGGTGGGACTCACAGGTGGTGCTCATCATGTATATATAGAGAGAGGTTGTTCGTCTGTGACCTTAAGATTGAGGTGTACGTGGAGAGATAACAAATTGAAGACAGAGAGACAGAGACGTACTTTTGAGTTTCACATAATATATAAGGGGGTTATCATGATGGTATTTTATCTTTGGTTGATTGGTAAGGAATCTTTTTGACTTTTTGTATAAAAAATGAGTGATTTTTGTCATTTTGTGTATATATAAGGAAGGTTGCTTTTTTTACTTTCTTTTTTATTTTAAATAAGGGAGCGAGTTTTGAAGATTTGTACTTTCGATGTGACCCTTTGACTGAAAAATAAAAACTTTACGTTATTTTTACTTTAATAGTAAATTGACAAACAGGATGATCGAAATGGAGAGAAGTGAAATTTGTTCTTGGTTAGAGGTTGGGGTGAGTCTTTTGAAATAAGTTTAATTCTCAGCCGTTCAGCATATGAGATGAGATGAGATACAACATCACATGAAACTTATTTCAACATCACCATGATCATGAGAGAAGGCTACTCTATAGAGTAATACATTTATTCATCTGTGTTTTATAGTACGGGCAGAACTCTCTCCTACGGGCCGGGCATTCCCATCCCACGGTTGAGTACTGAAGTGAAAATCAGGGAGGTCCCGGTCTTGGTCTTCAGATGGGCCTCCCTGCCACTTTAACATCTAGATCAAACATCTTGTAGAAGAATCTTTCACTATAGTACAATATGCAACATTGTTTCTATCTGGACCTGGAATTGCATGAACCCAGTTCTGAATAGTTTTGGGTCAAATGTAGACCTAATTACTCGAGGCTTTAATAGTGGACCCAAACTCCAAGACTTCTGCCTGTTTCTTTCCCAGAATGTTGAAAATTCACGCTGGGCCAAAGGTCCAAAAGTTTCAAAAGGTCATTGGAGACCTTTTAAGGGGCAGCAATTTGAATTTTTTGTTAAAAAAAAAATAGCATTTCAAATGCAAGGGGACAAGCCATAGCATCATGTTAAAGAAAAACACCAATATTCTAAATTCTTATCATAAATTATAGTATAGAAACAAGAATCTAAATTAATAGTATGCATCGATCCCTTATTTTTGGGGTTAGATTTTGGGCAGGTTCAGGTCAATGAATACCCATTGCCATCCCAAACTAGTGCATGTTAACCATTATGAAAGAACTAAGCAAAGCTGCTCACCAACTTGACGTACCCAACACAAAAATAAAAATAAAAAAAGGCTGCTCACCAACTTATTGTACGCTTATACGCAGGTGCCTTCTTTGTATGGATTCGCGGCTCTTAATCAAGTTTGGCAATCCAACCATTTGTACTCTCATCTCACACAAAATACGCCAACCTGACCAGTCCAACCAACCACAATTCTCACCATGAACAAGACAATAAAATGACACCCAAACAGTTAGATGCTTTTAGCCATTTGTTTTGAAATCCTGGTCTAGAGAGGTGTTTATCTACTTAAGAACAATTTGATGAAAACATTGATGGCTCAGAGAATCTATCTGCAAGGAGCTCTAAACAGGGGCAGACCACGTTATAGCAAGTGGGTGCGGCCGCCCCAGGTACTTTTGAAAAACTCTTTAGACGACTGTGAGCCGTTTAATGCATGTCCCAGTTTGAAGTGCCTCCCGCCCCACCTTATGAAGTCCGATAACAAAAAGACCCCAGGTCCCAACATCGAAAACCTTCCCCCGCCCAAATCCTCGTCACCTTTCTAACTCCTTTTTTGTCTCCATTTTTGTCATAGGGTCTTCTCCTTCTCTCTATTCGGCTCTCTTTCAGACAGAAGTCCCCACAATGAAATTCACTGTAAACACCACTGCCCCATCCTCTTTCTCATTATTCTTCTGACTCCTAGAGTTATAAGCAGAAGGGAAAAAAAGGAAGAAAACAAAGTAAGAGAAGGAAGAAAAAAAATAAAAAAACTTCTAGTTGCCCCATCTGGAGATTTTTCCAGCCTTTCTAAGAAGTCATATATACCTGTCATTTTTTCTCAATGATGGTACTAGCAATTACTTCTACTTACAAATTCATTCAAAGCCTATTCATTTGTTAATAGCAGAACGTGTCAAATTCAGTTAGAAATACACCAAAACTACTCCAACCCCATGGATGATGAACCCATCATAATCCATGTAATACTTGAATGAGAAACTCCTCACTATAACAAATATTAATGCAGAAAATCAATTTGTTCAATTGTTATAAGTGGGATTTTCTTTTGTTATTGTTAATATGAAAAAAGGTCTAGCGCAAGAATGGTTGATCGACCTTTTTAATTGACCATTGTCCGCCCCACCCAAATAAAAATTCTGAGTTTGCCACTTAATCTAAAGAATCTAGATTCTTTATATCATCTAAGAAGATATTATTTTATTTTTCCCCTCATACTTGCCACCATTAAATTAATAGTTTTGTCTTCAGACCAGGAAAGAAGTTGTGAAGGAGCGAGGCACACGACAGGCTCTTACTAGTTACAATATGCATTAAACGGGTCACTTTCACATTAGAAAGATACAGTTACGTAGCAGCTAACATATTTTTTCAATTGTATTTTACCTTTGAACTTATATATCTCTCTTCCATTTTGACAAAATATCATCCTAACATCATCATCTCCTCCTCCTCCTCCTCCTCCTCCTCCTCCTCCTTGTTGCAAGGAAGTTGCTGTTCTTCTCATGCTGGTTAGTGGTTTCAAGGGATATGGTGGGAGATGGAAATTACATTTGGCTTGGAGGACTGTGTTTCCATCCTAAGGAGAAGGTTCATGGCCCATGTGGGCATGTTTCCATCACATGCATCGGTGTGACTTAACTGTTGGGAAATGCATGGCTGCTTCTACAGTGTGCTCTCTCGCCATCTTCTGTCAAAGCTAATAAATATTGCATGCTTTCAATAACATGTTACTCTTTATTGCTCGCAAGTTACGTTTCATTATTCAGTTGGTTGGATCATATAGCAATTTTCTGTTTAATTACAAAACATGTGTAGAAACAATATGTTTCATATACTTTTGAGAAAAAACTTCATGTTATCCAAGGAGACAGAAGGCGGAGTGTGTGTGTTTGTGTCCCCCAGGGCCGGCCCGAGCCAATGTAAGGCCTAAGGCGAGAATCTTAAATGAGGTTTTTTTTTTATTTTATTATAAATATTTTATTTAAAATCTATTATTATAAAACTTAGGCCTAAATGTAAGGCCTAAGTTGAGATGGCTTCTTGTCCGGAAGAGAGAAAATGAACAATGGCAAATTGGATGGGTAATGCCCATGCTAGAGTAAAAAATACTTAAAAGCAAGATGTAAAGCCCGCAAATCCCTCCTGGCCAATTAACTCAATTTTGTAACCAACGTCCAACAACTCTCTCACCTTTAATGATATATGAAAAGGTGGCAACTTAGGATGGGCATGCCTATCTTGTAATCAATGACTCTCTTTGTGCCTTTAATAATACATAAACAGGTGGCAACTTGGGATGGATATGCCTTTTTTGGAAGAGAAAAAAATGTACTTTTGTTGATATTTTTACAAGAATCGAGGCCTTGAAAATTTTGAATTTTTAGGAGACTAGTTTTGAGGCTGCTTTTTTTGAGGCTGAGATTTTTGGGGGCCTTAGGCAAGTGCCTTATTGGCCTAAGGGTAGAGCCGGCCCTGGACTGTCCCCTAAATGAAAATCAACTGACAAAAAACTTTAACAGAATACTTAACAAATAAATATATTAATTCTAACCTTGAGATAACAAGAAGCTTATTTCTTTCCACCAAAATATTTGAACAGACTCTACAATGCATACTTCACAGTTCACTAACACTTGCGTTTAAAAACAACTACATACAACCTTATATAAACCACCCGGGATGTTTCAAGAGCCATGTGTATTTTCATATTTCAAAATAACAATAAAGTTTCACAAATGACATTTCACTTTTCCAATTAAACAGCTCTTAGGGTCTGTTAATTTGTGCAGTGCCGCGGAAAGGAAAACCTGTGTTTCCTCTTCCAAGGCAATTCTTTTCTCATCCCTCTTGGTCGGAAAATTGGATCACCCATCCCACAGAAAAGAACGCCTCATCTATGCGTCGAAAAATTTAGAAGCATGCAGGATTCCATCGCAGACCAAACACAATGTTCCGGCGCCCTGTCCCCTTCTGTTTCCCTGGATTCCGTTGCCGCACAAACGGACCCTTAGGTTTTTAGGGAAGTTTTAGTAACTCAAAACATACTTAGCTAGACTTCCACACCCTTACTATTTCAATAAGTACCTCTTATATTCACTAAATATTAAAACTAACCAAAAATACTAATAAAATTCTCGCTTAATATTAATATTTGATGTGCATCAGAGTTGACGATCTTTCTTCCATGTGTCAATTCTTTAATCTTTTTGTTGCACCTTTGGGTTGGGAACGAGAGAAGGAGAGAAAGATATTTTTAAGCTTGCAAAAATAAATAAAAAAAAGTAGAGACTTAGACCATGTCAGATGTATTAAAAGCAATAACCAAAAGGTTCCACTGATCGACAACGAGTATTTTAACAAGTTTTTAAATAAAGACTATGTAGGAGACATAAGATCAAGGGACGACATTTTATTACCAGAGCATACTTTTTCTGCAAATTAGGGTGGTCGAAGTGAGGAAAACAATGAAACAAATGAAGACACAAAATGCTATAGGTCCAAATGACATTCTGATAGAGGCTTGTAAATGTTTAGGAGAAATTAAGCAAATTTGGTTAACTAGACTCTTCAATAAGATATTAATGACAAAGAAGATGACGAATGAATAGAAAACAAGTGTTGCAGTACTTATATATAAGAATAAATGAGATATACAAAACTGTATCAACTACCATAAGATTAAACTTATGAGCCATACTATGAATCTATGAGTGAGAGAGAGAGAGTAATGAAGTAAAGACTTAGAAAAAATACCAAGATATCTGAAAATCAATTTGATTTTATGTCAGGGTGATCAACTATGAAATTATCTTCTCACTTAGGCAATTAATGAGAAAATATCAAGCAAAGAGGGAAAAATTTACATATAGTCTTCATTGATCTAGCTAGAAAAAGCTTATGATAGAGGTATGAATGAGCGGTAATGAGTGTGAAGACTCCCTCGAGAGACATGTGTGTTCTCAGTGGCCAAAAATTTGAATCAGGGGTTAGGCTTAAGCCCTTATCTCTTTGTATTGATTATGGATGCGTCAACTGCTCATATTCAAGAGGAGGTACCTTCGTATATGTTGTTTGCAGATGATATAGTGTTGGTGGATGATTCAAGAGATTGTACGAATGCAGAGCTTGAGAGATGGCGGGAAGTTGTGGTTGTATAATCCAAAGGTTTTAAAATAAATCGTACAAAAACAGAATATATGAATTACAACTTTAGTGGCATTTGCAAAGAGATGAAATTACTGTGAAAATTGAAGCCCATGAGATACCATAAAGAAATTTTTTCTATTAGCTTAACTCAATAATTAGTAGTGATGGTGAGATTGATGATGAAATTGAACATAGGAAAAAACTGGGATTGTCAAAGTGGAGACTTGCTCTTGGAGTGCTTTGTGACTGACGAATGCCAACAAGATTGCAAAGAAGTTTTTACAAGATAATTATTAGATCAACTATGACCTATAGAATAGAATGTTGGCTGTCTAATCAGAAATGAAGGTAGTAGACATGAGGATGTTGAGGTGGATGTGTAGTAAAATTAGGAAAGATAAAATTAAAGAAACTCATTTACGATGATTTGGGCACGTCTAACGCCGGCTAACAACGGTGTTGGTAAGAAAAAATTTAGGTATGCAAGTTAATGGTTCACTCATAAGAAGGGGTAAGCCGAAGAGAAGGTGGATGAAGATTATAAAAATTGATTTAAAAAAGTGCAAGTTATCTAAAGATTTAGCTAAAGATAAATCGGAATATTGGAGAAACAAAATTTATGCATCCGACCACAACATATTGTTGGGACAAGACTTTGATGATAATGATGAATGATTATAAATCTAAGCTACCCATAGGTTTTTCTTTTTGTTACCGGACTCTTATCCCTTTACTTGCTCTTTCTTTTTTTTTTAAGAAAATAAATGAAAAAAAAAAAGTCAGTTGATATCTCTCTCGATCGCCCTTTTGTTTTCAAACAAAATATTCTCTTTCATTTCTCTTTAAAGACTTGGGTCTAGACCCGAACCACTTAATTAAAATCCCTTTTTTTTTGTTTTTAATGTGTAAATTTTAAAGAAAATATTTCATCAACAAGAAAGAAAACAAACGTAGATGGCCGTGGACAGCTCTGACATCACTTTGTAGAAATATGAGAAATAAACTTCATAGAGCTATGACTATGAATTATGATAGCATTTTGTACGTACTAGAAAGGAGATGTTTCATGTGCTTCGAGAAAAAATAAAGAGTCCTTTTTCTATAATAATATATTCAACAAGAGAAGTGAAGTGGGGTGGATAATGGATTGTATTTGTGTGTGAGGATATACATGCGGCTTGCCAAAGGGACATATATATATAAATTACTCCTAATTATTAAAAATCAATTGACGAAATGGTTAACAAGATAATTAAATATATATAAATTTTGATCTAAAGATCACAAGAAGTTTCATTCCATGGCCGGAACAGTACTCAAAACAATCGTTGTAATATTACTGACTTCACACACGTACACTTGTTTCAAACTGCTAACATTACAACCTTACATAGACGTACTACTGAGGGTATTTAAATTAAAGAGCTGTATCTTTCTGTATTTTAAGGTAACAATAAAGTACGTTCCTAAATTGGCATTCTATATTTTGCCTGAACTTTTACACTCTTATAATTTCAAAAGCGACATGTCCCTTTGCAAGAATTCTGAGGATTTTTTTAAATTCTCCAAATTAAATATTGTCCATCGCATTGAATTTCGAAATCCTCACACCCATCCAGCATTTTAAAATGCTAAGGGGTTGGAATTATGAGAATTCCTAAGGCTATTTATGACTTTTCATGTGGTTAAAATTCAAAATTTTAGCTATTAAATATAACATTTGGCATTTGGAAATGCTAATGGGACGGTCATCGACTTATCAAAATTCTCAACATGAGAGATTTTTTGTCGAAAATATCTATGAAGAAATGGGCCTTTAGGCTCCTTAAATATTAATTTAAAAAAAAATAAAAATAAAACCCCAACAGTATACCACACAAAGATGAATATTTGTGCTATGCATGAGTGTGTCAACAGTCTATTCGGATCGATACACAGTCGATCCAACGGTTCAATAAATTCGGATCTAATCAAAAGTTGGTGGACATGTGCACTTCAGGGGAGTTGTGTGTTTAGTCCATTTGGATGGACCAAGGGTAGGTCCTACAAGCATAAGCTAGCGAAATTTTATCATAAGCTCAAGCTTAGGATCAGGTAAGTTCAAATACATGGTGGGGCCCACTTGGGGACACACATGTGGATTGGGATGGTGGGGTTTCAAGGAGTCCCTAGGACCATCCTCTCTACAAAAAATCAGCATCAACCATAATTTCTATTATCTCCATGTGGGCCCCAAAAGTTTAAAGGCCAGCAGTATATTCGTATCGGTACATAGTCGATCCAATAAATTCTGATCTAACCGAAAGTTGGTGGAAATGTGCACTTCAGGGGGGGTTGTGTACTTGATCCATTTGGATGGGCCAAGGATGTGCCCCACAAGCGTAAGCTTACGAAATTTTATCATAAGCTCAAACTTAAGATAAGGTAAGCTCCAGTATGCGGTGGGGCCCACTGAGAGGGGGGGTTAAGGACTCCCTGGAACCATTCTCTCTACAAAAAATCAGCCGGCCCATAAGCATGATTTTTATCATCTTCATCTGAGCTCCAAAAGTTCAACGGTGGATCTGACCGAAAGTTTGTGGACATGTGCATTTCGGGGAGGTTGTGTGTTTAGTCCATTTGGATGGACCAAATGTAGGCCCCACAAGTATAAGCTTACTAAATTTTATTCTAATCTTGAGCTTAAAAGAGCCTTATATATATATATATATATATTGCATGATGAGTAGATCATCTTTATTGTCAATGATAATCCCCACAGAGTTCACTTGGAATGCATGCCAATTATCAGTGATTGAGTCACGATGAAAAGTTTCGTAGCTGGATATAAGTGGATCAAAATCAGTTTTACTGGTCACCATATAACATAGCTATTTAAGTTGCCAAGACCAGGGGTTGAAAGGGAAGGAAAAATCTTAAACATAAAATTCTCTTCTGTTCACCTCAAATCGATCCAATTGTACCCACCTTTGATCATTCTACCCTACTCATTTCCCCATTATGAATTGGCAACCAATCAGGTTGATTCTTTTATATATATGAAATCTAATCCACAGTAAGTCCTTTCCAATTTCCATCACTCTTCATTATTTTATAGTTGGAATACATCCAACAAGGACATACAAGAAGCTAAACTAATTACGTTTGATGAAAACTTAAGAGGCACGTCACTGCAGCTACCTCTCAACAAATGACATATGAGCAGCCTCTCTTATATATCCATTGATGTTATTGTATTAAAATATTACTAGAAGAATATATTCGTGCTAATATAATTTATAATTATAAAAAATTATAGAACTTAAAATAATATTACTTTTTTAAATGAGTTTTATTGAGGATGAAAAATAAAATTGAAAGGTCTGAAACGCCAATTACATTAAGTGTCATAATAACATATTCAAACAACCAATTAAAATATTTTTCATCCTATAAAGGGTAAACCAACTAAGAGTAAAGCTCATTAAACAACCCGATATATTGCATTGCCATTATAATGCATGGTATCTACCATTATAAGATTCTTTTGTATTCAAGCTCCCAGAAGTTTAATATGAGTGGACAATTTTTACTCCCTTTAGAACGGAAAAAGACTTTTAAAATGGCGGTAAGCCTTGTCGAAAAGACAACTTTTCCTCCCTTCAGAGTGGAGGAAAAGCTTCAAAATGAGTATACCACCAATGTATATGGTTGGTACCCAAAAAATACCACTTTTCCTCCCTTAGAGCAGAGGAAAAGTTACAAAATAAGTAATTTTCCTCCCTTTAGAGCGAAGGAAAAGATGAAAAATAAGTATACAGCCAATGCTACCAAAAAAGTCCACTTTTCCTTTTCATCCAGAAGGGAGGAAAACTTGCAAAATAAGTATGCCACCATTGTATAGGGTCCCGAAAATACTACTTTTCCCCCCTTTAGAGCGGAGGAACAGTTGCAAAATCAAGTATATTTCCAAGCATAACTTTGTATTTCACGGGAACCAAATAGTAGCTTGAAATAATGATATTTCTAAATGAAATTTATTGAGAATTAAAAATAAAATTAAAAGGTCTGAAACGCCAATTACAATATTAATTGTCGTAATAACTTAGTGGCAGTGCCTAAGGAGATGCTTGATGAAAAGTTCAGTGCTTGAGGACTTAAGAGTAACGCAGAGAAATGAGGCCTAAGAAATTTTAGTATTAAAGAGTCATTTAAGAAGAGGAGTTTTGGTATTAAAGAGCTTTTTTATAAGGAAGAGATTGGATATGAATCAATTGAAGGGGTCAAAAATAAATTCACATGGTCAAAATCAAATATTTGAGATTCATGGTTGATTCCTCAATTGAAATCACCAATGTATATGGATGGTACCCAAAAAAGACCACTTTCCTCCCTTCAAAGTGGAGGAAAAGCTACAAAATAAGTATACCTCCAACTCTACCCAAAAATTCCTCCCTTCCGAGGGGAGGAAAAGTTACAAAATTAGTATACCACCATTGTATGCATGGTAACCCAAAAAGACCACTTTTCCTACCTTCAGAGTGGAGGAAAAGTTGCAAAATAAGTATACTCCAATAAAGATCACTTTTCCTCCTTTCAAAGGGGATGAAAAGTTGCAAAATATGTATACCACTATTGTATGCTGTGGCTACCCAAAAAGACCGCTTTTCCTCCGTTCACAACGGAGGAAAAGTTGTAAAATAAGTACACCCCAATAAAGACCGCTTTTGCTCCCTTTAGAGTGGATGAAAAGTTGCCACCACTTTTCTTCCCTTTAGAGGGGAGGAAAAGTTGCAAAATCAAATATATTGAATAGAAGCTTAAAATAATGATACTTTTGAATGAATCCAAAACGCCAATTACAATATTAACCATTAAAGGTGAAGATCTATAAATAGCCATCAAACAATCACCCCTTTTATGAAAAATGAATTAAGAAGAGATGTAAATGAGTACCCAGCCATTGATCTAATAAATGAAATATTGAAAAGTGAGGTCCCATCTACATCTTCACCTCATATTCTTCACCCCACCTCTTTAATAATCCTTTTGAATTACTAAGAATTCGATTCAATGCAAACAAATAGGCCCTAAGCACAAGTTACAGAAGTGAACCCAGGCACGGAATGATCAATGTAGCATGTAAAACAAATGTGAAAACTGACGAAGTGATAGGGGATTAGGAATAGATCAATGACATTGCCTATAAACTCATGGGTAACTGGGCTTAGTCTCAAATGTACCCCTAAAACTTAATGGGCTGGGCTTGTACTGACATTGACCCAGGGAACCCAAGTGCCCCCTAGTCCATGGACTTATTTTCTTATAGGATTTCTCGTGGGCCAGGGAACCCCAAGTATATAGCACGGGGCCACCACTCTTTTTGCTTGACATAAGCTAACAATTCAGGCTTATGGGCGAGGCCCAGGCTAATGTTCTGATTCAATGGTAGAAATGATGCTCCATAATCTAATCTACATAAAGGTTCAACTAATCAGGTCAACCTCGTCAGAATTTCACATAAACCTTTGAGGTTGAGCGTGGGCCTATATCATGGTGGATAAGCTGAATCCAACCCTGAAAAGTAACTTCTATAAGCAGGCCTTAGGGACTTCGATCTTCTTAAGCCTGACCCAACATGGCTCATGTACTTTCATTCATGACTAGCAAATGGACTGGTGTAAATCTCTACTCTTTTTCTGACAGGATCCAGTAAAAGTAGAGCCATAATAAAAAGAGCCATGCAAAGAATAGGCCAAAGCTAGTTTTATTTTTCAGTTGCCCACTTTTTGAGCGTTTGGATTTTAGAGGATTTGCCTTTGTTTATGAAAATAAGAGCGTTTGGCACAACATTCTAGCCTCTATCTGTTTTAGACAAGTAGAGGCTAGAAATAGAGGTACCAAACATGGGCTAATTAAGAAGGGATAAATAGATGTTAAGGTCACCTACCAATGAATTGGGATTTGGGCATAGTGGCTGCACCGGGGGGAAATCATTGCCTCAAAAGTAGCTAATCCTAGAATCTCCAACTAAGAAGATAAAATGAAATCTTGCGAATTTGGAAAATAAAACTTGATATTTTTTTTTGTATAATGCTACAATTTAAAATACAGAGTAATATATATATAGCCAACCCACTCAAGGTTGAGTGGTGTAGGCAGGTTGTTTCACAAATATGCTTACGATCAATCCTTGCGTCTTCAAATTGAAAGTATCACTAACTTATCAGTCACTCAACATAGCCAAATTTTGAGTTAGGTTCTTACCATTTTTTTTTATTTTGTTATTTTTAGTATTTTTAGAGACTTCTATGTTTTTTTTTACTTGGGTGCTTGGACGATTCTTACTTTTGTGTGTCATAGCCATTTTGAACCAACATACATCAATCTTCACTGTAGTGCATGCTCCTTTAATGTCTTCACAATTCACAGAAGACTCAAAACATGCTACGTGAGGTCTACAAAAAGACATGATCAGAACCTGGGCCTTCCCATGGTTTTTTCCCCTCAGTTTTTAGTTCTTGGCTTGGTTCAAATGGATTGTTTGTCCACTGGTTGCCCAATTCAAGAATGTATGCAGATGCATATGCATATGCATATGCAGTAGAGTGACAAGGATCATAGAGACAAATCAGTTTCAATTTGCCACCCTTATGTAATTTGCAGTAATCATTTTTCTTCCATGGGCACTTTGGTCAAAGAAACACTTCCTAACTATTGCTTATCACACTTTGTCAAAAAATTTAAGCCCGTCATTAATTATTGTTTAGTGGGACTCTTTTTAAAATTTAATGATTTCAGTAGTTTTATAGTTATTGAAATAAACATTTGAACTTTAACTGGGATAAAAAAAAAAAAAAAACTGAAAAAACTAAAGCTACTAAAATACAAAAGATCTAGTTACGGCTAGCATTAACCCACTCATGGCTAGTCGTCAGCTTTTCCTATATATGGTATGAGAGAATGAAAACCTGCAGATTTCCTAATTTCCTGCCCTATGCAATTTTTCCTCTTCTTTGAGAGGAGGAAAACCTGTATATTTCCTAATTTTTCCATGTGCAACTTTTCCTCTTTTTTGAGAGGAGGAAAACCTGCATATTTCCTAATTTTGCCATGTGCAACTTTTCCTCTTCTTTGAGAGGAGGAAAACCTGCATATTTCCTAATTTACTGCCTGTGCAACTTTTCCACTGCTCTAGAGGAGGAAAACCTGCACTATTTCTTTTTGAGAGGGGACTTCTACCTATATTTTGGACCTTATATCTTGGAACCCTTGACCCTACCCTTGCATGGTCATTAAGGGAAATTGAAGATGGAGCATGGTAAGCTTGGTGTACTTCATCCATTGTCCGATGATTGTGTGAGGTCCATCCTTGAACCAAATACGCATGGAACCGAGAACATTGGTGCCCGCCGACTTCAGTACACCAAGGGCTCACCAAATAGGGCACAAGGACCTATATTAATGAAATGCTCAATTAAGACTGAATTAATTTGCCACATTGGATTGAGAGCTTTCCAAAGGTATATCACAATGATAAATATAATAGTGTTGCACCAAAAAGCTATGGCCTTCAAAAGCTGAAGCATACATCATGTCCACTACTTTTTTCCATGCTATAGCTTCATAAAATCATTTGCCACATGATTTGCATCAGAATTCACTGAAAAAAAAAAAAAAAAGCGGAATTTTTAGCCGCGGTCGGAGTTTACTTTAGCAGCAGTTTTATTTATCCCTAATGCCCCCCTTTTTTTTTTCAGCGAAAAAAAGACACTTTTTTTTTAAGTGATTCAAAGCTGCCTAATGTACTCCTATTTTTGTTAAAAAAAAAATAGCATGTTAATTATATAACTCTGAACGTTCACTTGTTTACGATTGGATGGACATTTAAGGAAAAAAAATGATCAAGGGTCAACTTAGGATTAGATAATCAATGTGATTTCGGATGAATGTGCCATCCAAGATGAGGTCCACAGACACTGATTATTTAAATAAGAACAAGCCATCACTCATCATTCTAGAATTTTGTTGCTCTAAACAGTTAAGATTCTTTGCAACCCTTTCACCAGAGAGAGAGAGAGAGAATTTCATTAGAAAGTTGGATGACGTATGCTTTCCATCATGTAATTAAATTACACATATATTCTGATCTATTGGAGAATGTTACTGGACAATTGGGTGAACCTCGTCCAAGAGGAGACACTTGTGAGAAACTCATCTCATACCTATGCCTACCATGTAATGCCAGCATCATCCACTTCTTAAAAATGTGGGTCCCGTCCCATCTTAACGATGTCATAGCCTGAATTGTCACTAATCGGATGAACTTTTGCAAGATACATGCATTTAATTCCCAAATTCCAAAGATACAGACGGTCTAATCACACCTTAACAAGTCTCTAATTTAAAGTGATCCTTTGTTGCCATTACTTACTTAAAGAGGGTCGACTACTGAGCTTGCTTATTCAATATTCACCTTATTTGACTCATCATATCTTCTCCCCAAGCGCAAAGGCTGGATTTTTTTTCTCTTTCAAGTTAAGAGGCCACCAAATCCATTGGATCGACACAGAAATGAGACAGAGATAAAATTTGATAATGAATGTTATCGAGTATCGATGGCTCTATAAACGTGGTATCCTTCAAAATTAGCTCTTACAAAAAAGTCCTACGTACCTCCTAAACCAATGGATCAGCCTTCAGAGATGATGTGCAATTTGTTCCAGACAGTTTGCCTTGCTAGTGCTAGAGAATACCATTCTATTTATTCTGTTGGTTGTGTCTTGCCATTTAGGGGTGTTCCTAGGGCCAGGCTAAATCTTGTCCAAAGCCAACCAGTTTAAAATTAGTTGTTGGAACTAATAGCCAGGCCTAAATCCAACCCACAGGTTCAAAAGATATGCGCAAGCCTAGACAAATTTTTTATATTTTTGTTTATATGTATATTTTACTAAGAGATATGTCTCACATCTTTCATGAAAGGTAAACATTGAAGCCTTTTATGGACCCAATTAGAAGCATGCCAATCATGAAAAGAGAGTGTGATGCAAAAGTCTAGTTGTGCCCATTTAAATATCAGGGCAAAAATGAAGCCTGGCCTCAACCAACAGGCCTACGAAGACAGCTCGTTTCCAACTAAATATAGGTTCGGCTCGGGTGAGGGCCCAGCTTAGTACCCCAATTGTGTCCCAGAATAATGCATCTGATTATTAAATTACGGTTACTGTACATGATAAGACACTACTAACCAATCTTTATGAGTACAATTCAACAAGAAGCAAGTAGAGATTAGTCTAGTAAGAACCCACTAAAACCTGCTACTCAAAGACACTTTTCATTTAGTTGTGGGAGGGGCCTAAGCCCTATTCCTTATCAACCGTACAATGCAGTCCTCAACTTCCCTTTCACTTTACCCTTGTTTATTATTTTTAATCTACAGTTTGAAAGGGGTAAATCTCTTATCAAGCGCTCGCCTACCTTCCTATCTTGAGATAAACACACAACACAAGGATATATCACCTGCTATGTGTCATTCTCTCCCAAATTGTTTAGTGGGCTTTTGTGTCACTCCACCTTGAGAGTGATGAATCATTACTTGTTTTTCATCGTCTGATTCTCTCTGACTTATAGAATTTCCAGAGTTGAAGGTGTGGAACTATACAATAAAGCTTGCCTATAAAATATCCAAAGTGCTCAAAACAAACACCCTGATTACTCTGTCTGGTATGCCCCTATAATCATCATCATATGATCATTTCCCTCAAACAATTAAATTGAGGTCATTCTTAATTAAGACCTATCAATTCAGCTAATTATGTAGAGCAATGGCGGATCTAGAATTTTTATTTGGGTGTAGCTAAACTTTGCTCGACTTTGTTAGATTTTTTCTTATATTAACAATAGCAAAAGAGAAAATGTATTACAGTTATAGAAACACAAAATATTCAACTGCATTAATTAATATACATTTCTCTCACTAAAATGTTCTGAACTTTAGCTGTGAAAATAATTCCTTATAGTTGGTCATGAGGTAATGGCAAAAAAGATAAATTTTTACTTAATTTTAACTCAATCTATCCAAACATATGAACCCTGAAGTTGGATTTACATATGAACTAAAGATGAAAGCATGCCTAAGGGTGATCCCGTCATCTTCAAATTTATATATATCATTAGATTTGATGATTTAGAGCTTAAGATTTGGATTATGATTTAGAAATTAAGAATTCGGATTTAGATATAGAGTGATCAGGATTATACTACACCTAGTGGGGAGGGAGAAAGACTAACTACTAGAGGACCGGCGATGAGGAGCCGATCTCCTGATGAAAGAAGCTGTTGAAAGAGAATGGTGCGAAGACGGTCTCATATTCTCGGAGGAAGAAGATGCCGAAATAGAAGATGGGTGTTTCCATTTCTATGACATGTGGGCTATCTTCAGGTTAAAACATGGGGCGAATATTGACATCGTAGGGGCACCGCCCCATGTCAATACTATGTCGGTCCGCCCCTGTTAAGAGAATAATCAAATTCTAAAGAACACAATAAGAAAATCCAAACACTGACTAAAGCATATTCCCTTATTTAATCCTTGAAAGGATAATGGATATTCTAAGCAATGCCTGGTGCGTTGCACAATAACTTTGTTTTTGCTTTAGGAGCAGCTTTAGATTTAGAAAAAGTAACTTTGCATGAGAAGGAGAGAAGCAAGATTGTACTTTACTACTTTAGTAAAAGTTAGAATCTTAAGATATGGAGGGTACACTTGCTTTTACGGAGGGTGGTGGTGGACGGATAATAATTGTAAAATGGTGTAGATGTAAGCACTAGGTAATGGGACAAACATAAAAGGCAGCTGAAGTGGGTTGAGAAGGTATGTAAGAAGTGACACATTTATGATGATGGCTCATGGTAGGACGATAGAATATAGTGCTGGGTGATTCGGTCCATGATATTGGTGGACTCCCTATCAACATATATCCACATTATTTTAATTTGAAAATAAGTGCATATGAGAGAGAGAGAGAGGATTACTCAGGTCCCACCTTCTGGGCGATTTCTTTGATAGAATAGATAGGAATAGGAATTAATGGTAAGATAAGCCCCATTGAAAGATTATTATATAGGTGAAGGGAGAAGGGGAAGGGTATGAGATAAGGAGTGAAGGATTTAAAGTAATAATATAGATTAGAGCCCACTATCCTACAATTTGAATTAGCAAGGTGTTTGCTAATATATTCATTTAACTTCCATTAACGAGGAGGTTATTTAATAATCTTTTTTTAATATTCGGTACCTTTGATTTTGTAAAAGATATAATCTAAAATCACTTTGTGGAAATGCTCTGATACCATTTGTAGAAAACATAATGGTGTGGATAGTGTGTGGGGGGTTATACGCCAAAAGGAGTCAAATGAACGATACACATATATATAAATCAAACCTTAAGATAATAAGATCTCTCTCCACCGAAACACTTGACAATCTCCTAGACCTCTACACACTCTTGCTTCACACACTAGAAAACATCTACAGCACAACCTTATATAGCCTCCCAAATGACACTTTCAAAAGACATGACTTTACATATATATTTCAAGATAACAATAGAAACCCATGACCTTTAGCTTTTCTAAATAACCTTTGAATTTAGACTTTCCAAAATGACTTTTGGGTTCTCTAGGAGATTTCTTGATTTCCTAATTGGAATATTAAAAGTATTATAATTCCAACATATTTCTCATATTTAACCGGATAGAAATGCAAAGTCTTAGAATTCAGATTAGTTAATTACATGAAACAAATACGTCCTAGATGTATTATGCAGCTAAAGTACCATACTCGAACACCCACCAACACTCTATCAAATTAATCAAATTATATATATACTATTTGACACTAAAGACCTATTTGTTTGCATTATAATACATAGGACTTACGCCATGAATGGTTAAAAACAAATTGATCGATGATGAATTGAAAAAAAAAGAGCATCAATAAACTTTTTTTAAGGGAAATAGAATTAAAATATTCCTTTCTTATCTTCTTTGGATTCTATTTCCCTAAAATTAAACATTATTGATGCTCATTTTTTAGATTCACCATTGATCAACTATGTTTTCAAATGCGAACAAGCAGGCCCAAACTTATTATCAGTTTGAGCTCAATTAGTACAAACTATAGTTCGTAATGGATGGAGCTGAATTTTTTGTCCCATACAAATTTCATGGTGATACCTTTCTTTGCCTAATGCACAAATGGTAACCCGAGCATGTTTGGATAAATGAGGAGTGGAGTAAAATGAAGTGGATTTCATATGTGGAGTGGAGTGAAGAGAAGTAGGTTGAAGTTAAAGTAAAGTACTTCACTTCCACTTCACTCCATTTGGATGCTTATGTTGAAGTAAATTTTTGGAGTAAAATACACTTTTACTCAAGAAAATAAAAGTATTTAGAGTTGAAGTGAGATGAAGTACATATGGCTCACAACATTACTTCATCTATCGGGCCAGACTCATCCAAACAAGGTAGAGTTGAAATTTTAGACTGTTATGGCCCATTTAACTTCATCTACTCTATTTTTTACCTATCCAAACAGGCCCTAGTTAATCAATCAATCCGTCTATACAAACAACATTTCTTCACTTGGATTCACAAACTATACACCTAGCCAGAAAAAGAAGAATCATCATTGCTCATCGGCAAGGGACAAATGAAGCAACTAGGAAGGCGGTGGCGGCACTTGCACCTCGATAGCAAGCTTTTCTTGAGGCAGTGGTTGTGGTGAAGCCTCACGTGGACAAGGCCATGCTATGTACTTCGGTATCTTATCTCCGGGCATTATAACTGGCAAGCTCTGCTTCTCATCCTGCTTAGAGTTCTGCACAAAATAAGACAAATATTGTATTAAAAAATGTTGTATCTTTTTTCTTCTCTCTATCTCTCAAACCAAAACACCTCCTCCTCGAAAAAAAAAAATCAACTCCTATAAGATATATTCAAAGGCTACATGTTTAGAGATACGCGAGATAGCCTGGTGGTAGAAAGCATTCCCACTCTCTTCCAAGTGCCTTGGGATGATACATATTAGGCTAGTTAGGACATGGAGAGTTTAACATTTCTCTCACGTAGTAGCAAAAAAGAAAAGAAAAACTACTTGTTCAAAAGGATATATCAAATTCTAAAAGATAAAGACATTCAAGAAATTAATAGGAGTCAAGACAAAACCTTTAGAAGGCATGTTTCAAATTAAACATCCATGACTTAATGGTAAGATCCAACATGTTTTTCTTTTTCCTTTTTTTCTTTTTCAGTTTTGAGTGTTGATTCCACATTTTCAAATTTTTATGATGGAGAAAAGCGGGAGAGATTGCATAAATCCAAACCCCCCCACCCGCCCCCCAAAAAAAAAATTTTTTTTTTCAAAAGAATGACTTTGGAAGACACCTTTACATAAAAATAAAAATTCTACGCCAAACATCTAATTTCATATGTATGAAAAAACTTCTACTTTAATTTCCTGTAAAATTGTTTCTATAAAAATGCAAGAAACACCTACTAAATATTATAAAAAAAAAAAAAAGAAAATTTGAGTGAAAAACTAGGATCCATAAGCCGACCCAAATACATAGTTATAATGCTTCCATGATAAAAAGTGATCATTGGGATGTAATGTAATGATCGATATAATAATTCAAGCATACATTACATAGATAAAAAGGAAGAGGGAGAACTGATCAGTTACCAGATGTGGAGGACTGGATTTGGAGGGCGAGTGAATCGTATCGGTATCGGAATCGGAGGGGGACGAAAGAGCGTTACGAAGGGCACGGAGCTTGTCCCAGTGGTAACAACAAGAGAAGAAACCGCTCAAACAGAAGATGACTATAATTAGTAGAGCAGTGCCCAACGGGAACCCCAGAATTGGTCGAGATGGGTCCACGTGGTGACTCGTCGTATCCTGATCGTCCATTCCCTCTTCCTCTTCCTCTTCTTTTCCCTTCCCTCATGCAATGCAACTTGCTCAGCTGCTGTTTGGTTTGCTTACTTTCCCATAGTGAAATATTTACAAGTATTGTATTCTATTTGTATAGATAGAGAAATGAAATGGGGTCGATCTGGGGAGGGGGATACTTGTTGTGTGTGTGTGTGTTGGGGGTGGGTTGCATACGTGTGAATGAGTTCTTCCTTGTGGGTTGGCCGTATGATAAGTGGGCCCTGATGGCACGGCTTGATTATGAGTGGATGTTTGAATTGAATGCTGGAGAGGACAATAATGGAAGACTAGATAGGTGAGCCTGCCCTGCATCTATCAAATCTAAAACAACCGTTATATCATAGGCCGTGATGTATCAAGTTCACCATTGAATTTATCAAAAAACTGTTCAAAAAATCATAGTGAATATGAACAGGTGAATTAACTTTCTTCCTTTCTTTCTTTCGGTTTTGGTTCTGCTTTTACTAAGTTTGTGTCATTGATGTGTTTAGTGAAAATCAAATCTGATTGAAGTGAAATTAAGATAGGGAGTGATTTACATCTCATAGGTGGGCCTCAATGATTAGTTTATGCATATTGAGTCGAAAGGAATTCCAACAAAGTTTCGCATGCGTCCAACTTTACAATGGGGCCGGCCCATCATTGAAAATTCTATAGTAGATGGGTCGAGTTAAATAGGTCGGCTGCTATTGAATGTGGGTTATGCAGGTTTAGGTCAGGCTGATCTGCAATTGGATGTGTTGAAATTTCTTTACCCGTTTTAGAAACAGGTCGAATACGGATGCCTTGTCAACTTGACTCAACCAGTTTGCCAGGAATGGGAATGGTAAGGCTTTGACTATGAGAATTCACAGAATTGAAGGAGTGGAACTCCGCAACTATTTGAAATTATAAACACTTGTACAACCAAGAATAGAAGAGCCCCATCACTATTTCATGCACAGTGCTAGTGAAGAAGTCTTGTAAGAAGCAAGAGACAAACTTCTCTCCAATCAAAATTGTCGAATGAGATCAAAACGGTTCTAAAATCCCCTCCAATCAAATTTGTTTTCCCCATCAAATTAATCACTTGTAAAGCACTTAATTTCACTTCTATTCATCAACCTTTACAATGTTTTGCATCATTAGTATGGTGATGATCTCACCCATATATATATATATATATATATTTGGCTAATAACACATCAGGAGAAAACTGTTTTGAGCAATTTAGATGGCCATAAATCCACTTATGGATGTATAGATCGAGATGAACTCTCAATGAATCCGAATTGGAGAAGAAAGGGAGGGAGGGGTGGGGAAAGGCAATGCTGTTGAGCTGGCATGAAACCCAAATAACATGGATGCATGGTGGTGGCCGCAGTAATGGGCAGGGTCATTCTTCCGTGATCTTATTCGACGTATGTTGTCCATGACTCAACAAATGTGTTATTAGAATTCAACATAATATAATCATGTTGGGATGACATTAACATATTGACTTTGGGATGGGTTGGGTTGGGTTGGGTGGGGAACTCCGTACTGGTGCGTATGAGCACACAGACCAACTACACCTGTTTGATGTGAACCGTGGGTCACGGCTTCTTGAACGCATTATTAATTATATGCATAGATCAGGTTCCTAGTCATATATTTAATTGTACAGTGAGTTCAACAATTACTTTGGTAAAATTTGAAGACATTAGTTACACAGAGAGGGCCCTCATTTAGGACAGCTCAGATTTTCAATAGACAGTCCAAACTCCAAACTAGCAAAACAGACCTTATTTGGGCGTCAGACCAAATTAAGAGGCCAAAGGCCCCAAGTTAAGGTACAGTTCCATGACTGGAGCCCTAGAGCAGTCTAATGGGCTGTTGGATCCAGCAGCAGCCCAAAATGGGCCTTTTTTAGACCCATGTTAGCCTAAAATAGGGTCCAATATAGACACAAATTCAAACCCATGTGGGCTTTGTAAGTGAACCAGAAAAGGCCTTTAGGATCAGACAAACGGACCATAGGCTGTGAACAATGAGCACATGTGCAACTTGCACAATCTTTGTTTCTTGATTTCTTCCTTCGATTACATGAGTGAAAAGATGAATTTGATCTGTCCAAATTTTAATCAATTCAGCTACTGAAAATATGCATTAGAAACTATATAACTAAGTTAGGTTGGCAACTGAACTAGTCTAACTCGGACCACACCATGTGTTGGTGGATTTCGGCTAGCTTTGATGCCCATAGACTAGATGGTGACCTAAAACTGGCCCAATAAATGGAATGCGCTTGACCCTAAGTTTTTTTTATAAGCAGAAATTATATGGTTGCCCAGCCCTGATAAATTACAAAGACCTGAGCCGGAGCCCCACTTTCACAGAGATAGAATGAAAAAGTATTTGGCCTGACAACCTAAAAGGGTTAAATTTGGACAAGTTTCGTTGTGGCCAATCTTGATCCATCTAAAACTTCTTTGGAGAGTTTGGATGGGTGTGTTCATAGCAGAATTTTCTTTATCAGGCCATTCCGTAATTGGGCAGTCGCCGTCCTAGATATAAACATGGACGTCAATGGGTCAATTTCAAACATGTTACTGATTGAGAGTGATTTGCTCTGTATTTGTTCTACATAACAGGGTGCCCTGCTGCTTTCTTTCCAAGGTACAAAGAAACCCTTATTCTGGTGTTCTTGGATGGGGAGGGAGACAGAGACTGATTACTGCAATTGCCTTTGCTTCATCTAATGGGAGTGTCCTTTTGATCTATGCCTTCTCTATGAACCATCTTAATGGGTTGTTCTTTGAGAGGGAACAACAGTACAACACGTATCTTTTCTTCCATGTGGCGGCCGATTTCTATAGTAAGCAAAATCCATGCACAACGAACTTGTGAAGATTGTTAATCATTTGTCCCCTAACAAAACCAATCCATGACAGACCATGGCCTTTTTTAATTATCAATTGAATGGCTACCAATAATAGAGGGTTGACCCAAATATTTTTATTAGTTTTCAGCTCAAAATCCTGGGGCCTGAGGTTTGTCTGATTTGCATGTATGTTCAACCACTGTTTCTGGTTTAATAGTTTTAACTTTTAATGGCCCGTGGCCCGCTCCCAGGTCAAAGCGAGCCGACTCGACTCGATAGGCCATTGAGTTTTAGACCATCTTAGGTTGCATCCACGGCGAATGAATGTGCAACTCACTAACTTGTTATATTCATAAATCATTGTCATTGTCATTGTCATGGTTATAATCATCTAAAATTCATCTTTAGACCGCTGATCAAGCTAGTTTTTCAGTCAACTGTATAAATTTTAGTTCCTGTATCGTGCTATCTCTTTTTTTTTTTTTTTTTCGCCCCAGCTAAAGGATTAGGACCCAAGAGAGCCCACACAGAAAAAGAGAAAGCCCGAAACAAAAGAAAAGTCCGCACATATGAAAAGAGAAGCATACCCAAGGCTCGAGATGCAAGGTTACAAACCGAGCAAAGCCCTTGTTCTCATAAAGTGCTATCATCTTATTATTATTGTTATTGTCACAATTATCTTTGTTTTACAACAATAGTGCCTTGAATTTTATAAAAAGGCCCCTGAATTTGATAGAAAGGTTCTGCTATTTGTCTCCTACCATTCAGGTTAAGCTTTACAGTTTCAGCCCGATTTATAAATTGATTCAAAGAGTTAATACTTCTATTCGATCCATCAACCCAATCCAACCCAATCATACTCCAACTCAATAATTTATGGCACATTTGTGCAGCCGTTTTTTTCACAAAAAAATGTGTTTTATTTATTTTAGATTTATCTGTTATTAAAAATTTTTGAAGAAATATTAAATTTAATATATTTATATTTAAGCCCGGGCCTTTGTTTAAAATTTTACTAATATAAATCTTATAAAGCATACTTAGTTTAAATGTAAATTGATGATAAGATCTTTTCCGCCGATTTGGATAGTCCACTAAGCCTATTGTTGATCATGATCATTTTACAAAGTGATTCTCAAGGTGAATATCTAATAAGAAGGAATTTATATCATGAATGAACAAACTAATACAAAGTAGTACCAATAATAATAGTATGTATCTTTTTATACGTTCTAATCTTAAGTTATTAACTCGTTTTGATAATTATTAATTTCCTTTTCGTCGGCATGTATCAAGTAAAAATTGCAATACTTAAATCTGAAATGTATAAAATAAATCTCATGTGTGTTTTTCTAATGTCATGATCCACATCTTAATTGTTATGATTATAACAAAGGGAAAAATTAACCTCTCAAGGTATGTAAATTATATCCATCACTACAACTTTGGATGATGACCTGATTTTGATGGTCAATTATATTAAATCAAGATAAGCATGATTTTGACCCTAAAATTTCGCTAAATCTTAGTACTAAAATCTCTCTGACAATAATTATCAATACAATATTATAATCCATAACTAGCAACAAACGTTCGTGCTAAGCCCGGGCAAAAAATCAAAATATATTAAAATTTACGAATTTTTTTGAAATATTGTTAAGATAAAATAATTATAAAATAAGGTTTTTTATTATCTTTGAATATTAAAAAAAATTCTATGTATGAAAATAAATATAAAATAAAGTAAATTTACATAACACGATGACCCCTTGAATTTAAAGGCATTGACCATTACGACCATCTCATTTATGGGTATATTATACCATTGGTGATTGAAAATATAAGAAAAAAAGAAAAACAAACTGGATGGATCTATATCTACTAAAAAGAACTGAAAAAATTAACGTGTTTGGTCCATCAGTGGGGGCTACCCTTGAAATGTTTTTAACGTGTGGGACCCACTGATGGCTTTGCATCCAAAGAAGAAAGAAGGGAAGATAAGAAGAAACGAAATGAGAATCAAATGATTTCATCCTCAATGGGCCACATACCACATCTGGATTTATGGTGATGGAACAATTGGCCCCCACAGATGATTGATAGTATAAGAAAAAAAATTTGAAAGAGAGGGTGTAAGAGAAGAAAAAAAACATAAAAGATGTACATTACATGGGATGAGTGTACGTGGATATAGATATGAGTCATCATAGTATCTTTCTAATAATTCTAACTCATGTGCACACAAATGACATCTTAACAATGATCAAAGAAATTAAGCTTGTGTATGATACCAACCCAGTCTGATTGCCCACTACGGGTACATATTGACCTAGAAAACTAATATCTATGCATAATCCATGAGTAGGTCCCACTGCAGTATAAGTTAAATGTGCGGGGCCCACTAATTGATTTGCATCCATTAAGAAACTAGACAACGGGGCTTACCTCCCTCCATCAGTGGGGCCCACTATTGGAAAAAAAGGATTAAGAGAAGGCCATTGGGATTTCATCCAATACTGGAGTCCAATCTTGAAATATATTTAATACGAACTGGTGGCCACTAGTGTAACCATCCATTTGGGGATAAAAACCGAAAGGAGAGTAAATGAGCTATATTAATTTATGAGTGGGTCCCATTGCAGAATTAAGTTAAATGTGCGAGGCCCACCAACGGCCAACAGGCTTGGCTCCCTCCATCATTGGGGCCCACTCTTAGAAAAAAGATGTTAAGAGAAGGCCATTGGGATTCCATCCAATACGGGAGTCCAATCTTGAAATATATTTAATACGAACTGGTGCCCACTACTGGAACAATCCATTTGGGGAAAAAAACTGAAAGGAAAGTAAATGAGCAACAACTTGGATTTCATTCATCGGTAGGGCCCACAAAACATATTTAGCAAGTGACCCATTGATGATTGAAGATCTAAGGAAAAGAAAACAAACCGACTGTAAAAATTTGCTTATAATTTAGATAATGGCAAGAAATAGGACTCAAATTCAAACGTTCATAAAAATCTCTTATGAGAGAGGTTTTAGGAGAGAAAGAGTATCGCAAAGTGATGTGGCACCTTAAAATAATATGGTTTTTTTGTGCATATTTCTTTGAAAAGAGAGACCTTTTAGGGATGATGTGGCACCCCTCACACACCCGTGCTAAGCCCGGGCAAAAAATCAAAATATGTTAAAATTTAAGAATTCTTTTGAAATATTGTTAAGATAAAATAAATATAAAATAAGTTTTTTTTTATTATCTTTGAATATAAAAATTTTTTCTATGTATGAAAATAAATATAAAATAAAGTAAATTTACATAACACGATGACCCCTTGAATTTAAAGGCATTGACCATTACGACCATCTCATTTACGGGTATATTATACTATTGATGATTGAAAATATAAGAAAAGAAAACAAAGCGGATGGATCTACATCTACTAAAAAGAACGAAAAGAAAGGGATAAAAAAAATTAACGTGTTTGATCCATCAGTGGGGGCTACCCTTGAAATGTTTTTAACGTGTGGGACCCACTGATGGCTCTGCATCCAAAGAAGAAAAAAGGAAAGATAAGTAGAAAGGAAATGGAAATCAAATGATTTCACCCTCAGTGGGCTACACACCAAATCAGGATTTATGGTGATGGAACAATTGGCCCCCATAGATGATTGATAGTATAAGAAGAAAAATTGAAAGAGAGAGGGGCGAACAAGTGTAACAGAAGAAAAAAAAAACATAAAAGATGTACATTGCATGGGATGAGTGTACGTGGATATAGATACGAGTCATCATAGTATGTTTCTAATAGTTCTAACTCATGTGCATACAAATGACATCCTAATAATTTTAATCAAAGAAATTAAGCTTGTGTATGATACCAACCCAGTTTGATTACCCACTACAGATACATATTGACCTAAAAACTAATATCTATGCATAATCCATGAGTGAGTCCCACTGCAGAAATAATTTAAATGTGCGGGGCCCACTAATTGATTTGCATCCATTAAGAAACCAGACAACGGGGCTTGCCTCCCTCCATCAGTGGGGCCCACTCTTGAAAATAAGGGGTTAAGAGAATGCCATTGGGATTTCATCTAATACTGGAGTCCAATCTTGAAATATATTTAATACGAACTGGTGCTCACTACTGGAACCATCCATTTGGGAAAAAAACTGAAAGGAGAGTAAATGAGCTTTATTAATCCATGAGTGGGTCCCACTACAGAAATAAGTTAAATGTGCGGGGCCCACTAATTGATTTGCATCCATTAAGAAAGCAGGCAACGGCCAACTGGCTTGCCTCCCTCCATCAGTGGGGCCCACCCTTAAAAAAAAGGGGTTAAGAGAAGGCCATTGGATTTCATCCAATACGGGAGTTCAATCTTGAAATATATTTATTACGAACTGGTGCCAACTACTGGAACCATCTATTTGGGAAAAAAAACTGAAAGGTAAGTAAAGGAGCAACAACTTGGATTTCATTCATCGGTAGGGCTCACAAAATATATTTAACATGGGACCCATTGATGATTGAAGATCTAAGGAAAAGAAAACAAACCGACTGTAAAGATTTGCTTATAATTTGGATAATGATAAAAAATAAGACTCAAATTCAAACGTTCATAAAAATCTCTTATGAGAGAAGTTTTAGGAGATAAAGAGTAGCCCAAAGTGAGGTGGCACCTTAAAATAATGTGGGTTTTTTGTACATATTTTTCTGAAAGGAGAGACTTTTCAGGGGTGAGGTGGCACCCCCACAGCCCACCTCCTCCTTTGCTTTAATATATATAATAATTACCAATCGTGTTGATTTCTTTCCATCTTTCTAATCCATAATGACCAATCCTATGCAATCCTTTCGTGGTATGACAAAAGAAAAAAAATCTGAAAAAGTAAAGGTTTTTGGCATAATTAAGTGATATCAATATCCAAGCCACATGAATAAGAAGGCATAAAGGTATATGGGGTTCTCCAAAATCTGCCGACTATTTTTTATTTTTATATGTAATTAATTTAAATGGAGTTTATTTGTCTAATCGACATGTGTTGCTCTCTCTTAGGCTTTTATAATGATATGTGGCATACTCTATTATAGAAGACCCTTAATTATCTCCATCTTGCCTCCATCAAATTTTAAACTTTACTTGACCAATCAATGTATGTCTCTATTATCTCTCAAAATTAAACCCCCAGTTTCTCTTTATGTTAGTATGTCTTTATATCTATCTCTACCATCCTTTTAAAATTTTTGAATGAGAGATTTTTTCTGTTATAGTCATCTTTTATATATTCACCTTGGGTTTTCAATTTTAACCACTTTTGGCACAAATTCATTTACATTGATTCCTATGTATTTTGTACAAACAATCAGACCTTACTATTATGAATAACACAAGGCTAGGTTTGGTACGACTTGGGTGAATGGCGCATTTGGACGGTCGTTGAGGCAGGACCCACCTTTGGAATTCACACGCGGCCCATGCAATGTATGGTTCTCATGTGCAAAGTGTCCCAATAGAATGTTTTCCACAATTAAACCCTATCATTATTTGCAATATCTACTAACTATGCCAATAGATAATGGATCATATGAACCCTGCCCATTCCTCATATGGAATCATTAAAATAACATTGGATTTTGTAGTTAAATATACTAATTTATTTTTATGTTATAGTTTTAGTGTTATTATCTTAGATTTTTAAATACACCAATTTCTGTAATGATTGGTATGGTCTCCACCATTAATTTGACTTTAATCAAATTAACATCTTAACATAAATTTGTATAGCTTAGTGGTGTTAGTTTTTTTTATTCCTGACCACTAGGAAGCACTATATCATTATGGGTTCACCTAATCAGTCTAAATATTTATCTTTTCTTTATTCCTTTCTTCATCTTGCTTCCTCTATAAATCTTTTTTTATTCGTATTTTAATATTTTTTTATTTTATATTTTTTATATGTGTTGTTTGTGTGCGTGCTTGCCCCACCTAGGGACCCACATGGGAATGGGAATGGGGGGATTTGAAGGACACACACGGGCCCTTCTCTCTATAAAAAATCAGTCCTATTTTTTTATTTATATCACATTCATCTGGGCCACAAAATTTTAACAGTGTACTGTCCATTCGGATAGGTGTCACTCGATCTAACGGTCCAATTTAATCAGATGGAACTAAATTTTGGTGGACATGTGCGATTCAGGAGGACCCTCTGTGTGGTACATTTGGATGGACCAAACAGTGGGCCCCACCCTAGGCAGTGAAAGCCCTCTCCCATCCGCTCAAGCTGAGGAGAGGACTGGCCATATTTATATTCTTCCAACACGGGCCTCTCAGTTCTCACACTAGTCCCTATACAATGATTATCAAAAGCCTAGTCAGTCTAATAACAACTCAAATCAAAACCCTAATCACTTGCCTAATATTTAGGACTCCTATCAACTTTAACACCAAGATTTCAGAGAGGATTGTGTTTGTTATTGGCGATCCGGACTCTTGTTGTAAAAAGCAGTGGACAAAGTTTAGAAAATTTTCTAAAACCTTTTGACAATCTCCAAATGACATCTTAGTCGTCTTCCTAAGATCTAGATATCTTACTGTGGGAAGTACTTCTTAAAAGTAATTTAGATAAGAATCAAAATCTTCAAAATCATAGTCCAGCTAGGAGTCTGGAAAAATCTGCTCGTTTCCTTCTATGGGGACCATATGGTCCACCATCAGACTGATGCAGGCCCTAGGATTAGGGCTTGCGTAGGAAGTGCTAAAAGCACAATGGGTGCCGAAGCACGTGTCCTAAGACACAATCAATCTCCGAAGAGACAATAAACGAGGACGCACCTCAATGGGAGAACCCAATTTCATTAATCAACTCTGAGAAATAATTCTCTACAATGCCATATAAATAGGAAAACACAACTTAAGCCCTAAGAAACCTAATTAAAATAGGAAACCAAATAAATAGGAAACCTAATACTAAATACAACTCATCAAATAAAACTATTAAGTAATAACAATTAAATAAGTCCTAAATCTAAGTGGGCCTACACATGTGGCCATGAGGTCTACGCTGCATCATTCTCCCCCACTTGAAAAAGAACTCGACCTCGAGTTCGGAAAATGTCCACCTGGATCAAAGATCAATCTGACGAATGTCCGATTTGGCGGTTGATCTATAACTTCTTGGCACAGCTTCATGCATAATTGCTTTTGATGGCTGAAATATGTGTTGATGTGCCTTACTTGTAGATCATGCACTAGCAAATCATAATCTCTAACTATCCGCTGGTCATCTCTCAGTTGGCATTGTGGATCCCTAAACACAAAATCAATGGGAGAATTAATGTGGGGAATTCCAATAACCGGCTCTTCATCGCTTGGTGTGTGCACGTCTGGATGATTAGTACGCATAGAAGAAATTTCAAAGCCAACTGTAGATATGGAATTGTCGGTGTCTAATACTGGCAGCTCGGTCTGTAAATCTGTTGGCACTGGTTCCTCAACACAGTCTGTGACGTGTGGCGACTTTTCTTCTTGAGGAGCAACTTCCATTAGATGAAATCTTTTAAGCTTCCGCTCCACACGAATTGCTTCCCAAAATACGTCATACATATCGTTGCATGCCTTCTCTACTTTCTTCAATATACTTGGTCTCAAACCTTTGAGAAAGTGATTGAAATCAAGTGTATCTCCCAATTCACATAAATAATGTAGCCTTTCAAATTCATCGGCATATTCCATGACAGACAAATTTCCTTGTGTCAAAGTAATATACTGCTCAAAGTAGTCTTTATTTGCATAATATCTTTGCCCATATCTGAGTGCATATGTCATCCTTGTAGCCCTTTTGTTGATTTCTGTAAGCCTACTATTTATTTCAAGAAGTTGCAATGCCATCTTGGCAGATGTGTATATCTGACTTCAACAATCACTCTAGCGAAGACGGATCTGAAATCGTACGGTGGATGAGCTGGATATCGCAAGAAGAAGTCTGAACCGTTGATCTTGTCAAAATTTGCTGCTTACTGAATTCTGCAGATGTAACTGGGCTTCTTGTTTGAATGGGTCAGGATAAAAAATCAACTTGAACTAGGCCTGGATGGACTGGGCCCAAATGCAGATGGGGCCCAATGGGCTGGCACGTGCAGGCTAATGGACTGAAGCTCGGCCTCGTTCGTTGTGCCAAAACAGGAAGAAAAAGGAGGGAAACCCTTTCCTTGCTGTTGGTCTTCGACGAGGTCGAGAGGAAAGAGGAAGACGCCTCTGGCGAATGCGATCGGAAGGAGGAGATCGGAGAAGAGATGGCGATGGCGCTGCGATGGCGAGAGGTGGCCGGAAGAGGGAGATGCCTCGACGACCACGGCGATGAAGGCGGTGTTGCGAAACGACCAGGGCGATGGCGTCGTCTCCGGTGAAAGGTACTTATCTACCTTTGTCTCTCGCTGCGTCTGATTCTTCTCCTTCTTTCTGCTCTTTTCTATTCTTCTTTGCTTTGCTGCCGGGATAGTTTTTTTTTTTTTTTTTTTTTTTTTTCTCTGGGTTTGGCCAAGAGCAGAGGGTGGGATTGGGGACAACAGTGTAAGCTGGTTGCTGGGATGGGAACAGTGACGATGATAGGGAGGTGGCTAGGTTGCTGGTTTGGTGTTTGGGGTGTTGCGAGCAGGGAAGTGGGTCGGGCCTCGGTTAGGGATGGGGTTTGGGGATTCCGGTGGAATGGGTTTGGGGATTCCGGTGGAAGGGCTGGGTTCGCTGCTGGATGGGTTTAGGGTGTTGATTTCGATGACGATTTCGGGATTGTGATTTTTACGATGGCTGATTCGGCCGATGTGGATGGGCGATGCAATGGATAGGCCGAAAGGGGTTTTGGAATGGCGATGGTGGTCTAGAAGGGGTAGGCCGAAAGGTTTTGGAATGGCGATGGTGGTCTAGAAGGGGTTTTGTCTGTGCATAGGGTTTTGGAGTTTTGGAGGAGGAATTTCCAGTGGCCCTAGGGTTAGGGTTCTGTGGAGCAGGGTCTCTGGAAGACGGTGGCTACTTTGGGGATTCAGTTGCGTCTGGGAAGGGGGGGAGGGATTCGGCAGAGGGGTTTCTGGCGGAAAGGGCTTGCGGGGAGGTTGTCGATAAGGGTTTTGCGGCTTGGGTTTCGGTATGATGATTTGAGTTGGAGTTGGGAGCGATGATGGCTATGGGATGAGGATTGGAAGGAGGGATAGAGGTAATCACGCCAACGATCGGGGATCGTTGGGCTCTGATACCAATTGATGCAGGCCCTAGGATTAGGGCTTGCGTAGGAAGTGCTAAAAGCACAATGGGTGCCGAAGCACGTGTCCTAAGACACAATCAATCTCCGAAGAGACAATAAACGAGGACGCACCTCAATGGGAGAACCCAATTTCATTAATCAACTCTGAGAAATAATTCTCTACAATGCCATATAAATAGGAAAACACAACTTAAGCCCTAAGAAACCTAATTAAAATAGGAAACCAAATAAATAGGAAACCTAATACTAAATACAACTCATCAAATAAAACTATTAAGTAATAACAATTAAATAAGTCCTAAATCTAAGTGGGCCTACACATGTGGCCATGAGGTCTACGCTGCATCACAGACTCTCATGACCAAGAGGGGATTTGCATTTTATTGATTTGGTCCTGTTTTGTTCCATTTAAAGGAGCCCCCCAAAGAACAACCTATTTTATGTTTGTTTTTATAGTATTTTCCTGCAATTTGCACTTTGCAGAAAGCCCTTTGTAGTCTTCCTGTTTTCCAAAGCAGCCCCCTAACATTGAATGCTATTAAATCTTTGAGACTACCTTGGGTCCCAATTAATGCTCTGGTCCACCTAAAAGTTTGTCCAGATCCCACATGCTTGATTACAAGCATCCAAGAATTAAATAATCAATTTTCTTGATCCACATCAATGGATGTAAATTGATCTGCATCACAATTGTAGTTGTCAGTCAATGTTGTCACCTCGTCACTGCTCTCTCTCTTTCATGTGGTTGTTGGCAATAATAGCAGTTGTTATTTGTTAATGGGTTCTCTTTCTTCACACAATTATGGTTGATTGTTATGTCATGTGCCCTAATAGCGTCCATTATTACACCTCCAACAATCAGATTGAAGAAAACCTCTCATATTAAAAAAATAATCATCCCCTTGTAACCATGTCAATGTGACCTCTCCTACCCTTGTAATCATGGGTTCTTTTCCTATCTCAAATTTGGGTAAGTTAGCGACACTCAAGTAAAGTAGGGAATGTCTTTTATTCTTCACACTAGCCACATACCTTAGCTTAAACAACTGTTAACCCATTGCATCTGGAGCCTCACACATGAAGTTTATTGTGCCCTTTTTCTCTTCATATTCATATTTAAATCTTTGATTTGATGTAGATCTGAAAGAGGTTATGTGACTGCTACTCAAATTGCTGGCCCCCCAACTTGGAGTTGAAAAATCAGGCATGGGGATCCTCCCATATGGGGTGTACAATGATTACATGTGCAATGCAGGGATTTCTAGAGGGTACTCATTGGTATATACCCAATAATCATACCTTCAAAAGGAAAATGCCAAGGTGTTGATTTAATATATTCCATGGCATTTTTCTAATCAGTGACCTCTCTTGTTAGTTGTGTGAAGCCATTGGTCAAAGAGGGTATGGTGGTGGGGTTTGGTCATAAAACCTAATCTTGGGTTCAATGTTTTCTATTTTTGGTCTTAAGGGTCCCTGGCCTGACCATGGAGTGCCACCAAAGGCAGAAGCATGTGTCCCATGAGAGTCAGAGAAAAATATTATCTCTACATCATTAGGTACTTGATATTATTAATTATACAGTCCTTTTTCAACAGCTGCTCCACAAAACGATAAGCACTGGTTAGATGGGACGCAGTCGGACGAAATGTGGGGCCTACCCAATCAAGGCCTCGGAACATGACATCATTTTGTGGACCCCGCATTAAAAAACATCAACAGAGCGCTAAAAAAAAACATCAACGGAGAGCAGGAGATCATGACAGGGAAAAGTGGCCTGACATCAGTCGTGGACCGTTGGATCTCATTTAAAATGAGATCCTTTTCGGGCCCGGCATAAGGCCATTTAGATTTTTTTCATTTTACACATTGACACTACCATATGCATCTTTGACAATTAATCAGTTACATATGATTACCTTTGGCGGTGATTTTTTACATCTAATTTAGGGCACTTTGGTAAAAGGAGAGGAACTTTTTATCTAATGAATTCTTTCGTTATGATGCTTCTTTTAGTTTAATTAAGAGAAGTCACTCTACCTAACTTAGGTTTATTTGACTCCGTGGATTTACAAAATTCGATGTGGGTGTTAGAGATCGAGGAATTAATAGATCTCATCACACTTTTCCTCTCTTCACCCAAACCTAAGTTTTCCTCGAAAACAAAAGCTTCTCAACTAACAATCTAGGGCTTGATCCATGACGTTTTATTCATGTGTGAGGAGGCTTCTTTTCTCATGGTCTGATCACCTCCTCCCGCATGAGCAATTTTCTTTCTCATCTTTTTCACCGGGTGGGGTCTCATGAATCCCAACTCCCTCAATTGACTAACAAAAACACACTTGATGTGTTAAACTTAAGGTTTTCAATGTGATATAACATTATAAAACCTGCATCACATTACCAAGAATTAATGCCCAAATCTAATAGGACACTGATCCTTTTACCAACTAATATGTAAGATTTCATTAACTAATGAAAAGCCAGTTAACTGATTGAGATTTTGTCCAAGTTGGTAGAGATGGTTATTTGAATAATATGGAAAGGGTGATGACCCTTTCTTTTTCTTTTTTCGTTTTTTTCAAATCAAAGAGTGACGACTGTCCAAGAATGCAGCTAGTATTTTGTGATGTCCCTGTAATTTTGGCCTACTTCAAATGCTGTGCTGCCTCTTGCAAATGTGTGGACATTATATGTAAATATAGCCACCTGGCACAATGAGGGAGATATTGCATGGCCACCATGGTCCATGGGTGAGAGTCCAGTAGAGCCCACCGAGAGAACCGGTGTGGGCAGATGGAGAGGGTTATTCTTGGATAAGAGGCCCATCAAATCTCATTTATCACAGTGACCCCTCAGAATCAACGGCTAAAACATTAGCTTTGAATTATCCAACTGTGAAGACAGCCTCAATGAGAATTAGATTGGGGAGTCCAATGGGAACTCAGAAGTATGTATGAAGTGTGTGGGGGCCTTGGCACTTACAAAATTCTCTCCCTTCCAAGTATACTTCTACTTTCACTAGCATGACTCATTTTTCTTTTTTTCTTTTTTGTTTTTTTTTTTTTGAATGATTAAATTCATTGAAAAAGCTAACGGTGATTATATATACAAGCTTCAAACACCCCCAAAGAAAAGAAAAGAAAAAAAAAAGAAGAAGAAGCAAATAAAGCCTCAAACACCAAAAGAGTAAGAAAGCTCACCAATCACCCAAGAACAACTAGAAAACTACAAATCCATCAAAAGCAGGCATCTCCTTCATACTCAAAATAATTTGATCCATCGAAATGTCATGGAAGGGAGGGCTGATCGACACCCAATAAGCCACTAGCATGGCTCATGAGTCACTATGAAGGGCAATGAGTTGACCAACACAGTTGATTTGGCGGGGTTCTTAGTGACTCGGAATAACTTGACTTGGAGTTATGCCTTTGAGTCAACTCAGCTGAGTCAAATGAATTTCACTTCACTAATCCATTTCTTTTTTTTCTTTTTTTTTTTATGGGTTGCTTGGATCTTTGTAAAGTGAGTTCCTTTTTCTTTCTATCTTGCTTCCTTGCGTGCTTTCATTCTTTTTTCTTTTTTTTTTTTTGTGTAGATTGAGACTTAGAAAAAAAAAATTGCTGCTATATATGTTGGCCTACTACCCTAGGAGTGACACTCTAATAGGCTAACTTGAGGACCCATTGATCAATCTCGGGACATGTTGAGACTAAGGTGGTAACATCAATCAACCATGAGTGTGTTAGCGGTAAAGTTCTATTTGGATAAGCCTTCTAAAGTGTCAATAAAATCCTTTAAATTTTCATAAAACTCCAAGTAATTTTTACACATGGCCGACCAGGTTTTTTACTTATTCCCCATACCCTCAGGGCCCTAAGAAAAGTTACTAGGGGGTTGATTAGACTGAGCTCATGAAGAACCATGATTTAAGTGATATTGGGTTTTAAGAGTGTGATTTTAAGAGATTTGGATTTCAGAAAGGGTCTTATGATTTTATTCGATAGGGCTTCTTTGGTTGCAAGCTCTTTTTTTTTTTTTTAAGAATTCTCATTATTTGGAATTTGAGAAAACATTACAAAGGTTGTCTTTGGGGATTGAATTTCCTATTTGATTGGTTTTAGATGGTGAGAATTTTCTGAGTTGGTGAAGTAATTTGGCCAATTGAGTTCTCTTTTGAAAATTCAAAATGAAAATTTTTCAATTATACTATATTAAGTTGAAGGGTTTTTTAGGTGATTTTGACCATGACTTGTGATTTTTTTCAATCCCCACTTCTAATATTTAAACACTCCACTTCCAACAAGTAACCAATCATTTCCTCCCCTTCATGTAACCACCTCTTCTTCACACTTTTTACTTTTCTGCAAGAAGTTCATTTACATCCCTATCATAATCACTAAATCATAGTCATGAATATTTGAGGATTGGTTTTATGTAATTTGAGTTTTTTTTAATAAATCAGTAAATATACTTTTCAATTATTGGTGAATATTCCCTTACTAAGCACGAGTTGTTGTGCTAGTTAGCCCCTGTTTGGCATCACTATTTTTTACCTCTATTTCTCTAAATCTCTAAATCGAGTTGAGATTTTGAGAATAGAGGCATTTGACACCGTTTGACAGCCTTTAAATGGTGTAGATAAGTCGAGGCAATGCCTCTATTTCCCATAGCCCATCATTGGATGCATGTAGAAAGTAGAAGGAATACAATAAAGGCGGGTGAATAGTGCTCTTGGCCCATTCACACGCCAATCAATTTTTTTTATTTTTTTTTTAAATCCTAAGATGGTTAATCAAGATCCAAACCGTTGAACATGTTCAAAAGATCAAACACGGATATGAAGCCAAATTCCAGCCGTTGGATCATCACTAGTATCGAGATATGTGCAAAAGAATGTGAGCCATTAGATGCAACTTTTTAGAGTCTATGGGCCCCAGACGCAAGATCCAAACCATCAGATCTCTTTGGAAGGCTTAAAATGACTATGTGGTCAAATTTTAAGACTTGACACCTTGTGTGAATCTCGAGATATTCACAAAACAATATCAACCATTGATATATTATGTTCAATCTTTTTTTAATGAGGAATTTACCCACCAGGTCCCCATAGGACACTATACATCTCTACAGGTGCCACGTTTATAATGGACACGGATAAGGGCATATGGTGCGTTTTCGTTTTTTTTTTTTGTCGTTTAGTGATATTGTCGATATCGACCATTCTGCGGGAACCAAAAAAAAAAAAAAAGGGTTTTTCATGATGGAGAAGAGGGGAGGAGGAAGAGGAGGAGGAGGGAGGAGAGGGCATTTGTCTCTCTTGATTGCTGGTGCTGTTCTAGAGCAATACACTACAAATGGGCCAAAAACATTTGACCCTCTCTATCCTTTTTAAGAGGGGAGGAGGAGGAAGAGGAGGAGGAGGGAGATGAGGGGAGGAGAGGAGGAGGAGGAGGGAGGAGGGAGGAGGGAAGAGTCGGCTCTAAATTTCAGTTGGGTTGCCCATCAATCAGCAAAAGAACACATACACACACCCTTCCCTTCTCCTCCCTCCTCCTCCCCTCTTCTCCATCATGAAAAACCCAATTTTTATTTGGGTTCCCACAGAATGGTCTTGAGTTTGCACGCAAGGTGTTCGATGAAATGCCCAAGACAAAACCGGTGAGTTGGAGCGCGATGATTGGTGGGTATGTTCGTGGGGGGCGGTGTAATGAGGCTGTGGTGGCTTTTAGGATGATGCTGGGTGCTGGGGTTAGGCCAGACGAGATTACTGTGGTCAGTGTGCTTTCAGCGTGTGCTGACTTATAAGCGTTTGAGCTTGGGAAGTGGATTGGGGTTTATGTTGAGAGGGAAGGGATTGCAAAGACGGAACCGTTTGTGCAATGCATTGATCGAGCTTGATTCCTGGATGCAGTTTGATTGAGCTTGACAGCCATATATATGAATTTGTGGCTGGGGATAAATCCCATCCACAATATAAAGAGATATTTGAGATGGTAGAATAGATGGGACGGGAATTGAGGAGTGCCGGTTATGTCCCCACTACATCAGAGGTGTTGCTGGACATTGATGAAGAAGATAGGGAAGATGCCTTGTATCGGCACAGTGAGAAGCTGGCCATTGCTTTTGCACTTCTGAATACAAAGCCGGAAACACCAATTAGGATTGTGAACTACTGTTGGACAATGTCATCTTAGTCATTTGATCTACAAGAACTATACGTGGCTGTGACCAATTAATTGATGTCATTGAAGGAAATGGTTCAAATAATTATGCACAACAAGTATTCCTACTTGATGTCATTGCTAGGTTGGTATTTGACAGGATGCGAGTTAAGAATGTGGTCTCATGGAATTCAATGATAGATGGTTATGCTCAGTGTGGAGATTCAGGTGAAGCAATGGCCCTCTTTAGGAAGATGCTTGATGAGGGGGTTAAACCCACTGGTGTTAGTATTATGGGTGCTTTACATGCATGTGCTGATTTGGGTGATCTTGAACAGGGGAGATACATACATGAGCTATTGCCGCGAATCGGACTTGGTTCTGATATTCATGTTATGATATCTCTTAGAAGAAGAAGAAAAGGCAAGAGCTTTTGGACAAGAGAGGAGGAGATGGCGCGAGAAAGAGTTCAGTTTTTCTTTTCTTTTTTTCTTTTTGAATGGATTTGCATATGAGAGGGAAAGCTTGTTCTTGGGTAGGAAGGTGGACTATATCTTGTTTTCATTCTTCCTCAAATCATGATCCCCTAAAGAGTTTTGCATACACTAAAATCCTTCATGAAGATGCAATGATCAGAATATGATGGTTGTCTTATATTCATTGTCAATACTCCTTTTTCTCAGTTACATGATGCTGACAAAGGGAAGAAGACATTGACCGTTGCAACACTGGTAAATAATTTATGACCACAAAAGGCATCATCAATCATTCAGAACATGGCAGTTGAAGACCGAAATCATTTTCTACTTTCTTATGGTATTCTTATTTTTTGTTGTAATTGTTAAGTTTGGATTAAGATGTAACTGCAAATGAGCGATGATAAATATACAGATTACAATATGTTTGAGACTTAAATACTCTTTATAATAGTGTAGAGTTATTTCTGTTGTTACGGAGCATGTTAATTTACAGGTTTTGTATCTCCAAAAGGTGCACTGCTATTGAGAAGCATCATTTTTTTTCTCTATTTTATTATGGTCGATATCGACAATAAAAGTGGTCGACACTGACAATGTCTGTAAATTTATGTTTCAGTTATGTGGTCGATATCGACAATAAAAGTGGTCGACACTGACAATGTCTGTAAATTTATGTTTCAGTTATGTGGTCGATATCGACAATAAAAGTGGTCGACACTGACAATGACTGTAAATTATGTCTTTCAGTTATATGGTCGATATCGATAACTATTATAGTCGATATCGACCACTTTTGTGCTTACTATACTTAATTGTGAGAAATTTGTTTCCACCATCATTTGGGTATAACCTGGATCACCAGAACTTTGGTTTTTAACATAGACATATTACATATATTATTTGAAGTTTCTGGTCATTTTCTTAATATATGAGTATGAGTACTTTCCTGCCCCAACTTGTAAGTAATGTATCATCAATTAATTTCGATAGTGATTCGGGGTGGATTTGGAACGGGAGGGGGAAACCCACATCCCACACAATGTAATAAAAATGTTCCACTTGAAAATCCTCATATGCTTGGAGACACATGTAACCATCCCCACTGCTCGAACACCCAATCTTCCAGTGATCTAAAAAACGACATCTCTACAACTCACTTTCTCAAACACCAGTCGAGCTTCGTCCATTCTCATGCTCTGCACATACCCAAAAATCATAGTGGTTTGAGCTGCAACATTTTTATAAGGCATTTGCTCAAGTAACTCCCTTGCTTCATCAAGCTTCCCGACACGAACAAACCCATTAATCGTAGTCGTCCACGACACAATACTCCTCTCGGGCATTTCAGTAAAAAGCCGATAAGCCTCTTCTATCTGACCATTCTGCACATAACTTGTGATCATAGCATTCCAAGCAATCACATTCCTCTCAGGCATCTGATTGAAAAGGCTCTTTGCCTCAACAATTCGACCACTCCGAGCATATGCACTTAACATAGTCACCCAAAAAATCACATTGGGAGAAGGTACTCTTTGAAAGAACTTCCATGCCGAATCCAAATCATAGACCCGAACATATCCATCAATCATTAAATTCCGAGAAACCATATCTTTCACCATCATCTCATCGAAAAATTCCAAACCCAAACGCATCTCGCCATTTTGGGTATAACCGGCTAGCATCGAATTCCATGAAACCAAGTCCTTCACCGGCATCTCATCGAATAATCTACGGGCTTCTCCAAACCGCCTGTTCTTAGCATAACCCGAAATCAACGCGTTCCAACAAACAAGGTCATTCTTCTCAGGAAGCTGATCAAAGAGGCTCCTTGCCTTTTCCAACAATCCATTACGGGTATAGCAGGTCATCATCAAAGTCCACGAAAAGACATCTCTTTGGGGCATTTTATCAAACAGCTCAGCAGCATCTTTAACTCGATCATTGTGAAGTAGCCAACAATCATTGAATTCCATGAAACCAAGTTCTTGAATGCATATGAACACACTCCACTTCACTATGCTTGATTTTGAAGCCTAACTGCTCTCAATATTTTCACTTTCTATGGGAAACTATGAATCATTAGGGTGAATGTTCACTCACACACACACGTATATCAACATTCCTATGTGCCTCTTATCTGTCTATACGTTTCTTTTGCTTGAACCCCAACCTGTCTTGCACTGCTACATTTTTGAAACATCAAGCCAATCGTCTTTCTTGCCCTGCTTTGCTCTGTTGCTGGACTGCTATTTGTCTGACACATGCCATGGATCCTCATTGGAACTTCAGCTATAGACATCCTTATCCTTAACCACCAAGCAATTTTCCATGCTTCTCTGCATCACCAGTCATCTTGCTTCCACTTGATCGAATTTACTCCAAGCTCCTCTTCTTCGGTTTGCCCTAACTGAATGATTCAATAGGTTCTGAGATTCCAACCCTCCTAATTTCCACATATGATCTGCCCTCAACCTATGATGCAGCCCACTCTTTGCCTTTGGGTATCAGTTTCATTTCACATATCACCACCCATTGCAAGCCCTTGAAATGCCTCCAACCATCCTTTGTTTCTACCATGTCCATCTACTTGTACCAAAGGAAACTACTATCTTTGTTCCTTCATCTCTGCTGCAATGCTTGAATGTGGATTGTGGAAGTTCACATAAATAATTTACTTGGCGTGATCCTCCCTCTTCCTTCCCCTCTCCTCCCTCTTCCTCCTCCTCCTCTCTTCTCCATCCTGAATGGTGAAAAACCCAATTTTTATTTGGGTTCCCGCAGAATGGTCGATATCGACCATAAAAGTGGTCGATATCGACCATTCGCTAAACGACAAAAAAAAAAAAAAAAAAACCGGACATGTAGAGCCTTATCCGTATCCTTAGTAAATACAATACCTCTGAAGTGGTATAGGACTCTACGGGGCTCTACCAGGTAAATTCCTCTTTTTTAATTTATGGGACTGTAAATCAAGATCCAAATCGTTGGAGATTCTCACAAGATCAGACACGACCATGAGACCAGGTTTCAGTTATTGGATCATCATCAATCTCGATATATATGCAAAAAACATGATTCATTTGATGTAATCTTCTAGATTATGTGTGCCATAAAACACCATATCGAAATCGTTAGATATCTTTGGAAGGTTGAACACGGCCGTAGAGTCAATTTCAAGGCTTGGGACCTTGTGGATCTCGAGAAATATATAAAAGACTTTCAACTATTGATATAAAAAGTCGATTTAACATAAATCATTACATTATCAAATACTTTATTCTAGCCTATTTTTTTAATAATAATTCTATGTTGATGGATATATTAAAAAAAGAATAGAGATACCAAACAAATTCTTAGTTTTATAAAAACCCTATTTTACAGTGTACCTCATTTAAAAATCTCCTTATGGCATATCCCAAAATGCATGCACCCAAATAGTCCCTCTTATTCCAACTTTTGAATTTTGATTACAAGCAGTCGTTACTTTAGAAATACAAACCCTTTCAAATGAAATGGGAGGGGGTGGGGGATTTTACAATTTATACGGGCCTGAATATAATATAGGGTCCTTGATTAAAATATTATACGTACGGTGGTATGATTGAGTATTTGGAGTGGAGTTGAGTTGACTGACGCCCACACATTTCCCAAGAGAGATGAAGACGTCAGCCTCAAGGTAACAGATCTCCCCTCCCTCTCCCTCTCCCTCTCCCTCTCCCTCTCCCATTCTATCTGATCAGCAGTGGGTCTGATGGAGATCCTGGACACATGTATGTTGTCCAATTAACAAAAGAATTAGAATTATTTATCCATGACAAAGCTTAGTATCAGGATTCAGGATTTTTTTTTTCACTAAAGGTTTTCACCGTTTTAGACTGGACTAATCTCTTTGGGTCCAGAGGAAAACAACGTAAACTCCCCTCTAATTCTAATGTAGTAGTGTAGTTTCGAATCTACAATCTTTAAGTGCAAACCGTGATCCTAAGCCAACTTAGCTACCTCTTAGAGTTAATCTGGTTATCACAATGGTGTACTGGGAGCTAAGGTTTTTTTTTTTTTCTATAGGATATTTATGTCTTTGAATCTAAATCCGAAACAGATGCCAATGTTACAATCCCCCATCAAATAACAACTATAATTGTAAGTGCACAAAAATTCACGAACCCGGTGAGGGTGGTGTTCTTGAGACTCACTGAGGAGGACGAAGGCCGGAGCCGCCCGTCTCCTCGCTGATGATGGAAGAACCACTGCCTGAGAACCTGGAAGAGGGAGAAGAAACAGGTCAGAGGACCCTGGCTGTGGGCAGCGCAGGGCTCTCCGATGCCTAAGTCAGTATGTGTACTGGACAGAAGGAGGAGATTTTGGGGGAGAAGGTGATACCAGTGTGGTTCTCTCGGACGGGGGAGAGAGTCCCCTTATTGTTCTGGTTTGGCCCCTTTTATAGAGGAGGAGAGGGAGATAGTTGACTTTGGAGAGACAATGAGGTGGTTAGCCGTCCCATCACAGCCCATTCTGGCGTCTGTGGACGCCGATCTGTCAGGAAGCATGGGCGGCATGGGAGGCTCTGTCTGTCAGAGAGTATAGGCGTGCCCTTGTCTTGTCGCGCGTGCTCTAGCGTGCTTAAGTGTCCAAGGGTGGACAGCTGTCAGACCCTGCCTTGGCTAGAGACCTTGCAGAGACCCCGAAGTGGAGGACCGGGGAGGAGTCCCTGGCCGAGCTGGAGATGACCCGGCCGAGGTGGAGCTCAGCCGAGCTGGGAGCGTCCTGGCCGAGGTCGGGGTGTGACGCTGAGGTCGGGGAGCCGAGGGCGGGAAGCCGAGGTGAGGCTTTTGCCGAAGTGGATTAGCCGGCGCGGCAGCACGGGATGGAGAATCAGGCCAGTTATCCGGTGAGCTAGGAAATATCCCCACACAATAGCCCCCCAGCTTCTGAGCTCAATAGACTGCTCTTTGAGGTCAGAAGGTAAGTATCACGGAGGATGATTGGCTGGCAATGGACCAGAACTAGAGGTCGGCATCACTGCTAAGCTGTAGCAGGGTGCTTCTGCCGAGCTGGAGAGTGGGTATCAAGAGGCGCTTATGGAGATCCCACTGGCTCGCCACCAGGGGCCTGTGCCGGGCATGTGGCGCGTGGCCGAGATGCGCCTGCCGCACGCAATGGAGATCCCACTGGCTCGTCACCAGGGGCCTGTGCCGGGCATCTGGCGCGGGGGCCGAGATGCGCCTGCCGCACGCAATGGAGATCCCACTGGCTCGTCACCAGGGGCCTGTGCCGGGCATCTGGCGCGGGGGCCGAGATGCGCCTGCCGCACGCAATGGAGATCCCACTGGCTCGTCACCAGGGGCCTGTGCCGGGCATCTGGCGCGAGGGCCGAGATGCGCCTGCCGCACGCAATGGAGATCCCACTGGCTCGTCACCAGGGGCCTGTGCCGGGCATCTGGCGCGAGGGCCGAGATGCGCCTGCCGCACGCAATGGAGATCCCACTGGCTCGTCACCAGGGGCCTGTGCCGGGCATCTTGCGCGAGGGCCGAGATGCGCCTGCCGCACGCAATGGAGATCCCACTGGCTCGTCACCAGGGGCCTGTGCCGGGCATCTGGCGCGGGGGCCGAGATGCGCCTGCCGCACGCAATGGAGATCCCACTGGCTCGTCACCAGGGGCCTGTGCCGGGCATCTGGCGCGAGGGCCGAGATGCGCCTGCCGCACGCAATGGAGATCCCACTGGCTCGTCACCAGGGGCCTGTGCCGGGCATCTGGCGCGAGGGCCGAGATGCGCCTGCCGCACGCAATGGAGATCCCACTGGCTCGTCACCAGGGGCCTGTGCCGGGCATCTAGCGCGAGGGCCGAGATGCGCCTGCCGCACGCAATGGAGATCCCACTGGCTCGTCACCAGGGGCCTGTGCCGGGCATCTGGCGCGGGGGCCGAGATGCGCCTGCCGCACGCGATGGAGATCCCACTGGCTCGTCACCAGGGGCCTGTGCCGGGCATCTGGCGCGGGGGGCCGAGATGCGCCTGCCGCACGCAATGGAGATCCCACTGGCTCGTCACCAGGGGCCTATGCCGGGCATCTTGCGCGAGGGCCGAGATGCGCCTGCCGCACGCAATGGAGATCCCACTGGCTCGTCACCAGGGGCCTGTGCCGGGCATCTGGCGCGGGGGCCGAGATGCGCCCTGCCGCACGCGATGGAGATCCCACTGGCTCGTCACCAGGGGCCTGTGCCGGGCATCTGGCGCGGGGGCCGAGATGCGCCTGCCGCACGCAATGGAGATCCCACTGGCTCGTCACCAGGGGTATGAAGCTCTAGACGACTAGCGGCGGCAGAGGACCGTGCGATCAAGGCTGACAGCAGAGGACCGTGCCGTCGAAATGACAGTAGAGGGTCGTACGATCAAAGCCGACAGTAGAGGGTCGTACCGATGTCGTCGCAGCTGACGGCGCCATCGAAGCTGACAGTAGAGGACCGTGCCGCCAGAAATGACGGTTAGAGGGTCGTGCGACCAAAGCTGACGGGCGGTCGAAGCTGAAAGATGATAGGAGGCTTCAGCAGCCCCCCGAGCTGGAGGAGACTTCTGTCATGGAGGCGTCCGCCGAGATGGACGGTGCTGCGGAGCTGGAGGCATCCGCCGAGATGGAGGCATCCGCCGAGATGGACGCTGCCGCGGAGCTGGAGGCATCCGCCGAGATGGAGGCGTCCGCCGAGATGGAGGCGTCCGCCGAGATGGACGCTGCCTGTTGATTGTTGTTGAAATGCTTCTGGGCTCGGGCTTCGTCCGCTTCTTGCCTGACGAACTGGTTTACCCTGGTCATCAGTGCTGCCATAGCGACCACGGGATGCATGACCAGGTCCCTTCGAAGCTCGTTGCCTGGCAGGAGGGCTTGTTGGAAAGACAGGATCGCTATTGCATCTGTAGTATCCTCGATCTGGCTGTAGACAGTCCAGAACCTTTTGGCGAACTGCGTGACGTTCTCGGTCTGCTTCATTCTGAGGGCCATCAGGTCGGCGGCCGACCTGGGGACGACCCTATGAGCTTGGAACTTCGTCATGAAGGAATTCCGGAGCTGCTGCCAACTGTTGATTGATCCTTGGGGGAGTGCGCAGAACCACTTCAGGGGGAGGTCCCCGAGGCTGGAGGAGAAGACTCTGCAGTTCAGGTGGCCTGCATCGCCCCACACCGACATTCTCTGAGTGAAGTACCGGAAGTGTGCTGCGGGATCCGAGGTTCCATCGTAAACGACGAACCTCGGGACTTTGAAATCTTGGGGAAGGGGGAAGCTCCTGATCTCTGGAGAGAGGGGAGATGTGCCGAGACCGTCAGAGTTCAGCCGAACTTGAGCGAAACCGGCAGCCTCCATGTTTTGTCGTACTGCTTGCTCGATGCGTCGATCAAGCCACTTTCTGATGTCGTGGTTGTTACCCGGGCTTTCGCCATGAGCTTGGTTGCTTCTGTTGTCCTTCAGGGTGTGCTTTTTGGAAGGTGGGGTCGAGGTCGAACCCTTAGAGGATGAACCCGACTGAGTACCCTGCTGTTGGACGCTCGCTGGATTAGATCTTGCTCCTGACCTTTCCCGGTGGGGGACCGTCGGCAGCTGTGTCGACAGTGTCAGCGGTTCCTTTCCCTTTCTGGTTCTCCGAGGCATGGTGTTTGGGAAGATGGCTTTTTGTAGCGTTTCCCACAGACGGCGCCAATTGTAAGTGCACAAAAATTCACGAACCCGGTGAGGGTGGTGTTCTTGAGACTCACTGAGGAGGACGAAGGCCGGAGCCGCCCGTCTCCTCGCTGATGATGGAAGAACCACTGCCTGAGAACCTGGAAGAGGGAGAAGAAACAGGTCAGAGGACCCTGGCTGTGGGCAGCGCAGGGCTCTCCGATGCCTAAGTCAGTATGTGTACTGGACAGAAGGAGGAGATTTTGGGGGAGAAGGTGATACCAGTGTGGTTCTCTCGGACGGGGGAGAGAGTCCGCTTATTGTTCTGGTTTGGCCCCTTTTATAGAGGAGGAGAGGGAGATAGTTGACTTTGGAGAGACAATGAGGTGGTTAGCCGTCCCATCACAGCCCATTCTGGCGTCTGTGGACGCCGATCTGTCAGGAAGCATGGGCGGCATGGGAGGCTCTGTCTGTCAGAGAGTATAGGCGTGCCCTTGTCTTGTCGCGCGTGCTCTAGCGTGCTTAAGTGTCCAAGGGTGGACAGCTGTCAGACCCTGCCTTGGCTAGAGACCTTGCAGAGACCCCGAAGTGGAGGACCGGGGAGGAGTCCCTGGCCGAGCTGGAGATGACCCGGCCGAGGTGGAGCTCAGCCGAGCTGGGAGCGTCCTGGCCGAGGTCGGGGTGTGACGCTGAGGTCGGGGAGCCGAGGGCGGGAAGCCGAGGTGAGGCTTTTGCCGAAGTGGATTAGCCGGCGCGGCAGCACGGGATGGAGAATCAGGCCAGTTATCCGGTGAGCTAGGAAATATCCCCACACAATAATAATTGATGTTCATCATTTTATACACATTGTATGAGTATACACAAATCATTGAGCTCCAAAATAGATTTGTTAATAGGCTATTGAAATTACAGTACCATTCAAGTCGTGTTAACTTTCAAAATATTTTGAACATACCATTAAACGTTGCATTATTATCATCATCATGGTCAAAGCCTTGTTCAAACTATGTTTAGACAACTTTATTAATTTTGTTTGTCAAATGATCAAATAATGGTACCTTTTCATTTCTATCCTTTCAGTTTACGTATGCCCTCTTGAACTTCCTTCTCTGTTTTTGAGAGTCGACAATTTGCATAGAACCATCTTTTATCTTTATTTTTGTTTTCTTGGATCATTGAGTGGTACGGGCTTGTGAGGCGGCCTACTTGCAAAAGGATAGGTCCCTGGACAGATGCGTGAGATGGGATGCCCTTACCACTGGGCTGTCGAGTCATTCTCCATGGAAAAACTTTTTATTACAAAGTGATTGCTTACCTTTTTCTTTTTTGCTTGTAACATCACTATCTAAGTATCTATCATGTTTACACTTTACAATAACAGGTTATTTCTAGAATTATCAGCATGTCAAGGTCTCGAGCCCAAGCACAAGAAATATCAAGGGGGTTTTAGTAATTCCTGACCATTTAACAATTTACTAGATTAGTAAAAGTAACGCAAAGCTTTTATTTTTCAAACAATGGGTCACATCAAAAGTACATATTTTAAAATCTTCTCTTTTCTTAAAAAAAAGTAAAAAAAAAAACTTCATTTCTCCACTAAATGACCAAAATAACACCCACTTTTCACACAAAAAGTAAATATATATATCTTAATCTACTAAAAATAAAATACCATCATAACCCCTTTTATTCTATTCTCTATTGATATGATGCTTTACATCACATTTAAATAGTAAATTGGCAAACTGGCCGGGAAAGGAATGGGTGTAAATTGAATTTGAAATTGGCTCACACTCCGGGATGCTGCAATGCTTGTAGATTGAATTTGAATTTTGCTCAGCAGTGTTACTCTACCATGCTATCCGATAGCGAGTAAATAGCCATTTTACCCTCCTCTAAAATCCCCTTTTTTTCATTTTATAGAAGAAAAAAAAACTACTCATTTTTAAAATAGTAATATTTAGGATTTTTTTTATATAAAACTAATGATACTCATTTGATAATATCAATGGACCATCTTAATCAGTAATTAGACCTATATTTTTGCTATGTCGATCAAAATCAGCTTCTAGTTTACAATAAGTTTTAGTGTTTGTCCTTAATTAAAAGGCTGGGCTGCACCCCAGTGGTTAGAAACGCCCAAAAAGGGCAGCATTGCATTGTTTCTTGTTAAAACTTGAGCCCAAGTCATCAATGACTCAAAGTCTTAAAATTATCATCAATGACTCAAAACCATAAATTTAAATGCCCTCTCGCTCGGCAGTACTGGTCCTCATGATAAGGTGAGCACACTTTTTTTGTCGGGCTCACCTGAGGATGGGACGATCCCCTCCCCTCTAATTCTATCTATTTATAGTGACCGCCTAACTACTTGATTAATGTCCGATAAGTTTTCGCTGTCCAACTTGAGTACACACTGTATATGAAAAGCCCAAATTCATTTATATGGGTGACAAACCTAAGATTGGTGAATATCAAGGAGATCCTTATTTTATGGTCCACTTGGATGAATCCAAAGATGGCCCCCATGGGGATGTTTAGGCACATGGTGCTCACCTCATCATTAGTACGGTGGTTGATAGAAGTTTTTTCTCCAATTAAAACATTAGTCGATTGCATGTTAAAAATGAAATTGTTGACTGATCCACAAAAAAGGGTACTGTGTGTATGCTGTTCATAAATACTAGAAAAAGTGAATGTGGTCGCATAATCACAACCTTATAGTTGATGATGTTCGACGCCAAACTGCCAAAGGGAGCAGAGATGAGATGAGAATCATGAGATGAAAGGAAGAAGCAAATGCATGAACTGAAAAAGCCTTGCAACATGAGGGTATGGACTACAGAGCCAAGAAAGCCGTTATTGTTGCAGGGTCGGTCGGTGCCACAACGTGGATGAGACAGAGAGAGAGAGAGAGACAGACCGTTGACCTGCCACACCTTCCTGCAACCGCCACTTGCCCGTTACCACGTTAAACCCCCACTATTATAAACCCATCTCCCCTATTAGACACTTTCTTTGAAAGATGAGTTTCTAATCTTGTAAAGGGTGAGAGAGCTATCAACAATCTCTTTGTAGCTTTTATTACGTCGACAGGCCTTTTCTAGCAGGAGATTGATCTTTTCAAAGATTTCAAGAGAGAAAAAAAAAAATAAGGGAAAACAGAGAGAGAGAGGGGAACAGAGTTACAGAGAAAAGGACTGATCTTTTTTTTTTTTGTATCTGATATCTCCAAATCACTCTCCTTCTACCCATTTTTATACTATCGACCCAAAAATCCCCACATGCCAATCTCCAACTTCCTACCATTTTCTCCTCATCAGTCTCAGAAAGATCACAACAGAAACCACCACCCTTTCTAAACCAAGAACCATTCAAGCGAAGAGTCTGCAAAAAAGAAGGTTCTTTTACGTTACAGACATGGCCACAGGTTGGAGGAGGGCGTTCTGCACTTCGATTCCAAGTGACCCAGAAACAGAAAAACACCAAACCCAGAGCCCAAAGAGCTCTTCAAGTCAGGGTCTCTTCTCTGCAGGCGCCAGCAATCCCTCCACCCCTCGTCTCCTCTGCCGTACTGCAGTTCCTCTTCCTACTCCAGCGGCACAGGATAGCCCAAGGCTCCAATGCAAGGCAACAATGGCCAAGAGCCCGAGGCTGTTCCAGAGCTCCACTCCATCTTCACCCAAATCGCCTTCTTCCCTTCTCACCCTCTTCAAAACCAGGGTAAGAAATCCAAACAATGCATTTCCCATTATATAAATCATGCGGTAGCTGGCTTTAATTGTAGGAATGATGAGGAAAATCTGACCTTTTTTCTTTCTGGGGCTGTTTGTTTTGTGCAGAGTAACTGTGGGATTTGCTTGCAGAGCGTAAAGACAGGGCAGGGCAGTGCCATTTTCACGGCCGAGTGTTCGCATTCCTTCCACTTTCATTGCATAGCTGCGCACGTTAGAAAGGAAAACACACTCATTTGCCCAGTCTGCAGCATCACCTGGAAAGATGCTCCTCTGTTAGCCATCCACAAGAACCAACAGCAAGAAACAGAGCAGAATCACAATAACAGCAGAGATGTCGAGAAGAAGAAACCCATATCATCAAATTCCAAGCTCTACGACGACGACGAGCCCTCTCATAGTTATATCCCCCAAAGGAACAGCCCAATTCAATCCCATACCGGAAGTGGATGAAGATGACCCAGAAGCTATAACAGAATTCCAAGGCTTCTTTTCAAATCCATCTCAGCCGTCGGATAAGATGAACGGCTGGGATCTCGATAGAGTTGAAACGGCTCTACTCCCAGAGGCAGCTGTCGTCTCTGTGAGCCGCACCTACGAGGGCTACGCAGTGGTCCTGAAGGTGAAAGCTCCACCACCGGCGCCGCTGCTCGACCCGGCGCGCCGTGCGCCGATCGACCTCGTGACGGTGCTGGACGTGAGCGGGAGCATGACCGGAGCCAAGCTCCAGATGCTGAAGCGCGCCATGCGGCTCGTGGTCGGCTCGCTCGGCTCCACCGACCGGCTCTCGATCGTCGCGTTCTCGGCTCGTGCCAAGCGGCTCCTGCCGCTCACCCGGATGACGGCTCAGGGGCAGCGGTCGGCTCGGCGCATCATCGACCGGCTCGATTGCAGCCAGAGCCAGGGCACGTGCGTGGGGGACGCTCTTAAGAAAGCCACCAAAGTTATAGAAGATCGGCGCGAGCGGAACCCCGTGGCTAGCGTCATGTTGTTATCCGACGGCCAGGATGATCGTGCTCCCAACAATGCAGCCAATCGCAGCCGTCAATCTCCGCACGTGTCGTCCACCCGCTTCTCCCACGTGGAGATCCCGGTTCACGCGTTCGGCTACGGCCAGCAGCAGCAGAGCTCGCACGTGCGGACCGTGGACGCGTTCGCAAAGTGCGTGGGCGGCTTGCTGAGCGTGGTCGTGCAGGACGTTCGGCTCCAGCTGGGGTTCTCAGCTGGATCGGCTCCTGCTGAGATCTCGGCCGTCTATTCGATCAACGGACGGCCTTCTTTCATTGGAGCCGGGTCGGTTCGGCTCGGCGATCTCTACGCCGAAGAGGAGAGAGAGCTGGTCGTTGAGATGAGAGTGCCCACATATGCAGCTGGGGCCCACCACGTGATGTCCGTTGGATGTTCGTACAAGGTTCCGGCTACACATGAGCTGGTTCAATGCAAGGAGCGGGCTCTCCTTGTGCCACGCCCGCAAGCCGTCCGATCATCAGACCCGAAGATCCAACGGCTGAGGAATCTTTTCATTATGACCAAAGCCGTGGCTGAGGCTCGGCGCCAGGCAGATTTGGCGTGTGCGTATCATATGCTGTCTTCGGCTCGTGCGCTTTTGATGCAGTCGAGCTCGAGCTCGAGCTCGGCTGATGAGAATATCAGGGTTTTGGATGAGGAGCTGGCCGTGCTGAATTACAGGCGTCAGCAGGATCAGATCCAATGGCGTAGGATTCATGATCAGGAAGTGAGAGGAGAGCCGCTGACGCCCAGGTCGGCTTGGCGAGCTGCAGAGCAGCTGGCAAAAGTGGCCATGATGAGGAAATCGTTGAATAGGGTCAGCGATTTGCATGGCTTTGAAAACGCGAGGTTTTGAAGTGAAAATGCAAAATCAAGCAAAAGACAGCATCTTCACTTCACTTTTAAATTTTACTTTTCATTAAGTTTGGTGGAAGCGAAAGTGCCACTTCAATATTTTTTTTTTATTGTAACTTTTGGCCTTTCAATTCATGTAACACTTTTTTGCTACTCTTAATACAGTGCTATTAGATGTCTCCCCAAAAATAGTGATAAGAGAACGTGTACTTTATATCTTTTATCTTTTACCTTGGTCACAGCTTCCATCAACTTCTCACAAAAAAAATTCAAAAAATGTACTGAATTTATTTATTTCTTGTTAAGAAAAGAATTTTACATGACTCAAACATGCAACCTTGTGGCTCTAATCTTGGGAAAAGGGAAAATTCTAAGGTGTCGCAATTGCAAAACGAGGCTAGGCTATTTTTGAATTCTTTGCACCTTGGCTCTAATCTCTGCTCTAAAATCAGGTATCTCGGTATCAAGACCAAAAACTCTATTGATCACGCGAATGTTTTCAATGACCTCATGACTTCTAGTCCGGTTTTCATCAGGATTGCATCTAATGTGCTGCATGGGTGATGGGTCAATGTAGTAACTTATTGACTAAGTCCTCGCCGAGCTTAATCACTCCTTCATTTGAAATCTCATCTACACCCTTTTTTAACAAGTATTCCTTCAACTCTTCTATCAAAATTCGCTCGAAATAAGATCTTAGCTTAATAATGGTAGGAACAGCATCCAAAGAGTCCCTCGAAGCCACAAAACTTTCTGATTCCACATTGATAATTGCCTGAGCCTCCATTACTTTTCTGTGCTGATCCTCCTCATTGGCTTCAACAACTTTCTCTAGATCGTCCACATTGTAGACTTGTGCAGACCCAAGGGGTGAAAAGATTTCAGCTTTCCATGATTTTATATTATATCCAAGTTTGACAACAGCAAATTATCCCTGATTTTTAGCGCCTAAGATCCCCTATCCATAAGATTTTCGGATCTATCCCCCCTCCACATCAAATATGCAAATCCTCCTTCTAAAGGGGGTGGGTATAAAAGTCTAAAATCTCACCTCAACTTCCAAAAACACCTCTATTATCAATCTCTCCCGCGATCTCAGAACGACTCCTCGAAGAAGCCTCTCTTCGCCACCATCACTCTCTCTCTCTCTCTCCCTCTCTCTCTCTCTCTCTCTCCCGCCGGTCTTCGTTTTCGGGCATGCCCATCTCTCTCTCACTCTTCTCTGTCTCCCCTTCCCAACCTGGTCAGTTGGCCTTTCTCTTCTCTGTTCAAACAACTTGTTAGAAAAGAGAAATTTTGGAGAAGAGAATATAATGGGGAGAAAGCATCTCTCTTTGTTCTAGAACTCATGTGGCAGTAGGAGGATGTCAACGGTGTCCCTGTCCAAATCTTTAATATTTTGAATGCTTGTTACTTTCTAGAACTTGATTTTAGCGTTTAGCGATGATAAAAACTTTTAACATCGAATCCTGCTTGTGGTTGCTATGAAAACAACTAAAAATAAAGATATTCCAAGAATTTTAATCTTGTAATCATGATATGGACTAATGTCCCTTTTTGCCCATCTCTCTAAAGCTTGATTTTGGTTTCTTCTTAAGCATCTTGACTCGGTGAGGATCCTTAACCATACCAATTGCATTTTATTTTTTTTTTTGTAGAAACATCTGGTCGGTGTTTATAAGTATGCATACCAACTGCATGTTGAAATGCTATAATGGGCTCATTTTCAAAGTTCACCCATACTTTGGTCAGACAAGGAGTTATGGATGTTGTAAGTATGTGAGGTGGTGCCATGGTGGGTTTATATGAAATATGTTGCATAAGGCAACTAGATATTCACTTCCATTCATTTTCCATTGGAGAGGAGATAATTTGATGTTCATTTTCAGAGATTCTCCTTTTGTTTCTTCAATTTTAACCTTTCTATCTAGAAATATGTCTTTTAATTCTTATATATTAAATTGAATGAAACAAACACGACCTCAGCGACAACAAAAATAATAATCTTGATCTTGTCGGTCTTAACTGCCCACAAATCTGAAAGGCATTAAAGAAGCCTTGCACTGATCACTTATATGCTTATATGTATGTATATGTTAGTTTTTTCTCTTTTTTCCCCTTTTCAGAGATTCTTACTCGAGCATCAATTGTTTGTATGTATTTTCTTTTCAGTTTTTATTTTATTTTCTTTACTGTGGAGCATTATATGAATGAAAGGAATCAGTTCAAATAGCTTGAGATGTGCTTTAGATTCCTAGGTAAACTGCACTTAGGATAAACACACACAAAGGGAAAAACAAGATTTGTAGTACATGTTACACTATACCATGCTCCGTTTCCCCCCAAATAGGCTAATCAGGCCAAAACTTTTGATGGCAACAAACATTTGATCACTGCTTATTACTCCATCTTCATGGAATGGAATTGGCCTAAAAAACACATTTACCATTCGTTATTCAATCTAACAAAACATATCACTATAATTGTTGTCATTTTTAGGTTAATACAGAACAATGGTATTTCTGATTCTGTGCAAGTGAAGACAACATCAGCTTCATGTTACACCCCATCCCGAGTTAATCAGGATTAACTCTAATTAACCATGATTAACGTTGATTAAGCAAGATTAATTAATTTCAATAAGATCAATGATCAAAATGAGTGGAATTAGTCTTGGAAGATTGAATTAAGTCTAATGCAATAGTTTGGAAGATAGTAACTTGGTTTTTGACCCCAATTAGTGAATTTGAGGATTTTTTCGTAAATATCGATTTATGTGTATATGGTCGAATTGGGTGGAATTTGATACCAATATGTGTATCTTAATGAGTACATCAATTGTCAAAATACACTTAATTTCATTTGACTTATGATGACTCAAATGGGTCTTGAATTGACTCAAAAATGAAAATAAATTTAACAAAGGGGTTCAATAGTAAAATGTGAAACTACACGTCATCTTTGGACCAGCATATGTCTTTAAATGTCCCAGATGTCATACATTCGTATCTCAGCCCATTTGCATGTGTTTTCTTTGCTGGAGCTGGTTCTTCTTCATTTTCTTCTTTCTTCCTTTGTTTCATCATATGGAAAGGATATGTCAAGTGAGTTTTAAGAAAGAAACTTGGAAATTCATCATCTTCTTCGTTTCTTCTCCTTGTTCATTGAGCAAGTGTTTAGAAGGGATATTTTGCAAGTGATTCACAAAGAGGAAATGGGTGCTGTCATCTTCTTCCTCTCTTTGCTTGGGTTTTCTTGAAGAAAAAGGCTTGGAGAAGGAAAGCTTGGATTGCTCTGTTTTAGTTTCATTAGAGTGGTTTTCTACCAATCAAGCCTAAGAAGAAGGGGGTTTTGTGTTAAAGTAAAAGTAAAGGCAAGTATAAACAAGCTTATATGATTTAATTGCTACTGCATGTTAATTTCTTTTAGTTTATTTATGACTTTGAGTCCAGCTCTTTATGGTTATCTACTTTGATGTGTTGGATTTGATTGGATGAACTGAAAAGTGTTTGAATTCACTATGAAATGGTGAATAAGAAGATGGGTAAATGGTATTGAAAAGGATTGAGAGAAAGTGTGCAAGTATAAAGAGTACTTTATGTTTGTATGTTAAAGAATCTGAGTTTTGATTGAGATTGGTGCACTCAGCTATATATATATGTATATATATATATTAGAATCAAATTGTGTTAGAAACAAGTTGGGTCATATGCTTTTAAGAATTGAATTGGAATTGATTGAGGGGAATAGAAGTAAGGTATATAAGTTTCAATTATGTTTGGAAGAGGAAACAGGAGGTTCCAAATGATTTCTGCAGGTTGGAAACAAATCAGAATGAAGCAGAATTCGTTTTTGAATTCTGCAATTCTGGGTGAGGTCGGTCAGCCGACGGATGACCGACAATCTGACCGACAGTGTAAAACGTGTAGAAAAAATTCGTCTCTGGTTTTCGAACCAACAAGTGACCGATCCTGACCGACCTATGTCGGTCAGCCGTCAAGCATACATCGGTTGACTAACAGGTCAACCGACGAGCGAACCGACAGTTAACCAAAATTGTGTAATTTCAGAATTAAATTCTGAATTTCAAGATTTAGAGCCTACTGATTAAATCAAGGCTACTTTCAATATTTATACCTCCATAGGTGTTAATTAAGGGAACTTTAATGTACATATATTGTAATGCTTATCGAGAATAACACGTACATTAAATAACTGACGATTACACCTGAATGGTTGGTATTGTTTACTTGAAATTGTATATTAAACTATATCCAACATGGATTGTTACTGGAATTGATCCTATAAGGATTATTTATTGAATTATATTCGTTCAATTGTACATAAATGAGTTTAATGAAGTGAATTGTATACGAGTCTGACACTACATAATGATCAGCAGTTTATTTGATGAGTGTTCCGGAGCTCCGTGGTGATGTCAGTAGTCCCTGGCCCGGACACTGATAATTCCCACATATTATTCTTCCGTAGGGAAGATGGTAATTTCTCCTTGTTTAGGGACATGGTAATTCTTTATCTTAAGAGAGATTGGATTTGACATGATTTGGCTGGAAATATTATGTTAGTTGCCAATGAATTATAAGATTCCTACTGAAATGGTTTACTGTTTACTGTTTATCTTTACAATTGTAGTCTAACACTAAATTAGACAACTTATCTTGGTAAGTAGCATGTATGATCATAAACACTGTTTATACATTGTTGAATTGTTGAATTCACAAGTGTTATTGATGACATTACAGGCTCAGCTGTCCCTACCACTTGTGCGACCGCACCGGCAGCAGAGGAGACCGCTTCGTTTCCTCCAGGAGGAATAGTTGAATAGAAGTGACGAGATATATGTTGGGAACATTTTGATGATAGATCCTGTAAATAGAAATGGAAACTTTTGGAAATGTTTCATACTTTGATCCTTGCATTGTTTTAAATATGCAAGTGATAGTTATGATCATATTGTAAATAAATTTTGAAATCAATGTATATATTGGTTTATGTTCCGCATTATGTGTATACTGTCATCCTTTGTGAGTTTTATGTACTTAAATTTTACGGGAGTAAATATAATTTCGACTCCGGTTAACTCGATTTGATTAAAATCTCAGGTTCGGGTCGTGACATATTTATTATATGGTATCAGAGCAAAGTAAAATAAATAAGGATTAACCATAAAATCCTTAGAACGATAAGAACACAGTGAGGAAACGTTAGATGGGGAATTAAATCCTATTTTGGATTTAAGGCTTACTGTTTTCACTATATGTGATTTACTTTCACTGTCAATGTGAATAATACATGTGATTTATATGATGGAAGTTGTAGATATATATCTAATCTTCCCATACATCCGCTAGCATCACTCCTCTCAAAGTTGAAAAAAAAAAAACGAAACAGTACATGACGGACCCTGTTAGTGTTATTTAATTTGCAAGGAACAGGTCCGATGAATGACTATATTCCGGGACCTTTCCTGTAAAATAAAAATACAAAGTCTTAGAATTCCTTGAAATTCACATACATGAAACAAACATGCCCCCTACATGAATACTTACATTTGTAGATAGTCTTTCCTACTATTTACTCCCCTACATGTGAATTGACGCTACGATTAACTTGAGACTCATCTTACCATTGCTCAAAGTTGGATTGCTCCTTAAGAAATATTTTATTAAAAGAGGATTAAATTTTAAGGATATTAAATCAAGTATTGGGATAATATAAACGAGCTATTCATACCTAATCCTTATTTACAGCAAGACCTTTCCATCTCCTCTACCCTTCCGTGGCATGCACGAACTTGACTAGATATGATATAGTCCATTTGCAGGAGAAAGTTTCCCATCACTCTTCTACATGAAAACCTCAATGATCCATATTGATCATTTATTAATAGAGGTGTTAATGAGAAATGATGGGCCAGGTTGAAGGTTGTGTAAGCCTAACCATCTAGTATTGAGCCTAATATTCAGGTCTTAAACATTTAAAGGCCCATAGTCCACTTAATTGTCAGGTTATAAAATAGGGCCCAAGGCGGGCTAGGCGGGCCGACCGTTATGGATAGGTCGGCCCATAGCGTGTCGTGCTATGCCAGTTCCCTCAGCCCAGCACCGCCCATGGCACGGTCGGCCCGACCCAACCCATTTGACATCCATATATGCAAACAACCCAAAAATAACAATCGAATAACCTTTTAAATGGAAAATAAATTAAAGGGGATGGTGGAAAATGAATTAGTAGGATATGGTGGGCATTCTTTTTATTCAAGTGAAATTTGGCACGGTGTAGGGCCCCTGATTTTGGCAATTTGAGGTGTGCGTGGTAATGAGAGTCTGGATCCCCTGTTTTATTAAAATAGGGAGATACGACTGATAGGACGGACTACAGAGATACTTCATCCTATTAACATAAAATCTCATAATCTTAATTGCTTCTTTGAAATGAAAAAAAAAAAGAAAAAAATATTTATACCACTTAGAAATATTGATTGGATGATACAGTATGTTAGTATGTTTGTGTGTATTTCGACAAAGCGCGGTGGGAGACGTGCATACAAGTCCGTCTCTCATTCTCGCTCGTACACAGAAGAAGCAACATTATCTGTTACGAGATAAATAAATGATGAGGTTGCAAGACGTCAAAGCCCCGCCAGCTCCCGCCAGCCACAATAAATCTCTCTCCCCCTCTCGCGCGCTCTCTCTTCCAAACTCAAGTGAGAGAGAGAGAGAGAGAATTCCCAAACATAAAAGCTTCGAACAGATGCTTTCCAAATCCAATACCTTAGAAGACCATGAAATCTCAAATCCTCTCTCGGAGATTTCTCGTGCCTGAATCATCATCAGCAGAATCCTCTCTCGGTCCGAAATCAGCTTTCGCCTAAGCTATGACAAATTCTCAGGGTTTCAAGGTATCATTTCCTCATTCTTCATTTAAAAAAAAAACGTTTTTCTCTTCTTCTTCGTTGATGGTACTAAAAAAAAACAATATTTTGTTGTTATCTTCGATTCTTATTGCACGAATTTGCTTTGGAAGAAGGGAATTGTGTAGCATCTTACATGCACTCCATTGAACTACCACTTATCCCAAAATTAATTAATAAACTATTGATTGCTCGGGCTCGGGCTCGACCATAATTACTACTCCTCACTCCTCAGGAGCGAGGGTGGACGTTAACTATAAAACCAGCAGTTGAGAATTATTTGATGTTTTCTGAAATAGGAAAATAATATTTCTTAGTTGCTATAGAAGAGGCTTCTCTATCTTGTTTCCTGCAAGCCTTTGATTGATGTTTTGATCTTCATATTAGTTTATTCAGTGTAAGAATATCATGATGTCCTGGAAGTGCTAAATTACAACATTTGCTCACTTCCTTGCAGGGATGTATCACTGCATCTTATTGGATGAGCCCTGTAAAGGCCTATTCTCATCCATTGTCAGGTCTGAACAGGCACATTGTTCGCATCCCCTCTTCTCATAATCGTTCAGTCATTTTAACATCTGGATCAATTGTTTGTAAAGCATGTCATCAGCCTTTTATTCCAAGGAGCCATTCTGAGGGCCTCCTGTGCATGCCATTGTTAACTCACACATTTGGTTCGAGAGGATTAAATGTTATCAGCCACAAACATGCCTACCCAGGAAGATTCCAGATGTATGCCGGGCTTGATGTTGCCACAGCTGTTGATGTCATTAATGATTTAGGATTTGATACATTGACTTTTTTAGCTGTGACTGTCATGGTCATTCCTCCATTCAAGACCATCAGAGCTAGTCCTGTAAGTCTTCTGCATTTCCATTTTCTCATGAATCCCTCTTCCTCTAATTCACTGTCTATAATTCTATTTCAATCCTCTCTTCTTTTTCTTTCTATGTAAATGATTGTTGCATTTGAAACTCATTGCTTCTTAATGCCACAATATCTTATACTTTTGGAGGTATACAGAGAAATATGTTGTAGATCTACGCTGAATTCGTCTTGAAGGAATAAGTTTTTATAAAAACTTCATGAATATCTTTCAATCACATTCCAACCCCTTTTGGAAATGTGCATGCTTAATCCTATTTGTTCATTGTTTTTTTAGGTAAAATGCTTATGTACTAACTGGAATACATCATCTTTATCTGCTATTTTTTCTTCTGGGGATTGAGATTCTTTTAACAATTTTAAATTGAATATTTCATCCCTCTGTACCTAGAGGAACTAAACTAGTATTAGTTATCATCTCCTAGAATCTTTCCATCAAGACTGGCAAAATAAGCTGTTTACATCCTGTTGGTGGAGGATTCGAAGCATACAAGTGACCCCTTAGATCTTTGCATAACCAATCCTGTCAATAGAATGAAGTTCAGGTCATTAAGTGTGATGGTGGTGTTTAAAACAATAGATCAATTTACACAGTGTTCGGTATCACTGTGTCTATGGATTGATGTAGGTTGATTGTGGTTTTTATACTCAATTCTGAAATTGATGTGAAAGATGGTTGTGCTGGAGGAATGGAAAAAGGGAACCAAACTGGGAGGAAAAGAAATGAAAAAAAAATTCAAGTTGGGGGGGCGGGGGGGGGGGGGGGGGGGGCATGAGAACAGTGATATAAGAGAGGATGAGTTTGGTGGGAAAAGATGGAACAGTGGAAGAAATAATATAAATTATCAAAAGGGAAGAGAAATCATCATCGAAAATTATTAAAAGCATAACACAATCTATCTGGGGATAGCTTAATTAGTTCCACTCATCCCTTCCTAAGCATAGGTTATATCCTCCCTTTCTCTCTCTCTAAGGGAGGAAAATTGTGATGGAAAAATTGGAGAGAGACAAAGAACATCCCACAGGAAGGGCATCATTTATCAGGAGAAAAATGTAGGGCCGAAAAACCTTCAGGCTAGCATTTTTTTTTAAAATCCATAGGGTTTCGTCAGTCAGGCTTGCTTTGATAGATGATCTTAAAATCAATCAAATTTTACTCAGTTTCCATTGAAACAATAAACAAGAGCAGGGCTGCAGTTCCTCTTGAATACAAATTTATAGAAATAATTGATGTTACCTTAGTACTTACACTTATTTCAAACTAAAATGCACTTCTAATATTTTCTTATTTAACAAATAACTAGGCTATAAGTTTGCTTCATAACTTTTTGTTGCTGATGTAGACAATATCAATATCAACCACAACATGACATATATACCCTGTTAGGCTGTGATTCGAGTTGTGTCTTCTAAGTCTGCTATTTCAATACTCTCAAGTTGCTAACCAATACACCCAAAATGCCTAGGCATTAAAGGTGCGGAAAACTAACTACTTAACACCCCCCTCGGGGAGGAGACCGCCCGGACTCAAAGCACACGCCTACACAAGCTGTGGCATGGGGCCCTTTTGCCCTGCACACATGTGCCCGCACTCAAAATGCAGCATGGGGCCTTTTTTGCCTTTGGGGATTTGAACCCGGGTCCCAAATTATAATGGATACACATCACTGTAATCATTCTATATCTAGATGATTGAAAAGTACAAATCAGAGGCCTACGAAAGGGAGAGGCACTCAATTCCAACAAAATCTCTTTATTTCTCTTCTCATAGTTAATCTCTGTTAAATACTTGGTTTTTGTACATGGAAAAATTGGGCTCTTATTTTCAGTTAACTGCGTTTATAATGCATAAAAATGTATCTCCATCTTAGTTAGACTAGCATAACATTCTATTTCAAATGTAGGGATCACACAAACATCCACCATATAATTAAACGTAAAAGGTTTTTAGAAAGAAAATTCAGTATATCATCCATGAATACAGCGGTCTGCTTGGTCCATAGGTTGAAGGGCTTTATCTTTCCTTCAGCCAATTAGCAATACAGTATTACCACAAAAAAGCAAAGGAAGCAAATGATACAAGTTGTTTTCTTTGTAAATCAGTCAGTTGGCAGGATCAGGATGAGAACTAAATGTTTAGCAGATAGTATATTCCTAGGGCATGACAGGTTGGCAGAACACATCACCAATCTGGAGCAGTCTTGTTGTTGGCCCTGCCTCGGCAAGATGGTTTAGAGAATCAATGCAAATCTGTTGTGCTGAAGTGGGATAGAATGGTTGGTCTGAGACTAATGCATGAGGTGATGGATAAACTATAAAGAGTTTTGGGTGGTTCACTAACAATTGGTATACATGCTATTATTGCGTTTCCATTTTGGTTGCAAGCTTTTATTTTTTTGCAATATATCTGATGGTCTATAATTGTATCTGATGGGGCTGTCATTCATACTTTTAGTAGTTTGTGTATATTGTATCCAGATCAATTATATCTGATGGTGTTCGATTGTTTGAGTATTTTGGTCTTGGCATATTAGAACTATATTTTCTCTCGTTACTTAAGGACTAATTATCATATTTTGTCATTACTTAAGGACTCATTTAAGAAGGCAAAATCTGAGTGATTTATCTTGAAACTAGGGATCCCTAGTTTTTTTTTCTTATTTTCCACGGTCATATTGTTGTTATCATAATTGAGAAACTCAAATTGATGCAGATATTGGGTTTCTTTTTTGCTGGAGTTGTATTAAATCAGTTTGGCCTGATTAGAAACCTCACAGATGTTAAAATTCTGTCCGAGTGGGGGATCCTTTTCTTGGTAAGATCACTTTTCATTTAATGTGTTGCAATCTTTTTAATTTCTTTATAGTTTGTTTTTGTTATTTTCCTATATACCACATCTTCCAACAGAACATCAACATCTTATAGCTTCTTTTTTTGAAGGGTAAGCTTAGTCAAACCCTCAACCTTGTGGTTGCAACAACAATCACTATCCAATCATGCCATTGGCTCTTGTCAGTTGTACATCTTAGAACTTCTTAATCATTTAGATGCCTACTAATTTTGCTCATAGTTTATGGCCAAGGTTGCCATGGGTTGTTTAAATCAACATCACCATGCATATTTCAGAATTAGTTGGTATTATATTTATAGAAGGGCATAATTTTGTAAGATAATTTATCATTATGCCTTGATCCAGGGGCAGAATCAGAGGGGTTGGGGTTGGCCATATTTTTAAATACAGCCTCCCTCGGGATTTTTTTTCCTAGGATCCGCCACTGCCTTGATTGTATTTACTCAGGAGTATCTTGGTTAGTCTGTCCTCATTTCTTAGGAAGCATGGATATAATTCATACACCTTCTTTGATGCTTTACCACACTGCCTCACTTCTGATTCCAAACCTGCTTTTTTGTATTTCTCTAAAGCAATTTCAGCGGAGCTCCTATTTCTCCCACCATGATCAATATAGCTGTATTTAAACGTCTGTCATACTATCTATTTCTATTATTTACTTCAAATTCTCATTCTTGGTATGCCATCTAGTTCTGACTTCTGACCAAATAGGTTATGCTCTTCTGCAGCTGTTTGAGATGGGGCTGGAGCTCTCATTGGCACGTTTGAAAGCTCTTGCAAAGTTTGCCTTTGGCATGGGTTTGACCCAGGTTTGGTACTGATGTATTGAGTTCTCTGTGATTTAGGATGAAAAATACTCCCCTCTTTACATATGTAAATACTTGTGTATGTGGTGTTGTATGTATGAGAACTTGTTCTCTTAATAGAACTAGGGAGTACAGTACAACAAAATTAAAAATAGAATCATATTACTAGAATCATACCCACAAAATTAAATTCAAGGATTGTTTTGTGCCTAGATTTTGGCCCAGGTAATATGTACAGGGGGAATCAACTTTCGTATGGCTTGGATGTGTTGCACATGGCTGGGTGTGAGCACACATGTCTAGAAAAACTCCTGCTGCCTAATGATTCCTAGATACTACACGAATACGGCAGGGACATGCCATGTTTATGGCGGGGACACGATTTCACACATAAAAAGTGAGTATCAAACTACCAATACAATATGACAAGATACTTTGTCTATTTTGATATATCCAGGTATCACAAGCCGCAATATGCATAATTTTTACAGTATGCACAATCAACATTTTATAGAATTGTAATTTTCATCTCTGTAACAGTTCTTTTATTCATCTCATTCTAGGTCAATTACTTAGATAAGTAATAAGGGTTGACATTCTTACTCAGGTTGTAGGAAGAAATGAGGGTCTCTGGTTTGAAGGTTGGGATTTGGGATTTGTCTTCATCTGTAAATCTCTAGTAGGGGTATCAAACACCTCCCACCACCAATGGTGGAATCACCCAAAACTGCGAGTGAGATTTCCCCATGGCAGTCTCTGTCATATCCAGCAGCAACTGAATTACCACTTACTTTGGAAGATCACTTCTCACCTTTATCATTCCTTTTCTTTTCTGATAAAAAAAATATTTGTCGTTTGTAGGTTTTTTTCATCTTCATTTTTTATTTTTAGTTTTTTTTTTCAAATTATAAGATTTTGTTTTCACTTACACAATCCCACTTCCTTTCTCTGGCTGATGGGGAAAGTGGACAATATTTGAGAATTGAGAATGGAAACCAATTACCCAATTAGCAAAACTTCTGCATAAGCATCCACTAATTTTTTTATGGGAAAGAACTTCTGTTAGCCCTTGTTCACCTCAGCCCTCTACAATGGAGGGTATTCCTTACCATTGTGCCAAGCACCAGAGGCTGCTTTTTCCTCACTGACTACTTTCTAGTTTGCAATGCTGTATTTCTTTAAGTGCCTTTTGTATCTTAAATTTTTTCCTTATTTAACTGAGGACTATTTTGAGTGTATTCCCTACTACTTGACTTTGACCCCATTGTTCTTAGTGCTTGTATGATTTTTAAGTAAGACTGTAAGCGCATAAAATGTCACTCACAAAGATAGGGGGTGTAGCCGGAGCTCTTTGGTTGAACACCGATGCCTGCCTGAAGCCTGGAAGAGGGGAAGAACAACAAAAGAGGGTCAGAGGACCCTGGCTGTGGGCAGCGCAGGGCTCTCCGATGCCTAAGTCAGTATGAGAACTGGACTAAGGATAGAGATTTTGGGGAAGAAGATGATACCAGCATGTGGTTCTCTCGGAAAGAAGAGATCTAGCATATGGTTTTGTGTATGGTGGGTTGGATCTCATCCTCTCTTGCTCTCTGCGCCTGCTGCTCTTTATATGGATAGGGAGAGGGAGAGAGCTGACTTTGAGGTGGTTAGCCGTCCCATCATAGCCCACTCTGTCAGGCACTAGGGAGGTATAGTCCCATCGTAGCGTCTGTGGACACCGATCTGTCATGAAGCATGGGCGGTATGGGAGGCTCTGTCAGAGAGTATGGGCGGTGCCCTTGTCTTGTCGCACGTGCTGTAGCGTGCATGAGCGTCCAAGGGAGGACAGCTGTCAGCCCCTGCCTTGGCTAGTTCTGGCATCCTGACTGAGGTCAGGATGTGTTGCCGAGGTCGGGGAGCTGAGGTCGGTGAGCCGAGGTTGGAGGCGACCTTGACTCGGCTGGAGACCTCGCAGGGATGCTGAAGCGGGATGACTGGGATGAAGTTCCTAGCCGGGCTGGGGATGCCCTGACCGAGGTGGAGCTAATGAGCGTATAGCCGAAGTGGAATCACTTGGCCGAGCTGGATGCTGGCACCTTTGCCGAGACTGAGCTCTGCCGAGATGGACTAGATGGTGCGGGAGTCCCGGATGCTGCATCTGACAGGGATCCCGGCGAGTTCGGGATTATCCCCACACAAAGACCATTTGTCTTTCTATTGACAATTCATTCATTAAGAGATGTATACTGTAAATGTTTCCAAAGTTTCCTTGAAGAATCACCCAAGTACAAAGAACATGATGATTCTCCTTGTCACTTATTACCCAAAAGAAGAAAGCATGCTATCTCCATCTACACCTTGTTTTACCTAAGAGCAAGGCCTTTTGTTTGACTTAAAATATGAGTCATATTACCCAGTCAAATTTTGTTGAAGGGAGAAGATCAATTTCTATGTTTGCTGTTTATTGAGCACGGTGGTTTTGATTGATAAATTCTCATGAATTCTGTAACAAATAACTTCTATATTTACATCCTTGGTTCTTTACTGAAACTCTCTTTCTAATATCCTGCATGTTAAATGCTGGGCTAGTAGTGCGACTTAAGCTGTTGGTTTTGCAATTGTGTTTCTGACATATACCTGTTAGCAGCGCCGTAGATTGAAAGCTTATGGCTTTGTTTTGTTCTCATTTCATGAAGGTTTTGTTATCTACCCTTGCTTTTACGGCATTTGAACTTCCACCTAATGGGGCTATTGGAACAAAAATACTGGAGTTCCTTTTCCACTCAAGACCTGATCTGGTGAGAACTTATTAAACTTGATGCAGACAAAATTTACATCATACCATTTTTTGGTCGTGTTTGGTTGTTAGCTACTTCAGAAAATTTTCCTTTTCTAATGAAAATGTAGTAATTTATTTTTGGAGCTTAATATGCTGTCATCATGTCATGTTGACTGGTTGGAATATCAATATTGTAGGGTGCTGTCTTGCATTTGATTTGGACTCAGAACTCATTTTAAGCAAAGTTCATTAATTTTTACAACTTTGTTCAACTAACATAACAGGTTGGTTTGCCAGACTTTTCTTTTTTGAACAGAATAACAAGCATCAAAATGAAGATATTAAAAATTATTATATTGGTAAAGTATGGCTGAGAGAGACAAATGAAAATTTCCCTGCCTCTCTTTTCAAGAGAAGGTTGGAAACTTCTCAAATTCCAAAATGCATGATAAGAAATGAAGAACAAAAAAAAGGGAGAACATATAATGTGTAGTTTGATGGAAGATTATTAAAATTGATAACCAACTTAGTATTTTTATAATATATGTAGTTCTATTAAAATAAATAGCCATATTAGTAATATTACACATTGTATATCATGTTTATGTCTAAAAGAAGAAGAAACATCATTCATGAATCAAGAATTGAACTATGCACACATAGACTGAGTATATTGTTTAACATTACTTTGCGATTGTTTAAATCAAAGAACTACATTACTATTCTATGTGGAAAATTAACATAGAATCATGAGTCAACAATACAAATTTCTATCTGGCTTGCTGTGTGAAGCTAAGATGCACGATTTGGGATTTGAAAGCTCGCTAAAAGATCATTTCTTTCCTCTAGTGGGCCTTTGGTGCACGTTGTCAGCAACTTGTTCATTGGAGTTAAAATAGCATAATTCAAATGGTCATAGTTTCTCTTTTACATTCAACTTGGGTTTCTTCATCTTTACACTCTTATTTGATGACCGTGACTTTAAAGTTGCATAATTCACCAAACTTTGCATCAAATAATTTTTCATCTAGTGTGTGCTGATCAATTAAAGATCAATTTTTCCAATATATTTGATCCCAAGACTGGAGGTTTTGATTAATTCTGGCTACATGGATTATACAGTAGGAAATACTCAATAGATTGACCTCGCTGGTCAAATATATTAAGACATTTCCTGTTTTGCATATTTGACATGACAACAACTTACAATGAATAATTAGAATCATTAATTGTTGATTTATTTTAATCCGATCCGTGTACAATGATCTCAATTTGAAATTGTGCGTATATGATTTCATATCGCTCTGCCCTTTAATAATAGTTTTGGTCCTAAAATTATCCAGATTAACTGAGATGCAGGTGAATATTAGAAGTGTTGATGAGGCTATTGTGATTGGCGCTGCCCTCTCATTATCTTCTTCGGCTTTTGTTCTTCAGGTGTGTCATTACTAGACATACATGATCCATTTATTTGTTAAGCAATTGTTGATATACAAAAATGTTTTGAGTAGTTGAAGTTGACTTTCAATTGGTAATTGGGTGTCTGAAAACATATCTATGACATCATACTTTCAAATAAGCATCATCACCACTAAAGCCTTATTCCATCCATCCAGGGACTGGTTTGTGAGTTCTGCTTTTTTCACTCAAATTTATTATAAGCCATGTCCTCTTCCTTCATTCGCAATATAGATTTAGGTTTGCTAACCCAAATCACTTAAAGAGAATGGAGGGAATAAAATAAAATGAAGACATTTATGAATTGGTCTTTCCACTTGAAGTGGACGAGACTCGTCTATTGAATTTATAGATATGCAAGTACCTATTTTAAGCTAATTAAAATCGCTTCAATCAAGGGTTTATCAGTTATAAAGATATTCTTAATCACCTATGCTATTCTCTAATATAACTTGTAACTAAAATAAATAGCAGAAGCATTTAGAAAATAATGTCCTTTATGCTCCATAGGTCTTCCTTATCTGATTGCTTCCTACAATTAAGATTTCCTTGTTACTAGTTCCTTGTACTTGTAACAACTTTAATTTATTTGTTTTGTTTTGGAGCTGTTCCTGGTCATGTTTACACATGTCAAGCTATCTCCTTACTTCTATTGGATTGAAGAAAATTGGGTAGATTCTTACTATTCTATTGATTAGACCAGATTGTTAAGAATAGAAATGACCAATGCCCCACAAATAATGGCAATGAATGGATAGTTGGGTTCTTCCAAATCAGTTTTGGGACGTCATCCATGGAGGGACCACAACATCAGCATTTTGGGTCGCTAAACTTTGGGTGGCGCACACATGGAATAGCATATAGTTTGCTGCAGTGCTGGACAACCCGAATCACTATAATAATATAGAGGTGTAACGATAGAGATGTTTTATGGACTGGTAGCTATGTGCTATCTGGTGTTATCATGTTGGTTTTCTAATAGTTATAGTTCGGTATTGTTTGTGATTTACTATTTAAAACAATTTGAACAATGTGAGACTTAAGTTAGAAGTGCTGCTGCTATGGTCCATTTGTTGATTTCATCTATGTACACAAGTTCTAGTTACTCATGCATGGAATATCAAGCAGTTGTAAGACAATTTGGGTCTGACATGCTGCTCATAGCTTACCAAATTTGCAATGTAGCTTCTTGCAGAGAAAGGTGAGCTCCCAACAAGATTTGGTTCAGCAACGCTGGGAATTCTTCTGCTACAGGTTTTCAGTTTTCACCATGCTTTGATTTGATTAGTGTCTATTTTTAGTTTTCTTTTAAAAAATTATACAATTGCATTTCCTTTTGTTCTGCTCTTTCTAATTTGGATAGGCTCATCCATGTGAATACACATTGTAAGTAATGCTTTGCATCTCCACTGATTCATATGTGCAGGATATAGCCGTTGTCCCTCTCTTAGTCATACTTCCAGTGCTAGAGAGTCAGGTATGCAAGGACTTTTTGGTATATGCTATTGTTTTTAAAGGCTATCTTCTAATATACCAAGTATATTCTGCATCAAATGGTGCAAAGGCTTTTATGAAGGAAGAATACAGTATTTACCAAAAAAAAAAAAAGGAAGAATACAACAAAACTTTGTTCTAATATAGTAGAAGTCAAGGAATCATAGTTAAGATTCCCAAGGATGTAACTTTTAAAAGAACTTTGAGGTCTGCTTTATCCCATCTATTTGGGTTCAACTTTTTGGGTTTTACTTCAAAGCATCATATTTAAAGCTGTGTTCTTTGTTACACTCAAAATGGAATATGTTTCTTATATATGGAAAACCTCTCCAACACACCATTCATATATAGCTATGAGCTATCACCTAGTAGGCCCACCTGGGTACACACTAACAGTAGCGGTGTGGGGGGGAGTGAGTCTGAGGGGGGTGGATGGATTGTAGGTGGGCCACACAGGCTGGAACTCTTTGTAGTCTATGTATATATAGAACTCAAAATCGCATCAAGCACTATGACTTATGACATACCATAACATTTTCTCTTTCAAACTGTTTCTCTAATGCCCTTTTATGTTTGACTTGTGATGTGCATTGTCGATTAATTAAAACCACCTAAGACGATATTCACTAATTGGGTTATTTCTTGCAGAACATTGTGGAGGAAAGCATCTGGCCAATGCTACTGACAGAAAGTTTGAAGGCTTTAGGTGGACTTGGCCTTCTTTCTTTAGGAGGAAAATACCTTCTCAGGCGTATCTTTGAAGTTGGTATTAGAATTCCAACAATAACTGAATTTTCCTCATTATTAATAATTTCATCATCATAAGCTATCCAAGATTAGCAATGGCTACTGATTATTTTCATGTTTCCATAAATTAGAATTGATGCCTAGTTCATGTAATTTACAGGTGGTTGCAGAATCCCGGAGCTCAGAAGCTTTTGTTGCACTCTGTCTCCTTACCGTTGCAGGGACTTCACTGCTGACCCAAATGTTGGGCTTTAGCGACACGGTATGGTGTCTGTATATGGAAGTTCAAATAATCTTATGTGTGTGTGTGAAAATTATCCTATGCACGAGGTGGACCACTTGATGGTCCATCTGAGCCCCCCCCCCCCCCCCCCCACACACACACACACACCACACACACCTCCAATAGTTCAGACGACTTGTGGGCCGTGGATGATAGGGCTAGGATGATTAGATGGGGCCGATTTTTTTGTACATAGGAGGGCCCCAACTAGATCTTTAAATTCCCCACCCCCAAAGCCCCATCCTCAGGTGGGCCCCACAGCGAGTTGCACATGGAAGTAATATATATATATATATGAATTCTACAAACTGCCTCTGTTTAAAAAGGGAATTTTTGCCCCTCTTTAAACAGCCGAGGAAAATATGACACATCACTGTCATATCTTGAAATTTGCGCACGAAGGGATGAAGCAACTCTTGGTTCCCAGTTGCATTAACTCCTTATGAGAACTCTCTCTCTCTCTCTCTCTCTCACACACACACACACACACACCCCACAACAACAACAACAACACACACAAATTAAATGGACCCATCTGGTATGGGACCCTCACCAAAGTTCACTAGTAGCAGCTGGGCCCACCATTAGATTACAAAAGTTGAGTTTTATATAATGATAAATCTGACAATGGGCATAACTCTTATTTAACTGAAATTTGGGGCAGATCCATACAAGATGGGGCCATTTGTTTTTTTTTTTGTTTTTTATTTTTCAAGTGGCTCCCTATCACATTAATCCGATTATGAAAATTTCAAGTTTTCCAATGAAAGTGAAATTTGGCAAAGGCGAATGATAAATAAGGCTATTTATTTTGATCGGATTGGATTTTCCCGTAAGTGGATCCTGCTAATAAGTTCTCCAAATTGCCTCTTTATAGCATCTAATCTCATTTTTAGATTTCATGTGGGCCCCTTCATAATGTCAATTTAAGATATTATGTTCTATGTTTTGTTAGTACATGTTCCTTCTTAAATGGCGAAAAAGTAGGGAAACACCTCATTAACTCAAAGAGGATAAGAATGACACTCATTAACTTCTCTCCTTAACTCATGTTCTCTTACTCGTCATTCGAAGAGGGCGTTTTTTCGCTCCAAAACGCCCAGACGTTTTCTAGCGCTCCTCTCTTTCTTTTATATATATATATATATATATTGTGTGTGTGCACACTATTCTGGCTTAGTCTACATAATGAATCATGTTACTTTTTCATAGCTTGGAGCATTTCTGGCTGGAGCACTTCTAGCAGAAACGAATTTTCGGACACAGATTGAAGCTGATATAAGACCCTTTAGAGGCTTATTGCTTGGGTTATTTTTTGTAACCACAGGGACATCCATTGACATGCAGGTATTTTCAGAATTCCATTTCCCAAACTCTCTTTTATCTAATACCTTAATTGACAGTTCTAATGTAAGCTATTATGGCTGCTGAAGTATGGACAGTTAAATAAATGTTGTTTCTGCATAATTGGCACAAATATTGCTGAAATACAATCAATAGCAGAATTTATTTGGCAAACTAAATCATAAATATTACTTATCTATATCTTGGGAAGCTTCTATGGTTAATCCTTACAAACAAAATGCTGTGAATTTGATATCATTAACTTTGTTTTTGTGACACTGAAATCTAAAAATGACTCATGGGGTGATGAAAAGCAGCTTAATGAAAATGAGTGTTGTGGGCCGGCACCTGGAAACCTGAATGGAGGCAAAAATCCATTCGAGAAGGTTTGAGAATTTATTTTAGGGGGATTCCTTTGAAGGAATTTCTGGGCGGCAAGAAAGATGTAAACCTTGGAGACAAGTTTTAATCTTTAATAACAATAGCACTTGACTTTGCCAATCAAATATCTTGTTCTTTCCTGTTTTCATTAAGGGGTAGGTGAATTAGGTTCCTCAGTTTAAATGTGGTCATTCTTTGTGGTTGACAGCCACAACATCTGGCAGAGAAGTATATTAACTCTTCAGGTTATCAAGGAAGCATACCTGATCCCAAACTCTGTACCTCCTCTATGGAAGGGCAAGCCTAATGAACACACCTAGGTGTTGGCTTTATAATGAGCTCATTTAGGATCTTCTTTAGTCTTTACATATCAGGATCTGATTCTTAATTGTGTTTTATTTTATTTTATTTTTTGTGAGTATGTGTGTGTGTTAACTTTTATTATTCTTGATACATCCATTTATTACCCCTCAAAGGAAGAAATAAAGAAAGAGTGAAAATATGTCAGAGACACGTTTGGTCACACTCACACAATCACATGTATGTAATGCTTCCTGAAATGCAACATCAACATGTTGTTCACCAACATCCAGCAGGAGTCTGTAATTTTGTATTCATGCAAAGACTGCCGATGATATTATGAAATTCAAGTTACACCATCAAGTTTAATTGTCTTTTGAAGATTGGATCAAGAAATAAACGGGATTGTTTTTTTAGGTAAATTTTGCCCCTAGATCAATTTTCTTATGCTTTTAGCAATTAGAATTGATACTTTTTACATAGGTGGTAATGTCATATAAAACTAGGCAGTAATAGAGGAGTGTGCCTCATATATGTTGCAGAAGATCACTAGTCTGATTTCTGAATTTCTTTTATTCTTATTATACTATCTTTTTTTTATGCAGATCCTTTTCCGAGAGTGGCCAAATGTACTTTCACTCTTGGCAGGTTTAATTGCAATAAAGACATCAATAATAACTGCAATAGGTCCCCGTGTTGGACTAACTTTACAAGAAAGCGTACGTATAGGATTGCTTCTTTCCCAAGGAGGCGAGTTTGGATTTGTTGTTTTTTCTCTAGCAAACAGGTCAGTCACTAAATAAGCTGTGAGCTCCGCGTGCGTGCGTGCGTGCGTGTGTGTGTTTGTTTTGTTGTTTGAAACCAAGTTGTCTCTCTTGTGAGCAGGCTTGGAGTACTACCACTGGAACTGAACAAACTGCTTATAATTGTTGTTGTGTTGTCCATGGCATTAACACCTTTCCTAAATGAAGTTGGGAGGAGAGCTGCTGAAGTCATGGATAAGAAGTTCCAGGCCAAAGAAGTATGTATCTGGACCCTGCATTTTTTTGTGAGAATTGAGTTGCCTGTTGCTCATCATTTGCTTGAAACCGCTGGGTGGCTCTTAAAGTTGCTCTTCTTCTTCTTCTTTTCACAGAAAGTTGCTGAGATGGTAAACTTTGATGCAAGTGAACCAGTTGTCATTCTTGGATTTGGACAAATGGGTCAGGTGGGTAACCAGCACATGATTGTCCTGAGAGAAACAGAGGCATATTCATGCAAAGCTGATTGTGCCTTTTCAGAGCATGTTCGAATGTGATAATATGTATGAGATGGGCCACTTAACTGGTGTGCCTTCTGTGTACATGTTGTGGCCCCAAAATCTGGTTAGAACTCATCAGACAGGCCACATGTATAACAGTAATGGACAATTGGAGAAAATAACTGTCAGTGGTCCATATTCAACATACATTGGTGGTCCAACTGATTTGTGGACCGCCTATTATTTACCCAGGCATTCTCATGGCAGGTCACACCTTATGAATGGCATAGATCTTGTATATGGGGTCACATTTGCATGTTTCCTGCACAGATTTTCTTACAATCATCCACACTCAACATCATCCACACTCCTATCTTGAATCTCATTTCGGAGCTATCTTTACGTTATAATTTTTCAAGTCTTACTATTTACAGGTTCTTGCCAATTTCTTATCAACTCCATTGGCTTCTGGATTAGATGGTGACCTTTCGGGGTGGCCTTATGTGGCCTTTGATGTTAACCTGGGAGTAGTGAAGGTCTAAATTTGTTCCTTTAACTCTGTGCTTAGAGCTCTTGTGATCACTTTGTATACAGTGGTGATAAGTCCTATTTTGTTATCATTGAAGTGGTAGTTCACTATTTCTTGGCATAATTGATTTTTCATGTCTCAAGCAGGCAGCTCGGAAACTGGGCTTCCCCATCTTGTATGGTGATGGATCACGTCCAGCAGTTCTGCAATCTGCAGGTGTTTCTTCCCCAAAAGCTGTCATGGTCATGTATACAGGAAAAGAAAGGACAATTGAGACTGTTCAAAGGATTCGGCTTGCATTCCCGGCGGTATGTGGCATCTCTTTCAATAATTTCTGCATTTGTATGTTCTTTTTTCGTTTTTATCCTTCTTGAGTTATACAGTAAGTGGCAAATGTGTCTTAGTGAATTAAGCAACCGAAGCCAGTTTTTAAAATTTAGGGTATTTTTGTATGTACCTCAAGCATTGATTTGAGTCACATGGTGGAAGGGGCTACCCTTGATTGTGATTGTTCCAATGTTTTGATCCATCCACAACTCCAAAATGGGGAAATTGAAAGATCTGGAACCAAGAAGACATTGTACAAAGAGGTATTGAGCTCCAGATTATTGTTGCCCATATAGTGCGTTTTAGGTCTTTCATGTACCTATTTGGATTTTATAATGCTTAGGTACACATACGGACACTGAGTGCATGTTTTTTTGCTAGAAATGTTTATGCTATGCAAGTAACTTAGTCATTTTTTATACAAAGTATTACTACGTTTCATCTTTGTTTCATATCTAAATTTGATGAAATTATTATTTTAGAAAGTAATAAATTGAGAAACTTACTGCTCCTTTATGGAATAATGCACCTAGTAGAATAGGATGCACTGAAAGAGTTCCCTACAAGTACTCTTGCAGTATCCAGTTTCAGTATCTGTATTATTTCCTTTGTATGTAGGTACTTCAAGAGTGTTTAAGCTCTCTCTCACACACAAACACACACACTGGAAATTTCCAAGTATGACTTACTCCTTTTGCCGTATGAAAAATGGAAAAACCAAAAGAAGGGGGCAATAACTGATATGAACACAATGTTCCAATCATTTATACAGATTATTGTTCTATTTTTTTCATTTAAAATGATATCACACCGATATGGTTGATACAGCAATTTGTATGACTTAGATGGCTGATGCAGCAATTTGTATTACCGATATGTAGGTGATATGTATCAGTTTTTTGCCTGGATGATATAAGGTTGATACCACTATTTGAACCTATCCATGTGTTTTCACTTGTGGATATGCAACTGAAAGTGAAACAATGGAGACCTTGTATGATTATGAACTGAAAATGCTAACACGATTGCCACATTTTATCAGGTCCCTATATATGCCAGAGCTCAAGACCCTGTTCATCTTCTAGAGCTGAAGAGAGCAGGTGCAACCGATGCTATACTCGAAAATGCGGAGGTAAGTCTCTTTTTTTTATTAATTTTTTAATGGTTGGTAAATCCCTTTTCATGGAATTTTCTAGCCTTGTAAAATTTGTCCTAGACAGTAGCACTTCTCAAGGTGAGGCTGCGCCTATGATGCGTCACATAAATTCATGCTACTACTGTTTCTTTACTGCAGACCAGTTTACAACTGGGCTCAAAGCTTTTGAAAGGGTTGGGTGTCATGTCCGATGATGTAAATTTCTTAAGTCAGCTTGTGAGAGACTCCATGGAGATGCAGGCACAAGACTCGCTTGATAGAACTGAAGACCAAGATTATAACGTCATGAAGCCGTTGCAGGTATGCAAACAATATTTTCACCTCAGAGTCTAATTTTTATATGAAACCAAATTTCCATGACTGATTAGATTGTTACTAAATCAGGTAAGAATAGCCGATTTGGTTGGGTCTCCACAAGCAACTTCCCCAATTTCATCCAATCAACAATCCCGGACACCTGATCAGCTGGATACAACACAGATTTCAACTTTTAGGAAGAATCAAACGTCTGGTACTCTGTCCCAAGTAGACCAATATTCAGTGTATGGAAGTGCACTCCAGCGGTCTGATGATGAAGAATGCGGAAAAGGTGTTAGCTACTGTGAGCTGGACACACAGAACAATTCCTCAAATAGACATGATAGCGACAAAGGAGATATCGATACATTAGACCAATCAATACCATGTATAACAAGAACAGAGGGACCTTAGTTTCTTTTTCTTTTCTTTCAGGTACCAAATGTTTGTATATGTATTCTTTTCTTGTCCCTCTTCTCTACTCTGTTTGTCATGTGCTATATAAAGTCCCAGAGAAATTGTCCTCCGGAGGCTATAGAAAGTTCTTTTTTTTTTTTCCAATTCAACGGACAGTGGGCATGATAGTAACCACTGTTGGCTTAATGTACTTTTGGTAAGTGTTATTTGTGTACATGATGTTGCTGTTCTCTCAGAAAGAGGCTTCCCTCTTCCATGGGTAAGCTGAGTGAGGACGAGTGCCACCATAGCATCTCTGATGTCCTAAGTCCTTCGGTCTGGGGGTTTCATGTATTATACAAGATTTGATCAGAGAGATGGACAGAAACCTAAGAGATAGGGAAATAAGAGCTTTAGCCTGTTAGGATACTTACAACTCGGTAGCTTTGCAGTCAGTTCACTTGTAAAACCAGTAATAACTCTGATTACCTGCATTTGGTTATGATAGAGAATAAGCAGTTATTGACAGGTAACTCTCCTTGTCCAAATGCATGAGCCTCATTTATGCATACAAGTCAACTGAATAACTAAGTCAGGTTCTAGGAGGTACCTCTCAGAAATTGCTTGAGTAAAACTCTAAGCCCCTCTTGGGATCTACTTGGATACATGTGACATGGGAATATAGTGTGATGGAAATGTCTGATTGTGGATATGATTTTGGGCGAGGATCGTCTTAGTTAAATCATCAAAACCATTGATGTGCTTTAAAGTTTAATGGATCCTTTAGTTATATTTTTTTTATGAGATTTAATCCAATAGTGAGTATAATTCAGATCAGTTTAAAATTAGGATGAGTGGTAATTCAAGGGGGGTTAGCAAATGTCAGGTGATTGGATTTGACATTAGGGTCCCAAGTGGTGGCAAGAGGGTTACCTCACACATATATATATGGACTTTCCTGAGCAACCCTTACAAGAGCACTCTCGATGAGCATCGGCCCTTTTTGTCAAGGTGGAACCCACTATGATCCAGCCAAGCCCATCACCCCACGCATGTTATCAAACCCATGGGTTTTACAGGGATCCGAATAAAGTTCACTGTTGAATTAAATTTGAAAAAAATAAAGAAGGTGCCTTTTAAAATTGTTAAATTGAGGGTAATGGATCACGGGTTAGGATGATTTGATGGACTTCAATACACATGGGTTTGACCTAAAAAAAACTTTCGACCCACACCTTCCTCTTGAGTAGTGGACCCAAAGTGGGCCTCACAATGTAGCTTGCACAATAAGGGTGCGCATGTGAGGGTAGCTCATTCATATATATGGGCTACCCTTACCTACGCATGGACCTGATTTGGACCCAAATCCGTCTTTATAGATTTGATTTCTAGAACCGTATTTGGATACGACAAAGAACTTACATTTTGTATCCGGATCCGCATCAACACTGAAAAAAGGGATCCGGTTCCAAATCTGAATCCAAAATAGGATGTACAATGCATTAATGTAATTAGACAAAAGAGCTTGAGAAAATATATTTTTTTAATATACAAGTGGGATTATTAAATAGTATATGATTAAAGCTAAGTAGATTATCAAATATAAATAAAACTCAAGATATTTAAGTCGTTAAAACATAAGCATTTTTAGTATGTGAATGTGATTATTTTGGGTTCGGATCATCGAACATACAAGGATCCGTTTCTAAATCCGAATTCTCCAAAATCCCACATGCATGGATCTAGATGTGGATCCAAATTTCTCATCAATCTAAAAATAAGTTTCATACCTGCTTTATATGAATCAGAGACTTTGGATACTCAGATGATTAGATACACATTTGCAAGCCTACTTAGACGCATTATCTTGCGCCGCAAGGGAATTGGATAGTTGAAATTCAATAGCTGGCGAGCGACCATTACCGCCTTTCTCATTTCTGGTATTTGTCGATCAAGAAATTTCGAGGAAGAGGAGTTAGCAAATTAGTGATATTTGGTACTTGACTCCTCTATCTGATTTGGTTTATGATTTTTTTTTTCTAATCATTGCATGAAAACTTACAGATTATTGTTAATCAATCTCGGGTGTTTTATATTTTTCTTATTTGATGATTTGGCGTAGGCAATTATACACCCACATCTAAAAATGCAATTATCCTATTCCATCTTTCTAAACACAACATGATTTAAAATAATCAAATAGAAGGAGATTTTTATTTGACCTTATCCAGTGAGATTTCATATATATATATATAGCCTTTCAAACACTAGCATGAAGCAATCAATGTTTAGGTACCCAGATCAGAATCTATCATAGAATACACATGGATATCCAGTTTCTTTACAGGATGTTGCAGGTAGTTAGGAGATGAGGGAACCTTTGTTGCCGAATGCTGATTGGTGCTGAGATTAAAGCAATATGAACCTTCCCATCTACTTGGCTTTTAAGATTGGCCAATGTTGTCTTAAATCTTTGATCAGGATCTGATAGTTTAAAGATAATCCATGTGTATTAGTTTGTACGTGTATGAAACATCTCCACTTGTCTGGCTATGTGACCAGGTCTTGGATAGAGACTAGAGAGAACCTTTGTTCTGTGGTCTTTTGTGGAATTTCTTCCCTTGGAGTTTGAACCATTGGATTCCCCAGTTTCAAGAAATACAATCTGTCCTGTCCATGGGTTTCAGAGAGCATGGAGAATGCTTGTTCTCTTGCACTGGGGGCCATATGGGCTTTGGTAATTGGTATGGGCAGATGGGACCATTAGGTTGTTAGGAGACGTGTTGACCTACACGATTGAGAACATGTGGGAGTGGTTTGGTAGTGTCCATTTAAGACACAGACTAATACATATAATATATTCCATTTGGGCTCATCGGGGTGCATGATAACCATGGGGTGAGTGAATGAAAAAAACACTATACTTTTGCTCATTAAAAATCCAAAATACAAAGCCTTGTAAAAGTAAGTTATATGAGAATAAATATTTTTTTTATTTATCAACCCATTTTCATTTAACCCCCACCCATTTATGTCCTACACATTCTGACTTAGTTTGACGAGCCATTCACACTCACCTAGGGCCCTATGAGTCGGCACTCACCCACATTTATCTTACCATTAGCCATGGCAGAATTTAATCACCAAAATAAATGTACTTAGAAAGTTATTAATTAAAGTTTGACAGTTCAAACTTGAGCGTTAAGATGTCTACAGTATTTGGTCAACTTCAAACTTGGTTTTCATAAGGATTTTATTTAAATTAAGAATGTATTTTGTCAATATCATATTCTATTTTGTTAAATGGATCCCCGTTTGGAAAAATTATGGCGAAGGGAACCGTCATGCACTCTATCTATTGATCATTGGGGAGAAAATTCTTTCAAGAATATTGTTTGTTAAAGAAGAAATTGAGAAGTCAATTCATGGGATTAATTTAGTAGAAGCTCGGACTGTTAACAATCTATTGGATGACTATTGCGAGATATCTAGTTAACTAGTTAATTTTACTAAATCGATTGGGGATAGATTTATGGAGGAAAAAAAAGATATTTAGGAAATTCATTGACATTTAATAAAAGTAAAATTACCTATTCCTTAATTTGAACCATCACATAGCAAAGTGAGGATAAGAATTAATCTCTTGGCAAATCCGGCTTTCATCTCCATATGGAAGAAATTAATTTCCTCATTAAGTCGGTTGATTCAGCTACCCTGATTTACAATGTATCTATTCTTCAAACCCTTACTAAAATAATGAATGAGTTGGACAGGATGTACATAAAGTTCTTGATGAGATGATTAGAATAATAAAGAGAAGCTGCATACATTAACTGGATTGTAATAAGTAAATCAATTGTGGATGGGGTTTAGGAATAAGAGATTTTAAAAGTAATAATTTAGCTTTTTTTCATTAAATCATGTTGGAGATATGCTTATAGTAGTAACATCCTTTATCCAAAGTCCTCCAAGCTAAATATTATCCTAATAAATCTATGGGGAGGTGGAGTTTAGGAAAGGAAATTCCTGATTGTCAAAAAGTTTTGTAGAAGACTTAAAATTTATTCATATGAATATGTGATGGATTATTGGTAATGGAGAAAAAGTGTTTAGTGTGGGAATGTAATTGGATCTCTCAATGGCCTCAGAAAACCAATTTCCATTTCAATTTGAGTATCCTCTTAAAGATATAATGGATCTGAGTAAGACTATATCAGCTTATAAGACAATTATATGATGAACATTAGAAATACTATTCTTTTGCGGAGCTAAATTGGAAATCTTCGTGAAAACTTCCCTTTCTATAAAGAATCTTGCAATTTAGTTGGAAATGCTTAAAAATGAGTTATCTGTAAGATCTCTCCTAAATTAAAAAATAAATGAGAATTTTGGTTTATGACCTATATTGTGATTTAGAGGAAAAAATTGGTTGAGCATTCTTTTTTCTATTATGATTTTGCTAGAGTGGTCTGGTTTGGATCGCATCTTGGATTATCATCTCATAAGGCTTCTAAAGATGATATTTTACCTACCTTTTGTAGTAAAAAAAAAAGGCTTATTATAAATCAAAAGTAGGCCATATAACCAGAGACAAATAAAACACCTAGACACCAAAAAAAAAAAAAAAAGAAAAAAAAAGAAATCAAGCAATGGATGAACTCTTCCTCTTTAACGATCATGATCACTCGAAAGCACGAGTCTTAGATTTATGGTGGGCCATTTGTAAGGCTAGAAATGATTTTATTTTTAAAGGTACAAAAATCTATCTTGAGAAAATCATTTTGTATGCTAATTATATGGTTAATTCCTTGAAATGTCTTGATGAGATGGGTCCATAATGAAAATTGACCCAACTCATGTTCTAGGGAGAAGAAAAAAGTGATGCGGATCTTGTTTGTTCAGATGCTGCCTTTAAAGCATTGGATAGACCTTCGACTTAATAAATTATGGATCTAATTTGGGTGTAATGCGTAGGAGCTTCCAGATGACTGAAATTATGTTCACCCAAAGAAGTTGACGCGAGAGCGATACTATATCACTAAAGAAAGCCAAAGAAAAAGGATTCTCAAAATCCATATTTTGTCTGATGTCTGGGGAAGTGATATTGCTATAAATGAGTGGAGACATCAAAGGAAAAGGATTCTCAAAACCCATATCTAGGCTCTGGTTGACATTTCCAAACCAAAAAATCAACCCAACCCATCGCTAGCCCCAATCTAAGTGTCTATTGCATGTTTGCATTCATACATTGGAGAAAAAAGATTACGTCTCTATACGTGTACATAAATCATTGCGATTGATGAGTTTTTCCTTGAGATGATAGCACTCTTTTTTTTCTTTTTTTTGTCTTCACATGTACGGAAGCCCACCTAGTTTGATCATATAATATTATGTTAATGATACCACCATCTCTCCTTATTATTAAAACACAAACTTAGCGAGTATGTTGGACTTGAGATTGGCTCAAGCTAATGTTTTGGACTATATGAATATATTTAAAGGGAGTGGGAGATTTGTAGAGATACACTTGGTCTTTCGGTTTTGAGAAAATGAAGATGAAATGATGAGGCACCTGTCTTTTTGCTTAAACAACTATGCAGTATGCTCTCCCCAAGAAGAGCCTTGAAAAAGGAGCAAGGGAAAGACTATCTTGCCGATGACATTGACCCATGGTGTGAAATGGACATATGTATATGTTATACTCTTGTAGCCAGATGAAGATCACACCTTTTCCATTTAGAGGTTTGGACGGTGGAAATGAGAGTAAGAATTGCATTGAAGTCTCAATTTTATGGGGTAAGTTTCAGGAACAAATATTACAAATGCAAGGGCAAAGATGTATAGTTTGCTTTTAGGGGTGCCGCTTGGGCATGTCTGGTTTTGGTTCTGACTTGAATCCAACCCAAATTCTGGAATGGCAGCCAGACATCCACCAAACAAGATTTCTACCCGGCTTGATGAAATCCAGGCCCAACATAAACTGATTTGGCACATGTTACTTATACCCCACAGTTCATATCCTACATTTGTAGAATATGCTTGCTATCATGAAAAACCACATGAAAGTCAGACCCTCGAAAAAAGGTACTTCTTGGAGTTAGAAAAGGATGTAACTAAAGTAAATTATTGTACAGAGACAGGACACATCAAAGTGATCTCACCTCTTGAAAAGAAATATAGAGGTAGAGTTTTCTCCCAGGACTCAGGAGGCAGGCCATTCTACAGGGCCCACTTAGGCCCATCTTTGTTCAATGAAGTTCATTTCACCCTCTTATGCCTCTTATGCCCCCATGATCTGGTACTATGGCCAGTTTTATGCTCATCAAATTTTAGGGCTTATTTGTGTAACATTGCATAAGGGAAAATTCGGAAAAACAGGTTCCTCTTTCATAGAAATGTAAATATGATGGGGGAGAGGGAACTTATGTTGTTATTCTTGCGAAGAAAAGATCCAACAAAAATCAAGATTTTTTTTGCTAAGAGTCCGTTTGCACCTAACAACCAAAAAAGAAGCATGTGGAATATAAATAGGCCCTATCTTTCTATTTTCCAAATATAAGCGTGCACGAACATGCCCTTACTCACTGGTGAATTGACTGACTCGCAAAAGAAAAAATATTTATGGTTAACCATTGAACTTTAACTTTCTATCCATCCTACCTCCAATGATTAAAAAGGATCGGAGTGGGTGCCACATGTTGGACTACATCAGCACTCATGTAGTCGGCGAGTAGGTGAAAACCCTTCTTGTGTATATATATATTGCAATGCGGGTGATTGCGCACGAATTCATTTCACACCTTCCCTTAATTTATTTTTCATAAAATATTTTATGAATCTTAATTTTATTCCTTATACTAATTTACTCGCTTTAGAAATATATGTTTTAGAATTTCTAGAGATTCAACTCCACAAAACAAACAGGCTCGTCAGATGGCTATCCAAGTAGAGAAATGTATGTCTTGAAAACTTGCAATAATATGCCTTACAGTGCAGTAGCACTGCCCAAGAGAATCTACAGTTTGACCAAGTATTTCACGCGGTGGGGTGGGTACTGGGTAGGGTGTTCATCTTCATCATCTACGACTACGAGGGACCTGGATCTCTCACAGAAGGCATTAATGATAAAAAGAACATCCACATCCACCCACCATCTCACATTTCCTAATCATCCATCAACTTGTTCATTGATAATTCTGCCGTGGAGTATGGCTTTCGACTTTCTATCTGACACCCACTGGCCCATTTGACTTTCGACATTTTTCTACACCAGATGAACAACATTTTTCCTCTGTGGCCTATGATGGTCCCTACAGTTACGGACGGTCCTCATCAACTGCCATTGGCTTGGCCCCACGGGTAAGGCATAATAGATCAGAAACAAATTATTGCTAAGCCTGTAACATGAACAATCAGGGTTCATGGATCATGAATTAAAATGAAAAATGCTCAAAATAAAATTCTCACTGCATGTTGATTTGGGGACAAAATCTTATTTAAGAGAGTTGGTGCTGCTATGAAATTGATCGTGTTTAAATGGAAAAACAAAGGGGCCATTTATTTTACACCTTATCAACAGTTAGTCCAATTCTTATTGAATTAAAATTTCTCCAATGCTAGCACGGGGAATTCGTTTTGAACATTTTGGATATGTTGTTACGAGAGAGAGCTCCATTAATGGATCTATTGGAAATTTTTTTTATTTATTTTTTGGGGTAAAGGATGAATTTATTGGGTTGATCATAGCATTTCTCCAACTTACTGTATCAGAGAATTCACACTCAAATATTGATTTCATGGGGAAAAAAGATCCTCAGAATGTTTGTGGGTAAAAATTACAAATTCTAGTTCCAATTTTGTCCCAAGCATACTTTTCAAATACTCATATACAAGGTAGCCCTAACCGAGCATTTAGGAAAATGAATTTGGAGAATTTCAAAGTCTTAAAGTGACATACTAAAATGTTGAAAATGTTGAATTTTTAAAATTCTATCAATTAGACATGAGTTCCAGACACCTCCTCGGACAACAAACCACTAAAGGTACGTTTGTGCAGCTGCAGTCGCTGCAGAAAGGAAAGGAGAGAAGGCGCTTTATCCTTGATGCCATTTTGAGCAGCAACAAATAATCAAAAGAAAACATCCTCTCTATTTGTATTTTATTTCCGTGCTAAAGGGGATCTGAAAGTCCAATCTTACTACATCTAACTTGCATTACCGCAGAAGAGAAAACGCAGTCACCGGCACCTGTGCACAAACGGCCCCTAACCTTCTTTTTTTCCAGAAATTCCCAAACATAAAATTTCTGATATAAATTCAACCAATCAAAACAAACCCGTGAAACTGCTCACGGATAAAGAGCCACAGAGTTTCCACAGCTGTAGTCGATGGCCCTACTAATCATTCTGCTACAGACTAATCACAACTGGATAAACATATATTCCAGTAGTTCACCTACAAGTAAACAACACGTGCAGCAGCCAGCTCTTAACATAGATCTACGTGGCCCACCTTGGATCAAGCTTACCCTCTCTTGCTCACTGCTCCTTCCTTCAACCCAATTGGCTCTGAGGCTATGATAGGGGACTACTGTAATATCACATAGTGCTGATTTTTTTTTTTTTTACCTAGCCGTTATCCATAACTACACTTTTCTATCGATAGCCTAGGTACACCCCAGAAGCAGGACTGTGTTTGAACCGTACAAGTCCGAGTAGCAGTAGGAGAAAGTTCCCCACCGGCCATATATAGTAACTAATAAATCACATTGACCAATTAGTTTAGTTTGTGGATCGATTAAGTTGACTGATTGGGAACATGAAGAAAACCCCTTCACAAGCATCTCCATCTCCAAATTTCCGTGATCCCGGGAATCGATGGGTCTGGACGCCAAGTGCCAACCCAACTTGTCATTATTTTATCAGAAATCCCATACTCTTGCACCAGAAAAACATGTTCCCACGCCATCTGACGTTTGCAATCCGTGTATTAGCAAAACGGAAACCAAGAATTCTCTTTCTCTGGAAAACGTTTTCCTTGTGCCTCCTTTTAGATCAGTGGAAAGGGAGATAAAAAGGGACTGTTCACATGCGTAAAAGGAACCGTTCACACGTGCGTTAAGAGGGTGACATTTTCATCCTCTCCAATTATAAAAGGAGGGAGGAGAGAAGTCTTCTTGTAGCGTTCTAGAAAAGAGAGAGAGACAACAGCTTTGGTTTTGAATTCAAGGTCAGAACTCTCTTCTCCTTCTTCCTCCTCCTTGGGTTTTTCAAAAAGCAAAATAAAGTTTGGGTTTTTGTGATATTATGATCTATAGTCTTCTTCTTTCTTTTCCCATGTAAATTACCTTCTTTTTTTAGATACTTTTATGCCCATGGAGAAGTACTCTTTGGATTTCAAAACTATTGATTTTGAGTTTTTGGGTCTAAGATCATTAGAAACTACTTTCAATATATAACTTTGGTTGCTTTATAATGGTAGATTCATCTATAGAAGAAGGAATTTGAGTATATTGACTTGTGGGTCTTTTCCTAACTTCTATATGTCAGCTTTCAGGAACTTTACAACACGCAATTACCCCATCAAGGCATTGCACTAATGGAGATCTCTTCTGTGAGATTGCTATCCGAACTGGTACAGTCAAATTCTTTCTTTTGGGTACATTTTTTTTTCCGGCATTTTATTTTCAAGGTGATTTCATTTTTTTTGCATGAAATGAGAATTAAAGACTTCATTTTTCTTCTGTTTGGTGTGGAGGAACATTTTTCCCAGTTAAGGGTCGTGTAAGGGAGAAAATGGTTTCTACCTCTTGGGTCTAACCGTGATTCAGGCATGTTTTTCGAAAATTTAAAAAAAAAAAGGGCTTTCACCTTTAAGAATGAAAATGTTGACACAGCGAAGAAAACGATTTTTGTTTTCCGTGGAAAATGCTCTTGTAGCATGTTTGCTATGAATGGATTTTAGTATGCACTGATACCAAGCAAAACTCAATAAATTCTGGTGCAACTACACAGGAAATGGAAGATCCCATCTTCATAGATCAATGTGAGATGAACATCCTAGATCAGTTTACCACACAACAAATGGAAGATGCGTTTGGAGAAGAATTTCTGCACTCCTTCACTCCAGAAAGCTACTCTTCTTACCCACCCACACTCCAAGAAGCAACAACACTTTCAGCTGCTCTTCCAGGGAAGCTTCACCCACCAGCGAAACCGAAAGACCCACAAAGCAGATGAGAACCGGCAGCTGGAATGCCAGCACCACCAACCAATTCTCGGCCGCAGACGCTTCTTCTCCCACCATTATTTCCTTCTGCAAACCGAATTCCCCCAGCAATTATCAACAGTTCTATGGTGAGTCTTTCAAGCTTGACAACAAGGGTATCTCTCCAACAAGAACTTCAACCATCCCAAGTGATATTTTGATTTCTCAAGGTTCTTTCAACAACCAAAGCTATGTATCAAAGGGCGCCAGCCAGGCATCAAAGAGGGTTAGTGTGGCATCAACAAAGCCGCCTTCTTATGCTCAAGATCACATAATAGCAGAGAGGAAGCGGCGAGAGAAGCTCAGCCAGCGGTTCATTGCTCTATCTGCAGTCCTTCCTTGTCTAAAGAAGGTACATTCTTAATCTATTTATCATATAGTCTTTTCTTCCTTCTGTGTATTAGTCATAGTAACTGATGTGGTCCTCAACTTGAATTGCAAATATAGACATTAACATAGAACTTTAGGTATCTTGATGGTTAGATCACAGTCCTCCATCTATTTCAGAACCCAAGTCATTGACATCTGTAGTGCCTGGGGCTTTTATCTCACTCGATCCACATGCGTACTTGGCTTGATGGTGAATTAATTTATCCATCTACTCTTTCCTATTTGCTGAATATGGCCTTCTTGAGAAACCTTGTTTAATTGGAATTGCATACCTTCAACAAAATCTTTTACAAGTCTAGCTAGTTCTAAAACATAATTCACTTGAATTAGGACACGTGAGATTTGGAGAGATGTAGGGTTCACACCTGTGGTCATGTAAAGTCTCATCCCCTTTGCAAAGCCTTTTGAATGGTTGATTACAATCACTAATGATAGACACAATCAATCATCCTAATCACTGATAATATGATATACAGTCCATTGGGGAAATCATCTTAATCACTAATGATGATACAATCTACTCAACATAATCCCATTAATATAGTACACTGTTGTGTGTCCTTTTCCTCAATATGGCATCCTTCATGACTATCTCTAATTATTATATGATTAATCTAATAATGTGGAACACACCCACCTGGACCCCACATGGTAACACGTTTGATTCAAGTTAGGGTTACCTAAGAAAATGGTGGATTGGGTGTTCCATTTTTTTCAGGGAAAGTTGTGATTAACAAGATGGTTGAGTGTGAATTGCTCTAATGTAAATCAATAATTCTCTAAGTTCTTCCAATCATGTGGCAGACAGACAAGGCTTCCATTCTTGGAGATGCTATCAAGTTTGTAAAGCAACTTCAAGAGAGAGTTAAGACATTGGAGGAGGAGACCGCGAAGGAAAACCATGGAATCAGTGGTATTTGTCAAGAAATCGCAAATCTATGATGAAAACAACCTATCTTCCTCATATGAAAATGTTGTTAGCCACTCTAATGAGAGTCTTCCCGAAATTGAAGTGAGAGTTTATGACCAGAACATCCTCATTAGAATACATTGCAATAAACAAAAAGGACTTCTGGTAAAAACACTTGCAGAGATAGAAAAGTTCCAGCTTTCGGTTATCAACACAAACGTCATGCCCTTCTCAAGCTCTGCTCTTGACATAACTGTAATTGCTCAGGTGAATCTCACACTAGAACCTTGCTATTATTTTATGGAATAACTAGCTTAGAAAGTTTGGACAGACATATATATGTAACATCATATTTACACACTTAGTCGAATAGGATATTCACCTATACAAATAAAGTATTCTCCAGTTCTTAAAAATAGGTACAATGAGCACGCTGGTCATGAATGCAAGCCACCCATAAATGCATATGCATCATCCTGAATTTAACTCAAACATGAATATGATTGTCATCAAATTAATCACATGTATCATCATGCATGTGTTTTATTTGATATATTCAAAGGCATGTACTTTGGCTGAAGTGAAATTTGGATGGATATTAATTCATGAAAGGAGAGGGCCGTGGTATGAATTTATCTATAATGGGTGTGAAAAGCTTAGATTTTTCAATTATAGGCTCATTGCATGGTCCTTGAAAAATATGTTCTCTGCATGTGTGTAAGAAAAGCAATATATGAGTCCATACAACTACCTCCCACTTTACTCCACTTTTTTTTTTTTTAGAATTATATGCATAGAATCAAAGGCACTTTTATTGCACAATAATGAATATGTGAGCATCATAAAAAAATGATTTCAATCGGAGTGATTATCATCATTGGATTCAAAAGAATAAATCACATTTTTACATGTGCTCACTTATAAAATCGTGGGAGGCACTCCTATTGAAGTGAATTTTGGGTGAGTGCCAATTTATAAAAAGTTTATGTGATATCAACACATTGAACTTTTATTTGGTTAACTCATTATACGAAAAGAATTGAGAACATATATTATCCACTTTTAACGAAGGAGGTTAGCTCACTATCTATGAACATGATCAGAAATTTTCTCTTACGCACGGATGTAGCAAGCAGACGTTCCTATATATCCACCAGATGGGCGCCTTAAAATTCAGGGCGTCTGGTCTTTTGACTGGGAACAGACCTCTTTAGTGGCTGCATGGGAATGCCCGTATGCAGATATATTCTTGTAGGAGAAATTTCTGCCTATTAACAGCATACTACTTTACATCTCGAGAAGGAATAATTGCTCCCAATGCCATACATCTATGGTTTAAAGCAGTCTTATGCTAATTATTTTCTTCTTTTTTCAGATGGAGGAAGGTTTCAGTATGACCCCGAAAGATCTTGGAACGAACCTAAGCAGCGCTCTTAGCAAATTCACATGAAAACCCCAAGGCACAAAAAACTTACACGTATAGAGGAGTTCTCTCTCATTAGCGCCGTCTCCAATTTCTCTCTAGAACTAGGAATAACTGTTCTTGTCAATCATATTCCTTCATCTATTTTCTCTTGTTTCCTTTCCTTGTTTTTCCAGTTTCCATTAAACAAGGCCTGAAAATCTACCTCTTTTTGAAGACCCCATCATCTCTTGTTTGCTGTAAGGTTTGTTTTGCAGGGTGGTTTTTTTTTTTACCTCCTCGGTTTTTACATGGTTGACCATGTTCTTTACCATCCTGTTATAGAACCTTGCAGCTAATTCGGGCTTTTTAGTGGGTTGACTTTAAAGACCCCTCTTACTTGCCCGAAGAGCACGATGGAATACAAATGATCCTTTTATTTTCTTTTCTGTTTAATACTCAGAGATGGACATGCCTTGTTTCTGAACTGGTTGTTATTTTTTAGAGGGCCTTTTTCTATGGTCGTTTTGAGTTGTAATTAGAGCTTTGTAGTCTACCATATTACATGAATAAAATCAAGTTTGAGTTTTCAATGATATGCGGCTCATTTTCTATCTTTGTGATAATATATATAATTTCATTGAATTTGCTTGTGGGGGTTTTATAGGGTCTAGTGTTTCTGCAAATTAACATATATGTGACCTGAAATCTTGAACTAGAGGTTTTGACATGGGATTGGAATAATCGAAGTGGTTGGATGTCCTTACAAATATAATCCATGCATTTGTAGTTAATGATGCTTCCTGTGTTAAATCTATGTTTAAATGTCGTTTGTGCTAATTCCAGATGGGATAGAAACGTACGGTTCTTTTCCTATATCATTGTGTTCTAGTGTGAGTTAGTACTTGCAAATTTGCTGTGAATGCTCTCTCTTATGATGGACGAACAAGAAGGCCTGCAACTGCAAGTCCCTTAAATAGAACAATCTGTCAATTACATGTCAATTCAGAACTCTTTGCCAAGAGTTTGATCTCAATCCAGACTCTTCCAAGTGTCACTGATTAAAACTAGCCAATTGCTTAATCCCACATGGGTCCCATGACAGGTTTGCCGCGTACGATTTTTTATAGTTTGGACAACCTCTAGACAGATTGAAAGAATAACTTAAGTTGTCATTTTCCTCTTAGATAAGCAATGACGTAAATCAATCCATTATGAGCCTTAAACAAATTAAATGGACTGCTAACAGCAATTTAATACTTTCAAGTCCATCATATATAGTCGAGTTCAAAGGACAAATGGGCATATATATCTACTTCATCACGTTTAATAAATGGGTCCCACCTGAAAAATACATGTCACATTGTGTTTGTTCTTGGTCCCTTTTTTCGTTTCTTCTCAATGAGACTTTCAAGAAGAGCTTTTATTTAAGAAAAGTTATGGACGTTCTGAACTCTTTCCTCATATGATACATGACTTAATTATTCTAGACACGGCAGGAATATTGTTTTGAATTGATCATGTTAAAATTAGCACTTGTTTTGTTGCACGTGGGTCTACCACCTTTGACCATTTAGCTCCTCCTAATCTAGCCATCAGCCAAGGGTCCTCCTCAAGAGTGAGGCTGCTCGAAATACATCCAAACAAACAGTCTCTTAGTCCAAATGGGCAAAAATAGCCAGCAGTTCAATTTATAGCTTGTTTAAATTTTGAGAGGGGAATGATATATATATGAGGTTGAACTTACAATATGATCAAGTAAGACCAAATCAAATTCTACATGTTAAATTTCCATGTAACTTTACCATTCGATGCAACATTAGTTCACATTAGTTTGGACGCATTTTAATAGGCCCCAAGTCCCATATTATTCAGTTCTTATAATAAAACCAAATCTCCATACCAAGGGGGACTACATAGCAAGGATCCAAACCGTCAGTTCGTTTATCTTTCTATGAATCAGAGGGTAAATCAATTTTCAATTCAATTTGTACATTTTGACCATTGGATTGGACATATATGAAAATGGTGGCTAAATTGTATTTATCCAATTCAATGATTAATCTATAGCTCAGACTAGATTGAAAATCCATATAGTGATATGACAGAAATTTGTGCATCTACTGTGAAAAAAAACTATTAATGAAACATCATTAACTAGTTCTTTAATCATATTCTTATTCAATCTAAAGAATTGTTATCGGCCTCAAAGGAGTTGAAGTCTACTGAGTACGTAAATAGCGTGGATCCACAATTTAAATTGTTCATACCTTAGAAAATTGGACCCCAGGCTCAAATGGGCAAAAATAACCAGCAGTTTTAATAGTCTTCTTGAAGTCTTTATGCATGTTTATTTTATTATAAAAACTATAGCAATCTTCGTAAATTCTTGTTTGTTTAGTGCCTTTTAATAGTAGCTTTTTGTCATTTTGTGTCTTTACTTTCAAACCTCTCATCCGTCTCTTTTTCTTGATTCGGCCCTTAATTTTATTCCACTTTACCCCTCTTGCAATCAAACACGCCGTAACATCATCCATGAAGTAGTTCAACTGGTGAGAAATGGTCTTAATGTGGAAGAAAAGAGACTATAAATAGCAATATGTCCGCCAGTAAGAGCATATATACGGGGGATATAGGGAGTAGTTGGTTGACTGTAATTACTATATTTACTGTTTTCTTATTTTCTGATGAAAGAAACTCCCTTCTCAATGCTTCCTGCTAACTCCTTCTTTGCTTTCTCCAAACCAAACCTGTCAAGGAACAAAATGCAGCAACTTAATACATTCACCATAACAAATCATAGTCATCAATATCGGTATAGCTCATAATGGTGTAGGTCACACAGCAGTTTGACATTAGGTAGGCTGTTGGACTTTGTCCAAGTGTTTTTAAGAGTTGTTAATGCCAACTGTTTGTTGAAGAGGGGTGTATAAAAGCTTGAGGTGCAATGGCATATATTTGGTTTTGTCTGGCACTTCAACTTTTTGGGCAACTAGTTCTATTGATCCCATTAGTAGCATATAAAATTGTATTAATCATAAAAATTATGTGCCATGTACCTCTGTTGGAGGTCAGAATATTGAAATATTATTAATACCTTGGACTAATATGTGTGAAATCAAAACATAATCTCATAAAGCTCATCTTTCATTAGGAAAACATGGTATTATTAGGGAACAATAAAGATTGTTAACCTAAGCAAGGAAACCAGATTACTACTTTTTTTCCTGAATGGTAACATCGCTCAAACCCGTAATCTTGTGGTTGCAACATTGAGCATCTCCCAACTATAGTACAGACTCTTGCCAACATAATTTTATCTTAGGATAAGCAAGCGAGCCTAATCACATCATAAATTGAATCTAATCTAGTTCCAGCTTAAGATATGCACAAATCATTATTAAGATATCATATCCGACCTTCCAAATATGTAATAATGGGAACTGATGCAGTGGACATATCTCTGCCATAACATGGTTCCTGCTCCCACTAGACATGGAAAATGGATCGAGATTGTTCACTCGGTGGAACCTCCCAGTCCCACTACAAAAAACCACCTTGATTGTATGAATTAATCCCTGAGATACAAACAAAATACCGATAATAACAGTTGCACTGGTGTCCATAAAAGGGGTTTAGAACTGTGTTCCATGCATTGTAGGGCCACCAAGTTGATGGACTTCATCCACAATATCCTTGTCCATGTGTATAGCAGGAGTGAGACCTTTGCTGCTACTTAGACATAATATAATGCCACACAGACAACAATGGTGACAAGAACAAGAACACTGGTAACTACAGCCATGGTTATAACAGGTCCACCCATTCTTCCAATTTTTGGCAATTGAATGACGTAAAAAAGTACTACTATCCTATCAAAACACATAAGTGAAAAATCAGAACAATAACAACTACAACAACAACAATGAAAACAAAAGCTGAATAATGCTGACTAGCTGTATGTATGTATTTAACTAACCTCTCAAACTCATTCAGTGGCCCTAGAGGATAGATCTCCTCTGCTCCACTGCGACCTAGTCGCACTTTTGTTGCAAAGAATGGAAGTTCTGTCACCTGTAGCAGAAATGAATATTTCTAGAGTCATTCCAGCAAGAGGAAGAAGAGGAAGCAGCACCAGAATGCTAGTAGCCGCATTGCAGTACTAAATGGGGGAAGAATAAAAATGGGGCAAAAAGGAGACAATATGTGACTAGCTCAAGCACCTGAGAAGCAACGAATGAGCATTCTATTATATTGGCATCACCTCGCAATCCCCTCAAGCATGTATCAGCAAATTTAGCTGCAGCATAGGCCTGTTTTTGTTGTTTTTTGGATGTGAGGTTTAACTAGTTAGCAATTTGCTTTAGTAAACAGAAGGTGAATGAACAAATGAACAAGATAGAGGGAGATCAAGACAAACCATTGAAAGTGTTGCAGAGCCAGCCCCTGCTTTTGCCTGCAATGTTAATGGAACTTAGTAAGCATGAGCAGAGTAATTATGTATTAAACTTTTCAAAGGTTTTGAAATAATCTAGTTGCCTGCACGATGGTTATAATGAATTTGCAAAGAAATTTTGAGTATCCACTTGGATGCACTCCTAAATGCAAGTGAATCGGCTTTTTGAGTGAAAATTAATAAAAGGCTGTTCCACTGTGTTTGGGGTGTCCCAAAATGCTAGCTTACTTTCCATGGTACATTCACTTTGATTTTTTTTTCTTTTTAAATCAAAAGTGAGATGTTCCTCTGTTTTTGTTTCCCATGAGATCTGGACAGAATCGAGCAGCTATGCAAAAACTCCTAGGGCAGATTCCAACATCCCATAACCCAAGAAACTAGAGTCAGTAAGAATTTAAAAGGCATCTTTTTTTATGAGAAACTTTGTGAAGCTTTCTTTAGGGCCAGTTTGTTTGAATTAGAATACATAGAAATTGAATGCATAGGGATTCATAGTCAAATGAGCTTCAACTGACGAGGTGAAATTAGAATGATATGTGGTGATGGGTGAAGAATATAGGGTAGCAATGTAGATGGGACCTTGACTTTCTTAGGATTTGAATTACTAGGGCGGTGGCTGGGTATTCATTTACCATCTTCCCTTGATTCACTTTCCATTTGAAATACTAGGGTGATGGCTGGTTATTTGATGGATGTTTTGTACATTCACCTTGGATCTTCATTTCTAACCACTTGGGGCATGAAATCCTATGTGTTGCATGCAAACAAACAGGCAAGTGATTTGTGCACAGTGATATGATCATGTGGGTCTCAAGAATCCCAGTAATATTTCTTTTAACTCAGATGTCACTTGGCACTCAATCACTGTGCAAGCAAAACCAAATATCTAATCATGACGCATATTCTTTTATCAAAAACTATCTTTGTTGTCTCAGGTTGCAACTTGCAAGGGTGTTTCACTGATTATTGTTTGTTGCTCCAATACAATGCTGTAAGTAGGCCTTTGCTTTTGAACATATTAATAGATGAAAGGCACTTCTTTTGAAAAGGAAAATCTCTTAAAACATACACAAGTGTTATGGTTTTAAACTGAAGCTGTGAACTCCAAGATCTTGAGTCCTCATGGGCAAGAAATATTTTTTTTCCTGAGAGGCCATTGTGGGCAAGAAACATCTCATTGTTGTTATCTGAAAATGGTTTACCTCAACAACTTCTGTGCCTCCGTTCTGGATTCGATCCGTCAAGTAACTTATCTCTTCTACAGTGAAAGAGCATGGGGGCTTAACCTGCATGGAAGCAAGTCAAACCTCACTGGAATTAAATTCTACACGAACACAAAACAATCCAGAAAATATATAGCGTGAATGATTTAAGACACGTTAGCATTCAGAGACAAGTTCTCTCCCTAACCTGAGACAGCAGGGGTAAAATTGTAACCCCTGAATGGCCACCAACAACTGGAACATCAACTTCTCTTGGGTCGATCCCTAAAACCTCAGCCTGTGAAAAATAAAACACCAAAACTATGAAACCCCAAAAAAATAAAGATGAGATTTTAGGGACTGGTTGGCTTGTAACAAAATTCATAACTCACCCAATGAAAAAAAAAAAACAAAGACAAACAAGATTGCAGAGAGACCAATTGATAGAAAACACACCTTGGAGCAAAAAATCTATGCGAAACCCAAATTAAAAACAATACATATCATGACAGTTACAGACACTGAAAGATAAGAACATCAAGCACTGATATCACATACCACAAAAGTATTGGCTCTCACTACATCAAGTGTTGTCACTCCCAAAAGCCGTTTTGGATCATATGTGCCAGCTTTCTTGAAAACCTCAGCTGCAATTGGGACAGTAGAATTCACTGGATTGCTGATCAGGTTCACAATGGCTTTGGGGCAGCATTTGGATATCCCTTCACAAAGGGTCCGAACAATTCCAGCATTGATCTTGAACAAGTCATCCCTTGTCATTCCAGGCTTCCTTGGAACTCCAGCTGGAATGATAACAAGGTCCATTCCTGTAAGTGCATTCTCCAATTGCGGCTGACCTAAAAACCCGCGCACCTGAAAACGAAAAAAGTGAAGTTTAACAATCCCATCATCCTCTTGGCCTTTTTCCCATCCATCATGGGTCGACTCGAAGAGATCTAACATGTTATCGTGGAAACAACTATGACATCTTGTATTCTAACGGAAAAAAAACCATTAAAAACTGTAACATCTAATATTTACATTTAATAAAATATCAGGAATAGCTATCAAACTCAAAAGACTTAATTTGGCAAGGGCCTGAATCTGATCAGCATAATGATTAACAAAGTGGAAGTATAATGGTTTCCACTTGTCTGACAAGCTGCTTATCATATGTTTAAGCAGTCCCCTTGGGTGCCTCAAATGAGGCCTAAGAGTCCCTAGAAGTGGGAAAGTGGAATTCTGATTAACAGGGTGTTAGTTTTTCTGCTTGCCCAAGGAAAAGACACATGCTCTAAAGTCTAATCCAACAGTAGGGGTCTAAACATTAAATACAGATAAATGTAGAAGGAGTTGAATAAGGAAATGATCATCATAATCCCTAGAATCACAACATCATATACTGCAGGCTAGTTCTAGAAAAAAAGAAGAAGAAGAAAAAAAAAACTTCACTTCTGATCAAAATCAGTTATGTTGCCTAAATCTGCTGAAAAAACGAACAAACCAGCAAGTAGTGTTTCCCTTTTTTTCTTTCTTTTTTTTTTACTCAACTCTGATATTGAGAGGTATATCTAAATTACTATAGCCAGAATGCTTGCAAATTATAAATTTTTAGAGAAGACTGGAGATGAGAGGTAAGAAATTTACCACAGCACCAGTGTCCATATGGCTCACATCTGCAGTAACTCCAGGAGTATTGACAACATCATATAGATGAAGAACTGAAACCAGTGGATTCATCTTCATCAGCAGCGTGAGAGGCTGGCCAATGCCTCCAGCTGCACCCAAGATGGCAACTTTGTAGCCAGGGGCCCCACCCTTGGCCCGACAAGCTGATCGTCTTAAGCCGGAACTTTCCTCCATCTTCTAACACATAATTCACACAATTAGAGACTTGTGAAAATGAACAAGGAAACAAGAACCAAATAGAAGGAGTATGGATGAAAGCCTTCAGAATTCCTGAACTTCAAACAGGAAAAGAAAGAAAGCTGTGAAAATCGAATCTTCTAATTGATCCATATTTCAAATACCATCCAATTACATAGATAAAGCGAAGGTCTTTCAATGTATAAATAACTAACCAGATCGAATTCATAGAAACACAATCATGGGAACCAGAATGCCCAGAATTTATATAATTGAAAGAAACAAGTTCAATTCACAATCAACGAATTCAGAAAATGAGAAAAACTTTTCTATAGAAAGAAATAGATGAAGACACCGTCTACAGAAGAATATCATTGAAGTAAAAACTAGAAAAACCCATGACAGGAGCAATGAAAAGAACCCAAAGATAACACAAATTTCATCAAGTAAGCAAAAATTAGAAGAAAGGTAAGGAAAAAAAAAAGAGAGAGAGAGAAATGGAAGTGCAATAAAAACCTGGAGAGTAGGAGGGTGTAGATGAGCTGAAATCCTTGCAATGCGCTGACTTATCTCTGTACTTGGCTGCATTTTCTTGAGTAGAATATCAGAGAGAGAGAGAGAGAGAGAGAGCTGTGCTGGGTATGCAATGTAATGGGGTGATGTGCAGATGAGAGTGATAAATACAAAGTTGGGATGTGTGGAAGCAGAGAACATAAAATACAACGTTGGGATGTGTGGAAACAGAATTGCTCGATCATTATCCATGCGTTGTGGCTCTCATTTTGGAAGTAATCCAAGTCCAACCTCTCTCTCTCTCTCTCTCTCTCTGTGCTTGGATTTGGAAGGTAGAGGCTAAAAGGAGGCCCAGCCCTGTCCAATATCTGAGTTGGGAGTGGATCCTCTTCCAGTGCCTGCCCGGTCTCATTTTTTGTGGGCCCTCCGGGTCATAACAGCGGAACCGGATCCCCTGTTTGGACTTAACAGTTCCAAACAGGGGTGACACCCAGGGAGCGTATGAAAGAGAAATAGTTTCATCCGCCCCCTTATATGTCACTCCTTGTCTGGGGACCAAAACGGGGAATCCATTTCCATAACAACGGAAAGGATATCCACTAAGAAGAGCTTGTTTTTTTTTCTTTAGAATTTCAAGAATTTATATATGGGAGAATTTAAATTCACCAAAAGCGGGTTTTTTGACAGAGTATTTGAAATTCTAGCAAAATGATAGAAAGTGAAATTTTAAAAAGGTCATTTGAAATCTTTTAGGTGGTTAAAATTTGAAACTCTGATGGAAAAAGAAATAACCATTGTATTTATCACATCATGTACTAAAAAAAAATCTCACTGTAACAAATACTTATTAGGAATTCTGATAAAAAAAACATGCCCTAAGCATTATCGAGACTCAAAGCCACTTTCCTAAAAAAAATTAGCAGCTCAATAGGAGAGGTTGGATGGAGCTCCGAGACACATACAAGGTCGGATGTATATTTTTGTACGACAATGTTCTCTTGGGAGAAATATGTAGACCAGCTCATGGAGCCCACTCTATGCACGCCACATCTCTAAATGAGAGGAGTGTAGATGAAAAGATATATCTCTTGGGGCTTGTTTGTCAAATCTTATCTTTACGAAACAGATCTGTATGATATAGATCTATTTCAAATGGAGCGGTTTGAAATGAATGTTTTACAAATAGACTGTTTGGTGAGACATAGATATTTTAAAAATAGACTGTTTGGGAAGGCACATGTAAAAATAGATCTAATGGTTGGGCATTTTGCAAATATCTCAAGATCTGTGATTATCCAATGGTTGAAATTTTGTCCCAGACACGTGTTCCACATTTAGTGGCCCAGAAAAATTTAGAACTCATAAAAACCGAACCGGCAGTAAGTTACATGAAAGAGACAGCTTGTTTACATCTAATGGTTCATACTTTTTAACAAATATCTCAAGATCTATAATGAGTTAATACCTTAAACTTGATCCCATAGCTATTTGTAGCTTTTCAAAGAGGATGGACGATTCAGATCTTGATTGTGGGGCCCATAAGGTCCAAAAATCCAAATCCAACAGTCTGACTTTCTTTACAAGTATCTCAAGATTCGTGATCATCCAACGGCTGAAACTTTATTTCATAGCCGTGTTTGATGTTGTAAAGATATCTAACGGTTTGGATTGTGATTATGGTGTCTCAAATTCAGAAAACAATGAAGAAACCGGTAAGTCTAAAAGTAACGTTAAAATCATTGTAGCCTTTCGGTCTTTCCGCTTCAGACTTATATGTCTGTATGAAGTGGGGAAGATCCCCCTGTCTAATGCTACCGTGCCTGGGCCTTGAGGTAGGTGGCTTTTGCTGTTCTGGTCTATGGGTTGTTTAGTTTGTTAAATTACCACCGTAATTGCAAGTTTGTAGCCAATGATTATGGCGGTAAAGATGCACTGTCAATTTTCTAATTTGATTGTTGTTGTGCTGGCTCAAAAGCCCGGTTCTACACAGAAGGTTTTCTAATTTAGACCAAATTACAGATTTACTGTTGATAATAAGGGGGTTATAGTGGGTTTTCCTCAAGGTCCATCCACAAAGTATCTCAAAAATAATTGCAATGATTATATGATTACAAGTATGCACAAAATGCAAGCAAACATATTAGAATTATAATATTAATGGAATAATGTTAAGGGGAGCTCTATTGGCACCAAAATAATTTCTCTTCCCATCACAAAAAAAAATAAAAATAGAGTTTTCCTAAACCACCCCTCTCCCCTCCTCCTGCTCCTCCCTCCTCTTCCCTTCCTCCCTCTCCCACCCTCCACCCTCATCTCGGTCCCCCGGTCTCTGGCGGGGAGGGAGCCCGCGGCGGAAGCCCCAGTCGGCTGGCCGGTCTCCCTCCCCCCGCTCCCTCTTTCTTCCTCCTTCCCCTTCCATTTTCTTTCCCTCTTCTTCCTCTCTCCCTTCCTCTTCTTCCCTCTCCTTCCCTCCCCTACTCTTCTTTTCTCTCCCCCTCCCAATCGCCGGCGGGGAGGGAGATCGAGCTGTAGCAGAACGTTTCCGCCTGCTGCAGCCCGATCTCCCTCCCCACCGGCGACTAAGAGGGAGAGGGGGAGGGGAGGGGGAGGAAGGGAGAGAGGAAGAAGATAGAAAAAAAAATAGAAGGGGAGGGAGGGAGACCGGCCAGCTGGCCGGGGCTCCCTCCCCGCCGGAGACTGAGGGGGGGTTGTTTGTTAGATAAGGGAAGAGGGTGGAGGGTGGGAGAGGGAGGAAGGGAGAGGAGGAGGAGTAGGGATGAGGGAAGGGGTAGTTTATGAAAAACATACATCTTTTGTCTTCTAGTGTGGTGGGGAGAACAATACTTGTGGTGCCAATAAAAACTCCCCTAATGTTAAATATGCTTAATGAAACACAATCAACAAAAAGCACGAGTTTAAGTTATGCATAGTGAGTGGAATGCATGATGCCAAGGTTATCAAGGATAGGGTCCACACTAAGATGATCAGGGTGTTGTTCAGATTAGAGTCCTTAAGTTTAATCAACTCATTCAACTTTACACTCATAGAGGTAGTTAATTTACTTGGCCATCATTAAGTTATATGTGGACCCAAATAATGCATTTACGGTCTAAACATGGGCGGACACACATATAGGCATGTGGAGGCAGAAGCCCCCACCCAATTGGCAAAATGTCCATGAGGTTCCTAAAGCCCAACTAGTCCAGCCCCCATCTATTTCCCCAAACTCTCTCTCCATCTAAAAAATCCCTATTATGATTAACATCTTTCTTTTGGCTATTTTCTTCTCTTTTAATTTTTTTAGTTATATACAGTGGTTAAGAAGAGTGGGGCAATGGTTGTCTTGTGTTCATTCATTTTAAAAGAAGAGCTTCATTTTAGAATGAAAAAGAACGAGAATAGAAAACTTGACATAGTATTCGCTCTTTATATTATATGGTGTTATAAAAAACTAGTAATATTTTTTTAATAGCTCTTAAACCTCGTGTAATATGTTTCATTTTGGCCGTTACTAAAAACTCATCTTTCGGATTATCATTTTGAATAAAAAAAAAAGGGTAAATTAGCCAAAAGTCCCTGCGCACGGTCTTCTAAGGCATCAAGGACAACAACTTTTTCTCTAATGTCTCTAGTCCAGACAGCTGGAGATACTTTGGTGAAAGGTCCCTAATATGCCACGTCATATATTTTCATGACTAATTTGCCCCTTTCAACCCTCATTCGAACTCCTGCCTTCTTCTTCTCTCTCATTTTCCATTTTCCATTTTCCATTCCTTTCCATGGTTTGGAGTATCGTTGCAGAGCACTTTTCGTCGCCACCATGCCATGACTTCCGATTCTCTCTATTTCATTTCTTCAAAGATGGAATCGGTTTTGAAATCTCTCTCTATCCAAATCTCTCTCTATACAACTGATTTAAAAGATAGTAGTTTGCTTTTTTGCTTGTTTTCCCTCTCTCTTTTCTCGATTGGATCATAGTCATCAAGTGTTCTTGTTTTGAATTTCAATTTTTATTAGAATCTGATTTTTCGTATTCTGATTTTCGGTGTCGCCGAGCTCAGATAAATTTTCCAGAAACTCTGATAAACTGGACAAAAACTCAGACAAATTTGCCAAAACTCTAATAAATTTATCTGAGTTTTAACAAATTTATTTGAGTTTCTGGCAAAACTCAGACAAATTTATCTGAGTTTTTGAACAACTTTTCTAAATGTGAGCCTGTGTGTCTGGGGAGAACTCTGTGCCTGGAAGCTCTGTGACATCTCCATCACTAGTGACTCTAACTTCAGCTATCTTGTTCACCTTCTGGCTACACTCGATGCTCTTTGGCTGGATGAAGGAGTCATCAAGCATGCCAAGGTGCTCATACCACAATGCAATCCGGAAACCATGGACCTGTCTGCGGGCTGGCTGCCTAGTTGCCAGGTGATGTGGTTGGTATCCTCCCATGGCTATCTCTGAGTCCCTCGCACCGTCCATTGACCTTTGATTGATGTTTGCTGACCCAATGATGATGTATTCATCATCAACTGTAACAGTTGAAAGCAAGAGTGAAAATTCTTGTTTTATAGTAGCAATACTTCCATTTATTTGTAGCATTATCAATTTTGGATCATTTATTTGACTGTCTTGAATCAAAATAATCTCTCCATTTCAACCATGACCTTCCTGTTGCCATCGATCCATCACATGGCCTGGATAAAGATAAATTTACAAAACTCTGATAAAGATAAATTTGCAAAACTCAGATAATTTATCTGAGTTTTGGCAAATTTATCTGAGTTTTTGGCAAAACTCAGACAAATTTATCTGAATTTCTGATAAAACTCAGACAAATTTATCTGAGTTTGTATCCAATTTATGAGGTATTTTTCTATGATATAACTGTGGAATTTTGACTTGGTCTCTTCATGAAAGTTGTAGCCCTAGATGTGTAGATGATTCTAGGGTTTTAAATCACCCGATTTGGACTTCGGAAACTCAAGTTATGGCTCATTGAAGTTTACTGGTAAAAACAAGAATTTTGGATCGGTTTTTCCGACCTTATTTTGAAGCAACGCTTGGAGGCCCAAACGAACTTGAATTTTTGCGAACCAGACCTTTCTGAAAAGCTTAAGACGTCCTCTAAAAACTTCATGAAGACCACTTTGTCGTTCTGAAACTCTAACACCATCCAAACCTCAATGGAATGAGAGAAGTTCATTTGAATTATTGCTGAGCTTTGCCAAAACTCAGATAAATTGTCTGATTCTGCTTTTGCTGACGTGTACAATGGTGTTTTTGTCTTTTTCAATGAGTTACTTTTACAAAAGGACTGCCGTCAGTATGATAAAATGTTATGGACCGTTTGCAATAAAAATCACAGTTGAGGGACCTCCGCCCAAATGCCCCTAAAAAAAATAGTTTTTCAAGCCCCTCTCAAATGAAAGTCTTGGGTCCGCCACTCTAAATGAATCATCATATTAGTTATCTATTTATGGCCAATTTTATGTTAATCATAGGTTAAATATATTTAAAAAGTGTAGCATACTAAAGTAAGCTGACAAACTGAATTACATAGAATGGGGTCCACAGGGGATTATCAAGTTGCATGCTATTGTATCATCAATAGTAAATACGCAAAAATCTATAAAATTGGATTATAATAGTAATCGTTAAAAGCTAAGTTCGGGTACTCACAAAAGGCCAACGACAGTTGAATTATTATCATTTGTTCGACACCTCTCTATAGTCTATAGCCTAACTCACACCAAATGTCTCTCATGATCCTTCACCTGATGCTCTCGCAGCCTCTATCTCTATTGAACTTATTATCCTTTGGGAGAAAGCAAAGCAAGATGTGTACAGGGGTCAGTGTCATCAAACCTTGTCCCACCAATTCCACCAACAAATTGGCCAAAATTCCCCTGATGTAAGCGTTTAACCATCTCTACCAACTTTCAAAAAAAAAAAAACTCCACCGAATTGTCAAAACTGCCTGTTGCTTCCTGAGGAAATTAAAGTGACCTAAACCATCATAACAATGTGATGAAGAGTTGGTTGCCCAAGACACCCAAGGGGAGAAAGGCGCTTTACCTTAGGGCCTGTTTGGTTAGGGGAATTTCTAATAGGAAATTAGATTCGTTAGAAATTTATGACATGATGTGACATCTTGTTCTTGTGGCATTCTAATTATTTTATTTGATGTAAGAATTCAGAATCTCAAACCACTTGAAAATACACTTTTAGTCTTATGAATTCTCATAAATTCATAATTTCAAATGCTAAAGTGGGGTTGATCAAACATTTGAAATTCTACTTTTGAGGGCAGCATTTGGAATTCTCATAATTCCCCATACACAAGAATTCCCACAATTCTCTTCTAAACAAACAAGCCCTAGTGGTAAGACGCAGTGGGGTGACTAGATTTCAAACCTTGCCATCCCTTCCCTTGTACATGCAAGTCTCTATTACCTTAATGTGAGAGTTAGTTCTCCTTACATGTGTCAGTTCTTGTTACCTCACATATGCAAGTCTCATGGGACTCAGCTCCTTAGTTAAAATATAGAAAAAAAAAGAAAGAAAAAGAAAGAAAGACAGCAAAAGGATTGTTCGGTTGGTTGGCAACTCTACATGTTGCCTAGCTGCCAGGGGTTCAAGCACCGGGTATACCACATTTCCAACTTGTGTGAGCTCTCGTCTCAGCCCTTAGACAAAGTTAAATAAAAATAAAATAAAATAAAATAAAATGAGTTTGAGTATCGGTAACGAACTCAATGACTTAGATTTGAGCCACCCTAACCGGAGTTACAGCATGGTAAAACCCAATTTGGGCCTAACTTAATTACAATCAACTACACCTCAAAATTCACAACAAATCAGATATCATGGTTACTTCCTTTTTCTTTTATTTTTTATTTTGATACATCTATGATAATGAATTTCACTATGCAAATGTTGAATTTGCACCTAACCGCAGGTAAGGACGTAAACGGGTTGGTTTCGATCTGGGTCCATGGTGGACCCAAAACTGTTAAGGAAAAGGTGGAATCAAATTCAGATTCGAACTAAAACCATATATGGGGCTGGTCTGGGTCCGGGTTCAGTTCTACGTAAAGAATGGTATGAGAAAAAAAAATCTAATTTTAAAAAGAAATTCTCGAAAATTGAGATAATGTGTGGGTCACAAGTCCACAAATTCGAACTAATATGAAATCGGATCCGTTTAGGTCCCGGATAAAAAAAAAAGACCCAGTCCCGGGTTCATTTATTTAGCGGGGCCTAAATAAAGACCCCAACCTAATTTTTAACTGATAAAAACCTCCAGATGATGGAGAATCCGGACCATTACAAATTATTCATCATGGCACAATCCGTAATTTCATATCAAGTAGACCCATTTTGAAAAAACCAGGTTGAAATCGGGCGGCAACAAGACCTTAACTGCAGTGGTTAAAGTTGTCCAACCAGACTTCTTCTCTAGCGGGCCGTCCCTAACCCTAGTTAACCAACCACTGTTAAATGAACCAGATCTTTCTCTCCCTCTCTTCCTCTATAAAACCCTACCAAAACTATCTCAGCCAAACCATCTAGGCGTCTTCATAAACGCCTTTTATCTTTGTATTTCGATCTTCTTCATTTGCCTTTTGCGTTTCAAGCAGCGAAAATGAGAGAGTGCATCTCGATCCACATCGGCCAGGCCGGTATTCAGGTTGGAAATGCCTGCTGGGAACTTTACTGCCTCGAGCATGGCATCCAGGTGAGAAATCTCCACACAGATGAACGATTCTCTCTCTATATCTGGTTTTCCCCTGTATTCTAATCCGACGATTTGCTAGATCTAGCATTGTTTCTTGAGAAGTTGTATTTCATTGAGATTCTAATCTAATCTATGCTATTTTCTTGCGGAAAACTGTAGATTGGATTTCTCATACATTGTTACAGATCTCTTCTTTTTCTCTCTTTCTATGCTTAGATTATTGTATTGTAAGTTGGAGGCATGAGATCTATCAAAATCCCTTCTTTTTGTTTGATCTGTGTATAGTTTTTCCTTCTGCATCAAATTCTCTCTCTCTCTACGCCGATGCGGTAGCCTTGGTTTTTGGCTCCGGGCGCCTCAAGTCCAACATTCCGACACCGGGAGGACGCACGTCGGCCCCCGTGGGTTCGGGATAGGGGATCGCGACGTCGAGGTGCCCCGCGAAAAAATAAAAATAAAAAAGAGAAAGAGATACGTTCTTTGGCATAGGAATGGAGGCCTAAATTGACGCGAAAAGCATCTGCATGTTCTTGTAAACCATTTACCAGATCTTCATTTCTGATACATTTTCCTTTAGATCTAGTGACAGATCTTACTACTTTCTGGATTTTCCCCCTAGATTTTTGCTTGGATGTTGTTTTCCAACCTCCTCTCCTCTAAATCTATTGTTTTATTGATCCTAATGCTTGGATCTTTCAGATTGCTAATTGAGTCTCTCTCTCTCTCTCTCTCTCTCTCTCTCTGCAGCCTGATGGCCAGATGCCAGGCGACAAAACTGTCGGCGGAGGAGATGATGCTTTCAACACCTTCTTCAGCGAAACCGGCGCAGGGAAGCACGTCCCCCGAGCTGTCTTTGTTGATCTTGAGCCCACCGTCATCGACGAAGTGAGGACCGGCACTTACCGTCAGCTCTTCCACCCAGAGCAGCTCATCAGTGGCAAGGAAGACGCTGCCAACAACTTTGCCCGCGGCCATTATACAAGTAATCTTAATCTTCATCTCCTCTACTTTCTTTCTCTCTTCAGTTTTGCCTTGATCTACTTCTGGTTTACTGAGCCTTCTTCTTTTTTTTTTTGGATGTTGCAGTTGGCAAAGAGATTGTTGATCTCTGCTTGGACCGCATCCGTAAGCTTGCAGACAACTGCACTGGCCTCCAGGGCTTCCTCGTCTTCAATGCTGTCGGTGGTGGCACTGGTTCTGGCCTTGGCTCTCTTCTCCTCGAGCGTCTCTCAGTTGACTATGGCAAGAAATCGAAGCTCGGATTCACTGTCTACCCCTCCCCCCAGGTCTCCACCTCTGTGGTAGAGCCTTACAACAGCGTTCTCTCCACCCATTCCCTCCTCGAACACACTGATGTCGCTGTCCTGCTTGACAATGAGGCCATCTATGACATTTGCAGGCGATCACTGGACATTGAGCGCCCGACTTACACCAACCTCAACCGCCTTGTCTCTCAGGTGATCTCTTCCCTCACTGCCTCGCTGCGATTCGATGGCGCATTGAATGTAGATGTTACTGAGTTCCAGACCAATCTTGTCCCCTACCCAAGGATCCATTTCATGTTGTCTTCCTATGCCCCTGTTATCTCGGCCGAAAAGGCCTACCATGAACAGCTCTCCGTTGCGGAGATCACCAACAGTGCCTTTGAGCCCTCTTCCATGATGGCAAAGTGCGATCCTCGCCATGGCAAGTATATGGCTTGTTGTTTGATGTACAGGGGCGATGTTGTGCCTAAGGATGTGAATGCAGCTGTGGCCACTATCAAGACGAAGAGGACGATCCAGTTTGTGGACTGGTGCCCGACTGGGTTCAAGTGTGGCATCAACTACCAGCCCCCGACTGTGGTGCCAGGGGGTGATCTGGCCAAGGTGCAGAGGGCTGTGTGCATGATCTCCAACTCGACTAGTGTTGCGGAGGTGTTCTCCCGCATTGATCATAAGTTTGATCTCATGTATGCGAAGAGGGCGTTTGTGCATTGGTATGTGGGTGAGGGGATGGAGGAGGGAGAGTTTTCGGAGGCGCGTGAGGATCTTGCTGCACTTGAGAAGGATTATGAGGAGGTTGGGGCAGAGTCTGCTGAAGGGGAGGATGGTGATGAGGGGGATGAGTTCTGAGAAGAGAAGGTGGCTGATCTGCTGCCTTTGTTTTCTTTGCTGGTGTGCTTGCTGGGTGTTTTTGTTTTGCTTGTCTGTCTTTCATGTCTCCTTTCTTTGCATCTGTGATGTTTTACACCTGTAGTATGTTCTGGATGTAGTCTTCTCCGTTCCTCTGGTGGTGCCTGCTTTGTTTAGCTCTGTACTTCTTTAAATTCCTAAAATCTTGATGTGGACTTTTCTGATTTATAATGCATTCAAGGTAATGGTATACTGTTTCAAATTTCTCCTCTGCCCATTTTTGAATTTCTTTTTTTGCAATTATTCATCATTATCATTTTTTTTATTAATACCGCTGCTGCATTGGTCATGATTGGATTTGATGATAGTTGATTGGCTAATTGAGATATCCATTGGTTATCAGAATTTCTCTGTAATCTAGGTAAGCTTTCAAAATTTATGGGTTAAAAATCATTTAGTGAAGTTAAAACTACATTTACATAGAATTTTTAGCCTATCTTGTATTAAATGATGACATGAGCCATTGTTTTTTTTGTCAATGGAAAGTATACAAATTTGTACATGAAAATAAGGAAATCATTCAAAATTCAAATTCAGTCTTATTCTAAAATTAAGTTAGAACCTACTCATCTGTAGCAAACCTAACTTTTCTAGTGACTATAAACAAAGATGATTGTCAGCTGCTTTGAACTGGTGAATTAAGTTTAGAGCAAAGAAAAACTAATTAATTAAGTAAAAGAATGAAACCTTGAAATTCCCTTAAAAAAAAGGGTTAGTTGTGCTTATGGATTCCCAATGTTTATCAGTATTTGCATCTTTGGCTTACAAATGTTTGAGGCAATTTCAATAAGTCTCTTGGAGTTTGGTAAATATAATCTATAAAAAACTGATCTATAAAACATTTTTAAAAGCTTGTGGACTACATAGTAACATATGATAGTAGAGTTAATTAGATAATCTCTTTGTTAGGATTATTGGATAATCAGTTTATCAGCAGGATTATTTGGAAAATACTTGACCGTCGCCTCGGTACCATGGTTTAAAATCTCGATCGTGGTATTGGCCGGGCCGGAAAACCGATATGATATCGGTATCGTCTCGGATATCGGTCCGCCGCAGTCGTTGCGGTGTGAGTTTTTTTTTTTAATCCAAAAAATTTTGCAAAAATATCCAAAAAATCCACAATATTAGAGAATGCTGGAAAACAATATTTTTTTCCATTAGTAACAACAATAAATCAAAATCTCGGTCACCTTAAATTATGAGTCCTGTCTGTGTCGATGTTCGCTTTCTTCTCCAATATTTCATATAATGCAACCATTATTGATGCTCATAATCAATTTATTAGCATAAAATATAAGAAAATAAAGATAACATATCAATCATCATTTAATACTAACTCAATCATCAAATAAGTTATGAAATTTATGACCATGAAGATAACATATTAAAATCTGAAACAGGATAGTGAGATAGATAAATCATAAAGCACTTGGGCATCAAAAGATTCATGGTTTACCTAAAATTAAAGGGGATCGAGCATAGAAATTAGGGAGAGAGATTGATGAGTATGAGTGTATGATAGATTGACAGCCTAATACCAAATGGAGTGTCGCCCAGGCTTAATGTTATCATCAACATCATCATTTCTTCGGTATTGGTTAAAAAGATATGCTCCATAATGTTGCGCAACACTACCATACCCATGACCATATTCAGATTGTTCTTGATAAGATGATGTACTATTTTGTTCCCCTGTAGATTGGTCTTGGTAATTGTGCATAAATTGCATGAAATAGCTATGATGTGCATATAAAGGTCGTTGGGGATCATGTGGTGGTGGGGGAAGCCTCCCTTGCTCAATTAATATTTTTTTGATAGACATTATCGGTGTTGGTGAAGGGGGTACCCAATTAGGGTCATATGAATAATTCATATGCTGTCCATACATGGCACCTTGTTGGCCAACATAACCCCCATGATGACCATGAGTACCTTCCCCCACTCCTTGCCCATCGGCGTCACTACTACTCCCTGTCTGTCGAACATGTTTGACATAGCCACGACGAGGATCCAACTCGGTAGCAGCAGGAAAATGCTCAACTGTCTCATAAGTGATAGGCTCATCATCTCTATAAGGACCCTTATCCCCGGGAAAGTCAGGTGGAATTCTTGCTGATGATGAAGAAATAGAAATACTTTACTCACTCTCCTTGTCCATGTCCTTTCCCCTTGGCTCACTTGTATAAGGCGCGCACCCTTGTTGCATTGTCAAGTTTATTTCTTCCATCCTTTCTGAGGCCATCACTGGCTCAGGCCTATCCCCAGTCAATTCCTCCATCAACCCCTCTAACTCTGGGTCTTGGTCTAATAAAATTATTTTTAAAATTTTAAATATATAGATCTATCATAAAAGTATGTAGATTAATCATTTACACACCATATAATGATCATGAATCATTAAAAGAACATATTTGTGATGAAATTTCAGAAAAATTATATATTATAATTCAAATATTAAAAAATCTAAAAATAAGAAAATTGAAAAAAAATTCAAAATCATGTGTATGAGTAGATCTAGCATGAAAGTATGTAGATCTAACTTCTAAGTGAAGTACACAACACAAGTTACAAACCTTCATGATTTCTATGCTTCATATAAAAATAAAAAAATAAAAACACATAAATACATAATAAAATATTTTAAGTTGATTTTCTCTTACCTTAAATAATATTTTCTTGAAGAAAATATGCAAGAGGGATATGTGAATGTGTGATGGAGGTATGGTTGCTGCTCTAAGGAGTAATGAGATAAGAGGAGACGGGAAGAAGATGAAGATGGGGAAAAAGTAAGAAAAAATAGGGTTTTGGGTGTTTTTTAAAGGATCTCGGCCGATATTTTGAAAATATTCTGATAAGTCCGAGATGAACATCATTTCGCCCGAGAAACCCCGATATTTTGTGGATTTTTCCCCATGTCTCGCCGATACCGATATCTCAACGATATCTCGTACCGGTATGGGCCGATACCGATACATATCGGCCGATATGAACCGGTATCGACCGATATTTAATACCATGCTCGGTATTATCCCACCTTACATGGTGTAACGCCCCAAAATCCGGGCGCCTCGAATCTCGGGGCGCTACGAGAAAGTACCTAAGAGATGCGGAAAATCCAATAATATAATCAAGTGTGAATCTCATATGAGCAGGTAAATGGACAATGCCCTAAAATTTTGTTTCATTTTAAAAGATTACAAGGAACTCCGCCTATGTTGGGGTATCCTTGACATAGCCGGTCCCAAGCCCGGACAAAGGAGGAGGGTTGTGCGTTAGGTAGCCGACAGCCAGCACAATACTCAGTCGGATTTTTTTATGGATTTGATACCTAATGAAATTTCGTTGGGGCGTCCCCTACTTAGCGACGCGCTGTATGGTCCGGGTACAGTGATAAATGAGCAAGGACCGCTGCATCGGCGCCCGGGTGCAGTGCTAAATAGGCAAGGGTCCTCACACTTTATTGGACGAGTGTGGGGGGTAAGGAAGCTAGTCCAAAATAGAAGGCTGAGATTGGGCACTTGGAACATTGGGAGCCTAACTGGGAAACTTATGGAAGTGGTGGATACAATGGAAAGGAGACGAATCGCAATTGCTTGCTTGCAAGAGACAAGATGGGTGGGACACAAAGCAAAAGAGATTGAGAGGACCGGGTATAAGTTATGGTATACGGGACTTAATAGATCGAGGAATGGGGTCGGCATAGTGGTAAATAAGGACTTAAAGGAAGATGTAGTGAATGTAAAGCGCTATGGAGATAGGATTATTGCAATTAAGTTAGTATTAGGAGAAGAGATAGTGAACGTAATTAGTGCTTATGCCCCCCAGGTGGGCTTAGGAGATGGACATAAGGAGAAGTTTTGGGAAGACTTGGAAGGAGTGCTACTGGAGATACCCCAAGGAGAGATGGTCTTCATAGGAGGTGATTTGAATGGTCATGTAGGACGTGACGTAGATGGATACATAGGAGTACACGGGGGACATGGGTACGGTAATAGAAATGAAGAAGGGAAGGATATCTTGGAGTTTTCAGTGGCTTATGATCTCATGGTAACTAACACATTTTTTAGAAAGAGAGAGGAGCATTTGGTGACTTATAAGAGTGGCTCATCGAGGACACAAATTGACTTCTTCTTAACTAGGAAAAGAGACCGTTTAGCTTGTAAAGATTGTAAGGTTATACCGGGGGAGAGCTTGACTTCCCAACATAGGTTGTTGATCATAGATGTGCAGTTACAAAGGTGGACTAGAAAAAAGAAGTTGTATAGATGCTCAAGGACTAAATGGTGGAACCTGAAAGGTGATAAGCAACTAGCTTTAAGGGAAAGAGTACTAGAGGAAGACGTTTGGGCGACAGATGAGAGTGCAAATAATATGTGGGATAAGGTAGCAGAGTGTATTCGGAGGGTAGGGAAAGAAGTCTTAGGAGAATCTAAAGGGGGTGCTCCGGTACAGAAAGAGGCATGGTGGTGGAGCGAAGCCGTCCAAGACAAGATAAGAGTTAAAAGAGAGTGCTTTAAAACGTGGCAAAAGGATCGAATTGAAGCGAACTTGGAGAGGTATAAAGAAGCAAAAAGAGAAACCAAAAAGGCAGTTAGTGAGGCCAAGGCAAAGGCATTTGAGGAGCTATATAGGCGACTTGACACTAAGGAAGGCGAAAGAGAGATATTCAAGCTTGCTAAAACTAGAGATCAGCGGACCAATGACTTAAACCAAGTTAAATGCATTAAGGATGAGGATGAAAAGGTATTAGTAAAGGAGGAGGAGATAAAGGAGCGTTGAAAGAGCTACTTCTACAAGTTATTTAACGAAAGCAGTAGTAGTGACATACAATTGGGGCAGCTTACCATTTCTAGAGAAGAAGCGAATCATATGTTCTATAGGAGAATCAGTAGGGAAGAAGTTAAAGAAGTATTGAAAAGAATGAAGAATGGGAAAGCGGTTGGGCCAGATGGTATCCCTATTGAGGTATGGAGGTGCTTGGGGGAGGATGGTATTAGTTGGTTGACAAAGCTTTTTAATGTAGTGCTAAAGAGCAAGAAGATGCCTAATGCATGGAGGAAAAGTATTCTTATACCCATATACAAGAACAAAGGAGATATTCAGAACTGTGCGAACTACCGCGGGATTAAATTGATGAGCCATACGATGAAATTATGGGAGAGAGTTATTGAGAGAAGACTAAGAAGAACAACAAATATTTCAGAGAATCAATTTGGTTTCATGCCTGGGAGATCAACCATGGAGGCTATCTTTCTCCTGAGGAGGTTAATGGAACAGTATAGAGAAGGTAAGAGAGATTTACATATGGTGTTCATTGACTTGGAGAAGGCTTATGACCGGGTTCCTAGGGAGATTCTTTGGAAAGTTTTGGAAAAGAAAAGAGTTTGTGTCGCTTATATTGAGGCGATAAAGGATATGTATGATAGAGTTGTGACATCTATAAGGACGACTGGCGGCGAAACTAAGGAGTTTCCTATCACGATTGGTCTACACCAAGGCTCAGCGTTAAGCCCGTACTTGTTTGCCCTAGTTATGGATGAGATTACAAGACATATCCAGGATGAGGTGCCGTGGTGTATGTTATTTGCAGATGACATTGTTTTAGTGGATGAGACGAGAGAAGGAGTGAATGCTAAACTTGAATTGTGGCGGAAAACATTAGAGACAAAAGGGTTTAGGCTAAGTCGATGCAAAACGGAATATATGGAATGCAAGTTTAGTCAAAGTAGGACACCTGGTAACATAGAAGTAAGTTTGGGCACACAAAAGATAGTAGAAAAAGAAAACTTTAGGTACCTTGGATCTATGGTGCAATAGGATGGAGGGATTGATACTGATGTAAGTCACAGGATTCAAGCCGGGTGGACCAAATGGAGGAGTGCTTCGGGGGTCTTGTGTGATCGGAAAGTCCCCCTCAAGGTTAAAGGAAAGTATTATAAGGTGGCGGTACGGCCAGCGTTGTTATATGGATCAGAGTGTTGGGCAGTAAAGCATAATCATGTCAAGAAGATGGAAGTTGCGGAGATGAGAATGCTAAGATGGATGTGCGGGATCACAAGGAGAGATAGGATTAGGAATGAGGAAATTAGGGGCATAGTAGGAATAGCACCGATTGGAGATAAAATGAGAGAAAATCGACTGAGATGGTTCGGCCATGTTAGAAGGCGTCCAACAGAGGCACCTGTTAAAAGGTGTGAAAGCATGGAGTTTGCCAAGAGTAGGAGAGGGAGAGGGAGACCCAAGAGAAGTTGGAAAGAAACTATTAAACATGATCTTGCCTACATGGATCTAATGGAGGACATGGCCCTAAACAGATTTGATTGGCGTCGTCAAATCCATATAGCCGACCCCACCTAGTGGGAAAAGGCTTGGTTTGGTTTGGTTTGGTTTGGTTTAAAAGATTACAAGGTACTTTCCATAATTAAACTAACTATTCAGTCCTAGGCCAACACGGCCAGCTACAAGAAAAGGAAAGAATAGAGATCTATATGATAGACGCCTCACGATGCACCAAATGCATCATTCTCTGAACCCTGCGGCAACGGATCAGTCGCCAAAACAAACCACCAAATCAAGAAAGCGGAAGAGAAGATACCTGAAAACACCAAGGATTGGGTCAGGCTCGATGAGCCAGGCAAATAGGCATGTTTAGATGGCAATACATTATATAATTAGATAGGAAAGAGGACCATACCTGATCCCAGCTGTACCTGCATGATTAGTATCTCGATAATAATATAGAATATCAGAGTGCAACAGAAAACGGTGTAAAGTGTAGTGCATAAACGAAAATCGAGATATTGATATAACAGATGTTTGATACAACCTAACAAATAGATAAGAGAAGCCATCAAAACATCAGATAAACCACACAAGCACATCAGAGTCATCAGTAGCAGAAGTAAACAGAGGAAGTGACATTACCATAGTCGTATCCATCGCATCCAGATCCAACCGTATCAACGGCGGCAGTTAAAGGCAATAAACAATGATATCCATAATATATAATATTCATACATCCAATATACATACATAGAAGCACACAAAGGTACGTCCACAGTTGAAGTACAAAGGACGTGGGGGTCAGAGCCAGCCCATCGTCATCGTCCCAACAACTGTCGATTGACACCAACCATGGGGGTCATAGCCACCCACAGTTGTCGTCACGTCGAATAAGAGCGTACAAGAATCCATCAATGTCCATAGCCACAGCCAAGTCACAGCCATTGGTCTTACGTGCTATCTTAACCAACAATATCCATAGCCACGGCCAAGTCCCAGTCATTGGACTTACGTGCTAGATCAATATCACCGTACATCCATACACCCGGTCCGAACGCCGGCGGTCTCAGTACCCCACCCACACCTGGTACCTACTGTGTCAATCACATCACAATATCCAAGTCCATGCCGGCATCATAACCCTCGGCAGACCAATCGTACAACCACAAATCTACAGATCACTAGGTGGGGGTACTCCGAACTAGATAGCCTTATTATCCTTAATAATGAGATGATAATAGTCAAGGGTACGAGACACGGAGTTCGGGTATAGCTAGTCCATCATTGTGGTTCCCAACAGTTAATAATGCATACCCTTGTAAACTCCGCTTCTCTATACGCTTAATTAGTATTATCTCAATATACAGTCCGTCTATCAGTATCTATCGTTAAGTTTCCAATATTATCGGTCAGGGCTTCAAGTGCCATGTCCTGACATCTCATCCAATATGGACCGTGATCATGGATCAGAGCCTAAGTGCAATGCCCTGATTTATAGTACCTCTCAAGGCCTACATCCAAGGTTCGGATCTACCAGCCAGCCTTAGTGTCCGTTTCATCAACATAGATACCACATATCCTAAATCCATCGATGATTGCTGCCCCTCTATTCAGGTCCAAGGTCCCACTCCACCTAAGACAGTGATCACGGAGTCCCAGATGCTTATTAAGTATCCTTGGTGCTCCTGTAGGTATTTAGCATCATAAGACATCCATAACCCTTGAATCAGGTTCCGTTTTACAACCCAAGACCCTACTTAGATGGCTACACGGGTCAAGGTTAAGCCCGGCCCTTGACTCGTGTATAGCGTATCCCAAATAGTCCAAATGGAAGGTCAACGGGGCCCACACATGATCAAATCATAAAAGGGTACAAATCTGGGAAATGTCAATGTATACACTGAGCTCGGCCAACCTACTCTGAGTTCGGCCAACTAGGCACTGAGCTCGGCTAACCTGCTCTGAGCTCGGCCAACCAGGCACTGAGCTCGGCTAACTAGGCACCGAGCTCGGCCAACTAGGCACTGAGCTCGGCCAACCAGGCACTGAGCTCGGCTAACCTGCTCTGAGCTCGGCCAACTAGGCACTGAGCTCGGCTAACCTGCTCTGAGCTCGGCCTGCCTAGCTGAATACTGTTGCAAGTACCGTAATTCCTGGATTTCTACCTTTTCATTCCAATATTCACCAAACACTGCCAAACATCAAACACATCTCCTATATCATGATCTCATCACAAGTGGGCCATTGATCTTCCAAATGGGGGATTCTCATCCATCAATGGCCAAATACACATAAAAAGAGCTTAGACTAACAATTCTATACATCTTATCATCCAATCAACCATCCAAATACAGAAATCATGCCAAACATCCATAAAAGACAGTAATTACCAATCTAAGCATGTTAATCAATTTAATTAAAGAATCTAAGCATGTCTACTTGCCTTTCGTTGGAGATGCCCAAATCCAAAAGCACTAGCTCAAAGCCCAACAAATCAAACCTAAGGAATAATTAGCAAAGTAAAACTAAATTAAAAACATAAATCAATGGGAAGCTCTAAGCTACTAAACACACTACTACACCCAATTATTAATCCAAACCTAAGGGGAAGAAGGGCTTACCAAACAATGAAGGGAATGGGGTGGTGGCTTGCAAATTGGAGATGAGAAGCTTGTGGGGTCCATGCGGAGATGATTGGTGATGATCGAAGGTTGTGGGGCCCACTTGATTGGTGGCCCACTAAATTAGTGGTGATGATGGTGGTTCATTGGGTAAGGGAAAGGGTGAAAACAGAAAGAAAGAAAGAATGGAGTACAGAGAGAAAGAATTAAAAAGAGAGAGAGATAATGGTGAGATGGGTGCTCAGTCTTGTGGGGCAGTGAGTGAAGTGAGTGAGGGAGAGAGAAGAAGAGAAAGAATAGAGAAAGAAAGAGAGAAACAGAGAAAGGGAAATGGGGAAATAGAGAGAGATGGAAATGGAGAATAGAGAGAAAGAGTAAGACAGTGAAGGGGAAGAAGGGGGAGAAAAGAGAGAGAGGAGAGCGAGAGAGAGGGAAAGAAATGGAAAATAGAGAGAAATGGAGGGCTGGGTAATTTCGTTTGGCTGGGAGGACGTGAGAGAGGATTAAGGGAGAAGGCGAAAACAGAGAAAGGAAACAGAGAAACAGGGAAGGGAGAAGAAACGAAAAATGGAGAAAAGAGAGGTGGAGTGGCTGCCAGTGATCGAGGAGATCATCCACGGCGATGGCGATGGCGCCGTGCTCGGAGTCCGGCGGCAGTGGGCGGCAAGGGTTGGGAGAAGAAGAGATGGATGAGGGAGATGAGGGGATGGAGAAAGGAGAAGAGAGAGGAGAGAGGAGAAGAGAGGTGGCCGGCGTCGTGGCGGCGTGGTCCGGCGGCGAGAGGCAGCAAGCCGAGAGGGAGGGAGAGAAAACGAGAGAGATGGGAGGAAGAGAGGAATGAGAGAAATGGAGATGGAGGGGCTGCTGTGTTGTGTTGGTGTGGAGTGAATGAGAAGAGAGGGGAAAGGGTCTCCATCGTGACCTAGAATAGGGAATGGGGAAAAAAGGGGAAAATGAGATGGGGGGGTGTGATGAGAGTGAGATGAGTGAGGTGGGGCTCACATGGGATTAAGGTGGGGTAGGGTTTGACTAAAGTGCCCTCTTAATTAATGGGTAATGGGTCAGGCCACGGGTAGTTGGGTCATCCTAAGGTTAAATTCATAATTCTCCAAGGGAAGCCCATCTGTAATTAGGATATCCTATGATTGACTTGGTCAAATTGGGTCCCACTAGGTATGTCTAGGGACGGGTCCTCACACATGGCATTTTTGAAAGGTTTCCAACAACTGATAACAAAATTCATGGGATGCATTTGTGCCACACTGATGGCATGTGGATTCCTTTTTTGTGGTGATTTGACTGATTTCTTTCACTGTCATAGAAAATGTTTTTCACTGAGTTCAAGAAAAGTAGATCATTTTTTTCTCTTTCCAAGTGGAGCACCAAACATACTATATTCGTAAAAATAAATTTAATAAAATTAAAAACATTGTGTAAATGAAAAGGTTGACTTGACATAGAGTGATATATGAATTAACACAATCATTATAAGGTTACATTTGACAACCAAATCCTTGGAAATTTCTTTACCAGTTTGATTTGGAAATCAAAATTTCGCAATCGTGACCATCATTTGGTAATGTCAGGTGTTTATTTGCTGTGAAATGGTGGGGATTTGTAGGATATCTACCTGTTAGAGTATTTATTTACTCTTAGGTCCTGTTTCTTTAGTGGAATTTTAGGAATTCCACAAAAATGCATAGGGAGTGGAATTCCCAAAGGTCAAAAGGTGGTTGGAATACAGAAATGTCAGTAAAGAAACATGGAATTCAGAAATTTTATGGGGACAGCTTGTCACATCAAGTCCATGAATTCCTGGACATGGTGAATTCCTGGTAGAAATTCCACTAAAGAAACAGGGCCTTAATGCTCTCATCCACAGTGGGGGCTATATGAAGTATTGAACAGCTTGGGTCAAAGAAGAGTGTTCCCTACGCGTCGAGTTTTTTGGGCAAAGAAAATGAGTTGATCAATTATTGTATATTTCCTTTTGTCGACATGTTCAATGTTCACACCATTGAGCAGCTCAGATCTCATGGATGTGTAGCCCTGTTCACGCACTCACTGGGGGGCAGATAGGTTTGTCAAAGACACGACTGATGTGATGACAAAGAGTTTCATTTTCCGAATCTTACAAATGTAACTAAAATGAAGTGTAATTTTTTCTTTTTTATGTTGTTAAACAAGATCTGGGAATATCTTCGCCAGCCAGCTACTCATTTGAGAGAAAAAATGGCTGATTTGTGGAATAGGCTAGGGGTTGAGGCTTCATCTCTGAAGGGTACATTTTGATTCAACTGTGGACAGGTCTATGGGTGCTGGTTCTGTTTCATTTTGCAGATGAGTCGGAGAGAGGAGAGACATCCTAGAATTAGCTGAACTTCAGAGTAGGCTAACAAAGATTTCTTCTCAGAGGCACAATTTGATTCAAATATGGAGAGGTCAGTGGATGCTTCAGTAGAGCAAGAAGAGGTGGTGGGATTGGTGAAAGATGAGGAGTGGGAAAGCATACCAGCTCTCATGTGTTGGAGATAATAGGAGTTGAGTTTAAACTTTAAATAAATTTGGGTTTAGATTTAGTTTGATTTTGAGTTTTGAGTAGGTTTGAATTTTCTTAAGCTTGTTTACCTTTTTCTGTGTGTATAAATTGAGATGTTTTCATAATGAATTTTTGGAAATTGAGTCACCCTGAAGTTTGCATCCACACTCAGCTTAGCACGGATTAGTTCTTTTTATACATGATGAAATAAGGTTAGCCTGAAATTTTGTCAGGTTTAGAGTGCATTTGGGAATTTTCATGAGATGTAGCCAATGATTAATGTATCTGTGCTACTCTTTTAACACATTTTGGGTGCATTTGTCCACATGCCGCAGTAGAGGAAACTGTGTTTCTTCTCCTGTGATAAAAAGAAATAAAATTATGCTTTCATACATATCCTTTTTATGACGAGCGATGTCATTTGTATGACCCAAACCTAAACTATATTGTAACTATGTTGTTTCCACCATTATGTCAAATTGTAAAGGGGGGTGCTCTCGCGCCCGCACAAAACAATAATATGTCAAATTGTAAGGGGGGTGCTCTCGTGCACACACAAAAAAAAAAAATATAAAAAAATTAAGGCATGAATCATCCGGTGCACATGGTTTTCATGGTCCTTTTTTTATATACATCCGAATGGACTGCATCGTTCAATTGACAGGTGGTGAAGCTGATGGGGACAATGTTTTGTATACAGCTGATGAATAGAATGATCAGATGGGGACCATGTTTTGTATATAAGTAGGCCAATCAGATGATCTCCTTCCATCCTCAAGTGGGCCTCGCAATGAGGTGTGCATGGAAGCTCCCTCATAATGAAGATGTCAGTTTAATTACTACTTTTCATGTTGTACTTGTATTGGCCAGCTTAGAAACTCCTTCGAGGATTTTACTGGAAAAATTCCAGAATATAGCCATTTATCCTAATAGGTCTCAGCCAAATTGTAGGCACTAATGCGGTCTGTCAATACGTTTTTGTATTTTTTGTTTGCATTCTGGGTTAAGTGACGCTAGCGTCACCCAACGCCCTTCCCCCATCTTCTTCTTTCCTTCTTTTCTTTTCCTTTATATCTCTTCTTCCTCCCCACCTGCAACCTCTTCCCCCACCATCTTCTTTCCTTCTTTTCTTTTCCTTTTTGTCTCTTCTTCCTCCCCACCTCCAACCCCTTCCCCCACCATCTTCTGTCCTTCTTTTCTTTTCCTTTTTGTCTCTTCTTCCTAGCGTACCTCTCCAAGGAGAAGCCGTGGGAAGAATCCAAAATCTTTTCTACGCATAGATTAGGGTTTCATGGTGCTAGAAACCCAATGAAATAAATCGAGTTGACAACAAAGCATTCACCCATCTGACTCCACTTCAAAAACCCGCATCTAAATCTACCAATTACCCCCAAACAAATGTGAGTTCTGTGGCCTAAATAGATATCTACTAACAAAGTGAGAGCTTTCCATTTCCGCATGACAGTAAACAAATACCCAGCAGACTATACATCAAAAATTACATCCAAACACCAAAAATTAACCCTCCAACTGAACTGGTTCTTGAAAAAAAAACTTGAAACTTTCCAATCAAAGTCCTTCCAAAATTACAGTAAGCGTACAGTTTATGACATTAGCACTGAATGGCGTACTTTAAAACATACCTAGCAATCAACCCCTTGCTATACTCCAGAAACCCACAGCAAATCCAATAAGTTATCATGTAAGATAAGAAGTAAATAAGTTGCGAACAGTGACGATAGCGTCACTCAACATTTTTTTGAGTGACGCTATCGTCAGTGCGAATAAAAAATAAAAAAATAAAAAAAAATGTGACGGGAAGACCCCATTGGTGCTGCATATTTGGCGAGGACCTATTGGAGTAAATGGTTGTATTTGAGGATTTTATCGGTAAAATCCTCAACTCTTTTTGTTGATGCCCTGCAAAGGTGCCAGCATGAAGCCCTTTTAAGATGAGCATGTGGATGATCACTAAGCCCAGGCGGCCTGGCCCATGTACATAACACCGCGCTGCCGCCTCATCAAAGATCAAGCATATGATATGGACATGAGAATGACAGCTAGTCATGGCCATGTGACGAGGGGCCCTTAAATGGATACAGTGGTGAAAATTATCAACATTTAATCAGATGGAGTCCATATGGTGTACAGTCTCATGGCCTAGATCCTCTTAGATTTTGAGATACATGTGAAAAAACATAAAAACAGTTTAATCCCGCATTTTAATTTGTGTGCACTCTTGTGGGGGCTAAATTTTTCAATGTTCTTATAAATTGACAAGCCCCATGTCGAGTATCCTATCTTATACTCTCACAGATTTTGAAAAATAAAAGCATAAATAGCTTAATCCCTTTTTTTGCTCTTGAGGGCCAGCAATTCATCATCTGAATTAAACGTTTTATTCATCCAGTTTATCGTCATTCTTATAAGCAGATTTGTGAAAAAAAATGCTAGATATTTTAGTATTACATAATAATTTTTTTAGGTGTTTTAGCTATAAGTAAAACCTGTTTTTCCTAGTGAGTGATGATGAAAAAACAGTCTTTTAAGATTTTTTTTTTTTTTTGTGTGTGTGTCTTTCTAACCTCATGTTGCCAAATTAATACTTGCAAAAAGGACTCCGATAAACTTAACCCCAAAACAAAACCAACATATTTATATGTTCAACAAATTCTTTTTATTTAAAAGATGACTAAGATAGTTGTAATGTCAAAATTTTTATTCTTTTCGAGGTTTATAGCCGAGAGAACCAATCCAAAAGGCTAAATATATTAGGGCACCTTTGATAAAGGTGAGGAATCCTTGAGGAATTTATAGATTTGAGAATCTCTCACTCTTGCAGTTTGAGAATTCCCCATCTAGTATTTGTATGCGTATCAATGTATATAGCTAAGAAAAATTAGTGTTGGCGTGTTAATCCACAAAACTAAGGATTCTCAAATCTCATGAGACAGAGTTGAATAGGGATGCAAATGGATCGGTCCTAATCCGGGTTCATAGTGGATCCGGACCTTGAACCGTTAATAAGAATATGGAACCGGAAACGATTCCATGTATGGTACAAGTTTGGGTTTGGGTCTAAATAGAGAATTATATAAAAAAAAGTTATTATTTAGAAAGGATTTTCAAAAATTGAGATAATATGTCGGGACCAGGTCAACGAATCGAACCAAGATGGAACCGAACCCGGACCCAGACCCGTTTAGGTCACGGGCTCAAAAGAAAGACCTAGACTCTTAATCGCTGGGCCTAAATCTAATTTTTAACGTAAGGTAACATTTAGGTAATGGAAGAATCGGAATCCATTTACATCATTATAGTTGAACCTAAAAATCCTTACAATTGATGGTTCCTATTAACCCAAATCTTCAAGAATTTACCATTGCCAAATGTGGGATTTTCAAATCCTTCGAAAAACATGGGTGACTAATCCTTGAATTTAATTGCCAACCTTAATAAATTGTAGGCCAGTGAGAGGACAGAAGTTTTCATTTTTCTTGTCTAATAAAATAGACATGCCAAAAAAGCAAAAAAGCGAAAAAGCAAAAAGAGAAGAAGAGATTTAACCCACAAAGACCGACCCCGATTTGCGACTCCCTGTCTCTATTGGTGGTATCGACTCTCGCCAGCAAACCCCTTCCCTCCCTCTGTCTGCGATCTCCCTCCCTCCCTCCTTCCTTCCCGATCACTGCAGTGAAGCTTTGAAGGTATTTCTTATCCCCTATTCTAGGGTTTTGAATTCAACATGGTTTTTTTTTTTTTTAAGGACCCTTTGATCTTGTTAAAATCTTCAAATCATTCATATCTGCTCCTATTTCCATGACCCTTGATCTGCTGGTGTCATTCCGGTGGGTTTATCCCTCTCGAATCTCGATCGATCATGATAATAATTTTGAAAAAGTAAAGTGGGTTTATCCCTCTCGATCGATCATGATAATAATTTTGAAAAAGTAAAGAGGATTCTTTAGAATTGGGATCGTCTGCTCTGCCGAAATAACTGCACTTATTTTCATAATTGTCGATCAATCAACGATGATGGATCTAGTGGGTTCTTATATCAGTCAAATCTAGTGCTTTGAAAAGTAAGCTAAAGTCAATGTTGCAAAATCTTCTAGTTTCAATGAGCAACAACTTCTCACTGGCATAACATGCTATTAAAACAATTATTAACCAAAAAAAAAAAAAAAACCCAGCTCAGTTTCTTATTTATACTTTGAGATCAGACCACAAATAATCTTGTGGTTCTATGGAAGTGGGTCATGTTAGGTGCTTGGAGCCTTTGAGATGAGCCCTATCCTAGATAGGACATGGTCGAATTTTGAAAATGTTTTTCATCCCAACTTTCTTCTCTTTCAAGCGGGGGAATAGTTTATTGGGGGAATCTTTGTTCTAACTATGAATATTTATTGAGGAAGAGAGCTCCTAGAAACAAGTTAGAGATGATTGTTTTGACCCCGGAACAAATTAGTGAGTCGTTCTCTTATTTGTGACAAGTAGATGAATTGAGGATTGGATGCAACCAATTGTCCGCCGAACTCACTGTAGGCTATGCCAGTTTGGCAACTAACATCAATGAAATTAGGGATAACATACATGTCTTCCAGCAATTCAACAGCTGTCAACTCAAATCAATGCTCGACTTGTAAATATCGAGCTTAACCACATGGACTACATTTTTGTTTGGAAGAAAACTATCGAGATGAAGAGCCGAAATCCAGAATCAATGTGACTAGGGTCCCCAGAATGTTGATAGGGATTTAAGTACTAAAATTGTTATTCCGGAGTATGATGGAAAGATGCAACCAGATGTATTTATGAATATGTTTGTTTGCGTGGAATGTGTCTGCTGAGCTTACAAATCTATGACAGATGGAAACAAGGTGACACTAGTGACTACCAGATTTCATGGGTTTGTAGCTATTTGGTGGACAAAATGCAACGATGACTGTGATGACAAGATATGGATTCAGTATAAACATGAATGGAGATGTGGAATACGATGGAGGAGAAATTTCTTTCAGTGCACTTACAGTAGGGATTTGTTTTTCCAAACTTTAGGGTTTAAAGTAGCATAGCAAGTCAATGGAAGTATATGGAGGAATTCTTTATAGTCCAACCATGTTGTGATTTGGATGAGTCATGGTATGTTGTAGCTTACAGATATTTTCATGGCCTTTGATTGGACCTGCGAAATCGCTTAGCATTTCAAAACTTTGATATAGTGGATGAAGTGGTGCAACATGCAATGAAATCTGAAAAGATAACCGGCCATAAAGGTTGTTAGCTCACATCATTTAAAGGGTTCGACTAGTCATCTTTGTCCTTAAACAGGTATAGAAATAAGTCAAGCCAATAGATGGGATCAAGTTCTCAATCTAGTAATGAGACAAGGAAGGACAAGAACAACTCGTGGGAAGTTATCATTGTTGGAAAAGAGGTCATTTATCAATTCCAATATCCGCAACACTCGACAGCTTCAGTTTATATGATAGAAGAATAAGAACATGAGCCGTGGGGGAGCTTGGATTTTCTTTCAGAGAGGGCAAGGGTGATCAACCAATACATTAGTGGGGCCCACTTATGAAAAGTCTAAATCATTCAAAAATGTCCCTTCCCTCATAATCTTCGTAAGATATCACATTAATAGTCCACAATTAGAATGATAACTTAAACACTTAGATAAAATTTTAAAAAAAATATAAATACTTTATATAGATCAATTTGGTAGTGGGCCTATATTGTTTTGGAGTAAAATTTCTCACAATAAGGAGGTCAATTGTTTTGTGGCCCACTAATAATTTTAAGGCTTGCTGATGTTATCTACATAGTTCAAATAGGAAAAAGTAAAGAGAAAATAAAGAATGATAGAAAAGCACTATGATAATGGGCCCACTTATAAAACATCTAAACTTTTAAAAAATGACCTCCTCAAATATCTCTCATTAAATTCCATTCAAAAGACAGATTGGCAAAACCTATTGTCAATGTGAAGGAACTCCCCTGTCTCTCCACAATTAGTTCACACGCACGTTACCCACAAAATTAAATCTCCAGGTACCCCAGGTATCCTGTCGTAGGCTTTTTCTAGATCGATGAAGACCATATGTGAATTTCTCCTCTTCACTTGATATTTTTCCATCAATTGCCTAAGTGAGAAGATAGCTTCCATCATTGATCTCCCTGGCATAAAACCAAATTGATTTTCAAATATCTTGGTCTTCTGTCTCAGTCTTTGCTCCATTAGTCTCTCCCATAGCTTCATAGTATGACTCATAAGTTAAATCCCATGATAGTTGGTACAGTTTTGTATATCTCACTTGTTCTTATATATAGGTACTACAACACTTCTCCATTCATCCGGCATTTTCTTTTAATTAATATCTTATTGAAGAGTCTAGTTAACTAAATCTCCCCAACTTCTCCTAAACATTTCCAAGCGTCAATCGGCATGTTATCTGGACCCGTAGCCTTTCATGTCTTTATTTGTTTTAATGCTTTCCTCACTTCCACCACCCTAATTCTACGAAAAAAGTATGCTTTGCTAATAAAGTATCGTCTCTTGTTCTTATGTCTCCTATATAGTCTTCATTTAAAAGTCTGCTAAAATATTCCCTCCACCTTTTTTTTTATATCGTTGTCCTTCAATAGAACGTTTTGGTCACTGCTCTTAATACATTTGACATGATCTAACTCCTTACTTTTCCTTTATCTTATTTTTGCAAGCTTAAAAATATCCTTCTCTCATTCTCTTGTTCCCAACCTATTATATAGGTCATCTTATACTTGACACTTTGCATCACTTACTTCTTTTTTAACTTCTTTCGTTGCCTTCTTGTTCATCTCATAGTTTTACATATTCCTAATACCCTACGAAACTTTGTAACAACGTTTCTTCTCTTGAACAACTTCCTGAACCTCTACACTCCACCACCAAGTTTCTTTATTATGGTGTCCTTTTCCTTGCTACTCTCTGAGCACCTCTTTTGCAGCCTTTCTAATATAGTTAGCCATTTTTTTCCACATTGTTGTCATTTCTCTCTCAAAATTCCAATCTCCATCCTCAATCACTTTACCCTTAAATATTGTTGCTCTTTCTCCTTTCAAATCCCTCCACCTTGTTTTAGGGTACATTTTATTTACTACTCTTTTTCTATTTCTAATGGAAGTATCTAAAACTACTAACCTATGTTGTGTGCTCAAATTCTCTCCTGGAATAACCTTACAGTCTTTACATGCCAATCGGTCATGTTTTCTAAGTAGAAAAAAGCCTATATGGCTCCTGCTAGTTCCATTTTTTAAAGTAATTAAATGCTCCTTTCTCTTTTTAAAGCAAGCCAAGATAGTGTCTGCTAGTCCTAACTCATTCTTTGCTCCAAATCCTTGTCCTTCATGCACTCTCTCATATCCTCTATTATCCTTTCCTACATGCCCATTTTTTTTTATAACAATTCCTACATGCCCATTTAAGTCCCCTCCTAGGAAAATCTTTTTACTAGTTGGAATTTTGCATAGTAAACCATCCATCTCCTCCCAAAATTGGCTCTTGACACTTTCATTTAATCCTACTTGGGGGAGCATATGCACTAATAATATGAATTATGTCTTTCTCTAATGCTAGTTTAATTGCTATAATTCTATCACCCAATCTCTTTACCCCCACAATTTTCTCTTTCAAATCCTTATCTACAACTATACCCACTCCATTTCTTCTATTGTTCTTTCCACAAGGATCATGTGGTCCCATGGCCCACAAACTCTCAAGAAGACAAATCTCACAATCCCAATATTTGCGTCTCTCTCTACAAACAACCACCCACTTTTTTCCTAGTTATGAAACATCTGATTTTGAAGGGGGAATCCTATAGGAACCCATCCCAATTTTTCTTTTGCCAGGCCCATAGCTAAAAAACCGAATTTCTTGCGATTACGAGGTTCATTTGAATCTGAAATCCAATCTTGGAAATATAGCATCCCGCTTTTTTTTTTTACTACCCCAGGATTCGATACATTTCGAAATAGAGAAATCTCTACTGTATCAGGTGCTATTAGAGAACAATTAGCCGACCTTGCTCTAGTAAATAACAAAAACAAAATAGATATATGTGAAAGAAATCGCGATTCAGATCTGAAACTTCTCATAAAGAGACTACTATGGTTGATGCAAAGCATGACAGATTTTAAAAAATCTGATTTCTGCACTATGCAGCGGAAATCAGCCATAAAGAATCGCATAGAAACTCCATTAAATCATGACCAACATGTGTCTAATTAATAGAGATGATAGAAGACTATTACCTCGAAGATTTGTAGACTTCAAATCTCTGAAAAAATAGATCCAAAGGCGCGAACTCAGACTTGCAATTTGCAAACAAGTTGCTGGAATTTTCTTGCACTAGTATTGCCTTTGATCTTCTCCTCTATCTCACTTCCAAATCTGATTGGCTAAGATGGTGGGATCTTAATCTAGGAATTAAGAACTATTTCTCCAAGGGAAAATCTCAGACCTTAAGCTCTCTTCAATCAAGAAGAGAACCTCCAAAGGGCTGGACGTGTGGGGCTCTCCTTGTGCTCACAAATTGTTTCACAAAGTGTGTTGTGAAACTTGCAAAGGCATTCTTCTTAGCTTCCTTGTTATGGACGTCCAAAGGGGATGGTTCTCCTTTTATAGAAACTATGGGAAGCCTTTCCTATTTAGTTATCTCTCCTTATTCTAATTTATGTCCAAAAAGGAAAGACTTATTTCCTTTAAGAAACACTCTAATTAGAAAAGGAAACCAAAAGGAACTTTCCATACAATTAGTAATACTAGTTGTAGAACACTTACTAATTTTAAGTTCCTAATCCAAAAAGGAAACTAACTCATAGGAATACTAATCCAAAGAGGAGTCCAACTTTCCAAGTAGAGTCCTACTCAAAGTTGGAAACCTTACCCATGGAAATCCTATTATGGACATCCCACATATCAATGCACACCATGGCCCACATACAATTTATCTAGAGTTAAATTCATGTATGCCATCAAAGGCCTATTTGAATTTAAACTCAAAATTATTTTTCCACTAAAATAATTCATCCTTATGTTATCTAAACATCTTAGGAAACCATGCCAATCTTGGTAAGTGACTAGAGAAGGGACCAAAAGACATATTTGCCATTGGCTCCCAAAATGATCAAAATGTCCATGCTAAACCCATAGCAACATAAAGACCATTTTAACCTTAACTCATTCCACTAAAGAGTTATGGTTGAACTCCAAGGACAAATATATAATATAATAAGCTCGTCATAAAATGACGGTTGTCTTCGACCTACTAAGTGTAATGACCTGAATGCCCCTCTATGTAACATCCATAATCGAGTCAGGTTATCACATGTACTATCAACCTTCCCGATTACATCTAAACCTTAGAACTTCATATCCTAAAACATAATCATCATTCGAATATCATTCTCTTGATCCAGGGAGCGACCCACAAGTTCAATATTCATATGGAACATCCATATACTAAGATCTTAGATTTTGATGATTAATCGGATAATTCTAAGGGGACGATTATTCCATCATCAGATGGCATAGATTCTATATTGCATCTGCACGTCCCAACTGATCAAGTCCGAGTACCCAAAACACAGAGCTGTTGACCCATGAATAGAATCTCACCCATAGTGAATTAAAGCACAAGAACTTGACTTCGTCAGTTCATCCACAAATGCTCAAGATTAAGAGCACCGGTTACTTAGTAGCATGAGGTGACTTGATCTCTTTTCTGTGATAGTACTATTTTAGAGATCACACCTACAATGGTCCTGTTCAATGCATGACACATGCACTAATGAGATAGATCCGGGAAAGGCCTCCCATGACTTAGGTATGTCACCCTATATAGGAGAGTATCTCATTATAACTTCTACCAAGATGAAGTGCCCAGCTCCATCTTTCAGTTATGAACAAATATGATGTTTCCAGTTGTCCATGAATAAGACCTATCTGTGTGTAGACACTACACACCTAATTCATTTACTAGAAACAATGGGCCTTACACAACCATACATATATACATGTTTAAGCATAAAAGAGTCTTTCCATTATATAACCAGAAAATATCCAGTAACAAAAGATGAGAGTGCGGCTAGTGGGCTTTAGGGCATACACCAATCCCAACAAACTCCCACTTGCACTAAAGATCACTGCTTCCTAACCTAACACCCATAGACTCAACATGAGAAGTGAAGACTTTCTCTGTAAGAGTCTTAGTGAATGGGTCAGCTAAGTTATTTGCTGAGGCAATATGCTCCACCACTATCTCTCCATCCTGAATGAATTCCCGGATCAAGTGGTACTTTCTCTAAATGAGCTTGCCTTTCTTGTGATTCCGGGGCTCTCTGCACTGTGCTATGGCACCAGAGTTGGCGTAGTACATGACAATCGGGTTTTCTACTGCAGAAACAACTCCCAATTCCATTAGGAATTTTTCTGAGCCATACTGTTTCCTTTACAGCTTCCGCTGCCGCCACATACTCTGCTTCCATGGTAGAATCAGCAATACATGATTGCTTGACACTCCTCCATGAAATAGCCCTCCTGATAGAGTAAAAACATATCCTGAGTTTGACTTTCTGGTATGCGTATCTGATTGGAAATCTGAGTCTGTATACGCCAAAGGCGTTAAATCATCTGCCCGGAAAGTTAACATATAATCTTTCGTTCTCCGAAGATACTTGAATATATGCTTTACAGCTGTTCAATGCATAGGTCCAGGGTTTGACTGATATCTGCTAACCATGCCGACGGCAAAGCAAATATCTGGTCTAGTACATAACATCGCATACATGAGACTTCCAACAGCGGATGCATATGGAACTCTCTTCATGTTCTCTATCTCATCAGGTGTCTTTGGACATTGATCTCGAGATAGTGGTACTTCATGTCTAGAAGGTAGCATGCCCTTCTTGGAGTCATGCGTGTTAAACTTGACCAATATCTTCTCAATATACAAAGATTGGGATAAGGCTAACATCTTATTCTTGCGATCTCACAGGAGCTTGATCCCTTAAGATGTAGCTTGCCTCACCCAAATCCTTCATCTGAAATTGAGATGATAACCAAACTTTTGTGGATGACAATGCACCTATATCATTTCCAATGAGCAATATGTCATCTACATATAGGACCAAAAATGCAACTGCTTTCCCATTTCCTTTCTTATACACACATGGTTCATCAATGTTTTGATCAAAGCCAAAGGATTTGACTGCCCGATTAAACTTGATGTTCCATGCTCTAGATGCTTGCTTAAGTCCATAAATGGACTTCTTAAGTTTACAAACCATGTTATCTTGGCCACTAGCAATGAAGCCCTCTGGTTGCATTATATAGATATATAGAATGCAATTCAGATTTCATCGCTTGCTGCCACATGTCAGCATCTATATCCGTTACTGCTTCATCGTAACTAGTAGGATCCTCAACCATATCCACAGAGTCTGTCTTTAAAGACACTCCTAGATATCTATCTGGTTGTCTAGGAATTCTCCCACTACGACGAGGCTCCGGAGTGTTTAAAGGAATATCCGGTCCATCTACTGTTTCAGGACATGGTACAGATGTTATAGGAGATCCCGGAAGAATCTCCTCAAGGGTTTCTTTACAACTAAGCTCTTGGTGCATCATACAATCATCCTCCAAGTATCTAGCATGAGTGCTGATGAGCACTTTTTACTCCTTTGGATGATAAAAGATACCACCTCTCGTTCCCTTAGGATACCCAATGAAGTAGCACATTTCTGATCTGGGTTTCAGCTTGGTAGCTTTATCATTTAGTACATAGGCTGGACAACCCCAAATGTGAATATGTCTCAAACTAGGTTTTCGACTTGTCCACATTTCTTGTGGTGTCCTAGGTACTGACTTAGATGGTACCAGATTTAAAATGTATGCTGCTGCTTCTAAGGCATATCCCCAAAAAGATATAGGTAGGGTTGCATGACTCATCATGGACCTTACCATATCAAGAAGGGTACGGTTTCTTCTCTCCGCTACACCATTTTGTTGGGGTGTACCCGGTGCAGACAACTGAGACACAATCCCATGTTGTGTGAGGTACTCCTTGAACTCACCTAGGAGGTACTCGCCACCTCGATCAGATCGAAGGGCTTTGATATGTTTCCCTAGTTGTAGCTCCGCCTCAGCCTTGAATTGTTTGAACTTATCAAACGGCTCAGGCTTGCTTCGCATCAAATAGACATATCCATACCTAGAGTAATCATCGGTGAAGGTGATGTAATACTCATATCCTCCTCTTGCTAGTTTGTTCATAGGACCACACACATCAGTGTGAACCAATTCTAACAACTCCTTTGACCTTAGTCCCTTTCCAGAGAATGACCTTTTGGTCATCTTTCCCTTGAGACATGATTCGCACTGAGGAAAAGGTTTGAAATCTAATGAGCTCAAGGGCCCATCTTCTACCAACCTCTGAATCCGCGTAAGTGTCAAAGATAGGTGTCATTGGTTGAAGATACCTTTCTTTTAAGGGAAGTAGAACTTTCTAGTTGTACATTATGCAGTGTGGGAGCATTAAGATTTATATAAAATAAGTTATCATGTATTCTACCGGAACATATAATATTTCCATCTCTACTGATATCAACACCAGAATGGAAAGAAACTGAGTAATTTAAATTCCATAACTCTGGAGCCTGAAATTAAATTCTTCCTCATGTCCGGAACATAGAAAACATTATTTAAAATTAAAATCCTATCATTAGAAAAATGTAGAGAAACATTTCCCACTGCAACCGCCCAGATTTTAGCTCCAGTTCCAACTCTAAAGGCAAACTCCCCTTTCTCAATTTTCTGCATTATCTGAAACCCCTGCAACGAATTGCAGATATGATTAGTGGCTCCAGAGTCTACTATCCACGAGTCAGTAGAATCAACCACTAAACAAGTTTCAATGAAATAAGAAAAAGATGTACCTTTATTAACTGAGCCTTGGAGCTTGGGACAATCTTTCTTCCAATGACCTTTGAGGCCACATCTGAAGCATTTTCCTTTGGGCTTATCATCTGTACCCTTGTCCTTTCTATTACCAGTATTGCCCTTTTTCTGTCCTTTTCCCTTGTTCTTGTTCTTCTTCATCTTCTTCCCTTTCGGGCTCAGATGAGAGGAAGACTGGAAAAAGTGGGCTTGGGCCTTGGGCTTCATGATGGCCTCTGCCGCCTGGAGTTCCTTCATTAACTCCGAAAGGGTCATGTCCATCTTGCTCATATTGAAGTTGAGCTTGAACTGATTGAAAGAATCCGGCAGAGTTTCTAAAATCATATCAGTTTGACTCCCTGCATCAATCTAAGCCCCTAGAATCTCAGCTTCATTGAAACAATCCATCAGCTTGAGCATATGCTCTCTGACAGGTGTTCCCTCAGCCATCCTAGTGTTCATGATAGTCCTTATAGCAGCTTGCCTAGCTGGCCTGCTCTTGTCTGCGAACATTTCTGACAAGGACATCATGATTTCGTAGGCTGTGTCCATATGCTCGTGCTGCGTTTGCAACACGTTGGACATGGAAGCGAGCATGTAGCATTTAGCCATGCTGTTCGCTTTCTTCCACTTCCTTTCAGCCTCTAACTGGTCTTCAGTAGAATCGGCATTAATTTCAGGACAATTTTCAACCAAGACATACTTGTACTCCTCAGCAGTGAGTACTATGTCAAGATTTCTCTTCCAATCTACGTAATTAGGGCCGATCAACTTGTTCTCACGAACAATACTCATCAACGGGCTAAAAGAATCTTTACCCATCTCTTTCTGGATATAAAACGGTTTATAATTAGACATGCAGTATATATGTAATATGCATATGGTGCTTGTTATAAAAGGAAAAACAAAGCACGAAACTTTTTACATTATTCAACCCCAATCATAATGTATCAGTGTTTCAACCTCCTCATAGACCCTCCATCGAAGGGATGGCCGAGCCTACAGTCACGTTGAATTAAGGCAGACTTATTTGGATTATCACTATCTGGACACACATCCAGTGATAGTCCAATCACTGATTGGTTTGGCCTCATATGACAAATAACCCTTGACTCCTAAGGAGAGGTCATCACCGTCTTATGTCAAGTGTATAACCATCTCTTATGAAATTCCCAGAATGTCTATGATTAAGTCTTCCGAAGGGAAGAGACTTTTATCCTTCCTAGAAGTGAACTTTAGTAAAGAGCTCCACCGAAGGGATGGCCGCTCCCACCAACACTTCATTGACATTCTATAGAAGTGATCTTTAGTAAAGAACTCCACCGAAGGGATGGCCGCTCCTACTAACACCTCATTACGAATATTCACATTAGTTCACCCATTAACCCATCAAAGCGGTCTTTAGTTAAAGAACTCCACCGAAGGGATGGCCGTTCCCACTAACACTTTAATGAGATAACATGAACCGAAAATGGAAGGCCGTGGGGTCTTTCCTAAAACCCCTCTCCCACTTGATTATTTATCACTAGGGTTTATACCTTTTGACCTTTACATTGTTTTACTCAAAAGCTCTTTTTAAATCTAGCAAACTTGGTTAATTAAATTTATGACTTAAGTCATCTTAAAAATAAATAACCTTTGCTTTAAAACATTTGAGCAAATCCCTTCAAAGAATCAAAGACCTATCTTGGGTTATGAAAACCCATAGGTAGCATCTAATTAGATTTTAGTTTAGCCTTCTTTGGAAACCAAGGGTACCAAGATAAACTAAACCCTATCCAATTTTAAACCTTAGACAAATAGAAGGTGCTGGTCTAAGTTCCGTTTAAAACAATTTGCCAAACTAAAAACAATCTAATACAATAAAGATGCCAATTTTAGAGCCTAAGGGTGGCCATGTTTCTAGGTGACAATTATAGCAATTATATAAAGCATTCATCCATGCATTCCATATATAAAAGCAAATAAAAGTATGCAATCCTTGATGGCTCCTTGCTCTTAGGATTTCAAATCCTAATCGAATTAGGACTCCTCATGCATCTAGAAGTCTTGACTCCTTCATCTCCAAGGACTCCAATTTCTTGCAACCTTCTTGTCTTGAAACTTTCCTTTTCTTGCTCGTTTCCATAAATTGATTTATACAAGCAAACCCATGAAAAACAAAACCAAAATTACATTGGAGATTCCTATGCTTTTCAAGAAAGCTTACATCAAGACTAGTTGGAATAAATTAAGGAAACTTTACAACTTCCTATGATTGCTAACCGCGCAATCGTACACTTTCCAACTAATTAAAAAACATCCAAATCCACACAACATACATGCGAACCATCAAGGATGCTAATTATGGCTGCAAACAAAGAGGTTAGTGCATGCAAACTCACTATGTGCATCATTAAACAAATCTGGAAAATAAATTCCAGCAATGTTAATGAAACTTGCACACAACATGCATCACAACATAACTTTAATAGGGTGCCACCATACCCATAATCAATCTAGGATTAATTACACACAACATGGGATCATGATTTCACATGGAGTGGCTCTGATACCACTGAAAGAAATCGCGATTCAGATCTGAAACTTCTCATAAAGAGACTACTATGGTTGATGCAAAGCATGACAGATTTTAAAAAATCTGATTTCTGCACTATGCAGCGGAAATCAGCCATAAAGAATCGCATAGAAACTCCATTAAATCATGACCAACATGTGTCTAATTAATAGAGATGATAGAAGACTATTACCTCGAAGATTTGTAGACTTCAAATCTCTGAAAAAATAGATCCAAAGGCGCGAACTCAGACTTGCAATTTGCAAACAAGTTGCTGGAATTTTCTTGCACTAGTATTGCCTTTGATCTTCTCCTCTATCTCACTTCCAAATCTGATTGGCTAAGATGGTGGGATCTTAATCTAGGAATTAAGAACTATTTCTCCAAGGGAAAATCTCAGACCTTAAGCTCTCTTCAATCAAGAAGAGAACCTCCAAAGGGTTGGACGTGTGGGGCTCTCCTTGTGCTCACAAATTGTTTCACAAAGTGTGTTGTGAAACTTGCAAAGGCATTCTTCTTAGCTTCCTTGTTATGGACGTCCAAAGGGGATGGTTCTCCTTTTATAGAAACTATGGGAAGCCTTTCCTATTTAGTTATCTCTCCTTATTCTAATTTATGTCCAAAAAGGAAAGACTTATTTCCTTTAAGAAACACTCTAATTAGAAAAGGAAACCAAAAGGAACTTTCCATACAATTAGTAATACTAGTTGTAGAACACTTACTAATTTTAAGTTCCTAATCCAAAAAGGAAACTAACTCATAGGAATACTAATCCAAAGAGGAGTCCAACTTTCCAAGTAGAGTCCTACTCAAAGTTGGAAACCTTACCCATGGAAATCCTATTATGGACATCCCACATATCAATGCACACCATGGCCCACATACAATTTATCTAGAGTTAAATTCATGTATGCCATCAAAGGCCTATTTGAATTTAAACTCAAAATTATTTTTCCACTAAAATAATTCATCCTTATGTTATCTAAACATCTTAGGAAACCATGCCAATCTTGGTAAGTGACTAGAGAAGGGACCAAAAGACATATTTGCCATTGGCTCCCAAAATGATCAAAATGTCCATGCTAAACCCATAGCAACATAAAGACCATTTTAACCTTAACTCATTCCACTAAAGAGTTATGGTTGAACTCCAAGGACAAATATATAATATAATAAGCTCGTCATAAAATGACGGTTGTCTTCGACCTACTAAGTGTAATGACCTGAATGCCCCTCTATGTAACATCCATAATCGAGTCAGGTTATCACATGTACTATCAACCTTCCCGATTACATCTAAACCTTAGAACTTCATATCCTAAAACATAATCATCATTCGAATATCATTCTCTTGATCCAGGGAGCGACCCACAAGTTCAATATTCATATGGAACATCCATATACTAAGATCTTAGATTTTGATGATTAATCGGATAATTCTAAGGGGACGATTATTCCATCATCAGATGGCATAGATTCTATATTGCATCTGCACGTCCCAACTGATCAAGTCCGAGTACCCAAAACACAGAGCTGTTGACCCATGAATAGAATCTCACCCATAGTGAATTAAAGCACAAGAACTTGACTTCGTCAGTTCATCCACAAATGCTCAAGATTAAGAGCACCGGTTACTTAGTAGCATGAGGTGACTTGATCTCTTTTCTGTGATAGTACTATTTTAGAGATCACACCTACAATGGTCCTGTTCAATGCATGACACATGCACTAATGAGATAGATCCGGGAAAGGCCTCCCATGACTTAGGTATGTCACCCTATATAGGAGAGTATCTCATTATAACTTCTACCAAGATGAAGTGCCCAGCTCCATCTTTCAGTTATGAACAAATATGATGTTTCCAGTTGTCCATGAATAAGACCTATCTGTGTGTAGACACTACACACCTAATTCATTTACTAGAAACAATGGGCCTTACACAACCATACATATATACATGTTTAAGCATAAAAGAGTCTTTCCATTATATAACCAGAAAATATCCAGTAACAAAAGATGAGAGTGCGGCTAGTGGGCTTTAGGGCATACACCAATCCCAACAATATGGGGGATAGGAAAGATAAGGAACTAATCATAAATACCCATCGTTCACTAATTACTTGACTGTTGGCGGGTTTCTTTGTATGTGTTGTCCGGAAAGAGGAGGACTCAATGATTATTCGTTCGCCGGAACCAGAAGTGAAGATTTTGGTGGATAGGGATCCCATAAAAACTTCTTTCGAGGAATGGGCCAGACCCGGCCATTTCTCAAGAACAATAGCTAAGGGCCCTGATACTACCACTTGGATCTGGAACCTTCATGCTGATGCTCACGATTTCGATAGCCATACCAGTGATTTGGAGGAGATCTCTCGAAAAGTATTTAGTGCTCATTTCAGTCAACTTAGTTCCTAACTAGGAAAAAAGTGGTTGTTTGTTTGTAGAGACGCAAATATGGGGATTGTCAGATTTGTCTTCTTGAGAGTTTGTGGGCTATGGGAACACATGGTCCTTGTGGACCCTTTCTTTGTGCTGGGAACCAAATTTGATGTTCGAGTTGCATCAGATGGTGCCTACTGCAAACACAGCTGTTATTGATTGCTGATGTTTGCTTAAGTGTGATGGCTTCCATTATCGAGTCTTATTTCTTCATTTTACCTTGTTTCATAGTTGCATTCTTGCATCCTTTTGTTGCTACATTTGTTAATATTATACTTGTCTTTCTAACATATGTATGAACTGTTATTATACATAATTTGATTTACTTTTCATGTCCTCTAAAATTATTAGTCTGGCGGTCGATTTCCTAGTCCTTTTTTGATCATTTCAATTGAACATAATAGAGGAGGCTCATTCTATTTCTGTTTTCAATGAAATATTGGTGAATCTTTTAGAATTTGTTAGATGTTTTGACACTGTTGATTTGTTTTTTTGCTCCATATGATTTTAAACTCTGGATTTTTCTCACCATGATGGTTGGACATAACAGGTTTTGCAAATGGAATTTTATAACTAAGGAAAAGAATATCAAGTGACATGCAGCCCATGGGGAATGAAAAGCCTGCACCCACCAATTTTCCAGGAAGACCTACTTACCTCTCAGGGACTGCTGCTCAACCTGCGATGCCTTTTCTATCTTCTGGGTCTGTTGCTGGCTCTGAGGCTTCTGTTTATAGACCTGCACCACCAGTTCGATTTAATGGTCCATCAGTGCCTACGCCGGCGTCATCTTATTCCTCACCAGATATTAGTGTTCATCAACACCCCCATATAACAAATTATCCTTCAATGACTCAACCGGCAACACCTTATGGCCCACCACCTGCTGGTCAGCCATTTTCAGTACCACCTCCACCTAGGGGTCAACAGCAGGCTTTTCCTCCTGTTTTGACTCGTCCTCAGTTCCAGGTCCCATTAGTGCCAATGGGGCCTTCATCTCCCAGTGTGAACTCTATTATACCACCTAGAGGTAATATACCTGCATCAACATTGGAGTCATCATTTTCTGCTCCAAGGCAAACCTTGCAGCCATCTTTGCATGGGTACCCTTTTAGGCAACCCAATTTTGCTGCTCATGCTCCACCAGTACAAGTTCCACCCTATGCTGCTCACCAGGGAAGTTTTGTATCACCCCCACCGACTGCAGGAGAACAAATTCAATATCCTAGTGCTGGACCTCCCGTGGGTGTTCAAGGCTTGGTTGAAGAGTTCAACTCTCTATCCATTGGATCCATCCCTGGATCAATTGATCCGGGAATTGATTCCAAAGTTCTGCCGAGGCCATTGGATGGTGATGTGGAGCCAAGTTTGTTCCGTGAGATGTACCCTCTAAATTGTCATCCTAGGTATTTAAGACTGACGACTTGTGCAATTCCAAATTCCCAGTCATTGCTTTCAAGGTGGCATATGCCTCTTGGAGTTGTGGTTCATCCTCTGGCTGAAGCTCCTGCTGGGGTTAGTGTCACTGCTCAAAAGGGCAGGTTCTTTTTATGTAATTACATTTTTATGCATAATTTCTTTTTTGAGATTGATTTAGGGTCTTGCTTTCTAATTGGTTGTTCTTTGTCCATCAGGAGGAAGTGGCTGTTGTAAATTTTGGACCAACAGGCATTATTCGATGCAGAAGATGCCGAACATATATCAATCCATATGTAACGTTTACTGATGGAGGAAGAAAGTGGCGTTGCAACATCTGTGCTTTGCTTAATGATGGTAATCCTCTATATTTCACTATTGTATTACAATATATCTTTCCAATTCCATACATTCCAAATTTAAGTGTTCACTGCTTGCTGCTTTCAAATCGTTGTGATGACAATTAAGCATGCATTTGAAGTTCTTGTCTGTGTTTTAGCTACTGTGTGTTTGCCAAAGCATTGTATTTTTTCATAATAAAACAACCTTGGCATATCTAATGAACCACTTGCTGAAGGAATTCCACTACTGTCTAGTAAAGCAGGTCCTCTTTTGTTTCTTTTGATGAGATACAGAGTAACGATATCTGGAAGTCTCTCTCTCTCTCTCTCTCTCTCTCTCTCTCTCTCTCTCTCTCTCTCTCTCTCTCTCGAGAGAGAGAGAGAGAGAGAGAGAGAGAGAGAGAGAGAGAGAGAGAGAGAATGTGTATTGGGACTTGTTTCTGTGAAATACAAATTGAATTTAATTTTTTGGTTTTGGTTTCATGAACAACAATTTTGCAATTATGTATGGTTGTCTTAAGGTGTTACTGGTAGACATTCATGAAGATGTCTAATTTTCGAGGAAAATGGAATTGGACTAACATGTAACTTATCTTTGAATTTGTTTTCTAGTGTAAGAGTACAAGATACTATGCGGATATTATTAGAACATCTACCTTTTTCTTTCATTTAAGGAATAAATGCTCAATAAGTAGAAAACACCATCAAGACACCCATTTGAGTATTTGCTACAGTTGAGCCTTATTGCTGTAATCTGATTACATTAATACTTGGAAAGTCTTCTCAACTTATATCTAGCAACACACTAGTCCAACTTACCTATCACTAAATAGGCCATAACTTCTATAATACGAAGTGCACAATCTTGGGCTTGTTGAATGGATAATCAAAATAACTTATCTAAAACACCCAACATTGAGTCAATTGGACACGTTTAACACATATCTACTATCTGTGTTCACCACATATGGACGCATTGTTGTGGCTGTGGTACACTGGTACCCCTCTTAGATCTTCCAAAGACATCAGTTTGTATTGTGTGGTTGGCATTGATCATTGGCCTTGTACTTCTACCACCATGCTAATACAACCCATATGCACCATGTCCTTTTGGATGAGAATAAGGATTTGGGTGTTCATACCATCCTTCGCATTGAAGTATTGAACACAATCAAGCTTGGCACCAACCTCTCTTCTCCTATTGACTAGTGGATGTGGATCTGGGTTTGGGTACCTTATCTTTATCTTCAAAAAAGTTGCTTGTGTCGGTACTTACTAACACTGACTCAGTCTGATTGGATGTGGGACAAAATTTTTATTCTGTGCAAAAGGCATTTGTACACGGTTCATCACCATCTTTGTGGCATATCCCAATTATTTAGGGTGCTTTTGTGAGTTTTACTATCATTCAGGAAAAAAAAAAAAGAGTTTTGCTTTTCCATTCAACCCTATTCCAAATGGTGCTCACACTCCATAGTCTAACATTCTTTCCTGACCACTACTCCTAAGGTCTTAATAAGTCTGTGGTCTGCCCTCTTTCCTCATCTCTTGAACTACTCATCCTTCAACCTCACTACTACTCTGGAGGTCTTGATAAGTCTGCCATCTTTCCTAGTCTATTGAACCACTCATCCTTCAACACTTCTAACATGGACTCATTTAGACCTCTGCTCGTGGCTAAACCATCTCTAATAATATTCCTTAATTTTTTACATTAGTGAAGCTACCTATATATTTCTTTGTAGGACCTTATTTCTAATTCTGTTCGATCTTATAAGCCGAGACATACATCTTAGCATTTGACTTATATATCTTAATTCCATGATTCTGTTTGATCTGGTTAGTGTTAATTAGAGATTGCAATTTCTAATTAAGGATCTTAAAGATATTGGCTTATATATCTTTTTAAATTTAAGCAAGTCTGAAAAAACTTGATTCTCACCGAGATGGAACTTCCTAAATACTATGAGATTTGGCATGTCACATGAACACAATGCTGTTATTTAACATGGGGCTAATTAAATGCTCTAGTTATGAGCTGTCTTAGTTGGCTGGGTCTATGCTGGTCTTCTTGGGCCTTCTTTGGTAAGTCATTTTTGGTTCATGGCTTGCATCAGTTCTCCCCGGCTTGAGAGAAATCGATTTTGACAAGTTAAGATGGGCTTAATCCTCCTGGTTCAAAGACCATCCATAGAAACTCACGATCTAATGGTTGGATCTCTTTCAAAGAGCACTGTATGTAAGGCATGCAATCAATTTCTCTACACATTTGTAGATCAGAGCTGTGGCTTCTATTGATGGTCTTGATTTGCTTTGTAGGGCCTTTGAATAATTGGGATCATCTAATAGTTTAGATCTTACCACCAGTTCCGTAAGAAGTAGGTTTGGGGGAGGGGGCAAGAAAGAACATCACCAGCAGTGGGCACTAACCACAGGAGAGGACCGTTTGAAAGAATGTTAAAAAACTTTTATACTTTTTTGAAATAACCAATACATGAAGCCCCTTTTTAAAAGTTGACTAAAACTTTAGGATGTTAAATTTTTTTTCATCATCATCAAAGCCTTGTCCCAACTATGTTAGGGTCATCTACATGAATTATGTTTTGCCATTTCAGTCTATTGTGGGCTTAATCCTTGGATAGGTTGCACTTCTTCAAATCTATCTTTACTACTTCAATCGATGTCCTCTTCGGCCTATCCCTTTTACTTAAGGGGTTATCAACCTGCATAGAGGAACTTTTCTCACTGGAACCATTGTTGGCCTGCGTTGGACATGTCCAAACCATCTCGAACTTGCCCCTCTTAATTTATCATCGGTAGATGCTACCCCTAAATGCTCTCAAATGTGCTCAGTTTTTATTCCATCTTTTCCTTGTTTTACCACACATCCATCTCAAATTTCTCATCTTTGCGACACTTATTATTTGCTTGTATTGTTTCCTAATTGTCCAATATGCTGCCCCATAGATCATAGCTGGTCTAATCGGTGTCGTCGTAAAATTTTTCCTTCACTCTTTTTTGGTATGCGCCTATCACAAAGCACTCTAGAAGCAAATTTCCTATTCAACCATTTGGCACTTTTGAAAATTTCCCATATTTTTATAACATAGTATTTGTTGGTTTATAGGTGTGACCAGAATTCTTAAAGGCTTGTTGTAGAACACTGTTTTCGAATCCTTTTCTTTTTTGGTTGATGTCTTGCTGTTAATCTAGTCTGTATTTTTTTTGGAGGTAATTTTAATCTAGTCTGTTTAAACTGTGTGTTTTCAGTTCCTGGTGACTATTTCTCCATTTTGGATGCGAATGGTAGAAGATGTGATGCAGACCAAAGGCCTGAACTTTCAAAGGGTAGTGTTGAGTTTGTTGCACCAACTGAATATATGGTGCGGCCTCCGATGCCTCCTTTATATTTTTTTCTCATTGATGTGTCTCTATCAGCAGTTAGGAGTGGCATGCTTGAGGTAATCGGCTTTGAACTTTAGGGCGAGGCTAAAACTTCGCAGCCATCCCCTTCCCAACTTCACTTGCATTTTATTTTTATAGAGTTCCAGACCATGTTTTGGCTTCCAAAGATTGGTTTATTCATGATTAATTGTTTTGAATTTAATGTCTTCATTTAATTATGCTGCAATTTGATCAGCTTCTTTTATTAAGTGGTCGCATAAACATTGAGTTTGGTATGTATATTATGTTTCAGTTATTGCCTGTATTTAACATTGTTATTCGGCAGATTGCTGCTAATACCATAAAGTCCTGTTTGGATGAACTGCCTGGCTTCCCTAGGACACAGATTGGGTTCATAACTTTTGACAGCACCCTCCATTTTTATAATATGAAGGCATGTGATTCTTTCTACTCTTGCATATCTGATAAATATAGTTCCTCTCCTTCACTGTTTCTCTTGTGTACTTTTTGCCTTATGCTTGTTAATATTTGCTTTGATAAAACAGATTAATTATTGATACAAAGTTTGTCTTTCTGTAACAGTCGTCTTTGACACAGCCTCAAATGATGGTGGTTGGAGACCTGGATGACATATTTGTACCTTTGCCAGATGATCTTCTTGTTAACTTGATAGAATCAAGAAGCGTGGTGGATGCATTTCTCGATAGCTTACCCTCTATGTTTCAGGACAATGTCAACATAGAATCTGCTTTTGGACCTGCTCTTAAAGCAGCATTTATGGTTATGGTATGCCATGCAATCAGTTTCGGGATTATTGTAAAGCTGTTCAGCTTATAGTTTCTTTTTATTGTTTGTTTGAATTGAATTTAGTTAGATTTCATTGATGCTTATAGGGTTGGTTGTGAAATACCTTACATCAATTTTAAATCATGCATTCATCTATACCAACAGAGCCAACTTGGAGGGAAGTTGCTGGTCTTTCAGTCCACCTTACCATCGCTTGGTATTGGCCGCCTGAAATTACGTGGAGATGATCTTCGTATTTATGGAACAGATAAAGAACATTCGTTGAGAGTACCAGAGGATCCATTTTATAAGCAAATGGCTGCTGATCTTACCAAATACCAGATAGGGGTGAATATATATGCTTTCAGTGACAAGTACTCTGATATAGCTTCTTTAGGTACATTTTGCTGCCACATTATGTTAAAGTAACTGCCACATTATGTTAAAGTCAGTGTTGTCAAGGTCCAAGGCGCAGTCAAAGCACCAGTCCAGCTGGAGCCCATGCACTAGGCACAAGGCAACGCGTGCCTAAGTCAACTAAGCACATTTTGAAGAAAAAGAAGAGAATACGACTTAAAAAACTCGTTTAAGTTAACATCCAAATAAAAGTATTGTTAAAGTTGCACAGCCTAAGACATCCAAACATTAAACAACCATGCATCGATGCAAGTGGATCATTATAGGCAGACTACTGTAAATTTACCAAATAACTAAATAAATAATTGCATGGCCACAAGTTCACCAAAGAGAAGACAAAAGGAATTCTCTGTTCTTTCCACATTCAAGTAAAATGCCAACGCCTAACTAATTACATTCATATTTCATACAAAAAGAAATATTATGCGAAACATGTGGGCTTTGTTGTTCGTTTCTTCATTTTTTAAATTAGGGCTGCATTTGTCTACATTGATTTCCATGAAAATTCACTTTATTTTCTGAAATAGAAAAAACTAAGGATGTGTGTGTGGGGTTTATTTCCATGTAGTATGTTCCTATTACTTTCTTTTTTCAAATGGTCTTATTTCCTTCTACTCATTTGCTCTAAAGGCAGAGAAATAGAGGAAATAGGTGAATCCAAGTTGCCATAGAAAACTCCAAAGCAACTGGAAAACAAAACCAAATCCAACAGCCTATAGCCATACCTGAAGCCACTGCAGTAGCGCAGAGGCCAGCAAAGCTGGCTGCTGCATGTATAGGCAAATAGAGATATAATGAACTTACCTAGTGGCTGGACCTGCTTCTGCTCATCGTTTTTCTTCTTCCTTCCTCCCTTCTCCCTTCTTTTTGTGATGAGGAAGCCCAAAACAATTGCTTTTGTGTTGAAAAGCTGAAACAACATATACCTAATACTTTTGAGGTTTATTTTCCTAATAAAATATCTTAAATGCCCTCAGAGAGGAAAGTCATTAGATGCATCTGAGCGCATGGATAGCCTGGGCCTCCGCGGTGTACACAGATGCATGCCTGGTTACAGTGCACCCACCTAAGTGTCTATCAGGGAGCTACAAGCCTATGTGCCTGTGCCTTGTACGTGGGTGCGGCCATGACAACTTACCAATGAACTTAAACTTAGTGGTGCTATCCTTGTTTTCAACTCTCTTTCGCTTTGTAGGAACTCTTGCAAAATATACTGGCGGCCAGGTATACTACTATCCATCTTTCCAAGGAGGCATTCATAAAGAGAAGTTTAGACATGAGTTGGCAAGGGACCTTACGAGGGAGACTGCCTGGGAAGCTGTGATGCGCATACGATGTGGAAAAGGTCGATGTTTAATATGCGTCTGTTATCCTTTTAGAAAGCCCTGAGGTCTAGAGATTTTATTTTTTAACCTCTAGGAAATTCTTCAGGTTATGATCAAGGTTCTGACACATCTGTTTTGCTTTGCAGGGGTGCGCTTTACAACTTATCATGGACATTTTATGTTGAGATCAACAGATTTATTGGCTCTTCCGGCTGTAGACAGTGATAAAGCCTTTGCAATGCAGTTGTCACTGGAAGATACTTTATTGACAACTCAGACAGTATATTTTCAAGTTGCTTTGTTGTATCCTTTGTGTCCTGAAATGGTGGTAGAATAGCAATGCAGTTGTTTACTATGAAAATTTTTTCAAGAATGTTTCCCCATACACAGGTTCCCTTTTTTGTCTAATTTTTAGAAAGACTCTTGGACTTGCTTTTGTTGACAATGAAACTGGTCTTAGAATTTCTTTTCTCTGATTAGTTCTGCACTAAACGTTTTTCTCCCAATGCCCAAGCTGTATCATGGTTTGTTATGAAGTCTTTTTATGCAGGAGATACAATTTGGGAACTCTGTGGAGTGGAAATTCTCGAATGGAATTTTGAAGAGGATATTCCAATTATCAATATTATCTTGAACCATATCTGTGTAATTTGGGTTCAAGTTGTCTGGTTAACCATTTACTTGTTAACTCAATGTTAGCATTACAACTGGTAGCTGTTCTGTTGATCCTCGATTTTCCTCTGGCCTTCATGAATAACCGCTGCAATTCAGGAACAATAATTTTCAGGTCCTAATTTTCAGTCATGCATTCTTCTGAATCATTATCTGTTGAAGTTCATTTTTGTTTTACGGACGGGAAATCATAATCTCCATGTGGTGAAAGTACCTATTGTATTTTCATGGAGCATAACGTTTCCTTTTTATGTCTACTGTTCCCTGTTCCTTTTTTGTGGAGTTTTGCCTGTTCCTTTTTTTTTTTTCCTTTTTGGGTGGGGGGACCGATTTGACCGGACAAGGTTTGAAGAAATGTTACGTCACTTCAGTGCTATAAGTAACTTCCTTAGCAAGAGAAAGATACACTTCATCTTCTGGTGAAAGACGTATCAGAGTCCATACGGCAGCCGCACCTGTGGTATCTGACCTAGGAGAGATGTACCGCCTTGCTGATACAGGGGCCATTGTGTCTGTGTTGAGTAGGCTTGGTAAGATAACTTCCCTTACTAGGTTGTTACCCTTTATGTTGCCAATCTGAAAAGGGGGTGATTTTTATAATCGTGGCATTCCAAATTTTTCTGCTCTATTTTTTCTTCAAATGGAACTATTAAAAGGAAAAAAAAAAACATATATATATATTCTGATCGAGACCAAATAATTTGCAGCAATTGAGAAAACAATGTCAAATAAGCTAGAAGATGCTCGCCATGCTGTGCTATTAAGGATTGTGAAAGGCCTTAGAGAATACCGGAACCTATATGCTGTTCAGCATCGTTTAGGTGGCAGGATGATATATCCTGAATCACTGAAGTTTTTACTTCTGTATGGACTAGCACTGTGCAAATCAATACCTCTTCGTGGTGGATATGCTGATGCTCAACTTGATGAACGCTGTGCAGCTGGTTACAATATGATGATCTTGCCTGTTAAAAGGTTATTGAAGCTTCTCTATCCCAGCTTCATCAGGATTGACGAGTACCTTGTAAAGGTGCATGTCCTTGGATGTATTTCTTTTCTCAAATATTATTGATTTTTCATATGGTTAATATTCGGGTCGGTTGGAGTTGATTTAGAGAACTGTCTCAAATGCAGGGCTCTACCAGTGCAGATGACTGGAGCAAAGTCTTGAAACGATTACCTTTAGCTGCTGAGAGCTTAGATCCCAGAGGCCTTTATATTTATGATGATGGATTTCGCTTCATTATTTGGTTTGGCAGAATGCTATCTTCTGATATCATTTTTAATTTACTTGGAGTTGACCTTTCTGGATTGGCTGATCTCTCCAAGGTTAGAGTTTCTTATATTCCCTTGTCTTTTAAAGATTCTTAAAATGTGTGCGCGCACGTGTGCGTCTGGCAGGCAGGTGTGGGTGTGTGGGCATGTGGAGATTTGATCTAGTGCAATCATCTATATATCTGTGTGTGGGTGTTGGAGGGGGGATTGGGGATTTGATCTGGTGCGATAATCCTATTTGTATGATGATGTGTAATTGCGAGTGACAGTTCACTGTGGTTGGTGGGATTGGGACCGTATGGATAACGGGTATGTGAAAATTCACCCCCTGCACATCCCAGGCACCTAGGTCGGCCTTCACACATTCATCGCACCAGATCGTTTCTTCTCTTATACTTTTTGGTTTTTTCTTAAAGAAAGGAAACATTAAATTATTTCTGTGCTTTCTGACATTTAGTGCTTGCAAATTGCAATCCTAATTGCTCTCTCTCTCTCTCTCTCTCTTTTTTGTCTCTGATGTTGTCTGTTATTTGCAAACTGCAATCCTAATATTGTTTTTTTTTTTTTCTTTCCTTCTTTTCTTGGGGGTTGTCTCTGATGTTGTCTGTTATTTGCAAACACTTCGATATATAGTAAATGATTTTGAAATTTTCACTTTGCAAGTGCTTTGTGGCAATAGGATTGTACTTCTGTAGTTTTCTATTTGATGATGCATTCTATATCTGTTTCCCATTTGTTGTTTAATGCTCTGTTTAAGTTTCTCGTACAATTATTTGCAGAAATATGTAAACCTGGGATATGAATTAGAGTGTGGGATTTATCTAGATTTTACTAAGAAATATATGTATTTTGCTTATGGATTTTTTCCGCATTTTATTTATTTATTTTATTGTTATTAGAAATGTAAATATTTATAATAGAAATAATACAAATTAATGCACTGACCTACTTGGTTGACCCCTTTGAGTCTACTGGTCAACTTGACCCAGTAATTGGCCAAGTTTGGTTGAATCATTGGGTTCGAAAACTGTGGTTGCCTTTTCACGCTAAAATTTTGTCCTGAATTGATATTGACCTAATTTGACATTTATTTTAGTTTTTCTCCCCCTAAGTTTAGGTTTTTAGAATGATCATATGCTCTCCATTTTTTTTCACTTGCCTAGGTTTGTAGGTGTGTCCATTCTTCTTACCCATGATTGGTATGCATCTAGGTACGAGCATTGACTTTTTGTTTGTTCTTGAATGGGAAGCAAGCAGTCGAGTTTAAAGTGGGGACTGCAGATTTCTACCAAAACTTGTAAGTTTCCACAGTGGTTCTCATGAGGATGGTTCACAATTGCAGTTGCAGTGGGCTGCATGGTTGACTGCAAAAGTTGATATATTTCATTTTGCACCATCGCAGCCTGGTGCAATGCAATTTTTTTCCCAAGAAAATCTGAAAAGAGAACTAAAACTTCAAACTGGAAAATGCTAGAATCCGCTGTTTCCCCATTAGGGCACATTATAGAGTAATATCTAGGTCCCTCAAAGTTATTTTAAGAGCATTTTTGCTAACAGGTAAGGAATATGTGAGGAATTTGCAGATTTGAGGATTCCTCACTGCTCCTTCCAAAACAGGGATTCCCCACTGAGGATTTGTATGGTCAAGGATTTTGCTTCGATATTGGTGCATTTCGATGCGTATAGCTAGAAAAATTGGTATTGGTGCGTCAATCCTCACAAAATGAGGGTTTCCAAATATGAGGAGGGGGTCGGACCTGAATATCCTTAAACATGAAGATTTCCAGAATTCCGGTCCACTAGCCCAAACCATCCGAGATTTGCTATTGTCGAACGTGGGTTTTCCAAGACTTTGTGAAAAACTGGTGAAGATTCCCCAAGGATTTTTTTGCTAACATGACTCAAGGGTCTGTTGGCAAGTCTGATCTGTTTAAAATAGAGCTGATTCAATTAGATTCTGTTTCAATTAGATCCTTCTATGAGTGGACTGTTTGGTATGTCTGATTCAACCAGAAAGCAAACTTATCAGTAAAAGTTATATGGGCGTCCAAAAAAAAAAAAACATTATATGGGTAAAGTTACATATAATAAAAGTAGTATGGGCAAAGTTGTCATATGGTAAAAATAATAAAGACAAACTTGTCCTATAGTAAAAGTTATATCAACAAACTTGTTAAAAAAAAAAGCTAAAGATGTTTGATTGCTTTAAACATTCATGTCTCTATTTGAAAAAGTCATGTTTTTGTTACTTTTTGAAAATAGAGGCAATGGTCTTAAAAGCTATTGAATCAAACATTCACATAACTTTCCAAAGCAGTTTAAAGCACTCAAGGATCTATTTCAATAAGTTTTAAGTGAAATAGACTGAAGAAGTAGGCTTGCCAAATGGCATCAACATCTTGTATCTTTGTTTTGTCAGAAAGACTGTTCAGTTTGTTCAAATTTAATGAGAGTCAATATATTTGCAAAAAAAAATGGAATATCTATATAAAAATCATATATTATGCTTAACTAATAGCTAATTAACCATTCAAAATACAAGTACATGTCATATGTTGATGACATTGAGTGAACCAAATATGGTATGAATCTAAATTGAAAATTTGTGTTAAAGCACAACTACGTAAGAATTATTAGAATTTATCTGAGAGTGGGAATTTACCTGGATCAACGAGGATCGGCACTATGCAGAATGTCATGCAGGCTGCATATCGTCATCATGGTCATTGTCGTCATCAGACTCATCACTGTGATGTTGATAGTAGTCTTGTCTGTATTCACATGCCTATATGCTTCATGGTCTTTCCTGGGCCTGTAGGCATAAGCAAATGAAGCTGATGGGTGATTAGTGAGCTTTGAGGATTTGTTCAGCTTCTTTTCCGGTGGTCTGATAGTGGAGCAACTCCTTGCGGTGTCGTGGTTACTTCATAATTCTTCTCATCCATTGATATTGCATTACATGTTCAATGATATTCAATTGCACCATTCCATGGATGTTTCCTCTTATCATGTGTTCGGGAGATGCTAATGCAGCGGATGCTTTGGCGAAGTCTGAAGTATAGAGAGTTACTTTAGGGCCGCCATTAGAAAATTGTATGCTCTGTTTTCTTTCTTGTGTGTTGCATTTTGGTATAGATCTTCTATACCTGCTTCTATATATGCTGGAAAAAAAAAAAAAAAAGTTCGGTCAATGCATCAGCAGCTTGATCTTAAAACACAAATTTGAGGATATATTATGTTCATCTTAGCTGAGAATTTTTACTAACCGGCCAATATATCAGTACTGCATTCATATTGGTTCGTTTGGGCCCTTGTTTTACTAAAACAAATTTCTAAAATACTATCAGAAAAATTTTTTTAATTACTTTTAGGGTGTTCAATGTGTAAATAAAATAAAATAAAAATAAAAGAAAGGACAGCCAAACCATTGATAGATCTGTATTCTGTGGTAAGGCACCCTAGCATGAAGAGGCTTAAGAAAATATTGGCCAATACCGGTTCATATTGGCCAATATGAACTAGTATCCGTTGATATGGCGATGATATTTTATTGTTTATCGGTTCGAGATCAAGGAAGTGAAAATATCGCCAAATATTGGCTGATGCTATAGCTGATATCGTCAAAGTATCGGTCTGGTCCGATATATCATCCGATGACACTTCAAACCTTAAAAACAAGTGGAAGTTATCGTTTCCAAAACCTATTTGTAGTCAAGATGGGATGCCATTGCAAATTTGGGACACACAGAAGAAAAAAACAAAAGAAGAAGTTGTGAGGATTTAGTTGAACAAAATGGGGGGAAAAGAGAGACAAAGGGCGTTCCTAGCTGCATGGCATCAAAGTCGACTGCACCAGGTCAACGTGGGACCGATGCTTGCTGCCACTGCTTCTTCATCGCTTAAATTCTCTTCTCTCCTTCCTCTTCCTTTTCTTCTTTCCTCTCTTTCTTTCACTCTCTTCTCTCATTCCCCCCTTTCCCTTTCTAAGTTGCTGCTGGTGGGAAATGAAATGAAAGGGGCGAAAGCCCCTTCCAACTTCTACCCTTTTTTTTTTCTTTTTGTCCATACGACCTTTTTTTTTTAGAGTCCACTAGCGAATTTGTAAGCTTCACTGTGGGGTCCGCCTATTAAAAATCCAAACCGTTCAAAATAAATTACCTTATGTAGCCTGACCAAATTTCATCCAAATTAGAGATGGGCCTACTACTCTACTGTCTAATTTTTTATATGAATTCATGAGGCTATTCATTAGGGTCCGCTTGTAAAAATGAAAAGCACTAAAAATAAATGCCCCCTCTTGATATGGGCCTTGAACATATTTTAATGAAATTAAAATTGTGCCCATTATAAGTTTTGTTACTTCTAAGTCATCTGAATAAACTATTAAAAAAATCAGATGGCACAAGTCGCCTGTATATCTGAACTTCCTTTTTTTTTTTTTTCTTTTTGCCTGTTTATTTGTATCCCTTTAATAGGGCCCAGTTATGATAAAACTAAATCACCTAAAAAACAATTTTTTTTATTGGGCCCTTAACAGATTTAATTCCAAGAGGGGTTGCCCTAACATTGATCACTTACTAGAAAAATGAGCATAAAATATTAAAAAATAAAATCAAGTGTTCTATAGTGGTCAATATCGGCTACGTTGATGGATCTATATATTATAAAGATGGGCCCAAAAATTAAATAAACACTGAAACTTCATCATATTTAACAGTTAAAAATTAAACATTGATACATGATATTTGACTTAGGGGGACTGATATATATATATATATATATATTTGAAGTGTTTACTGATAGATAAACATTGTTTTCTAGCATTTTTACAATATTCTGGATTTTTGTATATTTTTTCAATTTTCTTGAGAAAAAAAAAATCACACCGTGGTAGACCACAAACTGTTACGTGATGCCACGTCATTTCGCTTTTTGGGGTCGACTACGATGGTGACCACAATCACTATTTTGAATCAGGGTTCGGTAGCGGCCGATATGTACCAGTATCGGTTGATATTTTAAACCATGTTAGCATCACAACATTGACCAAGATTGATCACTGCCCCACATTGAAGTATCGCTCCTTTCACAACTGCACGTTTGCACCAATCTTGCTAAAATAAATAATAATAAAAAATGGAGAAATATTGGTGGTGATGAAGTTCCAATACATTTTAAGCTTTTGACTGAAGAAGATACCAATAATGAGGGAGGGTACTGATTATCAATTATAGATACTTTTAATGGTTTTGGCCGCAGTCATTACAGGATGTGTTCCTCTTCGAAAATTAAAATCGTTCATTTAGACAATCCCCTCTTTTTTTTACTGAACCACTCCAATCGATATCATTTATCTTTGCTGTCTCTTTCCTTTTCTCTCTTTTCTCTCCTTATCTTCTCTTATGGTGTTCCATGTAACTTAAATTTTGCAGCTTAATCTTTCGGAGCTTGATAACGATATGTCAAGAAAGCTAATGGGGTTGCTGAAGAGGCTAAGGGACAGTGACCCTGCCTTTTATCAGCTGTGCCATCTTGTTAGACAAGGGGAACAGCCAAGAGAAGGTTCATTATTGCTTGCCAATCTTATGGAAGACCAGATTGGGGGAACCAGTGGTTTTGTTGATTGGATCCAGCAAATACATCGTCAAGTCCAGCAAAGTGCTTAACATAGGTGATAGATCCTAAGTTGCTTCTGTACGTTATATTTGTTTCAACTTTTCTACATCTCTGAGATGTTGAATAAAATCCATCAGACTGGATGGTGGCAGTAGTTTTATTCAAAGAGGTCTCAACCAATTCTGTCATCCCCGGCCTTTTTCTCAAATTCAGGAAAATGATTGGATACTTGTTATCAGCAACAGGTTTAAGAGTTTTACTTTTACTGTTCCAGTTGGGATTCAATTTTTGAATATCTTTTTGGTGTTTTTCTGTCAGTTATGTTATATGATGTCCTTTTTGAGAGGTTCAATTAATCAGCTGTGTACATTCGCATCGGTCTCTCTACCAGTTTTCTCCATTGTCATTAATTATGCTTGCTGAACCATTTAGTAAGGATGGTGATAATAAGCATGTTCAATACAATATTTCATCATTTAATCAATTTCCAATCTTAATGGTCTGCTGTCCAATCCCCTAGTAAGCCTCTTCTGGCTTAAATGAAGGGAACATGATCAAGCTGGTAAACTAAATGAAACTTCTTATTTATTCCCCTTGAATATCCAGTGGGCCCTTGCTTCCTGCCACAGTTGGATGACAAACAAGAGGATGGTCTGACCTTCCCACTTGGTCCAAGCTTATTTCTACATGGACAGCCACAGTAAAAGCCCTAGATCTGTGTCAGCTCGGTGAAGATCATTGATGAGAAGGTCAATTATCATTCCATATCATTCTGAGTCTAAAAGTTTGTGCCTTACCTTGGATATAGTCACTTAAGATCATATCAGTTTTGCGGTTCCAGCTACCAGGGGGGTCTACAGGCATCATAAGCACCGCCTTTGTCATATTTTTGCTGGGAATTCGATGACACCAAATTTTTACTGTCAATCTACTGTTAGCTTAGTTGGTGAGGCATCAACCACTTCATTAGAAATGTCTGAAAGACGCAAACAAGTGGAGCAGATATTAGGCAACAGAACTTGTTACTGCATCATTTAATGATTCATGCTACTCTGTTCTTGTAGCCCCCACCTAGGATTTGCCAAATGCAAAAGACCCTTTTATGATGTTCTTGTACAAGTATTGAGATATTTCTGGTTAGCAGTAACCATCCTCTTGCATGGACAATGTTGTAAGTAATGTTTTAGGATCGGTGTAATTGTAGCTATTGGCTAACACCACTCAATAAAAGTTATGTGCTTATTGGAAAATCATCACCAAAAAGTAGACCACGAACTGTGAATATGTAGACAGTGGATCCATTCCTATGGTTATGGGTAGGATGAATGGAAAGGTCTTTTTATGGTTGAGGTTTATGCAAAAAATAAGGATTGATTTAACAGCATAAAAAGGTCAATATCTGTTAATATGGTTATGTATATTTTTTTGAATTCACTCAACAGTGTGTAAAGGTTTGATGAGCGTAAAATTGGGCATGGTGTTAGATCATTGTGTGAAAGAAGCTGCCCCCAATGCGCAACAGAGCTGGACAGTACGTGCAGTTGGGTTGCACGTGTAAATTCTCACATGCTTAAGATGACACGGATGCCAAAAAAAATACAAATTAAGGTGCCAATGTGCATTGATGTCACCTGGAACAAAACAAGCTGGGGCTGACGAGCTTTAGCCTGGCCCAGGGCCGCCATGAATTATGAATACATTGTTCAATCCTCCAATCCAAGTGATGGTTCTTGTTTTTGAGAATGACAGCCATTAAGGAGAAAGTGACCTGCACAACAAAGACACATGAAGTTACTTTTCTTTCTCTATTGTTACTCTGGGATTCTGTTGCCCATGGCACAGGGTAGTTTTTTTTTTTTTTTTTTTGACAGAAAAAAAAACCTCTAAATTCAAAGGAAAAAAAAAATGGAGGACCCAAAAACTAAAGATGATGGAGGACCCAAAAGCTTTATAACGACGTTAGAGGGCCTCCGTTCCTTGATATCCCTGAATTACCCGATATTCTGTGATATTATGGAATAATCTGACATACAAATGTCCAATTTCATAATATCATAAAATATCCCTTTTTCATGAAATCTTCACATAGGCTATTCTATGATATCGTGGAATGTTGGGTTATTCCATGATATCGTGGAATAGAAGTCCTCTAACTTTACTATGAAGTGTTTCAGCCATCTGTCATTTTTCACAACTTTTAAAGATTTTTTTTTCTGAAAAAAGCAATTGAGAAGAGTCTTAAGTTTTAGAATTTTGTATTATAGGAAGTCAAGGGTGGTGTGGAGATGAAAATTTAGGCGGCCCGCAGCGGCCCAGCACATATAAAAATGTGCCTATGCCGTTGACTTGGTCAATGGGACGGCACGGCACAGCCTGATTTCCCACCTCGGCCTCGGCATGGCACGAAAAATATATGTGCCGTGCTGGGCCAGGGACCTAGGCCGAGGCACTGCCCATATATATATAATTTTGATTTTTTTTATATAAATAAAATATAAAAAATAAAATAATTAAAAGACTTATTATTATTCATTTGTAAATTATTTTAATGTTTGTGCATTTATTTTAATAGTTTCAACTTTATTTTAAATTAAGAACCCCTAAAAGTCCATAAAGTCTCTTTCGATTTATATAAAAAAAATTAGAAGAGGCCCGCCATGCTGGGCTGAGCCCTAGTTTTCATGCCTAGGATGGTGTAAGTTGTGGGGTCTATTTAGATAATTAGAGGTATAAGGGATGGAAAGGTCCATCTATCATTTAGGTATGTGCAGAGAATAGGAGCCATATGATGATTCTATATTTAAGGTTTTAACAAAAAAAAAAAAACTCCATATTTAAGGTCTTCAATTTGTAATTTTGTTAACTAGAGGAATTGCAATTCGATCAATTTACTGCGGAACCCAAATTCAAATAAAAGAGGAGGATTGCATCAAATGAATAGACGACTTAAAAACTTTTTCCCATCTCCAGCAATATAAATTTCATACTTTGAAAATAACTTAGGTCATATGAACATTCTAACTGAGGTCTATGACTATCTATCATATCATATTCCATCCGGCTAAGATGTCTTTTTCCTTTCCTTTCCTTTTCTTTTTTTACAAATAGGATTACATTCATTCTGAAAAACATATCCATGGACATTCCCTGTAAGCTGGCTCCATCTAGATCAGAACCTTACAAGCAAATGAATATGGCATACTTCCTTGTAATATGTCTTTGTTGGGACCTAAGAGAGAATCCACAAATATACGGAAGGTAGCCCATGCAAGTGGAAAGAAAGGTAGTCCACGTAAGTGGAAAGAAAGTCTACTCAAATAAAAAAAAAGCTCCGATAAACAGATAAAAATGACGTATCTGGAATTCGAACTCGCTGTCACTTGAATAAAGAACCGTTGTTACATTTCTTTTACTCGTCGACAACTTGTAAAAGAAGAAGATGATAACAAAGTTATCAAAATAAGAGATAACAAGTGCAAATTCTCCCTTTACTTCAACGACAGAATCAGTTTCCAAAGCCAAAAGGTGGATTCTTTCATTTCTCTTTATTTTTGTCGTTTAATGTGAGTGGGTTGGTAGTTACAATTTGTGGTCACAAAACCTGGCATCTTAAAAATGTGATCTTTCATTCATATTTGGACTTTTTGAGTTCTATGTACCACACTTTATTCTAAGAATGTCCATTGACACTGAGGTATGTAAAGGTCCATGAATCAGTAGGTGGGACATCATGGGCCATCCTCACTTCTATGAGCTGAATGAATGGCCCTGATTTCAGACAAGATAGGGAGGAATTACAATTTGAAATACTGATCTGGGATACCTGCATCTTTTGCCTTTCTATAACAAATCAAACACATGGAATCTCATGTCCTAATAGGTTGGGAAAAGAAAATCTTTACAATGAAAGAGACAAGACAGCAACAACCCCAAGTGAGTGGGAGACACACTATGAGATATTTTATCATGAAAACTCATGCTTCCATGACTACAAAATAATGTGTGAATTAGAATGAGTGTATTTAATTGCAGGTCTTGTCTTTCTCTACTGTATTATTAGTTGGACGACTAAAAAACAAAAAGGAATTGAATAGGACATTTGCCATTTTCCTTTAATTTATATATCTGGCAATGATTTTGGGGTGCTCTCCGCTAGTTTTCATTTTAGTGAGAGAGAGGAATCATTTATTTTTATCCCTTATATAAAAAATTAAAATCCTCTCTATAAAAAAAATTTAATTTATTTTCTACCTTTTCCGTGAAAAAATTATATCACGCCAAATGATTGAAAAGAGGGTAAAGAGTAGAAGGTTCTGATTATTTATGTATGAAAGGATCATCAAGCTTTCTGTCTCTAATGGTATATAGTTTCTCATTCTTTCTCTTGTTAAAGTATTTCTCAAAAAAAAAAAAAAAAAAGAGCTTGATAGTGTGCACTATTAGCCAGACTTTTTACGTTATGTTGTTATCTTTTACCTTGCACCATTTGTAAAAATCCACTTTCTTATCTAAATGACTTGAATGGGCCTATTCGTCTCATTAGAAAATATAGGAGTTCATAGTCAAATGAGCTCTACCAAATGATTATTAAAGAGGTGAAGTGGGAATAATATGAGATTGGGTGTAAATGATATAAGGTAACAATTTTGATGGACCTTGACTTTCATAGTATTTGAATTACTTATTTTCCTTTAATTCACTTTCCACTAAATGTGAAGTTATTTAATGATTATTTTTGTATATTAACCTTGAATTTTATTTTCAACTAATTATGACATGAGTTCATGTGTATCTAATTTCTATATTCTATGAAAAACAAATAGACCCAAAATATCAAACTTCCCCATTCCTTTTTTTCTTTTTCTTTGAATGATAGTCTCCAACTAAGATGCTTTATGGACATTGATGTTTTACAACTACTATCAAAATATGAAGTTATGTAATACATTGTAAAGAAGATGCCTGTTGTTAGTTGGGCTAACTAGAAGAAGCATTTCATGTTAACTAGTCACATTTGTTCTTAAAAAATATATCAAGAAGAGTTTATGAATGAGATAATTAGATGGAGATCTCTTGTGGATTTTTTTTTAAAATGACTAATATACAGCTTTAATTTCGGAAACATATATGCCCCCCCCCCCCCCCCCCCCCCCTTTTTTTTTAAAATGACTAATATACAGCTTTAATTTCGGAAACATATATGCCCCCCCCCCCAATCAGTGCACGTTGCATCATCAAATTAAATTAGACTTTTAATGAATCAATACACAAGTAAATCAATGATTTTCTTTTCTTTTTTTCCCATGAAATTGTGAAGTACATTAACCATTCTTTGGAAGGAGGTGTGTAAATCTATTTTACATTAAGTTAGAAAAAAAATGAGGATAAAAGCTTTAGAGTACTAGGCAATAGGCATCCCTCCCAATCCATTCTAACAAAATGTGAAGACATATCACATGAAAGTGGCATTTGACTAATTAAAAAGCATTAGGTCTGTATCTTGCCTTATTTTATGTTGCTATTACTCATATTTTATAAACAAGATGTAGTATGATAAGATCTCCCAAAGACTCAAGCTCTATCAAAAGAAGATTCCACTCTCATCCAGGGAAATTAGGGCTAGCTTGTGTCCATGAGTTGATGCAAATATTATAAAGTATCATGTTGTCCTCGACCCAAGTATCATGCTTCTATTATTTAAGAATCGGGTTCGGTTACCCGTAACCCCCATGTAGTTATCCATTCTTTTGCAAGAAACCCCTCAGTTGTTCTACCCCTACTTATATAGGGGTTCATTGGCTGAATTGGGCCAGGCCGTCTGGTCTAACTTTAGAAGCACAGGCTCATATCCACCCAAGTCAGACATGGGCCGTAAGTGCCTAGCCCTAGCGGGGCCAAAAATGTTAGGCACAAGTTTGCCCATTGGTTCTGGATAATCAATCACTCAATACTTAATCGAAGCCCACACCCAGTATTAAATGGGCCCAGATTTTAGATTAGGCTTGAACCCAGCCCAATAATCCAAGCACAGACCAATATATTAAAGGGCACAAATTTGAGGTCAGGTTAAGGCCCAAAGAACGCTGGGCTCAGGTTAGCACAGCCCATAAGCACCCCACACGGTGGGTTTTCAGCTCACTAATTCCTTTGGACCTACATAAAAGCCGAATACATATTGTGTGGCCTAAAAGTGGTGAACCGAAGGTCGATATCAAGACCTTAACTCCGAAAAATAAGAAAGAACCGTATACCTAAACACTCGGCTAACCTAAATAATCCTACAATGATACTGTACTCTTACCTTCAGATAAAAAAAATTTGCCGGGAGTGGCATTATAGTAACTGTATTGAACCACAAGGTTAGTTGCACAACTCAACTTCCCTTGCTCCTCTCTCTACAAATACACCTCGTCCCTACCCGAATTTCTTCTCCTCTCTTCCGCGCGCTCTCTCTCTCTCTCTCTTCCCTCACTGCGGACTCTCTCTCTCTCTCTCTCTCTCTCTAAGAATCCATCAATGCAGATAACGGAATAACCGAAAGAAAAAGGCGTGAGATTTCTAGGGTTTCGCTTTCTTATCTGAAAATCGATCCAGGAAACCCTCAAAACCAACTGATTGTACGGCTTTGGAATCTGATAATCGTATAAAATTGCAGCTAACTTGTGCGAATAGACACAGTAATCACCAAAACAAAACCAAGGGTTTTTCATTTTGCATTGTTCTTCGTTTTTGGGCGTTTTTTCCGTGTTTAAGGGCATGAGGTTGAACGGGGAAATCCCGTGTAGAAGTGAGGAAGAGAAAGAGAAAGAGAAAGATTGGAGTTCTCAGCAGCAGCAGCAGAAGCTTGTTGTGGGATACGCTCTGACGTCGAAGAAGACGAAGAGCTTCTTGCAGCCCAAGCTCCAAGGACTCGCTAGGTACAGTACACCCATTGTATCCTTCCAAGATCCTATCTTTTTCCTGATATTCAAGCTCTAGCTATTCTTCTTCTTCTTCATTTCTTTTCCTTTTTTTTTTAGTATTTTATGATTTGGAGCTGTTGTATTTCTATGTTTCAAGATTCCACCTTTCTTCATTCTCGTTTTCTCTTCTTACAATTCCTGACTGGGTTCTTGATAGTTTACTGAACTTGTGAATGATTTTAGTTATTTGGCTTGTAATCTCGTTTCGATTTTGTAGAGTCTTTTGTCATTGATTAACCCCTCTCTCTCATGACTCATCTTTTCAGTGAAAATTGATTCTTTTAGTAAAAAGATTCAATTTTGCCGATCTTTTTTGCTCGTCTTATGTGTGCCAAATGGATATTCTAATTTTCTTTAAAAAAAAAAGAGTAAAAGGGTTAATGTTTAGCGAATCGGAAGGTCTTTTTAACATAATACTGGTTTCATTATCTTTAGTATGATAGATTTTCTCTTCAGTTTTTAAATCTATTTTATCGAGATATGGTGACTGGTTGCTTAGGTTGACCTCCAACATGCAGGATTTGGATTTTGGTGTCTGGGATCTTTATATTTCAGGGGTGGGAATATTCTGCTATGCATATTCCAATATGATATGATATATGAGGAGCAGTTGAAAATCAATTTATGATGCTCTTGTGCTTTAGTAAATATGTTATATATTCTCTCTGTTGTCTGGTCTTGGACTAAAAATGATTTTACTTTCTGGGTTTTGTTGTATTTGTCACCCTTTTTCATAGATTGTTTGTAATTGTATTACTATGCTGAGAATCCATGCCCATCCTTACAAGACCGGTTATTGGGGTAGGCGTCCAAATTTAAAATTGAAAGGGATGTTGATTTGATTTTTGTAGAAGCCTTGAGCATATTCGCTTCAGATGCTCATGGCTCTTTATTTCTTAATTTCATCTACTTCACTATAACATGTAAAACTCGAGATATATCTTCGTAAATTACCCAAGGCGTAGGCAATCTAAAGCCCACAAGAAACTTACACTGTTCATGAGAGAGAGAGAGAGAGAGAGAGAGAGAGAGAGATGCACATAAGATCGTGTGGACTGGGGCCTATGTGGCCCATGTGGGGCCATGCTAGCATGGAGGAGGAGGATGGAAAGATCTCAATGAGACCTAAGAGTGTGATCAACCCCTTCGGATCATCCTAACCTTTTGATCTATGTCCTTCAAGCTTGATGGTTTCAAAAAATATTGTTTTTTCCCCAATCCTATTGTGAATAAACATTGGATGAACACCAAATTTGGGCCCGTGGCAATTTAGTGGGGCAAGTCTGTGCAATGGGGGTAAGCTAATCATAGGTGGGCCAGGTGGGCCCAAAGTAAGGTAGACTGCATGGTTCTTATGTGTGGACGGTTTTCACTTGAATATTGTGTGTGCTGTGTGTGCTCGCATCATAAGCACCATTGTTGCCATCATCATCGTAGCCTTATCCCATCTATATGGGGTTGGTTTTGCGGGCTTTACTTTTACTTTTCCACTAAACCATATTTCAGATACTGTTCATTTAAAAAAAAAATAGAAACTGTTTATAATATATAATGTGATCTTTTTGTTATACTACTTCTTGCGGATATATCATTATATCTCACAATTCTACACTTCAACAGTTCAACTGCAAAACTTTAATGACAGTTCTGATAGACCTTTGAGTGTGTCACATAGGCTTATAATCGACTCAAAACTAATAGACCTTTGAGTATGTCACAGAGACTTAGAATCGACTCAAAACTACTGTCTTCTGCTGGCTGAAATAGCTTTGATAAGAATCATTTTGTTAACAATCAGGGAACACTAAAAATTTCTGCTGCAACTGAGGTGAGTTCACTTATTTCAAAATGCATTTACAACTAGCTCACTTCAACATAATTGGAAGGTTCCGATAATTCTTTTCAAGAAAAAAAAATTCTTTTCAAAAGAAAAAAGGTTTCTGTCCAGATTTAGTGCAATTTTGCGTCAGTCACTACTTAGTGTTCATTGCACCAAAGTGATGATTGCACCATTATCCATGTATGATACAAGATTAGATAGATGCCTTGTCTGTTTTCTGGAGCATTTATATATATATATATATATATAGAATTCTACAAAATATTTTTTTGCTACAAAATACCCGGGCGCATTGTAGTGCTTCCCTTATATTGCCAGACCCCCTGTTGTGAAGTTTTAGGCTATGATGTACAGATACGGCATTGATACGGCAAGGACACGCCATAGACACGGCAAGGACATGGATTTTACACATAAAAAGTGAAGTATCGGACACGATACGTTGCCCATTTTGAAGTATCCTTGCATCATAGGTTTTAGGTGTTTGCAATAAGATAATGAATTTGTTGACTATTTAACCTTTTACATTTTAACAAAATAATTTTACTAAGACAATGTACCATGGCAGCATGAATCTTGTATGAACAGTGATGCTTCTGCTTCAGAATCTCTCAATTGCCGGCTCTTCAAACCGCAAAGTAGCATTTATTTTCTGCTCTAAGTTGCTGCTAACATTATTGTGCATGCTCCTCTTACTGCTTCCTAACGATTCTTCTGCATACTAAAAATATAATTGTCAAATTATGGTACAGGAAGAAGGGAATATCATTTGTTGCGATTGACCCAAATAGGCCTCTCTCTGATCAAGGTCCCTTTGACATTGTTTTACATAAGGTTTGTATTTCTGCTGAATTATTTATTTTTCCCTAATATTTAACACCAATATTTTAAATCTTATAATTCAGTATGTAGTTGATATTGATCCCAACATAGTTGGGACAAGGCTTTGATGATGATAGTGGATGATATTGATCCACATCTTTCAATCATATTTGATGAGATGGATGCACTTTCTCCTGACCTTGGGAATTCCATTGGTAGAGAAGTCCCCAAAAATCAGGAGAGAATTATCTTTGTTCGTTGTTTTTTTATCAGTGAGAGTTATTTTTGTTCCCACAAGAAAATGAACCCAGGTGCTTCTTTCTTTTCTTTTTTTGTATGTCTTTTTTCTTTTTTCCTTTGGTTATAATACTGAGTGTTCCTGTATTATCCAGTTGTCCGGAAAGGAGTGGCGTCAAATTCTTGAGGTTAGTTAGTCTGAACTTCATGAAGTTTATATACCGCGCACGCAGATTCTTGCACTATACCCTTGTGTGTTTTTCAAATAGGTAAAAGAATTTTATTTAAGATGTCATATACTCATATTTATGTCCTATCTTCATTATTGTTTGCTTTCAAGTGATGTAAGATCATCAAAACAAGCTGCTAACTGCATTGCATTTTTTTAGTCTGTCTTCGGTACAATATGCCTGTATCTGGTTCTGGGTAAATAACTAATCTGTCTGTGTACCTGTTAGTCATATGTCAAACATGCTCGTCCTGCAAATAGTTTCTGCACAGACAACAAATCACAAAAAGTTGCAACCCATTTTTCTCATCATCAAAGCCTTGTTCCAACCAATGTTGGAGTCAGCCATATGAATTCTGTTTCGCCTTTTGTCATTCCAGTCTATCCTGGGCCAAATCCTTGGATAGCTGCAACCCATTTTTTTTATTTGGATGTTTTATCTGTGTTTCTTTGGAGCCTATATATCTTCCAGGATGCTCACAACTGGCTGTTCTGGTATAAAGCTCTTATACTGCTCCCTTTTTTCGGTTCTGTATTTCTTTCTTTTATGTAGTTTTCTTCTTTATTTAATGTCTCTGTTTCCGATTTAAAAAAAAAAATTGATTGTTCTGGTTATCCAACATCTGCTTCTTGAATCTTACTATTTGATGGAAAGTCTAAATTCTTGGTGTTTACTTGCAAACTCAGAAGGATGATCTTTCTGAATTTTCTGGTTTAAGAGTCTGAGAAAAGCACTTCCTTTTCAGGAATATAGAAATTTGCATGTTTATGCCAAAAATCCTAATAAGATCTTTTAAAATTTTGATACAACAATCATTTAGCGAGAAGATCACAACATGCTCTGGCGGTGAACTTCTCTAACCATTTGATTGGAAGTGTTAAATCATATATGTTAACTAATTGTACGCAGCCGTTGGATACTTGTCCAACCATTATTGAATCCGCATCGAGTTCTACTGGATAAAAACATTGTTGGTTTAGTGAGCTTAACTGTTTACCCAAAGATGAAACTATAGAGTGTGATCCGATTTTGCCATTTCTGTTCTGGCTTGTTTTCTGTTTTCAGAACAACCAAGCTTGTCATCTGCTGTTATTGCATTTGAAACTTCACTTCCATATCCCAAACCATTAAAATATCTCTCTCATTTTTTATTTGAAGTTAGAAATCAAATGATCTATGCATCTCAAATTGTCTGTTTTCCCCATTTCTCTTGAAGGATTACCGGCAAAAACATCCTGAAGTTACAGTACTTGACCCTCCAGATGCTATTCAGCATGTGCACAATCGTCAATCAATGCTCCAAGATGTGGCTGATCTGAATTTGTCTGACTGTTATGGTAATTCCTGCGGAAATCTCATTTGATGGAACTTCTCAAAAAAAATATTTATCTTCATAAAGATTGTAGTCTTGTGGCACATGAACATCATTCCAATGTCTGCTCTATGCATAAAAGTTGAGGAAAATAGCACCCAGGTTTCTTATGTCATGTAGAAAATCTGACTGTTTCAGGAAAAGTTTGTGTTCCAAGACAACTAGTTATAATCAAAGACCCATCTTCCATTCCCGATGCAGTGATTAAAGCGGGGCTGGGATTGCCATTAGGTACGCCTATGTTTTGCCTATTGCTTTTTTTTTTCTTTAGTTTCAAGTAAATGTTGCAGCATGTTTCATTTCTGATGAAAGCATAATGAGAACATAGTTGGATCGACACTCCTGAAAGAAGAGGAGGTGAGGGTACTATTGATTCAACCCCCTTGATACTGTGTGAAGCTAAGGAGTGCTGTAAACTGGTTAGGTCTTGGGGTTTAGCTCAACTCTGATTGTTACGACCCGAATCTTAACCATGTTACTGGGTTAAGGACCAATCCTTGTTGGGTCTTAATATGATTGACCCATGGGTCAATAATGGCACCATCTTATAGGACTGAGCATGTGGGACACCCATGCGTCGGGCCCCACATTTGTTTTCCCAATTACAGAAAGCCTTTAATCTGCATCTTTGTATTGCTCTTGGAGTTGATTTAGATAGTCATAAAAGCAACACAGTTATAATAAGTGATTTTGGTTTCTATACTATGTTTATTTTATTTGAACCAGATAAATACAGCTTTTTGCAAGATTACTGAGTTATTAACACTTAAGATGAATCATAGGGCTTTCTTTTGTTATAAGTGATATAATTACATGTAATAGGGCCAGACGCCCATGGACGGACTTGTTCTTTGATATTTGAAGTTGCATATAGAGGGACCTTCTTGCTGGAAGCCTTCTAGTGGGTCTTTGGCCTGCATTTTTTTTTTTTTTTTTTAAGATTAAGTTAGGTCTTCAATTTCTCAAAGAAAAGTTACAGAAATGGAAGTATACCATCAGAATGATTGTGCACTTCCAAAAGGGGGCATTGGCCTGCATATTATGGCACTTAATATCCAGCCATTAGTTGGTTTTACTTCTATTCTTTTGTCATCGATCCAAGTCTGTAGCAACAAGCTGAATAAAGAGTCATTGGTATTCTTCCATTGGCTGTTAGAACTTAGAACTCAGCTGTCTTGCATTTTTAGAAACCACCTTATTGCCCTCTCTTGTACCTGCTCTGCTGCATGGAATTTGCCTGCTGTTGATTGCTTGCCTCAGCAGCAAGCCACTAAACTTCATGTTATGCCGTTTTGGCACCAAGCTAACCTTTAGAAGGAGCTTCATTGCCTTTTGTGTTACAATCTGTACCAATCAGCCTCTTTTCTCTCTGCTCGAATGGAATGGACATGGTAAGTAAAATTGCTGTTGGAGAAGAAGTGTTCTGCCAAAAACTAGCGCCCGAGCTGGACATGCAGTTTCATACCTTGTTGCATGCTCTCTAGACCATGCATGGAACTGCAAATTGCAATCATCCTTAAAGTCCCACGATCAACATACATGAAGACCAATAAAGAAATGTGGTTAGTACATTAATTTGTGGCTTGGTCTCATTCTGGTTTCTTGAACAGATTGGAAGAAACATACAATTACAGACACCTTGTATCGGGTTATGAAATTCCAACTCATTTACCAGTAATCATGTGACAAGAGTCCTAAATCCTACCAGATCCCACCTGAGAAATATACCACTCTAAAGGGCTGTTCTAACAGCCGAATAACCCTAGCATTATAGAAGTCTAACTTTCTATAGTCGATTAATCATACTGTTGAATCCATGATGCTATTATTGAGGTCAGAGACAACATAACACATTACACTTGCACGTACTTTGGTTAGTACTATAGTCAAAGAAAATGCTGACATAAAAGTGATTCTAGATTTGGAAATTCCGAAATCCCGAAATCTTGCATGTGACCTTATTGCAGAGCCTTGCAACAGTCCTAGTTTGGCACTTTACTTTTAAAATCAAGTGGAGTGGAGTGCAATAAAAAGTATGAATCAAATATGTAGTGGGTTATGATGGTATTTTATTTTTAGTTGTTTAGGATGGAATATTGTTGACTTTTGGTATGGGAAATGGAGTTTTTTTGTCTTTTAGCTAATAAATGTAGTTGCTTTTTGACTTTTTGTTGGAAAAGTTGGAGGGAGTTTTTGGTAAAAAGTGCTTTTGATGTGATGTTTAACTCGACTTCACTCCACTTGACTTTACAAGTGGAATTACCAAATAATATGTAAATTTTCCAATCGGTTTTATTTGTTCAAATTCAAATGTGCACCCAACCACATAAATCAACAATTTTATCTGATCTGATATTGAAGCCTTGATCAGATAAATTTGTTTTTATGATATATTGTATTCTGTAGGAGGTAGAAACATTATGTATATTTATTGGTCTCCTGTTTCAGTTGCGAAGCCTTTGGTTGTGGATGGAAGTGCAGAGTCTCATGAACTTTCTCTAGCATATGATCAGTTTTCCCTGTCCAAGCTCAACCCTCCCTTGGTTCTACAGGAGTTTGTTAATCACGGTATAATATTAATACAATTTTAGCATCCAACAATGCCTCTAATTTCATCATGATTTTTAACTACATTGTTAATGGTAAAACTTTCTTCTCTCATCTATAGGTGGTGTTCTGTTTAAGGTTTATATTGTCGGTGAAGCTATAAAGGTTGTACGACGATTTTCTCTCCCAGATGTCAATGAACGCGAGCTTTTGAACAGTACTGGAGTCTACAGGTTCCCTAGAGTTTCTTGTGCTGCTGCTTCTGCAGATGATGCAGATCTTGACCCCCAAGTTGCAGGTGTGGGAAATATGTGCCTCTCGTGATTTTGGATAATCTTAGGTGGTTGTACCACTCTTTTACCTTCTGAACTCTCTGTTGTGAAAGATTGTTTGTTTGTGGTATAGAGCTTCCTCCACGACCTTTGCTTGAGAGGCTTGCAAGAGAGCTTCGTCGGCGATTAGTAAGTTAACTATAATCCATATTTTGTAGTATCCTTTGTAAATTATTGTAGTGATTAAAATCTCACCTGTGTTTCCAAGTCCAACACTCTTGTTGATAATTGTTAATTTTGACTAAAGTTCAAATTCTCTATTGTTTGTCACATATGCAGGGTCTTCGATTGTTCAATATAGATATTATTCGAGAACTTGGGACAAAGGACTGTTTTTATGTTATTGACATCAACTACTTCCCTGGCAAGTGAAATCCTTTCTGATAATGTCATTCTTGTCTTGAGACGTATAAGGTGGAGGGTCCAAGTTTTTTGCATCATTCCACTTTGATATACAGAAACATCCTTGCTTTTGTCGTGTGTTTTCTAGCTTTAGAAAACTATCATATCTGAATTAATGTGTACTTGGCACTAATGCATCTCATTTATACAGCTTGTAATGATACCCTCGTGTACTGGGTCTTAAGAGTGTCTTTTCAATCATTTACAGGATATGGGAAGATGCCAGAATATGAGCACATATTTACGGACTTTCTTCTAAGCCTTGTTCAGGGAAAATATATGAAGCGTCAGGTGAATAACTGTTGAAGTTGCCATGATGGCCACACCATGCAAAGATGCTGCTGAACTAATCCAAGTGTTACATTGCACATTGAATTACATGTACATAGACCTGTATGGTTTTGTGCTTGCAGCTGAGATTCTTGGGGCGGAAAGGGTTTCTTACCTGCTATAGTGACTTGGCTGGTATGGCACTTTCTATCATGTACTCAAGTTTTTGGTGACATGGAACCTTTATACTGTTAAATTGCTCATTTCCTTCCAATTTCCAGCTGCCCTGTCTCAGAGGATCCCTATTTTCAGTTACTTTTCATGTTATCTTGATTAACAGCTAAAACATTCTCACATTGTAATCATTGCCATCTATCAAAGTTGATTAGGCCATTTTCTATTGCAGTCCATTTTTTGGCATTCTTATCACCCTTTACTAGGTGATTTGGCTTGCGATTTCGGTTTTGTTTTTTGTAACTAGATGTAATTTCTGCTCATATTCATGTCCATTGTGGACAAAAATCAAACGCAAATTTGAACTTAGCATATTATTTGGAGGGTCGTGATTCTCTTGTCAGAAGTAAGTTGCTAGTTTTCCATTGCAATTTTAGCATGCAAAACTTTTTAATGAACTTTGCTTATAATAGAAATTCTTGTCTAAGGTTGGAGACCAAAAAAAAAACTACTGAATTTAGGCAACAGGCAACATATTCTCTCTCTTTTTTTTTTTTTTTGCCCCAATTTGAATGGCCTATGGAGCACAGTTTAGATTGATTGTCAACATCATTATTAATTGGGCTTTTGACGTGTGGATTCAAGAACCTTTAAATGGACTTAAAGTGGCTCAACATTATAAGCAAGTCCTTTTATCAGAGAGTGGACATTGTCCGTTGGCAAACTAGTATTATTGTAACAAACCTTGTTCTATATAGTTAAGATGGAAAGACCATGTCAACATGTAGATTGGAATACTTACTTGGACATTTTAGGTGATTTTCTCATAGGATTTTACTTTTTTGGGGCAAATTTTGTGGAGCTCGAGAGGTCAAGTTTACTTTAGAACTATGATTTCTCATTTTTACCTTTCTTTCAATTTAACAGTATGACTCTAATGAATGGATGCCTATGGAAGAAGAAACGGTTGATCTCTGTATAATGAAAACGGAAAAGGGGAGAGAAAAAAAATAAAATAAAAAAGGATTTTCATGTTTGCCAAAGTGCTTGTTTTTGTAAAGTTTTGATTTTGCCATGGGCACAGAATTGGCTTTAACCGATCCTCCCTAAAAGGGATTTTCAATGGATGGCTGATTATTATTTCAAATTTTCTCTTTCAAAATAAAAAAAGCATTTTCTAGCATGCAGAGATTTTTCATTGATGGAAGACCACTAGAGCATTTTCTGCAATCTACAGCAGTACAGAATGCTCAGTGTTACACAAAGCAGTGCTCGATCTTTTCTTTTGTTTTTTTTTTTTCTTCTTGTTTTTTTATGGATTGGTAAAGCAGAGCTCTTGGACCCTTGTAATAAAGGGTGGTCTTATTTCAATCTTTTCCTCTAACATCTGTAAATGAAGCTACGACAAGTGAGTAATTCAGTAGTGGTGTTCTTCTACTGCTTTTTTTTTTTTTTTTTAAATCCAGGGTATCTCCCATTCAACCCATTTCAGTTATTGTCATCTTTCGGAAATCGGTAATTAAACTTGCTTGAGATTACTGTGACTCGATTTCAATCGGGACTGAGTTGGACACTTATTTATTTATTTATTTAAATCAAGTTCACAACCGTCTAAATTAGGCTCAAGGCAGCTGTTATGTTCTTTCCATCAACATCAAAGGGTAATAATTGAGAACGGCTCCTTATCCAAGTGGCAGTTCTCACTTAGATGTCTAAGTCGAAACCTGGATATGCCATGTTTCCTGCAAGTATGGGCTTCCTTAGCTTGTTCTCGCGTGTGCGGGCTCTTTCCTAGCTGGGATACCGGAAAAAAAAAAAAAAAACACCTTCCAAGGGCAAGAACTAGAAAATCTGGGGCCTAGATATCGGAGGCTGTAGAAGTGGGGTCGATATTATCAATTCAGATGGTGATGCGGGTACATGGAAACTCCTATCTACATGCAGTGAGTTCTTGGCCGACTGAGCTATACCACTCGTTGGTTGGTAGTACGTTAATATATCTCCGTAGTAAAATGCTTTTCTTTTCTTCCCTTCTATTTCTTCCAAGGCATCTGATCAAACAAACTACATTCACATAAACTTTTCCATTTGGAAAAGGAAAAAACAAAAAAACTGTTGGGGAGCTACAAGCCTGCGACATAAAAAGTGGACTTTCTTGTACTACCAATGTCGAATTAATTGATCAAACTTAGAGCTGACAAACTTAGAGCTGTTAATCTGGCCTTTTGATGACAAGGTCCAGCCCAGCCGCAAAATTGAGGGCCTCTGCTCTTGTCCTAAAGCCAGAGGATAGGGTAAGACCCAATTTTGAAAAGCCCACAACCTTGAGAGCAAAGCCCTACCTGGCCCACGGTCTATTAATATATAATATCATGATCATCAAAGCCCGCAGTCTATTAATATAATATATAATCTCTTTTGCATCCAATAACATTAAACGAACAGACCCTAACCCAACAAAAAGCCTTTTAAGTACACAAATTGGTCAAAAAAAGCCGTTTATTGGAAAATCTCCTTCAAATGTCTAATGCATATAGATTCAAATATAAAGTGAATCCACTATTTGCCCTTACATGATCTTTAAGTCTCCAGTGACAGGTGCAAACCAACAGTTCCTTGGAAAGAAATCGTGTTCTCTCTCACTAATTCAACATGAATTGTGATTAGGAAGTGTGATAAATAATGATCCCCCAACTGGGTTGACAAAAGCAATTTCTACACGCCATTTTCAAGTGCAAACCCACCATACAAGGTGAGGATATATTAACAGCAGCCCCTAGAAGGGAACCCTTAACAAAAAGAACGAATCTTTCCAACAGATGCTAAGCCACAGACAAGCATAAGCTGCCAAGAGAAAGAATGCAGCTGCAGGAAACATCCAAAGGTTTTGCATTGAGCTTGCGGTGCATGCTCACAACTGTTACCAGAGCACCCAGTACCCACTCATCCAAACTCAATCTGATCCAATTGCCAGATTTTCGGATGGATAATAAGTGGTCTATTTCATTCAACTTAATTGGGTCTATTTCACTTAACTTAATCATGTATATTATCAATATTGGCCTGATCCTGGTACATACTACAACTATTTATTGACTCTATTTCTATCGACCTTTTAATCAAATACTTCATGCTTTAACTTACAATTATTTCACAAATGGTCTATCTATGATGGTGATAAAATCAGAAGCCAAAATCAACATAAAAGAATGAAAGCCCCATTAAAAAAATGCCAGTGTAGAAAACTAATTTTGGCAAAAAAATATATATACAAAAAGAGAATCCACAAGAAAGGTAAGGAAAAAAAAAAAAAAAACACAATGAGCTTTACTCTCTTTTTACATTAATACATAGCATTCCTATCATGACATGCCATATTCTTCCCTGTAAGATTACAATCCTATGTTTGAAGAATTTAAGCCCACACAAGACACCAAGGGCTTTTGTTCAACTTACGCTATGTGAGGGTAGGGCAAGGACTTGCCCCTTTGAATCAAAATGAATATACCCCCGTTCATTTTTAGAAATAAAATGCTGCACTCCATCCACCCACCAAGTCGTATATGAAGCCACTGTCAATTGCAAGGACCCAAATTTTGGAAGTACTGTGACCATTTACTTGGTGTGTAAACTGCAATTATTGACGAAACAATGCATTTCGCTTCTTAATACAAGATCATTTTTTTTTTATAACGATCTTGATGGGCAACCACCATATCCATCCTGCTGCCTACATGTTCCAATCATGCATTTGGAAACGAATGAAAGAACCCAAGGGTATACTGACCCGACTCACTCGAGTCCTTTTCGGGTTTCATTGAATACAAGAGAAAATTAGAGGCAGAAGGTAGTAGTCCATAACTGAAAGTGTGTAAAAATCTGAATGGGATGGCTTTTGTTTATCAGATTAGTAGTAGTAGAGAAGGCACTACAAGGACTGGCCCTACTTCGTAACTAACATGCAACCACAATACATTGGCCCTTGCATTTTGGTAGGGGCATCAAAATGGAACAGCTACATAAATTTGGCATTTAATGAAAAAAAAAACAAGGAAATTTGGAAAAAGAAAAAATCCAGATAGTTGATAAAAAGGGAAATTTGGAAAAAGAAAAAATCGAGATAGTTGATAAAAGCCCTAGGGCTAGCACAGTTGGAAGGTGTTCAGCATTGCAACCACAAAGCAGCAGGTTCAAGTCATGCTACCATTGAAAAAAATTAAACATCCAGACTAGTAATACGAGTATATCCTAATAAACAAAACGTCGAACAATTAAAACAGAAAAATTGACCCGCTCATCACCCTCCATTGAATGAACTTGGTCGAGCACTCAACTGGTCAACGGTACTGGAACAAAAAAAAAAAAAAACACCAGTCAGAATGACCACTCGGAAAAGCTAATGCGGTAATATAGACATGCGCATGACAGTACTGGAACAAAAAAACAGAAGTTAAATGACAACTCGGAAAAACAGTGCACTAACCCAAACATGTGCTTGCATGTGTTTGGGGAGGTGGGGCGGCTATAACTGAACAGTATTCATGTTGTAAGACCAAACAAAATATGGCAGACATGTCCTCTGAAATTTTATGGGGAAGAAAGGACTCACTTCTAATCTCGTCCTTATAATCTAGGAGCATTTATACACCATTTACATAGCTGTAATGTACTACTACTATTCAATCATCAGCTAGGATTTTTTCCCAGCAATGCAGGGTAGCTGAGAGCTGCCAAAGACTCAAAATTTGATTTTGCAAGCTTTTCAGACCAACTGCTTTTCTTTTCTGACACCGACAATGTAATTTTGTTCTTAGAAATACATATTTTACATGTAAATATTTGCAAAGCACTATTTAACAAAATCATTCTCAGAATTTTCATGTACTTAGTCATTTTGGTGAAACAGGCTGCTCAAAGATCATCATATCTGACCAACACCCATCTGGCCAACTTACATATGTGCACAGTACAAAATCACAAACAAAGTCCATTCCATGAAGTTGGACCACCTAAAAATCGTAATTTATCTTAATTTTTGTTTCTGTGTTGGCCAAGTGAGAAGTCCATAGATCATTTACTCACATTGTGATTTGCAGAGAGTGATTTAGAATGTCACATTCCTTCTTGATTTAGATCTGTTATGGAAGACTTCTCTACAAAACTGCTCTCTCCCTTCTCATCTTATCCCTTAAATCTTCCTTCTTGATTTAGATCGATTATGGAAGACTAGTCTACAAAACTGCTCTCTCAAAGGGGTTTGGAGAATGGTTCCATTAAACCTAGGGAATTTGGGAGAGGAATATAAGTTCATAAGAAAATGCTCTACAAGTCAGGTTGTAGCAAATAAAGGCATGGCAATTAATGTTGCATGAAAACAAAAGGATTTATTCATTGGGCATTTTACGGTTGGCGAGAAGCAGGAGTTTGTTTGAGTTAAAAAAATCTGGAAGGTGTGAGCCCATAGTTGTAATTTGCCTATTTCAGCTTGACTACAAACTGATACATTCCAGCCAATTTGGCATTTTGGTGTTCCATTTCAAAATCCTGATTTGGGATAGTTTTTATCTTAAAATTGAAAACATATAATTTAAAAGTGTAAAAAATAGAAAAAAAGTGATATTAACCATACATTCTTTATATCTTTAATTCATTCTGCTTCAATCAACAATACAATATGTTATTTCACCATGCCAAATTTGTTGGCTCTCTCTCCGGGAATTGTGAGGTTAGGTATAGAGATAGTGGGTCCCACAGGATGGACTGAATGGTCTAGCCATTCCTGAATATTTGTGTATATGTGTGTTTGGTTTGTAGCAACATCATCATTAAAGCCTTATCCAATCTATTTGTGGCCTACTTTTCTGCTCCCTCCTATTTGCAGCCATTTTTCAAAATACATTTGCATACAACACACATGCATATAGCAAGAATTTGTAGGATTTGCAGTTCTATTGGTTACGATTTTTTAGTGACATCACATTTCAAGCATTATTCCTATAAATTGGGGAAAAACAGAAAATACTAAGCAAACGGAGAAACATTATCATTTAAAGGGATATCAAGCCACATTTTCCACTTGCAACCTTGAAGGCCAAAAAGATATGAAGTACCAAGATGAAAGAAAGCTGTGTGTTTTAACAGAGCTTGCAGGTGGGAATATGTCCTATGTATCACACAAGATATACGATGGCTCATCTCATCAGTCATCAAATGAGAACTACAGTGCATCGATTGAATGCCAAATTACATGTTTAAATATTTGAAATAAAATATGGATGTCTAAACCATCAAAGAGCCAAAAGAAAAGGGTAGTTCGTTAAGTATGTGCTAGGAAGCAGAGTAAAAATAAGGGGAAAAGAAGTCTTGGTAGAATGGTTTCCTTATTTCCCACCTAAATGAATCAAAGGATTGTAAGAGTCAACTAATCTTGTTGGGAAGTAGGTTTAAAAAAGTCCCTAAAGTGATTTCTAATTTCCTGATGGCCTCAAATGCACAAGAGAATGGAACTATCCATGCTACAAAAATTATTGAAACCGCTTTGCAATTTAGGGTACAATAAAAAAGGAACCTTTAAAAATGGGCGCAGCAGCATTTGAGTCGATCATACAATATCAATATCTCTAAGTGTTAGGATATAACGGTGCCCGTGATAAGCTACTCTAAGATGCACTAAAAACAGTAACAGCAAGTAAGCTAATTTAAATAGAATACCATCTATTAGAAAGTTCATCCAGTGTATTGGATAAAAGATTATAACAATGCCCATTATTAATTATTTTGTGAAAACCAAATAAACAGTGATAATAAGTAAACTCAAAAGGAATACCATCTAACAGAAAGTTCAGCCAGAGTTTTGTATAAAATATTAAAAATCCAAACCATTCATCAACCATAAGCATCAAAAGCTACCTTAATGAAGCCAATTGCTTTGGCATTGCTATGGAAGCACTGCCTGCAGCACATAAGCCCATACTTCCTGATCAGCCCATGTGAGTTGCCGCAGACTCGGCTGGATTAAAGAAAAGATAGTACAAAAAAAATAAAATCATTAAACACAAACTATAATTTAAGATAACACCCAAAATGAAGTTCTTTTGTTCAAGTTGTTTGTTGATAATATTGTAATAACAAGGACTGCCTTTTTATCTAAGAGGTTAAAAGTGAAGGGTAAAAGGTGGATGAGTACCCACAAGGGATGGGGTGATCAAGTAAGCTCTCTTTTGATAGGACATGACCATGCACCAATCATCCTGGTAAACCAAAATCAGGTAAACTGATGATCCCATCGAGACCTCCACCTTACAAACTTCACTCCTAACCTTAAAAAATTGACTGTCCTTACACCCTTCATTAACAACCTAGAAAAATGATGGTCCCATCTATGTCCTCACCTTGCTCGATTCAGAATCAGCCTTCAGGGCCCATTTGTTCACATGGAATTCAATGCATAGCAATTGGTGGTCATATGGGCTACAACAAAGGATGATTAAGAGAGGTTTGGGTTGGAGGGGTTGTTTGGAGTACATAAGGTAGATAATAGATGGGATCTCCATTCTCCTAGGATTTCAATTACTAGGGTGATGGCAGTGAATTCAGTTCCATCCCCCCTTACATCATCTAATATTAAACAGGATACAATCTGATAAGTCATCATTGGATATTCACCTTTGCTTCTTTCTTTTTTAACCACTTCTAAAAGTACAAGTCTCAGAACTCCTAGGAATTCAATCGGCATAAACAAATCGGCCCTTACTATGAAATTCCTCGGAATTGAATACAAAGTAGGCATCTTTTCGAGTCAAAAGTGATTAAAAATTGGCATAACAAAGTCAGAATACATAAGAGCGCCACCAGTTTATGTAGATCACATCCTACAGAGCAGTTGCATCTTTAAAATCAAAGAATAATTTAACGACGCAGACGATACTTTTCAATATCAGGAGCAACCCAAGAAACCCAATAAAGAAAAACACCAACAGAAACTAAACTGACATAAATCGAGATCTCCGATAAGAATAATAAGAAGATGATGGAGATTTTGGGGGAAGAAGGAGAGATTGTGATTGTGAGTTTACCAAGCACGAGATCCAGGGCCGTAGTTCTTTGGGTGAGAGTTCCACACATTCGAATGCCCCATCTTTTGGACTCTTCTCTTGTCTCTCAAAACCCTCTGCAGAAATCTCTCTCTCTCTCGCAGCCACAGAATAAAAACCCTAACTTTGCCTCTCCTTTTATAGTGGAACAAAAACCCTAAATATTGGAGCAATATAGGGCGGCTAGTATTTCGGGGGAAAATATGAAAGTAGGTCCTGGGGTTTTGGCATAATATCAGAAAAGCCCAATCAAACATTTTCAAGTAAATATCCTATTTTTTTTATGAACATGTTCAAGTTATAGGCTCAAGCAATAAGGGAAGGTTCTCTAAATAAAAAAATGAGCCTCATTGGTACCACCCATGATATTACAATACATTCTTCATCTTTGATTATTGTTTCCACGGTCACTTTCTCATGAAAAATTGAAATCTCATTTAAAATAAATGGATAAAAGAATAACATAATTTTACCAAATTTAAATATTATAAAATTTCATTATCACGTAATAAAATAGTATCATATTATAATATTGTGTCACTTATGATGTTTGAGAATTACTACAATTTTCAATATACCTTGAAGTGTTTGGCAATTTATAAGATTTTCACTAGATGATGCATCAAAATAAAAAAATGAATAGAGACACCGAGAAGATTGACCCAATGGGAACCCATTAACTAGTAGTCATATTATATTGATTTAATATTGGTAACCATGGTAGGGCATATCTAATCAGAAAATCATTAGACGGAATGTTAAAACCCACGAGTAATGTATTTTAATCAATGTAGGTCCACCAAATGTTAATAATTATAATGTAATACATCCAATGGTGATTATAGCAGAGACCCTATCGAGTGTTAAACATCATTGAATAATCCATTTATGAAAAATCAATGTGGGACCCATTTGATGTTAACAGTCATATTAACCAAGCTAATTATAGTAATCAATAGGGGACCATTAATATTGGCAATCATGGTAGAAATTGCCTAATGTGATATTTGTAGGACCCACCTAATGTTGGTAATCAATAAATAAATTATGTAATTATGATAGAGCTATGGGACCCACATAAAATTTATAAATACTAACGGGCCCATCTAAGATTGAGAGTCATAGTAGAATTCCTATAAAAACCATCAATATTAAAAAAAATGTAGTTGGCCACCATTGTAAGAGTTTCTCATAAATTTCCACTCTTGACCGTTGTTTTTGTTAGTTTTCTTAACGAAATATTTCTTTATACAACATATACTTAAATATTAGAATATGAAGGTTTTTATAAGAAAGTGAGATATTATAAAATACTTTATAAGTTATCCAAACACCTAATTTTTAGGTGTGTAGATTACATTCTAAAGTAGGAGACAAAATAGCAAAATATTTAGAAATATTTGCTTTCCAAACACCCCTAAATGTTAAAATCTTGAGATCCAAGCAATATTGTTTAATTAAGGTAGGTCTAATAAATGTTGATAGTCGTAGTATAATATATCTAATGGTGATTATAACAAATGGGCCTATCTAGGTTTTATTTCTTTGTAAAACCTTATCTATTGTCAGACATCATTGATGAATCCATCTATGAGAAATCATTGTGGGGCCCATTTGATGTTGATAGTCATATTAACACAAATGATGGTAATTTGATAATTGCAATTACATAATTTAATCTTTGTAATTAATAAGGAACATAGCTGTCACGTCCCCCGAACTCGATTAAAAAATAAACCGGATTCGGAGAGTGAATTTTAGGGCTAATTAAAAATTTTGTCCTTTGGGCCCACGGATCGTAAGTTCGCGGTGAGGATATAATATTTTAAGCCTCCTGTAACACAATAATTGTTGAGTTCATACAACTCTAGGCATCAGGAATATCGTTAGTGAATAATATTAAAGTTACAAGAATTAATAAACAAAACTAAACAGTTAAGTTAATTTATTACAATGGCCATCCAATAACCAAGGCCATTGTAATAACCACTATCCATGCAATGCAAAACAAGAAACAAGAGGGAGACTCCGAGGATGTCCAAGCCACCTCTCGGGGTACCAGTAACAATCTAGACAAAACTACTGATACTAAAGCCCGGCTCCAGTGGGATCCTAGCTTCCGGTCTTGGGAATAACAGCACGGTCCAAGCCCGCTTCCAGCTATTTAGCACCATGGACGCCGTCCAACGCCGACTGCCCAACCCGACGACCGAATAACCGGCCCGTCAATAATACCCCAAACTGCAGATGTCCATGATATGCTAATAGTAATAGAGTGGTATTGACACAAGGAAAACAAGACAAGCAAGTCTGGCTAGCTCAATGTACAAGACATGATCATAGAGATTATTATATTCAAAACAAGCAAATCACGTGATAATCCCTTTCATTGCTAGCCAGTCATGTTTATCAATTACATGACACAGGTTCCTAAGGTACATTCTAAGTCAGGTCCAAGTCCTAAATCCTATAAGGATTTATGTTTCATAATTAATTAAGTACGTTATGCTAATAGAATGTACAAGGAATATAAACAATGGATACAAGTTACAAGTCAATGAGGAATTACAATCCAATCATAGGCAAGTGGTGTCATCCATGTATTCCACAAGTCCTAACAAAGTACGTGTGGAATTTGGATCGACGATACTCTTAGGAAAATCCCTTGGTGTACAATCATGTCAATTATTAGACGATTCAGTTCCATATGTATTCGGTTATCATATGTAATACACGAATACCTAGACAACCCATCGAATCCACACCAAGCCAGGTGTTTCGATTTCAATCTCATTTATGGTCATGTGATAGTAGATTAGGGGTTTCCAATATCTAAGTCCCAAAATCCTAGGTTAAGAGTATCAATCCTAAATAAACAAGGCAAAATGACAATTTCGGTTAAGCCTCGGTCAGATCTCGATTAACCGAACCTTGAATTTGGCTGACCGAACTCAAACAGCTGAAAAATCAGCTCTCTGGTTTTATGACCGAACTGGGGTTCGGCTGACCGACGAGATGGGTTCGGCTAACCGACACCGAGCCGAGAGCTAACCGACGTTCACTAGAGACTAATAAATAGCTCTCTGGTTTTTTGACCGAATTGGGGTTTCGGTTAATCGACACAAAGTTCGGCTAACTGAACTCCTGTTTTCGACTAACCGACAGTGCGGGATCAGTGCAGTTTCAGGCCATTTCTGAAACTTTTCCGTCCCCAATCATCTTCCTCCCTTTCCAAGCCTTTCAAAGGCTACCACCTGGATAAAATAGAGCCTCCTGCTCTCCCAACAATCCATTCCATTGAATCAAATTAAGCAAATTCTAAACAACGTAAGATCATCAATTTATCCATTACAATCCAATTTTTCCAAAAATCTAACCTAACATAGAAATTCCCAATTAAAATCACAACATGCTTGGAATTAAGGGGAAATCTATCAAGAATCATAGCCAATCAAATGAAAACAAACATACATGCTTAAAAATACAATGCAGATCTACTTGCCTCAACCAAGAAGAAGATTGAAAATTGGGTAAAACTCGAGGAGAAGCTTTCTACCGCGAAACCCACGAATCTAATCCAATAAAACGAAATCTAGGAAGCAAAGAAGAATAAATGAAGGAAAATAATTAAGATCAGACTTAATCTAAACAAAAGGAAGGTGATTGAAAATATGAAGTTTGGGGAAATCTTACCAAATTGGTACCGGAAGAAATAGGGGATCGAAAGGATGAAGACTAGCGGTTCGGATATTCGAGTATGATTTTCTAGGGTAGAGTTCTGGCTTGAGAAAAGAAGAGGAAGAAATGGGGGCTGCTGTTGCTTTCGTTGCAGATAACGAAATAGGATTAGGGCTAATCCTTGCGTAAGAAGAAGAAACGAAGGAAAAGACTAAGTTGCCCTTTTAGGGGGTCCGGTGAAGAATGGACCACTTGAAGGGTTTCTAATTGTCAAATAGCGACGAGTTAAGAGACAAAAATGATCAGCGCGACGAAACCTTTCCAACAAATCCAAAATCACGGCGTTTAGAATATTTCGGAAAACACTCAGTTTTTTCTAAATTGCAAACTACCCCCTACTATGATCAAACGAACTCGGAAACGCACGAAACTTCGCAGACACTATTCTAGTGCTAAAAGAAACTCGCTCATGATCTAAACCCACTTAAATATCTAAAATATAATTAATTATAATAATAACAAATTAAACGGGTCAGGGCCTGATATCGGGCCCAACTGACCCAATAAGGTCACGGACCTTACAATTGCTAATTTTGGTAGTATGGAACCCGCTTAATGTTTGTACTCACAATGAAGGCCCCCTAGTATGACATTAGAAAGACCCACCTAATATTGATAATTAACAAAAACAATGTCATTGTGATATAGTTATTTGACCCCACATGAAATCTATAAGGATTGTGGGGCCAATCTAATATTGGTAGTCAAAGTTGCACAATGATCATTGATGTTAAAACTTATAATGGGCCACTATGATTAATGGTTGCCTATAAAATTTTTGGTATTTAGAAAAGATTTTGTAACAAAAAACTATTTTATACAACGTATCTCGTTTGGCATTTTACTTTTAAAGTAAAGTGGAGTGAAGTGAAATAAAAAGAATGAATAAAATATAAGTGAGTTATGACGGTATTTTATTTGTAGTTGTTTGGGATGGAATATTTTTTACTTTTTGTATGGGAAAATGAATTTTTTTGTCTTTTAGTAAATAAAGGTAGTTGTTTTTTTACTTTTTTGAAAAATGATAGAGAGAGTTTTGAAATAAAGTGCTTATGATTTGATGCTTAACTTTACTTTACTATAGTTGACTAGTAAAATTACCAAACGGGCCCGCAGGGCTGTGACATCAAGAAGAGATCATTTCCCCACATATTTTACATTTTTAAAAAGGCCATGGAGAACAACTTCTGAGTGGTATTGAGCATCCACTTCAAAGTGAACAGGGAGAATGCTATAGTTCTCTCGATGATTTCTCCTCATCAAAATAGAAAATCTCTCTGACTTTTGTCCTCAATCAGATCATTGTGGCATGTAGGGGTCCTTTGGTTGAGAAGATAAAGTTGAGTAAACTGTGCTTAAACGTGTAGAGATGGTAGAGATGGGACCGTGGATTGTAGAGAGGAAAAAGAGAGGCAGTTGAATGGTATTGTCAAAATACAAAATAATTTGTTATGGTACATAATCAACGATGAGATAGGTGAGATTGGGTGGGCCACGACTGTTTCGATTGCAGAAGCCTGATTAGACAATGGCTTTGTCTTCGGTTCTGATTACAGAGATCAGAGTCGGAGGAGAAGATCTGATATAGAGTATCGGACTCTGAAAGAAGGCTAAGTTCTAAGTGTTGATCAAGGTGGGCCCTTGCCGAATCAGATCGATTGAAGGAAGACAGGCAGGGTCTGTGCTCGAGTTACAGAACCCGGACTTGGAGGAACTCGTCGTTGCCATAGTTCCTGCAGCAGACACTGGTCGGAGAAGACAATCGGAGCCAGTTTCAGCGCTGCCCCTCACCGTTTCCAGTCGCTAAGAACATCGGAGCAGAAACTTTTGTCTCAATGTCGCCCGAGGAAGAAGAATAAGATTTTGTTGTCGTTGCACGCCGGAGATGTGTCACCAGAACAGAAAGAGAAACGTCTCCGTACGTTGCCGCCCACTGTCGTTGTCACCTGAGCATGAACAACAAATTGGTCTACCTTTCTTCCGTGAGGAAAATAGGAGGGAGAGAAGGTATGGGAGATCGAAGAGGGAAAGAGATGGGAGAGGAAAAAGAAAAGGAAGAAGAAAGCGGAGGGCGATCCCAAGAGGGATTACCGTAACTCCCTAACCCAACTCGTGAAATCTAACAAAATATCCTTGCAAGATTCTTTCTTACAGCATAGGGATGTAGGAAAAAATCTTTGGATATTTTAATAGAAAAAGAAAGGATTCTTTTAATTTATTAAGTTATCCAAACAACCCAAACTTGAAGGCTTAAGATAACTTTCTTAAAAATATAAAAATCTTGCACATTCTTATGCATCCAAACAGGCCGTAAATAATGTAATATGAAGTTTTTTGGAAGAAAGTGAGATGTTGTAAAATACCTTATAAGTTATCCAAACACACTTTTTTTTATGAATAAATTACATTCTAAACTAATAGATAATATAACAAAATCCATTGAAATGTCTTGTTTCCAAACACCGAGGTGGGAAACATGATGACAATGTGTGTGTGTTTTTTTTTTTTAAGCTAAGGGGCATATTTTTAACTCACTGTGAAACATTTTGTGATGATAATCCATTATTTAGGCGCTTTTTTTAAAAGGTTCCAACTATCACTAGACTCATGTCTAGCGATAGTCCAACAAACGCCCCAAGTTTGATAATTGAGGAACTGAACTTGTACAACATGCTCCATGGACTTGGCCTCCGTACTCAAATAAGGTCTAGATCCCTCGTTGAGAGAAACTCAAACCCCAAGCTCTATCTTGATGACTGTAGTTATAGACTTTAATCTATGTGTGTCCGTATGTGCGTGTACTCATGTTAGTCATGTACTTACAAAAATGCATATAAGATATCTGTTTATTTAAAGGGGCCAGCTCTCCTAAGCTGAAGCTTAAGATAAGGTAAGCTGAAGTAAGCTCAATTACGTAGTGGGGCCCACTTGGGGACCCATATGGGGATGGGGGGGATTTCAAGGACTCTCTAGGACCCTCCTTCCTACCCAAATTGTGGTTTCTATCATCTCCATCTGGGCACCAAAAGTTTAATGGTCAACGGTCTATTTGGATTGGTATACAGTCGATCCAACGGTCTAGTAAATTCGGATTTGACCAAAAGTTGGTGGGCTTGTGCAAATTAAGGGGATCGTGTGTTTGGTCCATTTGGATGGATCAAGGATGGGCCCTAGAAGCGTTAGCTTACGAAATAATATCATAAGCTTAAGCTTAGGAGAGCCTTGCTCTTATTTAAATATAGTATAAATAGGGTTCTTCATTGAAATGGACCTTGGGCTTTTCAATGGAAAAGCTTGGTCTTATTGGGCGGCTTAAACAGGGATCTTGGCCTAGTATCGAAGTCAAATCCGAGCTTCATTCTTGTTGGGCTTGAACTCGAGCATATGTATATATATAGGGGTCAATCCCAAATATGGCTCGTCGACTAGCCAAATTCTATTTTAGATTTTTAAATAATGCTACTTGAGTATACATTAATTAAAAGGAATATCTTTAACATCTATCAGACTTCATTCACGAAGTTACTTAATAGAGTCGTCCATGGGTTAGGTGTGAATTTATTATTATTATTATTTAGCCAACTTAAGGGGCTGGGACCCAAGCCCTTTAGTGTGGGAGGTGACCACGTATGAGGTGAGGAAGCTCTCTTGTGAGAGAAGAAGACCTCGGGTGAAATAACACGGCCCTCGGGTGAGGGAAGGTGCCAGCCCAGGTTCGAACCTAGGACAAGCAGGTAAGAACTCACAACTCTTACCACTAGGGTAAGTGGCTGTTATTGGGTGTGGAAAAAATTAGTCCCTCCTTTCAGGAGCTGTTTGTGCAACGGTGGTTTCTTCATAAACCAGCAGGGACATTTTCCGGTACATTTCCCATGTCGTTTGGATGCGGAGAGAATTATCTACTTCCTGATTTTCAGGCATGGCATTGAAGTCCCATTTTATGGGGCAGATATTCCAACCACACCGGCTAGAAATCAACTGCTATGGAAAGGGAAACACAGCGGCCGTGCACAAACTGACCCTTAAGGCGAGGGTGTACAAAAAATTCATCAATCTGTAAATCCAATCCAATTTGATCCAATTCAAAGGTCAACGGATTGGTGACGGATTGAGAATTTTGCAATCCGTTAGCAACGGATCGGTGGCGGATTTCACTCTCAATCCGATCTGATCCGATCTGTTGACATTAAATATAAATAAAAAAAATATACGGGGTCTAAATATAATTCCCTACTAACTTTATCCCCAAAGGGTCAAAACCCTACCCCCATAACCCATCCCAGCGGATTCATGGCTTCATCTCCCTTCATCCCAAACCCATCCCAACGGCAGCTTCTTCTTCTTCCCCAAAAGGCCACGGATCCTTTGGTTCTGCGGCTCTGCCTCCTCTGCTCCTCCAACACCCCTTGTAACACCCTACACAGAACCTCGCCCTCATCCCAGCCGGCAGTCGCAGAACCTCGTCCCAGCCAGCAACCCCATCTCCTAATGGCAATCTGTGCTCATTGTTATTGGTATATCGTGACTGGAACCTCTTGTATAAAAATGTTATGTATTTATTTGCTATATAGTCTTCTTGTTTGCAATATAATCTGATCACCAAAACATTCCTATTCCTCATGGGTTTTCTTCTTGTTTTTCTTTTTACATGTAATGTACAGTCACGGATTGAACGGATTAATCCGATCCAATCCGATCCTCCATGGATCGGATCGGATCGGATTTTAATAGCCACGGATTGGTGACAGATTCCAAATCCGTCAATCAGTTGGTAACGGATTGGTGACGGATTTGGTCCAATCCGCATCAACCCGATCCGTGTACACCCCTAGTGTGCTCTATATAAATAGTAGAAATTAAAAATCTTGCACCGCATGCTGAGCGGGCTTTGTAGGAGAAAATTATTGTTTTAACACACCTTTACCTCTTCCTTATATTTGACTGCAACCCTTTAGCATCTATTATTTGAGCATCCTGCACCACCAAATCAATTGGACCTCAATGGAAAAGACCATGGTTTCACCATAAGATGTTGCAAATGACAAGTGTGTAGATGTCTATTCCACTTCCAACACTTTTCGGTTCAAAACATAATCTTTATTGTTTTAGAAAAAGGAAATAAACGGGCTGTTCTGATGGTTCAAACAGTGTGATTTATGAGTGGGGCAGGGGCGGAAGGAGAGGGGGGCAGGGGGCCTGGTAGGGGCCATGGCCCCCCATAATTAAAAAAAAAATCCTTTTAACTTTTCAGAAAAACTCCCTATATATTTTGAAAACTACATTTATTTTTACATGCGTCCTTTCCTGTAAGGTCCGTGACCTTATTGGGTCAGTTGGGCCCAAAACTCGGCCCGTTGACCCATTTATTATTAATTAATTAATTAATTATATTTTAGATATTTAAGTGGGTTTAGTTCTTGGGCGGGTTTCTTTTAATATTAGAATAGTGTCTGCGAAGTTTCGTGCGATTCTGAGTTCATTTGATCATAGCAGAGGGGTAGTTTGCAATTTAAAAAAAATTGAGTGTTTTCTGAAATATTCCAAACGCCGTGATTTTTGGTTCATTGGAAAGGTCTCGTCGTTCTGATCATTTTTGTCTCTTGACTCGTCGCGATCCGACGATCAGAAACCTTTCAAGTGATCCATTCTTTCACCGGACCTACTTAAGGGGTAATTTGGTCTTTTCCTCTCCCTTCTTCTTAAACGAAGATTAGCCCTAATTCTTCATTTAATCTCTGTAACTGAACGAGAGTAGCAGCCTATCTTCTTCCTCTTTCTTTCTCAAGCCAGAACTATACTTTAGAAGATCACATTCGAAGATTCGATCCGCTAATATTTATCATATCGATCTTCTCTTTCTTCCGGTATCGAATTGGTAAGATTTCTCACAATTTCATCTTGTCAATCAAATTCATTTCAGATTAGATGTAGTCTTTTCTTGATTCTTTTCCTTCCTTTCTTCTTTTTGGCTTTCTAGACAGTGTTTTATCGGGTTAGATTGTGGATTTCGCGATAGCAAGGCTTCTCCTCAAGTTTGACTCAAATTCTATCTTCTTCTTAGTTGAGGCAAGTAGATCTGCATTTCATTATAAGCATGTATGTTGTTTTATTATTGATCCGGCTATGATTCTTGATAGAATTCCCTAATTTCAAGCCTGATTTGTTATTATTTAGGTTAATATGCTAGATTAGGTTTTGGGAATTTGAGACAGTTTAATTATTAATTGGGGATCTTAGAATTGTTTAAATTGCTAGAAATGGTGTCAATTGATGTATGGAATGAATGGGAGAGCATGGAGGCTCATTTTCTGCAGGATTGGTCTTAAAATGGTCTAAGGAGGAAGAGGTCAGAAACCTATTTTGGGCTACAGGTTCGCTGTCCGATCGATCGGTCGCCTTGTGCGATCGATCGGACAGTGAATAGTTCTCAATTAACTGTGAGCGTTCACAATCCGATCGATCGGTCACACAGTCCGATCGATCGGTCTGTGAAAATTCTCAGCTAACTGGGAGGTGCTCAGTACTGATCGATCGGACTGTGCACTAACTGAGAGGTGTTCAGTGCCGATCGATCGCACCTTCGGTGCGATCGATTGGAGGGTGCATGGTCAATGAAACTTCGAAGACTTGTAACTTTCAATCCACCCGTTAGATTTCTACGTATAATATACCGTTGGAAAGCCTTTGAGACGTAGAATCCAATAGTTTTAGTTTCATCAAGATCAGAGGTCGGAAAGTGATGTAATTATTTGAATTAATGATTCAACTCTTGTTATTTGGGAAAGAGACTGTTTAACTTAGATATGGGCCTTAGAGGTTGGAAACCATAAACTTACTCTCACTTGACCATTAATGGGGATTAAAATCAAAGCATATGGCTTGGTGTTCTTCGATGGGTTGTTTAAGTATTCGTATATTACGCGTAGTGTAACCGAATGCATATGGAGTTGAATTGAATGATGCTCAACATGGTTGTACACCAAGGGATTTTCCTAAAAGCATCATTGATCCAATTTCCATACGTACTTTGTTAGAACACGTGGGGTACAAGGATGACACCACGTACCTAGGATTGGATAGTAATATCTCCTTGGCTTGTGACTTGTATCCGTCGTTTTTATTCCTTATACACTCTCTTGGCATAAAATATTTAATTGTATATGAAACATAAATTCTTATAGAATTTAGAAATCGGACTTGACTTAGAGTGTACCATAGGAACCTGTGTCTTGTATTGATAAACATGACTGGCTAGCAATGAAAGGAGATTATCACGTGGTTTGTTTGTCTTGTATTGTCTTGAAAGAGATAATCCCTATGATCTTGTCTTGTACATGGAACTAGCCAGACTTGCTTGTCTTGTTGGTCATTGTGTCAGAGCCACTTTGTTGTTGTTTGCATATCATGACCATCTGCAATTTGGGGTTTAATGACGAACCGGTTACTCTGTTGTCGGGGTGGGCAGTCGGCATAGGACGGCGTCCATGGCGTTGAATAGCTGGGAGCGGGTTAGGACCGTGCTGTTATTCCCAGGACCGGGAGCTAGGATCTTACTGGAGCCGGACTTTGGTATCAGTAGTCCGGATTGGATTGTTACTGGTACCCCGGGAGATGGCTTTGGACACTCTCGGAGTCTACCTCTTGTTCTTATTTTGCATTGCATGGATAGTGTGTAACGCCCCAATTCCGGATACCGAGAAATCGTCAAAGTACCGAAATTGGCGCGCTACTTCCGGAAAATCCGAGAACTTCCAAGATCGTAGGTCCGCAGTGAGGTCCAATTTAAAACTTTTTCATCAACATAATAACAATGGTTAATTGCGGAATCATGATAGTATAGCGGAAGCAATATCAGAGATAGCGGAAGTATAAGGTATCATCGTATATATGTCAATTGTAGATGGGCTGAAGTCCAGCCTAAATGTATAGAGATAACAAATCAAAGTTTAATTACATATTTTTCATTACTACCCAACTCACAACAAAAGTCTCTCAAAACCCAGACAAAGAACACTCAAACCCCTGCAGCTAGTGTCGGCTCTCCACCTTCCGGCTCGACCTCATGGTCGGCCGGCCCCCATCCGTAGTCGCCTACTACGGGCACCTCAACGAGTGCGAACGCATCGCCCTCGAACTCGGGGTCAAGACCTAAGCACCAAGAGTGGGTCAGATTTAAAGATCTGGCAAGTCACAATATTTAGATAATATAGAATGTATGCATCAAATGAGTAGAGACATGTATAAAGTGAAGAGAGTAACAAAGGTACATATGCTATGCAGTCGTGCAAGATAACCATGTAGAATCATAATAAGTATAACAGTAATAAATCTACACAATATGGCACATCCACATAAGCTGGTCACCGCGGGATATTATGCCGCGGCCCTCCCATACTGAACACAGTCGCGGTAGGGATCCTAAGCTAATGCTAGGGATTACTAACCCTGCAAAATATCATCAACATCAACCACAACGACCGGAACCGGCATCACACCGTCCGTCCCAACAGTGCTCATCATGATAGCCACACAACAATCTCAATAGCTCCTACCAGTGATGATCAGTCCAACTGGCTGAGCTTAAATCAACTCAGTGAATGTCTATGCCGACTCGGAAACAATAAAGGTCTGTGTCTGTCTAGGCTTTGCCTTGCGTGAACAAGGTCCTAACAAAAGTCCCTAAGAGGTCCAAGTACTCAATATAAACTGTGGATCATAGTCCAAGTCCAATCCCATCATTGGATCCATACCAAGGCCCACCAAATACATGGCCTGATCTATAACAGTCCATATGAGATACAAGTCCATATTCAATGACATATGATCCATTTACAACCTTAATGGGTCACAAGCCCATACAATCTAACCTCTCCATTCTAGGGTAATTCACATCCAACTTAGGCCATAAAAAGGGCCCGCCTAGCCACAGACACGGGTCAATGATCCACCCAATCAGGTTACCGGGTCACCTCTAAGTATTCCTAGGTTTAGGTCCTCCATTTTCCATTTAATTAACAGGTATGAGCAATAATAAGGGCAATAGAGTGATAATCGTAGTATGAGGGAGATGAATCTCCAAGTATACGAATCATAGGGAGATAGCAACAGTCCAACCTAGGTACATGGTCCACTTTCAGATACAGGTCCATCTCAGGTAATTCGATCTTTAAGTGAAACCATAGATGCTAAGGAATATTGTGTTTGGTGCTTAGAAGTTATGTGCATCATTTGGTAACGTATAAAGGTCGAATCATCTAAGATTACATAACCTGGACTTTAATTAGTGGGCCCCACGAGTCAAGGTTGAGCCGTACCATTGACTCGTGGCTGGCACAGTGATGGAAGTCTATTTGAATGGTCAATGGACCCTACATATGATTGCAACAATAGAAATTAGAATCTGGGGATCGTCACTGTACACAGTGTGCTCAACCGACCTCCTGGCCTGGGCGGTCAGCTCGGCACACTGGGACCAGAGAAGGAAAACACCCTACAGGCAAAGCCTGCTTGTCCAGGACTTCCTGTGAGTTCGGCTAACTCCCTGGCCTGGGTAGTTGGCCGTGCACACTAAGAATCCTGGCTCAAGGGAATGTCCCAGGTTCTAGTCTCCTTTGTTGAAATCCCGCCTTTTTGGAAATCCATCCCGGAGTTCGGCTAAGCAATGGAGCTCAATTGATACTCAGTTCGGCCACCCAGCTCAGCTCGGCAAAGGCCTAGCTCAGTTCGGCCACCCAACTGAGTTCAGAAAAATGCATTGAGTTCGGCTAGACATTGAGGTTGGTCAAGCCCAGCTTGGTTAAGCACTGAGTTCGGCTAAGCTCGAAGTCCGGTCTGGCACGGAACCCGGTCTGGCGCTGAGCTCAGTAAAACACTGAGTTCGGCCATAACACTGAGTTCGGCCGTAACACTGAACTCGGCTTTGAGCACTGAGCTCGGCCTAGACACTTAGCTCGGCTAACGCAATCTCATCCTAACCACTATGCTCGACAGAACCCTGAGTTCGGCTAGTGTTGAATCCAGCCATCGCTGAGTTCAGCCAGCATTGAGCTCGGCAGTTGCTGAGCTGCGCTAACGCTGAGCTCGGCAACCGCTGGGCTCTGCAAGTGCTGAGCTCGGCCATCGCTGGACTCTGTCCATCTCTCCTATCAGTGTTGTGTTCTGTTACAGAACCCAGTTCTGCAACAGGACACAACTCCTCTTCATTAAGCACCGGAATGGTGGTCTACCTCTGATCAAAATCCAGATCAAGTAGCACCCCATGGCCGCACAGGCCCCCCCCTCACATAGACGTAGGGTCCTGATCTACCAAGGGTGGTCCTACTTGATCACAACACAACGAGGTGGGTTCTCGTCATTCCATCTCCGGAAAACCATCACTGCAACCCAATTCTCCTTGGTTTCTCCATAGACCATTACAGAAGCAAAATAAATCATTCCTACATCTTCCACCCATCATCAACCGGCCATTGATCATCCAAATGAGGTAATCCCATCCATCAATGGCCAAAGGAACCAAACAAACATGCTCAAGGATCGATCTAAACATATATATTACAAATTGAAATTCTACTGCCAATCAAAGGAAGGAAACATGCAATCTAAACTACCAGCACAGTGCACTTGCCTTGATCGATTGAAGGTAGAAGGAAAAGAAAGAAAACCACAGGGAAACCAAAAGGCAGGGTCTCGGCAGGCCTTCTGTCGAGGATTTCTGGGGCGAGGGAGAGAGAGAGAGAGATTGGAAGAGAGACGAGGGTTCGTTGGAGGGAATTGGGGAAGAAGAAGAGAGAAGAGATTGGAACTTGAGAGAAAAGGAGATGAACAGTATTTGTTAGGGCAGGGGGAGGGTTTTGTTTATATAGGTTGGGTTTTTGGGTTAGGGACAAAATTGCCCTTAGGGTTAAAATAGGATTAGGGTTAGGGTAAAGGGTATCTAGGTCTTTAGGTGACCTTCTAGAAGATTCCTTGGTGCAAACCCCTTATGGTAAAAACAAACTCTAGCTAGGGCCTCTAACAAACTAACCAACTTCTAAGAAATAACAAAAGACACCCTATTGACTCTACTAATTACACCACTAGACTAACCCTAGGAAAATACATAACTACCCTCACTAAGTCCCATAATTAGTATAATTAAAATACTTAGGCTAATAAATAGTATTCAAATTCACAATGAGGGCCCACCAGTGGTGGGGTCTCACATAGTGGTTATTGTTAGATGGTTGCTATGATTCCTGTTATTGTTTCTATGGATTATTACTCTCGCTTTATGCCTAGCCTTGTATTCATTGTATTCATATCATCATGTAATTGTCATTAATCTACATTTGATGCATGTCGTGTTTATTATGCTTTGTTTATCTATTGCTCAACATGCCGTTGATTCTGTTCCTTGGTGTGCAGATACATCAGGTGACTTCTATTATGAGGAACAGGCCGGTGAGGAGATCCTAGAGAACCTCCAACCAGCAGAGGAGGCACGAGAGTGGCGTGCCGATGACATAGAGTAGCGTCATCATTTCTGGCACAAGAGAGATACATTGGGATTCCACTAGATTATATTCTTTATTTTATCTCTCGTTGAACCTTAAACTTATTGACTTTAGTTTTCTTTATTGGCCTTGTTTATTGGGTTGGCCAATGTAATAATTAACTTGATTCTTTAGTTTTGTTTATTTATCTTTTTTGCAACTTTAATATTCAATGAGAATTATTATTCATTGCTTGATATTCCATATGCCTAGAGTTCTATGAACTCAAAGTTTATTTATTACATGAAGCTTGAAATATTATATCCTCACCGCGGACTTACGATCCGTGGGCCCAAAGGACAAAAATTTTAATTAGTCATAAAATTTACTTTCTGGATCTGGTTATTTCTTTAATCGGGTTTGGGGGACGTGACATTTCCCAAAAAAAAAATCTCCACACTGTGCCCCCCCCCCCCCCCCCCCCCCCCCCCCCCAAGGAAGAATTCCTGGGTCCGTCCCTGGGTGGGGCCCACCTATCACCCAATCCAAACCTTGTAACGGACATGGACCCCCTTGTAGTCACACGCCTTAGGGTTTGACACTAATGTGAATGAACTGGACTGTTGGATCAACTATATACCCATATGAATGGACTAGGCTTGTCGGCCATGGATGAAGGGGTTAGGAGCATGAGATTGGGGTCAAACGTTATATTCAGGGTGGTCCCATATATATCTTTCAATCCCCACGGTCCCATCCCAAAATGGGACCTCAAGTTGGCCCCACAAAAAGTTCTCACGGTGACTACGTGGAACAATTTTCACTAGATTAAATCCCTTTAGAAAAAGGCTTGAAAGGATTGGATTGTAGATGATGGACCTCATAATTGAAAAATCTAAAGCACATGGAAAAGGAAGTTGAAATCTAAACAAAATACTTGGATCATTGTATTTTCAAACTTTTTGGCTGGAATTCAAATTCCACATCACATTCTATGGCGTGTTACAGGTGTGGATACCTCAGCAATAGGAAAAGTGAAGAAAAGTAGCAAATCATCAATGTTATGATTTGATAGATTTATGTTTTTTCTTATTGTTGTGTCATTACTCATAACATATGTATTTCATAATATTATATAAACATTTTTCAAAACGCATAACAACAATTTATCTAATTTAAATCATTGAAGTAAAGACCAGTTAAACTTACTATATTTTCGAAACATCCAAAACCAAGATTCTAAAACTAATAGACAAATTATATCCATAAAAATAAAAACATACACTTGGCAGAATAAAAATAAGAAAAAAAATAAAGAGGGAATGTGGCTCACCATTCATCACTAAGCTGCTAGTGGCTAAGTAGGCAATTGGGAGAGTCATTTTTTAAAATGAAAGTATATAAAAATGTATCAAATACTTAGAAGACTTAAACACATTTATTTACATGTACTGATCATGGTAATCAATTCAAATTATTAAATTTACAAATACAAGAAAACTACCATAATAAGGGAAATAAAAAGAAAAAGCAAACCTTACACATTACATGACTTTTAAGTCCAAACATCGAATCTAAAAGATTATATACAAGTCTTAAATTAGATCCCAATCATCAATTTTAAATTGCTAACTCTAAACTTCAAGCATTAACTACTTAAAATTAAACACTAATTATTTCAATCACATATACCTAGGCCTGTCAATTTAGCCCGTTGAAATGGGTACCCGGCCCGGCCTGGTTCGTCCCAAGCCCGAAAACACAAGGCTTTTAAAAAAATTTTTGAGCCCAGCAAGCTGGGCTTGGACAATTATTTGAAAGCCCGGCCAAAATGAGACTGAGAATGGATAGAGGATGCCCATCCCAGCCCGCTCGTAAAGTTATTTTACTAATTTTTATGTATTTCAATGGAGACCCTCCAAAAACTCCCTCCAAAATGTCTCATTCTCCACCATTTCTCATTAATTCAATTCTTTCCCACTCCACACCAAAAACCCTCCTCTCCTACCAATTTAAGGCGTTTCTACACATCCTCTGTTGATTTGGGAAGGACCCATTTGGTGTTTCATGGCTGAAACTGCAAGAAGAAATATGGGGTTAGGGTTTCTGACTCTCAGCTCAAGGAGAACTGGCTGGACTCTCTGTCTTGCCCCATTACGGAGAGGTGGAGTCATTCAGTCTTCAATGGCGAGGAGGCACACAGCGCTGCCGTAAGTGAATATGAAATTGGAAGTGATTCCGATATCTCAGGGGTATTAGCGGTCTTAAAAGGCGATGGCATGGGTTTTTCTGCTCGGGTTGTGAGTCTTGTGCCTGATTATTGAAGAAACACATATAATGCCCATATCGAGTTGTTAGTATTATGTCTGATTAATGAGGAAACTTATAGAATGCCTTCGTGGAATTGTCTTTGTATACTGAATTAATCCCATAAATGCCATTGGTCATGAGACTTAAAAGAGCAGCAACTCAAATGGGGCATATATGAGCTCACAATGCTCTATTAACACTTCTTATGACCATGAATTGACAGTGGACTCAATTTGATATTTGGACTAGATCCAGTATTGAGTTTAGGTTTGAAAATTTTGATAGATTTGAAGACTTAATATCTACTATCTAGTATCTAAACCTTTTAGAATTTGATCAAGCTGATATTTGGTCAACCCCTTGTCCGGCTATCATTATCATCTTTATTAACAGAGCTTCACCCATTAAGAAGAAAAAAGACGTCTCCACTGATGAAAATACTAAAGCCCAGGCCCGGCCCGAGCCCAGCCCGAGCTCACACGGGATGGGATTTGACATAGTCCTACTCAATTTAGGGCCAAGATTGGATAACCCCGGCAGGCCCATCCAATATTCAAGACGGGATTGGACAACCCATGCCTAGGCCCGGCCCGACCCATCTACAAGAGTATACCTATCAAATGTTGTAGCGTGCAAATAACTTATCAATGAGGAGACTTGGCCGAGTCCTTCCTGTATCTGACTCAGCCCTTTACCAAAAATTGGTGACTTGGTTGAGTCACGTATGAGTCCATTGGCAGTGGACCCTAGCCGCAAATATATTGAGGTCCAACTCGGTGTACCCTAAAAACAAATTGGCAGTGGACCCTAAAATCAAATTGAAATGGGTCCATGACCCGGGTCCGGGTAAAGGGCTACCCATTTGCCACCACCACACTAAAGAAAGAGAAACCCTAACTTCGAAAAGCTTTAAATCCTGGTTACAAGTCTAGGGTTTCTGCTCTTCCCCCATCTCTCTCTCGTTCTATTTCTCCCGCCGCTGCAGTATCCTCTTCGTTGGAGTCTTTCTTATCAATCATGGCGGAGCAGGTCAGATCTGAAATCTATTCGTCCTTTGTTCCATTTCCTGCTATCAGATTTCTTCTTCACTTTTACAATCAGTACAAAAAATCCCTTCTTTGGTGTTCTTTGCTTCGATTCATTTGACAAGAATCAGCATTTCTTTTTGGGTGTTGTTTCTCATCTTGAAATATTTGGTGATTCAGACGGAGAAGGCTTTCTTGAAGCAGCCCAAGGTCTTTCTATGGTAAGAACGGGTAAAAAAAGGGAGATATTTTAGTCTTTTTGTGCGTTTGTTTCTCTAATATGTTTTGATGTATGAAATCCAGTTCTAAGAAGTCTGGAAAGGGGAAGAGGCCTGGGAAAGGCGGAAACCGATACTGGAAAAGTGTCGGGTTGGGATTCAAGACTCCCAGGGAAGCAATCGACGGTATAATTTAATTACTTTGTTGGAACCCCTTGGTTTTTTTTCTTGTAACGTATTAACTCTTATGTGTTGAATCTCTGTAACTTTCTGGCATTGGATGCGTGATCTGTGCTTACTATAGTGAAAGTTTAGTGTCTAAAACCATTGGGATTCGAGGATTTTTAGTTTTAACGCGGCCCAGTGGTCTGCGCTAGATTATTACGGATAAGAGCAGGAACCAAACACTATCTACTAGAGTTAAAAAAGCAAGGAGTGGGTGCGTAGGTTCCTCCAACAGGAAGGCATTTGGTGGGTGGAACCGTGGAACATCCACCTCTAAATGTCAGTCCTAGCGACTACGACAGTCTGTAACTATGAGTTGTGGGTTCAATTCCACTTGTAGAGGACAATGAGCAACGGAAAAACTGTACTTATGCTGTGACACTAGGTCTATTTCAATTTACCAAATTGGATGAATCATTTATGTGGCTTGAGCATTGAACACTCTTAATGACGAAACAGCTAGCTTGTCCCTTCTTCCATCTGAAAATCGTGAATTGACTGGAAGGTTGTTTATTATTATGCCTTGTTGTCCAGTCATCAATTAGGTGATGGGGTTGAGTTGATTCGGTATTGTATTTTTTTATGTGTTTGATTGGCTTGGGCCTGTAATTGTTATTTTGTGATAGAACAAGGAGCTGATTTCTCTACTTCCAATAGATGACTTGTACAAGTGAGTTGGTGATTGGATTTTCAAGCTATTGCATAATGTCGTAATCCTTCTGCTAGTTTCTAATAGTTGCATAGAAATTATTACATTCTTACCAAGAGGCATGGTTTTCCATCCTTTGTGGGTTTACTAGGTACTGTGTGACTGGTCATATATACTGGGTGACTGTGTCAAGTGGAACCATGGTTCTAAAAATTGGTTAACTTTGAGTCGACTTGGCCTAGTATGATTCGGACTTGGTCACTAGTGACTTGAGTCGCCCTTCAATTTACATATATGGTTGAACTTATGTGCATGAGACTTCTTTCCCATTTTATTCAATGATCAAATTTACTATTCATCCAAACATAAAATATAGCTGCACTGTGTGTTAGATGATTGCAATTGTCATTGTTGTAGTTGTAGTAGTGCTATTAGTTGCTGTTCTTGTTGTAATAAAATTTGATAAAGGGAGGCAAAAGGTTGAAACTTTGTTCTGATTAGATCATCCCAGTGCTTAGTTTCTCTCAGAGACTGAACTTTTGGAATCCATATTTGGCTTGAGCTGTTACATTCCACATTTGTCTTGGCCTGGACTTGCCTTGTCCCAATTAGCCTGTTTTGAAATGTTAAGTTCTTATTTATGCCTCTTACAATAAGTAATTTATTGCAGAGTGTAGAACTAATTTGATCCATGAAAGTGACTAAACAATCTCAGTCCCTGGTATACAAGCCTGGTAGTGATGATGAATTGCAAGCATAAAATTATGAATCCTCCAAACTAAATTGAAAACAGAGACAAATCTAGTGAACAACTATGCAAATTAGTCTCTGTTTTGAAAGGCTAAGTTCTTGGTTTTTGCCTCTTCCAACAAGTAATCATGTGCAGAGTTTAGAACTAGTTTGATCCATGAAAGTGACTATATGATCTCAATCTCTGGTATACAAGGCCTGATATTGATGACAAATTGCAAGCATAGAATTCTGAATCCTCGAAACTAAATTGAAAACAGAGACAATTCTATTGAACAAATTATGTAGAGAGGTGGGATTCTAAGCCCCTTATGGGACCTACTTGGATGCATGGCAATCATGGGAGGATAGTGTAATGGAAATATCTCATTATGGATATGATTTTGGGCAAAAATCCTTTGGGTCCCTTAAAGTTTTTTTTTCTTCTTTTTAAGTTATATTTTTATGAAATTTATTCCAATTGGGTTTAATTTAGATTAGTGTCAAATTAGGATGAGCCGTTAGTGCTAGTTCACGGGGGATTAGTCAGTATGGAGGTATAATGAGGGTTCCCTTGTGGTGGTGGTAAAGAAATTCTCTCTCATTCAATCTGTGATAGGTACCTCATTGCAAAACATAATCCTATATTTTTATTTGTATTTATGAGATCACTGGTATCATTCATCTACAATCTGGGGCTCGATCTATCTACTGGCAGAATAACATGGTAGATTTAATACCAAAGTAATTGGAAGATCCAATGAAGCCAATACAGTTTAGAGCAGAGTCATCTATGTGTTTACTGCATAAATAGGTTACATGAATTTGTTTCATAAAAAATGAATATCCTGTCATTTAATAAAACAAAATCTGTGAATTTGCCTACTTGAAAAACTCTAGCTCAACTATTGAATGCGATGAGTGGCACTGAGCTGTTTATGCAATGTTATTTTGATACAGTGAATTGAAATTGTGCTTTAAGAGGGTTTTTGTTGCTTTGTTTTGCAGGAACATATATAGATAAAAAATGCCCCTTCACTGGCAATGTTTCCATCAGGGGCCGTATCCTCTCTGGTACTTGCCACAGTGCCAAGATGAATAGAACCATCATTGTTCGTAGAGACTATCTTCACTACGTGAAGAAATACCAGAGGCAAGTTTTGATATATCTAATCCACCTTAATAACTGTATCGAATATTCAGCAAATTTACAGTTGCTGCTACCTCTTTATTTCATATCTTTCTTTGGATTGGCAACATGACTTTCAACCCGGAACCCCACGGTTGTGAGTTGTGACAATGAGAACGTTTCCACTGTTTTATAGGCTCTTATCATTTGTATCTATTTTTTTTAGCTGTAGATATGAACCATTGAGTTTCCTGTCTATTGATATATTTTTTCCCAACAGTAGTTGGTGGGTCTTCCAAATTTCTCCTAGATTGGAAGTCCTAACTCTTCTGTCAACCAGCAAATATAATAAATGATTTTTGTAGCATCCTCAGACCATCCACGAGGGCCATCTCTTTAACTTTTTCTAGATTAGGAGGAGACCATCACTCCCCGATGAGAATGGAAGAGGAAGTGCTGTAGCTTTCTTACTGCAGGCTTCTTTTTTCTCCTTATTTTGAAAAGGGAATTAATATCTGGTCTCTATTTGCCACAGATATGAAAAGAGGCACTCTAATATTCCAGCACACATATCCCCTTGCTTCCGTGCGAAGGAGGGGGACCATGTTATCATCGGCCAATGCAGGTTAGTTTTTTGGTTCCTATAAGTTAGCATCTACATCCATGTATTTTGTGCACTCGTTCCATGGTAGTTTGTTGACCATATTTATGTTCTCTCTTCAGGCCCTTGTCAAAGACTGTCAGGTTCAATGTGTTGAAAGTCATTCCAGCAGGATCTTCCGGTGGTGGAAAGAAGGCTTTCACTGCAATTTAAGTCCTGTGTTTTTCAACTATTTCAGATTTTAAGTTGATGCCTAGGGTTTTATACTCATTTAGAGACTTCATTCCTGTTTTGTGCTTTCATAAAACGTTTCTTTCTAGTTGTCTTTAATGATTGATACTGATTGAGTTGCATATTCAGGAGTTTTGGACCATTTGCATTTTCTAATGAGTTTTTCTGTTTCCCTCTGATTTGCTTGAAGTCCGCCTTTTTTTTTTTCCTTTCTGATATATAATTTTCAAAGCACACGCTAATTTATTCATATGGGTATGCATTAGAATGGTTTTAGTGCAAATTTTTTTTTTTTTTGCTGAGAAGTGGAGCTTTATTGATCAATCTATTGGTGAATAATAGTGGAAAGTATCAAATTAGGTTGCGTGTCAGTTTAGAGTACTGCTACATGGACAGAACCATGGACTAACTCCATGGTTCTCATCCAAATATTGGATGTTCTCATTCAATATTTGGATGAGAACCATGGGGTTAGTCCATGGACTAATGAGTTAGTTCATGTAGACTTTTTGGTTAGTTTATGGGGTTAGTGTCTTATGTTTGAGTGGATAAATAGAGTTTGTTTTTAGTTTTTTATTTTTATTTTTTTGAGGCCATTTGAAAATGGATTTCTGTCTTTGATGCCGAGTTATAAAGTTGTCATTATTGGCTTGTTTGTTTGATTGGAATTAAATAAATTCCTATGAATTCATGGTAAAATGAGTTCTTACAAGGGATTCTTAAAAGAGGTGGAGATGTAGAACCCTGAGGGTTCAGTTTGCTTGCTTCTTTTTTTTGAATAACCTTGGAGTGCCCAGCTCAATCCAGGAGCTTTTGGCCCGATTCCAAGGGGACGCTCACATCCATATCCTCCTATTCACATGCACCTGGTGAAATTATGGGAGGTGGCCAACAATGGTAGATGTTGAACACAAGAGGAGGCTTCGTTCTTGTGATTCTAATCCCCAAGTTCAAGTTGTGCTTACAACAAGTTGTTTGGCAACATTATTTCAAGTCATTTGGCTGGGTACTAAAAAAAATAAAAATTAAATAAAAATAAAGGGTCTGGCAGGGAAGATGTTGTGGGGGAGTGTTTGGCTTATCATTATTGTTTTAAGAGGCAAAATTTTTTTTAGCCAGTTGGCCTAGTGGCCAGGAGATTGGAAGACCACAAGGGATAGATCCCTGTGTGGAGCTGCTATGGAAGTGACCGTGCTATCCACAGCAGCACTATATGATTACCTCACTAGGCAGAATATACTTTGGCAACATGTTATCAGTATCGTTTCAAGAGGCAGAATTTACTTAGTAATGTTTTCATCAGTTTTTATTTTGCTTCCCCCAGCCTGTAAGCATTTATGGATATTCTCATGCCAACTGATCCCAACCCTGACTGACATCTAGTTAAAGACCCTTATTTTAAGGTCCGGGTTAATCCTGTTTATTGCTGGATCGGGTTAGGGTTAACGTCCTTAACCGAGTAATGAATGGAGCAGCTTTGAGATGGGCCCCTACTTCCTCTTGTGCCACCTATAGCATCAGCTTAACCTTCATAGTGCATTATGATCTGCCACTGCGACTATCACTGGATTTGGCAATTCAGGGTTTGGGATAACATCTATATCTAAAATTAATGAACTGGTTGGTTCGAGGGATTGCAATGGGCAAGGTTTCAATGGAGACTGTCATTAGGGGCGGGCTTGGTATTGATTTAGATGGGTTTAGTCTTGCGTGTATGCATCTCACACCGTTAGTCTCGCTCTTTTATCACTGAGACTCTCTCCCTCATAAATCTCCCATCCTCTACCATGCTGTAGAGGCCTCTACAAGGTCCTTATTTTTTTGGGTAGAAAAGAATTCATTAGAGCAAAGAAGATAATAATAACAGCATACAAGAGGGGAAAAAGAGATAATATCCAAAAGAGGACATTACAGTACAACATTCCGCATCCCATAATTCTTAGAATAAGGGCCTTTAACAAAATTATGAGCAACCAAGTTCAACTTCTGAGGAATAAAAGAAAAATCAGCTGTCTCAAAATCATTGGCAAGAATTTTAATGTCAAGCAAAATAAGATCAATGGACCAATCAAAAGTCCCATTGATGGTGTGTACCACTTCCTGTCCAAGTCCAACCGACAAAAAATGGGTTTATGAAACCATGTGCTCTATCTTTGGCACATCACGTGCCTCAGCTTTGGAGGAAGGGACTTTGGACCATCCATGGAACCTGCACCCACCAAAGACCCATTAAATCAAATTGGAAAACCATATCCAGCTTTACCGTACGCGGGTCTAAACGCTAAATTTGTGAAAATTATAGCTCTATCATTAGAATCTCTCATCAATAAACCTTTGAGTAGATCCCCGAGGCGAAGCAAGCAAACATGGGAGATCCTTAGCACATTTTTTAAGTGAGTTGATCATGTGAAAAGAATTCATCTACCAACTCTTTGAGCGGAGTTCGAATTCGAGGCAAGACATACGTGTCATAGAGAAAGGCTTATGGTTCCTCACAACCAAATTTGAGTATAATTGTGGATATTGAAGAGTCATGTGGTTATAGATATTGAAGAGCTAGCTAATGAGATTACTCCAAAATTATTGAGCTACTATTTATTTTGTTATACCCATTGGCCCATTAACTCTTCAACTGAGAGTCTCTAAATCTTTTGACTCTTCAATAGTTACAACTACATGCTCAATTTTAGTTACAAGGGATCATAATTAAAGCTTTCTCTATGATACGCATGTCCTCAATCTTTTCACCATGTCTATTTAATTGATTAAAAACTACAAGTATTCATAAAAAATAATCAGAAATGCTCTCACCTTCCTTTATATGACCTGCTTTGAATTCTGCTCGAAGAACTTCTCTTTTCACATGATCAACTTCTTTGAAATGGTGCTAAGGGTCTATCATGCTTGCTTGTTTGATGTCGCTTCAGTGATTTACTCAAAGGTTGAGTCATCCAACCCTTCATAGAGTATGAAGGGAACATTTTTATCTTTCTTCCTTAGTATATAGGTAATGTATTAATGTAATGTTGTGATTATGCTTACATCAACTGGCTTAAAATTAGCAAGAGAAAGAGAAGGAAGTATTGTTGATCCGACATATTCAAAGGTTGGATTGGAAGCTTAAGGTACCGCACAACTACAAGGCTAGAGCCTAGACATTGTGTATGGTGTCAGTCTATTGAATAGATATATAGAAAGGCACAAGGAGTCTCATTGAGTTGAATCTATAGGTTACATGAATTCTGGTCTTTTTTACATGTTTTGGCGATTACTCAAAATTATATGGATATTTAGACAGTGACTGTGGAGGCGATTAAGATGAAAGAAAAGCACCACATAACATGTCTTTAATTTTGGGTCAGCAACTTTCTCATGTGCTTCCAAGAAACATAGTTTTATAACTTTATCCACATGTGAAGCTGAGTACGAAGCAATATCATTGAAAAACCTTCTACATATATAATTGTAGCATAGCATCATTCTCTCACATTCCACCATTCTCTATAAGCATCACTCAACGGACTAGTTTTTGCAAACTGACATAGTGCATGGAAATGCATTGGGACATTTAGATCCATTTGTATCCACAAGAAGAAGGCTCTCCACCAACCTATCCAAGGCCTGCATGTGGGTTGATGGGTTGCGTTTTTTTGCAAGCAGCGAGTGGGATGTAGCGAGTGAGTGTCCAAGGGCCCGTTTCTTTACTAGAATTCATAGAATTCATGTCTGGTGGTTGTCTGGGAATTTCAAATCCTGATATTTGAAATGCTACCAAATTCTGGAATTCCAAATTCGTTGTTTCATTCATGGCCTGAATTCTTACCTGAGCTCCAAATCATATTTATGTGCCAAGTGAGATTTCCAAATCCTACTTGTTAAAGTGGTTTTTCAAATGCTGGGTTTTTTGGAATTTGAAATGCTTGGAATTTCAAATGCCCAGGAATTCAGTGGGAATTCTGGTAATGAAACACAGAATTCCTGACAGGAATTCTGAATTCCTAACAGGAATTCTGAATTCCCAGACAGCCTGAATTCCTGTCAGGAATTCTAGTAAGTGAACATGCCCCAAGTATAGAGTGTAGTCAGTGCCTCTTGTTAAGTGAAGTGTGTAGCCGTGTGGGCTTGAAGCGAGTAAGGCGCAGGTGCTTTGAACATTAAATATTGGGTAATGTGTTACAAATGGTGTAGTTGTGTAAAATTTTAATTGTGTAAAATTTTAAGTGGCTTATTATTGTATTTGTATTAAATTAAGTTATTTGTATTGATTGTTACTGTGCAAGTTGTAATTATAAGCTTAGGTGAGTGTCTCTTATTGTTAATAGGATTGATATTACAAATCATAAATTCATAACCAAATGGATCAGGTACGAAGGAGAGGAACCCTCATACGGGTCGGGGCTGGGTTTTCCAAAACCCAAAGCCGACCAACAAATTGCCATATCTAGGTGGGTCGTGACTGTCCTACTTATGCATGAGATGAAATAGGCAAGGGATCAATTGAGTTCCCTCAAACCAGACTAAGGTATCCTACAAAGCAGAGAGGACAAGAGAAAGCAATTGTCCAGATCAGTTGTCTGCGCTTCGCACTTTCCACAGCCGAAAGAAACCTATATTCATTCAAAAAGCCTCTGGGCTATTACGCAAAGCTAAGAATATGAGCACATAATTTTTTTTTCTTCTTCTTATCCTAATGCGCTTATGTTTATCATGAGTTGACATGATCAACACAGCGGGTCATGATTTTGACTTAGGACATATACGAGTTATACAGCCTGTTGGGGCAGACTCATGAGGCCTGGTCACTCCTTAGGCACAAATTCCTGCCCGAAGCAAATTTAATAATTATATGTTACTTTTTGGTACTCTGGCTAGCTAAGGGGCCGGGTCCTCGAGAGACTTGCACATATGAGGTAATAGGAACTCATGAGGTAATAGGAACTAGCTTATGCAAGGGGGCGGAAAATTCACACATGTGAAGTAATAAGAACTCACACGTGCAAAAAGGACTAACTTGCACATGTAAGATAATAGGAATTAAATGTTACTTGAACTCTAACAAAGCTGACTTAGTGAGTCGACTGGGACGTTTAAAAATACTCTAAAAACTCAGATGGGTGACTCGCATTGGTAAGTCATGGAGACAAGTACATTAGGTGAGTCTGCTTGTTCAAGTTAATTCAACCTACCCAACTTAACCTAGTTAACCTAATGAACCAAGTCAACTCACCGAGTCAGAACATAAAATGATTTTAATGGGTTCAAGGGATAACCTAGACTCATTGACTAAACTGAGCATCTTAATGAGTTTAGTGGGTGATGTACCCCATTTACTCTTAAAACCATGCTTCTTTAAGTGGAGTCAAATGTATCCTATATATATTCAGGTGTGAAAACGTTATAGCCCCTTTCATGACATCATTAAGAAAAAAATGACGTTCCTTTGCTTCTCATTAAAGTCATTCTTGCTGGAACAATCCATCCTTGCTTCAATGCTTCGTCTCTCATTTTCACCACAGCAACCATGCAGCCCTTTTATTTATATATATATATATATATATATGGGGAATCCTCCCCTCAGCTCATGCGCAGGGGAGGAATCCCGTCCGCCCCCTAGGTGGGGCCCTATATATATATATATATAACCTATCCATCTCTTTCTTCACAATCCAGCATAAGCCATGGACGAAATTAGGTGCAGGATTACCATTTCTTTTCTACTTGGATTTGTGAGTTTGATTGGAATTGCAACAGCTTCAGTTGTATCTGTGGGTGATTTCAACAAGGACTTCTTCATTACATGGTCTCCTAGCCATGTAAATACTTCAGCAGATGGGCATGAGAGGAGCCTTAAGCTCGACCAAGAATCGGGTAAGTGCAGATTTAGGAGGAAAAAAAGGAGTACCCGGGTGCAGAAAACCTGAATTTAAAAATCAGATATTGTAGGATCATTTGGATCCGTTTAAATCTGCTGCATGGACCTGAATAGTATGACTATCCAGTTCCAGGTTCAGGTTCAGGTCCATGGTTTGCATTTCTGAGGATTCAAATATCCTATGCCTATATAATGTATATAGGGTCCATTTGTTTGGATGGAAAATTCCTTGGAATCATGTAAAATGAGTTCTAGGAAAGGGATGTAGATAGGACACCAACTTCTCTAGCTAAGAATTGATTTACTAGGGCGACTGCTAAAAATTCTTTTTCTTTTAAAGGAAAGAATATTTAATTGATTTTTACATATTTCCGCCCTCTTCTCTTCAAACTTAACCACTTCAGGAATATATCTTTTATTTGGTATGTTGGGAACTTATGAACATGATGCGATGATTTATGAATTTCGGTCCAATCATGTTGGCCTCAAAATTAGGAATCTCGGTCATCTGGGCCTTTTATTCCTAGTGTCTATGATTTTTCCGCATGGGTACAAATCTGGATCATGTTACCCTTGACCCAATTCGGGTACTGTTTTTCCTTATCTGTAATTTAGGTTTGGGTCAAAATACACCATGGGCCCGACCCAAACACTTGCCATTTTCATTCCTACTAAGATTTGGAAAAGAAACCAAATACCCCAAATTCTCAATACCTTGGACAAATAATCACCACATTTCCTGTTTTGAATCTCAGGTGCGGCTTTTGCTTCAAATGAATTCTTCTTATTTGGGCAGATTGATATGCAGATCAAACTGGTACCGGGCCACTCGGCAGGCACTGTAGTGGCCTATTATGTAAGTGATTTGAACCTGCAATTTCCAAGTTTGTTTTTGAATATATGGTGAAGGTGGTATTATACATAAAGATGGTTGAAAATTGCAGCTAACTTCTGATCAACCTAATCGAGACGAGATAGACTTCGAATTCCTTGGAAATGTAGAGGGACAGCCATACACTCTGCAGACCAATATTTTTGCTGATGGTTTTGATAATAGAGAGGAGAGGATTAATCTGTGGTTTGATCCAACAACAGATTTCCACACCTATTCAATTCTATGGAACATTTATCAGATTGTGTAAGTGATATATATAAGCAGGTGTTTGTGTCATTATAAATTTTCACTTGTGTAGGACCATACTTCTCATAATTTGTTACTTTGACTCATAATTAAGCTTCTTCGTAGGGCTTTCAACAGGCCCATCAGGTTGGACCTGGACCCGAGTTTATGGTCCAGTATCTCTACGGGGCCAAATGCAGATCCTAGGGTCCATGCCTGCCGGGCTCTTAAGTAAAGTTTGCTCATTTAGATCAGTTAGAGCAATAAATTAACATTAAATCAAATTTGTCTCAGGACTTTTAAGACTAGTGGTTATGTAGGTGCACAGCCTTTTTCAGATGGACTTGGGTCTCCCATAACCATTTTAGGGCAGGCTAAGTGCCAGGTTGCAGGGTCTGTATCAAACTTGGATCTGGACTCAATCTTGCAATCCTTGCATGGTGGGACTGGATTGGGCTATGTTTTTTATGGCCCGGATCATGCCGCTGACAGCCACGCCCATTTCAGAATAACTCGGATCCATTTTAAGTTGGGTTACAATTTTGACTTGGTTAAATGAAGACTTGAGAAAAAATGGGGTTATTTATTTATTTATTATTTTAACTGAGCGGAATTACTGTGCCAATATTATTGGTAATCATGCATTAAAAAATTGAAAATAAAAACTATGCATTAAATTCCTGTTCTGTATGGTGGAGCTAGTAGTTTGGTGACACAAACTGTTGACCCATGGGTCCCAGACTGGATGATGTAACCATTTGATCCGTACTTGGCTGCCCGGGTTTGAATCCTAATACATCACCTCTTTCTACTCGCGTGGGTTTTCTTCTAATCTTCTTGTGTGTGCAGACTTCCTTCTAACTTGAGTGGGCTGCTTTCCCATATGTATGAGAGCTCTCTTTTGGGTCTCAGCCCCCTTGACTGGGGTACCAAATTAAAAAAAATGAAGGGTTTGAAAGATCCCCATCTTCTAATCTGGAAAATTTCTCAGAGCATTATCCATCCACTGTATGTGGGCCAATAATATAAATGGTCAAGATCACTTGCCATGGACCCACTATTCCATAATTGAATAGGCTGTTCACATCCTAATGCACCATCATCTTTGAGCTAGAAATGTGATTAATAATAAGCTCTGTCCTCCTCTCATTGTAGATTTATGGTAGATTGGGTCCCCATCAGAGTGTACAGAAACCATGCAGACAAGGGTGTTGCCTTCCCCAGATGGCAGCCAATGAGCATCAAAGCCAGCCTATGGAATGGTGACAGCTGGGCGACAGGTGGGGGCCGCGAAAAGGTGGACTGGTCAAAGGGCCCCTTCATAGCTTCATTCAGAAACTACAAGATTGATGCCTGTATTTGGAGGGGGAATGCAAGGTTTTGTAGGGGTGAGAGCTCCATTAATTGGTGGCACAAAGATAGGTACAGCACTCTAACACAGGCACAAAGGAGACTGTTCAAATGGGTTAGGAAATACCATCTCACTTATGACTACTGTGAAGACAACCAGAGATTCCAAAACAACCTCCCAATGGAGTGCTCTCTTCCTAAGTACTAATGAATTAAGAAGAGTAATTTATTATTTCTTGGGTTTTCTCTCATTTAATTTATCATTACTATATTATTAATTAGTAATGTGAGGTGGAATAAATGGATGTAGAGGGGATGAAAGAGGTTAGTTCTGTGTTTTTTTTTACTCAACATATGAATGAAGAGAATCAAAGCATCAGATATCAATCATGTTGCATGCAAGGAGCAACCTTTTACTTGTGCCTTGTTTTACTTGTTCAAAATCTTTTTGATCTTCTCTTAGCTAGCTTTAGTTGCTCAAAATCTTCTTGATATTCTCTTAGCACTAATGATGTGGTGTTGTGGTTCCTTCTCTATGAACATAAATGGCCCACCCCTTTGGATGATCAATTGAGAATATGATGGGCCTATTTTCAGGACAGATGTAATCAGTTGAGTTTGACTTCTGCTTTTGCTGGAGTAGTGACCCATTCATACGGTCAGCTGGTGGACGACTTTCAGTTTAGCGAGATGGATCCAAGCCCAGTGGACCTTCGTCTGGGCCAGAACTGCATCCTATCTAGTCTATATATATAGTAATAATAATAATAATTATTATTATTATTATAAGATCAGGGCTTGCTTGCCATTCATAAAAGGGCCAAGACCTGGGCTCTAACTAGGGTGGCAAGTGGGCCATGTGGACCAAGGCTGTTCTTTATCGAGACTGCTTTGGGCAGTGTACTGATAATCTTATACCTATGGGCTTGATTGAAATGACCATATTTCCTGCCCGATAAGATCATGGAGGTTTGCTATGCCAATTTAGGCATACAGATCGGATTAGATGTTTCAGCAAGGCTGATATACATATGACAATCGGGCCTTACTGTTAGCCTACAGATCGGATTAGATGTTGCAGCAAGGCTGATATATATACATATGACAATCGGGCCTTACTGTTATCATAGGGCTAGATTTCGGCCTAACTCCCCAGCTCATACCTGGCCCAACAAGTAAACAAGCTGAACTTGGACATATATATTTCAAACGGGGTCAGGCCCATATACAGCCCTCCATCTAACCGGGACTCCATACGGGCTGCATTGTGAGGCCCACTTGTTTGAATGCAGAGAATTGGATTGAGATTAACTCCCATGTGCTGGAAGTACTAAATGCTTAGATTGGAGTCACATTGACCGCTTGATCGAAATCAACTTCTTAATTACCTTGAGAAGAAGGTTACTAATTTTGCCAGGCTAAATCCTAGTCTAAAATTTTATTGCATATCTATGAACCAGTGGCAATAATGAGCAGATCAAACTCATTAGTAGGTTCACTTGTCTGTATTTAGGCACTCAGACAAACCATCACTGTTGATAATATTGCAATTGTTTTCAAGATATTGTAAAAAATGAGAGAAAATAATGCTAAACACTATTCTCAAAATAAAATGGAAAAAATATTTAAACCTCAATGACAGATTTTTCACAGTGATAGCGCAAAGAATATTGTACTTCTCAATATACCTGAAGCTCAATTTATAAGCCATGGTGGCATTTTCTCAAACTATCTTGACAAAAATGGAAACTTAGAAACTATCTTGACATTCCTGAATTTCCCTGGCATTGATATTTTGTGAAGACCATGACAACTCAAAGAAACAAAAAAAAAAAAAAAAGCTCAGCCCTTCCCCCTCCATTTGCCAGGGAACTAAAATGGTAGATGCCTTTGATTTAACTAGAAGTAATCTTTTACTAAAATAAAAGGATTTTATGAAAAAAAAACCTTAGATGTCCCGTGAACGCAAAAGGACCAAATAGTTCGCTATAAACTGCAATGGTCTCTTGGGTCGAGGCGACGAGGCAGAGGTTGTATGTGTGGGATGTGAATTGACCATGGGTATTTTTTCTTTCACTCCTACACATGTTTTATTTAAAAAATAAAAATAAAAATAGAAGGAATATATTTGTCTCATGTTTTACTTCATTTATAATGTGATATTTTATTTTCTTAAAGATAAGAGGAACCCCCAGCATGCACAGAGGGCACTCCGCACGTGTGCAAGAATGCATGCATGTAAAATCACATTTAAAAAATAAATAAATATGATCTTCTATTATTTGGAGCCAAATCCTACTAGGAGAGTTGCCTACCCTTAGCCCTTGCCTATCTGCTTAACACACTGTTGAAACATAGCATCAAGGCCACAGAGACCCATCCGATCCAACCTCCATTATTTCGTGCAATCCCATCAAAGTTATTTTAACTCATGTGGACCCATGTTACAGCCCTAATTTAGTTAGATATGGATAAGGAAACGAAACCCATCTATCTATTAGGACACCATCACATCTCAAACCTAAGAATAATATAGCTGCAAGCAAATCCACCAATATTAAAAACTGCAAATTCACCAATAAGAACACCTTCATTCAATTCATACATCCCTTCCTCCCAATCTAAATGATCCAAACACTCATGTGGACACGACCTGACTTACTGTCAACATTAAAGTGAAGCTTACCCACCATACAGCCATTCCATGTGACCATGTTTTTCGTTCATGCACATGCTTGGTTCAGTGTTTCAGGAACTAAAAAGAGTTCCAAGTATTTACTAAAGATAGCTTTTGGGGGGTTGAGACTTGAGAGAAGAAGAGATGCTCCAAAAGGGAACTTTTTCTTCTTCTCATCACACCATTTATTTTCTTACCATTAGGAAGATGTAAAAAAGAGCAAAAAAGAGGACTTGGATTGTACTTGTTTGGAACTTAGTGATGGGCTTGTCGTTGGGCAGTCCCATCTGCCAACTTTCTAACAGCTTCACTTCCTCCTTCCTTTTGTTTTATCTCCGTGAGGAGATCTTTCAGTGTTGCACAGTTGTTTATGTCAATCCAATACAGTGCATAGGTTTTGGAGAATGGACATTGGAGACCCATAATGCAGATTTTAACCACCTCTTTTATAATTTACAGTTCTGTAGGCTCTTATCTTATTATTCCTCAACAGTATGTGCCACTATTTTACCAATAATACAGGATATGCCACTGGATCAAAGGGATAACCTTGATCCCCTTATGATTGGATATCTCATTTCTGAGTCCGGTTCTGCTGCTTTGTAGAACGGAGAATTAATATACTGTTTCATCTAATTTTAAATTGCCTAAGTGTGTAAAATTTCTTTTTTGATTTTTTCATTTCAAAAAATCACTTAAGAGGGTGCATTAGCTGGTATACGATTTTATACAATCGGCGATCTAGGATCGGATGAAACAATATCTCTCTATTTCTACAGGATGGGATCCGGACTCCTCATTTCTTACCCAACTATATATACAAAATCCTTTATTTGGGTAATTCACTTGTATAGTGAAGTGAACTGAAACCTCCATCTAAAAGACATGAGAAGGTTAGGGAATCCATTTTTATTTTTTTCTATCATTATTGAAGAGAGTGCCATCTTGCTCAGTACATGAATCGGTTCGATAATCATGGTTAGCATTATATGAATATAAGGTTCAAAACATAAAGCATATATAAAATTCAAATGAAAAAACATATTAGTATCATGGATACATGCAACATGCATATTAGACTCACTTTTACTCACCAAAAACTTTAGTCCACCGACATGATAGACAACAAGCTTGAAAAGCACCTGTAAAAGAGTGCTGTTACACAGTCAATCAAATGGAGCTGATCTCATCCCAAAGCAAGTTTCAATCAAGTGGATGTAGTTCCACTATTGCTGTTTTTTAGGCCCATTATATCAGAGTCGGATTCCCTGTTTCGTAGAAACAAAAAGATACTGTTGATACCCAATGATCTATTCCCTTCATCAGTGGGTCCCATGAAAATTACAAAATTCCATCACCTGGAATTGAGCATTAGAATGGGCCATTGTCGTCACCCACAAGCCCAATTAACCCTCATCAACAAATGAGAATCTTCCATGTGGATGTATAGGACCCTAGATAAGGAGGCCCCACAACAAGATTTCGATTAGAAATCCCAAACAAACTGTTGGCAAGAGAACGTGGGATGCCTAAATGAAAATGAAGTCTATATCGTCTCAATGGTACAAAGACCCATCACCAGGTGGTGACAGATTCCATCTTGAAGGGTCCATTAAAATCGTACAATATTCTGAAAATTAGTGTTGTAACTCGGCTCAGCCCTAACCTTAATCAGTCCAACCCAAACTCCACCTGATCTCAGGTTGGCTCCCAACCCGGTCCAATACGTCTAAACCGGACAAACCCAATCCAACCTGGTCTAACTCGACTCAACCTGCCTTAGCTTGGTTTTAGAATATTGCATAACGACTGGGGGAGGGATGCAACTTGGCCTGGACCAGTATTGACTCAATCCCATTCCTGAAGAAGGTTATAAATATATAAATTTGTAATGTGTAATTTGGGTACCTGGTTCCAATTTGAGCACCTGAGGCCTAAATTCAAGCCTGACCCGAATTTCACATGGACTTTAAAATTACCCAGGCCCGAACCTGAGCATGCCCAGACAGAATTGGTTTTGATTTGGGCCAGGCCATCTGGGTTTAGGCTCGGTGGGTCTGGGTCAGCATTTTTCGAACTCAAGTTGAGGCTTGCGTTGGCCTGAAACCCAACCCGCAAATGACATGAAGTCGCACTCTAGTGAAAGTGACACTGATGGAGCAATCCTACCAATCCAAGCAAGTCTTCTTAGCTATTGGGTTTATCATTTCCACCAATGAAGCTAAGCAGACCATCCACAATGGGCCCATTAGATAAATGGTTCCTGTCCAGAGGGTGGTCCTCACATTTTGTGGATCCCACCTATTCTTATAGCCCATTTTTCTGTTTTGAATGGCCATTTGGGCTGAGAATTTAAGTTGCCCGTTTGTCTCTATATCAAAATAATTCTCTGGACCCACTGTTCCCTTCCCTATCAAGAACAGGAATAATTTTAGAAAGAATCGACATGAGAGATAGCAGAACCAAACCAATCAGTGTCAGCAAAAAAGAACCAAATGTATCACGTTGATGATAGGAAAAAGGTTAACTTGATTTGAGTGAATCTGATTTTTTTTTTTTTTTGATTGATAACAATAACTTATATTGAAAGAGAATAGAATACAAACAAGAGTAGTTGTGATTGTAAATGCCAACAATGCTCTGTAGTCTGTCCTTTGAATCATGGTTGAATCACTGAACTGGCCCCGAGTATTATAGTAGGAGTAAAGGAGAGTCTGTAAAACTGAAAAGAATGCCAAAGAAAGGAACATTCCTCCCATATTAACGTTGGTAGAGAAGTAGATATTAGAGGGGCCAATGACGGCTTGCTATTAGCTGTACTAGCAAAGGCTTCAATCCAATCCCAATGCTATCCATTCCCAATCTCTTCCCTCCTCCTCACTATATAATCCCTACCTCTCTACCACACCATTGCACTCCTCTCTCTCATTCTTTTCTACAATAATGGCTACACTTAAGTACATGAATTATGCTAACCTTTCTCTTCTAATCTTTCTCTCATTCTTGTTTTGGGCGACAGCTCGCCCGGCAACATTTCTCCAAGATTTCCGAATTACATGGTCAGATTCCCATATCAGACAAATTGAAGGAGGAAGGGCCATCCAGCTGGTTTTAGACCAAAATTCAGGTACTCCATCTCCCATATGTTTTATGTGGAAAAAGTGCATGCCCATGTGGGTCATCAACCATATGATTATGAACCACAATATTAAGATTCTGGAGGTCAATGTACTGCTTTTGATTGTTGAAATGATCTCTGCCATTAGCATGGTGCTGAAAAGCAGGTAACAAAGTATAAAGCATTTTTAGCATTTGCCATTGTTTGATCCAATTAGCTCATATCACATGCCTTCCTAATCATCCAAATTCTACTTCAATTTGGAGTGATATGCATGCATCATTAGATAAATTATTTGTGAAACATGTAGGCATATGCTGTGTACATGATCAATCCAAAAGTCTATGACGCTGTTTCGGACCAAAATTTTGGCCAGTAATTACTTAAGGGTCCGTGTGATAGAGCTGATTAAATCAGATATATAGTTGCTGTCAACACCATAACGACGGCCTCGTTAGATAACTTCTCGTGCTACATGATGGTCCACATGGGTCATGGATTAGTTGTACCACTGCATGCATTAACCATCCAATCAATCAACACCTTGTATATTTGTGCATTTTAGGATGTGGGTTTGCTTCCAAGAACCAGTATTTGTTTGGGCTTGTGAGCATGAAGATCAAGCTTATCCCTGGCGACTCTGCAGGAACAGTTACTGCCTTCTATGTATGCTGTTGCTCGTCCCCTTCAAGTTGCTTGGTTGTTTGTTGAACATAGAAAGATGGAACTTTTGTTGTTTGGGCTTTTTCTTGATATGGGGCTTTGCTGATTTTGTAGATGAACTCAGACACAGACAACGTCCGCGACGAATTGGATTTTGAATTCTTGGGTAATAGGTCAGGGCAACCATACACGATTCAGACCAATGTGTATGCCCATGGAAAGGGAGACAGGGAACAGAGGATCAACCTCTGGTTCGATCCTGCAGCTGAATATCACACTTATTCTATCCTATGGAACCATCACCATGTTGTGTAAGAATCCTGGCCGGGAAAGGACACCATCATTTATCTAATATAACACAAGTATTAGCAAAAGAGATGAAGCTTCTGATCTATGGTCAACTACCTTGGTTTATACCAGATTCATGGCATGCTTGCTATGACATGGTTTTGGATGGACCTGCTTCAGAAAATAGGACCAGTGACCCAATATTATAAAAGCGTGCTGTGGATTAGCAATCTATTGAAATCTAAAATGTACGTACCCATTAGACATTGCTAGCGCTCTCATGTTAGTTAGTTATTGGTAGATGAAGGGAGAGCTAACATTTCAACTAGTTACTTTCAAAACTACTAGCAATGTTCAATGAGTATATCTTTAATGGATGATTAATCTATAGCATCTCACGAGGCTAGTAGAGCCCACCGGATGCCGAGTTTATTGTTTTTTGCGACTTCCACATCGGGTTAGAGGTATCCTAACTCCAAACAAAAGACCCAACCATTAGACTGCAAAATATAAATTGTTGTTAATATGATTATGAATCAATTACATTGATGGTGCAGCTTCTCCATCGACGAAGTCCCAATTAGGGTCTACAAGAACAATGAAGCGCGAGGGATTCCATTCCCCAAGTTCCAACCAATGGGAGTGTATTCCACATTATGGGAAGCCGACGACTGGGCCACAAGAGGTGGGCTAGAGAAAATTGATTGGAGCAAAGCACCATTCTATGCTTACTACAAGGACTTTGATATTGAAGGATGCCAGGTTCCTGGCCCCGTGAGCTGTGCCTCCAACCCTCACAACTGGTGGGAAGGAGCAACATACCAGCAGCTCAATGCCATCCAGGCACGGCGCTACAGGTGGGTCCGAATGAACCACATGATCTATGACTACTGCACCGATAAGTCGCGCTACCCAGTCACACCCCCAGAATGCATGTATGGCATCTGATTCCAATTCCATGCATAGAATGGGAATAATGAGTACTGAGTGTTTTGTATTGGGACCAAGGCCTAAGTTTGTGTTACATAAAGCACATGTATCTTGTTCATATTTATTGAGTGTTATGTTACTGGAGTGTGTTGTAATAAAGGCACTGTAGGATTGTAAGTTGTGATACTGTATAATAATGGTAAGTGGAGGAGAGTTTTTGCAATCTTTATTGGCATCTTTTACTTTTTAGCCATTCAATGAAATGTAATAGTGATGTAATGAAAATAAAGAAAATCATGGTTATCTATATATGTTTTGGGTCATGACCTTTCAAGTTCATTTCAGTTTCTTCTTTTGAAATGAGTAGGAGCCCTTTTCAATTTCTTTCCTTGGAAGCTGGATACTTTGATGCTGGAAAACCTGGGGCCAGGTCAATAATTTCATCATGGAGATCATAACTTACCAAGTTTCTAACAACAACAACAATAATTAAAAACAAAAAACTTACAAAGTTTCAATGGCTCAAAACAAATGTGTTTATATTGGCTCTAGCCCAAACTTAAGTCTCCCCACTTTCCCTTGCAAAGAAGAGTCTGTCTTGTCTCAAGACAAGTGAGGCAAGTCATACCATCTGGCCATGGCAGGATGCATCCAAGTTAGTTGGCTTGTGGCCTTTTTGAGTATGATGGAAATTTATTAGAATTCTTGCATAATTTTGTTTGTTTGCCATGGAAATTGAAAATGCTTTTTCTACGCAATAGTATAATCCATTTTTGGTGTGGCCATTTTTCCACTAGGAAAAGTAAAAAATGAATTGAGCTTTTAGCAATTGTCTCCTTTGTGGGAGTGTGGTATATACGGATGCAGATATTTTTGAAATAGAACAATGGTTAGAGTTTGTCTGGTCCATTGACTCTACTGGATCTAGAGATGTCAAGTGGGCCGTGCCGGCCCGGCCCGCCAGTCAACGGGCCGTGGCACGGCACGGCCCGGTCAACGGCACGGCCCACTGGGCACGGCCCATGACGCGGGCCGTGCTGGGCCGAGCTGCGCACGGCCCGCCAGGCCCGCTGGCCTAGTGGGCCAGCACTTGCAGCCCGCCAGGCCCGCCTGTATAGGCCCGCCAGCCCGCTAGCCGCGGCCCGCCAGCCCGCCAGGCACGCCCAACGGTCGGCCCGACGGGCCGGCCAGCCAGGCAGGCCCAACGGTCGGCCCGACGGGCCGGCCCGCCAGCACGCCCAACAGCCATTTTTTTAAAAAAATACCATTTTACCCCCCCCCCCCAACAGCTATAAAACGGTCATCTAAGGGGTATTTTGTGTCATTTTTCATTATACTAAGTCTATAAATATCCTAACCCTCCCATTCTCATTCCTCACCAATTACACATTTCTCATTCTCACCAATTTACACAACTCTCTCATTCTCTAACTCTCTCTCAAAGCATTCAACTCTTTCACTCTCTAAGAAGTTTTTGGAGGACCAAAGATCAAGTCATCAAGAGACAAGATTAAAGGGGCCTTCAAAGATTTAGAGGTATTTATAATATTTAGATTTGAGATTCCATATATATAAGTTTATATTATATTATATTAACTCTCATTTTCTCCCCTTTCTTATAATAAATTATCACAAAAGAAGGCTATTAGCATATTACTATTATCATTTATAAATTTATTCTTTTGAAATATGGCTAGAAGATTTCCCACAGAATCTTCATCCGTTAATTTAGAGGCAGGAGAAGATTTTATTGAATTACAAGATCAAGTAGGTGATTTACCACCCCCCTTTCCTCAGAGTTCCCAAAAACCAAACAAGAGGAGTAGAACTTCAGCAGTTTGGGATATATATACAAGGTATGATGTTATTGAAAATGGAAAGAATGTTGAAAAGGCAAAATGCACATTGTGTGGTAAGATTTATAGTGCCCAGTCAAAAGGGGGGTACCGGCCATTTGTCAAGACATAGGAAAACATGTTTACAAAAGCATAGGCCAGAGAATGCAGGGACAGGGGGGCCTGGTTCACAAACCCAAATTTCTACTACTGGTGGTGGTAGTAGTAGTAGCAGTTTGGGTATTTTTTCTTATAATGCACAAAGTGCTAGACAAGGTCTTGTTAAAATGATTGTTTTGTCCGAATTACCATTTATTTTTGTTGAAAATGAGTTTTTTGAAGAATGGGTCCAGAAATACTGTCAACCACAATTTCACAGTATTTCAAGAAATACAGCCAGAAATGATGCTATTAGACTCTGGCAGGAAGAGAAAATAAATATAAAAAACTATTTTGCGGAATCTCCTGGTAGAATATCCATAACCACAGATATGTGGACTTCTAAAGGGGGTGATAGTTATCTTTGTATTACTGCACATAATATAGATGCAAAATGGATTATGAATAAACGTATACTTTGTTTTAGCACTCTTGAATGGCCACACAATGGAACTAGGATAAGTACATTTATTTTGGAAAAACTAGATGAATATAGTATTAAGGAAAAAGTTTTATCTGTAACTTTAGATAATGCTAGTAATAATACAGTGGCTATTGAATTAATGAGAATGCAGATGCCACTTGCAACTTTGATAGATAGTTCTATCTTTCAAAATAGATGTGTATGTCACATCTTAAATCTTATTGCAAAAGTTGGTTTAAAGCACATTATAAGTTATACAGATGCTATTAAAGACATTGCTAGATTTGTTTTTTGCTCCGCACAAAGAAGACAATTGTATGCCCAAATATGTGCGAGGCAAGGCGTATCAGCTATTAAACTGCCTAAAGAAGTTGAACATAGATGGAATTCTATGTATGATTTGTTAAACAAGGCACTTTCTAGAAAAACTGTTTTGAATGAATTTTGTGCTTTTCATGCACAAGATTTAATGATTAGTGATGAACATTGGGAGTTATGTGCGCATATAAGAGATTTATTAGAACCTTTTTATACTTCAACATTATTTTTTTCCGGGATATATTATCCCACATCTAATGAAGCTTTAATGAAACTTTTTAAAATTACTTTACAATTCAGTAGATTTAGAGATCATTTTTTTACTTGGTAGCACTATTAGAGACATGGAAGTCAAATTTAATAAATATTGGAAAGAGGCTCCAATGACATTTTCTTTAGCTGCTGTATTTGATCCTAGGTTAAAATTAAGTGGTGTACAGTTTTTTATTGATGGAATAAATAAAAATATGAATTATACAGATTCAAATAATTTTTCAAATATAATGGCACAATTACAAGCACTTTTTCAATTTTATTGTGAGCAAATGGGTACAGCTGGGCTTAGTATGGGCAATACAGAAGTCCAGTATACAGGTGTTCCTGAGTGGGAGGTGTGGTATTCTTCCCTGTCCACGGGCATGGCATCCAGCTCAAGCTCAAGTAACAACACTGTGACGGAGTTATCATCGTATCTTGACGTAGGTTCTGCATCCACTTTTGACCTTTTAGCCTGGTGGAAGCAACAAGAAAGCATTTATCCAGTGTTGGCAGCCATGGCTCGTGATCTATTAACTATTCCTATGTCTTCTGTAGCATCAGAACAGGCTTTTAGTGCAGGTGGACGTGTAGTAGAAGACAGAAGAACAAATCTCACTGAAGAAACGGTGGAGTGTTGTGTTTGCCTACGAGACTGGTACTTGGCAGATAAGAGGAAGCAAGAGTTAACATCATTAATGGAAGATTTTGATCCAGCAGAATACATTAGTGGACTACAAATCTGATTTTTTACTTTTTTCTTCATTGTAATTTATAAGTTTTTCATTCTTTTTTTTTTATTTTCTAAAAAGATTGTAAGGTTTTGAAGGTAATCCTATTTAGAAACCTTCAAGAAGTTAAGATCCAAATGGTTCTCTCTTCTCAGTGGAGTAGGTCGAGTTTGACCGAACCACTTAAATATCTTTGTCATTCTCCTTGCTTGTGTTCTAATTTTTATTTTTAATACTGATAAGAAAAAGAAAAATCATATATAGTACTTAAGTAATATGTGAGTAAATATCTATAAATTAATTTGAACCACTCAATCATTTGTCAAATGTTTGTATAAGTTTAAATGTTTAGAAAAGTAACTATTGAAAAATTAATGACTATTGATCGAAAATCAAATTCAAATCCATGTCGTTACGGACTTACGCTTACGTTACGCCTTACGGTAATTATATATCTATATTAGTCTAAAAAAAAAAAAAAAAAAAAGCCTGGCCTGCGGGCCGGCCCGGCACGGCCCGCTCCAGCCCGCCCCACTGTGGGCCGTGCCAGTGGGCCGTGCCGTGCCAGGGGTTTTCCCCTGGCGGGCCGTGCCGTGCCGGCCCGTTAGCTGAGGCGGGCCGTGCCGGCCCGGCCCACGGCACGGGCGGGCACGGCCCGTTTGACATGCCTAACTGGATCCATCTTGACTTTAGGATCTATCTATTTGAAAAAAAAAAAACAAAGATCCATTAGTTGACATTTATGGGCTGTAGGCGTCTCATCTGTGACTATGTAATGAAATCAACAAATTATAAATTATGATTATCTAGTTATGGCCTGGGCAGATGGTTATCTACATTTATTGAACCTATTAAATATATTTCTAAAATCTTATTATATTTGGTAGGGCCAGAGGGCCCTACAAACTCTATGAGATAGCCTTTTTCAAAAGAGTCCAGGTCTCCTGTCAAAACTATAATATGCTTCTCCTATAACAGATCCTCATAACTCCACCATGGCGCTCACATATTGATAATATGGACAGTTCAAGAGATAAATGCCATCTTCTGTAGTGACATTATATCAAAGAATTTCAGTTCAACGGGTGTGTATTCCACATTCTCTCAGATTGAGTATATGATTGAAAATGTGATTAGCACAATCTTATGTATTATGTATTACCATTCACTAATCATATGCCTCAATTCTGTTATTAGTCATGTTTTCAATTTGACGGTGGGACACTTCCATTGAACTGAAATTTACGGATATATCACCAGAGGAGATTGCATTCATCTTGCACGGTCCAGATGATCATTATGTAGGCTACATGATGCATGGAACCTGTTATGGGGAAGCCTGTAATAAGCTGCCACAAAGGATCCAGACTCTTTTTAGAAGCATTGTAGAGCAGTAGATGATCCGAATCCCTATCCAATTATACATTGTTCTGTATATATTGATCACCCAGGGCTGGCCCCAGCTGTACATATCCACCAGCCAAGATGTAGATAACTTCAATTATTGAATGGGCGTGACGAGAGCGATGTGTTCTGCACAGTTTCATGGGACCATGTCATTCGGATTTTTTTTTTTATATGACTTGGTCAAAGAATCTCATCCTAATTGAATTCGAAGTTGTACTTTTCATGAGGCATAAGCTTTTTCGTGCAATGCAGATGGTTTCTTTTACCCTGTTTGGTAAAGTGAAAATTTTCCTCTCAAATCATGAGAAAAATCATTTTCTAGGGTGTATAGAAAAACAATTTTCCTTCTTTTGCAGAACTAAAGAAAATGAATTCATAGTGCACGGCACACACATGGATCCTTTTATTATGTGAGCTGTTTGGATTTAAAAAAAAGTCCAGTACTGAGAGATGGTTCGGCCAAATCCCAAAACACAACATAGTCTTCTGGGTTTGAGTTTGTGTTGTGGGCCTTCTAAGAGACATGCCTGAATGTCTGTTCAGTGCATGGGGTTGGCAGAAATTACCCTCCAAAATGGGCAACTGATGAAATGCTGTGTGGCCCAACTCGGAGTATTTTCTGGGTATGACATGTGAAGGCTTGGCCCAGCAGAGATTATTAAATGAGGCCCAACTCTTGTGCCTCAGGGCTTTCATGAGCAGGGCCAGCCAAAACCTGACTCTGCCCAGCCTGTTTTGTGCTGGACAAAACATGTAAATTTTCTTGGGAGAAGGACAAAACATGGAATTATAATACAAAAAATGCCAAGGGGCATAAATCAGGTGTCTTGAACATAAACAATCTGACCTTGGGTACTACTACAATTGTAGTGAGATTTAACCCATGCCAGTTTTAATGAAGGGGAGATTTATTTGAGTGGTTTGGAATTAAGTAATGGGTCCATTTCTTTGAGCTAAAAGGGTGCGGCAAATACAATTTCCACAAAGATCTGTCATCAGCTACATCATCATCACTTGCCCACAAATTCAAAAATGACTCAAGCAGTAGATCATCCGAATCCATCTAAAAGGACCCGTGGGCCCACGAATTTGGTGTCCCATTTGAAAAAACTGCAGAGAGCCTTCTGCTGCAGTACATGGGGGGATATGTTGTCAGTCAAGCAAATGGGTTTGTGAGCAATCATTGCATCAAGAAAATGTCTGAATATTTTTCAAACTTAGGGTATTTCTTTAGATATCATTGGTGGAATTTTACCAAAAGTAAATGCGTTCTTGAATAATTAAAATAATAAGTAACAAATGAATTTTGAATACTGTTGAAGATCATATCTATTGATTTCTTATGTCTTTTCATTTTTATTCTGATATGGTGGTGATTTTATTGCAATATATATTTTTAATTTTGATGACGAAAAGTCCTTAAATGAGCACCACCAAGTGAGCATCATCTGTGAACACCTATTTTTACAAGCATAAGGAACCCTCTTATGATTATCAATCCAATCCTCCCATATTTAGTACCCGCAATGAATTGGCATAAATTCAAGTTTGACTCTCACCCAGCTATTCCTCACTGTTGGATTAAGATAAAATATTAACACTTTTTTTTTTTTTTTTGCTTTAAGGGTAATTGAATTGCAAAAGGAAACAGAGACATGGGTTCAAAGGAACCCCCAAATCAGTGAATACATCAAAAGAAGAAAACAAAATGAAGACTTAAAAGAATGAGAACCAGAAAAGGGGAGGAACAGAGGGAGAGCCTGCTAGGGAGGATTAGCTTGCTGCTAGTTGCTTAGACCTGAGGGCTGATTGCTAACCATTGAACCTGGATCAGCTGGCTGCTGAGAGAAGATTGGTCTTTGATATGGGGGAATATACCTGAGGGAGGATCAGCTAGCTGCTGATTGCAAACCAAAGAACCTGGATAAGCCAGCGAAGGAAATGCTATACCTCAAGGAGGCTGAAATCCGAATCCTGGTCTGGAAGGGGATGCCGATGAGGAATTCCCAATGGTTTTGAAATATTGACACTTTCTGAAATGCTAAGACTATTGGGGAGTGGGCTCCACTCTAGGGGGAGTATTGAATAGTATTTATGCCGCCTATAATGCGTCGATGTTTTAATAGGAATTATTAGCTAAGAAAACTTAATATGTATCAGCGCTAATTGGTCGCAAGTTCGAATCCCATTAGGTACGACTTGGAACTAAAACAAACACGGGTATTGTGCATTGACTGGGTTCCAACCGAGGAGAGCGTTGAGGAGCGGGCTCCACCCATTGGGGGTGGGGGTAGGGGGTTTTAGAATAATATAATGGGGTTGATATATGTGCTCGTAGCATGTAAAACCTATGAGTCAATGACCATATATATACATTATTTGTAGATGCTTTTGAAATTTTTGTTTACATTACATATTTTGTTCAGCCTCATTTATTTTAATGCTTCATATTAGTGCTTGCTATGGAGTCCTGCAGTTCATTGTCGAAAGTGGTTGGTCATTGGTGATAGAAAATGAGTGGCTTATTGTAAGAGCGAAAATGTTTTGAACAAAAGGAGCTGTAGATGCAACGGAAGCACAAATCTGAATGAGGTGGCCGCTACAAACGCGATAAAGATTGCATTGGCTTGAATCAGGCACTAAGGTGTGGAGATTTGTGACGGTCTTCAAGATTCAAGGGGAAGGATGGACACTTTGGATGTAAAATATGACGATGGACGGCTCAAATCTAGTGAAAGGAAGAGAGATCTTTCTTCTACTATTACTGGATATGAGTGTTAGAAATGATATGTTGAGATGATATATCTCCCATATCTATAGATAGCCTTTTGGCTTACTAGGTGATAAACTTTTAACTCATTCCAAACCTGAAATGATAAGGATAGAAAACTGGATCAGATTATTTTAATTTGAATTTGAATGGAGAGATGATAATAACGATAGAGAGTTGGATTAAACTTAAAAAAAATCTTATTCTATTACCATCGAGACTCCTTGTGAGGGGCGTCTCTTTGTGATTGGGGCCCACCCAAATGTAAATATAAGTGGGCCCGTCATAGATGCAACAGGTCATTGATGATAGAAAATGAGTGGCTTATGTAAGAGTGAAAATGTCATCAGTGGCTTATGTAAGAGTGAAAATGTCTTGAACAAGTGGAGATGGTTCATGTGAATGGAAAAATGTTGTGGTTCATGTCTGTCCTAAACCATCTTTTCTTTCTTTAATTCATTTACAGCGGACTACCCTGCTAGATCTTTCTGAATTTTTTGTTACTTTTTTAAAAGCACACGAAAAAGTGCTGGTTTTACAAAAAATGGGCATGACGTTCAATAACAATATTGAAAACCATGTACAAGAGCCACACTTATTTTTGAGATCTTTCATACCCAAATCCAGAACTAACTTAAACGTACCTAACTCTGTTCCAAATTTTGTTATAAGATATTCATATACTACAAATATTCTTTTTAACAATTTATAAAATATACAATAAGTGTTCTTATGCCATAAGTTAATTAATCAGTTTGATCGGACAAGGTTATGATGATGATACACTACTCAATTATGTATTTGAGATTGGATTCATCTGTCCAGAAAAAAAGGCTGAATGAATATACATATAATAATAATTACATAATCGGGTATGCATGCATGTAAACCTCACGGGTTTGAATTTAGACTTGGACCTGAACTGAAGGAAGGGACGCAGACTCAAATTTAAAATGAGTCTCTAAATTTTATAACCATATCCAATTCTATGAGCCAGGGTCATCGGGTAGACGGATCCAATTTCATCATTGGGTGCAGTGTTGATCTCGATTACCCCAGTTAGATTTAGTAAAAAAATATTGATTTACATGAAATTTATTTTTCCATCAGACTTAAAATTTTATTTAGAGAAGAAAAGAGGGAAAACAAAACCCATCAGATTTACATGAAATTTATTTTTCCATTTCATAAATATCTCTTGCATTCCAATGCAGTCAAAATAAAGAACAACACTGGTGTAAGGGACAAAATGTCTTGATAGTAGATGTCGAGCCATAATTGCATGACCCGAGAGCACTCTCGCTATAGCTAGCGAGGCGAACGAGCCCAGTCCAATCCGAACTCTTCAATAAAGTTTTGAGTCTGTTTGTTCATCTTATTGGAGTTTTATCAGAAGACTTTTATATAGATTTTGGGCTATATATTGAGTGTTTCTCTCAATCCAAAGATAAGAAAGAAAGTTAATTCTCTCTTGATCTGAGGTTAAAATACCCTAAGAAAGATTTCATTGTTTCTCTAGAGGCATTGAGAGATTATTCTGAAGGGCTACTCTATAAGGTTTTTCCTGCTTCTATTCCCTGGTAGAAGATTGATCATCGTACTGTCTGAGGTAAATGAGTTGTGAGTATATCTTATAACTGTTCGTGAGTTATTGATTTCAAAATCGTAGTTGTTCTCCTTGAAAAATGTTTCCACATTAAATTTGTATCTATCCGGTAATTGCTTGGTAGATTTATTTGCTAGTTATATGTTGTTTAATTGGTTACATTCGCTACTAGCATCCATTCCCGTGGGTTCTGCGCAAACTTTCAACTGGGCTCCACAATTTCCCTTGGGTTAATAGCTAGAGATAGTTGTTTATAAATATTAGATAGTAAGGGCTATAATAGATAGAAAGCCAATCAGTTGATTTTCTACATAATCATTATACTAATTCTGAATCAAAATACATTGATACACAACAAAAGTAAAAAAAAAAAAGTGTGTATCTTTTTACATGCTTTGGAATTAGGATGGAGGAGCAAATGCCTACACTATAGCTTTCTAACAAACTAAGATGATGCACAACAAAATGGAGTGGGGTTCGTTTAATTTAACATGCTCTAGATGGATGATAAGAGAAAGGGTTGTATGTGTGGTGAGATCTGGGTGCCACTGCAAATGGGCCCTTTGTAGAACTGTTGTTGCCACCACCGCCACCGCCACTGCCGCCGATCCTCTCGCAGGACGGGCACATGGTTAGCGTTGCTGCCGGAAGGTGCATGTATACCGGCGATGCGAATTTGAGAGCCTTTAATTCATGAATCTCTCTCTGTAGCCTTCTGTTCTCTTCTTTGATAGTCTCACAGCACCTCTTCAAGAATTCACAGTCCACTTCAGTTTGTTTGAGCTTTGTCCTGTAATTAAAAATAGATGCACCATTAATGAAAAAAATTTATATATATATTTGAATTGAACAAGTGAAGCTCATATGTTAATAGACATGGATGGAGATGAGTTCTTCACCTTGCCCTTCTGTTCTGGAACCAGACTTCCACTTGTCGCGGTCTTAGATTTAATTGCATTGCTAAAGCTTGCTTTTGTTTCTGTAGTGTGAAAGGGAGAAACAAGTGTAAGAGAATGAAAAGAAACTCAGATTTCTTTCATCTTAATCTTATTCTATCAATCTGATATTACATTCTACAATTTTATTAAAAAAATAGTTAAGTCATCTTGTATCATAGCTTTCTAATTAAGGTATATGAAAGTGATCTCTCTTTCTGTGTCTCTCCCTGAATGGTATTGTGAATGAGATGAGTGCTTAGAATACAAAATGGCCTACTAGGAGGCCACTTATCCAATAGAGGAAAGAAAGAAAAAAAAAATTCTCTAGGGCAGGGTGGTTTGGCCCCTTGGTTCCTCTGAAAAAATTAAGTGGGACCCACTTAGCTCAAAATCAAATCCATCGTATCGGTGTTGGGCCAAATTAAGGGAATGAAATCATGTATTTAATACATGATCAACGTGTACTGGAGAGGTCCAAGGACTGAGTCAGTGAGGGCCAGTTTATCTTACTTATAAGGGGAGCATTACTATCGAGCGAAATTCGGCCTAACACCAAAACATGATCAATAAGTGGGTCAAACTCATGGACTCATTAGACCTAGAATCACAAGATCCAGACTCAGAAATGGGGGAGCACTCTGAAATTAAATTTATTAACATCCCTAAAACTCACACTTCATTCACTTCTGCACACAAAGAAATCAAGTAGGTAGAGAAACACACACTATATATCCACATAGAGTTGAAAGTAGAGTAATACCGGATTAAGAGTGCTGTGCTCCTTGAAATTGTCTTCTAACAGGGCCGATTGTTCCTTTGTGAGCCTAAGTTTCTTCCTAGCACCACCATCATCATCTTCGTCGCTGGCCCGCGACGATTGTCTCTCCGAGTACTCAACATCTTCACACCCAACATCCCTTTCTCTCTTGATACTTATTATCTCATGGTTAGCATTAGAGAAAGATGTAATTGTGCTCTGAGGAGATGACTGCCGAATCACTTGCACCTTGTCATACGCCTTTTCCATATCAATCTTTATAGATGTGTCGTGGGCAAGGCTTAAGCTTAAAGACATCTCAGGGCTCGCCGTAGGCTCCGATCGATCAAATTCATGGCATCGATTTCGCTGTTGATGATTCATCATGGACTTAAATCCATTATCACCCTTCCCTTCATATCCCAATCCAAGAACAAGGCCAGTGTTACAGATATCCTCCAAACCACCCATCTTCCTTGAGCAAAAAAGAGGAGGAGATGTGAGTGAAGATGTAGGCAAATTAAGGTATGAGTAGGGAAATGAATCTTGGTGTTGGGAATTATGAGAATTAGAATAACACTACCCCTAAGGTTGACCATAAAAGCCTACAATGTTGTAGAGGAGAAGCAATAAGGAAAAAGGAAGAATGAAGAAAGCAATGACCCATTTTCCATCTATAGGATTGGATGACTATGATGAATAAGATGAGGAGATGAGTACGTGGATTCACATGGGAAGTGGGGCACACCTAAAACACGTCAAGAACATCATTAGCCGCCCTTCAAGTCACCCACCTTCTTATGTACATGCTTTATATTATGAAAATAGAGTCTTTCCTAGAAAAGAAACCTTGGGTATGCTATGCTTTTTCATTGGTCTTCGTTCTTTGTGTAGCATCTGTAACATGCCTTATGGGTCTGAAAACGAAGGTAGAGGTCTTGATGACAGGCCCATCAGTTGGGCCCCACCTTGTCTCAGACCAAAAGAAAAGTCACCCATACCATTCATACCTTGGAGGACTTGCCAGACATGGCTTATCTCTCTAGATGCCTTTGTTTGCTTTTTGCCGGGTCTTTCGTCTATGATTGGTGGTGGAAAGAAAGTGATGTGCACTAGCGAAAAATTCAACTTCCCATCAATTGTGAATTATGGCAGGAAATGCTTCAACTTAAAAAAAAAGAAAAGGGGAGGGCATCGAGTTTCAATGCGCATTCGATGTTACAAGTACTATGAACTGTGTTTCAAAGATTTTGGAGCATATGTTGTAGATACGAACATATATATCAGGGGGACATATGCCAACCAAGTTCAAATGACACTGCCACTTTTCTTGTATGCTCAAATGGGGCACATGATGTTCAAGGTTCCACTATCCACACCCATCATAAGGAGTGTTAAATCAGTCAAATATGACCATCCGTGCAGATTAAGATGGTATAATGACTTGAAGGGGTGCTATCAAAAGAAATATAGTTCTAACATATCTTCCTAATGAGTTTATGTATTGTATTAGATTCGTCCATTATTTTGTTGGTTGTGTGGAGGTTTCTTAGGATTTAAGAAAGAAAAAATTTTTCAAATAATATAATGTAACTGCAAATCCTAGGGGTTAAGATTGTACTTCATGAGAGAGAAAGATAGCAAAAAAAAAAAAAAAGGGTTCTCTGTCCTTGGACATAAGCACACCAACGAGCGAGCTATGTAGATCCTGTGATTTATTCCTTGTGTGATTTAATTATCGATCATAAGTTTATGCTCTCCCATACGTGTTCGACACTAACTATTGCTTATTTTTAGGCCTAAAGATTGATTGCTAGTTTCATAAGTGCATTCGTGTCATGATTTAACCTAAATGCAGATAATGGATAGATTAGTTCCAAATTGAAATGGGTGCCAATTTACAAAAATATATATATATATATATATATATATTTGCAGTGTGATGGTTAGAATAGATCATGGTTGCGTGCGAGATGGCTTGAATAGATTATAGGAAGGACCCGCCTTACCTAATAGAAGTGAGACGTGAAGATGTAAAGTGAACCCCTCCTGGGTTGGTTGGGGGTTTGGGGGGAGGGGGGGCGGTGGCATTTAGTAAATGGTCCCTATCATGGATAGCTGATCAGTTCAAGTGCCAATTTGAGTGCAGCACTCCGGATAAGGGAACTGATTCATGACAAGGACAAGATCATGACGGCAGTAGTGTTATTCAATATTTCTTAGGTAGAAGATTATTGTAATCTTTGTTTCAAAGTATCAAATGATAGATAGGCATGGACTTCTAATAAAAAAAAACACACACATATATATATATATATATAAGAGGGATATTTTGTGCATCATTCTCTCATCATACGGTGAGGGACAAACTTAATGAGGCCCACCTAGGGACCCACTGAACACGAGACTTGTGGGGGATGAGAAGAGACAACTTGGATGAGATGCTTCTAACCCCTTCATCCGTGGCCCACAAATTTAATGACTTTATATTAAAGGAAAAAAAATTGACCATCGTTCCAAGAGTCCAATCCATTTAGATATGTGAAAATTCTACGAGTCTAGTGTTCTTAGGGAGATTCCATATGTATGGATGGTACGGATGTGTTATAAAGTCAATCCTATTATGTTGTCCATCACCATAACATGATGGGGGATGGAGCACATGAATATTTCCCTATATAAAAAAGATGCAGTCGGTAGAAACCCACATCAATGTGGAATGGTCCCTAACTCACCTTGGGGGGTCGATGAGAATAACAGAAATCAATAAACAAATCGCATACTTATACATCATAATCTATTCGAACTGCAATAAAAATCACGCCAACACCAACACTACCAACACAAGTGGAGGTTCTTCAGACGTCACCCCATCTTTCACCACTTTCACTACTTGTGTATTGAAATCGAAGTCCTCTAAGTGTGACCCTCAGACAATTTTATAAGGGCAGCTGAAAGCCTTAGTTACTTGAATATTTTGAACGGTTCAAAATAATTCTTTCCTCTTGTTTTAGTATGAAATGAATTTTTGGGTAGAAAAGGGTCAGGTTGGCCAGAGGTCTATGAGATAAAGCCGGACCTGTATCTGGCACGGTTATAAGATGGGTCACATATATGCTGTCCAACTCGATTTGACTTGCATTTGTGTAGGTCAACCCATTTAGCCCAACCCAAACCGGCTCGTTTAAATTGGTACTTGTTTCATAAGGTAAATTCCATGGGCAATTTTCCAACCAAGGGTACATTCCGGGAAGGGGGAATTTCTTATATTTTCCAATTCCATGTGACCTTGGGGAAGAAAGTCTTTACCATGGAAGATCCACCGAAGGATCCTAGCAAGCTCTTCATACCTCTTTATGCAGCTTCTCACTGTCAAAATGTCTAGAGAGAGAGAGACAAAACCCAAACTACTAAAACTAAGGTAAAACCTGTCCCACCTTATTAAAACCAAATCGGTCAGAAATCAGAATAATTCTCTTCTTGTTTTAATATAGAATCCAATTTCAACCAATGCACTATCTCTCAGTGGTATTGACATCTAAGTTTCACTTGACCACCCACAGATCAATTAATTCTAGATGGGTAGGTTTCACACTAAGTACTGTAACATTGTTCCAATCTAGCAAAGAAAAAAAAAATCCAATTTCACTCTATTTTGAAATAGGGCTTGTCAAATTTATCACAGATAAAATACAAGCAGCAACATTTATTTCCAGGGGTTTGAAATTAAGAAGGTGAGTCCTGCTCACTCAGACTTTTGGCTGGCTTCCTAGAAATTTTCAAAGAGCAGCCCACAGAAGATCTAGATTCCTGGTGAATAAAGCAAAACCCTCCAAGGCCAAGCTGATGTGAATGATGCAATGGCCTCGTGTTGGGCTGACGTGGATGACAGTGAGAAGATGATGTGGCTGAGGGAAGAGTTAGGCATGTGGGTCCCACCAATGATTTTCTATCATGGGCATTTTGATTAATCATGGAGAGTGGAAAGGAAAGAAGATAAGGTGGCCCATGTCCTTTCCTACGCAGCCAGCCGACCATATTGGTATGTGACGCTGCTCTGCTTATGCTTTTCTTCCTTTCTACGCAAGCCATGTATATAAGTCAAGACTCAAGAAACCCCAGCCCCTTTTTTTTTGGCTGCAATCACTATTGGAATTTGGAACGCAAAATGGGGCCCACTAAACTTGTCAATCAATAACCTAGACCGTTCATGTTATGGGCCACAAAGTAAATAGGCATAGTATTAATGGAATCGAACAAAGGTCCGGATCTTCCACTTTTAAGGGATTTTTAAGAATATTCCCCATTGACACTGTGGCCCACCCCACCACATCAATGGTTTCAATGATCAGTAAAAAGTGACTGTTGGTCGTGTGAAATTTTAACTTGAGGACAGGACCCAACAATCGAACTCTGAGTGAACAAAGGTGGCCTGCACAACCCACTTATCACTAATGTGTCATGGCATGTTTGTGGAACTATGGTGACCAAGACCAGGCTGAATGCTTTTTATTGACAAGCATAATACCTCATCTTCCTGATGCATTGCATCGACTGGGAGAAGTATCAGACAGAACCGAATGGACCACATGCATGCTTCGGCGAGCCAGTTCTTGTTGGCCCCAACCCAACCAAGACAAGATGATTCACAAAGATCTTGTTTGAAAGATCCTGCCAACCGGTCAAGGATAAAATATTCGCTTGTGTAAGAGTAAAAACTAGCAAAAATTGCTACGTAGTGACCCAAAATTAACATCGATCGAATGGCCATTTAATTTATTTCTCTACTTTTTACATATGGATTAATCAACCAGTGTATATAGTTTCCAATGAGGTGAAAAACTGAAAATTGCTTCCTATATATATATGTCATGAATGTCTTGAATTAACTAAGGGTGGAGCTTACTTATCTATATTACTAAAGGGATGTATACACTTCCTCACATAAAACATAAAGACACGTGGCGCAACCTCAGATTTTTTGCAATGTCATTTCCGGAGTTGCCCTTATCCCTAAAATCTCTATATCTATTACACACTCAAAAGACCTAAAATATCTCCATCAAGAATCATCTTCCACTCAAAATTCTAAAATCTCAACATGAGATCTCTAAATAAGCCAACACACCGGATGTGCTAAATTTATATCAATCAATTCATGGGTCCCGGCCCGCATCATTTGATTTTATGGACGGTTAAATAAAGATGGTGGACCCCATCTATATTACTAAAGAGATGTATACACTTCCTCACATAAAGACACGTGGCGCAACCTCAGATTTTTTGCAATGTCATTTCCGGAGTTGCCCTTATCCCTAAAATCTCTATATCTATTACACACTCAAAAGACCTAAAATATCTCCATCAAGAATCATCTTCCACTCAAAATTCTAAAATCTCAACATGAGATCTCTAAATAAGCCAACACACCGGATGTGCTAAATTTATATCAATCAATTCATGGGTCCCGGCCCGCATCATTTGATTTTATGGACGGTTAAAATAAAGATGGTGGACCCCATTCATCTGGGTCCCACTTAAAAATATTTGGTCAATTTGTTAGGTCTATGATCATTTGATCATTTGATCTTTCTTAATCAATTAATAGGTCTCATCCCGCATAATATGATTTTATGGACGGTTAGAATAGAGATGGTGGACCCCATTCATCTGGGTCCACCTAAAATCTCTCCATCAAGAATCATCTTCTACTCAAAAGCCTAAAATCTCTCCATGAGATCCCTAAATAAGCCAACACACCGGATGTGCTAAATTTATATCAATCAATTCATGGGTCCTGGCCCGCATCATTTGATTTTATGGACGGTTAGAATAAAGATGGTGGACCTCATTCATCTGGGTCCCACTTAAAAATATTTGGTCAATTTATTAGGTCGATGATCATTTGATCCTTTGATCTTTCTTAATCAATTCATGGGTCCCATCCCGCATAATATGATTTTATGGACGGTTAGAATAGAGATGGTTTAAATAGAGTTGGTGGACTCCATTCATCTGAGGGGTTCCACTTAAATAGGTTTGGTTTGGCCAATTTTATGGACGGTTAGAATAAAGATGGTGGACCCCATTCATCTGGGTCCCACTTAAAAATATTTGGTCAATTTGTTAGGCCTATGATCATTTGATCTTTCTTAATCAATTCATGGGTCCCATCCCGTATAATATGGTTTTATGGACGGTTAGAATAGAGATGGTTAAAAAAAGTTGGTGGACCCCATACATCTGGGGGGTTCCACTTAAATAGGTTTGGTTTGGTCAATTTTTGAGGTCTATGATCATTTGATCCTTTGACCTTTATCAAGCAATTCATGGGTTCCAGCCCGCATCATATGGTTTTATGAACGGTTAGAATATAGATGGTGGACTCTATTCATCTTTGGGGTCCCACTTAAATAAATTAAGTTTGGTCAATTTATGAGCTCTATGATCATTTGAACTTTATCAATCAATTCATAGGTCCCGGCCCGCATCATATGATTTTATGGACGGTTAGAATAGAGATGGTGGACCCCATTCATCTGGGTCTCACTTAAACATATTTGATCAATTTGTTAGGTCTACGATCATTTGATCCTTTGATCTTTTTAAATCAATTCATGGGTCTCATCCCGCATAATATGGTTTTATGGAAGGTTAGAATAAAGATGGTGGACCCCATTTAGAATATAGATGGTGGACCCCATTCATCTGGGGGGTTCCACTTAAATAGGTTAGGTTTGGTCCATTTGTGAGGTCTATGATCATTTAATACTTTGATCATTATCAAGCAATTCACGGGTCTCAGCCCGCATCAGATTATTTCATGGACGGTTAGAATATAGATGGTGGACCCCATTCATCTTGGGGGTCCCACTTAAATAGGTCAGATTTGGTCAATTTGAGAGGTCTATGATCATTTGATCATTTGATCTTTATCAATCAATTCATGGGTCCCGGCCCGCATCATTTGATTTTATGGACGGTTAAAATAAAGATGGTGGACCCCATTCATCTGGGTCCCACTTAAATATATTGGTCAATTTGTTAGGTCTACGATCATTTGATCCTTTAATCTTTCTTAATCAATTCATGGGTCCCATTCCGCATAATATGGTTTTATGGGCGGTTAGAATATAGATGGTGGACCCCATTCATCTTGGGGGTCCCACTTAAATAGGTTAGGTTTGGTCAATTTGAGAGGTCTATGATCATTTGATCTTTATCAATCAATTAATGGGTCCCAGCCCGCATCATATGATTTTATAAACGGTTAGAATAGAGATGATGGACTCCATTCATCTCGGTCCCACTTAAATATATCAGGTCAATTTGTTAGGTCTATGATCATTTTATCTTTCTTAATCAATTCATGCTTCACCTAAAGAATAAAACATTTGGAAAAAAACATAAAGATCAAATTAGCAACAAAAAAAAGGACTCACAAGTTTACTAATTAATAAATTTATTAAAAATAATTCATATCAGTCTGTGCATTTGGTGGTTTCGTGGTTATCCACGGGGTTTTGCTAGTATGAAACTAAGGGCATGTTCTTTTACTATAATTCTCGATGGAAATTACTGATGTTTGAAACTTTTGACTGTGACATAATTGTTGTTCCCCGTCTATCCCCTTGCTATTTCCTATTTCTATACATAAGTTTAAAATTCCAGCCACAAGAAATGCCCACTTTAACCTTTCATTTCTTAGAGTTTTTGGATGCTCAATCTGATGGGGCAGAACTCCCAACCCAACGAATAGCTTTTGGTGAATTTTGGATTTTGGAATTCTCCACATATGATTACTTTGATTTTTTTTTTTTTTATAACTCTTCCAAGGGGGATGTGACCCAATTGAGAGCCCTCACATACACGGAAAGATAACCCACTCAAGTGGGAAAGGAGCCCGTACATGCGGGAAGAAGCCCCATACAAGTGGGAAAGAAGCCCGCATATGTAGGAAGAGGTGGCGTACTAGGGTTCTAATATTGGGTAGCCAGGTGAGAATTGTCACTCCTTACCACTCGGGTAAAGAACCGTTCTTGATTTTCTTGAATTATAGTAAACAAATAAAGCTTAGGTCCCGTTTCTTTACTAGAATTAAATGAATTCTTGTCCGGAGAATTTTTTAATTCGGTAACATACAGCGGAATTCATGACTCCTCCTTTGTACTTGAGCATCCAAAAGTTCCACAAAAAAACAAAGGGATTGATTGAAATTAAAGGAATTCTAAAGGTTATTTGAGACCTTTTAGTAGACTGAAATTTTGAAACTCTTAAGATTAAATATGGCATTCACAAATGTCAGTAGATAAGCCATCTCATCATGGCCAAAAAAAAAAAAAAAACCAACACGCAAAATTTTTATTAGAAATTCTACTAAAAGAGCCCTAACGCGGTGATTTTTTAGCATAATCTTTTTACTAAGATTTATGTTGTGGGGAATTCAAAGACAATGATGTGATGATTGTCCTCTAAAATTTTTGGATGCATCATTCTTTTAATAGAATTATGAATTCTAACCACATTAAAAGTCAATATTAACCTTTGGAATTCTTATAATTCCAACCTCTTTAGCATTTTTCTATGCTCAAATGAAGAGGGATTCAAGAATTCTACCCGAAGGACAACTTTTGGAGAACTTAAAAATTCTCTAGATATGAATTCTTGGAATTCTGAAAAAAAAAATCCTAAACTGAAATGGAAATTCCCATTTCTAATCATTTTCTCTTGACAGGAAATCTTTTCCTGTGAGTCCGCAAGAGTCTTGGTGCACGTAATTTATTTTCACTCCATGAATGTAGGCAAAAGTCCAATCATGTATATCATCCTTTTTGAATTGACATTTGAGCAGAGCGTTTGCCTATGAGGGGCACTTTGATATAAGCAAATTGAATCAATGTGCTCCACCTCAGTCAAATAAGTGGTTTTCAAAAATCATAACCACAAACAAAGCAGGGCTTGATCAATTTTTCCAACAATCAAACGTTACTGTAAGCTCTTTCCTTGTTTTTGTTTTGATCGAGTAACGTCTAAGATGGGAGAGAAATGAGGTTGAAATACTAAAAGCTGTTTGGTTTTGTTCCACACGGGGAAATGAATGTGTAGACCCCCCACTTTTTGGTAAACCCCCATAACTGGACCTGACTGACCTTTACCCAAAGTCAGATAAACACGAGAAGATTATCACACGAGGACTGTAAATGACTGACCCAATCTAGCAGAGGACAATAAAAATAAAAGGAAAGAAGAAGTAGTTTTAACAAACATGATTTGCATGAGACCCCACACTATCAAACCCGAAATACTCTCAACCCTTCAACCATGATTGGTCTGGCCTACATGACCCCACCTCCTTTTAACTCATGTGCCCCCGCACAAGAAAGAAAAAGGATAGACAGGGGGCCAATGAGTCAAATGACACCATGCACCTTCGCACCTCAACATTTCCTCTCTTCTTCTCCAGATGTCAGGCCTCTCCATACCTCTCTCCATGATGAAGCCCGAGTCCTCTCCATCTTGGCCGTTCCTTGAGTATCAAGTTGTGCAAATCCAATGGGACGTTGATGGCTTGATGTCTTGGGTACACTCTCACTTGTAAGCACATGGCATGGCATGGCCTAAGCCATCCGCATCCTCTTTAGTACTGCCTTTCCCATGATGCTAGCCGGCCAAGTCACTATTTATAGAGGACCTGACCACATTGCAGGGAACCTCTCAGCAGATATCTCCTACCCTCTTGACAAGTCAGTAAGAAAACATTCATACGATTATAAATGTGAGAATTGGAAAGAATAAATAAAAATTGAGGTGATATTTGGAAAGTGAATGAGTTGATGAGGAGCTATCCACCATTAATCACCACCTTAGAAGGTTAATCAATATTGATAATATGCTGCCCGATATAAGACACTAAGTTCCAATATATATACATTGTTATGCTGCCTGATTGATTATAATCACACATTTATAAAGACGGAATTTTGATCTAGCTTACATTACCTTCTATTTTCTCTCACTTCATTACATTTACTGGCATCATGAATTTGAGAATATGGCCTGATTTTTTTAAGCTTAAAACGGACCCTTTTTAAATTGAAAACTTTGAGGTGCCTAAAACCTTCTTCCTGTGTAATCGGGCAACTTACCTGGATCATTTAGTGAGACCAATGCTTACATGGGTCAAATACATTAATCACTTTATTTGAAACACATATATTTTTAATTCATCCAAAGGTGGCAACTCATTCAATCATCAAAAGTCACAAGCTTAAACATTTCTCCTTCCATATTAATCTCAATAGAGATGGGGTAACTGTTCGTGCGGCAGATGACTAAAGTGGGAATGAGTTGGGTTTAAATGGGGATCCACCTAGATTCACTCCTATTAGGGCGGATTTGTTAGTGGGTTGGCTGAATTTTGGCTTGATATGGGTTTCTAGATTTGAACCCAAGTCAAGCTTTGGGCTGCTGGTTACAATTTTTGTTGCACTTGACCTGCCTCGATTGTCTTTCATTTAGATATTACTCAGTGAATTTTATATACAATGAGTCAATGACCATTAGTACAAGTGTTAGTAGGCAGTCACAGGTTCCAAACCTAGAGGCTTACAACTACAAGGTATCCTCCTCTTTTTTTTTTTTTTTTTAAACATAATACAAACGTAACAAACTCAACCAATATGAGGATTAACGTGACTTTGACTTGTACCTGTCAGGGGGTGATCTTGGTACGGTAGACGCTAAACTTGTTCGGTCTAGTATGGGTTGTGTCGGTTGGGTCAAATATGGTTAAGCCCAAACTTGAAACCAACCTGCCATCCCTATTAGATAATTCGTGGGCCACTTAGATGCATACCAATCATGGGGAGATAGATGACTCAAAGTCTCTTTGTGGATTAGATTTTTTAAGAATGCTCATCCTAATCCTTAGTTTAAGGATATAAAAGCTTAATGGTTTATTAAGTTACATTATCTTTTTAAATTAAATTCTATCATAAGTATGGGTGGGATGACCATCAAGTTTGAATCGTTGCAAATTCGTTGCAGGGCATCGAGGAGAATAGAGGTGTATAAAATCAGTTCGCCAATGGGAAACATCATGATTGGCACCTCTCCAGTGAAAATATACCTAAATATCACATGAAATAATAATATGAGGACCGACCCATGTAATTCCCACGAGAACGGCCACTGACCTTAATGGTAAGTGGCAGTAGTTCTCACCTAACTATCTAGGGTTCAAACCTTGAGTATGTCACCTCTTCTCATAGTGTGGACTTTCTTCCTACTTGTGCAGTCACCTTTCCCACTTGTGTGAGCCTTCTTTCTGCTTGCACAAACTATCTTCCCGGGTGTGTGCATGCTCTTTCTTGGGTCCTATCCTCCTTAACTGAGTTACTAAAATAAAAAAACCCATTTAATTCCCTCGCTATTATCTCATCTCCCGCTTGACACGAACTTGTGTGGCCCACCTAGACATATACCTATAAAATGGGCATAAGAGGATGATCAAAGGTCTCATCATGGATACGAGTCAGGCGGAAAAAAGAAAGAAAAGAATAAGCTTCAATGTATTGTTCTAATCATTGATTTGACAACCTTAAGTCTAATCCTCTTTTAACCATGCAAATTTTTGCGATACAATCCATGGTGAGTAAAGACTAGATGACAATTAAATTTTTTTAGTGTCAATCCATAATGGGGAATAATGTGTTTGGTATATAGATTGGTGAAAGGTGGGCCTTTATACAAAAAAGGATCTCATAGTTCTAACAACACAGAAAAGTCCCTCTCGCCAATTTTAACTTTTTTTTTTTTTTTACCTTTTTGACTGAGCAATCGCTCGTTTCAGTTGAGCAATGATATCGTTGCTCGTGTTGTCTTCTTCTTCCTTCTTTTCCTCCTCTTTTTTCATCTCCCCCACTCCTTTTCTCGCCCAACACACCACCCTCCATGCCCATCAAAACATATAAAGAAAGAGAAGGGTGCCCATGTACAAAACCAATTCACAACATGGGATTATTATCATGAAAAAAAACTCAATATATACAAAAACAAAAACCAATAAAATGTAGGATTCCAATCATGTAAAGGCCCTTCCAAGTAATCTAACAAGAATATCCTCAATAATACCAAAACACAACACACACCAATAAAAGTAAATAGAAAAAGAAAGCGTGTCATGATCAAAACCAACTCAAAGTCAAAGAAATTGCATTTACAAGAAAAAACCCAATATGGGAAACGGTCAGGGGAGAAAGAGTGGGAGTGAGACCCACCTCTATTTTTGGTGTCTTTGAGGTTGAACTTCCGCCTGGTACTTGGTATTCAGGGGCGAACCTATGTGTAATGGGCTCGGGGCTTCAGCTCCCACCATAAATAATAAAAAAAGCCCATAAAGCCCTTAAGGCTCTTATGGCCCAGCCCCCACTTAAAGTAACCAAAGACCCCACAGACCTTTCCCAACTCCAAAAACCTAAGTCCCTTTCTTGGTGTCTCTCTCTCCATCAGTGTAAACTGGATTTGCTTGGGTTTGAGTCTCTACAAAAGTGGATGGCCCACTTTTTTAGTGGGTTGATCATTTTACATAATGGGGTACAAATTGGTTATCCTAGCCATATCCATTTCTTTCTTTCTTATGATTGTAGACCATTAGTGCCATTTTGTTAAGAATATCAAGACTTGACATATCTTTCCCTCTTTCTTGTTTTTTAGTTAAAATGAAATCTATTACTAAATCAATTAAACCAAATCTATTACTAAATCAATCACTTCATTTATAAAAGTGATTTCATAGAATGAATGATGGTTTTAAATACGGCTAGTCTAATTGACCTAATTATTAGTACTTAGTTTAGTCTTATTTATTCTAGCTAAAGACTCATACAAATTTATTTTTTTTTTTACCTATTCATGATTTAGTCAAGGAGGACATTTATGTCCCTTGCCACTAGCTTAAATCTTCTCATTTGATAGCCATCCAATAGGAAGATGTGTTTTGTTTTCTCTCATATTTCCATTTAAGTAATTTTGAGATCTAGATTAACAATAATTTTACATTGAGCTCCTTTGAAAATGTATAGCTCATTTATTATGTGAAACTCTTAATTGGTAGACATGAGAAGGGTGCAACATGTCTGACCAAATGTTGGGCAAACTTAAAATTAAAAAGAACCTAAGCTCAACATGGCCTAACTAATGTTCACAAAAGGGCTAATATGAACCTGAACCTAACAAGAATTAAGTTCATTTCTATTTTCAGGCCAGTAACTATCAACATAACCAAAATCTAAATCTGTCAACCTAAGTTTGGAACTTGGGTAGTTTGTGCCAGTGGGGTTAGTTTAGGCTTGACCGAAGTTTGACAAATGTGTACTTAGTACTGCAAGAGTAGCAAATATTATATCTTAATAAAATGCAATACATTTTCTCTTTTGCCATAGTTAATAGTTAATATAAATAAAGTACAATAAAATTACGATTAACTTTTTCAAGTGACTATCATCAGTCCCCCTCAAATGAAAATAATGGGTCTGTTGCTGTTGGTATTACAAGTGTCAAGGGGATAGAGAAGAGTCGTGCTGATTAGAGAACCAACAACTCGTGATGTGACTTGTCTCTTTCATCTTACAATTACCACAGCAGCGGTAGAAGAGGAAAGAAGTGGCTGAGATGGAGTTGTTGATGATGATGGAGATACAGTAGGTGGTGGGTTGGGCGAGGCATAGAGAGGGGGAGATGTAAAATGAGGAGGGAGAAAAGGAAGAACAAAACACGAGCGACGATATCATTGCTCAACTAAAACGAGTAACTATATCGTCGCTCAATCAAAAAAGGCAAAAAATGGAAAAAAAAAAGTTAAAATTGGTGAGAGTGCCTTTCCTTTGCAATTAGAACCGTGATGTTCTTTTTCGTGTATTGGCCACCTAAGGGGATCTTTCCCGTAAAATCCTCAAACACTTTATATATAATTTATTAAACGAGTGGACGTCTCATGTGGTAAAGAGTCCTCCTCAATCTTATTACTCGATTTGGCGGTTACAATTTACAAACCTTCTAGCTTAAGTCCCATTCTGTGGAGTCCTTGACAACTTTTCCTTGAAAGGGTTTGCCGTAAGTGCTGGAAATCTAGACCATCTTGGGCTCTTTGGACTACGGCAATGGACTTGGACTCTTTTAGCTCTGAACTCCCAGACGATCCTCTTGGACATTGTGGCCTTGGGAGACCTTACGAGGGCCATGAGATGGATGTCTTTGCTTTGATGACCTTCCTATGTCCTGGGCAGCCCACTATGGACTAACATGGGTTGGGCCGACTAATTGAGTCTGAAATTGGAAAATGTACATCATTTGCTTGGAAGATTATTACAAGTGAATTACAAACAAGTCTTATGCTTTCTTTATACACCGCAAATCTTGAAATGTGTGGATTATGACTTGGATGGAAAATAGCCTCCCTTGTTCTTATGCTCTAATATGACAATGCCTTTGTGTTTAGTGGATGTTCTTTTAGTTCCTTTTGTATATTTATGCAGGTCGAAGGTTCAAGGGTGGAGATCATATAGTCCTAATTCATTTTCATAGAGAATAGGTGATCCCATTTGAACGCTTAGATTGTATTGAGCTACTAAGTTACCATTGGAGGCTCTCCCTTGCTTGTCCAAGTCCAAGTCCAACTCACTCACATCACTTTCCATTTCCCTTATAACTATTGGCACATAACGTTTCTCCGCTGATCAATTGATATAAATTAAAGTGAGACCAGAATAGGTCAAATAGAGATTAATGTCAAGGTAACATCATTTTATAATTGGTGTAGACTTCTGCTTGACTGTTTCTATTAGAAATTGATCATCCAAGCTGTAATACTCAACTCTTGGCAGATGCTCCTTCACAGGGTGCAGCTGCAGCTCTCTCTCTCTCTCTCTCTCTCTCTCTCTCTCTCTCTCTCTCCTTCCTTTTGCTTGTTTGAGACTTTGAGTATAACATCTGACACTGGAGAGAAATCCAATAAAGTGCAATGGCCTTTTACACAGAAAAAGGGGAGCCCGTGCTCTTTTATTTAAGAGTGTTGGATAAGAAGGGCCCACCTTTTGCATTATAAATGTACAGGCACTTGGCAGACTGTTGGGTTCAACTGATGCAGGTGATACATTGGAATGAAATTCTGGGTTTTTTTTTTTTTTTTTAATTTCGTACATCCAGAGAACTATCACTATTCTTTTTGAAAATGAGAACTTCTTTGAAATATTACAATCTTGTTAAATTTGTTCCATTACAGTGAATTGAGTGGCATGTTTCAACCCACTTCAAACGGCAACGCCATGAAAAACATTCAGTATCCATAATACCTGACTAGCACCCACTGAAATATGTACAAACAAGTGACATTTGAGAGGTGATACAGAACTACAGATACAACATGCCGTTGGATCTACCCAACTACAAAACTTCAAACGGGTATTAAAATGGACCATAAGCAAAGTTTCTTCTTTGACAGTATATTTCATGGTCTTTGAGATCAAACAGCTGACATCTAATAGATTGAATTTCTCATATGAGTAGATATCCTTATGTCCTCTTATGTTAGGAAAATAACCCTACAAAACTTTGTTACATGTCCTTAATTAGAAAGAAGTATAAAAATTCTGGTAGGATCCGTAGAAAGATTCTGGTAGGATCCTTTAAAGAAGGCTCTTTTAACCTCAAATTTTGGTTTTCAAATTGTACTTGGACTTATAAGACCTGGCAAATTGTTGAGGGTCATGCAATTCAATACTTCCACATGTTCTCTTCAAGTTTTAACATTCCACGTCTGCTGCAGAATAATTTCCACCATTGAACTCACTCTTATATGAGAACCAGCTTCTGGAATCTATTTCTTCTAATTACATTCAATCTATCTTTTCTTGTCACACAAATGCATCTCGTGAATTATTCATTCAAATCTGACACTCATCCAACTGGTTAACTACTATTAAAATGAGACGCTTGTTTTTCATATGTTTTCCCTGGTGATCTATAGATTTTTAAGATCCACAACTCTAGTGATCTTTAAGAAATCATTAAGCAACGAATTAACATTTTATTCTCCTAATAGGCCATGGAGTTCTTTTAAAAAAAAACTAAATCTCATGTAAAATAAAAAATTTATGCATGTACATATATATAACCTAAATTAAATAGAGTACAGGAAAACACTAATAAGAATTTAAAGGGAGGAGGTACCCAGTACAGAAATGCATTGTACATAGACATCATCTTTCTATATTTCCCAACAACAAAAGCCCTCAATAAAATCCAAGCTAAGGTTATGCAATCCAATAAATAAGAAAATGAAATACCAACAACTTACTCGCAGTGAAATGTACCATGATGCCAAAAACATCAGCTTTGACAGAGTTGGAGAGAGAGCACACTCTAGAAGCAGCCATTTCCCTACATCTTGGTCACACCAATGCATATGATGTTAACATGCCCACAGGCTCCAAGAAGCTGCTGCTTAGTATGGAAACATGTTCCCCCCAAGCCATGTGTAGTTTCCCTCTCATCATATTCCTTCAAAACCCACAAGAGAAAAGTAGAAACTTCCATTGAAGAAGAAGAGAAGAAGAAGAGGAAGAGGAAGAAGGGGTGGAGAATAATCTGCAAAATTGGTGAGGTGATAGGTTTATATGGGTAGCTGTTTCTCTCTTTCTATTGTGAAAATGACCCATCAAATTCTCATAGTTGTAGGAGCGTCTCTTTCCTTTATTCTTTTGGCTTCCTTCCACCCGGAGCTTTCTCAAAGCCTGCAACCTGATGCCCACTTTTGGTATTTTGGATGGTGACTTGTGATTAGCTAGTTGGATATCTTGCATCACCTAATTTTCAGTGTATCTTTCAAAACTCATTACACCTGTGGTGGAAATATCTGACCATAAATAATGTCATTGCTGAATGAGTCATAAATGCTTTTCTCTCTCTTTTTTTTTTATTTTTTAATTAATTAATATAAAGGATAAATTGAATAATGTTAGATGTTTTGAATGTTAGGAAAATTGTGTGGCCCGACTGCCATTGGGCCCACGCCAGATCGAGCCCGGCGGTATGCCGCGGATGAACTCCCAACAAGTCTTGATCTGGTTGAGTTAGATAAGGATCAAACTCTTGGTGGTAGAGTTTGGATCAAGTTCAGACTCTCAGTTGGCAGAATTCCCACGCTGGTCTGCAGATGTGGGATTCCAGAAGGGGTAGAGTCCGGATAGAGTTGTAACTCCTAGGGATTGCTTTACATAAGGGAGATGGGAACTCTTGGTTGATCATCTAGAAGATCTAAGAGCATTCGCAGCGAGTTCGCAAGTCTACCTCACACCGGAACGCATAAGGTTCTCGGCGAGTTCGGTTCCGACACCCATCTGGGACCAGAACATCTTTCAATTGGTATCAGAGCGTCTGGAATCTGTGGTGTTGCTCACGACGTGTGTAACCTTCAGCCTTGGAACGCGTGCAACATCCTTCTTCCCAGCGGTGTTGGCGTGTTGCTGTTCTAGACTCGGAACACGTGCGGATCTGCTGCTTCAGCGCAAGTCACACCAGGTCAGGTCAGGCCTGATATCCAACCCGACCCGTTTTCAGTGAAGCCCACATCAAACTGTTGCAGCGGCTGTTGCGTTTTTTTGACGTCAGCGCGACATAGGACTGACGCAAGCACGGGAGAAAATCTCCTCGGTCAACAGTACCTTTGACCGTCCGTAACTTGTTCATTCGACCTCCGATCGACGAGCGGTTTGAATCTGCGGATTCGTGGCAACGAGCACTATTTGGTAGATGCGACTAATCAGCATTCCATCATTCAGAAATTTTTGGACTGCGATCACGGTCAGTGGTATCTGGACTTTTTTTTTCAGATATGTCTACTGCTAAATCTGCTCTGCACGATCTCGCTAAGGTCGATATTCTCAATGGGAAGAACTTACCCATTTGGAAATGTCGGATGGATGCCTTGTTGCATTTTGAGGATCTTTCTTATGTTATTAAAGAAAAGACACCTGAGAAGCCTGCTGATGATGCTTCCAAGGAAGATAAAGATCTCTTTAATCCTTGGGAATATGATAATGAATCAGCAAGGCATCTATTACTAGGATTTATTTCCAATGATTTGGTCAAGCAATTTGAGCAACTGGCTTCAGCAAAAGAAATTTATGATCAAATAATTGTGAAATACGATGCATCCACTGTGTCCCACCTTATGGAGGCATTCTCAAATTATGTTAATTATAAAATGCCAGAAGGAACCTCGATCAATGACCACATTGACCAGATGAATATAAGATTGAGGAATTTGATTGCTTTGGGAAGGGATATGGACCAGGAGTTGCAAAGATTGTATCTGTTGCAAAATCTCCCGCCTTCATGGGAGAATGTTTCTCAGACCCTAAGCCTCCAGAAAACACTGACTGTTAAAGATATTGAGGCTGAATTAATTGCTGAATGACAAAGGTAGGCTGCCCGTGGTGTTGTGCCTACTGCTTTGCTTGCCCAAACCAATATATTCTGCTAGTGGCTCGATGGCTACTATGGGGAAAAGGAAGAATAAAGGCAGAGGGAAAGCTAAGGTGCAACAAAAGAAAAAGGGGCATTGCTTTATTTGCAGGAAGCCTGGGCACTTTCGTGCAGACTGTCCGGATAAAAATAAAAAGAAAAAGGGTGAGACTGGGCAACAGAACATGGTACCACATGGAAGTAAAGATTATATTGATATGATCACGGAATCCATGATGGTGGACACCAATGAAAGCAACTGGTGGATCGATTCCGGGGCTACTCGACACATCTCGAGGACCAAAGCAGTTTTCATTGAATTCCAAGAAATTAAAGCTGGAGAACATAACATATACATGGGGAATGAGACATTATGCGATGTGTTGGGGGTGGGGAAAGTCAAAACTCCCCTGCCAACTGGAAAATCGCTATATTTATCAGATGTCTTCTTCGCTCCCGGCATGAGGAGGAGCGTGATTTCCGTTAGCCAGCTTGCATCTAGTGGTTTTGAAATTAGGTTCACTACTGATAAGGTTACTATTGGGCTCAATGGAAAGATTTGTGTTTCTGGTTTGCTTCATGACAAATTGTATTTGCTGGACACTTCTAAAGTTGCAATAAAATCTAGTTCCAATTATTTTGTGTGTGTGAATGAATGTGTTAATGGTTTGGCATTGTTATGGCACTACAGATTATGACACATTAACAAGAACAGAATAACTAGAATGGTTAGGGATGAACTTTTACCTGAAATTGGAAAAGTGGAATACCCTACATGCGAACCATGTCTAAGTGGGAAAATGGTCAAGAAACCATTCCCAAAGGGAACTAGAAATGCAGAATTGCTAGACCTAATATATACAGATATATGTGGACCCTTAAATGTTCATACTAGGATGGGGGAGGTGAATTTTATTACCTTCATTGATGACTTCAGCAGATATGGTTACATCTACTTGATTAAGCATAAACATGAAGCATTAAGATTTTTTCAAATATATGCTGCTGAAGTTCAGAATCAAAAGGGCAAAAAAATTAAACGGATTCGATCCGATAGAGGGGGGGAGTACACTTCTGAGTTGTTCAAAGAATATCGTGCAAGAAAGGGAATCATACATGAGTATGCGATCCCTTACACGCCACAACAAAATGGTGTGGCTGAACGTCGAAATCGAACACTTATGGACATGGTTAGATCCATGATGAGCCATGCGGAACTTCCACTGTATTTGTGGGGAGAGGCAATTAATACTGCACAATATATATTGAATAGGGTGCCCTCTAAATCTGTGCGCAAGAACCCATATGAGTTATGGACCGGAGCCAAACCTAAAATGGAACATATAAAAGTTTGGGGATGCCCCGTACATGTCCTGTTACCGCCACAAGAAAGATACAAACTGCAGGAAAAAATGAGAAAGAATTGCTCGTTTGTTGGCTACCCAAGTCATTCAAAAGGATATCGTGTATATGATCACGATAATAAAATAATCATGGAATGTCGAGATGTGTATTTCCTTGAAAATCCAACAGGTAATCCTAGAGATAGACCACGGATGGTGGATTTCTATGAGATCTCTAAGGATAAGGATGTTCGAGTAAGTGGGGGGTCCGACGTGGTTGATGTTGGAAATTTAACACCTGGCCAGGGCCCACTTGATGAGGAACAACCGGAAATATGAAGACCCGTTCGGATAAGGAAACATCCGTCATATCTGGATGATTATTGCAGTTTAATGGAAACCGTGGAGGATTTGGATCCGACATCCTACTCTCAAGTAGTCAATGGGCATGATGCTGAAAATTGGATGAATGCTATGAGAGAGGAAATTGAATCAATTCATAAGAACCAGGTGTGGCAATTAGTCGATCTACCCAAAGGTCGAAAGGCCATCAGTTGTAAATGGGTTTTTAAGAAGAAATTCAATTCGGATGGTTCCTTGGATAAATACAAAGCACGGTTGGTGGCAAAGGGTTTCACACAAGTGGAAGGAATTGATTACAATGAAACTTTCTCCCTGGTCGTAAAATTCCAATCTATTAGGACCCTTCGGCGGTTGTGGCTTATCATGACTTGGAATTGCACCAAATGGATGTAAAAACTGCTTTCCTGAATGGCGAATTGGATGAAGAGATTTATATGAAACAACCTGATGGTTTTTTGGTGCAAGGTCATGAGGACAAGGTATACAAATTACAAAAGGCACTCTATGGACTTAAACAGTCATCGAGGCAGTGGTACAAGAAATTTCACCAGGCCATAAGTGAAATTGGTTTTGTCCCCAATAGTGTTGATATATGTTTCTATGTTAAACGCAGTGGGAGTAATTATTTATATTTGTCATTATATGTGGATGACATTCTGATTGCTGGTGACGATTTGGATGCCGTCAATGGAATCAAATAGTGGTTGAAGTCAAGATTCGAGATGAAAGACATGGGTGAGGCTATTTATGTACTGGGCATAAAAATCACCCGTGACCGGCTGAATCGGTTATTGACTTTGTCATAAGAGTCCTATTTGGAAACTGTGTTAAAACGGTTTGATATGATGATGTGCAAGCCAGTCGATACTCCATTAGCAAAAATGAAAATTTATCTAGCAAACAGGGGCCCACGACTGAGGAAGATAAGGCAATAATGCGGGGCAAGCCTTATGCTCAGGTTGTGGGAAGCATCATGTATGCGATGCTGTGTACGAGACCAGATGTTGCATTCGCCGTGGCTCTCGTGAGTAGATTCCTAAGTAACCCTAGATTACCTCATTGGTATGCGGTTAAGAGGATTCTACGGTACACTAAAGGCACCTTGAAGTTGCAACTGTGTTATCAAGGTGATGACCTGAAATTGCGTGGCTATTCCGATGCGGATTGGGCCGGTGACTTTGACAAAAGAAAGTCAACCACAGGCTATGTGTATACTCTGGGGGGAGGTGCGATCTCTTAGGGTAGCAAGAAATAGACCTCAACGGCCATGTCTACGGCCGAGGCAGAGTATATAGCCTGTAGTACCGCAGTTCAGGAGGCTGTCTGGTTAAGAAAGTTTTTATGTGGTATTGATTTAATCAGTGTGGAACAGCCTGTCCCAATGAACGTAGATAGTACGTCTGCCATCTCTATGGTGACTGAGCTAAAATTTAACAGCAGGTCAAAGGATGTTGAGATAAAATATCATTTTGTCCGGGAGAAGGCTGAGAATGGAGAAATTGAAATTTCTTATTTACCTTCTAAGGAATTGATGGCTGATGCTCTCACAAAACCGTTGCCTGCTGAAGAATTTGCGAGGCATGTGATGCGTATGGGACTTAAATACATTTGATGTACATTGACACGTTTGTCAAACATGACATTCGTGCCAAGTGGGAGATTATTAGAAAAATTGTGTGGCCTGACTGCCATTGGGCCCACGCCAGATCGAGCCCGGTGGTGTGCCGCGGATGAATTCCCAACAAGTCTTGATCTGGTTGAGTCAGATAAGGATCAAACTCTTGGTGGTAGATTTTTGATCAAGTTTATACTCTCAGTTGGCAGAATTCCCACGCTGGTCAGGAGATGTTGGATTCCAGGAGGGGTAGAGTCCGGATAGAGTTGTAACTCCTAGGGATTACTCTATATAAGTGAGATGGGAACTCTTGGTTGATCATCCAGAAGATTTAAGAGCATTCGCAGCGAGTTCGCAAGTCTACCTCACACCAGAACGCACAAGGTTCTCGGCGAGTTCGGTTCCGACACCCATCTGGGACCAAAAACATCTTTCATTGAAATGTCAGAAATAGATATATAAAGGGATATTGCCAGGAGCTTCATTGTTAGATGTTTTGAAATGTCAGAAATAGATATACAAAGGGATATTGCCATGAGCTTCCCTTCAATGTGATATTTACCCATGAGAGGTTTAGACTGTAAGTATTTTTCTCGTGCGATATTTTAGGACCAGTGTGATATTGCATATATAATGCTTGCACGATATTTTAGGGCCGTGCAATATCACAAATATTATCCTATGCGATATCCTAAGGCCGTGTGATATCACACATTATTTTACAAACAGTTATACGGAAAATATTTAAAGTTTGATTGTTGTGAAAAAAATATCAGATGTAAGACCAATCGAACGATCAATATCCCATATATAAATGTAAATTAGGTTGAGTGAAAAAGTAAAGCTCTTTGGACTGATTTTCATTAATGGAACGAATTGATAAACTAATATTAGAATCTATTAAATAAGATTATGAGACTTTGGCTTTATTTATAGGGTAGACCCAATGAAAGGAGTTTTTGTTTTTAATTTCTTCTTTGGTACCCATTGAAGGAGTTATAAGGTCCATCCCTGGGAGTATCTGCTCCAGCAGTAAGAAACGAGCTTGGATTACCTATCGCACTTGACGTAGTAGGCTCACCATGAGTGTACCAATCATGGTGAGCTACATCATCCAAAACCCACGCGACTTAATAATTGGAAAAGATTTAAAATGGATGAGGAGCAAAATCACGTGGGTTTTGGATATCGTGGCTCATTGTGATTGGTCCACTCACTAGTAACACTATATAAAGTACGATAGTGATCTTGACTTAGAAAGAAACTCCGTTCTTAAAGATAATATTTGTTTTCACCATAAAACTCCTCCCTCATAGATACAACACTTGCTCTTATGGGATACCCACCGTTCGAACCGTGAATACTATAAGGTGAAAAGTGAAATTTCCTACGCAATTGGGCAACCCTTAATTTGTCCTCTCAAAAGCAGGATTGGATCTTAATTTGTCCTCTCAAAAGCAGGATTGGATTGGATTGGATGGATCTTGGCTACCAGTGCAAGATGGTTCACTATGTGAAACGCGCATCAAGTGTCTTTCTTTTGGTCTTGTCTCCAAGTTGGGGCATTGGATAGCTTTTGGGAGCTCCCATCATCGTATGTTGTTCCAAGGGCCATAATGCGATGCAGCCTTCACTTTTTTTTTTTTTAATCTTTGTTGTGTTGTATTTTGCCTTGCACTACCCTTTTTGTTCTATATTTCACTTGGGAATCACTTAAAGTGGAAAGACACTTTGCCGAGTCTGGATCCTCGATCTAATGCCGGGAATCAGAATTTGTTTCCTTGCCTATAAATTTATAGGTGGGACTCACCAAGTGTATCTTCTTTTAATGAAGTCATATATCCAATTAGATGGATCATTTGTAGCGCGATCGCTTGTGTTTTAGCGGTAATATATCTCACTGCGAGACTTCAATTGGAGTGAAATTTGATCAAATGTTAATACTGAGATAACATAAATTTGCAGGTAGTTGGAGTTAGGGCTAGTAGTAGATTTTAGACCTTGGCAGAGTGATTTCTGATTATCCAAGAGAAATTCTGGACCAATTAATATTTCTTATTTTGAAATCCAAAGGGTATGGCAATGATGTGGATTTCGTTTTGGTACACAGTCAAAGGGGCTGGGACTGGGACCCAAGAGATGCCACACACGGTGAGACAGTCCACTCGAATAGGAAAGGAACATGCAGAAAAGAATCCAACACAAGTGGAAAAAGAGCCTGCACAAAATATTAAAAGAAGTGGCATGCCCAGAGCTCATACCTATACAACTATCATTACCACTCGAGCAAAGAGCCGTCCTCAAATTTGGATTGTTATTGTGCAATGGAGATGAGGTGGGTGGATTATCATGAGTTTTCTAGGGTCAGACTCAAGAAACCGATAATTAGTTCTACTGGCAGACCAACCTATAAAAAAAGAGATCTATATTTAAAGTTGTGACTTGATAACGATTTGTAGATTGTAAGATTGATGAGTATAAGATACATGATAAATTATTTAAACAAAACTTGAGTATTCTGAGGTGGATCATTAGAGGATAAAATTCAAAAAACACACAAAAAAATTCACGTGTTTTGTGCTCTGCGGCATAAATGGCAGGCAGCTGGCTACAAAAGTTGGTAAGCATCTTTAAAGGAAATTGATAATGGCACTCATTTTTTTTATTTTTTTATGGAAACACTCAAATTCAAGTTAATTTCTTTCTCACCAGTTACCTTGAAAAGGAGTGCCTCCATAAAAAAAGGAGTACCAATATCAATTTCCTCTTTAAAATGGCAACGAACCGCAACGCGTGAATGATGGAGATATTCTCGAGTGTGGATCCCCGAGTAATCCGCTACACGATTTCCATCAACCAAAAGGACTGGACCCCACAGTAGGGATCACCCAATGAAAATTGGAGCTTATTAAAATGAGCATCCTACATGTAGGCCTGTCAATTGGACAAGCCAGACCCGGGCATGGGTTGTTCAATTTCGTTTTGAATATTGCAGGGGCCCGTCGGGGATTGTCCAATCCTGGTTCTAAATTGAGCAAGCCTATGTCAAATCTCATTCCGTACGGGCTCGGGCCGGGCCTAGGCTTTAGCATTTTCATCAATGGAGACGTCTTTTTTCTTCTTAATGGATAAAGCTCTGTTAATAAAGATGATAATGATGGCCGGAACAAATTTCAAAAGGTTTAGATACTAGATAATAGATATTAAGTCTTCAAAATAAAGGGTGAAAAATCTATCAAAAGTTTCAAACCTAAACTCAATAGTGGATCAAATCGAAGTATGAAATTGAGTCCACTGCCAATTCATGATGTGGAGTAGGAAGTGATTGAATTCATGAGAAATGGTAGAGGGAATAGATTTTTTGGAGGGAGTTTTTGGAGGGTTATCATTGAAATAAATAAAAGTTAGTAAAATAACCTTGCGTGCGGGCCTGGATGGGCTGGGCATGCTCTGCCCATTCACAGTCCTATTTTGGTCGGGCTATCAGATAATTGTCCAAGCTCGACCCGCTAGGCTCAAAATTTTTTTTTAAAAGCCATGTGCTTTCAGGCTTGGGCCGAGCCAGGTACCCATTTCAAAGGACTAAATTAACAGGCCTACCAATATGTCTATGGGATGTCCTCAACTATTACAAAATGTGCTCGTATCACAGTAAGATTGATTGATGATGTGCCTAATGAATATGGTGAGTAATGTATAAGATTTTGTTAATTATTTTATCAATATATGTTCAATCTTATAGTGGGACCCATTTTTTTTAATATTAAATTTAAAAGGAATCTCATGAATAGGGAGGCGTTCATCTTAAATTGCTCGAGTTTTCATTAGGTGGGCTTCATCTTGCTATCTACTCGTTCCACTCATGCAAAGTGTGTTGGGAATGGGTGGGGTGGGGGACAATGTAAGAGTGGCAAACAGATCTAAGTCGAGTCTAGGCATGTCCCGCTAAAATCTTGGCCCGCCCGTGCCGTGGGCCGGGCCGGCACGGCCCGCCCCAGCTAACGGGCCGGCACGGCACGGCCCACTGGCACGGCCCACAGTGGGGCGGGCTGGAGCGGGCCGTGCCGGGCCGGCCCGCGGGCCAGGCGTGCCTCTTTTTTTTTTTTTTTTTTTTTAATAGAGTAATAGGCGGGTTGGGTTGGCCCGACCTGCGTAATTTGTATAGTTTTTTAAAAATAAATGTGTTTGGGTGAACTTGATCTCACAACCTAATGGTTGTGAAAGATAAACACAACCACTAGGCTACCTTACTTTTATATGCTAATATTTATTCAAACAATATTAAAACTAGTTAGATGAGGATGTGAGTCCTTATAACCTTTATTTTAAAAGGTTCTGTGAGTCCTTATAACATTTATTTTATATAGTGCTTGGTTGTCCGCGGTTTAGACAAAAAGACCCGTGATTTTTTCCAATACGATTTTTACATAAAAAATCGTTTGTCTCGCTATTGTGGTTGATTGCGTTCTACTTACATTAACTATTTAGAGGATGGAAAGAAGTAAGAATCTTGCATAGTCCACTGCCTAATGTCATGCATGCAGCTGAAAATGGGCTTTATGAAAAGTCTCAAAACTTAATAGTCTAATAACTCAATTATAACTAAAAAGATTTTTGGTCGTATATTAGATAACTTCAAATATTCAGTCATGTCATGTTGTAACCAGCCAATGAGTATTAGACCCTTAAGAGACCTCAAGTCATATGGGTAAAAGAAACATAATTTTATAGGAGAAATATAGCATCCAATCCTGAACAATTAGATGAGAAATGAAAAATACTTAACCCAACTGGATAACTCTTTATTCTCAAATGCGATGAGGCAATGAAGACATTGGCTTTGGCTTGTTAGTGCTTAATAATTATAATTAAATTATTGAAGCCAAGGGGGCAAATTTAGTGAAGGTAAGTGTGTCACACCAAAACATTCCCCTTATTACTTCTCCCCAAAAACACATTGCCCCTCATTATTAGTGTGACTAATTTACACTAAAGTCCTACCTTACCAAGTTATGTAAGTGTTTCTTTTATTAGAAAATGCCTAGGGTTGTTAGTTGGCTGGGAATTAGATTTTTATAAATTTAAAAAAAATATAAAAAAATAATTTTTTTGGCGGGCCTGGCGGGCCGATCCTGGCGGGCCTGGCGGGCCACAGGGGCTGGCCCACTAGGCTGGCGGGCCTGGCGGGCCGTGCCTAACGGGCCTGCGCAGCTCGGCCCAGCACGGCCCGCGTCATGGGCCGTGCCCAGTGGGCCGTGCCGTTGACCGGGCCGTGCCGTGCCACGGCCCGTTGACTAGCGTGCCGGGCCGGCACGGCCCACTTGACATCTCTAGTCGAGTCAAAATGGCCAATTAAATAACACGGTATGTGAGCTGAATTTACAGAAAATATCTCTGAATGTGTGCCAACCATAACGGGCAAGGAGAATTTAAAGATCTTGATGGGATTAGATATGTGCAAAAACACTACTTCTTGTTGCCAATATCAAGTTTGGCCCACATTAAAGTCACACTCTCCTTACTTGCTGTGCCATGATCGGCGCTCAGGATTGGGCTGGGCTATCCGACATGGCACATTGAGATAGATGAGTCACTGCGGCTACAATGAGCTCCGATTTGATTTTTTTTTTATACCCTAGTAGAGGGGTGGGGGGCTCAGACCCATAGTAGCACCTGCACACACGAGGAGAGAGTCCGCACATGGCCACACAAGTAAGATCATGGTAGCATATCTAGAGATTGAATCCTAAGGTAGCGTTTGGTTCGCTGTAATGAAGGTCGGAATGGAATGGTCATTCCAACGGAATGGTCATTCCAGCGTTTGGTTCGCAAAAAAGTGGCGTAATGACCATTACCTCCGGAATCCCATTCCCTTATGCAGAGGAATGACCATTCCATCCGGGATGGGAAGGAATGGCCATTCCATTCCTTTCTATTTTTTGTTGAGACCAAAATACCCTTTTTTATATTTATACATTATTATTATAATAATAAGATTATAAAAGAGAAGAACTTGTGTGGGCCCCACCTATATAATAATATAATATATACATTATTATTATTATTATTATTATAAGATTATAAAATAGAAGAACTTGTGTGGGCCCCACATATATAATAATATAATATATACATTATTATTATTATATGATTATAAAATAGAAGAACTTGTGTGGGCCTCACTTATATAATAATAATATAATATATATTATTATTATAATAATAAGATTATAAAGAGAAGAACATGTGTGGGCCCCACCTATATAATAATAATATAATCTATACATTACTATTATTACTATTATAAAATAGAAGAACTTGTGTGGGCCCCACCTATATAATAATAATATTATTATTATAAGATTATAAAATAGAAGAACTTGTGTGGGCCCCACTTATATAATAATAATAATAATAATAATATAATATACATATTATTATTATTCTTATAAGATTATAAACTAGAAGAACTTGTGTGGGCCCCACCTATATAAATATAATATAATCTATATTATTATTATTATTATTATTATAAGTTTATAAATAGAAGAGCTTGTGTGGGCCCCACCTATATAATAATAATATAATCTATACATTATTATTATTATTATTATAAGATTATAAAATAAAAGAGCTTGTGTGGGCCCCACCTATATAATAATATTATAATCTATACATTATTATTATTATTATTATTATTATTTTTATTTTTATAAGATTACAAAATAGAAGAGCTTGTGTGGGCCCCACCTATATAATAATAATATAATCTATATTATTATTATTATTATTATTATTATAAGATTATAAAATAGAAGAGCTTGTGTCGGCCCCACCTATATAATAATAATATAATCTATACATTATTATTATTATTATAAGATTATAAAATTAAAGAGCTTTTGTGGGCCCCACCTATATAATAATATAATCTATATATTATTATTATTATTATAAGATTATAAAATAAAAGAGCTTGTGTGGGCCCAGCTATATAATAATATAATCTATACGTTATTATTATTATTATTATAAGATTATAAAATAGAAGTGCTTGTGTGGGCCCCAGCTATTTAATAATAATATAATCTAAACATTGACTGAGCTAAAGATAAAAATCTAATAAGGGTATTTTGGTCAGTTTTATGTAAATTTTATTCTTTTCCAGAACTCATTCCAGCGTACCAAATGCAGGAACAGGAATCAACTGGGCGTACCAAATGCTGGAATGGAAATACCTATACTACAAGAAAATACATTTTTAGCGGCGGACTTATAGCGGCGGCCGATAAAAGTCGTCGTTATAAGATACGTATAGCGGCGGCCACATTTGACCCGTCGTTGTAGTGCAATTTTGAAGAAACTTGTACCGGCAGCCTTTATTATATCAGTCGCTAAAAACATTGGTCAAGGGCGCCACGAGTTCGCGGGAAAATTTTCATTTTTACCGTCAGTCAAGTTGTTGGCCGTCGCTACAAATTGTTTGTTGCGGCGGCCATAAGTGGACCCGTCGGTAAAAGTGTGCCCCAAATATATCCCCCCATCTCCTTCACGCTCTGTCTCTTAACACGGGAACCCTCTCTCGCTCATCTCTCCCCTGCGCGCGCACCATCTCTCTCACCATTTTTCCCAGCCCTATTTGTTCCCTTTTTTGTTCGCACGACAAAAGAATCAAAGGGTTTTATTGTTTTCCCCCAATCCCTATCTGCTCTCAATCTCGACTGTTCAGGTAATCAACCAACCATCATCTTCAAGCTCGGTTCCAACACATACTTCCCCCAGCAATCCCTGAATCTGTCCCTATCGGACGCTAAAACGGCCCGAACCGACTCGGTAGCGTTCATCCGATGCATGTCCCACCCGGTAGATCTCAGCCGTTGAATCTTACACACCTGCTTCTCCGCAAGCTGACACGTGTTGTTCTTGATTGCCTCCGCCGCTTCCTCATAAACCTTGCTATAGGCAGGAGTCCTGTTCTTCTCTGGTAAGCAGTTGGTCAATTATTTTAATACTCAGTTCAACTCTTAAAAACCTAAATCATGTCCTTACAAGTTTAGGTTAAGTAGTCAAATGCTCAAAATGCCCAGCCAAAATATATAAGCTTGTCACACTTGGAAAACTATCATCTATCAATTAAACACTACTGCAGGTTCCTCGTTAAAGAAGTCTACTATATATTTCTTGAAACATCAAAATGAAGTTGATTTTATTGCTTGACACGGGAAAGGGATTTCACTTGTAAACCCCAAATGGCAGCAATGGAGACTAGGAATCAATGCCTAGCAACTTGGCAACCATGTTTGGCTGTACAGTCTATTCAATGTCATGTGACATGTTTGAAGATGGTTCTATAAGATTGTATATAAGATTGTAGTAACTTCATGTTCTTGTTTTGTTGCATTGCATTGACAGTCTTAAGCTTAGATAAAAGAGGGTTAATGCCGGGTTTGAATTTAGTGCCCAGTGGTGATCCTTGCCCGGGGCCAAAAAAGGGCCTAGGCCTAGGTTGTGCCCAAGGGCCTGGGGCCACCCCGAGCCCGGCCAGCATTTGTTGATATTCAGGGCCTGGACAATGAAATATAATGGGATTTCTAACAGGAAAAGATATACATAGAAGGGATAGGATTTTTCAAGTTGAATTGAATCTCATTTTTGGTATGAAAATGGCATCAAATAAACTCAGTTGAATTTGTTAGATAGACCTTTATTTTAGGCTTTTGGTGCCATCAAAGGGGGTCCGGGGGTATCCCCCGGCGGGGGTCGAGCTGACCGGTCAGCTCGCGGGGGCCCAGGGGGCAGCGCCCCCGGCGGGGGTTCGGGGGTAGCATTTTATTTCTTTCTTTCTTTTATGCAAGTTTAGTCCCATCTGTGAATCTCATTGACTTTCCAATAATTATTCAAGTGTCATGCGCTTGTCTAATTTTGGTGTAATTGACTAATATCAAATGCAGGGAATTGCCCCCTTTTCTTTTCTTTGGTTTCATGCGCTTGAAACAATCATTCAAGTTTGCCCCCTTTTCTTTTCTTTGGTTTCATGCGCTTGTCTAATTTTGGTGTAATTGACTAATATCAAATGCAGGGAATTGCACGGTCAGTCGGGGACTGGTATTTTGAGCGATCTACGGCTAAAGCAATCGACTGTCCCTACCATTGTGACAGGACATGTCACAATCTGGTATTCAGAGCATAGGCTACACATTGATTCCTTTCTGTGATCTCCCCCTCCAATTTGCTTCTCATGATGCTCATGATCCCAAGAAGCTGATTACAGAATAAAGGCTGGTGCCTTGGTGATGCTGGATTATTCCTTGATGCGTATGGCTTGCCCTTTGCTGTTCTTGAAAAATATGCTGGATTAGCATATAACTTCACTTTTTTTTAAAGTAAACTTATCCACCATTTATGCTGATCTAATATTTTTCTTTATGTAGATGACATGCTTTTTTTTCCCCTCTTTCAATTTTGCTTCTGTTCATGTGATGTGTTAGTTCTTCTGTTCATGTGATCTATTTTGGTTCCTATTTACTACTCATCCTATCTGAATTGTACATTTACCTTTGTAGATCAATTGTAAGGATCATCTGTAAGTATTAGCATGGGAGCATGGGATTTTTATTTATGTTGAATAAATATTATTTATTTGTTGAGTTTTATATATTTACTGTTATCGATGTACTTCTATAGATTAATTTGTTAGATGTGTGAAAAATATGCAAAGATGGATCTTTGTAAATTATTGGCAGGTATTTTTGTGATTAATGTGGGCTTATATTTGTAAAAAAAAAAAAAAAAAATGCTTTTAGCGCCGGCCAATGCCCGCCGCTAAAAGCATTATTTTTTAAAAAAAATATGGCTTCCAGCGGCGGCCACATGACCGCCGCTAAAAATATATTGTCATTACCGGCGGCCAATATCGATATTACCGGCAGCAAAGGGAAATATAAATCCTGCTTTTAACGGCGCTCAAACGGCCGTCGATAAAAAAAAATATTTTCAGCGGCGGCCATTTTTGTTATTACCGGCGGCCAATGGGCACCGCTATAAGTTTTCTTCGTCGTCCAACCAAGCGACGGATTTCTTTTACCGGCGGTCAAGACCGTCGCAATAAATAGCAATAGCGGCGGTCGTTGGACGCCGCCCAAACCTTTACCGTCCGGACATGTACCGACGCCTACCGGCGGCCAGTCAAACCGACGCTATTGCTTTTACCGGCGGCCAGGAGCACTTTTACCGGCGGCCGCCGGCTGCCGCTAAAAACAGTTTTTCTTGTAGTGCTATTCTTGCCTCATTCCATTCCAGACTCATTCCGGGCTCCATTCCATTCCCGCCTACAACCATTCCAGCGAACCAAACGCTACCTAACAATTGAGTGAGGTACGTGATTGCTAACCAACTAAATAACCTCATGATCTCAAACTTTGATGTTATTTAATGTGGTCCAGTGTTGGGTTTTTCCTTGTCTTCCCTTGGTTACAAGGGACACAGTTTTAAGTCCATGAGAAGAGGGAGATAAGATAAATTCGTTATAGTGAAGAAATTGAAACATGATCATTGGACCTTTTTATTGTCTATTAATGTAACGGAGAGTCATGTACCAAACATCCATTATAAAGGTCTATGTGAGAGAATTTGAGATTGCTCAATTGGTTGGCAACCTCATATCTCACCCACTTGCCCAGTGTTTGATTTTCGAGCCGTGCTGCAGAGCCCGAATTTTTGTGCCCGGGCTCTGGCACGGCTCCCTTTGGGATCCAACGGCCCCCGTGGGAGCCGTGCCAGAGCCTGGGCACAAAACCCGGGCTCTGGAGACTTTTTCTTGATTTTCAGGGTGCGCTGCCCTTTTTCTGAGTTGTGTAGGCTTTCTTCCCACATGTGTGGATTTTCTTCCCACATGGGCTCTTTTCCCATCTGTGTGAGCTATCTTTCCATATATGTAGGCTCTCCTCCAATGTGTGCGTGCTCTCTCATCTGTACACAGCTAGGGGTGTACACGGATCGGATTGGTGCAGATTGGGCCAATCCGTCACCAATCCATGGCTGTTAAAATTCGATCCAATCCGATCCGTGGATGACCGGATCGGATCAGAATAATCCGTTCAATCTAATTCTAAAAAAAAAAAATATAAAACATGTTATAAAAAAATTACATTTTGACCCCCTTTTTTTTCTTATTTTAAATTTAGAGATCTTAATTTATATTTAGACCCCTTAATATTTTTCTTTATTTATATTTAATGTCAACGGATCTGATCGGATTGAATCCGCGGATTGAAGGTGAAATCCGTCACCGATCCGTTGCTAACTGATTATAAAATTTTCAATCCGTCACCAGTCTGTTTACCTTCAAATTGGATAAAAATCAGTGGATCAGATCGGATCGAGTTTCTAAATTGACGAATTTTTTATGCACCCCTAGTCCCAGCCAAGGGGGCTGGGGTAAAAAAAAAGTTCTTCCAATGAAATGCTAACAATGTTCAATAACTATCAAAAGATGCCTAATTCAAAGTTTGCATTTAATCACGTGGATATCGCATGTTGGGCTTTGTTACATATTGTACCTTAACACGTTAAAAAACAACATGCATGTACTTGAAAAAGAAAAGTTAGGTGGCGGATAGGAAACATGTGTGTCTACATTCCCATTAGTTGCTGCACAATCGGAAATTCGATCCGGACCGGAATCCGGTCCGATCGGAATTCCAATTGCGTCTAAAATGAAGGACCGGACCGGACCACTTATAAGTGGTCCGGTTCAATCCAAAACGGTCCGATTGGACCACTTATAAGTGGTCCAGACCGATTTTATTTTTTATTTTTTATCTTTTTTTTTTTAGGATTTTCTAAGCTTTCATTTGGTTTTGTAGGAAGACCTCAATGCAAGTAAGATTTTTTGTGATGAGGATGCATTAGTTGTGCTTTCAATTTCACAACCTTAATTGTTGTTAATTATAGCAATCTTTGAATCCCACCCACCGACACTACTATATTTGAAATTTTTTGAACTGGGGCTGTGTTCATTGGCAACTCTGTCTAGTTGAAGGATAATGGATGCAACATATGCCAAATTAAGAATGAGGAAATGTATTTCCTTTTTATTGAGGATCAAGATCTATTCCTCCTCCAAGTGAGACTGGGTGGACCCACCAGATATATCATGTAGATAAGAGGTGTTCATGGGGAGGGTGAAATGGTCAAGTGGGGCAAACTTATCCAAGCCCAAACCAATTTAGTTATCCGGCCTAATTTCCAAGCCCCAATCTAGGCCAGGGCTTGAAATTAAAACCCAGCCCCCAGCCCAATTACAACATATATACAACCCCTTTGTGTTAAAAATGAAGGGCTTCACCAGGCTTTCATGCATATATATTTATTTAGGTCAAGCCTCTGTTAACAGGCCTAAAAACAGAACCTAAATTCAGCCCAGTGCAGTGCAGTCCAGTCTCAATTTTACCATTTCGGGGGGGATGAAGGGCCTCGTCAAAGTGTTATGTGTTTTAAAAAAAATAAAAAAAATTTATTATTTATATTAATAAATCCGGTCCGGTCCGGTTGGGCCTGGACCAGACCGGACCGAATATAACCGGTTTTCCAAATCCTGTCCGGTCCGGTCCGGTTTTGTGGTACGGTCTGATCTGCGGTCCGGTTTTGTTCATCCCTAATTCTATGGTTCTCCTGCTTCTGCATGACTCTCGTGGAGTAAATCTCCGCTACTTATGACCCACTGACACAAGATCTCTTAAACACCAAAATGATGATGATAGGGTTGTAACTTAAATTTTTTTACCAATTTTGCAAAGTTTATTTGAGTGTTAGTTAATTCATTGGATTGTGGATAAAATCGAAAACTCAATGTATAATGCATTTTATAGATGGACTGTCCAGATTGAAGATTAAAGAAGAAAAAACAAATCAACAAAACAGAAGTTACACTGGGCGCTTGAGCGGATGCTCCACCCCTGCTTGATCGGATCTAAACAGAATGTCAAGCGCTCAAGCGAACCTATCTTGCGCTCGACCCTGATACGCGAGGAGCAAGTTTTTCGGAGACAGAGCCTCATCCGCTCGAGTTGACCCTTCCTGCGCTCGAGCAGACCGTGCCCGAAATTAGAATCCTGATCAAGAAACCACTTCCTAATTTCTCTCATAATACTATTTTAAGTCCTACTTGCTCTGCAAGTCTTGCAGCACAAATTAAAGCCTATATATTGCATTCCTCTCTTAATTCTAGGTAACCTCTCTCCTATCCAAAACCTAGAGATAATATTGAGAGATTGTTTCTTCTCCAGAGCTTCATCAAGTTGATGTGCTTAAGTTCAAGTATTTGAAGTTTTTTTTTTTTGCTACTCTTTCGTGATGTGCTTAAGTTCAAGTATTTGAAGTTTTTTTTTTTTTTGCTACTCTTTCGCATATGATTCATCTTGAAGATGCATTCAAGGTGGTTGGCTCAAGCATGGTAAATGTGTATGGCGAGTAGTCGACAGGATCAAAGCAGTCCTTAGGTTGAGTTGCAACTAGGAAAGGGTCGTGATTTTTCTTGTAAGTTTTGATTTATAGTGCTTGGTTTCGTCTGTTGGCCTAGATGATAAGGCCCGTGGTTTTTTCCCGAATAGGGTTTTCCACGTATAAACCTTTTATCACATTTTCTTTGTGGTGATTTCTTTTTAATTGGAATTAGAGTTATTCACTAGTTTAATCACTTGTGGGCCACGGATGAATGAGTTAGGGGCATGGGTTTGGAGTCAAACTTGATACTTGGGGTGGTCTCACATAGATCTTTTCATCCCCCCCTGTTCCCATCCCTAAATGGGGTCCATAATTGGCCCCCATAAAAAAATTCTCATGTAATTTATGAGAACTATTTCTCACTTGAATAGGTCTAAAAAAATTTATATATATTTGGGAAATACTCATGTGCATCCATCTCTCACCATATTATAGTGAGGGACAACATAGTAGAGTTGACTTTATAACACATCCGAACTATCCACACACATGAAACCCCCTTAAGTACACTAGATCCATTGAATTTTCACCTATCCAAATAGATTGGACCGTTGGATCAATGGTCAAATTTTTTTCTTTAATATAAAATCATTAAATTTATGGGCCACGGATGAAGAGGTTAGAGGCATGGGATTGACCCCAAATTTGATATAAGGTCTCATCCAAGATGTCTCTTCCCATCTCCCACAAGTCCCATGATCAGTGGGTCCCTAGGTGTGCCCCATTAAGTTTGTTTCTCACCATATGGTGAGTGAAGGATAAGAGAATATCCCCATATATATATCCAGCTGTCCTAAGCTGAAGCTTATGATAAGGTAAGCTGAAGTAAGCTCAATTACGTTGTGGGGCCCACTTGGGGACCCACATGGGGATGGGGTGGGGGGATTACAAGTACTTCCTGAGACCCTCCTTCCTGCAAAAAAATCAGTTCCAACCGAGGTTTCTATCATCTCTATCTGGGCACAAAAAGTTTAATGGTCAACGGTCCATTCGGATCGGTACATAGTCGATCCAACGATCTAGTAAATTTGGATTTGACCAAAAGTTTGTAGGCATGTGCAATTTAAGGGGGTCATGTGTTTGGTCTATTTGGATGGACCAAGGATGGGCCTTAGAAGCTTAGCTTACAAAATCTTACCATAAGCTTAAGTTTAGGAGAACCTTGCTCATATATATATATATATGAAAAATATTCATGTGCATCCATCCCTCATCACAGGATGAGGAACACTCCTCTTTTGGTAAGTTTTAAATATAAAAGTAACTTTTTAAATATATAAAAATACTTTCTATTTATATATTTGAAATTTCTCGAAAAAGAAAGTGTCAATCCATATGAGTGCTCTCCAACATATATATCGATAGTGTAATGCTGGCGTGTTGACAGGTCTCTTTAAGTGAATTGATAGTGAAATGCTGGCGTACTGACAAGTCTCTTTTAAGTGAATTGATAGTGAAAAGCTGGCGTGCTGAATCATGATTAATAAATGGAGCTCCATAAGGGCAAAAACTATACTTCCTTTTAGTTGCCCATGTCTAGTGTTGCCATTGTCAACATTAATAAAGCCACGCTCTCCTTAGTCGCTTTGACATGATCGGTGCTCGGGATTATTAGGTTGGGGCTTCCGACACATCACATTCAGAGACGTGACTAATTATGGCTGCAACTAGTTTTGATGCTATTTAATTTGGATAGTAATTAAGTGCATTCATCTCTCGTTATTTTAGTGAGAGAAGTACAAAAAGAGAAGTCCTTTACATTTAAATATTTTCCATTTAATTTAGTATATTATTGCGATTTTCCTTATCTTTTCTTAGAAACAAGAAGACAATGTTTTTAGGGCCTATCTTTCTAGGAGAATTTTATATTTCTCAATTTGTGGTGTTTTCTTGAATGCTCTTTGTATTTGAGCATCCACAAATTTCAATAAAGAAAAAAAAAAGTAAAAGAAAGAGCTACAGTTCTAAGAACGGCAAATGTTATATTTATAGTTACTAGAATTTTAAAATTCTCGTGAAGAAACATATATGATATTTGCAATGGAAACAAGCCATCATATCATGTCATCGTAAATTTCCCAACATATCAAATTCTTATAAAAAAAATCTAATAAAATCAAATAAATTTGAGCAGTGAAGAAATTGAAACACAACCATTCATCCTTTCTTATTGTATAATGCAACGCTTTGAAGTTAATAGTCCCGTAAGAACCATCCATTTCAGATTTCTTATAATGAAATGCTAACAATGTTCATTTATTAAGATAACAAAAGCTGTCTAATCTATTCCAACTGCGTGGGTCAAGGATATTGGACTTCTTCCATATATATTGTACCTTCATCTATTAACACATAAAAAACAAATAAAAAAAAAGAGTTTTTTTTGTAAATACCCCCTCAGATTTATAGGATTTGTAAATAGGCCCTTGAGGTTTTAGTATTTACAAATAGGCCCCTTCATTTTCATTTTAATACCTTTTGTGTCCCCAAAACCAATAGTCTTCTAACCACCATATGTTTTTAGAGTTAAATGACTTTCTTGTCCATCATTTTTATCCTTACATGTATAATTTCAAAAGCTTTGACTCAATTTCTTTTATAAAGAATATAACATTAACAATTTATTTAGTGGGAGAAAAAAGTCCTATATAAATTTATTCTGTTTATAAATACGAGGCTTATCTCATTAAATCCACATTGATCATGACGACAATAACACCTATACTTATAACTAGTTACAATTTCTCAATCTATACATAACCCACCGTTAGATTGATGAAAGTTTTAAAATACACGATTAAGCTTCATGTGTATGGGGTGTAAAAAAATATTGGGGGAATGGACAAATGTAAAAAAAGATATTCAATTTTAGAATTTGTGAGGGGTGATGTTTGACTCTATGTAAAAGAGATATTATGGTGAGGGGCAAATGTTAAAAAAATATTAATTTTTAGAATATGCAAGGTTCTTAAATTTTTTTTAAATATGAGTAGGTTTTAATTCTCCAAGCCCTTGTACTTAGGTCCACCCCTGATCATGTGAATGAGAGGGTTATTATTGAGAGAAACCATTGAGACTTGAAATAGAATAATGGTGTTTTTGCAAATAAAAGTGTACTAATTTTTGTTTAAAAATCCAACACAAATCGCAAGGTGATGCTCATTCTTGTTAGAAATATTATTTTTGAGACATAAAAGGTATTAAAAAGAAAAAAAAGACCTATTTACAAATACTAAAATATCAAGGGTCTATATACAAATTCTACAAAAATTCGGAAATTCTTTATAAAAATCTCAAATAAAACCAGAAGTTGGTTGTCGGTGAAGAAGCACGTGAGTGTACGGATCCGCATTAATTAGTGGCCTGTTTTCTATCGTATTCCTGCACTCGATTGGTACACTTTTCATTCAATTGTACGTGGTTGGAGTGTTGGACTGGGATCACAAATTCTTTTTTTTATCGTATTCCTGCACTCGATTGGTACACTTTTCATTCAATTGTACGTGGTTGGAGTGTTGGACTGGGATCACAAATTCGGAACCTTAACCGTGACTCTCGTGGAGTAAATCCACTACGTCCAATTTAACTTCTTTTTGTGTTTTTTTTTTTTTTTTTACACAAGAGGTATCTGATATCTCTCATGATATCAAGCCATGAAAGGTACCCCTTGCCTAAAAGATTCCTTAAATAAAAAGTGTTGAGTTAAATACCTGCCCTTTAAATTTTTTTTTTTTTTTTTTATACCCAACTTTGGGGCCTGCGACCAGAGGGCTGGTGAGGGAAGTAGAGCTTAATTAAGATCTTAGGGGGCTCATGTACAGTTGTGCCATCAAAATCCTTACATTATATAGGATGCATGATCTCCTTTCTTAGATACATGTTCTGATCATTTTCACCTTGGTCTTGTCCCATTAGACTGTGTAGCCAAATAAATATATGCATTTACAACTTATCTAACAGATCAAAGAAATTTGATCATTTTTTTTAAATAATGGAATCATTATATTAAAAAAGATGACATAAAATCATGGTTTAAAATCTCGATCTCGGTCGCGGTATCGGTCGGGCCGAAAAACCGATATCGTAACGGATATCGTCGAGGGTATCAGTCCATCACGGTAAACGCGGTGTGGAAATTTCTTTTAATAAAAAAAATCATAAAAATATCCAAAAAAATCCAGAATATTAAAAAATGCTGGAAAATAATATTTTTTTTCTATTAGTAACAACAATAAATTAAAATCTCAGTCACTTTAAGTTATGAGTCCCGTCTGTATCGCTGTTCGCTTTCTTCTCCAACATTTCATATAATGCAACCATTATTGATGCTCATGATCAATAAGCTCAAATATCATAAATTTGACATAATGCAACCATAATTTTGGGCAAAAACTCACACTTTTTTGTTCCAAAAGTATACATCTATTTTAAACTAACATATTATCAATGCATTTGAACACTAATGTGGAAAAATGTAATTGATTTCAAGAAAAGCCCCAAATTTTGGAAATAGTTTTTTTTTTAAATCTACACTTTAAAATACTAGATCTAGGGAAAAATAAGTGAGTAACATCAAATCTAACTCAATATAAAGCCTTTTGGTTCATGAATCGGTGTATTACACAATCTTTACTACTATATCATTTCAAACATAATTAAGTAGGTTTAATATCATATCTAGCAACTTATGATAATAATAGACATCCAAGCACAAAAAATGAAAGACAATCAACAAAAGAGTCCTAGTTATCATAGTCAAGTAGGACTCTTTTGTCTTCATGATTGTCAATTCTTTAAAACATGGGCTTTAGGAAGGGAGTCCGGGGGTATCCCCCGGCGGGGATCGAGCTGACCGGTCAGCTCGCGGGGGCTCAGGGGGCAAAAGTTCTTAAGAAATATATCCCTTCTTAAGAACCTGTGTCCCTTTTTATATAGTCTCGTAACTCCTGTTACTTATATGGTGGCTGCTGCTTTAACGAGTATGGAGATGAGAGGAGAGGGGAATAAAATGAAGATAGAAAAAAAGTTAAAAACAATTAGGGTTTTGGGGTATTTTATATAATCTCGGCTGATATTTTGAAAATATCGGCTGATATCAAGAAAAGCCCCAAATTTTGAAAATAAAAAAATTTAGATCTACACTTTAAAATACTAGATCTAGGGAACAATAAGTGAGTAACATCAAATCTAACTCAATATAAAGCCTTTTGGTTCATGAATCGGTGTATTACACAATCTTTACTACTATATCATTCCAAACATAATTAAGTAGGTTTAATATCATATCTAACAGCTTATGATAATAATAGACATCCAAGCACAAAAAAGGAAAGACAATCAGCAAAAGAGTCATAACTATCATAGTCAAGTATGATTCTTTTGTCTTCATGATCGCTAATTCTTTAAAACATGCGCTTTACGAAGGGGGTCCGGGGTATCCCCCGTGGGGATCGAGCTGACTGGTCAGCTCGCGGGGGCCCAGGGGGCAGAAGTTCTTAAGAAATATGTCCCTTCTTAAGAACCTGTGTCCCTTTTTATATAGTCCCGTAACTCCCGTTACTTATATGGTGGCTGCTGCTCTAAGGAGTATGGAGATGATAGGAGAAGGGAAGAAGATGAAGATGGGGAAAAAGTTAAAAAAAAATAGAATTTGGGGGTATTTTATATAATCTCGGCCGATATTTTGAAAATATGGGCTGATATCTCGTTATGGCCAATATGAACTTCATCTCGGCCGAAATATCGTGATATTTTGGCGATATGGATGCTGATATAACCGAGACCGATATCTCAGTGAGATATCGGCTTGTTACCGGCCGATACCGGTTCATATCGGCCGATATGAACCGGTATCGGTCGATTTTTAAAACCATGCATAAAACACACCACCAAAACCTGGTATAAAAGACTTATACCCACATAAAAAGGGCAACCAATTACATGATGATATATTCAATCGAAGGAAAAGCCCTATTAACCCTTGTTTCATTAGAGAATCTACCATAACATTAGCCGACCTTCTAACATGCTTAAACTCGACAATATAATCTTGAGAAGACGAGGAATTGATTCGTGCAAAGATGAGATGGAGGATCCAAGGACCCTCGTTGCTTGAAATCCAAGAAATAACAATTGAGGAATCACCCTCCACCAATAGTCGATCACAAAATGAAGGGAAAAACAAATGAAGAGCCTATAAATCTGCCAGCACTTTAGTCTCATTTGATTCCTTGACACTTATATTTTTAGAGAACATAAGCAATACATCCCCTTTGTGGTCTCTAAATACATCACCAACACTCGTGGGCTCAAGCTTTCCTCTAGCCGCCCCATTCACATTGATCTTCAAAAAAGCCCTTGCGGTGGACACCAAATTTCCCGCCTTCCTAATTCAAGGTATAAAACAAAGCAAACAAGCCTTCCAATTATGCAAAATATGGTCTATTTTCAAATTAGCAACCTCCCTCACAATAGCTCACTTGGCTATTCGTTAACTAATAACGGAAAGAATATCATTGTATGTCATCCTTGCTCCCTTGAATATTCTATCATTCTTTTCTTTTCAAATAGACCACACTATGGCATGAGGGATAAGTCTCCAAAGATTTGCCCCAACCTTAAAAAAGACAAAAACTTCAAGCCTCAAACATATTAATCATAGAGCTTCACAAACATCACACTAATCCGTATCTTTGATTGGGGCCTCTCCACAAAGAGAATGAAATATCACAATGCAAGAATAAGTGATCCACGTTCTCCAACCCCTCCTTTATAAAGGGCACACATCTATAATCTCCTCCAAAGATAAGCATGTCCTTATGAGATTATTTGTCATAAACACCTTCCCTTTAGCCGCCTACCAATATAGAGTCTTCACCCGAGGAGGTGTTAGTCCCGACCACACAGGTGGGCAAGGGGATCTGAAAGATGATACACCAAGAAGTTTGATTATTTGATAGGGCTGCTTTCTTTTTAAAGAATCATAATCTATGATTAGAAAAAATTTTTTCCATCGATTTACCTTAGTCTTGGCATGTTTTGGGGTGGGCCCATAAGACTGTTAGCAAATTTGGGATCGATTTCTACTCCAGAAATTCATTATAATCTTACTAGAGCTTATTGTTTGTTATTAAAAATTTTAATTTTGGCCACATTTAGAAATTCATATCCATTTATATATGATGCTCAAACGAATTGTAGAGATTGCATGATCAGTGTGGCAGACTTTTTTTTTTTTTGCCACCATTAAATGCCATATGAAGACCCAAATAGCAATATATATATTTGTGTAAAGATAAGAAATGTTATAAAAACCGATTTGGTAGTGAAATTACATCAGTGAGAAAAAAGCAAAAAAAAAAAAAAACCAACAATAATAAATAAAATTATCAAAATAAATTATTTTTGGAAAAACACCCAATCCCTTGCGGAGTGGGAGGTATCCGAAACTTTTTTTGAATGATATAAAAAAAGAATGTTCTAGAAAGATTCATAGAATTAGAACAACTATTCTTGTTGGATAAAATAATAAAAGAGTGCCTGTAGAGACAAATATAAAAGCTTCGTATAAGAATCCACAAGGAGACGATACAATTGGTCAAAATGTACAACGAAGATCATATCCAAATCATTTTGGATTTCTCACAAATATAATATTTATGGCTGCTTGATGCAACTTAATCATATCTTAATTGGCCAAACAGAGTTTTAATACATTGAGGGTAATGAGGAAAACTTACAAGCAACTGCCCCGTATTTTCTTAACTACAAATAACCACATGCCAATTTTATTAATTTGCAAACAACCACCTCTATTTATAAGAAAATCTAGATCAACGACCATGACCACAATCAATTACCAGTTTTCAACTAAATCAAGAAACTCACTTTATCTTAACCTAAAAGTATAAAAGTTTCCTTCATAATCTCATCTAGATCATAGTTAAGGTAATTACTCAAAAGGACCATTCAATCTAAGCCAACTTGGTTATGATTCAAATCCTCAACTTAACATTAATCACCAACTAAGCCTTGTCCCATTTATGCTAAGTTCAACTACATGCTGTTTCGCCATTCCAATCTACCCTTGGCCAAATCCTCCCATAGGTTGCATTTCTTCAAATATATTTCTACTATGATTAATGTCCTCTTTCGCTTACTCCTTTCCTTCCGGTGGGGGGGAATTGGCATGAATTATATTAGATCTAAAAAATTATCATGCTTTCACAATAACAAAATGCCACGAGCGCCAACACACTTACAATTGAGTGGTGTTGGCATATAGGTATCACACATATGCCCAATAATCGATTCCTAGGTCTTTATATGGGTAGTATCACTTCTGACCAGTGGGCAAACCTAGCAAAAATCGAAGAAAGCCACAGGTAAAAAAACATGACTTTTTTTTTTATTATGAGTTAATGAGGTCAACATCCACCATTGCTCCATAATTGTGTTCAAGCCCTCACCCTCGCCATAATACCATTCCGTTTTCTATCACCATTTAGTTTTGGGATAAGTGGTAACTGAATGGGGTGTTAGATTTCTATTTTGAGAGGGAGGGTTACTTGTAAAATAAAACACGGCCTGTTTTACGTGATTTCCAAATGAGGTGGTTATATGTAAACTTCCCCAGCACAAGCCAAAATCCAAGGCAGCACTTTGACTGTTTTGTAACTATTTTCAGTTGGGAATGACAACCAATTCCATTCAATCCACCCTTGCTCGGGATTAAGACTGACGTGGAGAGCCGTGCATGGAATGAAAACCAACTCATTTCCCCAGTCCTCTATTATAAAAGTGTTTTCATCTTCTGATCCCATACTCACATGTTCTGGTCTAATATTCAATCATCTCATTCCTATCCATAAGTAATCGATCCATCACTGTATACCCATCACCATGCCTATGAAATGAAACTCAAATTTCATATTCATTAAGGTGCATCCCTTCTCTCTCTCTCTCTCTCTCTCTCTCTCTCTCTCTCTCTCTCTGTGTGTGTGTGTGTGTGTGTGCTTGATTTGAAAAATTGAACTTGGGTGGAACATATATAACAGCCCACCATGTTTGTAACACGCCATGGTCGATGCGACTTTATGAGATCTTTGGAGAGGTTTCTGGGTAGATGTTGTTTTAACAAGGTCAGTTTTTTTTTTTTTTTTGTGACCTATTCTTTGATGAAGTGGATTTCTTTTAGTTGTTTGTTTTAAATAGCTTCTGCCATTGCACTTGTGAATATATCTTATAAACATTGAATTATTAAGTACCATCTTCATTTTTTTAATTTATTTTATATAAACTCTGTTAGCTCCAATGATGTTTGAAATCCTGATTTCATAGTGTGTGCATATATAGACAAAAATTTCTTATTTTTCCGTCATTTTTATTGGATTTATGTTAATGTGAGAGCGACTTGAAAGTCCAATTTTGTTACCTTTTGATGCTGATTTTCACCACCATCCAGTGGAAGTTGTGCCGCTTCCAGTGAATAATTTTTTGTTTAGCCAGGATACTCAGAAGGGGATGGTAGTTCAAAGGTTTATCTTCACGAAACCTGAAATTCAGATGTTAGTTGAAGGATCGATTGTAACTTAAGTTTGCACTTCTAATAACCACAGTGTATGCTATTGTGGGGCAGTGTTCTAATTCAATACCTTCCTCTGTTTCCAATGTTATTGAATCTCAAGTGACGAGAAAACTACACAGAATACTATAATAGAAGTATCCATGACTGCTGCTTTAATGTTCCTAAATTGCTGGACATATTTTCTTTTGAGTAATGGAATTACCAACAAAGAGCTTTCCATATGTATAATAGATTTTTAGATTTACAAGACCTCTTGCTAATTTGCTTAGACGTGATGTGGCTTTGTATTTGATGAAACAATGTTATCTTTGTGACTACCATCTAATTAAGGCAATACAGTTCTGTTTCTATGTGTTCTATACATATTATTAATAAATCGAGCCTTAGATTTCATGTATTTGGTGCTGCTAAATTCATCACGCATCCATGCTAGCAAAATTCTGGGTTTTGCAGAGCGCTTGGTATGATATTACATATTACATATGAAAGGAATGCATAAGAACAAATAATCAGCATTACAATGTGAATTAGTAGTCTGGAAATTTCTGGAGAGCACTTGTACATGGGTTACTTGGTTTATTTCAATTTACATGATTTGCATTTTACAATGTCTGACTTTATACATTGGAATCCGTCTTAAGAGATGTTGGAAAACAATAAATTTTAGCATGCACTAGTCCTATCTAAATGGCGACATACTCTTTTGGTTTGAAGATATAGTGATGGCTTAGTGCTCCCTTATGTTGTTAGTTGCTTGTTTCTTGAGAAGAAGAAAACGGGATCGGAGCCATAATTTTGGTTAACAGAGCTGCTTCTTTCTTTTCTTTTCTTTTTTTATGATTTTTTTCTTAATCTGCGTATCTTATTCTCTTTGCAGATTGGAAATTACTCCTATACATCTCAAGCTGCAACTTCTCTGCAACAAACATGTGAAGCCACTGCAACTGATGCTTATAGGTAAACCATATAATTCTAGTGGATGAGGCTAGGAAGACTGTAAGTCTTAAAACAGATAGATATCTCTGTATTACTTTTCAAAATGTTATTTTCACCAAATGGATTCGGCCGCTCTCTTCTATAAATGCTATTTGTGAGATCAATACCATGCTATTTTCTTTCCAGTTTCTTATCCATTTATTTGCCTTGATTTTGTAGATTCATGGTTGCAATACAAAGTGATATGAGGAAAACTAATTGCATTGGTGAAAAAATGACAGGGGCTATGAGGATGGCACGAATGTTAATTGGGATGAGCTCGGATTTGGTCTTATGCCCACTGATTACATGTATATCATGAAATGTTCTCGCGACGAGAAATTCTCACCAGGGAAACTTAATCGTTATGGAAACATTGAGCTGAGCCCATCATCTGGAGTTTTGAATTATGGGCAGGTTGGTAGAAGTTAGAACTTTGAACATGGCATTGACAAGTAAATGATGATCCATGCAGTTTTAGATAACCTGATCGAGTTACAGTCATAATCGTTTTGTACTCTGTCATGACCGATTGCAGACACATAATTTCCAATAGTTAGCTTGACCAAAAATGCTTGTTTTCATTTAATAAATAAGGAGTTCTGGTTTCTGTCTAGGATAATATTCTTTAAGTAGTGGTAGGTATCAATTTGAACTTTGAAGCAGCTACAGGAAGTAGGTGGGGCTTACTTTCCAAGAGAAAAGGAAAGCTACTGATTGCTTATGGATAATATCCATCCACTGATAGAGTTTTGGTATGGATTAACTGTTTAAAACTTCAGCTTGATTTTTCACTAAAATGTAAGTACTCACATACTGTCCCACACATACTCACCCACGTCTCTCACAATGAGCCCCGACGTCAAAGAATTGACCCCCAATTAGTTTTTATGGAAGGAAGGTTCCTTGCCAAGTAAGCTACAAGTGAGCTGCACTTTCCAATCATCATCCAATTGGGGAGGTAGTTCAAACCCTACCCACAAACCTAACCTGATCTGAGCCCGTTTGGCACTTTACTTTTAAAGAGTGAAGTTGAGTGAAGTGAAAAGAAAAGAACGAATAAAATATATAGTGGGTTATGATGGTATTTTATTTTTAGTTGTTTGGGATGTAATATTTTTTATTTTTTTATGGGAAATGGAGTTTTTTTATCTTTTAGTTAATAAATGTAGTTGTTTTTTGACTTTTTTTTTAAAAGATGGAGGGAGTTATGGTAAAAAGTGATTTTGATATGATGTTTAACTTGACTTAACTTCACTTGACTATACTAGTAAAATTACCAAACGTGCCCACGTATCGTTTGAGGCCTTTATTAATGTTTTAGTTTCAGGTTTGACATTTTCCACCAGATTAATAAATGGGTATTTTTTTTTGGTAAAAGGATTAATAAATGGGTTGAATCTAGGTTGAGTCCATAGTTATAATAAACCTATCAACCTGTCCCACACCTAACACAGCTCAACTCATTGCGGTCTAACCTGACTAATTTAGGGCTTCTTTTTATGGTATGGGTAAAAAATAAAAATTTTTTTTACCAAGGAGGACTAATCCCTCGTATAGCGCATACTAAATCCACACAGGATAAATCTTGGGCCATCTCAAACACAAGACATTAGGAGATCCACACTGGATAAATCTTGGGCCGTTTCAAACATAGGACATTGGGAACAAATTCATGCCCTATGCCACTCTACCAACTCCCAATTGGATAAATCAGGACTTGTTTACTCGCAATAGAATTCATAATAATTGAATATATAGGTTTTATGATAAAATGAGCTCCAATCAAAAAACTTATTAAAGAGGTAAGGTGTAAATGAGTTCCACCCATCTATATGCTACCTTGGGTTTCTTGGGTTTGAATTACCATTGAAAATTTCTGCTGCATGCCTCCATGTACATATATGTTGAAAATTTCTGCTGCATCCATGTACATATATGTTGAAAATTTCTGCTGCATGCCTCCATATACATATATTGAGGGGGAGTATTCAAGTGCATCCATTCCTTTTTGGAAAGTGTCAAGTACAAAAGGGGAGTTCTATGTACTTGACACTCCCCTTTTTATACTTGGCATTTTCCAAAGGGGGTGTCCCTCGAAAAAAAAATTGATAAGGAATAGATGCAGTTGAATATTTTCCTATATCGAGAATGCCTCCATGTACATATATTGAGAGAGAGAGAGAGACTGATTTGAAGTTTAAAAACAGGGTATTTTTGAGGGACTGAAAGCTTACAGAAAAGAAGATGGGCGTCTGTTGCTGTTCCGCCCAGAAGAAAATGCTCGACGAATGCAAATGGGTGCTGACAGAATGTGTATGCCCTCACCTTCCACCCACCAATTCCTCCACGCCGTCAAGCAAACCGTCCTAGCCAACAGGCGTTGGGTATTCACCTCTCTCCTCTTCTTCAATTTCTCACAAACAATGAACAAAAGCCATCTTCTTTAATAAATTTCTACTTTTGTTTGGCTCAATTGGATATTAACAGGTGCCCCCACCGGGTAAAGGGTCTCTATATGTTCGCCCGCTGCTAATTGGAACTGGTCCTGTTCTGGGTTTGGCCCCAGCACCGGATTACACCTTCTTGATTTATGCTTCCCCAGTCGGCAACTATTTCAAGGTGGGGTCTCTGTATCTTGCTTCAATTTCTCAATAATACAATATTGGGATTAGATTTGATTTATGATGTGATTACGATTAGATTAAATTATGTTCTCTTTCTTATTTTAAGATTTCAATGGCTTCCTAGTTTAAGTTAATGATCTTTGCAGGCTGTACTCTATAACTAGCTAAGTATTCTGAATGAAAAATAATGCAGCAGTCATTTATGTAAATATAATCCTAAAGCAACATATTTTAGTGCTTAGTTTTATAGGAACTGGAGCCGTTAGATGTCTGCAATTTGTTTTACAACAAAGTTCAGGTAGTGAATCTGTTATGCTATAATAAAGGGCTCATCAATCGTCGTCATCAAAACCTCACCTATCAATCTTGGGTCCCCGCTTGACGAGTTCTACTAATTATGTAGAGAACAAGCTCATTGGAACTTTAGTTTAGTGGCCTAAATTGCAGGTTGGGGGCAGCATGGAAACTGGAAATTCCTTTTAAAAAAGGTTTACCAAACAACCACCATACTATAACAATTTAATGAATGGGGTAGAATAACGTATGCTTAGTTCTGGGCTGGTTTGGCTTTAGCTTTTGTGTCAAATGAAAATTGGGCAATCAGGATTCAAATCACCGGGTACAAATTAAAAAAAAAAAAAAGCAAACCTGAAAAACTGACCAACGGGGCTCAAGGGAAACCAAATGAAATATTGGTAAAGAAAAAGAACACTCCAAAGGTATTGTTTTGTGCTGGATGTGTAGAGCCCGAATTTTAAGTTAATTATTTTCCTCAACTGAGTTTGAGACTATCTCTTCAAGGGGAAAAATGAAACCATAAATTGTTAGACAGTTATGGGTAACTAGATTTATGTCTAAACTGAGTGCATGACAACAGATTTGCAACGGATACGTACAGTTTCTGTGAACCTTCATTTATATATAAACTAATTTACCTGGTCTCAATATAGAGGATCCAAATAGTCTCCTAGCTTAGTATTCTATATTAGAGCCTAACTCATTCATTACAGAAATGACATGCATATGGTGAATGAGTTGCAATAGAGTCTGCTCTGCAAAGAACTAGTATAAGAGTCTACATTGATTTTCTAAAAAGATTTATTAGCCGCATTTTTTTTATAACCTTCGCCCTCGGCTTATTATCCACATTTTAATCAAACCAGATTTAAAAATCTGCATTGATAAGATTCAAGATTGTTAAAAGCGTTTCCTATTTTGGTTGGATCTAACACACTAAAGTATCGGATATAGATATCAAATTCGAGATTAAAACATCAATTAAAGGAATCATATATGAGATGAAAACATCAAAGTAGGGATTAATCTGAGATAGAGAGCATACCTGAGACTTAGCGATGAGACAGAGAGGAGAGATGAGAGCAGTGAGAGAGTGGAGAGTCAAGAGAAGAGAGACCAATTGATTGCTACAGAAGAGCACCGTGCGAGGGAGGAATTAGAATACTAAGGCTTACCTTTGCATTAAAATACCGTGGGTGGAACTGGCAATTGAAGTGGGCTCCTTACATATGTATTAGAGGGTCCAGTAATTTGTACCCTAGGAATTAGATGGGAAAAAAACAGTGAATTCTGTTCAATACATGTGTTAAACTTAATACATATGTATTGCATTGCAAGCAAACAACCCCTTAGAGAATATGTGATGCCATATAAGTTGATAATATCATCTTCAAGACTTCAACTGTGTTATCTCACTGATGCAGGCAAACTCAAACCTATCTGACCTAGACTAGATTGCAAATAAAGAAGACGTCTTGTGTTCCCAACACCAATCTCACAACCCAATCCACCGAACCACACACCCACTGGAGATATAAATGAAGAACTCAGGACTTCAAAAACCACACACTATATAAGTATTCCATACCGGTGGTCACGGGAGAGAAACTCATGTCTCTACAAAGAGCTACTCATGCCCAAACCTAGGAAACCATGCAAAATAGTGTCACAATTTTATTACTTCACATCACATATAAATAATGACAAAAATAATTCACCAGAATAAATATGGCCCCTTAGTCAAGCATTTAATCCCAGCTATTCAACAGTAATAAAAGGTAACCAAATATGGAAAACGAAATAAAAATAAAAGACAGCTATGGCCTACATAACCCATGGGCTTGAAGTTCTCGGTATATATATCACCAAACAAGGCAACACGGTCACATTTATTTTAAAACCATGTGATTCATCATTTGTGTCCATGGTTGTCTTGAAAAATTTCATTTTTTTAATTATATGAATAAGTTTATACCCTATCATATATAAATGATGCAACATTCACTTAATTGTGCCACTGAATTCTTTTATGTTTTGAGTTTTTTTTTTCTTATTCTTTCTCCTTGAACTATCAAGATATCTCTGCTTTTAACCAATATGATTTTTTTATTGATTCCCTTTATCTTTTTAGGAAGGCTTGTCACCACTCAATTTGTTGGTTGATGATGATTATCATCGCGCCTCTCCTGGTGGGACTGGAGGAGTGAAAACAATTAGCAACTATGCACCGGTAAGGAGCTTCTTTTTAAGGATTGCGACTTTATTCTGTAAGTGTAAAGCCAGAATGTCACCCTTTTTCTTGATTCTTTGTTGCTTCCATTATATTTTACATATTTAGGAATCGTTGTGTTTCTTATGTTGAATCAAATTTTACTTTATTCTACTGCTTAGATGGTGTTGATTCTTTGCCTCTTTTATCCCATAACTTGTATAATATTCTTCACCTTCTTCTTCTTATTTAATATGTAATTATATTATAATGTACTTGCATACAGTGGATTATTGTTTAGTTTTACAAGTGGTATGAAAGATGTAATTAGGTTAATCATAGCATATACAAATGCTGCCATCTCATAATGTTTCCTCTTTTTCTTTTTTGCCCTTTTCATCTAAGGTTTTGAAGGCGCAGACTCAAGCTAAGAAGAAAGGATTTTCTGATGTCATATTCCTTGATTCAGTAAACAAGAGATTTCTGGAGGAGGCCTCTTCTTGTAATATTTTCATTATCAAGGTATCAATACAAGCGAAGTTAGTTCTCTAATTGAACATTGTCATAGGTTTTTCTTCTATATTATATATAAATATTTAGTTTGAAAATATTTCTAACTAATTTTCAGCTTTTAATGTATAATGGTTCCATTCCATGCAGTCTTATAAGTTTATATACAAAACTAGATTATCCTGAATGAACAAGAAAAAAGTGGAATTTCAAAATCTCTAATTGAAAGATAAAATTTCAACACCTCTAACTGAAAATAACGTATACATTGATACCGTTTTGCAGTGATAAAATTACTTCTCACAAGTATCAAAGAATTGTAAATGACCCATGGATACCAATGACGACGTGGCAAGTCCTCAAAAACTTAAAGTTGAAGGGGGAGGGGGAATCTCTTGGGCTAAACTTTGCTTAAATTCATTATAAAATCTCCCTGCTTTTCAGTTTAATTTCAGTGGGATAACACTGAATATGTAGATTACCTAAGATGGTAGAGGAAATTGTCTACGTGCCTGATTCCACACTGATACTTCTATTTATTGTTGTAACTGCAAGGCTGTGGATTTTGTTACCAATCAGGGAAAAAAAATGAATATAGTTCCATTCTTGCAGTAAATGAATTTAGCATCTTACTTGCATTGCAAAAGATTCCTTCAGATAATTTTAGAAATGAAGCAGCCGGAAGACCCTTAGAAGAAGCACTAAGAAAATGTTTGGAGTACAAAAGGTGCCTCTAAAAACTTTTTTTATCAGACAAAGTCATGAATGCTTTGGTGACATGGGATTCGAGTCATACAATTTTATTTATTCTGTCAAAAAAAAAAAGAGGGTTAAAAAGTTTGCTCTATCCCACACTATTCATAGGAGTTTCCACATACCAAATCATTCTAGCAGAGTGTTATCTTTGAGAAACTTAAACCATTTACATTCCCCTTGGTATTATCTTCAATTTAACACCGATCTAACTAAGCATTGTCGTATGTCAATCACAAAAATAAATGCACTTAAAAAATCACTATTAGTTTAGACATTAAAAAATTGGGAGTTACAATTATCCGATTCAAAGGATACCTGGATCACCTCATATCCTCGAAGTTCCATGCACATACAAACTACCTTTATGAATTGGTTGATGTCCAAACTCACTCCATGGAGGAAAAAATGTCCTTATTAATAGGAGTACACCCCCTTTTGCACTAGCAAAAATATATAAAAATAATAGAAAAAACTTAAATAAGAAGCAATAAAACTAGAAGAAAGGGATTGGAAGCAACCGTGCAACACTTATTGCCTATGCATTAAGTATAATATATAGCTTAAATTTGTTTTGGCTTTTCAGCATACCTCTCTTGTACAGTCAAGCCTTTTCATCTATTGAAAGTAAACACTCAAAAAAATATATACCTTAAATCACTAAATAATGATGATGTGAACCAACTTAAATAATTAGTATATATTTACATATATATAAATATATTTATTATGTAGAATAAAGAAAAGTATGAGGGCTAGGACCTGGGCCGGGCTAGGCCTAGTACTGTCCAAGCCCAGCCCTTAAATTTCAGGGCCCGCAAAAAAAAATCCAAGCCCAGCCCTAGGGCTTTTTCTTTGAAACAAAAGCCCTTGTTTTAAGGGCTTTGAGTGGGCTGGGCCGGGCCCCCTTCTCTTAGGGCCGAATTGATGTTTTACAACTTTGCTAAGCTTGTTTGTTGGGTAGTATTTCATGGAAGAAATCACTAGTGAGGATGCCAACATTAGTTGGTTTATAAACTATAGGTTCAGTGTTCTGGCTAAGAAATCACTAAGAGGATGCCACTTCTCATGTTCTGGTTGTTCTACTGCTTGCAGGATAATGTTATATCAACCCCATCTACACAGGGAACAATTCTGGCTGGAATTACACGAAAAAGCATCATTGAAATTGCTCTTAAATATGACTATCAGGTAACTACTCTTCAATGTCTTTTCATATATGAGAATTGTTTATTTGTTTATGATTTTCTTTTAGTGAAATAATATAATTCTTATTTATCTTGAGCTAGATAGGTACAAAGGGGAAAAAACCCTCTGTTCATGAAGGTAATGAGCTGCAAATCAAAAGATACTTCAAGATGGAAAGTCTTCAAATAAATAACAGTTCACCATGTTGTTTGCTTCCTCTTCTGCCGACTTGCTTGCCTGATGGAAGGACACATGAAACAAATCCAATAATACCTTAGTTTCAACTACACTGACCTGGAATCTTCAATGTTTTTTTATGCTTCCCCTGGCCCAAGTTGACACATTCTTTGGGTGGCCTTGTTATTAGTTTAAATTGATGTCATTAGCCTTTTTAGTTTATTCGAAACCAAAAAAAAGTATAGGAACAAAAATGTTTTTGCTTCAGCCATAGCAAACTGGATTATTAGATGACATGAAAATGTAAAATTAATCTTACTTTTAAAGGATAAGAATTAATGAAAATAATACCTATTAAGTTTTAGATTGTCATTCTATCATGAATTTTTGTCACGAGAGGGTCTGCATGCCCTAATTACTATGAGAAACTTCTTTCATGCAGAAGTACATGCATGCATAGGTGTATATACATACTAGTGACTGTCTCTTTTCTATTTCCCGTTAGAAACATCTTTGAGATTTCATTACATTTTTCATTGAATTGTAAATTGTTTAACAAATCTTCATCAGGTTGAGGAACGGCCTGTACCTGTAGAAGAGTTGCTTAATGCAGATGAAGTTTTCTGCACAGGAACTGCAGTAGTTGTTGCTCCTGTAGGCAGTGTTACATATCATGGTAAAAGGTAAACTGCCTTAACTTATTTTCTTTGCATTTTCCTTCTGTTAAGAGTATGTACTTCTTAATGCATTTAACTGTTAATAACTTGAATGACATAAATATAGTTGGTGTTGAAAGAGAATATTAGCATTTGAATACGCCTTTTGTCACGACCCGAGCCCGAGATAAAAATTTAAATTGAGTTAATCCCGAGTTGCGACCATATTTACTCCCATGAAATTTACTCATAAATGTCACAAGGGATATCAAATCCTACATTATGCGGAATATAAACAAAACTGTATTTACATTATGAACAATAAACATGTTCTAAAAGTCTCACATTATTATTACAATACTTTATTATCACTTAACGAGTCATTCGGAAGAAGTTTTATTAGTTGTTTCCACTGGTGTTGTGACCTCTGAAGGATCGGCAATGGCAGTTGTGCATGTAATGCCATCAATAACACTGTGAATTCACGATTCAGCAATGTACAAACAGTCCAACGATTTAATATGCTAATCATATTTCCAATGTATCTAATTAATCATTAGACTTAAACAAATTAAACAGTATTAATTTCAATGACAGTAAACATTTACAATTCACAAATTAATTACAATTACAATTACTGATCAATGAGAGTCTTTATAAGTTGGCAAACTACCATAGCATTTCCAAATCAAATTATATCTCCCTAAAAAGGAAGAAGTTCTTCTATTGGCATAGGGCGAAAGGGCGCACCATTCATGACCCAGGCCTCAAGGACTTATCAAATAAGTGGAGTCTACTCAGTGTCTTGATCAGAGACCACTGGCATCACCACGGAGTAACGGAACACTCCCAAATAATCTGCTGCAGCAGACAGAAATCACTATATAGTACCAGACTCAATGTATAATACAATTTATTTTATTTCATTTCCGTTAATTATAAATAAACGGATACAAATCAATAAATAATCCTTTCAGGATCCTTTCAATATATAAACCACTAATTACCCTATATGGGTTTGAGTCATCACATCATGTCATTTAAGACAATAAAGAACATATCTTTAATAATTCAAATTCAATTACTTTCCGATAAACTATACCATCCAATTGAGTGTAATCCTTGGTTATTTAATGTACTCGTGTTATTCTTGATGAACATCACAATTAATATAGATTTGTACATTAAAGTTCCCTTAATTAACACCTATGGAGGTATAAACAGCCTTGATTAAATCAATAGGTTTTATTTCTTAAAATTCAGAAATTAATTTTGAAAAATTACTGACTGTCGGTCAATATTCGGTCAGGTTTCGGTTTGAAAATCAGAGACACGTTTTCTCCATTTTTACACTGTCGGTCAGGTCGTCGGTCAGCTTGTCGGCTGACCGACACTGCCCAGAATTTTCTACAGAATTCGTCTCAGAATTCTGTTTTCTCCATTTCATTTCCAACCTGCACAAAACACTTGGAACCTCCTGTTCCCTTCTCAAATAACATTTATACAAGAAGAATAACACTTCTATTCCATTTCAAATCAAATTCATTCAAATCAATTTCCACTTCTATCATTCATAAAATTGGTTCAAGAACCTAATTCTTACAATATTGAATAAAACCCATATCAATTAACATATTAATCATAAATAACCATTTATACTTGCCTTTCACTTGAATTGAACTCAATCTCAAACCTTGGTAGCTTTCAAAGAGGAATCTCAAGTTCCCATAGACTCAAGCTCCAAAGACACTTGAAGAAGATGATACTTCTAACTTCCCTTTCTCAAATTCCACTTGCACAAATCCTCTTCCAAGAACTTGATTAAAGATTATGGAAGAAGAAAGAAAGAAGAAAAAAAACGAAGAAGCGAAGAAGAAAGCTGAAGCTGCTGCTGGCATCCTCTCCCTGATTCACTCTTCTCTTTCCAGCTCATGGCTTCATTTGAGCTTAGTCATAATGCATTTTTGCATTTAAACCCCCATGCATTAACTCAATTCTCTTTTGAGTCAAATCACCAGTTAATCAAATTAATGTCTTGTAAATCATCCCATTAAACTTAATTCAGTCTTTCAAGATTAATTTGATCCATTCCAAATCATTAATCATATTTAAATCGACTAATCATGCTTAATCCACCGTAAGCTCGATTAATTAGAGTTAATCCTAATTAACTCGGGATGGGATGTAAAACCTTTCCACATTTATCTGTACATAGGGATTCTCGCATCTCATATCATGTACAGTATTTGCTAATGTGACAAGTTTTGTTCTATGGATTAAATTAGTGGCAATATGGGACACTTGTTGTCACTTTATCCACCACTTGGATGCTGTAAATATTACTGATTTAAACATGTATTTGAGGCTCTTGCTATTGTGAAAAATCTCAAAATGATCATCATCAACAACAAATCCTTATCCCATCAATCTGGGGTTTGGCTATAAGAGCTTCATCTGGTTCAACACTTCATATAGTGCGAATATGATCTAGAAATGAACATTCTGATTTAAAACATTTATCTGAGGCTCTTGCTATAGTGATTATGCACTAACAAGTTTACATGGTTGGACTGCTTTTAAGAACATCAGAAGGAGCTACATATAGTCACACTCACCTCTCTTCAGCATTTGCTGTCTGCTTTTGTTTTTACTGCTCCATAATGCCCTTTTCGGTTTCAATATTTTTGCTTCCCACTATTTTTCTTTTTCATAGATCAACAAGAATTTCCAGCTTATAATACAAAGCAAACAGTTGAAATGACAAGTAGACTGATTATGGTTGCCTGGCTAACAGACAGAAGTTTCTCCATCATTATATAATCCAGGTTACAGTCACTAGGTACTATTATTAATTTATGCAAGCGTCACATGTATTGAATTATATAAGAATCATTGTTCTAGAATGGACTTAATATCTATTAATTATGTAGGGTGGTTTGCGGACTACCATACATGGTGTAGGAGTATGTAGGTTCAATATGGCACTACCATGGTATATAGAAGCTACATACTCTTATAGCGTGCATGGGAGTCCATGAGACAACCCTACATATTTAATACTAGCAACTTATATTTACATAGAATATTAATCGTCATCGTCATCGTCGTTGTCATCATCATCATCATCAAACCCTTGTCCGAACTATGTTGGGGTCAGCTACATGAATTCTATTTCTCCATTTCAATCTATCCTATGCCAAATCCTTGGATAAGTTGCACTTCTTCAGATCTTAAGATATAATATGAATGGGATATCTAATTATTTTTGGGGAACGTCTACCTTTCTGCCTGGTGGGTTTTGACTGACATGCAACTGCCCTGGGATAAGTTGTTCTATCCTTAGTTGCTTGAAATGGGATCGATGCTCTATTTCTATATAAACTTTCAGCAACAATTGCAGATTTTACAGATTCTATTTAAACTTCTATGTCCATTTAATGTGATAAATCCTTGTCTTGGCGGGAAACTCGAATATACATCTGGCCATTTTTTTTTGTTTTGGGTGAATTGATATGCTTTAATCCTACCTTCCAAAGAATGAATTCAGTATAAGTTTTTGGACCAACTGAAATTTTAACATATATGAATGGAACATAAAAAATGAACACTAGCTGAGTTTCAATATCTCGGAGCCTACAACCTTTCTCATCCAGCATTAATTAGGAGCCCCACTACATGATCTCATCATCATCATCACCATCAAAGCCTTTTTCCAACTATGTTGGAGTCGGCTAATGAATTCTGGAAGAAACATTGAACAGAAGCAGCAATACATGCTACCATTTCATATGACAACTATAACGTGGTAGAGTGGTACTGAGTTCAGTTGAATCCAATTGTCCTGCAAAGAATGGGCAGTGTATATTTTGTGAGAACACATGGTTATCTGTTCTGCTTTTTGTTTGGGGTGGCATAGAAATCTGGAAGCTCATTTAGGTTGAATACTGTTTTACAGTGTCTTCTACTCATTAGTATAGTTTTGTGAGAGGTGGTGGAAAACAGTAGTCCACCCAATGCTCTGTCCATTTGTCAGCGTCGTAATTCCATAGCTGAATGGAAAACTATCCATGGATTTGGAGTGCAAAAATGCTCTCTTAGTAGCTGTCGTTATCATGTCTTTTTTATCGTGATGTCTTATTGTGTGGAACTATCTGTGTTTCCATGCTTCTTTTCCTTTTTCCCTATCATGCATAACAACATATCCGTGAGCAGGGTAGAATACAGAAGTGGAGTCCAGACGGTTTCTCACCGACTATACTCTGCCTTGACAAGCATTCAAATGGGTCTCGTGGAGGACACGATGGGTTGGACGGTTGAGATAGACTGAGCTATAACTTGTGTAGAACAGATGAACAAGGGAGGAGACATGACGAGATCTATAGTATTACCAATTAAACTGAACTGGATAGTGCTGTTATTCCTTTTAGCGAGACATTGTGCTATGTATTATGATGTAATATGAAGTTACAAGCCTTAAAAGATGTCGAAGTGGTTCATTGTCCGTGTTTCTATGACAGGTGCTGCCTGACTATGTTAATGTTGTTACAATGAATCACAAACAATAAAGATATAGATGTTATTTACTCCTAGACTCTTCACTTAGTGTGATTGTCTTGCCATGTTCCTATCAAGTAATAACAATGCTAGGGTTATATGTACATATGGAGAAAAATCTTCTACGACAGCCATGTGGGGCCCACCTTGGCATTGGTCAGTCGGACCATCAAAACCCCCCCCCCCCTTATTTACATTGGATCCGTTGGATTTGCACCGAGCCAAATGGACTAGACCATTGGATCGAGAGGCAATTTTATTTTCTTTATATAAAGTTGTTTAACTTGTGGCCACGAATCTAGGGATTAAGACGATCTGGTGGACTTACAATTTTGCACATAGGTAGGTCACATCCAGATCTTTCAATCCCCCACGTCCCTTAGGATGATTGAGCCCTAGGTGGGCCCTACAAGGCCTTATGCATGGAGGTCCATGGGAATAACCATTTGTAGCATAGCACGACCCCATACATATATATATGACAATGACTTTAGAGCCCCGCTTGTTTGCAATAGAATTCATACGAACTAATTACATAGTCATTCATAGTCAAATGAGCTCCACCAAAGGATTATTAAAGAAATGCGTGAGGTGAGAGACAAATGATATAAGATAGCAATATATATGGGATATCAACTTTCCTACAACTTGAATTAATAGGGTGATGATTGAGTATTCATTTTCCATCTTCCCTTTATTCTTATTGTATTAGTATTAGAAGATTCAATTTTTTTTTTTGTCCTGATGCAACATTCGGTGCATCAGGTCTAGCAATACATGTATAACACACCCACACTCACCCACGCACCAACCATTCCAATAAATGTAACACAAATGGGTATTTTGTATTGGCTGGGACGCTGGGCCCAAGACTGTGGGTTGAACTTGGGCCTAACTATTAAGCTATAACTAACAGGCTGGAGTCAAACTACCTTCAGCCCGGTCCATTTGCAATCCTTTTAGTAGTTAGAAGGCTGATTATGAACCAGGGACTTTTTTTTAGAAAGAATAACCTATATATATATATATATCCATCCTTCTGGCTTCTAGTATGAGTGAAAAAATGTATCCCAATTTTGCTACATTGGGACTCCAGTCCAGATCACCTCCCATTCTAAAGGATGCTACTAATAATAATCTAGTCAGACCCTTCTTGTTTCTTCCTCAGATAATGATGCCAATTGCATACTACTATAACTCTAGAAGCCTTACCTAGAGGGTTAGGCAACATGCACAGTTCCATTCATGCTACCAAAGGCTCTAAGTGAGACCTGGGGTCTAAGGCTTCCTTCTAGAGACTAGTTATTTATTTTCAACTGTGTATAAGTGCATGTTTGAGATGTCTAACTTTTCCCTCTATTTTTCTAAAATGGTTAGAGGTTTGAAAATATAAAGTGTTTTGGCTTTGGCACCACCTTCCAGCCTCTACATATTTTAGAGAAGTAGAGGCAATGACTCTACTTTCCACAGCCTCCTTGATGAGGTAGTTGAGAAATATAAGGAAAAAAGAAAAGGCGGAGCTATAATGTTTATGCATAATCACGCCCAGCTCGTTTTTTTAATTTTTCTCCAAGTCCGAGAGGCCCAATTAAGATCCAAACCGTTGAAAATGTTCACAAGGTCAAACACGGCCATGCAACCAAATTTCAGCCGTTGAATCATCACCAATCTCGAGATAACCTTAAGCCATTGGATATAATTTGTTATGATCTGTGGGCCCCAAACACAAGATCAAAACAGTTGGATATGTTTGAGGGGCTGAAAATGGCTATTTTGATCACATAATACATTGTGAATCTCGAGATATGTGCAAAATAAAAATAACCAATGATGTATTATGCTCAATATTGTATTTTTTTCATGAGCAGTAAACTGTTTTAATTTTTTTTATTATTATTTAGAGGCGTGTAAAATAAGATCTAAACTGTTAATAATGTTCACAATATCAAACATGACCATGAGACCAAATTTCACCCGTTGGATCATCACCAATCTCTAGATATGTGCAAAAGTGATCCATTAGGTATAATCTTGTGAATTATGTGGGCCCCAAACACAAGATCCAAACCATGAGATCTCTTTGGAAGGCTGAGCACGTCCATATGATCAATTTTCATGGCCTAATACCTTGTGAATCTCAAGAAATATGTGAATAAACTCTCAACCAATAATATAAAAATGTATATTTAGCATAGACCCTTGCATTACCAAACACCAATTTTTTCTATGGCTCTTTTTTGTATGAATTTATATTGAATGGTCTTTAAGAAATAAACTAGTGGTCCTAAATATAGCTTAAGACACGTACAGAGCTCAATCCATAAATGATATCTGGTTTAAGTCTCCCTCCCAACCGACCTTTTACCAACCAATGGAAAATTTTGGATTTGGATGCACCTTCCATGCGTCCAAAGCGTCAATTTCCAAACGTGGAAAATTAGAATTGCTCTGTGATTAGGTCCTGATTCTAGTTTACAGGGCACCCCACCAACAATGAATTGACACAGTCAAATTTGACGCTCATCTTGGACTATATCCAATATTGGAATTAGATGCCTTTCTTTTATCGTCGACTTTGAGGCCTTAACATCCAATCAAACAAAGTTTGATGGCCTGTGGTGGTCTACACTTTCTTACAAGTAGTATTAACACCATAGGCTTAATGTGCAATGATGGTGCGATGAAGTCACGTTGGTCCACCTCTAATCGAGTTACTCCCCTCACACACTTACCCCACTGAATTGGCATAAGACCATATTTGACACTCAATTATCTGTCAATGGCCATTGGATTGAAATCCAAAAAAATTAAGTCTTTCCGAAACTTTTTAACTTTGGGGGGTGGGTTGGTTGTTTTATATTTTGCACACCCATAGGACATAGAACTCCTTGGAGACCTTTTTCATCCCCCACCTCAACCATGATTGTAGGCCTCATCGCATCCATCAGACCATCAAGTTTATCGCACTAGATCATGTATTTCTCATTTTGTAGTGTAGGACAACTATATATCATAGCTGTAAAAAAAAAAAAAAAAAAATTGCTGATGAAGCATCATGACAGCCTATTTAGTAAATACCGAACTGGGTGCATGCATCAGTGACTAGGATAGTCTTGATTGATGTTAAGTTTGTTGGTTATAAACTTGAATCGTCCATGTCCAGGCCTCCATGGTCATGGTACTTGTCCTTTCAAACAGAGACGTGCATGTGCCTTGTGCTTGAACTTCTTGTACAGACCCTTGACTTTCTTCTGAAACATGCAGTAGGCCAATAAGACTTAGACAAGCAGCTAATTCAGGTATCAGCAAGTAAAACAACTTGGATTAAAGACCTTTTCCAAGTGCTGTGGTTGTCTAATTATGTCAATGTCATGATCATTTGATACATAGATTTGAGTGCAGAGTGTTGTAGTGTTATTGTTGTTGCAAAGATGGGGTCTATTTGAGACCGCTGGGCGTGGTTTATGTCAATACTAGTATGATAAAAGCCTTGAGGAAAGTTGGGTTGAGCTGGATCATGGAAAAAAAAATGATTGTGAAATGAGGGTTTTCAAACATGTGGGGCCTTGAAAGGAAAATAGAGAGAGATGTGTAAGGTAAGAAAAGACAAATGTCTGGAATGGAAACAGGGACTCGGATGGGTTAGCTGGTGGCCTACTAAGTTGACCATTTCTTTGTGTCTGTGTTGAAAAACAACCCAGTCATTATTTCTATTTTTTTTTTTTTTTACTTTTAACAAATAAAAGCTGTAAAGGTCAAAATTTCAAACGCCCTTATCTCCAAATGACAAAAAACTTCATTGACTTCTCTGGGGACGAGTAATAACCAAAAAAAAAAAAAGGTGAGAGAGAAGGGAACTTTATTGACTTTTCACCTCATCCCCTCTCTGTAGTCGACCATTGCCCACCAAAGAATGAAAGTTCCCCACCCCCCACACCCCACCACCAAAAAAAAAAAACTGACTTAGAGATGCTAAACCAATTCATGGAAGGTCGGTGCAGTGCAGCCCATGATATAACAGGGATCTGTGGCCTAACCATCTATCAAACTTATCTATTTTGAAAATTTTAGCAATCAAACTCAATTAAAATAAATAGTCAAACTAAAAACCAATGAATGACATTCAGTCAACACCTTGGAACGTTTGGTGACTATCAATGGGTAATCTTAACGTATTGAAAAGGATCTTCACCGAATTGGTAAAGGCAGAGGTCTGGTTTGAATCATGATATCATATTTTTCTTATCATAAAAGATTTTAAAATACTTTTTAAGAAGTGTTATAAAAGAAATAAACATCAATTTAAAATTACTCAAATTCTAAAATATATCTAAAAATTTAAAATTATGCAAATATAATTTTAAAAAGGGATTTTCATCGCACAAATGTCCTAAGACCTTTTTTTGCTTCATAATAGTTAATTTACAAAACTCTAAAAATAGTTCTGCAAAGAAAAAAAAATGACAAATCGCCCAATTGTGTTGGTAAAGAGATATCGTAAAATCCTGCCTAATTTCTAGAATCGTAAAAAGAAATAACTTAACTACCTCTTTTCTCTAAGCGTTCATCTTTTTAATAACTTCATCCCATAGGATTTCACAAGTGTAAGTTGAATTGTATGATATTTAAAAGGTCCCATTTAAACAAAATTTACCACAAAACTCTTGTATGCAAAGGATGAAATGGACATACTTTGTAATAGTGAGATGGATGGTAGGAAAAAAAATATTATATCAGGAGTTTGGGTGAAGTATTTCACAAAAAGCAACACTATAAGGAAAAAAAGGGAGTTTCTCGATTTGGGAGAAAAAGTGAATATGTGCTAGAGTAAAGGCAAATTTGTCATTTCTACAACATTCTTGTACAAACCGTTTTGCAAGAATTTTTAAATGTAACTGGTATAAAACAAAAGTCATGTCTCAAGACACTTGTACGTCAAAATGCCTTTAAAAATTGTGTTTAGAATTTCTTTCTCTTACGTTTTAAAGCTTTTAGTAAGAATGAAGCTATAAATACGATTCTGAGATTTACTTTGCATGTATTCTTTCTCAAATCTAGTCTTTGGTGAGTTCTTAGAAAATCTTCCCTTATTTGAAAGGTTTTTCTTTTGAACATTATAGGTCAAATGATTCATGGGAGGATATCAGGATATTCATTTTAAATTGAACCGAATTGTTATAATCAAATGGCTCTACTTCAACCAGATTATACCAGCAGTCCACATTGACTCTTGTCTAATCCACAAATCCTTTTTATTACGTGAGATTTAAGTGTATCCTGACTAAGTAAGGGAGGAGGTCTTTTCGGTCTGGATTTTATGATATTTTTTTATTTTATAATAGAACATGTTAGTTCTCACTCCTTGATTCCAAGTTTAGATCATATTGGCCTGTCGAGTGTCGACTTCTTTTAAATGCCAATGCTTGCCATAATCAAAACTTTAATTGACTAAAGGACATTTAGTTACATACTATTCAAGTAATTGACTCTTTAAGACCATGATCATGAATAACCTTTTCTTATTTGTACAGAACATATCTACTGGTCGGATGGTAGGGATGATCCCATCATACATTCTTTATCAAATTTGATGGTTAGAATTCATATAGATTTAACCCAATTCAGATGCATAGAGGGTTTGGGTTTCGTCTGGTCCAACCTTGTTTCATCGTTTATGACTCTCTTAATTACGAGCTTATTAAATAAAATCTATTTACAATAAATATATATTTCAATTTATTAATACACCACAAGACGGGTTTGGTATCACATATTGTAAATCTTTTAGATTATACCAACCTGATGATCCCATTCCCACCTGCACCAGTGAGCACGTCCACAGGTCAAAGGGTTGAAATGGATTTCTACAATGAGATCCAGTCTGGTATCAGTGGTTTACACAAAAGATCCCCGTTTCTCTCTTCTCGAATATTCCACAAAATACATTAACCACTCTTTCTTTATTAATCTTTAAAAGGTATTTGGTCATGCATGTCAAACGAGAGAGAAAAATATTCAGGTTTATTAGTTTTATAGTGGACCTAAGTTCAGAGATTCCACATTTTAAAATCTAACCGTCCACACCATTTGGCCTTTTTCTACTGGATGGTGATGGTTGATCGTCCATTTTCTGACCATTAACAGAAGGATTAGGACCCATCAAGTCAGTGGAACTTGCCCATCAATCAAAGATCCTTTAGCTCCTTAAAATAATGAACATGCAAGAGAGTAGATTGTTATAAGATTTTCCAAGATTGGTTAAACTGTTGATTTCCAAGAAAAACTGTGGAAAGTAATCCCAATTCCCAACATCCGATTTTTTACATTACCCATGTCTCATTGTTCATGATAACTCAAAACCATACATACTTCTACTCTAATTTTCAGTGAAAAAAAAATTATTTGAAAAAATACATAAATATATTAATTATTTTATTAGTTGTTAACTTTTTATCCCACTTTTTTTAATTTAATCCTCCATCTCTCTCCCCTCTCAAATTACTTATAAGAAAGAATACAGCTTCTAATTTTTACAAAATCTGATATTAATTTACTCTCAATTCCGATATAAAAAAAGGGGGTTCATGTAGGCCCCACGTACATGTGCCCAATTGGGGGATCGGGAAACTGGTCATTTGAACCATATATATGATGTACGTTATAGTCTTGATGTGGTTGGGTTTGTGCGATATATAGGATTGCCAGCACCAGCAAAATGGAGTGGCGGGCGGGTCAGGTCGGGGCTGCTGATGTATGCATGATATTTATTCTAGTGTAAGAAAGACAAGGAGAAAAAACCCTATTCTCCTGCTCTGGCATGTTCAATTCTTCCAATTTTTAATGCAAAGTAGCTCATCTTTAGGCCAACCCCAGTTTTAAATATGTGAGATTTATATCTCCAAGAGACACTGCCTTTCCTTTCTTTTCTCCATCTCTCTCTCATACACATATAACAACATCAGCACACCAGGGAAAGAGAGGAGAGAAAGTCATGGGAAGAGCTCCTTGCTGCGACAAAGCCAACGTAAAGAAAGGTCCATGGGCACCTGAAGAAGATGCCAAGCTCAAGGCCTTCATTGAGAAGCATGGCACTGGCGGCAACTGGATCGCTCTACCGCAGAAGATCGGTAGGTCTCTCTCTCATATGCGCGAATTAGAGTAAATTGATGTTAAGTAACATGGGTTAATTTTGGTGAAGGCCTCAAGAGATGCGGGAAGAGCTGCCGCCTTAGATGGTTGAATTATCTTCGCCCCAACATTAAGCATGGAGGTTTCTCAGAAGAAGAAGAAAACATCATTTGCAGCCTCTATATAAGCATCGGAAGCAGGCAAGCTCATCAATCCATACTTCATAGATGTACATATTTACATGTTCATTTCTAGTCCTTAAGTCATTTGATGTTTCAATGAATTTTACTAGTATCATATCTTATCTTTTCCTCTTTCTTTTGAACAAAAAGGTGGTCTATAATAGCAGCCCAATTACCAGGTCGGACCGATAACGATATAAAGAACTACTGGAACACAAGGTTGAAAAAGAAGCTCTTAGGCAGGCAGAAGGAACAACAGCTTCAAAGACCATGCAACCTACAGCAAGAGCTAAAGAAAGCAAGCCAGAATTTCATAGCGCCCACTTCTGCTAGCCAAAACGCGTATTGGCCTGAGCCGCTTGCATCCATTGCTGAGCCATACCCATACCAAGGCCCACATCTCAATGATCATGCCTCCACCAGGAAACTACTGATTAGGCTTGGAGGAAGACTCTCCCATAGTGATCAGTCGCCCAATATGGAAGGGGTGAATCTGCAGTCCTCTCTTGATATTTCCACATTCCAACGCCACCATGAAAACCCCATGAGTTCCTTCAATGAAACTTCCTCTCCATTGCTGAACACCCAATACAGTACCAAAGGCATAGGTATGCCGATATCGCAAGGTCCTAACAGTTTCCCTGTCGAAATTGGCGATATGATTTATTGCAACCCACAGAGATTAGAAGTTCTGGACTCTTGTTATGGAGTGGGAATGATGAATCACAGCAATGAAACTAGTTCAGCTGAAAGAACAAGTTGGGGCGATATTGGCAATTCGGTCTACCCTTTGCCGCTCGAAGATTACCAACAAGTGATGTTCCAAGAATGCCTGATCAATGAATCGAGGTACCTGGTGTCGCAATGAGGTGCACTGTACATTGGTGTAAATTTGTAGCAGTAGTGACTGTGGTGTTGGGTTCTCATCAAAAGAAAAATTCCAAATAAACTCACTCGAGATTTGTTTAGTTCGTTGATCAACTAGGGCTTCAATTCACTTGCTTGGTAGAGAGTGAGTTATTTTGAATATGTTGGAGTGGTTTGTATCTTGTCTTTCATTTCTTGTTATTTCCTTGCTTGCTTAATTTGTTAAACCCTAATCCTACTTTCTGGCTACTGATGTTTATTTCATTGGGTAAATGAGATCAGTTTGTATGGAGGAATCTTAGGAACTTGAAAGCCAAAAGGCTCTGCCATTACTTGCTGGAATGAGTGTATCATGTGAAGTATGGGTAAAGATCGGTAATGTCTTCGGAGCTTTATTTTTTTTTCACTTTAATCTCATTTCCACATGCAAGGTACGTGGTTTTTTTATCACATGGGTCGACATGTTTTTTTTGCCATAAAGGGCATTGGAGTTTGGAAGTCCCAGTTGAAGGAACTAAAAAACAAACGGCCCTTTGACATTTTGGCAACACATTGCTGAGCTCTAGCAAGTTGGGCATCTAAAATGGGTGCATTCCTTCATTTTTATTCCCATGGCTGCTGTAGGTAGTTAGCTATTGGCGCACATTTTATCAGTCATATTCTTATTGCTTATACTTCGGAAATAAGAGCATTGGATAAATGGGTGGGTTGGTTGATGGTCTTTTTGTTGATGAAATTAGAATTCACAATTAGAAATCCATTCAGCTGTACTCTTTTTTATCATTGGAAATATGTATGATCTTACACCCCATTGAGCTACCACTTATCCCAAAATCAATTAGTTTTATGGTGAGGGCGAGTGTTCGACCACGATTATGACCGCTCAGGAGCGAGGGTGGACGTTGACCTCAACAAAATAAGCATCAAGTAAAGGGACCTTTTCAATCCTTGGATGCTGCCCTGAAATTCTTTTCGATTCTATTTCCACACACCAAGTCTTCCAGGGGAGAGGCAAGGTATAGGTTTGAGCCAATAGCTGGAATGTTGACGTGATCAATAGTAGCTTCTTAAGAAAAGTCTATATAGGGTAGCTTAGAGAGTAGACCAGCATTACCATACATTGCCTACATATATGTGTGTGGGGGGAGAGAGATCAGGATCACCATACACGGTATACATATATGTGTGTAGATATATATATATATATATATAGAGAGAGAGAGAGAGATTTTGGTGTGAACCTCATGAACCTCCACACGTAGTGGACTCACCTGTGGGGCCCACGTTGGCCATGCCAATTTTGGGGGTTGGGGCGTGGTTGGTGGATGATCCAGTGAAATTTATAGATTGGAAAATATCAACTTTATTAGATCATACTGAATCCCTATTAAGAGAAATCGTTCTTTTGGTTTTCAATTCACTAGGGTGCATGAGAACGGCCACTTATCTCACTAGTAAGTGGTGGCAGATCTTACCTGGCCGGGTAGGGTTCGAACCCTGGGTATGCCACCTCTTTCCGCTTGTGTGGGCTTTCTTTCCACTTGTGCGGACTCTGTCTTTTCATGTGTGTGCGGGCTGTCTTGGGTCTCAGCGAACCCCCCATAGGGAGACACTTCAATTTTTGTATGATGGGCTGGGAGCCCTCATAATTTCCATAGTGATCATCATGTATGATTCATGATCCCATGTGAATGGACCTCATCATCAGGATTGAATAAACCATATCCATTAGAACTCTTTAGAATCTTCATTCATCAAACTCCAAACATGAATCTTATATCAATGCTCGGTCGAGTGGACCACCAACAACCTGGTATATGTGTAGTTGTGTTTGAAAAGAGATGAATCTCAAATCAATGTTCTGTCGGGTGGACCACCAACTACCTGGTATATGTGTGGCTGTGTTTGAATTTTCACTTGTTCATAGATGCATTTGGCTGAAAGCATTTACTCACATATTTACTGTTCTTCGTGTATCACGCTTTGCCTGTGAATCATTATTATTGGTGTCTATTGTCATCTATGCCTTCATGTGCAGGACATCAAGCAAATCGCAAACAATATTCTTGGATTTCTTTCTATTTCTTAAATACGTACGTGAGAATCCAGGAAATGGGAAATTACAGCAACCTAACAGCCCCATCTACAAGTGCACCTAATAATAGCACGATACAGGAAGTAGGCATTCCTTCCATATATTCTTACTAGAGATTTAATTTCTACCTGTTCTTCGAAAAAAATTGAGCAAAAGACATTTAAATTCTCTAAAATAAAGAAGAGAAATTTGCTTGCAAGCTTGCGTCTTTGAATTTTCAATGTTGTTCGGAATTCAAAAGGGTGTTCTTTGGAGTTTTGCATGTTCTCCAAGCATGTGGTGAAGGATTAATTGCGACCAATTAAACTGAGTGGCCATTTTAGAAGCTTTTCAGTTGTAGTCGGCCGGGCACTTTCCTACAAGTATTAATGGTGGAAAGTGGTTTTCTCAATGCCATTTTGTAGGGTTAATTCAAGAGAGGAGAAGCCATGGAAGTTTCAGTTTTAGTTGAGTGACATTTAGTTACTGTCTTCTTCTTTGGTGGCGATCTTCTCTCATGTAAATCAATCTATTGATGGCAGATGCCTAGGACAAATAAGGGGTTGATAAGATTTTTGCTTTGAAGGCATCCCTTAATTCACTGTCACTTGTGTTGGGTATATAGCTCTTAGGGTTGTTTTTTTTTTTTTTTTTTCCTTTTTTTTAAGATTTGTATGCAGGTTGAAGATCCATCTCCTTTAATATAATTCTACAGTTACTGACTAAAAAAATTCAATGGCAAATGGCTTGCATCTTCAAAATGCTTTCAGCTGGAAACCTACTTCCATGTTTGCTCGAATTAATCCAAAGAAAGTTATATATATAAAGAGTATACTTTTGAAATGCTAATGGACATTTATGATGAGAATGGAACTCAGGAAATGGAAGCTTTTCTAGAATTTGAAAGCTTGTTGGATATAACTGAAAAGGCTATCTGGGAGTGAAAGGATGCTCGGGAAATTGTATGGTTTCTTTATACGAAAAATGTGAAATCTGTGTAGCTGAACTAAGTAGCTAAGATAACTACTACTAAAATCATTTCTCTAAATTGTAATGTGCTCTCTTTTGGAATATTGTCGATGATTTATATTAGTTTAATATTTGAACAAACTCATCTACATGAAATTTTCATGTTGATAATTTCTCACGAAGCTTTTACAGCCCGAATTGGATATCTTACACTCAAAATTGTGTGCCAAGGATACATGGGCCCATGTATGGATCAACATCGACGAATGGCCCTATAGGCTACGTCGTTCTCCTCCTTATGTAAATGAATCTGTCTTAAAATTCAAAGTGTAGGCTAGTATAAGATGGGGGCATTTTCTCGAACTTGAGTGGTAAATTTGTAATTTCATCTCTTCATGTGCACCTTGGTTGAGTGCCACTTCACTAGTAAGGTGAAGTGAAGTAAAGCCTCATTTTACCGGACTAGAAATTAAAGACTAAAGGTCATATCAAAAGTATTAAATTTTAAAATTTCCTCCTTTATTTAAAAAAAATATAAAAAAAACAACATTATCAAGCCACTAAAAAACAAAAACTCATCTACTTTTACCCAAAAAGTCAAAAAAATTCATTATCAAACCACTAAAAATAAATTTTCACTATATTATGATTATACCCCCTAATATTTTATTCTCCACCTCACCCTACAAGTATTTTTACCCAACAATTAATCCAAAGGAGAGTAGTTAAAATTTGGATTGTTATCTTCACTTTTATATGTAGAGAAGTCGTGTATTAATAAAATTACAATCATTCTTGTAGAAATGTAGTGCCTCTTGAAATTCCACGCAATATTAGAGCCACGCGCTGGTACCAATCTTGGGATAAAGTCGGCCATGGTCCTATATTTTATGTCTTTGCAATAATCTGGATGTCGATTTTTTTCCTCCAGCACTCTTCTCGTTGGCACATCATCTAGACGCCACGATCTCACTAAATGATGACCACTTTTAGAAAAATCATGACATATCTCATCTATTGGGGCACCAACAACGACAAACTTAAAAATATTGTGCTAGACAGTGATCACCAGCAAAGCATGATGATTGTTTCTGGCAAATATCGATCGATTATCTTTAGAGGTCAATGAGTCTACTCTTTCTATTATCAATTGCATGATCCTTTCTATGAACGGATCAAGTGATTGTTGCAAGAGGGTATTAGAAACACAAGAATTGGTTAAAGTTGTGTTAGAGATGATAAGACTGGTTAGATATGAGGATTGGTTACCTTTAGAGATAAAGGAGTTTGGGGGTGTTTGGAAACAAGATATGTTAAGATATTTTACAATATTATCTACTAGTATAGAATGTAATCTATTTACTTGTTAATAAAAGGTACATGGGGTCTTTATGGACATGTTGTGCTTCTTGAATCTCCACAAAATCTAAATTCAATGAGCCATAAGAAACTCTTCTACATTGTAGAAGATGACTCTTGAGGACACCTAAAATCCTGAGTCAAATAGATCCAAAATACATAAGGGACTGTTTGTTTTCTTTGCATATATAAGAATTGAATAATGGGAATTCATGCTCAAATGAGCACCACCAAGGGCCTATTCCTTTACAAGAATTCGTAGAATTCACAAAATTTGAGATGTTGGAATTTTGAAATGCTGATGAATTCTTACATTCCTAAATTCCATGTTTCTTTCATACCGGAATTCATGTCTAAGAATTTCATCCAACCTGAATTTCAATATGATAGATTCGCTATTTCAGAAGAAAAGTTTAAAATCTGTGGCCTTTGGTGATTTCTCTTGTGTATGAGAGAGATAGAGGAGAAAGGTGGGCCATCTTCTATTCCATAAAAAACTCCCTTTCCATCAAAATAATCCAAAAGGAAAAAAGCATGCAATAAGATGGAGGAAAAATAGAGAAATAAATCAAGTGGGTGAAAGGAGTCCAGAGGAAGAAGATGATCAAATCTCTCTCGGAATGCTTGGAGTTACAAGGAAGTCTCCCTGTAATGACTGGATTTGAAAATGCTAGAGTAAAGGCTAGCATTTTGGAATTCCATCTTTTTGAAATTTTAAAATGCTGCTTGCCTTAAACACTGGGAATTTCCATAAATGAATTGAAATTTCTAACTTGAAATTTCTAACTGGAATTCAGATCCCAAACAGCCTAAATTCTTATCAAAAATGCTTGTAATGAAACAAACCCATTAAAGGTGAGGGGTGAAGGATATGAAGGGCAATCATACAAGACTTCAACTTTTATTTAAGTTAGTGGAGTGATGGTTTGGTATTCATTTCTTTTCTTCTCTTGATCCAGTCTTCGTTAAAAGGAGGCGATTTGATTGCCTTTTGTCGGACTTACTTCTTTTTTCTCAATTTTAACCATTTTTAGAAATAAAAATATAACAATTCCTATTACTTCTTTTTTTCTCAATTTTAACCATTTTTAAAAATAAAAATATAACAATTCGTATGCATTCAATTACACCAAACAAACAGGCCATGAGAATTCATCTTCTTCAACCATGACTTCATCTTCCTCTGAAGATAGTCATCAGACATCGGTGGTTGCAACCTACCGTTGTCCTTTTTTTTAATCAACCTATACCAATATTTTCTTTTGAATGGTTCAAGAAATTAAGAAGGAGGGTCTCATACTATCATCATTAATGGACTTACTTTAGCGCTTGATATCATGATTGAGCGGTTTAGTTAACTCTCATTTTGGATAATGTGCTTATTAAGTCTCCTTTGTTCACGACTCTCTTGATATAGTTTTTCCATCCACTTGGGAAAAGTCCTTTGAGTAAAAGTTCTTTCTTAGTCTTTTTTTGTTCTCTCTTTCTGAAGGAAATTAACTGATTTAGTTCAAATCATCTCGTTTATTTGTTATCTCTTCTTTTTGTGGACTTGTGAGCAGGGGTCATTTGGCACTTTTTAGTAACTGTTCCTTTCAAAATTGTGAGGTGCCCGGATGTTAACTCAATACCAAATGCAGGTTGAAAAGGGTTTACATATAAGTCAATTCTCAAGAGGATGGGGTTGCAGTTGCTGATTGGATTTGTAGAGAATGAAGGTGATGATAGTTGCGAGTCGGCTTACCCGTTTAACCCAACCCATTGTAATCTCTAATAACTCATTAACTTTATTTGTGAGAATGACTCCAGTCAACCCAAAGAAGAAATACACAAAGAAACTTGTGATAGAGGATACATCATGACAACAGTGAAGAAACGACCCTCAATTGATGCTGTACTACTTTTCCTTGCATGTCTAATAAACAATATTAGTAGACCCATTTGTTTATTAATGAAAAAGACAGTCACTAACATGGGAATTCTCATTAATTTTGTCGTGGATCTTAAGACTACTGTTGTCTGTTGATACATTCCCTCCCACCTTATTGTTATTAGAGCATTATAAGAGTCTACAATTGCAATTGGTTAATGATTCTCACTCCAAGAAGAAGATGCTGGCTGGCTTTGTCTGGGTCTAGTTGAGTTGTCAAAGGCATATAAAGAGATAAAGGATAGTTAGTGGGATAACATCTTCTTCCCTTGGTTTGTTTTTTTCTGATCAAGGTAAGATTAATTAATACAAATTATGGTTTGAATTCCTCTTATTTTTTGTTAAGTGAATTAGATGGGTCATGTCAAGACAACACTGATAATTTTGGAGAATATGTTGAGCAGAATAAAAGCTTTTGAGGCAGATGTTGTCAAAAGAAAGATCCGTATCGATTATAAACCCCCCAGAAATGACTGGACCTTTTGCACTTTTTTTCGTGTCTGGCAGTGTCATTGCAACATCGGAAGGATCAAAATTCAAGTTCTCACTAGGAGCCTGGTTTGCAAGAATTTCTCACAGAGAATTCTCTATGTTGGAAGCATGGTAACCTCTGTCCCGGCCCCTGGGGGTTTGAAAGCTGCTGTTTGGGTTTTGGTTTTTAAAATTCAAACTTGCATTGTATCATAGTTTTGAAATCTAAGGATGGGACCGGAGGCTGGAATGATCCATGTGGGATCACCCTAGGGATCAAGTTTGACCCCAAAATCCCACGCCATTCATATGACGTGACACACAAGTTTAACAGCATATTCTAAAAAGAAATTTCCAATCCTCCATCAAACGGCCCAGCTAGCCCATTCGGATGGATGTCAAATCTTGAAATCGGTAACTATAGGGAGGGTCTCTTTTTGGTGCACTGTTTGAATTGGTGATAGGTGGGCCCCACCATATGGTTCGTACCAATATTTTCATTAATAAAACAGTCAATCGTTCTACATGGCCTAAAGGAGATCCCAAAGTCCAGGTGGGTTCAGACCTCTTTTCAGGCCATTTAGACTTTTTGTAAAACAGCTGGGTAAATGATTCGGGTCTGACTCCATGGTATCAATCCAAGTTCGGGCCTGGCATATGTCCTGATTAATAATAATAATAATAATAATAAGGTATACGGGTACGCAATGGATGCAGCCCGGATGAGTACCCGCTTACATCCTTTTCTTATATGAACCATCACATGTTTCAGTTGGTTGGTAGGCCCCTGGCCCGGAAACTACAATCCGCTCTAGCAGGCCCCACCACACCATGCCCGGCCATGTGTCTATTCTCTAATAAAGAAATTAGTAGTTATAATGAATAAATCAGAAATTATAATATGATGCAAGGTTGGTTGATGAGAATCCAACCAAGCAAGGACCCACCATGAAGACATTGCAAATGAACCATTGGAACTTACTGTTGAACTCAACTGGATCACTTAATCATGGATGAACCAGAAATAGCCAACAATAACATCCACTAGCAAGATATTGAGCCCATGTGAGTAGTTAAGTGGATATATATATATATATATATTTCCATAACCCAGGTATCTTCCGCCCATGTAAGTAGTTAAGTGGATATATATATATATATATATTTTTTTTCATAACCCGAGATATCTTCCGCCCATGTAAGTAGTTAAGAGGATACATTCTAAGAGCCTTTAGTCCTGAACCTGAGGGACACTCGATTTTGGACAGCCGATAATTAATCCCTCGGGACACATGCAAACCCTCTTCTCAACATGTACTGGATAAAATTATGGAGGTAAACAACAGAGGTAGGTATCTGGACACAATACCTCTATGCTTCCTTGGTGAAGAGTTCTGACCAGGCCTGTACTATTTATATACAGTGGATACATATAGAGTCAGGCCTGTACTATTTATATATCGGGTGGGGTTACCAAATGAAAGCACGGACACGAACTGCTTTCAATCCAAAGCCAGCTCCACTCAAGTTGGACAGGGTGGTCCTTAAATTTTAAAAACTTCAAAGGATCTCAACTGGCAAAGTAGGGGGAAAGCAATATTGGCCAGTTTTGGACAGAGCCAAAGCTTGTCCACTGCTAACCCATTTGGCACAGGTACAATAGATATGGCCAGGTCCAAACCCATTTCTAGAATTATGTGTTCATTTGGATTCAAAAATTAGGGCTCTACTCATCCACTCAGATAGAAGTAGGACCAACCCCTTAAATTATTTAACCAAAAAACAGGTAAATTTTCAGAGTATCAAACCTTGTGAAGCAATTATTTAGCACCAGACGGATTATCGTCAACCAGGCCAGCTGCCCCTTTGAGAAAAATTCGCTGATCCATACCAAAAAGCACAGGATCTCGCCGAATTACAGTCGATACAGAGAGTTCTTCTTAAGGATTCTTCTCTAAGTACATCATATTAGACACCCCCTTTGGTAGATGTATTTTTTTCTCTAGGTACTCCTAAGTCTTGACTTCATGACGTTTTTTCTTTTATGAGCCTTTCATTAGTTTCTAAGTTAGCATAACTAAACAACATGAACACATGTGAAAAAAATTATCATTATTATTATTTTCTATTTATATAGCGATACAGGACCTCATACAATGAGGGGACCGCTACGCACCCTTTTCTTATTTACTTTTGCAAAAGAACCACATATTCTTTCATTTTACAATTTTCTGGATTTTCTGGAATTTTTTCAGATTTTTTGGGAGATTTTTTCAAATCGCACCGCTACGCCGCTACGTATCCCCGCTACGCTACGTATCGCCCGCATCGTAGCGGTTTGGCGGCGGGCCGCTACGCCCGCCGCTACCGCTATTTTCATCCTTGATTTTATCAACCATCCCAATCCCCTATTTCTTATCCATGCATACGTCTCATATACCTTTCCTCCTCTGCACTTTGTTAGCCAAAAGTAGACCAGACACAGTGATCCCCAACGGTGCATATATGCAATTGGAGCACGATATAAATGGTGCGAACCATATTTGATAATGTTTGCTTCAGGTTTGACAGGAGCGCTAAATTAATATGCATTGTTGAGTCAAGCTCAAGCCTTGCTCAGTTGGGCTTTATGTAGAGTCAATCCTGAGCTCGAGCTCGAGCTCAGTTTGGTAGCATCAAGCCTAGATGGCTAGATCAACTTAATTCAAGCCAATCAGAAGCTGGGCTATAAGCTTGGCTCAAGCTCAAGGTGGCTTGTTTAAGGTTCAAACCAAGCCCAAGTTAGCCTAAGCTCAGCTCCGTGCGTTTACATCCCAACAGTAGAGACAGAAACACACAAATGCTATAGTTATCAATCATGCCGAGTGAAAACTCACAGTGAAGCCCATTTCATAGTCCCATAGATTAGGTTGTAAATAGATCAGATTCAGGTTGGTCCACCAAAAGTCAATCCATAGATACAGAAGCGCATCTCTATCTGATTTGGGAAGAGACATTTTCCTAAAAAAACTGAATTCCAAAAACTATATATATCTGCCAGAACATGTGGTCTTCAGTTTTTTATACTGCATAAGCTAATTTTGATTATTCTCTGTTTTGCTAAAACAAAAGAGAAACACCAAGCGTGAATCTTCTGAAAATTAAGAGATTATGGAAGTAAAAGAACTTTCACAGTGCAGTAAACTTCTATTTTTCGTACCCATTCCAAAAGGTCAGGCTAACAAAAGAGTCTTGTGCAACAACAGCAATGAGAAGAATAAATAAACCTAATTTCATTAATGCATCAGAAATTCATCATTTAATACAGACTTTACCTTCTTTCTTTTTTTTTTTTTAATTCAATCAACTAATAATAGCTCAATTTTATGATATAGAACAGAATATATCAAAATTGGGACGTAATCTTACCAACCAAATTAAATCAACCAACAGGACATGTTTCGACATTCATGGTTGTTTGAAGACATTGAAATCAAGTATATGAACTGAGGTGGAAGATTTGGCAGCTTGGCTTGTAAGACCGCTTGCTTGCTGCCTGTTCAAACTTCTTGAGAGCAACTTCATTCTCTTCCAAGCCGGTCTGAACAAAATACCTTATCCACCAATTGGAGCTCCGAAGCTTGGCCTTAAAGGAAAACATATGTGTGGCATTACTTAATTGAAATGGCATCACACACATGACAATATTAGCACACCTCAGAATTTTTCACATTAGATGACCATGCGAAGTTATGAATTAATATGAATATCCGGCAGTAACAATTCTTGGAATTTTAAACTAGATTCGCTTTTCTTAGGTAAAATAGAGACAAATGAATTTACAACTAAAACACAAGTCGCAAGATCATTTATATCCTCTAATTTCACATGTTCATGACTCTCTCTCTATCTTCCTTTTTTTCCCTGATATTAAGACGAACAAGCATGTTGTTGGAAGATGGTATTTATCTGACAAATTTATCACAAATTTTTTTACTCATTAATATTTTTTCCTACGAAAACCGATCTCCTCTTCCCTCATCTCTTTTTCATATTCAATATGTATCATACCTAAATTCCTTAATACTTCTACTCTATTGAGGAGACAAAGTATAAATGGTCCAACTTATACTTTTAATAGCCTGACTCAGAAACCCAACCTCAAGGCAATGTCACACGCTAAAAGACAAAGCCAATTTTTTATACATTATTATTTTAGCAAAAAATTTTCCTTCTTTTAATTTTTGTGGTACACTTTTGGAATGAACTTGCCACCAGTATTTTTAGAAGTGTATGGGGCTTATACCTTGAAGCTCACATCAAAAAAAGGTGTTCCAGAAAAGCATTTGGGGCTCAAAGCTAATGGTTTGACAGATGTTTTAGCTAAAAAATTAGGCTGATAGGGTCTTGATGTTGGTAGCTTATATAGTTTGGTTTTGTTGATTTGTGTTGGGTATAACACTCTTATACCAGCTCTTTTCCTTTTGTGTTGGGTATAACTCCTTTACTCATTTTATAATTTTACTATTGCTGATAATAAAAATACACTGCATCAGATCATAAAAAATAGAGGATTTTACAAAAAAAAAAAAAAAACAGCTTAGATGTCCACTGGGCTCAAAAGGTAATATTAACCTCCATTGCACCAGATCAGTCATTTTTCACGAAATGGTGTTTTTTTTTTTTTTTAGCACTTTCAACTAGCGCCCCTAGCGACCCTAGTTTTATAACGTTAAGGGTCGCTAGGGACCCTGCGGTGTATACGAAAAGTAGAACAAAAGAGGGTTTTTTCTCTCTTTCGTTGTCAACGGGACATATCCTCTCTCCCAAATCGTCTGCGCCCGTCTCCTAGGTCGCCTTGCTTCCCCTCCAGGTCACTCCCACATGCCAAAAGCCAAGGAGTCCGGAACCGGATCACCTGAAGTGGGCTAATCGTGCTGCTCCACATGTGCAGCTAATTCCATTCTACGTCAGTGCACGGTCAACATACTGCTGAATTTTAATTAATGAAGGAAAAAGGAGCTCAGATCCATGGAAGAAGATGATCAACATCTCTCCTCAGTCCTCCCCATCTATTTTAGCCCTCTAATCAGTAATCAGAGACTCCAGAAAAAAGATGAAGGAGCTTCGATGCTTCAATCATGAAACTAGTGTAGCATGAACGGTATTCTTGAGATATCCTTGTTTTGCTTCTTTTCACTTGCGGATCATCAAATCTTGAACAGAAAAAATCCTTTGCAACCCTTTGCAACCCTTTCTTGGGTTGATAATACAGGCACAAATACATTAAAAACTTCCACATATCTCATTCTTGAAACCACACAGAAGGCACAAGTTAACTTGAAACCCAGGACATCTTTCCTAGGAAGAGAATGCCTACGACTAGCCACTGGTAGTATATCCGGAACACCCACAGCGTTGCCCAAGGCAGAGGAGGTTGACGATGAAGGGGACCACTAGCGTCGACAAAGGCGCAGACGGCTTGGCGAAGAAGACCTGGACAACGAAAGAGAGAAAAAACCCTCTTTTGTTCTACTTTTCGTATACACCGCAGGGTCCCTAGCGACCCTTAACGTTTTAAAACTAGGGACGCTAGTTGAAAGTGCTAAAAAAAATACCATTTCGTGAAAAGTGACTGATCTGGTGCAATGGAGGTTAAAATTATCTTTTGAGCCCACTGGACATCTAAGCTGTTTTTTTTTTTTTTTTTTTTTTTTTTGGTAAAATCCTCTAAAAAATATATCAATATTTTTTTTTTCACTTCACAAGGGACTCTAACTCACACACACTACACGAGTCCATAACTAGCTGGCCAACAGTCTAGGAAATAAATAAATATATATATGTACTCATCAGTACGATAGGATGGCCAATATTCCAAAACATGATTGATCAAAAGTATGAGCGGCATTAGGTCAATAATATAAGATTAGACAAGGTCAAGACATGGGGTGCAAGAGGGTCTCAAGTGAGGGTTTGATGAGGGAAATGCAGTGAGTTCAGGGCACATACGGGTTGAAGTGTCAATCGCTAGAGGTAGGGTCATAGCGGTCAGGGCTTGTCAATGGTAAAGAAGAGCTCAAGTTTTCAGCAAGAAGTGTCTTCACAGTGGCTCTTAAAAATAGACTCAATGAGTCCTAAAACAAATGGATTCAGAAGTTAAAAAGAATATAGATAGGGGTTCTATTGTGATTTATGCATAAAGAGAGAGGATTACAATTGTCTTAAAATAAAAATTGAGATCAGAGGTTAAGAACTTAAGATGCAGGTAATTAGAACCTAGTCTCGAGTAAGTTTAAGGGCCCAGATTGGAGGAAGCCAATTGCTATAAGTAAAACATAGGTTTCAAGCCTTTTTTTAGGGATGCAACACGTATGCAATAGGAAATCTGCAGTACTAAGTGAATTTTGGAGTCTGCTAAGTGAATTCTGATTTCTTTGTTATCTTTCTCTACTCTGTTACATTTTGCCTCTGCATTGGGTTGCAAAAGTGATTTAGGAAGACATTATCATTATCCAAACCACTGGTTTAGGTTTGCAAATATGGCATCAATATCTTGCTTGACCTCAGTTTTGCACCATATATTGAAGTGGTTGGCAATGATGCTCATGAAGTTTGTATAATAGTGCAAGCAATGGCCTACATGGAGGCTTATGATCAAGTACATGGGGCCGAACCTATGCATGAACTGTTCAGATCCGCTAGGGACCCAAACAGCCCCCAAATATGCAGTAAATCACTATAACAGGGGCTTTGTCAAAACAGAACACTGCAGGGGGTTCTATGCAATAACAGAACTTTCTGTGCAGAAATTTGCAGCAATTAAGCAGTTTCTCGGCCTCACTCCAATGGGTCAAAAACAGCCCAAATCCAACAAAGGCCTTCACCACCTGGGTCACGCATGCAGGTAGTTCACTTCATACTGGTGGGGTCCAATGCATCAGATGGCCCACCATCTGGGCATATGTATGGAGCGTTCTAGACTATTCTGCGGAGTGTAATTTTCCCTTTTTTGTAATATTTTTTTAACTTTGGCAAGTTTAAGTGTAATTAGGATTTCTAATAGTTAGGAAAATATCTAATCTAGGGATTATGATGTGTGGTTTGGATAGAGGGTGCATCTGTTCGGCTGGAGATAATTTTGGTTTGGCAGTTTTATGAATAAGACTTTGAATGCACTTCTTTGCATTCTTCTCCGTTGTTTTGATTAATTCTCCATCGCGGTTGAAGAAGAGCCGATTATTCCTCCAAAAAACAGTGAATAATCTCGCCCTTACCATCAGTTTTCTTGTGTCATTCACTGACCTCAAGAAACCCAACCTGCAGATCGATTGTTTTTGCGATCCTTCTGCAGAAGCAGGCATGCAGTCGGGTTTAACCAGAGCCCGGGACTGCATCATATATACAATATATCCACACAACTTGTTGCACTTGTTATGAACCACTGACAGATCTACAACTTCAGCTATCAAATCAAGACTTTAGGAGTTCAATTTTGTGGCAAATCAATAAACCTGCCACCCATGAAAAGGAAAAGGAATAATACTGATGCATATTCTAAACATGTATTAACAAGAAAAAAGAGACTTTTTTTTTTATAACGAACAAGAAAAAGGAGGCTTCTCGGAAGTAACATGTAAGTAGGTGACAGCCTCAAATAGTCATAATGTCAAATGGGCTTAAGCATCTAAAAACACAGATTTCACAGATTAAAATAAATAAATAAATAAATCCCAATAGCAAAAAAACTAAAATAGATTATCATCCTATGCTTTGCAGCACTTACCGGCTTCCCAAACTTGGAAAGTTCTGCAACTTTAGCTCTCTGTTTACCTGGATAGCCTGCATATCAAAACGAAAAGGAAGCAAATAGTAACCATATCTTGTATTTTTCATGAGAAAGGAATATTGAAAGAAAAAAAAAAAAACGGGTACAGCAAAACTTAGAACTAGAGTCCTAGACTATTATTCATGGACTTCTATAAATAAATTATGCGCTCATTCAACCGAAATTCTTTTCCCTAAACAGATATACAATTCCACGCAGAGATATGCAATCACACACAAACACACACTCATGTGCACACTCATGCATGCGGTCACATGCCCACTCATGAATGCATGCATGAACATTGAACACAGACACGCCCAAACACACAGCACACATGCACATGTACAGACCAACACAAACACAGAGAAACACACCAACACAAACACAAAATGCCCATAGCAAGATAAAATAGGTAATCGATAATATTGCCTATTTTGAAGCATTTAGTATCAAACAGAAGCATGCAGTTGTGTCGGCACAAAGGTATAGCCAATTACTAAATAGACACGCACTCCATGTCTCAGAACAGTTCCTCTGAGATTCCAAAGGAAAAAAAAAAAACTAAGAAATTGATACAGTGAAGCCAATCATTTTGAGAAAAAAGAAAGAAAGAAAATTCCTACAATGAAGCCAAACAATTCTCCCATGACATCCATGTGCTTTCAAATTGTATGATCCGAGAAACATTACCGTACAAACGCAAAATTACATAAGAATATTAAGAATCCACGAAGTCATCAAAGCACTGGAGCAACTTACTTGGAATACTGCTTCTTTGACAACAAAAAGTTGCCGAAAACACATACCACCCAAGATTGGTGGCCACTAAATACTGAACAAAAACTCAAGATAAGCCACACGGAAGAAAAAACTTGAGTATATGTTACCATGACTCTCCCTAAACAACAAAGGAAATGTATTCTAAGACAAGTTACAACATGGGAATTCAGGGGGTAAAAACGTAGTCCATCGTAATTCCATTTTTTATTTTTTATTTTTGTTGGTTGGACGGTGGGGGGACAAAAGCCCAGTAGCACAACAGTTGGAAAGTGCTCATAATTGCAACCACGAGGTTGCATTTGGAGAATAAGAGTGTTCCAATAAAGGATTTAGAAGAAAATATAGCTCCAAAAGAAGCAATGAAACTAACATGTGACCAAATGAAATTTGAAAAAGAAAAGGCCAGACAAACCATGTCTATTAGAGTAAGGCACAGGTAACATCAAGAGCAGCAGAATAATATGAGAATGTTTAAAAATATATAATTATTTGCAAAATAATCTTTTAACAATGGAAATGAACATCAATTTAAAAAAATAGAAGATAAAATATTCTTCATGAAATTCACTAATATATGTATATGGTAGTTAAGTTGTTTGCGAATACCTGTAAAAATAACAAGACCATCCCTAGATACTCTTGCTAGATCAGGAAGAGTCTTGTTAAGGTACTTAGGAGACAAGTAATCCAGTGCATCTGATACAATAACAAGAGAGAATGATTCTGGCTTGTAGGGCAGAGGAAACTTGATATCAGCCACACGCACAATGCTCTTGCGAATAAGACGCTTGCAGCTACTGTCGGGATCCTCAATGTCATATGGCTCCACACCCCAAGCCTCAGTATTTTCTTCTTTCAACAATTTAGAGACCACAGTACAAGTTTCAGGACCCACATGCAAAATCTTATGCATGCTGTTACCATATGCTTTCCTCAGTAAGGGTATAGCCCTTTCAAGTTCTAAAGTGCATGAATGGTCACCTGCATATTTCAACATGCATTGAGATCAAGGTCTAAGTTGTTCTATGAATAATGATAGAAAAATTAGTTTAGTACCAAATCTTTCAAATTTCATATATAGCATGTGTTTCTGATTTTAAATATGACCACAGGCCACAATAATATCTTGGCATAAAACATGGAATCAGAAATATGAAAAAAGGAAGGAAGAAAAAAAAAGATCAAACAACTTGTACCTTCAACAATACATGGAATCAGAAATATGAAAAAAGGAAGCCAAAAAAAGATCAAACAACTTGTACCTTCAACAATACTAAGAGCTTCTTTATTGCCACCAAATCCACCTGTCATGTGAAAACATAGAAAAATTCAACAGTTGTGGAACACATAAAAATTAACAAATCATTTTAATTATTTTAGAGATAAAAATGTATTCCTATTATTGCCAAAGCAAAGAAAAACAGTTCAGTAACTATAGATTTAAAGTGTCATTGTCCATTAGTAATCCTATGAAACAAGAACTCAATAACATAATAATATTTTGCATGGAATTAAACCAATCATATTTTTGAAATCAGTCATATCTTGAAATGAAAGTTGATGGATATAGAAAAAAAACCTGAGCCACGATAGTATGAAATTATAAAGAACCCGCCCTGATTCAGCAAACAACAAATTCAGTTTCAGCCTTTATAGTCCATTGTAATCAGTCTACTTTTTGTTTGCCACAGGTTCATATCTAATCCAGGATTAATGGCTTCATATAGCGCTCTCTCTTGTATTCAAGTAGGATTTCATTTATCTCAAAATAAACTTGACAGCCATCTTGTTTAGACATCCACATTAAATTTTAGGAATCAACTGATCTCTCCCTTGAAAAAGTGGTCTATGAAAATACTTAATCCCAGATTAAATCTAAAACTGCAGCAAACTGGACTAAAGGTCAACTTGGTCCGTCCTAGAAAGTTCAAATGTGAAAAAGACTGGTCCTGTTCAACCCATAATATCACACAAAAGAAACAGACATCATAATAAAATGGAAGAAATACCAAGAGAAACAGGGCAATTGACAGTAGAGGCGAAGGCCGTGATTTCTGATGCAAGGAACCTGAGAATGGAACACTTGGGCTGTCTCCAAAGCGTCTTGTGGGATTTACTGGCCTCCTTGACATGGCTGCTGCTGGTGTAGTGGGCTACAAGATTAGAAAACCATATACAGATTGAAAAGAATAATACTGTACCCTTAGCTTCTCTAAACCAAGAAAACAAATAGACCAGACTGCATTAGATAGATAAGCCAGGGTCATCATCGACATCACAAAAACCTTATCTACCAGGAAACAGTCTCTCCCTGTGTGCGTGTACATGTGTGTTAGAAAGTACTAAAACAAGGAACACTTTAATGTAGAATATGATACATGCTAATACCTCTTATCAGAAAGGGATATACCTAACATAGGCATTGCAAAACCCATTTTCTTAGGATCACCACCATGAATTTTTTTTCCTTTAAATTTAAGCTATTCAAGTAAGCTTCGAATTACTCCAATTAGTGTCGTGTCTTTCCTCATTGTTTTTCCTATTGTCTTGACTCGCCTTCCTCTTCTCCTAGCACTATTAAGTCTTCAATTTGTCCCAGTGGTGCTACTTATGGCCTTCTATAAACATGCTCAAACCATCTCAAGCGATATTCTATCATTTTATCTTCGATTGCCGGTGTCCTTTGGTTGGTTCTTATATTACTCATTATTAAGGCTATCATTTCCAATAACTTCACACATTTACTGATAATATAAAAATACACAAATTCTTCTAAGCATGTGCATCTGGCCCCCATAACCTTTAGCATCTATTTCTTTGTTGCCAAACACTCTTGCAAATATGACTTTTAATCTAGGCAGTACTCAAATGACCACATAACACGCTACTGGCTTGTCTACACTTCGGCCATGTTGTACTGATTCCAGTAGCTATATCTAACTCAATCCTTTTGTTTTTCTTTATAATGTCTCCTAAGCATAGTTGTCAATTCCGTTCCAATTGCCGTTCCGGTTTGACTTTGTAGTAGAATGTTTCTGGTATTCCGTTCCGAAAAAGAGGCGATTAAAAAATGAAAAAAAAAAAAAGAATACCTAAAATTAAATAAATAGTCCAATGTTCAAATAATACTAAAAATGCATACTTACATCAATTAAAATAAATTCCACTCTACACCATTTTCTAGTTTTTACTACATATGAATGAAAGTAAGAAACCTTGGCCGGAATGGGGCGGAATTAGTTTGGAAGTGAAACTGGAATTCGGATCGGAATGGACCAAAATGACTGGAACTAACCGGAAACTTTTAGGGGGCCATTCCATTCCCCCAAAGGCCAATTCCAGAGCGTTCCGGCCAATTCCGGTCAGAACGGAATGGAATTGACAACTATTCTCCTAAGTAGCAAAATTTATCACACTGTGGTACCAGATGGTCTTCATTATTGGCCATCACAACTTCTCTACTCTTAGATTCACTATACTTGCACTTTGTATCTTATGACTTAATTCTATTAATTTTTAACCCATTTTACTCAAACGGCCTCGAAATTTCTAATTTGTCAATTCACCAGCTTTCTTGTCTAAATAGTAACACATCATCTGCAAACAACATATACCATGAAACTCGATCTTGGATATTTGTCGTTAAATTGTCCATAACAATAGTGAATAATTATGACTCAAAAAGGACCCTTAGTGCAAACCAACTCCAACAACGAAGTCGAGTGTGGCCCCACAAAGTGTTCTTATTACCGTAACTGCTCCGTATACATGTCTTGTATGATTTCGATATGAATACCCTTTAGAGATGCCTTTTTTCTTCAATATCTGCCAGATTAAGTGCCTTGATTTTTCCATGAGTTGTCACATAAGAAAAATGGATTCCATGATAGACCTGCCAGGAGTAAATCCAAACTGGTTCTGAAAAACTAGATTCCTTACATTGGCGTCACTCTATCATTCTCTCTCAGAGCTTCACCATATGCTCATGAGGTTAATGGCTCTATAGTTGGCAAAGTCTTGAACATCCCCTCAATTCTTATAAATGAGAACCACTGTGCTCTTTTCTCCTTTGATTGGGAATTGTTCATATAATCAGAATTTTGTTTGCGATCTAGTTAATCAATCAACCTTGATATCACCCAACATGACCCAAGCATCTATAGGTACCATCCGGACCTAAAACTTTATTTTTCTTCATTTGAGCCCAGGTAGCCTTTTACTCTGGAAATCTTGCTATCACTCCGTCAGTTTGAGAATGTCCACCTAGTTTGAGAATCAGTAGACAATAAGGAAAATTATGTACTTGAGTCTTCCTACTCTTTGATTCCTGTTGAATGTTGTGGCTTAATAATTCGGCAGACAAGAGCCCCTAATCAAATACATTAAGTGGGAGGAGGCCCACAATCAAATACTCACTCACACGTAGCATGAGAAAAGCCCACATTCAACTACACTCGGAGGGAAGTGAGCGCACAACTAAATGCCATCCAATGGGAGGCGAGCCCACAATCAAATGTCAATTAGTGGAACAGAGCCAGTACTCAAAATACAAAACCCTCTAAGACGATTGAACAGATTAGATATTTACATGAAGAAGTCATTACAGAGAGTTTGAGCGAGAAAAAAAAAAAATGAACCCAGCTGGTCAGCTAGCAATTCACAAGACCACATCCAATTGAACAAATTGTAACAAACTAACCTCCAAGAACAATCCAAAGATCTCAAAATCCAACTCCCAGCACTCAAAACTCAAATAAACTCAAGCAGAGGTCAGCAACAAGGACCGCACCCAGTGTCCTTCAAAATTCAAGATTGAAACCAAAACCCAACACCAAAATCAAACTCTCTACAAGATCTATATAAAAAGAGATGATTTTGATGATCCCCAGAATGCAAAGGTATTCTATACCTGAATCAGAGTACTGATTTCCAGTACAGTAATAACAGAGAAAATGCATTTACCCCATTCAGAGTAACACGACAACCATTGAGAAAAATACATCAAACAGGACATATGCCACCGACAACACAGCAAAATAAAAATAAACACCATGAGTCCACATCTAATTCACAATTTCGAATTAGAAACTACGTAGACCAATCTCAAAAATCCAGGAAAAGAAAAAAGAGCATGAATCTAACGAAGAAAGATGCATAGTATTCCATGAATTCGATTGATGGGGACAATAGAGAAAATCAGGAAATACCTGAGAAAGCAGAGCTGGGGATGGAAGAGATCAGATCTGGAGAGGAATTTTTGTGGCTTTTGGCTGGACCCAGATCAAAAGAAATTCAATTCCTAATCTGATCTGATCTCACAGCCTCCGCGACAGAGAAAGAACCTGATTTTGTTAAGAGTGTGGCTGTGAATGCTATTCCAAGTTTGTTTATTTTACATCTAGACCCCCTCTGTTTTTATTATTATTTTTGGCATGATTAAAACTTACAAGTAGTACTAGTAGACAGGAAGAGCCACTTGATTTTCTGAAACTACAGTTGGGGACTGTTTCTAGGAAAGGAAAAACATACTGGGAACCCCGCAGCAATAGTAAGTCAAGTGGGGTGCAGCCCGATTCGGTCCGGGCTTGGGCCTTTTTCTTTATTTAGCATTTAGTCCGGGCTCGAACATTTTATCTCGGCTTGTTTAATAGATGGGCAGGACTTGGACTCAGTTGTAGAGAGCCCAAAGCTCAGCTCAATTTATAAAATAGTAATGGAAAAATGTACAGAGGGGGATTTGAATAGTGGTACCCTCACAAAAGCATTTAAGACCAAACAAATTTAGCTTGGACATGCGGTTTAAAAGCTGGGCTGGGTCTGAATCTTTCTTAGCTTGACCCATGAACAACCATAATTTCAAGTGGCTATAAGTTGCAAACGGAAATGAGTTTTCTTATTTTTTTCTAGCCCAGCCAACGGGGCTGGGACCCAAGAGAAAGCCCGCATTCATACGGGAAGGTAGCCAACTCAAGTGAGAAGGTACAACTTACATGTCTAAATCTAATTCCCACCAAAAATCAAGTTAAAAAAACTTACAAGTCTAAATTTAGTTTGCGGGTTTTTACACTCGAGAAGAATTAAATCGTGATATACTTGTACTGCGGTTGATGTGATTTATCCACCAAGGGGTCCACCTTTGAATCAAATTGCATAAAATCACAAACATTCTTATTCCTTTTATTTAGTTTGAGATTGAAGTGAAAGGTACCTTCAAGAAACAAGAAACAAAGAGGAGTTATGTAAAAAAGTACAAAATATTAAAACTCACCTTCTTGAGAAGGTGCTTTTTAGCGCTTTTTTTTTTTTCATTTAGCAGATCGAGAAAATAACTTTTCCACTTAAAAAGAAAGAGATGATTTTTAAATGGTTGTACTTATTGGTATGACCCCTCTTCTTTGCTTGTATGTTAAAATAACCATTCACTTTACAAGTAAATTATCCAAACATTCACATTAATAACTTTACTCAAAGTGATAAAGACATATTAATTGGTCATGTCAAGAGAACTTAACCATGCACTCAACACTATAGTTTGTATTGAAGCAGGTTGGAACCATGGTGGGTTCGGACTCATATTCCATTCCGGATCCGAGTTTGATAGGCTTGCAAATCAACATCCCATATCCAAGTACATAAAGCTGGTATGCAGCCTTTTTTTTTATCTAAGAGAAATTCGAATTCGAATTCAAATCGATGGATATAAGATTTGAAACATTTGGATCCAGAATGGAATCCTCAGATCCAAGACAATTGGATTCACTTATTAAAAACTATATATAGATTTTAAGAGCCTAAATAACTTGAGATATATTCATATTTAAGAGTCCACGCAGCTTTAATAATAAAGCATTCAACATTCTCACCAGAATATTTAAAAAAATAAAGCTTTTTTGTCCTATTATATCAATGTCATCTATACCTTTTTTTGATCCCCTATGAGATAAATACCCATGGAATCATGGATCAATCCCAGGGCCTTGCATTTTAAAGTATCAGCGTATCACTCATTCACTCATCAGTGAGCAGTAGCCCAAATGAGCCCAAAGGGGGTGAGGGTGGGGGGCGGCTTTCATCTATTCCTTTACTTGTAAGTTGTCATCAAGATTTCGGATAGCGAAGGAACCGCAGATATTGACGAGGAGCAGCAAAACAATCTTAGATGTTCATGTACAGAGTCATAATAACTCATAACAAGTTTAGATCAAGTAGAAAGGAAACTAAGACCCATTTAACAGTAGCCAGTTGTTGTAACTATTTAATAGTACCTAATGTCCAGGGGAAGCTCTGGACACATGGTAAAGCTTTTTGGGGATACATTGGCCTATCAGATATGAGAAGGCTATGAGATTTACCCATCCACAAAAGGTTAATTATATACACTTGCAAGTTGTTTAATTCAATGAATACCAAAATCTGAGGATACAGATGTCTAATCAGATCAAATCTGATTGTCTAAATAGTTAGGGTCAAGGTGACCCAGTCAGTCCATGAGCACTCTTATTTGAGGAACAAAACCATGTGAAGTTAGGTATGGCTCACATTGGTGAATTGAGCAACAGATAAAGGTGCAACCCCAATTCGACACATTTGTTTATGAACTGTAAAGTGTCAACGTCAACTCAGAAATTTGACACCTCTCACAGGCTGCAAGGGAATTAACGCCCCTGGCCCCTAACAGGCCGGGTTTGCAGAGAATAAAGTGATATCCCAATGTTGGGACTGGGAGTCCTTTCATGATCCAACTGCATTTAGTGCTCGATCATGTCTTCTCCTATGCGTGTGCTGCGTGCAGGTGTTGTTCTTCTCCACAGCTTGTGTCGTGATTCACTCTTGCTTTTAATTGGGTCTTTCTAGGGCCCATCCACTTTGGCTGGTACCAAAAAGGAGAGAAAAACAAGCCGAGTTGCTGTTAGTGGATTAGTCGAGAAAGTAGGCCCCAAGTGAATTCGACCAATTTTTAGGATCTCATTAATTTAAATGGTCTCGCATTGATACTGATTTTTAGAGCCTCCGCCACCATGGATCAGAGGCATGATACAAATATTGTTCTCGAGAAATTTATTGAATGTTAGAATTATAGTGTTTTGGAATTTCGAGGTTTTCTTGGAAGATTATCTAAAAAATGTTGTAGATTTAATTTTGAATAATTAAACTTAATAAATAAATATAAAATCATGTTAAGATGTTCTTATAATTTTGCCTGATATATTGTTTTTTTAATCCATTTTCTTACAATCATTTTCATTCTTTAGTGATATTACTTAAAAATGTAAGAGAAATTTGCGGGAAAAAACCCCATAGGTTATTGGTATACAGTAAAGGACTAAGAAAAATCATATAGACAAAAGGGGTCCTTTGGGTCCCTTTTGTCCTTTTTTATTTTTATTTTTTGGGAATGGTCGATACCAACCGTCACTATCTACGGTGGAACCTCAGCCGGTTGTCTTCTCCATCCTCTTCTCGACCCCAACACCTTTGGATCTTAATTCCTCAACCTTAGCGCCCAAACTCACTTCCTCCTCCACAATTTTCTTCAAATCCCCAATCCACATGCTAATGCTGCTCGGCCCAGGCGTAGACCTTCCGTAAGGATGGCAAGTGCCCGTGGTCGATGATGTTGTTTTTGGAAGGCCACACCAGCTGTTCAACGAAATAGTAGAGGCCTTCGCTGATCGACACTTAAATGTGCAACGCTTAACCGCAATACTACGGCGTCGTCAAGTAATAAAAAACTAAAGAGTCCAGATTATCGATCCCATGAAGAGATGATGGAACAAGCAATGAACCCAGTTTAAGTAGAATTGAACTAAGATATAGCTAATATAGACAATTGAAGTGAATCGAATAAACTATGTGTGAAAAATGGAATTAAACTAAATGAAATGTAGAATAAAATTAAAATAGCAATTAGAATACTCTAATTAACAATCTAAAATATGAAATTAACAAGATCTAACCTAATTTAGCAAACTACATTAAACTAGTTGATGAATGGTGGCGGAAATGGAAGATTTAAAGTGAAGATGTGGTGTGAAATGTGTATGATTTTAAAACAAGTGGTGTGAAGTGTAAATCTAACAATCTAGAAGTGAAAATAACAAATCAAATAAAGACTTAAATTGACAATAATAAGAATAATAGATTAGGCAATCCAAAATCCACCAAGTATGCAATTAATTCAAACAATTCATGTTCTAATTCAATTTCCATATCTACAATCTAATTAACAATCTCTTGGCTAATTGGATTGGATGATATAACAATAAAGATCAAATTAAAGAAAATCAAAGACCAAGATCCTATATCATCATCTAGCTACCCTAACAATAATTCATCAAAATAAAGTTACAAAATATCAAAGATAAGGGCTCTAGAGCATGCTATGTGAGATAACTTAATCCAACTACAAAGCATCAATTAAGATTATTCAAGCATCATGTGTAGAGATAGAGCATGAGAAATTAGAGAGATTAACACGATTATATCTAAAATCTACTAATCAATCAAGGCACAAGTAGGGAATTTAACTAAAACATGCATGTAATCGAACTAATCACATTACTTAGCTTCAAAAGGAGAGCCTAATCCAAGAGCTTTAGCCACTAAACATCAAGAAAGAGCTTCAAATCTTCATTAATGATTTAAAATTACACACTCTCTCTAAATTAGTTACAAATAAGCTCCTAATTATAATATAAAAGTATAGAGAATGTAAAATAAAATTGATAAATTAAAAGACTAACTTGACAAAAAATCTCTTCTTTTCTCTACAAAAATATTTTAATTTATAGAAACATTGAAGACATTTGATTGGCTCATTTCCTTTCACAAGGATTACTTCCATTTGATTGGTTACAACTTGAAGGCGTTTGATTGGCTCTTTTGCTTTCATATGGATTGCATCAATTTGATTGGCTCTTTTGCTTTCACATGGATTGCATCAATTTGATTGGTTGCAACAAACTTTCCTTCCAAAAGCATATGTGCTTTTTGTGGTCCTTCATTTTGGAGGCTTTTGATTGCATGGCAAGCTTTGATTGGTGGACATGTTAGAGTTGGATGAAATATCTTCTATGTAAACCTATTTTATAAGAACCCAAGCTCTAACCAATACACCAACCACTCATTTGTGTTAGAAAATGAATTCCTTTATGCTTAAAGTATCTCTTCTTGATGCCTCAGGACACCAGCCGGAAGGTTGGGGTAGTCGCGAGGTCCACCTACACAAGAGAAATTACATAAAAATGCGATATAAATAATCAGATTTATGCATGATGATCCGATAATCCGTTAATGTGATAGAATGATAAAATCTCTTTGTAAAGCAAATGATCTGCATATGAGATGTTAATAAAATCCAGACTAATGTGGGGTAAAATATGCAATATTTAACACTCATCATTCGCCGTCGTAGGCGAGGGAGAAATGTGGCGATGGGTTCGGAGGGCATTGAGTTCCTGGACGAATTCGCTGAGACGGAAAGCCTTGCAGGAGAGGCCGATGCTGATTCGAAATATTTGAGGCAGGGGTGGAGAGGGAAGGTTTGAGGCAGGGGTGGAGAGGGCAATCTTTGAGGCGTAGCGAGAATTCTTGACGAGCTTGTCGACGCCGTCGCGTTTGGCGAGGTAGGATTCGAAATGGGTTAGGAAGTCTCGATCCTTGATTGGTTTTAGGGGAAGAGTGGAGACGACTTTGGAGTCGGAGTCCATGTGTTCGAATTTTTGTTTATGAAAGAAAGGGTTTAGGGAACGAGGGGGTTCGGAAGTGGATTATTCCATGTGTTTGATGTTATGACCGAGAGACGGAAAGCGGGAAGAGGAAGGAAGTCCAAACTGGAAATTTGTAGGTGAGAGGGTTGTGATTTGTAGGATTCTTTCATATTGAAAATGCAAAATTTCATATTAGTGTTCTTGATTTCCTCTTGAATTTATAGACATGTTTATTATTATTTTAAGACTTATAAGATTCATTCTGGCTGTAATTCAATGATTCATAACCATGTTCTTCATTTTCTCTTAAATACATTGCAGTCATTTTTATAGTGTTTTTCCTACTGTTATGTAATAGGCGATCAATGAAGTAAAAATGTGAGAATGTGATAGGTGATCAATGTGAATATGTTGTCACGTAACAGGCGATCCAACCTGTAACTGTCTTAGTTTCGAACATGACAGAATGGTCAATATCGACTAATTTTTCAGTCAGGTTTCATCCAACCTGTAACTGCCTTATTTACTGAATATATGACAGAATGGTCGATATCGACCATCACCACTTAGCCTTAATGGCCGATATCGATCAATCTATCAGTCAAATTTTCTCCAACTTGCAACTGTGTTATTTGTTGAACATGACAGAATATTTGATATCGACCATATCGCAAAACGATAAAAAGAAGTTTGAAAAGCAACTTGAGGACTTTCTCCGTTTCCAAATCTTACTGAGCCCTTCTCTGTGCAGAGACCACTTATGAGTTTTTTTTTTTCCTATAAATTCCCCAAAATGTATAGTTTAAGGTCTCTGTCATGAATCATGATATTGCAAAATGCCGCCGATATTTGTAACAGTGCCGGAATGAGCTATTTTTAAAGCTAAAAAATATCAACACTTTGGAAGAAACATAAACTGATGCATCATTGTTGTTAATTGAAAGAAGAAATTTGTCTAAAGCACCCACAATCAATATCACAAATATTGCTCTCGATAAAATATCATCTTAGGATTCGAGTATTTGCAAGCTTGGGGTTTTCCACTAGATATTATTGGACTGTTCAATCAAAAGTTGATTTTTCTAGAATAAATAAAAAATAGTAATAAATGGGAAAAAATATAAAACACAATTGAAAAATAATTTATAGATCATTACCAATTTTAATTTTCCATTCCAACATTACCATGGTTTTTCTCACAATATTTTCTTTAGAGAATTTTGTAATTTTACAATATTATTAGAAAATAACATCCTAGATTTCACCATATATCCCCGATATTTGTGATGTTGATCTCAAGTCTCACAAATTGGCTCCAAAGAGCTTATCAATGAGATAGCTAGTCTAATACATTGCAAGATTCTGCTTATCAATGGGTGGTCGGGCAAGCCGAGGCTCAGCCTGCATTGGACAGAGTTTGGGCCTCGTTTTTTAGTGCTCAAGCCAGGTTTGGATTCAAAATCTGGACCCGTTTACTATTTGAGTAGGGCTTAAATTTAATGAGTGGTATTAAACCCAAGCCGGCTTGAATAATTAAGTACTGCATGGTTAAAGCATTGTCATGCTGACCCAATTGACCAAATACACGAGCTTGGGCCTGATATGATTGAGGCGGGTGAGCTCAGGCCTAAAACTTATGGGCCATGTCAGACTTGGGCCGGATTTGGGTTTGTTTTTCCAAAATCGGGCCAAACCTGAATATGCCTCTACCTCGGCCCATCCCAACCCAACCCATGAACATCCTTATCTTTAGCCAGCGATCCAACAAAAAAGGAATAATTGATATCATCTTCATGAAATTTGAAATTTCAATGTTATTACTAAAATGGCAAGGGGAAACATCACATGCCAGCCAATATAACAACCCAAATTGTTTTATAGCACCCTTTAGTTTCTTTTTTTATTTGGATTTCTAAAACATTTAAAAATCAAAATCTTTGTTCTTGCGGGCTTCAACATTTTAGATGTAAATAAAAAAAATAACACCATAATATGTTGCTAAATATTATACATATTATAATATTTTATATTAATTTATAGTTTTGGGAGCATTCAGGGGTAAAATCAATATGTAATAATGATATAAGAGAAACTTGTTTAAAATGATTTAAACATATTTGATGCGGGCCAACAACAACATTAGTATAGAAAAGTTTTATATATATATATATATATATATATAAAGATTTGATGGCCCCATTAAGGAGAAGGGATAGGCCGATAGTGACTGCATGGATAAAAGTAGTGATAATAAATTTGAAGAAATACAATCTCTTCAAGGATTTAACTCTGAATAGATTGAAACGAATAAATATAATTCATACAGTCGATCTCAATATAGTTGGAATCGAACAAGACATTAATGATGATCATGATATTTTTATATATGGATATTATATTCGATGAGTTACCGGTGACTATTAGAAAGCAACAACAAAACAATGTCTTACTAATATAATTTCCAAAGTTAATGGTAAATACATTGAGTTTTGAGAACTAATCCTGTTAGGCTAATGTCCTGTTGTCAGAACATTCTTACCTGCCAACACTTAATTTAACATGTCTTGGCTAACACCTTTTAATAGATCCAGCTTCCTCCTATTACATATCTCTAATCTAATAAACACCGGCACATATTTCAGTTCAATATGCAAATTTGACCTTATAACAATAGGAAGAAAAAGAAGAAGATGTTTACACGTTTACAGCATAAGAAGGCAGAAAGTGGATACATATGCTCCATATGTGCATCATTCAAGAATCAAGACCCACCAACCACATGGATTTTGTCTTGAGTGTCGTCTCTCAAGATTCACCTAAATTTTGGTTTAACAAACCATATTCAGTAGCAACATACTGAAATTAATAGTAATTTAAGTAGTGGAATATGAACCCTAAATGTGAGATGTGGAAGGTCCAGAACTAAAGTCACTGTCAATGTTCAAACGCATATTCTATTAATTGTTGAAGGTTGCACAAGAAACTTCTAATGCTCTCTGGTCCTCTGGGTCTTGATAAGAAAAGGTCCCAAAGCAATCATATGCAGAGCTGTCATGCATGAATCGTAAAACTGTCATGCACCTGGTGTGGCCATGAGAGAACATCACATAACATGTCCTCCTCATCTTTGTTGGAATTTTGTACAATCTAATAGGGGGGCTGGGAAATGACTCAACCACCCTCTTGTCCCCTTCAATGAGAGGTTAACATGTCTTTTGTCCTGGGGTCTTATCTTTTCTTTTATCTGAAAGGCTTTGGTAGAAAAGTGAGATAGCAGTGGTATGGGGTTCCACGAATATCCTGCCAAAGGTCAGGATCAAGTCATTTCAGAATTTAGTCTTACATTCAAACTAACTTATGAGTTATGATCATTCAAATTAAAGAGAGTTAAAGAGATATCGTCTTCAGTCCAAAAATCAAGAGAAGTTATGGGCTAGCCCTACCAGAGAACTCCACTATTTGGAATTGCTCTCTCCACCTCATCCCCTTGTTTCTCATTCTATTAAAATTTACAAGAAAAGCATAAAAATTTAAATCACATGAAATTATTTTATCAAACAATAGAAAATTGATAAACTTCTCTTTCTTTTTAATCTTGTGAACGCTCGCTCAATACACATTTATATTACCCAAGTCTCATAACCATCAACGCAACAAATAGGGATTGGTAATCCCTAGTCATTTTTGGAGAAGTGCCTAACTACTTTAACTATGGATGAATTTATATAGAAAATTGATACACCCAAATTGTAGAATCTCCGCAGCAAGCAAATATGTGACCTAAACCACTCAAAATTATGATTTTTGGTGTATGACATAGTCAAATCTCACAATAATCAAAGTTGTGTTCGATGACAGGTAGAACTTGTCTTGATAACAATCTACACACATTTAGAATTCCCTGATCATCAATGCTACTAATAGCGATAGAATCTTAGTCGATTTTTGTAGAGAATGAGGTGCCTCACCATTGAAATAACAATGCTTTGATAGAGCACTTGCTATTTTCTTTCTCTTAAAAGCGAAGGCCAACGGACTGGTGACGGATTGGAAATTGTGTAATCCGTTAGCAACGGATCGGCGGTAGATTTCCTCCTTAATCCGCGGATTCAATCCGATCAGATCCGTTGTCATTAAATATAAATTAATATATATATAATAAGAAAAAAAATCTAAGGAGTCACTAACCTTATGAATAGAATAGACATACAGCTCTCAACTCATGCCCCTTTAATTCAGTGGCTTCAAAATTTATGGGTTTTTTCTTCTTTCTTTTTCTATGTAATGTACAGTAATGGATTGAACGGATTAATCTGATCCGATCCGCTCTTCCACGGATCGGATTGGATCGAATTGGATTTCAACAGTAACGGATTGGTGACGGATTACAAATCCGTCAATCCGAAGGCAACGGATTGGTGACGGATTTGGCCCAATTCGCACTAATCCGATCCGTGTACACCCCTAATTGAAAGCATATATTTTTTAAGTAACTAAAATCGTAGAAATGTCTAGAAGTTCTTTTTCATGTCAAGTGCATATTTTGCCCTTGTATTATCCTCTCTTGTCTTTGTTTGTTTTGTACTATATATTTGATTCAATATAATAAAAACAAAGGTTGAGAATAAGACGCATTTGAATATCCATTTCCTTGTATAATACATGTTGTCGCCACGTCTTCTCTTTTTATTTCATAGTTATGAATTATCTATTCTAAAGAGAAGTAAGGTGAACTGAGTTAGAACAGTCGTACTTTTCTCCTAATAATTCTTTAATAAAAATGTATCTTTTTCTCATCACTTAATAAATAAGATAAATTTTCATAAAACTCCAAGCATCCAAATGGAGCCAAAATGGTAAGGTGAGATTTGTTTGAAAAAAAATATAGTTTGGTGAGATTTGTTTGAAAAAAATATAGTTTTAGAATGGAAACTTAAATTATCTTCCAATCATAACATATTCAAAAGGCACACATTCATTGAAATCGAACGGCCCAAAGGCAATAGTAAATTTTAAAATATTATAATGCTTAACCGCGTGTTTGGCACTTAACAAGTTAAAGTGAAGTGAAGTGAATCTATACAAAAAATGATAAGGGGTCACATCAAAAGTACGTAATTTCAATATTCCTTCCAAAATTTAAAAAAAAAGCAACATCCTTACTCCACTAAAAGACAAAAAAACTCCACTTTTCTATACAAAAAGTTAAAAAGATTCTATACCAAACAACTAAAAATAAAACATTATCATAACATCTTATATTTTATTCTCTCTTGATTTGATGCTTCACCTCACCATACTTCGATTCACCATACATCCAAACAGGCCCGTGATCACTGAACTGTTACTTGGAATAAAGTTTGGGCCTGCGAATTGAGGGGAGATTTTAAAATTTATTTAGCTAATTTCATAAGTGAGCCCCACTTAAAGCAAACAGTGAACCCAAGTACAGCCTGAATTCACATAGGTCCCAAGTCCAAAAACTATGCACTTTCTTATGCTGTCCTGTGGGCCTAACTAGTTGGATCTACCCCCAATTGGAGGTCTGTAACTTTCATTGGGTTATGCTTGGGAAGTCTCAAGAAGTTCTTGTATACATAGTCCATATAAATATATACCTAAAATATTATTCAAAGAGTAGATTTTCTTTTCAAACTGAGATGATTATGGTGGTTGGATATGTATGAGTTTGGTTTTGGCATTTTTATTTCTTTGCTTTGGAAGTGGGTCTTTATCATCGATTGTGAGCGGACTTCAATCCAAAGTCTAGAGTCCACGCTCCACACTGAAATAGAACTCAAATCAGGCACCTACCTGACTCCTGTGACCTGTGGGTGTGGTAAAGTCCAGCTGGTTGACAGCCCAGTTGTGAACTGGATTCATTTGACCAAAACCTTTTTTTACAACCCTTCTACGTTTTTCGTTCCCGTGGATGGGTCAAATATTCCAAAAGAGTGGATTAAGAGATCCCAATCAGTGTGTCAAATACATAATCCAGAGATGGGACCCGTGGATGGGTCAAATATTCCAAAAGCGAGGATTAAGAGATCCCAATCACTGTGTCAAATACATAATCCAGAGATGGGAAGATTAATTTTTCTAGTGCTTGATATCAAATTCATATTTCAACCCAATCATCTCACAAAAATTAGAACCCATGACGGAATCGGCTCATTTTCACACTATTTTGAGATTATTCTCAGGTAAATTTGTACATTGTATTCTAATATACGTCTAAACCTTTTCCATCTTCATGCCTCCCATGCATCCAGTGGGTCACACTAAAAGTAAGCATTTTTAAAGAATTAACAAAAAATAATATAAAAAATAGGATAATGTCAAAATACTAGAAAAAAAAAGTAAGCATATTTATCCAACTTCTTGTCTATATATTTTTTTTTTCACTTCTATACGAATCTTACAAAATTGGGGCACAACTGAATGGATCATGACTAAGTAAAGGCTTAGATGTGGATTATGAAAAATATGTATAAAAGGACAATATGTTTTTTCATCCTTTTACTAAAAGGGAGGTGAGAATCAGCTAAATAGGAGAAGTTGCAAGAGTGGAATGAGTGAATGACACAAGTTGGAGGTCTCTTTTGAAGGATAAAAAAAGACCCAGAACAAAGTTTATTTAAATTTTGTAAGGTGGGGGGCCATTAGTGGAGACTTCTCTGATTCTAACCAATGTATTAGACTAAAAAAGAATACCATACTCAAAAACAAAAATAAAATTTAGAGAAAGAATAAAACGGGGGGTGACGTGTGGGAGCCGAGATGGGGCCCAGAGCTGAAGGGACAAGTACGACAAGAGCAGGCGCCCATGGAACAGGCTGTCATCGACCAGGACCACACCACGTGTCTAAATCGGCGCCGATCACGGCAGATTCATGACTCATGAGACTCTCAATCAATCGATCGATCGATCGATCTCACTCAAATGTAATGCAGGTCCTGCCCAGGCCAGGCCAGGCCCCAGGGTGGGCGAGTAATCTGCGGCTTGACGCATGTTCTTTTATTCCCTGTGCACTGACTTATATAGACAAATATAAAAGTACACGTGGCATGTAGATAGATGGGCCAAGCTTGTCCCATAGTGAGAATTTGTAAAAGATTAACAACCTCCCTGGACTTATATCTGTTATTTCCAACTACTTACTAGTCTCTTACATCATGTTTCTATGAATGGAAGGAGTGGAATTCTACCGTGGAAGCCACTTATTAAAATATAGCTTAAAATAAAGTATTTTTCATGTTAACAAAGATATAAGAAGCTATATACCAATGTAAAAGTGTCATATATCAATCCAAAAACTTAAACTGATTGATAAAAGTTCATACATATGTATATGGAGTCTATTTCTTCTGCGACGTGACTGAGACTTTCCAAAGAAGAAGAATAAAAATAAAGTAGGTGAGTTTTCTTGTACTTCAAGTGAGGAAATTGCTTTCTACGATTGACTTGCGTGAACGTACGTAGAACTCCAAACCAGTTCAAAAATAGGAGAAGTCGTTTCATAGATTTCTACTTTTACATCAAACTAATGATCCAGATTCTATTACTGCTCTATAAAAATGACAAAAGAGAAAGAAGAGGTAGAATATTAGAAAATTAACACTACATACCCATATGAAAACCTTATAGATTTCTCTTCTTGAAATCAATTAATCTCGTGGGCCCATGCTGTACGTAGATCAGTTCGTTGGGATATGGATTTTTGAGTGGGGGTGCATGTAATCTAAGTGTCCAATGTAAGTAGCAGGAAAAGAAAAACACCATATTCTTTTTATTCGTTTCAGTTGGATGAGTGGGTTACGTTCTGATGTGCAAGAAAAACTCAACATGCAAATATTCATATCAACCGAGGAACATAATACCGGATGCTCATCCCTGTCTTCCTGCTATATCTAGTCGATGTCGTCCTCAAATCTCGTTGATGAATCAGCATTCAACAACTGACTGATTCTTCTCATACCCATGTATCGACTCTCTGAAATCCTTCCAAAATGACTGACAGGCAGACAGACCCTTCAAAGACTCGGAATCGTTGATTGGGTGGGATATATAGATATCAGGATTTCAGTCTAAATTAGCAGAATAAGAGCCAAAGGGCAGACGAACAGGATTTCAACTTGAGGGGCCAAAATTTGAATAAATTTTTATTTCACCAATTATTATAATCATCATATTTTTAAATTTTATTTCGACATAGTTGTAAGTTCAAGAATGAAAAATATATTATATGAAAATTAAAACTAGTATCTATTAAGTCTTAACAAAATATTAGCAAAAAAAAGTACATAAAATAATTATTTCTTAGTACATTTCTCAGTAAAGGAAGTTTATCAGTAACATAAAAGATATTCATAACAAATGGCCACCACCCCGAAAGCACAGAAATAAATAAAGAAAGATAAATTATAAAGACATGTATGTCATTCAAAAGGAGGAGAAAAAAATTATTTGCAAACTTTTATTTAGTAAGGCCAAATTTCTAGCAATTATTATATAAACTAGCATGAAGCCCATGTGCATCGCAAAGGTTCAGTCCTGAATAACATATTAGAACTAATATCTCACTCTTATAAATCTATTTATAACAAACTAATTAAAAAATTCAAATCAACCAAAAAATTATGAAAACCAAACCTTTCATCTCTTAATCCACTGTCAGCATACACAAAATAAAGTATTCATATGCATTTATGCTCATTTTGAATACTAAATAAAAAATTTAAAAATAACCATAATTTATAAAATTGGAAGGCATCCCTTTGAATTAGGTTACATCCACACAAATGGGGGCCCAAGAGATATTTTTATTGAAAATGCACATATTTAGCCCAAGAGATACTTTTTATTGAAAATGCACATTTTATGTGTTTTTGAAAGGGCACATCCACAAATGGGAACCAATAAGTTGAAGTGACTTCTCTTAAGGCTAGAATTGAGGGGTTTTTTTAAGGTTTTTTTTTTTTTTTTTTTGCAACCAACATTCAGCTTAAAAAAAAAAGAAATGTCTACCAAATCCAACATAAAATGAAAAGGTAAAGCGGAGAGAGAGACCCAACAAGACATATATTCTACAAAAAGCACCACTCTAAAGTCCAGATCCACAAAGCAAATTAATTATCAATTGTAAGAGCAAAATCAGAAAGACTGGAGGATCATACAAAATTACCATAATCTCCCGTTGCATAGATAAAAAAAATTCCAAATCTTCTCATGCTACGAATAAATTCATAAGCCAAGAATCAAAGAAAAAAAAATCAAAACTAGGAGGGGCCCATTTAACTTGGACCTCTAAGAGGATTTTCCAAAGCCGGATTTAACTTGGACCTCTAAGAGGATTTTCCAAAGCCGGGCGCGGGGTGGGGGGGCGGTTTTGGGGGGGCGGCGGCGGCGGGAGGGCTAATGTGGTTCCGCCCCTGATCAGAGCGAAGGGGCCATGAGTCAGCTTCCCTACAATACCACTCCTCTGTCAGGTGACAGTGGAAAAGGGAAAGAGGATGGAAGTTACTGTGGCTGTAAAACGGTGAAGTTTGGTTCTCTAAAGTAGGAAAGAAATACAGAGCTAGCAAAGTTCAAACGGTTATAATTATCAATAGGTCATGATATCGCGACCTAATGCAATTCTATTATTTCACTGGCCTTTCAACTTTGGAGTTTCCTTTTTGACAAAAGCTTAAATCTCTATTATTAATAGGTAATTATTGGATTCCAATATAATTTTTTGATACTGGGGTTGCCCATACTTTTGTGGCCACAAAACTACTTTTCTATGGTTATAAAATAAAAAAAATTCCACTTTCAAAAATTTACTTTAGAAAAAGTTAAATAAAAAAAACTAGACAAGTGCTAAATTAATTCCAGTATTCATGATGGAATTAACCAAGGCCTTTAAGTTACGACTTTTTAGAGAACGGCCTCTTACCCAAGTGGTAAGAGGTGTATGTTCTTACCTGATTGTCTAGGGTTTGAATGTGACAGTCACCTTCCCTCGCCCGAGAGCTATACTACCTCATCCGAAGTCTCTTCCTAAACTGGTATACTTAAACTGGCATCGTTTTAGTGGGATGTTCCCATGAGATAAGGTTGAGGAAAACATGTTTGATATGTATAAATTTTAATCTCACGGGAAGGAATCTAAAAATCTTATCCTGCTGGCATGAGAAAGTGGGAATGAAAATTTTTTAGTTTTTTTAAGTAACAACTTAATGGCACAATTCATTTCTTATTTATCTCTTGCCTTTTAAAAGAATCTCATTTAAATACTCTAAATACTCTCGCTTATCATAAAGGTAGGAATGTTCACAATCTCAAAGAAGGTAACCCCACTTTATAATTCTTAAAAGTAGGTCACGTGGTCATAATCACAAAAGGTGGGTCTATATTATAATTCTATAATAGCGGGATCGCATTAAAAATCCTATGACCATATGTATTCTTTATTTTCTCTCGGGTTTAAAGTTTGGATTAGCTTTTTTTTTTTTTATTGGATCTGAATTGATATTTTTAACCACATTAATAAATTGATTGCGTAAGGTTTCTACTCGTTCGGACTAGTTGGCCGCCCTTTGCCACACCATTCAACTCGAAGACCTTATATGCTTGACCATTTGAATTAACCATTTTTAACTTTTGAGTCCGTATACACCAGAAAAGAAAATGACCGGGTAGACTGAGAAACAGTAAAACAAAAACCTCAACTAAAAGCTCCGTTTTAATCCATTTACCAACCTACCTGTCATTCTTTTCCCTTCTCCACACGCATTGCACCTTTGCACCCAATCTAACTGGACTTGTCTAGTGAAGTTAAAAGTAAAGAAATTTCACCAAACAGATCAGGCGATTCATGAGCAAACATGATAAACATGCCGCCCCCCGCCCCCCCACCTATTATTATTATTATTAAAAGTTAAAAGAGAATACATACAAACAAACAAACAAAAGCTTCCTGAAATTCTGCTCAGAAGCTCTCTTGGTGATATAGTATGGTTAATTATATTCAAGTAGGTATATGTCATCTTCCACATATATATATATATATATGAGGGTGTTCCTGTGCATCATTCCCTTGCGATATGGTGAGAGACAAAGTTAATGAGGCCCACCTAGGGACCAGTGATCATGGGACTTGCGGGAGAGGGGAAGAGACACCTTGGATGAGACCTGTGTGGGGGTGATTTTCAAAGACACCAAGATTATGTTAACTTCGGCGGAAAGACGCCGATTAAGCGCGCCCACGTGTAATCTAGGTACATCTCGGCGTGGAAGTCAGAACGTTGGCCGAAACCAAACTCGCCCCGGTTGCACACTTTGACCTCGGCTACGCCTTCTGACTCCGGCTGAAGGAGCCGGGTTGCTAGTTGAGAAGCGTCGTGACCGCCTCCCTACTTCTGCTACGTCATCAGCCACGTGGTTGAGTACTAGCATGCGCGAATGAGACAGATGGGCCATCCTAGCTGTCCGCAATCAAATCCCTGACAAGGCGGCATCCAGCGGCTGTAGCTACGTCAGAGTATAGCCCGAGGATGGATCCGATGGGACCTCAACCGCCAATGACTCGGGACAGGATTAGGCCCAACGTGACGTACATTCAATGCGACGTGGGCTGATCGGACTGACAATAAATGCTTTTGTGGGCTATGATGGATCCTTATTTATTACTTTGTGGGCTAATGAGATCATTCCTATCAAATATAGGGGCTCACTCCAAGATATCAGGTAGAGTCTTCTATAAATAGAAGGACGTTCCATAACAAAGGTACGCATAGAGATATCCTCTTGAGTCGTTACTCTGTCTCTCTTCTTCTTCGATCTCTATTCAGTTCATACACTAACTTAGGTATCGGAGAGCCTTGCGCCACTCAGGCTAGGGTCCTCTGACTGTTTATCTCTTTCTTTTTAGGCTCTCAGCAATTAATCTCCGTCAGTCTTTTAGATAAGTCCTATCAGGCACCCCCTAATTTTGTGAGTTACAGTTTTTGCACTTACAAGACCATATATCAAATTTTGGGTCAATCTCATGCCTCTAAACCCTGCATCCGTGACCCATAAATTTAATGACTTTATATAAAAGGAAAAACTTTGACCCTCCATCCAACGGTCCAATCCATTTGAATGGGTGAAAATTCAATGGGTCTAGTGTACTTAAGGGGGTTCTATGTGTGTGGATGGTTCAGATGTGTTATAAAGTCAGCCCTACCATGTTGTCCCTCACCATAACATGGTGATGGATGGATGTACATGAATATTTTCCATATATATATATTTGCTATCGAAAGGTTTCCAACCTTTTGGCCTGGACTATTCCCTTCGGGCGTAGATGGAAGCCAGGTAAACTCCCCTGTAGCCTCAGTGTGGTAGTGCAGTTCGAATCTACAATCTCCGGGTGCAAACCGTGGTCCTAGAACAATTGAGCTCCCTCTTGAGGTTATCTTTTTATGGCCGCATATATAGGCCCAAACCATATGAGAGAGTGTAGTCAATGTGCCATTGCCATTCCACCTTCATCCATAACTTCAAACCATCTACAAGTTGCCACCAAAACTTAGGAATGGGTGTAAATGTAAGGTTTAAAAATGCAAAGCGGTGTCCTACCCTACTTCAATGGAGGTCTTCTTCTCTCACCAAAGGACTCCCTTACCTCACCTGAGGTCTACTACGCTTAGCAGTGGGCAAGGCCCAACCCCCCTAAGCTTGAAATACCAAAAAAAAAAGGAAAAAACAATCCAAAGTGGTGTAACACTGGGCTTAGGGATGGAGGTCTATGAAGTACGAACCCCCATTATCCTGTATTAATTACCATGTCCAAGTATTGGGCCTGATTTGGGCCAACCTTGGATGAGAGTTAGACACAAGCTGTTTATATTTGTAAGTGGGATATCCTCATCATTGTGGTTGTGGGGTTCTTGCTTGTAAATTGTAATGGTTGTCAACAATCACTGCTTGGTAACAGGCAGCTTTTATGCACAAACAATGAATATTTGTAACATGGAGATCATAAGGAATTATTGATTAAAGACGAGCAAACAGTATTCAGGTCACGTGCTTTCTAATAAGAGGGCCATTAATAGGATCTTGTCAATCATTTATTTCACAGCTACGGTTGTGACCAATAGAAACTTTTCTTTTTTATTTTCTTTATATAAAAGGAGTTTTTTTATTTATAAAAAACACTTTAAACTTGAAAAAACTGGAGGATCCAAACAATTTATAATGACGAAAGATAGTCCATGATATCATGGAATATCCCTTCTTTTATGAAATCTGCATGTAGGTTATTTTATGATATTTTTGAATATCGGGTTATTTGATATTTTTTAAAATAATATTATGGAATAAAGATCTTTTGCCGTTATTATAAAGTATTTGCATCCTTTGTCGTTTTTCTCAATTCTAAGTGTTCCTCCCCGTAGTAAAATTATCTTTTTTATTAAAAAAAAACCCTATTGTATTTAATAGGTCAATGAACTCTATGTACTCTCTTGCATGTCATGTATTAATAAATATTTTTTTTACATTGTGATTATTATAATTCTTTTGAGAGTCGTTTAGATATACAGAAATAACAATTGACCATCCACCACTAAGTAAAGAAACAAGGAGAAGATTATGGATAAAAAATCTCTTTTTGGAGAACCACTACTTTAATTTCTCTCATTACGTTCCTCCATTATATTTGAATTTAAACATAGAAAACTATGTAGGCGTAAACCATCTAAAATTTTTTTTATAAAATATATTTTTAGTAGTAAAAGCTAATGTTGCTTAAATAGAAGGATATGTTCTCCATCCCATTGAGAGAGAAATATTTTTTCACCTGAGAAGGCATTTTTTTAAGAATGCAAAGAACTTTTGTTGGAGTACAGATTTAAAAAAATTTCAAATATTGTTCACCGGCACATTTTACATCCCAGCATCTGGAATGCTAGTATTTGAAAAGTCTTAATGCCAAACGTGACATTTCAAAATATCAAATTTATAGAATACCACTAATCGAGCTAGGATTAATCCTACATGCATCAGCTGTCACAGTTATAGAAAAATTCCAATATATAACATTTCCATAAGAAATCTCACTAATAAGAGGTCATTTGAATGTGGAGAAAAAACATGAACAAATGTTAAGTGTGAGCTATTTTTCTCCACCCATTTTTGGCATTCTTTTTCCACATTAACTCGGCTTTAAGAGCATATTGAAACGGAATTGACCATTTTACAGAGTAAAAAAGTCTGCCCTGCATTCTCGTTTCTAGAGGCCTCTTTTATATGTAAGTAATAAAGGCTAATCTTCTTTTGCATTTATCTCACACGGTGCAATCGTGCAGGCAGCACATTGGGGCTCATTTAATCACTAATTCGGATTGTAGCATGAAATCCCACTGAATTACATCAGATTCAATAGATTTGTGGCCATTGAATGGACTCAATTATTAAATCAAGGGTCGAAATTTTAATAATATAAAGTTATTAAACTTGTGGGTCAAAAGAGATTTGATTGACTTTAAAAACTTGAATTTGGTGCTCTAACATATGGATCTTCTCATCTCCCTTGTCCCATCATCATCATCAGTGGAGCCCATCAAACTCCATGCAAGATAATTAAAATGGATTCAAACAGAAATAAGATCCTGTTAAAAAAAAAAAAAAAACCCTCACCAAAAGTTGAAATTTCTAGACAATGCATATAGGAGGAGGGTGACCCGGTATTTTCGAACAAACGAATCCAAGTTAGGGTCCCGAATCCTTCTCAGCAACTTTTCCTCCTCTACCTCAGAAATTAAGAAATTAATAATTAAATAAAACCCCAAAAAAGGAAAAGAAAAGAAAAAGAAATCAAAACAGTTGAGTCAGCAGAACAAACACTCGTTTATTTGTTTTTGTTATCATCACAACAAAACAAACGCGGTTAATTGAGAACATGTCTCCTTCCTTTACACCACCTTGGGCTTCACGTCCCACACTGACTCCTTTTCCCCACCCACAGAAAAAATAACATCGGAAGATAAAAACACAAGAAAAAGAGATTTCAGTTAAGTTTTCACCTCTTTTTCCAAATTCCCCACCTCTTTTCTTTTCTTTTCTTTTCTTTTCACATGTAGATGCAGGGAAAATATATTTCTTTACCAAATAAACAAAACAGATACCCAAATACCATCCTCACACGCAACGCAAGACATTTATTTTACACAATCTTCTTCTGTAATCTCTGCAGCTGTTTTTCAAACAGTTGTGATTTACATGTAATTACAGAGGAAACAGATCGTATTCTCCTTGCGCGTGCCTTTCGTATTCTCTCTCTCTCTTTCCCTCAATAGCATTCTTTCCATGAATCAAAGACGTGTTGAGCTGTTATCCTCTGTTTTTTCAATGCCTCTCTTTCTTCCTTTGTTATAATAAGACCCAACATTGGGCTCTTCTACATCCATCTCTAATCAATTCAGAGAGAGATAAGAGTTGTGTTTATTCATCAAAAAACTCCACAATGCTGTCTCTAAATGCTGCTCATTTTCATCTTCTTTGATGATTTTGTAACTTTTATTTTGTTGGGTCTTTCTCTTTTCTCTCTCTTTCGCTTTCAACATCTGTAGAAAGAAATTATCATTGAGAGGAGGAGGAGGAAGTGGTGATTGAAGAGAATGTCGCCGTCGTCGTTCTATTGGTGGGCGAAGGAGAGCCACCGAGGGACGCCGGTGGTAATCAAGATGGAGAACCCCACCTACTCGATGGTCGAATTGGAGGGTCCAGATTTTGTCACGAGCTCAGGCAAAGACGGGAGAGGCAAGAACGCCAAGCAGCTCACATGGGTTCTTCTCCTCAAGGCTCACAAGGCAGCCGGCTGCCTCTCCTGGCTCGGCTCCGCCGCATTCTCCCTCGGCGCCGCCGTCCGCCGCAGGGTCGCCTCTGGGAGGACCGACTCCGACACCGGAAATGGGGTCGAGGACCCGATGGTCAGGAGAAGGTTCTACTCCTGCATCAAGTTGTTCCTCTTGATGTCTGTTTCTCTTCTGGGGTTCGAGATTGTAGCGTATTTTCAGGGGTGGCATTTCGGTGGGCCGCGGCTGGAGTTGCAGCGCCTGCTGCCGACGCCTTTCGGCTTTCTGGGTCTCTTTGATTCGATGTATTCGAATTGGGTTTTGTTCCGCACCGAGTATCTTGCACCCCCTCTTCAGTTTCTCGCCAACGTCTGTGTCGTCCTTTTCTTGATACAGAGCACTGACCGACTGGTTCTCTGCTTGGGGTGCTTCTGGATCCGCTTCAGGAAGATCAAACCCGTTCCCAAACAACCCATCAGAGAAGATCTCGAATCGGGCGATGATGGGAAAAGTTTCTTCCCCATGGTTCTCGTTCAGATTCCAATGTGCAATGAAAAGGAGGTACTTTTTTTATACTTAAATGGAGCTGCACTGCATTTCTCTCTACCCTTCTTTCTCAGCATTACTTTCGAGTTATTTTGATTTGTTCTATTTACAGTTTTGGGGGGTTTTTGCTTCTGAACGAGTTATTTTTGACTTGTTCATTTTACAGTTTTGGGGGGTTTTTGCTTCTGAAACCTTTTATCTGTTTTAGTATTTGATATGATTCTTAGAAGTGTTTTTAGGGGCTTTCAGGTTTTTCATCAAATGGGTGTTGAATGAATTTGAATACTTTCTCATCCCGCGTTTGTCCTCTGTAACTTGTAACTGAAATCTTTTTTTTTTTTTTCAACTATTTTATCTTATGGAAGAAATTTTTGGGCGTCTTCAGGTGTATCAGCAATCGATTGCAGCTTGTTGCAATCTAGATTGGCCAAGGTCCAACCTTCTCATCCAAGTTCTCGACGACTCAGATGACCCCACGACTCAGATATTGATCAAAGACGAGGTGCTGAAATGGCAGCAGAACGGCGCCCGGATCGTCTACCGGCATCGAGTCATCAGAGATGGCTACAAGGCTGGGAATCTCAAGTCGGCCATGAGCTGCAGCTATGTCAAGGACTATGAGTTTGTTGCCATCTTCGATGCAGATTTCCAGCCCTCCCCTGACTTCCTGAAAAGGACTGTTCCCCATTTCAAGGTATATTTGACCCATTTATGGAATAACAAACAGATTTTGTGGCAACTAAGATGTTCTTGTTACTCGTCTGTTTACTGATCTATCTGTTTTTACAAGCACTTGAATTGGGAGATTTTGAATTCAGAAACATTTCTCAGCTCCTTTCATTCTTAATTTGTCATTCACACTCTGAAATGTCTCTAAAACGGTTGGATTTATTTGGGTGTCATCTGCACGCTTAGCTATTTACATATCTGCTCAAAAACTCGAATGAAACTCGTTTACCTTTTAAGTATGCCCAGATTGACGAGATAACACTTTAGAATTCTCAGTGCTGCACCATTTGTTATCAATATTTATTAACTTTTACAGTTTATTGATTTTTTTGGGGTGAACTTTTTTTTTTTGGAAAATTGGGACCATGTTTATTCTCTAATCTTATTTCGTCTTCTTTTTTGATGTTCACAGGACAATGAAGAAGTGGGATTGGTCCAGGCCAGATGGTCTTTTGTGAACAAGGATGAGAACTTGTTGACAAGGTTGCAGAATGTAAATCTATCATTTCATTTCGAAGTAGAGCAGCAGGTGAATGGGATTTTCATCAACTTCTTTGGGTTTAATGGGACTGCGGGGGTGTGGAGGATAAAAGCATTGGAGGAGGCTGGAGGGTGGATGGAGAGGACGACAGTGGAGGACATGGATATTGCAGTCCGGGCACATCTGCATGGCTGGAAATTCATCTTCCTCAATGACGTTGAGGTATGCTGCCATTAACCATTCTACTTTATTTTAGTTCTGTTGTTAATTTTCTCTAAATGTGAGTAGGTGAGAATGACAGCAGCTGAGGATTGATGAAGCCCAGGTGAATTATAGCATAACTTATGCCAATAAATATACGGTGCATGTGCATGTTAGTGGGACCAACCAATCTCACAAAATACAAGGGGCTGATTGGGGATTATTCATCTACTTTAAATCAAGTTCATCTTCCAATTTTAGTCATCTAATCCCAGAGAATGATGTTAAACCATTAGCTGATATTTAATTTGGCCATCAATTCCGTAGTCTTGAATTGAATCTGAGTGTTAAAGAGCCTCACGTGATTCCCATTCTGTAATATGACAGCCCTCTTACATTTGTAGGTATAGTGGGCCCCATATGCTACTATGTATTTTTATGATGTGGCAGGTTACACCTACCATTGGAAGCTACTTTCCCTTTTAGTGGAAGGTGGTACGTTGGAGCACTAGTAACCTTTTGTAGGTGTTGGCATATATTTATGGCTGAATTTATGCCGTCCCCATTGGATACGTTGGAGTGGGTTATCAATCATAATGAATGGGTTTTAATTGAAAGCCGTCCATGCACATAATAATGTTGGTTTTGAATAGGGGGTGTGGTATAATTTAGGAGATTATATTTAGAACTTTTTGTTTGTTGTATGCTTTTGGAATTCAAATCGTTTCCTTCTTTGGCGTGCGTTGAGTTGGTAAAACACGTTACTGAGAGCCTTGAACCTCCAAAGTGATTAATTAGCTTTGGCTTTGTCCATTTGCCAGAATGGAATGGTTTTGTTGACTGCTTGAGATTTCCTAAGGAAGTTTTGGGTGCCCATAGAGCCCCAACGGTCAAGTAGTGGACCCTAACCGCTGTCCCCAATTGCTCCACGTGTGATGATCGACCCCTCATTTTATGATCCAAACCATTCAATGCAATGATCTCTCTTGTTAATCAATCCAATGATGCATACCTGAATGTCAGTAGTGTAGTGGTATCCCGATCTACGAAAACAGTGGACCTCGTGATTGAACAGCTTTTGCATTTATGAAACATTGGCTCCATCATGCACTGGGAGGCGGCCAGCAACAATTGCCGTTCTGTGGATTTATTTTTGTGGCATTATCTTGGATCGGAATCCAAATACTCTGTATGTCTCACTCATACCTCACGTGAGTGAGTGAGAAGTGAAATTCCAATTTGGCAGTGCTTAATCTTAAAGTGGGGCCAACTCCTATGGATTAAAATTTGGCAATGTATCATTCAAGAGGGCTTTCAGTTTTGAGTGGTTCAGATTTTCAATAGTTGGCCCCAATGTTAAGTCCCACTTCTCTAACACGAAGCGTGAGTGAGACAATTAGAGGACCCAGAATCATTTTCTTGTGGGAAGTGCAATTACTGTTCCTAGATGGCTGGACAATCTATGGTCCATTGTCTACTCATTGAACCTTTTGAAAATCCAAACCATCCGATTATTCGGTTGCTTGGGTCTACTGTGGATTCCACCCAATGAATGGGCACTTTGCTGGTAGTGCAGATTTTATGCTGGGAATGCTACCAATTTTGATGGCCAGAATGACTACCACACCAGTCTTTTCTCATGTCTCTTCTATTTTAAAGACAATTTCCATCTATTCTTTCTCATTACTTGCTTTGGTCTTGTTACAGTGTCAGTGTGAACTGCCGGAATCATATGAAGCCTACAGGAAGCAGCAGCACCGATGGCATTCTGGACCAATGCAGTTGTTTCGACTTTGTTTGCCTGACATTATTCGGTCCAAGGTATATATATGCAACTGATACTTGTTAGGAATGTGACCTAGTTATTTTTACTTAAACACACAAGTACTGCATTGGTTATAGCCTTTTGCTAGAAATACACCAGCTAGTGGGTCTTGAATCCAGTTGTTTGGTGCTGATGCGAAACTTCCGCTAGCAACCCTGATCAAACAGTGACAAGAAGCATCACACCTATTTGATCTGGACATCCTTATGGTGCATTTGGCATTTTCCTAGTGTCTTGTAGAAAATGGGTGAATAATGAAGGATCAATCGCAGCGCGAAAAATTTACTAGTGGCTATCTAGTGGAATTTTCCTACTGCCACAAAATTTAGCCACTCCTTGTTCTTGCAAGATTGTCTAAGTGTTCATCTCCTTCATGAGGAAACCACTAGGAAAATGCCAAACATGACCTGAAAGATTCCTTGCCACAGACCAATCTTCCCGTAATAATACAATAATATTCATGTATACCTGAGCTGTTGTGTATTGGGTGAAATGTCTGATCCAGATCAAGCTGTGCTAGATCCCATCACTTAACTTTCTTTGCAAAAAATGATATGTGGTGTACTGGTGTTGCTGCCCATTACCACATTCAATATTAGGGGGAAAGGTGATATGGTTCATGAACGTATTAACTGTCATGTCTAATGTGGCAAGATCTAGATGTCTAATCCAGATTGAGCTGTGATAAAAGGGACCTGCATAATCCCCCCACTCCTGGGACTGCTGCCTGTCAGCATTTAAATCGTTTGATTGGGTTGTTCATGGTTCTTACCATTGGCAAGTTTTATTGTTGGTATCCACTGGATTTTATTTTATGCCTTATTATCTTGCTGTTAATATATCTTCATAACTGTCAGCGGCATTAGCTAAAAATGTATCTTTTCCTCTACCTCTATGGGTGCAGATAAGCTTCTGGAAGAAGGCGAACTTGATATTTCTTTTCTTCCTCTTAAGGAAGCTGATACTACCATTCTATTCCTTCACTCTCTTCTGCATCATCCTTCCCATGACGATGTTTGTCCCTGAGGCTGAGCTCCCTGCATGGGTGGTCTGCTACATCCCTGCCACTATGTCTTTCCTGAACATCCTCCCTGCTCCCAAGTCATTCCCCTTCATTGTCCCCTACCTCCTCTTTGAGAATACCATGTCTGTAACCAAGTTCAATGCCATGGTCTCTGGTCTCTTCCAGCTCGGGAGTGCATATGAATGGGTGGTCACCAAAAAGTCCGGACGGTCATCTGAGGGTGACCTTGTGTCATTGGTTGAGAAGGAACCTAAGCACCAGCGGGGCATATCTGTGCCCAATCTTGATATCATCGAAAATGAGGAATCACTAAAGCTACAGAAACGGGAGTCTAAAAAGAAGCATAATAGGATATACAGGAAGGAGCTAGCGCTTGCATTTCTTCTCCTTACGGCGTCCGCTAGGAGCTTGCTTTCTGCACAGGGCATACATTTCTACTTCTTGCTGTTTCAGGGAATATCCTTCTTGTTAGTGGGTCTGGATCTGATCGGTGAACAGATCGAGTGAAAGAAGGTAAGAGAAATTAAAGGATATAGTTGTCAAAGACAATTTGGGGGAGGTACCATAAAGAGGAATAGTGAAAGTGCAGGAGGCTGCTTTTCAGGTATTGCCTCCCCCAGACATCACAGAAAAAAGATAAAAGACTCCATTTAGTGCTGTAAATAATGCTGCATGTAAGATGTTTGATTCTTTTGAGTCTGATTCTTTTGTAAGAAATTTTGTTCTTAATAGGATTTTGGTGGATACAGGTTTTTTCCCCCTCTTTTCCCCCAAAAACTAGGAATCTTCTACAGTTCTTTTTTATTTTAAAACTGAAAAGTAAGTTGGAAAGGGATGGATCATGATGATTCTTGAACCCACAAATGCCAACTGTGGAAGATCTCCATTCACTTCATGGTTGCAAAGTATCACGTGTTCGTATGATATCATATCTGATACTTCACTTCTTATGTGCATCCATCTACCATATTCATGCCTACCTATCAATATCCATGCCGTATTTGGGCATCATGGTTGTAACTTGATGTGAAACTTGATTATCTTCTCCTTAGGATATTGACCCCACAATAAGATTGGACCGGACACCACTGCTGGTCTACATCCACGGTAAACAGAGCAATGCGGATCTTGCAGTTTTTCACACAACTCAATTCCTGGACTCCCACTTCTCTGAAACATAATGTCTTCAAAAGTCTTTAATTGAGTGACTTTAGTCAAAAACAAAAAAGGATATCAGTATATTGTCTTAGTTTTCATCCATGTCGTACTGTTCCTGGCAACAAATGGTTTCTGTATTAAATCATGTTATTGTATGATTCAAAAAATTCTGTGATTCATTGGTGAACTTGTCCATTGAAAATCACATTTGGCTAATTGCCAAGACCCCCATAATGTGAATATCTCTAGTCAAGAATCTGATGAAGGTTTCTGTTACGAGGATTGATGCATTGTTCCCCTGAAAAAAAAAAAAAAAAACAAAGAAGTTTAATCCTCTGACTTCTTATGACCTGGAGGACTCGGGATAATCTTTCAAGATGATAAAAAAAAGTGAAGATTCTGATTAGCTAGATTTAGTGCATATGGATGGAACTCTAATGGCTAGCAATATGCGATGTTGAAGGCGGTGCTCAAATTGTCAATCACTTTAGTTAAGATACTCTTCCTGATTTACGTACTTCCATTCAACGTTAGTTTCGGTCACTCTTCCTGATTTCCTTACTTCCATTCAACGTTAGTTTCGGATGCTGATAGGAATCTGGAGCGGAGAAGGGCACCTAGCATGGTTTCCAGTTTCACCGCCACCCCCAGATAGATTCGAAGATGATATTTGAACAATTTGTAGCTCCGGTACATCTAAACGTTCCAAAAAGTTTCTCACTGAGAAGATTAAGAATGTTGGGAGATGAGTCCCTTCTTCATTGAAGCTCGTAGTCCGGGGCACTTGGTATCTGCAAGTCAATAATGCCTCGTGCCAATACAGTTGCGGAGTGGGCTTTGACGAGAAAGGAGTTTTCTAACTTCTCTCTTAATGATGTTATTGTTAACTTGGAAGCTTGCATGGGGTGCGGACCAACAAAGGAGAGGATGTCAATTCTTTGGTCTCCTCCCCCACTTGATTCACTTAAGTTCAATGTCAATGGTGCGGCGAGAGGTAAACTAGGCCCATCAGGTATTGGGAGTGTTCTTTGTAATAGCAATGGTGAGGTCCTTTTTATGTTTTCAAAGAATGTCGGTGTGGTGTCTGTGATTCCAATGAAGCGGAGGTGCTAGCTATTTTAGAAGCTCTCCGTTGCTTTAAGAGATATTTTCATGGTGCCCTTATTGTGGAGAGTGATTCTTCTAATGCAATTGCTTAGGTGTCTAATAGAAAGATTGTTAGGATATTATGCAATCTTAGGATATTCTGTTAGGATATTTTGTGAGGATTTTATGCAATCTTAGGATATTCTTTATATAAGTGTTTGCTTTGTTATAGGAAACTAATTCCTAAATTTAAGCCTAATGAGGGCAGTGTATCTTGGGGTATCTGTCACCATCTTTTGTATAAATACCATTCTTTGGTTTAATGAGAGAGCAACGATTATCCTACCTTTTCATGGTATCAGAGCCCGGTTTCATTAAACTATGGCTGGCGAAGAAACACCTCCACCGCCGGTGAAAATTGATCCCAGCTCGCCCTTTTACTTAGGACCGCAAGATCGACCAGGCGACTTCATTACCCCAATTCGTCTAAAGCTTGATAATTTCGATGATTGGTCTCATGCAATTCGCGTCGCCCTTTCCTCTAGGCGCAAATTTGGATTTCTTGACGGGACAATCAGCGATCTAGTCCCACCTTGTACGAAAGATGATTGGGTCACGATTCATTGCATGCTTGTCTCATGGCTCACGAATACAATTGACCACGAGGTACGTTCTATGCTATCGAATTACGATAATGCAAAACGCTTATGGGATGACTTGCATGAACGTTTCTCGGTCGTGAATGGCCCGCGTATTCAACAACTTAAGGCAGCTATTAATCAATGTGCGCAAAGTAAAACTATGCCTGTTGCTGTTTACTTTAGCAAATTGAATGTTTTATGGGATGAACTAGATAATCATGAGCCTTTGATCTGTTGCAAGTGTGGTAAATGTACTTGTGAGGTTGGTAAACAACACAGGAAACGGCGAGAAGATGATAGGCTGCAACAATTTCTTCTTGGCTTATGTTCTGAGTATTATGCCCAATTGCGATCGACTATTTTGTCGCAAGATCCTCTACCTTCCTTGAATCGGGTTTTTCAACAAATTGCTCAAGATGAGCGGGTTCGGGGGATCACACGCATCACCGAAGAGAAACCCGAGGTGGTCGGATTTGCTGTGAGTATGGCGAATAGAACACCACCTCGTCTTGATAGAGCAGAGAAGGCGGCCTTGATATGCTCTCACTGCCACAAATCGGGCCACGACATCACTACCTGCTTTGATCTACATGGTACCCCAGATTGGTACTTGGAGAAATATGGGAATAAATCTAAGGGAAGAACAAACGCTTCGTCCACAAAGAACTCGGCTGGTCGTGGACGTGGCGGCGTACGTGCTAATGCCACAACACCAGACATCACTCACAGCGCCTCTCTTGGGCAGCCGAGTCCCGCACCTGGTGAGCAACCTCTTCCAGGCTTTACTGCCGAACAGTGGGGCGGCGTTAGCAGCCGCATTCGGTACTCCTCAGACTCCCTCTAACAGGTTGCATGGTAAGTTGGGATTAGATGCTTGGATAATTGATACTGGATGTTCTCACCATGTTACCGGTGCAGAATCTTGTTTATTGGATATTAAAGCTGTTTCGGCATGTCCCGTGGGTCTCCCAGATGGTCAAACGGTGGTTGCTACTAAGGAGGGTGTCGTGCAACTCACGGACAAAATAATACTCCAACATGTTCTTTTTGTTCCCAAATTAAACTGCAATTTAATTTCGGTGTCACAACTTAATGATGATCTAAATTGTTTTGTCCAATTTCATTCTAACTTATGTGCTATACAGGACCTACATTCGAGGGAGGTGATTGGCACGGGTGAGAGACGGGATGGACTTTACTACCTACGGCAAGGATCGAAGGTGCAAGCGGTTTCGGTTGATAGTTCGCACTTCTTGGAGCTATGGCATAGTCGATTGGGTCATCCTTCCGAAAAAGTAGTAAAGCTACTGCCTTTTTTAAATAGTTCTCGCAGTACTTTGAATAAAGGATGTGAAGTTTGTCATCGTGCTAAACATCCTCGCGATAGCTTTCCTTTAAGTGAAAATAAATCCACTCGGATTTTTGAGTTAATACATTGCGATTTATGGGGTCCGTATGATGACATTTCTTCTTGTGGTGCCCGTTATTTTTTAACTTTAGTGGATGATTATTCCCGTGCTGTGTGGGTTTATTTGTTAATTGATAAAAGAGAAGTCTTTAAGATGTTTATGTCCTTTATTGCCATGATTGAACGCCAATTCTCTCAAAAATTGAAAATTGTTCGTAGTGATAATGGTACGGAGTTTCACTGCATGAAAGATTATTTTATGGCAAATGGGATTTTATTTCAAACTTCTTGTGTGGGAACCCCTCAACAAAATGGAAGAGTGGAGAGGAAACATAAACACATTCTGAATGTTGCTCGTGCATTGAGATTTCAAGGTGGTTTGCCAATTTATTTTTGGGGGGAATGTGTTTTGGCCGCTGCTCACCTAATCAATCGGACTCCATCTACTGTTCTCCTAAACAAAACTCCATATGAAATGCTATTCGGTTGTCTACCTTCTTTTAGTGACTTGCGAATTGTTGGCTGTTTAGCTTTTGCACATAATCAACGGGCTAGAGGTGACAAGTTTGCTAGTCGAAGTCGTAAATGTGTTTTTGTGGGATACCCGTTTGGTAAGAAGGGATGGAGTTTATTTGATCTTGAGAAAAAGGAGTTCTTTGTGTCGAGGGATGTGAAGTTCTATGAGAATGTCTTTCCTTATTTGCATGTTGAACCCACAAATACTAATTCTACTGTTGACTGTGATGTCACTTATAATGGAGGGGGCATTGAGGAGTTTCTTGCTGATATGGGTGGTCATGAGGATGACATCGTCACCACTCACACGCCTCACACAGCCTCGCCAACGACTAGTGGCTCGCCTAGTCATGAAGAAACACAGCCCTCCTCCACGTCCGTGCTCAGCCAAACTGCTCAGAATGTGCCACCAGTGGCCGCATCATCCACGGGTGCAGGGGGAGTTGATGGTACTACAGGTGGCTCGGGGGGGGGGGGGGGGGGGGGGGACAATTTGGGCCGCGGGTTAAGGGAGAAATTCCCATCAGTAAAATTGCGAGACTATGTGACACATACGGTTATCAAGAAAAGTCCATCTCTTGCTCCACCTGATCCGGACTCTCACACTCCCTCAGGTACGCCTTTTCCTATAGCACATTATGTTAGTTGTGACAAATTTACTGTGAAACACCGGAATTTTCTTGCAGCTATAACTGCAGGTGTTGAGCCACAGTCTTTTAAGGAGGCTGTAAAAGATGTGGGATGGTGTACTGCTATGCAAAAGGAGATTCGTGCTTTGGAAGATAATGGCACCTGGACTCTGGAAAAATTACCTCCTGGAAAGAAAGCTCTCGGAACCAAATGGGTGTACAAAATTAAGTACAACTCAGATGGTAGCATTGAGAGGTTAAAAGCCAGATTAGTTGTTTTTGGTAATCATCAGGTTGAAGGAATTGATTATAATGAGACATTTGCCCCAGTAGCGAAAATGGTGACAGTTAGAACTTTCCTGGCAATTGCAGCATCAAAGAATTGGGAGTTGCATCAGATGGATGTTCATAATGCCTTCCTTCACGGAGATTTAGATGAGGAGGTATATATGAAACTCCCTCCAGGTTTTGGTTCTGCTGATTCTGATTTGGTTTGTCGTTTGCGTAAATCGCTGTATGGTTTGAGACAGGCACCTCGATGTTGGTTTGCAAAACTTGTGACAGCTTTAAAAGGGTATGGTTTTCTTCAATCCTACTCTGATTATTCCCTTTTTACTTACACTAAAGGGTATGTACAGATTAATGTACTAGTCTATGTTGATGATTTGATAATCTCTGGTAATGATTCCACTGCGGTGACGGCTTTTAAAGTCTATTTGAGCAAATATTTTTATATGAAGGATCTTGGTGTGCTTAAATATTTTCTTGGCATTGAGGTGGCTCGAAGCTCTTCTGGGTTATTTTTGTGTCAAAGGAAATATGCTCTTGACATTATTTCGGAGGCAGGACTATTGGGCTCGAAGCCGGCTTCCTTCCCGATCGAGCAGAATCATCAGCTGGCGCGTGCCGTGGGGCCTTATCTTCAGGATCCCGAGCCCTATAGGCGTTTGTTAGGGCGTCTTATCTATTTGGCAGTAACCCGCCCTGACTTGGCCTACTCGGTTCATGTCTTGTCACAATTCATGCAGGAACCAAGATAAGAACATTGGGATGCTGCATTACGGGTTGTTCGATATTTAAAGGGATCCCCGGGTCAGGGCATTCTATTGCGTTCAGATAGTGAGTTGTCTTTGAAAGGTTGGTGTGACTCGGATTGGGCAGCTTGCCCGCTTACTAGGCGGTCTCTTACTGGTTGGCTTGTGTTTTTGGGGCATTCGCCAATTTCATGGAAAACTAAGAAGCAGCATACTGTAGCTCGTTCTTCGGCAGAGGCCGAATATCGCTCTATGGCTTCTATTACTTGTGAGTTAAAATGGTTGAAGGGACTACTTTTGAGTTTGGGCGTCCATCATCCAAAGGCGATTCCTCTTTTCTGTGATAGTCAATCTGCGTTGCATATAGCGCAGAATCCGGTATTTCATGAACGCACGAAACACATTGAGGTTGATTGTCATTTCGTGCGTGATGCCATCCAGGAAGGTCTTCTTGCTCCGTCTTATGTGCCGACGACGGTACAATTGGCAGATATTTTTACCAAGGCTTTGGGGAAGAAGCAATTTGATTTTCTTCTTGACAAGTTGGGCATTTTCGACTTGCATGCTCCAACTTGAGGGCGGGTGTTAGGATATTATGCAATCTTAGGATATTCTGTTAGGATATTTTGTGAGGATTTTATGCAATCTTAGGATATTCTTTATATAAGTGTTTGCTTTGTTATAGGAAACTAATTCCTAAATTTAAGCCTAATGAGGGCAGTGTATCTTGGGGTATCTGTCACCATCTTTTGTATAAATACCATTCTTTGGTTTAATGAGAGAGCAACGATTATCCTACCTTTTCAAAGATCAACCGATGGAAACTTCAAGTCCTTTTTCGTGAGATCCGGGTGTTGTCGACATCTTCTTCCGTGGTCTTCCGTCAAGAACTACGATCGGCCAACTCTTTTGCCGATGCTTTAGCTAAATAAGGGGTTGAGAGGATGTGATTATGTAACTTGTGTTAGACGGGGTACAATCCTTTTGTACCTCCCTTTTTTCTCTTTTTGTATTTTCTTTCTCCTTTAATAAAAGTTTTTGTTAACGTTTCAAAAAAAATTCATGCTTCATGCCAATGAGAAAGAAACATAGGTATCATGACGTATTTTTTTTATGAAGACAAATTTACAAGTAGGATTGATATAAAAGAACCCATCAGATTGCCTGCGGCAAGGAACAGAACTTTGGATTTGTAGCTCTCAGCATGTTACTTGAATTATTGAGACTGCAGCTACCTGTATCTGATTGTATGCCTTGCTAGTTGGGTCCATTCGCTGCAACTACCTGTATCTGATTGTATGCCTCGCTTGTTGGGTCCATTCAAAATGGGAATATGATGCAGTCATTGCTTGGCAAATCCATGAACAGATGATGACCCACCATTTTGAGAATGGAGAACTTACATTGAACTTACATAGCTCATAAAAGCACTAATAATCATACTAACTCATGCATCAAAAGAAATTACATTTTATCTAGCTCAATAAATGTCTTGCATCTTTTGAAGGAAACACGTTCTATAATAAATTTCAATTTGGGGTTGAACTGTGGCAAGCTTCACGAACGGAAACTGCAAAAATCCAATGGAAGTAAGATGTTATATATCTCAATCGTAGAACAACATGATCCAAAAAGAAGCCCATATCTTTTTTATTTTAATTATGATGAGGAACCCACCTACCCCTTACGGTTGATCATTGGTAAAACCTCGAATACACAACATCACCCACTAACAGGGTGTATTGGATAAGGCCCCATACAGTTTTAAAGCGGGGACCACCAGTTCATTGTTGGACTTCTTAACCACTCCAACAATTTAAGTGTGGGTACAATTTAAGAAGCCCATAGCTTTCATTCAACTCATTGGAACAATTGGTCAGAAGACCCAGTTACATCAGTTGGTTTATTTTAGTCCCTCACTAACTGGAATCAACAAGGTTACTTCCCTTGGTTTGTTTTACTTAACTCATTGTTTTGGTGGTCTTAACCACGTTTCGGCGAAATGATAAATCAGAAGAACAGATTCTTAGAAAGAAACGTAGAAGAGCAACCTCGACCTGTCATTGCAGTTATGGACGTAGTTGATAATCTGATTTGAGTATTACCTGCCTTTCCTGTAATCTGTAATAGTAAAATGAAACCAATGAAGCTTTATGCTGCTTTGCAAGAGAAGATTGGCTGCAGGGTTTGTGGGTCCTTTAGCTTACAAAATACAAAAAGGCTTTGTGATTTATATTTATAAAATATCAGGTTCATCGAATGTTGCCAGGTATTTAATATAAGGCCATGGACATGGACTGATACTATGGACACGCCTAATATATTACCAACCCATTCATCTCTTTCCCCTTGATGATATGCAGTGAAGTGAGCCTCACGGAAAGTGAGTGTTTTCTAGGGAAAAATGTGTAGCCACTATCTAATGTGACTCAAGAGACAGAGGCATAGACCATATTGTTTAAAGTTGTACACGTGAGAGGTGAGTTCCATTTCATTGATTCACCACATTAAAGACTATCAATTCACAAGTGAAATAGACATATAGTTGATCCTAAGAAAGATAACATCTCAAATTTGTAACATTCTAATGTATAAACTCAAAAGAACAGAAAATAAAATAAAAAACTTTGCATATGGTTATGAGAACACACTTTATATTGAGAAAACTCAAAAGAGGATCTCTTTCCTTTGACATGAGAGGCATTTTGAATACATGCCAGGATAAAGCAGGGGATTTGTAGACAAATAAAAAAGGCGTGAAGGTGTATTGAACTTGCAAAACAATGTACCTTACTGTAGTGTAAGTACTGATATAAAATGATATGGATAGTCTCTTAAAAAACAAAAAAATCTCTTCAGATCCAATCTTTTTTTTACTCTTTAAATAAATTAACCACTAGGCCTAAAAACATATTCTTCTCTTCAGAAAACTGATACAGGTCCAATGCCAATGCTTTAAAAAACTGCTGCAAAGTCTCTAGCAATCAACCGACCCCCAAAAAATAAAAAAAAGTCTGTAACAATTCCATGTCATCCGCAAGTTTATTTTATCAATGCTGTGGAATGGATGACAGTGTATATCTGCGCTGCATATATGGAACTTGGCATCAGAGAACTGTGTTTTCTGTGGCTCAGCATCCAGTGATTAGATTTCCATTCTCTCTCTCTCTCTCTCTCTCTCTCTCTCTAATAATTTTGGAGAACAAATTTGCACGCTCTTTAACTCTGAGCTTACATAAAAAGGATCGCGCTTTGATCCCAACGCCTTTTGATTTCAGTTTATATTAATGTCAAAAGAAAGGTAATGAGATTGAGCTGAAAAGAGTTTGCAATAATTGAATGCAAGTGCGTGGTTACTCTTGGCCCAATCCTAAGCTAACCCACAGGCCCACGTGAACAAACACAGTCAGATAAGCATGATTTGGGAGTCCCCTTTTTAAATAATGGAATGTGTTGTCACCTTTGAGGAAAGCTTGAAAGAGAAAAAAAAAGAGGGAATGGTAATGATGGCCATGAATAGAAAGACTAGATGGCAGTCAAAGCAAGACCATGCATTATTGGGAAGCAATGAGCTGATTTTGTACTTTGTAAGAACCAAAGTTTTTACTGCAGATAGGACACCCCATTACTACATTATTTCATCAAGAGGAGGGACCTCAGGCAGCTATTCTTGTTTTTCTGGTCCATGATATTTCAAGCCAAATTATTTATTTGACGGGTTTCAGGACGTCCCATGAGCCCACAGCTAAAAGGTTTTTGGTCTTTTTTTGGTTTTTTCTTTCAGCACTTATGAATCATTTAACCATCTATTTGTAAGCAAGAACGGCTTTTTAGTCAAGTGGTAAAGAGCGTCAGTTCTTACTTGGCTGCCTCGGGTATGTCCCGCTTGTACGGACTTCATTCCTACTTGAGTGGGCTGCCTTCCAGTGTGTATGCCGGCTTGCTATTGGGTCCCAGCCCCCTTGGCTGAGGTACCAAAAAAAAAAAAAAACCCTTCTATTTGTAAGCTAGTGTTTTTATAATCAAACTCCGTTATCATGTAATTGAATTCATAGGGATTCTATGACTTTGTATTTCTAAAAGTGATTAAAAAAATAAATAAACAATGTGAATATCTAAGAATGACCATCAAATAATAATCTCCATTGTAATAAAAACTGAATCAAGATGAGATGAGAAATGAAAAACCCAACCGTTACCTTAGTAATTCAAATCCTAGGAAAGTCAAGATTCTGACTACACCTCTGCCTAATATCCTTCACCCCTCGTTGCTTTAATAATTCTAATAGGAGAGTTGTTGGGTACTTGGGTAAAGGCGTGCCACAATGCCGTTCCTTGCGACCGCTCTAAAAAAAGTCCACGAGCCCGCTGGTGCGATGTCGAATGCTATATAAAACATTAAGTTGTGTCTCATCTATCACAAATTGGTTTTGGAAGGAATGGTAGCTCAGTGGGTGCGTAAGATTTTACAAGAGTTTTTTAAGGCAAATTTGGTAATAGGTGAGGAATGCATGAGGAATCTATAGATTTGAGGATTCTTCACTGCCCTAGAACAATATTTCCTCACTAAGGATTCGTATAGCTGAGGATTTCACATTGTTATCCATGCAAATTGATGTGTATAGTCGAAAAAAATGGTATCTATGTGTAAATCCACAAAAATGAGGATTTCTGAATCCTATGGGAAGGAGTCGTACCTTAAATCTTGATTTCATTGGCCCAAATCCTCGAGGATTTCAATTGCTAAACATGGATGTTCCATGAATTCATGGAAAACTAATAAGTAATCTCCGCAGATTTGATTGCCAAATGTAACCTTAAACTGTCATATTAAATGTTCTGCCACCTTTGGATCTAAGCAGGGCTCATGCATTTGGGTCACCTGAGCCTTTCAAGTGAAGTTCTTAATTTTGTTCTTTGCCACAACAGGTCACAAGAAATGAAAATTACAGGTAAACTGATTGTAGGGCAATCGAGTTCCAACTTCCAAGGATCCAAACAGGGGTCCCACGATGCAGGTGTGCGGAGCTGTCCCCCGCTGACCCTACTGTTTCTCATCAACAAATGAATTCAATGAAATCAACTTTCTCACACATGGAAAAACTCTTTCAGTACAGCCAAAAGGATCAGTTGAACAAAAATTCAAATCTTTGTTTACAATACAGACAGACAATGGATCCCACCTTGACTTTCATAATTCCCACTCACACTCACCAACAACTAAAAGAAACAAATACTATACTACTTTTCCAGAGTACCATTTCTCTATTTTGTTTCTTCTATTCATGCTAAAACTACCTTACAGAATCTAAGCATCAGTCCAAGAAGCAAAAACTGGCAAGTGAGACATGGAAATTGCAGGGCTTAGCTGAGTTGATGGAACCCAAGAATTCAAGGGGGGAGAGCTGATGAATTTGGATGAGGTAGGCTTCACAAAGAGAGTCGAAAGGCCCGCCCGATCGGGGCTTCCTTCTGTAGAGTTGCTCAAGCTTGTTACCAAGGAGGAAGAGTTTGATAAGTGGGTCATTGCCATTTTGGTAGAATCCTCAACTCCTGCTGTTGAGCTGACTGTATCTGTACTGATAAGATCATGGAAAGTGGAAGACAGAGATGGGTTTTTGTGATTAGTATAGCTGATCGGGTTCTGATCTAGCTCATCTGCAGTTTGAGGTTGCTGTGGGGAGGACTGGGGGAGGAGAACCATCTTCCAATCTGAACCATCATTACTTTTTTCAGTCAATTCAGGTTCTCCGCTACTCTTTTGGGCTGGTGTGCGGTGTTCAATGGACTCATTGCCAACTTCTACTTCTCTGTTTCTCTTGGCAAGTTCCCCTGCAAGTAGAGTACTGCTTGCTGTGATTCGCTCAACATCATATCTTGTTATGTCGAAATTCGTGACAGCATTCACCCCACGGAATTTTATCGCTGCAATGTCATATGCTTCAGCTGCTTCCTCTTGGGTGCCTGAAATTTGATTCTTGTTAGGACTGGAAGAGTTTCCAGAACAAGCGTACATAAGCTCATAGTGTGTTTTGATGTACCCCATACAACAAACTCAATTAGTTTAATGCATTATACTAACCACATCCAAAAGTACCTTAGAGAGAAGTCTGAGTTGCCATCTTATAGAAGATCAGTATACAGAGTACGAGATTGGTAGGCCCATGTATAGTATACTAGAGAAATAGTACTATAGACATCATATAGAGAACATTATTTTTATTTTTATTTTTATGGCAACAGTAACTTATATTGAAAGAGAATAGAATACAAACATAGAATACAAGAAGAAAAGAAAAAAAAGGGGAAAAGAAACACAGAGGTACCAGAGTAATGCACCCCCTCACACCACAACTACATAATAAAACCCTCCTAAGGGGAAACTCTCTCAACATCTTGCTTGGTTAAAGCATCTGCCATCATGTTCGATGACCTACTCTTATGCTGAAAGCTAACATTAATGGTGGTGGATAATACACGGATTTCTTTGAAGAGGAATTGAAACTTTCATGGATAAGCCTTTCGGTTCGAAACCCAACTCATTGCATTAGAAGAATCACTCTCCACGGTAAGATTGCCATAGTAGTACCTCGAAAAACACCGAAGAGATTCTAGAATAGTTAAAACCTCCGCTTCATTAGAGTCACAAACCCCCACATATTTGGAGAATATAAATAAAACGTCCCCATTGCAATTTCGAAGCACCCCTCTAATACCAATAGGTCCAAGCTTCCCTCTTGCGGCCCCATCAACATTAAACTTAAACAAACTAATAGGAGGAGGAGACCAAAGAATAGATTTTATTACTTTGATTGGGCCACACCCCATACATGATTCCCAATTAATAAGTATGTCATGAAAACAAAAATTAAAGAATTCCTTTCTACCCAAAGCCCACTTCGCAATCCTTAAAGTGATCTTATAGAGAACATTAATTATCAGCTAACTTCCTAAGAACTTTTCTTTAAATTGATATTCCTAGTATCATGAATGCAAGACCCGTTGAAAAGGTTAAAGTTCCTGAGCCTTTGCATATGCATGGCTGAAATCAACTTTATAAAAGCAAACCATTGCCTACAGAAACAGCCTTGTATGGGCTTGGACTGTCTAAAATTCAGCTTTTTGAATAAGCTCAAAAGACCATGAATTTGAAAATTTGTAATCAAGACACTATTATTTGAATTTGAAGATTGCATAAACAGATTAAATAGCAAACATGATTATGACCTCAAGAAGACCGTCTTTTAGTCTTTTAGTAATTTAAGGTTCAAAAACTTACTGAAGGTCCCTAGGTAAAGGTCTTTGTTTCCAGCAACCCTACCGATCCGAGCTTGCCATCTTCCATGTTGATGATGCCTGGAAAATACCCAAGAACAGAGAATTCAGCAAAAAATAAAAAATAAAAATAAAATATCATCCCTTTTGGACTATTAGGTATCTGATGATAACAAGTTAACAACAGAGACCTTGTGACTCCACGATACATTGAAGCTCCTCTTGAGAACCCGCTGCTTTTTCTATAATAAAAGAATATAGTGAGATTATAGATCTATTCTCTTTTCTAATAAAGAGAAGCCAGTGTCTGTTAATAAACAGAGGTGCATTAGATGTACCTTCTCAAGTGAGCCACAAATTCCTGCCTACTCATGTTCTTCATTTCTTCAAGTTCATCATGGTAATTGTCCAGCTGCACATAAAAACCATCTATAAGGCCAATTCCATAAACCCATCGTTTGGTAACTAAAGGCATTGATCAGCTAGTTAATAGATTAAAAATGCTGCCAATCATACAGGAAAATTGATATGAGTGGAAGGTCCCCAGTACTTAAGTGCCGCCAAGTCATAAGATCTTGCAGCTTTCTCTTCCATATCATAACCGCCTGAAATGAACATAATGCGATCTAAGCAAAAGCAAAGGTCTACCTAGATGTATATGAAGGACTTTAAAACTTGACACATAAGAAAAGGCCTACCTAGGTAAACTGCGAGGCATTTGGTTTGTACAAAATCCCCACATGCAAAGAAATAGAAGAAGCCCAAGGCTAAGAGTTAGCCAAACAATCCAAAGATTACAAAAAATGCAGAGCCATGAGAAGGACTGCTTTTTAAAAAATTTTAGTCAAAACTAACCTTGCCTTCCTTTTCTTGTCTGCCCTTCCTTCTTGCAACTGTTGTCCCACAAATGGGCTTCGTATCTACCAGTCCACCTATGCCTGATGAAGATTAAATTGCAAGTCTTAGAAGCACAGCACATACTAGATATCATGACCAAAAATTTTTTGAAACAAACCCAAGAGAGGAAAATGAATGTTTTGTTCAGATACCCTTAGGAGAGAGTTCAAACTAAAATGGCACATTTGGATGCACCACAAATTACCAGTCTGAATATTTAGGCACAATAGATGGTTATCCATTCTAGCTGCCAATGGGAAGCATACATACCCTCCCTAAGCACCATACATGAACAAGAAACCATAAACTGGTGACCAAAATGACAGAAAGGAGGAGCTGTTTCTGACCTTGTGACACCTCTATACTGGGATGTTCTCTGCCCAAATGTATCAATGGACTTCCTATGAACAGGTTGCTTGTGACCTACCACCTCATTTCCTCTCTTCTTTGTATCCATGGCCGCACATTCAACAGTTCCAGCAGGTGAGATCTGCTGTGAGGCTGTAACACAGCTAGACTGAGAACCAGGGCTCATTGACAAGCTCAAAGACCGCAACTCTTCGTACCCAGCTATGGCACCAACAGAAGCAGAACCACCTCCCTCATCACCGAAAAAGACACCCATCTTCTCCCCCAATGAATGGTCTGTAGCATTTAGCCTGGTAACCCAGCTCTTTAGGCCTGGATCATCTGTGACTGAAGTGAGCTGTAAATTGCACCCTGCAAGCTGGCTTTCCTTGGTCCCCTCTTCCAAGGGTGGCTGATACATTCCATGACTGGTCAGTCCTGAGCACATTCCTTCCTGCAGTGGCTGGAAATATGGGTGCTGTTGAGCTTGAAATGGCTGCCTAAAGGGATGGAGAAAGCCTAAGGAGTGTTGTCTGCTGTTTTCAGGTTCTGAGTTTTGCTGATAATACATGTTACTGTGATCTAAGCTCAAGGACATGGATTCTCTGTCATTGTTTCCATACTGGTGTGTTCCCATGAAATCCTCCAGTTTGGGATTGGAAGATAGTACCATTCCTTTTAATAAATAGAAACAAATTCTAGTCTTTTAGAAACAGTGAACTTCGAAGATTATTGAATCAAAAGAAACAAAAATAGAAAGAAGTAGAACATAGTAGGTTAGTGACAATCATACCTTCTTCTTGTGATCTAGAAAGTACCTCCATGATGCAAAGAGACCCGTCAGATTTCAGTGGCATGACAGAAAGTTGAGAGTATAAGCTCCCATTTCCTGTTTCAGCTCCATAAGAGAGCCCAGCGCTGTTCAGGTGATGAGGAGCTAGAAGGAATCTTGTTGGAGCTGCAGAGGCAGCAGCAGCAGCAGAATCAGCTGTAGTTTGTGTTCGTTGATGATGATGATGTGGGTCCCCTGAAAGCTCAATGTTCAGATGGGGAGAGAGTGAGAATCCCAACCAGTTATTATTGTTCATGGACTTCATCTTCCTCTCCTTTTCCTTCTTTCTTCCCAAGAAGAGAGATTCTATCTGGATCAACTTCAAGGCATCTCAATCATTGGAAAACACAAAGTAATAATTCCTCAGCTCTTGTTTCGAACCATTTCAAAACTGGGTCTTTTGTTTTCTAGCTACAGCACTTATGGCAAGAAGAATTCTTTGCATCTCTCACCAGAACACAACACATGAATCTCTCTTCCCCCCTCCTCCTCTCTAGAAAGGAGCTCTAGAAAGCGAACAAAACAAGACCCTTTAAACTAACCAGAAGGATGAGTTCCAGCGAACAATGCTGAGATTACTCTTATTCGTTCCATAGGGATCTGTGTATTGAGAAAGACCATGTTTTGCTTTCTTCTGCTCTATCTTATAAGATTCACAAATCCAACCCTGTTAAGAGCAAAGGGGTCCTTCAAACACCCATTAAAATATTCAAATGGAATTCTTAGCCCGGGGAACCCAAAAAGAAAACCATGCAATTAATGTCATGGTTGTCTTTACCTTGCTTAAAATCTAGCGGGGTGAAGTACGGATTCCCAAAAGCAGTGCTTTTTTTTTTTACAGTCCATGGCCATGGATAAAATGACAGGGTGGACGATTGTCTGATCAGTCACCTCAAACAATACAGCCTCTGTACTGGACTGCAACTAAAGGATCTAATTAAAGATTCGGCACAAGTCCATGCTAATTCAAATGACTCGATGAAAAAGTTCGAAAAAAGGTGGAAGAAGTTAATAAAAAACATAAACAGGTACAGATATATTTATCTCAATTGTTAGGATTTGGACCTGGTCAAAACCTGCTGCCAGACAAAAAGTTGGAAGGGGGCCTATGGGAAAACCTTTCAAATGTTCCAGCAATGATAAGCAAGGGGGCCCAAAAACAAAACAAAGCTTTGTTGTGAGAAGAATATTTTATGGGGTATGTGCGAACCATGTTGGTGATTCATACATCCGTTCTTTCCACTTCTAGTATTGAAAATAGAACACTTTCTGTAGGTATCCAAAGATCAGAAAGAAATGGATGCATGTCTGAAAAAAATTGACTAATTTATGATTTTCCTATTAGTATATGGATGAAATTTTGGCTAGGAACCAACTGCAACTTTTCAAGCGGCAAATTAGGGTGTGAGGCCCACCTCTCTTTGTGCCAATTACTCTTGAAGGGTGGAATCGAGCATGTATGATTACATGAGAGTTGAAATCAAATAAAATTAAATGGTCAAATTAATAGCAAAAGTAAAAAAAAAGAGGTTGAAGGTAAAGACACAATATGGTAAAATACTATCTTAAAGGCCACACAGAAGGGAATACGTAGTTTTTTTTAATGGTTTTACTTTCAATTTTATGTTCTTTTAATGATTTGACTCGTAATTTTATTTCACTTCATTCCTAATTCAAACAAACATGCCCAAAGATCTTATTTTGGATTAAGGTTGCACTTCATTTGGGGAGGACATGATAATTATAATATTGTTATTTAATGACTTTAAAGTTTAATATTTGTAATAAGTCTATTAAGCTTTGGAGCATCATGAGGTGGTCAAGATCATAAGATCATGCTCATGTAGGCCCCTGCTCTTATCCAAAGTGAGCATTTTAATCCCACCTTTCAAGGGCCTTGCCTAATAAAAGGAAAATTTGTGTGATGAGAGGAATCCATGAAAAGTGAGGAGAGTTGCTCAAATTTTCTAATGTTGTTCACTTTTTTTTTTGCTTCTTTTTTTCCCTTTTGGTGCCAACTTTACTAGTTACTACATAAAAGAGAGGAAATAAATAAATAAATAAATAAATAATGAGCTGATATTTGGGATAGGAAACTTGATTTCCTATGGTATGTAGGTCCCCTAGGAATCAGGATTTCTTTTATCAAGTAGAGTCAAACTTCAATCCTCGCGTTGTATAAACACGACCTATTTAAAGTGTATTTAACCATGTATTTCTAAAGTTTGAATTGAAATCTCCTTTGGTAAAATTACCATAATCTGTAATGGCAAATCATCTAACTATTTGCACGCATATTTGCATGCTTCAGCTGGAGTGCTGTGAGAGACAGATTTTCTTGTGGAATGATTTGGTTTAAAGAAAGGGGAAGATATGAGAGGGAAGGGGAGGACCACATGTACTAGAATTCTAGCTAAAGAGTCTCTTTTGATTGTAGTAATCATGAGAGAATCCACCCACATCTGGTTTGAAATATTGCACCTTGTCATGGCCTTAATGCCTCATGACACATTTATCTCCAGTCGTTTTCGCCCACCTTTCAGTGGCAAGCAAAATGGTGAGGTGGGTGTCTTTTTTTTGGATCCTTCCTCTTTTTATTTTTTCCATTGTTTGAATTGAAACTACTGTTCTTTTGACAGCTCTGTTAGCTAAGCGCCAACACCAAACAAGGGCCAGCTTGCCTTCTGAAATGGGAGCAGGAGCTCTAATCCTATGATCCGGTGTACCACCCCAAATTAACTCAGAAACCAGCTAATATTGGTGAAAACAGGACCCTACACTTGTTTTCAGTTGAGATCCAATTAATGTTAGAGAGAGTTTAGGGGCCATTGGGGCCAAATATCAATACAACACATCAAATTTTATTCTCAAGACTCCTCCTGAGATTCATCCTTATCCTCTTAGCTAAGAATGAACTTACGAAAATTAATTTATTTTTCCTACCTTGGACTACTCGTGAGGAATGTCTACTATATATCAACTTGAAGACCTAGGGATCGATTCTGGATATGTGTGTGATACCCACTCATCCATGAGTGTGCTGGCAAGAATGAAAAGTAGTTACTTCTATTAAAAAAAAAAAAAAAAAAACTTCACTCCAAATGGACTAGGATTTGAAGCACGTTCTATACACAAGGTAGTCCACCATGTAACCAGGAAGTGGGAAGAAAATTTTCTCCTACTGAGCTGACCGCATATTGTTCATGTGTGGTCCAGATTGTTGGCCCACTTAAAGAGGCATTCCTATCAATTGGGGGAGGTTAGATATTCAAAGTTCTCCTTATAGAGGTCAGCCAAAAGAAAAGCTCTGACAAATTATCCTGGCCTTGGTTTGTAAGTCTAAAAGTTTAATGACATTTTAACTATAGATCCTTTTGCAATTAGTATAAAATTGGGCCTAGTGCAAGATCCTAGGATGATAGTAGATCAACGGTAGAACCAAGTGGGTAATATAGATTTGCAACACAACAAACTCATAGGGCCAAGATTTCTGGTTAGTGTGATAAAAATGTTTTTCTAGGATATTATCATCGTTGTCATCAGAACAACAACAATAATAATAATCACAATGCCAAGTGCTTTACACTCAATTCATCACGAATCTCTCATCTCATGGGAGGCGAAAGGGATAGCACAGTGGTTGGCTGCCCCATTCTCACCCAACTACATAGTGTTCAATACTTGGTCCTCTCCCTTGTGCCTGGACGTGGTCTTCTACCAAGCATGTGCTGGGAATCAGATGGGCTTATCAAGAGTATGGCCACCTTGGTTTGTACCAAAAAGAAAGATAAATATAGCTCGAGGGTGCCTTCTCTACAACCACAATAGAATTTTAATTTATATGTTAAGCAGAGAAAAAAAAAAGATGGGGAAATATAATAATTTTATTTTTATATAAAGAAATTATTTTGGAATTAAGGGGTTACAGTTGAGAATATATATAAGGCCAATTTCAGTGCAGTTGAGTCATAAGTGTGGTAAATAAACCTGTGATTGATTGCACTGAGTCATAAATTCTAAGAAAAAGACGTGCTGCTGGCCTTGTCCTAATGTTAAGTGGTGACAGGTACTGGGGTATTTTTTGGTCACACATGAGGACCAACTGAGAAGAGCCCATTCGACAATTTGTGAGATCCCTGTAAAAATTTCATGCGCCTTGTTGGGAGACAAGGCCCAATTGTAAGGAATTATATATTTTCTTTTCCTTAGAACTTCAGCGCAGCTATGGTGCATCTTGACAGCACTGTTGTTAAACTCATGAATGAGGGTCAACTGCTGGATCGATCACGGGATTCTATACGTGATGCACCCATTTCAAGAAGAGTGGAGGAAGTTAATCATGTGTTCAAAATGTGGTCAATCCATCTGTGGTCATATTTCTCATGTGGGCAAAACTTCGAAATTTTTGCCCATGGATGAGTTTTCAGTGTCAAAGATGCCCTGTACAGTCAATTTTTTTTTATTTTTTATTTTTGCAGTGAGAAAGAAGGCAAATGCCTACCAACATAAACATACTGCATGTGTAGCCCCGCTTCCATGGGTCCACTTGGACCCACTTTTGATCAGTGTAGATCTTTGTATACTCATGTCATCTCATGAACCTTTACTCAATATTGGATCAAATTTCAAAAGAATTTTAGATTCCATTAAACTTTAATAATGTTAAATTATCTATAAGAGACTGTTCTATCTTATCATCCTCCGATTGATAGACATGAATCTAAATAAATGGTCTCCATAATTGAACAGAAAGGAACAATATGCACTATGCTCTTGGGAGAATGTTCCTACCGAAGAAAGAAAACATAACAGCATTCTTCATTTATGTTCTGAATGGTAATGGATAAAAGGAATTAAGAAAAAAAAAAGTCCACTCAATATCTAATCCATTAATAAAAATGCAGTGTGTAGATGTTGTCCTTTATGAAAGCGGGACCCACTACGGATAGAATTCAAATATCACTGCCATGTAATTGTGATGACCCTGCACATTAAACAACACCCAAACGAGAAGAAAAGCTTAGAAATAAGCTGTCAGAGGAAATAGGGCTATCGCATTTAAAATCCATGGTTTTGTCTTTCCCAATGGGAACACAAGATCCAAACAAGATCCATCCAAATAAGTGGCAGAGAAAGGGCGTACAGATAGCAACTGTGAGAGAGAGAGAGAGAGAGAGAGAGAGAGGGGATGGGGGTGGACTGGTGGAGGAAGTAATAAAGGAATAATGGGAACACAAGATATACAAGAAGGTGTTGGATACAACTTGCGAGGAAGCTTGTGGGCACTCTACTGGGGACAAAAGGTGAATGTCATGTGACAAGGGATCCGACTCACTCTCTCTCACGCGAAGAAAAGAATGAATGAAACGTCACATTCTTAGGTGATTTCTTATGCACACTGTAACCTCTATTTCATGTGTCTGCATGAAATATTCTCCATAGGATATAGTTAGTGATAATTTCCTTATATTCACATAGGGTAGGGATTAGTTTAAATTTGAATTGTTATCAGATTGTCTAAATTGAGATCACTCTTTAATGAATCTCAAGGAGATTTATGTGAATGAATTTATTTCTTTAAAAGTTATCACGGTGCGGTGATCTTGTGATCAAGCTTTGGTCTTAATCCGCACCACCAATTTTTTATTTGAATAAAAATGGAGTATCCTTTCTTGCCTCTCTTACGATTCAATTATCCAAGCATTATGATCTCGCAATCTTCGTCAAATTGCATGAAAGCTTCTAGAAGAGATCATGACATATCTAATATAGTAGGTCATGGCCATCAAAGGACTCAAAAGAAGTAGATTTCGACAATGATGGATCCACATGTAGCCATGAGATCAAATGAATGGACGGACAAGGGTGAGATTGGAAAATCTACTAGGGGCATAAAATTTCCCCTAACATGAGGGAATTATCTTAAATTTCTGAAGGGGCCATGGCCACACCCTACCCCTCATAGTTCCACCGTTATGGGATGGATTTTGATGGAATTATAGAAGATATTGAAGGTGAAAACTCTATAATTGTCTTCAATTATATAGTAATATACATGGAGTAAGTTATATAAGTTGTGTGGAGCATTTTAAAAGATTGTGAATGAGAGAAGGATGGGGATAGGATTGTGTAAATCTTTGTTTGGGCAAGAGTCTAAGGGCATGCTTTTTTACTAGGATTTTTAAATTTGTTGTGTTGGGATTTTTTGAACACGGTGTTACTTGACATTTGAGATGCTATGTTTCTTTTACAAGAATTTCAAATTTTCGACCACCTAAAAGGTTTCAAATAACCCTTTTGAAATTCTTGAAATTTCACTCTCTATACATTTTGTTGGAATTTCAAATGCTCTATTAAGAGGAGGGATTTGGAATTCTACTTAAGGGGATAGTTTTTGAAAAATTTGAATTCTGCAAGACGTGAATTCTTAAAACTTTGGTAAAAAAACAGGCCCTAAACTTATACATTCGTTGTGTAGGATAGATTTATAAATAGGTGTCTACGCATCAGCAACACGACTACACGAGACACCCCATTGGCAAGGGTGTCTCATCTGACACAGCTGCCCAAGGCTTGATCCTTGGGCCGGCAAAGTGTCTCGCAGTCGCCCACTTACCTCAAAACAAAAGAAAAAAATGCCTTTGAACATGACATTTGCCATGAGTGGCTCGACATTTAAGCATTTTTCACATAATTATTCGTGCGATATCCCAATGCCTTGCGACATCACACCGGTATTGACAGATTTGGGGGCAAATGTCAGAGTATTTTTGTCGTCCACAGCTGACCTTACGTATTGAAGTTAAACCAGCAACATGACTCCAATAACTTGTAGGGTGGAAAATGATTCGAGTCCCGTAATAACATGGGTTTCAGTTATAGGTGTTAATAGGTTTAGGTGCTAGGTCCAATCATAGTTGTTAATATCGTTTCGGACCTCATTTTACTCTGGTCTGGAAAATGAAAAGTTTCGGCCGATTCGAGATTTCGGCGAAACTTTTTGAAATTACATTTCGGGAAAAATATATATACATATATAAGTAAAAAAAATAGAAAAAAGTAATAAATATAGATTTAATACATTATAGTAATTTTTTTGAAATTATATATTTGTGAAATTATAAGAAATACAAAATATATGTGTAAAAAAAAGTAAAAATAAAAAATTAATTATGTAAAATTCCATTTCGGTTGAAAAGTCACATTTTGGCCGAAATCCGAAATCATGAATTTCGGTCTAGATTGACCGAAATTCAAACCGAAAAGTTTTGGTCCAAATTTCGTTTCAGCTATTTCGGCCGAAACGAAACGAAATTAATAACTATGAGTCCAACCCATGTTCAGCCCGTTTTTAAAATGAACCAGCCAGCACTCGATGCATGACAACCAGCCCCCAAGGCAACAAAAGAAGAAAGAAGAGGAAAACAGAAGGAAGGAAGAAGCAGAGGAAAGAAATAGAGGAGGAAGGAATACAGACATGCATAACCACAATCAATCCAAAAATTACATAATTGAACCGTAAGCACAAATTCTCCCATGATTGAGATGATTTGAAAGAGTCCTAAGGGCCAATTTAATAACTTGTTATTAAAATGAAGTGAGATGAATTGTCAAATTAATATAATACAGTCAAATAAAAAAAGTGATAAAATTTTGTCATTTAATGTTAAAGCAGTCTGAAATAGTGACCAGCATGACGACAATGAAAATCTTTATAAAGGAGATGAAAAGTTAAATGTATGAGATACAGAAATAGATGAGGAAGCAGAAGAACTGCAAAGGATAAGATCACACATATCCTCCATTCCCCATCTTCTTCTGAAACAGGATTTTCAGACAACCCACATTCTGAATCTTGGGAAAGGGTAGGTTTTACAACGGCAGGAGGTGAAAGGGAGTTAAGGTCAGAACTGATTTAAGTGTGTCAACCCTAATCTGGCCCGTTTAATGTGGGTCAGGTTTAATAACTGACAGGTGACCAACCCCTATATGTACGGGTCGGGTTAAGCTGGTCAAATGTGGGTGCAGTACGGGTGAAGTTCGCCATTTTCATATAATAAGAAAAAATGCATTAACTCAAGGCCAAGGTTACCATGCAAATCATGCCACCGGGGACAGAATCCTCCATTCCAATCCCACTTACTAAAATTCTTTCTGTTGAGAAAAATCACTTCATTTTCCCCTTTTTCACAAAGGCAATTGTTGCACCTAACAATGGAACAGTGGGAAAAACAAAAAACCAGAACTTACCTCTCTGTGGCAGAATCCTCCAATGACAAAAATGCACCCTAAAAAAGTCAGGGCTTCAAATATGACCGTACAGGGTATAAAATACCCTGTATTTCTTGAAATGGTGTTGACCAAAAGTATATCCCAAATATGGGTATCATACTGAGAGCCTCTTTTTTTTTCCACTTTTACCCTTTTTGTGCGATATCGCAAATATTTGCGATATCGCATAAACTGAAGAGTTATTATATAAGCTGCTCGTTTTTCCTCCCTTTTTTTCCTCCGTTTGCAGCAAAAAGTAAGTCGTTTTCCCTCATTATTTTCTTGTGGCTGTCTTCATCTTTATAGGAGGTTCTCAAAAGGATGAAGCAATCGCTCTTTCATTTCTCCAAAGGCATTTAGATGATTCTTCTTACATAATATTTGGACATGTTTGGAATTTTTTGTATACTCTGTCAAATGTTATGTTAAAAATAGTTGGGCATTAAGACACCAAAAACTTATGGTCATGGAGATACTTTGGAATTTATTCTTAATTTTTTTGTTTGATTATATTAGATGAAACAAAAGATATGAAACGTCCTAAAAATGTATTTGCTGTAGCAATCGCTCTTTCATTTCTCCAAAGGCATTCAAACGATTCTTTTTACACAATATTTGGACATGTTTGGAGTTTTTCATATACTCTGTCAGATGTTATGTTAAAAATGGTTGGGCATTGAGACACCAAAAACTTATGGTCATGGAGATACTTTGAAATTTATTCTTAATTTTTTTTATTTGATTGTATTAGATGAACAAAAGATATGAAAAAACAATGAGGAAAAACGGCTTACTTTTTGCTGCAAATGGAGGGAAAACGAGCAGCTATATAATGACTCTTCAGTTTATGCGATATCGCAAATATTTGCGATATCGCACAAAAAGGGTAAAAGTGGAAAAAAAAACAGAGAATCTTTGTACGATACCCATATTTGGGATATACTTTTTGTCAACACCATTTCAAGAAATACAGGATATTTTATACCCTGTATGGTCAAACCCAATAATAATTCTACGCCTCACATTAGGATTCTTTCAATACTTTTTTAGGCTAACAATATTACAGCTTATCACCCTTCGGAAAAAAAAAAAAAAAAAAAAAAACCCAACAACAACATCAATATTACAGCCTATACAGGATAGCTTCAATCTCTCAGGCCAACATGACCGCCATATCCACTTATCCGGATCTAGCATCAGATGTATGCATATCCTAAGCTAAAAATGCATCAGATAATTCCTCATAGTCAAGGATCAACCAAAAGAGCAAAAGGTAATACTTCCCAATCATGTAGTGAAAAGAAAAAGAAAATAAATTCCAATCATCCAGTAAAAAACGAGACATCAAGCATTTTGACAAACTTTTTGGGGCACAACATTTGACAATCAAGAGATTGCCCCAGGTACTACCTCTTGCAAATTCAAGCAGCCATAAGCTATACAAATTAAAGCAAGCTTTACTTCATAACTCAGTCGACTGAAATCTAAGATATGCAGTCCTAGTATAAGGAAGCAAAAGATTGGAGAGAGTAGAAACGAGGATTTGCATTCCCCAAATGACTCTTTAGTATAAAATCTGATACTTCAATGTAAGCATGGAACAGCTAGTATTTGAAAATAAATCAAAAAAAGATAAAACCCAGCCACATACAGTAGGACTGTAGGATACTGTTTAATTAAATCTCCCTAGTACTAACACTGTCTATCCAACATCAATATCCAAAACAACATAGTACAACACCACATCCTTATCATATACTAGTAGCTAGGGATCATATCCTCCATTACTCAAAGCCTTATAAGCAAAGAGACACTAACCTTAAAAAGTGCTACTTTCCTAAGATGTAATAAAAAAAAAAAAAGAAGCAAAAAATAGAAGACTTATTTGTTATCTCTGTCGCCCCCACTTCCCTTAGTCACCTCAAGGAAGTGAAGAGTGAGTGCAACAAACTGAAATGCGCGAAGCAGTAGTAATAAATTAAAATCATAATCAAGCAAAGAAGATTCAGACTTTAACAAAGAAATGAACATCCAATGTAAGCTTACAATGAAAGCTCCGATCCGTATAAAACTCAATGACCATGTTACAAATGTTGTGCACCGGGTCCTCTTTCACTCTGCTCATCACCACCACCATTTCCACAGCTCCTATCAAGACTTGAAGCGCCATTGTCCAACTTTGTACCTTCCATACATGGTGGCGTTGTACTTGGCAGTGCCACCATTACTGCCTTCTACTATTGACTGCACATACCTATCACCAGGGACCTGATTCCATTTCCCATTAGAAGCATTCGATGCACCAACCAAACTGCCTACCCCACCATTAATGTAACTTGGATAGATGACAGCATTCCCATAAGGCATGGGGCTTCTTCGAGAATCAAAGATTCCCAAACCATTCCAAGTACTTCTTGATGGCACAATTGGAGTGCCGTAATTACCGTATCCACTGCCCATGGAATACACCCCGTATGGATAAGAACTAACATTCCCATAAGCTGAAAATGGTGCAGGTGGATAACCATGAAAGACCCCACTGTAGGGCGGGTAAAACCCACCTTCATAAGGAAGGTAAACAGATCCTCTTCCATTGCCCATCCTCATGTTATAACTGATACTGCTATTACCATTATGGAAAGTGCTCACCTCTTTTGGCACAGCCCTCTTCACTTCAACAAGTTTGTCATTCAACTGATGGAAGTTCTTTTGCATCACATTGTCCACAGCCTCCTCCGAGTCAAATGTGATGAAACCAAACCCCCGTGGCCTTCGGGTTATGCTATCATACATGAGAACGACATCAGTAATCCTACCAAACTTCTCAAAGTAGCTCCTAAATGCTTCCTCGGTCAAATTAGAAGACAAACCACCAACAAAAATCTTTTTGGTCCTGACCTGATTCATACTGTAATTAGTACACCTACAACTACTGCTAGCACTGTTTTTATTGGACCCTTTACTCTGCTGTTGGCGTTGATGCGGCTGGCATCGTTCACCTTTTGGTACTGCTTTTTTGACATCTACCTGTCAAAATATCACAAAACATAATTGGACGGTAAACAATTAAAAGCTTCAACAAGGCATAATTGGAACGGTAAACAATTGAAATAATAATAATAATAATAATAAGCATAATTTCAAATCACACAAAAGTGATGGAGATAATCAGAATATTAGGGAGACTTGGTTAGAGACATGGTAGGAATAGGTTGTTAAAGATAAGCTTTAGTTTAAAGGTTTGAATTAGTATTTTGAATTTAAATTATTCTTTCCAGTTGCTTCTCTTCATCCTCCCTTATTCAAGGGTTACAATCTCATGATCACAAGTAAAAGATGATGATCGTGAAACTATAAGGGTTTGTGTTTCTCAAATATCCACAACAAGAATCATAAAAGATCAAGAGTGAATGTATTCAGATGCACCGCAAATCATAATTCTTTACGAATATTTGGAAGAATGCATGGTTTTGTGTTCTGGGTTTGTTCGGTGAAGGTAAATAGATACTTTTTCCAAAGTTGTCAGCCTTAAATTGATATCAGTGATTGGTTTTGATAAGGAACAGGAAAATGTAGAAACAGTGTCATAACTCATAACTCACGTAGCAATTATGCAAAGTAGGAGGGCAAAGAGCATAAAAACTCATTCTTGCCAAAACACACATACCAAATGCAATTACCGGTCATTCAAGAAAAAACAAAGAATACTAAGTAAAAGGGCGGGGAGGTTAACAGACTAAGATGTGAAAACAGAGCCAAGAGAGGGTAAAAGGGTTGCCACAAAATCAATCAGACAACTAAGTAACCAACGAAAGAGAAGCTATCAAAGTTTGAAACATGTGTAAACAAGAGACATGGCCAAAAAGGGTCATCAAGAAATCAAAGAAAACACAAGTATCACACGACTCCCTACCCACCCTATGATAAGGGCAGACAAAAAAACATGAAATCACTGAGAAAAAAAAGAAAAGAACGGATTTTGGTGAAAAGGGCAGTTAGGGATGAGTAATACTAACAGTTTTTCCCAGTATAACATGGGATTCTTGAAGAGCCCTTTCAGCCGCAGAGGGGTCTGAAAACTGCACAAACCCAAAACCTCTTGAACTTCCAGTGGCCTTGTCTTTCATTATCACGGTCTCAACAACTTCTCCATACCTCTGGAAATGGTCTTTGAGGGTCTCTTCCTTTAATTCCCATGAGATCCCTCCAACAAATAGCTTGCCCTGGTCAGAATCCATTCAATAGAGAAAGACCCAAGAACTGGAATTTCGAATTCTTCTTTTGTTTCTGGAGTTAGAAGAGAGAGAGCACTGAAAAAGAGAGGCAATGAAAGGAGAAGAAGAGCGGAGAGTAGGGTTTATGAAGTCCCTATCTGACTATCTCTTGCCAAGTTCGAATGGGGTTTAGGGTTTCAACCTTCAAAAGGAGTCTAAAACCAAATCCGAGTGGATTTGGGTAGTTAAGTTTCACAATCCAACTCGATTTAGGGCTACTCTCATGCCTCAATACCTGCGGCCGTGGATCAAGAATAAGGTGGGCCCACCTTTAGGTCCGGTCTGTTCAGACTTCATGAATGGCTCAGTGTTGGTTGGCCCACCATCAGATTGATGGTGTGAAAAATTGGGTCCTCAGGAGTGAAATTCTGGCCCTAGGATTTAACAAGTGGGTCCCACATGAGATCACCGTGGGTGGTTATTAAATGGTATAGTTGAAGTGGACTTAATTAGTAGGGGTTTCTCTTGTGTTATTCAAAAGGGCAGAGTTAGTTGGCTTGTTTGTGTTTGGGTATATCTAAGTTCTGTACTCACAGGGGAGTTAGTTGGGTTGTTTCTGTTTGGTTATATCTAAGTTCTGGACTCACAAATCAGTTTTGGAAATGAAGATAATGTAAAATCCGATCCAGAGTCAGGTGGGCCTACCCTTATATATATAGATCCGGACCATGTAGCCTACCATTAAATTGACGGTATTACAAAACTTTGCAGCTATCCCCTGTGATATGAAAGTAAATCTAGTTGCTAGTGTGGGCCCTGAGTTCTTTCTTTCATCTTTCATGCATACCTTTCTGGGCTAGTTAGCCTTGTTTGGCTCTGGAATTCTCTGTTGAAATATAATATGTGAGTATTTCTTGCAATAATGCCTCTATGAAATTCCTATAATTTTTTGTTTGACAATTGAAGTTCTAAATATATACAAATATGAAATGAACATTTCTTTTATCATCCAAGTTCTCCAGATTCCTTAATATTTAATTTTATAAATACTATGTGAGGATGTTCATATATGGGCCGAGGCATATCCAGGCCTGGCCCGTCTTTAGAAATACATATCCATGTCCGGCCCCAACCCAACATGGGCCTTACGTGATTGGCCCAAGCCCTCCCAATTAGTCAATCACCCATGGCTTTCTCATTAGAAATTTCAAAATTAATTTACATCACTACAACAAAAAACACGTTTGGTGACATGAAAAAATGTCACCGAAGGCCCATTTTTTGTCACCTATTATCATTGGTGACACGGGATGGGGTGTCATTGTATCCATGACACTAAAAGTCAAGGGGTGACAAAGTTTGTGCACTTGTCACGGAATGATGTCAACAGTGACAAAAGTATGGTGTCACGGAAGAAAGATCTTCCATGACATAGTAGGGGTGTCACCGAAAGCAATGGTGACAACAATGCGGGTGTCATAGAAAAGAGATCTTCTGTGACAAGAATTGTCACTAAAAATATTTATCATGACAACCAAATGCGTGTCACCGATAATATTACCAGGTTGGCACACAAGGGTGACATACTCTTTTTGTCACAAAAAAAACACAATCAAAATATTTGTGCCACCCAAATTATCATTTCACACATGCTTACAAAGTTTCAAATATTTGTATCTAGATATACCCATTAGCAAAACTTATACCACAAAGACGCAAAAATATCCAACAAGTCAACATTCTATCATCCAAGTTCACAACCATTCAAAATATTCATCCTTCAACAATAAACACTTTAAAGTCAATAGTTTTAGCATAACTACAAAACATCCATACACGGTGTGTCGTGTCAAATTAATTACAAAAAAAATTCAAAACAAGTAACTCCATCTTGGTCATCTTGGTTAACTTCCAAAAAAGTCTTCAACTCCATCTTGGTCATCTTGGTTAACTGTCAAAAAGTAACTCCATCTCGATAGTTACCTACCTGTATAAAATAGCAACAAAAAAAATATAATTATTTAACATGTTATGAAGCACATAACTCAAAATAATGTATGAGAAAATAAAATGTTTCTTCTTCCTTACAGGGCCCCTTTTAGAAAACTCTTTCCAGGCAATATAGGTGGGCATACTGAAAGTATATTTTAATGTTCAACATCTATAGAACTTTTTATTGGTTACACCTTGCAAGGATTTGTTCAAACCTGATATCCCTATTTTAAAGTGTTTCTGTCATAGTGTCATCTTCTACATCTTTAAGGGCACTTATGCAATTCTACAGAAACTATATACACTTCAGGGGGAAAAAAAGAATCTACCTGAGAAATCTACCTGACTGCCAGTGTTTATGCAACCTAAATGTGAGTTTGAGTTTGTATTCCAAAACCGAATGCACTGGTCATTTGTGCCACCACCTGATGCAAGAAGCCCATTCTGATGAGGAGACCAAGCAATAGCTTTTACAGATGCAGTATGCTCACGGTACTTAAGTATGGGTTGCGTTGAATGTTGATTCCAAACAAAAAGCCGCACAAGGAAAATGAAAAGGAGTTGAGAAGTTTAGCATTGAAAGCAAATAAGTAGCCTACCGAGTCATAAATATTCATGATACAATGAGGAAAGACCATCAAAGTGGTCACGAAAACGACCATGGTCTTTACGAAAATGAAAGAAAGAAGCATAGAAACTCACAAATAAATAACTCAAAGATCTACGTCATTCAGCAATGTGCCTACTTCTATAGGTGTGAATATTCATGATACAATGAGGAAAGACCATCAAAGTGGTCACGAAAACGACCATGGTCTTTACGAAAATGAAAGAAAGAAGCATAGAAACTCACAAATAAATAACTCAAAGATCTACGTCATTCAGCAATGTGCCTACTTCTATAGGTGTGATCCAGCTTTTACCATGTTTTGAGAGAAATAGGTTCACAAAGCTTTCTTGGGGTTTCCTATTTCTCTCACTCTCACCTCTCACAGACTCTCGGATTTCACTAATAAAACCCTAAAACAAGAATCTCAATGGTGGCAGACTAGACCCTCCTCCAATTAGGGACTAGTGTATATAGGTATTTCCTAGCTGTTCAGTATTCTATTGACCAGTCTTCATAAAATACAAGGAGAGAGAGAGAGAGAGAGAGAGAGAGAGAGAGAGAGAGAGAGAGAGAGAGAGAGAGAGTTAACAACTCACTCTATTATCATTCCCGCCGGACGCTAATTTGCAATAATCATAAGACCACTTCAGCCTGCACACCTAATCAAGAGAAAACTGTCAGGGCAAAGAAATATCCATTGCTAGTTGTGACATAAAGCTATATAAAAAAAAACTATAATAGAAGTTATGACATTACAAATCATATTTAATCTACCATAACAAGTTGCATTAGAGCATCTAATGAAAATAAGAAAAGTGCCTAAACAGTAATATAACTAAGAGATTTGCAAAGAAAATCATGAGATTACAAAAAGAGTAGGAACATTTGAAGTTCCAGAAGGAGAACTGTAGATAAGTTTAAGATATACATATGATACTTACCTCAAATGTGTGCCCCGTGAGTCTGTTAACAGAATCTCGTTGAGCCCGAATATCATGTTGGAGAATTGTCTCGTCTCTACCGCCAGAAGACAAAAGGGATGGACTCCATGCTAGACACCCAACTCATAGTTTTTAGTTTTGTAGGGTCTTTCTTAGACCCTGGACCAGGACATTGGATGTAAGCATTGAGACAAAAGGTATTCTTAAGGTTGGATACAGCTGGGTCTAGACTCCAACCAAACACATTTAGAGACCTACCTAAAAATTCTAAAACCTAGCATTCTACTGTGTTTTAAGCTATGCTACCCAGGTACAGCATTGGTTGTATGTCAGATGCAAGATTTACACCTATAGTTAGAGTACAGATGCATAAACCCTGCTTACCTAGGGAAGAAGTGAAGATGTGCTTATGCTTGTGGGGCCCAACGCCCATGCAACTTCCCCGACACTATTACAAAGGTGAGTATCTCAATATCTCCATCTGTTTCTAAGGCCAGCTTTCATATATTTTCCAGCAACAAAAAGGGGAAATTGCTTTTTGATTGTTACAAAAAAAACAACCATCATTATTGAATCCCTAATTCCTTACCCTGCTTAGCGTCATCTTATTTGGGGCCATCTCAATATTAGCTAAAAATGATGGATTGCATTACTGTGGTCTCATGTATACATGTCAATACCAGTTACACAAAAACCAATTAGCTCTAGAGGAAACAAAATCAACCATGTCAAATCAATGGCCAAAAATTCGCGAATTTATACAACATCATTTGGTCAATCCAGAACTTCGGACTTTGGTTTTATAAGCAATTCAAGTCTGTGTTGCAAACGGTCTTGTAAGTCAGCAGGATTACAGGGGTCAGCTGAGTGATCTCGGTATTACAGCACCCATCCCAAGTTGATTAGAAAATCAATAGCATTTAAGCACATTGGTTGAAAACCGTGTTAACTCTATAGCACCAATCTGAGCACATAAATTGCATTGAGGTGGCCTCATATTAAAATTTCAAACACCATATACTGTAAAATGCAATAGAATTCACAGTAAACAAATAAATCAAGTCTATCTTGCAGAACAAACCTATAAACAACAAAGCAGAGGAAACCAACTACTCACTGTGTGTCTCTGATCAAGAAGCTCTCCCGAAATATGACTAGTGACTACTGGAAGCATCTCTCTCATTTATTCTTTAAACCCGGTTCTGACGCCTAAATTGCAAGGAGAAAAAGATAAGCAACAATGTAAATGCAGGGAAAGAACTCACTACAATTGGAAATAAGCTTACTGCAGAACTAGAAGTGACTCCTCTGTCCAGGTATGGGACTCTCATCCTCAGCGACGACCAATCAACCCCTCTTCCGCAGGTAAAACAAATAAAACAACAACAAAAGGATAAAAGTGAAGAAAATGGGTACTGAAAAGATGAAAGCCTGGTGTAGTTTCAACTCAGGCGAAGCCGTTAAGCAACAATAAGGTGGGTCTGAAGAACTATAAGACATCACCACCCCCTTCAAAGATTCCCAAACAAAGTCTCATAAATCAAGAAGACCCAAATCAATAAAAGCAAGTTTTTGAGAAAAAAAAAGTCTCATAAATCAAGAAGACCCAAATCAATAAAAGCAAGTTTTTGAGAAAAAAAACCAATAAGAATTTCTCAATACGAAGACAAAAGAGAAGAACCCAGAAGAGGTAATCCTTCTAAAAAAAACCAGAACATGTAATCTTGTTAAATAGAAATCAAATGCTCAAATAAGAAGAAACACACAGGCCACGACAGAACAGTGTATAAAAAAAGGGGGAAATACCTGAGTTTTCTCCTCTTACTTGTTCCCTTCCTCTCCGGTCAAGGCACGACGGCAGCGGAGGCGACCCTGCTTCTCCGGCGAATGGATAGGAATTTCAGTCGGATCGGCTATAAAGGACGGCGTAAGAGAGGGATAAGATCGAGAGAGTGGGAGTGATGGTGAGAGAAGAGGTGGGTCTGCTGAGAGGGGTTGATGGAAGTGGCGGGTGAGATGAAGAGTGGCGGGTGAGATAAAGGGTTGCAGGGGAGAGATGGGCGAGAGAATGAGAGACTGAGAGAGATGGGCGTGCGCAGGGGAGAGAGAAGAGATGGGGATGGCTTGCGCAGGGGAGAGATGAGCGAGAAAATGAGAGAGACGGTGAGAGAAGAAGAGTTGCAGGGGAGAGAGTGAGAGATTGACAGAGATCGCCGGCGAGAGAATGAGAGAGCGAGAGACTGTGGGATAACTTTCGCTAGGGTTATACAAAATCGCGCGAGGGGGCCACTTATGAGGGAAAAGACGCTGGAGAGGGAAAAGGGAATGTGGAGGCGGGAGAGGAAAAAATTAGATCATTTTGTGACAAATTTTTTGTCACCGAATCTATTAGATCTTTTGGTGACAAAATTTTTTGTCACAAAATCTCCTCTTTATTTGGCACCTTGGCTAAAGCTTTTCCGTGACAAGCAAAAAAAAAATTTTGTCACCTTTGTATGCGTTCCGTGTCAACATTGATTTTTGTCACCAAAGGGTGTCACCAATAGTGTTTTTTGTTGTAGTGCATTGAGAGCCCACTTTTGTTAACTTTTTTTAGGTGAATTTAGAAGTTTAATATATCTAATATGGATAGGAGATTAAAGAATCTAGAAGATATAAGAATTCCACTTTGCTCAGTAACTCTACCCAGCCAAGTCAAAATGAGTCTTCTTTAGTTGAATTAAAATTCTTTATATATCTATTATGATTAGAAATCTTTAAAAGTTTGCGATTGTAAAAATATATCCTAGATAGTGATTTATACATATGGGCTCCATGTACAATAAACTTTTTTTTTAAAGTGGACCTCATATTCTAATTCCTAAACGCGGGGCCACATGTTGTAATTTCTAAACATGGGCCTCCACCCAAATTCCTAAAGATGGGTCCATGTTGGAAGTTTTAAAGTTGGTCCCATCATGTACAACAATTTCTATATCCTTTTTCTTTATATTAGATTTTGGAGAATTGGTTTTTCTTTTTTATTTTTCTCTCACGGTTTTTTATTTTTTCCTCTTTTTATGATGATTTTTTTATTTGTTAAATAAAATAGCAAAAAAAAAAAAAAAAAAGAGATTAGTTTAATCTATGATGTAATTTCACAAAATAAAATAAAATAAATCTTACGTTTTTCATATGCCACCAATTTCTGATAAAGATTTTACGATTGTAATATAAATTAATTTTATAATCTATTTAAAAACTGAACTCATCATATTTATGGAAGATGTTCAAAAGTATAAGATTAAAAATCTCAAAATAATATCAGCATAAATAAAAAGAATAGATATGAAAATAAATAAAAATATAATCAAATAGTTTTTCGCATAGAAGATAATCATTTCAACATGCTCCATTGATTTCTGGAAATATGTCCTATCAATAAATCGGATTCAAACCGCATTTGTATCCTTATTCAACTTTAGTCTATCTATTTAGGAAATAAAGAAGTCCAAACCCCTTTTGTTTAAAGGCAATTGATATACTTTAACTTGGTTCTAGGTTATATGATTGTAGGTTATTTTCAATTATATAAGTTTATACGGTATTCTATTTTGTTAACATATGCATAATATAATACAAACATAAAAAGTAATAAGTATAAGTAAAACCTTTGAAATGAAAATTGTTGATGAAGGAGTGTTTGAATTAAACGGAAGAACATACCCTATTTATTAGCCAAATGTATCATAGATGTTTGACAAGTATCTATTCAATTGATATTAAAAAGTTGTGACTCCAAATATTACTAATTTAAACTTCCACACAAAAAAGATGATTACAAGTACCATGAGAAAAAATGATAGTATAATGATAGTACAAAAAAGATGTTTACACCCGGGGTTTGAAAATGCACTATCATACTGAGGCCACAAGGGATTTACCCGACTCCCCCAGGGCCCGCAGGGAATATTTCGGCCGAAAGGGCTAGGATAGCCTCTGTTAAAAAAAAAAAGTACCATGAAAAAAAATGATAGTCTAAAGATAGATAGATAGGAGTTAATGATTGGCAAGTGTCATTTATCAAATTGTTATAAAAGAAACTTGATTACAAATATCACCCATCTAAATCATCACTCCAAAATGTTGATAGACAAAGAAAAAAGTGATAATTTAAAAAGATAGGGAGATGGAATTGAATGTGTTGAATAGTGCACAGTAGTATGTGTGTTCAACCTAAAGTTTACTCATTCATTAATTTTGAAAAATATGTCAATCGAAATATTTTTTAAAGTTATAAAGGTTAACTCAACATTTAATTAATAGGTCGCATTCAAGCTAAATTGTTGGAAAGTCCAAGTAAAGTTGGGTCAGGAGGTCATATGCCATAGATTAATTTTAATAAAATCCATTGATTAATTGGGTTAGAGAAATGTTAGTTCAAACATATGAAAAAAATGAACTCTAACTTTGAATTACCAAGTGGATTCAAGTTTCCAATTCACTAGTAGCTCAGTGGTGAGGCACATGATCCTTTCTCCAATTAAAGGATTATAGCTATTTTACCAACTGCCTCATGACAAAGCTCTTATTAATTATCATAGGGGGGGGGGGGGGGGGGGGGGGGGGGGGGGGGTTGGGTGGTGTTTGGTGTTCAAGTTAGGTTGGTAAGTTGGGTCAAAATTTCTAATCCTATCAATTTCTTCTAAAACTTTCTCCAATTAAAGGATTATAGCTATTTGGGGGTTGGTGTTCAAGTGTAGGTTTGGTAAGTTGGTCAAATTTTCTACTCATATCAATTTTCTTCTAAAAACTTTCTCCAATTAAAGGTTTTACCAACCGCCTCATGACAAAGCTCTTATTAATTATTATAAATTAAAAGAGTTTATAAAACTATCTTACTTTTGTTTCATTAGACGGTAACTCGCACTTGATGTTACACCCCGTCCCGAATTAATGAAGATTAAGGCTAATTAATTAGGATTTATGCTAATTAAGCATAAATGATTAAATAAATATTGGTTAATGACCAAAAAGAGATAAACAAGTCTCTAATGATTGAATTAAGCATAATAAAATAAATTTGAATGAGATTGAGATCATTGAATTGACATTTGGTTTAAATGAGTAATGACAAGGACTTTTTCGTAAATATGAATTTTCATGTATTTCGTCGAATACGGTAATTCTTGATACCATCGCGTATATCTTGATTAGTGTGTCAACTTTCATAACATACGCGATTGGTTTTGACTTATGATTAGTCAAGTGAGCCCTCATTTGACTTAAAGTGTAAATGAGTGTAGGAAAGTGAGTTTAAATGCAAAAAGGGGAGCTTATATAACCTAAGAGATTAAGCTCATTTCCATCTCAAGACCAAACCCTAGGCAACTCCTCCCTTTTTTTTCTCTCTCTTTTTCCATTTTCTTGATCAAGTGTGATCTTTGGGGGTGATTCAAGTGAAAGAGGAAAAGCATTTAATCTTCTTCATCTTTTTTCTCACCCTATCCACCATTGTTGGAACATTTGGAGCTTGGAAAAGAGATCAAGCTTCTTCCCTTGATCTCAAATCAACTAGAAAAGAGGGGTTTTGTCTTAGAAGCTTCAAGGGAGGCAAGTATATGTGGATTTCATGTGAATATGATAATGTCTATGCACATTTCTTGTTTTAGAAGCTTTTTATGCAATTTTCATGGTAAATAGATTTGGTTTGTTGTGGATTAAATGATGTATTAGATATGTTATAATTGTGAGGAATGATGATTGAGGATGGGAACAGGAGGTTCCATGAACTTATTTGCAGGTTTGAGTGACTTTTGAGTGGTTTAGAGTGAAAGAAGAAAACTGTGCAGAATTCCAGAATTGGGATTATGGAGCGTTCGCTCGAGCGAACAAAAGTCCGCTCGAGCGAACTGCTCTCTGTATGTGTCCGCTTGAGCGAACAATACTCTGCTCGAGCGTCCAACTCTCTGGATGGGGTCTGCTCGAGCGAACCCACTTTCACTCCAGCGAACCTGGCCTTGTAAAGTCTGTCCAGCTGAGTTCGATTGGGTTTTTATTTCGGGCCAATTTATTGGACCTAACGGTCTGATCGATTGGAAGACTCAGTTTAAGTCCGGTTGGCTTTCGGGTTTCATTCAATTGTGAATGCTTCCTATGAATATAATCACTTTCTAAATTAGTTTTAGAATTAATTATAATGTGAATTTGGAGTTAATTGAATTAATAAACAATAAGAGAAGATTTCAAGCGATTGAATCATGAGTTTAACAAAGTATTGATGTTCAATAGCTTAGAGACTAAACCTCTATGAGTGATAATTACGGAGACTCTATTGTACATATTATCAAAATATGATGTCCATCAAGAATAGCACGTACATTAGATAATCAAGGGTTACACTCGAGAGGTTGATTGGAATTATGAAAGAAATGAGTGGAATTGCTAATTAACTAAATTCCCTCATTGACTAGTGACTATGTTTATATTGTAATTAGTATTCTTGAACTCTACTACAACCTATAGGGTGACTAGTATGATGTTTGGTCCTGTCAACTTGCTTTGAATAAACTTAGTAAATTGAATTGAATCCATAAACCCTTGAGTCTGGCACTACCTAGCTATTCATAAATGAGTTGTAAATGAACGAATGACTATTCCTACTGCAGTAGATGGATTGGGGGCGTTCCGGAGCTCCATGTTGATGCTAGTTGTCCTTGGTCCGGGCACTAGTAGATCCCATAACAATGAATGAATATTGAATGATCGTCATTGAAATAATATAACCAAATGATACCTTCCATTTGGAAGATGATTCCTTCCTTTGAGGGAAGATGGGAAAAATGTGACTAATGAAATGAATGCTATTGTAGTGGCCAATTTGTTTACGTCTTTTAATTAACTATAATGATGTTATTATGAAATGAATTGTTAGAATCAATAGAAATGTGATAGAATGAAATATATGCATTAACATGTGATATCATAGAACTATATGTACATTGTTGAACCATCGTGTTTATTAGTGTTATTGATGGCATTACAGGCCCATTTGCCCATGCCGGCCTGCAGCGGGCCCAGCGCCAGTGGAGGAGATCGCTCCGGTTCCTCTAGGAGGATTGATTGAATGGAATAGACGGAATACTAACTGATACAAGCATCCGAGTGCATAATGGAATGGAGATTCATTTTGGAAATTCTTTGGAATGGTTAGATTCTTTTTTAAGGGAATTATTTTTGGGAATTCGATTTTTGGTCACCTTGTATTGTATTTTGAATATGCAATGGTTGACAAAACATTTCATGTATAAGAACATCACTTTTGTTTAAGACCGTACATTCAAGGATGGATGATGTTGAAAAAAAAAATATATATATATATATATATGTTTTCTACAATTTGTTTATTTGACAGGTTGATTGAATGATTATCCCTTGTGGATTTCGTTTTAACTTCGGTTAATTCGGGATTTACGGGAGTAAGTATGGATTCGCGACCCGGGGATTATCGAATCTCGGGTCCGAGTCGTGACACTTGACCTAGGCCTAACATGTTTCTATCAACCTAATTTTATTTTATATTTATAAGTTTGTAATGACCTCGGTAGTTCTTTATTGGGTCTGGGGATTTATCCTGGGCCAATCCATTGTGTATGATTCAATTGAGTTTAAAACTTGATATTTTATTTAATGCATTTATTACAATTGGATTGACCACTATGTTTTTTTACCTTCAAATGAATAGGTTTTTTATAATTTATTTACAAATGTGAATGTTGTGATCATTTTCTTCTCAACCATTATTATATTATATATTAAAGTTGTTACCGAACTAACTTCAGTTCTAACCCTTCTGATTTCAAAACTAACCTCTAAATTTCAAATTTCTTTAATCCTAGATTTTTTTAGTTGTAAAATCATTTAAGGGTGATTGTAGTCATTTTTTATTTTTAAATATTATTAACATAATTGTCTCATTTAATTTATAATCTCGTTGATCAAAATATACCTACTAGAGATTCTTTTTTCTCAATAAGAGAGAACGTCATGTCATGTCCATTTCACTCGACAATTCAAAATTATGATAATATGCTCTCTACATTTATATAACTTTTCCTTCACCCAAAATAATTTCACTTTATATTTTATTTTTTTATCAATTTGTAAATGGGGCTTTTGTTAGGCTTATACTTAATAAATCTCATTATGCCACTCCAATTGAAATTAGACCCGTAAGATTGATCATGCTTAAAATACTTGATCATAAATAAAAGAAAAAAACCAAATTACTTGATATGTAGTTAAGATTTATATTAATTCCTTACTTCTCATTAACTTTTATATTTTTTATTACATTTTATTTTTTAATGTTTAAACATTGACACCAATAAAATTTAAATAATCATGTTTAATTCGTTTACATCTTTAAGGTTTTGACCTTAATCAAGGCTACTATGATAAATGTCCATTATGCTTTAAGCACGGGTGGCCAAGCTAGTATTAAATTATGTGTATTACTTAGGCTCCAAAGCCCAGCCTATATGTTAAATAGGCAAAAAATATAGATCCAAGCCGGACCCAAAGCGGGCTGGCCCAGCCCTTGAGCACCCCTAGTGCTAAGGAGAGATTTGGAAGATTTTGAGGGGGGTAAATTTGAAGAATCATGAATCTCTCAAGTAGAGTAGTTCCCAACTTCACAACATAGTTAATCTATACCATTATTGTGACATATTTCATTCATACCCCTAATTTGTGTTTTTTTTAACTGTTGCACTAATTTTTGTGTCCCTAACTAGCTAAGCAACTTCGGATAACAAGTCATATATTTGAATTTGAGTTTCAGGTCCGATCTTCAATTTAAAATTAGGTATGAACATGGGTGACCAGTGCAGTTAGGTTTTGACCCAAATTTGGATATGGTCCTATAGAATTTGGGCACACTACGCACCCAACCTGAATCCAGACTTATTTTTACATCCCTGTAGTAGCTGTAATGGGTATGAATTGAGGATTTCTTTTATTGGATTTTCTAATTCCCCTTAGACTTACCTTAATTCTAAAAACTACACCTTAACATCTAAAAGTTTTAGACCCCCTTAACATTGAAAATATTTAAATGACCTTAATCCCAATTTTGATAATTATTATTTTTCTCTTGAACAACGCCATTTATTTAAAATCTAAAAGTTATATCTTCAATGTTTATTGCTGCATTATTAGAAAAATTATGGATCAACCACTGGTGCCTCGTACGGTGAGGCACTACCAAATAAACATCTATGGATCAATCCTTGGATCCAGCACAGATGGTGAGATACCTGGGGTGAGAGTTGTATGTGGGTGTGCAAGTACTCACATTACCACAATAAAAAATAAAAAATAAAAAATAAAAAATTCAAACGTTCTCAAAAGGTAAGCAGTTTAAAGATTGAAAGCAAATCTAGATTCTAAAAGGCTAAAAAACCCTGATCAACCCAAACAAAATCACCTTCAACCCTACCCAGCATTAAGACTGTTGGGTTTAAGTTGGATTGAGAGTTAATTTGTCTAGGTAGGGTTAATATTTTAGGTTTTATTTTAGGTTTTAAACAACGGTTATTTTGATTTGTGATCCTTCACTAGATTACAACATGAAGAGGAAAATGCCATTCAAAAACATGATTAATTAAGAATTATTGTAGAATATCTTAAAGTAAGGAGGAGGATTTTTAGATGATAAGTTGTCTCATGTCATGAGCCGCGCAATGGCAGGTGGGATACGCATATAATCAGATTGATGGAGATCTTATTACACTATCTATTTTACTCTTACCAATATCATTTACTTGAAATCAATTAACTCTGACTGTTAATTGTGTCATGTCGTTTTTTGTTTGTTTTTATAGGCAGTATTTATTCTTATGTTCATTTCGTTTTTGTATAATTAATTAGTGAGTATTTTCTTCTCATTAAAATTGGTTACATGAATGGGTTTACTATTTACTTAATCCATGTGCTTGTAATTAATTAATATCTGTTTCAAAATTAAATTTAATTTATATTTTAGTTTCCATAAGATCTTCCCATACATACAGTGGCGGGGGTGTCTGTTAGCGAGGAATATGAGAAAGAATTAAAAAAGTTATTACATTATACCCCCAACGATATTATTACATTATAACGGGTACATAAGTTAAATACTAGTTATTATATTCTACTCCAAAATGTTAAAATAAAGATTAATCAAGATTGCTTTTCATATCCAGTAATATTAAAAAATGGGTACAAAGATTAGAGCAGAATTGTAAATTGTGTAATTTTTAGCATTTTTTAACTATGTCGGGCAACTTGTCAATAGTGATATTTTCGACGCATGTGTGTGAAACAAGTGTCAACACCACTCGGCCATGAGTGTGTTGCCTACAAGTTTAGCATTATTACTCATGGGTACATTATTATAATTTAAAGAATCAAATTAAGTAATTCTCTAGATCATAATACCGGTTTGACATTTATAAAAACTCTCCATCTTTCGCCAACTTCAATAAAACTACTAACCTTGATGGAACCTTTGTCATTTAATTAGTATAAAAAACTTTAGCCACATAAAATTTATTACTTACGAATTAAATTAGAACTAATTTAATCCAAATTCTGAATTAAAATGTTATAAATTTAAAATTTGATAATAAATAAAACGAGTTGTGCTGATTATGAATTTCAAGCTTTGAGAGGATTATAATTTTAGACTTAATAATGGGCAAGAAAAAGAAAAAAGAACAAAACAAGATACATCACAACATAATACATATCTTATTGGTGATTTAATGAGTTATCTTTTTTTTTTCTTTATAAAAGTAAAAGACCAAAATGCCTTTATGTATTTGAAAAGTTATATTATTTACAAAGAGAGAAAAAAAGATTATTAATAGGTAAATAAAGAAAAAAAGAAATTCGAGGAAGGGCAAAAATATAGAATCAAAATTTATCTATGAGATATCTTTCTCCTATTTTATCAGGAAGGAATAAATTGGGTGCTCCTCCCCTCTCTTAAGGGGTCGTTTGTCTTTTACACATGGGATATGTAAATATAATTTATACATGTAAATGATGAATATTCAAATTTTAAGTACGTAACATTTACACATGCGGTTTTTTTTACAATGTTTGTCTAATAACACTATTTTCGCATCATTTACATATGTGATATATTTTACCATATTTGTTTCAATGATATGTGTAAATGTATTAAAAATTTTTATAAATGATACTTATTATTCATTAAATTAAATTCTAATATAATGATTTAAAATATGAGAAAAAAGGTCCATTTTATATCAAAATTTTCATTTGCATTTTAGATCATTCAAAAAGAGCATGTCTTTCAACATGAAATATACTTTAAAAAAAATATTTCTATCAGTGATCACCTTCACAAAAATACATTCCAACATGTTTGGTTAATTAAATATGAATTTCTATTTTGATTGTTAAGCAAATAGCATTATTATTAATATTTTTATTAATTGATATTCAATTCATTATTGATCTTAATTCATTATTCAATTTGTATAAAACTTATCCCACGTATCTCATATGCTTTATGCTAATATTTATTATTGAATGATGCCATAATGCTATATAAAATACATTATTTCTTCTCTTTTACATTCATATATACATGTTTAAAGATTTTTAAAGTATTGCAATAATAAATGACTTTAGAAAAATCATTGAGATATTGGAAGAAAACTATAATAATAAGGTAATTAACTAGTTAAAAGCTGATATAGAAAAATCATTGAGATATTTATCTTAAAGATTGTCCCTTAAAATTTTTATTATCAATATGTATTTTGTCTTATAGATTTTGACCTTTAAAATCATTGGAGCCACTTTAATATTATAATATGTTTTTTGTCTTACAAATCTTGTCCCTTAAAATCATCCGTTTTGAGACCTCTTTTATTATTATTTTTCTAATGTGTTGGAGGGGAGTTTCGAACCCAGAACCTCCTTCATGGAAATGTCCAAACTTTGAGAGCTCTTTTATTATTATTTTTCTAATGCATTGGAGGGGTTTCGAATATGGAACCTATTTTACGAAAATGCCCAACACCAAACCGTCCGCCTCCAACAACGAGTATTCTAGTATTCTTCGAAAGCACACATCAACAGGTGTTCAAATCTTTCACACCATTTACACATCTGATTTACACATAAGATGCGTAAAAAATTATAGACAAATATGATTGATACGTAAATGTTACACATATTAACCATTTACATATGTAAATGAGTATAGACAAACGACCTTAAGTCTTAACACTATGTGGCTGTATCTCTGCCTACATGGAAACGAGCTTTATGCTAGCCATGTATGATTGTTTTATAATTCATTTGGTTAAGAATGTCACATGATCAGCTTACCTATTATGGGGCATATAGACCTGTCCTTTATTAACCTTTGATCAATATTGTTATATATATTTTCTAGATGAGGCGTGTAGGATAAAATGTGATAATTAAATTTTACGAGTTGCTAAAATATTTTATAAAAGCTGGGACGTAGATATTTATGCTTCTCAAGGGCTTATCCAGTGACCCTTTCATGCCATTCTATGATTGGCCTGACACATTGATGAATCCACACCAAGCATCTTTATTTGATCTTGTATGCATTTAACTTAATAGGCTTTTCTTCAGAAATTTTTTTTATCACCATTCAAAATGAGTAATTAATTGATCCCCAATCAATCCAGGGGTTTTGGTATTGTATAAATGGCTCTTTTTTGCTTCTGGGTCTTCCTGTTTCATTCTTTTTTGTGAGTTATTCATGGCTCCTGTTTATGATTATTACTTTGTTAGGCTTTGTTGATATATGGTATCTTCTCACAAACCGTTAATCAGTACGTTGGAGATGGCTTTTCCCGAGAAGAAAAAAGTTTGATAGATAGCCAATTAGAATAGAGTTTTGCAGATATCCAATCAGAGCTCAGGGGGGGACTCTGGAAAAGAAAAGGAAAGATGTTACTCTCAAAGTCAGTGACTCTTTAAAAATAGGTAATCAGGTTTACAGGGTTTCCAAGAAACTGGGATCCCAATAACCGCATATTGCTCGCATCATGAAGATCCTATAAAAGCCATTTTGGATATTCAATTATACTTCATGGCAGGGTTGGGATTCAACCCAAGCCCAGTTAGTTATCAGGCCAAGCCCATCAAACCCCAAAACACACATGTGCCATTTTTAAGTCTGCTAAAAAAATTGGGTATGGGCTTTCCCGTTTATATCGTACGAGGGCCTTAAAACATTCTGTAACTACCAGACTAGAAAAACAGGCCCAAGCCCGGCTTGTAAACTCAAAAAACATATATGGTCCAAATCCAGACCTTTGCAGACCAGGATTGTAGTGGGACCCAGGGTTTGGGAGCCCATGGAGACAAAAAAAAAAAAAGCCACTCCAAAGTAAGGGCAGTTGATAATATATTTCAACTTTTAAGCAAAACATGAACTTTGAGCCTGTTTCTTTGCAAGAATTCACTGAATTCTTGTTTGAAGAATTCCATAATTTTTCAAATGCTGTCCTCTATTTAAATTCCAAAACCCTCCTAGCCCTTCTAGCATTTTAAAATGCTAAAGGGGTTGGCAGGATTCTTTGAATTCCAAAAGCCCTTTCGTGACTTTTCAAGTGGGTTGAAAATTTGAAATGAAACAAGGCATTTGAAAATGTGGGCCCGGTTCTCATAATCAAAGCCAAGAGAAATTTTCATGGACTGCAAGGCTATCCCCAAGCAAGAAACAGACTTGCCTGTGGGGGCCACCTGCGCTTCCTGTCCTCAAGAAAGGAACAATATGTCTTGTGGGTCTCATCTGAGCCTCTGGTCATCTTTAAACGAATTAAGGAACGCCTGTCCTGTGGGGCTCTTCTTCTCAATTGATTAATCCAAACCCATCCACACCCATAATCATTCGTAAATCTACTACATGAATCATTCACTTGAAACATTTCTAATTCAACTTGCTTTCATAAGCTATATTAGAGTTTGCAAAATGTGGGAAGTTATGTTAATAAAATTGGAATTATTAAAAAAAAAAAAAAGAGCATTTACATTGGATTCGGCCATATTTAGAAATTTCTGTCTATTATGGATAACTGAAATCAAATCTTGACCGAGCATGTCCAAATTTTAGACCGAATATTTTATATGGAGTTGTTCAATTCGGACTACTGACCAAACTGAGTAGTTTCCACGAAACTGAAACTGACTATTATGTCCAAGCCCATCTCGGTCCAAGTTTGTAATTCCATGGATACACTTGAGTTGACTGACGAATAGAGATGTCTTGCTTTCCTTGCAACAAAACGAAGGGAAGTCAACTCCTCGCAGAAGACATTGTACTGATAACTCCTCACCAGGTTGCATAACATTCGATTCCACCACCCACCCACCCCCTACATACAAAGATGATAAGAGTTTTCCTCTTAAATTATATTTTGATTTTTTAAGGAAAATTTCATATTTCTGATTCTAGTATGTAGACTTCGAATCAGAGTTAGATATTATATTATGAAAAAATAATTTCATCAAAACTTTCTATGTGTGGGAAATTATAGTCTTTAAGGAAGCATCTTAAAGCATTGTCCATTTTCTATTGCTTTCTTAATTCAATTTCTCACATTTACTTTTATTCACTAATTATTTATTTATTCTTCCGATTGCACTTTCTTCGTAAGGAAGCATCTCAATATGTGGTGTGCATTGCACATTTTCTATTCCTTTCTTAATTCAATTTCTCACATTTATTTTTATTTACTAATTATTTATTTATTTTTTCGATTGCACCGTCTTCATAAGTAATTTTTCCAACAGTTGCACGATTGCTTCTACATTTTTTCCTCACATCATACTACTGCCTGAGGTGAGACACTACGACCCATAGGCCTAGAGATCAGTTATGGGTGTTCCAATTTGCAACATTGAGCTATTAGTGTATTGGCAATTTGTGGAGCATTGTGGTTCACCTTATAAGGAAGATAATCTAAGTCACGTGGGGGAAGAACGGCTCCTTACCTGAGTGGTAAGGAGCGAAGGTTCTTACCTGGCTGGCTGGGGTTCACTAAAATAAAAAAGGTCACGTAGGGGTGCAACATGAAAATTATTATTTTTGGATCATTTATGTAGATACACCACTTTTTCTTTTTTTGGAACTTATGAGTGGACCAGGTCTTGGATCTCTATTTCAAGCCACTGATATGATGGACCCACATCCCAATCGTGATCCAATTGTTGTGATGTGAATTGAAGGTTGACAAAGTCAGCCTCGAGACAAAATCATGAAGATCGTCCAAAAACCAAAAAAAGAGAAACCTAGCCCGTAGGATTTCATACCTTATTAATCTATCACTTATCCCAAAATCAATTGGTGATGAAAATTGCACAACAATGGTTTTATGGTATGTTGGTTGTATTAGGAAGGCATTCGAGCAATACTCCACCAGCCCGGTCCATGAACACCCCTAGTGTTATTGTATTAGACATATGTCAACATTCAATTCACTCTTTCTTTTCAACCGCTATCTTAAGATGTTCGTTTTGATACTCTCACATGGAACATGTGTCAAAGTCTTTCTATAATGGAAGTCCTGGACCTTATCTTTAGCGTTCTTGTATTAGACATCTATCAGCATCCAATTCTCTCTTTTCATTAATAATTATCTTAAAATGTTACCTTTAATGTTCTTAATTTAAACATCTGTTAAAGACTTCTTTTAATAGAAGCCCTAAAACTTATCTTTTATGCTCTTTCTTTGAACATTTGTCAACACCTAATTCACTCCGTATCTTTAATAGTAATCTTTAAGATTTTTAGATGTATTTTTATCTTAAGAAATACAGACTTTATAATAGACTTTACAAACTTTACCACATGTCTTTAAAAGTGTTTCAACACAATTGGAGTGTCCAAAGAGTTACTCTTTTCTAATTTAATCTATCAACCACCGGCCCCACCTAATTGACAAGTGTAATAAACGAATGAGTAGATGATAAGGATTGAAGTTATTGGTAACAGATTCTTTGTTATCATAAAATAGAAAATGGGGCCCATTGATAGAAGATATCGGCCGTCCACTTGGACAGAAATCTCATGCATGAACACCACACTCACTACTAAATTTGTAAGGAAAGAGTCCCTTGTATCCGAAACCACGTGCGGGCTTTGCAAGAAAAGTACATTGTTGGTTCGTAAGCCAAAAAGTAAACACCGACGCAAGAGAAAGTTACCAAACTACCCTTCAGTTTTTTACTGCCATTGCATTTCTAGAAAAATACACAAACACCTTCTTTTAAAAAAAAAAAAAAAAAAACAAGAAGAATACAAACACCTTTTGTTACTTTTTACAAGAGTCAAACTTGACACAATCTGAAGGATAAGACAAGAGCCCCCATATAGGTCAAACAAGATAACCAACAAAGACCTTGCTTATAGCAAAGGATAGAAATAATTAAAAGTTTATTTATTATTCATGTAATTGCTAAATTGAAAATACATTAAGTTTCAAATATAATATTAACATTCATTGATACATTGATTTGATTATTGGGTTTCTCATTAATTTTGATCCTTTCTAAGTAGTAAAGAAAATCTATCTAGCTACCGACAAGTTTCAATTTTAAGTTTAAATATCTCTCGAGAAAAGAAAACGGTCTCTCAAGGGGAAAAAATATAACAAAAGATATATAAGGAATAAGCGGAAGAGATAGAGTGAATAAAGAGAGAAAATAGTGAAAAAAAGGATGAAAAAAAAAAAAAAACCATTTATGCTAGGTTGATCCAAAGCATCCATCTTCATGTTCTTCGATTAATTAGGGGTGTCCACTCTAGCCCCTGGATCACAAGGAGCGAACTGTACGTGGGATGTTGATCTCTAGTAGCTAATCTTTGATCTCCACAACAGTTGCTTGATCCCATCCAATAGTGACTCATCTTTGCATATGTAGAAGCCGAATGTTCTCGTCAAATTAAAGTCTCAACAACATGAAACGGCTAAGAACACTGCTTATAGTATGTTTTAATAAAACACATTGGTTCCCCTGCAAGTATTTGTAATTTACTTTGTACTTACATTGGTAGGGACAAAGAATGACACATATCGGTTGAGTCGATTATTTGACTCATTGGTTGAGTTGGATAGGGCCGGCCGGGCAGGGCCAATTCGAGTTCGTGTTGGTCTTGGGTTAGAAAGTGGCAAATTTACTGAGACTCAAGTCAGGTCAAGGGTAAAAAGGTAACGTGCTTGTACTTAAAACTATTATATATTTGTTGTCTTATAAAAGGTACGTAGATTTATGAATCACAAATCCTACTATTCTTTTCCATTTCATCCCATATAGACGAGAGAAGATAAAAGAGGAAAGTGTTGCAAAACCACAAGAAGAAAGAAGGTGAAGACTCGAGATATCTCAACCCACAATAAATCGAGAGAAAGAAGGAAGAAGGGGCTATAGCAGTGCCCGTTGATCTCGATCTATAGAGAAAAATACTGTAAGACTAGTACTCTTATTGTAAACGAGTTTTAGGGTCAAAACATGAACCTAGAGTTTAAAACCAAAGCAGTGTATCATCATACCAATCATGAAAATAGTTTAGACTTAGAGATCACTTTCCAGATTCATATCAATTAACAGATTGCTAGCCCTAGATGGTTTAGATGCAGATCTATTTGAGTATCGCTATGCGTTCTGTGATAAGGTAAATCACGTAAACTTGCTATGAATGCTCTGTCCACTAGATGGACGAAGAAAGGGCTCCCAACTCCCTTAAATAGAGTAATCCTTGGGAGTCAATTATAAATAAACAAATGGGCCATTTGTGTTCACTTAGTTGTATAATTGAATATTTATTCTCATAATTCATCCATTTCTGCTTTTTATATTTTTCCACTGATGGGTCCTTTTGATGCTTAGATTGGTTTGTAAGAGCTAGGATATTTGGAGCTTTCACTAATTTAGGAAAATCTTGATGATATTATGGTTTTTGTTATTGAGAAATTCAGGGCTTTTGTTGTGAGGATAATGAGGTTTTCTTTTCCTTTTGTTTGCAAAACTTAGGGCTTACTAATGTGTGGTTTTTTGAAGTCTCGGCTTCCGATCATATTTCAACAAAAAAAGAAAAATCCTCTATTGTATTTAGCCATAAAATGGACAGTAAAGGTGAAATCCATGGCCTAAGTTTCGAAAAAAAGAAGCTTAGATGAGGACCGAGAAAAAAGAAATATGATCTGAATGATGTTGATGTGATTGCACGTGATTTCCTATTATTTGAAAAAATATTTACTTTCATTTTTACAAATAAATTAAAATGTAAAAAGAATGGAGATAGTTGTTTATTTATTTGAAAAGTACTAATTTCTCCATTGGAAAGATGTTTGAGTGTACTAGATGAATATGTATCGTGTTCAAAGTATGAAGCTAGTGTCGCTTCTATGGATTAAGATATGTATTGACATATTATTTTCTTATTGTATAGGATAATGAGAAAAAAAGTCTTCTAAAGCTAGCCAATGGCTACTGAGAAAGGAGTAAGGTCAGATATAAAGAAATGCATTCTATCTGAAGATTTGGCTCAGGATAGATCGGAATGGAGAAAAATGATTTATGTAACTGATTCCATCATAGCTGGGACACAAGGTGGTATTGATGATAATGATGTTATTTTTGGATTGTTTTATGTTAAATAGCTACCCAAAACTGAAAATCAGAGACCTGACCCACCAAATTTTAGGGTTTCTAGCTGGATTGGTGTATATTTTATAATATTAAACTTGTAATCAGGTGTTGCTATTGCATATTGCAGTTTAACCCGTGGAGAAAGTAAAAAAAAAAAAACAGTGAGAACCATTTTTTTCTTGTCTGAAAATTAGCAAGGGTAATAGCGTGATTATCCGCATTGTTTGTCTTCATTTGCATCACTCTAATTTTGTCTTTCTCAAAGTAAAAACAGAAAGGGTGATTCTATTGGCACTCCCAAAAAGTACTGTGCGCACCCACCCCCCTCTATGAACAGTGATTTTAAATCACTGTTCATAGAGAGGGCCGGGGTGGGTGCGCTCAGCAATAAGGGGGTGCCAATAGAATCACCCAAACAGAAAACCATGGAGAGGGGAAGTGGGTCTGGGCTGGTCAGGAAAAGGGGAAATGGGCTGGTGGAAAATGACGGGAGGAAGTTGGTCAGGACTGATGATCTTGGAGCAGCTCAATCAATGCTGTTCCAGACACAGGGTCCCTTGCTTAGATCCAATTCTCTGCTCTCAAATGCGCAGCAACAGCCTAGTTATTCATCCCCCCAAAACAGGAACTTCTTTACCCAGAAATGATGCGTTAGCGTTAGATATGAGTTATCAAAATCATGCCTCGCATGCTACAAATGCAGGTAGTAATTCTTTGAATTTTCTATCTTGTGGGGTGGGTGAGATTCATTTTTTACCTTTTCTTCTATCTACATGCTTGGTATGTGATTTAAGAGGGAGGTTGTTGGTCATGTGTATGCTTAGAAAGAAAGATTGGACATTCTTTTTCCAGGGAAAAAGATGCAGATGTTGGTTTGGATTTTGATACTATTAATTAACCATACGTTTCTAAAGATAGATTACCAGATGTGGGTTTCGATTTTTCAATATTTTGATCTTTACCAATGCAAAATAGGAAAGAGAGAATTAGTATGAAATACATAGATAGCAGTAAGGGGGCAGTCATTTAGTTCCGTTTTTTATTGCCACGATTCTATTATATTGTTGCGTTTCTTTAAATGTTGCAACATGCTATTAACTTTTTTTTTTTTTTTCCTTTATTCTAACTGCTGAAATGTAGTATTGGTTTTTGTATGCCTTTTTCTTAAATATGTTGCCATCAAATCTGCTCTTCTACATCAAGAGAAACTTCACCGCATCTTTTTTTTACTTCACTCCCTTTGGGTTTTCTGACTTCACTCCACCTAGGTTGCCTGTCACTCCATCTAGGTTTTCTCACTTTTCAAATAGAAAATGCAATTTGCTAAGAGGGCTTCTATTGGCACCACACTTTTATCTCCCCACACAACAAATTTTTTTTTTTTCCTAAACTACCCCTCCCCCCTCTCTTCCTCCACCCTCTTCCCTCATCCTCTCTCTTCCTCCACCCCGCCACCCCACACTCCCAGTCTCTGCCGGGGAGGGATCGGCTGGCCGCCTCCCTACCCCTCCCCCTCTCTCTCCCTCTTTCTTCCCCTCTCCCCCTCCTCTATTTTCTCTCCCTCTCTCCCTTCCTCTTCTTCTCTCTCCTCCCCCCCTTCTTCCTCTCCCTCCCTCCCTCTCCTAGCCGCCAGCGGGGACGTAAGGTAAGGAGCACTACTAGAAAACATACCTTTAGCGGCCGCCATTAGCCGTCGCTAAAAGTCACCTGGCGGTCGCTAATACTCTTTAGCGACGGCCTAGCGACCGCTAAGTATCGGCCGCGGAAACTTCGTCGCTAAAACTATTAGCGACCGCGCGACCACCTGTAGCGGCCGCCGTTAGCCGTCGCTAAAGGTATAAATGGCGGTCGCTAATATTCTTTTTTTTATTTTCTAAAAACTGATAAACACTTTTAGCGGCCGCCATTGGCGGTCGCAAAAGGTAAAAATGGCGGCCGCTAATACTTTTTTTAAGATTTTTTTAAAAAAATTAAAACTATTAGCGACCGCCAATGGCGGCCGCTAATACTCAATAATTTTTTAAAAAAAGTATTAGCGACCGCCGTTGGCGGTCGCTAATAGTTTTAAAATTTTCAAAAAAAAAAAATGTGTATCCTTTTTTTTTTTTTTTTTTTTTTTTTTTTTTTTCGGGGGCGCTGCCCCCGAACCCCCGCCGCGAGCTGACCGGTCAGCTCGACCCCCGCCGGGGGATACCCCCGGACCCCCTTCGTAAAGGGCATATTTTAATGCCATCAAAACGTACCCAACACACCAAAATAAAAAAAGAAAATTTCAAAAGGAAAGAGAGCCATGTACATGACATGCATACATATGATCATTTGCATAATCATTGAAATCCAAAGCCTTACCCAAATGAGTGCAGCCATTTTCAGCCATGACAACATTTTAAAAAATTTCTAATGTAACAGATTTCTCGAAATTTCGGCATAGTCTCCCCTGTACGTGTGACATTTTATTTTTTTTACAACCTGCTGAGTACCTGTATATGACAAAAAATAAAGTTTCTTTTGACTCACATACAAATATTAAAATGGTTTGTGCAGGCAATCTTCACATAGGTAATGCACTTCAACTTTTCAGCCTTCATCTGCTGAAGCCAACTGGTCAAGCTCCAGGCCAACTCTGCAGCAGTTCCACAACTTAAGCCCAATTAATAATCAGGCTAGGCTCCAGACTAGATTCTTAGGCTTGTCTGGCTTTTATGGATAGGCATTTTATTCAGCTTATTTTCTTTATATTTGAATTAAAATATAATTATTTATTTTATAGTCTATATATCCATATATATTACATGCAATTAGTGTGCATTTTGCATATTTCACACACTGTCAAACCATAATCTATATATACACCATCTATGAGAATACAGGCCTAATCAGGCTCTGGCTTGGGGCTTCTAATATGATCAGGCTTGGGCTCAGGCCTAGGGAGAAGTCCAAAATGGTCTTGGGTCTGAGTTTTTATTGCTGGCCAGGAAACCAGTAAAGGTAAACCAACACACAAAAAAGGGAAAATGAAAACTTCATATGGTAAAAATGTAAGGGAATCTTGGGATGACCAAAATCAAGAGAGAAGCTAAAAGTATAATAGGCTGATAAATTAGAAAGAAATAAACTAAGAATCTTACTTGTTCTTTTAAAATTAAGTTAAGCTTCATCTCTTGCCTCAGTTGTCGAAGGTTGATCCTTTTCATTGTTACAGAATCACGTAGCTCAGAAGTAGTAAACCACACATTGAAAAGAATATTCTGTTTCATACAACCAAGGATTACAATGTTGTCAAAGATTTATTTACCAAAGAGTAAAATAAGAAAATAAGAATGGAAAATTTGAGAAACCACGGATGTGCATTGTGCACAAAAAAGCTTTAGTCTAACCCACATTGATAATATGATAATCCACTAATTAAATTTCCCATGTCAACATGAGTAAGCTAGGGTATTAGCATTATCAAGTTCCAAGTTATAAAATAATATGTTCATGTACTAAAGTTAAACCATACAGATATGATGGACAGCAAACGACACTGGAGGGTGCTTGCAAAAAAAACAGAATAGTTGACATTTGTAAGCTTCCATTCTCATTAAATTAAGCATATGGATCTCAAATTACTGATTGACTGCTATTTAGTCAAAATAGTAAGAGTTAGTAATTTAATTGCTTACTGAAGCTCTAATAAAGGAGACCGTTTAAAGGTACCTTCCAAGTTCCAACAGTCTGTATGACAATCTTTATCAAGTATCCTGCAAGGCACATCAAGCGTCAGAAGTCAGAACTCTCAAGGACTGTAAAGAGAAAATAAGCAAACTACAGAGATTAAACCAGCACACCCCACTTTGTGGCGCCCCTTGGACGTATGTTATTGTTAGTCACAAGAGGTCATGGGGATGGAAAGGGTTTGATGTTAATTAGGGATTTGGCCAAGTACCACTTTGTCAACGGCCTCAAAGTTCAATACTTTTGTAAGTGCAATTTTCTCATGATGCTAGGAAAATTAGTCCAAGGGAGAGCAATACTACACCAATCAGAATTTTGCATTGTCTAATCTTAAACTGAATGCCACAAAGCAAACAAGGCAACTTGGATACAAAGGTTAAAGAGAAAGGATATGGCGTAAGAGTGAACCTTATTCCGTCACTTAAAGTCCAGGAACTCAGAAACAGTCATCAATCCGTTCTGTGATCCATGACCTGATAAAAATGAACCAAGAAAATATCATGAGTGAGTGTAATGGCGCAGACCTTTTAAACCACCAGACTAAAACATATTTTCCTAGCTCATAATGACCTCAGTATTAGGATGTCCTTGGATTCATCAAAAAATGTGGGAACTTCTCTTCTTTTAAATCATCTCCTCCCTGCCACAACCCCTACATGGCAGCCATCATAAAATGCCAGCCATCATTGTTGGCTGCTCTCATTTCCAGCGCTTGGTAAGGTGTCCAACATGTCCCAACAACAATAAATTCAAAGGAAGGCCTATTATCATTCTCTTGCTGATGATCCTCAGCAATCCATGGCTTATCACTTAAAGGGTTGTATATTGAAGAAAGTAGGAAAAAGAAAATCCAGAATAAAAGACATGATAAATCACACAATTACTACATGGCTGTCAACAGGGTTAGGTGAAAAAGTAGGACTAACAAAGCTACAGACCAAATAGAGGGAAAAGGCTTAAATGACGATGAATTATTCCATTTATTACATCTGTCCAATTCAATTCATACTTTCATTTGTTTTAATACTTAATTTACAATAAATTGGTTCATGAATGGAATGAATAAATATCTACACATTCAATGGCTTATGATTCTCAACTAGACATGAAAAGCCGTTGACTACTACAAGGTCTGTTACATCATATATATTAGTTGAGTATGAAAACAAAGTATATACACCACAATCAAAGTCAACATTTGTTTTAGTAGTTATCTTTCTTTGGATGCCCATCCATCGTCTACAGGGTTAAAAATAAAAAAAATCATGCTTATGATTCTACTGAGGCCAATGCAGCAGCGGGCACCAACAATGGACCTTGAACAGAGCCCAGACTTTTGGTGAATCAGATTGATCTTGTCGGCCCCAGAACCATCTATTCGTAGTAGACCAATAGGGTTTGTGGGGTGGTGGACAAAGAGGTGGGTTATGTTGGACTGCGCGTGGGTGGGGGGGGGGGGGGGGGGGGGGGGGGGGGGGGTGGGGGTTCGGGTGTTTGATGGAATGGGGGAAGGTGGTTCGGCTGGTTTAGTGGTCTTGGGTGTAAGGTTTCTGATTTTGGGTCAGGTTGGAAGGGGCTTTTGGTGTCCGTGTGCTCGGAATGGTGAACAAGTTGGGAACGAAAGGGTTCGGTGACTGAGGAGTTGCAGGGATTTGGGGATGGGTTGGGCTGCTCGGTGGTGAGGTATTGCGGAAAGAGAAGCCACAATTACATTGAAAATGGCACATGTAAAATCTGTAATCTCTTTTTTAGAGACAAGATTCTGCTGCCAAAACAACAGCTGGGTTTTTTCATATATGAAAATTGGAAGCAACAAGTAACAACCCTTAAATCAAACCCCAACATTACAAAAGAATGTTTGATAAAAAATTAAAAAAATGTTCCCACCATAAAAAGAAGCATCAAAACCCACATCGAAAAAGGAGTTTAAAAACAACTCACCGAGTTAGGCTCTGCAGTCCACAGAGAGAGAGAGATAGGCTTCGTGAATCTAGGTCTTTTCCTCCTTGGCGTCGCACCGGGAGAGAGAGACAAGAGGAGATGGGTGTCGCAGTGAAGAGGTCGCACAGCCTGTTGTCGGAGAGGTCGCGCAGAAGAGATAGAGAGATGAGATGACAACCGGGAGAGACGTGGGCTACCTTCGTCGGAGAGATCGAGCGCCGAGATCCCAACCGGGAGACCAAGTCGTTTGCCTGTATTTACATATCAAATAACCTTGGAATATGGCAGTTGAACATTCATATCATCAACCTAAATTGTCTCATCTTGATGCTTCCTCCTTCCACACATAACCCTTTTCTCCTTTGTCAATAAAAATGTAGGGATAAGTTTTATATTTTTCTTCTTTTCAAAGAAAACATGCTAATAGCTATTGTCTTTGAGACTACCAACACAATATGTAGGAATCTTTGAAATAGAATATAGATAGGCACCATTATAGGACGCAAAGATATATATTACTATATGCATGTCGAAAGTAGCCCATGCTCTTGAGCCAAGAAACATAGACAAATTCATTGGTTGCATTAAGCATGACCTCAGAGACTCCAAAACCTGTGTGTGTGTGTGTGTGTGTGTGTGAGAGAGAGAGAGAGAGAGAGAGAGAGAGAGAGAGAGAGAGAGAGAGAGAGAGAGCACTTGATTGCTCTCAAACATAGGAACAAACCTATGGCATTGGACCCTTTGATCTCATGTAGCCCCCCACATCAAAGAAAAAGGAGAAGGAATCTCAGCATTATCTGGTTTATGGGGTTTTGGGCTATCCTTTTAGTTGAGGGCATGAAAGGGAAATCCCACTAGGAGGAGGAATCTATGGTTGATGAGGAGGTGGAATCCACTCAGGACCATGACCCATGATGTGAAGAACAAAGATGCATTTGAAGGAAGACAGGAACTTGCCTCCAAGCTATGAAAGCCTTGGTCCTTTAGACGTGGAAAGATGGAGTCCACTAGATATACAACCTATCATTGGTGCATAAACCCAAATAAACTAAGTGTTGTCAGCCCTAATAATTGGTGAGAATGGACCTCCCAAGGCAGCAACTCATCCCTAAGCACTCACAAACCTACTCAATCATCTATGACTTTCTCAATAAAGCTACTCAGATTTTTCCTGGGGTGTAAAGATTGGAATAAGAAGGAGGTGATGATTTGTTCCACAATGCATTTTTGGGCAGAGATTGAAGCTAGAAGAACCCCAATTGGTGAAACAACATACTTTTACCACCACAAATCATTATGATTACTCAATCCATGCCCTTGTGATTGCAACAATGAGCACTTTCCAACTGCACACTGAGCTCTTGTCAATCATAACCAAAACCGATCACCTATGGCCTATTTGTAAGCATAGAATGCACATGACTTCATAGTCAAATGAGCTCCACATAAGGGTTATTAAAAAGGTAAAGGTAAAGGATATAAGGTAGCAATCTAAATGGGACCTTGACTTTTGTAGGATTTGAATTGATAGGATGAAGGCTGGGTATCATTTCCCATCCTCCCTTCTTCAATTTCCATTTGAGGGGAGGTTATTTCATTGTCATTTTTTGGATATTCACCTTTGATTCTTCATTTGTAACCACTTACAGATATACAAAGTCTTTGGATTCCTTAGGCATCTAATTACATGAAACAAACAGGCTATGAATGTTAACATTTCCCTGACAACAATCGCTCATCCATCCCACCATCCTAACATAAAACTCAATTCACTGAACACAACATGTTTTAATAAAAGATGAGACCAAAAGTGCTATTCAAAGAACTTTGCCTGCGAAAACAAGACTAAGGAAAGCATGGAAAAGAGCAGAAAAAAAATTACCTGCAAGTCAAAAAAACCCAGAAGTGGATTTCTCCTTCTGACAAGTAGCAAGAGTCGATGGTCGGTTTGGAAAGGGAGGAATGTCGCGGCAACTGCACAGATTCAAGCGAATCCGGTCTAGATTCCGACGAACAGGATCTTGGGGCGGGAGGGCAAAGTGCAGAGCGAGAGGGAGAGGGAGGGAGGGAGGGAGAGAGAGAGAGAAAGAGAGAGGGAGGGAGGGAGAGAGAGAACCGGCGCGCGAGAAACAGGGAGGGAGAGAGAGAAACAGGGAGCAGAGCGAGAGGGAGAGACAGGGAGGGAGAGAGAGAGAAATAGAGAGGCAGAGCGAGAGGGAGTGAGGGAGAGAGAGAAATAGAGAGAGGGCTGGAGGGGGAGAGAGATCGAGCGGCGGCTCCGGCGCAGGCGCTGGGGGTTGAGTGCAGAGCGACAGGGAGAGGGAGTGAGGGAGATAGAGAGAGAAATAGAGCGAGGGAGGGAGAGGGAGAGGGAGGGAGGGAGAGAACCGGTGGCAGCTCCGGCGCAGGCGCGCTCCTGCAGAATCGTCGGGAGTGCGGCGGTAGTGCAGATCGCGGGAGAGGGGATTGCAGAACGCGGGAGGGGAAAAGGGGAAAAAAAAAGTGGGAAGAGGAGGGTTTTCGAGCGGGGTTATATGAGGTTCCAGCGACCGCCGTAAGCGGTCGCAAAAGGCCCTTATGGCGGTCGCTAATAGTCCCATTTGCGACCGCCACAAGCGGCCGCCCGCTTTCTCTGCCGCCAATACTCACTTTTCTAGTAGTGGAGAGAGAAGAAGAGGAAGGGAGAGAGGGAGAGAAAATAGAGGAGGGGCCGAGAGGGAGGAAGAAAGAGGGAGAGAGAGGGGAATGGCGGGTAGGTTGGCAAGGGCTGCCGCTGCGGGCTGCTTGCCAGAGATCCCTTCCCGCCGGAGATTGGTGGGTGGGGTGGAGTGGGGTGAGGGAGAGGATGAGGGAAGAGGGTGGAGGGAGAGAGGGAAAAGGAGGGAAGGGTAGTTTGGAAAAGAAATTTCTTTTTTTTTTGGTGTGGTGTGAAGAGATAAAAAGTGTGGTGCCAACAGAAGCCCTCATTTGCTAAATACAGATTCATGCAATAGCTCTATTCATGATGATACGATGAAAAACTTAAGATCACCACAATGTACACAAACAATTTTAAATTTAATGTTGTAGAATTTTTATATCTTGAGTTTGTCCATATATTTCTCCCTTTTAACACTGCTATTGAGGGAGAAGGGAGAGAGAAAAGATGAACACACAATTAAATTACTAACTCTTTATTATTATTTTCTTAGTAAACTCAACTACATTCACCAATATAAATAGAAAACCAAGAACAACTCTGCTAAATAGAGTTCTAACCTACATAGGAAACATAATTGCTAGAGATACCCATAAATCTCACTAAGCTAAGAAAATAATATTCGTAGAATAGGCCTGTTTGGATCGTCTTATCCTTTTTTTACCGTCTTATCTGTCTGAAAAAGATCTGTGAGTTTAAGATCTTATTAGAGCTGCGAGTTTAAGATCTGATTAGTTGTTCTGTAATAAGATCGTTTGGGAACACCCAAACGCTATGAGATCTGAATTGAATAAGACTATTTGGTAATGCATCTTATCCATTTCTTAAGTTAAGGGTAATTTCTGTCATTTTTAAAAAAATGGTTTCAAGCCTGAAAAACATCAGTGACACTCCAAATTTGTTTCTTTTTAAACTCAGACAATGCCCAGTACACTCTATACTTTTTGTTATAAAATATAAATATTATATATTTTTTATATTTTTTTATTTAGTTATATTAATTTAATATTTTATTATATATTGTTTATAATATTATTTTTAATATAATTATATATTTTATAATTAATTTTATTATATTTTTTTGATGTTTTTATATGATTATTAATTTTATGTCTTGTTATTGTTTTTTATAATTATGAGTATTAATTTTTTATTTGTATTAGTTTTATTATATTATTATATTATTATTTATTTTTCATTAAATAATATGTTATTAATGTTTTATTTTAATTCTTATTATTTAAAATTTTATCATATTCTTTGTTTATTTTTATTTAATTTAATTGTTTTTTTTTGTTTATTTTGTGTTTTGTTTTTTATTTTATATTTATAATTGTGTTATGATTTGTTTTCTCATAATGATTAATTTTATTATCATAGATTATTATTTATTTTTTATTGTTGTTATACATTTTTTTTAATTGTATTTTTATTTTTTGTTTCATTTATATTATATTTTTTTAATTTATTAATTTTACATTGTTGTAATTGTGTTAATATATATTATTTATTATTTTATATATATATATATTTATTAAATTATATTATGCATGTTTTTTCTATTAATAGTGGTTGAATATTATATTGTTTTTGTTATATGTTCGTTTTATTTTTTTATCGATATAATATTACTATTTAATTTGTTAATTAATAAGTGTTATTATTATGTTTTTTATCATTATTTTTTAAATGTTATATGTATATTATATTATGATTAAAGTGTTTGTATTAAATTTATTTTTATTACATGTTTAATTAATTCTTTTTATAATTATTTTTTTATTTTATGATTATAATTATTTGAGGGCTGCAATCGTTGATATTGGTGAAGGTTATTACGGAAATTTTAAAAGTTCCGAACTGTCTTACCGCTTAAGATGATGGGGGTCTTAATTCCAGGAGTTGGATTTCGAGCTCTTAGAATTAAGATAAATCTCGTCTTAAATAATAAGTCGTCTTAGCGCTTAAGACATGTTGTTATAGCGCATCAAATAATCTTATTTTTCTTTTTTTTTGTCTTAGCGTTTACGAAGCAAGATATTAAGACTCAAACTTAAGACGATCCAAACATTACCCAATCCTAATCCATCGTGTGCGTCCGCCGAGTAAGGGATAACATAAAAAACTATGGCCGTTTTGTTTTCACATCATTGGTTTTCTTAAGCATTTATTGCCCCTCTTTTGTTGTCGCTGTGAAGTTCTAAATGTGTTTAAATTTATCTTGTAGCAGGAATGGGATCTCGCCCTTCGAGTCTTTCTTGCAACCCTGATCAAGAAGAGCCATGGAGGTGCACTAGGAACGATGGAAAAAAATGGCGTTGCTCAAAAGATTCGATTGCTGGGCATAAGTTCTGTAAACGACATTTCAACCAAGGCCGTCACCGTTCAAAAAAGCATGTGGAAAAAGCTCAATCTGTCTCCACCGCTGCCATGACGAGGACTGCTCCTTTGTCGACTACACCAGTTTCTGGTGGTGGTGCATCCACCAGCGTCTCCGAAGCTCAGGAACTGACCAATACCTTGGAGCATGCTGTTGATTCTTCTGCAATGCATATCAGCGGGTACAAACTACATGCTATAACTCTCAAGCATGATCCCATTACTTTCTAGTGAATTGCTTCTGTGTTTGCAACATATGTATTGATCGTAGAAGCAGTAGAATTATTCCTTTCTTATCTTACTGAAGGTTGCTTTAATTACACATTTGGATATATGCCCAAATTGCAATAGGCGTTTTTATGATTTTGACAGGTGTGTCTGGGGGTGTTGCAGACTTGGAAATTACATTTGGTGGGACATAGGAGGCTTCAATTCTCCAGAGAATCAATGTCGGGCAGAAAATTATTACTAATGTCTTGCATGCTTTTTCAAGATTCTGCCAGATTATAATGTCTATTGTGATCCCAATCACCCCTGAATTCTTCAAGACTCCTCTAAACTATTAGTAAAATTAGCCATATGAGGTACAAAATAAAGAGTCATGCCTACTAGTAAAGGGGCAACCAGCAAGTTGTGGCAGCACCACGCTACCACCCATTAGGTAATGATGTACCCCACATCACTTACCCAAACTAAGCCCCCGTTTGGCATGTCTATTTTTTACCTCTAAATATCTATTTCTCTAAAGCAAATAGAGCTTTTGAAATTTAGAGCTGTTTGACAATGGTTTATTGCCTCTGCACACTTTAGAACAAAAGAGGCAAAGCCTCTAAAAATGAAATGCTCAAAATTTTGCATCTAGAAATTAGAGGTAATGCCACTTTTTCAAGCAGAGGCGGAGCCCATTTTTATGACAAAAATGGCCCTAACGGAAATTTAATGGCAACGAAAGTCCTTTCATAAAACCCTAGCTCTTTCTCGTTTTTTGTCAGCTTGAAACCCTTTCCCATCTCATTATTTCTCAACGTGAAAGACCTTGAAGGAGCAAACCGGAGAAGAAGAAACCCTTTCCCATCTCATTCTTTCTCAACGTGAAAGACCTTGAAGGAGCAAACCGGAGAAGAAGAAACAGCCTGTACGTGTCTTCTATTTTTTTGTTTTTCTTCTTCTTTCTTTCTCTATGCAAAACATATGCTTTCTAGTGTCTATCTTTGTCCATGTTCAATCGATTTGTTTTTTTTTTTTTTGTTTGAATGACGATGGAAAGGGTTGGGGATGAAAGATGTCCAAGACGGGCTTCCCATTCCCAAGCAAATAACTTCTGGTTTGGACTTTGGATGGTAGATCATCCACCTATCCATTTCCAATTCTGCCATGGCCCCTTTGCTGCCCTAATTAATGGAGCATGCTCTTGAGTCTGCTTGGAAAGATGATTATCATGTTGTATCAATGTCTAGCTAGGATAGATGATTCTGATCATGTTGTATCAATATCTGGCCAACCCACACGATTGTGATTACTCTCGCAGAAATGTAAGTCTGCGGGCTTCTACTTTTCCACATAATTATATTTTCCTATTGGCCCATTGAAACGTTTTTTTTTTACATAATAGATAAAAATTATACTGATTTTGATTTTTTTTTCTTCTGAGAAACTGTTTGTATGAAAAAAAAAATAGGAAAAACTTTTTGTTGAAAAAACATCTCTGTTTTTTGTGGCATTTTTTCAACAGAAATGGTTAGACAAATATGCCTTCAGGTAATATAAAGAGCCGTTGGTCACCCATTAATTAACTTTATGTGATTGGCATACATGGATGTGAGCCTTATGCAAGGGTTTGCAAATTTGAAACTTATGAACAATGGCCTTAGCCCCTTCTTTTCTGGGTGAAGCAACCCTTGATTAAATTAGATAAATTATTGGTGTGTGATCAACATGACAAACTATTAGACTTAAAAGTTAAAATAAAAGCACAATGAGTCAAAAAAGGAATGTGTGTGATATGATGTCTCTCTCTTTGCCTTGTTATCAATGGTTATAGAGCACCGCCATGAGAAACACGAGAATGCCCTGACAAGGGTGTCTCATCTCACAAAGCTGAGGTAGGTTGTATCATAAGTTGCATATGACTCACTACGGTGGTACAGGAGTTTTGCTGGTGGATTTGCCTCATAGCTTGAAGACTGTCACCATACCCTGCAAACTGAACAAGAACCAGCCATAAATAAAACTAGGTTCTCAGTAAAAGATTTGGGCCTTTTGTCCTACCAAAATCTGACTCCTTAACATCTTTCATCTATCATCAATATATTAGATTTTAACTGTACAATATGTTACACTGAGTTATAAAAAAGTAGTCATACAGTGTTATGAATAAGAAGACTCTTTACAATAATGTTGTGGGATATTTAAACATGCATGATTCCAAAAAAATAAAAAAAAGTAGGTGGAGAAACGGAGAGAAAATGAAGGAAAAGAAGATTTCCTTTCATTTCAAAATCGAATAATGACACTTTCTCCTCACCTCCACTTGTTCCTTATTTATTCTTATCCAAATTACCCTTTAAGATTTTACTAGTCTTTCCTCAAAGAAAAGATTTCTTCTCTTTTAACTTCACTTCCACTCTTTCTTTAGCTTAACTAAATGTACATGTACATCTTCCTTTTATCATACTTTGAGCTGCCTTCTGTAACTTCAGCTTGTACTCCTTAAACGTAACTTTATCAATGTAACTTTTGTTTTGCTTTTCTTCTCTTATTTTTCAATTATATAGTGGTTCTCAGTTTATTGCCCTTTTCTTCTTGCAATCATTGTTTTGTATAAATTGCCACCAGACCTAATTTAACGCATTCAGATTGTGTTAGTTGTTTGGATTTGACCCATGAAAATTTCCAGTCAAAGATTTCTGAGAGGCCACATCTCCACCCTTCCTAATCTAAATGATTAGAGATTCAATATCTTATCCAGAAATACATCTTCCCAACCTTCAGTGATTTACAGGACTAAATTATATGTGAACTTTGAAATATAACATTAAAAGATACAGCTGGTTTGCATGAAAAAATAGTCAGTCAATCAAGTCAAGAAAATCAGATTATCATCCAGCTGGGGTGGTCTTGTTTATGCAATTGTTTATGTGGTCATCCACAAATTGTTGGGGTGGTGCAGGGGAGCTTAAATCTTCATCCAGCTGAAGCAATAACAGCATCTCAGCATGCATATTAGAAGGTAGCCACCACCAAAATGCATAGCTATTCAAGTATATATCAGAAGCATGCATTTTTATAGAAAGTAGCAACCACCAAAATGCATAGCTCATTAAGCATTTATCAGAAGCACCGTGGATGTCTGGTCTGGTGGTGATTTGTGGGTGAATTGCTGCAACCACATGCTATCTGTAATTAAAAATATCTCTCTCTTAGACTTTGAGCCAATTTTGATTGATTCAATCAATTTTGTCAAGGCCCCTAAAATAAAAATAAAAAAATAGAGAAATCCAAGAATGTGTTGGCAAGGTAGTTTGCTTCTCTCTTACTAGAATGTGTTGGCAAAAAGAAAGGAGATATTGGAAAGACTAGACCATAATAGTCACTTTAGCATGTGCACCAATGAACTTATATTTAGGCCCTGTCAAGAGAGAAGTCATGAAGATTGAAAAGAGAACTCAAACTATGGGTACTTTGAAAATGAAATTAAGTCTTTTAAAAGGTGACATATTTATTCTCTGATTTTGTACAGGTGTCTACTTTGTGAATTTTGCTGGAATACACAGATCAGTTCAGTAGTAATAATGACCGATAAGGGAAAGAGAAAGGAAATAGATGACATCGATCGTGCCCAATGGTCAGATAGCATGAGAAAATGTCTCATTGATGTATGTTTGGATCAAGTAAAATCTGGAGGTCGACCAGGAGTGCAATTTAGCTCAAAAGCTTGGAAGGTGATAATAGAAAATTGGGTTTTGACCATACAGGGTATAAAATATCCTGTATTTCTTGAAATGGTGTTGACAAAAAGTATATCCCAAATATGGGTATCGTACAAAGATCCTCTTTTTTTTTCCACTTTTACCCTTTTTGTGCGATATCGCAAATATTTGCGATATCGCATAAACTGAAGAGTCATTATATAGCTGCTCGTTTTCCCTCCCTTTTTTCCCTCCGTTTGCAGCAAAAAGTAAGCTGTTTTTCCTCATTGTTTTTTCATATCTTTTGTTCATCTAATACAATCAAATAAAAAAAATTAAGAATAAATTTCAAAGTATCTCCATGACCATAAGTTTTTGGTGTCTCAATGCCCAACCATTTTTAACATAACATCTGACAGAGTATATGAAAAACTCCAAACATGTCCAAATATTGTGTAAAAAGAATCGTTTGAATGCCTTTGGAGAAATGAAAGAGCGATTGCTACAACAAATACATTTTTAGGACGTTTCATATCTTTTGTTTCATCTAATATAATCAAACAAAAAAATTAAGAATAAATTCCAAAGTATCTCCATGACCATAAGTTTTTGGTGTCTCAATGCCCAACTATTTTTAACATAACATTTGACAGAGTATACAAAAAATTCCAAACATGTCCAAATATTATGTAAGAAGAATCATCTAAATGCCTTTGGATAAATGAAAGAGCGATTGCTTCATCCTTTTGAGAACCTCCTATAAAGATGAAGACAGCCACAGGAAAATAATGAGGGAAAACGACTTACTTTTTGCTGCAAACGGAGGAAAAAAAGGGAGGGAAAACGAGCAGCTTATATAATAACTCTTCAGTTTATGCGATATCGCAAATATTTGCGATATCGCACAAAAAGGGTAAAAGTGGAAAAAAAAAAGAGGCTCTCAGTATGATACCCATATTTGGGATATACTTTTGGTCAACACCATTTCAAGGAATACAGGGTATTTTATACCCTGTACGGTCAAAACCCCTAGAAAATTTCAAACAAAGAACAGGACATAGTTTTAACCAAAAGCAATTGAAGAATCAAGTGGATTATCTAAAGAAACTATACAATGCTTGGCTATACTTGAAGAGCCAAACTGGCATAGGATTCAATCCACATATCGGTTGCGTGGAGATAGCACAGGACCGATGGATAGAGTACCTGAAGGTATATCAAACTTGTAATTGTTTTGGTATTTACAAACTAGGATTCTAGCCTTTGACAATTATCATTGAACTTTATTGCAGACACATAAAGATGCAAAAATATTTAAGTCCAAGCCTCTTCCTTTCCCTGAAGATATGGCTGCTTTGTTTGATGGTACCTCCGCAAGAGGGGATGATAAATGGGCTCCGGCAATGGATGGTTTACCGGAAGATATTACAATGGATATGAATTCAAGTTTCGTTAACTTGGCTCATTATGAAGATACTCCATCCCCGGACCCAATAACACCCCGGTCAACCATGCGAGAAGACTCAGTTGCTAGTGAGGCTAGGACGGATGTTTTAATGGCAAATATTAGGCGAAAGAGACCAAGGCCTTCAAAGAACCAATCAATGGTGAGTAATAGTGCGATAGATACATGCATAATGGACCTCGCAGCATCAATGAAGGCAACAATTCCAGTAGCTACTACTCATGTTCAAACTGAAACTGATACCATTGCTGAATGCATTGACCTATTACATTCCATGCCCCAAATTACTGATGGTAGCCCAATATATGCGACCGCTCTTAATTCTTTTATGGTTAAGGATAAAAGAATTCTCTGGATGCGACTAAGGTCAGATGAGGGAAGGATGACTTGGCTAAAATCTCAAATGTCCCAAGAGATTGGGAATGTGACTGGAGATTCTAGTGGTGTCTAGCTAATAGATTGGTGTTTGTTTTTTGAATGAGTGTTAGGCCACTCTCGTTTATTTTTGTAATTGACAAACATGGATGTTATCTTGAACATGGATGTTAGGTCACTCTCTTTTGTTTTTGTCATTGACAAACATGGATGTTATCTTGAACATGGATGTTAGGTCACTCTTTTTTTTTTTTTTTAATTGGCAAACTTGGATGTTATCTTGAACTAGATATGAATGAATGTTTTGGCAGTTATTTAGTTGAATAGTTATTTGTCTAATGGATGTTATCTTGTGCTACTATGAATGATTGATTAGTTATATTTTTCTCTGACATACTACAGAGCACATGGATGCAATTTTACGTCGAAATATAACACTTATCATCTTATTATTGTACAAGAGGCGGCAACGATGCTTAATTAAGGAACCATGTAGGAACTCAATCATGACCGGACATGGTCATGTCCAAATGATTTTGAATGGTAATCCTATTATCTGTCATCAGTTACTTCGCGTGGAACAACATGTGTTTCGGCGTTTATGCATGTATTTTAGAGAAAAGAACTTATTGAAAGACAGCAAATATATACCTGTTGAGGAGCAAATAGCCATGTTCATGACCATCATTGCACATGCCCATACAAATAGAGTGATACAAGATAGATTTCAACACTCGGGGGAAACTATTCACAGACACTTTCGTCAAGTTTTGAAAGCAATGATGTTATTTGCTAAAGACATGATAAAGCCGCCTTCATTGGATATAGTGCCTAAGGAGATACTTTTGAATCCACGTTTTGAGTCATATTTTAAGGTATTACTCTTTTTCCATATTATTGACGGCTTTTTTATTTTCTTTTCTCTAATGTAAAGATAATTTTATCTTATTGTACATAATTTTTTATAGGATTGTATTGGTGCAATAGATGGAACCCTTGTGCATGCTATTATCCAAGCAGATAAACAAATTCCTTATAGAGGTCGAAAGGGTGATTGCATGCAACAAGTTATGGCAGCATGCACATTTGACATGCTCTTTACATATGTGGTATGTGGATGGGAAGGTACTGCTCATGATCAACGAATTCTCTTGGACACCATATCTGATGAAAGGCTAAAGTTTCCACATGCTCCACCTGGTAACAAAGCATTTATAAGTGCTTGATATATTATCAAATATGTTTTGCGACATTCTTCTCGCGTGTCAACTTTTTAACATTTGCATTTCATTATCTTTAGGTAAATATTACTTGGTTGATGCTGATTACACAAACATGCGAGGCTTTCTTTCTCCATTTCAAAACGTTCGTTATTGGCTTCCAGATTTTCAAGGTCTTGCCATTCCTCGTACTAGGGAGGAACATTTTAATAGATTACATTCATCATTGAGGAATGTGATCGAGCGGAGCTTTGGGGTATTGAAGGCTCGATTTCCTATCCTCAAGCGGATGACTCCTTACCCATTTCCAATACAACGGAGCATTGTGATTGCAGCGATGACGATGCATAATTTCATTAGAAAAGAAGATATGGAGGATCAATTATTTTTGGAATATTCTAGTGAAGACGTCCAAGTAGAGTGTGACACTAATGTTGTGGAAGATATGGGAAACACCTCTACTTTTGATATTACAGATAGGACACAGATGGATGCCAAGAGGAATTCAATTGCAGATGCCATCTGGCGAGATGTATCTTCCTAAGCATGGATTTCCTCATCTTATGTAATGCTACTAGTTTTTTTATTGGATTAAAGTGAATGAATATTTGTCATTGATATAATGGCTTGATGGATTATTATTGGAAGATAAAGTATTGACAATGAGGGTGTTTTGTATTATCTCTATATGAAGGTGTGTGATGTCTTAATTTTAAAAATATTTATAAGTTACAGGCTATAGTTTAATATAAATTGTGTTATTTTCTAATGGACAGGTTGTTATGATGATGGCATGTGTGTAGATAATGTATTTGTTCTTAAATGAGTCCATGTTGAATGTAATTTTTATGAGTCTATGTTGCATGTGCTCTTGAAAGATATATGTAGGGTGGAAACATATGAATGAGTTTCTTTTTTCATGTAATGACATACCTACCCTTGTAAATAAGAGCCAAAACCTTCTAAAAAGAAGTAAATAGAGGGTGTACCAAACGGTCTATTTAACTTAGATGTATGCATTATCAAACACATTTTTTTATTCTAGCCTCTTTTTTTAAATATCTCTATTTTTAAAGACTCTATTTTAGATGGTCTATAAAAAAATTAGTAGACCTACCAAACAGGGCCTAAATTGTCAAATCAAACCGTAACACCCTAAAATGGAAGACCCTCAGCTCATGTTTCATACCAGTTGGATTTTGGCCATTGTTTATTAATTAATTTCTATTCGATCTTTAGCAATCACGCTTATTTTTCTCACTGGTAATATCCAATGGGGACCATCAAACTGACTCAAGTGACATTGGAAGGTCTACCATTGTTTGTAGATTTAAGGAGTGTGAGATCCATAATCATGTACCAAGAGGGCGACCGACAAAGGTGCTAAGTGCCCATAACCTTTAGACCTAGACTGCAAAAACCATAGTATCTTTGGAAGATCGTAGCCTCTATTGTTTTCATATCATGAGTGGTTTTGTTAGCCAAATGGAAAGAAAAAAAATTTCTTCTAATTTTCTCCTCACTTTTCTTTAATGGTTTATGTTCCTTTGCAGTATCAGCTACCCGACGACATCACCTGGACTCTTGATAGCTAATGATGGAGTTCCCATGGTAGCAGAAGAAAACTCATTTAAAGGATCCTCTCTATCAGAATCCGAGCTCGTTTCTTCTGGGTCTGCTCTAAACCCACAATCGCTCAACAACCTAGAGTGTGGGAATATCCATTCATCTCTTGATTCCAATGATCAAGATTCTGAGGACCCTGAATCCCTTCTTCTCCGCCAGCTTATTGAAGAATGGAATGAAGATAAATGTGATCGGCTCGACATTATTTGGCCTGAAGCAGATCCCAGCTATTATTTTAAAAATCTTTGACTGTCGGGCCTATAATTTGTTTGTAAGTTAGAGTAAAATGAAATAAAATAAAGTGTCAAATTAAAAAAAAAAAAAACAGATAGTGAAGGAAGTTGACTGTAAAAGCACAAAATAACAAAAAAATTATTTTTAGTTCTTCATATTTTTATCATCCAAATTGTTACTCACCCTTCATATCATCAATTCAACTCCATCCTTCCCTTATAGGCTTCCACATGCCTGGTGTCCTAGATGAATCAATGGAAAAAGAAGTGAATAGCTCAATTCTATCTCATTAGAAGCTTCCATTGGGAACCTCTTGGAGAGGCCTTGAAGTAGAAAACCACTAATAACAATTCCGAAGACTCCAAGAACTTGTCATCTGCCATCAACTTCATCACTGAAGTAGGGTGGGATGCCAAGTGATACTTGTAAAATCTAATATGGTTTGCAATTCAAATCAAACCTATGGATCTAGATTTATGCATTAAACAATGTATGATCTCAAAAATATAAAGGCGTACCTTGCGCCATGATCTTGATGATGGGCGGATCTCCTTTTGCGAATAGGGTTTTCTCCTATCTCCCTTATCAACCACTCCAATATGCGTGAAGTTAATGGGTACTTTTCAGATCTTGTAGGTTAAAAGAGAGGACCAAAAAACCATATATATAAATAAGCCCTAAAGATATTTTTTTCCACATCAAAGAAATCTAATAAATATAAATTTTCTTAATTCCCTCAAATCAGTCAACAAGAGTCCTATATGATTGGGCTTACTAAAATTTAATCCAAGATAAACTTAATAAAACAAAAAACTCAAAGGAGAAAGTAGCTTAAATTAGTTCGCTCAAACTGTAGATCCCAATAGTGTTATACATGTGGTCATGTGGACCACTCATAGAGATGTCAAGTAGGCCGTGCCGGCCCGGCACGGCCCGGCCCGCCAGTCAACGGGCCGTGGCACGGCACGGCCCGGTCAACGGCACGGCCCACTGGGCACGGTCCATGACGCGGGCCGTGCTGAGCCGAGCTGCGCACGGCCCGCTGGCCCGTTTGGCACGGCCCGCCGGCCTAGTGGGCCAGCCCTTGCAGCCCGCCAGGCCCGCCAGCCCGCCAGCCCGCCATCCCGCCCAACGGTCGGCCCGACGGGCCAGCCCGCCAGGCACGCCCAACGGTCGGCCCGCCAGCACGGCCCGCCAGCACGCCCAACAGCCAATTTTTTTTAAAAATACCATTTTACCCCCCCCCCAACAGCTATAAAACGGTCATATAAGGGGTATTTTGTGTCATTTTTCATTATACTAAGTCTATAAATATCCTAACCCTCCCATTCTCATTCCTCACCAATTACACATTTCTCATTCTCACCAATTTACACAACTCTCTCATTCTCTAACTCTCTCTCAAAGCATTCAACTCTTTCACTCTCTAAGAAGTTTTTGGAGGACCAAAGATCAAGTCATCAAGAGACAAGATTAAAGGGGCCTTCAAAGATTTAGAGGTATTTATAATATTTAGATTTGAGATTCCATATATATAAGTTTATATTATATTATATTAACTCTCATTTTCTCCCCTTTCTTATAATAAATTATCACAAAAGAAGGCTATTAGCATATTACTATTATCATTTATAAATTTCTTCTTTTGAAATATGGCTAGAAGATTTCCCACAGAAGCTTCATCCGTTAATTTAGAGGTAGAAGAAGATTTTATTGAATTACAAGATCAAGTAGGTGATTTACCACCCCCCTTTCCTCAGAGTTCCCATAAACCAAACAAGAGGAGTAGAACTTCAGCAGTTTGGGATATATATACAAGGTATGATGTTTTTGAAAATGGAAAGAATGTTGAAAAGGCAAAATGCACATTGTGTGGTAAGATTTATAGTGCCCAGTCAAAGGGGGTACCGGCCATTTGTCAAGACATAGGAAAACATGTTTACAAAAGCATAAGCCAGAGAATGCAGGGACAGGGGGGCCTGGTTCACAAACCCAAATTTCTACTACTGGTGGTGGTAGTGGTAGTAGTAGTAGCAGTTTGAGTTTTTTTTTCTTTTAATGCACAAAGTGCTAGACAAGGTCTTGTTAAAATGATTGTTTTATCCGAATTACCATTTGCTTTTGTTGAAAATGAGTTTTTTGAAGAATGGGTCCAGAAATACTGTCAACCACAATTTCACAGTATTTCAAGAAATACAGCCAGAAATGATGCTATTAGACTCTGGCAGGAAGAGAAAATAAATATAAAAAACTATTTTGCGGAATCTCCTGGTAGAATATCCATAACCACAGATATGTGGACTTCTAAAGGAGGTGATAGTTATCTTTGTATTACTGCACATAATATAGATGCAAAATGGATTATGAATAAACGTATACTTAGTTTTAGCACTCTTGAATGGCCACACAATGGAACTAGGATTAGTACATTAATTTTGGAAAAACTAGATGAATATAGTATTAAGGAAAAAGTTTTATCTGTAACTTTAGATAATGCTAGTAATAATACAGTGGCTATTGAATTAATGAGAATGCAGATGCCACTTGCAACTTTGATAGATAGTTTTATCTTTCAAAATAGATGTGTATGTCACATCTTAAATCTTATTGCAAAAGTTGGTTTAAAGCACATTACAAGTTATACAGATGCTATTAAAGACATTGCTAGATTTGTTTTTTGCTCCGCACAAAGAAGACAATTGTATGCCCAAATATGTGCGAGGCAAGGCGTATCAGCTATTAAACTGCCTAAAGAAGTTGAACATAGATGGAATTCTATGTATGATTTGTTAAACAAGGCACTTTCTAGAAAAAACTGTTTTGAATGAATTTTGTGCTTTTCATGCACAAGATTTAATGATTAGTGATGAACATTGGGAGTTATGTGCCCATATAAGAGATTTATTAGAACCTTTTTATACTTCAACATTATTTTTTTCCGGGATATATTATCCCACATCTAATGAAGCTTTAATGAAACTTCTTAAAATTACTTTACAATTCAGTAGATTTAGAGATCATTTTTTACTTGGTAGCACTATTAGAGACATGGAAGTCAAATTTAATAAATATTGGAAAGAGGCTCCAATGACATTTTCTTTAGCTGCTGTATTTGATCCTAGGTTAAAATTAAGTGGTGTACAGTTTTTTATTGATGGAATAAATAAAAATATGAATTATACAGATTCAAATGTTTTTTCAAATATAAGGGCACAATTACAAGCACTTTTTCAATTTTATTGTGAGCAAATGGGTACAGCTGGGCTTAGTATGGGCAATACAGAAGTCCAGTATACAGGTGTTCCTGAGTGGGAGGTGTGGTATTCTTCCCTGTCCATGGGCATGGCATCCAGCTCAAGCTCAAGTAACAACATTGTGACAGAGTTATCATCGTATCTTGACGTAGGTGTAATTAGGATGCAGGATGCATCCACTTTTGACCTTTTAGCCTGGTGGAAGCAACAAGAAAGCATTTATCCAGTGTTGGCAGCCATGGCTCGTGATCTATTAACTATTCCTATGTCTTCTGTAGCATCAGAACAGGCTTTTAGTGCAGGTGGACGTGTAGTAGATGACAGAAGAATAAATCTCACTGAAGAAACGGTGGAGTGTTGTGTTTGCCTACGAGACTGGTACTTGGCAGATAAGAGGAAGCAAGAGTTAACATCATTAATGGAAGATTTTGATCCAGCAGAATACATTAGTGGACTACAAATCTGATTTTTTACTTTTTTCTTCATTGTAATTTATAAGTTTTTCATTCTTTTTTTTTTATTTTCTAAAAAGATTGTAAGGTTTTAAAGGTAATCCTATTTAGAAACCTTCAAGAAGTTAAGATCCAAATGGTTCTCTCTTCTTAGTGGAGTAGGTCGAGTTTGACCGAACCACTTAAATATCTTTGTCATTCTCCTTGCTTGTGTTCTAATTTTTATTTTTAATACTGATAAGAAAAAGAAAAATCATATATAGTACTTAAGTAATATGTGAGTAAATATCTATAAATTAATTTGAACCACTCAATCATTTGTCAAATGTTTGTATAAGTTTAAATGTTTAGAAAAGTAACTATTGAAAAATTAATGACTATTGATCGAAAATCAAATTCAAATCCATGTCGTTACGGAGTTACGCTTACGTTACGCCTTACGGTAATTATATATTTATATTAGTCTATTAAAAAAAAAAAAAAAAAAAAAACGGCCCTCCAGCCCGCTGGCACGGCCCGCTCCAGCCCGCCCCACTGTGGGCCGTGCCAGTGGGCCGTGCCGTGCCAGGGGTTTTCCCCTGGCGGGCCGTGCCGTGCCGGCCCATTAGCTGGGGCGGGCCGTGCCGGCCCGGCCCACGGCATGGGCGGGCCAAGATTTTAGCCGGCACGGCCCGTTTGACATGCCTCCACTCATGTCTAACAATACCAGCCCTCAGCTGGGTCTGCGACCACTGTCCAACAAAAGGCCACCTTAGAGTCATTGTCAAATAGCAGTGCGGGGCACAGCCCTAGGTCCAAAATCGAAAGAATCCTAAGACCACAATATTGGTCCTTCTGATGATCTCCATGAGTCGGCTCTTGCTTATTCTGTATCCCGTAAGTATAATTTTCATTAAGAATATACAACAAAAGAAAAGGGTACTACTTCAGAGATTAAAGAAGTTTGAGTTTCAATAGAAAAATAAAAACAGTTTCATATATGTTCTTTTTTTTTTTCGAGTTTCAATTGCAACATGAAAACTGTTCCATATAGTTTTTTCTTCTTCGTTTTTCTTTTTCCTTTTGAATTTGTTCCTGCATCTTGTTAGAGATGATCATTGGGTTGATACTTTATTCTTTGCTGTACGCATTTGGAGTTATAAATGAGCAAGAACCTAGTTCGGTACAATGAGTGGTATGTCTCAATCTTTCTATCTGGCATGGATTCTTTTTGAGAAAGTGACCTATATATATTTATCACTCCTCTCCTAGATATCCCAGTCTGCCCCAATTCATGCAGCTTGCAATATATATTGACCCATATCATTCATCTGTTGTGCCACACTGTTGATGGGTTGTACCTGAAAAGTGACTGCTGGATGGACTGGACTGGACTGTCCTAGCTAAGTGCTGACTGGACTTCTGCTGTTGGATGAGAAGGCTAACATAACCTTGTCCAACTGCATTTCTTAAAAAGTTATCCAATTGGAATTTAGGATTATCGTTGATGGCCATGCAAAATGAATGATTTGGATCTTGTAGATTTGTGTACAAATGAATTGGGATGGAGCTGTGTATACAGGAGTTTTAAAAAAAGGACAGGGAATTCCTGATCCTAGCATGTTAGGAAAGCTGACTCCTTGGCATCCATGTATGTGTCTGGAAGACCTTTTCTGCCTTTGTTTGTCCTGTTTGCATGTTTCATGCGTGCTTGACTTTGGAATAGAAAAGTCTCATCTTTCTTTCCTCTTTCTTTGCCGCCTGTACTTGTCTCTATTTCCTACTCCTTATGGTTAGGATTTAGGAATCAATGAATTCAGTAGCAGGAGCTGTTAGGTTTGAGAGAGGTTTTAAAATCAAATCATGGTATTGGGAACCTCGGTTCGTTGGGATAACTAGAGAGGAGGGGGATGGAAATTAGGCCTACCATAACCTTGTTATAGTAATGCCATATAGGCCGAACAGGTATAGGAATAATAGGATCGAACGGGATGTACAAAATGGGCCGGGCCGCTGTTGAGTCCCAATAACGAAAAAGGAAATATTGGGTTTTGCAAATGAGTTGCAAGTTGGAACTTGGCATATTTTGGGCCTATGAGATGGGCCAGGATTAAATAGTACCCTTGATAATAAATGATTGGCCTGGACATGTTTGGGCTTTTCTCTAACCCAGCTCATGACAATGATTCGGCCCATCCTAACGTGGTCCTTGTTTTGGGGCCAAGATTTCATGTCCAGCGATAGTTGCGTTCTTCTAAGATTTCTGCACCTAGTGAATTCAGTTAGGTCTAAAAGCTCAGGCCTAATAGTGGCTTGGTTTTGAACAATACCATAGTTTGGTAACTGGCAAGATTGTATCAATTTGATTTGGAAGGTCTATGAGCCGAGTCAACTCGGTCAGTCTGGTCAAGTACTTGGGCAGACTCATTGGACTTGCCAGAACTATTGACTAATTGAATTGACGCCACTCGATTGAGTCACAATGAATAAGGATCAGTATTAATTAAATCAAGAGTGATACTATGTAGCAGGGGTGAAACTTGGGTTGGGCTGTTTCCAGACCTGCATCACCCAGCCAGACCAAAACTGAAGCTTGAAATGGGGTATGGGTTGGGCCTGTGCCTTGATTTTGAAACCCACTTGGAATTCGGGTATGAAAATTCTAGTACAAGAGTTTATTCTAACAGATCAGTATGTATTATGCAATATCTAACAAATATCAAAAACAATATTTTTAAGGCTGCAACTCAGGCCAAGTTGATTCAGGAAGCCAATCTGACCCCAACCAAGCCCTCAACTCAACTTGAATAGGTGACCCTCAAACCGAGCCAGTCTATAACCGGACTCCAATCCGGTCAAACTGAATTTCAGCAAAAAATGAAATACTAAAACCCATAAATCTAAAGTCACGCTGCTTTGACGGCGGAGATTGAAAATCTAGCAATACACAAGTGGAGGAATCCCACAGGTGAAAGAAGCGCCATTGCCCCCTTAAAAAAATACCTATTTTGAAGAGAAACATGAGACACCCAAGCGGAAGGGGGTGTCGCATCTCACACAACCAGGATGGATTTTGGGCGGGAAGGTTGCCCCACATGTACAGTACCACTAATCCAACTTAGTGAGAAGAAAACGCTAGATTGAAATATATATTCAAGTTAATACTCTTAATTCACTAAATCAATGCCGAAAAGCACTAATCTCCAAATCAGTTATAGATCTATATATATATATATATAAAAACCTGACAAGAACTCCAATTCCCTAAAATAATTAGAGACCCAACCCAATGTAATTTTCTAATCATCTTCTTTAGTAATGTCCTCTTCATCTTGCTTCTTCAACTATATAGTAGATGAGACTGTTGAGCTGAAAAGGATGAAGACGTGAGAATGGAGCCAGGCATTTTGTCACCCAGAGTTTAACTGATGGAGAGGATCGGATCACGCCTATAAAAAGGAAATATAAAATCCAGGAAGTATGAGTTTCATGAAAATCATCCGCTATTTTGGGAAAAGGGAAACCAACACACCTGTAAAGAATGAAACCGTTTTTTCTCTTGTACGTAGGTGAAAAGACATCGACTGAAAATGGGAAGTTCGAAAAGAAAACTCCGATGCTTTGGAAGTGGCAAAGTTGCTGGGGAGGTTGTAGAAAATTGAAACTGCTAGGCTAGTTCGGCAAGATTCTATTAAGGTACTCCACCACAATAGAGCAAGAGTTTTCATTTTAGGAATAATTTTATTTCATTGAAAGAAGGGAAGGGAATTTCTTGGTTTTGGACGATCTAACTTCAAGCCAATAATTTTAGGAATTTCACCAGAAAGCAAACGGGCTGGAATTTCTAGAATCCAATACATCATTTGAAACCTTTTATAGATGATTGGAGTTTTGAAATGTTTAAGAATAAACATGACATTTACAAATGTCAAATGATAAGATGTCACATCATATTTAAAAAACCATAACATAACAAATTCTTTATAAAAAACTCGAGTTAAAAAAGTAAATTTGTGTGGCTATTAAAAATGCCCACTTTGAGAAAATTTTAATCATTAAGAAAATACTCCTCTTTTGTTTGGGCCATTTCTAAAATACTCGAATCGGAGCTCATCATCCAATTTTATTCATGTATTTTCATAAGCAATTAATCTGACATAGGACCTAATTCTTACATATATATGTTTCTCTCAACTCCAACCTTAAGAGGATCCGTGATCTGATTGAGGATTTGGATCGATCCTTTAAACTTAGTTTGAAGAGGCCTTTGAAACTCAATTAATATACAAGTGAGGTTCCAGTGCTCCCAAAACATTTCTACCCTAGGATTGTTGTATACTTTGCCATCCTAAGATTGACCATAGGTGGGCCTTGCAAGAAGATCCCCAATTTAAGATATAGGAAAGGAGTTGAACTCAAGTCTCTTGATTGGTTCTTTAAAACCACCCGATGTCACTAGTGTAGCATGAATATTTTTCAACATTTTCAAGTTTGAGTAGTGTAGTATAAATAATTTTTAGTATTCCCTAAGTTGAGACTCTTGGGATTTAAAATCATGACCGATTGGTCTTGATACCACATTAAATTTTTTTAACTAACTATTTCCTACCAAAATCATAGAGATAACATGAATAGTTTTCAATACTCTCCATCGAGTGGAGCCCACTCCTCAACCGATAGGTCTAACAATCACATGGTCCACTCTAATTGTACGCCATATGGCCTAAATGCGCATTAATTATAGTCCAACAACCGGCTGGACTTTGATTATTTCTGCACTTGCAATCCAGCTGGGCCCATCCCACATATTACTTATCTTGCAAGTATCATGTAGATTTTTAAAGAGGCATGCAAAAAAGCCGGCTGGGACAACATCGATCATTCGATCTAGTGACTTAAAAGGGCCCCACAACATGGACAGGGAAGTTTACATTGATTTACGTGTTAAAATTGTTTTATTGTGTTCATCTTCATCTGCTTGTCACAAACGAACCCATGTGGATAGGCTAATCCACACCTAACCATGCGTGACCTGGTCAAATCAGTTGTAAGTTTGGCACCAAACCCTTAACCTTGCTTTTCCATCTATTATACACTCTGCAGTCCTCTTAACGTATTCTTCTGGGACCAGACCATCCAAATAAGGGTAAGAGAAGCAACCCATGACGTAGACACACAAGAACTTGGTCTTCGTTCCAACCCTTTTCTCTCTCACACATCATTGATCTCCTTCTTCACGTTTTGCTTACTTGCTAAAGAACATATGCCGTTACAAGGCAAAGAGAGTGTGAGGTGGTTTCTATATAAACCAACAACAAAACTACTCTTCTCCCCACCTCACTGTAGAGAGATGAGTCACAAGAAGGTCTACTCTCTATCCAAAGTGCCCTTTACGTGGGAGATCGCACCAGGGATAAGCAAAGAAACCTCTCCCAATGGTGTTATAGTGCATGAGGAGGCCCTTGAGCTGCCACATCCTCCATGCGCAACAGAGAGCCATAAGGTTTTGGGGCAAGGGATACAGACTCCTCTTCCTCCATGCCCATCTCCGCCTCCTATGAGGAGTGCTACCAAGAAGGGGTCGCATGAGGCCCTTAAGCTCCGACCACCTCCATGCCTAACAGAGAGCCATAAGGTTTTGGGGCAAGAGATACAAATCTCACTTCCTCCATGCCCATTTCAGCCTTCCTTGAAGAGTGCTGCAAAGAAGGGGCTCGCAAGGGAAGACCCCTTTTTGGCTGCTTACATGGAGTGCACCAAAAGCTTTACAGAAGGTACGTTTTCTAAGGTTAGGAGTAAGAAAAGCATGGGGCATTGGAAAGGGAAGAGTTTGTCCAAGTTTTCTTGTAAGCATTCATGTGGGGTTAGAGAAGATGGCTTGGTGAAGATGGTTCGTCCTTCAACTCCTCCAGGCAAAATTTCTAAGGCCCAGGAGCTTAGGACGTCGGACCCATAGATGAAGTTTGACTTATCAAAATCACATAGATTCTTGTCTAGGGTATTTAAAATTGTCGTTATTGACATATGGTGATTGATGGTTGTGATTATTTTCACAAGATATATGTGTGTATATAATATATTCTCACAGAAGTAGTTTCACTAGTTTGATCATATTAATATGAATAGACTTCATTTTCTTGTGGTTGGTGTTTTTATGTTCTAATCTACTGGAGTGATTTGTTTGATTGATGAAGAAATGATGCAGTGTGACCGATTATCAACAGAACCATTAAGTGGGTTTATAGTATGATCCTAATTTACGGTGGGACCCAAAAAAATTAAGGTCGAACCAGTCTGCTAATAGTCTCAGTTCAAATCTGCATAAGATTTGTGAGAGAGACACAGTAGGAATAGGTTCTTAGAAATACGTTTTAGTTTGAATGTTAATTAATAGTTTGAATTTGAATTATGCACTCTCAATTGCTCTCTTCTAAAGTCACCTTTGTGTGCATGGTTTTCGATCCGCAGGAAAAAAAGAAAAAGAATGGAAATGATAAATTTTTATATATTTGGTGCGGCTGTGCCTTGAATGAACTAAATTTTCTAAGACTTTTCCAAAAGAGTCTTTCCGGGGGGGGGATTTTTCTCCCTTAAAATCGTGAACAACTCCGCAGAACCAATTTTTCAAGGATCTACACAAATATACCCGAGTTTCTTTTAATTGATAAAGTCATGTAGGCTCACAGGAACTATAGCTTTAGGGCATGTTTGTGTGGCTGATTTTCTATAAAAAATAAATGTAGAAAGCAGAAAAACTTTTCCACGTACGCCCCTATAAAACTATAAAATGCATGATTGGTTTTCAAGGATAACCGGAAAAACAATTGACTTTTCCATGATTCCTAAAAAAGAAAAACCGTGTCCACGGGGGACTTGGTTTTAGGGGTGTACACCGGGTTTCAAAACCCGGCCCGACCTGGTGACCCGATCCGACCCGGACCTAATCGGGCGGGTGACATAGGGTCTTTTACTGGGTCGGGTCTCACCCGGCCCGATAAGTCCTTATCCGGACTGGGTTCCAGGTTAAGAAAGTGTGGTTAGTCACCCGATAACCCGGTTATACATTTTTTTATATATATATTTATTTGTATATAGATGCAAATATATACAAATAAATATTAAAAATATATATATATTTATATTTACTGTATGTTTACTGTATATATATATTTATAGTATTTTTTTTATCTTAATTATTGAAATTTTTAGTTGTTCTAAAAAAAATATTTTAAACTTTATAATTAACCGGGTGACCCGGTAACCCGACCCGGTTGACCCGGTAACCCGAACCCGGATAACCCGGATATAGTTTACCGGGCATTTGGACGAGTTTCTAGTATTTATAAAATTATCGGGTCGGGTCAAACCCGGCCCGATAACCCGGGACCCGATCCGATATACACCCCTACTTGATTTTTCGCAAAAAGCAAACAAACTTTTATGTGGATTTAACCCTAAGCTCAGTTGGCCTAGGACCACGGTTTGCTCCTGGAGGTTGAGGGTTCGAAACTGCGCTGCCACACTGGGGCCACAGGGGGTTTTTACCCGGCTTTGCCTCCTGGGCCCGCAGGGATTTAGTCCGGCCCGAAGGGCTAGGACACCCTGCGTCAGCAAAAAAAAAAAAATTTTATGTGGATTCAGTTTTAGGTAGCGAGCACAAACCAGTCCAAACTGGATGATTATATCACCCGTTTCCTCTACAGGTCCCATTAGATTCTTCAAGTGAGCTAACTATCATTGATATTCACTCCCTTTACACACTTACGTACGATTGAAGCGGCACTAGTCTTAATTTGTGAACTATAGATTAATTTATCTTCTATTTAATAAAAGTGCACACTCTGTTACTGTTTCTGGCATTAGTATCGATCACACGTGTATCAGATGACTGGAGACTATGCATATTGGCCATATTGATATGGATTTGCGTATCAGTTGTATTTATCATTTCATTTCAACTGAAACAATAAAATAATAACTTGTATGGGCATGTATGATTCTGTATCAATTATGAATGTCCCATAGCGAATTTGAATCAAATGCGTAAAAGCCACATTGATAATACAAGTGTGAATTGGATATCACTCTTCTAAAGATCAATATGTATCCGTTAATTCAAGATGCTATTGAAAACCATGAGAAGGGGCACATTTGTGTTGTGACATATATTACCAAGGAGAATCAAGGGTTCTGCCGATGTATGCTTATTTTAATTGGTTTTCAAGAGTCAAGATGGGCCCAAAGAAAGAAAAATGCCTGGGGATTTTATCTTAGAAAGTACTACCAAGAAAGACCCATGCTAAGCCCGGGTCTAAAAATATAACTAAATTCTTACATCAAATTGCGATCTCCTTTGATCGGTTAGGAAAATAAACTAAGATCATTTAAACTTTGGCAAACTTAACTAAAAATTATAATAAATTTTAATAAACAGAATTCCTTGGATAAAAAGAAAAAAAAATTAATATGAAACTTGATAAGAACAAATTGAACCCATGCTGCCCGAGCCGTATTTTGGAGCAACATGAGTTCAATGTATTCTTATATTTATATATTTGTGATTAGTTACATAAAGAAATTTATTTTCCTTATTTAAAGAGAATTCATTGGGTGAAAAGAAAAAAATTAATATGAAACTTGATAAGAACAAATTGAGCCCATGCAGCTCGGGTCGTATTTTGGAGCAGCATGGGTTCAATGTATTCTTATATTTATATATTTGTAATTATTTGCATAAAGAAATTTATTTACCTTATGTGAGGCCCCACCCCTTGTGGACCATCACTTATATTTGAATTATTCTAATTATATTATATAATATCTACTTATACTAATTAATAGGGGTTAGTAAGAGTAGTTATACTAATATAACTCCTAATTAATAGGATATTAAATGTTTAAGGGAAAAAAGTCAAGTGTCAAAATTTCAGATTTTTCTGAATAAGATACATGGCAGGACTGATTTTTGTCTTATAATATAGATAGATTTTTCGAGATGATTGCTTGAGTTGCGATCGTGTTGTCCCTAAGGACTAAAATATCTAACACTGCTAGAATGTCTGTATCTACTCGACCGGAGTTTGTAAAACAAAAAAGCTAGCTAATCCTTAAAATAATGCGAAAGTGCCAATCCTTTAATCGCTGGGTGGGTGGGTATCTTCCTCTCCATAGTAATCTCAAGGGATTGATCATTGACGATAGGTTGCGTTGACAAGGACTCAAATGATTGGGGGGGTTGTATGTGTTGCTACAGGAGAAAAATAAATAAAGGGATTTTGAAATATTAGTCATCCTTAAACATGGTTTTCCCAATTCCATGACGAAAATTCAAATAATGTCATTAGAATTGCTTGAGTTTGGTACACATTTTTCATAAAAACGGATAAACCTATGATATCATGGGACTATCCCATGATGTCATGGGTTTTATGTAGCATGTTAGGGAAAATAAATTCCGAAATATAGAACATGAGAAAAGGTGGTCAGGTGCGTATTTATTTGTCATAAAAAGTCTTTTTTTATATTGTGTAAAAAATGAATTCATTTTTTTGTTGCAGAAAATGCATGATACTGAAACCAATAAATCGCATTATAATATATGAAAGAGTTTGAATCCAATTGAGAAATATTCAGGCTCAATTTATTTTGACTCTCAATTTGATTTTGACATGTCTTAAATCAAAGGTAAAATTAGCGAAAGGTCCCTATAAGTCAATGTTTCCAGTCTCCAGTCCAAGAAAATACTTTTTAAAGCCTATGGTCCACTTAGCTAGGATGTTTGCAGCGAGAGGTCCCTAAACCCACATGTTTTCATTTTTTAGGACTAAAATACCCCTATAACCGACGTAACATGTAATGAAGTGGTCCTCAACGTGTAACGATTGATTTGTAAAGTCAAATCTCCGATTCACGTGCTGAAGCAGATCTCAGAGGGCCTTCTCCTTCTTCTTCTTCCCGCATCAAACCCTCTTCTTCTTCTCATCGTGCGCAAAGGCTGTTGTCCTCTTCTCGTTCTGCAACAAGAAACACGAAAGATTGCCTTCTCCTCTTCTGGTCTTCTTCCTCGGCGACGTGAGGGCGGCAACGCTCCCTCCTCCGGCGTCGCAAAATTGTCCTCAGCGATGTGGGATCCAGCCGAAAAACCAAGAACCCAAATTGCTCTTCTATTTCACTGCGATCTGCGGCAGTGGCTGGAGAGGGTATGTGGCCTCTTCTTCCCCGACGATGAGGACAGGGATCTGGCCTAGGAGAAGTCCAAGACAATGGAGAAACCCAGCCAGAAGGAGTGGAAGGAGGATACCTGCGCGTAGGGGCTGTCCAAACTCCCAATAGCTTGCTTTTCCGACGAGGACTAGATCGACGCCCAGTTCGCAGGTGAAGGAGAGCTCCTAGGTGTGGATTTTGGAGAAGATATCGCTGTAGACGGAGAAGAATGCCCTAGACGTAGATGGAGAAACCAGAGAAAGAGGAATCGAAGAAGAAGGGGATCTGGTAGGCGTTGAGGCAGAGAAAGAAAGAAGGCCCAGTTGGGTTCCAAGGTCAGGTTCACTTTGGGCCAGGTCTGACCCGCCCAGCCCAGCCCAGCCCAGAAGCTTAGCGCAGTGTGGTCCTACTCCTGTAACAAGTGTTGGGGGTTTATCTGATTTTTTATCAAATTTATCTAAATTTTTATCAGATTTATCTGATTTTTTGATAAATTTATCTGACTTTTTGGAAAAATTTTCTGAGTTCTGACAAATCTATTTGAATTTTTTGCAAATTTATCTAAGTTTTTGACAAATCTATCTGAGTTTTTCAAAAATTTATCTGAGTCGTTGGTTCCGTTCGGGTCAGGTCCGGGCCGTCCGCTTCTGAAGCCCAACAGCAGTTGCAGGGTCTCCCAGGTTAGGAGGAGTAGGTGACGGAGGGAGGGCCGGGGTGGTGAGGGAGGAGCAGTAGGTGACGGAGGATACGGAGACGGTGACAGAGCTTAGTTGCATGCTTTACTGTGAGAGAAATTTATCTGATTTTTGACAAATTTATCTTAGTTTTCATCAAATTTATCTGAATTTTCGTCAAATTTATTTGAGTTATGGACAAATCTATCTGAGTTTTTCACTATTTATCTGAGTTCGGACACAAATTTATCTGAGATTTTGGCAAATTTATTTGAATTTTTGAAAAATATAGCTGAGTTTTTTACAAATGTATCTCTATTTTGAGAATTTTAATTGATTTTTTGAACGAATATTTTTGTGCTTTTTGGAGAATTTATTTATATTTTCTTAGATCTATTTGTGTTTATAAATTTATTTCCCTCATATTAAAATTTATTTGTATTTTTTGAAATAAATTTAACTGAGTTTTGAAAAAAATACTTGCGTTTTAGGCAAATTTTTATGAAATTTGAAAAATTGGTTTATCTTAGTTTTGGCAAATGTATTTGCATTTTTTTAAATTTATTTAAGTCTTTTGAAATTTATTTGCTTTTTTAGAGATTTTTTTTAGTCTTTTGAAATTTATTTACATTTTGTGAAATTTATTTCTATCTTATTGAAACTTATTTGCATCTTTTTAAATTTATTTGCGTTTTTTTTTAAATTTATTACTTTTTTTAAAATTTATTGCGTATTTTGAAATTGTTGTATAGGCCTATATAAAATTGATTCACATTAATATTAGAGAGCTAATTACTTAGTTTTAATTATAGGATACCATTTAAAAGCCTTATTTGTATGTTTAAATGACAAATATATGTATGTGGATCCCACGTAGCTGAGAGGAGATGTACACGATGTAGTGCCTCAGGTTCAATTCAAGCAACGGTCTTGGCTTTTGCCCTTCTCCATCCATCTATCTATTTAAAAGCAATGCATTAAATAACTGATTACCAGCAAGGCATGCCACGTGTATGAAGAAGTGTAAAGAAAGGGCAAATTGTAAAGAAAGGGTAAATTGGTCTTTTCAGGTATGAAAAGTGTGAGAAGGACCTTTGGCTGTATGATTTTTTTTTTGGACGGCAACAAAGTAATGTTACGAGAGACCTCCGGCCGAAGCACCCTAAATCAAAACCCTACATTTTCTCTACCCTTTAAATCCTCTCCAGCGGTTTTTCCATGCTATGTTGCTCTCCTCTTTAAATCCATTCCGTAAGTCTTCTCCTCTTCCCTTAAAAAAACAAAATCACTTTATTCAAATCTCCTATAAATTAGAAAGGTAACAAATCTCTTTCTAAATATGAACAATATCATAAATGAATACAACATCATCTTATGCAATCCAAATTTTGAGAAATCACATAAGTACTAACGTGTGTGTCTCTCTCCAAATGAGCATCAAATGAGATTAACTCGAAATGAAATGTAATGGAGAAAGGAAAGGAATAAATGAAATGGTAATGCTCCTACTCTTTTAACCCACATTAAAACCATCCAAATACCAAATAAAATAGCTATTTGGAGACCCAAACATGGTGATAAGAATTCATAGTTTTGAAATCCTCTCAACAAGAAGCAAAAAAGCATGACCGGTTTTTTTTTTTCCAACACCACTGAAGATCTTAGATCATCATCGAGGTAGGAAATAGTAGAAGAAGAAGAAGAATAGATGGGCAATTTGAATTGCTGCTGCTAGGCAAATCTCTAAGAGAAAAGAGAGATTCAGATAAGAAAATCTCCCCAAAAACCTCTGCCTTGGAAGAACAATTACAGGAAATTTGTTAATATGTTGTTTTTATTGTCTACCTTCTCTTTTTCACATTTCTTTCTATTTCTGATTTCTTTAAATCTTTCATGTGTATATCGATTCCCATGCTTCGTGTGCTATATAAAATGTAACTATTTGTTATAGGGATTCTCATGAACAGTCAGATATTTGTCCTCATGTTTAGAATGGCTTTCTATAGGGCCCACCTATAGTGATGAAAACTACAGAAGAAATGGAGATTTGAAAGTTATCACTATACCAAAAACGAAAAATTGGAACGGATTACCGTTCCTAATCCGTGTGTTCCTAATCCGTTCATCCGTTCCAATTTCCTGTTTTTGGAACGGATTAACGGATTAGAAACGGTTTAGGAACAGATGAACGGATTAGGAACACACGAATTAGGAACGGTAATCCGTTCCAATTTTTCATTTTTGGTGTAGTGTATTGTTAATTCTTATGGGGCTACTATCTGGAAAAAAAATTAAAAATTCATAAAAAAGAAATAAATACTATCTAGTGGCCTCAAAGATCATCTGAACCCCCACCCTTAGATGAGGTACAATCATGGAATCTTGAAACATTGATAAGGTACATTCTTAAGGCATCCCTCGATACACTGTCACATGTTATTGTGTTAATCAAAGGGGCCCATGTATGATAAATTCTTATTTAACTAGAGGTTTATCTTTGGCATTGTGTTTGTTTTTTTTTCAAAGAATGTACTATGGCATCCCTCTATATACTGTCAAATGTTATTGTGTTGATCAAAGAGGCCCATGTATGATAAATTCAATCCATTCAGATATAATAAAGTCTTTTTAACTAGAGGTTTATCTTTGGCATTATGTGTTTGCTTTTTTCCAAAGGATGTACTGTGTATAAATGGTGGCAGAGGAAGGGGGCTCTTGCTCCTCAAATTCCTCTCTTTGGTAAAGAGGAGAAATGTAAGGAATGTAAGATTTGGTCGCTTTAGGTTTTACTACCCCCTCCCCGAAAATTCTCTGCTCTTTATTAAGAAGTATGAATTTGGGAAAGTAATTTGTGCATTCCTATACTGTGCCTTTTTCTCCCGAGGGTACATGTAACAAATTTTTCATATCCTTGAAAGAAAGTTTTACCTTGATTCTCCACAAAGTGAGAATCCTATGTTGCAATGACTCTTTCATATAGCGTTGGTATTTTTTTTCTTGGTAGTCCTTACAAATCGAGTTTGATAATGCTTTTGAGTGGGGTTGCTTAAATGAAAATAGGCCCCGAATAGGAATCTCCAAGGTTGATCTTCTGAGTGGGACCCTTAGACATCTAATCTAAATGACAAAATAGAAATGCCTTATTCTCTCTGAAAGACTTAACTCAATAAATCTAGGCCCAACGTCAAATTGCTTTATATGAAATATCTAAATTATTTATAAAATTATATCGAAGTGTTCTGAAAATCATTGATGCAAAGATGGATCATTTGAGTGAAATTTGATGGGGAGTATTCGTTGTATATGAAGACCATTTTTTGAATGATATTGATGTTTCATGAGTGGGCCCACTATAGAACTCTTCTAGGATTCATAATTTTCTCTTCCTTTTCCTTTATCTCAGAAATAATGGGGCCTCAAAATCATTAGTAAGCCACAAAAGAAGCCCCTCCTTCGTTCAAATACAATATAGGCATATTGTCAGATTGATCTCAGCAAAGATTTATATTTTTAGTATTTTTCTCATTTTTCAAAAGTTACCATAGAACATTTAAGTCAAGATTTTATAAAGACTAAAGGAAATGGGTCATTTTCTAATGGTATATAAATCTTTCACAAGTCAACTAATTTTGTCGGTTGATCAACTTAATTACCTCTCCTGCAATAAACTTCTGGCTCCACCACTGGCCCACAATGTGCAAAAGAACATACTAGCTCTTGGACACATGTGCACCCGACAATGGGATACATATGAAAAAAAGATCTAGCTAGCAAAGATGGAAAAAAAAAAAAACGAAAAATTCCCTTAAGCTGGAGTGCTAAAAAAAAAAGAACTACTAAAAGACACTAAATTTAAATTTATTATTTTTGGCACGGGCCTTTATTACTAGTGATATCATGAAATATGTAGATTATCACCAAAGTACATTTTCTGAGTTTCCACCGTAAAATTGAAAAAACCCAATTTGAAAAAGCCTAATGCGTCAAAACCCAAAAAATAAATTAAAGCACACCGATTGGAACATTAGGCCCCGTGTCCATAGGAGAGATTTGAAATCTAATGGTCGGTAGTCAAAAGCTAGTGATGACTAAAAGCTCATTCATTGGATCAATAAATAGGAACTTGTCAAGAGAAAATCTTCTTAACAATATAACCCCAATGTTTTGTAGTGGGACCCTTAACCTCAATCTTGGGAATGGGTTTCTGGGCCTGAAGTATGGTGAGGCAGACTTTGCCATGGTAGGGAGTATCATGGATCGAATATAGTTAGGTTGTGTCTCCAGTTTAGGGATTCAGAGAACTCAGTCGCCTTGGACTCAGGTTATGGTCATCACTAATTTCTTGGGTTTCACTCAGTCAATCGGCCCTGGACTGTCGAAAATCTAGTGCCATTTGATTTGCACTCTGTCAGAGCCGGGTCAATTCTAGGCGCACTAGCGATCTTGGATACTACATTAATGGATTCAATATCTTAATTCAACACCAGGGCTGGTTGTGCTGTTAACTGCTAACAATGGAGAAGCCTGGCTGGTCGGTTGTATTTGTAGTATTCTGGGTTGTCTTGCTTAAAGCAGAGGCTATGTGGACCATGAGGCTTTTGTATGTTTTCTTGTTCTATGCAAAGAACCATTCCAACTTCAAATGCCTCAAATTTCTGAGATTCGGTCTGTCTTTTCCATTTGGACGATTCAAGGAAGGTCCACCAGGTGCTACAATTGATTTGACAGGTATATGTGCCGAGGAGTTTTCGTCGTTTCTCTTTTCATCTCAATTAGTATAGATTTCCATGATGGATAAATCCAATCATGCACTCCAATACTTGGTTTTTGTTAATATTTCTTGTCTGCCTATACTCGTGTTGATTATTTTAAAACTAACAAAAAGTTTAGTTTCGATGTGATGTTCCACCACACTTGGCTGATATGTCCATTTTAGATTTGATGCAATCCATTCATGTTTGAATTTTGAAATACTCTCAACAGTGAAAACTCTCCTCTTTATTTGATACTTTCCTCAGCTATTCCGGTGAGCACCAACCAGACTTATATATTCATCGAAACAACTCTCGGCCTCAAGTGCACATGAACTTATAATTGGTTAGCATGACCCATCATTGAATTAATGGAAGTCTCAAAAATACAGAATGAGGCTTCATGTGCATGTGAGATTTTGAGAGAGAGAGACAGATCATGGGGACTTGAAATAAAATAATGATGTTTATTGTAAATAATAACATACTCATTTTTATTTAATTGATATAAGGGTAAATTTATTATTTTTATAAAATTAAACTCAATACAAACCTTATGGTGGGTGCCCATTCTCATTAGGACTATTAGATTTGGGGACATAAAAGGTATTAAAATGAAAATGTAGGAGCTTATTTACAAATACTAAAACCACAGGGGCATATTTACAAATCTTAAAACCTGAGGGGTGTATATGCAAAAACCTCTTTTTTAGTTGGTACTAGGGGTGTAAAGTGGGCCTTTATGCCAGCCCAGCTGTGCTTGGGTAGTGTCGTGCCGTGCCCAGGTCTGCTGGGTTTGGCACAACACGACACACGACATGCCATGCTGAGCCGTGCCACTCATGGGCTGGCCCATGTGCCTCTTCTAAGTTTTTTTTTTAGCTTTTTGTGATTTTTTTTATATAAGTTGAAAGTGATTTTATAGACTTTTAGGGATTCTCAACTTGAATTAAGGTTGAAACTATTAAAATAAATGCACAACATTGATGCTAATTTACAAATAAAAAAATATTTATTTATTTTAAGTTTAGTATTTTATTTATATAAAAGAATCAGACTTTTTATATATAATTATTGTATTGGGCTATACCTTGGCATGGGTCCAGCCGTGTCGTGCCTCGGCAAGGCCCGGCCCAGCCCAGTTCACCGTGCGTGCGACGAGCCATCCTTTGGGTCGTGTCGTGTCAGACCGGCCTAGTCAACGCATTCAACGGGCCTGGCCGTGGACCCTAGCTGGTACATACACACCCAATGACCTACTAAGGGCCTATTTGTTAGTATCGATCATATTAACTAATGGAGGGAAATCTCATTCCCCAATTTTATTTACTGTTGGAGTGGCTTAGACTAGATCCGAACCTTTCAACCAATCATGCCTCGAAAGGAATATGCAGCTGGCTTTAATAAAGAAGAAAACCACTTTGTTTCGATGATCGAAGACTAATCAATCATAAACATCAAACAAACAAATGGGCACTTAAAAAATGCAGTGTATCACGTCTGATGACGATTGCTAATTCCAAATCATTGAAAAATTTAATCACTAATTAATCTATTTTGACCCCACTAGATTGATTTTTTATTTTTTTTAGCCACACGTCCACAAATAACACAACTAGATTGAGGCTTTCTCCGTTGCCCTAGAAAAATCAACACAATAATCACACCGAGAACTCTCACGTGTGGGTTCATCCTTCAATAATTCAGAAACCTTCATCTAAGTGGACACCGGTCAAAAATGAAAAAGGAATCCCACTATTGAACAATCCTAATCATTGATTGGCAAAACATTGCAATCTATCATAGGCCCATCGGCAGCATTAATTTTACTTTCACACAATTAACTAGTGGGGATGACAGCACCCCCACTAAAAAGAAGTGGGCCCCACATCTTGGAAATTAAGATGAGTTTTTCAACATGTAGTCTAGATTCAGTTTATTGTGGTCTCATTATTTCAGAACTTCATGTGAAATGCTTTCAACATTCTTGGCAAAATTTCAATCCATTTCTTTGACCCAAAGAGTGGCAAAAGACAGATTTTAGAAACCCCAACTTCAACTTACAAAGCCCAAAAAAAGATGAAGCTTTAAAATTTTCCAAATCATGTAATATACAAGAACTAACAATTCCTCTTTTTTTTTTTTTCTTAAACAGATTAATCACCCCATTATTATTCCATAATTACGAGATTAATTGAGGGATTCGTTCGTTCGAGGTGACCATCTGTTGCATCTGCTGAAAAATCAGGACCCGATGGATATCCGACAGCCGCTGACGGAGTATAACGGCTTCCGTCAAGAGACGGTCGTTATCTCTCCGCAAGAGATGGGAGTGATGCGACAAAACGGCAACCCGGTTCCAGATCTCCCGGTTCTCGGATCGGATCCGGGTCAGCTGAGTCCGTAGCTCTTCGAGGTGTCTCTGTTTTCTCATGCGGGATCTGCGCGCAGATTCACGGTTCGATATCATCCGACGCCTCCTACGCTCGTCTATGACGGGCTGGGCCGGGTCTGACCCGGCCGGGTCGGGATCCGGAGTCAGGGTCCGGAGGAGGGGGAGGAGGTCTTGGTTTTCGGAAAAACCGCTTTCGGAAAACTGGAATGGTATTGGGGAGGGCGGAACCGGCAGCATCATGGTCAGGAAGCCGCCTATGGGGGAGGGAGGATAGGAGGGAGAGGGAAAGGGAAGAATAGAGGCGCATGCTGGTGGTATTTATCGGCGGAGGGATGATGTGTGTGGGACCCACATCGGACTGGAGTTGATGACGTGGAAGTGTTTGGTTTGTGGATCGGTGCTTTTGAGTCAGGTGCCACTAAGCTCGGTGTCTGCCTTTTTTTTATTTTTTCTTGTAGTGAGTTAAGTTTGTGGGACCAGATGTGATTAGCTTAATTACGAAGCAATAAATGGTCGACCTGGAAGGGTAGAGATGTTTGGCTGCTAAGGATTTGGAAAAAGGTCCCAATGCCCTAAACTTTCCTGCTTTATGAATTTAATTCCTTCCAAAGTAAAATGCAGGATGGGTGTAGTGCCAATGGTATTGTTAAGATTTTTATTTGAGTGGGAAAGATAATAGTAATAATATTATTTTCTTCCTTACTAATACATGAGGGCTTATTTCTTATGAGGCATGGGGTGGTCTGGTCATGGCCACTTTTGGGCATTTTTGAAGTCCCCTCATTACCCATTACCCAGGTTCACCTATGGGTTTAGAGTACGTGAGGCGCACCTCTTCCTATCAGCAAAATGTCCTTGATCATTTGATGTATGAAGTAGAAGGTAAAGATGGCAATATATTTTTATGATCTTAGATGGGACATTCAATGAATGCGATTTATCAGGGCCGGGATAATGAAAGAAAGAGTGTGATTTTGAGCTATGTGTGGGCCCCAGAAAAAGATGGGCTGAGGGAATTGCAAAACCCATCTCTATTGCGTGATCCTTTTTGCTGATGCCTTCGGTTGAAGACAGCGCTCATGTTAACGTTATGAGCACAAAAGTGAGAGAAACATCACCTCTCTTGGCCATCATTGGGCCAACTCATGAGGGAAAAAAAAAAGTGAGAGAGAAACATCATCCTATTATATAAATAGCTCGTGACCCCATTTTAAAGAGTCCGTATCCTCTGCAAGTCTGACTTACAGAAACTTCAAGTTGGACTCCAAAGTGAGATCAATCTATTCAAATCTAAATCGTTTAAAATAATTTTTTTTAATTATACGCAACATTTCAATATCTTGCCGGAATCTAAGTTGCTCCACTGTTGATCTAATCATTTGATAAGAGCTTGATCAACTGCATATTCATTATAATGTTTACCATCAAACAGTTAATCCAACAATGGAAACAACTCTGGAATCTTTAGAATACCTTATATGTCTAAAAGTGTATTATTGTGAGTGGTTCGGATTTTAACAGTTTCCTCCACAAGGGGGTTTTACTCCTTTTAATTCTATATCTCTAAGTGGAACCGTCGGAGGAACTGGAATCCATTTTAAATTTGAGATAGTCATAGCGGGGAGTGGCATCACTCACTGTCTCTCCATGCGTTTTCGGATATCACTGGCTCCTCTCGCTGCAGCAATCAGACTCCGCGTCGGTGCGCACCGCACCCACTTTCTCGCCCTGCGACGAATAGGCGCAGGCCAGCACGTGCCACAACGTGCTCCCCTCACGCTCTCCCACATGGCGTGTAGTGAGGCCCCTTATCAGATCTTAACCATCAACAACAACTTAGGTCATGTTTATTTGTGCAGCTGGTTTTTCACAGAAAAGTAAGGAATGTGGAAACACTTTTTCATGTTGCAACAAAATTTATGTTTGGTGTGGCTAATTTAAAAGAGAGAAAAAACAGAGATAGAAGATAAGGTAGTTTTCTGAGATACTGTAGAAAAACTTTTCTTATGGGATTGGGAGTAATAATTAAAATTCCAGAAAAGGGAAAAAAAGTCCGATGAACTGTTATTTAGCAAATGTATATAAACATGCCCTTACAATATGTTTCTATAATTATAAAAGTTTTTCCACATACATATAAAGACGCAGGAATGCAGGATATATATTTTCTGAAAAACATTTTCCATTGTTCGTGTGAATGTGTTTGTATGAGAGAAGCCTTTTCCACAGCGAAGGATGGGGATGGGGAGGGTGAAAAGCCCATGACACAGACATGCCCTTTATCACTTATTTCCCTCTAATCAGGGGTGCAACCTACATGTTACGATGCATGAGCGACTGCACTCGCGAGATTTGAGAAATTTTTTTAATAACACTTTAAAAAGTTTTATTTTATTTTTTACCTTCTTAACTTAACTATTGCCCGCACCATATAAATGAATATCCTGGGTCTGTCATTGCCTCTAATCAAAGTTGGCCCTGCATGTAACAATGTGATTTGAAGATCTTAAGGTGATCAGGGAAATATGGGTGGAAAGGGTCTTCTAGAAATGTTTGAGAGGAATGTGTTCGAAAACTATTAAGCCGCTACACAACACAAGTAATGGTTCATTTAATCTTAATTTCGAAGAGTGCCAGCCAAAACTGCCCTAGTCTACATTTCGTCCACAACTTTTTAAAAAAAAACTTGTAGAACCCTAGCCTGGGCAGGACCCAAGAGCGCTCCACAAAAGTGAGAAGATGAAGCCCAAAAAGTGGAAAGGATAGTCTACACACATTGGAAGAGTGACATGCTCGGGGATCAATTAATTAGAGGCGGCCGGGTATCATACGAGGTTGCCAATCAACTAAGCAACCCCTTATTGTCATTACATCTAAAATTTAACTTCATCCGTTTACTTCATCCGTTTACTTGGATAGTTTTAGCTCTAATACAAAAGGAGATCCATTTACTAATTCAGTGGGAATTAATACTATTATCATTGGTATTAGAGCGATATCGGCGTGCTATTAATGATATCTTCAAATATCATCCGTTTACTTGTGAGTGGGCGAATCCATACAGCCTCCATGGCCGCCAATGCGCAAGCAACATATTCGGCCTCAGTAGTCGACATGACCGTACACTCCTGCTTCTTACTGGACCATGAAATTCTAATAAGTGATAAGGATAGCTTGAGTTTTATCAAACTCTCTATCTCTTTATCATATCTACATTCAAATTCAAATTGAGAGAGATTGATCTAATCATCTCTCAATTCGAATTTGAATAGAGATCTCATCACATATTAGCCTAAGGGCTATATATAGACATGAGAGATATAGCTTAAGACAACTTTGAAGAATTCATCTTTTTTCCACTAGTTCTCCAATTCTCCATCATCATCTTCTGCATTCAGGGTGTCCTTGGATATTGAAGAGTGACTCATATGTGACTGATCTCTTGTAGACAGTCACAGATCTTTACACCATTGCCTGATTCAAGCCGACAATGTCCGGCCTAATCGCGTTTGTAACAGCCAACACCTATAGATCCTTGCTTCCGCAATATATTAATATCCGTCAACTTGGACAGTTTTAGCTCTGGTAAGCTAATTTTCACCCATCTAATAAACTGGTTGTGTATGCAGGTTCGGTCTTAACCTGCAATCTTTTTCTTCCTACTTTGACCCATTTGCCACTAGAATGGCAACCTTAATTAACCAGGAACCTGACCTGCATTATCCTCTGTAACTCATCCGCAGCTAGCTTATATAGATTGGCACAGGTCCATAAATCCTAACTTACACTTAAAGTGAGTAGGGTCAGATTGGGCTAATTTAATAAACGCGTCCAATACAGCTTGGGTCACAACTCTCAAACCGATCAGATTATGCCCTATTTGAGAGAGAGAGAGAGAGAGAGATTGATCCATGCCTTTAATCCACTTTATTTTCTATCATTTTCTTTATGTCATTCATCCGTGCCATGCCTGATTGTATCTCACTTCTTTAGGGGACATTTATCTGCATCATTCCCTTCATCAACCCTTTTATATACCATTTTTGTAATAGATCAATAATGAAAAAGAAAGGCCAAAAGCAATACTTTTTCAATAATTAATTAATATTTTGCAATTGGACTCTTTTGTGAATACATTGCATCTCCTTTTGCCCTCCTTTTCCCCCATGTGGGTTGGAATGTTGCTCGTATCATTTGGATGATGTTGGACCAAAATCATGAAATTGTATTTATTTGCATTCTAATCATCTTCCTGAATTTTTTATTTTCTAATTTAAATAACATAAAAAAAAGACATAATTAGGATTAGATGTCGATGATGACATGATTTGACTCATTTATTTTTATTTTTTTAATCAAATGCTTAACATATTATTAATATGAAGGAGAGCCTCATGTGAATGTGTGAGTTGGCTTAGGACCACGGTTTGCACCTGGAGGTTGTGAGTTTGAAACTGCACTACCACACTGGGGCAACGGACTCCATTGATTGGTTACTTATGATCATTTGATGTCCTATAATACCTATGGTACATTGATGGTTGAGAGGACACCATTGACAACCATTTACTAATGCCATGAAATTATGGCCGTCAATGTGTGAATGATAAGATAAGGAGTTTGGGTCAATTCAGGTTCTCAGTCATGCTTCCTAAGAGGGGTGTGGAACACCACAATAGAGCTCAGTTATTAAATATCTCCACCACTCTCTAAAAATAAGCGCCCTTGCCACTGAACTTTTTTCAACTTTCTTGAAAAGAAATTGATCCCACTATAATATTGACCACATGACCACAAGACATTTTTAATCATATGTTTAATATTATAATGGGACCAACTCTTACTAGAATAAAATTTATCGACAACCTAGTAAAGGAGACGGACTTCATTTTTAGCAGGTAAGATTTTTGAAATGTGGGCTCCACTCCGTATCAATCACCTTAATTAGTAGATTAACCTCAATAGATCTCTATTCGCTACCCATATATAAAACAAGGCCCATGTATTTTAATGTGTTGTGAAGCCTCTTTTATTTTTTGAATGGCTAGCCTTCGAGGCCTACAAACTCAAGTAACTTTGAATTTGGGTCAAGGCGCGCAATTAGTTTGAAGGGCTTAGATTAATCATAAGGAACGGTGGGAGGGTTCCATAAGCTGGACCGTGGGACGGTTTGGCCACTCGAGAAAAGTTGTGTGAGAAATTTCAACTTTTGTCACGAAACAATTGGTGGGTGTAGGTTGGATGGGTGAAATCACAACCACCCTTGTCCACAGCATCCTCTTCACAACCCGTTCCAACCCATGTGGAGTCCCGAGTTGAGACCTCGTAGGGTGGTTAAAGAGAACTCTCACTGGCTTCAATTTGGCTTTCCAGAGACTGAAACAGAAACCAATAATTAACATTTGAGGAACAAAGATAAGCTGATTGGATGGCCCACAGGTGGCAAATGTATTCCATTCCTCACACCCACCTGGCCACCTCATGAACAGTCCAAATTTCAGGGTATATGCCACATGTATCTGCAATGTAGGGGGAAGTCTATAACCTTCTCAAACTGTCTGAGAAGTAGAAAGAAGATGAAATGGGTGGCACGAGGCCAGCACGAAAAGTGGGGTTGGGTTGAGGAATACTCCAGAGTAATGGAACTCTTTTTCTAGCTTTTTTTTTTTTTATCACCGCTTTACTTGTTAGAGATAATGTAATGAGATGCCGTCTACTACACCACTTTATATACATACTGGTTTTGCCTTCTCTCTCTCTGCCTACCTGTCTTTTTTTTTCTATTGTTCTTCATGTGCATGAGAATAATGGACAGAATCTTTCTAATATTTCTGTCCCAGGAATCTGTAATGGATAAAGCAAACGATTCTCTCTCTCTCTCTCTCTCTCTCTCTCTCTCTCTCTCTCTATTAAATTAGGGGGAGGTTAGGATTCTTGGACACTAGTGTTTGGAAGTTGGAAATATACCTAACTCCAGCACACCCATTTTTTTTAATATTTTTTTCTAAAATTCTACTCTCAGAAATTCTAAATAATACCCTGACAATATTGATTATTTTAAATAAAACTACCTAACATATAATATGTCAGAATGAGAATTTAAGGTTTTCCTGCATGTTTTTAATTCATTTTTTGAACTGGATGATGCTCAGTGGTAATTAAGTCACTCAGCCTCATATTTATAAATTATATAAGCAATTCTCACAAATATATTCTCTTTGTTTGAAATTTGTTGTAGTTAAAAGATTAACATTTCTTTTCTTGAGGTTTCTCTCATGATAGATGTGTGTGTAGATCTGATCATCTAGCTTAGACTAAAATTATTCAACACAAAGAAATTAGAAGGACATATTTAAAATCATATTAAATAATGGCAAAATATAATAATAAAATTGCTAATGTAATTTATACTCTAAGTTTTGGAAATAATTAGAAAAATTATTGTTTTAGTTTGTCATTTTCCAAAAAAGTAATTTTCTTCTTGGGGTTTATATTTTCTAATCATCTTCCTATATAAATAGACAGTTTTGAAAATATCAACAATATTCTTGTTGCCAACTACAGACCCTGACCCAAGCCTGGTCCAACTTAGGCTGGATATGCGCTGTGACTTTAGATATGAGCAAATATTTAGACTGGACTACTGCGGCCAGGCCTAAAATCTAGGCCCATTAATAGGCTTTGTCAAATTTCAGCCTGGCCCATATCTTGCCCATAAATACCCAACTTGACCATGCACTCTTGCATTCAATGGGCCCAGAAACTCCATGATTGAGCACCGTGGATTGCAAAAACGTATCATCCAATTCGGTCCCTTGTATAGCAACCTATATTTTGAAGGTCTCCAATGATGATCCAGTAGGCTGACAATAAGATGTACTGATGGCCCAAGCTTTTGTAATAGTGCTTTCTAAATCAGTTTCAGTACTCCAATGCTTGGGGGCCCAAAGATGATCAACTAGTTCACAGGAGGGTCACTGCGAGCAAGTGGCTCTGGATGGGGAATGTTCATGATTTACTAACTCTCTTAAATCAGGGCTCAATTGAGTTTGATTTACAGTGGCCCAGGTCCGAAGCTAACATGGAAATGGACCCTAGAACCTGGGTCCAAGCCCACAAGATAGGGCTTATGGGAGAGGCTCAAGTCTGTCCAATAGAGGGCCCAGTCTGACGACGAAGTCCTGGTCCGGTGAGCACCTCCCATGGACAAAAACAACCAAGGTTCAATACTTCAATCCTTCGAATTGAACCGCAGCATGGAGTTTAAAAACATTGATTACTATTAGGGGAGTTCTATTGGCACCACACTTCCGTCTCTCCACACTGCAAAGAAAATAAAAATAAAAATCCATTTCCTAAACTACCCCTCCCCCGACCTCCCTTTCCCCTCTCCCCCACCCCACCCTCCTAGTCTCCGGCAGTCAAACTAAAGTGACTAATCGGACAGTGGAAATTTATATACGGTACTTCACTAGTGCTAAACCCAAGAAGTGGGTTGGGTGGATATCATGGGCTGAGTTCTATTACAACACCAGCCTGCGTTCATCCACCAGAAAACACCATTTGAAAGTCTATGGTCGGCCACCTCCAACCCTTCTATCTTATGTACTTGGCACAACTCAAGTGGATGCTAGAGACAGGGCACTTAAAGAAGAGCCCTGCTACAGGAACCGATTTTTGGTCCCTGAAAAAGGGCCTTAAAGGGACAAAGGCCTTTCAGGCCCTTTTTCAGGAACCGAAAATCGGTCCCTGTAGACTTTTTCCTTAAAGAAAGGGACCAGGTTAGAACTACGAGACCGATTAAAAAAGTCCCAATCACGAATGCGGCAGCTAGGAGGGGGAGGGGGAGGGGGAAGGAGAAAGAAGAAGAGGAAGGGAGAGAAAATAGAGGAGAGGAAGGAAGAGGGGGAGAAAATAGAGGAGGGGGGAGGGAGGAAGAAAGAGATAGAGGGGGGAGGGAGGCCGCTGGCTGGCTGGCCGGGAACCCCTCCTCGCCAAAGAATGGGAGGGTGGGGTGGGGGAGAGGAAGAGGGTGGAGGGAGAGAGGAAGAGGGTGGAGGGGTAGTTTAGGAAATATATTTTTTTTATTCTTTGCGGTGTGGAGAGACAAAAGTGTGGTGCCAATAGAACTCCCCTTACTATTATTGGTTGTCTCATCGCATGAGGAGCTAAGATCCCAATAATGGAATCCGGATTCTCCAATGCCTTTCTTAAGTCCTGTTTGGTTGAGAGCATTTCTTATAGGAATTCTCTTTATCTAGGAATTCATGATGGAATGCAATGGTTGTCTCTAGAATTTGTTTCTTTGAGATTTTATTGTGAGAGAATATTTAGCTAAGCTGACCATGTGAAAAGTCACTTTTGCTCAGCTGAATTCCATGAATTTTGAAATTCAGAATGCTCCTTGGCAATTAACATTTTAGAATTCTACTTCCTGGGAATTCACTTGTGTAAGGATTATGATCGTCGTGTTTGTTTACAATCATTTTTGTATGTGATGGGTAAGTAAGGTGTGAAAATGGTGTGAAGATTTTCAACCAAAACAAGTGTGAATGTGATTCACATCCCTCATGCAAGAAAAAGAGCCGGTACACTTCTTAAACTGTGATTGCATTTTTTATGGGGCCCATCAACCACCTTTACTTTTTTTCACTCCTATGGACCCTATATTTGTAATCCGAATTGTTCATTTGTTATTAAACTAATAAACCCCAATCTATAATTGAACTAATAAACCCCAATCTATAAAAGTTTATTATTTTAAATCTTTATAGATTTTGAGTAATTGTGAAAAACTTTCAACTTATAGATCTAATTTTCTACACTTCTATGAGCCCTTAATTCATGATCTAAACCGTTCAATATTCATGTATTATTGGTAGATATTAGGACATTTATTTTCGTAGCTTGATCCTTCATGGATTTTGAAAATTTTCTGAAAAATTTTTCAAGGACTCCAAATAAATCTAAAACCATTAGTTGTACTCATTTATACATGTGAAATATGGTGATTTTGAGAACCATGGTAATGTGTTTTTTCATGTGTGACATTTGCATGAGCAATATTAACATATGTAGCATTTATAGACATAAATCGCACTTTCCTATCACGTTTGTTAAAGAAAAACGATGACATTATTATAATCCACATTAGAAATCCATACAGCTAAAGGGTCATTATCCCACATTGAACTATCGTTACGGAAGATCTCATTCAAATTATATTATATGAAAGCGGCTGATTCCAATTGAGAAATCGGCCAAATTGATTTTGACCACCAAACTGATTTTGACTCCATTTAAATCTTCCAAACTGTGCCTATTATTTATCCCCTCATCTCCTCTCAACCGTTTCTACAACTCTTTTTGTTCTTCATTTAACCCTTTAATGCAATATTTATGAAAAATATCATATAACAATAGACACACGTGCACACATAATCTTAAAAAATTATATTTTTGACAATATTGATAAAAAGATCTAATATGCAACAAGAAAGAAAAACGCAACAACAAAGAATAAACGCAGACTATAATCTGCTCTAATAGTTTTCGTAATATCATCTCCATAAAACCCAAAATATAAGTTTGTCATTAAGATTATCTTGATTTAATATTATATTTGAGAATGATATTTGCAACAATTACCCTTAATTAGGCGTAGGGGGGCTAGTGTCCCACACTCAATAGCTCTCCTTTCTTTACTTTTATTTTTTCTTCTTATTAAGTAAAAATATCATAGCATTAAAATTAAAAGATAACAAAAGAAAAAAACCCCACCCCCCTTCCCCATACAAAAAGAGATTATATAAGGTTGAAGTTGAAAAAATTGTTCTTAGATGACATTTTGATGGCTCAAGTAAACTAAAACCTAAGGCCATCGTGAACTCAACTTCGGTTAAAGTCTAGAAACCTATACCTAGCTACCTTGAACTAGAGGTGTCAATCTGGGCCGGGCCGCCCAAGCCCGGCCCGGGCACAGCCCGGAAAAAGCGTGCATGGGCCGTGCTGGGCCCGTCCTGCCAGGCCCGAGGCCCGGCCCGGCCCGACACGGGTTCAAAACCGTGCCGTGCTGGGCCTGGGCCTCGGAGCCCGTGGGCGGCACGGCCCGTGCCCAACGGCTCTTTTTTTTGAAAATTTTGCCCCCCACCCACACCCAAAAAACGGCCATATTATATTTTTAACCCCCCCAACAGCTATAAACGGTCAAATGGGGGGTATTAGTGTCTTTTGATCATTCTTTACAATTATACCCTCCCAACTGCTATAAAACGGTCATTTGAGGAGGTATTTTATGTCATTTTATCACTTAGAAATTCTATAAATAGCCCTCATTCCTCTCATTTCTCTACACATCTACTCTCTACTCTCTCATCTCTCATACTCCCTCTAAAGCTCTACTCTCTCTTAAGTCTCATTCTAAAGTCTAAGCTCTCTCTACAAAGTTTAATAAGAAGTGAAGATGGCTTCTCTAAAGTGGAGGATTCAACTAGGAAGGACTTCTCCATTAGCTCTCTCCTCTCTTATAAAGGTATTTATTATCTTTAACTTTGAGTTTTATTTAGAAATAATATACATAGTAATATTATATATTAAGTCTCATCTTCTCCCCTTTCTTATATAAATTATCACAAAAAACACATTATATATAATTATTCATTTAAGTTTTTTTTAAATCTTTTATTTATAAAAATGGCTGGACCATCACAACCTTTCAACCTTGACTTCTCTCTAAATGAGGAAGATCCTGGATTTAATAAATTTAGACCAAGACCAAGGGACAGAAGTAGAAAGCAATAATCCCCAAGATCCTACGACCCAAAAAAAGAATAGAAAAACAAGATTGACTTCTCCTGTATGGGCTCATTTTGCTAAAATTACTGTCCCATGTCCTAAAGGAGGAACAGAGGAGAAGACACAATGCAAATATTGCAAAGATCTCCTCAGTGCCAAATCATCAAACGGCACTGGCCACCTTGAAAGACATATGAAATCCCATTTGGAAAAACAAACAGCCCCGCTAACGATGGGGCAAGTAAGGGGAGGATGATTCAAACCCAAATTTCTCGAACAGATTCATCTAGTGGTTTAGGAGTTTCCAACTATGACCCTAATAATGCTAGATATCAACTTATTAAGTATATAATAAGTAGTCGGCAGCCCTTTATACTTTCCGAATAACGATGTTTTGAAGGATTTTTGAGGTCTGCCTTTTATCTTGGATGGCAGAAAATATCTAGAAATACTGCTAGAAGTGAAGCAATAAAAACTTTTTTGAAAGAAAAAGAGAATTTGAAAAATCTTTTTGCAAATATACCTGAAAAATTGGGTTTAACTTCAGATTTATGGACCTCTAAACAAAATGTGGGGTACATTGCAATCACATCACATTATATTGATAGTGATTGGGTGATGCAGAAAAGAATGGTAGCATTTTCTATGATAGAATTCCCACCCACTGGTTCTAGGATAGGGTCAACTATCCTTGAAAAACTTAGTAAAAAATATATAATTAAAAATAAAATAATTTCTATAACTTTAGATAATGCAAGCACTAATAATGTCGCAGCAGAATTACTAAAAAATGCGATTCAACTTGATTTAAATGGATTTCTATTTCACAATAGGTGTGCATGCCACATCATAAATCTTATCGTACGTACAAGTAGAGATTAAATTAATTAGAGATGATTTAAAGATTATTAAATGAATTATAGGATACTTTTTTGGTTCTCCCACGCGAAATCAATATTGGAGGGACATGTGTAAATTTGAATCTATATCCAAAGAAAATATCATATGATGTAAAGCATAGATGGAATTTTACCTATAAAATGTTAAAAGGATCATGTGCCTATAAAATTACACTAAATCAATATTGTCAATTTTATTTGGAGCAAGAAAATATTTTTATAAGTGATGATAAATGGACCCTTCTTGAAATAATAAGAGATTTTTTAGAAGTTTTTCATGATGCAACATTGTTTTTTTCCGGGGTATATTAACCCACATCAAGTCAAGCTTTAGCCTATTTTTTTGAAATAAGTCTTACTTTTCAAAAGTATAGAGATTTTTAAAATTTTCAAGTTATGTGTGGACAAATGGAGGAAAAGCTTTCACAATATTGGACAGTCGCTCCTTTAACATTTTGTATAACTGCTGTGTTAGACCCTAGATTGAAATTACAGGGTGTAGAGACCCTTCTTAATGAAATTAACTCTAATATGAATACAACTAATATAAATGACATAACAAAAATTAAGGCAGATTTAGAAATACTTATTTTGAAATATGCTACCCGATTATGTAGATCTATATAGCACCCACGGTTCCAACAGGCCCTCCCCCAGTTCATAAAGGAAAAAAGAAAGCCATTTGGAGTATTATGAAGAAATCTCAAGGAAGTAACTCATCTTCTTCCGGAGGATCTTACAACCTTAATGAATTAACAATGTACCTAGGGAGCGATCCTGTTACAATAGATGATGAAGATGAAGAAGATTTTGATATTTTGGCATGGTGGAAATCATTCGAAAATAAGTTTCCCTTGCTTTCCGCCATAGCCCGTGATATATTAACAATACCAGCGTCCACAGTTGCATCAAAGCAGGCATCTAGTGCAAGTGGGCGTCTTATTGACCCCAAGAGGACTATGCTTCAAGAAGAAGCCGTTGAGACCTGCATGTGCTTGCGGGATTGGTACCAAGCAGAGGATAGGGAACAACACCTCGTAAATGATGATATCGAAATTGAAGACGAACTACCGGCGTTAGAGTTTTCATAGTATAATTTTTTTTTAGAATGTATAATAGGCTTTTAACTTGTAATTTATTTTTTAGAATGTATCATAGGTTTTTAAAGTTGTAATTTATTTTTTAGAATGTATCATAGGTTTTTAAAGTTGTAATTCTTTTTTCATTTATCAGAAGGTTTGAATTTCATTATATATTGATCCAAGTTCAAACTTCAAACTTGTAATTTTTTTTTTGAACTTTTGTAACTAAATTTCAAGAAAATACAATTTATTTGATGTGTTTTTGCAAAGCATCATTAGTGTTATTTTACTTGTTTATCTCTTTTAATTTTTTTATTTTAATGAAAATGGTCCAAGTCCAAGAATTAAAAAATATCAAAAAAAAAAAAAACATGGGCCTCCCGCGGGCGGCACGGCCCAGGCCCGGCTCAGCATGGCACGACCAGAGCCGTGCTAGGCGGCCCCTTGAGCTTTTGGGCCCTGCCCGGCCCGTAATTCATCACGGGACGTGCCGGGCCCTGATTCAAGCCCGGCCCAGATTGACACCTCTACCTTAAACCCAACAATTTCACTACCAAATTATCATATTTTAGGTTTTTTATAAATTTCTTCCATCTCAATAAAACTTATACACAATATCATATTTCAAGTTTCGTATAAAACTTTAAAATCTTTATATCAATTATTTATTTAAAATCTTAATTGTGTGACTTTTAAGAAAATCTATTATTCCATGTTTCGTGATTGAGACATTGGACATAACATCCTTCCTATCTGTGATTATAATTTTAAACCTATATGTTTTTCTATTTTTGGAATATTCATATTTTAGATTTTATATAATATAAATATATTTTATCAAAACCACTTTTTTTCATTTATCTCATAACATAAAGTTATGTATTTTTATGAATCTTATTGTGCGTGCCAAGCACGGGGCGTTTTGCTAGTTAGAATAATGCCCACTACCTGAATTGACCATATGAAATTACTCTGAATGGAATAAGATTTTTTAGGTAATGGCAGCTAAAGGAAGGGACACTGATTTCAGTGGTCCCAACTCCCAACATATGAATTTATGAAAATCTGCTGACCAAATCCAGACTCATAACAATACCAGACTCATAACAATACCAATCCTTACTTAATAAAGCAAAGCTAAAAAAGCCACTCAAGTGTGACGGATGAAATTTTATTTTCCCTGGGTTGAAACTTTTTGGGGGGCATTTGTGCAACGTCGTCGTCCTCCTCTGAAAAAAGCTGCATGATATTATTTGTTTGTCAATTATGGACAAAAATAGGGGGAGAAGAATGGAGCTAGGGGGAGCTTTACAAGGCAAGGCAATTCAAGATCTGAAAGTTCAAGCAAGCAAAGGCAATACAAGATCTACAGTGTTGAAGTTTTTTTATTTTGAAATTCAATGTATTTTAGGTTTTACTTTTGGGTAGATCAAATTGTATTTTTTCTAGGGGATTTTGTCCAAGAATTGCCAAAAGGGGGAGATTGTAAGAATATTTATTGCAGAAAACAGAAGTTGTCAAAAGACAGAACTTCTGTCAAAGATCGTGACAGAGAGCCACCTCGCTATAGCGAGGATGCAGCTCGCTAGAGCGAGCTTGGACGGAAAAGAAGAGTCTGATCCGGACTCTATGATAGTGTTTGATGCTAAGTGCTATTCTGATTGGAGTCTAAGTAGAATACTTATGCACGAATTTGGGCCTATAAATTGGGTGATTCTCTCAACCCAAAGAAGACACACAAGACACACAAGAAGTCAATTCTCTCTCTTGATCTGAGATTAGAATACCCTAAGAGAGATTCTCTTGTTTCTCTAGAGCCATTGAGAGATTGTTCTGAAGGACTGCTCTAGAAGGTTTTGTCGCTTCTACTCTCTTGTAGAAGATTGATCATCTTGGTGGACAAGGTGCGAGGAGATCAAGTAAGGAGAATGGTGCACGGTGGAAGCCGTGTTAGTGGATTCTGTGCAAGAACAACTACAGTCCTGAGGTCGAGGTACAGACTGAGGTACATGAGCTTGTGAGTATATCTTGTAAACTGTTCGTGAACTCTTGATTTCTGGTTCGTGGTTTTTCTCCCGGAAAGGGTTTCCACGGTAAAACTTGTGTCTGCCTTCTTGCGGTGTGTGATTGGTAGATAGCTAGTTCTATATTGTCTGATTGATTTATTTCCACTGCATTGATTGGTTAAATTAGAACTAGTAATTCATTCTAGTGGGTCCTAAAAAACCTTCAGCTTATCTTAATAGCTTTGTGTTCCACCTCCTACTTTATTTATTTATTTTGAAAAGTATGTATATATATATATATATATACATATATAGGGGAGTATTCCTATGCATCTATCGGGACACTTCCCTTTTTAAAAAGTTTCAAGTATATAGGGAGTATTCCTATGTACTTGGAAAGTCACTTTTATACTAAAAACTTTTCAAAAATGGGAGTGTCCCTCACCATATGCACATTAATATTTCTCATATATATATATATAGGGATATTCATGTGCATCCATCTCTCACCATGTTATGGTGAGGAACAACATAGTAGGGTTGACTTTATTACACATCCGAACCATCTATACACTTGGAACCCCCTTAAGTACACTAGACCCATTGAATTTTCACCTATTCAAATGGATTGGACCGTTAGATTGAGGGTCAAAATTTTTTTCCTTTAATATAAAGTCATTAAATTTGTGGGCCACGGATGAAGGGGTTAGAGGCATGAGATTAACCCCAAATTTAATATATGGTCTTATCCAAAATGTCTCTTCTCATCCCCCACAAGTCCCATGATCATTGGGTCCCTAGGTGGGCCCCATTAAGTTTGTCCCTCACCATATGGTGAGAGAATGATGCACAAGAATATTTCCCATATATATATATATATATTGAAAGGCTCAACCTCCTCTGTTGCTGATAATGTTCAAAAAGTCGCACTATAATCTTTTCACTTTTCAGTGATCCAATGTTTATTGTTGAATTCCATTTTCCATCCTGTGGGACAAGAAGGGAGAGAGAGATTTGTTCAAAACTTCCCCAGTGGAAAATCTGCATCGTGGGTGACTTCAATTTTGAGGGGCCTTGATTTTTTTGACATGCCCTATTATCTAAGCCACAACTGCTGCCTCTTTAGCGGTAGGATCAGGACATTTCAGTAGATGTGGATGTTCAATTAGCACCTTTAATTTGAGAGGGTCTCCTTTGTTGCAATGGAGACTATCTTTTTATTGGTTGGATATGTACATCTATATAAAGACGTTCCCACATGAAAAAACTCCTTACATCTGAATATGTACTTGTAATTTTCTACAATCATATGGGTTTTGTTGAGGTCAACGTCCACCCTCGCTCCTGGGCGATCATAATTGTAGTTGAGCCCTCGCCCTCACCATAAAACTATTGTTGTGCCATTTTCTATCACCATATATTCAAAAATTAATTCTTTTTAAAAACAACAAAAAAAATCAAAATATTCTCATCAAGAACAGCCATTATGTAAAGGGTTAGGGTAACTGGCTGAAAGATGTTAAAATTGTGCTAAAAAAAAGTTGTCAAAAGGGGTAGAGTAGGATTAAAAGATTCAATACTCCAAGGACGGCATTCGAGTAGAAGGGTTTCCACGGAAGCGGAAACTCCATCCATTTTACCTTCATGGCATGAAAAGCAGAGTCCGACCTCCCCTCCGAGAAATGGCTTTATGCTACTAGCTTCACACAAATGCTTCTAAATAAAAGCTGAGAAATACAACAGGAAAAAGTATTGTATAGGAAATCCGAAGATAAGACAAGCCGTATAAGACATAAATGTGACCTTTAAGCAGCAGAATCCTTAAAATCTCAATTTATAAAAATACTATATTGTACCTGAGCATTCGTAAAACCCGAGTTTAAGACATTGTGCAAGTACTTAAGAACTTTTACAAGCAAACAGACCCCAAAAGTCAATGAGATGCAATTTAAGCTATCCGGAAGGAGCACAAAACAACGTAAGGCACGTCAAGCTTATCAACATCTCATCATTGTCCATCAGTCGAATACTAAAAAGAAAAGCCACAAGGCATGTTGTAGATGTTTAATGCTTTTACTTGATTCTACCAGATCACGCACAAGAACAATGAACTGAAACAAGCTGCAGCTGCAGATATATATGTTTAATGCTTGACTACTGGATGGAAGCTGATATGATATCTGGTGTGAATTATGCCACTCATTACAAACAGTTGCTGAGGGGTGTGGGGACTGCCTACACTGCTATGTCCTCTTTCACACACAAACGAGTTTCATGGCTTTTTAATTGCCATAGAAACAGCGGCCATAGTAGGTTTCTATTAATAAATGATTCATGTATTACTGTGATGGATGTTGGTTTCTGTTGGTGGGGATGTGTGGTTAGGTAAGGTATACTCAAGTCATTGTTACAAAAGGAAAGTCATTTTGCAAGTTTACAAATTGCATTCATATAATGTAAATTAATGCCATGGTTAACTAAAAGAGTAACAAATATTTTATTCTTTAAAAAATCAGCCCCTTTAATATTTTGATTTTTGATTGTTACTCTTTTTCAGTGTCATATTAGCATAACAATGGTATATGCTACAAGCCATCTTTTTTTTTTTTTTTTTTTCAAATATAACTTTTTAAGTAGGACTTGAACATAACTCCATGTTTACTCAACCAATTTGTAACGGGCCCTGTTAGAAACATATCAATCATAAGGTGGGTGAAAAAGGATAGTGTAATTTAGGGCCCGTTTGTTTGCTCAAATTCGACACTCATCCAATTACTTTTCATCACCATTATAACAAAATAATACCTCTATATTGTTAAATTTTAGGCTCATGGAAAAAAATGCTAGAATGATTTTATGGAGTAAAAATTTTATAAATAAATATACCTTATATAAAAATTTTCATCTGATGAAATTTCATAATCATCATGTATTTCAATGGGCTCAATTAATAAAGGCGTTTTTCTCATAAAAAAAAGCCTGAGCGTTGTCGACTTGAGAACATGAATCATGACGTGATCATCCATTTTAACCACTTTGATTAAAAGACAGAGCTTTAACATTTCTAAGAATTAAATACCCCATCAGAAGTAAACTGTAGGCTTCTGTTTGAAGCGATTACCGATGACATAAGAAAATCTACAGCTGCGTTTGACTCTGTGTTATTTATTCTCATAACAATATCGCAAGCAGCAATTTAAAGCCATCTCCAGTGGGTCCATTTCACACGCGCTCTTGCATTTTTCCACCTGTATAAATTCCAATCTCTCTTCCTCTCTCCCATATCTTTCTTTCCTTCAGTACCCACCAGAGTTTTCTCAATAATGTCCAAGAGCACCCTTCTTCTTACTCTTTTCCTCCTCTTCTCTCTGACCTTTGCTTCTCGCCCTGGGACAGCACTTGGTGGGAGGAATCCTCCCCAACAAACCCAACAACTGGTGGTTACTAGTTTATTTCGTGAACAAATGGATCTATAACCCTTGTGGCGTTTTGAATTCATGAGTCTTATTTGCTTTCGTTTTGGCTATTTGATGATGCAGGGTATGGAGGAAGTGAACATGGATGTGGGAGAAGGGTGTGAAGGAGTTGGGGAGGAAGAGTGCTTGATGAGAAGAACACTGGCTGCCCACACCGACTACATCTATACACAGGAGGAAAATAGTCCATGAATTGTGGCTTTTGGTCTGTATATTGTTCTTTTTCATTTGATCGGCTCTGCTGTTCCCTGTATCTTAGTAGATTATTTCATCCTTTATGATGATTGTGATTTAATTAATTAAACGTTGTTAGAGTGTGTAAGAAATTTTTAACCTTTCTTCTTGGTCTCTATTTTCAAGGGCTTTTCTGATTTTGAGTTAATTGGCATGCAAGAACTTAGAGGATGGTCACAACCATTTTCATTTTTGTTACTATGGATAAGTTGAAATGGTTGCAAATGCAAAGGTACCTGTTCCATCTAAGAGGCAGCTGGTTAGAATCGTTTTAAAGGGTCAATGAAATGACACATGATTAACCAGGCCTCGGTGTGATGGAAAGGAATCTTATTATTAAAAAGAAACTTGACAGTTCAGAGTAAGTGGCAGGTTATATTAGCATAATATTAATGATGATGATGAATCCATTTAACTTTGAGGACCAAAGATTAAGAGGTTACGATGATGATTTACTCTGGGTTGATTTTTTGCATGGCCTTGTGAAATCTTTCCATCTTACAGAGAAGCCACGATTATTGTGCATTTAGGCGAACCTCCAATCAACGCTCCAACTCAAGTCAAGCGTCAATTGTGATACCCCAATCTGCCTGTATAATCCTTGAGGTTATACGAGATCAAGTGATCCTAAGAGTCAAGAAAGGATAATTTATTGGTTTAAAAGTGGGGTGCTTCAGTTAGCACCTTATCTAAGTCCGATATCTAAATCCTAATCATGAGCTTATAAGTCAAATCGATCATGTCTTAATTCAAGATGATGCATTTTAAAGTCGTACAGCCCCAGAATACATAAAAATGGGTTTGTGACATCAAGCATATGCAAATATTATGTGGCAGATAATGAGACATGAACGGGTTCTGTTCATAGGTGTTGAGGTCAATGTCTACCCTCGCTCCTGAGCGGTGATAAAACTATTGTTGTGTTGTTTTCTATCACCAATTGATTTTGAGATAAGTGGTAGCCCAATGGGGTGTAAGATCCTATAATAGGTATTGGTCAAAGTTTTTTACAATCATTTGAAGGATTTATTTTGGTTGTCAAACTAATTAATAATATGCAACACATGACTAATAGTCCAATTTTAATACTAACAGGCCTCATATATGTTGGTAAAGTAAAGCCATTTCATTTATGAATTTAAGTTTTTGAGTTGGTACATTATTTCTTACAATATAATTTTTGTCAAAAGATAAAAAGAAACAAATCCTTTTATCAACCTACGTTTAATTCTTATTAAAAGAGAAAAAACAAATCCTTTTATCAACCTATATCGGCTTCCATCGGTGATACAAGTGTGAATAAAGTATCGCACAAACGTCATATCAGATCTTTGAAAACTCATATTTGGCCTTGTTTTCATCACTCCTGCCATTCTTAGTTACATAATGCACCTCCTCTCGCCTTATGGAAGAGCGTCTTATTATATGATGACTGATTTCTGGCACTGCAAGTAATCAAGGAGAAGAAGACTATTGACCCTTTTGGAATCTTTTCTTGTCTCACCCTTTTTCTTTCCAGAAAATAGTAAACCCAGTTTAACTCATTCAAATGAGTGCCTCGATGACTTCGTCATCTTGCCCTTCAGTAGAAATGAATTGAGTAACAAAAGGCAAACAGCAATGTCCCATATGCATTTTCAATTGGCAAGAGTCCATATGTCCTCAGTGACCTTCCATGATGTTGTCGTTGATGTGCTGCAGTTTTGAAACTTTTCTAAATCTGGTTGTATCACTACTCACACCGCAATTTAGCACTTTTTGTAGAGTTTAGACGTTACACATTTATATTTGCTACTGCCATGTGAAATTAAAACTTCCTTCATTCCTCGTTGTTAAATTATCATTTGAAGTTTCATTCGCATTTTAAAATACCACAAACGTTATTAAAAAGGTCCAAAGATAACCATTGGTTTGCAAATATTCACCTACACCAGGAACTAGGCAATCAAATTGACAACCACATGTTTACATTGTTGGTCTTGTGATCAACTTACATGAGAATTAGTCCCCAAAAAAAGTAATCAAATTATTTATATCTCACTTCAAAATTAACAACTAGATAAAATAATAGTACTCTTATCTCATAAATGGTTCGCCACCAATCCAATTCATAAGGCAAAAAGGTAAAACCCTCTAATGTAAATATATAGCAGACTCCTCGCTTAACCTAACATGAATCATGTGAGTTTGAGACAAAAGAATGGCATCTTCCAGTGTGGATACTGTTGATGGCTTGTTCAGATCATGTGCACGCACGAGGTGCAATTAAACAATCGGCTTTCATCACAATTTAACATTGATCTCTTTTTTTCTCGTTTTTCTTTGTTGATTTAACAAGAGAGTCGAGCTCACACCCACAAACACTATACACGTTCCTAATCAGTTGAGTAACGGCGATCTATTTTTTCCATCACTATTTAACATTGATCTAATTAATTATTAACCATCATTACATCGAGTGAAGACGATTAGATTGACTCCCGTGACTTTCTAAGATGTGCCATCATGACCCTTCTTCGTTCAGGCCAAGATTATAAAGCAAAACTTAATCCAGCTCTTCATGAATTAAGTTCACCAAAGGCCCAAAGCTTAATCCTACTACGATTGATGAGAAGTTTGTACACAAACCTTTTGACATGGTAATTCAGCCAACTATATATAGTGCGAATACTAAGTTCACACTATGATCTACACATGTATCTGACATAATAGCCTTCTTTGGGCCGACTAGTATATTGTTTGGAGATGGTGCAGTTTTTAACACCACATAAATTTTGCCAACCCTTAACTCAGCTTCAAAATCCAGACCAATAGCTGTTCCACTTTGGTGATCATATCTAACCAATTCATAAATCTGAAGCAGAATTCATATGTGTGATTATCAAATAATATATGATCCTGAACCAAATGTTTCAGTAAGTGTGCAAAAATAACATCAAAATGAAGTACTCTGTATTGGCTCGAATATTGACAACTATGGGCTAGAAACCTTGAACGGGTAACTGAAGTTGAAACTTGATGATGCCAAAATTGGGTTTCGGACACCACCGGTCAAGTAATAAATGCAGTAATAAATGCGGTAATTCAATAATTAAAGAGGAGAGAGAAGGGATTATGGTGGTTCGGTCAAAATGACCTACGTCCACTTCAGAAAGGCAGAAGTTGTCTGTGGTATTTTACTTCTCCAATGAGTATGGATTACAGGCTAGGAGAATACAAGAGTAGAAAATGAGAAGATATCAATTGCCCCCCAAGTGCTGGTGGGGCTCCTCGATTTATAGTCCTCCCCTAACAGATGGGGAGGACTCTTCAGCAACGTTTGCTCTGCTTGAATGGAGCCTTCGAACTACCCTCGCGCTGGACGAGGCAGGTGAGATATTCTCCGAAGGACCTGGTACAAGCGGGACTGCTTCTGAAGCGATGTGGCTGCCTTGACTTGGCCAAGGTATGTGGATCTAGACCCGGACCTGAACGGATCAATCGGGCTTCCACTGATTTGGACCTTGGCTCATTGGGCTATTCTGACCTGATTCATCCTCATGGGTTGGGTCATTTGGGCCTGACTCATCAAAACTAACTGCCAGGGGCGAACCTAGGATTTTTTTTTTTTTTTTTTTGGGGGGGGGGGGGGGGTGGTGCAAACTTACATAAATATTTTTTAACAAATCAAGATAGCTAATATTTTTTTCTGGACATATCTCTAACTAAATTCATTTTTGGATTTTTGGTGATGTGTTTGCGGCATTTTTGGGAGCTTTATCTAATACAACTTCTGAAACCTTTTTATTATAAGAGCATAACAACTTTAACATCTCGAAAAAGTTTTCACGGTTGATTGAACACTGACTTTCATCATGTCCCCTAAAAGCACAAGCTTTTAATGCAAGCCATCATACTGTATCAATCGAGGCCTTAACCGACTGTTTGCAATTTGTTCAGAAGTGAACTCGTCAAACACTTTTTGTATGTGTTGAGGTTGGTTCATCAAGTCCTCATATGACCTATCGACATCTTTATGAAAAGTATTAGGATCTTTTCCCATATGATTTAACAAAGCACAATTTCTTCAATCCATAACTTTCTTCCAATTTCGAAATTCATCAATAGTGAATGCAATTTGTCCAGCATATCCGATTGGCTTATCAAAGAGATAACATGGAAGACAAAAAGCTGCATCTTTCTCTGGAGAATATTCCAATCACGAAGGAAATAAATTAAACCAAGACTCTTAAAAGCTATGAGGATGAGCCATTAATCCAGATTTCGGATACTTTGAGAGCTTCGGTTGGTATGATCCAACCTTTATGTACTTTCATCGAATTTCATTGCTTTGACTGGCATCATACTCCCATATCTAGCGACGCAATCCTGGATCACGCTCTAAAAAACTAATATCATCATTATTATTGATTTCAGTTCTTTGAAGTTTTATAGGATGATTTTCAGCAATTGGAGTTTCAAAGTTAGAGGTGGGCGATGGCCCATCAGCATCTAAGTTTGTAGGATTTTTTCTCTTGAAAAATCCATCAATTGTAGATGACTTTCCATCTAAAAATCAAATAAAATCATGTTTATTATAGAATTCATATTCCGATTTGGTCTTTTTTTTTTTTTTACTTTGTGCAAACAATTTGGGTGGGGTGGGGGGGGGGGACTTGTTATAAAATTAATATATAAACTAATTAAAGCATATTATATATAGGGGCTAGTGATTTGAGAGGGGGGGGGGCATGCACTTAGGTCCGCCCCTGCTAACTGCCGTTCGGAAATTTTAAAAATAAGCACTTATATGTTTCGATTTGGAGCTTATTTATATTTTAGAGCGGTTGGTAAACCTCTAATTATATATTTTACTTTTAGAGCTTATTTACATATAAGAGCTTTTGCCTCTACAAAATAATATGATAAGCCAAAAAGATGGTGGCCCTAACGACCACAATTCGTAAAAGTGGATTAAATGTTCACAAACACTTCTTTATTATGAAATGGCCTTTTTGTTTTACCAAGCAAACTAAGGCCATATTTGGTATATCTACTCTTTTTCTGACAGACCCAGTAAAAGTAGAGCAATAAAAAAAAGAAGACATACAAAGAAGAGGTCAAATCTTTATTTTTCAGCTGCCCGCTTTTTGAGCATTTGGATTTTAAAGGAATTGCCTCTAAATATCTAAAACGGACATAGGCCATAATGTTGTGCCCATGGTATTAAATATAGGCTGATACCGTTACGATATCTCGGTGAGATATCGGTATCGGCGATACCAGGGTAAAAATCCGCAAATATTGGCATTTCTCAGCCGATATTATGATCATCTCGGATTTATCGGGATCTCGGCCGATATTTCAAAATATCGGCCGAGATCCTTTAAAATCACCCCAAATCCTAATTTTCTTAACTTTTTCTCCATCTTCATTTTCTTCCCCTCTCCTCTCATTAGAGCACGAGCCATACCTCCATCACACATTCACACATCTCTCTTGCATATTTTCTTTAAGAAAATATTATTCAAGGTAAGAAAAAATCAACTTAAAATATTTTATTATGTATTTATGTGTTTTTTTTTATTTTTATATGAAGCATAGAAATCATGAAGGTTTGTAACTTGTATTGTGTACTTTACTGAAGTTAAATCTACATATTTTCATGCTAAATCTACTCGTACATATGATTTTTAATTTTTTTTCAATTCTTTTATTTTCGAGTTTTTTAATATTTGAATTATAATATATCATTTTTTTAAAATTTCATCACAAATATGTTCTTTTAATGATTCATGATCATTGTATGGTGTGTATCGAATATATATTAATTGAGCAAGGGAGGCTTCCCCCACCACCACATGATCCTCGATGACCTTAATTATATGCCCCTCATAGCTATTCCATGTCATTTCTACACAATTACCAAGAACACTACGGGGGATCAAGATAGTTCATCATCTTATCAAGAACAATCTGAATATAGTCATGGGTATGGTAGTGCTACACAACAATATGGAGCATATCTTTTTAACCAATACCGAAGAAATGATGCTGATGAAGATCATATTAAGCCTAGGCGACACTCCACTTGGAATTAGGCTGTCAATATGTCATACACTCATACTCATCAATCTCTCTCTAGTTTCTACTTTCTATTCCCCTCTAATTTCAGGTAAACTATATATGAACCTTTTGATGTCCAAGTGCTTTATGACTTATCTATCTCACTATCATGTTTTAGATTTTAATATATTAACTTCATCGTCATGAATTTCACAACTTATTTGATGATTGAGTTAGTATTTAATGATGATTGATATGTTATCTTTATTTTCTTATATTTTATACTAATAAATTGATCATGGGCATCAATAATAATTGTATTATATGAAATACTGGAGAAGAAAGCGATCAGCGACACAGACAGGACTCATAACTTAAGATGACCGAGATTTTAATTTATTATTGTTACTAATGGAAAAAGAATATTATTTTTGAGTATTTTCTAATATTCTGGATTTTTTAGATATTTTTGCAAAAAATTTTGGATTAAAAAAAATCATACCGCGACGACCGAAACGGATCAATATCCGATATATATCGGTTTTTTGGCACGACCAATACCGCGACGAGACCGAGATTTTAAACCATGGTTGTGCCAAAAGCTCTTATTTTCATAACCTCTATCTTCTTTAAACATTTAGACAAGTAGATGTTGGAAATAGAGGTGCCAAACATGGGCTAATTCTAAACTAGAGCTTTATTTTATAACTTAATTTCATTAGCTCTTATTAATTAGACTAGAGTTACCAAACGGCCCTAACACTTTTGATGGGCCAGATTTGAACCAATTCAAAACAATATATCCAAACAATTATCATTATCACCTTTTTATTATTAGGCATCTCATGTACTTGAACCCTTTCAAAAAATTTATTTAAAGCTTTAAAGGATCATTAATGTAAAACTTAACTCTCGCGCAAACTTTATTCATGTAGACCTCATATTTTGGTCTGGTCAATGAATTTTTAAGAGCCGATCAGAGATTACTTGAAAAGAACTTTTAATTTCATTCTCCAGAATATGTGAACACTTGTGGTTAGAAAGAAAATGGGTTTTAATACTTGGAGACAAATAAGGTTTTCTGCACAGCGTACTGTTGTTGCGTCAGGTTTTCCTAGTTCTTTCACATATAAGAATGTTTTGGGCATGTAATGAATATAAAGAGATCTGAATTAACTTGTTTCTAAAATATTTTGGGTATGGTTAAGATGAATTACGATTGGTTTTGTCCTAAAATAAGGCATGAAGCTGAATACTAATGAGTTTTTATGGTAGAAGCAGAATTTTGATAATTAAGTTGAAATCTGAATGGATAGGTCTTTACATGGATCGCTAGGCATAAACTTAAAATCTAACTTCGGAAACGGTTTCTAGTTCTCTACTTGATAGGGAATCAAATCTCTTTGTGTAACGACGTGGTTATTTATGCACAGGAGGTTATATTAAAGATGCAACTTCCTGGGCCTTAACTTTGCCAAACCGAGTCTGAATTTAGTTTGGGCTGGAAATAAACCTAATATTTGATGGCCCTAGGCCTAGTTTAGGGCTGGTTTGACCATATATATGTATTTGGCACTAGAACAACTGGCTTTGGATTGGGCTTTTTCGATGCATTCTATAGGTCTTTCCTGGACATAAAGAGATTAAATGCGGCCTGAACTTTTGGTTTAAACTTCACTCAAATGTCTAGCTACTAGGCATGGTTAAAGTTTCAGGCACAGATGAAAGAGAAAAGGATCCAAGGTTTCAGCTGTCAAACTATGGAGTCAACTACCGTTTTGTTTACTTGTTGTCACCAACTCAAGTGGGCCATTACTCTAAATTAACCCAACGAGCATCTAGCTGCAATGTAGGCCCACACAAGTGGGCTCAAAAGAGCCTTAGCGGCTCTGTTGACTTGGTCGCAGTAGTAGGAACCCAACATTCATTTCAACAGAGCCTTGGCGGATCTTTTCATAATAGTTCTTAATTATAGGAATTAACATTGATTTCTAAAGACAGTGAATCCTGGTGCACCAGGTGGAGCCCATAAGGACCTAATAGTTAGTTAGAATGGACACCAAATCACGAGCACCATGAAGGCACTATCAAGGCCCAAACATGGCTGCGCTCAGTGTATTGCCCTCTACTATGTAGTGACCAAAAATTACAAATTTTTTTCCCATAAAAGCCTATTTTGTAAGACCGTATTCATTACAACTGACACAAATTTACATGATTGTGTTGAACAGTGCATGGAGAAGGTCGTATGGGTGTCAATCAATTCACTCTTAACATTTAGGTCGTGCGCATTTATCATCGCTTGTGAGTCTTATTCTTTGTTAGCTAATTAAAAGATGGTAGGACTTCTTTGTAGAATTATCACAAAAGGAAACATGGAGGTTTAATCTAAAAGAGCACGAAGGATAAAGAACGTAAGTTTGAGAAGAGTCAAGCGAACGAAAGCAAGAACAGTGAAAAATAACAAGACAGAAATGAAGAAAGAAACCTTTTAAATGAAGTAGGAGCAATATAGCTCTCTCTCTCTCTCAAATTTTCTAACTTCAAAAGAACTATATGGCAATGAATTAAATGCGTTTTTAGCTGCGAACACCCAAAGGCCAAAGTCAAAAGCTAAATAATATTTTGGGATTTTCAAGGATTAATGCCTCTTAAACTTGATTTACAAAGGCTAATGGCAACAGAAAAATAAAGATGTCACTCAGGACCACACCAGTTGACGGCCTCACGCATAACCCGTGAGATGATCATGGGATTGAGAAGTTTTTCTCTCGTCCTTATCTTGGTCCTCTCTCCCTTCGCAGGAAAAACTAACATGAAGATATGGTTCTTTTAAAATGGACCTCTTCTCCTCTCTCCTGTCCTTTTCTTCTTCCTACCACTCTTCCTACCTTTTGTGCCCTTTCTATGATGAAGTATATACCAGAAGAAAATTTCAGTGGTCCAAGAATCTCAATGGCAATGTACATGATTGTATCTCCATTGCCGAAGAAATAAGAAGTCCCTACCCACAATTATCGTGACTCACAGTATCGTTGGTCAGGGCGCAAGACTGTAAAAAATGAAAACATGGCTTTATATTTTTAACTCTTTTGTCATTAGCTCTTATAAAAATCAGGTTGAAGAGTTCCTCCCTCAGGATTGACTTACGCTATTTAAAGCTATCGAAGAAGATTTACAACTAATCACAACATTGCACTAATTACAATACAAAACGTGGCAGACATAAAAGGGTTTTAAAAATATTTGAACTCCTATATGGTCCAAAAAAAAAAATTTAACTTTAACCAATCCAAAATATGATTATAATGTTAAAGGGCTATTTGTTTGCACTCATTTATATATGTAAATGTTGACATATATACACATTTGTTTGCACTCAATTACATATGAGGTGTAAAAGTAGTGTATAAACAAGGCCGTTTTTATTTTAAAAAAATTATTTCTTAAAAAATGCCAATCATTTACACACCTCCTTGAGTAAGAAGGCATCAGTATAAAAGAGGTTTGGAAGTACTTCCAAGACAACACCAATTGTATTTTGTGTGTGTGTGTTTTTTTTTTAATATATATATTTTGGTTTTTTTTGTTGGACTACTAATCATGAGTGATGCTTTAAATTTGAAGACCTAGGGATCGATGTCGGAGCTTATGTGTCGTAATAGGGTGCCAACACTGTTTACACCACTCAACAATAAGTATGTGTGCAAATTTTTTTTATTTCATGTGTTTATGATAATTTAAATATGTAAATCTCATTCATATATATCATGCATAAAAGAAACAACGATCCATACCAAAGGAGAATGGTATTGGTGCATGTGTCACCACAAAGAGCAGTGTGCTGATAAATCTACACGGTGGGACCCACTTTCAAAAAATTCAGGCTCTTGAATGAATTTATATTGTTATCAACAAGTGTTCTCTTGAGAATATTACTCAATAGAATGATATATACATCATTCGATCAAACATTGTGGATGACCCAATGACTCGCATCCAACTCATGTATGATATGATTGGGAAAAGTAAGTCCCACTGTGGTGATAGCTCAGGTCACACTAATCTCTGCGATACATTCGCATACAGTAGATAATTTTTCACAATTAAGAAAAAGAAGGATCCCGATCCTCTAGCCTTTTAAACAAATTAGGACTCCGGCATGTCTGCTGGGCCCATCAGTTACAAGAGGCCGTCTGATCCAAGGCCACCAAATTGATGATAAAAACACAAACTTTCTCCGTAATTCATGCTGCTTGCCAATCTCATGGTTCCTATGAATCTTAAGTTATTAACGTGGCCGGCCCAAATGGGTCATCTATCTGTTTAGGATCATGGCCAGCAAATGAAGCCAGGAGTCGTACTAGGAAAAATAGCAGAATGGCAGGAGTACTCTACTTAGCAAGTTGCATCAGGAAAGCACCAAGAAATTAGAGATTTCCAGTTTCCTAATTCTACTTTCTTCTCTGTCTTTCCTGGATCGAATATTAAAGTAACCTTATTTGAGTCTTCGGTAAGTATGATTTCTTTTTCTTCCACTATCCATAGTTAAGATGTTCAGCCTTTAGTTTGCTTTGCGGATTAGTTCCCTTCTTTCCCAAGAAGAATAGTTCCTTTTTTAAATACTTGAATTTTGTAGAGGATTTTAGATTGTTCTTACTTTGTAAGCTTTAAAAGTCGCTAGAAATTGTCAAATTTTGAAAATTTTCTGGTATAATTCTCAATTTTTTTTATTTTAAAAGTACAATGTTGAAGTTATTTTTAAATAATTATCATCTTTTTAAGATGAAGGTGCATCGACTAGTTAATCACTTTATTGAATAAGTACAACACATGACTTCCGCTTGATTAACAGGCAATTGTTATTTCATTTGTGTATGAGTCCGAATGCTCTATGGCTTTAACTTAGAGAAATATATATATATGGAAGTGGCGCAACGAAATGAATGATAACCTATGATCCCTGAAAATGTATATAGAAATACACACAAATAATCAAGCACTCAATCCAACAAGATAAAGAAACAACGATTTATGTAGTTCGGTCGCATACATCCACGGAAAGAGCTCCCATCAATTCTTCTTTCTCCCCTAATGTTGTTCTTAGAGTTAGGATTACAAATTACATTAAACACACATCTGTAATATAACTAAGAAAGCCCCAGTTACAATGACCACCAAATCGGCTAATCCAACTAATCCGAAATACAAGACATAAAGCCAACAAAATATTAAGCTAAATGAGTGAAACTTCACAGATTGGCCCACCATTTGAAATCCAAACCGTTCAAAATACACATCGTCCAAGAAATCCATAGTTAAACGAGTAGAACTTTACAGCTGAACCCACCTATTGAAATCCAAATCATTCAAAATACGTACACACCCTCCAATATATGGTGTTTTTTTAAATTTTATATCAATCCAAGGATTTTCCACTGCCGAACATTTTTTTTTATCAAACAATCAATCCAATAATGAAGAAAACTTGGATTGACTTAAAAGTTTGTAGGAAATTTATTTTTGAACCGTTCATAAGTAAGACCCACCACAAAGTTGGACTTGCTCAACTTAGGGTTTCTCCTGATTAGAACCAAGGTTCGAGATTCTTTTGTTTGGTTAAATTATATTATGAAATCATTGGTTGAAATTTAAGAAGATGGCTCCATTGGGCAAGGTAGGGGTGTAACGGTTCGGTTAACCGGTTAATAACCGTGAAATTTTTAACTTTTATATACATCAAAATTTTCAGAACAGATAATGCAATCAAGCATAAACAATGTGTTCCGGAACCTGTTATCATTCACCAAAAAAAAAAAAAAACGGGGGTAATCAATGTGTTAATGGACAGTGTTGCCGGTGGGGCAATCTGTTAATGCATCTCCTTCCACAACTTAACAGAGTCCTTTGATAAGATACCTCGGATTAAATTATCAAGGCGTCGATTATCCATAAAAGCCAATCGAAGTGTTAATCCCACAGATCATGACAAAAGTAGTCAGGAAAAATTGGCTGGTGGACCTATGAAAGTGCTCTCTCGCAATAATTTCCCATTCATCAACTGTAAACTACTGTGATCTTACCTATTCAAAATTATAATGTTTAATTTGAAGTTGGATTGATGAAACTAATAACCACTGCCATAAAATAAAATAAAAATTATAACCACTTTAAAAATTTTGGGCTTACAAACAAACCACAAAACCATCATAAACTCATCTGGCAGTCTCTACCAAGACCTCCATGCCCACGACATAAATCTGCTCTCAAGCAGCATCCTCCAATACATGGTTGGATCAACTTCAGGCTCTACAGATCCTTCATCAACAGACTCATACACATGAAAATCGATGAAAGTACAGGTGGTGGTTATGACCCTAACCAGATGAGTGCTAAGCACAATGCTTCATTCAGCACCTATGGAAGTCCAAATCATCCACTAGGAAGCTATCAAAATCTGATAAAATGCATTATCAAGCAGCAAAATTATATGGTGGTTTGCTTTAAACAACTCTATTAAACATGTATGGACCTGGATCTAGACAAGGGGAGTCGTCTTCTTCTTCTTCATCGTCTCCGGTCGGTGCAAGTCTGGTTTCCGTCAGGGAGTCGAGAGAGAGAGGCGAGAGAGAAAGGGCGAGAGAGAGGGGCGTCTGAGGCAGTGAGGCGAGAAACAGAGGAAGGGTTTTGATCCTTAGTTGTTAGGGTTTCCTTTTAACATAAGTTCAGAATTTTCATTTAGTTTCTTATTTTTTCTTGTATTAGTATAACGGTACGCGGTTAACCGAATCGTATATTACGGTTCGGTTCGGTTAACCGCCGTGAGTTATTATGGAAAACCGTAACCGAACCAAACTGTGCGATTTAACCGTAACCGAACCGTAAAATACGAACCGCTCTTCGGTTCGGTTCGATTAGACGATTTTTCGATTTTTTTTTACACCCATATAGCAAGGTACTTTGGGGGTATCTCCAAATTACCAAAGTGCTGCCAGACTTGGGAATGGGACGTACACGACTAGATCCTTATAGTGTGCGTCTTCTACAACACAGTGTTGAGGTCATGCGCACATATTTAACATGTGGTAAACAGGAGAAGCCGATCTGAACTCTGAGCTGCCCTAGTCTTTCGGCTTATTATTGATTGAAGAAAAAACAGAATAAATGCAGTCGTTGATCGTAAGGCCTATATTCACGCGATTGGAACTCGTGAGGTATTTCCTGTAAAAGCTCAACTGACGCCTACACGATTGGTTGGTATTCTTCCATCATCTGCCCAGTGTTATTTTGCATTTGAATCTTATGTGATATCTCTACCCTGATTTCAACATAGCCATTTAAAATAGAGATGTAAAAAAAAAAAAAAATTGGTTAAGTTTGGAAACAGATCGAGATGTCAAAGATAGGCAAAAGAGTAGTGCAATGAAAATTTGAAGTCTCTGTATAGATTATTGACGGTCAGGATGAAGGTTCTAATATCTTTGATGAGAGCGATTGTACCCTTGTTGGTTGTATTTATATAGACTTCCCAGTCCCCCACACCCACATGACCATGCGAGCCGCCGCGGTCAATCAGAAACCCAGCAACGCTGGGCAGCCACGTATGGTCCACCGTGCCAACGTGGCAGATGCGGAAAGATTCTCCCGCTGAGAAGTCGCTAACCTCAGCCGAGTATTAAGCTTAAAACTCAACCTACATAGAAATTAGAATTGTATAAAGAATCAAAAACTTACGGCATTAGACGAGAGAAAGAAAGAAAGAAAGAAACCACAGAAAGAGGGAAAACCGCCTAAAAAAAGAAGGGGAAACAATAGGGAAGGGTGTTTGGTCACACGACTTTTTTGCCTGCCAGCACTGAGTTCTGTTAGCTGACTTCGCGCTTCCTTTTCGGTGCTCAGCTCACCAGAATCTTCTCCTTCGTTCCTCTACCAAAATTATCTTTTTTTCTTTCTCGCCAAGCAGTGATGGTCTGAATTTACCTTTAGCAGAAAGGTACTCTTTCTTATTCTCCTTTTCTTTTATTTTCTTTTCTTTTTTTCAGATCTGAACTTTCGATGCTATTTCTGATCATGAAATTGATACTGCAATCTTGTGATGCTTTTCTATTTTGAGTTCGACCTGGATTGATCTAACCGATTGTTTTAGCCTGGAAATCCTCTTTTCATCCAGGGCTTTAATTAGAGAGATTTTAAGTGTCACCATTGATGAAGGTAGTTTTTGTCTGTTTTCTTGTTTATATATATATATATATATATTTTTTTTTTTTCTTTCATCCAAGAGATCTGGATCCGAGGAAGAATGGGGTCTTGCTGTTCTTACGCCTTGTGGGTGGGTTTGTGTTTGTGTTTTTTTTTTTTTTTAAGTTTAAGGAGACTTAATTGAGAAGATAGAAAGTGGCTTGTCTCACTAATAAAATTATATAATAACAGAAGGGGAACAGCTGTTGTCGTAGTTGCCAGACTTTTATCGTCATAGGTCTCTTGCCCTTTTTCACCTAAATCCGGATACTCTACTCCACTACAAATAAGGTTGGAGAAGCCTATCATTATTAATTGAACATGAAAATTATTAATTTTTTTTTACAATGATAACCCGTCGATCCCTCTTTTACAGTTGATCATTAGTAAAAAAAAGAAAAAAATTAGATAGACTACAACACTGCTCAGCGAGATTAGTGAGACTTAACCATATGTTGACCAATTAAGCTTGGTGTCTGATCATAAGATGTGGTGTGAGAATTGGTTTGGGGGGAGGGGTGTTTGAATTTTCAACATGTAAGCCCTACTGACTTCCACTTACAAGTCTAATTTCACTTTCTAAAAGCTTTTGCAATAATAGAATTCCAGTTTTGTGGTAAAGCTTGTTTAGATGAGGATACGTGGCTCATTTCGTGTGTGTGTGTGACCCATGGATCCTTAGTTGGCCGTTCGCTAAAAAGGAAAATCAAACTCTTAGAACTGATAGTTACCCATCAAATGACTAGCAACCCATCAAATGACCGAATGACCTGTTGATGACATTATTAGTTTAGACCGACACTTGTCTGACTTTTAGCTAATCTCTATTCCCTGCCGCGGTGTGGGGGTTGGGGGTTTTCAAGTGGCCCATAACATGCCCACGTCTCTTCTTAGAGATGACTCAAAAGGAAACCTGCATGTAGGATCCGGGAAGTACACGGATAGATTTTACAGAACTTCAAGTTTTCCTATTCGGATTTTAGGCTCAATGATTATCTTCATCATCATCATTTCAAACACGGATTTTCATTGTTATTGTGAAACGTATTAAACCATATCTCGTGAAAGAGATAAAGCAAAGTCCGACTGGATTACTCTCTCTTATTAGCACTTAGGGGGGGATTTGACATTTCAACACCCACTCCTTAGACACTCAATATCTAATTTTATGATTAAATTTTTGTAAATGTCATCAGAGTCATTTGACTCTAGTATGTATATATATATATATATTTTACTTTTTTGCCTTTGATCAAATGATATTATGGGAGTTTAACAACCCATGATATCATGGGATCCAGGGCAAACAAGTAAAAAAAAAAGTGTATCGAGTCAAATGACTCTGGTGACATTTAGTGACTTTTAGTCATGAAATTGGGGATTGAGTGTTTAAGGGGCATTGAATTGTCATATCCCCTTATTAGAGGTTTCCCAACTATTAAATCAGTTATCCATAAAAAAAATCTAATTTGATTGAATTATCATCAAATAATTACTACATAAATGATAAATGTATTAAGATCCTTTAATTAAAATGGATGGCCATGAGCATCTGCTTGTATGTTTGGTCAATTGGGTCTAATATTTCATACTGTGGTCTAACAAAAACAAAATAGCAGTTTAACCACTTTAGTAATATTCAGAGGAAGATTACAAGGTATCCCATTTAGTATAATTTACATTATATATACTTGGCTTTCCTTCTTTACACATGAATATTCATCTTCGGCATATAATCATATATGGATTTTCCTTTTTTACTCGTGAATATTTCTAACTATATAAGTGTCCATCACCCTATGATAAGGGATGAATGCCTATGAACATTCCTCACGCGCGTGTGTATATATATATATATCTTTTAACTACAACAGCTATGGGATTTTCTCATTTTCTAGCAGCTATTGGGGATTATTTGAGCTATCTTGCTCTTTTAGTATTGGTGGGCCTTTATAGAATCATGAAGACCTAGTTGCTGGCTACACATTGTAACGCCCCACCCCATACCCATGCATGATATTGTCCGCTTTTGCCCACTGGCCTCACGGTTTTGCTTCTGATGGGACCCATCAAAAGGCCTCATACAAGGTAAGGGTGTAAGCTCTACATATAATCCCAATCACTTTCCTCTCTATAGTCGATGTGGGACTCCGGGGCAATCCGGGGCGTCACATTCCACCCCCCTTAAGGCTGCACGTCCCTGTGCAGTAGCCTGCCAGCCCTCTTGGCCCGCCCACATGGAAGCCCACCCACTTGCACCAGACCACGGCAGTCTGATACCATTTGTAACGCCCCACCCCTTACCCATGCATGATATTGTCCGCTTTGGCTCATTGGCCTCACGGTTTTGGTTCTGATGGGCCTCAACCCATCAAAAGGCCTCATGCAAGGTAAGGGTGTAAGCTCTACATATAATCCCAATCACTTTCCTCTCTATAGTCGATGTGGGACTCCGGGACGTCACATTACTTTCCTCTCTATAGTCGATATGGGACTCCGGGGCGTCACACACATAGCCAGGATAAGCATGACCAAGAATCTCACTTAATATTTGATAAAATATATTGATCCTTCCACGTAAGAAGGAAGATCTTAACGAGGCTTTCGATGATAAAAACAACGATAGCGTATAAAAGTATATAAAAGTCTGAAAACCACATTCTGACCTAAAGTCTTGAACATTGATCAAAAGATAATGTGGGCCCATCTTACTCAAGCTAGAAAATACTAGGTTGATTTCAGATTTAAATGGAAAGTGTCATCGCCATCATCATCATTGCATTATCCCATTACTTTGGGGTCGTGTCTCAGATTGATATTAAGATAGATGACAAGGACTCATTTGCGTTTGTGGGGGAGATAAAATTTGGATAAAATGTTCCTTGGGCACTTTCTTCAATCCAGACCATCAGCGTTCTCTCTTCTCCAGTGATTTGGAAACATGCATAAATGTCCTTTCAATCAAAGTGACGTGCAATTTTATTACTAAAATGGAGGGGAAGACAAAAACTAAATGACCAAGGTAATGAAAACATTTGACCATTTCTAGATCATGAGTAATACTGGGTGAGCGTGAGATGATCATATCCGAACTCTCTATCAGACATGAGGAACGACTTTGATGCAAAAGGTTAGGAATTAGGATAGAGAGATGTGGGCTGCATGGTGTTTGTGGTGGATTATTAGAAAGTTATCGCAATATGAAATGACAGTATCGTTTTATGGTGGGTTTAAAGAAATCGGTTTTGACTTTTGTGTTGTCAAAATCACTTTCGAAACAAGCAAGACGCGCCGCTTGCTTGCCCCATAACGACGAAGTCGTTCGTGATTTTCTAGAAGACTTTTCTCTCTCTTCTTCTCTCTCAATATATATAAATACATCCTCACAGCTTTAACAACAACATATATCTGTCCTTCCTGCAGGATGGAGAACTGTTACAGGCCTTATTTCGATCCCGACTTTGAATCCCTCATCGACAGGATTAATCCGCCCAGGTCCTCTCTCTCTCTCTCTCTCTCTCTCTCTCTCTCTCTCTCTTATATTTTTTGTACTGTATGTCAAAACGCCCAGTATATATGTCAGGAGTTTTTTTTTTTTATTAAACCCATGGGAAGAACTATTTCAACCTTACATAAGTTTTTTTTTTTTTTTTTTTTTTGACTAAACCCATGGGAAAGAACTATTTCAACCTTGCATGGGCCACATTTAACCAATCGAGTTCTTTGTTGCTGCTTACTAACTTTTTTTAAACCTGGTCCTTACTATGGTCAAGCTTATATAAATATTGAGTTGAGCCTTAAATAAAGAATAAAGAAAATGTGAGCTGTTAAAATTAGAGGTCTTTAAATAAAGGATCAGATTATTTGATTAGGCATAATTTTGCCTGGAGTATACTTCGTGATGAGAAATTTTTTTATTGTCTTATTTCCTTATAATTAGAATATAATTAAGTTGGTGATTTCACATATTTATATATATATATATATATTTCATGTGATATTCAACAGTTTTAAAATGGTTGTTTTGCAGAGTTTGCATCGACAATGACACATGTGAAGATTGCACCCTTGTGAAGGTGATTTTCCGTACTCTCACATTAATCTTGTTCTTCTTTTAGTTTCTTAGATTTCTTTTGATCTCGTGATTCTTGAGAGCAAGTGAGATATTGAAAGGGGTAAAGTAAAGTTGGGGGAGGTAAGCTCTAAATGCTGATTAACACCTTTTATTCTTTAATCGAAAATAAGAGAACTTTTGGAATAGGAAGAGTGAATTCTGCCTACCTCGAATTAACCACCGGTTCGAATGTCTGAGTTGTCCCTTACATTGCAAAGAATAAAAAGCTCGTTGGTAACTCGCGGCACTAGAAATCCGTACCAATGTCATAAAACTCGAATGCCTTAGATGAATAATAAGAGCACTGAGTCCTTGATTTTAGTAGCCTTTGGGCTTTGGCAGCAGGTTCAGTCTTCTTCGACTCGTTCCCTTCGAGTGGAGTTGACTTGACCTTTGCAAATTTATCATGTTACAAGCTGCAACCTGCTTGTATTCTTCTGAAAAATTCACAGAAGATATTAGATTTTCCAACTTGTTGTATGAAGATGAACTAGCAACGGTTTTACATGAACCAAGAAAAGAGTACAAATTCTCAACAAATAAGAAATACTAGTATTTACGTGATTCGAGAATGTGTCTATATCGGACGATGAGATCAAATTTTTTATATCTTTTGTGGAAAAATAGGCCACAACGCTTATTTGGAGTTTTTCTCTCACTCAGACATTGATTTTGATAATGAGAATCCCATTAGTATATAATGATTACATAAAATACAAATAGTGCCCATCCAAAACATTATAAATAATACGGGCCCTCCAATTTGGAGAATGGCGTACAGTATGCCTTAGACAATCAGCCTTCATAGAAAACGAAACATCTTAACATAAATTTATTGTTACACGAGCACCGGCTCAAAAATCCCACCAATGAAGATAATGAAAAATATCCACGTGCATCTATCTCACACCATATTACGACAAGGGACAACATAGTGGAACTGACTTTTTTATTCATCAGAAACATCTACACACATGGGACTCCTTGAATTGTACTTAATTCATTGAGTTCTCACTTATCTGAATAAATTGTACCGTTGGATTGATGATCAATTTTTTTTCTAAATATAAAATCATTAAATTAATGAGCCACAAATAGATGGGTTAGAGGCAGGGGATTGATTCCAAACTTGATACATGGGTCCATCGATGATGTCTCTTTCCATCCCCCTAAGTCTTATAATCAGTGGGGCCCTAGGTGGGCCCCATAATAAATGTTAATTGAGGTGAAAATAGCGGCAAGAGGAGATCAGATTGATCGCTGGTGGGCTTGTCGCTGAACCAAAAGTGGGTGCCTGTAAATGAAGATTTTGGGATAATTATACCTTCAACTAAATAGCTTCCAAGATGCATGCCATCTACTTTTTATTCTTGAGTTAAAGCTTCTGTTTATCAATTTTCTGCACGATCATCCACCGTCTACCCAACCCAAACAAGGGAAAGTAAAACGCGCGAGCTTTCAATGGGCACAGCTCCCAATTTTTGTACTTCTGGTTTCATGGGCAGTGACCAGTGAGCTTCAGACCACGGTCTCCAATTGGGAAACGGTCACCAACCTGCCTCATCGCCTGATCTGAATTATTTATGATCTATCTGCCTTTCCATCTCTATAATTGTTGCAGTCTGACATCTTTCCTGGCAGCATATTCCTCTCAGTCTCGCCTTCTTTTTCATTTTGATCTAGAGCTGAGATGACGAACTTTACACACAATGCACGTATTCGGAGATTCTTTGAGCCCATGGCTAGTAACTTTTTATTGGGAGGTTGGAAAATCAAGCTGCTTAATATCACTGCTGCCATCAGGCTTGCTTCAAGGAGGGTTATAAATGTCGGGAAGTCCCACATCGTTTAAGTAATAGACTTGACATATCTTAATATACATATATAGGCCTTCCACCTATTAGATTAAGATTTGGGGTTGGTATATGATTTCTTACATGGTATCTTCTAATAAGGGTTGCATCTACCTTCTTACTGATTACAACTAAATCATTGTTAGTATAATTAAAAATGAGTCAAATTAGGTGCTTTTAACGTGGCCAGTTTAATAGTGGGCATAATTCTAAGTAGAGTAAAATCTTCCTAATGATATAGAGTGAAGCTCGAAAGTGATTTTAGCGGTTTAGATTTCAAAGTAGACTCCCTTTGGTTTATAGATATAGCTCAGGGTATTGCTAGGTCCCACCCTTGTGATGGCTCCATCTGATCAAGTCTTGCATTTATAGGCTTTAGAAAAGGCTTTCTCTACTCTTGCGATGCACTTGTGGATATCCCTTGTGATGGCTCCATCTGAGCAAGTCTTGCATTTATAGGCTTTAGAACAGGCTTTCTCTACTCTTGTGATGCACTTGTGGTACCCCAACCATTCAAAATCTCTAACCCACAACACAAACCTACCAAAGATATAAGGGAACGATGGTTGAAATAATGTTGTTGGTGATGTCGGTTGCAGGTGGATAGTGCGAACAAGCACGGGATTCTGCTGGAAATGGTCCAGGTTTTGACCGATCTTGACCTCATCATCTCTAAATCCTACATCTCTTCAGATGGCGTATGGTTAATGGACGGTGAGGATCTCTCTCTCTCTCTCTCTCTCTCTCTCTCTCAGTTTGTTGTTGTAAGTCTACCTCTATCTGACAGTGTGACGGTTTTTCTGTTGTATGCAGTGTTTCATGTGACCGACCAGCATGGGAACAAGCTAACTGATGAAAGCCTCATCCATTACATTGAGCAGGTCTCTTTCCCATCTCCCTTCATTGTATTCTTCTTATTTTCTAGAATGTCATCCAAATGCACGTAACTACGTGTTCCCACATCCCATGGCATGCTAAGATTTAGATGGGATAAGGTCTCCATGATGATTAAAACAGAGAAGACTGGTTTGTAACTACGGGGCCCACATTTGGATGGTTTTGATTGCAGTAGCCAGTGCATAAGTGTGGGCCATTTGACATTTGAACATGTTACATGTCTCTGATTTAAGGCCCATATTATTAACTGCAGGCGCTCTGTGCGAGGAGGAGGGAGAGCAGCGAGGCACGGCATAGCTACCTGGGCCGGTTAGTGGGCCCAATGTTTGTGCCAGGGGATTACACGGCCCTGGAGATGATGGGGACGGATCGCCCGGGCCTCTTATCGGAGATCTCGGCCGTTCTTGTCGAGCTCAACTGCGATGTGGTGGCGGCAGAGGCATGGACCCACAACAAGCGGGCCGCATGTATCATCTACATGACTGATGGGAAGACGGGTGGGCCCATCTGTGATCAGGAGCGCCTGTCCCATGTAGAGGAGCAGCTGGACAATGTCGTAGGGGCCCATCATCCGGCCCATTTAGTGAAGGGCGAGGAGAGGAGAGGGGTTAGGCTGGCAGGGCCCATGGCTGGCCGGACCCATACCGAGCGAAGGCTGCACCAGTTGATGTTGGCACAGAGTGATTATGAGGAAGAGGAAGATGAGGAGGAGATCAAAAGGAGGAGGACGAGGAGGAAAAAGAAAGTAGAGGTGGCGACAGAGGTGTCGATTGAGAGCTGCAAGGAGAAGGGGTATTCGGTGGTGAGTGTGAGGAGCAGGGACCGACCCAAGCTGCTGTTCGACACGGTCTGCACTCTCACGGACATGGAATATGTTGTCTTCCATGCAGCCATCAGCTCCCACGGCTCCCTTGCTGTTCAGGTAATAATTATATATATGAAAATAATTGTTATTCTTTGATTGTTAACAAACATGACCTAGATCTACAATTAAGAGAGAATTGTGTGGTCTAGTTTATTTTTAGAGATGTCTAATTACCAACGTGTATTAAGCTGCCCCATGAATTAGAAGTCCAAAGTTGACCCTCATTTAAACGTAACTCAATGTTGGCTAAAATTTAGAAAAAAAAAATTCTTGAAGTTTTTTTAAAAATAGTAAAATTGAGGGATATAGATTTTAAAGTAAAATGATTTGATAGAATTGATATTTGTTTTCATTCTCTTTCCCATGTGTCTCATAGGTTGGATTGCATGATTCTCACCATTGTGTATATATAATATGGAAATCTAGAAATAACAAGTCCACTGGTTAGGGGTTATGTTACATTTAACCTTCATTCCTCACCTCATATCATTCACACTTCACCTCTCTAATATTTCTTCTATCGGTGGAGCTAATAAATTCCTATATTTTCAGTTCTTATGGCAAACAAATTAACAGTCCCATAACAATTCTTAATATCAAGCAGTGGAGACCATTTTACCAAAATATATATATAGGGAGATATTCAAGTGAGAGATTCCCTCACCAAAATGGTGAGGTATATATAAACGGTGCGGACAAAGTTACATCAAATATAATGAATATTTAGACAGGTTTTCAGCAAAAGATATTTGATGAAAAACTAGATGAGACTGATGCTAGTCCCTATTATTATTGCTTGCAGGAGTATTACGTTCGGCACATGGATGGATGCACTTTGGAAAGCAAGGGCGAGAGACAGAGGGTTACCCAGTGCTTGGCTGCTGCAGTTGAACGCCGTGTCTCCCATGTCAGTAAAACAAACATCACTAGCAGAAAGAACCTTTTTTTTTTTTTTTTTTTCACTTTCCCAGTAAAATCTCCTCAGTAAATGTGATGCTTTTTTGTTTATCCCAGAGTTTGAGACTGGAAGTTTGCACAAGCAACAGACAGGGCCTGCTCTCTGATATCACTCGTGTGTTCCGCGAGCATGGGCTCTCCATTACAAGGGCCCACGTCACCACCAGTGACGATGGAGACACAGCCATTGGCACTTTCCATGTGACTGATGCTTCAGGTAATGAAGTAGACCCAAAGACAGTAGAATCAGTCCGCAAGGAGATTGGGGGCTCTGTTCTTACTGTGCCCCACTCCCCTTCCAGGGTTCATCATCCACATCCTCATTCTGATCCTACGACTACTACTGCTCAGCAAAAGTTTTCATTGGGCAGCCTCTTGTGGTCTCATCTCGAGCGCCTTTCCAGCAACTTCGGCTCTATAAATTCCTAAGTTTGGGGAAGAGACCACTTGAGACTGTATAATTTGTAGACTGTACATACATAAATGCTGTACTTTCACTCTTATTAGTTTCTCTCTTCATGTTGAATTATTGTATATATCTCTGTTAGACAAATACAAATACGCGCTCAAGTAGTATAGCATACGTTGCGTTCAATTTTTACATTTTAGGGGAGGAATGCAGATAATAAGAACAGAGTGGTCCTTTGTTGATAAGATCAGAACAGAACAACACTCTCGGAAACAAAAATAAGAATGGCATGTGACGCTCGCATGTCGACACTCACAGGGAGGACCTCCACAGGTAGTAATGCCATCAAGCTCAATTAATACAGCATGAATAACGGCCTACTGTATCATCCAGCCGAGGGCTCTAGACAATTGGCAAGACTTTTGGTGGTTTCAACCTTCCACAGTCGGCATCATCAATAAACATCACCCCTTCCCCTTCTAGCAAAAATTTAAAAAAAATAAAAATAAAATAAAAATTAAAAAGAACTGTCTAGAAAGATTTGTTCCACGTTTTGACAAACCTTTTCAGATAAAATGTTTAGTAATCCCGACGATTGTGTAATAGAATTCCAAACTGGCTGAAGTTATTTTTCTTTCAGTGTCAAACCATACAACATCATATCAAACGTTACAGCAAATGTATTGGAATCAAATGGATTAAAAAGGAAACCTTGGAATCATATCAAAAGTTACTAGCAAATGTATTGGAATCAATTGGATTAAAAAGGAAACCTTGGAATTAGGATTCACATTCAGTTTGGAGATTTTGTTTGATTGAATGGCTATGCACTTTTCTGTGATAAGGACAGTTCTATTCTGATTTTCAAAACTAATTTGAGACGAGCGCCCCACATGATTTGAGTAGTTCAGATATATCGAAGAAGAGGGAGAATTATGGTTTAGTAATTGCAAGGAAAATCTACTTGTAGTTCATATCAAGTTGATGCAGGCTATATTCTTTGGCAACTTTATAGGCTCAAATTATATCCAAGAAATTAAAGTCAACGTCGAACAATTCATTATCAAAGTATGTTCTTTTTTCTTCTTACAGTATGCATATGAATTCTCTTTATGTTCCTTAAATCAGAAGTGTGAGTATTTACCTGAGCAGAAGGAAAGAAAAACAAAACTACTTTACTGCAGTTCTAAGCTACGATACATGGGTACTTCAAAATGGGCAACGTAAAACCCATGTTCCTTCCATGTCTACGACGTGTCCTTGTCGTATCCATAATGTATTGTGCATCATAGGTTCCAAGTGTTCATCAACAAGTCACCCACTTTTGCTCCAATGGACTTCCAACTTCCGAGAAGTTTAGAATTTGTAACATTAATTGGCAAATGTATTTCAAGCAAATTAGGTTCTACTTGTATCCATATGGAACAGTGCCTCACCAATGTATGCCCTTGACAGCAGCCAGAAGGGTTATGTTCAGAATGCCGTAAAAATGAAAGCTCAGAATTGCAGCACTGATTTCCTGTATGCAATTGGTTGGAAAAAGTCACTGTGGCCAGACCAGTGTCACTTACAAATTACAATTATCTAATTAGTGTTCAAGTTGACAGTGGGTGGTACCTACCATAGTTCAGAAAATGATGTATTTCTTGATTCATTCAACTCATCTTCCTGTTTGCCCAGAGGTCCAATTAAACAAATTCATAAGTTTGCTAGATTTCTACAGCTGCTGCAAACAAGAATCTGGTCTAGAAAGTAATCAAATGTCTCGTATTATAATTAGTGACGGATATTAATGGATTAATTATTTTCCTTCACAATGTTTCATTTTCATGGTCCAATTCGTTACTTACCTTCCTTTAAAATGACCATTTTTCTTGGTTTTTTATCAATGAATCCAATAACTGGGGTGCAATGAGATGTCCGTATCAGTTTTCCAACTCAGTGACATTTTTTAGGATCGTCAACTCGTTTTTTATGCCATGATATATAATGTGTTTAAATAGTTCAAGAAAGATCATAGCTAATAAATGATTTTCTAGGGAGAAATAAGAAAAGTCATCTGGCCTAGTGGCCAGGAGAGAAGGAAACTCATCTTTCTTTATCAACTGTTTAACTGCAATTTCTCCTTCTCTTACCCACCATGTTGGCCTTTAGCCTCCCTCTGTTACTGGGCACAAACTCTACATTTGTGCATGACGTTCTGGCCCAACCCGCCCAATTAACAAATGATCTAGGCCTTTGACAACAATTGTGTTGAGGTCAATATTTACCATTGCTCCTGATCAGCGGTCATATTTGTGGTGGAGCCCTCGCCCTCACCATAAAACTATTATTGTGCCGTTTTCTATTACCAATTGATTTTGGGATAAGTGGTAGCTCAATGGGGTGTAAGATCCTACAAGTGGTATCCGAGCCCGGTAGGTTAGGTGTTTGAGTCAAGGGACACTGCGTTTTGCGAGTTCGCAGTAGGAGTTGCGGTGGGAGGGATTGTTAAAGTCAACGTCCACCCTCGCTCCTGAGCGGTTATAATTGTGGTCGAGCCCTTGCCCTTACCATAAAATTATTGTTGTGTCGTTTTCTATCACCAATTAATTTTGGGATAAGTGGTAGCTCAATAAGGTGTAAGAACCTACAAATTGAGACCAGTTTCCAACTAACCAAACGATAGCAGTCCCAAGGCCTCTATTCCAAACCTGACCTAAAAACTTTTGGGGTCCTAAACCAAGCTGAATGGCACACCAAACATGCTGATATGAACTCAAAACTCGCTCAAGTTTGCACCAATCTTCAAGTGGAAATTAAAAAGGAAAAAAAAAAAAACAAATCTATAAAGATCATTATATCTCTTGAAGTTCCAGAAGTTTTATTCTCCAAATGAAAGAAAAAATACAACATAAAAAATGAGAACGAATAGTAGGGCCATGGAGGCACTTAAAAACCCAATCTTTAGATGGAATTATCATTTGCTTTCAGCCGTAAAATGATCCTTCTAAAGGACAGTGCTCTGTTCAAAGGATGTCATGGTTCCCGGACTGAGAAGAGGCAAAGAAGAACACAAGGAAAAGTATGAAGAAGGAGACAAGAACCCCATTGAACACGGCCCAACAGAAGTAGGCGATGACAACACAGATGAACTGGGTGGTGCTGAATATTTTTGCTGAGAATTACTACTGTATTCCAACTTAGGGAGCGATGGAGGTGGTGGGGCGATATTAAGAGGCGGGGGTGCCACCACTTGAAGCCGCCGCAAGGTGGCTTCCGGTGCACCTGTAAGCTTCTGCACCAGGGACCGGAAATCGTGCGGGTCGACGAAGTAAACTCTGGTCATAGATGAAGCAGCAGCAGCAGCAGAAGCTGGTTTCTTACATGGCTTTGATGGTGGTCTCCTTACACCATGCAGCAGAGAGAGACTCTTTTCTTCTCTGTCAAAGGCTCGGAGAGGAGAGGAGAATTGATGAGAGTCCATGTTTTCTGTATGTCTTCACTCTTGCCAATTCAAATGACTTCCTCTCTATTTATAAACTATATGCAGGCTAAATGGTGGGTCCCACATTCGTCAAATTGTTAGATCATCTTCCTCCATGAATGATGACTAGGATCCCTCGAATGGGGTGTGCGAGCCGTCGGATTCCATGTGTTGAACGTTGACCATTGAATGTTCTTTTTTAAAACTTGTATTCCATAGCTTTCAATGCCACTAACGAAGTTGGTTTACGAGATAGATCTTACAGAAAAGGACCCAGAATAAGAAAAAAGCAAAACTCCTATCCAATAGATTGTTAACGTGGGGTGGGGCCCACCATGCAGTTGTTGAATCAACGGTGGATAGGAAATGAGATGGACGGCTGATGTTTAAGCAATTGAGAAATGGAATATAAACCTTTGCCAAAGTTCACTTTTCAGTTGATTTGAAATCATCGAAATCAGATGGCAATATCATTATCCTTGATTTGTGGTCCATCGTCCATCAATTTAGGCAAAGATGCAGATTATTCCATGCCCAGGGAAGCTAGGCAATAATTGCATTGTTTATTGGCCTATTGCTGTCGGTCTTGAGGCGGCCGCACTGCCGGAGTCTCCAACGTTGGTCAAAGTTTGAAATCTTGACTGCATTGCAGCCGTTTACTTTTGTGTCACCTTATTTCGTGGTTAGCATGATAACCTTAATTGGTGATCCTTCAGTTCACATTTCGAGGCTTTTTATTAGTTCTATCGACCAGCCCACCATGTTAGAAATAGGTTCATCTGGTTTTTTTTTTTTTTTTCTTCTATGCGTTATTTGTAAATATATTGATAATATATATATATTGCTTAAAACATTTAAAAGATATAATTATATATAAAGGTGGATGGATTGGTCCTAATTAAACCCGGTCCACATTGTACCCATCACAAGGTGCGTTTGGAAGAACATATCAAAATCCGTTATAAGCCATCAGAGTCAAAGGCCATGTTTGGTTTCTCTACTTTTTTTCTAATAGATCCAATAAAAATAGAGCCATAAAAAAAAGTGGCCAAAGCTCTATTTTTCAGCTGCCCACTTTTTGAGCATTTGGATTTTAGAGGATTTGCCTCTAAATGTCTAAAACGGACAGAGGCCAAAATGTTGTGCCAAACGCTCTTATTTTTATAACATATGTCCGCTTTAGACATCTAGACAAGTAGAAGCTGAAAATAGAGGTGCCAAACATGGGCTAATATGTGCTGGTAAAGTTAACGAAGGGGTTAGCCAATTGGTTCCTTTTCACCTTATTATCTAGGGTTCAACCTGGTACCTTCGGGAGTAATATCGGGAGCACAAAGTTTCTTACTGTGGGAGAAGATATTAGATCTCGGAACAGTGTTTCTCATCTTGGGAGCTAGCATTATTTATAGGGATAGAGTTTCTTGCCACAGGAGCAAGTGTTGTATTTTGATTTTTGAGTACAGAGTTTCTTATTTAGGAATAGGTCTATAATTGATCCAGCGGATCAGGATCCGAATCCGGACCCAGACCCAGACCCAAGGGGTTATCCAAAACAAATTAACCCCACCTTTGCCATCCCCAAGTCTCATATACAGTCAAAATCAGAGGCTTAATTATGTCGGCAACAAGTATTTAGCCATGTAATAGTTTTATTATTTATTGGGTTGGGTCGGAGAATCCAGGAAAACTGTTGTTGTGGCTGCCTTTGAAGCCGCTTATTTATATTTGGCGATATTTTGTATCTTTTATTTGGCTCACATCCAATTAAAATTGATTTTAGTAGGACTTTGATAATTACAGGTGACAGAAAAGTCAAAACCTACTCCCACTAGTTGAATGGTCACCACTACTATTACTATTAGTTGTTTCTAAAGTCACATGAAGTAATACTGTTCAATCCCCTCTACATGCCTCCTTAACCCACTCAGATGTTAATTTAAATTTGTAAGTCCCATCCTTTCATTGCATATAATGAATTCACGCCGCATCTGTTATGGGCCCCACTAAAAAGGCCTCTTGCCCTTGCGCTAGCGGTAAGAAGCGTCGTTTCTTATCTGGTTGCCCACATTTTGAACTTGGGCAGCCACCCACCCTCACCTAAGGATTGTCCTACCTCATCTGAGGTTTACTTCACTCACCGAGGACTAGGTCCCGACTCCCCTAAATTGGGTAAAAAAAAATTTTTAGGGAGAGATGGAAAAGTGTAGATGTGGATTAGGGAGGCTATAAGGGATTCCACGCACCCTCATCTGCTTCACATTTCCCAGGCTTAGGACCTCAGCTTTTACCTATACTTCCGGAAAATTTAGTGTCATAAAATTTGATTGTAACTAATGATCGATCATAATAGAATCGAAAGAAAGAATTTGAGGATGTTAAGTATGACACACCGAAAAAATTAAAAAAGATGAGAATGTTCATATGAGTATAAAGTAAAACTAGAGAAGATGAAATAAGAAATGACCACATTCGTAAAATTTAGAAGTACCATCAATATATGATAAATAAAGAACCACTACTAGAAAACAGACTTTTAACGGCCGCCATTAGCCGTCGCTAAAAGTCACATGGCGGTCGCTAATACTCTTTATCGACGCCTAGCGACCGCAAAAAATCGACCGCAGAAACTTCGTCGCAAAAAGGCATTAGCGACCGCGCGACCACTTTTAGCGGCCGCCATTAGCCGTCACTAAAGGTATAAATGGCGGTCGCTAATGTTTTTTTTTATTTTCTAAATAGTGATAAACACTTTTAGCGACCTCCAATGGTAAAAATGGCGGTCGCTAATACTCTTTTTTAAAATTTTTAAATAATTTTTTTTTATTTTTCACTTTTTGTGACCGCCATTACACCCTTTTGCGATTGCCATTGCTCTTTTTTATTTTTTAACTATTTTTTTATTTTGTTTTTACTTTTTGCGACCGCCATTACTGCCTTTTGCGACTGCAATGGCGATCGCTAATGCCAATAAAGTTTTTTTTTAATTCTTTTCAAATTTCACAATTTTTATCCTGCTTTTTATACCTGTATTTTTACCTGAATATATTATATATCTACAACTATAACTATCAATTAGAAAAACTAATAACAAAACAAAGTCTTATATTAATAACATCTAAAACATTACAAAAGTTTGAACACATAATAAACATTACAAATACACTTTTAAAAAATAAATAAATAAATATATTTGTTGGACGGGGTGTCGTGATCGATCAGATGCTCTCAAACCTGAAGACAAAAGGGAAAATAAATATTAATAGTTAATTATAAAAATAGGCAATATATAGTAAATATAAACAAAATTAAGTATTAAGAGCAAAATTTTGAGAGTTAAACCTACGTTTCAACTATATAAGCAATCCGAGAGTTTGAATCTCGAGCCGTAAGTTCCGGCAAGTCAGGAATGATTATGGGCTCATGCCCGTCCAGTTTCACGACAACCGGAGCTCGTTTTCTCGATTTGGGCGCTCGGAGGCTAATTTTCTAAGTTTTAAGTTAAACCTACGTTTTAACTATACAAGCAATCCAGGAGTCGGAATTTCGAGCCGTTAGTTCCAGTAAGTCAGGAATGACTATGGGCTCGTGCCCGTCCAGTTTCACGGACACCGGAGCCCATTTTCTCGATTTGGGCGCTCGGAATCTGATTTCCTAAGTTTTAACTTAACGTTTTTAAGTTAAACCTACATTTCAACTATGCGAGCAATCTGGGAGTCGGAATCTCGAGCCATCAATTATTACAAGTCACTCAACCCTCGAGCGAAGTGTTCGTGCCGATTTCAAATTTTTCCGGGAGCCGTTTCACGTTCCGGACCCCCGGCAGGCCGTTTTCGAGCCTAAGTGTTGGAAAATCCGATATTTTCACTCGTAATTCTCTAACCGGGAGTCCTATTTGCGAGCCGTCGGTTCCTACAAGTCACTCTACCCTTGACCAAAGTGCTCGTGTTATTTCAGATTTTTTCGGGGGCCGTTTCATGTTCCAGACCCACGGCGAGCCTTTTTTGAGCCTATGTGTTGGAAAATCCGATGTTTTCACTCGTAATTCTCTAACCAGGAGTCCTATTTGTGAGCCGTCAGTTCCTACAAGTCATTCTACCCTTGATCGAAGTGCTCGTATTGGTTTTCGATTTTTACGGAGGCCGTTTCACGTTCCGGACCTCCAGCGGACCGTTTTCTAGCCTAAGTGTTGGAAAATCTAATGTTTTCACTCGTAATTCTCTAACCGGGAGTCCTATTTGCGAGCCGTCAGTTCCTACAAGTCACTCTACCCTTGACCGAAGTGCTCAAGCTATTTTCGATTTTTTCAGAGGTTCGTTTCACGTTCCGGACCCCCGGCGGGCCGTTTTTGAGCCTAAGTGTTGGAAAATCCGATGTTTTCACTCGTAATTCTCTAACCAGACTTCCTATTTGTGAGCCGTTAGTTCCTACAAGTCACTCTATCCTCGAGCGAAGTGCTCGTGCCGGTTTTGGATTTTTCTGGAGGCCGTTTCACGTTTTAGACCCCCCACGGGCCGTTTTAACCTACAATTTAGTGTCGCTTGTAAAGGAGGAACATATTTTCACTTTCTACTACATATATACATTTCTATGACATTTCATTACAGCCTCATTAACTCTCACATTAAACAAGCCATGCAGTAAATAATTGAGATTTTACAGGAAAAGATGGTGAATGAAACCATGTTTATTGTTCCCTTTTATACCTCCATTTGATCTTCAGATTTCCTCTTTACAAAACGATCCTGCAGCAAAATAAATGAAAGAGAGAAAAATAAGAACCTTAAATACTGTAATTGGACTCTCTTTTTTTTCAACTATAACAAAAGTTATATTAAAGAGCCACCAAAAAACAAAAATCAAAATGGATACTTGCATGTGAATGATGCATATTCACATATTAGTACTTGGTATTTTATGCTCAGCATCAGCAACATTTGTGATCTGGTTTCATGTTACAATTGCATGATCGCTGTTTATGATACAATAGCAAGTGAATTTCTCTTTGTTCATTCCTTAAATTGAAGGACTGCCTTTGTCCCATCCAGGATACAACTGAAGTCCTTACATCCAGGATACAATTCTGTCTGTGCATCGTCTAAACCAAACCAAACCAAGCATTTTCCCACTAGGTGGGGTCGGCTATATGGATTTGACTGACGCCAATCAAATATGTTTAGGGCCATGTCCTCCATTAGACCCATGTAGGCAAGGTCATGTTTAATAGTTTCTTTCCAACTTCTCTTGGGTTTCCATCTCCCTCTCCTACTCCTGACAATCTCCTTGCTTTCACACTTTTTAACAGGTACCTCCGTTGGACGCCTTCTAACATGGCCGAACTATCGCAGTCGATTTTCTCTCATTTTATCTCCAATCGGTCCTATTACTATATTACCCCTAATCTCCTCATTCCTAATCCTATCTCTCCTTGTGATACCGCACATCCATCTTAGCATTCTCATCTCTGCACATCCATCTTCTTGACATGATTATGCTTTACTGCCCAATACTCTGATTCATATTACAACGCTGGTCGTACCGCCACCTTATAATACTTTCCTTTAACCTTAAGGGGGACTTTCCGATCACACAAGACCCCCGAAGTACTCCTCCATTTGGTCCACCCGGCCTAAATCCTATGACTTACATCAGTATCAATCCCTCCATCCTGTTGCACCATAGATCCAAGGTACCTAAAGTTTTTTTTCTCTACAATCTTTTGTGTGCCCAAACTTACTTCTATATTACCAGGTGTCTTACTTTGGCTAAACTTGCATTCCATATATTTTGTTTTGCATCGACTAGAATTTCAAAATATCTCTGGGCTTCTTCATCGACACCGGAGTGAGGATTACTCCCACTCGCCCCCTCAGTCTCACGGCTTGTGTATTCGGTTGCCATCCCGCACGCGATATCATTTAGCATCGCGATCATCGGATCAGTCACAACTGGAAGACAACTCTATTTTTAGCCATTAAAGCTAAAAGAAGATAGTTTTTTTTTTCCAAAACATATAATGCTCACAGAGTTTTTCATCCAAAACATATAACTAAAACCATCAGACAAGAGTGTTCCAGCTCTAACCTCCCAAACCATGACCTTAGCAAAGAATGTTCCAGCTCAATGATCTAATTCTAATAACAGAGCCGCTACTTTTTTCAACAAAGCTGGACCTAATTCTCAGGCTAGCATATCAGTGAGGACCACCTTTTTCTACTTTATGCATACACACACCAATTCCATGGAAAAGTTCCAATTAATGGACAAGTCAAACTCTATGAGAAGATGAGAGTGAGTTGTTAAGACTTTGAAGTTTATTAACTTATCATGGCACCGAATCTCAGGTGGTTGAAATGAAAACAACATTTATGCCTTGTGAAATGCAACTAGTCTGAATCATTAACCTTGAAGATAACAAAAACAGTCAAACACCAACATCAAGATTGGAAAAGGGAGGGGGGAAAAGGAACAATACATGGAACTTGCTCTCCAAACTTGAATAAAGATTGCATCTAAAATAAGTTCAGCACATAAGAAAAACAGGCATCTGTAACTCATTCATATCTACTAAGTTTACAACTTCCTCTCTCATCAGGGAACCATTGGCCAACTTTCTTGGCCTTACACCCCTGAACAAAAAGATCTCTCTGAAGGCAAACACCACAAAAGAGTTTTTTCCTTTTCATCCGACTACTCTCCTGCAATATGTATGTATTACAGTCATATATATTAACACAAAATCCCCACTGTTATTGAACTTCCAAAAAAACAGCCCCCCATCTGTTTGAAGTTACCAGAATGCAGTGTGCAAATATTAATAAAGAAATGGAACCATTAGAGAACTACCTAGAAGGAGCAGGCACCATCAGTTTGAAAGTGAGCTTTTTTCATGGAAGTAGGAGTGTTGTTCCCTTGTAAGTAATTGTTCAAAATCTCTGCGCGCACATGGATTGAAAGAGACACTCTTAATTAATGCAATAGCCATGAAGGGAAAGGACGTGTAAAACTATAAATGAAATGGAAGTTTCTTAACATAGAAGTGCAGCAAAGTGAAATATACAACACACACATACACCATAATAGAAAAAGGCCTAAAAAATGCAACAGTTCATCCCACTCTACATTTAATAGCAAGAAAGTATTTGCATTGCAATTTAAAAACAACCGCAATAAATAACACAAAATTCATAATTTCTTATTTTTCTTGTCTGGGCCAAGTAATAAAAAGTGGTGGGTGAGAAGATCAAATATGGGACAGCACAAGCAGAAAAATCAAGTTCAAACAACAGAAAATAAATAACTTTTGACAAACCAGTAAAGCTGAGGTGCAAAACGCGTTAAGGTTTGGCCACCAGCAGATACCCAATAGAATCCAATGATCCACCATATAAATGAAAACTTGTGTTTGCAGACTCCAAATGCTTTGCAATACTGACAGAAAAAAGAAGATAAGCAGATAAAAAAAAGTTGAGAATGGAACAGAAATGATGACAGTATTTCCCACCTGAAACAAGCATATTAACCACATTGACAAAAATGAAATTAAAGCTAACCTCAACGTAAAATTAAAACAAGATGATATTAATAACACATAAGTTATCTAAATTATCAGAACAACAGAACATGTCTCAACCACTTAAGGCAGGCTTTGATTAGAGCAAATCGCTGTAATGCATGGTTTTTTATTTTCACAAATATGAATGTCCAGCCTCACAAATGGTATCACAAGCTTTTCTAGCTGCAGAGGATGTAAAAATCAGATCTTGGCACATATTTTGCATTTCATTTTCATGGAGATCAACCAAGCACATCAGAATTTCGTTGTCATGCGAATAACGACATTTTCCAAAGATATGGTGGAGACGGCACAAAGAAGGATTGCTAACAAAATTAGAGGAGAAAAGCAGAAATTTATAGAACTAGAATGGAATACCTAGTTCTTTCCTCACCGCCCTCATACGGCCTGCTTCCTTCACCTCCTCACGAGGACCAGTAGTGCCGCCACTCCTGCTCCGCCCCACATCCTCCGCCACGGGCGGCCCTGGGGACAGCCCACACAGGAGGTGGGCTGGGGCCCTAAAATTTGGTCCAAAATGGGGGCCCCCAAGTCAACAAAAAAAATCTCGGCCTTCCAAAAAAAAATCTCTGGCCCAATCTAAAAAAAATCCCTGCCTTCCAAAAAAAGTCCTAGCCCAATCGAACCGAACCCCACCTGGGCCACCTCTGCCTCGTCAAAATCCCTACCTTCCAAAAGAGTTGTGCTATTCAGTCCGGATTTTCCGGCCTGAATGACGCTAGGATCGGGCAGTCAAGCTGGAAAATTTGGTCTGAATAGATTTTTTCCTCCTGTCCAACCTTTGCAAAACCCCTTCGTCCCTCCAACCTCGTCCAAATCCCACCCAGGTCCCAGCAGAAGGAAAAAAAAACAGAGAAACAGAAAGAAGAAATAGAAGACAGAAGAAGAAGAAGAAGGAGAAGGTCTGAGTTCTGGGACTGGAAGCCATCTGGAATCGCTCTGCCTCTTCATCATCCAAGATCCTCATCCAACCCGCTCCACTGTCTGGACCGTCGGTCAGCCCCATCGCCAGACGGCCCAGACCGACCCAGACGGCAGTGCCTTCTAGTCTTCCACAGTTCCACACTTCCACCCCCATCTCTTCTCCGTTTTCAGGTTTTCTCTTCTTGGCTTCTTGCTTTCCAAGTCAAATCAGGTAAGGTAAAAGCCTTTTGTCAAGTCCCCCGAACCCGATTAAAGAAATAACCGGATCCGGAGAGTGAGTTTTAGGACTAATTAAAAATTTTGTCCTTTGGGCCCACAGATCGTAGTCCGCGGTGAGGATTTAATATTTCCAACCTCATGTGTCACAATAAATGTAGAGTTAATATAACTCTAGGCATATAGGATCTCAATCAATGATTAATAAACTCTCATTAAATTAAAGTTGTAAGAAGAGTAAACAGAACTTCAAAGTTAAGTAAGTTATTACAATGGCCAACCCACTAAACATGACCAATAAATGAAACAGAAGTCAATAATATAAAGTTTCAACGAGAGAAATAATGAATGAAAGATAAAATCTAATAGGTCCCCATTATGTCTCTCTCGTGCCAGGAGAGATGACGCTACTCTACGTCATCGGCACGCCACTCTCGTGCCTCCTCTGCTGGTTGGAGATCCTCTGGGATCTCCTCACCTGCCTACTCTTCGTGGTAGAAGTATTCACCTGATGTGTCTACTCATCAAGGAACAAAGTCAATAACATGTTGAGCAATATATAAACAAAACATAATAAACACGACATGCATCAAGTATAGAATAATGATAGGTAAGATCATATGAATACAAGAATCTGAGGCTAGGCATAAAGCGAGATTAATATATAGAAACAATAACAGGAATCCTAGCAATCATCTAACAATAACCACTATCCATTCAAATGCAAGCAAGACAAGCAAGATGGAGACTCCGAGGATGTTCTATGCCACCTCCCGGGGTACCAATAATAATTCCCTTGGACTACTGATACCATAGTCCGGCTCCAGTGGGATCCTAGCTCCCTGTCCTGGGAATAGCAGCACGGTCCTAGCCAGCACCCAGCTATTCAACGCCATGGACGCCGTCCTACGCCGACTGCCCACCCCGACAACCGGAGTAACCGATTCGTCATTAAATCCCAAACTGCAGATGGCGATGATATGCAAACAATAATAAATTGGTTTTGACTCAAGGACAGACAAGACAAGCAAGTCTGGCTAGTTCCAAGTACAAGATAAGTTCTTAGGGATTATATCTTCCAGATCAATACAAGATAAGCCACGTGATAATCCCTTTCATACTAGCCAGTCATGTTCATCAAAACAAGACACGGGTTCCTATGGTACACTCTAAGTCAAGTCCAAGTCTTATATTCTACAAGAATTTATACTTCATAATTGATTATGTGTCTTATGTCAAGAGAGTGTATAAGGAATGTTATCAACGGATACAATCACAAGTCAAGGGGGAATTACAATCCAATCCTAAGTAAGTGGTGTCATCCCTGTATTCAACGTATTCTAACGGAGTACATGAGGAAATTGGATCAATGATGCTCTTAAGATAATTTCCTTGGTGTACAATCATGTTGAGTATCATTAAATTCAACTCCTTCTGCATTCGGTTACACTATGTGTAATACACGAATACCTAGACAACCCATCGAATTCACACCAAGCACGTGATGATAGTAAGTTAATGGTTTCCAACATCTAAGTCCCAAACCTAGGTCAAACAGTCTCTTTCTTAAGTTACAAGAGTCGAATCATTAATTCAACTAATCACATCACTTTTCGATCTCCGATCGTGATGAAACCAGAACCATTGGATTCTCTATCTCAAGGGCTTTCCAACGGTATATTATACGTGAAAATCCAACGGGCGGATTGAAAGTTACAAATCTTTGAAATTTCAGTGACCATGCACCCTCCGATCGATCGCACCGAAGGTGCGATCGATCGGCACTGAACACCTCACTGTTAGTGCACTGTCCGATCGATCGGACTATGTGACCGATCGATCGGCACTGGGCACCTCCCAGTTAACTGAGGGTTTTCACAGACCGATCGATCGGCACTGAAGGTGCGATCGATCGGACTGTGATCGCCCATAGTTAATTAGGGAACTGTTCACTGTCCGATCGATCGCACTGTGCGACCGATCAATAGGACAGCGAACTTGAAGCCCGAATTGGGTTTCTGCTTCCTTTTCCTCCGTCAATCCAAGACCAAATCTGCAGAAATCTGAGCCTCCTTGCTCCCCATTCAATCCATCAATCACATAATATCATATTCAAGCAATTAAAACAACCTAGAATTATCAAATAACACATTCATCCAATTATTCCACAATCTAACCTAACATTTAAAAATCCCCAAATCAATATCAGAAATGCTTGGAATTAACAAGATATCTATCAAGACTCATAGCCAGATCAATAATAAAATAACACACATGTTTATGATGCAATGCATATCTACTTGCCTCAACCAAGATGAAGATTGAAAATGGGTGAAATTTGAGGAGAAGCTTTTCTACCCTCAAAATCATAATTTACCCCGATCAAACACAACCTAATACACCGAGGAGAAGAAAGAAAGAAAAAGAATCAAGATCAGACCTAAATCTAACCAAAAGGCATAAGATTGAAAAAGATGAAGGTGAGAGAATACTTACCAAACTTACACCGAAAGCAAGAGAAGATCGCAGGGAAGACGTTTCACGGATCGGATCCTCGAACGGGGTTTCCTAGGGCTGAGATCTGGCTTGAGAAAGGAAAAGGAAGAAAGGGGGAGGCTGCTGGGCTACTTCGTTGCAAAGAACGAAATGAGAAGTTAGGGCAACCCTCGTTTAAGAAGACAATAGAGAGGAAAAGACCGAATTGTCCTTTAACTGGGTCCGGTGAAAGAATGGACCACTTGAAAGGTTTCTGATCGCCGGATCGCGACGAGTCAATAGACAAAAATCATCAGAACGACGAGACCTTTCCAACGAACCCAAAAACCACGGCGTTTGGAATATTTCGGAAAACACTTAATTTTCCCTAAATTGCAAACTACCCCCCTGCTATGATCAGACGAACTCAGAATCAAACGAAACTTCGCATATACTATTCTAATGCTAAAAGAAACTCGCTCATGATCTAAACCCACTTAAATATCTAAAATACATTTAAATAAAATAATAACAAATTAAACGGGTCAACGGGCCGGGTTATTGGGCCCAACTGACCCAGTAAGGTCACAGACCTTACACTTTTCTTTTTTTTGCTTTCTTTATGCAATCTGCACGCATCCCAAGTTGGTAAAGACTAAAGCCTAAAGGGCTCTCTCTCCCACAGTCCACACGTGTACCGGTGTAAGGTGTATCAGTGTGACAGTGTCTTATCTCCTTAGATAGTTGGACCCATGCAGTTCCAACCTGATTCCAGTGCGGGCCCAACCTGAATCCAGCCCACTGGCAGTTAAAAAAAAAGGGAAAAAGAATTTTTACTTACATCATGCCCCCGACTATAAAATATCCTTCTGGCTCTGAGAAAAAAAAAAAAAAGAAACAAAGATTAGACGATGTTGTTCAATCTCAAAGAGGAGATATACTGAAGTTTTTTGGTAAAAATGGACAAGTAGAAAGTTCAAATGAAATTTATGAAACTTTGGTTGACGTTGAAGAAAGGATTGACAATGATAATGAAGAACATGAATTGAATGAAAGTGTTAAAGCTTTGGTGAGTGAAAACGTTGAGCCTTTGGTTAATGAAGATGTTGAGGCTTTGGTGAATGAAAACGTTAAACCTTTAGTTAACGAGAATGTTGAACCTTTGGTGAATGATAATGTCTTGGCTATAGACTACTTTAATCCAGCAAATTGGGATAAGATTGTCAAAATTATAGAGATTTACTTGTCGAAAAGGGTCCTAAAAGAATTACTAATATTGATTTTCCCAAAGATCACCTTGGCAGACATTTCTCTTCGAAGCACTACACTCGCAAAATGCCAAATGGATTTGAAAATGATAGAACATGGCTCATATATTCTGTTTCTTTAGATAAGGTCTTTTATTTTTGTTGTAAGTTGTTCAAGCAACATGCGAACACTTCTCAATTGGACAGTGAAGGATATTGCGACTGGCATAACCTAAGTAGAAGGCTTTCAGAGCATCAATCATCTCCAGAGCACCTTCTTCATTGGAATAGTTGGTATGAACTAAAGAAGAGATTTGACAAGAATAAAACAATTGATAAAAAAGTGCAAGAAGAAATCAGCAAAGAGAGTGAGCATTGGCAACAAGTGTTACTAATAATACTTGCTGTAGTGAAAGCACTTGCTAAACGAAATTTGGCTTTTCGTGGAAAAAATGAGAAGATTTATCATGAGAAGAATGGGATTTTTTTAAGTATAATCGAAATGATTGCTGAATTTGATCCAATACTGAAAGAGCACCTTCGTCGCATTCAAAGTAAGGAAATTCATTATCATTATCTTGGTCACAAGATTCAAAATGAATTGATAGAGTTGTTAACAAGTGAGGTGAAAAAGGCTATTGTCCAGAAAATCAAAGAAGCCAAGTATTTTTCAATAATACTTGATTGTACACTAGATATTAGTCATGAAGAGCAAATGTCGCTTGTGATTCGATTTGTGGATGTTACATCAAGTGCACAAAAGATTGAAGAGTTCTTTTTAGGATTTTTGATTGTGGATGACACATCAGGACTGGGCCGGTTTGACATATTCAAAAATATTTTGAACACTCTTGGGCTTGATATTGGTGATATAAGAGGGCAGTGGTATGACAATGAATCTAATATGAAAGGAAAACACAAAGGAGTTCAAAGTAAACTACTTGAAATAAATCCTAGAGCCTTGTACACCACATGTGGTTGTCATAGTTTGAATCTTGCTTTTTGTGATATGGCTAACTCTTGTTCAAGAGCTACATTCTTTTTTTGGAGTGGTACAACAGATCTATTCATTGTTTTTGTCTTCTATAAAGAGGTGGAAAGTGTTTAAAGATCATGTCAAAGATGTGAAACCCAAGTCATGTCTCTCGCTAAAGTCATTGTCAGCAACACGTTGGGAGAGCCGTGTGGACAGTGTTCATGCAGTTAGACATCAAGCTCCGAAAATAAGAGATGCTTTGGTTTATTTGGCCGAAAATAGTGACGATCTTAAAATAAAGAGTGAAGCCGAGTCACTAGCGATACATGAAATTGAAAGTTTTGAGTTTTTGCTTGCCATGATAATTTGGCATTATTTACTTTTTGTTGTTAACTCTGTTAGCAAAAACTTTCAAACTGAAGACATGCAAATTGATATGACCATACATGAATTGAAAAGACTTATTTCTATTTTTGAAAAGTATAGAGAATCTGGATTCGAAGAAGCCATGGTAGAAGCTAAGGATATTGTAACTACGATGGAAATTCAACCTGTTTTTCGTGAAAGACAGATCATTCGTAGAAAAAAAAACAGTTCGATGAGAATGTTAGTGAAGAGGTGACACAATCAGCTGAAGAATCTTTTCGAGTTAACTACTTCTTATTATAGTGGACCAAGCTCTTTCTTCGTTCAAGAGTAGATTTGAGCAGTTCAAAGTGTATGAGAAAATTTTTGGGTTCTTGTTTGATTTGGAGAAGTTAAAGTCTGCAAATTTAGATACTTTAAAAGTTTCTTGCAACAATCTTGAAGAATTTTTGAAGCATGACAGTGTTTCTGATATTGATGGGACAAATTTATTTTCGGAGTTAAGAATCATGAGAGATCTTTTACCAGATAACGCAAAGAAAGCAATCGACGTGCTAAATCATTTGAAGTCACGGGATAATTATTTTACAAATGCATGGGTTGTATACAGAATTCTACTGACTATACTAGTTACTGTTGCATCTACAGAAAGAAGCTTTTCAAAGCTAAAGTTGATCAAATCTTACCTTCGATCAACCATGTCCCAAGAAAGATTAAATGGATTGGCTATGTTATCTATTGTAAAGTCTTTGGTAGAAAAGCTTGATTATGAAGACTTAATTAGTGATTTCGCAGTTAGAAATGCAAGAAGACTAATAGTTTTTCAGTAGTGCTTAGTTTTTGTAATTGAATTTTGGTGTTAATTGGTTAATGTGAAATACAATTCTGATTCGGTAATAGTAGGTAAGGAGTTTAGACTTAATTTTCGATCAAATAATAAAAAAAATTGTCTTTTATTTTTTTATCATTCATCGATGGGTATACGGACTAGGGCCACACTTTAGGAACTCGCCTAGGGTCCCCGAAAACTCAGGGCCGCCCCTGTCCTCCGCCGAAAACCCCTGGCGACGCCGCCGCCGATACTCAACACAGACACAAACCATATGCAGCAAGCCCCGACAAAACCCAATCCCCATCCGAACCCCAATCCAAATGAAAAAACAAAAAAAAAAAAAAAAACATACCTCATTCTAAGAGAAAAAAAAAAACAAAAAGAGAGAAAGAAGACAGGGATCGAGAAGAAGAGAGGGAAGAGCAAACCTACACCTACGGTCGACTCCCAGCCGCTCGTCTCTCCACTGTAATCGTCGAGATCGAGATCAACGTTTCAGCCCATCGGCTCAATTCGTCTTCGTCTTCGCGAAGTAGAGAAACAAAGCTTCAAGGCAAAGCAAGCCAAGCCCTGTCCAACTCCTCTTTTGTTTCTGCGGTGGTGGCTCAGGCACTGGGAGGGAGAGAGAAATAACCGGTGGCGGTTCCGGCGCACGGGAGGGCACAGTGCAAAGCGAGAGGGAGACGGAGGGGGAGAGAGAGAGAAATAGAGAGAGAGGGAGGGAGAGGGAGAGGGCAGAGCTAGCGAGCGGCAGAGCGTGAGCGAGAGAGGGAGAGGGCAGAGCAGGGCGGGAGCGGGGGAAAAAAATGGGGAATGGGAAAACTGAAGGAAAAATGGTTTCGGGGTGGGGGGGGGGGGGGTGGATGTATATAAAGGGCTTTAGCGACTGCCTGTGGCGGTCGCTAATGAACCTATTTGCGACCGCCACAAGCAGCCGCCCGCTTTTAGCTGCGCCAAAGGGCCAATTTCTAGTAGTGAATAATAGAGAACCCCGTGATAGTCACTAATCCCAAGGATTGGCACACATCGAATGGACTGGACCATTGGATCGATGGTTGAATATTTTTTTGAATATGAAGTCATTAAACTTGTGAGCCGCGGATGAAAAAGTTAGAGGTATGGGTTTGGGGTCAAACTTGATACTTGGGATGGTCTCATATAGATCTTTCAATCCCCACTGGTCCCATCCTCAAATGGGGCCCAACAAAAATTCTCATATAATATGTGAGAACTAATTCTCACCTGAATATTACCGAATAAAGAAAGTCTTATTCAAGATGGCTTTTGGTTATGTTCAACCCAAGCCAACAATAGCCCCACTGGCCTCCCAAGTAAAAGTCATAAGCTGAAAAGAATGTAGATAGAATAGTGAGATTGATATGAAGAAATGCAACATATACATTCAAGGATTTGCCCTCGAATAGACTGAAATGACAACATAATTCATAAAAAGAACACAATACAGTTGGGATTAGTCTTTGAAGAAGATGATGATAAATTAGGTAGGTTAACACTATCTTGCCATTGGTGATCTCCATCTTGATAAGCCCATTGGCAGGCATCACATGGGAAGCCAAATCCAAAACTTAATATGGATAATTCATTTAATCTACAAAGTAATACACCTGAGCATTAAGTAACATAGATTTTGATAAGTTTTTTTTTTTTAAAGAAATTTTTTAGAGTTGGTTGTGCTTAAGAAGAAAGCAAAAGATTTGCTCAAAGTGTTTAAAGTTGCATAGAATTTTTATCTCATTGAAATTAATATTTTATAATAATAAAATAACCAATAAAGACACAAAATTGATCGAGGAGATAATCTCTAAGAAAATACAAGTTTCAAGATCTTTCACTTCTCTAGTCGTTTAAGTTGTTTCTTCCTTTTTCAACAAAACACAGATTTGGCCAATGTCAAAATATATCATCAATGTGGCTCATATGTATACATTTTTTTTAAGAAAAAAATAATAATATGGGATCCAATGTAAGATATCATGTATCAATCCAAAAGTTTAAGTTAAAAGGTAGAAGACCCAAACAGATATATGAAGCACCGTCCAAATCAGTCCTTCGCAATATGGGATGTGGGACTTCCCAACGTCCGATACAATTCTAGGTCAACTTTTACTTGAGTAATTATATGCCAGATGTGACCATTTTTATAGCCAATACCCCTCAAATAAATATCTTAGATAGGGTAGTTAATCAACAGGGTAGAATAGGATTAAAAATCAGTTAAAATTAGAATCTCTAAATCTATAGATCAAATATAATACAGAAGGTGATGAATTCATATTGGAGTTGTGGAAGAACTGAGATGACCGTTTAGATAGTCAGAGAATGAGATAGAGGATATACTACAAAAATTTTGAAAAACAGCTAAGCTGATCTGAATGGTTTATCAAGTTTCAAGGTTGGAAACTGTCTGCATGCAGATGTATAAAAGTGGAATTGAAGTAGGTCTATCGACTAGGAGATCGAGAAAATGAAAGCTAAGTCACAATCCATTGGATTTGCTTTCTTTTGTGTTTATGTTGTTTTCCTTGGCAGACTTCTTTACTTTTATTTATTTATTTAGAAGATTGTTTTAATTAAGATATCCATATTTTTCATTGACATAATCCCTCCATTTGGTTGACTTTAATTTTATCTCATTTCCATCTACAAACATTAAAAAACTCATACGTCAAAATCCAGTTAAGTCTGGTCTTACAATTAAAGAAAAAAAAAATTCTGACGAGGGTGTCTAGCCTCTTCGAGAACCGACTATTGTTCGAAACCGCAACTTCCTATTCTTAAGCCGTGGTCCTAACCAGCTGCTATCCCTAGAAATTAATTAATTAAAGAGGATTGTAATATACTAAATGATAGGTTTATTATTATTATTATTATACAAATAAACGAGCGACACAAAAAGAACTTAAAGAACTTAATAAATTTATGGGTTCGGAACGTGCCTATATATAATATATTGCGATAAGAATAATTTCCACTCTCTCGAAGAAATTATGGTTAAACTTTATGGGTGTTTCATATCTCCATGACTCTTAACTAGATTAATTTTTGTAATCCTAAATAACTCACTTAAAGACATATTTATATTTGGTTTAAATGGCCATTAAACCCCTTGAACCATATAACCATTTTGTGGGGCCGTAGGTATGATCTATCCAGTGGCTCACATGTGACCATCCCCCTCCCCCCAATGACACTCATACAAATGAAATTCGGGATCAACAAAAAAATGGTTCCTTCAAAAACTATTAAACTTGAAGGCCATGCATAAAGGGCTAGATGATCTAATTGTCTTGAAATTTTGCACATAGGCGAGTCTCATCCAGGCTTTTTAATCTCCCACCTTCTCCACTATTTGTCGTGGCTCCAATGGGCCCCACAAGAGAGGCACGAAAGGGTGCACAAAAAAGGAGGCCCCTCATACAAGTATTTATATTTATTTTCGGTAACTCTAATGGGACTGCACGTATGATATCTAGAAGACCAATCACAATAAATATAATTAATGATACATAAAATAGTTTTAATCACACTATTTATCATATAATCAATCTCACAGTGGTGACAACTCTTATGTGAGTGAAATTTGGAGACATTTATACACATTGAGAGTGTCCATATTGAGTGATTCGAACTAAAGACTTTCATTCTTTCAACTTAGAAATTCTCAAGACAAAGGCTAATGGTCCAGCAAGCTATGTATATCAACAGAGACAAATTATATATACCTCAAAATATAATTAAGGATGCAAACAGGTTGGATCCATTAAGGAACCATGGCGGTGGATCCAGACCCCGGTCCATTTCTTTATATTCGGATCTGGATCAACATAGGACCTACTTGTATTTGGATCCAGCATCACCTTAAAAAGGAAGGGACCTGGTCCTAGACCCGGAGTTGAAACAAAATGCATATGCATTAATATAAGTGGATAAAATAGCTTCAAAAATATTTCTAAATATACGAGTGGAACTACTAAATGGTATATGATTAAATATGTGTAAACTCTCAAATATAAATTAACTCAAGCTATTTAGACCCATAAAACCTATATATATATTTTTAATATGTGATGAATATAATCATCCTGAATATGAATCCTCAAGTCATAATAAACAAGAACTGGGTTTTAGATCCAAATATTCCGCATACTATACGCTTGGATCCGGATTCGGATTTCTCCCAAAAATAAGTTTCATACTTGCTTTATTTGGAGCCGGAGACTTTGGATATTCATATACCCATTTGCAACCAAACTCAAAATTAAATTTGATTACACCGATATTCACATTTTATTAAAGCACTGTCCTTAATATTTAGGAGTGCACAAAGCTTCTATCATGTTATTAATGCTTGAGAATGAGAATCTATATTTTTTTCATTCTCTTTTTTTTTTTTTTTTGCCACATCAAAATATTTAAACTCACACAATGTTTTTAATTACCAACTGAACTACAACCTATAGAGTTCAAATGATATTATCTTTAAAAGTTTTCATTTGGATATTTAATATGTATATTTTGGGACCTATAAACCCAAGCATTCTCATATTAGCCCTGTGTGGGGATATTTCCGAACTCACCGGAATACTGGCCTGATGCTCCATCTCGTGCTCCAGCGCCAGCTAGTCCATCTCAGCAAGGCTCGTCTCAACCTCCACCAGCTCGGCCAAGTGCTCCCACTTCGGTCAAAGTCTCACCTCGGCCACGCGCACTCAACACCGGGGCGCCAACCGAACTCTGTCACCCTGGACCTCGGCAACGGGGCCAAGGCGTCAACCGAGATCTCATGCCTCACTAGTCACCTTGGTCTCGGCCAGGAGCTCCATCTCGGCCCCTTGCACAACTCCATCTCGGCAAAGCTCCACCTCGGCCAGGGCATCCCCAGCCCGGCTAGGGACTTCATCCCGGTCCCCCACTCCGGCGTCCCTGCGAGGTCTCCAGCCAAGTCAAGGTCGCCCCGACCTCGGCTCCACGACCTCAGCAACACACCCTGACCTCGGTCAGGATGTTAGAGCTAGCCAAGGCAGGGGCTAATAGCTATCCTCCCATGGACACTTAAGCACGCTACAGCACGTGCGATAAGACAAGGGCACCGCCCATATCATCTGACAGAGCCTCCCATACCGCCCATGCCTTCTGATAGAACAGCGTCCACAGTTCCCTAGGCGCCAGGGTATGGTCCGATGGAACAGATGGATTGCGATAAGACTTCCTGTCTAAGCATAGAGCTTTCTCTCTCTCCAAAGTCAGCTCTCTACCCCTCTTCCTGTCCATATAAGGAGCAGCAGGCGCAGAGAACAAAGGAGGAAGGATCGAACATCCGATGCAATCCAATGGAACCCCCCAGATCCAAGGGCCAATAACTCTGGTACGCCATGCCCAAACTCCATCTTCTCAAAATCTCCATCCTACTGTCCAGTTTCTCATACTGACTTAGGCATCGGAGAGCCGTGCGCTGCCCACAGCCAGGGTCCTCTGACCTGTTTCTTCTCCCTCTTCCAGATTCTCATACATCGGTTCTTCCATCATCAACAAGAAGACGAGGAGCTTCAGCCTTCGTCCTCCTCAGTGAATCTCAAGAACACTACCCCCGGATCCGTGAATTTTTGTGCACTTACAAGCCCGCTTCTTCATCCAAAATCAGATCACCACTGTTGCAATTGCTGTTAGATCAGAATTCCACAAATAAGAACAGTTCATACTAGGGGTGTACAAAAAATCCGTCAATCCGTCAATCCGATCCGATCCGATCCGATCCGCGGATTTTAATCCGATCCGAAGGCCAACGGATTGGTGACGGATTGGAAATTGTGTAATCCGTTAGCAACGGATCGGTGGCGGATTTCATCCTTAATCCGCGGATTCAATCCGATCCGATCCGTTGTCATTAAATATAAATTAAAAAAAAGTATATATATAAAATAAGAAAAAAAATGTAAGGAGTAAGTAACCTTATGAATAGAATAGACATACAGCTCTCAACTCATGCCCCTTTAATTCGGTGACTTCAAAATTTATGGGTTTTTTCTTCTTTCTTTTTCCATGTAATGTACAGTAACGGATTGAACGGATTAATCCGATCCGATCCGCTCCTCCACGGATCGGATCGGATCGGATTTCAACAGTAACGGATTGGTGATGGATTACAAATCCGTCAATCCGAAGGCAACGGATTGGTGACGGATTTGGCCCAATCCGCACCAATCCGATCCGTGTACACCCCTAGTTCATACCACAAAGAAGGATGAGAAGAATTTGCAGTTTCGTAACTTTCATAACTAGTTAAGAGGCACGTGTAAGGAACAGGCAAGATATCCAAGCATTAGTCATGTTGACTGTTGAGTGCATGATCTCATCCAATCTTCTAGAAAATTGTTGCCGTACTGATAAGCACAAATACAGCTAATCTTAAGATACAAGAAATTTTGACCGAGGATGTAGATGATGTACGACCCGATCGATCTTACAGGATCTTTCGTAAATGCTTTTTTTTATTTTTGTCATTAATGCAACTTGCATCCCATATCCTTTTGTCTTTTACTACATTTATTGGTTTTTTCTGTTCGTTATTTTTTTTTTAAAGTTGGGATTTCTGATCCTTCCTTCTTCATCTTCTGTCCATGCTCACGGTTGCAGAAATCAGATTAGTCCTGTGTTTAGTGCTGTCCACTGTTGATCAAATTCATTCATCTCACTGAGATACTTTTCATTCCAAATATATGATATATTATTATGTTCTTAGTGCGCGTAATCAATTCAATACTTTTATGTCACTATTTGGTATGAGTGGAGGTCCATCATCCCTGGGACTGTTGACTGTTATTGGTAGAGGCAAACAGTTCGGATAAAGATGATGACGCATATTAATTTATGGGTTGAAATTCAGGTTTTATCCTAATCATTTTTAAAATGGCTTGAGTAACTTCAATTAGTATGCGATGCCTCAGTGGTAAAGAGTTGTGCCCATAGATTAGGATAGCGTAAGACTAGAATGATTTACATTTCACTCCCATGTGAGACAAAAAAAAAGCCCTTCGATTCAAACTACCCTTCAATTTATACTGTGTGGGTCAATCCGATGCAACCTCCCTCCATACTCTACATTCAATGTGGTCGAGCAGTTAAACGGACTCAATCTTTAGAAGAGTAGCCCAAGTCCATTTCAAATACTAAGGTTGTACTTGGGTTGAGAACGGGTCATTATCCAAGTGGTAATGAGCGGCAGTTCTCACATGACTATATAGGGTTCGAAACTTGGTCCTAGATGTACATGCTTTCTTCCCACATGTGCGGGCTGTCTTCCTGTATGTGCGGGCTCTCTCTTGGATCTCAGCCCCTTCGGTGGAGCATCCAAAAAAAAATAGTCGTATTTGAGTTTAGTTGAAAGCAAAAAGAAGAGAAGCATCAAATTAGTTTTGAATGGGTATATGCATGCATGTAGGTAGGGATGTCAAACGCCCGCCCAAAACTCGGCCCGATCGGGCCACGGGCCATGCCTGAAGCGTGCCAGTTGTGCTCGTCATGCCTCTTTAATTATTATTTTTTCGATTAATTTTTCTTCGTTGTTCTGTATAAAAATCAAGGTCATATACATTGTCCATGCATTATACGGACTTCACGATCTCATCATCTACATCAATGTTCATCAAGTGACAGTGATGGACTCTAACAGACAGATATTAGTTGAGAAATTTGAGTTTTAAGTTTCTCTTTCAGTTTCCTCTATATTAATTGGGATTTAGGATGATTGGGATAAAAAGATAAAAAAATTTGTAATATGTGTATTGGTACATTACTCAACACGATTGTGAAAATTTAGATAGAAAAGAAAAAGCGCCTGGCCCGCAGGCTGATCGTTATGAATGGGTAGGCCCCCAGCTGGCCGTGCCGAAATGGGCTAGCCGTGCCAGTTCCTTAAGGCCTGGCACGGGCCTGTGCCTGGTGGGACATGCCGTTGATCGTGCCGTACCGTGAGTTATTGACTGTTGCGGCACGGCCCGACCCATTTGACATCTTTACATATAGGACGACACTAGGCCAACCCCATCTAAATGGATTTGTCAGATTATGTTGGTTGACCCTAACATGACCCATTAACTCCTGACTCACGACTTACCCATATATACTGTGAGTTAGGTCATGCAACATGCATTTAAGTCTGGTCAAATTTTGCCACCACCGCCAAGTTTAATCCTTCAAACATTGCACCATAGAAGGTAAGTTGGTTTGGGGCTGAGACTCTTTCCCACACATGTGGAAAGAGTGGCATATTTGGTTGATTCCTAGGAAGCCAAATGCATGCAGGCTTGTCAAGCAGCTGAGCAATCATTTGTTATTGAGTAAATTAATCTTAGTTGCAATCATTACTATTTATGAAAAATATATATTTAAATAATATATATATTTAATATCTTTAAATGAGAATAATTCATATTTCATATACAATCATTTCATATAAATGTTTAAAGAAGTGAGAGTAAAATCCAAATTCTGAACTCTACAATCCATTAACTTGGTACCACTTAAGACCCATCAAATCTATCGCATCAATCAGGGTGGGTTGAACATTGAAGTGGAGTGGAGCCATTGCCATCTCTTATTTTGTCAGGGTGGCAATAAATTTAGACCAGACCCAATAATTAAGAACAAAGGACTTGGGTCCGAGTTTTGGGCCCACAAGGCTCTAGTAGGCATATTGGGAATCACGCACATATTTCGTCATTATGTAGGAATGATGATACAAGCTCTAGTGGTGAAATTCGTGGGGCAGAGCAGAAAATTTTGACCAACTCGGACTTTATAGGAAGAGATCCATTTCCCTTCTTTTAGCCATGTGCTTAAAGACCATGTTTGAACAAGTTACTGGATAGTAAAATATCAAATCTATGAAAAAACACAATGGTTTTCATATTTTCATGAGATAAAATTAATTTTAATTTGAAGTAAAGATAAGATTTTAACAAATGGTAAATTAAATACTCACTTGTGTGTTGTGTCTTGCAGAGCAAAGGTTGTAGACAGCTGATAAAGTAAATGTAATTATTTTTTACTTCTATTTTTCCACTTGTCATGACCAACCAAAATGGATAGAGTAAGTTTTTTTACCATTGAGATTACTTTACCACACATTTTCACATTGCCAATTAAAAAACAAATATCGCCTTAGTTCTAAGGCAGCTTTCAAATAGGTCCTAGCCCGTAAATTATCATCATACTTTCAAGAAATAATTAAATGCCATCAACACCTACATTCATTTTTTAACTATATACATCTTCAGGGGTTTAGGGTTTACGTTGAACTGGATATGGGCCTTGCCTTGGGTTTAGTATTCAGACAGAGCCTAAGTTTAAAATTTGGACCTATTTCATATTTGGTCTGACGATGGATTAAGTGACAGAAAGCCCAAGCCCGGATAGGCCCAAATAGGTATTGGTTGTAGTTTATTACTTGTTTTCCAAAATAAGTGAGAAAAAGCTTTTCCCTGCCTGGCCTAATCAACCAAATGGTGGGCTCGGGCTTGACAGGAATAGAGCTGGCTGGTATCGGGCCAGAAAACTACAGCCCATGTCTAGCTTGGGCCAGATAGAGGGTTATATATTTATTAAACTAGGCCGGGCTTAAATATCCTTCAGCCCGGCCCATGAACACCAGTATCAATCTTCGCAACTCGCTGGTTTGATATATCTTAGCGCCTCCACTTCTCAACAATTTTCAGCCCATGCCAAGCTTCATCTTAGTAAAAGCAAGCGCACCTTATGGGGGACCATTTCTTGTAAAATGATCATTGAATTTTCATGATGATAGGTTGGATGATGCTAAGGAGTACAAATTTTACATGCTTCCTTAGCATAGAAAACCCTTTGATTTTGCAACAGTGTCACTTTTGTGCAATTTGGTGCACCACTTTTTGCCATCTCTTAGTACAGTAGCCTCTTTTGCTCACTAGATGTGGAACTTGAGCTGGATCCAAACCGAACCCGATTGAGGTTTGACTAGTCATTTGTCTTCAACCCTACCAAATTTTACCTTCCCCACCGGATCTGACTTAATTGACTCAACTCAACCCTACAAAAGGCTGCTAAAGTTGTAACTTAGGTAGTTGGGTTTGGTCTAGTTTGAGTGAACTTTTTTTCTGAACTTGGCTGGGATTTAGATTGCCAACCAGGACGACCCATGCATGCAACTGCACAGAAGAACTCGTGTTAGATATGCTGCAACTACAAGCATTTGATAAGCCCAGGCTTGGCCCGGCTAGCTATTAGGTCTGAAATTAGGTGTCGGTAGTTGCAGCCCATGAACCTGAATATCTAAATCCCATTCCTGAACGAACTTGGCTATACCTAGCCCTGCTTGCCTAATACATAAAAAGATATGTATATGGCCTCCCGTACTGTCTGTCTACAGCCCTCAGCCGCGGTCCACAAAATCTGTAACTTTTGCAGCGACTGGGCATTCATGGGCCATCCCAGATCTGACAAAAGCTTGACTAAAGCCAGCTATAATCAGTCCTAGATTCAGCCCATGAGCCCAAAAGTAATCCGTTCTGGTCTGAGTCCATAGTGGACCTGAAATCGGAACCGTTAATAAGAAGATGGAACCGAAATCAAGACTTGTTCCGTATATGGGACGGATCCGGGTCTACGTAGAGAACTATATATATATATATAACACGTTTTTAGGAGGGATTATTGAAAATTAAGGTAATATGTCGGATCTCGGGTCGGAACCAGGGTGGAAACGGACCCAGACCCATTTACATATTGGGGCCTAAACAGGGACCCAAATTCGATTTTTAATAGGTTTGAACCTCCTCAGAATCGGAGACCCATTTACATCCCTGAAGGTAGGCCAGTCTCCAACACTGTTAAGGCATAGCTACATGCACTATCAACTTGGTGTTTAAATAAAGTCCAAACCCAGCCCAATATGGTATGGACTTGGGCATGTCCAGACCATCAGCACTCTTCTAAGCACTCAATTTGCAGATGGGGTGAGCAGATCCGACAAGAAGTAGCAGCAGCAGCAGTTGCAACAACAACAATAATACTAATTTCATTTAAGATTAGAGCAGAAACCAATGAAATGAGGTTTCAACTTATGTTTCCATGTATGGGTCTCATTCCCAGCACCAGCCACCATGCTCACAACACCACCTGGTACCTGGATCCTTCACAGGCCACAGCTACTGCAATAGGAATTTCTCCATGGCTTAAAAGGTATAAAGTTTATGGGGCCCACCGGACCTGGGAACTCGGAGTCTATCATTGGGGGGAGAAAAAGGAAAATTTAAAAAATCACATTTTCAGAGGTTGCCAATTATTTGTACTTTGACTGTTCATCATCAATGTCACTAACTGAAGTCTAAACCTGAGTTCTTGTGTATGTTAATCCAAGGCCGATTGCATGTGATGGGTTTAGTGAGTCCCAAAAACTTGCATATCCCCCACAATGCCACAACCTAATAATTCAATTGCTGAGTTTTATTTTAAGGTGCCCAAGCTGTCACTAAGTAATGGGCCCTACTTCTTCAAATGCCTTTCATTTATTATCACTTCAACATGAAGCCTGTGTTAGTCGTATCATGCAGGAAAATGGGTTAAGAATTGAGAGACATCTGCAAAGGTGGGGGTCAGCCTCACCCATGTCTTTCATTCTGAAAAGTTAGGATTAAACAATGCCATTTGATTACAATAAATATCGTTATATGATCCAAACTACTTGGGTGCCTGCGCCATCTACTGTGGCTTAGACTAATTATTCTTTACTTTTACTTTATCAAGGCACATGAGACAAAACCATTGGCCCATGTTCCTCATTCACTACTCTAGCAGGATATTGTAATACAAACGCTCCTATTGGCAGGAAGGGAGATTTTTTTTTGTACGGTATTTGAACCCCATCTAAATCGGGGTTCTTCTCATGTGGTGGAGGGTAGTGATTGAAAATCCCACACATTGTTAGTTAGTAGAGATTGAAGATCCCTCACTGTTTTATGGGCAGACTCCCCACTGATTGTGAAAAGATGATACACAATATTCTACATTAGAATGGTTGTGATTAGATATATAAAGAAATGTATCAATCAAGATACTGATTCTCGGATGGCAACGGAAAAACATCTTCAAAGAAATTGCATAGTTAATCAAATATCACTCAACTCTATGAATAGTAGATTCCTCTAATAGAATAATATGTTTAATTTCATGAAGAAGTGTGTAACGTTACTTATCAGTGAAAACAAGAGTTCAAAGTTCAAACTAAACACACACAAAGATAGAGCACACTAGTCATTGACAACATTGAATATCGTGTAATCACTAATCAGACTCTGTTTGGCTCTTAGTTTTAAAATCATGCTTGCCACCTGCTGCTAAGTGAGTAAGTGTACAGGAAGGCACCTGATTATTAAATTAATAACATAAAAGTCCAGGAAACAAAACATTGTTGCACCCACGTGCAATGCCATTCGTTCAAACTAATCTGCTAGCTTTTAAGCCTTTCAAGGTAAGATGGGCGGTTAGATTAGAGGCACCTTTATCGACTCACTTCACTTTAAATAAAGAGGTTAAAAAAGGGTTTCATTTTAAAGAGGCAAAGAAAGCATCAAAAGACCAAACGAGTGAATGGTGACTACAATACACCTTGGACATGTGAAGAGGGTGGTCTTAAAGCAAATTGGCAAAAAAAACAAAAGGCTCATTAAAAATAGGATTAGTGATTAAAATCATTCTTCTTTTAATTTTAGAAACTTTTCAAAGAGACACTGAGTTTGACCTAATGGCACAAGAGGGTTAGCATAAATAAAGGTTCCAACGTTTCGGGCAACTTTTATAGAAAATCCTGCTGGCTGCTGCTAACTTACTATAAATAAGGCCATTGCAAATGGTGAATGAAGAAGCAAAATAACTTAGATGTCCTTCCATACAAATTTTCAAATGGAAATCCTCAGATAATTAGAGCTTTTGATGGTAACTAAATTAACCTCAAATGCAGCCTATGTGACTATCCATACGCTATAAAATGAGTGATAGCATCACATAGCCCATCAAGTACATTCACAGTAGGTTTTTCAGTTTTCACAAATTTAGCTCCTACTGCAGTCCAAATTCAACTACCCCTTCACAGTAAATGGGCCCCACAATGCACATCTCACCTTCATTGATCATCTTCAATTAAAATTGCCCAAGATATTGCAACCCTATCATCATTTGTGAAAGAAAAATAGAAGATGGAGAAGAGAGCAAATGGTGATGATCAGCTGCCGTCCACCAATGAGCGCAATTGCCACTAGGAAGATAAAGCTTGGTTATGAGTTGGAAAATGTAGAGAAATATTAAGGATAATGGAAGCCCAAGCACAAAATGCATTAGTTAGGAAAGATCAATACAGTTGAGACGTGTTAGAAAGTCTCCTTAAAAGCTTAGGAACCTTCTTGGTATCATAAATTAATTGAACCCCTCTACTGCAGCAAACATAAAATTAGGAAGTATTTTAAATTTTCTCTTCATTCTATTTGGAGACGAAACCCTAGATGATCTGGGTCAGCATTCACAAGGTCCATCAATACTATACATGACTGCAAAACATATAACCAAGCAAATATCAACATAAAACCATCCAAATAGGAGGCCACAGAGAAATAAACCCCCAACAACCACATTCCTATTTTAGAACTTTGGCTAGCCATCATTTTGGGCTATTAATCCTTTAATGGGTCAGGTGCATTAGCCCCAAAAATCTGGATGGTATACATTGATGTGAATGGATGCTGCAAGTATCAATTTCTGTTTTTTTTTTCTTTTCAAAATACTATTCTTTTAATGTTAAAAATGCTGCAACTGAAAATAATTTATGGGTCTCAAGAGTGAAGAAATGATGCGGTCCCTGTACTTCATACATTCTGTACAAACATGTACATGGGTGAACCTACTTATTCAAATCACAGCAATTCCCAATGCATGGATATCCATTTACTTTTCAATATAGGTATGAATCATCTATAGTCATTTTAATCTAATCACTGGCTGCGAGAAAATTCACTAAAAGAGAACTGGAAATGCAACAATCTGCAGTATTGGTTATAACAATTAGAATCAGAGCTGAAGAATGAATGGTAGAAGTAGACAACTTCATTGTATAATTGAATGGACACTGAAATGCCAAGTCTCTTTTTCATTTGTACAGGAAAACAACTCATCCAAAAGAAAATTGGAGCCCCAAACAGTGGATTAGTGTTTATAAAAATCCAGAAAAGCAATAGACCACCCAATACAGTAGAGCTTGTGTCTTTCCAAAAACAGTTTCCTGCTGAAAACTGAGATTCTCCATTGCAACAGAAAAAAAAAAAAAAATACATGCTTATGCAGAGACATTGCCGAAATAATTCACAAGAAAGGTTCTATGTTTGTTTTCATCTGCAGAAGAAAAATGGCCCAACTGAGATAATGTTTTATTAAGAATACTTCCACATAGGGATTGTTCTTCCACTATCCAAATGAATCCAACAGAGAAAATAACGGGTTTAATTATATACACGAAAGGCACGCTTAGCACAAGTACCTTTTGCATCAACCTCATATCAAAGGCGCTTGACATGATCAGCGATTTCGATTTCGCTCTGCCACATCTCATTTCGCCCTGCTCCAGCTAGTATTTCATTGTAATTTCTCCCAAATCTGGTTAAGAGCAAACAACCCACTTAGTCCTCCCAATTTTGTGAGGGAAATGAAACCCATTTGCTACTTCATTCATTGGATCGTCCTGGTAAGTCTGCATTTAGAGATGAAGATAGTTGCAGTGTAGTTATGGCTACACAGCTTCAAGAGCTCGGCAGCTCGTTGCTTCAAGACCGGGTTGCAGTCACTTTGTATAACGAGCAGAAGCTTTGCGGCCAGCCCTGCCTCCACAGCTAGGGAAGCACATTCCTCGGGCGCAAGCTTGCAGACTTGCCACAAGATGGAAATTGCATACTGGGTGCAGCTCTCTGAAATCTTCATCAAAAGCTTGACTGCATTCGGAATTGTCTGTGGACAGTCTTTCAGTGCCACTCTCCCTTCTGGCAGGGTTGACAGGGCATCTAGGATAAACAGGGCAGACTCCAAACAATCAGAATTCAAGCAGGGTAATAACTCAACAAGATGTGGAACAGCTCCGATACTCACAACCAAGCTCCTAACTTGATCATAAGAACAAATTGTCCTTAACAGGCAAAGCCCTGCTGAAACCCCATTTGGGTATCGCTTATCCTTCACTAGTCTCAACAGGCCAACCAAAAGACTGAAGCTGGACACAATTTCAGAGCGGAAATCCTTCTCATCCATCAACATTTCAATAATCATGGTGCAGTTGATCTTGGTATCGATTGTTCCCTCATTCAACATATCCACCATCACCGAAATCTTCGCAGGCTGCATCAGGTTTGTCTTTGATTCTGAATCAAGTGTCAAATTCACCAAAATTCCAATGACTTCGGAACCAACTGCGTGAGAGGTGAAAGGACCCAAGAGAGATGAAACCAAAGCGACCCCGCCCTCATCAACGACCGTCTTCTTGGCAGATGAATGAGTCACAACAACCTGGCGCAGCTCCTTGAGGGTCTGGACCCTGGCCTGGCCCTTGACTCTCTTGAGGGTGTCTAGAAGCTCAATGACCCTGCCCTGAACATCCTCAGACCTCTTCTTCATCTGCAAATACCGCTGGGAGAACCAACGGTAGGTTAGAAGAAGAAGGGTCCTGTTGGGTGTGATGGAATCGTCCCAGAGTTCTTGCATTGTGGTAGGGCATGTGAGATGACCTAGTGAGAACCATTTCAGGATGTTCGATCTTTCATAGGTCTGGCCAGTGCAGAGAGTTACAGGGTCTTGCATAGGCTCTAGAGAGATGGGGCAGATGAAAACAGATGGGACATCACAAAGATCTAGTTCTTCAATCATCTTCTTCAGTTCCAATTTATCAACCCCACCTCCCAAAATCCCATCTTTTGGAGAAATCTCCAGATCTAAGGCATGAACACCACACTCAAGCTTACCTTCTCCATCTTTCCTCCAAGCAGGCAGCTGAAACATTGGCATTCTTCTCAAGAACGAAAAAAGAAAAGGCCCCAAACAAGCAAAAGAACCTTTTTAATTCAAGAACAGCAGAACCCTTTCAAAGGGATGGATGGTCTTTGCTCATGACATTTGCATATAGTATGTGAAGTTCCTCAATGAGAAAACCACAGGCCAAACACCCCCTCAAGAGAAGATATCTTTTATCTGCTTTCTTCCTCTTCTTTCTTTTGCTTTCTGCTTTATCTAAGCTCTTTTACTCCAGTCAAAAGAATCATGACATCATAAACATATAATAATAATCAATCCCCTTCCCTAAAACCAAAGCTCCCAAGACTCGAAAAAGTTGAAATGATCAAACCCCAGATCGCAAAAAGGGGCAGAACACCCAAATCAACAGTACCCAGCACCAAAAATTCAAGAAATCAACAACCCCAACTGACTAAAAAGTGAATTCTTCTCCACTTGAGTGAGCTGTTAAATGAAAATGACAGTATAAAGGAACCATACCCGGAAAAGCAAATGGAGAGAAGAGTCTCTCCCAGAAAAGCAATCTCTGCTGAAGGGCTCTCTCTTTTTCTCTGTCTGCTCTCTGAGACTTTGATTTGTTGTTATTGTAATCTTCATTGTGGGGTTGATGGAAAAAGTGGGGTTTTGAAAGGAGAAAGACCGGATGACCGGCTACAGCCTGTCTTTGACTCCCTCGGCGCGTGCACCACACGTGCAGTCATGTCACCTGTCGCCGTGACCATCAGGTTTTGGCCTGATTAGTTTTTTAAGATAAGCACGAGAAAAAGGTTTGAATTGAAGGACCCATGCCATGCTTGATGCCTTTCTTCTCTTGTAATTGTTTGTACCTTTTTAAGATTTGATAATGACACATTTCACTGTGTCCAATGAGACGTCTTAAGCTATGCACATGGCTGGTTAGGCGCCCATGGAGGACCCAAAGAAGACTGATTAAAAATCAGTGGGGCCCCTGAACTGTTAGATCATGCACCAGTGAGCCTCCCCTGTTTCTTAATCTGATCTTACAGTTCTATCACTTCAGACCCCTCCATAGATATCTCACCTATCCTCACTGCTGCAGATTTGAAGATTCCTCCATGCGGTTTTGCATTCCCAATAATAAATCTCCAAACCAAAACTGTGAAATGTGAATCTTCAAAATAAAAATCACTTTTTTTTTCTTCCAAAGATTTGATTGTCAAAGCTGACCCATTTGATGAGTTGAACTCATTTAATTAACACCCGCTCAGCTGGTGGTACCCAATGCCAATGGGAACTGGAGATTTAAAAAATATACATCTCATCCACAGTAAATCTTAGAGTTCTGATGTCCACATGCAAATGGATGGCTGATAACACGGATCCGAAAGTTCTTGTGAAATGTGAGGAAATTCTTGCCACGGGCGCACTTTGAAATGCCTGACTTACTGAACATGGGGGCCTTCCAGTTTTGGAGCACCTTTCTCATCTGTCCTTATCTCACATTTCGATTTCTTGCAGGAACAACAAGACAAAGAAAAGTAATGGGTTGGGTCAAGTTGACCAAAGCTGATATAGTATGTAAAAAAGCACAAGCACCTGTTTATTAATGGGATTGATGGATGGAGTCATCAAATGCCAAATAAAGATATATTTTATAATAGACAGTATTCACTATTCTATATCAAGAACATTGTGTGACATATTTTAGGATATATGTGTGTTAAGATATTGATTATTTGATAAGATTTAGAAAGATGCTTTGTAAGAAAATGTAACGTTAATGTTTATATGGAAGCAAAAGAAACACCCTTATGTTGGCCATGGGCTCATCGGGGCCTACGTGTGTGCCACATTAGCCTGAGGCTCTGTTGACCAAACGGCTCTTATAGCCAGACATTGGGGCTCATTGATGGGCCCATTTTCCAACAACTCAATGGAGGCCATGACTCTCTTAAGTAACAACATCTTTCCTTGTTTTAATTATTAACCAAATAGCAATCTAATTAAAGAAGGGTAGATTGATTACTTGAAAATTATGTGACTTGCACATGATTTACTGCCTTTGGTTTTTGCATGTTAATCATAATCTTTTTTTCAACTGAAAAACCATATTGTGAGATCTATATGAGAAGAAAGGAAGAGTGTAATTTGTGAGCAATATGAATTTAGTAAGTTGAGCCCACTCATAGAGTTTTGATTCTTGGAGTTTAGAGAGTTTCTTTTGAACAGAACTTACTTAAGATTCTCCAAATGTTGTCCCTCTAAAATTTTTTTATATATCCCAAGTTAAGATGATAGAATTTAAAGGTTTAAGTTTTTTGAAATTCACGAATCTAACAAGAAAATTTAAGAATTTTATAGACAACAATTTGCTGTCTAAAATGCCAGATCGAACGCATAAACTTTTCTTCAGAAATTCGAGCAGCCCTCACCAACCAAACACCCCTAAGTGAGACTCTGGCTGTTACACCCCATCCCGAATTAAGCGCAATTAACCTTAATTAATCATGATTATCATGGATTAAGATGTGATTAAGGAAATTATATGAGATTAGTAATCACTAGGAGCCGAATTAGTCGTAGATGACTAAATTAAGCTTAAGAGAATGATTTGGAAGACATGAACTTGGTTTTAGCCCCAATTAGTGAATGTAAGGACTTTTTCGTAAATATCGATTTATGTGAAAATAGTCGAATTGGGTTGAATTTGATGTCATCGTGTGTATCTCGATGAGTATAACAATTTTCATAATACACATACTTGCATTTGACCTATGATAAATCAAAGAGGTCTTCATATGACTTTAAATGTAAATATTGTAACAAATGGGTTTCTCTTTCAAATTGAGAAACCAAGTGTCAATTGCTGGGCTGATTGAAAACATGCAATTGAAATAGGAAGAGCCACGTTGTTTCTCAACCATTGTATGCTGTAGCTGAATTCTTCTTCCTCCATCGTTCTTTCATCTTCCTTGTTGTGAAGTCTTCAAATGGGTGTGCTGAACCCATTTTAATCTTGTCAATGGAGATGGTGTAGATCAGCTGAACTACTACCTGCTTTCTCTATCATTTTTGTCATTCTTCCATCTGCAAGTTGGGGGAATTCTGTCTAAGGAGAAATTGGAGACAATCAAGAGGAATTCTTGTTGGGTTCTTGGAAGAAAGTTTACAGGGAGGTTATTATCTCAAATTGCAAGAGAAACAAAAGGGGTCTCTGTAGTAGACATCAAGTCAGGCAAGTATAAATAAGTTTATATGCCCAAGTGCTACTGCATGTTAGTTCTTTTAGGTTCTTTATGACTTTTAGTGATGAGTATGTTGAATTGGTGAAATGAGCTTTCTATTCTTTATATGATTACATTGATGTTAATTTTTTCCTTTTGGAATATGTAATAGAAGTGAAACTTGTGTTTAAATGATCTATAGTGAAGGGAACAGGAGGTTCCAAGAGGTGTAGCTTAGGTACAAAGGAAATAGGACAGACCAGAATTCGGACACGAATTCTGTGTCTTGTCTCTGGGTGTCATCGGTCAACCGACGCTGTCGGTTAGCCGTCGGCTAACCGACGGGTTGAACGATAGTGTTAAATCTATAGAAAAGTGTGTCTCTGGTTTTTGAACCGAGACCTGACCGATCCCATCGGTCAACCGACAAACTGAACCGACAACAACACTTGTATCAGAGGAAATTGCCTCTGGTTTTCGAACCGACATGTGGACCGATACCTATCGGTCAGCCGATAAACACACCTCGGTCGACCGACGGTCAACCGAAGAGTGAACCGACAGTACATCAACGCGATGTATTTTCAGACTTTAGGTCTGCAAGTAGTGAGATAAAGCATATTGGTTTATACCGCCAGTAATGGTTAAGTGCGGGTCTTTAATGTGCAACTTTCCATAAGAACTGTAATGTCTATCAAACATAACACGTGCACATTAAGTGATCTAGCTACATACCGATGGTTGGTATTCCTTGGGATTAACTGAAACTAGTGAACTCGTAACCGCTCACTAATCAACTTTTAAAATTAACATTGTAATTGAATTACATGTGAATTGGTACGGCACGACATATTGATTTCTACAAGCTCATTGAGCTGATCTTGATACTGTCTGCAGCAGTTACTTGTGGAGTGTTCCGGAACTCCGTGGTGAAGTCAGTAGTTCCTGGCCCGGACACTGATAATCCCACATATTATTCTTCTATTGAGAAGATGGTCCAGTCTCCTTGTTAAGGAGATGGTACTTCTTCCTTTAAGGAAGATAGCACTCGATTTGATTATTCTGGAAGTAGTATGTTAGTTGCCAATTTGCCAATGATAAGGATGATATCCTTATAGACTTGTTAGAAGATTGTTGACTGACTGTTACTTGAACATTGTGCTGATTTACTAGTAGCATGTATAGTCATAAACACTGTTTATACTTTGCTGAATTGTCGAATTCACAGTGTTATGATGACATTGCAGGCCCAGCTGCCCCTACCGATGGTGCGACCGCACCGGCAGCGGAGGAGACCCCTGCGGTTCCTCCAGGAGGATTAGTAGAATGGAAATGACAAAGCATATGTTTGGATGTTAAGAATTTTGTTATAAGTTCTGTATATTGAAATGACAACTTTTGTATATGTGTATATACTTTTGAGATCCTTGCAGTATTTTGTTCGCAAGTGATGGTACTGAACATGATGTAAATAAATTTTGAACTCAATGTAAATATTGGTCTGTATTCCGCAAATTTGTATCCCTTGTGAGTTTTACATGTTAAAATTCACGGGAGTAAATATGGTTTCGACGCCGGTTAACTCGAGATAATTAAATTTCGGGTTCGGGTCGTGACATATTTATTATATGGTATCAGAGCATAAGCGATCTAAAGAACGTAACGATCGTAAAATGATAACTCCGATAAAGGATTAAATCCTATGTGGATTTAAGAAAAGTACTGACTCATTGTATGTGATATTGTTTCACTGTCAATGTGCACACTGTTTATACATGAATTGTGTCAAGGAAGTTATAGATATATGTATCTTATCTTCCTGTATCTGCTTTTCAGAATGGCATCTGGTTCTGGAAGCGGTGGTAACATGGGTGATAATCCCGATCAGAGTGTCGGTGGAGATGGAGGACCTATGCCTACGCCTCCTACCCCTAGTGATAGTGATACTAGATTCACTGCACTTATGGAGCTGCTAGCTAGAAATAGTGAGCAGATGGCTAAAAGCCATGAAGCACAGTTGACTATGCAAGCCCAGATTACGGCGTTATTACAAGTGCAGGCACAACTGCAAGCTCAGATTCAGGCTCCACCTGTACCACCGGTTAACCCACAGCCTCAAGTGGCTACTCAAGTAGTCGTACAGGCGAAAGAGAAAGATCCTAATGTTCTTTATGAGCAGTTTAGGAAAAGAGGGGCTACAGAATTCCAAGGCAAGGAAGATGCCTTAGTAGCTGATGAATGGATTGAACACATTGAAGTTGTGTTTGAAACGATTGTCTGTACCCCAAAACAGAAAGTGTTACTTGCTTCTTCAATGCTACGGGATGTAGCACAAGAATGGTGGAAGGGTGTTAAGGGTGCAATCATTGCAACACCTGCAGCCACACTTTGGGAGACTTTCCGGAAGCAATTTGAAAGGAATTTTGTTCCTGATCATGTTCGACAGAGAAAAGAATCAGAATTTCTGCACTTGAAGCAAGGACAGATGACGGTAACAGCTTATGTGCATCTGTTTACTAAGCTGTCCAAATATGCCAAGGACCTGATTGATACTGAGGAGAAAAAGGTAAAGAGATTCCTGAATGGGTTGAATCCCGCTTACAAGAAGATGGTCTTGGCAGGTACTATGCCTGAATTATTCGATGATGCTGTCGATAAGGCATATGTTGCAGAAGAAGTACATAGAGAAGAAATGGAATCCAATGAGGGTCCAAAGAGAAATGCTAGTCCCTGGTTTAAAAAGGGAGATAAATCCAAGGGTAAGAAGCAAAAGCATGTTGCTAAGACTTCTGAACAGAAACCAGTCTGTGAGACTTGTGGAAAAACTCATAAGACTGAAGCGTGTTGGAGAAACACCGGAGCGTGTTTGGTTTGTGGATCGATGGAGCATAAAATGGCTCAATGTCCGAATGGTAGGAGAAACAATCGAGCTCCACAGCAACAGCGTCAAGGACAACAACAACAGAGGCAGCAACAGCCTCGTCAGTAGCAGCAGCAGAATAGGCCTCGTGCTACCGGACAAGTTTATGCTGCGAATAGAGAACAAGCTGAAGCTGCAACCAATGTTGTGGAAGGTATTATTTATGTTGATAGTAGACCAGCATGTGCATTGTTTGACCCTGGTTCTACGCATTCATTCGTTGCACCTTCCTTTGTTTGTACTATGCAAAACAAAATTAAACAGTTGTCCTATGACTTTACTGTAACTACACCACTAGGGAAAAAGGTAGTGTGTGAGTTGTATGTACCTCAGTGTAGTGTGGTAATTGGTGACGTGTTAATGCCAGCAGATTTAGTCATATTGACTATGAATGACTTTGATGTCATCTTTGGAATGGATTGGCTTGCGAAGTACAGAGCCTGTTTGGACTGTTTTCGCAAAATCATTACTTTTAAAGTAGATGAAGCCAATACCAGTGTTCAATTTGAAGGAACACAGAAGAAATTTGATACGAGACTTATATCTGCGTTAAAGGCTGAACGGTTAATGCAAAGTGGTTGTGAAGGCTATATTGCTTTCATCACTGAAAAGAAGCCGGAGAAGGAATTGAAGGATATTCCTGTCGTCTGTGAATTTCCAGACGTGTTTCCAAAAGAAGTACCAGGTCTGCCTCCAGTGAGGGAAGTAGACTTTACAATTGAACTTGTACCAGGTACTGCACCGATTTCTCGAGCACCGTATAGAATGGCTCCATCCGAACTACATGAACTGAAGAAACAGATACAGGATTTGCTTGACAAGGGCTTCATTAGACCGAGTGTCTCGCCTTGGGGAGCACCTGTATTATTTGTTAAGAAGAAGGATGGCTCTATGCGTATGTGTATCGATTATAGGCAATTAAATCAAGTGACGATTAAGAATAAATACCCATTGCCTCGAATCGATGAGTTGTTTGATCAACTTCAAGGTGCAGCATATTTTTCAAAGATTGATCTCCGATCTGGTTATCATCAGATCCGTGTTCGAGATCAAGATATACAGAAGACTGCGTTCAGGACCCGATATGGACATTATGAATTTCTTGTCATGCCATTTGGCTTGACGAATGCACCTGCAGTGTTTATGGCTCTGATGAATAGAATATTTTCTGCTTATCTAGACCAGTTTGTTGTTATCTTCATTGATGACATCCTGGTATATTCAAAGTCAGAGCAAGAACACGTTTGTCATTTGAGAACAGCATTGCAACTGTTGAGAGACAATCAGCTGTTTGCAAAATTAGAGAAGTGTGATTTCTGGTTACAGCAGGTGGCATTTCTGGGTCACATCATTACGAGAGATGGATTAGCTGTCGATCCTGCAAAGATTGAAGCTATTACTAATTGGCAAAGTCCGAGGACTGTACCAGAAGTGCGGAATTTCTTGGGATTGGCTGGTTATTATAGACGATTTGTCAAAGACTTCTCCAAAATTGCAGCCCCATTAACTAAGTTGACTCGAAAGGATGTTCCATTTATATGGACTGATGAATGTGAGTCAAGTTTTCAGAATTTGAAGCAGAGATTGATATCAGCCCCAATCTTATCATTGCCCGCAGGAAGCGGAGGATTTGTGGTTTATTCGGATGCCTCTGGTGTAGGATTGGGTTGTGTGCTAATGCAGAATGGCAAAGTGATTGCTTATGGATCACGCCAATTGAAAGAGCATGAAAAGAATTATGCCACTCATGATTTGGAACTTGCCGCAGTTGTCTTTGCTTTGAAGCAATGGAGGCATTATCTCTATGGAGAGACATTTGAAGTTCACTGTGATCACAGAAGCCTCCAGTATTTATTCACACAAAAGGACATTAATTTGAGGCAACGCCGTTGGCTGGAGTTGATTAAGGACTATGATTTTCCATTCACATATGTGCCGGGAAAAGGAAATGTAGTAGCTGACGCTTTGAGTCGGAAATCAGCTACCTTAGCAGCTATGGTGGGTGAATGGAAATTGCTTGAAGAATTCAGAGATCTGGATGTAGACATGGAGATAGTAGATAACCGAAGGTTGATTGCACAGATGTCTGTTTTTGAACCTATGCTGATTACAGAAATAAAGAACAGACAGTTTGATGATCCTGAATTCATTCGAATAAGAGATACTATTGCAGCTAGACCAGACTTCGTGTTGGTTGATGGTATTCTCTATTTTTGAAACAGATTATGTGTGCCAGCACAAGAAGATTTGAAACGAGCATTGATGTTTGAAGCACATCACACTAGGTATTCGATGCATCCAGGAAGCACTAAAATGTACAGGAATCTCAAGGACAGGTTTTGGTGGCACAACATGAAGCGAGAAATAGCTGGATATGTGTCTTCATGTTTAACCTGTCAGCGTGTAAAGTTTGAGCACAAGAAGCCTCCTGGATTACTGCATCCTTTACATATTCCTAGATGGAAGTGGGAACACTTAACTATGGACTTTGTATCTGGTTTGCCAATGACTAGAAGACATCATGACACCGTTTGGGTGATTGTGGATCGTCTGACAAAGTCTGCACATTTCCTTCCATTCAGAAAGGATATGGGATTTAGTGAAATGTCGAAGTTGTTTGTCAAAGAAATAACCAGACTGCATGGAACGCCAGTATCGATTGTATCAGATCGAGACAGTCGGTTTGTTTCTACGTTTTGGCAAGCATTTCAGAATTCTATGGGCACTAAACTGCGGTTTAGTACAGCGTATCATCCTCAAACTGATGGACAATCTGAACGAACAATTCAGACGTTAGAGGATTTGCTTCGTGCCAGCGTTATGGACTTTGGAAGTGAATGGGATGAACATTTGGCATTGTGCGAATTTGCGTACAACAACAGTTATCATTCCAGTATTGATATGGCACCGTTTGAAGCTTTATATGGTAGAAGATGTAGGACTCCAGTTAGCTGGGAAGAAGTTGGTACTCGAAGTTTCCATGGTCCTACATTGATTGCTGAAACAGCAGAAAAGATACAGAAAGTACAAGAAAGATTAAGGATAGCCCGATCAAGGCAGAAGAGCTACGCTGACAATCGTCGGCGTGACCTCGAGTTTGCTATTGGTGATCAAGTATTTTTGAAAGCTTCACCTATGAAGGGGACAATCCGATTTGGTCAGAAGGGCAAACTTTCACCACGATTTATCGGACCCTTTCATATTAAGAGTAGAATTGGCAATGTGGCTTACCGCCTAGATCTTCCAGCAGCACTTTCAGGTATCCATAATGTGTTTCACGTGTCGATGCTTCGAAAATATGTGGCTGATCCTTCTCACATCATAAAGTATGATGATATTCAAGTTCGTCCGGACACCACATATGTTGAGAAGCCAGTAGAGATTATAGATACCAAAGAGCAAGTGCTCCGTACGAGAACAATTAAATGGGTCAAGGTTCGTTGGGCACATCATGGAACCGACGAAGCCACATGGGAACTAGAAGAGCAAATGGCTCGAAAATATCCAGAGCTCTTTGTTCAGGTGATTTTTGCATTTGTCTTTGAATTTTCTTTTATATACCTTGATTCTGATTTGATTTGCATTCGGAGGACCGAATGATTCTAAAAGTTTAGGGGAATGTTACACCCCATCCCGAATTAAGCGCGATTAATCTTAATTAATCGTGATTATCATGGATTAAGATGTGATTAAGGAAATTATATGAGATTAGTAATCACTAGGAGCCGAATTAGTCGTAGATGACTAAATTAAGCTTAAGAGAATGATTTGGAAGACATGAACTTGGTTTTAGCCCCAATTAGTGAATGTAAGGACTTTTTCGTAATATCGATTTATGTGAAAATAGTCGAATTGGGTTGAATTTGATGTCATCGTGTGTATCTCGATGAGTATAACAATTTTCATAATACACATACTTGCATTTGACCTATGATAAATCAAAGAGGTCTTCATATGACTTTAAATGTAAATATTGTAACAAATGGGTTTCTCTTTCAAATTGAGAAACCAAGTGTCAATTGCTGGGCTGATTGAAAACATGCAATTGAAATAGGAAGAGCCACGTTGTTTCTCAACCATTGTATGCTGTAGCTGAATTCTTCTTCCTCCATCGTTCTTTCATCTTCCTTGTTGTGAAGTCTTCAAATGGGTGTGCTGAACCCATTTTAATCTTGTCAATGGAGATGGTGTAGATCAGCTGAACTACTACCTGCTTTCTTTATCATTTTTGTCATTCTTCCATCTGCAAGTTTGGGGGAATTCTGGCTAAGGAGAAATTGGAGACAATCAAGAGGAATTCTTGTTGGGTTCTTGGAAGAAAGTTTACAGGGAGGTTATTATCTCAAATTGCAAGAGAAACAAAAGGGGTCTCTGTAGTAGACATCAAGTCAGGCAAGTATAAATAAGTTTATATGCCCAAGTGCTACTGCATGTTAGTTCTTTTAGGTTCTTTATGACTTTTAGTGATGAGTATGTTGAATTGGTGAAATGAGCTTTCTATTCTTTATATGATTACATTGATGTTAATTTTTTCCTTTTGGAATATGTAATAGAAGTGAAACTTGTGTTTAAATGATCTATAGTGAAGGGAACAGGAGGTTCCAAGAGGTGTAGCTTAGGTACAAAGGAAATAGGACAGACCAGAATTCGGACACGAATTCTGTGTCTTGTCTCGGGGTGTCATCGGTCAACCGACGCTGTCGGTTAGCCGTCGGCTAACCGACGGGTTGAACGATAGTGTTTAAATCTATAGAAAAGTGTGTCTCTGGTTTTTGAACCGAGACCTGACCGATCCCATCGGTCAACCGACAAACTGAACCGACAACAACACTTGTATCAGAGGAAATTGCCTCTGGTTTTCGAACCGACATGTGGACCGATACCTATCGGTCAGCCGATAAACACACCTCGGTCGACCGACGGTCAACCGAAGAGTGAACCGACAGTACATCAACGCGATGTATTTTCAGACTTTAGGTCTGCAAGTAGTGAGATAAAGCATATTGGTTTATACCGCCAGTAATGGTTAAGTGCGGGTCTTTAATGTGCAACTTTCCATAAGAACTGTAATGTCTATCAAACATAACACGTGCACATTAAGTGATCTAGCTACATACCGATGGTTGGTATTCCTTGGGATTAACTGAAACTAGTGAACTCGTAACCGCTCACTAATCAACTTTTAAAATTAACATTGTAATTGAATTACATGTGAATTGGTACGGCACGACATATTGATTTCTACAAGCTCATTGAGCTGATCTTGATACTGTCTGCAGCAGTTACTTGTGGAGTGTTCCGGAACTCCGTGGTGAAGTCAGTAGTTCCTGGCCCGGACACTGATAATCCCACATATTATTCTTCTATTGAGAAGATGGTCCAGTCTCCTTGTTAAGGAGATGGTACTTCTTCCTTTAAGGAAGATAGCACTCGATTTGATTATTCTGGAAGTAGTATGTTAGTTGCCAATTTGCCAATGTTAAGGATGATATCCTTATAGACTTGTTAGAAGATTGTTGACTGACTGTTACTTGAACATTGTGCTGATTTACTAGTAGCATGTATAGTCATAAACACTGTTTATACTTTGCTGAATTGTCGAATTCACAGTGTTATGATGACATTGCAGGCCCAGCTGCCCCTACCGATGGTGCGACCGCACCGGCAGCGGAGGAGACCCCTGCGGTTCCTCCAGGAGGATTAGTAGAATGGAAATGACAAAGCATATGTTTGGATGTTAAGAATTTTGTTATAAGTTCTGTATATTGAAATGACAACTTTTGTATATGTGTATATACTTTTGAGATCCTTGCAGTATTTTGTTCGCAAGTTCGCAAGTGATGGTACTGAACATGATGTAAATAAATTTTGAACTCAATGTAAATATTGGTTTGTATTCCGCAAATTTGTATCCCTTGTGAGTTTTACATGTTAAAATTCACGGGAGTAAATATGGTTTCGACGCCGGTTAACTCGAGATAATTAAATTTCGGGTTCGGGTCGTGACACTGGCACTCCTTATAAGATTCATGGAGAGCTGCTCAGAGTTAAGTATTTGGATTTGAACTTGTTTTAAACAACTAATTTCTGCAGAAATGCATAAGAAAATCATGTGAAATTTGAGAGTTGATTAATCTATTAATGTATTTCTTGCCTTTTCTAATGAAAAATAAGTAACATTTGTTTTATTCTCCTCCTCACAAAAACAATTCTTCAGTGAGGAGTGCTGCATGTGAAGATATGATAATCTCAAACACAGCCATTCGAAATTTTGAAAACTGAAGCATTACAAGCGTGCTAGAATTTTGAAAACAGGAGTTCAAAATCTCCGAGCTGGGTGACTTCCCTCTCATGTGGAAATTTCGACGGTATGCAGAGAGAGGAAAAAAAAGTATAAGATATATGGTAGAAGTCATGTGAAACTGTCTTCTTATCATGCGACACTGCAAGAAGATCTAGGCATTAAAAATACCTTCTTCCCATGTTTTTATATTTATTCCAATTAGATACATGTGCCACCAGACTTAAACATCCAGATGACATTTGATTTTTAAATTGTTGTTCCCGATTCATACTTACATACTATTTTTCTAATGTGCATGGGGTTCTTCCTTTACATGATCCTGGATCAGGATCACACATTTGGCCCATCCCATTTCCTGCAAAATATAACATTGCAATCCATGTTCAAATGGATTCTCCAAATAGACAATAACTGAAGGAGGATGAAAAAGTCCAATGAGTTATTGGCTCTGATCTAAATAATGCCTAAAAATGATTTCCAAGTCGAGGATTTCCAAAATTCTTTGATGAAAGTCATGTTGCGCTTCATAATTATGCAAACCTCGTTGAAACTTTGTTATTTTTTGTGGAAGACAAGAATTTCATGCTACTATAGGGCTTCCATTTCCATGGCACCATAAACAAAATAAAAGGTTCTAACCCGAGTACAATCATAGATATTTAACAACACAAAGATTTCAAGAACTCCTCAAGGGGAACGGTAATTGGGGAGTCCAAATCTTATTAGGAAAGGCAACCTTTCCATCCCCATGAGACGTCCATCATATTATAAGTACTAGAAATTTTTCGTGCCTGAAGGCATAGCGCACCACCGGACCGGGATATGCCTCAGACCGACCAAACATAGGTTCCATGCTTCTCGAAAGCAAGTTCAACAATAAAATGGATTCTACAAAAAAAAATCCAATTGATTGCCAAATGATATAATTCCTGGTCCCATCTCATCATCAATGAAGTTGTGTTTTTTTTTTTTTAAATGAAGAATGGATGGCAATACCTGTAAATAACTCAAACTTGCTGACCTTTTTTGCTTTTGATGATGATAGCAAAAACTTATAAATTTCTCCAACTTTTAACCCATTTTCTTTTAAATGAAAAAGGGATGGCAATACTTGTAAATAATTCTAACTTGCTGCCCCCTTTTGCATTCCCCTCTTAAATCCAAGGGTCCAAAATATCCCTTGGATTTAAATACATAGATCCAAGGGCTTAAAATGTCCCAGGATTCAAAACCTGAGCTGCCATATTATATAGATTTACCTTTATAATTCTTTTATTCTTCATGCCATTTTCATACTTTGTAATACAAAATATTTTGATTCTCTTCCTCATTCTTTTAATAAGTAATCTTTTGTAAATGTAATTTTCTTCACTTTATCTAAAGATGATTTTTTGTGAAATTGAGGAAAATTGGTTTAAAACTTTTCTTTTTTCTTCGTGGAAAAGTGTCACACCAAAAGCAACCTTAATAGAAAGCCAAAGAGCCTTTCCACCACATCTAGGAATCCTTTGGATTACATGCGCAAACATTGCCATCTAGAAATCATAGGAAATGCTTTCTCTCATCCAACTAAAATCGCATGGGGATAGATGAGAAGATCTATAAATGGCTATTAATTAGTCTAGGAAACAAGTATTCATTTATCCAACAACAAACTATATTTTAAGAAAGTGAAATCCTCATCTTCATCTACATCTCCACTTTATATTCTTTGGTGTCCCTTTTTAATTCCTACAGTACAATCTACTTTACTACAAACTCATGCAAAGTTCAATATATAGCTGGCAAACTGGCCAAAAGAGGGAAAAAATGAGAATAAATAGAATTCATTGAGTAGACACACTTGATACATAGTGATGATGATGATAATGAAATGGCATTAGCAACATGGAAACAGGAATTCTTAACAAAGACGAAAAATAATGAATGAATTATGATAGGGAGGTACAATGCAGGGATGACAGGAAGAGTGAGCTGGATGGATTGGATGGGCCCAATGGATTTGGAAAATCCATCATAGCGTGCATATGAAATGGACCAGTTCCCTCTAATTCTATTTTTATTAACCTAATACATCCGTGCACGTGAGGGCAAGTGATGGCATTGGCAATGTGTAGTGGAAGTGGGTGGAGCCAAGCTGAGTTGGTTGAGTCTTCCAGACAAGAGCATATATATATCTCTTGATGTTGCCACCTAGTTAATAGTTATGGCTGCCTTTGACCATGACCACTGCCATTCTCATTCTCCTATTCAATCAACAATAAATTAATAACAACTTGTGATTTGGAGATGAGAATGTGGCCATAGATCTTTTGGGTTGACGGTGGATATTATGGTTGAAGTGGAGTGAATATATAAGGCTGTTAGAATGAGGTGGTGGTGCAGCAGGCCACGAATGCTCTTTGGTATCTGTTCATTTGTTTGTTTGAACACCCAACAAAATTGAATAGGACTCCTTTTCAGGTATGGGCTGTGGGCTTTATTTTGTTAAGTTGACATGGACACTTGCACTTGGGTGGACCCTATCTGCAAGTCACTTTCTATGAGCCATTTTCTTTGTTGGCAACTGAAATCTGGCCCCACCATAGATGAAGATAGTTGGTTTTGCAGAACTTTAAATATAGGAAGAAATGAGTTTTTTTTTTTTCCTCCTTATCTTGTGAATAGGTTGTAAGGGAGTTCTTGTGGAATTTAAACTCTTAAATTAGGAAGTGTGTAGGTCGATATGAAGACAAAGTGACCTGTGACTTGTGAGTATAGCCCCTTTCCGTGGATGTGTGCATGTTGAGCTCGTTTGTGTCTAAAAGTGTGATTTCCTCTTTTACTTATTTTCCTTTCGCAACTTCGATCATATATATCATAGAGCAATTTAGGTAGTCCCTGCGCTTATTTTGGTTCGGCGGAGAGCAGCTGCAACCTAATGCATTTAGAGCCTCTTTGTTTCATATAATATATAAAAATTTATAATTAAATGAGCTTCACGAATGATTATTACAGAAGTGAGAGGTGTAGGATATAACATAGCAATATATAGATACAGCCCTCACCTCCGTTGGATCTAAATTACTGGTAATTCATTTCCCCACACTTCTTTTTTATTCATTTTTCATTAGAGGGGAAGATAATTTGATATTGTCATTCTTTGGAAATTTGTATTTGTTCCTTAAATTTTGTCCAATTTTTAAAATATAAGTCCTATGAATCCTGCATATTCAACTGCACGAAACAAATAACCTATTGATCATCCGAGTGAGGGAAAATTTATCTTAAAGACCGCATTATATATTAATAACTTTCTTATCTCTTATCTATTTACAGTGAATTCTTATTATTCTTATTTCTGATTTTATAATAGCCACTTTTGAAATTCCATACCAACAAATATGAACTATAACTGAAAGACATTTATTTTAGGTGTGTTTGGTTGGGAGGTTGGCCCATAAAAGGTCAAAGATATTAAGATATTTTCAAAATTATAAAGAAAATTGAAAATGTCACTGGATAAACAAGACGATGCCCGGAATCATCTTCAATAATAACTTATATTTATTCCCATTTTTTAATATTTTCATTATTAATTCTTTTTAAATATTTTCCAATTAATCCCAAATCTGAAAATATCCCGACTTTTTCTTAGAAGAGATACTTTGATGGTCTTGTTAATTTGTCTCCGCCTTATCAGTATCCTTCACTCTAGGGTGTTTGGTGATTCTCAAAATAAGCACTTATTTTATGATTTAGAGTTTACTTACATATTAGAGTATTTGGTAAACCTCTAACTATATTTTCTATTTTTAGAGCTTATTTACAAATTAGAGCTTTTGCCTCTGACAAAAAGTTAAGGGGCTGCTTATTTTTAGAGTTTTTTTAGCTAAAGCAAATGAAGGTGGAAAATGAATTATTTATAAGTATTTAGGATGATGACAACCTCATGAAGTTTTAAAATGACACAAATGGTGGGTTTTACATTATAGGTTTTAAAAGGTGAACCCTAATTACAACAATTCCTAAAATGGGACCTAATTATCTCATGAAAGAAGAGCTTTTTTGTATAATTTTACCAAACATACTGATTGTGAATTAGAACTTAAAGATTAGAGCCTTTATTTTAGACCTTAATATCATTATAATTAGCTCTTTTTAATTACTCTAGAGTTCCAAATGGCCCCTTAGTCTCTTCTATTTCTTAAAAATTACAAAAAGAAAATAGAAAGTATGAGTTCGACAAATGATCCTGAGTGCATGGACTCCACCTGACTTTAGGAATGCTTTGTGCACAAGTTTTTCCACGGAAGCAGAATAGGACAGAACCAAAGTACCTTTAATTAAATAAAAAAAATCCTTTCAAAAAAATACCTTTCAACAAGAAAATACCTATAAAAAATTACCTTTCAAAAAGATAAAACCAAAGTCCAACCCCACTCTCCTCTTGTTACTCCTTTTTTGTGGAAGATGAAATAGGGGTTAGCCTTACACAAATGTGTCCTAGTTAGACTCCTGCCCTCCGCCCATTTCCCCACTACACCTCACGGGATTTCCATAATTCAATTTCCTCTTTTTTGTGGAAAATAAAAGTTAAAATTTGTGTTTTTTTACACCGAAACACATCACACAATCATGCAAGAAATTTAAGCAGTTTTTCTTTCAATCAGTACTGAATCCTCCCATCACATGAAAAAAAATGGAGAGAGAGAAAGAGGGGGGGGGGGGGGGGGGGGGGGGGGGGGGGGGGCGGTGGGGGAAGAGGAAGAAGAGAAAGGGTTTTTTGAAAAAAAATAAGCTTCAACTCTAATTAGATGAATAAGTATACAAAGGCATAAAAACAGCGACAGAGAGCCATGTTTTTTTTGACAAAAAAATGCCCCTAGTGACAATATCGCCACTCGCTTGCAATAGTGTTACTATTTGTCTATTTTTTTAACCCCATGATATTATTTCTTCCCACACTCCAAAACCTATCACTTTAAGTCTCGAGCTCTCTTCAAAGAAGTTACAAATTAGAGGGAAAAAAACTTATGTTCATCGTCCTTTGAACCAAGTACTTTCGTTCTTTAAGAGATTAGGCCCTTTTTTTAGTGTTTTTTTTCTCTGTCTCTTCGTTCTTCTCTTGTATCGTTTTTTGTATATTATTTCTACTTCTATGCGTTACCTTTGTCTTTTTGTCTATATGAGAAAGTAAAATGTTAGGGAATGAACTATTCTTATATCCAAATGAGAGTTCTCTTCGTTCTTCTCTTGTATCGTTTTTTGTATATTATTTCTACTTCTATGTGTTACCTTTGTCTTTTTTCCTATATGAGAAAGTAAAATGTTAGGGAATGAACTATTCTTATATCCAAATGAGAGTTGCATTTAGAAACTTTCTAATTTATTTATTTATTTTATTTGCGTTAAGGGGTTGAGACCCTTTGAACAGACAGATGGTAACTTCTAGAGATTTTGAACTTGTGACATGTGGGTCTGATACCATGTTAATAACCAATAATACCAAAAGCTCAAGTTATTGAACGACGCAACAATGTATATCAACAAGGGGAGGTCAGGTTTGAAGCCTGGACCTTCCAATGAGAACTGCCGCTCCCCTGATCATTTAAAAAAAAAAGTGTGCACAATTTGGTATTGTTTTAATGTATTTTTATACTTATTCGTTGGAATATATATATATATATATATCATTTTTTTAAGAAAAGCCTAAAAAAAGAGAGGGAGAATGACAAAAAAATATCATAAAAAACGAAGAGGAAAAAGAAAAAAAAAAAAAGAATGACAGTCCTAATTCAATCCCGGGCAAGACTTCATCTATATCTTACAGCATCTTCAAACCTAGCAAATGCTCAATCCATCTGTCCTTCAACTCTGTGAGACTCCTTTTTCCTCCCAAACAAAATACAGAGCATAAGATATGAGCACATCTCATTGACAGGGGCATGGCACATGACAATAACATGATCACAAGCGTGCTCTGTTGTTGTACCAATAGAATTGACAAAGTGGCAATGCCATTTTCTGCTATGCATCATGACGTAAGTGCCTTCCCACCCCACCTCACCCCATTTAGACCAGAAACCATCAATCAAGACTACTGCTTCTCCTAAAGTAAAGATCATGCTTGCAATCAAACGCCAGAGAAGATTGCTACAAGAAGCCATCCAACTGGACATGCTTCCAGAGAATCCATACTTCTTCTGTTATGTTTTCTTTGGTGGGAATACTGAATCAAATTGCATTGGTAGAGTCTTAAGAGTACACTCCAAATGTAGTAATCAGTCAACGAGGTTGAATTGATCCACTGATAATGATAAAGACATCAGAATTATGGTTGCTTTTTCTCTCCTTTTTTTTTTCATTTTCCATCATATTTATATGTATACTTACTCCAGTGACCTTCTTAATGGCAGAAGTACTGATCTGGGCCAAGCCCATGTCATAAAACCTATGTTCGACCTTAAGACCAGAAAGACCCATGGCAGCCTCAAGGTGAATTGTCTGCCCCCACAATGTTAAATCACTCCATGAAACTAACTAAACCATGCACCAGAGGAAAAAAAAAACTGTAAAATTGATCTGATCTAATAAGAGTGAAAACATGCTATTTATGATCCACATGGCCAGCCTGCATTGGGTTTGATTCGGGCTGGCACCAACTAACATATGTTTTGCTGAAAAGTACTGCTAATAAGGGTTCCCCCTTGCTCAGTAATTTTAACTTAATAATCAGACAACATGATTTTCGAATTGGTATAAGCCCGCCTGCTGGCCGGGTCTATCTGTAAATATTCGGCCAGTAAACTAAATGGACTGGCTTGAACGGCCTATGCATGGGTCGGCCTGGCCCATGTCCTTCAGTTTTGTGTCCTATGACAGAATAAAAATGGGATGGGTTCATGGGTTGGATATATAGCTTTGACAACCCGGTCCAAATGAGTACTAGTGAGTTCTTGTGTGTGTGTGTATATATGCCATGTGTATTTAGCAAAAAATATGTGCCATGTGTAGTTACCCATTCAAGAAAACAATGTGATTACACAAAAACGAGTCCCACAATTTTTGTAATCTGGTATGTGGAGTGATATAAACCATTCATCAGGTGGGCCCTTATATTTATGGACCAAAACTCCAAATCTACAAATTGTGTCTTGAGATATATGATGAGTTGTTAAACATCATGACTACGAATGAGGTTTAGCGGATTATCTCCGGTTCGCATAATTAGATGTGTAAGAAGTTGTTAGAGATTTTTAATGGAGGAGAAAGACTAATAAAGCTATTGAGTTTGTGATTTCGGGCATCCTTGATTTAGATAGAATATTTTTATTGGTTTGAGCTTAGTCATGTTTGTCAAAACATGAATCGTGTGGCAAATTGCCGCCAAAGCAGGGGTCAAGTGTGCTAATGAGGTTTTATGGACTGATGAAGTCTTGGGATGGTTGTAAGTGTTTGCTTTGCTTCGCTTGCTTGTGTTTTGTTTTTGTCTCATGGTAATATATGCTTCTGCCAACATAGTAGAAAAATATATTTTGGACCATCATGAACATATCTATGGCTCGGACTTGGGCCAGGCCAAGCCCTATTCATGACAACCCAATTACAGCTGGGTTTGCTCTCCTCGGGCCTGAATTTTGCATTGAGTAGAATTTGGGCTGAGGCATCAGGCAACCACTGTATGCCCAAGTACCCAAGTTAGATATGCTAATTTAAACAGCAGTTTTCTGACGAGGGTACTGGGATAAAAGGAAGGGTTCCCAAATGAATTTAGAAGAATATAAAGGGATGGGTCCAATAGTTCGACCCCAGTTTAATATGGGCCCATGTATTATATTGGGCTTGGTTTTGGGTCTAGGTGCAATATTGACCTGACTGTTTTCTTCTACGGTTTTCTACTAGAGAATACAATTTCAGCCCCTTTGGAACCCACCTAGCATCAACCCATCAGACACACACACTTGGATCCAAGTCCAACTATACAAAGATAAAGAGTTCATTAGTTCAACCCAAACCTGAGTCAGTGCATCTACTTTTTAATTCATAGATACTCTCAACTCCATGATGTATCATTTGTTTCTTTCCATTTAATATTATTATACTAGTCTCCTTTTCTCTTAGTTCCTTTATGTGCACGGAGATTGATTTTTTTTTCTCCTGTGTTTATGTTATACCATCTTATTAGAGATTACTTTTAGTCTTCTGTATGCATCATGCATGTCTATACTTTCTTTGTTAAAACAACATTTTTAAAACAGGCATGCTCTAATTTGCTAAGAATTTAAGCCTCCTATTGAAATTCTTGGCATATTGATCACATGTAAAATGGAGGGAGTAAATCATGAACTTTACACACACAACATGTAAAATGGAGGGAGTACATCAATTTGCTGGTGGCCACCATTCTGTTTTTGAGGTGATCATCATCAATTTCTTTTTCTTTTTTTCTTTTTTAAGTTCATCTAAGCTAAAATTTGAGGTAATCAAAAGAAACCCTTCTAGTCCTATTCTATTGCTATACAATTACTAAATAGAGGGTTTACCTATTATAGTGAAGACACAGGCGCGTGCACACACACAACACCAATAAATCGACATGAATTCTAGTTTGATATTGATCAATCCAATTTTACTTCTAAATTTAAATTAAGAAACTGCAACTAGATAATCATTAAATTTCCGGGCTCTGATCTAAAATTGAGATCATTTGATCATGGTGGTCCCCCACTATCTTAGTTCTGATTTATACATCCCTCTCACCTGGTGGTGGAAATTCTTGATTGTAACTATATAATTCAGGGTTGTAGCTGACTGTCTTGTTTTCAACTTAGATTCGAGGCAACAATTCTAACTTTATTAACAAATGAATTGGGTTTGGGATAAATCCTTCTTGCTACTTTACCCACAAGGTTGGCCCAACTCAATTAATTGTATAGAGTCAAATCTGCTACTTAATAATTTAGGTTGATCCTTTTAACTTTTCGATGAGGCTTCGATTGATATTATTAAAATAATTAATTATAAATGACTTGGGTTGCGCTGATACATGTTTCCCACAGTTCTCCCCAACCTAACCCACTGCCACCCCTGTTCTCACCCTCCCTTGTATACCATACATTCAGGTGGAGTTATTGATAGATGATTTGGGCAAATAGGGAGCTAAAAAGAAGAAAGATGAGAGAGAGAGAGAGAAGCTGGTTATTTATTATTGGACTCTTGAGAGATTTTCACGTAAAATTTAGTGAGTAGTTTTTTTTTTTCTTTATTTTCTCTCATAATTATATTTGTGGTTGTATAGATGAGATTATCTAGCTCTTTTTTTTGTTGTTGTTGTTCAGATTTATGTGATTGATGCAAGGGAAAAGAGTTTCCACAAAACTGTTACTATGAAAAAGCAACAGAAACATACAAAGAAGCAGCACCATAAAACACAAAACAGACAACTTAAACCATTTACTGCCTCCAAATCCATGAATCTTCTAACCAACCACTCCTGTTCTCTTGTTCACAGCACGGCTTCTACTCCTTGGATACATCAACTCATCAGAATTCTCCTTCAAATCTTCCTGGAAACAGCAGGGCTTGTCTTCATCAATCCTCCAGATCCCCACACTAAAACTCTTAGGTAACCCCTTCGATCTCGCCGCCTCCAGAGCACCGGTCACCGCCTCCTCCTCCTGCCTTCTCTGAGAGACTGCCCGCATAAGCGATCGAAGGTCTTCATCTTCATTCACCCGCGACGAATTCACACTAAAGCTCCTGGGCAAGGTGGTTCCACCGCAGCGCATTCGACCAGCATAACCGTTCATGCTATTCACATACAAGTCCCTTGCTTTACACAAGACTCTGATGGGTGCCTTGATGTATTGGCTAAACTTGCCGCCAGAGTCATTGTTGCTTTTCATGTTGTTGGACAAGCTGAACCCAAACAAGACTATATTGCTTGTAATGAATGGTGGATAAGAATATAAGGATTAGAAGCTTTGAAGATAAGGGATGGAAAGATGGGGAAGATGGTGTTGGTTTTATAAGGGATTGGAAGTAGAGGGTCTTCTGGAAGAGGAGGTCACATAAGGAGTCAATAATTCAAAAGGGACGGCAAGATAAGTACTATGAAAGAGACTGATTTTTCTTTTAGGGTAAAAAGGAAAGAGATTTTTCCATGCCAGGCTAAATCTAAGAACATATTTTATTGTCTTGATGATAAGTTACGTTTGATTTTGTCAATTAGTTAATAATATAAAAAAAAAAGGTGCTATGGCCATCTCATAAAATGACAAATTTGAGAATTTTAATAAGGGTTTAACTATGGGGCAAAATTATGTGAATGCCAAATATATACATGATTATTAAATTTCAATTATTTAATCAAAATAAGAATAAAATGAGAAAGATGAACGCACCGCCACATGGATGACTCACAGAGTCACAGTCACAGCACAGGCCACTGCAGTACATAAAGAAACATTTATATTGACCAAAGTCCAAAAGCATGTGATTATGATCAAAATCTATCCTTTTTATTCTACCCTATTTAACTTTAACTTTTCTAAAGCCTGGACAGTTTTAGTCACTTACTGGCTGGGCCTGGAACCTAACCGCCCGACCTCACCTGGACAGTTTTAGTCACTTTCTGGCTGGGCTAGCAGCCTGGGAGGTTTTGTCTGCCTTTGGATTACAGTGTCAGTGTTGCTCCCTAGTAGTTGTCATAGTTCTTTCTCCATATCAGATTATCAGGGTAGTGGTTACATGCACAATTCTTAGGATGCTAGATGAGAACATACCAGAAGATTATATCTGATGAGGCCCGAATGTACCATTAGCCGTACCTCCTTTTTCCGTTTCAAACTTTCGTTGGACCCAGAAGATCATGACTGCTTACTGACTATGAATTGAATGTTGAAATGGACAGCTTAATTATTCATTTTCGTGTAGTTTTTCTACATATACTTGCTCCCATGTCCCACCCCCCAAAACTTTCGAACTGATTGACTTGAATCCCCTTAATTGTCTATTGGAACAACAACAACAACAGTAATAATAAAACGTGGTCCGACAATGCACTTGAAATCCTGGCGACTTCTGCCTTTTTTTTGTTCGGTGCAGCCACGAAACATCAGAGGATTCCGTCATTTTGTATGCATTTTCGTCGCTAGAGTAGATTTGAGATTCTTATCTTCCTAAGCCGGAAATACAAGCCGCGGATTTTCTCTTCCACGCCTCCGCACAAACACGCCTCTATCAAATGTTCAGGATTTTATGCTTATATCCTTTGTCATTTATCTAATTGCAGAAGTGCAATCTTTTCAATTGGAAGTAGGATATATCTTTCTTTCAGTTGAAATATATGAGAACCTACCTTAGACTTCTATCTTACACAGGACAAACTTTTATTGGAGCGGGATTTGGCCATATTCTATTAAAAATTGAGCATTTATTTTAAGTGGTTTAAATTTTTAATAAGTTGATTTCATTTTAGGTCACATTTGGTAATAAAATCCTCCGGAGTTCCTCACTAATTTTTAATATAATCATGAAAAATCCACATTGACAGTTGTAAATCCTTCAGGATTTGGGTCATTGGAAATCCTCATATGTTGGGGTTTTCAATTCCGCTCCTCCCATAGGATTTTTTTTTTTTTTTGGTAGAAACCCATAGGATATGAGAATCCTCATTTTTGTAGATTTACTGAGAGATATTAATATTTCTAAGTTATATCACAACGATATGCACCGATATCGATGTGAAATCCCCAATTATATAAATCTCTAATGAAGAATCCTTGTTTCAAAGACAATATTTTTCACATTTCAGTAGAACGCTGGAAGGCGTTTACAATCAATTTAATTCATCAAGGGGCTTAGACAACTATAATAAAAAAACGCAGGAAGATATATGCGAAAACACTTTGTTTTATTAGGTGTAAACCAAGACAACCTTCAAAGTAACCTTTTACAAAAGTTATTACAGCACTGTGGGAATGATCTTATAATAATGCAGCACTGGTGTCACAACCAACAACGGAAGGGCCCAGCTCATGTTGCGAGTCAAGCACGTGGACCCTACAACCAACTTTGTTGAGACAGAGTTTCACAAGAGACGCTTGAGCAGTATGAAGCAAGGAAAAACCTGGGATGCTGTCTTTTACCTTTAATTTTAATGTAAGCATATAAGATCTAGGGGTTTTTTCCAACTTTGAATTAATGAGAATATATATATTTGGGAGTATTCAAGTGCATCCATCCCTCACCATTTTGATGAGGGACACTCTTCTTTTGGGAAGTGTCAAGTACAAAAAGGGGAGTCCTATGTAATTGACACTCCCCTTTTTATACTCTGACACTTTCCATAAGGTGAGTGTCCCTCACCATTTGATGGACTTGAATATTTCTCATATATATATATATGGGGAATGTTCATCTGCATCTTTCCCTTCACTTTTTACACGTGAAAACTGCATTTTGTACATCACCTTAATGTACTTGAAAAGTACATTTTGTACTTAAAAATTTTCAAAAATGGAAGTGTCCCTCACCCTATGGTGATGGAAAGATGCATACGAATGTTCCCCTATATATATAATAATTAAAAAAAGAGAAATCACATTTTGCTGCCATCTTATGCAGTTAATGCATAATTAACATGTATGTGGCTCAGTTTTGCTTAATTTGATTTAATCGCTCTGCATATCTCACTTTGAATATGAAAGTATTATTTTTAGCAAAATTGGAGATGATATTGTAGGGCTGGTGAGATTCACTGAAAGGCACATATATTTATAATCGATCAAAATCTTGTTTTTCCTCCTAATTAATGTGTATTTTTTTTAAAACTGCATTATCACACTAAAATTATTGGAGAGTTTATCTTATTTCCCTTTGAATATATTAGATTACAACTCACGCATACATGTTTATATGTTATTGTTTGGGGAAAATTTCGGTACGGTCACCAAAAGTACTGGAAATCTCTCCCTTGTAACCAAAGACGAAGTTTTTACCAACACGTTCCCCGTACAGCCCGTACCAGCGCACAGACCAATTTTCGTTTTTTTATTTGCGATATCACAACAAATATTGCGATATCGCAACTTAATTTGCGATATCGCAACTTTTTTAGTTGCGATATCGCAATTTAAATTGCAATATCACAACTAAAAAACCCCTTTCATCTCCCTGGTCGACTATTCATCTCTTTCACTGCGGGAAAAACCCCATTTTTCATCTCCATGGTCGACTATTCCCCATTTTCACCGCGGTAACTCTCTCCCTCAGCCAAATCTTGACCCTCCTCCTCCCCCGCCAACCTATTTGCAAATACGCAAGGTCGCCAACGTCGACGAAGCATCATCGTTCTATTGTCTCCATCGTCTAGGAATTTTGGCCACCACTGCCATTGTCTCCATCAACTAGGGTTTTTCACAAATTCGAGTGCTGTTTGAGGTATGCCCCTCTCTATCTATCTCCCCTCCTTCCCTATGCAGTACGATTGAAAAGGAACCATAGTCTCATAAAATCTCTGTAACATGTACGTTGCAGTAAATCCCATTTTAAAAACAGTTGTTAAATGGACCTACTTTGCTCCAAAAAAGAGTGCACTATCTAACACAGCTTTTTTTCAACCTCTGTTAAATAGATATTCAATTTGTTGTGTATTACCATGTAGGAATGGTTGCTAGAGTATCTTCTTCTATACCATGCTTGGTTATTAAGACCAGCTTATATCCAGCAATTTCATCTTATAGACACTTGTTGAGTTAATCGATAGCATTGATTTTATGAACCATCATATCAAGGAACCAAGAGTTTTTTTTTTTATCAAGGAACCATGAATTAGGAACAATGTTCCACATTCATGATTCATTTGTAATTAAAAAGGTGAGTTTCTTATTAGAGGGGAAAAAAGAAATCATAAGAAAATCTCTATTTGAATTTCAAAAAAATTAAATAAAAAGAAAAAAAGAAAATCTCTATGAGCCTCTAGGTTACTCCTACAATTCTTTTCACATATAAGCAATGTAGAAAGTGTATGTGTATGCGTGTCTTTTTTTTTGGTAGAAATGTAGAAAGTGTTCTTTCCTTTAGAGATTTTTACTGCATGATCATGGCTGCCCAACTGTTGCTTTAATCTAATGAAGTGATGGCAGCCTCTAGACAACTTCCAGACTTCTTGTATTATCCATTCTTGAGTTATTAGGAGAAAGGAACTTCTACTATGGTCAACATTTCGTACGAAACATTTTTTTCTTTAACAAATCTGGATTTTGGGAACATTCCATGGAACAAACCAACAACCCAATGTGTAGGCATCTCAAGTCTCTGCTACAATATTAGATTAACTGCTGATTTTTTTAACCAAAAAAAAAAAAACTACTGATTTCCAGACCATCAATCAGATGCCAACATTATATAACATGATAGAAATAGGAAAATGGAATCATAATAGATGAGACTAACGAATCAGTGGAATATACTCATTCATGGGCTCTAGCTGAATGAATTGTTCTTGGAAAACTGTTTGTCTTAATGTCCTGTTGGATAGCCTATTCTAACATCACATATTTGATGTTGGTAAAAGAATTAGATCGAAATTTTTTCATTTGTTAGGTTGATAATCCCTAACTACCATTTTAAATATTTGAATATATTACTGTACTTAAGAAATGCATGACCTTATTCCATTATCTCTTGCTTGCCAATGCCACACTGTGCCAAAAATATACAAACATAGGTTGCAAGGTATGGTTTCTTATTCTTAGGTCAGAGCTAAGATTGATTCCTTCGCATTGTATTCATGCACAATACTATATATATATAATAGAATGTTGTAATATAATTGAATAATTCAAGAATCTTACCTTGCCTATATTTGCATCGAATTTTATGGGTGTGTCAGAAACAACTAAGCAACAACCCTTTTCGTAAAGATTATCCTTTTCTAGGGGTAGACATGAATCCCTAATCCCGCGGAGTCTTATCTTGTTACCAAACGTGCCCTAAGGCTCAATAATTGTGTTTGCATGAATTCCTTTAAATAAGAGAAGACTGTGTTAATAGAATCAGTATTTAGTCTATAATATTTGAATCAATTAAGGGCCATGGCACAATGGTTGTTTGTATATAAAAATATTGTAGTCGAACTGATGAACTATTGCACAAATTAAACTATACAAACTAAAGACCAATATATGTTTAAATTATAGTTTACAGAAACCTTTGCAAACAGAAGACCGAAAATCGATTCAAAATCAATACACACATAAATATCTCAGCAGGAATAATTAGGTTGCATGCATTGCATTTTAAGAAACTGCTTGTGAAGCGATAGTGGCCAAAACCTGTAAGAACTAGTAGCAATCCGATGATGCTTCGTCGACGTTGGCGACCTTGCGTATTTGCAAATAGGTTGGCGGGGGAGGAGGAGGGTCAAGATTTGGCTGAGGGAGAGAGTTACCGCGGTGAAAATGGGGAATAGTCGACCATGGAGATGAAAATGGGGTTTTTTCCCGCAGTAAAAGAGAGGAATGGTCGACCAGGGAGATGAAAGGGGGTTTTTAAGTTGTGATATCGTAATTAAAATTGCGATATCGCAACTAAGGAAATTGCGATATCGCAACTAAAGTTGCGATATCGCAAATTAAGTTGCGATATCGCAATATTTGTTGTGATATCGCAAATAAAAAAACGAAAATTGGTCTGTGCGCTGGTACGGGCTGTACGGGGAACGTGTTGGTAAAAACTTCGTCTTTGGTTACAAGGGAGAGATTTCCAGTACTTTTGGTGACCGTACCGAAATTTTCCCTATTGTTTGGTACTAACGGTACTCCTACCTACCAATGGACTGCCAGTGCACCTGCCATATAGAAAGAAGAAATGATATGGGAGAATATAAGTCGCCTGTACGAAGAGAGAGTCCAGAGTCGAGAAGCTCGTGCCACGAGGTCTGAAAACATGGAAGTTTCGTTTTGTAGTTTTGGGAAAGCGACAAAAGAAAACGCGTCGGCTGCTAATAAGTAAACGACACTGGGGTTGGGGTGCATCTTCTAGAATATTAAATTCCTTTTTCTTTGTTTTCTCTTTGTCTTGGCTTCTCGTGCCAATTGGAAGACTTGAGGTGAGGACCTTTCAATCCGAAGTCTATTCTACAACGTGTTTTTTTTTTTTTTTTTAACTCGGACAAGTGGGTTGGAGTTTAAGAGAGAACCCCGCTCACATATGAAAAGATAATTCACGTAAATAAAAAGAAAGTCTATGCAAATAAAAAAAAAGCTCGTACAAATGAAAACTAAAACATGATTTTGTTGCTCTAGTTTTTCTACTTTTTTTAATCAGCTAGGCCTGGCCCAACACAAACCACACTGTGGGAAGGAGAGCCCAAACTAATAAGAAGAAAAGGCCCATAAAGTGGAAAGGATGGCATATGGGTTTTTGTTGCTCTTGGAGTATACAAGTAGTCTTAGAAGGGCTTGATGGATCCCTTCTGTTATTTTCTTCAACTTTGAAGGACGGGAAAAGTATGTTGCTATGGAGGAAAGAGTTTTTCATGAAAATCTTTTTTTTTTTTTAAATTTCTGACAGTAATGTAAGTCACTAGGTAAGTGTCAACAGAGCATCTAGAATTCATTGTTGGATTGGTAAAGTTTTAGAAATTCAGCCTTCTAAAATGTCATTTTGGCCTTTTGAAACTCTTCAAATTTCAGCTTCCTAAATATTGAGTCGTAATTGAGTGTGACTAGTCAAAACTCACCTGGCCTAGTTATTTCGCTCACTATTAAGCCTTTGAGTCAGGTGAGTGGAACGAGTCTGGCCATGTCTAATTGAGTCTTGCCCAAGTTACTTGACTCCCGATGATCTGGGAGCCGAGCCTTGTTTTAAAGCGTTTAAACTATGAAGTTGAACCAATTCTAATTCGGGGTTCAGGTTGCATCTGAGTTAATGTTTCAAATCTGTATGATAGATAGAGTCAACCCAGTGGATTTGGTCAGTCCATGTTGGCTAATTTAAGTCTAGGGGTGAAATCAAGAAATCTTCCTTTGAGGGACTATCTATATTGAAAAAAAAAATATATATATATATATAAAGAAACCGTAACACCCCCCCACCCAACACCATAAAAAAAAAGGGCTCACCAAACACCAAAAAATAAAAAGTTCCACCATGCTTAAATCCTCATTGATCAGTCAAGTTGGATCCATATTTGCTATTGAACCTAAACTGTATTGAGGAGTGGGCTCCACCTAAAAGGAAATATTAAAAAGTATTTCTGCTGTCTTTACTAACGCCTCAAAGTTTTAGTAGCAATGGTTAGTTAAAGAAATTTAAGATGGTATCAAAACTAACCGGTCGTGAGTTCGATTCATAGGAAGAACGACTCAGGTTCCACCTGATGGGGGGGAGAGTATTGAGGAGTGGGCTCCACCCAAATGGGAATATTAAAAAGTACTGCCTCTATTAACGCCTCGATGTTTTGGTAGCAATGGTTAGTTAAAGAAATTTAAGAACTTGACAGGCTCATTGTAGTCAAGGAACCTGGTTTGATTGAACTAGGTCAAACTGAGTGGCTCTTCCTGCTTTGGATGTATAATCTTCTTTTTTTTTTCTTTTTTTTTTCTTTTTTTTTGAGGGAGTAGTGTGCAATTTCCAACCAGAAAAATTTTAGTGTGACCTTGTTTAAGTCAAATTCAAGATCTACGCACACTATACATGGATCTAACCAGCTGAGCAATAGTCATCTCTATCCGATTTATATCAATCATGTGACATTGTCTTGCCGTTGATAAGCATTTTTACACATGGTGCGCACAATCCTTGAAGCCCCTTTGTTTTCAAATAATTAAACTCATAGTATGAATTGCTAAAATGGTTCGTTGAAGGAACAATCAAAGAGATAAGAGGTGAAGTATATAAGAAAAATATTCACATAAGAGTTAAGACACTTGATTTCTACCACTGATTAAAGAGAAGATTATCTAATGGCCATTTATAGAATTTCACATTTGTTTTATAAAATCCTAGCAACTATATATAGGAATATATTTCTTAGAATTTTCTAAAAAATCCAATTCCATGAACCAAACTGAATTGAATTTACAGCCACATCAACTGTGAAATAACAAACGTGGTCAAGGTCGCATGCAACAAAGCCAGGATTATTCAATGAACGATCTCTTGGGCTTGCCCCTCAACGGCTTAGGACTGGCTGTCATAGTCCTGTGGGCCGACTGGGCCTAATTTTCTGTCCCTATAGTAAAATGAGCTTTTGGTCTGGATCTATTCACTCTAAATGTCAGTTGAGCCCAGCATATTTAACACAAAGGGTACACATGTCTTTCAAATTAGCTGGGCTCAGCATGGGCCTCAATTTTGAGCCCATTGGCTGGATCATTCCTAAATATCAGTCCTGGTATCTTTATGGACTACATTGGATAAGCTCTGGCCTGGCCCAACTAGCACATGAACACCTTTATGGTTATGGGTATGGATCCAACCATTCACCATGTTCTTAAATTTGATCTTTGAATCTGTTGAATGTTGATAGATGATGAAAGACTTGCGTCCAATTCTTGATGACTGAGGAAAGCTTGCATTGGCTCTTCACTCCTATGATCGATACATTTCCTCCAAGGTTGTTAAGCATCCCAATCCAATCATTACATTGTCTCATAGAGAGGTATATGTATCTACCTTTTCACCTTCTTACATGTTTGAGGTTTTAGGAGACGATATGATGTCAAAGCATGTGGAAACTTTAGGAAGGGATAAGGGAAGACGATTGAAAGACCCCACCTCTTTATACTTTTACAGGGATTTGGAGGATTCGGTGTTGGTGGAAGTAAAAGTTATTGATTCCAACACCTCTTCAAGGTCATCATCCAACATGGTAGGTCCAAAATTTTGAATTCAATCAGCGATAGATGTGTAAACTGTGTGTACAAAAAATACCCCCGCAACATTCATCATCCCTAGGAATTCATTAGGGCTTGTTAGGGTGCTAATTCATTGAAATATATTTTGAAAATTTATATTTTTTAATATAATCCCTCTTCTTTTCTTTTCTTGTTTCTCAAAGTGACTCTTCAGTTCAATTCACTTGTTAAGTGAATTACCCGAGCAGACCCTAATAAAAATTAGATTAATTTTACTGTTTTAATGATTTTACAGTTGGATTGAATGATTTATATGATTCACATCTATGTGTTTAGCATAAGGATCAATAAAAGATGGAGTAAAAATAGATATGTGATATGATATTTTACTTTAAAAAAAGTGAAATGGAGTGGAGGAGTACATTTATGATGTAACACTACTTATCTTTTACTCTCCCATATGCTTCTTTATTTACCAAAAAAAAGTATAGTAAATTACGGCATAGTAAACCTTTGAAACAAAATGTGCTTTTTAGTCTACTCTCTCTCATTTATACTTTACTTCATACTATCCAAACAAAGATTTTATTACACTTCTATTTTTAATTTAGAATACCTCACTTACTTTTATGATGATTTGGCATTATCTCTCATTTACTCCACACATCACTGAACCCAGTTGTAAATTTTACAAGTTCAAGTTAAATTGGGTCAGACCGGCTGGTCTTTCTTATTCTTCTTCTTGTAATGGTGTTGCTCCGGTCATGTTTGATGTTGCATGGATTCTGTTGGTAAGGTCAATGGTGTGCATATAATTGAATAGTAGAAATATTGCCTTGTACTTCTCTCTTCTTGCTTGGAAAGGAGTGAAATATGCTAAAATATTATAGGAGAGACACCAAACCTATGTGGGTCTGAAGCAATACTGTCTTGGAGGTGGCAAGAGAACAAAACGACGTGAAAAATAAAATATAATATGATAATCACAATGTAATGTAGGATAATAAGAATACTGAATTGGCCCATGTTGTTCTGGGTCTGGAAGATCTGAGACAGGATCTCAGGCATAAAAGACCTTCAGATATTCCACCTTCTCCTCCACTGCCCTTTGTCCTGACTCCCATCATTCTCTCCTCTCAGTTTAATTACATAAATTAAACCGTTTAAAAGTCCAATGATAACAAAATGGAGACATGGGTCTTTATAGAACAGAATCTATTGAAAGATATGTTCCTCTCTCTCTCTCTCTTTGCGTTTGAGTATTAGAATCTAATGAAAATTCATAGAACAATAGATAGGCAGAGGTTTTGAACAGTTTGTCTCGAGCATTGCATTAGAACATGTGGTGCCCGGAAAATGGCCAGTTGGGTCTTAAAAAAAATTCCGTAAATTGAGACATTATTGAAAGATGAGCAAAAACAAAAACAACAACTAGAGTTTTAGGCAGCCTGTACGTCTTAGCTGGAGGATTTGGAATTATATCGGGATTTTCCTAGGTGATCGTAGGGTTGACTAATCACGATCTACAACAACACCCTAAGCAGCCCCTGACAAGCAGCTTGTGGTAACTCTCATAATCACCTTGGGGGAAATCCTCACATAATCCAGACTCTAGTTGGAGGATCTTGATTCATAGTTATGCAGTTTTCTTTAATTGACTCGGTACGGTGACTGTGTACCCAGTGTTTAGCTTAAAATTGGAAAGTTATTGGTAAAGGTTTTGACTTCGGAATATATGAGACTGTTTTGAGGAATGGCCTATCAACATTTCTCACCAGATCAATGCTCTTCCATTGTCTCAATGCCAAACATATCCAATGGCCTAAGACTCCCAAGATCATGAAATGTACCTATAGTTAGACCAAATAGGAATGATAATTCTGAGTTTTAAGCACCCTGTTTTTTGCAATAACAACTCAATAAAAGAATAAAGAAAATCAATGGAATTGTTTGATGTTTTATGAAATTACCATGGATAATTCCCTTGGAATTATTAATGAGGAATTACTTTAAACCAATGCTTGTATGAAGCCCATTTGTGTAAACATCATATTATGGATAGAAATTTGTGATGACATAAATAGTGTTGCGTTTTGGGGTGAAAAAATATGCAAGTGCCCCCAGTAACTACTGCTTTAGAGCATAACGGCTATTCTATATGTTGGATCTTTTAAGAAATGCCTGTGTCAAAGGAGCTATAGAAGTTGAGAATTGAATTTTTTTTTTTTTGTAAAAATGTGAAGAATTGAAGTTGAAGATACGCAAAGGGGTCATCAAATGATTTTTCCTTTAATAGGTATCATTATCCACCCATCATAGAAAGTTAAGTCTTAAGAAAGTGACAGTTCCATCTTTATCTCCACATCAGATCTTTCTCTCATTCTTTTTTAATACTCTTCTAAAAAATGCTATTTTTACTTTGGATTTCTAGTATTCATCAATGTTATAAATATCGTAATCAGAATAATATCTACAGATGATTACATTCATAACATTGAGATTATTTCAAATTTTATGTTTTTGTTCGGTATCTTATCAGAAAAATAATGATAAGTGAAAACAAATATTAACAACAAAAATATAAAAAGAAAAAGAATTGTATAAAATGATTTATGATAGAGAAAAAACAAGAACCAAAAGGATGGCTATGTGGGATATGAGGGTGGATCCAACTCCCCTTGGAGTGAGATTGGAAAGAGCACTTACAAGAAAGAGATTTTTATTCTCAAGGGTCCAGTTTTTACCATATGCACTCTACTGTATAGCACCATCAAATTTCAGAAACAGAACAGTGTCTCTTCTTCACCTAGTTTTGGCAGAGACTAAAGACTAAAGTATATTGGCATTGAAAATACCCAAAAGTATCATTTGTTAAGAGCCATTCATACAGCACTAAAATTTGAAAAATATAAAATTAATAAAGAAAAAAACAAAGGCTTACTTCTGCTCTTGTTTTGTTTCCCATTTCATGGACAAGAAAGAAAAGCCCAAGATCCCTTGGAGATCCAGTCGCATAAAAAACAAGGAATTTAAAAGAAATTATAATCTCAGCACATTTGGGCTCCTACTACCTTCTTCCCTGCAGGCCTGTTGCAAGAAAAACAACTCATAAAGCATGAGCTTGCAAGTAATATTAAATAAACAATCATTCCCCTTTCCCCTTTGAGCAATCAGAAACTCAACTGATTTTCCTGGATTTGGTTTCTGGAGGAAACGATGAACTCTGTACAATGCCATTGTGCTTCTGCAATGAAGAGTGGTGGAGATGATCATATCAAGAAGAAAAGAAAAGTAGAAAGGAAAAGGAAGACCCAGAAAAAGGAATAAAAGGAACTACTTTGAAATGGGTTGCAGAGAAGCCTATTGAGAAGTCTAATACATCCTCTATTAATGATTGCTTGCTGCTGAAATTGGAACTGTTCTGTAATAACAACAACCCCAGTGGAAAATTACTCCTTAAACAACTCTTAATGTCATTGTGACATTGAAAAGATAAGAAAAGAAAAGATGTATTACAATAAGATGCAATAAATAAAATAATAACAAAGTCCTTGTACAAAAAAAGGAAATGCACTTACCTTGGAGAAGCATAAGGCATGAGAGCTGGCAGTGTCATCTAGAAATGAGGAGTGTTTTTCTTCTTTCTTTGCTTCAGCCCTCCTTGTTTTGCTACTCTTCTTCATCAATGCATCTGAAGATGCAGGAAAGAAGCACCCATTTTCATCATAGCAGTCTTCCTCTTCATGGAAATGGGGTGGACCAGAAGAAGCATCAGAAACCATAGACAAATCATCATCCTCCCCTTCTTCATCACCAAAACCACCTTGTTTTACTACTACTTCTACAAATCTACTGTGTAACCCAGATTCATTTGCAGGAAGAGAGGTGGTTCTTCCAAAGGACTGGTCTAAGTACATTGTCCAACCAGATTCGCACCCACTGCTGCATTCCAAAGGAAACGAGTCCTCTACATCCATCCCACTAGTATTTGGGAAGGAGATTTCAGATGGGTTTTTCTCCTTTTATGTCCTGCTTCAGTAGAACATGGATTCAGAGATACTGGAAAGGGTTTTTTTTTTTTTTTCAACAGGACTGTTAACTGAGATTGATTCAAATGGGATTTCTGCCTTCCAACTACACACTCTCAATTGGAAATGATATGAGGTAAAGGAATATGGAAAATTTCCTTTTATTCCCATCAAGTTCGAGGTAGTGAAATGAAAGAAATGAGCAAAGAATAAAACAATGAATCAAATCCAAGTTTCCAACCCATCTTTTGTCCTTGCTCTGATATCCTTCACCTCCCTCTTTTGTCCTTGCTCTGATATCCTTCACCTCCCTCTTTTGTCACTGCAACTGGATCAAAACTTGCTTGCTTGTCTCACACTTGTGCGTCCTCAATGTCAACATCACAGCCTTCCAAATTGTGGAACTACATGGATTATAAAAATTTAAACCAATAACTATTTCTCCCTTAGCCATCTAATCTAATGTGCGGCCATGTAATGAATTCGTCTGTTGGTGTATTTGAATTGATTGAGTATTACTTTTTATAAAATCAAAGAAATTTAATTTTACAAATTTGTTAAAAGTTACTGTAAAATCCTTTTTTTATTCTGACTTTGGCAGTAAGGGGAACATGGCATGTTTGTGATGTGTTGTTACACGGGCTCCATCAAATGGATAAAATTATTTATTAGCTGTATAGCAAAAATCTACTTCAGGGAATATTGTATCTGTGATAATTGTGACCCAGTCAATGATTTTATTTGCATCTCCACCTGGGTAAATGGAGGAGACATTAAAGAAGAATTGTCCTTTAAAAGCTGTACGGTTTGCTTGTATTATCCTGTTTATATAAGTAATGCCTTGTGCCTACACTTGCAATGATTTGAGCCGTTGATAAGTTAGCATGATGGGCAAATGAAATAGCTCATGAACTAAAACAAAAATGATCTATAGGAGAGGATTTTGCTAGGATCCTATATAGGTTCAGTTTGATGGACCCAAGACCTAGGTATAAATGTGTATTTTTAAAACATCATGTAACAGCCTATATATTGGTATTGAAGATGTTGTGATATAACAACTGTGGGAGATAGACTTGATGTACTCTTATTATTAAGTTGAATGATATTCATTTTTTAATAAAAAAAAATCAGAAACAATTTTAGAACCGGACTGTGCTCTTATCAAAACCAAGTCTAGCATCATGAAACAGGCTCTGAGCTGAAACTAGATCTGGAACCAGAACCACCCTTACAAAACAGTTCTGGTTCCTACTATAATATGGTTTCAGCTTGAAATTGACCTACTTTTATCCCTATTCTTACACCTCTCATGAGAAATCAAAATCCTCTTTTTTGATGAAAATCAAATCATTTTCTTACTTTTTTGTGAGAAAATGTGTTAGACCAATCAATACAATGGTAGGCTGCTCATAAAATCAGAATTATTTTTCTCCTCTATCGTAAATCTTCTCGTAGCACAAATGTACCCTAAATGAGAGATTCCTAACCCATCATCAACAATTAGTTTTTTTTTTAAAGGACTTAAAAAAGAAAGCAAACACAAAAAGTAATCCAATTTCAACAGTAAAGGAACGCCCCCTACCAAAAAAAAAAAAAAAAACAGTAAAGGCCAAATATTGGGGTGTTTAGGGTGTTCAACTTGTGACCTTCACTGCATGAGCAATCAATGGGTGTAATGACTAATGATCAAATGCCTGGACCACTGAAAGATGGGTCCCCAGCCCCAGATGTGAAAACTCAATGCTTTTGGATACAGTGCCCATCCCCAAGTGGGGTGGGGGTGAGGAAGATATTATAATTCCAGAGAGGGGGGATGGATTTGAAGGGGGGAGGAGATGGAGCCACAACTTCCTCACATGCATTACAGCAAGGCACTGTGTACGATCTTAACAAAACGGGACACACGTCCATTATTTCATATCTGTTAACAGAAAGTAAGGAAAGTGGGCTGTTTCTCCTCCTCTTCGCCCTTTCTTTTCCTTCCAGCTTTGTCCTCTGCCCTTTTGTCTCCAACCACTTCTCTACATTGATTGGTTAGCCACAGGATGGATGTTTATTGTTTGCTCTTGCCCATATGGCTCTTGATAAGATAATTTTATGGATCAACAACATACATTTCTATTTCTATGGTGTGTGGCTAATATAGATCCATGGTCAAGTCAATCAATTGTCCAGGGTGATTAGGACCAATGATTAGTGGGCATCATCATCCATGTAAATGGTCCATATCCCAATATTGTGTGTTTGTATAATATTATTCCTAGTTATCCATGTAAAGTTATATTTATTTTTTTGTTTTGTTCCAACCTTTTTAAAATTAGCCTCTTACTTGATAAGAGATCCCAAATTCCATCTATCTATCTATCTATCTGTCTTAATCTGGTTAAGCAAGCTAATATGGTCCCCACAAGACATTATAACAATAGGGATGGAAATGGGTCCTACCATTGTAAAGAGACTCAGTCGGTGGCTAAGGAGATGAAAATGAGTTCCGAATATGTGAACCCCAGATGGCCCGCCCTTAAAAAAAAAAAAATCAGGCATGGTGGACCCATTTACATCTCGATTCAGCTACATGGTCAATAATAAATTTTAGGTCCACGTTTGAGGTTCATTGCTTTCGTACCCAAGGACCCGAATGCCGTATATTGAAGGTTAAACTTACAATTGATTTTTGAATAATTTTCATGGACCCCCTCACCTGAGCACAGGTGCTAAAGATAAGATGAGCACCATTTTTTTTTGTGGAGCTCCACTTGGGGATGGGATCCCCCCCACTATTTATGGTGATGAAGGCTCAAATCATCATTCCAATCACTAGATCAGTGGCCAATAATTTCTCCTAGCTCAAAATGAGTGCAATTCGATCTATCAACCCAGCGCATTTAGATGCGTGCCAAACTAGTGGCTATTAGGAGAAGTCCCTATTTATTTTCCACTCAGATCAATCACCAGTTGGGCTAGGTACGCGGTGCTCACTTGAAGAGTTTGGCCGCCTATGCTAGTTTATTGTATAAGATGATGATGTTTGACAAAAGAAAGAGGAGGTTGTTGGGCTTATACGATCCGTTTTTTTATAACCTAAGGTCCTAAGGTATCTCCCGTCTAACTCAATCTAAGAGTCTTTGACCTTGAACCCGAGGATACTCTATTTTGGACAGCAGAGAACTAATCCATAGGAGCACAACAAACGCTCATATAAACCAATACTCACTAGGTAAAACTATGGGAGGTGGCCAACGAAGGTAGGTATCAAACACAAGACCTCTCCGTTTCCTGAGACGCAGAGTCTTTCACCAACTGAGCTACCACCCGTTGGTTTATACGAACCTATTAAGTGGCTGAATGAAGAGGTTAAGCATAATAATTTTTCCTTTGAGTATATTAAATATAATAATGTTTTGAATACTCGGAGAAGAAGCCATTCTCATTCTCAGAAAAGATCATGTTAGATAATAAGATAGTTGCAAAATATGGAGATATTTTCAAGAGAAATGAATGTTTATGTATAGCCTACATTTGCGAGATTGCTTGTGTGGATGCTCTGTCGTAGAATCCGGTTTCACCTGAGTTGAGTTTCTCACTCACCCATCCGGGTGTAACTGTAACCCGAGTAAGAAGTAAATAAAACACCAAAACTTCACAGTGAGGTCCATATGTTTAAAATCTGAACCACACAAAGTATCACTAAATTGTACTTCAATAGATGTTAATTTACTGTATATATGTCTAACACTGCATTTAATAATAAGATAAATAATGTATAGAGTTTTATTAATTATATACTCAATCTTACAATGAAATCAACTTTTATATGTCAACATGCTCTTAGTCGAGTGGTGTTGGCACTTTAGTCTCACACGCGCACATGTGGTGGGATCAATTCATGGTCCTCGAGTGAGTAAATAACTTGTGTCTTAAATTTCTTTAGCTAACCATTCCTATCAAAACTTCAAGACGTTAGTACAGGCTAGCTCAGCATAACAAGATATAAATAAATATATAAATAAAAGAAATCAACTTTTATATAAGCAAAACTTAGGAACGCTGCATGCACTAAAGTGTTTGTTTTGAAGAGCTCAAATTTTTAATTGACGAGCCCACCTTGAGATGCATTCCACTCTGTCTGAATCGGGATCCCATAGGCCCGTTTGGTAATTTTACATGCAAAATAAAATGCATTAAAGCATCAAATCAAGAGATAATAAAATATAACAGTGTTATGATAGTATTTTATTTTTACTTGTTTGGTATGGATTCTTTTCCTACTTTGTGTATAGAAAAGTGGAGCTTTTTTGTCTTTTAGTAGAGAGATGATGTTGTTTTTAACTTCTTTTTTTTTTAAGATGAAGGAAATTTTGAATTAAAATACTATTGATATGATCCATTGTCTGAAAAATCGAGTCTTTACTTGACTTTTACTAATATAGTAAAGTGACAAACGGGCCCCACCATGGGGGTAAAGCCTCACCAGATCCCGGTCCAAATCCGGACTCACTCCATCCACTCAGTGAAGTAAAGTAGGGAGTCAGTGAGAGGATACCAATTACCATACTCACCCACTGACTTGTCTTGAGTCACTCTTGAGTTGGGTGGGGTATGGGAGCAGGAGGGTGGGCCCTTTGTTTCCTGCGACGACTGTCCCCATCAATCATCCAAGAATCGAAATTATTCAATTAATTCATTTTTTCTACCTCAACCAAGCTGGCTGGGAGCCTGGGACCCAAGAGAGGGAGCAATGATACTGAGAGCACAAGACCAGAGGTGTAAAAGTAGATTAGTAATATTATCATTTGATTTGATGAATTAACTATATATATAATTAGATCAACCTCACTATATATATAATAAATAAGATTCATTGGATGTTTATGGCCAAATAAAGACATGGATTTTACTTTTTTTATATCAAATTATTAATATATTTAATGTAATTAGTTTTTTTTTATAGATAACATAACCCTCTTTTTAGGGTTGAGCCCCTTTGACCATAACACTCTTCTCCTGCATCACCAAGGTAAAGCCAAGATTAGGTGGGACACAAATCTTCAGATGAGCAGTATTATTAAGTGAAGTCTGCAGACAAGGCCAACAAATTGATGGGACCAGGAACCTCCCATCATGTCTAATTACATCTATGCTTGGGGGTTGATGGGTTAAAATTGCTCCTGGACAGATTGGCCACCAGGCAGATCTCAACTGCCTCTTAATTTCGATACGACTTTTTGACTTTTATTAAAACTAGAGGAAGCAATATGAAAAGATAAAAAAATCTGAAGCCAGTCAGTCTCAGTTAGAATCTCTTTTTAATTTACTATCTATGGTATCACTGGTTTTAGGTTCACTTCAACAAATTTTTCATAGTTTTTTTTTTAATGATTTCAATAATTTGATATGGAATCTGATGAGTCAGGCCCAAGTGGCCTAGAATATGATGAGCCAGATCCAAATCCACCAGGGAAGCCCAGGTCCAGATCCACGGAGTGACCAAGTCAAGGCAGGCAGCCACGTTGCTTCGGAAGCAATCCCGCTCCTACCAGGTCCTGCGGAGAAATATCGCACCTGCCTCGTCCAGCGCGAGGGCAGTTCCTCACCTGCCTCCTCCAGCGCGAGGGCAGTTCGAGGGTTCCAAGGACGAACGTTGCTGAAGAGTCGTCCCCATCTGTTAGGGGAGGACTATAAATCAAGGAGTCCCACCAGCACTTGAGAAAGGATGGATCTCTCTATTCACTGTAGGTCATCTTGACCGAACCACTATAATCCCTTCTCTCTCTTCTTTAATTATTGCATTTACTACATTTATTACTTGACCGGTGCTGTCCGAAACCCTATTTTGGCATCATCAGTTTGGCGCCGTCTGTGGGAACGTATTAAAGTTCTCATCCGTCTTCTCAAGTTATGGTGATCACGACGAGATCAACTAGGCGAGCAGAGGGCGAGGATGATCTCCACCGACTAATCCTCCCCCAAATGCTCCCACTCCTCAACAAATGTTGGAGACCATTCAACAGCCTACAACTCCTGCTCGCAGGGCAATGAGGAACACAGCTCGGAGGAGTACTGCCTGAAGTACCGCATCTAGGATATCCAACTGCTCCACGTCGGGAGCACCTCACCTAAGCGCCCAACCCTATGGCGCAGAAACCCCGGGCGCCCAGAAGAGATCCAAGCACCCGCCATCTGTCCTCTCTGCAGACAGGAAAGTGAGCCTACCAAGTTGCCCTTCGCAGAGGGGGTCCGGGGGGGGACCCCCGGCTTGGTCAGCTCGCGGGGGCTCGGGGGCAGCGCCCCCGAAAAAAAAAAAAAACAACAGGCTCGCCCACAGGCCTGGGGTCGCCCGCGGCCAGCACCTCCTCGCCCGGACTGGTTTTCTCTGGCCTGGCCTCGCGCAGGATCCCCTCGCCCAGCGAGGATCCCTCCTTCTTGCCGCTGTCGCCCGGGACGAGCCCGTGCCTGCCCTCGCCTGGGAGCAGGCTGTCCTCGCCTGGGAGCAGCCTGCCTTCGCCCTCGCCCGGAGGCGAGCATCCTCGCCGCCAGCCAGACGACCGGCGCCCTCAGCAGCCACGCGACCTGCGCCCTCATCAGCGAGGCGACCCTCTCGCCCGACGCCCGGGCGACCAGCCCCCTCGCCACTGCTGCTCGCCTGAAGGGGGGGAGCGCCATGTGAAGCCTCGGGCTGGGCGCCCGAGGCCCAGCCCTCGCCACTGCTGCTCGCCTGAAGGGGGGGAGCGCCATGTGAAGCCTCTGGCTGGGCGCCCGAGGCCCAGCCCTCGCCACTGCTGCTCGCCCGAGGGGGGCCCACGCATGGAGAAGCCTCGGGCTGGGCACCCGAGGCCCAGCCCTCGCCACTGCTGCTCGCCCGAGGGGGGCCCACGCATGGAGAAGCCTCTGGCTGGGCGCCCGAGGCCCAGCCCTCGCCGAAGCTGCTTGCCCGAGGGGAGGGCACGCCCAACCTTGCCTCGGGTTGGGCGCCCGCAGCGGGATTCAATTCATGTTCGCCTGATGCCGCATCCTCGACGTCCGTCGACGTCCGGCCAACCACTCTGGTCTTCGTTTGTTTTTTCTCTACTGCACCCATCATTACAGCTACTTGCACACTCTTCTCATTCTCTTGGGATGATTTTCTCTCTCTTGGATGTTCCATTTGGATGAATCATGTCGCGGATCGCCCTACGTGGTGACCTGCCTCGGTACTGTTCTCAAACAGGCAGCCTATACATCCGGCTTAGCGGCTCTCTCACGGGTCGCCAAAAAAGCTTGGCCTCTGCACTGTTTTTAAACAGGCAGCCTATCTCCAGCTTAGCGGCTCTCTCACGGGTCGCCAAAAAAGCTTGGCCTCTGCACTGTTTTTAAACAGGCAGCCTATCTCCAGCTTAGCGGCTCTCTCGCGGGTCGCCAAAAAAGCTTGGCCTCTGCACTGTTTTTAAACAGGCGGCCTATCTCCAGCTTAGCGGCTCTCTCACGGGTCGCCAAAAAAGCTTGGCCTCTGCACTGTTTTTAAACAGGCAGCCTATCTCCAGCTTAGCGGCTCTCTCGCGGGTCGCCAAAAAAGCTTGGCCTCTGCACTGTTTTTAAACAGGCAGCCTATCTCCACCTTAGCGGCTCTCTCGCGGGTCGCCAAAAAAGCTTGGCCTCTGCACTGTTTTTAAACAGGCGGCCTATCTCCAGCTTAGCGGCTCTCTCACGGGTTGCCAAAAAAGCTTGGCCTCTGCACTGTTTTTAAACAGGCAGCCTATCTCCAGCTTAGCGGCTCTCTCGCGGGTCGCCAAAAAAGCTTGGCCTCTGCACTGTTTTTAAACAGGCAGCCTATCTCCAGCTTAGCGGCTCTCTCGCGGGTCGCCAAAAAAGCTTGGCCTCTGCACTGTTTTTAAACAGGCAGCCTATCTCCAGCTTAGCGGCTCTCTCGCGGGTCGCCAAAAAAGCTTGGCCTCTGTACTGTTTTTAAACAGGCGGCCTATCTCCAGCTTAGCGGCTCTCTCACGGGTCGCCAAAAAAGCTTGGCCTCTGCACTGTTTTTAAACAGGCAGCCTATCTCCAGCTTAGCGGCTCTCTCGCGGGTCGCCAAAAAAGCTTGGCCTCTGCACTGTTTTTAAACAGGCAGCCTATCTCCAGCTTAGCGGCTCTCTCGCGGGTCGCCAAAAAAGCTTGGCCTCTGCACTGTTTTTAAACAGGCAGCCTATCTCCAGCTTAGCGGCTCTCTCGCGGGTCGCCAAAAAGCTTGGCCTCTGCACTGTTGTTAAACAGGCAGCCTATCTTCAACTTAGCGGCTCTCTCGCGGGTCGCCCAAAAAGCTTGGCCTCTGCACTGTTCTTAAATAGGCAGTCTATATATCCAGCTTAGCGGCCCTCTCGCGGGTTGCAAAAAACGCTTCGTCTCTGCACTGCTCTCAAGCAGGCAAGAAGTCTGCCTCTCTTTCCAGATTGAATGTCAACAATCGGGCCTCAAACCGCTCCTGGATACTAAAGATCCTCCTGGCACCCCAGCTCCCTGCTGGCGCCCAGCACCCTAGCACCTTGGCGCCCAGCACCCCAGCTCCCTGGCACCTTTGCTCCTGGCGCCCAGACTGCCTGTCGACCGCCCAGGCCTCTTCCGGGCGCCCAGCCTCCTGCTGCCTGCTTCGTCTGTTGGCGCAACCACCTCCTCTCCGCCTGCACAGCAAACTGCAGATCGGCCACTTGGTACCCTTTCGTCCTCTGCTCCAACTTTGGGTCTGGGGCATTCTTTTTAGCAAGTTTTAGGCTCATCTCCTTCTTCTCAAAATGCCCCCCTTTCAAAGCTTCTTTGTGCGCAGGGCATTGGGGGCAAATGATGAGTCAGGCCCAAGTGGCCTAGAATATGATGAGCCAGATCCAAATCCACCAGGGAAGCCCAGGTCCAGATCCACGGAGTGACCAAGTCAAGGCAGGCAGCCACGTTGCTTCGGAAGCAATCCCGCTCCTACCAGGTCCTGCGGAGAAATATCGCACCTGCCTCGTCCAGCGCGAGGGCAGTTCCTCACCTGCCTCCTCCAGCGCGATGGCAGTTCGAGGGTTCCAAGGACGAACGTTGCTGAAGAGTCGTCCCCATCTGTTAGGGGAGGACTATAAATCAAGGAGTCCCACCAGCACTTGAAAAAGGATGGATCTCTCTATTCACTACTTCGACTCTTGTATTCCTCTAGTTTGTAATAATCATTGAGGAAGTAAAACATCACAGGCAATCTCTGCCTTTCTGAAGTGGACGTAGGTCATCTTGACCGAACCACTATAATCCCTTCTCTCTCTTCTTTAATTATTACATTTACTGCATTTATTACTTGACCGGTGGTGTCTGAAACCCTATTTTGGCATCATCAGAATCAATGTTCAAAGATGTCCAATTAAAGCTATGAAATAGATTATAAGCAAATAAGCTTTTTCTTTTTGATCGACAATAGGTTTTGTTTAGTTACAGATCAAACACTTGGCAACATCAAAAAATGACTTGATTCTTTTTTTATAAGAGAGCAGTGTCAAAAGTCAAAACCCCCTTTTAGTTTTATCCATCTGGTAATTTAGTGGGCTCTACAAACCCTGGCTGTGATAACTCAAAACTTTATCAAAAAAAAAAAAAAAACAGAAGAATAATGGTCCTATAAGGAGGGTCCTTACGGCCTATGATAAGGACTCCCCATGAAATGGATTAGATGGGTACAAGCAGGTAACTTTCTTTTCACTATTCCATCCCCACGAAATGGATTAGAGGGATCATGAATCAAAATAAAATAACAGAAGGCCCTACAAAATGAACCAACAAAAAATAGACATGATTCAACATAATTACCAGATTAAAAGAGCTACCATAAAAGAAGCAAAGAAAACAATTTTTTTTTTTAAAATCCAAAGGAGAACCCTTTATTCAACGTCCTTCTCTTTTCTCCTCTTTTGGATGTTCAAAGGAAAAGAAAAATAAGTCTCATTCTAGCATCATGATGCAGCTACTGATAGTCGCTTCACTGGATGGTTGAACTGATTAGCTTTGATGAACAAATTGGTGCAAATAGGAAACTAATAGATTGTAGGGATGAAATGAGATGAGTCATGACTCATGAGACAGTAGCAAAGATAAGGAAACTTTCAATAATCCTTGTAATTTTCTCTAGATTTATAACTCACTTTACAGTTTCTATATTGGGGCCTGAAACAATCTCAGGTCAAATGTGGCCTATTCGACTTGGTATAAATTCGAATGGTTCTAAACAATTATAACTGAAAATGGACTTCTCATTAAAGTAATCTCGCTTACATTAATTTTAAGCAGTTTGGATTCTATAATTGGACCTCCATTTATGGATTTATAGGGTGGAACACAAACTTCTCTGATGCCAACCATCAGATGATGCAGACTTGGGGGTCTAACCGAACCAACGTTCAATCAGCTATATTAAAAACACACATCTGCAAAAGGTTTTACAGATAGAAGTGTAGAACCTTGCCAAACTGCAAATGGTATGAATTCCATTGATAATGGGAACAGAATAATTACAGGAGTTCAAAAACTGGACTCCTATGGTAAATAATTCACGCTAATCATCGGTCATAATGAAACACCCCATGAAATATGGTTCTCAAAAACAGACTTATTAACAATCATGCTAATTGTTTATTATTATGAAGATGATGAATAATAATAACAATAATACTATAATAATAAAACTATCAGCAATAAGCATTTTCAATAAATATATAACCGAGCAGGCCGGGAAGCTGATTCAAGATTGATGGAACAATGGTAAGATGATGATGATAATGGGTGGGGCTGGTAACTCAGCAGGTTTCTGATTAAACTGAAGGGAAATACTTGTTGAGGTTGTAAGGGAGTGAGTAAAACTCCTCGCTTCTTGTATCAGACTTGAATGACCTGAATCTCTCCCACCAATGCCAGCCTCTGTCTCGCTGGGTCGCACTATCCCGATGAAGGAGGGTGCAGTCCAAGAAGTAGGCAACCATAGCTGCCACTGTCGCTGGCGATGAGAATATCACATTCACGATATCGTTAAACTGCAAAGATGAGTGATTTCAGTGCATATAGCAACAAAATGAACCCATCATTTTGACAAAGGAAAAAAAAAAAAAACAAGATCCAAGCGCTTTAGTAGACTTCAGACCAGACCACTAGTCACTTTGGGCAATTTCCTACCACAGTTCGCAGACAAGTATGCCCCACATGGTTATGGCAAAGCCCCAGAAATCTGAATGTTCTGTATATAGAGTTCTTTGACTTCAAATGTAAGGTCAGTCATGAGCACAATTCTGTAGATATTGGGCCCATAGAGATTTGAAACGTGATCCACACTGTTAATCTGGTAGGCTAGGGTTATGGAAAGGCCCAAAGAATCTCCTGGACCAAATTGATTCTGTGTTAGTGTTGAGGATATTTCTGGGACATCATTACCCATCCCTAGTGGAGACCATTAGATCAGTAGTCTGACCGCAGATCCTCAGACACCCACAGCATAGGAATTATGGAAAGAGAATATGCAATTGAGTGAAGTGTCCATATACCCATCTGGAACCAGTGTTGACAGGACCATATCCAGCCACTGATGCATGTTCATTGAAGTACTGCGGCACAGATAAGCCCATGAAGAAAGAGAAGCCTAAAATAAACTTGGTTCTGAAACTGTTAAGGTTGCAGAATTGAAGGTAACCAAGCCCTGCAGAAGCTATTCACACCACAATACAGCATGGTCAGTACCATCACAACAGAATTCAACAAAGAACTAAAGTAAAAGCCAACTAAAATTCTCAAACGTGCAAAATCTAATGCATGTGCTTATCAACATTAGAGGTTAGACCAAAAATAGCATGGTCTCGATACAGTAGGATATGGAGGGAGCAAAAAATTCATGTGTAGCGATATGCATAACCATATAGACAACCAAAAGGATTCTCACCTAAATCCACATTAAGATACGCAAGGACATCAATAAATGTGAAGAACTGAAGATACATGAATGAAAACCAAACTTAGCTAAAGAAAAATCCTTAGACAAGCATCCAGTAAATAACATGAAAAAATTCTCAATATGGTAAAGTAAAAAACAATAATGATAATAATAACAAGGTGATGCCTCTTAAATGGGAAATCAAGAGATACATAGGGTTCTCAAGCCATGAGATACATACCCACATAAACAAAGAAGATACAGTACAATGCTGCAACAATGGGAAGTGGGATAGAAGCAAAAACTGCTCCGAATTTGCCTGGGTTGTAATAAAGATTACACCAATATCAGATCATGCAACAAAGAACATAATTTTTATGTAAGTGAACAGGAATAACTACCAAATACAGAAAAGAAAAGCATAAAGCCTGCTGATATTTGAACAACTCTTCGACTTCCAACTCGTGTCATTGCCAAAAGACCAGCATTTTCCCTGTAGATACATTAGGTTAGAAAAATCAAGAAAATCACTAAAAGAATTTCAGGTTTCTGCTTCTTGTCAAAGCATTTTAGTTCATTACACTGATGCTGTAGAGCCATTTGCTGTACCAAACATCCCATCCAGCAAAATCGCTATGCCCTGAAAATCCAGCCAGTAAAAAATCGAAATAAGAATACAAATTACATGCTCCTCGACCTGAGGGCATGCAGCACCCTCAAGATTTTAGTATGACAGAGTGAGGCCCATGGTCCTGTGGCTGACTGTTCATCTGATGAGACCCACAATGCCAGGGTCACACAACAAAATATTAGGGCAATCCTAACACTTGCTCGACAGCTCGGTCAAGAAGGATATGTGCAATGGTCAAGTCAATGTAGCCAAATATTGGAAGAAAGCGAGGATCTTTGGTAGCTTACTTTGGGAGTATGGCATGGCCGGCATGGCCAGGGAATATCACCTACGAACAGACCCCATACTGTTTATATGCAGTCCAGATCATGGGGCTCACTTAGATGCATGCCTACAGGAGGGGGAGTAGAGTAGGTCTCATCATGTATAATGGTTAGGCAAATGAACAGCCTCATTCATATCCCAACCCTTAATTTAACAGGCTCAACGTTTAACATGTTTTAGATTGTACATTTTTTAGATATTCAATCCTACGGTGGGTAAATATCATATAAGTGTCAAATCAGGACTCAGAAGTGAGTGTAAAGGGGAAGCACTTATAAAGTGGGCCCAAGCAGGCCCCATAGAACTGTACTGCACTTGAAGTCTACTTGTAGGGGAAATTTTCTCTGGTGTGGCCATCAGATCATCAATCTACACTGGAATAAATACAAGGCCTGAATACACCATGCAAATTGTTGGGTAGAGGAGTCCAGAAGAAACACAAGTTGAAGCCAAATGAAGAAAATCCCTTGATACCTGCCAGCCAACACCACGACACAGAACGGACGGTGGTACATGTGTAGCACTTGCATATCTTGAGACAGCATATAATGTACCTGTAGACTGCAAATCAAGGCAAATAAAGCAATGCAGAGAGTTAATAAGATAACAGTTTTCTTTATGATTCAATGCATGGCACTTAGAAAAGGCTTCCAGGTTTTATGAATACACAAGAAACGAAATGGGAAGTTAGATCGGTTATGGTTTATGGAGAATATGATGATATGAATAACTGGGAAATAAGATTAAAGGTGAATAGAATTTGTGCAACTGAAAGTTATCTGATATAAATTGTACATAAATTATGAGCAGCATGGTGATTCAGAGCACAAAAGATGCTAATCCATGTGCAGACTATGGAAACCTCTTTAAATGAACTCTTGTCACCTAATAATTTGAGCTAGGAATTGGTCCCACTAATCTAAGGCTAAACAGCCAGGTCATACACCTCAAATGTTCAAAATCCAAGCCCAGTCATTCTGTTATCGCGCCATTTTCAAGCAGGATCCTGTCAGGACAGCATTATATAATTAGGCTGTGATGGGATATGGTTTATAAAGAAATGATGATATAACTAACTGGGAAGAAATCCGAAAGGGGAATGAAATTTGCGCGACTGAAAGTTCTATATTACCAATTGTCCGCAACTTAAAGCAATATGGTGATTCAGAGCAAAGATATGTTAATCCATTTTGCAATGTGTAGGACACCGAAACCTCTTTATAGGGGTGAAAACGAGCCAAGGTAGCTGAGTTCGAGCTGAAGTCCAGCTTGAGGCTTGAGCTCAGCTTTTCCTGACTTATCAAGCTGGACTCCGTCATAAACAAACCAAGCTTGAGTTGGGATCAGCTCATCTTGCCATACACATATTTATCACCCAAGCTTGGATTTGGGCTCTATAATGTTTACTTAATCAAGCTGGGCTCCAGCTCGAGCTTGAGATGGCTTGACTGGTCAATAGCCCTACCTCTTTATATGAGTTCTTGTCACCCACCAAATCGAGCAAGATATTAAATATTGATCCCACTCTTTAAGGCTGGTCAACATGTCAGACAGGGCCAAAAATGCTCAGCAGCCAAGCCAGCATTCTGTTATCATGCCATTTTCAACCAAGATCCTGTTACAATATTATTATATAATAGTCTGCGAAGATTGATGATTACAATCTCAATAAAACAGATTTAATGATTTTTTATCCTAACATATACTAAGAAGTCCTAACAGTAATAACAATTTTATTACATAATACCATCCGAACATATCCAGAATAGTTTACCGCTGACTTGTTTTTTTTTTTTTTGTTTTTTTTATCGGTAACTGAAACTTCATTTAATGAAGGAGAGAGTACAAAAGGACAAACAACAATGAGGCAAGAACACAAGAAAAGAAAGAGAAAAGAAAATCAAACTAAAGGGTACAAGAGCACTGCACCCCACCCTACCCCAATTACATAATAAAACCCTCCCAAGGATAGCTTCTCTCCACCCCTTGCTTGGCTAAAGCATCAGCCATACTGTTGGCTGTTCTAAGCTCGTGACGGAAGACAACATTAATGGTAGTAGTGAAAGATCGAATTTCATTAAAGAGGAATTGAAATTTCCAAGGAAGAGGCTTCCTATTAGACACCCAAGCAATCGCATTAGAGGAATCACTCTCCACCATAAGATCACCTTGGAAGCATCTTGAAAAGCATCAGAGGGCTTCCAAAATAGCCAAAACCTCCGCTTCATTAGAATCGCAAACACCCACATGCTTTGAAAACATAAACAAGACCTCCCCTTTGCTATGACGAAGAATTTTAATATCTTGTTATTTTCATTTTCAATAAGGCTGATGGTAATTACCACTTTTTTTTATACATTTATACACCTCCAATTCCCGCCGACCACGGTTTACCTCTCGTAGCACCATCCACATTAAACTTGAACACACCAGGAGAGGGTGGAGACCAAAGAACAACTCTCCTCACTTTACTTGGTCTGCAACCCATGCACGCTTCCCAATTTAGAAGGATATTATTAAGACTAAAATTGGAGCACTCTTTTTTTATCAAAGCCGACTTAGCGATCCAGAATAGCAATTGATAAAATACCGCTGACTAATTAATAGCTACTAGGATCCAGAATAGCAATTGATAAAAAATTTCACGACTACTTACAGAAACTAAGATGCTGAAACTTACATCTTAAAAAATATCAGAATTAAGAATACATGTAGTAACTCTCTCTCTCTCTCTCTCTCTCTCTCTCTCTCTCTCTCTCTCTCTCTCTCTCTCTCTCTCTCTCTCTCTCTCTCTCTCTCTCTCTAGTTAATCTATTCAAACCAACAATCAAGAAAAATTCCATGAATACTTACAGCTAAGAAAATGAAACTCACCTACACCTACAAAAACATCAGAATATCATGTAGATAAACTCTTTACTCACCTACACCTACAAAAACAACAGAATATAGAATGCAATGTAAATAAACACTCTCTCTCTCTCTCTCTCTCTCTCTCTCTCTCTCTCTCTCTCTCTCTCTCTCTCTCTCTCTCTCTCTCTCTCTCTCTCTCTCTCTCTCTCTCTCTCTCTCTCTCTCTCTCTCTCTCTCTCTCTCTCTCTCCCTCTCTCTCCTAGACAAGCAATTATTAGCAAATTCAACTATTCACATGACACCTTTGACGGCAACTAACAGGACAAGATTCTGAAATCGCCATATTATATTACGAAAATACAGGAAAAGAACAAGATTTAGAAATAGCAATATCATGTTTCTTTTTTTTTTTCGATTGACAACAAATCCTTTATTATATCACCAAAATACAGTTACAGAACAAGAATAAAGAAAATCATCATAAAGCATTACCATAAGGCAGTGAAAAAACAGAAGTAAAAATACAACAAACAAACCTCAATGAGAGCAGCAAATGAAGCAGCCATCATAGAAAAAGACTCTCCAGCATTAAAAGTGGGGCCTCCCCATTGAAATGGATATGGAATCCTTATCCTGTTCTTAAATGAAGCAATGTTAAGGATAAAACATGTAAGAAAGTATAGACTTCAAACATAAATGGTGACACATGCCATCTTTTTTTTTTTCAAAGCTATAGAAACAAAAACCAATTTCAGTTCCAATGAAAATTGAAAATTAGGTAAAATCTTATAGATGTATTTTGATTCCATTTGCTATTCATGCAACAACAGTAGGAGCTGGTAGTAGGAACTAGGAAAGAAAAAGAAATTTTGGTCTTCTAGAAAAAAATCTCCGCATCAAGACTTATGATGCATTCATGCAGTTAGTGATTTTATCTACAAATAACATTTAGAAAAAGATTATATTTAGAAGATATCCATATTTATTTAATTGTATTACTTAAATCTTTTAAGAAGCCAAAGAGAAGCACTGAACAATGTAGATGCAATTTATAGGATGAGGGAAGTCATTCAGAAAAATGAGTTCGAGTCAAGAAGTGGGGTACTTACCAAGGAGCAGCACCTATGAGCCCAGCATGATCAGTGCGACAATTGTACTGAGTCAGTTGGAGATTTACTCTTATATGCACCACCAACTGTTAAAATAAGAGCATAAACCCATACAATTGCAATTGAAAATATTACTGCTAATCGATCAAAAAGGGCTCTCCTCCCTTCTAGCCACTGTGGGACAAACTGAAAAGTGTAGATTAACCACTACTAGCATCAATAGAATCTAAAAGAAGGGGTGCAGGAGAATCCACAAATACATAGTAAAAACTTTAAAAAGTTATTTTGAATAAACAATATGAAAAAAAAAAAAAGGAACTACACACCTTTGGTAAAAAGATTTAACAAAATAGACACAATAAATCAAGGAGTAAAAAAATATTTTATCATGGAAAATAATAGATATATGTACATCAATATGTGTGCGTAAGCATTTTCTTTGCTTGTGAAAAAAAATAATTAGCAACTTCTTTTTTCAACAGTGAGTTCTATGAGAAACAACTTATAAATATATATACATATATATAGGGAGATGCTCCTATGAGAGATATCTCTCACCTTATATGAGAGATAGGGGTGGGGGCCCTCACATTTAAGTTATTGGCATTGGATATGGATGTGAGGGCCCCCACCCAATCTCTCATTTAAGGTGAGAGATATCTCTCATAGGAACATCTCCCATATATATATATATATATATAGGGAGGCGGTCCTGTAAGGACCGTCCTTACGGTTTACGGTGCGGACTGCCTATTGGGGCCCACTGTGAGACCCTACTGGTCATGGGACAAGGGGGATTGAAAAATCCAAGTGGGGCCAACTTACATATCAAATTTGAAGTCAATCTAATATTTTTAACCTCTTCATCCAAGGTCCACAAGTTTAATAGCTTTATATAAAAGAAGAAAAATTGACCCTCAATCCAACGGTCTAGTTCATCCAAATCCATGCAAATTCATGGGATTCAGTGCCTATAAGGGGGTTATGAATATATGTATGTACGTATTGATTGGTGTCTATATAATAGATTATAGGAAAAGCTAGGACAAAAATTGTGGTTTAAGCATGCAACAATAATAGAAGCTATTAGGGTCTTTCTTTATTCTCCCTTTTTAAGTTCAAAGATTAAAAAATGGGCTGCATATAAGCAAATGGACCATGAATTATTTCAAAGATTAGCATTTAGACCTTAAACTTTAATACAATATTTTCCAAAGTGATAATAATAACAAACAAAATCATGAGAAATTTTTTTCTGAAAAGTGTTTAAAATGTCGAAATATTGAATAAATGAATATAATAGGACTCTTTCCAAGTTATTTTTGTTCAAAGGCATTATATCATTTTCCAAAAAAAAATGTTAAAGTTACTGCATTTTTTTAATCAATATTACATCTATGGATCAACTTCCTACATTGTCCAATATTTAGCTCTGGAAAAAAGCAAGTCTGATTGTTATCTTATAAAAAAATGCCCTGTAACAGAACTGGAAATTGAAGATCACATAACCTCCACTAGCTTCCTCAGCTTTGCTCCTGAATATCAAGACCTAATCGCAATATGGCATTAAGTCATTTTTCATTTTAACCAACTTATGTTCCCTACTCTTAAATCCATTAAACTTGCATTCCAAATAATTTGTCTTTGATCTGCTAGTTTCCAACTATTTTAAATCAAATACCTTTCTATGTAGTACGAGCTCATGACTTATTTCTTTTCTTCGTTGACTATTAAATACCACGTCATTTACAAGCAACATTCAAAGGAACTTCATCTTGAATATCTACAACTGAGTTGTCCATAACCAAGGACAGTAAATAGGGACTCAAATCAAATCCTTGGAGTAATCCAACTACAACTAGGAATTTAATGTTTCCCTGAACACATTTCTCTCACTCGTTATCACCTTTTCATTCATATCTTATATAATTTCGATATAACCATTAGAGATGCATTTTCTTCTCTAACCAAATTAACTGCATGAGCATCCTATCATAAACATTCACTATAACACCATAATCACATTTACCAAGAAAAAAAAGGCCATAATCACATGCCATGTATATTTCAGATGTAAATTAGACTGCTATGATGTCACTAAACTTATCACTACTAGCTATATAACAAATTCTCAGGTAAAAACAGTATGCTCTTAGGATCTTATCATGTGGCCCACCTATGTTCAATCCAAAGTTCCAAACCCTTCACTGAGACCAGTCCCTCGAATTGATAAATCCACATTCGCATTGGAATCATTCATTATTGGATTAGATCAACAAAAATCCTGGCATCCTGCACCCTTAAACTGTTAAAACCTTGGGCCTTAAATAAATTTTATGATCTTCCAAATGAGGTGCATTTCGGATCAATCATAATCCATGAAGTCACCCTCGGGCCTCAACTCACCCATCATTTTGATCTAGTGCAAACGGGTGGGCCAATCCTGTCTCACCTAAAAATTACTCTATATATACTGCAGCCAAAGACGAATTGTTAAGGAAATTGTAGAAAATCAAGAAAATATAAGAGCATGATTATTTAATCTCATGAACAAGAAAAAAAAAAAGTAAGCAGATGATTATACTTCCAGTGCTGGAACATTTACATATCACTCCAGTTCAGCACGGGATGTGTCAAATGATACAGTTTTAACTTTTCTGGTTTTTTTTTTTTTTTAAGAAAACTTCTGAATTTTTGATGTTTTGGTAATGCTAATAAGGCCACAAAAGGCATTTAGGAATTTGATATCACAAAGAAGCAATGAGAAATAGAAATAAATACTATGTTCATAGCCTAGATATGGCATGTTAACATAAAGAATCACATTGGAATGACAATTTCCCAGCTAGAATTCAAGCATTACATCAATGACATTTTAATTGATGGGATAGGTGAAAGGAGTCAACAGCAACACAACAAGGACAAACATGCTACTTACGTGAGAAAAGAGTATCAGTAGAACAATCTGAGGAAGCCCAATTTCAATGCATTTTGCCACCTATAAGCATCATTGGAAACCAGAACCAATGAATAAATCAACTAATTTTATCTGGTCCTACAATCCACTCAAGGCAGCATGAAAACCAACGAGGAAAATAACATTAATAATAAAGTAGCAGAAAAACATGCCCATAGAAGTGAGCTTAATATAAAATTCATAACACATGGATCTGAAAGAAACCATATACCAACCCAAAAGCTTAAGCTAATAGGTGGAAGGCCCATATAGGTATATTAAGACATGTCAAGCCTATTACTTAGGTGATGTGGGATGTGGGACTTCCCAACACTCCCCCTCACGTGCAGGCCCAACAAATTTCATGGACAGGCCTGTCACGTGGGCTACACAAAAACAACGGGATCAGAACCTGCTCTGATACCATGTAAGAAACCATATACCAACACAAAAGCTTAAGCTAATAGGTGGAAGGCCCATACAAGTATATTAAGACATGTCAAGCCTATTACTTAGGCGATGTGAGATACTGAGATGTGGGACTTCCCAACAGAATCATGCTCCATTTTCAAAATCATTCAAATTAAATGCCAAAAAATATATTGAGTTCTTACCCCTGGGAAACCAATGCTGATAAAGTCCAAGTCCAGAAAGAGTTACGATAGGAACAGCTGAAAGAGGGCTTAGAAACCTAACCAGAGAGCACAGAATAAAGGCCCAATGCTAAATTAAACAAGTTCCAGTGCTTGATTGGATTTATAATAATGTCCTTCAACCTAATAGTGAACCCACCTTACCACAATTCTCCAAATGCCGCTAAATCCAATAATTATCTGCATACTTGAAGCAGCAATAAGAGCACCCTGTATTCCCCTCATTGTTTGTAGAAACCTCTAAAACCGCATGCCCAAAAGTATATATGTAAGAAGCCAAAACAACTGAAAACGAAAAGGGAAAACCACAATCTAGCAGAAGATTACCTGATGAGGGTCCAAGATATTGTTGTATCTATTTGAGAAGATTATTGAAAATGTTGGAACAAGAAATGTATAAGAGCCTCCAATAACCGTAGGAAGCCGAGTACCAAAGAAAGACTGAAACAAGGTGTTCAGTCCAGCGACAAATAGTAAGGTTTGGATTACTCTAGCTTTCTCTTCCTACAAAATTGAGGGGAAAAACACTTTAATTAGTCTAATGACAATATCTATATAAAAGTGCCTTCAGAGTTTGGACTAGTAAAATTTGCAGTATATGATAAAATCATGAGATCAAAGTATTTTGATCTAGTGATGATAGCAATGGCATGCATTCAAATGGAAATGAGACAATGCTGCAAAATCTTAATCATCCAACAGTTGTTTCCATCAGGAGTTCCAAGATAATTAAACAGGTTGGACATTAAAGATCTAATAATTCAATATTTGGTTGTTGAAAAAAAAAAACCACCTTTGCAACATTTCACCTTCCACAAAATGATAGTCAAAACCCATCTCTCTCTCAGAAAAATAGTCTAAAATAAAAGAAAAACTGGTAGAAATCCTTACATTATTACCACCCATTTGAGGAACAAGGGTAGAGGGAATTAAAACAGTAGTTCCAAGCATCACAAGATAATGTTGAAATCCCAGGAGGACTGCTTCCGCTGCAATACAATTACAATCCAAATTAGTCGGAAACACACACACACACACACACACACACACACACACACACACACACACAGACAAGAATCAGAGAGAGTGAAAAAGTATAAGAGAAACTTGGGTGGTGCTAAAATGGGCAGTGGGGGGATAAGGGAGAAGACGTACGCCATGAAGGAGGGCTGTTGATGCAGTAATCAACTCCTGGCAGCTGCTCCTTTACAGGGTGCGCCCGCATTAGTTCCTCTTGCTTTGCCCCTGCCATCTCTTTCTCTCTCTTTCGAGAAAACGAAAGGGTTTTCTCTCACTAGAAAGTGCAAATGATGGTGTTTTCCATGGTAAATAGCAAAGATAGAGAGAGAGTAAGACGCGTTTGGCCTGACTGGAATGCGCAAGGATTCTAGGGAAATGGAGGAAACACTGAAAAAGGAAGTCACGATGGAAGTGAAACTGGCGGAAGAGCTATCGCTCCCTCTCCCTGCATCCTTTAAATATACGTTTGATAGATTTTACCTTCTGGTCTTAAAAATCGGAGAGCTGCTAACTACACAATGTAAACTCCTCTTCACACACTGTATTTCTTTTTTTTCAAAAAAAAAATTCCTAAAATACCCCCCCTCCCCTCTCCCTCTCCCCTCTCCATCAGCCAGCCACCCCCTCCGCCCAACCTCGTCACCCTCCGCCTGCAACCGACCCCTCTCCCTGCTCATCGCCGGCCCGCCGCCCGCCCATCCTCTCCCCTTTCTCTCCCTCTTTCCCTCTCGCCCGACCCCTCCCTGTCTCACCAACCTCATTCATCTCTCATTCCTACAACCTCATTCATCTCTCATTCCTAGTCATGTATGATTTTTAAGTAATGGACAAGCAAATGGTGGTTTTTAAAGATTTCAATAGCGACAAGCAAATGGAGAAGCAAATTAATAGATGTAAAAAAATATATATATATATATCATTAAAGACGAAAGCTTGGCGAATTCGATTTGATCGACGACTCAGGGCCGGCCCTGTATCGCCGAACAATCTCAATTTGTTCGGCCGCTTAGGGCCGAACATGTTATGGCGAGGGGTAGTTTAGGGATTTTTTTTAAATACAGTGTGTAGAGAGCCTTTTGCAGTGTGTAGGTAGCCACTCTCTTTAAATCACCTTGAATTGACATAAATGCCCATAATCTAACTACCAAGATACGCAATGCTATTGTAATTCTTTATTTTTAGTATCCTATGTGCCACTGCCACATGGAATTCTGCTGAGGAGTCAGGTCCACTGCTGCAGTTGGTACACGCTCGCTCGCTCACCGTAAGTGGACCAATCACGTAAGTCGTGTATGCATAAAATAACTTACAGCTGCAACCCATTGAATTCAACTTTAAAATTGGGTTTTGTACCAATATAGTGCACCGTGACTGGTCCACTAAAGGTGAGCATCACGTGATTTTTTTTTTTTTTTTTTTGTCGATATGGCATCCCATGATTAGTCCACTCACGATGAACGTGTATCAACTAAGAAAGAGGATCTAGACTCTTGTCTCTGCTAAGGAGTCGTTTGTCTTTTACACATGGGATATGTAAATACAATTTACACATGTAAATTATGAATATTCAAATTTTAAGTATGTAACATTTACACATGCATTTTTTTTACAACGTTTGTCTAATAACACTATTTTCGCATCATTTACATATGTGATTTATTTTACCAAATTTGTATCAATGATATGTGTAAATGTATTAAAAGATTTTGTAAATGATACTTATTATTAATTAAATTAAATTCTAATATAATGATTTAAAAAAGGAGAAAAAATGTCCATTTTATATCAAAATTTTCATTTGCATTTTAGATCCTTCAAAAAGAGCATGTCTTTCAACATGAAATATACTTTTAAAACAAATACATTTCTTTCAGTGATCACCTTCACAAAAATACATTCCAACATATTTGGTTAATTAAATATGAATTTATATTTTGATGGTTAAGCAAATAGCAATATTATTAATATTTTTATTAACTGATATTCAATTCAATATTGATCTTAATTCATTATTCAATTTGCATAAAACTTAACCCACGCATCTCATAGGCTTTATGCTAATATTTATTTTTAAATGATGCCATAATGCTATATAAAATACATTATTTCTTCTCTTTTACATTCATATATACATGTTTAAAGATTTTTAAAGTATTTCAATAATAAATGACTTTAGAAAAATCATTGAGATATTGGAAGAAAACTAAAATAATAAGGTAATTAACTAGTTAAAAGTTGATATAGAAAAATCATTGAGATATTTATCTTATAGATTGTCCCTTAAAATTTTTATTATCAATATGTTTTTTGTCTTACAGATTTTGTCCTTTTAAAATCATTAGAGCCACTTTAATCTTCTACTATTTTTTTTGTCTTACAATCTTGTCCCTTAAAAATCATCCGTTTTGAGATATCTTTTATTGTTATTTTCGAATGTGTGGAGAGTGGTTTCGAACCCAGAACCTCTTCATGGAAATGCCCAAACTTTGAGACCTATTTTATTATTTTTTTCTAATGCATGGAGGGGGTTCGAATCTGGAACCTAATACCAAACAGTCCGACTCCAACAATGGGTATTCTCGAAAGCGCACCTCAACAAGTGTTCAATCTTGGTGTGAAATGGGCTCATTTTCACACTATTTACACACAAATGTGTAAATAACTTGTATACAACATGATTGATATGTAAATATTACACATATTCACCATTTACATATGTAAATGGATGTAGACAAACGACCCCTAAGAATATACAACGAGTCTGTTTTCAGCGGCAAGCCCGTCACATAGTGTCTAAGGATATTGGACCCATTCCTATTCAATGAATCTTACCACCGATTGAATTATAGCCATTAGCCTATCTTACCCTTGTTAAGCTTTTCCAGTATTCTAAAGAAAGCAATCATAAACTATTAGAGTGAAGACCGAAGAAAAGCGTTGATTGACAAAACTAATCAATAATTACTTGTAAATAAATTTATTTTATACACATAATAGCACCTATATTTGGCCATTTGAACTGTCTATTGTGTTAGTTTCCTCCCATGCCACTTGAATTTTCCATTCAACCCGAGTTATTTATGCTGGTTGGCAAATGGCAACCTGCTACTTAGGGATCGAACCATACTAGGTCACTCTTTTCGTGTGTGTGGGCTATCCTTTCCATTTGTGTGGGCTCTCTTGAATCCAGCATGTGGTCTGGGGTACCAAGAAAATCAATTAGAGTTATTTTCATTATTGATGAATTGAACAAATATAATTTAACCTCATTGTTTATATATCCAATCTAATGAGATTGACTCGAGAAATATGATGCATGGAGGGGAATGAAAGTGACGGTTTCGATTCATGTCACATGTTCCTGTTGAATATAAACTCTGATTTTTTTATTTTTTATTTATAATGAGAGTTTGATTAATGTGGTCTCCATTGTATGGGGATTTTGATTTCATTGTGAAAATACAACTAATGTAGAATTTAACTGGATTTCTTTATTAATAAAAAAGGACTGATGTAAATGGTGACTGTCGCAATGAATCATGAATCTATAAATATAGGTAAACAAGAAAGAACACATCTTCTTTGCTATGAATCATGAACCTATATAAGTATCTGTCATATTTAAGAATCATAGTATATTTTTATCTTCCAATCTTATTATTGGGGACTCCCATTCCACCCTTTGAATGGCCATTATTGAGACCCAAAGGAAAAGTAAATCTCATATGGCAAGATTCCTATGATACCTGCACTTTGGAAGAGTACCATTTTGGAAAAATGGAAATGCCATTTTCCAATTTCCATTCAATTATAGATCTTCTCTTAACAACGCTTCATGCATTTTGTCTTATATCAGTGAAGGAGATTTTTTTTGGCTTGTAACTAGGGAGATTCCTTCAGCTTTAAATTTATTGTAATTGTAACTAAAGAAGGAAGCTTTTGTATGTGGAAAAATGTCACAATAATCACTAAGGTTTCGCCTAATTATGAAGAAGGGTTCGATTAAATAATGACATTAAAAAACAATTTTTTTTTTTTACACGCCTGTTCAACCAATGCGTGAATTCTTTTTTAATGAATTGAAGACTCGAACTGACGCACTCTTAACTTACCTTCTAACTTAGCCTAAAACCATCGCAACAGAATAAGCAAAATAAGTTAAACGACTCTCTTTCCCTAAAAATTTTAATTTGAAATTTCATATATCTAGGGTTCGTGTTTTTTACTAAGTCGACTCAAAATGCTCCTAACCCAAAGGGGTAGCTCAGTTGGCCTAGGACCACAATTTGCACCCGGAGGTTTGAAACTGCACTACCACACTGGGGCTACAGGAAAGTTTACCCGGCTTTTTTCTGGGCCCGGAGGGATTAGTCCAGCCCAAAGGATTGGGAATCCTCTGATAGTTAAAAAAAAAAAACTCAAAATGCTCCTAAATCCATCCAATTTTTTTTTTTATGACATAGGTTAAGGGAAAAACGCTACTTAAAATGTAGCTCAAAAACGTAGTTACTACTCATGGAGTTATTTTTGCAATCGGGTCAAAGCAGAGGAGCTATAATGTTTAGGGCCCGTTTGGATGTCTACATAATAAAATATTTATAGATTTAAATACTGCAAGAATAGAATAGTATAGAATACAATAATGTAATATTATAATACTATAATATTTTTACTGGATTTTTTAAGAATATTGCAGATTTTAAATGGAGTTGTTTAGAAGGTGCTATGATTAAAGTAAATTCTATTATAAGAATATCTTTTATTAAATATTTTAATTTAGATGTAATTTACCACGTCTGGATAAAAAATAATGTGATAAAGTAAAGTTTAACTTTCATATTTTTACCATAAGTTACTTTTCTTTTATCACATAAGACCATGGTAAAAGTATAGTACAGTAAAGTCAATACAGAAAATAACTATTTTATAACTCTCTCTCCAACTTTACTTTACCACATACTTCATCTGACCTTACTCTACCTCACATTTTACCATGATATGATATCAATCTTTATTTTACTTTACCACACCTGTAAACAAGTCACTTTTTATTTAGCATATAAACTACAATAAAATATGATAAAGTAAAGTAAAAAAAAATCTTTACCATTTCTTCCCACTTTACTTCATCATGTATTTTATCCCACGTTTACTTTACCTCACATTTACCGTCCTGTGAGATTTACTTTTACTTTACTTTACCATATATGTAAACATACACGTCATGATGGATTTGGTGAACTAAAGTCTTTACTTTACTCTACCACTTTGTAATCATTAGTTTGAAATATTTTTATCTTGTAGAAAGTTTTCTATAGGGGGAGAGTTGTAGGAGAGAATATTGAGCTTTTTGAAAGAAATTCATATTTTCTTCAAGTTTTTCTTACGTTACCAAACGCGCAAGATTTTCTTCTTTAAAAAATGAAAGATTATATTCTATAAAATATTTTTTTCTTGTGTTTTCTTGTGCATCCAAACAGGCCCTAAGAAAGGTAGATCAACTATCAACTACCTGAGTGGTAAGGAGCGTTATTGCTTATTTGGCTGCCCAGGGTTTGAACTCCGGGTGCGTCACCTCTTCGCGCTTGTACAGGCGGTTTTCCACTTGTGTGGGCTTTCTTCTCACGTGTGTGGGCTTCCTTCCCATTTGAGTTGACTGCTTTCTTTTCTTCTCACGTGTGTGGGCTTCCTTCCCATTTGAGTTGACTGCTTTCCTGTGTATAACCGGGCTCTCTCTTGGATCCAAGCCCCCTTGGCTAGGTTACCAAAAAAGGAAAACTATCAACAATTACCAGTGCATTACTTCATTTTCTTTAGAAAAGTGAAAGTTATTGGGCAAATAGAGAAAAACGAAAAAGTCTCACTCATCATGTACTTCATTGCTTCGTATGCTAAATAAGTTCTAGAAATTTATTTCTCTAAAGGCCCGTTTGGATAAATGAGGAGTGGAGTGAAATGAAGTGGATTTTACATGTGGAGTGGAGTGAAGAGAAGTAGGATTGAATGTAAAATATAATACTTCTTTCACTCCATGAATGCTTATTTTGAAGTTAGGTTGAAGTAAAATCTACTTTTACTCAAGAAATTGAAGTAGTTAGAGTTGAAGTGAAATGAAGATACTATGGCTCACACATTACTTCATCTATTAGGCTAGACTCATCCAAACGGGGTAGAGTTAAATTTTAGACAGTTAGGGACCATTTAACTTCACTCTACTCTATTTTTTGCCTATCCAAACAGGCCCTAAGATATGCATGGCGTAAATCTGCGTATTAACTTGCCAGGCCAAGGTCATGGGAGGTTAGCATATTAGATAATTAGAACCAGGTCAGGGTAGGTACTTGTGTTTTTAAAATATGATGAATTTGATGGTAATGAGCTGAAACATATGGAGTGAAGTTTGGTCCACAATAATAGAGGGGAAGGCCATTGTTCTCTGTCATTAGGATTTTGAAGGCAAACTTTGTTCATGAATTTGCAGGATTGGTCAGAGAGCTGTGAGGCCTAGCTTGGGGTTTAGATTCATCTTGGGGCCTATTTGTGCATGACTCATTCTTCTTTGGGGGTTATAGGGCTATGGTTGGAAATTTGAGTAATTACTACCAGAGATAGTTCTTAAGTATATTTTTATTGACCCAAATATGCAAGAACTAGAAAAGACTTTAAGAAAGGAGATATGGAATCACTTAATTTGTCTGCTGGAACATGGGTGTGGAATAATGGAGTCTTAGCTACAAATGGGTAATCTGGATACATTAGAAAAAGGTAGGAGGATTTGATTTTGATCAAATGGTTCATTAATGAGAAGAGTATAAACTGAAAGATAGTGGATGCTAGCTCAGGAAATGTTTGTGATAAATTTCTATTGGAATATGGCTAGGTGAAGAATTCATTTGATAGTAACATTTGTATTCTATACCCATTATTTGATCAGATGCCATCCTAAGTTTGGATCATTCTCTTTTTCCTAATAGGGCATCCACCCCCTTGAATCCAGATCAATCATAAGCAACACCAACGGCCCAGGTTCTACTTCCACGGGGCTCATTGTTGAAATGCCATTGTATTTGGGTGGAAAAAAAAGAAAAAGAAATGAAGTTCGATCACATGTTTTACATTATATAAGCAATTCAACAATCTCAGTCCCCTATCTGAATCCAAATTATTAGGTAACCAAACCCGGACCAATTTCCAGTCCAGAATCCAGGACCCACACCATAACCAAATTTAAGAAAAACGAAAACACGGATAAAGGGCCTGGATCTGGTCCAAACTCCAAACACTCACATGATCAACCCAATCCCTTCAATGCCTTGCCTTCCTGGTTTCATAGAGGGGGCCCTCTTATGATCAACCCAATCCCTTCATGAGCTGGATATATATTATCAAACCGGCTATATTGGTAGCAAATCTTTCAATGAGCATGTGGTCATAAGCATCCAACAAACATCTAGCGATGGACCTAAAATCAAGCCACAAGCCACCACTACATATTTTCAAATACTCTACTGAACTAAAAATTGTGCTAGCAACGAAACAAACACTCGGTTCCAGAATCTCCATGCTAGAACAATGGCCATGGTGGTAATTATTTCAATAGTAGGGTGGGTGATATGTCCCAAACACTCAATACAGTTCTAACTCAAAAAACAAAAACCATGAAGAGGCCCCTTAAAGAAATATTAAGATTAAGATAACAAACTCCAGCAACTCCCAATAATTGCAGCAGGCACATCTTTGGCACAACTCAACCTCTGTTACAGGATCATATCAGGATGGTTAGTAAGACTAGAAAGCTTTAATAGAACAAAATGTACAGAATAAAGCAAATTGAGATCACAGTAAAAAACCAAGACAAAACCCTAATTTAGCAAAAACTTCAAACCTCAATTATTTTGTGGGGAATTAAGAAACACATGATATGGCAAAATCATGCTAGCCGATTATTTTCTCAAGATACAAAAAACTTTTGAGTTCTAGAATTTCAGACTAAAAAAAAAAAAAACTGTTGCTTTTGCTTATAAAAAGACAAGCCAGAAACAAGATAAAACTTCTATAAATAGCACTTGCTGCTAGAATAAAGAATAGAAACAAGATCATTATTAAAGGACAGTTCAGGCATCACGATAGTTACAAAAGATTTAGTAAAAGTGCCTTTAAAAAAAACCAAAAAATCCCACAAAAAACGAGCTATGAAAATCCATAACTATTAACTCAATTATAATTATAAAAAAAATCCATAACTATTCTTCTTATCAACAGCAGTAGACAAAAATATGCATAGTGAGTGGACTAAGTAAAATTTAGAAAAGAAGAAATATACTTACATATTTTATTGAAAGCAACAATATCACAGCTTTGGATATATTCATTTGCCGGTTCAGCAGTAAGATGGTCCTCTATAAGGGTATCAACTGATACCAGGTCATCCACAATGGTCATCATGATCTGCAATTTTTTTATGCCATAGCCAACTGGTACAAGTTTGGCTTCATATTTCAAACAAAAATCAATCAGCTCATAACATATGAGAGAGAGAGAGAGATTTTGATGTTAGCACTAGAATTACAAATCACGTCAGTTGGGATATTGTTTGTCTGCCTTTCCCCCAATTCACACTGTCATTTGGGATAAGAAACTGAAACAGACAGTATTCCAACTATCCTCTTTCCGATATAAAACGAAGGAGGAAAGTTAGGGCATAGATACATCCACCAAATTTTCAAACAGGAAATAGAGACGTCTGAATATGTGAAAAGCAATACAAGTAGATAAAAGAAGACATACATGCTCCCCAAAAAAGCCCCTCCATCTGAATGCTTCTCACTGCTTCTTCGAGTTTTTGCATGTCTGTCTCATCATCCCAGGGCTTCACATCCAAGAGGACCGAAGACTTTCCAGCTGATAATACAAAAACATTAAAAAAGGATTCAACACAATCTCTTGCAAATGACAGAGTTGAGCACCAGAAAGTCTAGCACCAGCACAAGCATTCATCTTATTCAACATGCTTGTTTTTTTTTTTTTTTTTTTTTTTTTTTTTTTTTTTTTTAACTAACCACTTTTAATCCAATAATTTAAATAGACAATAGACATGTTAAGAACCTACATTCTTTCTTTTTCCCTGATGCCTTGACGGCTGCTGCACGTTCTTCAGCTGCCTTCTTTTCCTCTTCTGTCTCTTCACCAAAAAGATCCACATCGTCATCATCGTCATCATCTGCAGCTGGGGCCTGGAAATCAATGTTGATTTACACATGAGGATATGTCTTTGTAAACTGTAAAGGCACCCCTACCATCCCAGCACTTTACTTCAAATAACCAGCCAAACATAATGAAATGGACACTGTGTCCTCATATTAATTTTAAAAGATTACATAGTTTGGATTTTAGATAGGGCATAGCATTATCATCCACACTTTGTTCAATATGATTTAGTTTATCTGTTTATTTTAAATTGGCAATAATAATTTAACTTATAAAAAATGAAATTCAGAACTATATTACAATAGAGGGAAGCTATCCGTAAATGTTTTGGGATAGCTACAGCCTACAAGTTATCAGGAGTCTAGCTTTCGTGTTTACAATAACAAACTCATCACTGATATTGATTTGGAGTACCACGAAGTATGCGAAATACAATTTAATCAACATTAAAAAAGAATGATTAACCATTACAATAATACAAGGACACTGAAACTGATTTCAGTTTGAACACATGTAAACACAACTTAAGTATAATTGTAAAGAAATCCAACAACACCTTCGCGTCAGTTGCAGGAGGGGATGAAGGGGCATCCACACAGGGAGCATATCCTGAAATAGTTACACCCACACCTTCTCCAGAGACACCTCTGCACAATTAAATTATAGAAATCAGAAAGGTCTAGTTGGCAACAATACAGGCTAACTTTGCGGAAATGCTTCAGCACTTACGATATCCTTATAAGTGCATCGATGTGGATATACCACCGATACACATTGACGTGGTCAGCAGATGGTGCCTTAGGAAAAGCTGCATAGACGGTAATATCATCCTTTGAAGCCTGGTATCTGAAAATATTCACAAAATGCTAATAATCATTGAGAAACCAAAGAAGAGAATGTAAATGCCAAAAAAATTATAGCAGTGAAACAAATTTTACCCAGAAATGTAACTGCGAGTCAGAAGATAGTCATCAAGTTTCTTGAGACCGGACTCTGAGTTAAGGCTGGAGAGAGTGACTGCCATTGTTAGCACAATCTTTAGCAAATTTCCTGCAAGCATGAAATGGCAATAAAGTGGATTGAGCAAAGCCCTTAAAATGTTTCATTATTCATTAAAAATGCTTTTATGATTCTATGGAGCTTTTCACTTTATTTGAATAAATATGAGCCATATTCAACACATGTTCAGCCTGTATCCATGTCATATTGAAGGATAGGTATGCAAGGATTTTTTAGAAAAGTAGGTTTAAAGGAATTTTCTGGAAAAGGCTACCATAATATCCGAGAGATTAAAAATCAGATTCTCACAAAAACATGATTGTGAAAATATAGCAGTCCATACTCTCTTTTTTTTTTTCTTGGACTGGTAGCAGTCCATACTCTATAGAAAGACACACATGGAAAGCCATTTGAATACCAACAGCTAAAGCTAGCCAGTTTATAACTAAAGAAATAGCCCTCTTGTAACATAATCTAAATCTTAATCAGAAGTCGACAATAGTAAATTTTAAATCAGTAGATACACATGTTACCAAATCGTACTTTCGAGCCCGTTCCTGAACCTTTCTAATTGTACTTAAACCACTTGGTAAGCTTGACATTAGGACCCCCCAGCAACACCAAATGGACAAAGACAGTTTCCAGGTAGGTTAGGGCCTGTTTGGCATCATTCTGGGAATGTTACATTCTGAGGATGAATGGAGAAAAACTTGGTTGGCAAGCATTTTGTGAGAGAAAATCTAGAGAGAGAGAGAGAATGCCAGCCAAACAAGTTTTTCTTCATTCATTGTCAGACTAAGGGTGCATTTGGTAAACACCGTGGAAGGCATCACAGGTTTTCTCCATAGCAGAAATCAAGCACAAAAACGCGCTATCCTCCCTTGATTCCTTGCCGCACCAAACATCAAAGAGGGAATCACCAGATTGTCTCCTCTCCTTTCTGCTATCTACATTGTGGTTTTACAATCATTGAGCTTACAACATGCTAGTAAAACTTCATGTGACCAGCATCTATCTTTCCTCTCTGCCATCATTACTATGTTTAAAGCCCCAGTTATATGTCTGGAGAGCTCAGTTACAATATAACTTTTCCACCCCTCGATCCGCAATCCAAAATCACAATGTTGAAAAAGCTAGTTCTCTAAGTGTCACAAATACCAAACGATCTACATGATTTTGGTTCAGGATGCAATTCATCAATGGGCAAATCAAATCAAATCTTGGAACTGTTTCATAATTCTTAATCCACTTAGATAGTAAACAAAATCTTCATGATCCAATATCCAGAATGCAAAAATCAATGCCTTCAAATCTTAGATCTAAATTCAGCTCCATCTTTAAATTAAGAAGCAATTTTTATCCATGATCATTGACATGAAGCGAACCGCAACACACAAACTTTAAATATTGTGATTGATGTTTGATATATGATAGCAATTGGAAAAACATGAAACACTTAAAAATTGACACAACTACGTGAGTGTTCGTAGATCGATGAGAGATATTACCTCCAGATGCTCCGGGTCTAGCAGCTCCAGATCGACGGAGTAGAAGACACAGTTCGCGGGTCGGGATGGAGAGAGGCTAGGGTTCCACCAGAAGCCTTGTTTGGGTTTTATATGGATTTGACGCCTTTGAAGTGGGGTTTGTCCAAGATTCATGAAAAAAAAAAGTATGTCCAAATAGCATTACCTTTTTACGTGCCTGTGCCTGTACCTGGGCCCGGCCTGGCAGGAAGTCGGCCCAGTGGCACGACAATTCGGCCGTGCCAGCCCACGTGCCGGCCTAGGTCGTGCCACAGGCCGGGCCGAGCCAGGCTGCCCACGGGCCCCTACTAAATTTTTTATATAAATTTATAGGTTGTCTCACATGGCCTCCTGTGTGAGACATCCACACAAGCGTCATTCTCTTACTTACAAATGCTCTTTCAACGGAACTTTCATATTCATTAATGGGATTCATGTGCATCCATCCATCACCACGTTATGGTGAGGGACAACATAGTAGGGTTGACTTTATAAGACATCCGAATCATCCACACACATGGAACCTCCTTAAGTATATTAGACCCATTGAATTTTCATATATCCAAATGGATTGGACGGTTTGATCGATAGTCAAATTTTTCCTTTAATATTAAGTCGTTAAATTTGTGGGCTACAGATGAAGGGGTTAGAGGCATGGGATTGACTCCAAATCTGATATATGATATTATCCAAGATGTCTCTTCACACCCCCACAAGTCCCATGATCAATGGATTCCTAGGTAGGTCCCATTAAGTTTGTTCTCCCTTCATTAATAATATGCTTTTATCTTCATATTCATTAATAATATACATTTATCAAATGATGGATTTCTACTGTGGGACCATTTTCTATTGAGATGGGAGATGAATACCAAATATTACCCACGTAGCAATGCAAATACTAGAAAAGTCAATGTCTTATTTGTATCTATCTCCCCTTGGATCTTTCATCCCTTGCCTCTTAACAATCTTCTGCAGGAGCTCACTTGATTATGAAGTTTTACATAATCAATTTCATGCAAACAAATGAGCCTAGTATCTGTAGGGTCCATTTGGCTACATGTAGTAATTTACTTAAAAATAAGGCTTAGATGCACTGCAAATCCTAACTCCTAAACCCAGCCATCATTCTGGTTGTTCAAAGTTCATGAGTTAGAACTTGCTTAGATGAACCGGATGCTAATGACCCTTTGCCTACTAGGTACAAAGAGTTCATCAAACGAGTGTTGAAGAGCTTAGGAGTGATAAATTGTAAATTTTTTATTTTTATTTTTTGCTATCGGAGGGTTCCCAACCCTTTGGAAATGACTAATCCCTTCGGGCCCAGAGAGAAGCCGGTTAAACTCCCTTGTATCTCCAGTGTGGCAGTGCAGTTTCGAAAATATAACCTCCGAGTGCAAACCGTGGTCATATGCCAACTGAGCTACCCCTTGGGGTTAATATAAATTTCACTTGGAAACATAGATGACTGAATTATAATTTATAAATTTCACTTGGAAACAGGAGTGCAATTATAATTCTCTAGTGGACTGAATTATAATTTATGGAACTAGGATTTTAATTTGGATCGAATTAGGGTTTCTTGCTTCCATAAGAAGCATATTCCTTATTTACTTCTTAGAGTCCATATTGTAGTCTATAAATATGCGCTATTGCTCTCTAGGTTAAAATACAAGAGAAATCTCGTTTTTAAGAGCAAAGAGAATTCGCAGAAGAGGCTCACACCTTGGTGCGGATTCGAGCATATAGGAATGCAGTAGAAGATCTTGAGATTTTCGAGTTTCTGTAATACCGAGATCAAATCAGAGAGATCTCGCAGGTATGATCTTTGATCATCTTCGTCTAAAGTTATTTTCACATTAATCTATACGCAATATCTAGGGTTCCTGGCGGCTGCCTCCTAACAGAAGCATCACTTCCAAAACATTAGTTTCTATCTAAGGAAAGGTCATTGATGACTGCATGTTGTCAATTTGTAGATCTTGACCATTGACACATTATTTTTTAGGAGTAGTTTGTTTGCACTCATTCACATATATAAATTATGCACGTGCATAAATTTATACATGATTACATTTATTTGTGATGAGTCAGGCCCAAATGACCCAACCCATGAGGATGAAGCTCAGGTCCAAGCCCACGAAGAGACCAAGTCAGGGCAGCCACGTTGCTCCGAAAGCAATCCCGCTCCTACCAGGTCCTGCGGAGAAATATCTCACCTGCCTCGTACAGCGCGATGGCAGTTCCACACCTGCCTCCTCCAGCGCGAGGGTAGTTCGAGGGCTCCAAGGACGAACGTTGCTGAAGAGTCGTCCCCATCTGTTAGGGGAGGACTATAAATCGAGGAGCCCCACCAGCACTTGAGGAGGATGGATCTCTCTCTATTCACTTCGACGCTTGTATTCCTCTAGTTTGTAATAATCATTGAAGAAGTAAAACATCACAGGCAATCTCTGCCTTTCTGCAGTGGACGTAGGTCATCTTGACCGAACCACTATAATCCCTTCTCTCTCTTCTTTAATTATTGCATTTACTGCATTTATTACTTGACCGGTGGTGTCCGAAACCCTATTTTGGCATCATCAGTTTGGCGCCGTCTGTGGGAAACGAACAAAAGTTCTCATCCTTTTTTCAAAATTATGGTGATCACCACTAGATCGACAAGACGAGCAGAGGGCGAAGACTAGATCGACAAGACGAGCAGAGGGCGAGGGTAACCTCACTCCTACCCCGAATGCTCCTGCTCCCACTCCTCAGCAGATGTTGGAGACCATGCAACAGCTGGTAGCCGCCCAAAACCAGCAGATATTACAACTCGTGCTGGCAAGGCAAGGTGGAGCACAATTTGGAGGAGTACCACAAGGAGCATCGTGCCAGGGAGCTCCCCATCAAGCGCTCCACGCCCGGGACCTCCCCATCTGGGCGCCCATCCTCAGCTGGGCGCGCCAGGGAGCTCCCCATCAAGCTCTCCACGCCCGGGACCTCCCCATCTGGGCGCCCATCCTCAGCTGGGCGCGCCAGGGAGCTCCCCATCAAGCTCTCCACGCCCGGGACCTCCCCATCTGGGCGCCCATCCTCAGTTGGGCGCGCCAGGGAGCTCCCCATCAAGCGCTCCACGCCCGGGACCTCCCCATCTGGGCGCCCATCCTCAGCTGGGTGCGCCAGGGAGCTCCCCATCAAGCGCTCCACGCCCGGGACCTCCCATCTGGGCGCCCATCCTCAGCTGGGCGCGCCAGGGAGCTCCCCAACTGGGCGCCCATCCTCAGCTGGGCGCGCCAGGGAGCTCCCCATCTGGGCGCCCATCCTCATGGCGGCGCCCAGGGAGTTCCCCAGGGCGCCCATCCTCTCAATGCCGTTGTTGGGCACATTTCTGCTCCAGATACAAGATGACCCCGCAGCAATAAAAGCATCAGCAAGGCCATCCTATGAGTCATTATCAGCCAGGACAGCCCTCTCCTCAGTTTGGGAAGCTCAATCCCGTGCTGCCCTTTAATCACTCTCAAAGTTGTCCTCGGCATCACCATAGACATCATCAGTTTGGCCGAGGCATGCTCCATGGCGAGAAGCACCTCACCGGGCGCCATCACCATGGCGCCCAGGGTAGAGGAGCACCTCACTTGGGCGCCCATCATCATGGCGCCCAGGGTCGAGGAGCACATCACCATCGACATCATATATAAGAGCTGCCACTACAATCATCAAGCCCCTCAGTCAGCACGAAGCCTAAGAGGACAATATCTGGGAAAGCAGTTCTCTCATGTACCGCCCCAGTCATTGTCTCCACAACGGTCTCTCTGAGCATCACCCTCTCACGGGTCTGTACAAGCTCAGCCTCATTGAGCGAAGCCCTCTCGCGGGTCTTCAGAAGCTCACCTCACTGAGCGAAGCCCTCTCGCGGGTCTTCGGAAGCTCAGCCTCATTTGAGCGAAGCCCTCTCGTGGGTCTTCAGAAGCTCACCTCACCGAGCGAAGCCCTCTCGCGGGTCTTCAGAAGCTCAGTGAGCCCTCTCGCGGGTCTTCGGAAGCTCACCTCATTGAGCGAAGCCCTCTCGCGGGTCTTCAGAAGCTCACCTCATTGAGCGAAGCCCTCTCGCGGGTCTTCAGAAGCTCACCTCACTGAGTGGAGCCCTCTCGCGGGTCTTCAGAAGCTCAGCCTCACTGAGCGGAGCCCTCTCGCGGGTCTCCAGAAGCTCAGCCTCACTGAGCGAAGCCCTCTCAAGGTCCTTCACAAGCTCAGCCTCTTCCTTGGCCGCCCTCTCATAGGCTACTAAGAGTTCGGTCTCAAGCCTGGTCGCCCTCTCGCGGGCCGCGGAAAGATCAGCCTCGGAAGTTCTTCCAGCTGGCGCAGCCCTCTCCTAGCTGGCACGCCCTCTCCTCAGCTTGAGAAGCTCTCTCATTTCTTCTTCTGGGATGACCCATCAGAAGTTACCGAGGGGCAGAGTCTTGGAATTTAAATATGTTAAGGGATATATCATGCGCTACGCAGAGGGGGTCCGGGGGTATCCCCCGGCGGGGGTCGAGCTGACCGGTTAGCTCGCGGGGGCCCAGGGGGCAGCGCCCCCGAAAAAAAAAAAAAGGAATACGTAACGTCCGCCACGGGATCAGACTCCCCTGGGCGCCCAAGTCCCTCGACGCCCAAAGCATCCCTCGGGCGCCCAGGACTCCCCCGGGCGCCCAAGTCCCTCTCTCCCCCTCTCGCCAGGACTACTCCCCGGGCGCCCAAGTCCCTCGGGCGCCCAAGGGGCCTCTCCACGCCCCGGACTTCCCCGGGCGCCCAGACTCCCCCGGGCGCCCAGGGGCCTCTCCACTCCCCGGGCGCCCAAGTCCCTAGGGCGCCCAGGGCCTCTCCACACCCCGGACTTCCACGGGCGCCCAGACCCTCACTCCCCGGGCGCCCAGACACTCACTCCCCCGGGCGCCCAGGCCCTCACTCCCCGGGCGCCCAGACACTCCCCCGGGCGCCCAGGCCCTCACTCCCCGGGCGCCCAGACACTCACTCCCCCGGGCGCCCATCACTCCTCAGGCGCCCAGGGCGCCCACCTCCTCCTCGCCCAGCGCGGTGTCGCCCTCGCCCTGCGCGGCATCACCCTGCGCAACCTCGCCCAGCGCAGGGACGCCCATCACCCACACTGACTCCTCGCCCAGCAGCGCAGGGGCGCCCGCCAGTCTCCTCTTCGCCCAGGCTCCTCCGGTTCTGATGCTCGCCCAGACCTGAATTAAAATCGGAAAAGAGGAAAAAGATTTTGGAGGGAGAAGAGACCTGAATCTACCAATGCCCCCCTTTCAAAAAATTATTTGGGCACATGGCATTGAGGGGCAAATGATGAGTCAGGCCCAAATGACCCAACCCATGAGGATGAAGCTCAGGTCCAAGCCCACGAAGAGACCAAGTCAGGGCAGCCACGTTGCTCCGGAAGCAATCCCGCTCCTACCAGGTCCTGCGGAGAAATATCTCACCTGCCTCGTACAGCGCGATGACAGTTCCACACCTGCCTCCTCCAGCGCGAGGGTAGTTCGAGGGCTCCAAGGACGAACGTTGCTGAAGAGTCGTCCCCATCTGTTAGGGGAGGACTATAAATCAAGGAGCCCCACCAGCACTTGCGGAGGATGGATCTCTCTCTATTCACTTCGACGCTTGTATTCCTCTAGTTTGTAATAATCATTGAGGAAGTAAAACACCACAGGCAATCTCTGCCTTTCTGCAGTGGACGTAGGTCATCTTGACCGAACCACTATAATCCCTTCTCTCTCTTCTTTAATTATTGCATTTACTGCATTTATTACTTGACCGGTGGTGTCCGAAACCCTATTTTGGCATCATCAATTTGTATTAAAAAATAATGTGTAAATGAGGTCATTTCACCTTCTCATTTAAATACCGATGGTTAGCAATAAGCAATTACATATGTAAATGAGGAAAAGGCGCCAAGCAACGTACTCGGTCACGCTTGGCAACCAAATCTTTAGGAAAAATATTTTCGATTTTCCTAAAGTTGTGATAAATCCATGTTTGGCAATCGTAAATTCTGAAGATTTTGATGAATGAAACTCTTCATTTGTTAAGATTTTCATATCCGACCACCTCAAATAAGATTTCAAAATCCTCACTTAAGTGGATTTGCACACCGAACCCTATTTTTTTTCAACTATATGCATTGATACACACTGAAATTCTCAAATATACAAATCATTGGAAATAAATTTTTGTTCTAATGATAGTGAAGAATCACCAGACATATGGATTCCCCATATGTTACCAAATATGCTTTCAAAATATTAGGCTAAAAAAAGCATTCAATTTGTTGGGGTTTTTCTGGCGTGCGTGCATTAGTGTAGTGGGACTGACAGGCCGTGGTTCACATATCATCGCTACTATCGATGTGAAGATGCCAACTTTGGATGGCCCATCAGCCTTCAGGTTCTCTGACCCCTTAATTGATGGTCGGTTAGGAAGGGAAAATAGCAGATCTGACGGTTGCAAATATCTGATGCTTGAATCTCTCCTTGGATTTGAGATATTTTATGCATGTGGTGGTCATGAATAGTGTGGTACTGTGGTCCCCAACTTGGCCCTGGCTGAATTTTAAATAAACTGTACATTCAAGTCTTTATAGTACCCTAATCCATTAATGCTAGAAAATGGTTGCAATAAAACCACAAGTGCTGTGCAAGTTTGCAAGTGCAACCATCTAAATTCTAAAATGATTTTTTTTATAGCTATAGGAGGTTTTCAATTCTTTAGACCTGACTAATCCCTTTGGATTCAGAGGAAAAGGTCAGGTAAATTCTCTTGTAGCCTCAGTGTGGTAGTGCAGTTTTGAACCTACAATTTTTAGATACAAACCGTGATTTTAGGCCAACTGAGCTATCCAGGTTAACCATCTATAATGACAACTATTTCGGAAAATTCTCACGGTGTACGTGTAGGATAATGTATTTGTGGAAGTTTGCTAAAAGTCAAAAACAAATAAAGTCATCAAAGGGCATTAGTAGCTGGTCAGTTCTGGATGAAGGTTGCCTATGGTTCGGCTAAATTTCCACTAGTGAAAATTTGACCTCAATCAATTCAATTCAGGCTATCTAAGCGAATCCTTTTAGCTGCAATTTGCCCACCAGCAAAGTTATGCATATGGAGTTATGAGTAATTTGTTGACTACCAAATGAACCCACCGAACCAGCTTTTAAAGTCGAAGTGTGCAAGGGTAGACCAGTGTAAAATTGCTTAATCTTTTGAAATGTGTTAATTATTATATTCTGAAGTCACAGCTCAACCCAAAAAAAAAAAAAAAAGAGAGAGAGAGGGGGTCACTTGTCCAGTTGCCCTCATTTACAGTGCACATTCCAATTAAATTGGATTCTCGTGATTTATATTTCCATACGTGGAGGGTCAAAGTTACATATGTGGAAAAAAAAGGTCTCATCACACAGCCGCCAAGGGGTGATCCCTGAGAAAAAGTCACATACGTCAATAATATCAGTGACTCCATAAATTCATAGAAAATTCATATTTAAAAATTGTAAATTAAAACTGAATTCCTAATAATTCATAGTCAAATTAGCTAAAATAGATAAATATTTTAGGATGTGTTTGTGCAAGTGGCATTTATGTGGAACTGAAATAGAAACGTAATGAGTTTTTTTTTTAAAGTGCAAGGAGTTATCGTTGTTTGGTGCAGTTTCTTTCGGCGAAAAAAATGAATAGAAAGACACTCTTTTTTGGCAATAGCAGGGTGAATTCAAATTCCTATCTGTTTGGGGGCTTTACTAATAGAGTTGAATGAAGTAAATATTATTTTAAAGAAAAAATAAAATATAATTGTGTTATGATGGTATTTTATTTTTAATTGTTTGTTATGAAATCTTTTTGAGTTTTTGTATAGGAAGATGAAGTTTTTTTTGTCTTTTAGTAGAGAAAGGAAGTTGTTTTTTTTTTTTTAATATGACGGAAAATTTGAATTAAAGTGATTTTGATGTGACTTTTTTTTTTTTAGAAATGAGAACTATACTTTACTTGACTCTATTAGTAGAATTAAAAAAAAAGTGAGCTGTAGTCGTGTAGATGTTAATAATACCAATATATATATATATATATATATATTGAGAGGCGTTTGGTGGTGAGTTGGTTTGGTATTGTCAATTGTGGTTGTTGTAATTGCCATCCATGTATTTGGGTCACATGATGAATACTTTTTTTCTCTCCATATATTAAGACTTGTGATTTGTTTTTTCTTTGTGCTAGAGACTTGTATTTCATCGCTTTGATTTTTATATTGTTAATTTTTCATTTAGAATACTCAAAAGTAATTAAAGTAAAAGGGGCTGATTGGTGTAAGTTTCGGCTTTATTGGCATAATTTTGAAGATTATATTATTCGAGATTTAGGATTTGTTGATAGGGACTGTGAAGAAAGTTGACTGTGAGCACTCCTACTGTATGATGATGGAACTACATTCTTCTTCAATGGAAACCTTTTTATCAAATGGTGCCTTTATGAGATCTCAGAACTTATTATCACGGCTGATAAAAAAATGTAGAGTTTTGATTACAAAATGAATGAAGTGATAAAATTTATTCAGTTCAGCTGTGGGCGCAATAAGTTGATCCCTAACCAACATATCCAAACTCAATAGTGCTCTGAATAGAAGATTTTTCACCTGCAGACTATGCTGATTGCATATTTGTCTACACTTGTTCCTCTAATGCGTAAAAGATTTTCAATTTATTTTTGCGCTTTTTCTCATGAAAAAAACGTAGATGCACACTCATGCACCAAATACCAAATACGAAATTTACTATCATAACATGGAAAAGCGTCTCCGTTTTTTTCATATAAAACTGGTAGCACAAATAATGCCCATATAAAATTTGGCTTGTGCGGGCCCACTTGGATACATGCCTATCATTAGGAGTTTGATAGGTGAAAAGGTCTCTTTACAGAAAGTTACGCAGAAAAATCCATTCCATAAAATTATCCTAGACTTTGATTTAATAGCATTAAAATTAATGACCTTTTAATCTTTAGATTTTCTATTGAATCATACTATGAGTAAATATTGAGTAAGCATAAATTTGGACATGATGCTATATAAGGGAGGGTAATAGTGTGAAAAGAGTTGTACTGATAAAGGTGGGCTAGGTGGGCTCCATAAAGCTAAGACTGTCTGAAAATAATTCTCCTCTTTGGTTTCTAAATTGCAATGGCTTGTGAAACTAATGAAACTTTTACAAAGCTAGGGTCTAGGGAAGGGAAAGTGGTCACGAATGCATATGATTCCAGCAAAATCCAAAAATGGCACGCATGTCTCATTCTTTTACTCGTTTAGGGCTAGCTTGCACTTTACTAATATAATAAAAGTCAAGTAAAGCATCCATTTTTCAAATAAGATGTCACATCGAAAGCACTTTCATTCAAAACTCCTTCCATCATTTAAAAAAATAAAAATAAATAAGCAACCACCTTTATCCACTAAAATACAGAAAAAAAAAAACTCCACTTTCTTATACAAAAAGTCAAAAAGATTTCATAACAAACAACTAAAAATAAAATATCATCATAACCCACTTATATTTTATTCTTTCTTCAAAATTAACTTTACTTTACTTGACTCTATTAGTAGAGCTGCCAAATTGGGTACCGGGCCAGTTTGGAAACTCTACTAATAGAGTCAAGTAAAGTAAAGTTAATTTTAAAGAAAAAGTAAATGGGTTATAATGATATTTTAGTGGATAAAGGTGGTTGTTTTTTAACCTTTTTTTTTTAATATGGAAAGAGTTTTGAATTAAAATATTTTTGATGTGACATTTATATAAAAATGAAGACTTTATTCAAATTTTTACTATACTAGTAAAGTGTAAAACTAAAGTTTCGGTTGGATCATAACTCTATTAATAGAGTCAAGTAAAGTAAAGTTAATTTTAAAGAAAAGATAAAAAATAAGTGAGTTATGATAGTATTTTAGTGGATAAAGTTAGTTGTTTTTTAACTTTTTTTTTTAAATATGAAAAGAATTTTGAATTAAAATACTTTTGATGTAACATTTATATAAAAATAAAGACTTTCACTACACCTAATCCATGTGTTTCTAATCCGTTCATCAGTTCTAATTTTTTATTTTTGAAATGGATTAATGGATTAGAAATGGTTTAGGAACACACGGATTAAAAACGATAATCCATTTTAATTTTTCATTTTTGGTATAGTGTTTATTAAGATTTTTATAATACTAGTAAAGTGTCAAACTAAAGTTTCGGTTGGATAATAACAGACGAAAAGAAGGGAGAAACAAGAAGTCCGTGTCAGTTACGTACTTAAGTTATTACGGGTACAAACCGAAATACACCAAATTCTTTCTTCCTTTGTATATACATTTACAGCTACTGCTTAGATCCTTTTACGCGTTTTCATACGCGTCGGACCCACACACTTACAGCCTCCCTCAGCCTATTAATATAACTTCTCCCTTGGCTGCCGCCTCCCTTACAGAGCAAGTTTCCTCTGCCCACCCAAATTGGGCTTCGTCTCTCTATCTCTCTCGTATAAAATCACTATTTTTTTTTTCTTCTCCTTGTTGAAATCGAAGCCCTCTTTCGTTTGAAGATATGAGTTACTACAATCAGCAGCAGCCTCCTGTTGGAGTTCCTCCTCCTCAAGGTAATCGCACTGTAAATGATTCTGGTTTTCAGATTTTATAGATCTAGGGCTTTCTTTTAAGTAGCAGTTTTATGGATCTGATTGTTGAGTTGATTGGGTTTTTTGATGATGGTAGGTTATCCTCCAGAGGGGTATGCGAAGGACCCGTACCCTCCGCAAGGGTATCCTCCGCCGGGGTATCCTCAACAAGGGTATCCTCAACAGGGCTACCCTCCGCAGGGCTATCCTCCTCAGTACGCTCAGCCTCCGCCACAGCAGCAGAGCAGCGGTCCTACTTTCCTTGAAGGCTGGTACGTTCACGGTTCATCCCCCCACCCCAAACTCTCGATCTCGATTTGGTCATCTCGATCTCTCGATGATCTTACGGTTCTATTCAGATCTGGTTCTCGAATCTTTCTTTTTTTTTTTTTTTACGGAGATCCGTGTGGGCTCCGGCGCACGATAGCTAACTTGCGCACGATGCGGTTTTTTTTGGGGGGGACATATTGCGTTGGTGTGGTTGGTTGGGGGTGCATGTGATGTGAGCATCCTGCGCACGATAACCACAGTGCTTATCGTGCGCTTGGTGGATTGGACGAACGGTTATTTTCAGCAAGAGCTTGTGCGCCACCGGCGTAGGATAGAGGGACGACGCTAAAAGGTGTTGTTTTTTTTCCTTGCGAGACATCAAAGTGGTGAAGATTCTTTGGACATGGAGGAATACGATTTAAAAAAATATGTTTTGTCGTTGTGATTTAATCTTGACCGTTGATCTTGGTGTGACCAGTGGACCGGTGTAGGGTTGTAAAACGCGGATGTGAGTTTTCGTAACGTTGTGCGGTTCTCGGGAGTAGTTGAATTGCAGGTTTCTAATTTTTCTTTCGGGCGCATGTTAGGCTAGGTGCGCCGTTGACCCCACCATATTTTGCACTGCGTCTGTAGAATTTTACGAAGGGTTAGGTGCGATAGCGATAGTGCCCATGGACAATGTGTGGGTGTGGAAGGCCCTATGATTCATTCATGGACCCCCCTTTTTTTTTTCTTCCTTTTTTCTGTGGGGGGTGGGGAGGAATTATTGGGGTTGTTGACTCTCAGGCGAGAAGTAACGTTCATAGGGGTGAGGTTGAAGGTTAGAAAGACATTGATTTAAAATCCTAGGATTGCAATAGATTATTTGATGGCCTCTTGTGGATTTTTTTTTTTTTTTTGAACTTATAATGGTGAGGCATTGATTTAAGATTCTAGGATTTCAATTTTGATTGAACAAACCAACCTTAACTCCATTAATTTTAAAGAGTCAGTACTGAGTTCCTTTCGAGTTATTTTCATTTTTATTTACTTGTGTTCATTATTTTGCTTATCACTCTGAACATGTGCAAATAGTATTGGAACTCGGCACATGTGGAAATCCATGAAATAAAGGTTTCTTTATTCTTTCTTTTTTTTGGGAGTGGTTTGGGTGGTTTTGAATTGGGGCAAATGATCTGCCTATCTGTTGATATGGTTTGATTTGGTTGGTACTTGCACTTGGCTGAAATGAATAAGCTTTTTAAGCAGTAGGTAGGGCAATGTTGGAGCTGTTAATTAATTAGTCTTTATCATTTTAAAGATCAGTAGCTTAGATATGCAATTATTTCCTGAGTTGGCCATGCTATTTTATTTAAGTGTGATCTGGAATATTCCTTGAGGCATGTGTATACATTGTAAGTTTGTTTTAGGTGTTAGCAGGGAGACTTCTCCAATCTGCTGCATGAACTATGAACTATATAAATGCCTTATTATTAATGGACAGCAGTAAAAAAATTTTTTTCCCTATTTGCTGCCCTGTGTTGAAATAAAAACGTTGTGTTATTCCTTTTCCCTTAAATGTCATGTGAGTAGGGTTGCAAACGGGACGGTTCCGGATTGGAACCATAGTGGACCGGGACCCGTTTTTAAATAACGGTTCCGGTTCTGAATCCGGTTTTGAATCTGGACCTGGTTTCGATAAGAAAGGATCCGGTTCCAGAATTGGGTCCACTTAGAGGACGCGAATCTAGTTCTAAAATCGATTTTATTTTCTCTTTATTCTTCATTTTTTCTTAAAATAAGCATATCATTCAACTTATAACAGTACATCAAGTCTAAAACATCTAGTATTATACATAAGAATGCACAAAAAGAGTTAGTTTTAAAGTAGAAATTGCAAAATCAAAGACTCATATGCCGGGTCCCGGATCCATGGGCCGGAACCTATATGGACCCGGAACCGGACCCGTTTATCAATCTGAACCCAAATTAGGTTCCGGACCCGGACCCGTTTATAAATCGGAACCTAAAATAGGTTCAAGACCCGGTTTTCTGCAGGTCGGAACTTTTGTGTAATTGGAGAATTAGATACCTGTTTGCAACCCTACAGTGAGGATTTCCCCACGGTGACCATAAGTGGATCTATCACGATCCACCATGTTACCGTGGGCAACCCGTGTCCGGATGTATGCCATGTCATGCTACCCGCGGTGACGTGGCAGACCTTGATTGGTCCACTCAAGGTCACCGTGGGGAAAATCCTCAAAGGACTCCCCGTAGTCGGTGATACAATTATGTTACGAACTTTAATACAATAATGGTCAAACTTTTTTTAAAAGAAAATTACAAAATACAAAACGGATGATCAATGGAAGTTTGGTCTGACTTCTTCAAGGCCACATATTTTTATCCTGTTAAGTTTCTGTAAAAGATTTTATTTAGGATATTATTGCCCATAGATGCTGCTTGAAACTTATTTGCATTTGCCTTTCGCACAGTGGTGGTAGTGTTTTTTTTTTTTTTTTTCAACTGTTCGGTTGCTGTTTAGTGTTAACCATAGGCCATTTTATTTAGACGTGTCTTTCATTTTATTTGTGTTAATGCATAGATGAATTGATGGCCTTGAGGCATGGAATCTGGATCCTTTTGGGATATGGCTTGGATTTCTATGAACCAAACTCTTTATTTTTTATCATTTTGATCACATGGGTTTAGATGTGATCAATGTGATAGTTGGCAAAATTCATATCTCAAATTGGTTGTAGTGTAATTTGTCTTATATGGTAAAACAAGGCGGGGATGTGGGTTCTGGCTAAGAGGTGGCACATGACTGTTGGACTGAAAGATGCTTAACCAACATGCCATTTACTTCTTGGCATTTATTTGTTTATTAATCAGTTAGATCCATCTGATCCTAGCATCTCCTTTTTATTAAATGAAATAAAATTGTCAATTTGGGATGGGCCCCATTTAGATTGAATGTCATGTGAATTATTATCATTATTAATTTCAAATTTTACTTGTCATCGTGCTAACTTTTCGTTTTCATTATTGGAAATGCAGCCTGGCTGCCCTTTGCTGCTGCTGTCTTCTGGATGCATGCTTTTGAGATGGGCTGGGCGTTGATTCCATATTCCCTTTGGAAAAGGTCTCTTAATTGCATATATAGTAGATTTTCACCAGGGTAATGAATGGAAGCTGTGAAGTGTGTTTTACCTCTGTGACTCGTGGGGACATAGCTATTTAGGGATATTTGGTTTTCCAGGCATCTCTGTGCATTTGGGATTCGCTAATAAGAACACAACGGATGGTCTTGATTCTGTTTTCTTTCTTCATTGTTGGTGGTTTGATGAATACTTGGTAGGCTTTGGCTTGATTTGGAATTTGATATATAGGTTGAGTATTTCTTTGTTATCTGTGGTTGGTAAGACTTTGAATTATCTTTTTCCTTTCCAAAAAAACATATTTCATGTTTCTCGATTGCTTTCTTTCTCATTGCAGAAGACGGAAATGGTAATAGGAAAGTAGCATTTGGGCTGGGCTTCTGTTTTAATTATTATAATGTTTTCCTGGCATTTCTATTATGCCACCAATCAATCATGTTTATTCATCTTTGCCTAGCAATGGTGGGTCTCAAGCTCATCTCGTTGCCCATACTTTAGAAGATAGTTGTGTGAACATCACAAGACGATCACAAATAGTGTTTTTTAAACATTCTTCAATTTGCATAATTCAAGTTAGGTGGAGAAAGAGAGAGAGAGGGCCAGAGTTATTGGAGGGGTCCATTCTACCAAGATTATACAGTGATACCCTTTCATAATTAGGGCTACTGACTTCAATATTCTTAAAATAGACTAGACTTATATGGTTTCGTAGTCAAATCAACAAGTTGCAGTTTTTAATTTCTTTTGATGACACAAAATAGATATAGGATAGTAAAGGTTTAGGAGTCAATGCAACGACTTGCATTTTTGCTATTTCTTTAGCAACAATGAGATTACATTTGGTGAGAATATGTTACAAAAGTGTCCAGCCAAAGGTTAAACTGACTTGTAGGTGGGAAATGATGGAGTATCAGATTGATGACGCCCGCCCGCCTAACCTGAAGTCACACCATGGGCGGTAGGAAGGGGTCAAAATCATCATGATTTGACTGGATATTGCTTTAGCTGCAAGTGTTGGAATGAGACACTATTATTATAGGCACTGAAGCTCTCAATCTGTTGTATATTTTACTCCTCAGGTCTCAGATCCAATGAGTAGGAGGGTTCAGATGACCGTCCCCACTCTTAATGGTGTTACTACAAAATCCATCCCATGCTTTTTGTATTGAGGCCATATCCGATTAAAACGCAGCAAACAGGAGGGGAGACCTCCTGGTTTGACATTCTTGAATTAAAGGTGTTCACCGGCGGAATGATTTGCCTGTTTGATTATCAAAGGAGGAATAAAAGTTGGTCATGATGTGATGTTTTTTACTCAAAGTTTTTTAGATGTAAAAATGAAGTGAGAGGTAAAGTGATGGTTTTTTTTTTTTTTTTTTTCTTTCATCCTTGTTTGGACTGGAGTAGTGAAGGGAAAAGGTAAAGTTAGGATCACAATACCCTCATCTTATTTTTACTGCAATCAGCTGTCCGAGGTAAGAACATTCTAAAAAAAAAAAAAGAGTATTTGTTTACGTAATCAAACGGGCCAGCGATAGTACATGCTTTCCCAACTGTAGAGCTGATGAAAAAAAGAAAAAGAAAAATGGGTAGGGGACGGGGTACGATTACGAATTATGATGTTGATTTAAGTATCGTATGGAAGAAGAGCCAGTTTCACTATCAAATGCGACGGTATAGTTTTTACGGTTTTCAGGCGTACCAGATATATAATATAATAGGAATTAAAGTGAGAACCTCCTTTATTAGAAGGGGACAAAATTACTTCCGTGGTCACCTTGCGCCTTGCGGAGGGTGTCACATGGACATGGTTCACGTGTTGTCGAGTGGAAGTCTTGTCCTCAAATCATTATTAGCCATCTGGAGCGTGGCAAATGGTTTACAGTGGAATGGCCAAAAATACCAAATCTCATACATTGATGTTTTACATATTTCATCTTGTCCTATCCTCATCATCTTTTGTATGTTTGTCTCATTAAGTCATACCTTCATCTTCATGTTAAATGATTTCTTATCTTCACCATGGCGGGTCCGTATTCCGTAAGACTGAATCACGTATAGGATAAGTCGGATTACTTTTTTTTTTTTTTTATTAATTTGGCTTTCCTTGTGTTTGGTGGAATGTCCACATTTATTATTCAGAGAGTCGAGCTTTATGTTGGGCTGCAAGAGAAAATTTCACTTAGAAGGATACCCATAGCTCTCGAGTTTTTATTGAAATTGAGTAGCTTACAACATCAATATATCTAAAATTTTGTATAAGACTGCATTTCAGAGCGGTTTGGTGAGTAATGAGTAGACGTTATAAACCCACACGTTCTAATTTAAAAGGCAGAATGAGATCCTTGCTATAAATGTCTTGTCACAAGGAAAAGGATCCCCTGTTTGGTCCAAACAGGAGACCCAGTTAAGACCTATCGGGGGCACCAAGCACGGGGGTGGAAGATAGAGAAAATGTTTCTCTTCGCCCCTGATGTGGCGCCCCCTGATTGGTCCAAAAAGGGGATCCGGTTCCCTGTAACAAAGGATCCATATTAATCCATTGTAAGCGTGTGTTTTTAGCCATTTGTGTTGGACTTATGATGGAGATATTATCTCAATAATGGCACATTTCAGAACACTTGTGGCTGTCATGTCTTTGGGAATTTACAATGTACTTTCTTTAGCGGCTAGATTATGCACATTTGGAGTATGCAATTATTATCCAATTCAAACCTTGCAATGGATATGGACTCCTTTCATAGCCACACGCCTTAATGTTTGGCACCAATGCGAATGAATTAGACCATTGGATCAACTATATACCCAAAAGAATGGATTGGACTTGTCGGCCATTGATGGGATTGGGGCCAAACTTGATATTTGTGATGGTCCCATATAGATCTTCCAATTCCCATTGATGGGACCCTCAACGGGCCTAACAAAAAATTTCTAAATTCTCACTATATCAAATCCCATTTTTGTTTAGTGCACTGACAAAGGAAGTAGGGAGAGTGCTTCTAGGGGTAAAAATAGTAGTCACATGTTGAGAGAGGGGGAGAGAGAGTTTATATTGGTGCCCTTTATTTGGAGGTATTTTTAATGAGAATTATAAGTGTTGGAAAGTCAGCACGCTGGTGTTGAAAGCAGTAGATTCCCTCTTTAAATGTCGTAAGCCAACTTTATAGAAAGTCATAATCCTCAACTTCCAAATTTTTCGCCCAACTTTCAAATTTTTAGAAATTTAGCTTCCTAAATACTGGACTATTCTCAAAAAGGACAACATTGGAGAATTCATAATCCTCCTAGATAAGAATTCTTAGAATTCCTCAACTTAAATAGATCCTAAGGGCACATTTGAAAACTATGATGATTTTCCGTCTTTCATAATTGAAATGTAATTTCTTTGTGGATAACTTTTGAGTATGAATCATCCAATTTTCGTTTAGTGTGAAGGAATGAGAGAATGAAAATTTACAGTAGAAAAGTCACAAGTTCAACCCCTCTGCCTTCGACTCGTAGATTTCGGTCGAAATTCTTTCGGAAAAAAAGTTGTACTCCAAACTTTAAATTAGTATTCTTGCACAAAGGAGCCCAAAATTGATTATCTCTTACTGCAATATTGGAGACCTTCATCTTGTACTTGTCAACTGAAAGTTGTTTCCACTAATGAATTGACCTGACGACATTGACAAGTCAAGCATTGTATAGTAGTGGAACTAAAAGGAACAAAAGAACTTGAAAAAGGAGAGGTGGCTAACAAAAGATAAAAAGAAAGAAAAACAATGAAAGTTACCAATGTCCAATGTTGTTGGATGACATTGATGGGAGCATTTTAGGGATAGTGTCAATACATAATAATAAATTAACAGAGTCTCACAAAGTTCATGGCCTGTACTATACCCAAGATTTTCATAGGGTGGCGTAGTATTATACCATATGGGATGAAAACAAGAATGAAACCTAAAGATAAAGAGTAGGATGTTAGGACAGTGGATCACCACAAACTCCACATTGATATGATATTGTCCACTTTGGGCCTAAGCCCTCATGGATTTGTTCTTGGGTTCTACCCAAAAGGCCTCATACCAATGGAGTACTTAGTCCAACTTATATGCCCATGATCTTTCCCAATTCTAGCCGATGTGGGACTTTGGTTGCACATCCCCAACAATCCTCCCCTCAAACAAAGGACCATATCTCTTTGGATATTTTTACCGAGCCTCGCCTCAAACGATCATCCATCCGTCCGCTCCATCGAGAAGAGCCAACTCGAGAGCTTCACCACGGATCCACCAATCGTGAGTACTGCGCTTTTCATGCGCATCACTGGGCCCACCACCTTTTGTTTGTCCGTCCGCTCCATCGAGAAGAGCCAACTCGAGAGCTTCACCACGGATCCACCAATTGTGAGTACTGCACTTTTCCTGCGCATCACTGGGCCCACCACCTTTTGTTTGGCAATCTGAGGATTCTCCGGGCTAAGTCTGGGCCTGGGCTCTGATACCACTTGTTGTGCGCGTGTATGCGAAAACGTGAATCAGCGATCGAGCAATCAAACAACCACACAAGAACAATCAATCACACACAAGAGAATTACGTGGTTCGGCAATCTTGCCTACATCCACGGGAAAGAAAACTCTCCTTAAGGTTCACACCTCTCTCTCTCTCTCATGGGTTACACATTACAACATTTTATAATGCTCTCTTTCTTACTCCCCAAGAAACCCTAACTTGGTCAACAAGAAAGCCCGGTACAATTACCATAATACCCATGTCCATGAACCCACTTGGTCTGGACCCTAGGCCCAACAATCTCCCCCTCCAGACCATGGGGAAGTCGCCTCTGAACCCCTTACTAGGAGTCCAGTCCTGCCAACTCTGAACACAGCTCCAGCTTTCCCTTAGACACAACCTTAGTCATCATGTCAGAGGGATTCTTGTCAGTGTGAATCTTTTCCAGCTTCATGAGATTCTTCTCGATGACCTCACGAATCCAATGATATCTCACATCAACATGCTTTGTGCGGGCATGGTATGTAGCATTCTTGCTAAGATCCATAGCATTCTGACTATCACAGTAGACTACATACTCATCTTGCTTCAAACTCAGTTCTTTAAAGAAATTCATCAACCAAATCATCTCCTTCCCTGCTTCATTAGCAGCTATGTATTCTGCTTCGGTTGTAGACAATGCTGTACACTTCTGCAACTTAGACTGCCAGGAAATAGCTCCCCATGTAAAAGTAAATAAGTACCCAGAAGTAGACAACCGACGATCAAGATCGCCTGCAAAATCAACATCTGTAAAGCCTTCAAGTACTGGTTTTAAGCCTCCGAAACACAAGCAAAAATCTGATGTACCTTTCAAATATCTGAAGATCCACTTGACTGCTTCCCAATGCTCTTTCCCAGGGTTAGAAAGAAATCTACTTACTACACCCACTGCATGAGCAATGTCTGGCCGTGTACATACCATGGCATACATAAGACTCCCAACTGCTGAGGAGTATGGAACAGACATCATCCGTTCCTTTTCTTCATCTGTAGTAGGACATAATCTCTTACTGACGTTGAAGTGACTGGCTAGAGGCATGCTAACTGGCTTAGTATCTTCCATGTTGAATCTCGCTATCACCCGTTCAACATATTTCTCCTGTGACAACCACAGCTTCTTGGCATTCCTGTCACGACGTATTTGCATTCCCAAAATCTGTCGTGCGGAACCCAAGTCTTTCATGTCAAAAGTTTTTGACATGTCCCTCTTCAACCTGCCAATCATTTCACTATCTTGTCCAACTATCAACATATCATCTACATATAAAAGAAGGATAATAAATTTGCCATTACCAAACTTACGAACATAAACGCAGTGATCTGCAGCTGTCCTCCGGTACCCATGACTCACCATGAATGAATCAAACTTCTTGTACCACTGTCTCGGCGCTTGTTTCAGCCCGTAGAGACTCTTTTTCAACTTGCAAACCAACTGTTCTTTTCCTTCTACCTCAAACCCCTCCGGCTGAGTCATGTAGATCTCTTCTTTCAGATCACCGTGAAGAAATGTAGTCTTCACATCCATCTGCTCAAGTTCAAGGTCCATGCTGGCAACTAGACCCAAGATAACTCTGATAGAAGTCATCTTCACAACTGGAGAGAAGATTTCATCGAAGTCAAGACCCTTCGTCTGCGCAAAGCCTTTAACCACTAGCCGTGCTTTGTGCTTTATCAGTTTTCCACTGTCATCTCTCTTCACCTTGAACACCCATTTGTTCTTCAGAACCTTCTTGTCTTTTGGGAGTTCTACCAGCTCATATGTATTGTTTTTTTTCAAAGAACTCATCTCATCCTGCATAGCCTGCATCCACTCATCTTTATCTGCATGAGTTTTTGCTTCTGGGTAGCTCTCTGGCTCCCCCTCATCAGTAAGCAAATATAATCTGCTGCAGGATATCTTGTTGATGGTTGACGCTCTCGAGTAGACCTCCTAACCTGAGATTCTGTGGTTTCTGACTGAGGAGACTGCTCCCCCTGCTCAACACCCTGTTCATCTGGCAACCCCTGCGCCTCATCACGATCTGGATCGTTTTGTTCACCTTCTCCACCTGTAATCTGCACTGGAGAAGGAGTCGGTGTGAGATCAACCACTCCATCAACAACTTCATTAGACTTTTCAGTCTTTTCAATATCTCCAAAGAACTGATCTTCATGAAACACAACATCCCTACTTCTGATAAATTTTCTCTTCTCTGGATCCCATAGCCTGTAGCCAAACTCGGCTCCACCGTAGCCAAGAAAAATGCAGCACACTGCCTTATCATCCAGCTTTGAACACTGTTCCTTTGGTACATGTGCAAAAGCCTTGCACCCAAATACCTTCAAATGAGAATAAGAAACATCTTTACCTGTCCATACTCTCTCCGGAAGATCAAAATCCAAAGGAGCTGAGGGAGACCTGTTAATCAGGTAAGCGGCAGTCATAATAGCTTCACCCCAAAATGGTTTGGGTAGCTGTGCCACTCTAATCATGCATCTCATCATTTCAAGAATAGTGCGGTTCATTCTCTCGGCTACACCATTGTGCTGTGGAGTACCAGGAATTGCTCTTTCATGTCGAATACCATGCTTTGAGCAATAGCCTTTAAACTGGTTTGATGTGTACTCACCACCATTATCAGTGCGGAGACACTTCAAGAGCTTTCATGTTTCTCTTTCAACCATGACATGAAACAGCTGAAATATCTGGAACACCTGATCCTTTGATTTCAACGCATAAACCTAGACTTTCCTGGATGCATCATCAATAAATGTGACAAAAAACTTTCTGCCACCCAATGACTCCACCTCCATGGGACCACAAACATCAGAATATACCAAATCCAACACATTAGATTTTATTGTTGATGTTTTAGAGAAAGAAACCCTATGTTGTTTACCAAACAAACAATAATCACAAGGGTCAAGGGATGTACCTTTGGAGTAATGAATCAAATCTTTCTTTGCCAATAACTGCAGTCCTTTCTCACTCATATGTCCAAGTCTCTTGTGCCACAGATTTGGAGAGGATCTGTCTTCAACAGCATTCAACACACCTTTGCATAGCTTCACATGTGTCTTGTACAGCGTATTACACGCCTTCCCTCTCGCAAAACTAAGAGACCCTTTAGTGAGTTTCCATCTGCCATTTTCGAAGTAACTTTCATAACCTGCACGGTCCAATGAAGTCCCAGAAATCAGATTCAACCGCAGATCATGAATATGTCGCACATCTTTCAGCGTCATTGTGCAACCAATATTGGTTTGAATGCAGACATCACCGATCCCAACAATATTCGAATGACTTGTGTTGCCCATCTTTACAGTGCCAAAGTGTCCTATTTTGTACGTTGTGAACATCTCCTCAGAAGGAGTAGCATGGTAGGATGCTCCTGTGTCAACAACCCACTCAACTTGATCATCTGCAACACTCAAACACTCTTCACCTTCACTGGTCAGAATCACTACTTCATTATCCAAAGTAGCAGTAGTGTTAGTGTCATTCTTCTGCTCATTGTTGGTGTCTTTCTTTTCCTTCAAGGCAAAACAATTCTTTCTAATGTGACCCTCCTTGCCACAATGAAAGCATTTTCCAGACTTTTTCTTAGTCTGTGATTCCTTGCCACCTCTGGACTTGCCACGACCCCCCTTTGGTCCCCTACTCTTACTCCTCCCTCTATTCTCAGTAACAAAGGCCTGTGCATTATCTGTCCCTGCAGTTTTCCTTCTTGTTTCTTCATTTAACAAGCTGCTAGTAACCTGACTCATTGATAACACACCATCTGGAGTAGAATTGCTCACGGAAACAACTAATGTCTCCCATGTATCTGGTAAAGAACTTAGAAGAAATAAAGCTTGCATTTCATCATCAAGGACCATCTTCATTGTAGCTAGTTCATTCACAATGCATTGAAAATCATTTATGTGATTTTCAATTTTTCCACCCTCCTTAAATTTCATGTTCACAAGCTTTCTAATAAGAAAAGTTTTGTTTACGGTGGTTTTCTTCTCATATCTTTCTTCTAACCTCATCCAAAGGGTTCTCGCATTGGTTTCATTAGACACGTGATGGAATATGCTGTTATCCACCCGCTGTCTGATGTGACCAATGGTCTTTCTATGCATCTTTTTTCCAATCTGGTTCAGACATCTCTTTTGGTCGGGCACTATCCCCTTCAATGGGATCATAGAGGTCTTTGCAATAGAGTATATCCTCCATCTTAGGTTTCCAAATCAACCAATTGGTATGGTTGAATTTGATCATGGTAGTGTTCACAGTGTTATTCTCCATCTCAATTAAATAATCAAGAAATATAAACAACTGTCACTAACCTCAATTTCTGCACCAATCTGTAGATCTCGTCACCACGAGCACGCTAGAAGAAACGGATCTGAAATCCGACTTTAGATGGCTCTGATATCGCAAAAATAGTTTTCTGCGCTCCGATTGGTCAAACTTTCTTGTTGACCGTCAAACTGCCAATCTTCTTCCACAGTTACGTAGATCTGCTCGCAACGAGTCTGTAGGCGCAAACGGATCTCCGATCTGACCTCGGATGATCAAGATATTGACGAAACAATTTTCAGCCGTCAATCTGGTCAAACCCTTGTTGACCGAACTGTGCGCTGACGTGGCGCTGACGTCAGCAGAATGCTGGAGTGGGCTTTCCCAGGTCACGGGTCAGGCGGAACTGACCCAGAACCTGACCTGACCTGGTCCTGGTTCTGTGGGCTTGATGCGCTGGGCTTTATGCAGACGGGTCAGGTCGACCCGACCCGAACCCAACCTGGCCTGGACTCCTCCTTCCTCTCCCCAAACAGAACCCAGTTCTGTTTCTGGTTTTGTAACCAGAAAGCGTTGAAAGGTGCTGCTACTTTAGTTCTTCGTCTCCGGCGATGGCGCAGCAACGGGGACCGGCGATGGCCGGCGGCGACACGGCAGCGCAGGGACCGGCGAAGATTCCGGCGACGCACGATGCATGGACGACGTCAGATCTGCTGCTAAAATCAAGATCTGATGACAGCAAAACCAGTGTGCACCGATCCTCCTACTCCGTGGCCCAGCGATGATCTGTGCAGTCCGGCAGCCGCGGTTGTTGACCGGAAGAATCCGGCGACCAGCAGACTCTGCACGGCGGTGGCTGGGGATTTTCTCCAGCGAGAAGGCGGCCCAGTGCGCAGCGATCCTCCTCCGTGGCCCAGCGATGATCAAAGTCAACGAAACCCAGTTTCTCAGACTTATTCTCCGTTCTCTGCCTGTTTCTGCAACGTGCAGAAATCCGGATCAGCCCCTCCTTCTGTGGAGGCACCGATCTCTCTGTTTCGAATTAGGAATTCGATCGGTGTGATCTATGTGGCATGGCAGAGATCGGAACCGATCTCTGTCTCTTTCCTGCAACGAAGAGCAACATGCAGAAATCCGGATCAAGGAATTGATCCGATCTGTCGATTGCAACGCGGCACAATCCAACCTAGTAAATTCTAGGCTCTGATACCACTTGTTAGGACAGTGGACCACCACAAACTCCACATTGATATGATATTGTCCACTTTGGGCCTAAGCCCTCATGTATTTGTTCTTGGGTTCTACCCAAAAGGTCTCATACCAATGGAGTACTTAGTCCAACTTATATGCCCATAATCTTTCCCAATTCTAGCCGATGTGAGACTTTGATTGCACATCCCCAACATAGGACATCCTAAAACTGAACCAAAACCCACTGGTTTCAACAGGCTGACAGCCAAGTCTCTTGGCTGGAAAGATTGCAACAGGGTGACTGAAACTTTTGTGTTTTAGATGAATGGAATTAGAGTAAGGAGAGCGGGGCCCATATGATGACGTGGATCAATGAAAGATAGTTTTTATCTCTTTTCTTTCCAACCGTTTCTCAACTTTAAAGAGAAACAATGCTCCCCAATGCCCATGTGTTTTTGAATTTCTTCCTTGAGAAATGCCCACCTATTATGAGCCACCCGGATTCAAGAAAACATATGGCAATTACAAATTTGTATAGTTTTAAGTCTACGAAGTTTAATGACAATACATTGATCAAAATCATTGTAATATAATTTAATTGCGAATAAAATCTAGAACAATGTAAAATTAAGATCAATGTCAATTCAAAGAGGGACGATGTGTGTAAAGGAATTGACTATTCAAAAGGGGGCCCTCATATGAAAACCCAAAATGGGGTTATAGAGAGTGGGTGTTTTTAAGAATTTGCATATATTTAAACCTTGTTTTATAGATCTTAAATGGTTACACTATACTGGTTTACCAAGATGATAGCTTCCATGTATTAACCTCGGAAAATGCAACATGGGCCTGCTTCCCATCAAGAAAGGGTCATCATCAAATTCGAAGACTTAAGGGTGCATTTGTGCATTTGGATGGAAGTGATGAATGTGCCAATTTTTAAATTCAACATCCATTAATAAATCTTGATAGAAGAATCTGAGCACTAGAGTAAACCTATATGAATGTTGATGCAGATTAAGGGGATCCCAACCATCAGGCTAAGCTCTACCAACAAGTATGTACCTTCTAATCTCATGGCATCCATCAATCAAACACAAAATGATTTGATTGAGAACGGTAAATTGATAATGCTCTATGGTGTGATATGTAAATTGAGAAATAGTCGGACACTATTATTGCAAATGCTAACCTTGCACCAACCACAAGTTTAGCGGTAGAAAAGGGTGTTAGATGATGTATTTGGACCTTTATTTTTTCTTCTAGTGTCAATTTTTCTTGTTGCACTTTCCTTTATCATGTTTCTTTATTTGTTTATTTAACGCCCATCATGCACAATGGTGTGCCTTTGTTTTGATTTTGGGTTCCATATGTGCAGGGTTTGCCAGGTCAGTGATTGTTTGTATCAAGATGATCGTCTAATGCGTCTTGTTGAGCATCAGAGGCCTGGATGTATTAGATTCAGAGAAGTGGAAAACTGCTTATGTGTTTGAAGTGATTGTCAATTGTTATCTTTTTGCAATTGCTAGCTGTAATGTGTAACCATCCAATAGGTGTGTTTGAAGGTGTTTTCTATGAACTTGAGCAGTTTTTGTTATGGATACAGTTTCATATTAGTAAAAGAATTTGCGATGCTTGCTTAATGGTCACGTTGGGTGTGAAAATGCCGTTGTAATACAAATGTGTTGTCTACCAAATATGTAATTTTGTGTGTTCTTTCCAGACGTGTTTGAGCTTGATGTTGGCCTAAGGGTTCAGTACATAAAGGAAACTAAACTCTAAAGGGCAATTTTCAGGTTCTCAGGTCACCTATGCAGTAAGACTCGAGACATAATGAGCAGTAAGAAGTATTCTAATTTGCTACTCCCTCAGCAGTGTACCTTCCCCACAAAGAAAAAAAAATTGCTTAATGATTCAATTTGAGCAAGATTGGTGTACGAGCATGTGAAGGAAAAAGGTTTAACCCTTTCACTTGAAATAATCGTCTTCATCCCATGATGAGATGTGTGAAATTGCTGAGCGGAGATGGCTTTAATCTGTTGGTGAATATCAATTTGATCTGAGTGATTTTGGGAACAGGTGGTACTCATGGAAGGTGGCACTCCAGGTTTTAGTTAACTCATCTGAATATTGTATATTATCATTTCTTTTGGCTCTACGACGTCTGGACTTTGGCTGCAGAAAATTCTCAGCCAAAGTACATCCTAGGGTCCCGTGAAGGAGGGTGGTGATGTAAAATGGATCTTGTTTACAGGGGTTGGATCTAAAGACTTCAGGTTGTAGGGAACACTCTTTCTCTGTAGGTAAAGTGGCCCACCAGAGGGACCCACAATCTAAAGACTTCAGGTTGTAGGTGGTACCCAGCAGATGAAGGTCCTATCCTTCCCCCAGCCCCTATGCCAGCTATTCAGCTGTAGATAACTCTAGCCATGGATATAGAGCATTTCACTCTTTAGACTATAATTCTTTGACATAATACAATTGAACCTATCAAAACCTTTTACTATAGCCATAGAGAAATCTCTACAAACACCACATTCAAAATTCTCCACATAACAACTTTCACACCATAGTTTCAAATGCATAAAATACTAGTTAAGGGATGAGTCATTAAATAAGAGGTTAATTCCAATCGAAAACCAGAAAAAAAAAACAAGATGAAAAAACAAAATTCACAATTCCTAGATCCTTCATTTTGAGTGTTTTCCACTCCACACTCCACAAATATACAATAAAGAGCAGAACAATTGTAAATACATAGACACAACTATTTTCGCGTTATTTCTGCATATGTTGAATTTCCATGCTTTCTTAGGAGTCGAATTTCCCGTCTCATCTCTTCCAATGCCATTTTGATTTCTTCCTTTTTAACGTCAATTTGTCCTCGTCTTGAATTTGAGTTGGGTGTATACTCTATTGCAATTTTATCCATCCAAATGAGCAAACACGACCTCTTTCCCCTATAAATAAATTCATCTAAACCAAACCAAACCAAGCATTTTCCCACTAGGTGGAGTCGGCAATATGGATTTGACGACGCCCATCAAATCTGTTTAGGGCCATGTCCTCCGTTAGATCCATGTAGGCAAGGTCATGTTTAATAATTTCTTTCCAACTTCTCTTGGGTCTCCCTCTCCCTCTCCTACTCCTGGCAATCATAATGTTTTCACACCTTTTAACAGGTGCCTCCGTTGGACGCCTTCTAACATGGCCGAACCATCTCAGTCGATTTTCTCTCATTTTATCTCCAATCGGTGCTATTCCTACTTTGCCCCTAATCTCTTCATTCCTAATCCTATCTTTCCTTGTGATCCCGCACATCCATCTTAGCATTCTCATCTCCACAGCTTCCATCTTCTTAACATGATTATGCTTTACTGCCCAACACTCTGATCCATATAACAATACTGGTCGTACCGCCACCTTATAATACTTTCCTTTAACCTTGAGGGGGACTTTCCGATCACACAAGGCCCCCGAAGTACTCCTCCATTTGGTCCACCCGGCTTGAATCCTGTAACTTACATCAGTATCAATCCCTTTATCCTGTTGCACTATAGATTCAAGGTACCTAAAGCTTTCTTTCTCTACAATCTTTTGTGTGCTCAAACTTACTTCTATATTACCAGGTGTCCTACTTTGACTAAACTTGCATTCCATATATTCCGTTTTGCATCGACTTAGTCTAAACCCTTTTGTCTCTAATGTTTTCCGCCGCAATTCTAGTTTAGCATTCACTCCTTCTCTCGTCTCATCCACTAAAATAATGTCATCTGCAAATAGCAAACACCACGGCACCTCATCCTGGATATGTCTTGTAATCTCATCCATAACTAGGGCAAACAAGTACGGGCTTAACGCTGAGCCTTGGTGTACACCAATTGTGACAGGAAACTCCTTAGTTTCGCCGCCAGTCGTCCTTATAGATGTCACGACTCTATCATACATATCCTTTATCGCCTCAATATAAGCGACACATACTTTTTTCTTTTCCAGAGGAACCCGGTCATAAGCCTTCTCCAAGTCAATGAACACCATATGTAAATCTCTCTGACCTTCTCTATACTGTTCCATTAACCTCCTCAGGAGAAAGATAAACTCCATGGTTGATCTCCCATGCATGAAACCAAATTGATTCTCTGAAACGTTTGTTGTTCTTCTTAGTCTTCTCTCAATAACTCTCTCCCATAATTTAATCGTATGGCTCATCAATTTAATCCCACGGTAGTTCGTACAATTCTGAATATCTCATTTGTTTTTTAATATGGGTATAAGAATACTTTTCCTCCATGCATTAGGTATCTTCTTGCTCTTTAGCACTACATTAAAAAGCTTTGTCAACCAACTAATGCCATCCTCCCCCAAGCACCTCCAGACCTCAATAGGGATACCATATGGCCCAACCGCTTTCTCATTTTTCATTCTTTTCAATACTTCTTTAACTTCTTCCCTACTGATTCTCCTATTGAACATATGAGTCGCTTCTTCTCTAGAAATGGTAAGTTGCCCCAATTGTATGTCACTACTGCTGTTTTCGTTAAATAACTTGTAAAAGTAGCTCTTCCAACGCTCCTTTATCTCCTCTTCCTTTACTAATACCTTTTCATCATCATCCTTAATGCATTTAACTTGGTTTAAGTCCTTGGTCCTCCGATCTCTGGTTTTAGCAAGCTTGAATATCTCTCTTTCTCATTCCTTAGTGTCAAGTCGCGTATATAGCTCCTCAAATGCCTTTGCCTTGGCCTCACTAACTGCCTTTTTTGTTTCTCCTTTTGCTTCTTTATACCTCTCCAAGTTCGCTTCATGTCGATCCTTTTGTCAAGTTTTAAAGCACTCTCTCTTGGACGACGTCGCTCCACCACCATGCCTCTTTCTGTACCGAAGCACCTTTTTCGATTCTCCTAAGACTTCTTTCTCTTTCCTCCTAATACACTCTGCTACCTTATCCCACATATTATTTGCACTCTTATCTATCGCCCAAATGTCTTCCTCTTGTACTTTTTCCCTTAAAGCTGGTTGTTAATCACCTTTCAGGTTCCACCATTTAGTCCTTGAGCATCTATACAACTTCTTTTTGCTAGTCCACCTTTGTAGCTGCACATCTATGATCAACAACCTATGTTGGGAAGTCAAACTCTCCCCCGGTATAACCTTGCAGTCTTTACAAGCTAAACGGTCTCTTTTCCTAGTTAAGAAGAAGTCAATTTGTGTCCTCGATGAGCCACTCTTATAAGTCACCAAATGCTCTTCTCTCTTATAAACAAATTCATCGTAAGGCGAAAATAATATTAGAGAAAAATATTAATTTAATGCATGGAATTTGAATGTATAGAAACTTACATTTAGATCTGGACATTTTCAAAACTTACATGTATAGAAACATTTCCATCAATTACAGAGTTAACAAAGTGCACATGAAATTTTCAAATAAAGTGGCAAAAATGAGACTAACAAATCAAGACAAACACATCTTAACAAAAAAGTAATCATTTAATAAAAAACTAGACAAACACAGTAACTATGGAAACTACTAGTTGGAGTATTATTTTGCACTTAAGAAGTTATTTCATGATTTTTCTTTAAAAAAAATCCAAATTATATAATGAAATGTTCACTACTTATCTTAAAAGTAAGTTTTCTACACTACTTTTTTAGTTTTGCATATCGGTTTAACTGAAATTATTTTGTATGTTATGTTTTGAATTTTGCAAGAAGTTGATGAACCAACTGCAAAATAATCAAACCCCATGACAACTAGATACAAAAGTAGGAAACATTCTTTACTGCATCCAGCCTGATATAAATCATTTTGGAATAAATCCGAACATACATAAAAGGGATATTATGCAAAGACAAGGAAATCACCTTTGATGGGAATAAACACCAATCCCTCTTGCTGAGATTCTTGCCCGGATTGTACCTATCCACCAAATCAATAGAAAGGGCCCCTAATTGAGCAAGAAATCTGGTCACATTGTCATCTAGGCGAAGTGGGTACTTCAGGAAATACCTATAATCCTTGGAAATATTGCTGTCACCACAAGAACATTTCATTGTGACATTCAGCGGGCCGCATTGATTGGAATTCCACTGTCGCCGGATTTGTTAAACTTGCGCAGATCATCCAACCTAAAAGCATAAAAAAATAAATAAACAAAGTACATTTTCGGATAGCTAAATCAATCAGATTAAACACACAAATTAAACAACTCCAATCCAAAAAAGCATAAAAAAATCGACATACAAGAGGAGAAGAATAAGGACAAATATATCCGACCGGAGTGAAGATGCTTCACAACCCTAACCAAAACCAAGATAGAAACTGCCAAATCCTCACAGCCTTAACCCAAGCTATTAAAAGGAAAAGAAATGAAGAAGGACCGATCAAGGGTACCTCTAGGAGGCAGGCTGAAAAACATAGAGATTTTTCCTCTTCTCTTCGTCTCGTGTCTGAGATCAATGGAGACGGAGAACCACCTTCCACTTCCACTTCTTCGTTCTGCCCTCACTCTCTTTCCTTAATTCTTTTTACTCTGTCCACACGGTAAAAAAATGCGGGTTCCAAAAGTTGACGGGTGGGAAATTTAGGCCAGTTATATTTCATCTAAGTGTTAAGTTTTTTCAAAGAAAAATTGCCCAAGACTCCTCCACTTGATTTGAGCGCAGTCCGAGATGTTAAGTTTTTTCAAAGAAAAATTGCCCAAGACTCCTCCACTCGATTTGAGCGCAGTCCGAGAGGCTCCCTCGTTTATATATATATATATATATGGGGCCGGCTCTCCTCAACTGCAGTTGAGGAGAGCATCAGCGGCAAGCGTGCGGTCCGGCGTGTGACGGAATGAAAATCAATGGGCTTACCGCTCATATTTCAGTTTCCCCCTTTCTTTTTCCCTTTTCCATTTCTTTCCTCTCCTCTCTTTCTCTCTGCGATTTCTCTCTCCCTCCCCAGCATCGCCTGCGATCTCTCTCTCTCTCCCTCTTCTCGCTGCGATTTCTCTCTCTCCCATCCCCATCTCTTTTGCGACCTCTCCATCTCCATCTCGCTGAGATTTCTCCCTCCCAGGATCGCCTGCGATCGTCGTCCTCTCCCTTTCGCCTGTGGTCTCTCTCTCGTCCAGAGGCTTCCAGGTACTCTCATCTCTCCTGATCTCTCGCCGATCTCTGCTGCGAATCGTCCTCATCTCGCTCGATCTCTCGCCGATCCCTGTTGCGAATCGGTGAAAATGGCAGATCGATGAAGCCCGGCCGTCAACAAGAAAACCCCTGGATTTCACCATTCCTTTTTCCGCCCACAAATTTGAAAATATTTCTCCTCTCGCCCGCGACAGTCCGTATCGTCATCGCACGGTGTCAAAGTCTGTTCTTTTGTATGATGTAAATGTGCTTAGAATGGTGCTCCATTGAAGTCACTGGGTTCTTCTTTTGTATGATCTAAATGTGATTAGAATGGTGCTCCATTGAAGTCACTGGGTTCAGACGTTCGTATTTTTTTTTTCCAATTTCACTATCAGCTATTAAATGGGTGTGTGAAAAATGGTGTAGTGAAAACTTGATTTTGTTATGAATGTATTGAAAAATGATGAATGTCATTAGCAGGACTGTATTTGGTGACCGGAAAACTTATAGTTATGCTGGAGGTGTCTATTAATCTGAAATTATTCACTGCCTTCAAAGTTAGCAGTGTAGTGTTTGTTATGTTTGATACCAAACGTTACAGATTGATTTTTGCCATTCACGTTGATTGCTACAAATTAGTTTATACTTAATCTACATGCTTTTTAGTTGGCTTGCTTTAATGTTGAACTTCTGATTTTACCCAGACCCAGATAAACAAAGAAAGAAGATAATGAATAGTTGAATAATTGCACACTAACTTTTACTTTATCCGTTTTTAAAGATATCAAATCTCACTGGGAATCATCTGAAATGAATTCAAATGAACCCGAGCTAGAAGAGAAAATTGATCACAATTTGACCCGTTTTCTAATGAAACTGAAATCATCAAAAAATTCCATCATTGGAAAAATTTTATAAAATCAAAATTACAAATAAGTCCTTTTCCATCAAGAAGTTATGAATAGAATTCTCAGACTTCAGAGCTTGGATTTGAGTTTCCATCAATGAAGAAGCTTAAGTAGCTATCCCATATTCTTAGAAGAAACCATGTCAAAGAGTTGCAAAACATAAAGTCCATAAGATATTGTAAACAGGGTAGATTGCACTGTTGATGGTCCAGTTGGTTTATGTAAATAATTTGTGGATGATAAAGGGTGTCCCACCTAAAGCAACATCCAATTTTTCGGATGTCAGGTTGCAACATGTGTAGAACTTGATTTTTCCACTGCCGTTTTAAATAATAAACATTTTTCTTTTATCATGAGGAGTTGTTGTATGATGGATGATTCAAAGTTAAATTCCACCATCTTGGGTTCAGCTTCTTGTCAATACAAATATCAGCCATGTTTCGAGCTATAGCTTGTGTAGCTCCACTGGAATATACAAAATGCTCTAAACATCCTCAATGGAGTTTTCAACAAAATAGGTCCACATCCAAAACAACTAAATTCAACACTTGTATCTCCATACACATTTAAATCCAAAACACAATTACATCATTCAAAGTACAACAAAATTTTATGCCACACAATTGAACCAGTAATTGAAGTGCACATGCAAACAACTTTAAACATGAGAAACATTAAGTTCAGAGATTGGACAGATGTAATTCAGAAGCACAAGTTCAGCCCAGCCCAATTCATTGAATAGATACAAAGGCTACTTGTGATACAACTAGGGGCATGTGTCTCATTACATGAAACCTGTACATGAACAGTTTAATGATATTTGGAGCATCCATCTCATTACATGTCCTCACTCCACAGTAAACATGAGAAACCCATATTAAGTAGAAAAACCTGCCCCAACAGGTCCATTCGAAATGCAAACAACTTTAAACATGAGAAATCGAACAACAAAAACCATATTAAGTAGAAGACGTTGTTCTTGACTTTCCAAAAAATCACAGCAAGGACAGAGTCCCACCCTATTTGGACTTTAATGATTTGAACAACAAAAACCAACCCCACAAAGAAGAAAGGAAGATTGAGAAATTGTACATTCACATCATTACAAGAGAAACAAACACCACCCAATTAGCCTTCTGATCTGTGTGTATCTATAAAATCTCTTATTCACAGACAACTCCATTGTCATTATTCCATGTAAACAAAAAAGAAAAAGGAAAAAAGAAAAAAAAAGAATGTAGCTGTATAATCTTCATTTCAAAGAACAAAATCATAAACACAACAGCCCCATTTAACTGAAATGTATGAATTGCTTGCTAATTTTGAAACTTCTGTTGTTGTTGCTGCTGCTGCTGTTGGTGGTTGGTGTTGCCTGTTTGCGCACCGCTAATAATTGAAGAAATTACAGCGGCTAGAGCCGCTGTGAAGTTTGGGTCAGCAGTGATGGCTGCTGTAGCTGCGCTTACTGTGTCGGTGAATGAGGGAGGTGTTGGTGGTAGTTGCGGCTGTGAGTGGCCCATGAATTGGGTGGCTTCAGTGTTTGATGAGGTCTGGAGGACATAGAATTTGGATTGGTTGAAGAGTGCCTGGCCAAAGATCTGTGGCAACATCTGAGATGGGTAGGTCCGAAGACAGGCTTATAGTCACCGAATTTGCCAAAGGAGTCGCCTTGGTAAAAGAGTTCATGTACCTTAGAGCAAATGTCAATGCAACTGGCTCATTCATCTCTATGATGGTAGATTCCTCTGGCTGTTTTACACAGAACAAAAAAAACACAATATATAGATTACTAACCTTTTAATTCTAATGATGCTACTGATTATAATAAAAGAAAGAAAAAAATAGCAGATATCTAAAATCTGCTTAGAATATCTAATTCAAGCATGGGCATTAAATATGAGAGAAGCATTGAGAGTTTGATTGTTTGAACAGAAGGAAAACATTATTGGGTCATTTCTAGTTTCAAGATTTTTTAAACCAGCCACCACATCCCAGAAGTCACTAAAACTAACCCATGTTAGATTTTAGCATTACAGAAGTAAAAAAAAAAAAAAAAACATACAGGTAGAGATTAGTAATAGGAAGTTTGAAAGAAACCTTGTCTACAGAGGTATTCTGCCTACATACATATTTGCCGTTCCAATGTCTCCCCCTGTGGAGAACTTCACACCTTCCTTTGTCACTGAAATAACAACTGCCATCATTTCCCAACCAAGAGCCCAAGTTGGCATTTTGACAAACACATTACATGCACATGGGCAGATTGCAATAAGATCATCCAATCACATGGTTTATTGTGTTTATTATGATTCGTTGAGTAACAAGATTACCAGTATCTCCAATGCTACTGAGATCCTTGCAAATCCTCACAAACTCAACAGATGGCATCCTCACAATGGCATGATACTCTGCTTCCGGAAATCCAAGATGCTTGCTATCAATGTCCATCAGCTTCATCTCAAAATCCGCCATCTTATCTTGAGCTTTGGTTGGCAACAGAAAAGGAAAATAGAGATTAGGCCCAAATCAGGAAAACAAATTTTTCCAGAAGAACCACCAAAGAGAAGGAAATCTTACTGGGGCTTTCGAACATGAAGGTGACGGTATCGCTGCCATCATCGGCCTTGATGGCGATGATGTCGTCATTACCGGCGCAGTTGAGCATCTTGGACATGTTGTTGAGGTTCATGGCCATAGAGAGATTGTGGTCGCAGCGGTAGTGCTCGAAGCCCTCTGATCGGAGGAGAAGGGTGACGAGGGCGACATGGCTGGAATCCATGGCCTGGAGAGACGATTGGCAGGCGAGATGGGAGAGCTCGATCGCAGGCAAGAGGAAGAGAGCACGATCGCAGGCGACGTAGCAGAGAGCTCGAAACCCTCTGGACGAGATCGCAGCGCAGCAGGGAGGTCGAGAAGACGATCAGAAATGGGGGCCGCTCGTGATGCCGCCAGTGTGAGGTCGAGAAGACGATCAGAATTCAGAAAGCAGCAGTGAGATATCGCCCAGAGAGGGAGAGAACGCAGTGCAACGAGAGAGAGGGAGAGAAACGTGATGGCGAGAGATCGCAGGCGACGTCTTCGACGAGAGAGAGACCGCAGCCGAGAGGGAGAGGAGAGGCGAGATGGGAGGGAGAGAGACGCAGAGAGAGAGAGAGACGAGGAACGATTCTCTCTGGAAGATGGAAAAGGAAAATGAAAGGGGGGAAATGAATATGCGCGGGACCAAATTCGTTTCGTCAAAATGGACAACGTGTGAGACGCACGCTTCCAGCTGAGTTGAGGACAGCCTCTCCCTATGTATATATTACAAGAAATATTCAACTGCATCTACCCCTTATTTTTCTTTTTGAGCGGTTTTAAATGCAGAGAAAGTATTTTAAAAGTTATTTTTGTACTTGAAACTTTTCAAGAGAGTGTCTATCACCCTACGATGAGGAATAGATACATATAAATACTCTCATATATATATATATATCAAAAAAGACGACAGGACCATAAACTATCCAAAACAAAAACCAAAAGAGAGACAAAAACACCAAATCGCTACGGCCTGAACCAAAAAAAAAAAGAAAAAAAAGAAAAAAAACGGCTGGACTGTCCAACTATAACTAAGAAATGGGCCACCGGCCACCATATTCTTTTCTCTGGAAATATGCAAAACCTCAAATGAAGCAAAATCATCTTCATCCACCAAAATATCACTAACAATCGGGTGAACATGCTAGCGAAGCTTGCCTCTATTAGCTTAAATGATTAATGACCACTTGAGCATCCATATATACAAAAGGACTTTTGAGAAACCCTTCTCTTTAATAGCTTTTAATACGAAAAGAGCAAACTTTGATTTACATACTTGTTTAAATGTCTATTAAAATACTTAACTAGCCATACTTTTGTAAGTAAGTCAAGTTTTCTATATTACGGGAGCAACAAATTGGATCCAATCCGTTCATTCAATTTTCCTTCCATGCATTAATTATACATGCACTCAAATTTCAAGTTAATCAGTGTGACATTTACCATCATGAACAGTGCGGCTAAAATGTATTTGCTCAATTCCGCAATGAATCAGATTAACAATTCATACACTTTTTATATGGGATGATACTGAACATTTAATCAATAATTGGGATCATCAAAAACTAGATTTGTTTGAGAAAATGGAGATAAAAGTATATACATATTTTATCTATCCAAATAAGCATCTACTACGTATGTGAAGGAAAAGCATATGTCTATCTCCCAATAATACATAAGAGCACTCATAATGGAGATAAAAAGTATACAAATATTTTGTCTGTTCAAAGAAGCATCTATTCTGTATTTTAAGGAGAAGGGTATGTCTTTCTTTCTCCCAATGACACATGACACATAAAGAGCAGGACCATTACCCATTTTTTCTATAGGTGCAAGCCCAAAACGTGAATATATAAAGTTGCACCACACCTTTCTAAAAATTCCATGGACCAACAAACTATCACACCGATGCCTCCACACTACTTGCACAAGTTGCATATATATGGGAAATATTCAAGTGCAACTATCCCTTGGTGAGGGACACTCTCCTTTCTGGAAAGTTTCAAGTACAAAAGTGATTTTTCAAGTACATAGGAATACTCCCCTATATATACATATTATATATATATATATATATATGGGAGATGCTCCCGTGAGAGATTGGGATGGGGGCCCTTACATTTAAGTTGTTGGCATTGAATATGGATGTGAGAGCCCCCACCTTATCTTTTATAGTAAGGTGAGAGCATCTCCTATATATATATATATGGTGTGGGTAAATTCGGATCCTCTTATTCTCTTCCTAAGTTGAGGGAGTATTATCCACATTATGAATTTGAGCCATTATAGTGCATGACACATGTCTTTAATTTTACTTGAATAGTAGCTGTCCCTACTATAAGATGGACCATATGATGATCACACAATTCATCATATTGTCAATCTTGTGATGGGACCAACCGCTATTGAAGTAATAATATTTGGAGACATCTCATATAGAAATTTGAAATTGCGTTGATGCATAAATCTATTAAATTAAAGATTTCCAATTACCCACACTTTGGAGCTTTTTGTACAACTCCTCTTTACACAGAAAAAGGCAAAGATAAGGTGCGCATGGAGCTTTTTGTACAACTCCTCTTTACACAGAAAAGGCAAAGATAAGGTGCGCATTGACGTTTGGTCTTGCTACTTGGCTTTCGGCACGCACGCTATCATCGCCAGATTTTCGTCGTTGGAATGGATGCGCTTTTCTAAACTCATGAATGAAAAAGAGATTATTGCAGTTTTCTCTTACGCAGCCGTGGCATAAATAAAGTTTTAAATTATTTGAGTGGTTAGAAAGTTTAGCAATTAGTTGGAGGTCTTGCTTCGCACCATGGGACTTTACCTAATATAGAGTATTATAGACACAATCTTAAGTGTTGTGTGTTTGGAATTTACCAATGATCCCTGAAAAAAAAAAAAAAGAAAAGAAAAAAAACAAAAGGGGGAAGAGAGTAATCTCCATATTCTCCACGGATGGTTGGCAAACATGACAAGTGGAAAGACTCGGACAATCTGCATTACCTACGTACAACTCACAAGGCCTCCTCCACCAGTCACTCACAGCTTCAGATGCCGCCGCGTCCCAAATCGAATAATTCCTAATCTGTTGCACGCGGTCGATCCGCAGCAAAAGAGTTGTTATTTTATTATATATATATCGGCTTTGTTCAAATGAGAACAGTTCTCACATAGTTACTCTGTGGAAACTTTTTATGGGACGCATGTATGGGTCTCATTTAGGGATGGGACCAGAGGAGATAGAAAGATCAATGTGAGATTACCCCAAGTATCAAGTTTGACCATAATCTCATGCGTCTAACCCCTTCATCCATTGCTCGCGAGTTTAATGGCTTCATATTAAATAAAAATTTAATCATCCATCCAACGGCCCAATCCATTTGGGTGGGTGTCAAACCTCAGAATTAGTAACTATCAAGAGAGGTCACTGTATATACTGAATTGATTTTTAAATGGGCCATCAATAATTCTCAAAGAAGCACGGTAAAAATTAGTTCTCACTTGAATAATTCCCGAAAGGCCGGAAGGAAGAGCTGGATGGACCCCACCACATCTCACAGCAGCTGCCTCCTCCACACATCTTCTTCCTCCCTGGCAGGCGGTGCTTTTCTTTGACTCCACCACCGAAACCTCCACACATCTTCCTCCCCGGCGGACGGGGCTCTTTTTACGTTTTATATTATTATTATTACGCGCCGACACGCTAGTCAAAAGACAAAACAGCGAAACCTCCTCAACTTCCACTTCATCTTCATCTCTCTCTGCATTTCGATTTTCGAGCTAGGGTTTTCCATTCCATCCATGGCCGTCTCGACCTCAAAGCCATGGATTCCTCCCCAAAATCTCACCGGCAACTCCTCTTCACTCCTTCAGAACAAACCGACTCCCTTTCGAATTCAGTGTTTTTATGGGGACAAGAGAGCTGGAGCCAGAAGAGTTATTCAGCAACGGAAACCACCGCAGTCTCTCCGTCGAGATTTTTCAGTTAATCACGGTATCAATGGCCTTAATGGGCGATTGGAGCATGACAGTGGCGGCGGAGAAGACGGTGATTTTAGCGGTGAGAATGGGAAGTTCGTAGAATGGTTCCGACAGGCGTGGCCGTATATATGCGGGCACAGGGGCAGCACTTTTGTTGTTATAATCTCAGGGGAGATGGTCGCCAGTCCGCATTTGGATGGCATTTTACAGGCAAGTTTCTTTCTTTCTTGTTCTTATGAATATGGTCTGCGCTTATTCATAGTTGTAAATTGGTTCATCATGTTTTAATAGGGCTGGATTTAGAAATTAGATGTCTGCAAGTGCAGAAAGAATGTTGTAACAAGCAGAGCAAATCCTGATTTGAAATGGCAAAAAGGATGAACTGTTACATCCATAGATGAACTAATTTCTTTGCAACATTTCAGTTACTTATCTCACTTAATTTTTTTTTTTGTTGTCTTTTTTGTGGGTCCACTATGTTTCCTCATTGGATTTTGGAATCTGGCACACTATTCCTGTTTTATAGTTTTGCTTCTTTCCTTTTAGGTTGCTCACCTCACCAGCCTATGATTTAATACTTCACCATTTAAATTTATCTACTTTCTTATCACTACATTTGATTTTTAGGTATCTGTTTTCTAGTAATAGTGAACTGCTATTTGAATTTCTCCTGCAGTTGATCCATATGGACTAAACCAATGATATTGATTATCATTATTAATTAATGTATGTATCTCCATGCAGGATATTTCACTCCTTCACGGCTTAGGAATTAAATTTGTCCTTGTTCCTGGCACCCATGTGCAAATTGACGAGCTTCTAGCAGCTAGAGGTAAGAAAAAAGGCGGTGCAGCTTGGTGTGCAATGTGTGTACTTTCTTTTATGGATGGACAGATAAAGCCTTTTTGAAAATTGGGTTTTAAGTTTTGAAGAAGATGTCTTAGTTGTGACTTAATCCATTTTGCTCTGCCAGTCAATTGCTCCCTTTCAAGTACAAAGCATTTTATTTTATTTTTTTCAACCCAACAGATGGAAAAGTTCTAGCCTTTTAAATTGGGTATGGAACTTCTAAAATTATCATTAGATGCTGGATATTACATTTTAAGCTAAAAACTCTGAGGCATTGTTGATTGTTCTTTTTCTCCCCTTCAACACTCAATTTACAAAAAGCATAATAGGAAACAAATAAATAATTCCAACCATTATCAAATACATTCTGGCTGCTGTAACTTTTAGTGGTAAGTCTTGGTTTATGTTTTGTTGCTTTATGTTAGTTTCTTTATCCATGTATGCTATTTAGTAGTTATGTAACATGCTCATACTTGAATTGGCTCTTGCAGGAAGTAAGGGTAAATATGTTGGTCGATACCGTATTACAGATTCTGATTCACTAGAGGCAGCAATGGAAGCAGCTGGAAGAGTACGGTCTAGCATAGAAGCAAAGCTTTCTCCTGGACCACCAATATTAAGCCTTCGTAGACATGGTGATAACAGCCGTTGGCATGATGTTGGTGTGAGTGTTGCAAGTGGTAACTTCCTTGCAGCTAAGGTGAGCAGGTCTGCTTGGTGGATCAGAATAGTATTGGTGTAAATTGGGCCAGCCCAAGCCTAACTCCTATTGTCCTTCCCCAACCAAAATCTGCATTCAGATTGAACATTTTTGGGTTTGTGAATATGGTTCAGTTTTGGTTGGGTTGAAGTTGGATTTGGGATGGGTATAGTTTGTAAAAAATATGATATAACATGGTGCAACTTGGAGCAAACTGAGTTCAGATTGTGACTTCTAGAATTTGGGCCGGTTTTAGTTGGTTCAAGTCAGGTGCGAGTTGGTTAAAATCCCTACACCTCATCCCCAAGATGCACCTTACAGAATAGTTTCTAGTGTGTATTTTTTTTTTCAATATAGCTTATCTAACTTAATTATGCATGCTTGAAACTATTTGTATACTGTCTTGATAAAGAGGGATGATTTATCAATCTGAATGTTTCTTGATCTTTTTGCATGTCTGTATTTCTTGTTTTTATAATAGTAAATTTTATTCCAAATAAAAAGAGAGAACAGACATGGAAAAGCAACAAACAAAAACCAAACACAAACAATGGGAAAACTTAAAAACAATCAAATGAAACTAAACATCAAAAGTAATGTTTAAGCGAAGCACTCCTTCCCTTGCGAGACCATTTGCCACATCATTTGCTTCTTGAAGAATATGATGAAAGGTAGCTCCTAAGTGAGATGAAATCTCTTGCACCTCCTCCACCAAGTCTGCCAAACCCCAAGGATAAGAAGACTTTCTGGATCCCCATTGAATTGTCACCTCCCAACTTTCGTAACTCATGGTAGCCAATCAGTAAAGCATAATCTTCATGTCCATTTGAATCCAGCGAACTCATTGGCCTGGAAATTTTTTACTATCTTCCCTGAAAAATCATGAACGACACCTCCAATGCCTCCCATATGGATATGCCGAATGTTGTTGCCATCAAAGTTCAGCTTAAGACGACCGACTAGAGGAGATTTCCATTTGATTTGGCACGCTAACCCCCTTGTCGTAAATGGGCTGCCTAAGATCTATTTAGATCTTCCCAAGAAACTTCTACAAATTCAGCCTTCCTAATTGCCCAATATGAAATATTCCAGACAAAAGACTGACAATCTCAACTGTTGTTTTACTTTTTTTTTTCTTTTTTTCTTTTTTTCTAAAAATTCTATTGTTTCTCTCCAACCAGAATTTCCAAAAACCAGCATATAAAGATAATCGCCACAAAGTATGCCCACGAACCGGTTTACCCTTATAGGTCCACTTCTCAAGATGCTCCTTAACAGAACAAGTTATAACCCAACTCATATCTAACATATTAATAATTGAAGCCCACACTTTATGCGCAAAGTTACTGTGTATCAACAAATGATTTCCCATTTCCTCTTCTTTTAAACACAAAGGGCATCCATTGACAATAATAAATTTTTTCTTAAGATCCATAGCAAGAATTTTATGCAACCTCGCAACCCAACAAAAAACCAAGACTCTTGGAGGAATAGAAGGATTCCAAAACTTATTCCAACTAACCATCCTACCATCCACACCAATCAAGACATTATAAAATGACTTAACCGAAAACTGATCTTTAGCATCAGGCTTCCATATTCTTACATCCCTTCTCCCCACATAAAGATAAATCTACTCTAGTAAGAAGAGCATTCTAACCAGATCTATGACTTCATTATCATGCAAATTTCGATGCAATCGAATTCGAAATGCATGTTTGTATTTATATCCCTCAAAATATGTAGCCGACTAATGTAGATCAATCCGTGGTTCAATGTAAAATCCTACCTGTCTTGGCTTGCTTGTCTTGTTTGCTTGCTTGTCTCCTAGGAGACTTTGGAGTTTGGACTACACTAAGTCCCACGTCGGAAAACATCCAAGTCCTGGCCCTGGGCATATATGTGTGGCCTAGCCTTAACCCCACGTGACACGTTTTTAAAGCTGTGAGATTTCGGTCAAAGCGAACAATATCATCTGGATAGTGGGACTGGGTCGTGACTTAATGGTATCAGAGCTGTGTTTTTGGTGGGGGAGAGTGTAAGAGCCTACTTGCCTGGGTTTGCTTGTCTTGTTTGCTTGCTTATCTCCTAGGGGCTTTGGACTACATTAAGTCCTACATTGGAAACATCCAAGTCCTAATCCTGGGCATATATGTGTGGCCTGGCCTTAACCCCACGTGAGGCGTTTTAAAGCCGCGAAACTTTGGTCAAAGCGGACAATATCATGTGGATAGTGGGCCGGGGTCGTCACACTAAAGGGGAGTCCTGACATAATAATCTTATTGAAAAACTCAATATAGAATGAATTACTGATCAGCGAAACCCCCTTGGTGTAAATTGTCGCGGCCTCTTATGAATGCTTGGATCCGACTATAATAAGGTTAATCGTGTCTGGGGATGGGTTGGTACTACAAAATTTGGTCCTCATCATTTCTTCACCAGTATGCAACAAAGTGGGGCAGGTAGAGTACTATGGTATTACCTTTAAAAAGTAGACTTAACTTGGTTCGACAGGTTTCTATGGACAGCTGGCTACTTGAAGCCAACCCTCTATCTATCATTAAGTTGAAATTTCTAGTTATTGTCTCAAAAAAAAAAAAAAAGAGTGGAGGGTAACTTGGAAAATGAGACAGTTGAATGGGATGGCAGCTCAAGGTATATGAGACGCCAAGAAATTCTCCGAGGGTTTGTTCGGAGGACTGGTGAAGGAGAGGACATCTTTGAGGTGCCATTGAGTGGATTAATGCTGCCAAAGGGTCCATTACAGTATGATCGTTAATCCATTCATATGTGTCATTGATTATATGGCAAGGCTTTTGCCAACCTTAGTGAAGTAATACCTACTCCCGTTTGCCCAGACTTTGGTTGAGTTTCTTCACTAATTGCGGTAATTTCCTTAAATCTAAAATTATCGCAAGAATATATATCTACATGTGTGTCCTTTTTTTAGCACTGTACTGCTTTACTCTATTGATTTTGATGCCATTTTCATTAAAACAGGGTAGATGATACATTCTTTACCATGACTGGATATCCATTTTCTAAATAATTCAAGTTTCATGAGTGTGGGTACCTATGCTGGAATCTGATACTGACATGAGTTGTCTGATTTGGCAAATTCCAAAACATAAGATTTGGGGATTTAACACGCGCTTGTGCGTGTATATATATATTTATATAGTGTTTTTGGTAAGTGCCTGAAAGCATAGTTGCAAGGTTCTCATTACACAACCATTTAGTTGCTGGTTCAAGCCAGGTTACCTATAAAAAGTAAAGGCAGATTTATTAATATAAAACATAATTTACAAATTGCATTTTTAACATTTCTATATTTTAGTTGGATTTCCTAAGATGATAAAGTAAAATCATATTTGTCAACTGTAAAACAATGTTTAATTAGTTCTAGAAGAATCTGTGAAAAGCCAAACACGGTATGGTGTCCGATGCATCTTGGCATTGATAGGTGATACTGACTAATAAATATCGGTCCAACTTTTAATTCCACTGTTAATCCTATTGTTTCTGCTATCTCAGTTTTCTTTTCAGCAGCAAATGATTCTTTCTTAAATTAGATTCTTAATCAGATCAATTATACATTTTGATTGCATTTCCATTTCGGAGATCCTCTTAGGTCCAGACTCATATTGTGTATTTTTCACCAGAGAAGGGGAGTTGTTGAAGGTATAGATTATGGAGCAACTGGTGAGGTGAAGAAAATTGATGTTGCCCGTGTACGCGAGAGGCTTGATGGAGGATGCATAGTTATACTAAGCAACCTGGGCTACTCCAGCTCTGGTGAAGTTTTAAACTGCAAGTATGCCTGTTAACTTTGTCTTCCCATGGCTTGATTGCTTTGTCTTACAGCTATCTGATCCTTGATGTTTCTGCCACGTTGTTTCCGGTGCAGAAGAAATCATGCCACACATGTACATTCACTCACAAAGATACTTATATTTTAGTTGATTTATTGGGTTTAAAGTTGCCTCAAAAAGCTTGTTTGATGTTGGCCCAAAAGCTCCCTCATAATATTCTAAATTCCATCAGCCAAGAGCAAGGACTATTCCTTTTGGTGGAAGGCCTTATAAACGATACACCTTCAACTTTGTTGCATGGAAGGATATCTGTTCACCACTGTGTGACAATGATTAGGGACTGCGCAATCTTCACACTCAAAAAAAATCTAACACAAAAAATTTCTTACTTAGCCTGATCACTTTTGGTCCAGCTTCCAAGTGTGAAATATCTTTGGGAGTTAAAAGTTTTCGATGTAGAGGATAAACAAGGGGATTCAAGATATGGAGAAATTATTAACTCAGAATTATTCTTGGCTAAGCTGACAGATGTGTCCCTCTCATGGGCCCTCTAAGAGGTCATCGAATCAAAGTGGCCCCTGGCTATCCTTCGTCCACCAAGGTAGCTGAATTGATGCGACACAAATTTACCTTTATGTAATTAATCATCTAATCCCTTCACACTCACCTTCAGCCCATGAAGTGGCAACTGACCTAATCTGCTCTGGACCTCAGCCACCGTCCGGTTTAATAACAATAATTCTACATGGTATGTAGGCATTAAAATTCGAGGCCCTGAAATAAAGGGCTAAGATCAGGGCCCAATGCTAGTCTACATTCAGATCTATCCAATCCTGCACTTGCTTTGTTTTTCATGTATCTAGGTGGGGCCTATAAGAGGTGGGCATAAAAATATACCAACTTGTTTCGGTTGGTGCCACTATTGTTAGGTGTTACTGGATGTGTTTCACTGACTGCAAGAGAATGAAGGAGAAGTTCAAATCTAGTGCATCATTTGCTATAGTTAGCTCTTTGTAGCCTTTTCAAAATTGGTCACGTGGTCGGTTTGTGAGGCCCACTTTCATTATCGGATACAAGTAGGCTTCCACAAGGCTTTGTGAATTACCATCTACAAAAATTCAGATCCATTGCATGCTGCCAGCTGTCTGATTGAAGATCAGTTGTTCATTGTCCATTTCATGGCCTGAGTTTGGACGGCTGGCATCATCCAATAGATCTGAATTCTTGATGGCAAATCCCCAAATTGTTCTTGTATCTGATAGTGCCAGTGTGCACACAACCTTATCACATGCCCTATTCTGAAAGCTGCAAAGTGGTCTCTGCTGTCAAAGTTGCATAGGATCTAGACCCAAGAGAGCAACATCTTGAACAGGTGACAGTTGTAATCAGGATAGAACTTTCATTTTTTTTTCGTTTTGCATTTTGAAGTACTTTGATAGAAAGCAATGATGCCTGTTTTGAGCCTATGTACCTATTTGGAAATATATTTTTTAGTCCGAGCTACAATTTCATAAAATATATACTTTTAGGGACTTTTTTTTATTAAAAAAAATTAGGAGAAAGTGTAATGGATTTTTAAAAATCCCAAAATAAAACAGATGTTATGGGATCTAAGAACAAACAAGGACACCACTTTAAAAACAAATGCATAAAAGAAAATGCGGCTTTGTCTTTGTCCCACATATTCTAACGAGAGCACCGAAGCACATCGTTGGCACTAACATTATCAAAATCCTAGTGATCTTGTCCATGAAGTTCCCTTCCTCCTAGGCTCCTAGCCTTCCTGGATAAACCTTACTCTAAAAAATCAGCCTGGTTCCAGAAAGATCAGCCAAAGAGGTAAAAAAAATTTAACATTAGTTGGTTCCCACAGAATGCTACCATGCTGGTTTACACGAGTAACATGACCACAGTGCTGTGAATACAGATGATCCTTTACTGAAAATAATTAACTTGAAAGTCTCTTTTCAAAAACTCAGAAAACCAAGAAAAGTAATAAAAGATAGACATTCAGTGCTTATATTTCTCAAATAATGAATTAACTTCAGCCTGATCCTAAGCATTTAAATCTCCGATCTCTAAATAGACTCTCTCTCTAGATACTGCTTGTATTTCTTCCTTTAAGATTCCCATTGTAACTGGAGTAAGCTCTAACCAGTTAGACCCTAAATCATTGAGATTATTGAGGTTAATACCATCCTGTTCATTCCCTTTGATTCTCCTTGCATTGTGTTTAGTGTACTATTTTTTTTCCCAAGCATCTTTTGCTAATTTAGAAATTTGGTGGCTTGTGTGTCTTATTGTTGCAGCACCTATGAAGTTGCTACTGCTTGTGCTTTAGCCATTGGCGCAGATAAACTTATCTGCATTGTAGATGGTCCAATCCTTGATGACTCTGGACGACTCGTTCGTTTTATGACTCTTCAAGATGCAGACTTGCTGATTCGAAAGCGAGCTAAGCAAAGTGAAATAGCTGCAAACTATGTGGATGCTGTTGGTGAAGAAGATATTGTGTATCCAGGATATCTTGATTCAAATGGAACTAACAACCCTTTCCAGAATGGGAAGGGCTTCAGTGAAAATTACAATGTGACATTCCGGAATGGTGTTGGTTTTGACAATGGGAATGGTATGTGGTCTGGTGAACAGGGATTCGCCATTGGAGGCGAGGAGCGATTGAGCAGACTAAATGGGTACCTTTCAGAATTGGCTGCTGCAGCCTTTGTATGCAGAGTAAGTTCACTGCGTAACCAAGCATAATGAAAATAGAAATTGACCTTATTCAAAAAATTTTGCCATTTGTTCTTATTTTTATTTTTATTATTGATGACTTTGATTTCCTTATAACCGAGCCTTTCTTATTAGTTCACTTTTACTATTTATAGATTTCTGACCAGTGGTGATGTTGAGTCTTGGTTTTATTATTATTAATATTAATATTAATATTATTATTATTATTATATTTGCATGTTTTATGTGTCAAGGAGTTAAATTTTGGTTTATAATTTTCAATTTATGATGATGGTGGTGGTGGTCTCTCTCTCTCTCTCTCTCTCTCTCTCTCTCTCTCTCTCTCTCCTGATTGGTAAAAATGACTTGAATCTCCAACTCAAGGTTGCAATAATGAGCACCTTTTGCTGTGCCACGTCTCTTTCCATGATCATGATAATGTTTTTAGATGTAAAGTTCTACAGATCTGCTTCAGTTTAGTGACATTTCAATGATTTCAGACTCTAATTATATGGGTCTTGCCTTTGGAGTTTGGACGCTGAACATTCAAAATTTGTAGATTTTCTACACAAAATCTGCAAGGTTATTCATCTATGTTTTATTCTTGAACTTGTCTGTTGCTGCTTGAGATCATGTTTTATTTGTGCTCTTGTGTCAATGTTATGGAGATAGATTAGTTGTTTCTCACAAGATGTTCAACAGTGTGATCCCAATTTTCATTATAACAGCCACAACACTTTGTAGAGCCTAAGTTGATTATGGTTGTGTGTATTGGAATCTGATAATGGTATGGTGTCAGGTTTGGTTAACCTCATACCTTATTATTCATGGATTCACCATAATATTTAAATACGTAATGGTAAATGTTTATTTTGGAATAACAATAATATGGAAACTCAACATCAACAAAAACAATGTAGACATATTACTTAAAATAATCAAGCAATAAACATTTCAATATTTTTATTAGATTCTAAAAAAAAAAGAAAGAAACATGTGATTATATTTTATTAACTACAAAAAAATGTTTCAATTAGTAATAGGAGAATCTGACATGATGTTGCGGCAGATGGGTTTGTTGTTCATTTTAAGGAATCCATGCTGCAATCTGCATAGGTCACCCGAGTGGAAATGGGTGTCTCACCTTACACAGCCACCCAGGGATTAATCCCTGGGTGGCCAGGTTGCCCCCCATGTACTGTACCACTGATCCAAGTTAGCCACAAAAAAAAGAAAAAGAAAAAAGAGGAAAATTCTCTCATTAAAATTTTATTGGTAGTTCCTGGAAAACAGTTTTAGGTGATGTTTATCAATCTAGAAGCTGTAGATAGTTATGATTGTTTTCCTTTCGTTTTAATATAATTTATCGTTACCAATAATAAAAACAGTCTGTAAATAATGGCCCTCTGTGATTTCAATTGTAAAAAAAAAAGGGTCATTGGAATTGAAATTTAATAACATCCTTTGGTTTCTAGGGTGGAGTTCAAAGGGTTCATTTATTAGATGGCACACTTGGTGGAGCTCTGTTACAGGAGTTGTGTACCAGAGATGGAGTGGGAACAATGGTGGCTAGGTATCTGACCTTTTTTTCCTAAATGCTGTAATACTTATTACATCCTCAACATATCTTTTCATCTGTAAATTATTCTGTTGTCTGCTACACGTTTTTAAGTATTGCCCACAATTCATTCCAGGCTTCCAGTTCCAGCCAATGGTGCCATTGAAAATTTCTATATGATAATTTGGTGACCAATCCCTCTTTCTTTCTCCAACACCAAACCCAAACCACCCCCTCCCCAACCACCACCGCACCCCCCCATCCACCCTCCACCCCCCCCCAACCCAACCCACCCTCACCATACCTTTCCCTTTTCTTCTCCTTCCCTTTCCCTCCCTTGCTCTCTCTATGTTAAATTTAAAAGCCCTCACTAATTTTGGCCTCCCTCACTCTTGCTATGTTTGATTTGCAATTTTTTTCTTTTTTTTAAAAATAATTTCTAAGTTATTCTTTTCATGACAATTCATATCTGTTAAGGTCTCTCCCTTTTTTTTTGGTCTATTGGGGCGTGAGGTAACTTCACTGACATACAACAATAATTCAGTAAATCCTTGAACGGATGTGTTTCCTGTAGACCTAAATTTTCATTTCTTACTATGTACAATTGTATGTAAACTCCTAGAGCAAACCAAGGAAAACAGCCTGAGAAAACCAGGGGAAAAAGTAGAAACTTCGAACCGGGTGCTGAAAAATTAGGCTCATGGCAAATTCTGGCCCTGTTTTGGTGTGCCTATACCTAATTTAGGGCCTAGGCACCTTGCAGGGCCTTTTCAGGCTCCAGGTGCAGTTTGAGGCCTGAAAAGGCCCCCAGGTGCCCCAAGAATATAAATACCCTCTTGGTTCTCATTTGAAACACTTGGAATTTCTGACTCTTGCCTTGAATTCTAGAGCTTCATGCTTTGAGTTCTCAGCCGTTTTTTTGGTTTTTGTAGATAACTTTGGTCTTCTAAATATGCCTTTGAGGAGAAGTTAGGGCTTCGGGGGCTCCCTTTGACACTAAACTCAGCCGAAATCAATTCTTGAATTCACTAAACTGGTACTGTTGACCGTTGGGTTGACCGAGAGCCTAGTGTCACTTAAGAACTCCAGAATCTATGCTTTATTGTAATCACAGACCAATTTGTATTTGCCTTATCTAAAATTAATGCAGAGTCTACAAATTGCTACCCAGTTATTTGTTTTACTTCATTTTTGCTCTAAATCAAAATTCTCCATCAACATTCCTTATGGACATTTTAGCATTGCTATGTAGCATGGATTTTCATGTGTGCTTTCCACTTATTGGATAGATTCTACTATATCTTGGTCCATGTTATCTCATCCATTAAAATGCCACATGCTACATTGTGCATCCCTTGATCCTACATTAAATGACCACAATGTCAATTTTCTTTTAAAATTCTTTTGCACCCCTTGATCCTACATTGTGGTCATTTAGTAGTTCAAGGTGCTCATGATTATTTCATACTTCTACTGTGAATTTAGTTACTCGCTGCATGTTCCAAATCATCATCATTAGTTTTTGAATGGTGGTAATTGATCAAAAGATATGGGCCTGTTTGGAAATACAAGAAAGCAGAAGGCTGGGCCATGTTTTAGAAGCAAATGTATGCTAATATAATGTCAATAGCTTTTCGTGTTCTGGAACGATAGACAAAGTATAAGAAAATTATCTGTTCTCGTGAAAACTAGAGATTAACGGATGTTGGTCGCCCTTGAAGTTTATTTCCTTCCAATATCATGCATCGCAAAAAAAAAAGAGTGAGATTTTCCTGTTCTCCTCTTTGAGATTCTTTCCAAATACCTGCCGAAATGATCAAACCCATTTTCCCCTACCCTTTTTGTGACAAAATGATGAAAACCTGGCAACACAACAGCCAGGTCTCTCATTTGTTCCTGTGAGAAAACCTTATTTGTTCTTTTTCCTCTGTTCTTCTTATCTAAATATTTGTTCACTTTGTAATATCATGTTTTCTTCTTTTGACGTCTATGTATTGATTTTTCATTTGTATTATGAGATTGGTAGTTGACCTCATGAAACAATTACCAAATGCCATATGCCAAAATGGAATAGCTTCCTGTGGAGAATTCGATAGACAAGCTAACATTTACAGTGGCTAATTGGGTGTCGATCCTTCTCCAATTTCAACGCATTCGGATTGATATGATTGTGCATAATTGGAGGGAGGTAGCTGTCATCTGCTTGAGTTTTTATTCTTACCTTTGGGGTTTGATTTTCTTGTTGTTTAGATTGTGCGCTAAACTTAAAAGAACATAACTTTTCAGATGGGTACTTAATCTCAAGCAGATGTTTGCCTAGAGGCCCTAGACTATGTTGAGTTCTTTAATTTGATTTTAAAGATGGTCAAATTTTGATTTCATTATCTGTTGAAATCTTTAGCATTGTCCAATCATTTCAGCTTGAAGATATTGGTTTCAAGTTCTAAGATATTGAGATTTGACTTGAACAAAGGGCAAGAAGAAAGAAGGAAAGGGGAACAAGAAACTACTGTATGGTTTTAATGATTTGATCTATATACAGTCACTATTTAGTTCTAATAAGTAGCCTAATCTTATTTTTTCAGTTAATGGCCAAACGGTTCATCTCAAAATCTGAAGTATTTCATCAAATTTTATCAAATAGTACAAAGATTGCAATAATTCAATCAATATTTTAAAACATTGTAATAGGAGGTGAAACATTCCAATTGCCCAAATTGTATGGTGCAATACTTGCCTTTCACATTCCAATTGCCCAAATTGTATGGTGCAATACTTGCCTTTTAAATCAATAATTACATAAAATATAATTGCATTAATTAAAAATTGAATCAGCAGGAGTTTGGATTTTTTAGTCCTTTTAATGAATTAACCGGGGCTGAATTAGGCTATACTTAGTTACAACAGTCTTTTAAGTTTTTTTTTTAATGATTTCTTAAGTTCTAAAATTAGAAACAGGCTTTCCCCTTTTTTAATAAAGACGTATTAATGGGGCATATGCTCCTTGATACGAGTGTAATTGAAGTTCACACTTCATCTAGGGTGTACACTCAATATACCTCATACAGAGAGACATGCGCTCTAAATGCAAGTCATGCCTCAGTCTTGAGATGCGAGGCATTTTTTGGGAAACCTTATTCAAGGTGAGCCTCGGGCAGCCCGGACACTTCCAAAAACATTTATTTCAGAAATGCACTATTCTGATCCATATGAATATAATCTGACAATATCTAAGTTTGTTAATATTTTGTTCTGCATGCATCCAAATGGGCTGTAAATGATCATTATTCAATAACCTGTACTAAAACTAGTTGGTTTCTTGACTGCATTATGAATAGACTCCTATAAGATTTTGGTTTCGGACATCATAGTAAGAGGAATGTTCTCCTGCACATGGTTCTCATGAGAACCGTGCATCCAGGCCGTCCGACATGATGTTCAGAGGTGGGTCTGGGTGCACGGACGGCTCAAATGCGTGGTTCTCATGAGAATTGTGCGCAGGAGATTAATTTCCCTTGGTAAGAATCAGGTCACTTTGTATTTGCTACAATGTTAATTTTCATAAGTTAAAACTGGATTGAGTATGATAGACTTTTGCTAAAATGTGTTTTCTACATGTCATCATTGTGGAGTGGAGTAGCTTCCTTGTATCTTTCTCAAGCTTCATTTAATGTGCAATTTTGTATGAGTATTACTCAAAAAGGTCAAGAGTGATTAAATCTCTCACCTGTAATCCTTTCCTTTTTTGCTTGTTTTAGTGATGTTTATGAAGGCACCCGAATGGCTAGGTCTACAGATCTCCCTGGAATTAAAAAAGTTATACAACCTTTAGAAGAATCTGGTGCACTGGTTCGAAGAACAAATGAAGAGGTTTGCATCTCTCTATTCTATTCTAGTCTAGTCTATGGTGATTACTTAAGGTTAGCCCTACAAAAGGGGTTTTGTATGGTCAACCCAGAGCTTTGTATGGTCTTGAGTGTTGAGATCTGTACACGTGACATGAGGCCCATCTTTGAAAGATATGAACTGTTTAGATTGCTCGCTGAAAGTGTATGTGTAGTGGACCCAAATTCCACTCAATTGTGTAAAAAAAAAAAAAAGGAAAGAAAAATGAAAAACGGGGATTTACTCATATATTAAATAACATATTTCGGTTGATTCCATTTTTCTTATTGATATTTTGCTCATCTTGCGTACATCTGCATGTATACACACCGTGCGGGCACACGTGATAGAATGTAAAGAGCATAAATAAGAGAGAGAGAGAGAGAGAGAGAGAGAGAGAGAGAGAGAGAGAGAGAGAGAGAGAGAGAGAGAGAGAGAGAGAGAGAGTTTGGAGGAAAAGTTGATACCTCAATGGAGGATCGACCAACCAATTTATAAACAAATTTACCCTAATCACATGCTAATAATCAGCAGTAATTACAATCTAATTACAATAAGGAATTGAAGAATAAAGAATATCCTAATCTCTATGCATAGAAGAATATCAATAAAACAGCATGTATAAGGCTTATCCTAGACCCACACGTGGGATATTTTACATGGGTTATAAACTGTTGGGCTGAGCCTAGGGCCTGTTAGCATAAGCCCATTATCTTCTACACTCCCCCTCAAATTGATGTGGTAAGGCAGAAAACAAATTTGCTAGTGAGATCACGATGACGCGTTTTAGGGAGAGCTTTTGTGAAGATATCCGCCAACTGGTTAAGAGTAGAGACATGAGGCAAAGTGATCTTCTCCGTAATAACATGCTGACGGATGAAGTGGCAATCAATCTCAATGTGCTTCGTTCTTTCATGAAAGACCGGATTGTTTGCAATTCTAGTAGCACTGGTGTTGTCCCCTTGAAGAGGTGTAGATCTACCAATGATGACACCGAATTCACAGAGAAGACGGCGTAGCCAGATGATTTCAGCACTCGCGGATGACATGGCCCGATATTCAGCCTCAGCAGAAGATTTCGAGACGGTGGTTTGCTTCTTGCACTTCCATGAAATCAAAGAGTCCCCAAGAAACATACACCAGCCAGTGGTAGATCGCCGAGAATCTGAGCAACCAGCCCAGTCAGCATCCGAATAAGCTGATAAGTGCAGAGAAGCGCCCGAAGAGTAGAAGAGACCATGGTTAAGGGTGCCTTTGACGTAGCAGGCAGCAGCAAGGTGAGGTTTGTGAGGATTGCTCACAAACTGGCTAACCGTATGAACGGCATGAGAAATATCTGGCCGGGTCATAGTTAAGTAGAGCAAACTACCCACTATTCGCCGAAAAACAGAAGGATCATCCAGGGGCTGGCCATCATCCTTACTGATCTTGCTGTTCAACTCCATAGGAGTATCAAAAGTGTGAGCATCATCAAGTTGTGCCGAAGTGATTAAATCTTTAGCATATTTCCATTGATGAACCCGAATGCCAGATTTGCTACGCAAGAACTCCAGCCCAGAAAGTAGGTGAGAGGACCAAGATCCTTCATTCTGAAGTGGCGAGTGAGATGACGTTTGAGATCCGTAATGCCGGCACTATCATTGCCACTGATAATCATATCATCAACATAGACTAAGAGAAATGTGTAGCCTTTTGGTGTCCATCGGAGGAAGAGGGAACTATTAGAGTGACTCTGGCGAAATCCAGCTTGAAGGATAGCGGCCCGAAATTTATCAAACCAAGCCCTGGAAGCCTGCTTAAGTCCATAAAGAGCTTTCCTCAATTTACAAACATGTTGTGGAGGACAAGCATAACCCGGAGGTGCTTTTAAATAAACAGTTTCATGTAAGTCGCCATGAAGAAAGGCGTTTTTGACATCCATTTGCCATAGGGGCCAGTTATGGGCTGTAGCTACACAAAGGAGGGTGCGATCAGTGGTCATTTTAGCCACTGGTGCAAAGGTCTCCTCATAGTCAATCCCATATTCCTGCTTGTAACCCTGGGCAACCAATCTGGCTTTGTAGCGGTCAAGACTCCCATCAGAGTGAACTTTGATGGAATAGATCCATTTACTGCCGATTACAGAGGCGCTGACAGGGGGCCGGTACCAATTCCCATGTTTTGTTTGCTTCAAGAGCAAGCAGCTCCTCATTCATAGCATCCAGCCAGTATGCAATCTTCGAAGCCTGTGAATAAGATGTGGGTATAGGAGCACTATCCAAAGAAGTGAAAAGATCAGGAAAGCTATATCTGTCAGGAGTAATAGAAGGACAACTAGAGCGTCGCAGGGGTATGACACTATCAGTAGAGCAAGCATTAATACCTGAGGATGCAGTAGGTGGCACTGGGAGAAGATCAGGAGAATGAGTCCCCACAGGAGGAACCGTGTTACGCCGGACATAGACATTGGTAATAGGTGGTGGTGGAGAAGTAGTCGCAGGAAATTGAGGCAGATAAGATACAGCAACCGGATGAGTATCCAAACGCAAAGAAAAGAAAAGAATGTGTTCCAAGAAGATCACATTACGAGATATCCGCATGCGATTCTCAGATTGGTCATAACATAGAAATCCCTTGTGTTCAGTACTGTAACCTAGGAAGAGACATTTGGCAGCCTAAGGGGACAACTTAGTGCGCTCTGTAGGTGGAAGATGGACAAAGCATAAACAACCAAAAACACGCAGGTGAGAATATGAAGGAGTATGACCAAAGAGAGCTTCATATGGAGTAGTCTTTCCTAGAACGGAGGTAGGATGACGATTGAGGAGATATACAGCAGTCTGTGCAGCATTACACCAAAATTTGGGAGGAACTAAGGATTCAAGCAGGAGAGTACGACCAGTTTCAAGAATATGCTTGTTCTTCCTCTCCGCAACACTATTTTGCTGTGGAGTATGTGGGCATGATTTTTGGTGAAGAATGCCTTTATCAGAAAGAAAGGCAGAAAAATCATGGGACATGTATTCTCCGCCAGAGTCAGACCTAAGAATTTTTATATCCTTTTGAAATTGTGTGTGAACCATATTATAAAACTTTTGGAAAAGAGAAAAGACTTCAGATTTGAAGCGCATGAAATAAATCCAAGTGAATCGAGAATGATCATCAATGAAGGTCACATAATACTTAAATCCTGTCCGACTTAATGTGAGTGCAATTCCCCAAACATCAGTGTGAATGATATCCAAAGATGTTAATTCACGAGAACGATGAATGGGAAATGGCAAAATATGACTCTTACTCAAACAACACGTTGCACATTTTAATTGAAGGAAAGGGGAAATCATTTTATTATCAATAGTGGGTTCTAAACAACCAATTTTAAACAAGGAAAGTAAATAAGCATTGTTTACATGACCAAGACGGCTATGCCAGATAGTCCACAATTTATTGAAATTAGGAGAAGAAGAAGAAAATAGGGAATGATGTCCAATGTCCAGCAGAAACAGTCGACCATGTTTACTCCCCGTCACGATTACCCTCCCAGTTTGCCGCTCCTGTATGACACAACCAGTGGAAGAAAAGTTAATATGGTACCCATCATCAATAAGTTGTCCGACTGAAAGTAAATTGGCTGATAATTTGGGAACAAAGTAGACATTGGAAAGGTGGAGGGACTGGCCAGAGACACTAGATAAAGTAATGGTACCAATTCCAGAAATGAGTAATTGGTCTCCATTGGCGGTGGTGATTTTGTCTTTTCCAAGGTAAGGGTGAGAGGCTGTAAAGCTACTTTCTACAGAAGTCATGTGGTTTGATGCTCCTGAATCTAGAAACCAGGTAGGAGTAGTGGAGGAAGACCGAGAGATTTAAGAATGAAAAGCGGGTGGAGAATGAGTTTGATACCGACCACCATTAAAACACATGGAAGCATATGCGGAGGTCACCGTGCTCTGAATTAGTTCTTGAATTTGGGCTGGAGTTATGGATACAGCCCCGGAAGAAGCGCTTCCCGTGGCAGGGAGAGGTGCTTGAACTTGGAATGCAGCTAGAGCATTTTGTCTAGGCACGGTGGAAGGATTTTGCTTCTGCTGGGGTCCATTCTTTCTCTGTAAGCTGCGACAGCCATCAATAAGATGATCAGAGCGTTTGCAATATCTGCAAACCAATTTCTTTCGACAGTTCTTGACCAGATGACCGAAGCCTTTACACTTATAGCATCGAGTAGGCTTCTGATTGGGGGTTGCCAGAAGGGCAGACTCAGTCTGAAGAGAAGCTAGGGAGGCCTGTGGCTCTTCAAGAATGGTACGCTGAGAGTTTAGGCAAAGTTCTTCGCGAAGGACTTCTTGGAAGCATGTGTCCAGGTTTGCTGTTCCTTCTCGATTCATGAGAGCTGACCGAACAGATTCGAATTCAGGTCTGAGATTCATAAGGAACTAGCTGATGTGGGTTTCCTCCTGTAATTTAAGAGCCTCAGACAGAAACCCAGCAGAAACAGTTTGAATAATCATAGCATCCCTCTCAGTCCATAAGGTGAGAAATCCATTGAAGTACGCTTGCACAGATTTATCACCTTGATTGAATTTTGCAATTTCACTATTTAGTTGAAATTTGTGAGCTTTATTTGTTTGATGATAAACATTCTTAAGATGACTCCACATATCAGATGCTGCAGTATATGCTTGAAGAGCAATGGCAAGAGAATGGTCAATGGAGTTAAGAATCCAAGTGATGACCTTAGCATTTTCTTTTGACCAGGTGGGTAATGTTTTTGTGTCAGTAGTGCTGGCAGTAGGTTTAGTTATCGATCCATCAAGATAACCAAACAGTCCTTGGTCTTCTACAAAATTCTTTAGAAGAAAGGACCAGGCCATATAATTATTCCCATTAAATTTAACGGGAATAACATCGTACTTTTCCATTGATATCAGTTTCAACAGGAAGAAGAAGAAGAACCAGCAGCAGAGATACAAGTAACACAGCAGCAGAGAAGAACTAATCACAATGTAGAGAAATGTAATATGCTATGATTCCACTAACCAAGCAATATAGGAGCAACAAGTAAATTGCAGCAGCAACTATTGAAGACACAGTAAAAAAAAATAGCAGAAACTACACACAGGTGCAAGATGAGGCTTCCAAATAACCCCCAGAGCTCAAATAGCACGTCAATAATAGTGGATGAAACTTCCAATCGCAAATAGCACAAAAGGGGCAAGTTTGAAAAAAAAAATCAAGCCAAAAGAGTCCAGACGACCATGTTTTTCTTGGCTGGATTCCTTCGTGGGGTCCACAGAGAGATCTGATTGAAGATCAGATGAGATGCTAGAAACAAGGATCAAAATCCCTTTCCAACAGTGAAGGTCGCAGCAAAATCCAGTCAGAATCCGGGATTTTGTGCGACTGAGATGAAAACTATTTCAAAAAACTGAATAATCACACGATGGATCAAATCACCTACCTCTGATTGCTGAAAAATTCTGAAAAAATCTCCAAAAAGATAAGGAGAGATGGGCGACCAAGACTGGAGAGAGAGACTTGAGGATTTTGTGATGATCACAGGTGGGCCACTATGATCACGAGGATGAAACAGTATGTTTCCTCCAACGTTCTGCTTCCAAAAAGCACAGATCCTTGATCTGTGTTTGATTTGATGATGTAGATGAGATTTCCAAGATCCTAGAGCTCTGATACCATGATAGAATGTAAAGAGCAAAATGAGAGAGAGAGAGAGAGAGGAGTTTGGAGGAAAAGTTGATACCTCAATGGAGGATCGACCAACCAATTTATAATCAAATTTACCCTAATGGGCCTAATCACATGCTAATAATCAGCAGTAATTACAATCTAATTACAATCAGGAATTGAAGAATAAAGAATATCCTAATCTCTATACATAGAAGAATATCAATAAAACAGCCTGTATAAGGCTTATCCTAGACCCACACGTGGGATATTTTACATGGGTTATAAACTGTTGGGCTGGGCCTAGGGCCTGTTAGCATAAGCCCATTATCTTCTACAACACGCGCACACACAACTTTTGCTTTGATCGTGTGAAGAATACGTAATTCTTCTTGTGATCATTCTAACGCTTGGGAGGGGAGAGTGACAAAAGTTGGGATATAGGTGATGGAATCTGTAAGGTATTTTTGGATCAAGCGCCTGCTATTAATTTTTTCTTGGGTATCATCTAGATCATCATCATCAAAGCCTTGTCCTCCATCAATTCTGTTTCATGTTGGGCATCATTTAGGTGAGAATCTTATTTACTGTTGATTGAAGCCAGTGTTGTCATGTGTTGCTTTAGCATTTTATCTGGGGTGAAGGAAATGAGTACAATCCATTGGTGACTATCACTTCAAAGTCTGTCATAGTGATATTTGGACCACACAAAGTTTAGAGGGGACAATTTCATCAAACTGTTTACTATGATGAGAAGCAGGCCACGGCACTGCTTATTTTGCTCGAGTGCATCACAATTTGCATTACCATTTCCTTTACATATTTGTTCCCTTTATAGTTGTCTTAGTACGGACCCAGTGATGTGACGTACTGAACCTTCTGAACGCCAGATCTTATGCACGTTGAGTGGCATTTATAGTGAATGGTATCACCATTGTAACTGTAGCATACAGTGATATCTGGTATGGATACTTGAGAGATCACCTAAAGGATGCACCAATGCTCAAAAATTGTAGGCATCATTTTTTTTTTTCCTCTAGAGTTTTCTGGAATGTCCAAATCAATGCCATGGTCTTGACTCTCCAAATTAATGCCATGGTCTTGACTCTATGTTCACCCAAGAGGGTGCCAACTGATTGTCTGTAATGGATCCATTATCATTGGTACATCTATGGTTTGTTTGGTTGGTATGAGTTACTGAATGGTATATGGTGTGCACCAACTTTTGGTTGTTGTCGGTGAGATTTTTTTTTTAATCCTTACATAGATAATGAACTAGAGCAGATCCAGATCTTTAACATCACTGTTGCTTGTGCTTGATTAATAATCCGGCTGTAGGCTTCTCACTTTTGTTTGATGTTTGCAGCTACTTGAATCAATAAATTCATTTATTGTTGTTGAGAGAGATGGTTCAATTATTGCATGTGCTGCTCTTTTTCCTTTCTTTGAGGAAAAATGTGGGGAGGTTGCTGCTATTGCTGTCTCTCCTGAATGCCGTGGAAATGGGCAGGGTGACAAATTGCTTGGTAATATATGTAACTTTGTAGGTTACTTGCATCACTCATTGCATTTGCCATATGCAATTGCATTTTCAATGGTATTGAAATTAAATTTGCATGTGGTTATATATATACTTATTTGTTTAGGAGGTGATATTTTGGAAGTATACTGGCTACATCGGTGACACAGGACTGGCATCCAATTCCTTGTAACAAAATATTAGCACTCAATAGTGGTCATCTTCCTGTCATGGGAATTTAACTACTTAGATTGCATTCTGAAAGCGTTTTGGCGGTTTAATGAGCTCTGCTAGATTAGTTGTTTTTTTTTTCCCCTTCCAATGATCTAGTTGCAATTGCACATGGGACAGCAGCAATTATATTTACAGAGCATATAGCTATTGAAGGTCAACTTCTGCACCCTGAGCAATCTTCCTGTTTTTAATTAAATTCTGCAGACTACGTCGAAAAGAAGGCCTCATATCTTGGACTGGAGAAACTTTTTCTGCTTACAACTCGTGCTGCAGACTGGTATGCTTGGGGAACCTCTCTATCTCAAATATATATGATATCATATTATCATCTTTCTGAAACTAATCCCATCTTGATTAAATATCTCGGCTTATATTTAATCTATGCATGCTAGTTTAACATTTAATGAGTTGATAAAATGATTCCAATGTTGATCATCAATACAGTTCATCTGCACCATTTTGCTTTGCTTTGCTTTATTTTCCCCCCTTTTCTCAGATACGTACCTAGTTTTCATTCACATAATTTACTTCTCTAGTTTATATTGTTTCAGAGAAACTCCCTGAGTGCCACTTGTTGCTTGTCCTTGCATTTTGCTATGTTAAGTCTCCAGTCTAACCATGCATTGGGCATGGAAGTGTATACAGAACTCTACGTATTATCAATAGAGAAGGATGATTAGAAACAAAAATGCATATTTACCTACAACACTTTTATCTAGCAATATAGGTGGTTGAAATTATAAGGTGACAGAACCTTTTGGAGGGATTGGATGGTCCATTTGATCCACCATATTACCTTCTGTATAGAGTTTGAGATACAAAGATAAATATTACATAATGAAAAGTGTCTATCTAATCTCATTACGATTGGTACAAACTATTGATCTAATTTCCCAAGATAATAATACGATATTTAGAGATAATTCCTAATATGGAAAACCACAGGGCTACAGTGTTTGTATAGTCCGTCAGCTAATATGGTACATCGTAGGTTTACTAAGTGTACATAATCCTTATATTTGACAGAGATCTCTACCAATGGTAAGTTCCCCCCTAATTGACTATTCACCATGGCATATGATCATGTAGATTGGGAATTTCCATACTATATGCTCAATAGTATGGGACTTGGGAGGAAATGAAAGAAAAGGATACAGGAGTGTGTGTATTTATATTCGGTGTTGGTGCTTGCCCCACTAATCCATGGTTTTTTAGTTCTCTACCAAATTACACAAAGACCTGACAGTAAAAACTAGGTATGCACCATTCTGAATATGAGCACCCCTATGAATGGCAATGAACCCTCATTTAGTCAATTACCTGAAGCATCTAATTCGTACCCGCTCTCAATCAGAGCTGAACACGACCCTTCACATCCCAAACTACAAAGTTCTTTAAAATATCAAGGGGCTTGTGCGAAGAGGAACATTTATGGTTCTTCCTATTTACAATTGTGGCAGTACGTTTAAGCCAGTAAATGGACAAAGCCAATCTCTCAGTCTCATTCATGGGTTTTGACGTAGGGAAACATGGTTTCGTCATCTATGTATTTGATTTAAAAATAATACTATGGTTCTCAATAGTGCTACATAAGCAAATGTTTTGATAAGGGTAGAATGATGGGGGTTGCAACTTCAAGATTCATTTGTTGGTCGGATTCTATTTGGGATGCTAACAAATTGGCTGTCATCCTTTTGGACATTATCTTAAATTGAAAGCAATGTGGAATTTGATGGTCGAAAAGTTTTAAGAAGCTGAGGTTTATGCTCTCCCAGTAGGATGTTGTGAGCTATGAAACTTGGGAGGATGTAAAGCAATTATTGAAGGTGATTCCTTTTTCAGCTATTTAGTGGGGTTCTGGGAAGATTTCTTATCCTTGGAGATTGGTGGATTGAGTGGAGGAGGTTCACGATATTTCCAAACAGTTGGGGGCTACTTTTCGTCATGTTTTAAGAGAGGCAAATATAAAGGCAGATGATCTAACAAAGGAGGGAGTTATTGGATCTTCTATTTCCTTTGATGTTTAATTGTTTTGTATTTAAGTAGGTGTTTTTTGGTTTTGTTGCTTCATGTTTGTATAAGCTGCTTTTGACTTAGTTTTTGTTTCTTTATTTTGGAGTAATAAATTTTACTTTAAAAAAAAAAAAAAAAAACCAAAAAGTTTAAGAAGCAGCCCTTATCCTGTAAGTAGACGTATCTCTTTGTGAGATGGGTTAAGATTATAAAATAGGCAAAAGCAATGTTGGTGAATCATGAGATTTTATTACAACTCTTAAGAAAATTCTGCTGCAGTGTGAAGAAAGTGGATAAGGTTCAAAGGTATTTCTTGCAGAAACGTAATAAAGCAGAGAGGAAACACTGTCATAAAAGATGATTGCTTGTAGTGTGGATGATTGAAAGGAGTTCATTACCGATAAGTAGTCAGTTGCCTTTGATTTCTTTTCGAGAGAGGTCCACAGGCTTTCAGCTTATATGATTAAAAGGAGGCCCATGACGGGGAATGTGTTGAGTTGGGGAAGTGTGTGAAGAGAGTATCGATTCTGGTACACCGATGGAGCATGATATCTCTAAAAATCTGAGTCCCTTACAATAACTATTTGTAAAATAGTTATTCCCAATATACCCTTTTACATATATTCTCTTTAAAGTTTAAACCCTTGCTAATGGGTATTTATGTTATTGTACATTGTAAACATCAATATAAATATAGGGCTCTCCAGTGTTTTTAAAAGCAAGAGGCACATCAAGGCGTTCAGGCGCAAGGTGAGGCGCGGGCTTCATTGAAGCGAGGCGCACATTGTAGATAAAAAATAGATATTTTGGTAAAGACAGATAATTCAAAAGTCAATGAGCAATGTGTAATCCAAATTCTAGCCCAACATACATCATTTGATTAAAAAAAGGAATAAAAAGTATGACTGTAAAAAAATGCAACTGAAAAAGATTAAAACAAGGCTCCAAAATCAGATCATTCAACCTGGTGTTATGCATCTGTGGACCACTCATGAGCTCATTCATGATCTAAATACAAAATATTCATTCTAAAACATCAATCTAAAAATATCAAAATGTATATATCTCCAAAATCCAAATAATCAACTCATATCCCCATCATGGCCCATGACCATATCTACATCAACATCATCATCACCAAATGAAGACGATCCACATCAAAACCAAAATAAGGCGCCATCCCCATTGATGGATGAGAAAAATTGGTGATGGTTTGCCAATTGATAACTGTTTGAAAAAAAAAAAAAAAAGGCCCTAGACCAAACAATAAAAATATCAATGGCTGCCCCCACCCTTATTGATGAGAAATTGGTGATAGCCTGATGATGTATTTAAAAAAAAAAAAAAAAAAGCCCCCAGCCCTAAGGCGCGCGCTTCGTGCACCTGGCTCCAAGGCATGCGCCTCGAGCGCCTAGGCTACGCCTCGCTTCGAGGTATTTGAAGCCCAACTAGTGCGCCTCGCGCCTAGGCGCGCCTTTGACAACCCTAGGGCTCTCCCTCTATAAGATGGTACAACAGTTTTATGCCAATCCTGAGATGCAAACTGGACATTTTTTAGTGTCATTGGGAGGTCGTCTACATTTATGCCTGGAAACAAACAATTTTTGTGGTTATCTTGGCTAATCAAGAGGTTTGTTGTGGTACACCATCAAATTCCAACAGATTATTAATGTATAGATGATTGTATAGCGTCATGGTGCCGTGGCAAACTATTATGATGCTATTGTGAATATATGTGAGGCCTAATTGATGAACTGTCTGGATCTATATATGCCAATGTACTGGGGAAGGCAATAAGAGGACAACAGGAGGGGAACTTTGCTTGTATTTTTTCCTTTCCCATTTGCTAGTACAAGAGCAAATTGTTTCTCCAAGCTTTGTGACTGTACGTACGGTCTCAAGCTTCAAATTAGTAATGTTGTCAACGATATCTATGGTGATTCATAGTTCATACTAGACAAATTACAAGTTTGGCATGTGCAGATTGCAAGGGAAGTGGGGAACCCTTTGTGTTATGCACTGGTTTTGCATAGTTGTGGCTACTTGTTTATGTATCAATTGGATGCATGATGATTCTGATGATACAGATAGTGATGCTTTAATGCATGGTGATTTGGATGATACAAATGGTGATGCTTCGATGCATGGTGATTTAGGTGATACAAATGGTAATGCTTTTGATGTTGCTCCTATCTTGGAACGCTCATTTTGAAGATTGCATGTCATCTCATCATTATCATCCCACCTATGTTGGGGTCAGCTACATGAATTCTATTTATCCATTCCCATCTATCCCAAGCTACATGAATTCTATTTATACATTCTATCCCAAGCCTTCGGATCTATCCTAAATCAAATCCTCGGATAGGTTGCACTTTTTCAAATCTATCCTTACTACTTAAACCTGAAGCTCTTTGTGCTGAAAATCTGAACCCTCAAATACACAACTGTACACGCTTTGGTGTAATTTATCAAGTGGGTTGTAACCCACACCAATTTAGAAGGCACACCATCCTTGCTCAAGGGTTGACACTTATTCCAATGCAACATGGAAAGCAGCCAAAGGCTATTCTTTTAAGCAGAAGCTTTGATGGATAATTTCAGACACACGTCAAGGTTTTCCTCGACATTATTCAACACCAAAATGAGAGAGGATTGAAAATATTTTTGAGTTCTTGATAGGATATGATAAGAGAATAGATTACACAATTTGGCTAGTCTTCCCACTCCTTGACAATAGCTACAAATCCTAAATTATTATTTATTGGATGGCGGAAGCTTTAGATATCTTTACCTATCAAGATAAGATTTTTATCAATCAAGGAATCTTTTAAGGTAGCGGCAAGTAAACTGTTATTATTCGACTCTTAGATATCTTATACCTGCCATAATAATATTCTTATCACTCCAAGATTCTTCATCAGATAACAAATAGGATAACAACAAAGTGTAGCAGTTATCTGTAAGATAATCCCGTGATCTAGTTAGTTGGAGTATTTGTAAGGTTTCCCCATGATCTAGTTAGTTTTGCGGAGGACCCTTTGTCTTACCTGATCAACTAATTAGGTTTGTGCCTGCTTGGCCAATGGGCTTTGGATCGGTCCATTGGCTTTTGGCCCATGGATCGATGTTCATACTATGAAGCTCTGGGAGAGAGTAATGGAGCAAAGATTTAGACGGAAAACCAGGATATCTGGAAATCAATTTGGTTTTATGCTAGAGAGGTCAACGATGGAACCTGTCTTCTCACTTAGGCAATTAATGTTAAAATGTCGAACAAAGAGAAAAAATCTGCATATGGTCTTCATCGATTTAGAAAAAGCCTACGACAGGGTACTTAATGATTTAATTTGGTGGGTTTTAAATAAAAGGAATGTTCCAAGAGGTTATATTGAAATTATTAAAGACATGTATGAAGGAGTAGTAACAAATGTGAGAACTACTTGTGGAGAGACATGGGAGTTCCCAGTGACCATAGTTTTGCATCAGGGGTCAGCCCTAAGCCCTTATTTCTTTGCACTGGTTATGGATGAGTTTACTGCTCATATTCAAGAAGTGGTATTTTGGTGCATGTTATTTGCAGATGATATTGTGTCGGTTGATGAATCAAGAGATGGTGTGAATGCAAAACTCGAGATATAGCGGGAGGCTTTAGAATCCAAAGGCTTTAAAATAAGTCGTAAAAAGATGGAATATATGGTTTGTAACTTCAATGGGCATATAGAAAGAGTTGAAACTACTGTGAGAATTGAAGACCATGAGATACCACGAAGTGATTCTTTTCACTATCTTGGCTTTATAATTAGTAATGATGGGGAGATTGATGAAGATGTCGAACATATGATTAAAGCGGGATGGTTGAAGAGAAGATTTTCTTCTGGAGTTTTTTGTGACCAACAAATGCCAACAAGATTGAAGGAAATTTTTCACAGGACATCAATTAGACCAGCTATGACCTATGGAGTAGCAGAGATGAGAATGTTGAGGTGGATGTGTGGTAAAACTACGTATGATAAAATTAGAAATGAGCGCTTTCGATAGCATTTAGGGGTAGCAACAATAGGAGATAAAATTAGAGAAACCCGTTTGAGATGGTTTGAGCATATCCAATGTAGGCCGGTAAGGAAAAGTTTGGCCATAAAGGTTGATGGTCCACCAAGGGGAAGGGGTAGGCCAAAGAGGACGTGGATGGAGGTGGTAAAAATGGATATGAGGAAGTGTAACTTATCTGAGAATTTGGCTCAAGATAGATTAGAATGGAGAAACAGAATTTGTGTAGCCGACCTTAATATAGTTGGGACAAGGCTTTGATGATGATGATGTTCGATGTTCATTTCCTTACAAATAATTTTTTTCTGGTTTGATGATTCACTCATATTAGTTCAGTCAAGTTCCTTTTGCATCATCATCATCATCATGTTGTTGTTGAACACTTGTGCTCATCTGTGTGGGCATTTTGCCTATTTAATGGGTGGGGTTACATTCTGTGTACAATGTGTTAGGTTTGTGAGGCGTGGTTTCTCGGAGTGTACCATTGAATCCATCCCAGAAGCAAGGAGGAAAAATATCAATATCTCCCGTGGATCTAAATATTATATGAAGAAGCTGCAGCGACAGTGTGATGGGATTCCCGTAGAAAAGGTTGCCTTGAGATAATTACCATGACATTGTTTGCACATTTTTTTCTTGTGCTCACTCAACCTAGTAGGCCACTTTATGTTGGCTATGTATAATTAACTGTGAGAAAGTTGGCCACTTAATGTTAGCTATGTATAAATTAACTGTGAGAAAGTTGGTCACTTTATTATAATGTTGGGTATGTATAATTAACTGTGAGAAAGCTGGCATAATTGAGATTTATGGCTTGTATTATTATTTTTGGAACGGTATGAAGAATTTCATTAAAAGGGAGAAGCAATACAAAGAGCAAAGAAAGAGTAAAAAGGTACAAGAGAATTACATAACAAAAGACTCCCAAGGAGATGAGGCTTGTATTGCCAGCAATTTTGTATTTGATGTTAATTTTCATTTGAATCAAATTAAATTTATTTTTCCCCTTTTGTCTGGCCATTTGTAGCTCCATCCAATGCATGATGCGGCCATTGATTTCAGCGTTAACCAATCACAGGGCCACTTCATTCATGGCCCACAGCCCATCAAATTGAAATGTTCGGAGCTTTTTAAATATTTGACAAGTAACCGTCTGTATCATGTATGTGTCATCGCTCTCATCTCAATTTATTGATTACCTGTAGTAGTGGAACGTAGACTAGATTGATTAGGGGGCAGGCCAAATGTGACTATTTTATATTCTCTCCATCCATTTAATGGCTGTAGTGAATTTGTGACGATTGTTGGAAGTTTGGGCCCCTTGAAGAATTAATGGTTACAACCATCAAATTTACTGATATATATATATCCCTTTTTTTTTCTTATTCTTTTTGTTATTCCAATTAAGGGACTGGACCCGTGAGACTCGCACATGTAGTGATGGCAATGGGTTGGGTTTACATAGGCACCACCCTGACCCTCTCCTTTTAAAGGCGGGTTTGGTAGTGTTTGGGTCAGGTATGGTTTTTCATGCATCAACCCGAGTAGGGTTTGGGACAAGTTTGGGTTTTTGGGCGCGTCAATCCAACCCACCTCGTATATCTTTTAATAGCATTTCATTTCATCTAAGAGCTCAGCAATGCAGTGGCAATGAGAATTTAGATTTTTCTAGAAGTCATGATTTTAAATCTCCCCTAATGCATGTGTTATTTATTTATTTATTTATTTTTCCATACTTTTCAAAAATAGCAACTTACATATGTAAGGATATATGCAAGTTTGGGTAAAACTAAAAGGACCCGTTTCATTCTTATGATATATGTAGCCCCCTTGTTATCCACCTTGCAGCCTTCTTCCTAGTTCCTATCCCAGTGTTAATTTCACTTTAGACCACCCAGAAATAAGACCGGTAGGCATGCCGGCTGGGGGGTTAAATGGGACAGGCCATTTTACTTGAGATACTTTTGAATTACCACAAGTTGATGTTTTTCAAAAGATTACAGCACTAGCTCTGATCACATCTTTAGTTAGCTACTTGCCATTGTCACAAATAACATTATTGGATTAACCTATGCTTATATATTTATGTGATGGACTCAGGATGAGTGACCTCCTATGCTTTACCTTATTAATCATGAAAGGCCTACAATTGACTATCTAATTCTCTCTCTAAACCAGAGTCGATAGATATGTGATGTAAATGAGTTTTTAAAGTTTGAGCTAGACTAGAACACTACTAAGCTCTATTCAAAGGCTATAAAAGGTGGTAGAAGTGGAGTGAGGTATTGGATCTTTCCCACGCTTACATCGGCAGAAGCACTTCCCACTTCCCAGTGCTCTCTTTTCTGTAATTTGATTATCGAGTGAAGCAAGGACCATCTTTTCACAAGGACGTTGCTGCTACCTATAGCATGAAGCAATAGGAAAAGGGTTCCTTCCCTATGTAAAACCAGCTAATTAGGGACATTAGTGTGTGACTGCAGGAGTTTGAGTCCGAAAAGGAAATCATCAGTCGAATGCATCATTTGTGAGATGTTTTATAGCTAAAGATGAGTAGGACAAGAAAGTCTCTGGTCATCCTTATCATTTAATACTGTAGACAGTGAAATTCACAACCTGATTAAGGAAATGAACCCTTCTAGTTTAAATTATTATGAGGGCAACCCTCTCATTCACGACTCTTTTGAAAACAAAAGGAACGATGGGAAATGAAGTCAAGCCTCTTCACTCTTTGGAGGGCCTTTCCATTTGAAACTGTCTGCATTGGCTTCGGGCTGCAACAAGAGAGAGGATGTATTAAGAGCTGCAATTGATGTACTCCCATCAATCAGTCATCATCACAACAACAGATTCGTGCTCCAAAACATGGTGTGAATTAAAACAAAAGGACTCCAGAACAGCTCAAAAGGATCAAGAATATTGATTAAAAAGCTGCCCTTGCATTAGACAAGTGTGACTGATACTTGTATTGCTGATTATTAAGTTTCTTAACGGGGCAGAGTTTCCAGCACTCATACTTCATCGGATGGGACTCCTTGAGTGTCTATTTAACCTATATAAAATGGCGTGTAGCAGGTAGGATTCAGAATATGCAATGGTATCAGGCCAGGCTCAAGCTTCTAGAATCTCAACCCATTTAGGCCTGATTGATACAGGACATAGAGTAGGGCCTTAGGCAGAGTGAAACAGCATAAGCACAGTTAGAAGTCCAAACCCACCTATAATTTAGCCAAAGCAACTGCGCTCGAGCTGGGGCGAGGATGCCCTGGCCATTTGCAACCTTATGTCTTCTGGAAGTTCCAAAATGACGACTCTTGGTCAAATTATTTTTACACCATCTACCATCCATCTGGTGGGATGAATCCCTTGTCACAAAAAGGATCTGCAAACCAACTTTCCATGAGGGACTGTCTAGTGTCGAGGACAGAGAAAATGTAAATAGCAAAAAGACTCATGATGAGTTGATCCATGGTTTTTTTTTTTTTTTATATATATATATATAATTTTTCCGAACAACCAACAAAAGGATGTTGGGCAAAGCAATGTTAAAACTTTTGAGATGACCCAAAGTAAGCATTCTATCAAACTAAAGGTTGGCATGTGTCAGAAATGAAGGTTGATGTCCATAATAATGATGATGGTATGCTTTAATATTTAGTTATTTACTAGTATTATATTTAATTATCAATAATGATGGAATATCTTGTTAGTTATAAAATATATGCAAATTACAAGACCAGAAGTAAGCTGAGAGCCATTTGATGCAGTCCACACTGGCCTAAAGTATAATGCAAAAACACAAGCATAAAGATTTGCGGAAACAAGTTATAATATCATAGGAATTTGCTGAGAGCAGAATAGCATACCTTTAAAAGAGGTGCATGACGCCTTTTCACCTATTCAGAAGATTCAAGCCCCTACTAGTTCTTTTACTATAAAAACATTTCACACATTTTCCCTATACATAATTTAAATCACTGCAAAATGCAACTGCCAAAGAAAGCATTCCTTTCTTTGAAACAAACCAAGATAACTCACTGCGGGTCATTTAGATGTTTGCAAATGAGACATGATTTATGCCAACGTCGAGTCAGCAGTTCAAAGAGGGGTTGTGAAATTTTAACAACTTCACAAGCCCCATTAAATGCTCCTCTCAAGTCTTTCCTTACTGTCTTTATTACAATGATTAAAAGTAACATGCCAGTTGGGGAATGATTTAATTGAAATACGGATGGAGAGCAATGTGCAACAAAAATATTCAAAGACCATTTGTTGGGAAGGAACCGTAAATTGGACTTCACGTTCTCTGATCCTTGGACCTCTCCTATAATGGGAGTATGCATTACAATTGCACAATTTCATTCGGCCATTCAAAGAGAATTATGAAAATGCTATTGCTATGTGGAATTGTACTTCAGTGAACAAATGATGGAGATGACAACCCTATATAAAAGATAGAAAAGGAAAAAAAATGGTACATATTCCAAGAAAAGATAAATAGGCAGGAAGCCAATTCTTGTACCAATTATTTTGGACATTAGAATAGATCATAAGTCGGAACAATTTACATACAAGGAGAGAGTTGGATATCACTGGGTTTGCCAAGATAATTTAATGCAAGAAAGGAAGAAAGCACAATAATTAGGAGGAATCATCTGTCTAGGCTCAGTCAAGCATATCATTTTCAATTAATTGGGCCGATTATTACATGGTTAGAGAACACAATTAAAACTGAAACTAACTCCTAATCACAACAAAATACATCTAACAATATCTATACACCATATGGTACAATATAATACAAGCAGCGTCCTACATGGACACACTAGGCCACGTGGCCTTCTAAAGCAGATGGCAGTCTCCAGGGCTATTCCTTTCACATCCTACTCATTGATGCTGAAGGATCAAACACCATCAATTTGCAAACTAGAAGCTAATGACAATCAAGGGTAATCTGGATGAAGATCGTACATTATCATCCAAACAGTCCAAGTTCCAGTCACTGGAAAAATAAGGTTCATCATTTCTTGTTACCTCTCTCTTTCCTTTGACCAATATTAATGTCAGTGTCAAAATAGAAGAAGGGGGGGGGGGGGGGGGGGGGGGGGGGGGGTTCACAATGGTTGAACTGGTAGTCTGGTACTGTGTCTGGTACAACCGTACAACAAGCAGAAACCCTGATAGGCAGCCAGGTCATTCCAAGTCATACATGCAAGGATATTGTTATTGATTTTTGGTGTGATTCTCAAAGACACCAAATGTAGCCCACATGTGCTCTCTTATTTCAATTAAAGGGGACAAGAAAAGAAGTCATAATAGCCAGTTCAAAAATAAATTGGTCAGGCTACATCTGGTTTAGTTTCATCCTGTTTGATAGTGTATGAGAAAAGAATAAACCATGTTACATGCTTCTTAATTAAGTTGCAAAGACTGTTATTATTAATATAATAATTATGATGATGTGGAGCAATTACAAGGACAGTAAAAGTTGAGTTACCAAATAGCCAGTCATCGGAAAAAAAAAAAAAAAAACTGGTCTGGTGCATTGAGTGTTTGTTTATTGAACGAAGGAGTGGCAAAGGGGTCAGGCAGCCAGGGGTGTCAACAAGTTAAGACACAAACTGTATCCAACTTGTTTTTAAAACAGGTTAGACAACCTCAACCCTCACCCAATGTGGGTCAACCCAACCTGACCTCAGAAACTTAGCATAAATGGGTCTGACATTAGATGGATTGTACACTGTACAGCAGGAAGAAACAATCAAGCAACATTACAAGCAGGACGAGAGATAGAGAGAGGGGTGGGCAATTGCAGGATCTACCAGTGTTATCGTCGCCTTCATCTTTGTCGTCAACAATAACACGTGAGATGAAAACGCCATGGCCATCCATGTCCCGCAAGTGGCTAGCCTAGGGCATCCACCTAAACATCACATCCCTCACAATGCAGGGCATCATCTCCATGGGCTCACTCCCTCCTCGAAAATGCAGTCTCATCCTCATCATCAAAAACCTCTCTCCTCATTGCCCATGTACTCACTCAACCCCTCTTTATCTTTCTCACCATCTACACTCCATATTCCCAGTTCCTCACTTTCCTGGTATCCACAGTGGCAGGTTTGTTTACTGGAACCAGCACTTCCACTGATTTATCTCCTTCTTCTAATGCTACCTTTTCATCTCCTCCCTAACTCTATCCTTTTTCTATTGCTGGATCGATGACCTTTCCCCTACCCTCCAAGCCATTTTTAGTTATTTCCCCTTAAAGCCATTTGGACCAAGACTATAGGCCCAATGGATTGGAAGAGTCAAGTTCAGGTGACAAATCCATAGTATTTGCAGGTCGACCCTAACCTGACGCATTTATGTGGGTCAGGTTTTCTTGAACTGTGGGTGACCCGTATACAATGCAGGGTGGGTTTAGTAATTAGTGTGTCAAATCCAGGTCGGTTTTGGGGGTAATGTCAGAATTGCCATCCCTAGTTTAACTATGTTTATCATGTGTCAGTAGACGTGTGACACATTTAGGTATCCTGGGAAATTCAATTATTTAGGCCAGAATTTCCTACCAGTTGTTGTAACTGATTCTAGTGTTTTTGCTCCACACATTAGTGTTTTCTTTCATATTGCAAAGAAATATGCTAACTGTTTGGAGTTAGAACGACACTTGTTTGAAGTTCCCCAGTAAAATTCAGTAAGATAAGAAGGCAAAAACTAGGCTACACATACCGCGTACTCCCACCCATGCTTCTCGGCAAAGGCCTTTGCATCTTCTTCACTCTTGAAACTGAATCCTGCTTCGCCTACATTGGCATAGGGGTCTCCTGTGGACAGGGGCGGATGAAGGGGGGGGGGGGGGGGGGGGGCGGGTGGGCTGCAGCCCACCCAAGATTTGGGCCCAAAAAAAAAATCCAGTTTCCAAAAAAAAAAATTCCAGTCTCCAAAAAAAAAAATTGTCACTATTACTTTCACAACTTGTAGTCTTAGCTTGTAAGCATGGGTTTAAATCCTGTTATTTCTTCTCTAATAAAATATCAGAGGAATTACCCTACCATTGTTGCAGCAAACAGTAATTCTCATAGCTTTGATAAAACTTCATTGTGAGCTGAAAATGAAAAGAAAAGAAAAAAAAATTAGGAAAAAAAAAGTAAAACCGGTCGTCTTATGTATTAATGTCGCATCATCAAGCGCCCAAAAAATCAATAACTCTTCTATCGTTCTATAAGAGAAAAGATGATAAATCTGAAAGTGGCGAAACTTCCACATCTATTCCCGATATTTCAAAGCTTGATGAGGATGAGCGACGTCCTACCAAAGTTCAAGTTGTTGAAATTGAAGGAGTTGAACCTTCTTCTCGAGTCCAAAGAGTCGTAGTTGCACATTCTTCCAAAGCTCAAGAAGTTGCAACTATGGAAGTTGATGTCACTTCTTCATTTGAATGTGATCCGGATAAACGCATTGCTATGTATGAATACCCGCTTAACAAACATGATGAAGTTCGGGTAGCTTATCTTAGAATGGGACCTTGTCGACCTACTCATGAGAAAGAAAAAGATTATCCGGTGACCATATTTGGAAAGCAAGGCCGACGGTTCAATACTAATTGGCCATATTTGGAAAGCAAGGCCGAAGGTTCAATACTAATTGGTACAAACTATTCCCTTGGCTAGAATATTCACTCCACAAGGATAGAGCATATTGTTTTTATTTCTTTATCTTTGAAACAAATCCTCCGAAGCATCCGGTATTTACCATTGATGGGTTTCAAAATTGGAAGAAGGTTAACAATAGGAAGAAGTGTCCTTTTTTGAAACATGAAGGTGGTCTTTGTTCTCCACATAGGTCGGCGACAATGTATTGTGAGAATCTAATGAAACGTTCTCGACATATAGATAGTGTTTTCAATACACTTTCTAAAGAAGCAATTGCAAATAATCGGTTGCTTCTCCGAAATGTTATTCAATGTATTCAAATGCTTACATTACAAGGGTTTCCTTTTAGACGACATGATGAATCGAAGAAATCAAAGAATTGTGGAAACTTCATTGCAATGTTCGAGTTTTCAAAAATGTTGAACAAGAAATTTGCCGAAATAGTAAGTGATTGTCCAGGAAATGCCAAATATACCTCACATGGTATTCAGAAAATACTTTTGCATATATTTGCCGAAAATGTGAGAAAGAAAATACGCGAAGATGTTAGTGATGCAAAGTTTAATTTGTATCCTTGTGGATGAAGCACAAGATAATTCACATAGAGAAGAATTAATGATCATTATTCTACGATTTGTTGATCGTGGTAGTTTTGTTAAAGAAAGGTTTTTGCTATTGTTGGTGTTGAAGACACTTCTCGCGGATTGCATGGTTATTTACATCGAAAGAGAGTTTGCTAATGAAGTCGACATAGAGTTGGTAATAGATGAATTTGATAAGAAGCCACGCAAGTCAAGATTTCACTAGTGTCATGTTTTAACTTTTGTTTGTCATTTGTCATACTTGTCAAGATCTATTGTGAAGACATTTTTTTGTTGATTTTGAGTAGTATAATAAAAATGGTCACTCTTTTGGTATGATGCTTGTAGAAAATGAATTATGAAGATAGTACATAGATAGTTTTTGGTGAACATTGTTGCTATTTTTTATAATTTTTGGTGAGACATTGTTGTTATTTTTTTAGTGTAACTTAAGTGCAGCCCCCCCAGATTAGAAATCCTGGATCCGCCCCTGCCTGTGGATGTCTCCAACCCATCAATGGATTCTCCCACCTAAAAGAGCACATTAAGTTAATGATACAAGCATTCACCATTCATGCAAGACATTGTACTAGTTACACCTTTCCTCTATGTAGAAGAAACTACAACAAATATCTAATGACAAGAAGCATGTGAAGTCAATGTATGCAAATGTCATTCATGCACAATACTGTCCTATTTACAGGTTTCCTCTATCCATATGTTCTAAGTGTTAGGAACTACATTAGAGACAGCAAAAATAAGAAAAAGAAAAATTGGACAGTCCAGGATCCAAGTATTGACCATCTGCAACTAGAAAAAGGAGAAGCTACAAAAGGCAGGTGCTAGAGCATACTTCTGGGTCGACATGAAATTTATCTTCCACTTTCCAACTTTGCCAGAACGTTGCTGGGTTGCATTTCTAGCTGGCGAGTAAATTACAACCTGCCACGTGAAGATGAAAAACAAATTAGTGTAAGTCATCAGAGTCAAATAACCAAGGGATGAAGAAAAAGAAAATTGCAATTGCGCTTATGTGAGTAGCAATCACAAGGCTAGCCAACCAATAAAATTCAACCAGGAAAACAGAGTAATAAAAATGTCATGTATTAACTCGCACTAATCCTGTCTAAAATGTAAGTGTAATACCAGAAGCATGAATAATAGAAATACGTTTTCTTAATGATATAAATTATAGAAATCTTCCTGGAAGGTAAGGAGGAAGGAACCATCAAAACTCTTAAGGCACGATTGTATAATGTCTGCTTCCCTTTGGAGCTTGGACTTTTCTGCTTTTACAAGGAACTAGGGAAAATCAGTTGCTTTTTTCCACTTGCTGCAGGCATCTGGACTTTCAATGATGCCAAGGAATAGAAACTCAAAAGTCTTAAGGACTATTCTACAACATTAAAAAAAAGAATGCATTGAACTTGAAAACCATGTGTAAATTGCAAAGAGAAGAACTTTCAAGGAACTTAAAGCATCTACCCCAAATGAATTTTGGTCTGCAAAATCTCTTTTAAACTCCTCCAACCCAATAATAGTCAATGGGGGTAGAAATCCAATGTAGGTCTCAGCAGCTCAAACTGTTGCAAGACCAAAATCTAATCAAACACAAATTCGTTTATAGATAGGGGTACATAAATTCTGCTAAAAAAGTAATAGATTGAATGGCAGTTACTAGTTAGGGTTACATCCAAACGGAACCTAACCTAACTTAACCCAATTGCTGCTGCTATCATTCTTTTCCATTCGACTTCGATCAGAAAAGAAAAAGTAGATAGAGAGAGAAAGAGGAGATTACCCTCCTATGGAGATGTTCGTGTGGGATCCCAGAGACGATCCCGATCTCTCCGGGTTTGTGCTCAAGCAAGGCATCTGTAGAGATAGATCGCTTCCACCACCACCGCTCGTAAGTGGTCCGAAGAAGAAGAAGACGGCAACGAGCAGACTGGCGTTGCAATTGCAGCAAACTCGCCATCCCAAAAAATCACCCGAGTCCCATGCACTAAAATGTAAAAAGTAACGTCCCTCATTTCAATTGATGTCATGATTGTGTAGGGACTTTCTATAGTGTTTTGGAACTGGCTAATGCCAACAAGATTGAATGAAAATTTTTACGGAATAGTGATTAGACCAGTTATATTTCATGGAGCATAATGTTAGTTAATTAAAAAATAATATATACATAAAATGGAGGTAATAGAGACGAGAATATTAAGTGAATGTGTGGTAAAATTAAAAAAAGATAAAATTAGAAATGAGCTATTTCGAGAGTATTTAGGAGTAGCATCAACGGGAGGTAAAAATTAAAGGAATCCGTAGTATGAGATGGTTTGGGCACATCCAATGCAAGTTGGCAACGACGTCGGTAAGAAAAAGTTTGAGTATGCAAGTTGATGGCTCACCAAGGGGAAGGGTAGGCTGAAAAGATGTTGAAGGAGGTAATAAAAACAGATTTAAAGAAGTGCAACTTATCTAAAGATGTATCTTCGAATAGATCAGAACGGAAAAATATAGTTCATGTAGCCAACTCCAGCATAATTGGGACAATAGTTTGATGATGAAGATGATTAAATTGATGATAAATGAATGTTGCAATAATGATAACGTTGAGATAGATAAATAATATGGTAAACTAGAAAAGATTGAAACAGAAATGAGTATACTGGGGAGCATTTTAGAAGTATCATCTAACATGTGGTAAATATACTTATATGCAACTAACCCCAACATAGTTGGGTTGATGATGATTATGACTATGATTAATGTACTAATAGATGGTGCAAAACTCATGGAGCTCACCTGCAAGGGATCATTATGTAATCCGTGAAATGTCAAAGCAGAGATTTTTCTTTCTTATGTCATTTGGCAGACTCACATATGCCGATTCAACTTTTTTTCATTGAGGTGAAATTATCTTTTGGACCCTTGTCTCTCTAAACAAAAATTTCACTCAAGGCAAATGGTAGCAAAATAAAGCTTCACATCAGCAAAATTTCTTTGCCTTTTTCAGATTCTTGCATCACTAAAAACAACAATTTGCAGAAACAAAACTAGTGAAATGATGATGATGCGGTTCTTTACTTATTTTATGTTTGAGAGATTTTTCTTTTCTTTTTCTTGTGATATTTCTTCTTTTCATTTTTTTTTTCTATTGCCCTCCACAAACATGTAAAATTTACTTGGCGGATATGCTTAAACAAACCCTCCATTGTTTTATTGAAGAAATTCTAATGACTTTGACTTCCAGTTTATTAGGGTTTGTTTGGGCATTATCTAAAAAAAAAGGGGATCCATAGTAAATCCAATCACCCTTTTTCATGGAGCTGATTATCCTCTTTGCTTTCTTTTTTTTTTTTTTAATTATTATTTTAGATTTTCTAAATAGGGAACTCAAAAGCACCCACTCCCACTCACTCACATATCCCAATCAGTTGAGCTACAAAATGGAGACTAATTTTAACTCGTCCCCTCCAAAGCGTAATCTCACTTGATTCCAAAAAATAATAATAATAATAAATGAATAAATATATTAAGGTATCACATCACCTCTTTTTTTTTTTTTTTAATTTACTTGTACAATTTCCTCCCTGTGCTCTAAATGGCATCAAGCAGCTATGATGAAACTCAGGTACTTTATGTTGGGAATGTAAGACACTTGTATTGGTGTTTGATACTACACTGATACTTCTAGTGTAATTTAGCATATCCTACTTACCATGTCTACTATTTCATATAATTCTTACAAAGGATTATAAACCATGATTATTTCATTAATTAGGAATGTTCTAAAGAAAAAAAAGACATGTCCATGGAAGTCCTAAATTTCCAAAAGTGCAGAGGTCTCTCTCCTATCTCTATATCTGTGTTCATGTCCATATCCAGGCATCATAATTAAGCAAAAAAAAAAAAAAAAGAAGAGAAAACCTTATCTATTTCCCCGCACAAAAGAGCCGCAAACTTTTTGTGTGTTGCCAAATCCATTTTCATCCAACCAATTAGACAGCACCATATACAGTACAGGGTTATTTGAGTTGGGAAACAGCCACAATTTGGCCCTGTATCAACCTTTCTATTATAGAAGGCCCTGGATACTCACATGCCAAAAGAATCAGGTTTTTATTGGGAGAGTACCACAGTAACAGTCCCCCATATCTTTAGGATCACTTGTCCTCAAGTGGTTCAAAAACGGTTTAGTGCACAACCAGTAACCTCAGTAGTTGCCAGAGTAGAAATTCACAATTTCAAACAGAGCCATCACTGGCCAGCTTGGGTGCTTCAGGCCTTGATTTTGAACTGATCCAACTCCCATGGCAGATAGAAACGTCAATGCTATAAACTAAATTCGTACATACATGGTTACATGTGGGTGTAGCCTCAAGTAGGAGATCAGTGCTGTGACTTCTATGTATCGGTCAGCTTAATTGCATGTTATCATATATAGTGAGTTTGGATGTGCCCCATATTATAAGCAACTTGTATATTTTACAGTGACAGTGGATGTTTATCTGTTTCACTTTGCATTTTGGTTGCAAAAGCATTGCAAGCTTGTTTGATGTTGTTGAATATTTGTTTTTTTAGCCTAATTATTCAGAATGTGAAGCTACTTTTGGTACATATGGATAAGAGTAAGAAATACAGAATTCAGATAGAGCAACTGGAAAAACAGAGTAGAAGTATCAACTTCACATAATAAGTACGATCAACAGTACAAATGTTGATATTCATTGAGGTTGATTTAAAATCCAAGTACTTACATAAGCTCCAATTTTCTCAAATAAGAACCCCACGAGTAAGAAAAAAAATGGCATGCCCAAAACGATGTCAATACTTCCAAAGCTACAATCCATAACAGAAGATGCCACTATAAAGATAGTATAAAACACATAATTTACAAGTGCAGCGAAGTAGTGTAGCAGAAAGCATCTATTTACACAAGCTACTACTCGGCAGCTTTAGCTGGTGCTTCAGTTTCCTCATCATTGCCGTTTTCTAGTTGGCTATAGTTCCCTTTCTCCTTGAAGAGTTGTCGATGGTGGTGCTTGCAGTAGAGCCTTCCCTCGTGCGCAATGTAGTTAGATGGGCTGATAACACACCCTCCATGAGTGCATTTGAAACAGCTCCTGTGATATGCATTGCCATCAACTGTAACCTATAAACAAGGATCAAGCAATGGAATATACTTTTCAGTTCGAGCAACTTGGTCTGGTTGTCTTCATCTTGGTGGGAATTTTAATGACAGGCGCCTTGAGGACTCGATACAATTGATTTCAAAGAAGGGAAAAAATTTAGTTTATATATGATTTGATATGAAATCATATTATTTTTTTAGTGATGTAATTGATTAACTTCTGTTTACCCCGACTTTGCTACATTCTTGTTTTTATTTCGCCCAAAGTATGTGCTTACAATCAAGATCATTGTGTTCCGGAAGATCTTTTCAATCCAATAGTCACATTTCATGAGGGGTAGAAGTTTGATCCAACTATCTAACTTGAGGAGTGGGGCCTACAATGAATGCCTCAATTGCATTATGATTCCCTCAGGTCAGACTACATTCATCTATACGAAGTATTCGAGAGTTCACAAAGTATTTGTTGTTCTTTTGAATCTTACAAGAATGTCATGAATGAGAATGCATTGTTCCAACCTTGTTTCTATGACGATGCTTAAATAGAATATTAGAAAGGGCCATAAATTTCAAATTTTGGAGTTTTTGCAATTGCTCTTTTGTGGGCCTTATATAGACCCTCTTCGCTGTTCCAAAATATACCCAAAAGCTCACTTCTATTCTTCTCCTCTCTGCATTTTTAAGAAAAATCTCACTCTTTTAAGTACTTTAATGAATGGACATTAAATTGAGATGGATTTTCTTGTTCTTTTTTAAATTGAATTGGCTAAATAAGTAGGACATGCACATGTGATATTTCTATGAATGATATGGCATGGTTACAAGGACAAGAAGAAAATATGATCAGAATGGAGTCAAAATCATGACCACAATCATCATCAACAACAACAATGATGATGACAGCTTATCCCATTATTCTGGCCTCTGTAAGTTTAACTCTTCCACTCAGCCCTATTTAAAGCCATATTTTCTATTACTCTTATCTAAATGTATTTTGTCACTACTTCATTTAAGGTCTTTATTAGTCTCCTAATTCCTGGAAAGAAAAGAAGTTAAATGAATATTATATTTCTCTGCAAACCTAAACAGGTGGGTGGACCAAGGATCACAAAATAAGGATGCCACATAAGATTATTATAGCAATGGAGACGGTGACAATGCATACCTTTTCGAGCGGATATACAGTCCTGTTACACCCCACACATTTGTCTCTGGTACCTGCAAACATACTTGAGGCCTTGTTTGCAGCATGCTGTCAGCAGAAGTCCATGTTTAATGTTAGTAGAAGCATGTAATGAGGTATATGAAACTATATGACGAAATTGATTACATTTTACAAATAATCATAGGCTGTTGCAAGATACGTAGCTCAAAATCATATTCCTGTACAAGCGCAAAGATTTAAAAAGGTTAACCTCATTATCTGTAGATCTCTCTGGTTTGATGACTTTTGGGGTTCCTGAAGGAAGATGCTTGATTGTTGAACACATGAAGTATAGATAATGACAGTAAAGAGACTTCTTAGTAAGTTATATATTACTCATTACCTTCAAAGCTTTTGTCCAAGCTGCCAGTTCTCTTGAATAATTGATCATAGTGAGCTCTGCAGTACAGAACCCCCTCGAAAGAATTGAAGTTTGAGAGCTGTGGAGACAAATCCAAAGTAGAATATATGAAAACAAGAGCAAAGTGAAAACTAATGATGTAAATTATAAGGTTTTTTTTTTTCGAAAAGTTTATCTTTCTTCACCAACTTCAGCCAGCATACTTTGTATATACTGCGACAGAGGAAAAAAGAAGAGATCTATATGCTGTTCAGAAAGAGTAGAAACTGAACACCAATCTTCTGGAGAAGGCTAAAATTAATGGTTGCAATCAAACATACCGTTCTTGATGTAGATAAAGTTATGGGGATTGGAGAGGGGAGTAAATTACAATTTTCAGAAATCCTAGAAATCAATCTGGATTTGAGTTTAATTTTAAAATGCTCGTCTATCTCTATATGCATGGTGGTAACCAAAGGAAAATATTTCAAAAAAATTTAAAACCTTTCCCACTAAAACTCCATTGGTTAATGGAAAAGCCAAAGTATTCTAATTCTACCACAATGACTTATATAGAAAAAAAAAAAGAAAAAGAAAAATTGCATCCAAACAACTCATAATCGAAATAGAGCATCAACTGCTAACAACATACAATGATTAATGCAATTTGACAGAGATATAGGGTGTCTTTCAAACGAAAAATGAAAAATGATGTTTCTCACAGAGTCCCATATAAAGGTTCATGGAAAAACCTGAAACCTATCTAACTCATTTGTGTAAAAGAATTGGAAAGTTCTCAAACACAGACTTCATGTTAATTTCTAAATTCAGCCATTGGTGTTTCCTTCCCCATTTTTTCTTTTCTTCTTGTATTCTCTGTTTGTATTCTCTTCTCTTCCAATATAAGTTATCGTTACCGATAAAAAAAAAAATAAAAGTTTCAGACTTCTCCATAACCATTCTTATCATTGTCAAATGAATAAAACTAACAGCTGATAACAAGAGCATGACTGACATCAACAACCGCCTGGTTTTAAATGCAATCAAAGACAATTAATTATTTTTCAAAAGATGGAAGAAGTCTTCTAGATAGAACTCAGATGATGAAAAAAAAAAAAATCTAGAGGAAACAGAAATGTCATTTTTGGCAGAAACTCATCAGAAAATTTCATTGTAAACAGATACTTTCCTTCTAATACCAAATGGGTCTTAAGAAAATAAATAAATCCTTCATTAGCACCCGCTGCAACCCACAAACATCCAAAACATAAAAAATGAAACAAGCAACATTCAAGAACATACAGAACCAACAAACAGTAGCAACAATGCAGGTGCAGAATGCAATTCAAGACAATTCAATGATTTGAACTAAAAGGAAGAAGAAGAGAAATGGACCTTGAGAGTTCCTTTGCAGTGATGGCATCGGAAGCAGGCATTGTGGAAGACGCGATTATCTGCGTCGAGCTGATCGACGAGATAAACCGTCTTGTCACAGACCTGGCATTTCTGGGTTGTTCCAGGAAAGGCCATGGCTGGTTATACAAAACAAACCTAGACCCACAAGAGGTTATACCTCTCTCTCTCTCTCTTTCTATCTCTCTCAGATCATTTGAAGGAAACAGGAGGAGAGACTGAGAGAAGAGAAAAAAGTAGTTACAGAAATTTACGGATTGCAAAAGCTAAAATATTGAGGAAGCTGTGGCAATGATGTTGTCCGAATTTACAGCGGGTAACGGTCTCCTTGGCCCTTGCCTTTTGAATACGATCCAATACGAGAGAGAGATAGTTGGGCTGGGTTGGGTTGGGAAAGCTCATGGCCAGCTTAGCCCAAGTTGACCCATGCTTGGGAGGGCAATTAATTTAAGACGGTGTACGAGGCCTTCATGAGATATTACTTGTATTTTGGGACTAAAGTGTAGGTTTTGAGGATTTTGTCATAATTGCCCCACTTTTGACCATTACAGTCCATTTGATAATCTTGTCGTCTTATATTGGCATCTGGTCTAATTTTTTTATACTCATTAAATATTTGCTCGTTGTTGGATTGAATCTTAAAAAAGAATCTGTAATTAAAATGCCATGGATCAAGGTTATTACATCAAGGGCTAAGATAATCTTGTAGGCCTAATTGCTTGGCCCCCCTTGTCCATAAAGAGACTTTTTCATTTGTCATCCTTCCATTAATATAAATACATTATTACATCTAACTGGGGGCCCTAGGTTACATTGCATATAAGCATTATGTTGTATGCTCGTGAGAGAAAATTCTCCTGAAAACAAATATTTTAGGAGTCTAGACTCAGACCCATTTGTTTGTGTAAAGTGTCAAATGAAAAATAAAATAAAAATAGAGACGAACAAAAAAGAGAGATGGTGGTGTTGAGAGTAAAAGCACTAAAAAGATTTAAAAAAATCACTCATTTTTTTGTCATTTAGTGCTTTTAGAATACATTTTTTTTTTTTTATCATTTAGTGGTCTTTTCGGGGTAGCTTTTTATTATTTAGTGAATTTACTTTCAACCCTATTTTTTAATTTTTATTCCTCATAAATCGGCCATTTAATTTTATTTCTTATCACCCCCTCACAAAAATATATAGTCCAGTTACATGTCTTTCATGTTGAGACTTGAGGGCCTCGAGAGGCCGATCCAGTTCTGCTTCAAAACATACATATTGGGTGGCCCTAAAAGCAAACTCTTGTTTCTAATAATTATTGATTGAGAAAATGGGTACCAAACAGCAATACATAAGTCAATGCGTGTAATTCAAAATTGGCGGCCAGTTCTAACAATGCACAAAGTGGCCCATTACGAGGGCCATGACATTTATTAGCAGTAATTGATTGGCCTTGTGGTCTTCTCTGGTTCATGACCGAGACTGGCAAATTATGCGGAGGTCTTAGCACGGCGATAGTGAGTGATCATAACGGTCGTCCTTATTGACCATCTCATGAGGTGATTTCTTTGTCCAAGCCTAATTTATGATGAGGCCTTTGGATCCATCCCTCCCCTTATTTTTACATGCAATGAGGTGGGGCATATAATTCTACCCTCTATATGCTTTAGAAGTAGAGGCAAATCCTCTTAAAATGAGCAGCTTGTTAGAAAAGAGAGAGACTATAAGAGTAAGAAGATTATAGGGAGAAGAGAGAGCATTTCTTTTATCTCATTAACTATGTGTACAAATACAAGTGGAGAAGCATATTTATAGGCAAAGTAACCTCATAAGAGATGAACTTTAATTCTAATCCTAACCCATATTAAGTGGGTATCCACCCCAAGATCCATATCTCATAACACAGCTTCATTTATAGGCATTTGAAAACATTAACCTCTCTTTTTTATGGCTCTATTTTGGATAGATCTATTGAAATAAGAGTAGCGATACCGCATAGTTCAAAAACTTGTTCTAGCCGGGCTAGTCAACTCAACTCAAGGAACACAAAATCAGTGAGCCCGACCAAGTGGGCCAAAAAGTAAGTTGTACTAGCCCCAATGCCCCATATTTTGAAATATGATACTGAGCATATGGTTGCTTTTATCCCTATAACATCTCACAATCTGTAATCTAAATCCTACTAGTCCAGAGCGCGGGTCAGTTCTCCATGGGTGGTAATATCAATAGGTTCATAGTTTCAAATTTAAAATTTGAATAACAATCTTGATCCATTTGGATTCTAATCTAAGTCTTCATAATTAAATAATCAAATCACAAATAGGTTGGGATTGGAACATATGTGGCACATTACATTAATGGTATGAAATCTTTGATCTTATAAAACTTACATAGCTCTATGTCATTTGTCTACCTATCACCTATCGAGTGATAAGGCACCCCTTCCTTTCATTGAAGAGTGGGCTCCATCCGAAGAGGAGTATTGAAAATTAGTTATGCTGCCTCCACTAACACCTCGAGATTTTAGTAGAAATGTTTACTAAGGAAATTTAAGACCTTAAGGTTTAGATCCTAGTATTTACTTTGAATTAAAATAGATTGTGAACGTTGCAAGTGCACTATAAATAAAGGGGAAAAATCCCTTAGCTCCACTCTAAATTAAAAAGAAAGGCTGTATCTATGATAACAATCCAAAAGTACAATTTATAGACATAAATCCCTAGTCAACTCGGATCAATGACATGAGGCAAACAACAACCCACAAACTAATTAGAACAGTGATCCAGCATTCCAAGAGTTCTGTAAATAAATTACATTGCGAGTTTCTTGTGAAAATCATGTTCTAGAAAAAAAAAAATTGTAAAGAAGGCTTTCAATATAAGTACTAGAAAAAGCAAGGAAAACAAACACCAACAGAGAACAACACAAAAGCAAGGAAATACTCCCAAAAACAAAAACATTCCCTCAGCCCCGGCCCAAGATCCTTCTAGAGTTTAATTTGGAAGGAACTGATGAAAAGATTTCTTGTGGATTAAACATATATATGCATGTCTCATGACATATAAGCCTATATCAGGGAGGAAAGGGACACCAAAATCAACCTTCTAGAGATAACAATTAATGCTGACAGGTCTCATATAAAAGATAAAAGATGATTCAATATATAAAGAATCGAGAACCTGTCAAACGTTCAGTTGCAGCTCCTTCAAGTCATGTGACCCGTCAACCCATGTTACCATTTGTATTGTTATTACTGGTCAAATTATAGAAAAACACAGATGGAAGCTTCTTCACATTACATTGCCTCCAACGCTTCATTTTGGCCTTTCTATACATTGACTGATCGGATCTCATCGCGCGCTAGAGAGCGTCGTTAAATACCTCTCTACATCTCCCAGTCACCTGCATAAGGAAAACAAGCTCATCAACTCAATTCCGTTATGTTATGTGGAAATCTCTCTCAAGTCGATGATGGTCCATGGTCCCCCAGATCATCATCACACAGAAGATCAAGGAGAAAGGAGAAGAACCCGTATGCAAATCGCGGGCTCGACCAGTTTAAGATGGTCTTAGCAGATCTTCAAGCAAGAAAAGAGAAGATCATGGCCCAAATGGGTGCAAGCGACCCCTTTCTGGTCCGGTTCGCTCACGCGAATTTGCGTGATTGGGTGCCCATAATCATCAAGCTAAGGGAGCCAAAGCAGCAGAAATTGGATAATGCTGTTATTGGTGATAATCAGCCACCTCAACGGAGCTTGGTAGCAGTTCAGAAATCTCCGGTGGGGTCATCGGCCACCAAGGAAGTTGCTCCCCCGCACGCAGAAGGGGTACCTGATGGAAGGATGAAGAAGAGACTCTCATGGGGTGTGAAGAATAATTTCATGGTTATGAATAGGCGTAGGCCTTCAAATTACTGGCCAGTTGTTGTGATTCTGATACTATTGTGTTTGGTGATGTTTGGGCGTTCATTTGCAATTATGTGCACATCTATATGCTGGTACTTGGTGCCTACCAATAAGGTTGGGAATGTGAATTTGAGAAGATCAATGAATAAGAACTATGGCAGAAGGCTGAGTGAGAAGAACTTAGTTGGTGATGGGAGATATCTTCAATCTAAGATGGGTCATTCATAGACTTTCACCTAGCCACTGTAAATGGAAGAAAATGGTGATGGCAATTTTTTTTTCCTATGTTTTGCTGACAAGCTCATGAGTGTAACATTCCTCTCTCTCTCTCTCTCTCTCTCTCTCTAGATCTCTGGGTTTTTAAATTTTGTGTTTTTATTTTTATTTTGTTGGAATGGGAAGGATATCTTTCTGTTGGCATGTTCATCAATGTAAATGCAATGTTTTTTTTTTTTTTTTTCTGCTATCGAAAGTAAATATAATGTAAATTAACTTAAAATTGGTTCTAGCATGATTGAATAATTGATTAAGGTTTGTGTGGTGGGTTCTGCCTTGGGGATTAGTTCTATTGGGTCAAAGACCCAGGGATACCCACATCATAAGAAAAAAAAAAAGAGGTTAAGGTTTAGTCCAGAAGTTCTGAGAGGTATACAGCTTGGAGGGCATGATCTCTATGTATAGCATGTATATTGGATTGTCAATTTATGACTACATTATTGCTGTTGGAACATGAATCAACGGATGTGGAGCTAACCAAATATGTCCAAGCCACTACCAGGTGATGGACCACATTTGATGATCCACGCCCAGATCATTGATTCAATGATCTTATGTACATCATCATGATTCAATGTATATTTCTTGTGATAAAAACTGTTCATGTAAGTAACTTGCTGCAAAGTAGGAATCTAGGAAAGTTAAAATTTAGGAACTACTTTATGGGGCCCACTTGAGTGCACGCATATCACATGAGTAGAGTGAGATTGGATTGGCTTAGTATGGATTAGGGGTGAGTCAATAATTGGATTAATTGATAATTTAACCATTATTTAAGCGCTCGAGAATTTAAAGGTTATATACACAGGCTGGGGCCATTACTGATTTAAAGTTTTTTCGACACACCTCTTCTCCAAGTCAAGACTTTCCATCTTGATTGGCTCATTCTCATTTTTTTTTTATTTGTTGTTCATTCCTACATAAATATTACCCTTCTTGTAAAGATGGTATGATTTCATGTGATCTCAGTGTAATGGTCTCTCTCTCTCTCTCTCTCTCTCTCTCTCTTAAAATGATCTAGAAAGCTTCCCTTAATAAGATTCAGATCATGGGGAAAGGTGCAAGGAAAACCAATACACAGTGGTGGACCCAAGTGTTACCATGCGGGTGATGGTCACACCTGGTTGTTGTGATCGTGTGTGCGGAAGCGTGCGATCAACAAGCAAACAAAATAAGCCACACAGAAGAGAACACAGATTTACGTGGTTCGGTGATTTCACACCTACGTCCACGGACAAAGCTCGTCTTCTTCTTTGATTTTCCCCACACTAGGGTTACAACCAAAAGAGATAATATATAGTTTTTAGACAAATACTAAATTACCCCTCAACCCTAATACAAATGCATTGGGCCTACAAAACGAGCAAAAAGCTCAAAACTATAAACCTAACAAATCTCCACCTTGGCGAGATTTACAGGTCACAACATTTTCCACCTTGGCATGCAATCACACGCCTCCAAATGCGCCTGTAGGCGCCATACACACGAAGGTGTTCAAAATCGCAGAATGTTGATCAAGTCCTTAAACTTGACCCTAGTCACCACCTTAGTCACCATATCTGCGTTTTCCAAATGCCTATTTGCTTCTTTGTAGGTGGTACAAACAGATTCTTCAACCATCGGAAGTGCATATGCCACCATATCAGAGTACCCTTGAGGTTTCCGAATATTTCTTTTCGGTCTACTGGTTGCAATATAATCTGCTTGCTCTTGTGGAAGCTCTTGAGCTTGAGTCTCCTCCTCATTTGTATCATCACCCTCTAACTCAATTGGGACTACATCAAACTCCACTTGCTTCGATTTACCACTGGCCTTACTTTCTTCCTGAGAGCCATTTTGCTTGTTCAGTTTTCACATGGCAGCTTCATCAAAAATCACATCTCTACTCAGACCAAGTTTCTTTGAATTTGGACACCATAGCCGGTATCCTTTCACACCACTGCTGAAACCCAAGAATATAGCTTTCTTGGCCCTTGGATCCAACTTACTCTCTGTGACATGGAAATAAGCAGGACAACCAAATATATGCAATTTATCATAATCAGTAACGGGTTTTCCAGACCATATCTCAATGGGTGTTTTACCCTCTATCGCAGCAGAAGGCAACCTATTGATGAGATGACATGCATAAGCAACTGCCTCACCCCAAAACGCTTTGCCTAATCCAAAATTAGACAACATACACCGAACTTTCTCCAATATAGTGCAGTCCATGTGTTCTGTCACCCCATTCTGTTGCGGAGTCCCACTAACTGTGAAATGCCTCACGATCCCCTCATCCTGACATACTTTCAAGAACGGATCAGACTTATACTCTCCGCCGTTATCTGACCTAAGCCTTTTGATCTTTTTGTCAATCTGTGTTTCAATCATTTTCTTCCACTTCAAGAACACATTCAAGACTTCATCTTTGTGCTTCATGGTGTACACCCATACTCTTCTGGAAAAGTCATCAACGAATGTAACAAAGTAGTGCATACCTCCCAAAGATGCCACTTTGGTAGGACCCTATACATCCGAATAAACATAGTCTAGTGTTCCTTGAGTGCGATGGATCGCGGTGCCAAACTTCACTTTTGTCTGCTTACCAAAAATACAATGTTCACAAAATCCCAACTTGCAGGTCTTTGCACCTTGCAACAAGCCTTGCTTAACCAAACCCTGCAATGCTCTCTCCCCAGCATGCCCTAGACGCATGTGCCACAATCTGGTAGTGTTTGTAACAGTCTCATTCAAGCTATCAGATACTGTTGCTGCTCTACCTACAACTGTACTCCCTTGCAAGAAATACAGATTACCTCTTCGGACACTCTTCATCAACACAAGTGCACCATAAATAACTTTTAGAACTCCATATTCCATGGTAATCTTGAAGTCTTTGGAGTCTAAAGCACCCAATGAGATAAGATTCTTCTTCAAATCCGATACATACCGAACATCTGTCAAAATTCTAACTGCTCCATCATGCATCTTCAAACGGATTTCTCCTATCCCTTTTGTTTTGCAAGCACTATCATTGTCCATCAAAATTGATCCACCATCCAACTCTTGAAAGCTGGAAAACCATTCCCTGTTGGGACACATATGATAGGTACAACCCGAGTCTAAAATCCATTCATCAGAATGGCATACCAATGAAGAAACAGTCAAATTAAATTCAGAATCATCATCTCCATCGTGTCCAATGTTTGCATCAGATTTATCTTTATCATTGTTTTTCAACTTTGGACAATCCTTCTTCCAATGCCTCTTTTTGTGACAAAAGGCACATTCATCTTTTACAGGTGGTTTTGATTTTCCTCTCGATTTAGAACGAGATTTACTACCAGATGTCCTATCATCTGATTTACCTCTTATTGTCAATGCATCAGATGATGAATCCCTGTGGGCCTATTTGTCCTTCTTCCGATATTCATTATTCATCAAAGCAGCAGACACAACATCATATTTAACCTCAGTCTTCTCGTTGATCAAAGTGTGAGTAAAATGATCATAACTATCGGAAAGCGAATTCAGAAGAAGTAATGCCTTATCCTCATCATCAACTTTCACATCAATGTTCATCAAATCAGCAATAATCTTATTAAAATCATCGAGATGTTCAATCATAGAAATACCTTGACGATACTCGAAGCGGAAAAGTTTCTTCTTCAAATAGATCCGATACTCCAAGCTCTTGGTCATATACTTTTCCTCTAATTTCTGCCACAACTCTTTTACAGAAGTTTATCTCAAGACTGAGCATTTCTGATCCTTGGCGAGACATAATCTGATGGTGCTACATGCCTGACGATTGATCTTCTGTTATTCCTTTTCTTCCATCTCTGAGGGTTTATCCTCCAAAGCAATTTCCAACTCTTGTTGGCTTAGAACATCTCTAACCTCACATTGCCACATACCAAAGTTATTGGTACCATCAAATTTCTCGACTTCAGATTTTACATTCGAGATGGTGGTCTTTGTCGATGATGAGCTTGCTATTTTATTTCTGTCTATCAAACTAACAATCCACTTCGTTCTTATCGTAGATCTAGTCGATACGAATCCAACAAAAAAAACGGAGCACAATTCTGAGTCCGGATGCCTCCGGAAATCACAAATCAATTATGGTCGTCCAATTGGTCAAATCTGTCTTGACCGTACAGGTGACGTCAGGATGACGTCAGCGGCTGCTGTGTCTGAGTTTTACTGAACTGGGCTTCTTCGAAGTGGGTCAGGTTGAACCTGACCCGAACTGGACCTAGATCTTCTTCTTCTTCACTTAGTTCTGTAACAGAACGAGTTTTCTACCTTCTTCTTCGGCAGCGACTGGCACGGCCGTAGGCGGACTCCGGCGACAGCGAGCAAGAGTCCGGAGTCCGGCAGCGAATGGCGACGGCAACGGCGGCGCTTTGAACGGCGACTTCTCCGGTAATAGAAACTGTGCAAAAACAGAGTCCTGTTTGGACTCTTCTCCTCTGCAACTCTGGCGTGCAGCTACGAGTTCCTTCACCGTTCAAATTCCGGCGAAGATGGCGACAGACGGCAGCGGCTTCAACTGCGATCCAGTCCAGATCTTCTCTGGCTCCGGTTTCTGCCTGACGACGAAAGCAGCAATGCTGCTCTTCTTCCCTGGCAACGTGCGAATGACACAGGCCGTGTGTAACGCCCAAAATCCGGGCGCCTCGAATCTCGGGGCGCTACGAGAAAGTACCCAAGAGATGCGGAAAATCCAATAATATAATCAAGTGTGAATCTCATATGAGCAGGTAAATGGACAAGGCCCTAAAATTTTATTTCATTTTAAGGAATTACAAGGTACTTTCCATAATTAAACTAACTATTCAATCCTAGGCCAACACGGCCAGCTACAAGAAAAGGAAAGAATATAAACCTATATGATAGACGCCTCACGATGCACCAACTGCATCAATCTCTGAACCCTGTGGCAACAGATCAGCCGCCACGCAAACAACCAATCAAAGAAAGCGGAAGGAAAGATACCTGGAGACACCAAGGATTGGGTCAGGCTCGAAGAGCCAGGCAAATAGGCATGTTTAGATGGCAATACATTATATCATTAGATAGGAACGAAGACCATACCTGATCCCAGCTGTACCTGCATGATTAGTATCTCGATAATAATATAGAATATCAGAGTGCAACATAAAGCAGTGTAGAGTGTAGTGCATGAACGATAATCAAGATATTGATATAACAGATGTTTGATACAACATAACAAGTAGATGAGAGAAGCCATCGAAACATCAAATAAACCACACAAGCACATCAGAGTCATCAGTAACAGAAGTAAATAGAGGAAGTAGCATTACCATAGTCATAACCATCGCATCCAGATCCAACCGTCTCAACGGCGGCAGTTAAAGACAATAAACAATGATATCCATAATATATGATATTCATACATCCAATTCACATACATAGAAGCACACAAAGGTACGTCCACAGTTGAAGTACAAAGGACGTGGGGGTCAGAGCCAGCCCATCGTCATCGTCCCAACAACTGTCGATTGACACCAACCATGGGGGTCATAGCCACCCACAGTTGTCGTCACGTCGAATAAGAGCGTACAAGAATCCATCAATGTCCATAGCTACAGCCAAGTCACAGCCATTGGTCTTACGTGCTATCTCAACCAACAATATCCATAGCCATGGCCAAGTCCCAGTCATTGGACTTACGTGCTAGATCAATATCACCGTCCATCCATACACCCGGTCCGAGCGCCGGCGGTCTCAGTACCCCACCCACACCTGGTACCTACTGTGTCAATCACATCACAATATCAATGTCCATGCCGGCATCATAACCCTCGGCAGACTAATCAATATCAATGTCCATGCCGGCATCATAACCCTCGGCAGACTAATCAATATCAATGTCCATGCCGGCATCATAACCCTCGGCAGACCAATCGTACAACCACAAATCTACATATCACTAGGTGGGGGTACTCCGAACTAGATAGCCTTATTATCCTTAATATGAGATGATAATAGTCAAGGGTACGAGACACGGAGTTCGGGTATAGCTAGTCCATCCTTGTGGTTCCCAACAGTTAATAATGCATACCCTTGTAAACCCCGCTTCTCTATACGCTTAATTAGTATTATCTCAATATACAGTCCGTCTATCAGTATCTATCGTTAAGTTCCCAATATTATCGGTCAGGACTTCAAGTGCCATGTCCTGACATCTCATCCAATACGGACCGTGATCATGGATCAGAGCCTAAGTGCAATGCCCTGACTTATAGTACCTCTCAAGACCTACATCCAAGGTTTGGATCTACCAGCCAGCCTTAGTGTCCGTTTCATCAACATAGATACCACATATTCCAAATCCATCGATGATTGCTGCCCCTCTATTCAGGTCCAAGGTCCCACTTCACCTAAGACAGTGATCACGGAGTCCCAGATGCTTATTAAGTATCCTTGGTGCTCCTGTATGTATTTAGCATCATAAGACATCCATAACCCTTGAATCAGGTTCCGTTTTACAACCCAAGACCCTACTTAGATGGCTACACGGGTCAAGGTTAAGCCCGGCCCTTGACTCGTGTATAGCGTATCCCAAATAGTCCAAATGGAAGGTCAACGGGGCCCACACATGATCAAATCATAAAAGGGTCCAAATCTGAGAAAATGATCATCTACAGTGTACCAGGTCGACATCATGGGTCCACGGTCGACCTAGTACTCTGTAGAAAGGGATAGTTAACTTGGAAGCAGAAATCACAGTTTGCAGTGTCCCCGGTCGACCTGGATGGTTCCCCGGTCTACCGAGTACACTGCGGACATTATAATAAACATCTGGCAGGTGGAGGGGATTTCTCAGTGTGTTCGGTCGACCTAGCCTCTTGGTCGGTCGACCGAGTACACTGGGTTCTGTACTCTGTGGGTGATTTAGCTCCCAGCTGAGGGTCAATCCACTGTGTGCTCGGTTGACCTCATCGGTGACCGGGTCGACCGGGCACACACGAAATCCATATTTTAAGATTCTGCCATCTTCCATTTCTCATCAAAATCCTATTAAATGGATCCCAGATCTTCACTAATCACTTCCATACATCAGACACACCTCCCACATCATGACCTCATCACCAATGGGCCATTGATCTTCCAAATGGGGGATTCCCATCCATCAATGGCTAAATACACATAAAAAGAGCTTAAACTAACAATTCTACTTATCATATCATCCAATCAACCATCCAAATACATAAATCATACCAAACATCCATAAAAGACAGTAATTACCAATCTAAGCACGTTAATCAATTTAATTAAAGAATCTAAGCACGTCTACTTGCCTTTCGTTGGAGATGTCCAAATCCAGAAGCACTAGCTCAAAGCCCAACAAATCATACCTAAGGAATAATTAGCAAAGTAAAACTAAATTAAAACATAAATTAAAAGAAAGGGAAGCTCTAAGCTATCTTAACACAACTCCACACCCAAAGCACATAAACCAAACCTAGGGAAAGAGGAGCTTACCAAACAGAGAAGGGAATGGAGTGGTGGCTTGCAAATTGGAGATGGGGAGCTCGCGGGGTCCACACAAAGATGATGGTGATCGGAGGTTGTGGGGCCCACTTGATTGGTGGCCCACTAAATTAGTGGTGATGATGGTGGCCCACTAGGATGCAAGAAGGAGAAGACAGAATGAAAGAAAGAAAGAATGGAGCAAGAAAGAGAGAGAACAGAGAGAGAATGAGTGAAATGGTGAGATGGGTGGGGGATGAGGAAGTCAACCTATGTTGACAGTGAGTAGAGTGGAGTGGAGGTGAGTGAGAGAGAGAAGAAAGAGAAAACAGAGAAAGGAAATGGGGGTGGGGTGTCTCACGTTGACAGCAAGGGGAGGTGAGTGAGAGAGAGAGAGAAATAAGGAAATAAGAGAGAGAAGGAAATGGTGAGATGGGGAGGGGTACCACACGTTGGCAGGGAGGTGAGTGAGGGAGAGGGAAAATGAATGAAAGAAAGAGAAACAAGAAAGAAAACAGAGAAAGGGAAGGGAGAAACAGAGAAAGAAAGAAGAAAGGAAAAATGGGGAAAAGAGAGAGATGGAGAGGGCTGGGGGTTCAGTGGTGGCTGGCGGTGATGGAGGAGGTCGCCGACGACGACGACGCCGTGCTCGGAGTCCGGCGGCAGTGGGCGGCAAGGGTTGGGAGAAGAAGAGATGGATGAGGGAGATGAGGGAAAGAGAGCCGAGATGAGAGAGGAAAAGAAGATGGTGGCCGGCAGTGGCGCAGGTGGTCTCCGACGGCGACGGGGCGGCTCGGCTGTGACGGAAATGGGTCGGAGATGGTGGGGCAGCAAATAGCTGGGAAGAGGGAGAGATGCTTGAGAGATGAGATGAGAGACTGGAGAAGGGAGAGGAGTCCGACGGAGATAGAGGTGGCTGGCGGCGGCGTGCTCGTTGTTCGGTGAGGCGGTGAGTGAAGTGAGGAGAGGGAGTGGAGAACGAGAGAGATGAGAGAAAGAGAGGAAAGGGGGGGCTGCTGTTGTGGTGAGGAGTGAATGAAAAGAGAGGAAGAGAGTTTAACCTAACAAAGGAAATGGAGAAAGGGGAAATGAGATGGGTGGGGTGTGATGAGAGTGAGATGAGTGAGGTGGGGCTCACATGGGATTAAGGTGGGGTAGGGTTTGACTAAAGTGCCCTCTTAATTAATGGGTAATGGGTCAGGCCACGGGTAGTTGGGTCATCCTAAGGTTAAATTCATAATTCTCCAAGGGAAGCCCATCTGTAATTAGGATAACCTATGGTTGACTTGGTCAAATTGGGTCCCACCAGGTATGTCTAGGGACGGTTCCTCACACCGTGGGCGAACTTCGGCGACTGACGATGACTCCACAAACCGAGATCCTCTGGTTTCTAATCTGTAGCGAGTCCAAATCGAGAACTATGTTCTCCTCTGCGCAGCGACAGCCAAAGCCACAACAATCTGTGTGGCCCACCTTGATCTCACCGACGGCTGGCCTGATCTGATAATGTCCAGGCTACAAAAGTCTAGATTATCAGAAAAAATCCGGATCCTTGTTCCAATTCTGCGATGGGTTCTGCAAAACCAAAGTCTAGATCTTCTCTCTAATCTGCAAGATCCCTGTTCCAAAACAGAGATCGACTTCAGTGTGTGAGATCGAGCCTTCTGCTAAATCCAATCCGATCTCCGTCGTTGATCGCGTACCACAACAAGGCTTTGATACCAATTTGTTGTGATCGTGTGTGCGGAAGCGTGCGATCAACAAGCAAACAAATAAGCCACACAGAAGAGAACACAGATTTACGTGGTTCGGTGATTTCACACCTACGTCCACAGACAAAGCTCGTCTTCTTCTTTGATTTTCCCCACACTAGGGTTACAACCAAAAGAGATAATATATAGTTTTTAGACAAATACTAAATTACCCCTCAACCCTAATACAAATGAATTGGGTCTACAAAACGAGCCAAAAACCCAAAACCATAAACCTAAAGGTGGTTAAAGAAACTCCTTAGATAAGATATTAAAATATTCGATTTTATTATTTAACTTCTTCACTTGATCATATACTGCACCACCCAAACGAAAAATTCTAGGTCCACCATTGCCAATACATAGTTCAGAATCAAAATCATTCAGTAGTCTGTTTGATAACTTGTGATATCAATATTACTCTCATTGATAGCCCAACTTTTGGGCTGAAAGTGATGGTGGGGAAGTTTAAAAAATGGTTAAGAAATGAAATTTGAAAACAGGGACAATAATTTGCAATAAATTGATAATAAAAACCAAGGCAAGTTATTAATGACGTTAACTTAAAGACAAATTCTTTTCTACACGGATTATCTTTGGATGCACTGGTTGCAGCTCTTCTGTCCTCGTCTTTGAGATATTATGAATCTCTTTGCCATGATCCATATTTCTTTAATGTGTACACATCTAAACCCTATTTGCAAACTGAATAGGCTTTTTAGTTAGCCCCATACGCTACACATGTCTCTATCGGATTGAGCAACCACGGATGACATACAATTTTATTTTTCAGTTAGCACACAAACCTATACAAACACTTCCCACTTGAGTTTAACCCACAAGAGATAAGAAAAACCTCCTCACGACACACACAGAAAAACAAGGTCCTAGACCAAAATCTGTACAAAAAGGAGGTGCATCTCCATGTTTTCAAAACCTGAATATCGCTTTTGAAGGGAAAATGATTTACTAAAGTAAAAGCAAATGCACGTTCAAGGAGGGAAACCACATCTATAACAGAAGACATACTTTAGGCCAAGGGTAAGATGAGGCTTTTCTGCTTTTCTGTTTTTGAGAATCGAGGCAATCACTGATGACTTGAAGAGGATTATGGATGAAATCTTTAGAGGTGGGCTTTTTTTAAAGGGGTTTATTTATTCATATTAAAGAACAAATAGATAGAAAAAAAAAATGGCCGATATATCCTGGGTTTTTCCCTTAATCTTACCTATCATTTCATTTACAAGAGAGTCCAGAATCCAGATCCTTTGAGTCTTATATAATCATGAGAAACTTAAAACGGTTGAACCTCTCAAAATAAAGTCTCTCTTTTGAATGATATCTCCCCAAATTTCACTCTAATAATAATTGGCCCATCAAGTAAGACGTGGCAGAGCCATTCAAGATGGACATTCATTTTTCAAACGGCTCAGATTTTACTAAATGGGCCCCTTGAATGTGACCAGATTCGAGTCCAATCCTTCTACCTCGAGCTGGCGCAGAAGTAAAATCAGCAGATCAAACTCACCACAGAGATCGAGTCCGTGAGGGGCTGAGGGCCATTTGAAAAAAAAGTTATCAACAAAACATTTACATGGTCAACCACCCTTATCATATCAAGTCAATAATTGTTCAACGGTTAGATCTTCTACATGGGAAAGAACCGACCATTTGTTCCCATTAGTAAAAGAGTGTCCCTCCTTTTTCGAAGGCATGGCCAAGTGAGGGAGAGAGACCTCCTTTCGTGCTCACGCAGTCGATAGCTGCATGTGTGCGTTTGATATAAACCCATTTAGCAAGTTCCTCGTGTGAAGTTTGTCAATTTCAAACGCTTAGACAAAGCGTGCATTGAGTATTGCTCAAACTCAACTCAAGCCCATCGTGTGATGACGTTGGCCCAATTGACCACCTCTGTGACATTTATCATTCATTTCTCAACATGCGCTGGCTGGTTTGAAGTAGAGATAAGAAAAGGTCTCTCAAAGTACGCCGCCAGTGAGGTGAGGTGGAACAATCTTTGGCAAACTTCACATTCAACAGATGAGGATGATGTCTATTTCACAGTTTTGTTATCGGTTTATTACGTACACAAGTGCCCCACCTAATAAGCTCGAATAGTTTTTGGCTCAGGTCACTTGCAAAGGTGAGATCACCAGGGTGCCCCCAATGAAGAGCTTCCATATGGTGGCTAACTCATCATTGGAGAGGATGACATTTTAATGATTTAGATTATCAATAAGTGGGCCCTATGCTGGAGTTCCACGCATCCCGCTCACACAAAAGCGCATTGGGGGCGGTGGGACATGGGAGCCAGGCTTGTTGAATTAGATTCATTTGGAACAGCTATAAACGAGTCAATTAAAGACACAAAATGTGACAGAATCATCTCCTAGCAATAGAAACACTAATCATAGAACTTTCAGTGCTTTTATAACATATAAGCATTCATATTTGATTAAAAGCTAAGTCAAAATCTGAAAAACCTCATGGAACTCAGCTACACCACAACCCAGCCTATCAATTTAGTGGGACTTCACATACTCCTGGACAATATGAAGACCCTCAGATTCTTCTCCATAATCCTGCAAGAAAAGGTGAGGCCATAAGGGATTGGCATATATTTGGCTAAATGGTATGCTGACAATTTACTTCCACGTTCTTTTACCTTGACAACAACACAAGAACAACCGACCACCTTCCTAGCCTTCCCCTCCGAATCAATCTTGCACAACTGTAGAAAAGAAAAGGCCATGAGAATTGATGCACATTATAAAGATTTCTATGAAAGAACATCACTCAAATGCAGTCTTTTCATTTTATCACAACTTTTTCTACTGAAAACTGTGCACCAGCGAATGACAGCTAACAATTGTTTCACTGATTCAGCAAACACCCCAAATCACAAGCAATCAGGTTTCCCTTTTCTTTTCTTCTTTTTTTTTTTTTTTCTTTTTTACTTTTTTTTTTTTTTTTCAAGTGTGAGCAGTCAGGATATTTTGGCAGAAAGGATAATTATCAGTTCCACTTTATCAAAGATAATTATCTGATGTTTCTACTACAAAACCAAAATTAAGTTTGATCGCTAATATTATTACCATTTTCTCACTTTGTTTTTTTTTTTTTGGTACGTTTACAAATACTGATTTGAGCAGCAGACAGAAGATCAGCCATACTGCCACACAACTTAAACCAATTGCAATCTGCAGATAAGGGTGTATCTGGTATTCAGGATGTATGGTTGATTTGGATTAAATTAATTAAGTTACCAACAGTGGAAGTACCCCCATCACAAATAATGATCTTCTGCTAAGAAAGTGAAAGAATATAAGAAAATGAAAGATTATTTGGCAGCCATATGTAGGGTAGCCAAGGAACCGTGTCCCAACCCTGTTACTCTTGCTTTTGCCTTCAAATGTGCAGATCACACACTTTCTTCTCATCCTAATCCTCTGGGTTGTCAATCAAACATCATGGATCCCCTCAATCTTGCAATCAAAGGACTCCAGTGGCCTTCTTCACCCTGGGCTTTGATGTGACATTCTTGGGTGCTGCAAAACCTCCATAAGTAATTGACCATAATGATCAAGGGCCCATATCCAGGAGAGGCAAATCAACATTAATAATAAGGGCATTAGATTTATTTAAATAAGCATTTCAATATATATTTCTTTTTTACTCACCCCAGCCCACTCGCCAAGTGTTTTGGCACTTGGCACAGATATCAAGTTTACATTGTGGTCAGCACAGAGAGCCTTGACAAGCTTGACATAGTCAGGCTGGTCGCAGTCCTCAGCCAACACACAGAGCTGTGCAGCATGCTTCTCAATTACTTTGGCGCCTTCGTGAAGCCCACGAGCAAGCCCGTCATGGGCCAGTGACTTCTTCAGCACAAGCTGCAGAGCAGTCATAATGTCCATGGGCTCACCTAAAGCTGGGCCGGATGTCTCGGCAGGAATGCTGGAACCCTCTTCACTGCAGGAGTCAAAATAGAAATAAAAGAAAATTGAGACACATCATAAGGGGAAAATGAAGCTGAGAGTGGGACACACAAGTCACAACTATCACCATCAATTTCAAAAAAAAGCTAACACATAAAACCAAATATGGTCAGATCTGAATAGGCAAAGGCAAGATGAGATCTGACATTTTGGATTCAGAAAAGGATGGGACCTATAATCTACACTTTAAAATCTAAATGGTTTCCATCTAATGGTTACATACAACTCTATCCAATTGTATCTGCATTGTGGAGCCAAAATCCAACTGGTTGAAAGTTGAAATGCACCACCTGCAAATAGGCAGGCACCGAACATCAATCCAATGTTGGATTGGTTGTGAGTTAATGATGGGTTTTTTTATACGTCCATTCCAGCAGTGAATATCACACGCATAATAAGAGATTCATGATCCATCAGGCTAGGCTACACGTCAAACGTCATCATAAAAGTCGTCAACATCTGATCTGAGGGCATCCTTGTGATCTGATTCGGTACTTTCCAATAATCCTAATTCCTATGTACTACCATATTCTGTCAATTAGTGCACCACCCAAGAATCAAAGCTCAGTCTGCCCGGGCTATCAGTTGATCATGATATTTATATTCGAATCAACATTTAATGGTAAAAAGATAAACCATATAAGTGCATGCTGGACAGGCCATTCCAAAAGTGAAAATGACACATATCTTTAACTCTACTCCTAAAGTCTTTATTTCAGTGTCAATCAGGCTGTCTAGTTTTGGTTTGGAAGTTAAAGGTGAACAACAAACTGTTCTAACAAAAGCTGCATTGTGCATTAGGGCGATACATGTACATCCAGCATTCTCAGGACAGAAAACATGTTTAAAAAAATGAAAAGTATTAGTCATTAGGTGAGGCTCACGTGCCATGTCACATGGGTAGGTGGTGGGGGCCCAACCACATAATGATGCCCCTCCTGTGCCTCCCATGGCTATCTCAGTTCTTTCCCAATTAAAAACTAATATTGCTAATCCTTGTTAATCTCCAATTGAAATTATAAGATACAACAGAAAGTGTCCCAATCAGAGGTTTCCATTTAGAACATCAGATCTTAGTTCACTGGGCATGAGTCCATATATAAGCCAACATATTACACATACCCATTCCATTGGCCGTCAAGGCTATATTACTTATACTGCAAAAACAAGAAAGGATAATGCATCATCTTTCAGAAAACAAAAAAGAGAACGAAAGAAAGGATAACATCTCCAACGCAACCTTCCTCGACCAATAAATAGCATGACACTTCCCATAATATATGGGGACTAAAAGCGCCGGTTGTGTAACTCCCATTCCATGAAAAGATTGTGGAAAACCAGGACGTTTTTCTAACGAAAAGTTTTTCTACCATTTGGTGTGATGCTTAAAACCAGTGCAGTTTTCCACAACCTCCCCGAAAAGTATTTCTGGTTGGGGATGTAGGGTAAAAAATTCAGTGACACAAGCGTGCCCTAAGGGCATGTTGGTATGTTGGGTGCCCCAGGTATCTCTTAAACCCTCCAAAAGTACAACCAACATCAATGTAAGGTGGAATATGTTGCAATTTGAGTTCCAGGTTCTGCTCTAAGCAAAAATAAAGGAACACAGTTATCCACAGGGACTCCAGCTCATTACATAAAACAAGGTTGGGTAATCTAAGAGCATGTTTGGAACAAGGCATTACACAACCCAAGCATAAACTTTCCAACATCTAAAACAACCAAAACTAAATATACTTTATTCTGCACAGCTCATACACTTATTACTGAACAAGAAAAATAAACAAAGAGAAGCAAACAGACAAGATCAAAAAACCAAAGCAATGAACTTTGCAACAATGCAGATTAAAGCACCAAAAGTCAAATGGAACCAAAATTCTGGGATCTAGAAATAAACGAGATCACAAACATTATAACATGGCAAATCTAAAGCAGATGCAAGAAGATGAAATGACATACCCAGACATTCTTGCAGATTTGAAGTCACGAAAGGAGGCTCCTTAACCTGATGCCAGAAAAATGGAGAATTTTTATCAGAAAAGAGAAATCTTCCAACAGCAACCACATAATACGAAGAACTAAAACCCTAGAGAGATTGATAACTAGAAATCTAGATGGACTAACCTTGTTGAGGACGAGACCGGGAAACCCTAGATCTTCGGTGTTCTTGGGCTTAGCTGCCAATGGAAATGAGAGAGCATAAAACCCTAGTAGGAATGAGCAAGTATTTTCGTTGCCATATATAGTGCCGCAGGAAAGGACTCTGTGATGAACGATGGACTGAAAAAAAAACAACACAAAAACAGAATTCTACTGGCCCACGATCTTAAATCCTGTTCGCAATACACGTAGTTTTGATTGGAGTGAAATTTAAAGGTGATCTATAACATCCATGATTATATTTGAAAAGACAGGCCACTTGTAATAAAGCGAAAATTGGATTAAGCCCATGTTAGGGTTCGCCCGATTTTGATTTATTTTTGGTTTATGGTCCCTATCTTTGATGAGTTGGTTGGGCAACTGTGATGGGTATGGACACTTCTCTCCGACCACCTTACCATTTATGGTTTGGTCTCTCAGAATCTACTTTAGCTTGTGCTCTAGCTAGCGATACGTATGGGTATGGATTCTCCAATTATTTTAAGGTTTCTACTTGCGAAAAACATTGGATTTGAGACTTATTCATAAAAGGGTTTGGATTTGGGTCCAGAATCCAATTAGGTTCCAATTAATAAACACGTCGATTTAATATATGTACTGGCTTGTGGATCTAGGGCCAGCATACGAGTCCTTAGTGTGGCAAATTGTGTCTTAAAATAAACTTTTGTCGGATATTTTTATGTTTAATCTCGAAGGTAGCAAACTTCTGTTCTAAGTTGAATGCTATCTTTATTTTAAGAAAAAAAAATGAAAAGAAGTTAGAATTGGTGTTGGAAATAAATTATGGTCTACGAGTTAGACCCGATTCCGAAATCATATCCGGGTCCTTTTATCGGAACCGAGTCTGGAACCTATGAAATAAGTTTTGAGTTGGGACCAAATCCAGAACCAAAACCACTATTTAGAAACGGATCTGGGTTGGGTCCGGCCCGAAACCACCATCTCACTTGCAACTTTAGCTCTTGGAAGGATTTTGATGTCTTATTATCAGTAGAGCAAGCTAGGATAATATTAGGATTCATTTGAACACTTTTAAGGAAAATTAGTTCCAAACATACCATGTTAAATCTCTTTTCATTAGGCAGGGCAGAATCCGTGTTCCAACTTAACATTTGTTCATCCAATTTGCTAATTACAAGCTAAAAAGCTAAAACCATCAATCTCTGGCTCCTGTTTGGTAATTTTACAAGTAAAATAAAGTGTAGTAAAGCATCAAATAAAGATAAAATATAATATAATGGGATTATGATAATTTTTTGTTTTTAGTTGTTTGGTACGAGATCTTTTTGATTTTTTGTATAGAAAAGTGAAGTTTTTTTTAGTGGAGAAAGAATGTTACTTTTTTACTCTTTTTTTAAATGGATGAAATTTTGAATTAAAGTGTTATTAGTATAACCCCTTATTGAAAAATAAAGGCTTTAATTGATTTTTATTAATCCAGTAAAGTACCAAATGGGCCTTATTATTAGATAGAGATAGCTACATCTAGAAGTCCCTTGCAAAAAAAATTTTGTTTCTTTTTCATGAGAAGTCCCCTACAATCTAGAGATGCAAGTGGCCACACAAGTGAAGAACAGGAAATTTCTCTGTCCTATAAGTTTTAAGTCTATTCATGCCTGTCCAATAATTAGATAACATGTTACATGAGACCACACACAAGTGGGACCATCAGATCTGATCCGGACCAGCCTTCCAAATGGTTGGCTAAATGGGTTTCTCTGAACGGACAGGATTGCATGCTCAAATGTGGAATCGTATATATATACAATGTAGAGAATAATAAATACACAATAGATTTCACCCTACAGTTGTTGCAGCTCTCTCTCTCTCTTTCTGTTTTTTTTCTAGGGGTTTCTCAAAACCCCCTCTTCTACCTCGTCCTCATTTCTCCAACTATGGGCAAGGGTCCGGGACTCTTCTCCGACATCGGCAAGAAAGCCAAAGGTGCTATTTTATTTCATTTCATTTCTGCCTTTGTCTCTTTCTCTTTCATATGTTGTTCTTACTATATTATCATCTGCTGTTTTGATTTTTCTTTTTTCAGATCTGTTGACCAAGGACTACAGCTATGATCAGAAGTTTACTGTCTCTACTTACAGTAGTTCCGGAGTGGTGAGATCTTGATCTTATCTCCAGATCTTGATTCCTTTTGTCCTGATGATTTATTGTGTATATGTGGTAGGGTTTCGCCTGATTTTTATTTTTGTTTTTTTTTTGTACTGATTTGAGTGATTCATGAATGTGTTGTAGATGGAGCTGTTTCTTAGGTTTTAGATTGGTGATTTGGTTTGAATTTGATTTCTCATTCAATTTTTTGAAGTGGTGATGGTAGGTTTGCTTAATTGGTTGCCTTTGGTGTTGATTTGACTTGGAAATCTGCCGCCGATGTGTAGACTAGACTTGTGTTTTTTTCTAATCCCTCTCTAGAAGTTCTCGCAAAGACAGTTGGGAGCAAAATAAGGAAACGTATGGACGAAGAGCTCCTATATCTCTAATGTCTCTATGCTAACTGCACAGAGGATAGTAGGAATGTAGGATTGAGGAGATGCTTGTCGTTAGGGAACAGAAACAGCAGGATACTGCCACTTTTATGTTACCTCAATGTTAATATTATTAGTGTTGTTGTTACTGTTATTAGTATTATGCTTTTTTGATCTCTTCTGTTTTTTTGGTTTTAAAGGTTTTTCTTCTACAATAGTTGTAAATTCTTTTTTTTTTTTCTTTATGTTTCATTCTGTACTGAATTGCGTTTTATTCTTCCAAGTAACTATGAAATTGGATAATAGAATGAACTAGATTAAATTGTTGTAGTATGTGGGGCATTTCCCCATTAAAAAGCGGGCCTTCATTATATAAGGCCCATCTCATGTGGACCGGTATCTCCACATGTCAGCCGTGTGGATCATTGGCACTATACAATGGTCTGAAAGTGGGGCTGGCTCCTCCGGTTGTCCTGAACTCAGTCTATGACTGTTGTTCATTATGTTGCCTTCTTCAAGTTCAATGTAATTTGAATTCTTGGACTGCACTAGATAATGGTCCCTTCTGTCCTTTAAAAAAAATGATTTTATATATACAAAAAAAGGAACCTCTAAAGCATTGTAAAGCTGCTTAATGAAATCAAACTATTAAAACTTTCTTAACTGCTGGTGAAATATGTGCCTCGCCTATCCTTTAAATGATGCATTGCAAGGTTGTCCGTCATGCTATTTTTATTGACCTTACACATGACGTTCTGATTGTTCAATGTGTATTATTGTGCACTTTTATTTCAATAGTCTGCCCATTTAAGGCCACTAATTAGATGACTGGGATAATATATCAAATTGATTTTTCAGCCGTACTCTATATATTGTGTGGTGCAACTGTACGCGAGAAGGTTCAGAAAATCACAGCAACAAATATGATAAAGAATACTGATGATTTTGCCAAAGTATTTCATCTCAAATAGGAATTCAAAATCCTGAACGGAACACATAATAATTTTATTCACGAGTTTAATCTGGTAAAGCTAACTTTTTCTGCAACATGTATTTTTTTTTTATTCCTCTATACAAAGTGTGGAAGTGGGTCAAAAGTTCACTATATTAAGTGTGGAGACGGTCAAAAGTTCTCTAAATCAAGTATAGAAATTGGGTTAAAAGGTCTTGTAAATTTAAGGCCTTAAATCATGGAGGGATTGGGGTCAACTTTCTTCCTCCATTTGCTTTGGTCAAAACATTTCAGTTCAAATGGGAATTCAAAATCTACGACGGAATAGATGATAATTTTATTGACAAATTGTCTGTTTGGACTGAAACAAACTTGTTCTTCAAACCTGTAATGTGTTTTTGTTTGTTTGTTTTTTGTTGTTGTTTTTTTTTTTTTTTGTTTTATCTCTACATCAAGTGTGGAGAACTGGTAAGGTCTTTTAAAAAACCCTACAAACCGAATGTAAAGGCTTAATCATGCAGGGTTGTAGTTAAACCCTGTTTCTCTTTCAGCCAAATAACATTATGAGTCATCATCATCAAAGCCTTGTCCCAACTATGTTGGGCCAGCTGCATGAATTCCGTTTTGCCATCCCAATCTTTCTATCCATATCCTCTTTGGCCTAGGCCTTTACCTTGAGGTACCATCAACTTGCATAGAGAAAACTTTCCTCACTGGTATCATTTTTGTCTTGTGTTGGACATTTATGACGTTCTGAATGAAAAAGCCTTATTTATGATGTGCATTTGTGGCAGCGACACTTTCAATACCTTCGGGGTTAAAATTTACAAGTTGTGTTCTATCATTTTGTGCATTTGGAGAAAATAAGTTCTTTTTATTGTTTTGTTTTGCTTTTTTTACCCTATTCTATTTGTGAGGAAAGTGGAAATGACTTTCAAACGTGGAAGTTAAGATGACATGCGGAATTGTAGAATTGTTAGTGTAAGGTGATGTAAATTTCTTCTTTGTTAGTTTTGGCTTGTACTTTGTTATATATATTCTTTCTTGTGGATTTTTTTAATTGGGTAGCAAAAATGACTGAAACACTGAAACATTCAGTTGTAGTAAGCAGAAAAAAAAAGTTTACTGAAACAGATTCACCAGATTCTAATCAGAGGAGTGTAACAGATCTATGGCAAGTCTGTTTAAAGGAGTGTACTGGACGTGTGATGAATCTAATTAGAGGAGTGTACCAGACCTGTGTGGTCGGGATGTATGAGCTTTTGAAATACAAGGCAACAGGCTTACTTTTATTTTTTTGGCCTAGCTTTATCCAACATGCCTACAAAATCTGTCCGAGGCTCCAAGCCTAGCCTGAAGTGAGCTAGCCCAAAAGGTCTGACTTATCAAGCTGGCCCGTAGACAATCATACTACCAAATGTTATTTCTTTTATGAAAGCGCCACTAAACTCGTGTTTGCCATTCGGGTTGCAAAATTACGGTTGTGGCATGTTTGCTGTAACAATTTTTAATTGATTTTGTGCAATTATATTTTGAGTGGTTGCCGATCTACGTGATAAACCAAGCTGTTCGACATGCTTAATCATAAAATGACGAAACTAACATTGAACTGTACTTTTAGTTAGTGACCAAGTTTCATGCACATAGTGCTAAACTATCGTAATTTACTTTTAGACTATATGATGTATTTCCTTTCCTGTCATTCACTTATCATCGCAGTTAGGTGTTAAGTGTGTGATTGTAGGTTGTATTTGTTGATCAACTGGATAAATGGGTAATTTGACTGCTCCAAGCAAGCATCAGTCATATGCCACATTGATTGGTATGAGAGCGTGGTGCCTCATGGATTGGTATGAGAGTGTGGTGAGACAAGGTTGCCATAGAAAAATGGAAAAATTATATGACGTGTCAGTACCTTTACCATGTGGACCTCTCTCATGATCTTGGATGGAGTCACATCTTGTTCATCAAATCTGGAGAGAATTTTCTCTGACAAATTTAGAAATAAGATGTGAAGTGCTTGTGGCCCCCGATCCCCACACTAGTTAAAAGGGAGCTTCGTGGATTAGGCATCTTCTAAGAATTAGCTCCAGTGGACATTGGTAACCATCCTGCCTAAAGGCAATCCAATGGATGGCCTAGATAGATGGATCTACCTTTATGACTTTTCTGACTGTCCATTTTGTGGCCTTATGTTGGATGAAGGGCAAGTTTTGTTGTTGATTGATGGTTCATCCATCTGTTCGGCTTTACAAACATGCCATGTGCCCTATTTTCAATCTGCAAGATGGAACTTGATTGTTCTCTGCAGGAATGCTGGAGAGCATATGGACTATTCTAAACAGACTCTTCAACCTTACATCCATACCCCAGTGTGCCTTTCCTGTCTATTTATATTACAGCATTTCAGTTTATGGGTGAAACACGCACAGAGAGGCCTCTTGGAAGTATATTAAAGGATGCTAATAAGATCTCCACAAGATGTTGTAATTTGTGGAATGGATTGATGCATCGCTCTTCTCCTTGTGAAAGATGTGAAGCCTAACACAGTGAAAAAGATCTGAAACATTCGTTTGTTAGGTCATAGAGCAGAGAAAAGATCTGAAACATTCGTTTATTAGGTCATATAGAGCAGAGAAAATATCTTGTCCGGTCAAATTGTACTAACATGGCTAACCACCTGATTTGACCTCCCACTTGTTTGAAATTCAAACCGCTCATATCACAATGTGATTTGTATACAAACAAAGGTTGGACAACTCATGACTCGGACTTGACTCGTCCAGCTCAAAAAAAAATTGACTCAGAGAATTAATGCAACGACTTAGGAGAGTCATGTTTTTTAAACAACTATTATAAAATATTTAAAAATAGATCCAATACTTATAAAATTTACATATACATTTATTGACATGTGTTAATAATTATCAATTCAAATTGATAAATTTATATTTGCATGAAAAATACTATAATAAGGACAATAAAAGGAAAAAAAAAACACAATCTTGCATATTACATGATTTTAAGTCCAAATATCGAATGTAAAAGATTAAATATAAGTCTCAAACTACATTTGAAACATTGTTTTTAAATTTCTAACACTAAACCTCAAGCTTATTTACTTAAAAATAACCATCAATTGTTCAAAATAAAATCTGCCTATCAAACGGTTGAGAGTGCATGCAACTTATCAAAAGAAAGTAACTTGGCCAAGTTTCCCCATATTTCCTTCATCAACGAGGTGACTTGACCGAGTCAAGAATCAACTCGCTGGGTTTTCTATCCTTGATACAGAATGGCTCAAATTCTGCTCTAATTGAAGTAATATACATCATTGATTGATCATGTCTAAAATATATAGCCATAGTGTGTGAGATATGAGCAGTTGCATCAAATGAAGGTTGGCCTATATGAGCCAAATTGGGTGGTCAATACCATTTCCAAAAAAAAAAAAGAAAAAAGAAAAAAGGTGGTCGGTATGGTTTGATTGTTAGGACACGATCATTTCTCTCTATGACTAATTGGAGCAATAGGGGGAAAAAATACAAGGTTTGGACAGTCTTATCCATTGAATACATTATCTACTAAGATTTTTTTTCTTCAAATAGAGATAGCAAGAAAAGGCACGTTTAGTATGGATGAAAAAAAATCAATGAGTTTGTTCAAGAATGTGGGTGGGTATACATGGTGTAATGTTGCTGGTGTGGCATTTACTTTTTCCTTTATTTACCATTCATGCCATCTTTACTGGCAACCCTTCCACTTTCATAACATGTATGTTATTGATATTTTTAGTAACTAGGCACGAATAAATGGCTTTTCCAAACTAGCAGGGGGGTTTGAATAAAAATATGCTGAAAAGTGTGAGAAAGGGTGCAAATGAAGGTGTACCCATGTAAAAGAAGGCTCAGAAGATACATGACAGCTTGATGGGGCTGAGTTTGTGTTTGGCTTGATTGTTCAATAAATCAAGCTCAAGCTAGGCATTGCTTGGCTCCTCTCGGCTTGTCTGTAGGCTTGGCTTGGTGTTTATTATGTATTTATAATAGATTTATTTTGTACTTTCTAAAAAATAGTTCAATGGGGCATGGTACTAAACAATATAATATATTATGCATATAATTTGGGCTTATTTAAACTTTTTTTAATTAAAATAACTCAATTGGGTATAGTAACATGATCTCTCTAGAATCTGGTTACCAGATAGTGGCCCATCCTTCTGAAATCTAGAAGTTTCTGTAGCAATACTTACATGCTTTAGGCCTTCCCACCCCCACCTTCATCTTGGTTGGTGGCCCAGAGTGGTCTTATATAAGTGTTTTTCCAGCTATCCTATTTTAAATACAAGGTATGTGTGTAATAAGTATATGCTATATAGATGAGCTTGCATTACGCTCAATACTGTTATACATTGTCAAGCCATCTTAGATGGCTTAATTTGTAATCAAGCCTGAGCTTAAGCTCGCACTTTATTCGGTCTGTCAAGATCAGCTTGGTTAATATTTAAGCCAAGTGAAGCTGAGCTAAGCTCCGGTTGGCTTGGTATGTGACTGATGCTCTCAAGTAACTAAGCATGAGTGAGACATGGGGGTATTTGATAAAAATATTGAGTAGGAGTAGGAGGAATGGAGGTGTGCCCATGTAAGAAAAAAAGAAGGGATACCTTAGGAGCCATGAGACATAACCTATGGATGAGTAGAGTATCATGTATTCATGTGTACTGCAATAGTAGATATCTGACTTTGTTCAGTATCATTAATTCACGATTAGTTCCACGTGGTGCAATGTTATTGATGCAGCATATACTTCCATTTTTATCATCCTTGTCCACCTTTACTCACATTCCTTCCGCTTGCACCATGTGTAACTCATGTTCTGAAGAAACCAAGCATGCATTAATGACTTTTCAGAATTAGTATTTGAAGAAGTGGGAGAAATGGAGGTGCACCAATGGGAGTTGCTTTATTTAGCCCATGTATAAGTAGGGTATGTATTAACATGTAATATGTGTTGTCCTACATATATATGATCACTCTAGGTAGGGCTTTAAACAGGTTGGATTGGTTCAGACTTCATCCAGACGCTGATCTAAGACCCATATCCGATTTTTCATGATTATAGCATAAAGAATATCCAAGTACTACAAGATATACGATAATTATGATTTAAAATATCAACTAATACAATAGGCCAATACAAACTGGCTATCAGTACAAACTGAAATATATTTGCAATTTTGCATTGTGTTCCTATGTATGTGTCAATGGAAAGCAGCCTGGATGACTATCTGCTTTATTTTTCAGGGGATCACATCAACTGCGGTGAAGAAGGGGGGTTTGTCTACTAGCGACATTGCCGCACAATATAAATACAAGAACACCATACTTGATGTCAAAATTGACACAGAATCAAATGTGTGTACTCTCATCTGACATTTCCTTTCTTCTATTATTTTTAAATTAGATGCAATTTTCTCTTGTTAAGTGGATTGACATTCTATTTTTTTTTTTTTTGGCAGATCTCCACGACATTCACTGTCTTAGAAATTGTGCCTTCTACAAAAACCATTGCTTCAATTAAGCTTCCGGATTACAACTCTGGCAAGGTATTAAAGTTTACCATCTTGTACAGCACTCCATGCTTGTGGTGATAGATCATATAATATAATTACTCTTCTTTTTTTTTTTTCTCAGTTGGAGGTGCAGTACTTCCATGAGCATGCAACCTTTACTTCAGCTGTCAATCTGAAGCAGGCGCCAACAGTCGACCTCACATGGAGTATGGGCACCCCAACCTTTGCTATTGGCGCAGAGGCAGGTTATGAGACTGCAACAGGAAGCTTTTCCAAATACAATGCTGGCATTAGTGTGACAAAGCCCGATTCCAGTGCTTCAATAATACTGTAAGTTGTTATTCTGACAGCAATCTATTCCAAAAATGCTCTACTCCGACCCAGCAATAGTAAGGTGAGGATAAAAAATCAGTGTCATTTTGAGTTTCCAACGTGTTTCCGTTTCAGGGCCGACAAAGGAGACACACTCAAGGCATCATACGTGCACCAGCTGGATCATTTGAAGAGTGTTGGAGTGGCAGAGATTACAAGAAGGTTCTCCTCAAATGAAAACACATTTACCATTGGAGGATCATATGCAGTTGATCCTTTGACCATGCTCAAGACAAGACTTAACAACCATGGGAAGCTTGGGGCTCTTCTGCAGCATGAGCTGAAACCAAAGTCAGTCTTGACCATCTCTGGTGAATTTGATACAAAGGCCCTCGAGAAGAACCCCAAGTTTGGGCTATCACTTGCCCTCAAGCCTTGATTGCTTTTAGGTTGGATTGAGTTGGAATTACGGTTTCTTCACCAGGGAAACAAGAAAATAATATTTTGACAGATACTTTTGGGTCTAAAGTTTTAGATTCTTATTAATTGTGGCCTGGTGGGACCATTCTTATGGGGAAGCATTTGTACTCTTGTCATTATGCTCATTTTGCATGATTGAGCTATTGTGGTTTTGCTTGTAATCTGTATCATCATTCATGTTTAGGACTTCGCAAGTGACTGAAGATCTAAACATTTTTGGTTGGCAGAAGGATATTTTTTTCCTGATTTGGTTGAACCACAATTTTTTAATTTCGAACTTGGGCCACTGGGTGGATTTTTGTCGTCGTAAACTAGTACGTGTAATTGCTAGTTCTTTATAGAATAACATCTGGATCAGGTCATTGGTGTCCCAACTGTGAAATCCATGTCAGGGGATTGGTTATTTAATTGATCTGAATGGGCACCGAGCTGAAAATATATTTGTTTAAAGTCAAATGGATGGTTGTAAACAAATGGCCATGGGAAGAAGTCTTCTTACCCAAAGGTTAGTATGGTCCTAATGGTGTGAACTCTGTGCACTGAACCACTTTTTGAATTGCAGGATTGATGGTCTATCTCATCCATTACAGATTAGGAAAGAAATTAATTTGAAATCTTATTTAAGGACCTACGACTAATGGAACTATGGGGACTTTGGGTCATTTCCTACCTAGTAAAGCTGTCAGGAGGCTTGGCTATCAGGGTATTGTGGTTTAACCTTTATTTCTTTGCTGGAGAGCTTGTCCAGCAAACAATTCCCTGATGGAAGAAAGAAAATGACTAGTTTCTCACCAAAGTTGAATGCATGTCAAGTTTTTTTTCCCTCTTATTTTGGTAAACTAATACCTTGATAAACATGGATCACTAGCTCAAGCATGCCTAGCTTACTACTAGTCTACTACTAACACAGGTTGATATAACATTTATAGTCACTGATATACAAAGCCTCTTTATATTTTTCCAATATGACATGTAGAAACGTTAGAAACATAAACTTATGCTGTTTAAGGCATCAGACAATGTGATATCGTAGTCCTCAATCTGTGCCTTGGGGATCCTCAGTGCCTTCCATACTGCAGGAGATGCATCCACTATGTTGTTGGGGCTTGGCGGTTGGAAGTCGTGATTGAAATCGCACCCATTAACAGTCACACTCATCCACCACCTTGGCCAGCACTGATCAACCATTGGCATTGATCCTGATGTTGTTCAGGCACCTGCTTCCACCTAGAGATGTCAAGTGGGCCGTGCCGGCCCGGCCCGGCACGGCCCGGCCCGCTAGTCAACGGGCCGTGGCACGGCACGGCCCGGTCAACGGCACGGCCCATGACGCGGGCCGTGCTGGGCCGAGCCGCGCTGGCCCGCTGGCCCGTTAGGCACGGCCCGCCAGGCCCGCCAGCCTAGTGGGCCAGCCCCTGTGGCCCGCCAGGCCCGGCCCGCTAGGCACGGCCCGCCTGGCCCGCCAAAAAAAATTATTTTTTTATATATTTTTTTAAATTTATAAAAATCTAATTCCCATCCAACTAACAACCCTAGGCATTTTCTAATAAAAAAAACACTTACATAACTTAATAAGGTAGGACTTTAGTGTAAATTAGTCACACTAATAAAGAGGGGCAATGTGTTTTTAGGGAGAAGTAATAATGGGAATGTTTTGGTGTGACACACTTACCTTTACTAAATTTGCCCCGGCCCCTTGTCTTCAATAATTTTATTTTCTTCAGAGATATTTGAGAATCTCAAATGAAATTTCCTACATGCATTCATCTATATTCAAGAACCCCTGAGCATTTGAGAAGTTGAGATTCTTTATAGGTTGGAAAGCTCAGGATTAAACACAAGAATATGTTCATAATTCAGTCATTTATGTTCAATATAATCTCGTCACATGTACCTATAACTCCACTCTCGATCACATCACATGAAGCCATATATTTACATTGATATGAACACTAGGAAAAAGAAGTAAAAAATATGTAACCATGATAAAGATAATGAGAATTATTGACTAAGACTAAAAACCCATAACTAAAAAATAAAGAAATTGATGCAAATCTAAATAAAATGAAGTCCAAGGTTGTGGTTTCATGGTGGGTCATTTGGAAGACTTGAGATGATTATTGATAAAAGTAGAAATATTTAACCGCGCTAAGTTCTTGTTTAAAGTATGATAATTCAACCAAAAAATAGAAATTGAGTTTGCCATCTCAATTGAAATATCCTTAACCATGGCATTTCAATTTGGCTGAAAAATGAGTAGAAAAAAGGACATGATATGTTTTTTTTTTATATTTTAGGTTGTTTGAATGAAAGAGTAAAAAGTTGGATAAAAAATGTGTTAGCTTCTCATCATCATCTAAAGTGGTTAAGTTCTTAGGTTCACATCCTCATCTAACTAGTTTTAATATTGTTTGAATACATATTAGTATACAAAAGTTAGGTAGTCTAGTGGTTGTGTTTATCTTTCACAACCACTCTATTAGAAAAAAAAAAAAAGAGGCACGCCTGGCCCGCGGGCGGGCCGTGCCGGCCCGGCCCACGGCACGGGCGGGCCAAGATTTTAGTGCCGGCACGGCCCGTTTGACATGCCTACTTCCACCGTTGTACCAGCCTATCGACAAGGCCACCACTAGTACTTGTCATCACTGTGATACTTGTTGTCGCACTCTGAAGGGCCACCTCCATCTCCACCTTGAGCAAAGCTGTTGATTGTCGTGTCCCCGAGACAAGACCTCCTCAGCCCATTCTTCATTAAATAACAGTCCCATCATAGCCCATCCAATCAACACCTTTGCTCAAGGTGGAGATGGAGGTGGCCCTTCAGAGTGGGACAACAAGTATCACAGTGACGACGAACTAGTGGTGGCCTTGTCGACAGGCTGGCACAACGGTGGAAGCCGGTGCCTAAACAACATCGGGATCAATGCCAATGGTATATCAGTGCTGGCCAAGGTGGTGGATGAGTGTGGCTCTGTTAATGGGTGCGATTCCGATCACGACTTCTGTGACGTTTTGAGTATTTATTATATATATTATTTATTTTATTATTATTTAATTGATTGTATATTAATTAAATACGCGATTAGTCTAAGTGAGGACCATGTTAGGCTTAGGTTTGGTGAGTTAGGCTTGTTGGATAGGTGTCCTAACCCATAGTTAACCCAGGCCCAATTTAGTGGTATAATTCTTTTCTAATCCAAACTCTTATATTTTTAGAAAAGAAACTCTATTATTTTTAGACTTTAAGTCAGATTACAATTCCTATTCCTATTTTTTATTTATACACCACACTCTTTTATTTTCACACACAATTCTCTCTTTTCCAATTTTTCTCTGGGATAGCACCTTGGGCTTTGGCAATAGGAATTTTAGACCGTCTCCATCAACCGCGGACATCAGACAAGTGCTTAACCATAATTTATAAATTTAATGCTTGTGTTTCTCGTTGATTCAAGTTTTGATGCATGTAGAAACCCCTTTGATTGCCCTAAGGTTTGTTTTTCTCTATTTGATTTTGTGATGAGACCTTGCATCTAGATCGACACTATCTGATGGTTCTAATATTAAGGGTGTGAATCTTCTTGGGTTTCTTTCCTTTATTTAATTTTGATGTGGGACCCATTGCGTTATTTGATCATGAATCTGGTCCGGTAATCTACCCGTACAAGGCTGGGCGATATTTTCCTATGGGGGTGATCTCGATTTTGATCAGTGGGGCCACCATCCAAGTAGCCCAGCTTTGCTGCCGTGGAGCACCATTACACCATTAACAGAACACGATTCTGTGTGAGGAGAGGATGGCTTACTTGTACAGGAATATACTAGTGAGGGTGATGACCTTTGAATAGGATTAAAGGAGGAAAAAAAGGTATGATGACATGGTGATGATGTAATCCCATGTGACTTTAATTTTGATTAAAGTACTTACTTAGCCCTTAGGTTTATGAAAATTAGGAAAAAAGCCCTTTGTCTTTAATGAACCCATTGGACTCTTAAGATTTATACTCTTTGAAATACACTAAGATGAGATCCTAAGTTTTCTAAAATTATAAACTAAGATTATTATCTTTTTATTATTATTTACAAATTAATTTTGAATGATATCTTTGGATTTGAATGTGTTAAAAAATATATTTTTTGTACCTTATTAATTGGATCATTGGACCTGAGTAAATACTGTCCGGGCAAACGGTATATTACTAACGTGGGGTTTAATACCTTGTATGACCTCGGGAAATTCCTAATGGATTCGGGCTCAACCCATCTTTATTGGAAAACCCTTAATTGGGTCTATGCACCATTGATTGAGAAGGGATGTGTTGATCTTTTATCTATTTAGAGATTACTGTGGTTGTTGGGTACGAGACCTTATGTTTGACCTTAGGATTGACTTGTGATTATTCCTTGACCTTCGGGTTTGCATATATGATTGTGATTGGTGTTGGTCTATTAGCTGCATACCTTATGTGGATTGGATATGGACCGTGATGTGGCTTGGTATTTGATTGAGATATTGTAGAAGTTTATTCGAATAATTTGATTGGTATTCGATTGTGGATTATTGTGCAGCCAGCCCTTCACTTTGACTTAGATTTCTGTGTCAGAGCTTTACAAGATCATTAGGTCTATTCTACTATGATATGTATATATATATATGTATTTCGATTGGGTCATATTCGAACGACTGCAGTTGTAATTGGACGGTTGATCACCGATGTGTACGAACACTGTAATATCCGAATTTCGAACCGGTTTATCCGGCCTACGATTACGAACCGGTTTATGACCGCCGGCCTTCGAACAAGTTTTCCCGCTTTATAGTTAGGGTTGACCACCCAAAGCAGTGGCATTGCTTCTGTTTGTGTAGATTGGATTTAGATTATACGTTCTTTTCGTCAATATTGACACATTGTTATTCTCTTATGATCATTACCTGTCATTACTCACTTTGTTCTTGTATTTTATTTATGAATTATGCTTTCGTGCTTGCTGTTTACTTTGTTTATTGGTGCATAGGTACCGATCCCTACCCTATCAAGGAGACGGTGGAGGGTCAAACGTTTCAAGCGTTTGAGCCAGTTGACGAACCCGAGTGGAGAGCCGATGATGGCCAAAGAGCCGTCTGAGTCTGCGCCGGAGTGACTTTCAATCATAGAGACTATTTTAGTAGCAAACTATTCATAACGAACCTAATTTTATTTAGTTATTTTGTTTAAGATATTTTGGAAACTTTAACCTTAAATATTCAGTTAGTTATGTGTTGGTTTGATTTTGAATATTGATACCAATTGATTTAATGCTTCCGCAAATGTTTTATTATGACTCACCATGTTTCGAAATTTTTGTGGGTCCATATTTGGGAGCTTGTGTTGCATTAAACACAGGAAATTGAATATTTATTCTTATATTTCACGTTTTTCCCTGATTGTATTTTGGGGACGTGACAACTTCCAACCGCCATGTCCCAACAACATAATGGATGCATCTCCTGCAGTATATGGAAGGAACTGGGAATCCCTAAGTCAGATATTGGGGACTATGATATCACATGGTCTGATGCCTGAAACTGTGTATGTTTACGTTGTAATATGTTTTATAGAAAAGTAAAATATGAAGAGGGCTGTATATATCATGCCCGTCAATGTTACATTCGCTTTCTAGGCTGGCAATGTTTTTCATGGGCAATGATGTAGAATCCTTGGATTGCTAGTGTGTGTTCAATTTGAATTGAATGACTTTGAAGAAGAAATTTCCCTTTTTCATATTAATTATTTAGGGCATATTTCTCTTTTCATTTTTGTATAGAATATATATGAATTCTTAGCCAAATGAGCTCAGCCAAAGGGTTATTAAAGAAGTACAGTGTGAAGGATACCTGGTGAAGGGTGAAGGATTTAAAGTAGTTATATAGATGGGGCCTCGACTCTCTTAGGATTTGAACTGCTAGGGTGATAGCTTGGTATACATTTTTCATCTTCCATTGATTATTCTTTCATTACAAGGGAGCTTATTTGATGGTTATTTTTGGTGATTTCTTCATTTTTAACAATTTGTAGAAATACAAAATCTTAGAATTTCTAAAAATTAAGTTACATGAAAAAACTGGCCCTGATTGTAGTAAATTGGATGAACAATATCATGTTTGAACAAACGGTACCATCAATAAATTATAAGCTGGAAAATATGACAACATGTTTTTCTATAATCGAAGTCATGATCTTACATTTTACTAAATTGGAAAACCACCCGGACCCTTTATTCTCAACCATAGTTTACCAACATGTGACTCTGACTTGACTCACCAGGCTAAAGAGTGGAGTCAATTTGGTGACTCACAATGTCATCTTTAGATTGTGAGGTCAATTTTTTTTTATTTGATCTAAGAATATATCATTATCATCGATCATCAAGCTCTCGCCCAATTATATTGGAATTAGCTATATGAATTCTTTTTTTATCATTATGGAGCCTCTTAAGCCAAATCTTTAGATAAGTTGCACTTCTGACAAAATGAGTTTACTGTCAATCCCAAGCTCTGATTAAGAAGGAGGGACATTGTATCAAGTTACAACGTAAGTTCTTAGACACAGACCTAAGAATGTACTAAAATAAGAAAACAATATAGAATTAGTAGATGGTTTACGTTCATGCCGCAAATTATGACAATCTATCTATTAAGCCACACTTAATTTGAGGTTTATAAAAAAAATTATATTTCAGAACCTTGAACTTTTAGATAAGAATGATTAATAAGATTTTGATTCAGTCAATATATCAAGTCACACTTTTGATTCAGTCAATATATCAAGTCACACACTTTATGTAGAAATAATTTTATATTTCAGAACTTTGAACTTTTAGATAAGTATGATTTTAAACTTTTGTTGGATCCTCACTTGAATCATTGTTAATGCATGAGTTTCAAACCATTAATTTGTATTAGGCGCGCAAGTCATTAATTACAGCTAAATAGCTAGATTGACAGTAACATACAGAATAAGACCCAGATAATTCATAGTTTTGAGAGTATGTAGGAATTGAGATAAACAAATTTTTTATATTATTTTATAATACATTGGAAGTCTCGTATTTTATATTAACAAGTCAAAGTGGACTCACTTGAAACGAGGTGGACTCACTTGACACAAGAGGTGGACTCACTTAACACCAAAGGAAGGTGCACAGGTGACTTCTTTTGTGATCACCTTGTTAAATGATCACTTATCTTTTATGTATATATGAACTGCAGCAAAAGTAGGTACACTAAAAATAAAAGGAATGCCAGAGTAGGGGCTGAGCTTCGATGGCCCATGTATGGATCAACATTGAAGCATGAGTCACTCGATTGCATCAGAAAATGTAATTCGTTCGTCATCTCTTGGGTTTGAGTTTCTTAGTTTGAGTTGTATAGGACTCAGCCAACCAATATATAACTCAGACCATGACTCAGTTGAGGAATCTAAGTTGGAGGAGCCAAGACCATCACTTTAATTAGTTAAGATTTGAAGTACCATGTGATCACAGTTCAAAGAATATATTAAACTTGCTAATTGGTTCTTTGTAAAACGATCAACAAGAAGTAAGAGAGGAGTGAAGAGGTTCTTTGTCAAGTTCTTAATTATCAGTGTCAGCAATCTTACTGTTCTTTTTTTTGTTCCGGTAAGCAATTAGATGGTTAACTCTGAGTTGTCAACTATAGATGGGCACTCCAAGTAATTTGTTGCAATTAATACAATGCGACTATCATCACTTCTGATCAAGCCAAGCTAGTTTATAAAGTTTTACTCCATTATCAGTGAAAGTAAGAGTGTTACATGACAGCTTCTTATTACATACTATAATGATTCAAGCTTTTCATGAAGGAGACAGTGAATCACGCATCGGACCAAGTGATATCATAGTCCCCAATCTGTGACTTGGGAATACCCAGTTGCTTCCACACTGCAGGAGATGCATCCACTATGTTGTTGGGGCACGGGGGCTGGAAATCGTGATCAGAATCGCACCCATTAACAGAATCGCACTCGTCCACCACCTTGGCCAACACTGATCTGCCATTGGCATTGATCCTGATTTTGTTCAGGCACCGGCTTCCACCATTGTACCAGCCTGTCGACAAGGCGACAACTAGCTCATCATCACTGTGATACTGGTTATCGCACTCCGAAGGGCCACCACCATCGCCACCTTTAGCAAAGCTGTTGATGGTCATGGTCGCACCGGTGTTTCCGGTGATGGGAGGGGAGCAACGGTACTGTGGGTACATCTTGCCGTCGACGCAACAATCAGAGTCGTGCTCTTTGTTGCAGTTGCCGGACTTGCCTCTGAGGTAGCCGCTCGGACTGCACTTTCCCAGGCGCTTTGTGGGCTGGCAAGTGCCGAGATTGAGGCCTGCTACAAATACTAGTAAGACTAGTAGCACTGCTACCACAGACTTGGAAGCCATGTATGCTTATGTAAGAGTAGTATGAAGTCTCTCTCTTTCCCCCTTCTCCTTCTATTCGTTGGCTAGAGAAAGGGTGTTTGTTGTGAAGAAGTTTGTTGTAGTGAAGTGAATATTTATAGAGGGAGGTGGGGTTGGCAACTGCGACAACAAGTGTTGGTTGTGTTGTGTTAGGGAGTAGGAACACAGCGTACGGTAGCGCCTGTGGCCTTCCCAAACGGCACGATCATTACCTATTTGTGCACCAAAGTCACGTCAGTTGTGCCGTTATTTACGGTCCTCTGGACAATGGGTGCCGGCCTCCACTAGTCACGGTTTCTAGAACAGTTGTTTATTTAGTCATCCATGTTTACTGTCTAATTTTGCTTCTTTCTATTTGTTAGTGTTTGAAAGATCAAAATCTGGCTTTGTGAAGCAACTCGGGTGAGTCAGGTGACAGACTACTCGAACCTACCAAATACTGACTAGAATCAGCCAATTAAAGGGGAGTTAGAAGGGATCAAATGGTTAGGGACATATTGCGGAAGTTCAGTCTCTTCCAAAGAAGACAAAAAAAATTAAAAGAAAAGATCTGATGTATGTTTTGGCAACCATCTTGCTTCAACACTAAAATTTCGATAAAACCTTGAATCCCTCTAAACAGTACCTCTCATAAGGAAACCTTTCAAACGACTGAACCCTACTGTTGTCGTGCTTCTAAGTGGGCCCATATCTTAAGCTCATAATAAGCTAAGAGCTAGCCGTTCCTCTCTAAATGACACCTTAACTTGTGTTACTAGCTTCCATTTAATTTTGGTTAATGTCACGACCCGGTCCCGAGATTTGATTAACTCGGACAAACCCAGAGTCGCGAGTTAATACTTACTCCCGTAAATTCCGAATTAACAAAAATTAAAACAAAACTCACAAAGGATATCAAATACAATACCTGTCAACTGTATAAAATTGCAGAAAATATACATTGACGAAAATATAATACACAAGTTCAGTTCATTGATATATAAAAGTCAACCACCATATATTTTTTTTACAATACGGAGACTTCAATTACATTCCAAAACGATATACAAAGTCGAATTCTTTCGCACTCAGCGATCATATCCACTCGATTAAACCTCCTGGAAGTATCGGGCGGGCATCCTCCGCTGGCGGCGCGGCCTCAGCAGGACCGGCACGGGCATTTGGGCATGTGACATTCATCAATAGTACCATGAACACGACGGTTCAACAGATACATACATGTGTATGATAGTTCTAGCTATCAATAATCAATCGAAACAATTCAATACATATAGCATTTAATTCATTTCTTTATTATTCGTAATAACGGATTCAGTAATATCAGTAAGTTGATATCTACTAGGATACTCTTTATTCAATTATTGTTCATGTTCAAGTACATGACTTGGGTAATATCAAATGGTGTGGAATAAGTCAGTGTCTTGATCAGAGATCACTAACTTCCACGAGGTTCCGGAACACCTCTCACATCTGCTGCAGCAGGAATAGTTCATTATTCAATTCAATACGTTGTCACCGTTAGTAACTTCCCATTTCATTTCATTTATTTAATTCATATACTGTATAGTTCGTTCAATGGGTTGAAGACTATACTAATGTGGAGATTAATCAATTCTAGTCAGACTTCTAAGCCAAGCAAATGAGTGAAGAAACATTCATTTTTCAATACACGTACTATTTTTGATGAATATCATTTGAATCATGTATTCGGAAAATTGAGTTTACACCTATGAAGGCTTATACATTAACAATTTCAGCCTGTATACATTAGGCTTCAAGACTGACAAATGCAATGCATTTCTGCACAGTGTCGGTTAGCTTGTCGGTCGGCCTGTCGGTCGACCGACAGCTTCAGGGCGGTTGACCGACGATGCGTCGGTCAAAATTCCAGAGAGTTGGAATTCCCTGAATCATTTTTCCATATTGTCGGTCGACTTGTCGGTCGACCGACCTCATCATGTCGGGTGACCGACGTTGCGTCGATCAGAATTCCAGAGAGCTGGAATTTCACTCCATCTCCTGATTTGTGTCATCGGTCAGGTCATCGGTCAACCGACCATGCATCGATTCGAATTCGAGAGAGCTGGAATTCACTGAAATCGACTCCTAGAACTGTCTGTCAGCTTGTCGGTCAACCGACAGATGCACAGAAGCTCAGTTCGAGCTTCAGGTTTTCTGAAGCCAAACTTCTGGCTTTTGATCCATTTGAGCTCTAACCACTCTAATACATCATAAATCATAAAAACATGTAAGTACTTGCCTCTCTTGATGCTAAATCCACAAAAACCCCTTTGTATAGCTTAAGCTTGAGATCGAATCCTCTTCAATCCAAGCTTTGCAACTCTTCCAATGGAAATAGACTTGAAGAAGATGATGACGATGATGAAGAGTTTGAGTTCTCTCCACCAACACAACTCTAAGAGACTTTGTTTGATGGTGAAAATTGAAGGAAGAAAGAGAGAAATGGGAGAAACCAAGAGGAAAGTGGTAGGGTTTGGAAAAGAGTTTCAATTGAAATCTCTTGAGTTTATAGAAGCAACTAAATTGCACTTAGCCCCATAATTCTCCATTAATTACAATTCAAGTCAAATGAAGGGTCACTTGACTCAACACTCGTCAAATCACTTCGAGTCTTTGACGAAAGTGAACGTACTCCTCGAGATACGCGCGTTGGCATCGAGAGTTTCCATATTCGACGAACTACATATAAAAACGTATTTACACAAAAGTCCCTCAATTTCCTAGTATGAGTTCAAAAACTCATTCAATCCATTTACAATCCATTTTACAAGCTTGTTACGCTGAATTCATTCTCTTAAGGCTAAACCAAGTCAATTTGGTCCTAAGCCCTCATTAATTCGATTAATTACGCTTAATTAGCCATAAGTTCAATTAACAAGAGTTAATCGTGATTAACTCGGGACGGGGACTTATAGTTAAACTGCCTGCTAACCATGAAACTCGTTAGCAGGGTGTGATGATCATTCATTATTAGCCATATCCCAAGATCAAGCTAGCTACATTCAGAATAAATAAAACGCATGAACAAAAGAAAAAAAAAATTCCGGGTGTTCTATACATTATTAAGTACAATGATCAATCTTGTGGTGAGCCAAGCTCTCATTTGAGTAATATATGATAACATTTTATACAAGATGACTGCACTCATTTTGAGCGGTTTAGATTTCCATTTGATAGGTTTTACCATGGAGTTCCACTTGAGATAAAGCTATAGAGGATCCTAGCTAGATTCACCATGTGGACGACTTCAGCCTAAAATCAGGTTACTTGATCTTTTGAAGTGTTCAATAATATGACCCAAGGGGCGACTTGGACCCATTTCACTGGGCTGCCCTACACTCAATTCACCTGTAAATGTATTTTCCTGTCATTCTGTTCTAATTGGTTATGACTTGGTGACAAAACCAAAATAACTGTCGCCTATATGTTAAGTTGTCCAAACGCAAGAACTCTCTTTTGTTTATATATGTGAAATGTTTTGTCTTCACTGCTCTCACAAAAATCCAAAATGTGCCCAACCAAAATAGCAGTAAATAGTCCAGGTAAGAAGCTAGAAGAAACCGTAATGGCTCTGCTTGGCATAACATATAACATATATGTTAGCTTCTCCCTTCCCGCTAAGGAAATGCATACTTAAAAGGAGTCAGCATCCACCAATTTCAAATAAGTACCACCAGCACACAATCACACCACACCTCAAATATCTACCCAATTCATCTCACCTTAACGAAGTTAAAAACAGCTGAAAAAAAACATCAATGGCTTCCAAGTCTGTGGTAGCAGTGCTACTAGCCTTACTAGTATTTGTAGCAGGCCTCAACTTAGGCACTTGCAAGCCCGGAAAGGAAAGTGTAGTCCGAGCGGCTACCTCCGTGGCAAGTCTGGCAACTGCAACAGGGAGAACGACTCTGATTGTTGCATTGACGGCAAGATGTACCCCCAGTACCGTTGTTCCCCTCCCACCACCAGCGACACCGGTGCAACCATGACCATCAACAGCTTTGCCAAAGGCGGTGATGGGGGTGGCCCTTCGGAGTGTGGCAACCAGTATCACAATGATGATGAACTAGTTGTTGCCTTGTCAACAGGCAGCTGGTACAACGGTGGAAGCCGTTGCCTAAACAATATTAGGATCAATGCCAATGGCAGATCAGTGCTCGCCAAGGTGGTCGATGAGTGCGACTCAGTTAATGGTTGCGATTCCGACCATGATTTCCAGCCTCCGTGCCCCTAACAACATAGTGGATGCATCTCCTGCAGTGTGGAAGGCACTGGCGGGTATTCCCAAGTCACAGATTGGGGACTATGATATCACTTGGTCAGACGCGTAAAACTGTATATGTTTTCGTTGTTGTAGGAGGGTAGGATTTCATTCTAAGTACCTGACACCTCCCCACGGGGAATAGGCGGGGCCCAGGGCCCCGGGCCTATTGTATACACTTCAGGAGACGGGCTCCCAAATCATGCTTTTGTCCCGGGCAGGAGCGTGTCACGTACCCGGGGGCCTCCCTAGGAGTCGATCCCATGACCTCACCTTAAAGTGATTTATGGACTTACCCTGGTACCACTTGGGCTAGTAGCTCAAGTGGTACCAGGACTAGCTCAAGTGGTACCAGGGTAAGTCCATAAATCACTTTAAGGTGAGGTCATGGGATCGACTCCTGGGGAGGCCCCTGGGTACGTGACACGCTCCTGCCCGGGACAAAAGCATGATTAGGGAGCCCGTCTCCTGAAGTGTATACAATAGGCCCGGGGCCCTGGGCCCCGCCTATTCCCCGTGGGGAGGTGTCAGGTACTTAGAATGAAATCCTACCCTCCTACAAAAAGGCCCCGTTGTCCGAGACCAAGACTCGAGGGATGCCGAACCTTGTGACGATGTTCTTCCATACGAAGTTCTTTGAGTCCCGTTCTGTGATGGAAGATAATGCTTCCGCCTCGATCCACTTGGTGAAGTAGTCGGTGGCAACTATCAGCCACCTCTTATTCCCCGGAGCTCGGTGGAGGGGTCCCACAATGTCCAGCCCCCACTGAGCAAAAGGCCATGGGCTGGAGAGCGGGCTCAGATCCTGTGCGGGTTGATGGAGGTTGTGTGAGAATTTCTGGCACTTCTCGCACTTCATAACGTACATCTGTGCGTCCTTTTGCATGTATGGCCACCAGTATCCTTGGCTTATAGCCCGGTATGCTAGTGACCTTCCTCCGATGTGACTTCCGCAGATGCCTTCATGTATTTCGTAAAGGAAGTCTTCAACTCGGCTTGGGTGGACGCACTGGAGATAAGGGCCCGTGAAGGATTTCCTGTACAGCTTTCCTTCTGGAGAGAGCCAGAATCGGGCTGCCCGGAGCCTGATCTTGTGAGCTTGCGCCCTGTCCTCGGGGAGTTGGTCGTCTTTGAGGTACGCGATGATGGGATCCATCCAACTGGGCCCGAGGTCGGCACACAGGACTTGCCGTGGTGGGCTGAGCTCTATACTTGGCGATGTTAATGAGCCCACTTCTATAGTTCTCTTTTTTCCAGCCTCGACGGCGGAGGCTAAGTTGGCGAGCGCGTCGGCGTGTGAGTTAGAATCTCTGCCGATTTGTTTGATTTCTGCTTCCGGGAATTGGGAGAGGAGTTTCTTGGCGAGGGTTAAATAGGCTGCCATTCTATCGTCGCGAGCCTGATAATCTCCAGTGAGCTGGCTCGTCACCAACTGCGAGTCACTGTAGATCACCAGCTGTTGAGCTCCGAGAACCTTGGCACTATTCAGCCCTGCCAGCAATGCTTCATACTCCGCCTCGTTATTTGATGCTCGGAAGTCAAGGGTCAGGGCTTGCTCGATTACTAGCCCTTCTGGAGACTGGAGGACTACGCCGACGCCGGCCCTTCTAGAGGTGGAAGACCCGTCAACGAAGACCTTCCAAGCCGAATCTCGGGAGCTGTTCCGAGATTGCTCGTAATCAGTCTCCGGGACTAGGCCATCCTGCCCCTTGCCCCCCAGTTCGGGGTCGAGTGGGCTCGGCGCCGAACTCGGAGAAGTGAACTCGACGATGAAGTCTGCCAAGACTTGCGCTTTGATCGCTGTTCGGGGCTGGTACTGAATATCGTATTGCCCGAGCTCCACGGCCCACCTCGAAATTCGCCCAGTGAAGTCGGCCTTCCGGAAGACGGACTTGAGTTGGTGCTCCGTAACCACCACTATCGGGTGGGCCTGGAAATAGTGCGAGAGCTTCCGGGAGGCACTAACGAGGGCTAGTGCGAGTTTCTCCATTGGCAGGTATCTGCTTTCGGCGTCGATGAGGGTTTTGCTGGTGTAGTAGATGGGCTTTTGCTACCCTTCATCTTCTCTGATCAGTACTGAGCTCACAGCGTGGTCGGAGACTGCCAGGTACAAGTACAATGTTTCGCCTTTCTTCGGGGTTGACAGCAGCGGAGGCGAGGCCAAGTAAGCCTTGAGCTCTTGGAGGGCCGAATCGCATTCCGGGGTCCACTCGAATCTCAGGTTCTTCCTCAGCAATTGGAAGAAAGGGCGGCACTTATCAGACGATTTGCTGATGAAGCGGTTGAGGGCGGCGGCCATGCCGGTGAGCCTTTGGACCTGCTTCGTCGTTGCCGGGCTCTGAATTCCCAGAATCGCGGAGATCTGGTCCGGGTTTGCTTCGATACCGCGTCGCGTGACGAGGCTTCCTAAAAACTTGCCGGACCCGACCCCGAAGGCGCATTTGGAGTCGTTCAGTTTCAGCCCGAACTTCCGAAGAACTTCAAAAACTTGCCCGAGATCCGCCAGATGGTCGAGAGATTGGGTGGATTTGACGACCATGTCGTCGATGTATACCTCGACTGTTTTGCCGAGGTGCTCCTGGAACATTTTGGTGACCAGTCTCTGATAGGTGGCCCCCGCATTCTTGAGTCTGAACGGCATCACTTTATAGCAGTAGGTTCCCCTAGGAGTGATGAATGCCGTTTTCTCCTGATCCGGTCCGTACATGGGTATCTGATGATAACCGCGGTAGGCGTCGAGAAAGCTCATCCTTTCGTGACCGGCGGGTGGCGTCAATCATCTGGTCGATCTTCGGGAGAGGGAAGCAGTCTTTGGGACATGCTCTGTTGAGATCAGTGAAGTCGACGCAGACCCTCCATTTTCCGGTCTTCTTCTTTACCACCACTGTATTTGCCAGCCACTTCGGGTACTGGACTTCTCTGATGGCGCTCGCTTCTAGCAGTTTTTCCACCTCTTCAACCACGGCTGCAGACTGGTCGATTCCGGACCTTCTCGCCTTCTGAACCACTGGCTTGGCCTGGGGGTCCACATTTAGCCTGTGGCTCATAACCTCGGGGTTCACGCCTGGCATCTCTTGCGGGGTCCAGGCGAAGACGTCCCTGCTTTGCAACAGGAAAACGAGCAGTTCGGACCTCTCCTGCTCGGCGAGCTGGCTCCCAAGAAGGAAGTATCTCTCTGGATCATTGGGGTCGATCCTGACCTCAGTGAGATCCTCGATGCTCTTCTCTCCTGGATCGCGGCCGACTCTGTCCAGCTCTGCCTCCAGCTCTGCCATGTGCACTTGCTTTGGCTCTTCCTCGCCGGACACCACGACCATCATGCAGCGTTTGGCCATCTGCTGGTCCCCGTCGACTGTGACCACCTCGATTCCGTCATCCCTTTCCAAAGGGAATTTGAGCTTTTGATGGTAGGAGGAGGGGACGGCTTCTATCTGGTGCAGCCAGCTCCTCCCTACGATGGCATTGTAGGGAGATGGCGTGTCTACTACGAGGAAGTCGGCCATCATCGACGTGCCACCTACTTGGACTTTGAGGGAGACTCTCCCTTTGGGGTACACAGGCTTGGCGCTGAACCCTATCAGGGGGGTCCGCGCCTCTTGGAGGTCCTCTTCTGTGAGCCCCATCTTAGTGAAACAATCGAAATAGAGGATCTCGGACGAACTGCCGGGGTCGACGAGGATCCTCTGCACCTTGCAACTTCCTAGCTTCAGGGTCATAATTAGTGGGTCATTGTGAGGGAGCTGAACCCCTTTCAGGTCCTCATCTGAGAACCAGATCTTCGGCCTTTCTTTGCGAGCCCTTTTAGATGCTGGCCCGAGCTCGGCCGACATGACCTGTTTCCCATGGGAGGCCCTCCTGGCCTCGGCGCGGGCTTGACCGCTGCTCTGCTTGGTAGGGGCCAAGTGGATGACGCTTATGAGCCTCTCCGACCCGTCGCTGTCGTGATTCTCCTCAGTTCGGCGCTGAGGTCGGTCGTTGCTCCCGCTGCCTGCTGCCTTGTAGAATTCTTTCAAGTGCCCATCCTTGACGAGCCTTTCGAGATGATCCTTGAGGGAGTAACAGCGCCCAGTGTCGTGCCCGTTCTGCTTGTGGTAAGTGCAGAACCTCGTTTGATCCCTCGTGGAGGGATCGCCCCTCATGGGAGCGGGCCATTTAAAGTACGGCTTTCCCTGAATCTTTTCCAATATCTGGTGAATCGGTTCTTTGAAAACTGTATTGACGCTCCCGCGGGAAGAGTAGGACGATCTGTGTCTCTTGCTTCCTCCTGAAGCGTGGGTCGGAGTCGACGATCGGCCACCTGAGTGAGGGTCTCGGCTTGTTTCTTCTCTGCGATAGGTCCTTTTCTCCCCCCAGAGGCTCGATTTCGCCGTCGAGATCGATCCTCCCGCCGCGGTCCACCCAAGCCGAGTTGAAGACTTCCTTTACGAAATACACGAAGGCATCTGCGGAAGTCACATCGGAGGAAGGTCACTAGCATACTGGGCTATAAGCCAATGATACTGGTGGCCATACATGCAAAAGGACGCACAGATGTACGTTATGAAGTGCGAGAAGTGCCAGAAATTCTCACACAACCTCCATCAACCCGCACAGGATCTGAGCCCGCTCTCCAGCCCATGGCCTTTTGCTCAGTGGGGGCTGGACATTGTGGGACCCCTCCACCGAGCTCCGGGGAATAAGAGGTGGCTGATAGTTGCCACCGACTACTTCACCAAGTGGATCGAGGCGGAAGCATTATCTTCCATCACAGAACGGGACTCAAAGAACTTCGTATGGAAGAACATCGTCACAAGGTTCGGCATCCCTCGAGTCTTGGTCTCGGACAACGGGACCCAATTCGACTCCAGCCTCTTCAAAAACTTCTCCAAGGAACTCGGCATCAGGAACCACTATTCGACTCCGGCATATCCCCAGAGCAATGGTCAAGCTGAGATCTCCAACAAAGTTGTCTTGGATGGGCTCAAGAAGAGACTCGATGGAGCCAAAGGAAGGTGGGTGGAAGAGCTACCCAGTGTGTTGTGGGCCTACAGGACCACGCCGCGACGCTCCACCTCAGAAACTCCTTTTTCCTTGGCATACGGAATGGAAGCCGTAATCCCTCTCGAAATCGGTCTCCCGACCCTCAGATCTGAACTCTTTGACCAGGCCCAGAACGATAAAAACCTCACCCTGGGACTGGACCTGGCCGAAGAGCGCAGAGAAGCCGCTTCCATCCGTTTAGCAGCCTATCAGCAACGAATGGCAAGAGGTTACAATCAGAAAGTGCGGGAAAGGAAGTTTTCCATCGGAGAGCTGGTCCTGAAGAAGGCACTACCCGCAGATAAGGATCCAAATCAGGGCAAGTTAGCACCGAACTGGCGCGGTCCGTTCAAGGTAGTCTCGACCGCGAGGCGGTCCGCATATAAGCTTGAAGATATGGACGGGAAACTGCTGCCGCGGCCATGGAACGCGTCGCACCTGAAGAAATTTTACTTTTAAATGTATTCAGTTTATGCAAAATCAATGAAGGACATTTCCTCTCAAGAAAGTTTCTGTGTTCTAAATCAAAATGTGTTCTAAAATCACGGCAACAACAACGACTCCCCAGTCCGGCATGGGAGCTCCTCCATTTCGTGCGCATCTCGGCTACGGGCCAGATAGCCAGCACGGCCCCTGGTGACGAGCCAGGGGACTCCTCCATTTCGTGCGCATCTCGGCTACGGGCCAGATAGCCAGCACGGCCCCTGGTGACGAGCCAGGGGGACTTCCCCATTTCGTGCGCATCTCGGCTACGGGCCAGATTGCCAGCACGGCCCCTGGTGACGAGCCAGGGGGACTTCTCCATTTCGTGCGCATCTCGGCTACGGGCCAAATTGCCAGCACGGCCCCTGGCGACGAGCCAGGGGACTTCTCCATTTCGTGCGCATCTCGGCTACGGGCCAGATTGCCAGCACGGCCCCTGGTGACGAGCCAGGGGACCTCTCCATTTCGTGCGCATCTCGGCTACGGGCCAGATTGCCAGCACGGCCCCTGGTGACGAGCCAGGGGACCTCTCCATTTCGTGCGCATCTCGGCTACGTGCAATTCCTATGGCGCCACGAGACATCCGCCCGATTTCCTCATCAACCCTAGCGCCATGTCTATTGCCATTTATGGTCTCCAGAATACGGAGAATTGGCGCAGACAACTACGAGGATCGTTTGACTCCCTCTACCTCAAGAGTCACGCGTTATATTAAAGGCATTCAAGCACCATTCAATGCACATCCAAAAACGAAAGAGAAGCGAATGCAGAGAAAAATGCACAAGTGAAGAAGCTCGACTTTCATTGAATAGACATAAGTGTTACAAAGCTGAGAAGCGAAAATTTTACATAAGAGGAGCCCGGCTACTGTGGTTTCGGCGACTCGACCAGGTCGATCACCGTATCTGCCGAACCAGCGGCTTCGGCCGAACCGGAAGGGGCTTCAACTGGTACCTCGGCCAAAGCAGGGGCAGAAGAGGCATCACCTTGAGGCACGGCCGAAGCATCGCTGGCAACCGGGGCATCGCTCGAGACCGGGGCAGCTGGAGCATCGTCAGCTGCAGGAGCTTCGACCGGGGCGCTTTCAGCTGCAGGAGCTTCGACCGGGTCCGCATACTTCGGCAGGTCCTGATAGACAGGGTGGTCTTCAGGGACCCCCGCACGTCTCAGTGCGGCCAGGCATCCTTCCTCGAACAGAATGGAGGTGATCTCCTCCACCTGTTTCTCGTACAGCTCAGTGGCGCGGTCCACCCCGTTCTGGAAGGCGGATTGGGCCTCGGACAGAAGAGAGGCCTTCTCCTTTTCCAGTTCGGCGTTCACCGCCGACAGCTTCTCTCTCTCAGCGTGACCGGCCAGGACTTCCCCTCGCAACCTCGTCGCCTCGGCCGTCGACTCAGACTTCGACCTGGCCAACTCCGACTCCAACTCGGAGATCCTTTTGCTCTTCGCCCAAAGCTCGCCTTTCGTATGGTTGGCCCTGGACGAGAGTTCGGCGATCTCAGTCAGAGCCGATGCCAACCGAGCAGACTCTCCAGCACTGGCCACCTGAGCTCTTCCATTCCCTTCCGCTGCGCTTCCAGCTCCTTCTTCAGCTTCTCCCGCTCGGACTCCAGACGGGTCACCCTCGACGCGTTCCTGTCCCTCCTTCCTAGGATGGCTTGGAGCCTCTGCACGTTCTGCAAGGGAAAAGAGGAGGGTCAAAACAGGAACAGCCGAGCTAGGCCACTTACCAGGATACACAAAAAACACTTACCAGGATGTCGGCCTGGATCGCTGACAACATCAGGCTCTCATCATCAAACTTCTCGTGCTCCTCCATATCCCGTGGCAGAGCACAGGCCCTGGCAAGGGCCCCGATCACCTCGGCATTTCCCAGCAGTCGGTCTTCAACGTTCAGGGGTTTGCCGGGTTGCGTTTCCATTCTCGGCTTCCACGGTGCTGGGGCAGTTCGGGGCCCGGAGGCCGATTCGGACCCTTGCCCCGCCGAGATGAGAGGCTCGCGCGTTGGCCCGCCAGTCGACCTGCTGACTGGCGCAATCCTTTCGGCCGGCGCACTCTTTTCTTTCGGCGCGCTCTTCTCGCCCCCCTTTTCGGCTGGAGCTTTGGCTCCAGGGGCGTGTGCAGGAGTCTTGCCCTTGGACTTCTTCCTGGGCGGGGACCCCTCCTTCGAGCGCTCCGGCGAGCGTCGCCGAGCTCCACCGCCCGGAGCGGGGACAGGGGCAGAGAGAACACCAGCGCCCACCGGACCCGAAGCAGCACGAGTACCGGCAGGCGGCGAGGCCCCAGAAGACGACGACCTCTGCCTAAACTTAGCAGCCAGGTCCTTGACAGCAGGCTCCCTCGAGCTTCCCTCCATGTCCTCTCCTCGATCAGAGAGATAAGCGTCAACTATCTGCGTCAAGTCCGGCAGCTCCGGATCGGAAGTGGACGCCTCGGCTCCAGACGCAGTTCGGTCGGCAACGGGATCGGTCAAGGGGACCCCGCTAAACACCGCAACTGATACGGTCGGACGGTCAGGGTGTGTCTCGTCCACCTCAGGTACTCCGGTCCTCTGGTAGTGGCCGCGATACCTCGGCGTATACCCGAGCAGCTTCCAAGCTGACCTGGTTTCGTGCCCCTTGTACCTTTCAACCTTGTTGATGTCGTCGGTATTCCTCCTCCAACCTTCGCTGACAGCTCGGCGTCGCCTTGCACCCGCCTCTACTCAACAGGCAAAAAAGAGTATCAGTTCGGCATCAATGAGGTAAGCAAAGCAAAAAGGAGAAAAGCAGTGATGATTACTTGGGACTTCCCCAGGGCGACGTGGGACCGACGGCCTCCTGCTTTCACCTGGGCCGAACTCCCAGTCCCCCGAGACACAGAAGAAATCTTCCTCAGCATTCTTACTTGAATCCTCCAAGGCTAGGACGAAGCCCCTTCGCTGCGGCTTCACTAGGAGATAGTATCTTCCCTCCCCAGCCTTGCAGATATCATATGTATCCTCAATGTCGTGAGGGCCTAGGTTGGTCCCCAAGATCTCGTTCAGCTTCGCTGTGCCCATGATGACCTTGTAGCCATTGGGCATCAACTGGCCCGGGGCGAGGGACCAAAGGCTAAGGCAAGCCCTAAGCAGGGGGTGCAGTGGAAACCTGACCCCACCCTCGATCACGGAGATCAGAGGGAACGGCATCCAGCCGCCGTGGCAACGGTACAAGGCACAGTCGGCGAGGTCCGCCGGTTTTAGGAGGACCCCCTCCAGAATGTTGAAGGCAGGTCTAAACTCGGCTAAGCCCTCATCGGAATCTACCCTGAATCTAGGGGTGCCCATGTCTAGAAGGGATGGCGACGAAGAAAAACCCTAGAAATCGAAAAACCCCAAGAAGAACCAGACAGAAGAACAAAGCGACTTACAGGGACGAAGAGGCAGATCAAGAGCAGATCCGGGCGCGTTCTACGGTCGTCCTCCTCGAACAGATCTCAGGAACCAGAGCAGAAATCGAAAGTAAAGGCGAAGGCGAAAGAAATCGGGAGCGAGAAAAAGAAGGGGACGACCCTATTTGTAGAAGGGGAACCCTCATTTGGGTACCGCCTCCGAATTCGAAGAGACACTTCAAAGCCCGTGCCCGTCCCATCAATGAGACAACGCAATCAGCGCAGAAGCTACGCGTGTAGCCGTCAACTCGGTCCCCAAGACGAACAGGGCAGAGCATTTATTGCTTTAAAGAGTTGAAGCGACACCAGGCAATGATCACTGTATCCCCAGACGGATTCTTCTAGCTTTCAACCCCTAAAGGCTAGCACACTTCAGAGGTCAAAAGCTAGGGGGCAATTGTGTGGGGAGATTTCCAGAACCACTGGATTAGGTTAATCGCAGCCATCAGATGAGGCTAAGCACTCTCACGTGCCATCCTCGTGCCATCCACGTGGCACTAATCTCACCCCGGCTACCAGGGCAAGGGCCTCGGCCGAAGTCAAGCAACCCCGGACCGCCAGCGCCGAACTCGGCTATCCCTGTGTCCATTTCGGCACCCATCTCGGCAGAAAACTCCACCTCGGCTGAAGAAGCCGGGACAGGAGCCGAAGCAAGAAAGAACCTTCACTTGCGCCCCTCATCCCCCACGTCATCAGGCACGTGGAAGAATAGGGGCGCGAGCTAGTGGGACAGATGCGACATCCAGCCGCTCACAATCTTCACCAGATCCCTGACAGGGCGGCATCCAGCGGCTGAGGCCACATCAGGGCAGGGCCCGAGGGCAGATCCGCTGGTACCCCTACCGCCAAAGGCGCCCAACACGATCTGGCCCAACAAGACGTGCATTAAATGCGATGTGAGCTGACCCGACGGGCATTTAATGCAGAGTGGGCTGGATTGGACCGCAATTAATGCAATGTAGGCTGATCGTGACTTCCCAGTCGAATCACGGGCACAATATCTCCCAAAGATACGTTCCACACTCTATAAATAGAGGCTCAAGCCACCATCTAAGGTACGCACAATCTCATTCACAGAGCCCTTACTCTGCCTCTCTTCTCCCTCTCCTTCCATTGTTCCAGTTCTCACACTGACTTTGGCATCGGAGAGCCTTGTGCTGCCAGCAGCCAGGGTCCTCTGACGTGTTTTCCTTTCTTCCTCCTCAGGTCCAGTCGGAGCCACAGCAATCTTCATCCAAGCCACCCGAATCAAGGGTCCTAATCACTTCTTTAAAGTCCTTAATTTTTAGGCACTTACAGTTGTAATATGTTATATAGAACAAAAACAAAGAGGGTGTGTATAACATGCCTGCGAATGTGATATTTACCTTCATAGTAGTAAAATTGCCATGTTTGAGATTGTCATCCAACTTTCTCATGGGCAACGAGTAACGGTGTACACTCCTTGGATTGCCATGTGTGTCAATTGGAGTTGAATTGGACAGTGTAGAGAAACTTGCGTTTATTTTTTATTTTTTTCCTGGTTTCAATGGTGTCAATGTTTGTATAGAAATACATGGGAATTGAATACAAAATAACTCATGGTCAAATGAGCTCCAATGATTATTAAAGTAGGGAGGGGTGGAGGATAAAAAGTAGTGATATATAAGACACCATGACTTTGCTAGGATTTGAATCATGTCTTCTCTTGATCATTCAGTTTTGATTAAAGGCAATGTTATTTAATGGTTAGTTTTGAATATTATATTCAACTTTGATTTATCATTTTTAACCACTTATAAAATTACAAAGTCTTAGAATTTCTAGGAATTCAATGACATGAAACAAATTTGTAGTAAATTGTTCAATGAGAAATATCACGTTTCAACAAATACTATCATCAACAGCCCATGGTTCGATGCCAACATGGGGTAGCCCGGTCAGTATGCCACTTGAACTATGACATACCTTACAATACTCAATTAGGCTAGCAATACTACTGGTATTCTTAATTAAAATTGATTACATCCAGATATGACTACCATTGTTGGACCCTCGTAGGGTCCAACTGGGTCCCACACGTCTTGCCCATTAGCTTCAATGGCTAATTTCCCGCTATGGTCAACCCCAATCCCTTGATTCACTCGCGCGTTTAGCATAATCGAAGAGTGTTTCCTTTGATGAATAAATCCGATCTCTAAAGTATTATATATATGGAAACTGAGATCTATGGAAAATACAGAAGAAATTAAGAGTGATCCGGAAAGAAACCATCTGCCGGCGATCACCAACCTTCTCCGGGTTATGCTCTCATAGGTCTTTTAGCTTTTACTATCCCAAATTACTTTAGGGCTACATGGATTAAATAAATTGAATTAAGTGCCCATTGTACATTATTCTACTGCACTGATGAAGAACCATGCTATGCATCATGGTCTAAAATCTCGGCCGATACCGATTCATATCGGCCGATATGAACCGGAATCGGACCATACCGCGACGATATTTTGTCATGATACCGAGTCAGGCAAAATATCCCCAAAATATCGGCCAATCTCGGCCGATATGGTCAAAATATCGGTTTGACCGATATCTCGGCCGATATTTTGGATTAATGGTCAAAAACCCTAATTTTTTGTAACTTTTTTCCTATTCCCCCATTTTCTTCTCCTCTCCCCTCATCTCCTTAGAGCAACCATGTCTCCATAACTCATTCTCTTACGTACTTCCAAATTCCAACACTATTTCTTGAAAAAATCATTTTATTTAGTAAGAGAAAATCAACTTAACTCCCTTATTTTTACTATTATGCGTTTTTTATTTTTTATTTTTAGATAAAGCATAGAAATGAATGAAAAGATCATTGGCATGTCATTTTTGGGTTTGTGTTGTATTCTTCACTTAGATCTACACACTTTTATGTTAGATCTACTTATAAACATGATTTTGGGCGTAGAAAAATGATTTGTATTTAAATCTTCTACTTTTAAAAAAAAATTGTTGTAGTATTTATGATACTAAATAGTAAATACTAATAGCTTATTAATAGTATATAGATAATTATTATGTTATCTTTAATTTTCTTATATTTTACACTAATAAATTGACCATGATCCAAAATAATAGTTGCATTATATGAAATACTGGAGAAGACAACGAACTGCGACACAAACATGACTCATAACTTAAGGTGACCAATATTTTGATTTATTGTTGTTACTAATGAATAAAAAAAATAAACATTATTTTCCAGCATTTTCTAATATTCTGGATTTTTTGGGTATTTTTGCGAATTTTTTTAGATTAAAAAAACTTTCACACCACGACGACTGCGACGGACCGATAGCCGCGGCCGATACCGATATCATATTGGTTTTTTTTTCCGCTGATACCGTAACCGATACCGCGATTTTAAACCATGCTATGCATATATATATATAGGTTTTTTATTTTTATTTTTTTCGAGTTCGGACTTAGAACCACGTGGACACACCTCCAATGTGAATTATCATTATCGTTTCCGACTTTGTGCCATTGGAATCGGGAAGTGCATAAATGTGCCACTTGTAGTTTTTAATGGGATGATGATGAGGACTATGAATGCTCCAAGTCTCCAACGAATGCTACTCTACCGTTTGGTATAATCATTACACAGTTCTTGATGCATGGAGAAGAATGTTCCTCGCAATCTTCATGAAGAAACAATGAAAATCAGGAATCCCATCAACAAGAGCACATTGGAGCAATCTTCGACACATATGCATCGGGGTCCAGCAGTTGGACATGCAGAGGTTGGGGAGCAGGCTGAGCAACAGCCACAACAGCAGCTGGCTGAGGGGGAGCTGGCTAGTTCAGTTGTTGATTGTTTGACTCGTTTGGAGGGTGAAGTCCGTGATGGATTTAGGGTTATGAATGACAGATTCAACTCCATTTTTTAAGTCATTGGCTGTTGTGCTTCCCGTCTCGGTCACCAATGATAGCTCCTCCTACTAAGGTCCTCAGTCATCCCTAGCTAGACCACATTTACTTTCCCGTCTTCGTCTTTATGTTCATGTTTATGCTTATGTTTGATTGTTTGATCATTTTGTTTTAGGGTGTCTCTCTTTTTGTTATTTCTAGAACTGATCTTCAATGGTCATGTTTTGGGAATGTCACTTCTATGTTGTACTGTTCAATATATTTAATGAAGTAAAATGCTCTCTACTTCCTACTTCTTTAATGGTTTTGCGTTTTTTTGCTTATTCAATTATGAACAAAATGGTGGAGTATGTGGGATGTAATAAAAAAAAATAAATAATCAAATTAGAAGAAAGAGAAGAAGTAGTTTAGAGTAAAATCACTAAAAGACAATAAATTACTCCATCCTTGTTTCTTTTCATCTAGTGTCTTTTAAGAGTACTTTTTTGTTATTTAGTGCTTTTAAGGGTAGCTTTTTTCATTTTGTGTCTTTACTTCCAATCCATTCTTTTTTATTTTTCTCTAGATTTGACCACTTAATTTTATTTCATTTCACCCCTCATACAAACAAATAAAAGGGAAAGAGAGTCCTCTAGCATAAAGAAAGCAGCTAGAGAGGATTAAGAGAAAATTGGAATAATATTTAGAAAGATGCATAAGCTAATATAAATATTATAGTAGATGCAAAAGGAACCGTGACATCTTCTTTTTTAATCCTTTAGACCTAAATTCTTTACCGCTATTTTTGGCTGGGCTGCTTGGATCTTTGGAGTCTAAACTCCACTAATACAAGGGTTTCTGCATTTGACTAACATGGGAGTTGATTTTGCAATTTACTATTAAAGTAAAAGTGATGTAAAGCATCAAATCAAGAGAATAAATTATAAGGGGGTTATGATTGTATTTTATCTTTAGTAGATTGATAGAGAATCTTTTTGATTTTTTAAGTAAAAGTAAGTTTTTTTTTTTTTTTGTCATTTAGTGGAGAAATGAGTTTGTTTTTTTTTTTTTTACTTTTTTTTTTAAATAAGGGGATTTGGAAGATCGATGTGTAATTTTGATGTGATACCTTGTCGGAAAAATGAAAACTTCATATAACTTTTACTAACCTAGTAAATTGCCAAACGGGCTCTAAGTGACGGTTGTTTTGGTACTTTCCCATAAGCAGTTACAGGTAAACGAATTGATATTTTAATGGAAATTAGATTTACAAGTAAATTATAAGATAATAGTGATTTTCACCTACGGAATTCTAGTACGACTGCTATGCTAGTAATTTGGCTCACACTTTACTGGGTGGTGGGGATAGATCCAACTCGATCCATATATGTGTAAAGTGATCATTTAACTGCACTGGGCTTACAAGGACCCAAAATATGCCCAACCAAAATAGCAGTAAAGAGTTCAGGCTATGAAGCTAAAGCGGTCACGGTTCCACTTGCATTTGGGATAAAATATATGCCAACTTTTCCATTCAGCTAATTAAGGAAATAAAGGAGTCAGTATCAACTAATTTCGTATATAAGTATCATGACCAACACACAATCACAAACTCCAAAGTACCTGATCTACTTACCCATCACAACTCAACTCACGTATTCGAAAACATATCAATGGCTTCCAAGTCTCTGGTAGCACTGTTACTAGCCTTACTAGCTAGTATTTGTAGCAGGCCTCAATTTCGGCACTTGCAAGCCCAGGAAGCACCTTGGAAAGTGCAGTCCGAGCGGCTACCTCCATGGTAAGGCCGGAAACTGCAATAAGGAGAACGACTCTGATTGTTGTGTCGGATGGCAAGATGTACCCACAATATCATTGCTCCCCTCCCATCACCGGTGACACCAGTACTGCAACCATGACCATCAACAGCTTTGCTAAAGGTGGTGATGGCGGTGGCCCTTCGGAGTGTGATAACCAGCATCACAGTGATGATGAACTACTTGTCGCCTTGTCGACAGGCTGGTACAATGGCGGAAGCAGGTGCCTGAACAACATCAGGATCAGTGCAAATGGTAGATCGGTGCTGGCCAGGTGGTCGATGAGTGTGACTCCGTTAATGGATGCGATTCAGATCGATCACGACTTCCAACCGCCGTGCCCCAACAACATAGTGGATATATGCATCTCCTGCACTGGAAATCCCCAAGTCACATGCAGATTGGGGACTATGATATCACTTGGTCAGATGCATGACTCTCCCTCGTTTACAAAAAAAAAAAAAAAAAGAAAAAAAGAAAAAATCTAGGATAATTAAACTATGTAAAAGAAGCTGCTATGTTACAGTGTTATTTTACTCATGATGTACTAAAACTTTCTTAATCCTGCTTGTCTTGTGAAATTGTAATGGCAATACAGTATGCTCGCAACAAATTATCAAAAGCATGAATATAATAGGGGATTTGACATATTGGCCCCTGCTAGACCCTAAAGTCCCAATTCCATGACTCCTACTTGGCTAATGTCACCAGAGTCGTTTGACTCTGGTCTCCCATTTTTTTTTTACTTTTTTGCCCCAGGATCCCATGATATCATGGGATCCAAATGTAAAAAGTAAAAAACAGAGTATCCGTTTAAAAATCCCTTATCACTTTTGACCTTCCCCTTTCACCCATTTTGTTTTTCCACCTTCCCCTACCTCTGCAACGAACGCCAGCCAGAACCCAAATGGGTTCTTCTTCTCCGGTCAACAGGTTTGGCGTCGACGAGAACGGCGGAAGCAATCTGATTCGTCTTCCTTGTCTCTGACTGGCAGCGATCCTTGGCCTGTAGAGGCACGATTTGTAATGTGAAATTTATGTTTCTGTAATTTGATTCTTTTTCTTGTAGTTTTTCTCTTTTGTGTTGATGTTTGGGAGATGGGTTTTCTGTTTTGGAAATGGGTTTTCATGTTTATTGATGATGAGAGCTATGTCAGGGATTGGGTTCTTTTTCCTTGTCATTTTCTTCTGGGTTGGGTGTGCAAAAAGGGTTTTCTCATTGTGTTTTGGATGGGAGAGAGATGGGTTCGAACTCTTGGATGATGTCAGAGATGGGTTTGCTATTTTAAATGTGTTTGTTTGACTCTGGAAGATGAAAATGTGCATGAGTTCTTTTTTATTTGATGGTGATGTTTGCTTTTGTTTGATTCGTTAACTGAAAAATGTTTGCTTTGTTTTGATCAATGCAGACAAACCCTTTCTGTGTAAAGGAAGACTAGCATTGGGGAGTAACCCAGTCTTGGAGAGGATTAGAAGAGAAAAAAAAGATTGACCGTCCAGTTCTGTTGTTCCATTTTCTTTTTGTCGCTTCTCTCCTGAGTGCAATCCACATCACCGGCAGCTTCCATTGTATCCCTCGCCAACTGGCCCCATTGGTCTCCTGTAGTGTAAGGTATATGCCTTTTTCTGATCCATTTCTTTATCAATTGGGTTATGTTCTGTGCTGATAGTTGGTGTGTTGGGGCCCAACTGTGGGAGAAATCGTAGTAGTTAATTGTTGGCCCTTTTGTTTGTCTGGATCAGTTGTGTGGATGCTTGTGGAAACAGTTAGGATCTTTGAAGACCTTTTAATTGTTGCCTTATTTAATTTAATTCTTGGTTATTAAGGATTATGAAATACTTTAGGGGTCATTCGTATTTTATGCATCTTCTCGTAAATGTGATTTACATATGTAAAAAGGTTATTCTTACAAGGTACCTAGTCCTTGGGTTGACATTTAACGTATAACAATACTTGATCTGCTATCAGCAGGGAAGTATTGCAATGTAGTGTATTGCTTCAGCTTCTCATTTGTAACAAATAAGTTGGCTTTAACACCATAGATGACCTGATTATCAGGAATCCAATCAATAAAAGACATCGTCTCTGAACTTGTACATACCTCCACAGTCAATGCTTACAAGACCTGCAAAAGGAACATTAGAGTTCCATATTTGTACATCTCAATTTGTTGTAAATATGATTTAGTTACAAGCTAAGCATATGGATCAAGTACTAAATCATGAAAGAGAATGGCAGCAATAATATTGTCATTGAACATGATTTCCTCGCAATTAGCAGAATGTAATGCCATGAAACTGAGTACTAGCTTGTGATTCATAAAAATCAACAGGAGGAAACATACAGGGAAATAATGTTGCTTTGAACACTATTTCTAAGTAACTTTGCCAATGCTTTTGTAACTTTCATATCAGAATTTACATCAAACAATTGGGGTTTATGCTAATTACGAATACATTTGGTGATGTGTAAGATGAACGTGCGCATATATGTGAATGGTACAATAAAAATGTTACTTAGAAAATTATATTACTGTCAATTCTAAGTGTGTATACCAGTTTAGTAGCTATGATTGTGTTGCTTTGAATTAGCATGGCTCACTATGAATATTACTCCTTTATGTTTCATTTTTATCATGGACAGTGTCACATTCCTTAAAGATGTTGGATGGCGAGCTACTGATAGTGGTCCACTTCGGTGGTCAATTTGAGTGGGATAGAGTTCATCCTAACTACATCGATGGTGATCAAACTGCTATCTATGTTAATCGTAACTTAACATACATCTCATTGGTCGAAATTGTCTTACAAGCAACAAATTGGGTAATGTCTGAAGAACCTCCTTGTATTCAATACCTACATCAAAATGGCAAAGCATTCACCTTGATTAGTATAAAGAATGACAATGATATTCGGGTAATGATCAAAGCATGTGGAGAGGTGACAAATTCTATCTACATATATCTAAGTAGAAATATCAATGATGGTGCAGATCATTACCATTCAATTTCTTGGTAAGACAGTTATGTTTAGAATTTAGAATAATAATTTTTCAAGTTATATACATGTACATATTTAATAAATAGATCTACATGCATGGAAGGAATGAACAAGTTGAAGAGAATGCCGGAATTAGAGATGGACATTGTTGCAATGAAAATCCACATGGAAGTAGGCCAAGAACTCATTTATCTAAACATAAGAAGACTAAGGCTATTGATCATGAGGGTTCACCGTGTAGAGGGCTGACCACCAGGTTCGTTTTCGTTTCATATGCAAGAATTTTTTTTGTTGTATTTTTAGATGAATGTAATAATTATGGAGGTTCTCATTTGCAGATTATATTGTCCCAGCAAATCACCTATTCATATTGAAGTGGATGCTATGTCAGATGTTTATAGGGCTGAAATGGGTAATATCCACGAATACACTTATCCAGATGTCAATCTCGCAGAAGATGTAGATAATCATTTCTCGTACCCAACCAATGAGGTTGCGTCTGAAACGAATGCAAGTCTTGAAAACTACAATGATGATATAGATTCCAATGAGGATTTGGCTGATGTCTTGAATGAAGATGAAAGTGATAATGATTGCAATAGTGCAGGCAACCCACATGATTCTGTCAGATGTGTCAATGGTTTAAGCTACCAACAAGAAGTCTTAGAATGCAACAGACATCAATCCAATATTATGCAAAAGTGTAATATTGAGGACACACTAGTGCCAATGGAAGATGAGGTTGAAGATTTTGTGACTCAAGAGGAATCTGCACGTAATATGTGGAATGGTAGAACTTTTATTGATCGCAGCTCATTCAGGAAAACTTTGAGCAAGTTTGCAATGTATACGAATTTTAGTTTGCAGCATTTGAAGACATCTCGGACACAAGTTACTGCTAAGTGCGAAGTTCAAAGTTGCCCATGGTGTATTCATGCTTCATTAGTTGAATCAGGGCCTCAATTTCGAGTTCGGACCTATAATCCTAATCATACTTGTTCAAGACCAATGATGGGAATGAATCATCCTCAAGCAACAGCTAATTTAATAGCCGAATTCATCAAGGAAAAAGTGCGTCTTCATCCAGAGTATAAACCGAAGCAAATTATAAATGATGTTAGATTGGAGTTCGGTGTTGTTATTGGCTACAGGAAGGCTCATAGGGCAAAAGAGATTGCACTGGATGCAATTCGAGGTTCATACGAACAATCATTTAGGATATTGCCAAATTATTGTGCCGAGTTGATGCGAACGAACCCCGGGTCCCATTATCATCTTGATACGGATCAGGACTTTTCGTTCTCGAAATTCTTCTTTGCCTTTGGGTCAAGCATCCAGTCCTTCAAGACTTATATGAGGCCGTTGATCGCCATTGATGGAGCGCACCTCCGTGGCAAATATCCAGGAGTCATATTTGTTGCCGTGACTCAAGACTCCAATCATGGGCTGTTCCCCATCGCATTTGCTATAGCTGAAATCGAACGTTATGACACATGGGTGTGGTTCTTATCTTGCTTTAAGATCGCCCTTGGTCCATTACCAGGTTTAACCGTTGTTTCAGACAGACAAAAAGGCCTTATTGAAGCTGTTAAAAATGTATATCCAAATGCCAACCATTGTTATTGTTGTCGTCATATTGCAGAAAATGTACGTGAGCGTTTTAAAGACAGAGCAATTGTTTCAAAGTTCTGGTGTGCAGCGAAGTCTTCTAGAAGTTGTGATTATGAAAGGCACATGAATGAGTTAAGGAATGTGAACGAAGAGGCATATGCATACATTGAGAATATTGGCAAAGAACGTTGGGCGAATGCGTTTGTACATCCAGGTCGATATGACATGTTAACTACTAATTCAGCTGAATGTACAAATAGCTTACTGAAGGACATCCGAGAGCTTCCTATAACAAGGCAGGTAGAGGAGATTCGTATAAAATTAATGGATTTCTTCCAACTCCGCCGTGACAGTTCACAGATGATAGAATCGCGTTTGACACCATATTTTGAAAGATATTTGGGCAAAGAAAAAGATGGTTCTCGTCGATTACATGCAAGGCAAGCAAGTCCTGAAGAATATCAGATTGATTCTGGCTACTTTATGGATGTTGTCCATCTCGATCGACGTTCTTGCACTTGTCGAAAATGAGATTTAATGGGCATTCCCTGTTCACATGCTATGTCAGCAATTAGTTTCAGAAGTCGGGACCCATATGATTTTTGTGAAGAATGGTTTTCTGCAGAAACTTACCGTGCAACCTATAATCAAATAGTGCATGCAACAACAGACATACATCAGTGGGAGCATAGACAGGAGCATCCAATACTACCTCCACATGCGAGGCGACAAGCTGGACGACCGAAGAAAAACAGGATTAGAACGGAGGATCGGGTACGACGACAAGTTACATGCTCAAACTGTAGAGAAGTTGGACATAATCGTCAGTCTTGCAACAATCCTCCATTCCGAAATTGAAGTGATTTACATAATAGCTTTTTTGTAAGTAACAGGTGTATATGGTGTGTTGTATATAAATTTTGGTAGACACATCTTGTTTTGAAGACAGACACTAACCAATTGTAGATCTGTACACCTATTTTGATTATTGTTATATAATCACTTTCTGTAGAAGTGTAATATAATTCCACCAAATGTATTGCTACTTTGTACCCCAATATGCTGTTGAACTTTTGATGAAGTGTAATATAAACTTTTGTTGTTGAACTTTTGACCCCAGTCTTCTGCAGAGAAGCCATGATTTCATGGCACCGTCCCATGAAACCAGTTTATCCCACAAGTTATCGTCAACCACAATTCACATGATATGGGGGGTTTAATCGGTCTCCATATCGCACTGACTTTCTGCAAACAACAAGCACAGTCGTATTTTTCTTAGACGGTGCCATAAAAATTGGAGACTATGAAAAGTATTAAAAAAACATGGCTGCCATTTCTAAGGTACGACTATTGCAGAAATCAGTCCCCATCAGCTGTTGTAGTGAATTCTATATTTTAAGGGGGAAAATATAATGGCATACAATGCAAAATAGGTCTACATGGGCATCATTTCATTCTGCTTTTAGTAAGTAGAATGCGTTGTTGGACTAAAAGTCTGCCCAAACGAGTTGCAGAAATATCCCATGATATCATGGATTTTTCAGCTTCTATATCACAAACTGCCTGCATTTTGTAAGTAACAGTCATATTTTATTTAGCAATCAATAATAATAGACCATGCCTTTGACAAATGACCAGATAAATGCGAAGCCTACACGAGTGATTTTTTTTTAACAATCATTTTTAAAGAATGCGTTGCTGGACTAACAGTCTGCCAAAACAATTTGCAGAAATGCCATGATATCATGGGATTATCCCATGATATCATGGCTTTTTCAGCTTCTATATCACAAACTGCCTGCATTTTGTAAGTAACAGTCATAATTTATTTAGCAATCAATAATAATAGACCATGCCTTTGACAAATGACCGGACAAATGCGAAGCCTACAGGAGTGATTTTTTTTGAACAATCATTTTTAAAGAATGCGTTGCTGGACTAACAGTCTGCCAAAACAATTTGCAGAAATGCCATGATATCATGGGATTATCCCATGATATCATGGTTTTTTCAGCTTCTATATCACAAACTGCCTGCATTTTGTAAGTAACAGTCATATTTTATTTAGCAATCAATAATAATAGACCATGCCTTTGACAAATGATCGGACAAATGCGAAGCCTACACGAGTGATTTTTTTTGAACAATCATTTTTAAAGAATGCGTTGCTGGACTAACAGTCTGTCAAAACAATTTGCAGAAATGCCATGATATCATGGGATCATCCCATGATATCATGGCTTTTTCATCTTCTATATCACAAACTGCCTGCATTTTATAAGTAACATATGTGTTTTATTTAGCAATCAATAATAATAGACTATGCCTAATTGACAAGTGACCATAAATGGGAAGGTTACAAGAGTGATTTTTGTGAAGACTCATTTTTAATATTTTGTTGTTAGACTAACATTTTACCCAAAATTAAATGCAGAAATGCCATGCTATCATGGGATTATCCCATGCTATCATGGCATTTCAGTTTGTTCGATACAAAGTGTCTTCATTTTGTAAGACTGATTTGTATTTTATGGATGAATCACTAAGTCTCTATTGCATATGTTGAATGCAACAATCAAGCACAATGCTTTATTTCAAATAATTTTATGCAAATATAATGTAAAAACAGTTGGATATCATCATCGATTTAGAGTTATCTATGTCAGCCTGTGAAAAGCCATGATATCATGTAAACACCCTGCAACACAAACATAAGAAATAAAACCACAAACAAATTCAAACACCATGTGCAAAAACATCTCCTTCAGAAGTATTTACACATTCCATAACAGATCGTTTCTAGTTATACATCATCCCATCATCCATACGGCATTCACAAAATATATCCACCTACAAGTACAAATTGTTTCCATTTACATCGTCACAAAATACTTGCATTCAAAAAAGTACAGAAACTTCAGTGCTCTTGAATAAGCTGATCCTGATGTGTTGCCATTTGTTGTAGGTAAATATCGTGTACGACCTTCGCTCTATAATACCACATGTCATCTTGGTTGAAATTCATAGGCCGGCCTGTGACAATGTGCTCCACATACGCCAAAGTGAAAAACCCACAATCATTGCTGCACACGTCTATTTCACGTTAATATATTTTTATGCAATAATAATGAAATCAACAGATTATTGATTTAATACCTACTCACCCATTGACTTGTTGTGGCAGATTCGGTATCCTCACTAGCCTCCAACTTGCGGGATTGGGCCAACCATCGTCACGAAGCCGTGATGAGACAAAAGTGGTCTGGTAAAGAACATGCATTACCATTAGTTCATTTCAAATTTTTGTTATGGATCTTAGAGGAAACTGATGAAATCGGCACTTACAAAATATTCTAGAAACTGAACGTTCCCAAAACCATCTAAGCTGTTGTAATATTCCCATCTCCCCACTTTGATGTTTCCTACCAAGAGTGTAAAATGGCTGTCTGTACACATCGGAAATACCAGCCAATCGCGAGAGCTGAAGCTGTAACGGTATCTTCTCTCTGGTGATCCAAAAGCATTATTGTAGGTATCCGGATGTATATTTGGATCTCTGTACCATTCCTGTGGAAACAATGAATGGAGGCATGTTTGATGTGACTATGTTTACTTTTGAATGCAGAAAATTACGCTAGTAGGAGGCTTCATTATGATCATACCGCAAGGCTAGAATGGAAAAAGTGAGCACCCCGCACTTTAGTAGCCAGAATTTCAAACCAATAATCCATTGCCTGCAAAATTTAGATTTGGTCAGAAGACATAATTCAAGATCACATATTTGGTACGCACACACACAAGTTACTGAAACCAATTATCCATTGTATGTTGTTTGTCGTCACCTTGGTATCCAGCCAGTCATTATGTAGGAGGCCCCGCATTTTGATGGCAGGGATAACCGTGCAGATTTTGGCTAATGAGGGATCACTGCAATAACCACAATTGATTCAATCCTAAATGACCATTAGGTACGACTTATCTACTTGAGATGTCAGCAGAAGTAACTTACTTTGCTTTATATTCATTCCAGAAAATGTCAAGTAAGGCAGCCTCCTCAACTGTAAGACTGTACTCAGCACTGCGGGCTCCATAAGTTGTCACCTGGTATGGCTGAAAACGCGTAGGCAGCATATTCTTCGTGTGCCGTGCTTTGATCCTTATTATCCTGGAGGGAAGAGACTCGCCTGGTGACACATCTACAACAGATTCCTGCGTTGTAACTGGTTGTGGAGGAGTTAAAAAACCACTTGGACTAGATAGGATATCCTCAACAGGTTGGGAGGATATACTATCTACAGGAATTGGGCTTGGTGGGATGGATTGTGGAGGCATTTGTAACGGAACAGAAGTGGGCGTAAGTTGTCTGATGCTGTCATCCAATGTTCTTGGCCTCTGTAATGCATATAAATATTTATTCAGTCATAACCCCTTCATTAGTATAATTTAAGAGATTAAAAACATATAAGTGTGTGCCACATACTTTCCTCTCCTCCTCATCTGAGCTGGAGCTAATGCAATCTTGCATCTTGAATTCCACAAACCTAGAAGCACATGCTGATTTAAATCGCCTGATCTTACGACCTATTCTATCCAAGAATTCATCAATCTTTTTTTCCTTCCCTGGTTGCTTCTTCATATCTTCAATTCCAACCAATAAATGGGATGCAAAATCACCAATCTCCATCATAGTTGAGTCGGAAAAATCTGTTTGTGGATGCGGTTGAGAAGGACCTGGATCTTGTTGTGTGTGATTATGCTCTTGCTCAAGGTCAGGGTTAGTGGCGCCTTCCACAACTTCAAATCGTCCGATCCTCAATCTGGTGATACCCCTATACCACTGAAAGTAATCCTCGGAGTGACGGTTGCTATCAACTTCAACTTCCCCTTTAAGCACCGATTTCTTTCTACCATTCCACTCTTTAATTCCTTCTTTCATTTTCTTTGAATAATCTACGGTGGCCTTCAAAACCCTATCTTCCCTATTGAATGCACCGTAGAATGGAGGGGGAACTATTTGTTGAAAGCCGAATTGCTTCATCACGCGATTGCTATTGTGGCGTTCAACAATCCAGTAACAGACCACCGCAGTCTGTGAGCAAAATACCTCCATTTCATGGTTATCTACTATCTTGGCCAATTCATCTTTAAAACCAACATATGGCCGCCAAATGAACTGCATTTATTAAATAAAATGTCAAATACATTTATCTACTTCAAAATGTTCAAAAAGTACCAAATAATATATGTATATCCTATAATTAAATATTATATTTAAGCGCTTACATTATCTGGATCTTGGTTGTCTAGTTGTTTACGAACAACTTCCACCGTGGAGAAGGTATTGTGACTCTTCAAGCGCCTGGACCACATCCGGCTAAGGGGGAATTCGAAGTCATCATGCCATTGTTGAGTTGATTTAATTTCTCGCCCGATTGACATACGAGATATGGCCCAAATCTGATTCAAATAATTAGTAGGCATTAGTAGAATATTATGGAGTAAAATTTAGACAATTCTTACATATAGTGTGTACAAGTGGGTAAGTGTTTTTACTTGCAAGAGTTGAACAGGCCCGCCTAAGGTCTTCTGGTGGTCAGTAGGCCTCTTAGAACCTTTATGCTTGCTGGTTGATTTGGCGACTGTTCTTCTTGATAGCTGTCGGTAAAGATTCGCCAAGCATGCGGGGCCCCAAGCAAATCTTTTAAACTCCCTGAAAAGCTCTAAAATCCATGCCCCCCCCATCGACCCAGAAGTGTTCGTAAAAATTTGACCCGCCACCAAACAAAAAAGATATGCCCTTGTAGCCATTATTTGCTCATTCTTCGAAGATTTCTTGGAAAGTTTACTAAAGTTATTCACCAACCAAGTCAATTTTAAGTCACTGCCATTGCAATCCCTGTCTTGATGAGGTTGTTTACCCAACAACTCTAAACACACCTCACTAACTGTGATAGGGCTAGAGAATGTACGCCCTGTAACTACTCTCCCATTGATGGGTAGCCCATATATGTAAGCAACGTCTTCAAGAGTGACTGTTGCTTCTCCACTAGCCAAATGAAAAGTGTTTGTCTCAGGCCTCCATCTCTCTACTAATGCAGAAATTAGTGCATGGTCAATTGTGATTTTTTGCAATTTAGAAAGATGAAGGAGGCCCGTTTCTTGAACGAATGCTTCTTGAGTATCATTCAAAGACCATTTATCTTGCAGTATGGTTGCCGGCTTACAAACGAGTGGTCCCACATCCTGTATCAAAATAATTAATGCAAATATACCATGCACAGTTATATGAGAACTTAAACAAAATGTGTTATTGTATACATAGAGTTCAACATACCCTGCCACTCCATATGACTTCGGAAATATGGTTATCTTGTTCTTGCAGAATGCTTCTGTCAAGTGGACCAGGGTTGAATTCAGCCATCTATAATAAAACCAAATCCATCAATGTAAGTGTGTACACCATATGAGAGAGATAAAATTCAATTTGTATGTACAATTTGATCCCACTGCCATATGTCAGTCCATTTGCCATTTGTTCTACTTACAGCCCATTTAGGAGTACTTTGGGAGTGTGTACATTATATGTCACATAAAATCAGTTTATAAATAAAATTCAGTATGGCCCTTAGAATTGAATTACGGTACATTGAGTTCTACCATGAGACATTAACGAGACATGAAATTCCACATAGAGAGGATAGGTAAGCATGACTTATCATCCATTTCAATCATAGCTACTAAACTGGTATACACACTTAGAATTGACAGTAATATAATTTTCTAAGTAACATTTTATCGTACAATTCACATCTATGCGCACGTTCATCTTACACATCACCAAATGTATTCCTAATTAGCATAAACCCCAAATCTTTGATGTAAATTCTGCACAGACATATATTGGGGATTGCTTACTTTATCTAATTCAAGGGTAGTGAATGGAATACCAGAGAACTTTTGCTTTTCCTGTTTTGACATTTACATTGGAAATATGAGGATCCAAACTCTAGTGAATGTAAATTTAAGTTCATTTGAATGGTAGAAAAGCTACATTGCAATTCAGGTAAAATTACTAGAATGTAAAGAGTGATCATTTATTTCTTCCTTATATTTTTACTCATGGAGTGCGCTCTGATATGAAAGTTACAAAAGCATTGGCAAAGTTAGAAAAGACTGAAATAAAGATGGATGAGGGCGGTCAACCTTTTTTTTTTCTTCTAATCCTCTCCAATACTGGGTTACTCCCCAATGCTAGTCTTCCTTTACACAGAAAGGGTTTGTCTGCATTGATCAAAACGAAGCAAACATTTTTCTGTTAACGAATCAAACAAAAGCAAACATCATCATCAAATAAAAAAGAACTCATGCCCATCTTCATCTTCCAGAGTCAAACGAACACATTTAAAATAGCAAACCCATATCTGACATCATCCAAGAGTTCGAACCCATCTCTCTCCCATCCAAAACACAGTGAGAAAACCCTTTTTGCACACCCAACCCAGAAGAAAATGACAAGGAAAAAGAACCCAATCCCTGACATAGCTCTCAAATCATCATCATCAATAAACATGAAAACCCATTTCCAAAACAGAAAACCCATTTCCCAAACATCAACACAAAAGAGAAAAACTACAAGAAAAAGAATCCTATTACAGAAACAGAAATTTCACATTACAAATCGTGCCTCTTTTACGAAGAGAGAAATGAGTCTTCTTGGTTGTTGCTGTAGCCGGATCGCTGCCAGTCAGAGACAAGGAAGACGACTGCTTCCGCCGTTCTCGTCGATGCCAAACCTGTTGATCGGAGAAGAAGAACCCAATGGTTGCCGTTCGTTGTAGAGGTATAAGGGGAAGGTGAAAAACGAAATGGGTGAAAGGGGAAGGTTAAAAGTGAAAAGGGCTTTTAAACGGATGCACTGTTTTTTACTTTTTACATTTGGATCCCATGATATCATGGGATCCTGGGGCAAAAAAGTAAAAAAAAAAAAGGGAGACCAGAGTCAAACGACTCTAGTGACATTAGCAAAGTATGAGTCATGTAATTGGGACATTAGGGTCTAGCAGGGGCCAATATGTCAAATCCCCAATATAATATTTGTTGTAGGAGCCTTGTTCTCAAACAATGGTTTGTTTATTCAAATTTTTAGAAACTTTACTTTGCATGGATATTTATGCTAAGTTTTTGCTTTCAACAATCAAAACTGGCTGCATCTTCACGCTATTTTCCAATTCCATTTTTATTTATGACTAATTTGCTCCTCCTTAACTGCCAAGGAGTTTATATCCCATATTTTCCTCCTAGTTTTCAACTCAATCATACTAATTAGCATAATTATCACAACCATTCCAGCATCTTTACGCTATTTTCTAACAAAAGTACTTGAAATTCAAGTTGAAGGGAATTCCTTCTCAGCGTACAGCTCCCATGTTGAAGTCTACTAGATGTTTCATCTCTGCATCATCGGGCATGGCTTCGAGCAACATCTTTGCATCTTGGCTTATTTTTTTTTCTTTTTCTATTTTTGGTGAACCTTTTTCTCCAACTTCACTTTCTCCACTTTTCACCTCTTCTTTCTCTCCGAATTCAAAGTTTAACAAGGTAAATGCATGCGTTCCTCAAATAAAATTATCTGAGTTTGATAAGATAAACTCAGAAAATTGAGATATTGTATCAAACTCAGATAGCTTTATCTGAATTCAGATGGAAAGTATCTGAACTCAAATACAAAGTTATCTGAGTTTTGAAAAATTTATCTGAGTTTTGAAAAATTAATCTGTTTAGTAGAATTGAATAATTTAGATAAATTTATCTGAGTTTTAGCAGGTCCCTAGACACTTCGCAATTTTTGTGATTTTCTCTTTCTCAAAAGTTCTTTGCGATTTTCTCCTTCTCAAACCAGTAAATCTTCTCTCTTTTTTTAAAAAATATTTTGTCTATGCTTATGTGTCCATGATTAATGAAAATCCCATTAATGTGATATCCATTAATCATGGCCAATTAAATAGTAGTTGACCATTATTAATGACATATCCCACTAATCATGGATATGTTTTATCTTAAAATAAATAAGAACTTTTAACAGAAGGCTAACTTGGACATTTTATGTGTTCAAATTTGAAAAAAAAGACTTCCCACACTAGGACAAAAGGTTGTGGACCTAAGGCCACAAAGAGAAAGGTACAGGGACATGCCGTCGAATTCTCATTTTCTTTATAGGGTATAATGTTCTTATACCTATTTAGGTTTTCCCATCTTGACTATGTAATCTCTAATCTTTAATACAAAGTTCTTGTTATCTATAAAAAAAGATGTTGAGGTTTAATAACCCATTCACATTTATTATAATAAATAATCTTTGATGAGTGTTGAATAGGGTGAATTACTACAATAATATGTGACTTTTAGCAATAGAAAAATCGTTTTTTAGTGTTATCCGCACTTAAAAGTTACTTTTACTGGCAGATTTATTTTTACCCCTCAAAAAGTACCATCTAAACTTTTCCGATGGGTTTAATGATGAAAAATAACTTTGGCCGCTAAAAATTACTCTTAGCTGTGAATAGATCAGATTGATCATAATGATAATTTATTAATTTTTCCACCACTAAAAACCACTATTTTAAAAGTGAATGATAATTAAACGATATGTATGTAAACTGTCAAGAGATCAGATTGATTGTAAGTTGGCTTTCTCCATGAAATAACAAATAAAAAAAGCTCCACCACAAAAGGGTTACTTGCGTGGATTTGCTATGATCATATAATTTTGAGGATTTTACTGAAAAAATCCTAAAATATAGTCATATATTCCGAAAGGTCCTCGTAAATTGTGTAGCACTAATGAGGTCCTCCGCCAATTTTTTTCTATTTTTTTATACTTTTTTTCTGAGTGACGATAGCGTCCCCATGGGCGATGTTAGCGTCACTCGTCACACCCACCTTCTTCTTCCCTTCTTTTCTTCCTCCTCCTCTTTCTCTTCCTCCCCACCTACACTCACTCTTCTTCCTCTTTTCTTTTCCATTCTCTCAACTTTTGTTTTTCTTTATAAGCTGGAAACCTAAGTAAGTTGTTACCTTCTTTTCTTCTTCTAAACTGTTTCTTTGCGGTCTTCTTGTGTAGTTAGTTGTGCTGGAAAAACACAATTCGTTTGGAAAGATGGAAACCAATTTAGTACTCCTGGGCTACCCTGATTGGAGATGCATATCCAGTGCTGCAACAGTTGCTCTGTTACCCCTACTAAATAAATGTGCATGGGAATGTGACGATAGACATTAGACAAGCTTTCACTTACCGGTATTTGGTGATAGAAGAAAGAAAACAGCTATGAGAACCAAAATTAGCATGATTTTAAATTACATACACTCTTAAAAGAAATCAAAACTATGATGATGTTTCTGAAAGAAAGTACGTAAAAAATCATACAGCATCTTGTAGATGACAAGATCGTTTGTCTTCAAGGATTGGTGCACAAAGCATGGTATCAAAGCAGCTCATCTGAACTTCGCGTGTGGACCCTTCCCCACTGTAAGATACAAGCAGATTGCAGAGCTCCTCTGCCATCTTTGCATAGGTTGCTATGAAACATAGATCGATGTGAGAAACTAAATGGATAAAAGCAAAGAAGAAGAAGAAGAAGAAGACGACTGCAAAGAAGAGGTGAAAAGAAGGGTGACTGCAGGTGGGGAGGAAGAGAAAGAGATGGAGGAAAAAGAGAAAGAAAAGAAGGAAAGAAGAGGGTGGGTGTGACGAGCAATGCTAGCGTCGTCCATGCGTCGTCCATGGTGATGTTATAGTCCTAAAAAAAAGTATAAAAAATATAAAAAATTGGTGAGAAAGAGGACCTCATTAGTGCTATACAAAATGGGAGGACCTTTTGGAATATATAGTTATATTTTAGAATTTTTTCTGTTAAATTCTCTATAATTTTTATGATTCCAATCTTGTAGAATCAGGCTGGTAGACTGGGTCAGCGACTCTGAACCACAAATTCCTACTGGAACAGCAGCAGCGAAAGAGGTGATTAGAATGGCATCCTACTGAGTAGTAGTGCGTATTTTGAACTGCTTTTCTCTGCTCGTCGTTACAAATCTAAGTAGTAATAGTCAAATGGACAGAGTCTACTGACTTGGGCCTACTGGAACAGATAAAAATGGAATCCTATTGAGTACTACCTATTTTTAATTGCTTTTCTCTGCTCGTACTTGCATATCTTAAGTAGGCAAATGGACAGAGTCTACTGACTTGGTTCTGTACTATCTTCAACTTTTAATTAATACCGGAAGAAATGGTGCATTGCGAAACACCCACGCGGGAAAAGATTCTTGCAGGTGAATTTATTGGTGATGGATGGGGATCAGCAATGATGGTAAATGGAACCAACTTATGGTAGGTGAATGAATCAACATTCCATGTATTTGTAAAGAAAGGCATTAAAACTGACAAGGCATCCATGTTAAAATTCACTGGCAACCAAGGCCTTCAGCAATGGCCAAGTTTGGATTTATAGAATTGCCTGACATGGATAGGTGTGAGCTTTGAATTGGAAAAAGAACACAACTAATGTGACTTTGCCATGGCCTTGAGCAGAGCAATATGATGAAAGGTAAAGATAGGATGATTTTTTATTGTTAATTCTTCGTTAGCTATTTTTAGGATTTTCAAATGGCATATAAATTCATCCCAGTTGAAATTTTCTTCATGGGTCAGATCACAGTATCATATATATATGTACTTGTGCTTTACAGCAGCAATTCTTGGATATTTTATAAAAACTCTATAGTATCTACGGGAAGTTAAGCTTAGGGAGAGGATTTAGTATATTAATAATATGATTAGGAGTTTAATAGACAGTCAGTTTCCTATATCAAGCTTAATCGTATATCTACAAGCATCCATTCATCAAGGGATGATTAGTTTGAGGTGTTGCCTTCCCTAAATGGAAACCTTAGTATAAAGAAGGCTGTCAACAGGTCAGATCTGGTCCAGACCTACTTTAACCTGTGTCTGGGCCAACCAGGGATTGAAGGGTCCTGGTCCAGGTTTGTCTTGGAACCAGGAAACCTATTCCGAGCCTGCTCAGTAAGAAATACAAGCGGCCCGATCCAAACCACTAAAGGCCTGAGTCTGATTAAGTTCGAGTCCAAAATAGTTTGTGTTTTAGCCCAAGAGCTCTCTTTTTACTTCAAAAATGTAAAAAGTATATTGTATACATTATTATAAAAATATAAGTATGTATGTATGTGTGTGCGCGTACAAAATATCTATCAATAAATAGAGTCTAGCCCCGGTACCTGAGGCCCTAATCTGAACCCAAAATCTGGACCATGTCCATTTCATTGGGCCCATTTGACAGTCTGAATCCTCAACTATCGGACATGGGCATGAGTGGTTAAGGCCAAACCCTAGGTCCATGGAGAGCCCTAGAACAAATTAATGGAAAAAAGAAAGAATAAAACCCACCACATCTTTCACATGGCTCAATGTAAACATAACCCAGTAAAAACATGAACTTTTTTTTTGTTCAACTTGTTAAATTCTTCATTCAAATAATATTACTGCAAACATCTGGGAGTACACAAATACAGATAATGATCATCATATCCAAGAACAAAGCCTGTGATTCCACAACATCGAGGATCTTTATGGAACCCACAAAGAGCAACAGTTAAAAGGCAATCCCAAAAAGACATTCCAAACATTCAAACAAATACCAATCAAATTCTCCTTTTACACGCTTTTTTGATGGCCAGAATGCAACGCAAGTGCATCAAATCAAACCCAACACCCCCACATTGCTTTCAGCCTTCTGAAAAAGTTAAGAAGCATCCCAAGCAACCCCATCAAAAAGACACAATCCCACAGATGGAAGGTTCCACAACATTTAAAATAAATACATTGAAATGAATAGACGGGTATATTTTGAATCTTTGGTGAATGAAAAGGAACTTAGAATCAAAAGGACTTCTTGAATGACTACTCCCCAGCAGCCTTCCTTGGCCTCTTGGGCTCACCTCTTTGTTGCTTTTGAACTCTCAGTAAGCTTTTACTGTAGGCCAGAGCTCTTTATCTTGCTTCTTTCTTTTGATTACACTAGAGCGTAGACTGGGGAGCACCATCACAACCTTCAAACTCACACACTTTCTTTTGGATGTTAATGACTGGAATCCTCAATGAACAACAATCAAATCCTTTTTGAGATATAAATAAACACACTCATCACACCATTAATCCAACACACAGAATCAAGTCATCTGTGTCAAAGAGACCAAGCTCTATAATGGGTTTTCTTCAACAAATCCATTTGTGTCTGATCGGTCATATTCATTCATTCATTCTTCGCTTACTGCTTAGAGAAATGAAGGAGGTAGTGTCAAGATTATCCACAGAGCTTGCATAGATTGAGGATAAATCAGGAGATACTTTAAAACTGGGTGTTTTCATCTTTCTTTTCTCAAACTCCAGCATCAGATTATAGCATGCAAACACATGATCCTGATAAGCAGAAACTGATGATAAACAATGCTATCTAATAAAATCTCGTTCTCTTACAAGAGACCCAAACAAACATAAACCTTAATTGAACAGAAAATGGTAAAAGTTACTCACATTTTCTAAGTTTCCACATGATGAGGCTGCACCCATCTTAAAGTCAATCAATCTCTTTGTTAGTCTCTGATCAAATGACACCAACACCGCGGCTGCAGCTATTGCAGAAGGGCGATAATTCATCAAATTCACGACTGCATTTAATGGAAAACAACAAGTTCAAATTATGTTTTACCAAAACAGGATAGACAAGTCAGGAAATTGAAATCAATTCCTGTCAATTTACCTTTGACTGTGTCAGATATGAGTCCTTTAGTTCTGTACAGCAATGATTTTGGTCTAGACTCATCGCTAAACTTGGAGATAAAATAATTTAGATAAGCATATGGAGTAACAAAACTCATCCGCCATTCCAATGTATTCAAAACCATAATCTCCATTCGTTGGATCGCCCCATTTTCGAAGTTGTAATCATCCACTCGAAACTCTGATAATGCAGGGATTTTGCATTCTTCCATCTTCACAGCCAAAGACAAACATGCCACTGACAGCAGTCTAATCGCCCAAGATTTTCCACACTGCTACAAACACACAAAGATCATATTCAACACCCAGAAGCTTAAAAACAAAAGATACTCAAAACAGAAATAGGAGCATCTCAACCATTTCCTTCGTCACTTACATCTACTTGACGGCGCAGAAGGAATCGATAGAGGTAGGTAACTGAAAGATAAGCTGTTTGAAACCTGAACCCAAAAATGGCCCTCGTCTGGGAATGAAAATGAAACATTAAAATTTAATTCAAAATGAAACCCATTGAATAAAATCATTCAAAACTGAGGAATTTCAGAAACAAAACAAGGAAAAGACCCACTTTTAGAATCCATTGAACTGCATCCAAATAAGCACATTGCAACCAGTCATCATTCAGGCGATCATAAGTAGCATATCCATGAGCATGACTTCCACCGCTGTAAGTTCTTTCTCTAGCGACTAACGTTTGGATGTATTCATCTTCTGTTTCAGAAAGACCCTTACAATCAATACTGTAAAATCTAGCTTCTTGTTCTTCCTCTTCCTCTTCCTCTCTAGTCTCATCTAAGCAAACACAATCTTCATTTTCATTGCAGAGAAGACCGGGGAGAGAAACAGAGCAGTTAGAGTCCTCCATTTTTTTTTTACCTACAACTGCTACTGAGAAAACCAAATGACAGAATCTACCATTATATATAAATATAGATTGTATGAGAGAGATCTGTGTATGAACGATATCGTGTTTTTTTTTTTCCAACTGAACTGGTTGTGCCAGCAAATTTAGCGGGTACTGGGTGGCATGAAGTGCGGTGTGCGTTTGTCACACACCTCTGTTCTTCTATCTGTCCGTGGAAATGCAAACCAACCAAGACCGTACAAAACATGGATGGAGCAGATCTTGACCCTACAGTTTGACATGGGTGTGCCCCATTGTTCACGCTTCCACTGGGGGCCATCCTATGCATCTCAAAAGAGAAGTCTATATAGATAATAGAATCTCTGACATAGATAGGAGACATTGGCTTATAGGTTTGATGTGGATCATATAGGCATTAGATGCTGTGGATGCATCGTTCTGATTGGAGTTGGATTACAGATGTTTTAACTGAACCAACTACAATCCAAGTATACATGCATACTTACAAAAAGCAAAAAGAAGAAGAAAAAAAAAACCCACACAATCCAACTATTCATACATTTAGAAGTATAATAGCCTCAATTAAGTCATTATGTTCTCTTCCTAGCCCCCTAGGTCCTGATTCTGGGCTGGATCTGAGCCTTGCATCGGATATGGAGTGCTTTATAATTAATCTTGACTCGGGGTCCAATAGATGGATATGTGTTGGATCTATACTTAAAGATGGATCCAACCTCAAAAGACTTATTTGGATCCGGTCGAAAGAATCCAATCCATTTATGCCCACCTCCAGCCTTGTGCTATGGTTGTCCATACAATTTCCATGATGGGTCCCATCTTTTTATTGTCCAGCTTGGTGTGATTTTTGAGTGCCACATTTTGCCAAACATGGTGTGACAAACTCACAAGTTAGTCGTGGTGGGAATGGATAGAAGGTGAGATTAAGGCATGTTTTGATTTTGAACTGTAATAATGAGGGGGGATGGATGGATGGATGGAGTGGGGCGAGATTTGACTTTTGGGTGGGTAATAAACTCGAAATCAGGAAGTTGGAAAAACAAAAGTAAAAAAGATTTGGTGGGACGTAAACTTCACGTGGAAAAAGAGTGCGGGTGAAATTTTTTTGACCAAGAAGTAGATTATAAATTTATAATTTGACTGGGGTTAGGGGAATTAGAGGTGTCCATGGCCGCCGCAACCTGCTGAACCTTGTCCAAGACCAGACCATTTACTACTAAGTGGACTTAGCTCACACATGGATTCAGAACAGCTTGCAGTCTGCAGCTCGTCCCAAAATGCATAAATTAAGGCGGTGTGAGAAGGAGTGGTAGCAAAATAAAGGATACATACAACTCAAATATGCATCGTCATCAAAGTTTTGGCCCAATTATATTGGATCAGCTACACGAATTCTATTTTTCCAATCCAATCTATCTTGAGTCAAATTCTCAATTAAATTATACTTCTTTATATCTATTTTTACTACATTTATTCAAGTCCTCTTTGGCCTACCCCTTCTTCTTGGTGTACCATCAACATTTGTAGATAAATCTTTCCTTACCTGCACTGTTGTCGGCCTACGTTCGACATGCACAAATCATCTAAAACAAACTTCTTTAATTTTATCCCATATTGTTACTACTCCTAAATACTCTCGAAAGCGTAATCATTTCTAATTTTATCCTTCCTAGTTTTACTACACATCCACCTCAATATTCTCGTATCTACTACACCCATTTTGTACATATATTGCTTTTTGATTTGCCAACATTCTGCTCTATATGTCATAGTTGGTCTAATCGTTATCCTTTAGGTTTTTTCCTTAATATTGTTATCATTCGTCGGTCACAAAGCTCTTCAAAAGTAAGTCTCCACTTCAATCATCCCGCTTTTATCTTATGCTCAACATCTTCATCAATCTCCACATCATTACTAATTAGAGAGCCTAGGTAACGGAAATAATTACTTTATATATGTTATCTCATGGTCTTCAATTCTCATAGTTGTTTAAGCTCTTTCTATATATGCTCACTAAAGTTATAATTTATATATTCCGTCTTTGTGCGACTTATTTTAAAGTCTTTGTATTCTAAAGCCTCCCACCATCTCTCGAGTTTTACATTCACGCCATCTCTGCAACATCATATCATCTGTAAATAACACACCAAGGTACCTCCTCTTAAATATGGGCAATTAACTCATCTATAATCAGTGCAAAAAAATATAAGGGCTTAAAGTTGACCCCCGATGCAAACCTATGGTCCCTGAGAACTCCTCTTTCTCTCCACAAATAGTTTTCACACTCGTTACTGCTCCTTCATCTGTATCTTCAATAATTTTAATATAACATCTTGAAGCATTTCTTTTATTTCAATTTCTCAGCTTCAAGCTGTTGTTGTTTTATATTTATAATCTAACTCATCTTACATGTAAATCAATCAGAAGAACACCACGTCAGCCTCAATTATTGCTTGTCAGCTCGTGACTCAAAATCAACTCGAAGGGTAAGTGGCAGAATCAACTCGGCCACTGAGTCAACAAGGGAAATCACATCAATTTTTATCTCACCTATAAATTTATAAAAGTAAACATCAATGAACTAATAGAAGAATCACGTTCATGCAACAAAATATATCAACCAAGATATCAAATCTTCTAGATTAACAGATGAAGGTAGAAGGCATGTTAAATTCAAATGACTATTGACTATACAAAAACAAAACAAAGGGATTGAAATCGTGTCTCCTTTTCTTTTGCCTGCAATTAGATTAGACGGTTGCAGTTCCTAGTGTGGGAACTCAGGTTTGAAACCTGGGAAAAAACAGGCATGGGCTCTTTCAGAAAATTATCACTCCCACCTAAAAAGATTTCTCGGGAGTGAGTTTGGCAGGCCTCATTTGCAAAATTTTGATTCCCCTTGTGTTAAATATGGCAAGGTCGGCTGGTCTAGTCTAAATGCAGAGGATGGTTTAGATGAGACCTGGGCTCACCCACAGGCCTAAAAAAAGAACAACTAAAATTGACCACATTTTGTATGAGCCACAGGCCCCTCCTGTATTTATAAATGAATAGGCCATTTAATCGATTTGGTAGGGACAATGTTTCTACAGGCGTGTGAGAGTCATCAATTAGTCAAAAATATAACCTCATCCATGCTATTGGAGTTCATATACAGTATAAAGATTCCTATACACCCAGAAACAAATAAAAATTACAAAATAGGATAAAAAAAAAAAATCAACCTTCGGCTGTCATTCCTTGGATTGAGGAACACACAACTGTATCCTGTTCCCTCTAAAAACAAACTAAAGACAACCCAGAAAAATCAAACCTATTAATAGCCACCCAGTCCTGCAAAATGCTTCTTAGTGGCTCGATCCTTCCTGTAATGATTTCTACCTCCTCTTCCTCTGCCCCTTCCCCTCGGGTTTGTTTCTCTACTTCCTCTACCTCCAGTTTCATCGACTACATCAGCCTCTTGATCATCCAGCTCAATAGATTCCATCATTTGAACCGCCCCAAGTGGAATGTTCCCACCACGTCCCAAACCATGGATAAGCTCTTTCTGAGATTGATTAACTATTGCTGCTTCTTGAAGATTCGCAGCAGCAATCGAACCAGAAACCTTGTAACTGTAATTCTTCCCATCCTTGACATAGAACTGCGGCTTCCTCTGTGACTGCCACTTTGAACTACTATTTATGGTGGAGCTCTCAGTTTCTCGCACTGAAGATTTTCCAGGTAATGAACGGATCCTATCTCCCAAACTCTCATTTTCTTCCAATGCCGATTCGACAAGGGTCAGGCCCAGGTCGTCAAAGGAGTCATCATATTCATCTTCGTACTCATAATGTGATGCAAGAGCAAAAGACTTCAAATCCTCTGAACCTCTCGAGTCGAGCACCTTAGAGTCGGGCAAGTCTGTTCTCGACTTCCTTGTGTATCGCCCATATGAGAATGAAGATGATGTGCCATCCACATCCTTATGGCTGAGCAAAACATCCTTGGAAGATGTTGAAACCGGAGTAGACAATGCCATCGGTGCTGGCTCTATCATCATCCCTTTTCCTTTATCTTTCTTGCTTAGGGATGCCGACTTCGGTGGTGGAACCTTCTCTAGAGAAGTGTCAAGTGACAATAGATCTTCATGGAGAGTTCCCTCTAATATCCTCTGAATCACCTCTTCTGGGTTCTGATTATATACTTCTAGACAAGCAGATAGAAATCCTTTGCCATAATCAGGGAAAAGGTCTTTTATTTGACTAATCTTAGACTCAATAATGGCAGCATCTGCATCCGTATGTGCCCCATTGCTCAGTGAAGAAACTGACAAGTTGGGTTTTTTCTCCCTGGTGTTGGACGAATGAGGTGCCCCAATATTGGTCAAGTACTGGAACTGTTCATCATCCATGTAAATCCACCCTGCACTCGGAAACAATTTCAAGTAGCTTCAGTCCAACATCAAAATTCCAAGATGACTTCCATACATACAGATAGGCTTAACATAAAAGAAAATTCCTAACTAACAAGTCTACCCAGTTGACGCTAGAAAGCATGCAACATGCAAGCTTCTATTATGCATTGATGAATGTATTTTGATGCTATAATATAAGATGAATCTTACATTTCAAAGACTAACTGCTTTACAAGACATCGATAATGCTAATTTTGGAAGACTTCCCCCGAAAAATTACCAAGCAAGTGGGTCTTTGGGCGGAAGGAATAATTAGCTTTTTGAAAGAGGCAAACCAAAATCTGATTGGAACAAAAAGAGAAGAAAAAAAGAAAAATTGGATCATTTGGTGCAGGTAGGGCAGATAACCGTTCAGTGTAATTAATATAAGCAACGGTCTAGTATAGTAAAACTTCATCAAGGAACAGACCTCACCACAAATCCTCCCCATCAGATTATCACATCCATACAATGAGAATGAACACATAAAACAATGTACTGCATTTAACAGAGGACAATCACAATATCAGATGGTTAAAATCATCCAATGGGAGGACTTCTTCATGCCTTTCCACCATGAAGCTCCCATATGAACAATCTGATTAGCCAAAAATGACCCCACATTTACCATCTGTTGGGCCTAGCAACGGCCTAATCAAGCATTGTGCTTATCTTGCCTAGTATGAACATGCCCTACACAACTATAATGTAAGAAATTAAATACTTGAACCGGGTCGGCAAGTCATGCTAGCCTCATCAAATGATGTCGGATGCTGGCGGAACCACAGGCTTGAACCCGGTCGGCAAGTCATGCTAACCTCATCAAATGATGTCGGATGCTGGTGGAACCACCGGCCGGCCATATAAAAGGTGGGGCTGTGGATTCGCTAACTAGCATTCAGGCCCATCAGGCATTGTTAACCACCCAATCTAAAGGCTTTAAAGAATGAGGTCACAGAGAATGCTCGCAATCATTCCCTTAGAATGGCAGGAATATCCAATTTAAGTGACAGGCGTATATGGTCAATCCAGACCTCAAGTATGGTGCCACCAGTAGGGCACACCAACATGCCTCATTTCATTAATGAGGCCAAATCATGCATGAAGATTGACTTGACAAGTAAAGGCCGCAGGATTGGTAAGAAATATAGGAACTGCAGTCATCATCATTGAAGCCTTATCTATGTTGAGGTCAGCTTTGTGAGTTCCACTTTTCCACTCAACTCTATAAGAAGTATCGAACCCCAAAATCCAAACCATGAAGGACTTACCAATACTTCGGAGACTGTCAACTCGGCTCAAAATGTTGTAATTCTTTTCAACATTCTGAAGAAATGTTTCACCGCTCTGGTTACCAAGATGAGTAGATGGTAGTCCACTGCTGATCTCCCTGAAAGTCTGAACCAAGATGTCTCCTCTTATTACAGGATCCTCAACTTTGGCTGGAAACATCTTTGCAGCTGTTAGAAGGGGAATATTGCCTTCAAACAGATCACCGCTCAAGTAGCAGTAGTCCAGTAATTTCCAACCAAATTTAACTAGCCTCACAGATAACATCTTGAAAGCAAGGGCAATATCAGAAAGCGTGCCGCCAAATGAGTTCTGTGTCCCATCTGCCCCGGCAGTAAAAATAAGTCGGAAACCCTGTTGAAGAGATGGTAGCAGCGTATCATGCAATCTTGCTAGGGTACTTAGTAGTTCCTCATTCCCAGTACTGCATACCACAAACAAGTTTGGAAGTTGGTAGTGGTCAGCATATATGGAATTTTTTTGGAAAAAAAAATACTTTAGTAATGTGCTATTGACATGAAGATAGACATGTGTTGACATCAGAACAAAAACAAGGCATTGGATAATAACCCTGGGATTCCCAGGGAATCATGTGGATAGATATGGGGGACATTACACCCATATCAAGTCATCCTAGTCATGTTCGGCATTGAATAGATATAATCAATTCACAAGCTCCAAAATGCATGGCTGGGAATTAGGATGCTTGAATTGGATTCAACACTCCTTCAAATCCTTCCACTTCGAACATGAGAGAGAGAGAGAGAGAGAGAGAGAGAGAGAGAGAGAGTAATGGTGTGGCATGTGGAGCCCTGATCAAACCCATCCCTTCAGACACTATCCCAATGACTTGGTGCTCACAGTTCGCCCTAATTTAATCCAACCTGCGTTCACAGTGTTATTGATCACACTACTACAAAAAAGCATACACTTCATCTAAGGGCTGAAAAGTGTCCAACTTAAAGGCACTTAAATCAAGGGCTCAGATGATCAGATAGTGCACACCTCAAGGATATACATAGCCGCTTCCATCTCTTGTTCACCGCGGTTGGCAATAATCCAAGTGGGCCAACAGCTAGGCCACTGATTGCTCGAAAATAGACTGGCCACTGTGAAAATTTCCCCTCAGACACATATATAAAAGAATTATGCAGAGAGGCAAATCTATTTTGCATGTGGGCCACTACTATGCATGCAGATCGTGCGAGAGAGAAGGGACTGACGATGTATGGAGTAGAAGCGTGCGAAAATGACTTTATGCATAGGTTATGGTGCACAGGTCAGGGTTGTGCCAAAAGAAGGACCGTCAGCTATCCTTAACCCTTGATTTAAGGGCCTCAAAGTCAGACTACATTAAGCCATGAGTTATGATGCTTTTTTTAGTGGTTTTTTTTTTCGTGATTCAATCCAAGAGTGAACAGCAGTTAAATGAGTACCAATTTAGGGCAAGCACTAAGCACTGATTCAAGGCGTATGGGTCACACTGATGATGATCATGTTTTGGTGGATAATTTCTGATAAAGAAGACTATTTATGGATTTTTTTTTCTCCAATTGATGTGCTGACAAGTCCAACAACAAACGAGGCAGAGTTTCAGAAAATGAAGTGCACTTACCTCAATTCGACAGGAAAAGAAAAGTAGATGGCTGCAGGCTTGTATGCATCCACAAAGGCATCAAGTGATGCAATTGCATCATTTATAAAGTCCATCACCTGTAAGGAACATAAATTCTTAGTAAGAAAGCAGCAAGTTTTCAATGAAAGCATGAACCTGCTCAGCCCACAATTTCACGGAATGAAAAAATACCTCTAAAAAGTCCACATGAAGCCGACTGTGCCCCGGATCTTCACGGCCTCCAAAGGAAAAAAGAGCCTGCATAAAGTAACAAGCACTATAAAATAAAGAAAATTTCTCTTGCATGAAACCTTGTTTAGGTAATCAATATCAAGGATAAAAATAGCAGCTGCAGTGGGTGCAACGGCCAGAAGCCAAAACTCTACATTGCGGGCAATGCGTAGCGACATAGCAGTGTGAAATTGTCAAGTGGTAAAAAAAATTTCAATCTCGTGTAGTAACCAATCCTGTTTTTTTTTTTTAGTGATTTGGAACCATGTAAGGGTAGAGACAACGATAGGAAAGGCTATTGAGGAGAAGAAATAGGAAAAGCGGTGTTATCAGTTAAAACTGCTTGGCTCTATTAGGTTTTAGACCGAAGCGCTGCTATTTTAAAAATAGTGTAGCGGCCTCAACCACTACAACCGATATTGCGGCCACTACGAACCATGGTCAGTATTATATTGCAGTTCATCACTTTGTGGTTTACATTAGACTTGGGGAAAGAAAAAAAAAAGAGCAAACTTGACAAGTATATTCTGAAGTGAGTAAAGTATCAACATTACTTTCAATCTATGGATCATGCAACTCACAGACAGAGTAAAGAAATCACTGATCTCTTATAAATCCTAAGCCATTTTGGATTGATTCTTGTAGACAGCAGAATCCATCACTTGACGAAATGACACCTTTTCAATAAAAGAATGAATTCTTGCCAAAAGACCTTTTTATCTTTCTTAGTCCATCCAGTTTTTCAGGCTTCTATCCTATGCTTAGTGATTCGGCAAACAAAAAGTGCCCAAGAAGGGTGGGAATACATGATACTCTTTCCTCTTCAAGCTCCCTTCTTACAAAGTATTCGACTAATTGTTTTCTTTCCTAATGAAAACATTAAGGAAAAGACTATTTTAAGAGATTACTGACTAAAATTCTTACAAGACTGCCACAGAGGACTCTGACTTAATAAAACGTGGACTCTTATCTCTAGTTGCCACATAGGACCTAACTAATAGGGATCTCATTGACGAACCCCAAAAAATTATATAAAGACTAATATGTGCTTGTGCAAGGCAAAGAAACCCAAAAGGTTCTGTGAGCAGGTCCAGTGAGGCGCATTGTCTGGGTCGAAGCCCTCCCTGGAAACCTGCAAGCTAAAGAACATAAGTTGATTTAATAAGACCAAGATTTGGGAAACACAAAGCAGACATTATAAACAACATAATAAAAAAAGATGTAACAGACAGGGATGTCAAAGGATGATGACAATGCAAATTAAATAGAACTCAGATATATCATGTCTCCAGATGTAACAACTTCAGCCACAGAGCTTTTAAAATGTTTCTGACAATGTTAAATCAAAAGCAACTCCAATCCAATTCATATAATCATCGTCGATTAAGAAGTCCTAAAAGTTTTGACAAAGCACCTCCAATGATGAACTGCAACGCTGATGCATTGTAGAGACAATGCTTAAAAACTGCGACACTACCTCTGTTAAATTATCAAGGAGTGATGGCTGGGCGTTCATTGCATTGTTAACCTGGAAAAAGAGGACTATCAGAAAATAAATGACTAAACAAATATAACATATAATTAAATAAATGGTCATTAAATTAAAACTAGACACGATTGGCATGTATAACAGATTGAAACTACACATGGTGCTCGTTTATTCTTCTTGAGAAGAGACCTGAACTCACGCACTGTTGCTCCCTACTTTCGTGGTTGGTGTCCCCAACGTGAGCTACGGACTCGGACAATGTGCTAATGGTAGTTGCTCAGTACATCCAAATAGAGGTATCATAATTCATGGTTTAAAATACTGTTGTTTTCCCAATCTATCTGTCCCAAGCGATCACGAAGGGCATCCCAGTTGGACACACTAGGGCAATGAGGCAATTATTAGCTGTAGTGGCATGAATTTTAATGACCCCAAAAAGTTCTAGAATATTAAAAAATACTAGAATTTATTGGGGTTTTTTTTTTTTTCATTATAGTATAATGATATGTAGCAGACCCCCGAAGTCATATAGGTTTCATATCACTTCTTCATCGATCTAGGAAAAGCCGATGACAAGGTACCTAGAGATTTGATTTAGTGGGTTTTCGATAAAATTGGTGTCCAAAGGGGTTATATTGACATCATTAACGACATATATACGGGAGAGCAAATGAGTGTGAGAACTATATGTGGAGACAGGTGAGTTTCTAGTAACTATAGGTTTGAATCAAGGGTTAGCTTTAAGCCCTTATCCTTTTGCACTGATTATGGACAATTTACCTGGTCATATTCAAGAAGAAGTTCCTTGGTGTATGTTGTTGGCAAAGGATATAGTGTTGGTGGATGAATCTAGAAATGGCGTGAATGTAAAACTTGAGATATGGTAGAAGGCTTTCGAATCCAAGGGCTTTAAAATAATTCGTACAAAAACTGAACATATGAATTGCAACTATAGTGGAGATGTATAGAAAGATATAGCTCCTATGAGAATTGAAGCTCAAAAGATACAAAAGAGAGTCCTTCCAATACCTTGGCTCTATAATTAGTAAGGATGGGGAGATGGAGGATGTTGACCATAAAATAAGAGTTGGATGGTTAAAGTGGAGACTTGATTCTTGAATGCTTTGTGATCCACACATACTGACACGATTGAAGGAAGATTTTAAAAGACTGCGAGTAGACCAGCTATGGAGCAGAAGTTGGCTGATTAGGAATGAGAATGTTGAGATGGATGTATAGTAAAACTAGGAAAACTAGAATCAGAAATGAGTGAATTCGGGAGAATTTAGGGATAGCATTAATAGGTGATAAATTAAGAGAGACTTGTTTGAGATGGTTTGGACATGTCCAGGCTAACAATGGCACTCGTGAGCGGAGAAGTTTCTCTATACATGTTGATGGTGACACGAAGATGGAAGAGAATGATAATTGTGGAAAACTTTGGATCCCTCTCATGGACGATCCTTTCTCTCTTTTATAATCATCTTTAGCCTTAATCAAGGCAAATCAAACTTATTACAATCTATCTTTTATGGAAAATAAGCTGTACACATGATTTGAGTATATCCTAACTAATCCCACGTAATGGGTGGATATGTTACAATGAATGGGCCTGGGCTTGGTGGGCTTTGTGTTACTTGTGTTAACAGATGGCCCCTCAAGGAAAATAGATAGGCCAAAAAGGGCATGGATGGAAATAGTAAGGATAAATTTTAAAAAGTACAACCTATCCAAGGATTTGACCCATGAAAGACTAGAATGGCAAAAAAAAATTCATGTAGCTTACCCAAACATAGTTGGGACACAAGGCTTTGATGATGGTGGTGGTGACAACAACGACGACGATGATGATAATGGTGATAATGATGTTCAATCAACTGACATTCAGTGATTGAGTCAAATGTATTCAAAGAACTTATTGTCATTTGATACCATAGGCCCACATATGCATATGCTTTTCAGGTGGTTTTTTATGTAATTCATACACCGTCTCCACATCCTTATCCATGCATCCATATGAGGAACCATTCCCAATCCACTCTGTACTACAATTGCTAGTAGTCTCAAGTATGGCCCAGAAAGATAATTGCGCTACAATTGGTAATATGCTTCATTAGAACCCAATTTGCCAACTTGGTATTGAATTCCTAGGAATTCAAAATAAAGGAAGTTTTATCAAAGGAGAATTAAAGAGGTGCATAGAAAGGTCAAAGGTGTAGATCTAGATGGGACCATAACTTTCACGGGATTTAATTCACTAGGACCATGGCTAGGTGATCATTTCCTACCAAACAAGAGATCATTTGATGGTCCCTCATAGATCTTCACCTCTAATGCTTCAGTTTCAGCCCCTTCAACATAAGGGTGTTGTTTAGAAATCCTAGGAAATCAATACTTATTAGACAAATGGGCCATTCATTGAAAAAAAAAAAAAAAAAGAGTTTTGCAGCCATCAAGGACAAAGCAGCCGATAACATCGGTTGATGCTGATGATATGAGCTAATACAGCAACAGATGTAATGCAGCATAGCAGCACCTGCCAGTATGCAGTATGTAGCAGCCAATAAATGGAGTACTAGCTATTATTTCAAACCATGGGTTATAGTACCATTATGATAGCTGATGCAGCCTCGGATCCGCAAGCGGTGATGGAACGGTGAAGGGTCCTTCACCGTTCCATCACCGCTTGCGGATCCGAGGCTGCAACAATAGCATGTATTGGCCACTATTTTAAACCATGGGTGTGTTGCTAATATGATAGCATGCAACTACTGAAATGACATTTCAGATCAAGATAAGAGAACTCAAGAAGCACAAAAGAACAGCCAAGATGGGACTTGGTTGGGTAGTTTGAATGTGATTCAAGAGCAGATAAGGGTGGCTTTGGGTCTTAAAAGGGCAACTCGGACCTTGCTACACCTGAAAAGGTAGTATCAGATCTAGGGTCACTTATACGAATCAGATCTATACTCAAATTGAGGCCCTGCAAATCTAAACAGATCCAAAAATAGATCTAGGCAATTTCTGCCCAAGTCCAGCCCACTGATAGCACTATTATCAATGAATTTGTCAAAATTAAGAATTAATCCTTAGTAGTAGTAATGGCTAAAACTTGTATTTCTTGGATGGTAAAATTTCTTTTTTTTTTTTGAATGCTTCGGGGGTCCTGTGTGATCGGAAAGTCCCCCTCAAGGTTAAAGGAAAGTATTATAAGGTGGCGGTACGACCAGCGTTGTTATATGGATCAGAGTGTTGGGCAGTAAAGCATAATTATGTCAAGAAGATGGAAGTTGCGGAGATGAGAATGCTAAGATGGATGTGCGGGATCACAAGGAGAGATAGGATTAGGAATGAGGAGATTAGGGGCAAAGTAGGAATAGCACCGATTGGAGATAAAATGAGAGAAAATCGACTGAGATGGTTCGGCCATGTTAGAAGGCGTCCAACGGAGGCACCTGTTAAAAGGTGTGAAAGCATGGAGATTGCCAGGAGTAGGAGAGGAAGAGGGAGACCCAAGAGAAGTTGGAAAGAAACTATTAAACATGACCTTGCCTACATGGATCTAACGGAGGACATGGCCCTAAACAGATTTGATTGGCGTCGTCAAATCCATATAGCCGACCCCACCTAGTGGGAAAAGGCTTGATTTGGTTTGGTTTGGTTTAGTTACTTTCATTAAAAAAAAAAAAAGCAAACAGTACAAGAGAAAAGTACTGAAACCAGAAGAAAACAAAACATGACAAACTAAGGCCCTGACAAAGACGAGGCTATCTCTTTCCAATGATACACAATTTGATCTAAAGAGTATCCCTTAAAAGAAGGGAGAATAGACACCCAAAACGCTACCAAAAACTTCGACTTTTCCACCAGTCTACTTTCACTAACAGCAATTCCTTCAAAACATCTTGAGTTTCTTTCTTTCCAAATCGTCCAGATCACCGCTAGGAAAGACAACCGCCACATCAATTTGCCTTTCGGGTCCCTAGTTGGAACCTTCCAAGCTTGGAAAAGCTCGAGAAGAGAATGAGGAAGAGCCCAACAGCAACCAAACCCTCCTATTATAGCCATCCATATAGTCTGAGCTGAATTACAGTTTAGTAATAGATGGTCCACTGATTCTTCGTCTTTCAAACACATAGGGCATCCATTCACTATCGACATTCCTCTCTTCCTCAAAAGGTCCATAGTAGGAATCCTTTTCCTAAGAGCAAGCCACCCAAAAACAAGCACCCTAGGAGGGGCTTTCATCTTCCAAATGCCATACACTCCACTTCTATCCCTGATTATTAAGGATTGTCTGAAAGAAAGAAGACACTGAAAATGATCCACTCTTAGAGGCAATCCACACCCTCTCATCTTCTCTGTTGTCTTGAATGGTGAAGCTATTCAGGGAATTAAGGAGATCAATGAACTGGGATTCTTCGATGTCCTTTAAGTTCCTTCCGAAAGTGGGACACCAAACCCTTTGGCCTCCGGTGGAACCCATATAAGAGCTGACCGTTGCTTCCTTGTCTTGAGCACATCTAAACAGATCTGGGAATTGAACACAGAATGGATCCTCGCCTCCCCACCTATCTTTCCAAAAAAGGATCCTCTCCCCCGATCCAATTTGGTACCTGATGTTCTCCATGAAAATTCCTTTGACCGAGAGGATTCCTTTCCATATAGCAGATGAGTTCCAAAGTGTATCCTGAACATCCCACCCATGTCTTGGAATGTTGTATTTCTTTTCCAGCACCTGTCTCCAGAGACCTTGTGAACCGTCTCCAATCCTCCACGGCCATTTACCCAAGAGGGCTTGATTCATCTTCTTAAGGGGTCTAATTCTCAGGCCTCCTTCTTCCTTCGGTTTACATATGGATTCCCAACCTACCAAGTGGATCTTCTTCTGAAAGCTTGTACCATGCCATAAGAACTCTCTCTGCAATCTTTCAAGCCTCTTTATAATTGAGGCCGGGCATCTAAAGATGGAGAAGTAATAGACTGGCAAATTGGAGAGGACAGATTTGATAAGGGTAACTCTTCCACCTACAGATAGGTAATTTGCTTTCCATGTAGACAGCTTCTCCTCTACCCTTTCCACAACTGGATTCCAAAGAGATTTAATAACCCACCCCAAGCATAGAGGCATTCCTAAGTACGAAATAGGAAGGTCCCCAATCTTACATCCCATAATACCTGAAACTGCACAGAGAAGAGGCTTCTCTATACGTAACCCAATCAACTCACTCTTGAAGAAATTGACTTTTAGCCCTGACACTGCTTCAAAGCATAGGATAGTGGCTTTAACATTTCTAACATAAGCTTCATCTGCTCCACAAAATATGAGAGTATCATCAGCATATTGCAAGTGACTGATAACTGGAGAATTTCTAGCGACTCGGAAGCCTTCAAACATTCCTGCATTCACAGCCTTTTGTATCATTCTTCCCAGCGCTTCAGCTACAATTAGGAAGAGGAAAGGGGAGAGGGGATCCCCTTGTTGGAGCCCTCTTCTCGCCTGGAAGTAGCCTTTAGGAGACCCATTCACCAAAATGGAAAACCAAGTTGATGAAACACACTCCTGAATCCAGTTCCTCCATTTTTCCCCAAACCCCATTCTCCCTAACATGTATTGAAATATTTCCAGTCCACCCTATCATAAGCTTTCTCCAGGTCTAGCTTGCATATGATCCCCGGATCCCACTCCTTAAGTCTTGAATGCACACATTGGCCACCAATATGTCATCTAAGATTTGCCTTCCCTCTACAAAAGCCCCTTGGTCACTGGATATAATCTTTGGCAAAACCTTTTGAATTCTTCCTGCTAGAACTTTGGTTAGGATTTTATAGAGACTTCCCAGAAGGCTAATGGGTCTGTAATCTTTGATGCCAAGGTCTCCTGTCTTCTTTGGGATTAACGTGATGAAGGAGGCCCCCAATACTTTGGATAGTTTAACCCTTTGAGAGAATTCCTCTAGAAAATCCATGACTTCCTTCTTCACCATTTTCCAAAAGTATTGAAAAAAGGCCATCGGAAAGCCGTCTAGCCTGGGGCCTAATCTCCAGCGAGATCAAAGACCGCCTGCTGAACTTCTTTCTCTTCAAAATTCCTCTCCAGCCAGATTGCCTCTTCTTCACTAATAACTTCGAAGGCTATATTTCTCAAATGAGGTCTTTTTCAAAATTCCTTGGATGGTAAAATTTCAATAAAAGGCTTCAATGGATAGTCACAAACAAATAATAATAGCAACACAAGTTTAGTACTTCTTAAGAATAGAGAGGTTGATCTGGTCAAAGATGGAAAGAGATACACTTAGTGCTAGTGCCTGATAGGTTAGTTCCTGTATCTTGGAGCAACTATTAAATGAATAAAAATAAGAAAAAAGACACAAAATTCAGAATTCACATGCTTATATGTGAAGAATTGAAGTACAAACCCACAAGAGCCCATGGCACACTTAAGGTTTGCACTGCTACAACCTCGAGGTTGTGGGTTCAAGTCATATTACCAATCCAAATAAAATAAAAGGAAAAAAGAAAAGAAAAGTAAAACCATGGTTTCCTCACCACCAATACTATTCACAGATCTAACAAGTCTATGAAAATAAGTTTCCTCAAAAAAAGAGATACAGAAAGCCAACCATGCAATATTTGCAGCAAAAGAAGACACCGACAAACAACCAAATTATAATATATTAAAGCCAAGGGTTTTGGCCATCAGTTATGATTTTGACAGTCAGTTATTCTTTTTTCAAATCTTTTCAGTTTTTCTCCCCATTTGTCACATGCAAAGTAACTACCTTACCTCTTTACCAAGAACCACCTCTACTCCCCACTTTTTTTTATTTCTGCAATAACCCCCTTTCTACCAAACTCTACCATTTCCTTTCTACTCCAATTCTCATATTTCCTTTCTATGCAATTAGCTCTTTGATTACATAAACAGGTACTCTCATAATCTCTTTTTTTCTTTTGCTTTGTTTCTAAAATTTATGGATATTTTTTTAATGCGTGAATATTTAAGTTGTAATATAGGCCATACCTGTGCTAAGCACGGGTTATTATGCTAGTATCTGATTATAAATACAATAACGCGCAATTAAACATCTGAGCTATAAACAACGATTGCCTATCAGAGCTTTTGTTTCTTGATGCAATTAACAGAAGCACTTACCAGCAACTCAGTCAGCTTTTCATTATCATGACCATAAATAGCACATATATCTAACAATTTTGGCAAGTCAAGCAACTTCTTTTCCTGCAAGAGGGCTACAAACAGAGATAATGAATACAGCTGTACATAAAAACAGAAATTGGTAAGCAGATATGACGCATCAAATTAACAGATACAGTAAAAACCCATACAAAACAAGCTACAAGGAAGAAACATAAACACCTCCATGTTCTCTTGCCGTGAGGCTGTCACTAGAACGAGCACCAGGAACCTTGTTGGAAGACCTGTAGAAAGCAATTCCCCAGTGATGCATGGATTGAAGCAATAACAATGCACAAAGGAAATACCACGCCCACTAACAAAAAATAGCCCTTCAAGAATCTAAAGACCAGAAGATAAACTTACATGCAATAGAAGATCATGAAGACTCGGCGGCTTAACTCAAACTCTCCAACAATCACCCCCGCAACAGTTCCTCTCACTCCGTGATGAGGAAAGTCATACCATCTATTCCTAAACTGTAGATAGCTATCCAAAAACTCATGCAAGGAACTATCACTGGCCACTGGGGAAATATGAAAACAATGAGAATATAGCACAATAAATTAATAATATTATCTATAAGTTATACCTTATAATTAAGAAAAGAAGTAAAATATATTATATTATTAAGTGATAGTGTACCATGCTTTAGACAAACATTAATCCAGTGAAACAACACTTGAGCAGAAATTTATCTAGATAGTTTTAATAATTCCTAAGTGAATGCCTATCAAACAGTAACAGATTAATAGAAAACATGTCATTATGTTTTCAAATTAAGGGCAATCCCTAGTCCCTACTCCCCACTGCACCCAATCATAACTTCAGCTGCAAATGTCTCCTACATTGACAGCATAAAGAAATTTGTTCCCAAAACAATGGGACAAAGAAAAAAGGTAACCATGAAAGATCAACATACTAATGCCCATTCCTCAAACTGCTACAATCAACCTGCCAGCCCTAAGAAATTAACTTCTAATGAACAGCCATTAAATTCTATAACACAACAATGCAGTAGAACCTGTGGCTAAAGAGCTCCCATTAAAGTTTAAACTTCATGAATTCTAGAACCACATTAAACTTCATAGATTCTAGAAACCAAATCAATTTCCACCTTTAAACCCCCTTCTAGAATCAATCCTCTAAAGTAATACAAGGAAATTTTTGCATTTCCATCAAAAAATGAGACAGACTACCAGAAATCAATCTTCAAGGCAATTGTTTTCAGCCATGTCTCTTCAATACAAAATAGATTTCATAATAGACTCCCATTTGTCCGCTTAAATTCACACTATGGGTCATTCTGTATGGAAATTCAAAACTTCCACACCTTGGTTGGTTGCATGACACATATATCAAATAATTACAGCAACAATCATCATTTGACAGAAATGTTTTAAATTGAAGTCCATTCTACTCAGCAGCAGTTCAACCAAGTTTAGGCTGTTACTAGATTGAGTCAGCCAGGAAACTTAGGAGGTAGACAGGCAAGTAATAAATCAATTTTCATAGCAAACATGAATATTTAGAGTAACTAAATATAAAAAAAAAATTAAAAACACAAAAAATAAAAAATTTGTGGACAATCCACATAAATATTTAATATGAGTTGTAATTTCAATTTTTCAGTTTTCATTCCATTTCTGTCACTAATGTAAAACATATATGTGATCACACAAAGATAAGACAACCCAAGCTTCAAGTCCCAAGTCCCCCCTTAATATGAGTTGTAATTTCAATTTTTCAGTTTTCATTCCATTTCTGTCACTAATGTAAAACATATATGTGATCACACAAAGATAAGACAACCCAAGCTTCAAGTCCCAAGTCCCCCCCCCCCCCCCCACCCAACAGGCCAACTGAGTTTCAACCAAACCCATACAAACTATGCTTTGCATATGAGAACCTAAAGTCAATTCTACTTCCAAACACAATATAGATTTATGCAAACATTACAAATCACCCCAGTAAAGAATACATTTTAAAAGGAAAAAAAAAAGGACATTTTGGTAATTAAATCACCTTCTTTCCAGAAATCTCTAGGTGGAGACTTGAGCAACCTAGAGAGCTCCCTGTTGAGAAGATCGACGACCCTCTGCGACTCCACCGGATCCAACGCGCCGCCTTCGACGCCCACGCCGACCGCCACCGCCTCGTCCTGGGGCAAGTAATTCAGGAAACTGCCACTCTGTCTTCCAGAAACCCAGTTCCCATCATCTCCCATCCGAACCCTAGAAGATGGATTAGAGCTCGGAGGAGGGGTGGAACTGGGATCCTGGCATCGATCAGAGCCTTCAGTCTTGGAGGAGGAAGATTGCCTGAGGGAAGAGGAGAGGGGGAGATTGGAGACTGAATCTTTGGATGGATTTTGGGTTTTAGGGACGAATCTCTTCTGGGTTTTAGGTATGAAACCCTTGTTTGATGATCGAGTCGACATGATTTTGACTTTCCTCTTCCTCTTCTTCTTCTTCTTCTTTCTTCTCCGGTTTGGAGGATTTGGGAGGAGATGAAAGAGAGAGAAAGTGGCAGTGTTGTAAATAAAATGAGAGAGGACCTTCTCTTCTCTGTGGACGAACTGCAGGAGCCCCACAGATGAAATTCCAGCCGTATTTTATAATGGGGTCTTTACACAAAAGCCCCTCTGTTTCTCTCACATCTTCAAAGCACTCCTCTATTTTGGATATTTTCAAAAACCCCCTCTCTTTTTTTTTTTTTTGTTTTGAACACCCCTTGTTTAGTGGACATGGTCAGTGTGACTTGTGTGAGAACTCAAGTCGGCCCAACTCATATTGGGGTCCCAATGAGCTGTCCATTATCTAGAGAGTCCAAGAAGTATTAATTGATTTAAGAAAGATTGTGAATCAATCAAGGAGTTTGAAAGCTATTAAAAACTCTCCATTTAAGGTAGTATAGTAAGGAGGGAGGGCTACACCAGTACCCTCTTTATTTTCACTGCTTCTGCCAGTTGGAATGGAATACCTGCATGGGAAACCCAATTCAATGGAGAATGGGAGGAGCAAAGAGGACTTAAATTTTGCATGTGACGGATAGGAATATAGGATTTCTCTTGCATTATGGTAATGAAGATTTACAGGAGTATGGAATCTTCTCAATGCACAAAATATAACGTTTTGTAATATGTGAGGAATCCATGCATTTGAGGATTCCTCCGTGAGAATTTTTAATGCTTTGAGGATTTCACATTGATGTGTGTGTGTTTTGATGAGAAATTTGATATTAGTGTGTAAATTCCGGAATATGAGAATTTGTAAATTTTATGGGAAGGGGTCAAAAACCTAAAAATTATCAAAATGAAGATGAGATTTCTACTTGTCCAAATCCTCATTATTTACAAGTGCCTGATAATCGTTTTCCATTACTTTGTGAAAAATCAATGAAGAATCCTTGAGAACACAACAAAGCCAGGTCCCATTAAACTAAATGAGACCTTACTGTTTTTGCATGACTTCTTTGGATCATGAGCTAGCAAGAGTGAGTTTGGAGGTGAAATAAAGAAGAGGTTTTTTTCAAAGTGGGATCCAAAGTGAAAGTGCCTCTTTTTAGAATGGATGCTAGTCCAATATTCAATGCAGCGGAAATCAAAAAGCAACATAAACTAGCAAATCTATCTACCAATTACACACCACAAGAAGGCAAATACAACCATTTACGTGGAAATCCTATCCAGGATGAAAAACCACGATATGAAATTACGAATTATTGAACGGTTACAAGATATACTCACAGCACCCTTTCCTAGTCAATACGTCGACTTAAAGACACAACTTCTCATGTTGCCACAACTTCCCCGTCACGCACCGCTCTCCACACTTGATTCAGCAACACCTTATAAACCAATATGAACAGATCTTCTATAAAAGAGTAGAAGTAACAAACATTTGAGAGCAGATCTTCAGCACAACCTTTCAATAATAGCTCTAGAAAAACAATGAGAGAATTACTTGACGTGTGTCTTAGGGTTGAGATAAACACCCTTTATATAGCCCAATATTCGTGCCTTAGTGTTAGAATGCAAAGAGGATTCAAAGTGGGAAACACCATTTGGAAAAGAAAACAAATCCGTGCAGCCTGTTTTGGAATTTTCCTGAGGTACATGATCGATCCGACCACCATCCAATCAATCGGGCCCCGTGGGTTCACATGAAACTCTTTCGATTTTTTTCTTGGTCTTTGCCTCAGTTTTTCCGGTGACACAACCACAGTCCTTTATAAAATAAAAAGGAAATACAACTCAATGGACCCATAGTTTTGTCAAACTCATGAATTAGCCGACACAAATAAAATCCTAACACAAAGTAACATTTTGTGCATACATTTTTTTTCAACAATTGTCCTAAGTTGATAAATGATATCTAAATTTTATCTTACAGCTCATTAGCAATGATATAAAGAAAGAGTATGCATAAATTGAATGTAATATGAAATACTTATTTCTTGCATAGAAAGTGCAAATAATTACATATCTGAATGCGGCACAAGTAAAAATATAACAGGAGGGAATTCACGCTGGGAGGTAATGGACTTGTTGGTGCAAATAATTGACTTGAGTCAAGTTGGCAGGTTGAATAATATGAACTAGCTCAGGTATTCAACCCAACTACCTCAAGGTCCTCAACCCAAACCTAGCCCATTTATTTGTCAGGCCAAAAGCTTTAACCCAATCCATACTGTAAACCTAGGTCACTTTTTTCTTTTTCCTGTGCCTATAGATGATAAAAGGACAGAACAAAAAATAATGGCTGTGGCACAAGTTAAAAAAAAAAAAGTTTAAGTGGGCGGCTAAGCAACTCATATAATATCAGAGCCAGGTTTCGATCCTGGGACCTGTGGGTTATGGGCCCACCACGCTTCCGCTGCGCCACTCTGATTAGTTGAACAGTATCTCATAACTTTATTATTTATTTGGAATCAGATGAAAAAAGGTATTTATTTCAAAAGTATAAAAAAAATAGGGAACAGCCAAAGCATCTCTTTATCAGAGCCAAGTTTCGATCTTGGGACCTGTGGGTTATGGGCCCACCACGCTTCCGCTGCGCCACTCTGATTTGTTGTTGTATGTATTACTTATCTTCTTATATTTATTGAAGTTATGTTTCGAGTAAGGACTTCCCCTTCCGCCCCATTGTTAAATACAATTCATTCCCCAATTCCAACTTAACTCGTCAAGCAATATTCAGGAGGGGTTCCGGGCCCTGCACAGATGTAGAGGAATCTGAAATTAAGGTGGGCCAGCTTGCGCCCAATATGGTCACAGCCTGCATTGGGCTGGATTTGGGCTCTGTTTAAAGGCCTATGGTATAGAACCAAGCCCAACTGCCAAATGGGCTGGATTTAGGCACGAAGCACGCTCTGATCTAGCCCATGCCAATTGTGTGAAAAGTGAAACATTCTCTCCCGTGTTTTGGGCAGTTGAAGTGAAAACTTTCTTTCCTTCTCTTCTTTAATAATAATAATAAACAATTCATCTCCCATCATAAGGTGATTTTTTCTCACATGAGCCCCATATTTTTAATCCAAACCGTTTAATTTGCTTATTAAACTAATTAACCTGATTATCTAAAATTTTCTTAGATTTTGAGTGATTTGTGAAAAGGTAACAACCCATCTATCTAAGTTTCTGGACTTCCATTGGCCCCCCAATTCATCATATGTACCGTTTAATATTCTAGTATTAGTGTTACACATCAATTCTACAAATTTTGAGAAATTTGTGAAAAACATCCAAAATATTAAATTCTCATTTACACCTTGCACATGTAACATATGCATATAAGACATTTGCATGTGTAAACGGCAGACGGCCCGCCCCCTAAGCCTGTGGTTGAAAACTTTACAAGGCTTTATTTATTTATTTATTTTCTTGGAACATGGGTTGTTATGTATTTCTTTTTTATTAGACTATTAATCAATCAGCTAGATCATCACCAGTAAATTTGAGCCTTCCACTTACAATGTGGCGCATTCATATGGTAAACATTCACAAATAGAGAAATATTCACCTGTGATCAGATGGTAAAAAAATGCATGGGGTCAGTCAAAAGACCAAAACCCTCCTGAATAAGTACTGAAAATCAGTTTTTGTTATGACACATTCAATCTAGGTTTACAGCCTTTTCACTTGCACAGTATATACACAAATGAGCTCTAAACAAAAGATTCTCCTACTCAGTTGTTTCATTGGTCCTTCGGTACCTGTTTGGTGGGCAGAAACTGGAATTTCTCCAGTGAACATCAAATAAAAATAAAGCAAAAGGTGAGGTTTCTGAGCTTTGGAATTTCTAAACCTCCAAGGTAACTCTTGGTTTTACCACGTATAGTTGGATATCTCCACTTTCCACTCCCTGCATCCCATCAAACCCCATCCCATCCGCATTCAATTTAACAGGTTTCATCCATGACAATTCAAACGTCCGCACAGACTAGATACTCATTACCATTGCTGATTAAATCACATGAAAATGATTTATTTGCCAATGAGACGCCAAACATCAACGATTAAGATGATCTGATCCTCATGCCCCTGTCCCCTCTCATCTGCAACTCTCCTGATTCGCATGCACCCAGTATGGCCATACACAGACCGGGAACTGGGGCGTGCTTTTGAAAAGCTGTCCTTTATTTGACGGGATTCCCTAATCACTGCAAATTGAATAAAGCATATTAAATACATCTTTATAAAACAAAACAAAACAAAACAAAAAACATAAAATCAAGGGCTAAGGTTAAGACGCATAATTGTTCCGATATTTGAACAGCCCTAATCCACATACAGCTTACCCATTACATTGTCATGCACTCATTAGTCACATAGGACCCATGGGAAAGCCACACTTTTTAAAGTGGGGCCAGGTGCCAAGAATTATCCTCATCAAATCTCTCTCTCTCTCTCTCTCTCTCTCTCTCTCTCTCTCTCTCTGTTTTTTTTTTTTTTTTTTTTTTTTTTTTTTTTAAGTCCCACCCGACTCCACTATTATTATTTGAAAGTCCCAAATCAAACACTCGAAAAAAGCTAAATCATCTTATATCCTAACTTTCTAAGATAGTATGATATAAGATGACATTGCCTTTCTAAAATCAAGTAGTAGAACTCCTCCAGCAACTGACGCATAAATAGCAAATAAAGAATAATACCGTGTGCACAATATGGTGCTTCAGTGGGATATTGGCAGTTGTATTATAGTATTTTAAGCAGCATCTGTACGTTTTATAATCATTTAAAAACTGTCATGAAAATATTGACATTTGGCAGTTGAAATTTCAAAAGAAGGTATTGACATTTGCAAGTTGCCTTCCACATCGGGTGATTTTGTATGGAAGAAAAATGAAAAGACCAAAGATTCATTTCTACAACAAGTCTCAAGGCTTTCAGCAAGTGAACCAAAACTGCTGACAAGAAAACTTTAATTTTCTAGTTTTAGTTACAGAGAATCATCATACCCATTCAAAATTCTTCTCCTTTGGTAGAATCAATCCAATTAGACATTCAACTGGATGAGGTGCAATGCCAAGCATGGAGCATACATCAGATGAGTAGGGGAGAATGAAGAGCAATCTTGCCCAAATAGATTTCCCCGCTGGAATCTTGATCACCCCTGCGCATTCTCTCTGCTTCAAATATGTGATAAAATCTTGAAGCTGCAACAAAAGGTACAATAATCTTTCACATATTTGGGGTCAAAATGGGGGGTAACTACTAACTAGAACTGTTGATGCAAAGATGTCTAAGAACCAGCAATTAAATGTCAACTAAAGTATATCATATAATCATATTATTGAGCAACAAGAAACAAGAGGCCATCCCAGCTTCCAAAAGACACATGGTTTATTTTTAGGCTGCATACCTACCAAAGGAACTACTGGGTTTGTGGGCATAATGATTTTGGATTTGAGGGCAAGCCTATGAAGGCAAATTTTCAGAAAAACCTCAGGACATTCAAAAGGTTGTGGAATCACATTTTACCAATGTCCCTTACACTCTTAGAGTCAAAATATAGTCTTGTAATTGTAATAGTCATCTCAGATGATTTGTTGCAATCATGGGAAAACCCTAGAAAGGAAGATAGCAATTGGGAATAAATGGAAAAATGGGTGACCCACCCACATTCCCAAAATAGTAGTCCAAACACGGGAAATGATGGCTCAGACACCACAAGAGCTCTAGGAATAAAGGAAAACAGATGTTACGAGAAACTTACGCCTTTATGATCACTTGCAGAAGAGGGGAGCAGCCGACAAACCTCTCTCTGCATCAAAGGAGAAAGTAAGATACAATGAACAATTAAACACAAAAGATGCATACTGATGCATACATATTACGCAAATACTTCCATGAATGCGCTAAGAGTACCCTATATGGTGGTCTCATGGTGTTGGGACTGCAGTGAAGAATCATAGTCGTGCTGCCAAAAATAAAACGATACACATTTACTTATGCTGTGACACTAGTTCTTTCTTTTAAGAATTTGACCAGCAATTAATGTTGGAGAGATTTCAATTGCTTATTACATCCTTGAAAGGGATGTGTGAAAAGCAATGTAGAATAGGATATTAAAACATATACACACCCAAATTTTCATGAACTCCCAGGCTGTTCTAGCTTATAAAACTTAGAATGGCACATCCTGTGGGGCCCACATGACCCCTCCTATGATCAATCAAAGATTCAAAGCCCATTACGCTCATTATCCCGAAGTGAATTAGCACCTACCAAAATTTGACACTGGTCTGAGTTGGGTATGCCCTCTAATTGATCATGCAAATTTTGGCACCCATCGTACTTCATCTAATGGCTAGGATTTGTATTGAAGCCCGTTGTCCCCTCAAAACAGTGTGTCCCTTAATCATATGGTTTCCATTTTTGCATACACTTTTGTCATGGGGAGAATTAAAAACCCCCCAAAATACCCATAATTGTCATGCGTCCAGTAGGGCCATACAAGCTGGAGAATTCCTAAGCTAGGAACAGTCATGGACATTCCTGAAAATGACTATAAACTGCTAGTGCTATTTATTCCTAGTGATGTAATAGTTTGCAGAACAACACCATAAAATATGCTGGATCAGTTCTTGACTAGTTTATTGTGCGCTTGCAATCCTTGCACTACATTGTAGCTTGTAGAACATGATCGGTTGACTTTGATTATGTTTCCCCTCTAGTTTTAATTTGAATAAATTGGATTCACTTTTTTTTTTAATGAAATTGGATTCACTTTTAGAAAGCCCAATCCATTAGGATTCTTAGTATTTAATATGATTTCTTTGATGGGAAGAAATCACTCTTGGGTTATCTATAAAAAGGGTTTCCAGCCCTCTTTACTTATGCATACATGTACATATACCCATTATTGTCACGCATATTGGAGTGAGAGAAAAGGGAGATCAAAGGAAACCCTGTTTGATCAAAACCGTAGATTTCAAAGGCGGGATAGGCTAAAGCTCAGATCCAGTCTATCAAAATTCGAGATCATGATGCTAAATATGCCTTTAGTATTTTAGATCATTCATTGTCTGATACTCTGATGCGTGAATCTAGATCTATACAGAAGACAAAAAAAATGCATGAATCTAGATCTGGGTCTCCTTTTTGGTATTTTCATTGCTTTCCAGTATATCTCTTTTGTACTGTTAAGCCTTTGATTAATACAAGTTATTATTCAAAAAAAAAAAAAAAGTTTATGAATCTAGATCCATAGGTTCTACCAGATACCGGTACCTGTATCAAACGCTCTACTTTGATTTGAAAAGGGAAAAAATATTTTGACCAAGACCAAAGTCAATCTAGGATGGTTATAAGCCAAACAAAAAAATTAGAAAAAAAAATCTATGAGAGTCCATTATTGAAAAAGTTACAATAGAAGATACTCCTATCCAAATAGGAGACTAACATAATAGATACCTCTAAAAGGAGAAACTCATTAATAATGTCCATATTTAATACTACACTTCTTCCTATATTTTAGCAGCATTCATATATTCTTTATATAGCACCTTTGTACTAGTGTTAAAGATACATCTTTATTATTAAATCAAATGTAATATTAATACATGAAATTCAATGTACTATATTTGTAGGGGCATATCACTTTATCTGACCTCTAGAAGTTGTGCTTTGTTTTAACACCTCATATTTGTGTTTAACACCAACCATCATAATGCCCATGTTTCCTTAAATTTTAGTAGAGCATTCATATTTTCTTTATATGCAAAGTTTTCACTCGTGGAAACGTATGGATGTGGACACTAAAACTCAGATGGTAAAATAGGTGTGGGCCCATCAATGAACAGGACTGTTGAATATAAAGGTGCCAACCATGACGACCGTCACATATGCATGTGGGAACGTCTGTCGGAGAAAATTCCCCTTCACTATATAGCTCATAAGTACTAGTTTTAATGATACATTTTGTTATTAATAAATCAAATGCAATATTAATGCGTCACCTTTAATTACCATCATCATTGAAACCTTACCCCACCTCTCCGGGGCGATGGTGCAGGTTGAGCCAGGCCCAAGCCAGCTGGGCCAGACCCATGAGCTATTGGGTCAACCTGACCCGATCCATTGGATCAGCCCACAAATCCTAATGGGGATCAGCCGGTTACTATATTGTGGGAAGTTATCATAATTTAGGATTCCTAGTAGTTGCTAGTTTCCTATTTGTTCAGACTGTTAATTAGTTTCTCTATTTGATTAGGAACCTTTAGAAAGAAGAATTTTAGTAGGAAGAGATGTGTGTTATTTTTCTATAAAGATGTGAGTCCCTTTAGGGATTGGTACCCTTGATTATTGAATAGAAGATTTCTGTTTGGCTTTGGTTTATATTTGGCTTCTTGATCATGTGTTCTTGGCTGCTTCGAATCCATCTAGATTCAACCAAATCCCCGTTGTGGATTTGGTCTACTCCAGGGTTGAATCAGGCGAGCTTATATACAATCTTTAAATGCTGATATTTTTGTAGAGGCATCTGGCCTCTTGAGGTGGCCTTCTTAAACACCTCGTATCTGTTTTTGACGCCAGCTACCCTATCCATGTTCAAGTTACCTATGTAAAATACAATATACAACCTTTAAATACAAATAAAATTGTAGAGACATATGGCTTCCTTATTGAGCACCCAATGGCGGACCCAAGATTTTCATTTGAGTGGTGCAGGCCGTGATCAAGTGAAGATGTTAAATAATAAAATCGAGTTTTTTAAGGTCTTATATAAGGGGTTTCTCAAATCTCACCGGTGCGACCACACCCACGTGCTAACACTTGGTTCCACCTTTGCAAGCACCCCTCTCTCAATCTCTCTCTCTCCATCGTATCCATGTTCGAGTTACATATACAGAAATAAATCTTCGCCTTCCCCTCTCTTGACAAAATAACTTTAAAATAATAATAATAATCATTACACAAAAAAACACAGCAATAAGAGTACACTGTAAACCAGAAGAAACAAAAGGCAACAAACAAACTGAACTACAATGATGCAGACCAATAGATTGTTGCAAGAAGGTCTGTGGCCCATGTGTGAGACCACCCAAGATTATTTAGAATATTATTATTTCTAATTTTATTACTTTCTAATTTCATAAAGAGTTGTAAATAGGAATGACCTTCTATTTTATGTAGGATCCTTATCTAGTTTCCTGGTTTGATTAGGAGTAAGAGTCTTAGTCCCTAAGTTTCTTTTACTATTTATATGGCATTATAGATATCGGAGTTACAATTAATAGAATTTTTCCCTTGTGGGATTTCATCATTGGAGAGTTTCTTCATCGTGAGAATGTTTCTGCGGAAACCCATCATTGTACTGCTGCATCTTAAATCCAAATCCTAACCCTAGGATTTGCATCATACAGACACTCTCAAACACTGGACACAATCCAACTGCAACTTGAAGATTACTACTCCATACACACTAAGAAAGTGGAAGCATTCTGTGGTACAGTAATAAATATTCAAACTAGTAAAACTATGAATCTCTGTTTCCTCTTAAAGTTTCCTCTTCGCTTTGTCACCATACTTTCGGTCACCTGTAGCTTTGTCCACTATGATTTAATAGGAACAACATGTCACAACAACAGTGACTCAAATGTTCAATATTTGATGTTCAAAACTGAAAGCCCATTTGCCTCAGTATCCACCAAAACTAAATTGTTAGAAATCAAACACCCCTCAGGCCCTCACACTCTCGAGGACAGAATCAGCAGTTGTAGGCTCATCTCGTCTACTAATTGTAAATGGAACTTTTCAAAGATGTGATGTCAAGCAAGCCTCAACCTATCATCTAACTACTTAGAAGTATATGTCCATAATGGTGGTTGGAGAATTCCCTCTTCAGATTATTGAGCTTCCAGTTTCTGGCAGGGGATAATAGATGTCAAAAAAATCAGTTTGCTGACAGCTAGATACTGGATTGAGTCATGATGGATTGAGTCTATATTGGAGAGATCTTTAGTGTGGATCTCGGACTCTTATTCAGCAGTTTCTAGGGGATATTAGATGTTAAAAAAAAAAAATCAGTTTTCTGACAACTAGATACTGAGATCATGATGGATTGAGTCTGATATTGGGAAGATCTTTAGTGTGGATCTCGGACTCTTATTCAGCTGTTTCTATTCCTAAATGTGCTCTTCCATAATAAGTTGGTGCTAGCATGGGATTATATTGACGTCTCGGCGAGGCATATGATTGTGGTCTCCCACTTCCCTATTGAATTTGATTGATGATGAGATGAGTTTACTGGCATTTAGCGGATTTATTGACAATTTTGGAAGGTAACATTTGACACTTGGGGATGTTGGTTATATCGCCAGTGATTGAATTCTAGAGTTTTTTTCCCAATTAAATCAGTTTCTTAGCACATGGCGTGTCATTGATCAAAATTAAAAAATAAATAAATAATATTAATAATAATAACAGGGTGCATCACCGATCAAAAATAAATGATGATGACAATAACGACGACAGCAGCAGCAGTACCATATGGTGTATAAGCACATGTATGCAGTGGAAGCCTCAAGGAAGATATAGTTGAGTGCAGGCCCCTCCTAATGTTAGCCATTTTGGTGGGGCAGCCAGGCCAGATAAGATTTTGACTGTTGATCGTCAGAGTCATCAGCACATTATTGTAAATGTTTCTATTTGTGTGCCTACAAATGGGGGAGAGTATGTGAACCACCATTTCTGCTTCTGTGTTTAATTGGTGCTGAGAGGGTGATGAACAAGTTCAGTTCATGATCAAATAGTTCTGAAGATAAGGTTTTTGGACTTTCCATTCACGAAATAATAGAACATTCCTAAAAGAAAGAGTTTAGGAGATGGGATGGCACAAGTAGTTCATTGGAACGGTAATTTCTTTGAGCTTTATCCGAATCTGATAGGACAACAGAATCAGACTTGCAGAGATGTTGGTTTGAATGTCTCATGTTTTCAGCCCATCCAGTGAACCTCCTTTAACTTGGATGTCTCCTTCAGGTTTTCATTTTTAAAGCTTGATCTTGATAGAGAGTCAGCATGGACGACTGATCAGCAACTATAGTGGTGCTAACATTTTAACTTTTCAGAACCTACTCAAGCTACAAGTTTTGATCAAGCTGAGGACTATTCATTGCTGGTTAGGTGTGGAGAAAATCTGAGATGGGGGTGTTTGATGCTTTCATTGAGGGTGATTCTTCCATTGATTTGCAGTGTGTTCTTATGATTAGTATCCTCATACCCATGGAAGTTCTCAAATTGTAAAGATGAATTTCAAGCTTTACTGAATACTGGCTAGTTTTCTTTCTATTAAGTACTTTAACAGGATAATGATATGGTTCGGTTGACTAAAGGAGCCGCCTTCAACCTTCTTTTGAAAAAAAAAAAAAAACGTTTGACCTGATTGACCCTGTTCAGTCATATTAAAGTTTTCTATGGAAATTTCATTTCGCCAAAAAACCCTTGGTGCAATGGTAAAAGTTCGGGTGCCATGCGTGAGAACGCAAGTTCAAGATCCGCGAGCAGCTACTTTGTGCAAAAAAGGCCAAAGGTTAGGTCTGTCTCCAGTCTGGACTCTCCAAGGATCCTGCTTCGGTGGGACCCGCACTAGGTAATGACCTTTTATGGAAAATTTATTTCACCAAAAAATAAAAAAAAAATAAAAATAAAAAACTTCTCACACTTGCATGTCATAGAAAACCATGCCATGGCATTGGAAAGAAAATATATGCAGCAATGTAGGTACATGCAAGTCACGCCATAATAAAACAAAACCAGTAACCATACTATCCAGCTTTCTGTATTTCCTGGACATTAAGCTCTGTTCAAAGTCATTTGAAATATGAAAAGGCCATTGCATTCAACTGAATATTTTCATGCTTGGCAATGAACAGCTGGATCATTTGCTACATTTCTGAAGTTCAAAAGGAGCCAACAATCAAAAGGGCATACTAAAAGTTACGATCATCTAGACCAAGGTGAATTACAAAGATCTTACATTGTTTGGTGGAGTGCCATTAAATGTTGACTTCACATGCCGGAGATCTGTGCGCTTTGTTACATCTAATTTCGCTGGCCATCTGCATTTGGTACACAGAGAAATTATAGAGTTAAAATTTTACCTGTGATAGTGGTGGTTTTGGTAAGGGGGGAAAATTGATGTCCTTACTCTGCAGGTTCTGAAATTGCATTTGCATACTTGCAAACACCTGTTTCCTCTCGATTAGCAAAAATTGTACAGTAGTGTACCCCACTTTTGCAAAGCACTCCTTGCCACAGATATTTCATATAATGGCCACTGGCGTCTATATTGGAAGGTTGAACAACCTGTTGAAAAAGTGGCGGCGGCGAACTGGGAGGAGGTGGAACTGAGGGAGGCTGAGACTGAGGTAAAGGAGGTGGAGAGGGAGGTAAAGGTGGAGGCACGTCAGGAGGGGGAGGAGGTGGGGATGCTAAAGGTGGTAAAGTTGGCAAGGTATGCATCTGATCAAAACGCTGCATTGCATTTCCTGGCATCTGTGCAAGAGGAGTCACAGGAGAGGGTAGGAAAGGAGCAGTTGAACAGGCATTAACATGAAAGCTAGTATGGGGCATCCCTGGCGGGATCTGATTCAAAAGTAAAGAAGGATTTGGGCCACGCATATCCCAAGAGTTATTTGGGCTAAGATAGACAGGCCGCAGGAAGGATGGGGGCTGGATTGGCGGTGGCACAGGGGTGGGCCCCTGTGTTGCTGTAGGTTGACAATGCATAGTCCCAGGTGCTGACATTTGCATTTCAATTTCAGGCTTCTTATACATCCAGGTCTGTTCACTAGTGCGCGAAATGACTTGACCTTCTACAAATCAACAATAAGACCCATGAATATGAATCATTTAAGGAAAAACGTTAGCAATACCAAATTATCTGCTATTGGTTTCCTAATCTTCCATGTAAAACATTTTGGTTTCCAGAACGGCACACATGCAAGATCTAAACCATCCTCAACATGGCTTTAACATGAAGTTTTTTCAGACCCAAAACCAGGCAGGATAACTACTCATTAGGTAGCTAACACACAAACAAATAGAACATTTTCTTACAGAAATGAAAGGTAACAGTCAAGTCCCCAGCTATAGCTCAGCTAGCTAGGGATATTTTTTTCTGTTTGTGGGGGTGGGGGGTTTGAGTCCCCTCTGTAGCAAAAAGAAAAAACCGTGACAGTCAGCACCCAATGTACACGTTATCTAGCATGCACCATAAACATGCTGAGTGAATGGTTGAAGGATCTAATGTCTAGACTCTAAACTGTACTGTAATAAGTGCTCCCTTCAAGATAGATTCATTGTAAATCTGCTAATCTATACAGGGACATTTAGTTATTATTATTTAGCAGTCTTTTAATAGTACTGATGAATGATGATTATAAAGGAAAATTTAATTAAGCCGTAAGTTACTTTCTTCATGCAACAGGTTCCATTGACAGTGGATATAATAGTTCAAATTTACAAGACATATTTGTACCTAAGGACCTATTTGTTTGCATGGAATTGAATTTCCAAGAATTCATGGTAAAATGAGTAGCAACATAGGAACTTATTCAAAGGTGAGGGATGAAGGATGTAAGGTGGAGATGTAAATGGGAACCTGACTTTCCTAGGATTTGATTTACTAGGGCGATTGCTGAGTATTCATTTTTCATCTTTCCTTAATTCATTTTCTACTAAAGGGGAGATTATTTGATGTGAAATTACTTAACCAACAAAAATTGTCAAAACTAGATAGATCAAAGAGGCTATTTAGTAGTCCTGATAACTCTCTCTCTTATAAAGTAACATAGATGTGGGACCCCCAGATGAGTAAACTGAAAGTGTATGATCTTGGGCCCTCTGACCGACATGATGCAGTCCCCCTGATGCATGATTAGCATTCTGCATACAGCCGACATCCACATGTCGTGACAAGGAAATGGGCATGGACGAGTGTATGATATACTTCTTACCTTGTAAGGATAGATTAGTCATGTTATTTTTGCTATGATCAACTTTTTCTTCGACATTTTGAATCATGTTCTGTCTCTCCACGCTATTCATAACAGGCCAGTTAGGCCGAAACGCGTGCCCACTTTGTACCAACATTCCATGATTATCCAAACTTACTCTGGGAGATACAAGTTCATGAATGCCACCCTCAGATTTCATATTTAAGGGAGAAATATTGTGGTTCCCTGGTAGACTTCCAAAACCAGATGAACCAGAATCATCATGAGATAGAAGATAGCCAGAGGTATTTGCTTTTCCTCCCAAAAAATAAGGTTCTTCAGTATGTGGGGGAATACCTGAATTTCTGTAAAAGAAAACATATGCACAAAGTTTGAATCATCAGTAAAATCACATGCTGTCACAATTTTAGTATAAAATAGGTAAGGAAGTAATGACCAAACAAGTTATAATTTCAGGTTCTCAAATAACATTGAGGAATCACATTAGTTCAATGATTTCATTTTCATCACAGTAGTGCCCTACATTCACTTAACAGATATGAGTAAAATGTGTCACATTTCTTCGTCTGTCCCCTCCTCCTTTGTACTAAAAGTTCTATCAACTTACAGCTCACTAATGTCTTTTTCGGACCAGTACAGGTCTTAATTTGTTTAAGCAAATTTTTTGTTTCATCTTCTGGACCATCAGTGAGTACTTTGGCACTTGCAGATGAGACGTCTACTTTTCTTTCAGTAAATATTGTTATCCAAGTCCATAAGTAGGTGACGAGTGTCAAAATAATGTTTTTAAACCTGGACCTAAACCCAAACCCGCCCCAATTGCTATTTCTACAGTGCCAAGTTTGAAAAACATACATGTGTTAGGGGAGATTTGAAACCATGACCTCTAGGAAAATCTCCGTCCTCAATGCCACTGCACTACTGAGCTCTCAAATGAAATAAAATGCACTCAATAATATATGAAGTAAATATATACGGGGAAGGGCAGGTTGATGGACCCAAAAACCCAAACCCGACCCAGGTTAATGTATGAAAAAACAATACCCGACCCGAACCCTACCAACACGCTACCAAACACGCCTCTAATAGGAGTGGGTCGGGGCGGGCCCCCATTTAAACCCGACCCATTGCCATCCCTAGGTCCAACTGAAACTAGATTCAACCATTATATGCCTGGACTGCCAAACAATACATCTGATCATTAGAACTAGCATGCATTTCAGACCTGGCCAGTTGATGAAAAAAGGCAACAAGAGGGAGAATCTTAAATATCAACTCACGCCGCCATATATGATTAGTCTGACTTCAAATGGAAATTCTTATAAACCTCTAAGACTGGACAAAAGCATCAATCCTTGATAGTATTGGAGTGCCCGATCTTTAGTTGGTCCTATCACGTCACCCTGTGAAATCTGAATCATCAAAATGTTTTTGTTTTCTTTCTTTTTTTCTTTTTTGTCGGTAATAGGTAGATTTCATTCAAAAGGAAAATAACGAATGTCTTAAACAAGAAAAGAGAAGGCATGAGTCAAGAGTATAAGAACATTATACCTGACACCTAAACAATGCAAACAATGGACGAAACAAACAACAAACAATGCACTAATGGAACACCTATAGAAGCAATAGCTGTCAATTCTGTTCCTTTCCAGCCAGAATTTCCCTGGGGCGGAACGGGGTGCCCTTTTAAATGTCTCTGGGCCCAATTACAGTATTTTCTGGTCCATTCCGGTTGCAATTTTGGCTCAATTCTGCCCCATTCCAGCCCATATTTCATACTTCCATTCATATGTAGTGAAAACCAGAAAATGGTCAATTGTAAAATATGGTTTAATTTAAGTTTAGTCTTATTTTAACATTCAACTATTCTTTCAATTTTCAGTATTCTTTTATATATATATATATATATCGCATCTTTCCCGGAACGGAATGCTGGAATGCCGAAACGTTTCAGTAGAGGTCAAACCGGAACAAGACCGGAATGGAATTAACAGCTATTTAGAAGCACCAGAAAACACTCTTTCCTTCGCTAACATATCCAGCACCTCATTCCCGTCCGATAACATATAGAAAACCACCCTGACAGACAAAGGCAATGACTCGATCTTATTTAGATAGAACTGGAACTTCCACAGCCCTCCCTCCTCAACAGTGACCCAAGGAATTGCATTAGATAAGTCACTTCAGTAATTAATCAATTCTGAAAAGATAGCAAACATATCATCAAAGCTTCTAAAATAGACAGCACCTCTACTTCATCGGAGTCTTTAATCCCAACAAAACTTAGACAATGTAAGAATCACTTGACATTTATTTTTTCCAAAAAAATAAATAAAATGTCTCCAATTCCAGTCAGGCCTGTCTTCTCTCTAATTGCCCCTTCCACTTTGAATGTCATACTGCCTTCCAAAGGTGGAGACCAGATAATGAGATAACCCTCTTCTTTACTTTGTAGGACCAAAAACCGAACAACCCTCACATTTGTGAAGAATGAGAACCACATTGCGGTTGTCAAATTATTCCCAAATCAAAGTCTATTTACCTATTCTCACAGTCACCACATTAAGAATGTTCATTGCAAATGACTATAATGATGACTGAGTTCATGAAATCCCTGCAGCTCATGAATCTCTTTTCAACATGCTAAAGAAGCGATTCATGTTCATGTATAGAATAAGTAATGATAAGTTATGATCTATGATACTCAGATACTTGTACAAGCCCAACTTATCCATATCGGACCAATACGACACTTGTATTGGTACCTGATACTACACCGATACTTCTAGGGAACAAGTTTAACATATCCTGCTCATAAAGTCCTTAATTTCATATAGTTCTTTTAATATTTTAACTTCTCACCATAAAAAATGCTAGAAAGGGATGAAAACAATGATAATTTCTTTGATTCAAAAGTGATCTAGATTTTCAAAAGTAAGCAGTCGTATTCTCGATCCCCGTATCAGTGTCCGTATCCATATCCGTATCTAGGCATCATAGGTTATGATACAGCAAGTTGTTAATTGCTTATAGATAAGTACTATAAAATGTGATTATGTACTCCAGAACATAAGTGATGATGTCTCCAGACTCCAAAGCAAGTGTGGAAGCATTACGTTATTTCCATATAATGGGGCAGAGCAGATCCTATGACATGCATATACAATCACAGAGTGAAATGATTAAGGTTCTATTATGTGAAGATCAATAAATATCAATTTCTTTCAGACATACAAACCCGAAAGTAACATGGAAAAATACAATAATGTCAATTATATTAGTAGTATCATGGGTATGGGACAAGAGTAAAAACACAATAGGTGCACAAAGCATCCAGTCACGACTGTACACAAATGAGACGGGGGTAGAAATGCATCATAAGCACATTAGTAACTATTATCTATCTAAGTTGTTCCAACGAAATGATCAAGGAATTAAATGGGAAATTATACTCTAAAGCTGTACCAAGAGCAAAGAATGATAAATATTGGTTAGTGTCATTGAGTAAAATATACAGTAGCATAGAAAGGAATCCTAACCTGTACTCAATCTGAAAGAACATGCCTGGGCATCCACGAATATTCTTCAAAACTGTAATTGCAGCATCCACACTGTTGAATTCAACAAACCAACACGAACCTCTATGTGTATTTGCTCGTTTCAACCTTGAAACAGACCCAACATTTCCAACAGCAAGTTTGCAAATGGACATTAGATCATCATCTGTGAAACATGGGGAAGCAAAATCTGGTAACCCAATCCATAAAGTATTTGTTGGTATTACATCACCATGGTAATTTCTAGATATATGGCTGTCAAGAGAACTTGAGCTCTGCCTGAGGTTGTATTTTGCACATAGAGATGCAAACAAAGAAGATAACTGGGACATTCTATCCTTACTACTGTCAACAGGGTTATCAACCATCGGAAAATAAGGTGATGCAATTGTATTACTTGGTATATTTCCAGAGCTGCTAGTTCTAAATTCAACACGGATAGGGGTAGGCCCAAATCTTTTACCATCTAAATAGGACCTTGCAGCAGCCGCAGCTTCATCAGAACGGAAATCTATAAAGCAGCAACCACTTTGCCGGATAAACTTCCATCCGGTAAGTTCACCAAATTGAGAGAATGCATTAATCAGTTCCTCATCAGAGACAGAATGATCTAACTCCCTTACCAAAAGGTGATGACTAGATGAAGCTAACCCATCCCCCAAGCTTTTACCAGACAGAACATGATAACTACTCTCTTTCCGGTGCTGCCTGATGTGTGACATTACAGCTGCAGCTTCCTCGGCAGTCTCAAATTCCAACAGCAAGGCACTTTCACTTGGAAGGTCTGTAAGCATTCGAGGGGTCCTCAGTCCTACTTTCACTAATTCATGTAAAATCTCATCTTTGGCCCATCGGCTAGGCACCTTTCCAATATAAACATGGCAGCTAGTCCCAATTGCAGCACCATTAATAGCTCCTCTACTACCAAGTCCTATGTCTAAGAACTTTATGTGAAGGCAGGAACCCCAAGGAGCAGATCCACGCATATATTCACGAGCCTTGACAGCATCCATGATGTTTCTGTACTCAACCAAGGCAAAACCTTTGACAGGAAAGAAATAAAAATTTTCTATAGGACCAAATCTCTCAAACTGTGATCTTACTAGAGTTTCAGATGCTTCATGACCAAGAGAACCCAACCAGATCTGTTTAGAAGCTGAGAAGACATCCATGGATGCAGGATCTCCATCAGAGTACCAAACAATTTTACTAGTTGAGCTGGAGCTATGTTTTGTAGCCGAATATTGTTTAGGAGATGACAATACATTAGTTGAAATTTGATTGTTATCACCATGAACAATCTGGTTTCCAATCTGAAGAATACTGTTCTTTAGGTCTGTTGGTCTTTTGGCAGCAGAAGGTGAAAGGTTACTGATTAAGTCCTTTCTCGTGGACGGTCTGTCCGGACGCAAATCTTTATTTTCCCCCAACTCGGACTCCACGTTGGCAGAGCTTTCACATTCATGATTTGAACTGTCACTCACTGAAGCCTCCTGTTTAGTGAGTGAGCGGCAATGCTTGACAACATGACCTGAAATTTCATTAGCTATTACCCTGTCCTCATTAAAAGCATTACCTAGAGAAGTGTCATGTTTTCTTGAAGTGATATCCCTTCCAGAAATCTCACCCGAGTTAGAGATCTTGGGCACTAAATATTGATGAGTAATATACTTTGATGGATCCGAGTTATCTTCATCACCGACTTCTAGACTCACTGCTTCACAGACCAGCTCTGAAAAAGACTCAAAAACTCCCTCCAAAGAAGATGATAACTCTGATAAAGCCTCTGAACCCATGGACTCGCATAATTTCTTATATCTTGATAATATCCAACCTCTCAAGGATGAATCTTTGCTGATAACCTACATAGGCAAAGCCAGGGTAACATGATAAAAACACTAGACCTGTACTTCAATTTAGCATTTATAAATATTGAGATACTAAATACATGGATGCTACCACCCAACAGTACTAGCAGCAGTAATAGCGCTAGTAGCAGAAACAATAGTAAGCTGTGTTCATAAATTCCAAGTAGCAGGAGCTGTAGTAGTACTAGTGTACAACATATACGGTATATTTGTCACCATTTTTTTTTTTTTAGAAAAAGGGGTTTTACTGCCCTTTCATAGGCCATTTTGCTTTCAATCTTTGTTTGTTTCTTTTTCTTTTTTTTTTTTTTTGAGAAAGAAGCTCTTGAGGATTCATATAGCAAAATTCATCAATATGATGAGTAACTGTCATATTTCACTACTAAGCCATTAAAGAATTAAAAACTACTTATTCTTAACCACAAATGAAGGGCTAAATCACATGGAACATTCCTATAATGCATTACAAAGTGAGTAAGTAAAGCTTCTAAGTTAGTAAGTTCTGACACATTTAAAAAAAAAAAAAAGAAAAGCTAAATACCATTCCCAACAAGCAGTCCACTTTAATAAAGGATCCTTTCCCTGAAATAGGGCTGCAATTGGATTCTGGCTTCTCTTCACCAACCCCATTGTATTCTTTTAAATGCATGGAATCTGTACAAGATGTAGGCCCATCATTTGTCTTGTCCAACTGATGAGTTACCACACTGGTACTACTTGTAACTTGCCTAATAAAGTAATATGCTCCTTTGTGAACTCCTACGTCTGGTCCACTTGAGTCCAAGAGCTCGAAACAAGCGGCAAGTAGATTCTTAGGGCACAAAAAGAAGATCCTGAGCAAGCACACTGCTCGAAATTTGAATAATTTCAATAATGCAGATTCTTCGTCATCTCCCAATTTCTCCTTCAGCTCAGAAAACATATCCTTTGACTGTATCTTTTCAATTATTGCACCATCAATCTGATATATATCCTTGCCCTCGAAAGTGGAAATGAAGAAAGTAAGCACATTCAGAAAAACTGCAGAACAAATTCCACGGATAACAGATGATGTAGGTGCTTCAGATGAAGCAGTGGAAGAGATATCGACTAGACCAAAGATGCAGGTCTTGGCAGTCTGAAACGCGACGTCGTCAAGGTCATCTCCTCTTTTTATTATAGCTAAACTCCAGTTGTACATGTTGATTTCAACTTTGGCTGCAGCCTCAAGTGCAGTGGGACAGTAGGATGCATATCGAGGAATGAGTTCAGCAGCAATACGTTGTACACTGGTGCAACCTGTAAAGTCAGCCATGTAATTAAATAAATTTTTTTCAGGTTATGGAACCCAATTACAGGAGAGAGAGAGAGAGAGAGAGAGAGAGAGAGAGAGAGAGAGAGAGAGAGAGAGAGAGAGAGAGAGCTCAGCCCCTTTTCTGAATTTTATGTAAGATGTGTCAAGAGGCATTCTCCCACTGTAAGGTGTCAGATTAAGGTGTCGACACTGGACTGTGGACATACCTGTATTTCCTAAGATTTTGGTTAGAAAAATAGTTCTAGATATGTTCTTTGGACCTTAGGCCTCCCACCACGTGTAATGTGCCATACAGATATAGAAAGTTGTTAACCATCAAATAAACAAAAAATAAACTGCCATTAAGACAGTGAAGAGGCGATAACAAAATGCAGGCAATATGCCCCTTCTTTTGCAAGGAGATCCACCTCCACATTGACCCTTATCTGTTTGATCAATGGAGACAGCCCCAAATAATACCATGACTTAACTTTGCCCATATATGAACGCTGTTCTCCTGCGACACAAGTCACTCTTCCAAGCTCCTCGACCATGGTGAGGCCATAGAAGAGTCCATACCTCTACGGTTCGCAACCCGAAGAGACCGGAAAAAATAGAAATGCTAATAACCAGAAACTCAAAGTATCTAGTCAAACAACGTATGCCTTCCCCCCTCATTTTCCCAATTTTAGTTTCAAAAGTCCCACCCATGCAGGTTTCTAAACACCACCCAACAAAATGCAACCACTCTTGGACCCAAAATTGCTAGAGGGCCTCTTTATTTTCATATAATACATGGGAATTCATGCCCTGAGTAGTTAAAAATGAAGATCAATGGTGAATATCCAAAAAATGAGCATCAGAATGACCTTTCCTTTTATGGAAATAGAATGGAAGATGGGAAATGAATACACAGCTGTCACCCTAGCAATTCAACTCCTACGAAAGTCGAAGTCTTATTTACACCGCTGCCTCATATCCTTCACCCTTCACTCCTCACCCATTTAATAATCATAGAGATGAGCTCCTTTAACCATGGATTCCAGTCTATTCCATTCATATGTATTCTATGCAAACAAACAGGCCCCAAGTGTTATTTAGAGAGTTAAGTCTCTCTCTTGTTTCCAATGAGACTGGCATAGGAAGGATTTCAAATTTCTTTTCTTCTCCAAAATGCTAAATCCCTATCATATCTTCCCTTGCGACTCGAACAGAACTGAGATTAAACACTTGCATACTGATGCAAATCAAGATGCAATCGCAAATTACAAACAGGTAAAAAAAGCATATATATGATCAATTTAACTATCTTCGCTAGTTGTCATAAAATCAACATACAATCCGATTGCTTGCATGTTCTTAATTGAGCTCTGTCCAAGTTCGATGGGTAGTTGTGATTGGTCCTAGGGTTTTTCGGAAAGCTGTTTGGATCGACTGAGCTGGCCTAGGGTTTTTGTAAAAGGTAGTGGAGGGAATATATAATAGATTACCTCTAGAGGCGGTGATGAGAGAGAGATAGGCCTGTTCGAATTCGGGCATGAGACGGGCATCTTTTTGGGAGATGCAGTAACGGATTCTCCTGTAGCATTCGTAGATGTTTCGGATTTCTTCTCTGTTGCGGCGCTTTCGGAGGATCTCTTCTTGGGAAGGAGGAGATGCGCTGCTCGGTGGTGGTTCTGTTGGAGCTGATTCGTAGAGCTTCCGCTTCTTCAAAGGCTGCTCTGCGGCCGCCGCCATGGACAGCGACATGGATCTTCTCTCCTCTCTCTCGGTGTCAGTCGTGAGAAGTGCGGAGGAAGGGCTTGGGATTCCGATTTTGTTTGTGGGCTATTTCACCACTACGCGGATGGCCGCAGCTTCTGCGTGTGTTTGGTTGCTTCTATAAGTAGAATGAAATTTTGCAAATAGGATCTTGGCTTTTTGTGTGTTTTTTTTTTTTTTTTTTCATAAATATAGAGAGGACTTTACCTAAAAAGTCCTCTAAGATTTTCTTTTCTTCTTTTTTTTTCTTTTTTTTTTTGTAAACATCATTTAAGACTTAGTGGAGACCGAAAATAACCCAAAATATCTTTATCAGTGTAATAGTCCCATCACCACGATCATTTTCAATTTTTTTTTAATTATTTCCGAGCAAAAATATCCCCCTCACATGTTCTTTAAAATCAACTCATAACCATTTTTCCTCATAACCTTTTTCTTTAGTCTTCCTCCTCTCTTCTCCTCCTCAAGCTTCTCTTATTTCTTCATGTTCCTCCTCTTTTCTTTGCCACAAGCCTTCATTTTTACTTCTTCTTCCTCTCTTATCCTCCGCCACCACGAGTGTTCTTGTCCTTCATCCTCTCTCCCCCTTCATAAGTTTTCTTCTTCCTCCTCCCCGCTCTTCTCATTTGCGAGAATTCTTCTTCATACTATCTTATCCTCCACTACCTTTCTCCTCCACAAGCTTCTCCTCATCACCGGCTACTCTTCCCTCCCACCAGTGTTTACCTTCCATAGTTCCTTTCATTTTTCAATATGAAACATGATGGAGATGTCTATCTTTATTTTTTTAATTAGAGAAATTTCGTATTTTTGGGAGGAAAAAAAATGAGTTCAGGCAAGAAAATGGGTCCTTATATGTCTATTATATATTTGTGAAAATTAACTCGTTGTTTCTTAAGATATAATATTTTTCATGGAATGCTACTTGTTGGGGTTTTTTAAATTGTGGATAAATTTGTTGTCGCTTTTAATTTTATCACCGGCTTGGTCTTTGATGATTCAAATTATTCAATAGAATACCTAATTCCAAACCCTTAATATCTAAATATTGGTTCCAAATCCTAAATCCCCAAGTCCTAATCCAAACCTAATAAATACAATCAAACACTCTTTTATTGAATCAATAACATTACTTAAGAGGTCATTTGGTAGTCAGGTTAGACCCTCTAGTTATATTGATAACTGTATACTTAAGGTGTCACTTCCGCTACCCCCAGAGATTCTCACATTTGATTTTCATATTTTGGGTAGGAATGGGGATTTTACCGCTCAACAAAAAAGCGGAAAAGGAGACAAGAAACAGGCGGAGGTCCTATACGGTCTAGTCTATATAAAAATTGAAGGCCTTTTTGTCCTTAACAAGTCTAAGAGGATTTTTTTGGGTAAAGTCTTCAAATATATATAATAAATTGCTAATTTCAAATTAGTGTATATATATTTTTATTGTTTTTACATATGTCCCTTGTTGGAAATAAGGACTAGGGCTACATACTCTAGTTGCCTATCTTCCATCTTTTACATTTTCTCCATCTTTGAGTATTGCTTTCTTTCTTCTCATGTATTGTTCATCGACACTCTCCTTGTACTCATTCTATTTATGGTCTTTCGTAAAAAGCAAGGATTAGAGAATAAAAAGAATACGGGAGTTACTTGTGGTTGATTAAAGTAAAATAAAAATAAATATGGATGTTTAATGTTATATTTGGTAATCAAGTTCTTAGAGATGCATCATCTACTTTTCACAAAGTTTTGAGAAGCCTACATTTGGGAATTGCAAATCCTCGAGGATATCGCATCGATGAAAAAAATTTCAAGTCTAACCCCCTCCCATAGAATTTGGCAATCCTTTTTTTTTTTTTTTTACATTTAGGTTTGCATATTGATACCATTTTTCTAAGGCATGTGCCACCAACATCTATGTAAAATCATCATGGAAAATCTTGTTTTGGGAAGAGTGCTGTGGTTTTTCAAATATTGAATTCCTCCCCAACTACCAAATGTGCTTATTTAATTAAGGACATTTGTGTTATTTGAAGAAATAAATAAACAAGTCGTTAGGGGTGGAAAAACTTGATTTGACCTATGAACTATGCACATGTTTGACCCACCAAATCCAACCGCCAAAAAATAGAGATCAATCACGGATCAGGTTTTCCTTACTTACAAAAACAAAAGTCAGGTTAAGATTAACTCACCTTACTCATGACACGCATGTACCCTTCTTTAAGTGTATCTCCAAAATGCATATATTAGATCGGATTAGATTGTATGCACGGTGGTAAATGGGTTGGTTCTAGTTTAGGCCCATGGTGGACCCGAAATAGAAACTGTTAATGAGAAGATGGAATTGTAACCGATTCTATATATGGGACGGGTTCGGGTCGGGGGGGTCTGGTCTAGGTAGAGAATAATATGAAAAAATCAGTTTTTAAGAGGATTTCTAAAAAATAGAGGTAATATGTCATGTTTCGAATTCACAGGATTAGAACTAAGGTGGACCTACAAAATGGGCCAAAAGTAGGTCTACTGGTTTAATGCATAGGGTTAGAAAAATGTTAATAGACCCTGGCCAACATTTTATAGACATAATTAAAGTTGGGCAACGAACATCATATGATATGGGTCTTGAATTAAAGTCAGGCTTGATCGAACTTTTATTACAAATTACAAATGGGCTCGACTCGACCATGCATTGAAGAAGGGCGCTGCCGCTGCATCAATCATACTGTAGTTCTTCTGCCCTTGTTTCGATGAACCTCATTACCTCAAGGCTCAAACCTCCAACCCAGGGTTCCCCCGCCTTTTTCATACCCGCCCTTTCATTGTATAGACATGGCGATTTTTCGTTACTTGTATCTTCTCCTCCGCATTTCCCTCCATCACTTGAATCGAAATCGAGGAATACAAGGCGAAAATCCAGAATCCACACTCATTTCCCATCGATTTCCCTTTTCCCAATCAGATATTTGCGGTGGAACATCCGCCAATCAACCAACAAAATTAGACCTACCTACGAATGTAGAAAAAAAACCCCTTTCTCTTTCTACCGAATTTTCCTCTCTCATCTCTGTTGATATCTGATTCTTCATCTGTTGGATCGAATTCGAATTCGAATACGAATCAGATGTTGTGCAAAAACCTAGGAGATTTTATTGTGAATTTCTTCACCACCGGATCAGATGCTTTCTATTTACTTTTGCCACTCTGCTTTGAATCTGTAATCAATGTTGTGGATTAGCTGGAGAAAGCGGGAGGAGAGAAAACAACATTCCTTTTGATATTTGAAAGTATGGGAGGGATCTTAAACCAATTGAAAAGGGGAAGATCAATAAATTTATAAGTGTTGCAGGTAGAAGCGAGCAATATTGATTGTGTAAGGTAATAATAGAGAATTCAGCCTTTTTCTAATGGAGTCTTTGAACCCTGGGGTTCTCACAAAACTCCTGGAAGACATGGATTTAGGTGTGGGTATGGCTGGTGAGCACGGATCAGCTGTGTTGCAGGTCATCAGCATCGTTCCTGCGCTTTCAGGAGGTGATTTTTGGCCCAATCAGGGATTTTATTTGAAGGTATCAGATTCTTTCCATGCCACATATGTGTCTCTACCTCATGAGGAAGATGAGATGATTCTTGGCGACGAATTGCAGCTCGGACAGTTCATCTATGTTGAGAATTTGGAAAGAGGATTGCCAGTCCCTGTTCTCAGAGGCGTCAAACCAATTCCTGGTCGGCATCCCTGCGTTGGATCTCCAAAAGATATTGTTTCCACTACAAACCTCGTAGATGAAGCTTCAAATACAGAAAAGAGCAATGGTGTTGTAAAGAAGGCGCGGGAGAGAACATCTCCATTGAGTGCTTCAAAAACAAATAGATCAAGTGATGAGAGTGGTAGAAAGGACTTGAATTTGAGGTATTTACCTACGCAGCCAATCAACTTCGTTTCCAAGTGTGATGTCGAAAATAACAATTATGATGTTCTAAAGGAGCTCGCAAAGATCACTATAACATGCGCCGAACAAGAAAGTGATTCAGACAGTTCAAGATCATCCTGCTATTCACGGAAAGGTCCAAGGAGGAGCTGGGATGGGAAGGTGCCGGCTGCGACAAGATCAACAGAGAGGTCAATTTCTAGAGCTACTGTCAAGCAAGAAAATCGATCCCTTTCTCGTGCTCAGAGTGCTGATGTGAGTTAAGCAGTCTTTGTTTTGCACTTGTGAATTGTCTTGTGTTCTTTAAATCGCGCATACTTATTTAAGTTCTCAACTTGTAAATGTTGGTATGAAGACATGTAGGATCTTGTTCTTGGAGGATATCTTTTCTGATTTGTTATCTAAAGTGACACACCTATATGTGGCCACATTTAGGTGTAGTAATTAGAGTTTAGGATATTGGGTACAATTGCAAGGATTTATTTGAGAAGAATGAACTATTAAGAATAATGATGTACTATAAGCCTACCCACACCAGATTACAGAACATGCTTTCCTATCAAACTTTAGATTACATTTGATTGCTGGGCCTTAGAATCGCACCGTCAAAGGAAATAAAGTAGTAATTTGACTGGAGGAGCTTGTCAAAAAGGGATGCCTCTCAGCTGGCATTCTTCAAAAAATTGGCGCAACCCAAGATTCAAAAACCTCCTTCGCTCCCTTTCCCCGTGCCTCCTTCGTACCTTTTCCCTTCTCTCTCTCTCTCTCTCTCTCTCTCTCTCTCTCTCTCTCTCTCTCTCTCTCTCTCTCTCTCATGCACTTGTGATTACCATATCTCTTAGCTCTGATGAGAAACCAGGCTTTCATGTTTTTCTTCCTTATTCCTTTTCCCTTTTCTTTCAGATTCTTACCTGTATATGCCTAGCGAATCCATGTTGGACAAATATGACACTTGTACTGTGACTCGAATACTGCACTGATATTTCTATGGTACAAGTTTAGGATATCCTAATACGCTAATATCAATGCTTCACATATTTTTATTTGTTTTCTTACTTCTCAACATCAAAAAAATGCCATAAAGGAATGTAAACAATGATAATTTCATTAACTTAGAAATGTTCTAAAGAAAAAATTGGGACAGCCATAACCATATCCATGTCCTGGATTTTCGAAGTGCATAGTTGTATCCCCGATCCTGATATCATTGTCTGTATCCATAGTCTTATCATATCTTGACATCATAGATTCTCCCTTTAGCCTCTCATGGAAAGAGCAGGATCTCAAATTCTTAATCTGTCTTATGGGCGAAATCATTAGAGGCTGCCGGTTTAAAGACACTAGATTCGAAGCTTGCGAGCTTTAAAGAGTTTTCTCATTGCATTTGACTGTTTCAATGCTATTAAGAGAGTTGTGGTTGCTATTACAAATTAAAAGGTGCGAATCTAAGTGGCAAAATAACTGGAGGATATTGGACCATGGAATCAAAGCTCGCATGAGGGAATGAGTCAGGAGGTGACCTCAATAGAGAGTAAAATTGTAAAAACATCATTTTCCCGACAAAGAGGGAAAAAAATCATCTTTCCTAGTTGCAACACTTGGATGGAGAAACATAGTACAATCGGTTCTTCGTTAAGTTGACCTAGATCGATGGGATTAAGCTGAGTTGATGATGACAGTATGCCTTGGCCTATCTCCTACAGATATTTGAAAGAAAATAGGCCCTGTCTCAGTTCATGAGCCTAAATGGACCAAATCCAAACCAAAATGGAAACCTGAGCAAACTGAAAACTTGACAAATGTCAGCATTCATTTTCTTGTTGAATTAGGTAAATTGACTTGATTGTGCAACCTCGTGGTTCTGAAAATGAGCACCTTCTAACTGTGCTATGATTTTTGTTGCTCAGAATTCATTCTTCTTTCATATTTCTTCCTTCCATCTCATTGTGATTCCACTCCTGTGGCACCTGTGAAATGGCTTAGCCATTTTATTATCAAAATTGGCCGAAATGCTTGCTTACAAAAACCGATTTTCCCCCATTAAGTGGTGCCCAAAGAAATCCCCCATATAGATGGGATAAGACTCCCATGATGATGAAATATTGCCCAAACATGACATGGTGGTGACCTCCTTGAACATGCCCTTCCCAAACCTGCCACCGTTTTTTGGCATGTTCTGCAACCATACCAGATAAATTTCATTTTGGGTTTTAGCGCATCTATTTGCTGCCAGCCTCACAATTTTGCAGTTGTTTTATTTTATTTTATTTGGTCAACTATGATCTTCAATTGGCAACTGCTGGCGCCTCTAACTTAGTTACATTTGGTTCAAATCCAACTCTTTGCAAGTAGAGAATGTTCTCATGGGCGAGTCCTCATTTGTTCTCCACTTCCTTATCTTGAAAGTTTACTTGCTTGAGGGGTAATCATCAAAGATCACAAATGCCCATGATTAAGTTAACGGAGCTGCAGACAAACTAGCAAAGTTATGCTTGGATTTCGAAGGGGATGCCATTTTCCCACACCTCTCAAGACTGGCTTGATAACCCTATTTGGTGATGCCTCAGTTCCAATTCGTATAATCTATTTCTTTTTTGTAGTGTCATTATATCGACTTTTTGGTGATTGGATTATAGTTTGCTGTGTTTTGCACTGGCTTAGCTTTAGGTATCTTATCGATTAGTTTGCTGAACATAGTATAGGTCTTGTTTTGTGTTCAGCCTTCTGTTTTTTCATTTTGTGCTTGCCCAACTGTCTTTAGCCTATCTCTACTGTTTTGCATATTGTGAGGACAGTATGGTTACTTTGTTCTACCTGGGTTTGAATATCTAATTCAGTGGGTATGTGCCGTTCCATTTAGGCCATGGCGTCTTTTACTTGGTTTTAGCTTTTAGATATAGAAAATTTCTTTATTCTGTACATTTTTTCCTCAACTTATTGAAATTATCGTTTGCCTACGAGCAAAAAAGAGGTGCTTCAACAAGGAGCCCAAATAAATAACTATTTAATACTAGCCATCTAACTCCTTTGTTTTTTTACTGATTAATAAAAGGGGGAGAATCTAAGCTTCTAAAATGGGTCCCATAATCTGACTCCAAAATACTCCAGTAACACAATTGCGTTTAAGAATCATGACATGCAGATATTTCCCCATCGTAAGAGTTGGATAGTAATAGGAAACAGTAGTATGACTCCGCGCCACATGTAGTGATAAATCTTAACCTTCAACAAATACGTTTCTCGTCTCACAGTTCTTGGATGATATCCCCTAGAGAGTGCAGGATAATATATACATTCAACCCACATGATATGTTTGTTAATCATTATGATAGTATTTTTATGTCCTTTTTTGCAGTAATCTTGTAATATTAGTGCAATTAAATGAAGCATAGACTTCTGAATATTCTTGTATTGTTCTTTTTGTTTTCTTTTTCTTTTTTGGGATACATTAGTCATGTAACCTTTTGGCATGAACAGATTGCTCAAAATCAATTTTCTCAGAATGACAACAGCGTTTCTAAAGATGACCACTCAATTCTCACATCAGCAAGAAAAAGAGAAGCTGATCAACCTTTGAAAGCAATTGCTACTTCTGCCAAGCAGAAGCCTAATCTTATTAGCAAAACACACACAGAAAGATCTTATTCTTTAGAGCCTTTCAGTTTACTGAATAGGCACTTGCAATGATCGAAAATGGATTGAAAATGTGTCATGGGCTTCACTTCCAACAAGCTTGATGAATCTTGGAAAGGTGAGTTATTTCTACCATTTGTCATATCTTATAAGAGATTGCCATGCTGTTACTTTTCCTTGTCAGGCTTGTGATTGTAATAAATGTCAGTGCATGTGTTGCAGGAAGTTTTAAAGCAGCGAGATGTGGCGATGGTTGCTGCTGTGGAGGCTTTGCAAGAAGCAGCCGCTGCAGAGAGATTGATCCGATGCCTTAGGTAAGTAGATGGAGATGAATAAACTGAGGTTCTTTTAATATTTATTTATTTTATTTTATTTTATTTGAATGGTGTTTTATTAGGAACCATCTGAACCCAGCATAAATCTGATTGTTAACTGAAACCAAATTGTGGATCTAGCCCCATACTTGAATTTCTCGGGTTTGGTCATTTGTGTAACCAGATAATTAGGGATCTATTGACATCATTTTAGATATCCAAGAAGCAAAGGATTTTCAAATAAACCAATACAAAGTACTGGAGTGATGCTCAATTCACACCTGATCATCTATACGGCAGATACAACCAATACTTGCAGCCAATACAGCTCAATATGTACTTTTTTCTTTGTTAAAATAACATCATATTGATATGACCATACACTAATGCATATCATTAATATGACCAATATGTATTGGTTCTCCACCATATGAATTCTGATACTGATACTTGAACCTATTGTATAATATATAATATATTTTAAGCTAAAATAAAATCACACCAACATGGTCCATGTGCTGATCCATATTACCAATATTCTCGAAAACTTTTTTTTGTTTGCCCATGGATAATATACACGACAGCTTATTAAGAAACCAAGTATTGGAATAATACTTGATTCACACCTATATCATTGATACATCCAATACTACCAATACCTTACTAGTTACTACATATCACCACTATGGATCAGTAATGACTAATTCTTCATTTTTTTAGTTACAGCTAAATCACAAGAGTATGACTAATGCACAGATCCATATCATCGAAACAACCAATATGCATTGGTCTTTTGCACCAATGCTTGAACTTCTGGTCTTGGTTATTTATTTATTTTAAATAAAAAAAAGATCACCATGATCAATACACTGATCCATGTCGCTGTTATCATCGATTTGTATTGGTCTCTCGTCGGGCAGATATGGTTTCCGATACCAATACTTGAACCTAAAGCTTTGTGCGCGCTACATTTCATTAATATCATATAATTACCCTATTATATAATATTATCTGTTGTGTTTTTAAAGAGCATTTTATAAATTATATTATTATACACTTAGGTACATAGGTATTCAGGACGAAATTGGCTGGACCCAGACCTAGATTTGATTATTAACCAGACCCAAATTGTGAACCCAACCTTAAAAAGAGCTTATGCCTGAATTTTTTGGGTCAGGTCCTTTAGGTAACCAGGTAGTCAGGGGTCCATTACCTTCTCTAGGTTGGTGTCCAGTCATGGCTTTTAAATGTTGACCAATATGCAATGGTTTCTAAAGGAACCAACAATGGGGGCCCTTGGATCCTGCTATAAGCTCATTTTTGTGGATGATTTCAATAGTCTGTTCAAGGTGACAGATAAGGAGCCTAACGATCCAAGGTGGACCCTCCTAACCTTTCTTTTTGTTATACCTAATAGTCTTGTATTTTTTTTTTCAATTGGAACTTCTTGTTTATTTTATTTAATATCTCATTTCAGTTAAGCTGCTCCAATACTCAGAAACTTAATTCTGTTGCCTTTGTCCATTCTATCAAATCAGTGATTTGTTTTGTCAGAATGTATTCGCAACTCCAGTCCATCAAGGAGGATAATGCACAACCTATGGTCAACCGATTTCTGAATTTACATGATGACATGATTCAGGCCAGAGCAATCACACAATCGCTAGCAAATATCAGAACATTAAGTACATCTGACAGCGATTCTCTTACCACAGGCTCAATCAAGGAAGCAGTGCAAGTTACATCAGAAAGAAAGAAACATGCTGCTTCATGGATTAAAGCAGCTGTGGCATCTGATCTTTCACCATTTCCAGCTCCCACCAAACCCGCTGTGAATTCTACAAAGGCTGCAAAAACAAAAAGAAAAATATGTTCTGTAAACTGCAGCAAACCAAGGGGCTCTTGTATGATTAATAAACAACAAAAGAATGGTGAAACTCAGCTCATTGAAGCTGCTTCGGAGGAAAGCTTGGAGTGGGTGAAGGGTAGTAGTCTGCTTGTGGTTATTGATCTAGCAAATGCATTGCAGGGTGAGTGTAAGAGATGGTTTTTGAATTATGTTGAGAAGTACTTAGATGACCTCGGAAGCAAAACAAGTACCAATGAATCGGAAAGTGAGATCGCGGGGGTTCTGTGTCAGATTAAGAGAGTAGAGGACTGGTTGGGTGTGGTCACACACAATCAGGACAATCAATTCAAGGATGGATGTGCCTTGTCGGAGGATGAAGAAACTCAGGCATGTGGGAGAGTGAGGAAGAAGATTTACAGCATTCTCTTAAAGCATGTTGAGTCAGCTGCCCGTGCTTTGGAGAATAGGAGCGTAGCTGCTTCTGATGATTTGTAGAAGAGGAGGGATGGGGAGAAATATGTATGCTTACAGAATGTTGCCTGAGAATATAACTGAAAGGCTACATGCTAGTGTAGAACAATTGTAAATAGTTTCATCTGTGGTACCATACTAGGGGTCTGTAACAATGGCCAATACAGGTGAAAATCATCAATCTTTTCTGTATTTTTCACAAGAACTTTCAGGTATAGATACACAGTGAGTTGTACATTTGTATACCAAGTTCCGCTCAAAGAGAGAATTATTTCATGACTCCCATGAATAGGGACGAGATTTTTTAATTTGAAAATTTGGAAGAAGCCACTTGGTAGGAAAGGGCTAACAGGGTCACCTGGGAAAAATGTCACTACCTCCATACCTTGTTTTTGAGCTTCTTCAAGATTTTGCTAGAGCTATGAACTTTGTATGTTTACCAAAACGGATGCACTCAGAAATAGTACAAAATTCCAAGCAAATGTAGAAATTGCTCAGGAGTATTGCAAATTTTCAGAAAAGGTGGAATTCCAGCCTCTGGAATTTAGAGAACTTTGAAATTCTACAGAATGCCTGTATCCTTTTGATATGTCTTGTAATCTGGTGAATGTATGTGGAATTACATATGTTATGTCACCATGGTCTTAATGTTTAGGTCCTAACTCATCCATCTCCACTGGCTTCATTCTATTGTCTGACCATTGTCTTGGCCCACTTTTTAGGTCCCACCATGGTGACAGGAATGGATGCTCCATGGTGTAACCCATATTCCCACAGAAAAAAATATATTGGTAAATCTCATCAGCTCTTTTCACTTTGTAGTTCTTACGGTCACATGATGAATGTTGAATTGTAGATTTAGAGCAGTTGGGAGAGATAAAAATTTTAAACAATAACAAAATGTCCGCTAGTCACTGAATATTGTATGCATGGTAGGTGGTTAATTAGGGCATTGTTACCGCAGTGGAATTAGCTAGATGAAAGGCAAAATAATTCTTTTGCCCATCATGTCCAAATTTTGCAAGTTTGTTAAGACTGTAAATTGACCCCGGATTACAGTCATTTGAATGACCCAACCCTTTTTTTTTTGTTATGGACCATTTTTTGGGGCTGTGTTGATATTTGAGTTTTGGGTGCAGGTCAGGTTATTCTGGAGCTAGAATGTCTTTCTAGTACTCAGGTGTGTGTGAAAAAATGAGAATCATTTGATCATGGGAAGGATTGTGAAGGCCTGAACATTGGACAATTCCTTCCCCAACTAACAAGATGAGGTTGCATGTGGGTTTTTTTTTTGGTTTTGTTTTGCATGATGAATCCAAAGCTAACAATCACTTGGATGGTGTCAAGTTCGGGAGAGTGCAAATTCTAATTTAGGGGTGGGTTGTGGTAGTGTATGTTGATTTATCTTTGGGGCCTAAGCGGGCCCCACATGTCTGGGATCATTGTGATGGACCCGTATGAATTCGGGTACACTTCAGATCACTTTGGACCCAAAACAAATCTGACCCGTATACTATAGGTCCCTTTCCTTTTGTTCATCTTAAAGCCCCTTCGGATAGAAGGCCTCTCATTATCAATTCATGTGCCAATTTACTGTAAAAAGAGAAGAGTGGAGGAATAAAAGTCCTGGGGCTGTAGAGACGCATTGGGTCATGAGCATTGCATATGTGAGTTGTGCATTGTCATTAGAGACATCACTTGTTAGTTCTAAATACACTTCTTTTTTTTTCTTTTTAAACTGAATTTCACATGTGATCACATAAATAATCGCTAGGATTCTCCTTGTTGATAAAAAATGGATCTCCTAGTCACTTATTCAGATAAATCCACTACAAGATATCAATGAATTTTAACAAATAGGGACACTAATCAACATCATCATCTCTTCTAAATTTTGAAGTCATCATGGAGCAGGAGATCATTAAATCGAGCCCAATATCCTTTCCATTGTATGCAATGGGAGCAGTACATCCAGAGATCATCAGAACTTAAGAGCTGCAAACAGATTTTAAAAGGAAAAAGAAAAAAAATAGTTTAGCATATTATACTTTGTATCATCAGTTGGACACATCTTGTTGAGATTAGAGACCAAAACAGCATAAACTGCCAATAGTAGGCACAGATGCATAGCATAGAATATTGACCACTAAAATAATTATTCTGCAAACTATTGAACACAAAGCGATGCAGCAATGCGCGTGACCTGAGTAGCTTATTGTTTAAGCAATAAACAATAGAGATTAGCTCGTAAGGAGACTGAAACTAGTACTTGAAAAAAAGGTGGGGGTCTCTCAAGTTCTCTCTTGGAGAAGCGCCAGAAGAGACCCTTAAACTTTCACTAGAGGATGATCCTACATGTGAGATAAGATCAGGAGATCATTGATTTGGTAATTGTTAGTCATAATGTGGACGACCCACAAAACTAAAGGTAATTAGACTACAGTAACCAAACTATCAACTTTTAAATGGACAGGCAACACAAGTTAAGATGACTAAGAGCAATGGTCCATATTCAAACAGGGAGAAACTCACAAAGATTGAACTGTTAGAATGAAATGATAGATGTGACTTTCAGACAATGGCCTATTCATCAACAATCCTAATCATCTAATATAACATTATACAGAGAATTTTTTCCTTTTACTATCCATTAAAACTGCCCTTATATTCAAACTTGTTGGTTTTAGAAAGCCAAGTAGAATTTGAAGCCATGAGTTTCTCTTACCTTGATCTGGAGCTGCAAGAACTTCACATATTGAACTGCTTCTTCAAGCATTGTACTAATATCTACCTGTTATAATCAGCACCAAAAGAAAATTAGTCCATGTTGATGCTACGCAATGACCGGCTATAAGAATTTTAATGATGGAAAATCAGCAAAAGAGTATACTATTGTTAGGGTTGGAAAGACATACTTTAGTTCCATTAGGGACAAGGTTCTGTAAGATCCTCAATCTCTGATTTATTCTCTCTCTTCTTTTCTGCAAAGACTCATAGACCCAACCATCAGTTTCCGGGAAACTTATGACAGTGAAGTAGAATTATGGTCTAATTGATTAGTACTTGACATTTTGTAATTATAATTATCATCTTGCGGTAATTACCCTTGCATAGAGGCTCTGGGGGTCGGTCGCTGATCCTCTACTCGCTCTTGTTGTTCCATTAGAGTTTAGAGGTGGAGGCCCTTTAGAGTTTGAGCTCATTCCACCATTTATCTCTTGGGAACCAATTGAATCGTCCTCGGAGTAGTAGCCGCTGGAGCTCTTCCCATTTAAAGCAGCACTGCTCTCTTCTTCATGGGTAGTCAAATTAACCTTTTGAGTCTTTGTTGAATGTGTGCTATTCGCATTCCTTTGAACCTGCATATGAATTGTGACAATGTTACAACAGGACTATATAAACGCCTAGGAAAAATGTTCAAGCATCTCATATACTCACATCTTCTTTAACCCGGGTCCTTTTCCTCACAGCCTGGCTGCTGTTGGCCTTTTCTTTGATGACCTTATCTGGTTCAGAAACTCTGGGTTTCCTTTTGCGCTGCAATTTCTGATTGAGAAGAACCTGTTCTGATGGGTTGTTAACAGAAGGCTCGCCCAAATCATCAGCATTCATCTCCTCATTCAAGTAAGCAGTCTCTTCATACAGATTATCAGGAACAATCCCAAGCAATGAGCTTGTCTTTCGCTCATCCACCATACAATGATCCATTGCTAAAGTGCTACTGTCAATTGCTGGCATTATATTGGCATCACCAATGTAGTGATTTTCATAATCTGAACTGGGAATACAGAGACTATCATTGTTTCCCTGTGGCAAACAGCTGAAACTGGATTCAAGTGCGTCCAAACAATGATAATATGAATCATTGTCACACATCACCATGTTTATAGCTTCATGACCAGACCAGAAAGTTGCCGGCAATTCAAAGCTCAGATTGCTATCTGGCTCATCTGTAAACGGGTAGCTACCGAGCAACTGAGACAAGAATTCAGTCTCATCGGCTGACACCGTTCCGTTGAAGGCACTCCAATTCATCTCAGATGATGCTCCTACACAGTCCATATTTCTAGATCAGGTGCCTATAGTAGAAGGACCTGATAGTGTTCAAGAAAGGCTCTATGGGAACTAATCAAAGAATAGATATATTTATATCAAACAGGTACTGAGAATGTTGCACAGATTTTAGTTCATTTCTGTCTTAACATAATCATTCTTAATTTTCAATAATTGATGCAAGTGGGACCAGAATCTGGTAACCCGATTGCGATAGCGGGACCCAGTTCAAAGTACAACTCAGAGATGGGCCAAATTCAGAGAATGATGGACAATAAAAAAGAAAAGTGCAACCCCTCTGGGATCTTATAAACATCTGACTTCTAGGAGCCACAAAAGCACAATGCAGGCTGCAATAATGGGATACTAAATACATGGAACTTAGGTTCCAACTGTGCAAATCATTGAAATGAGGCCAAACCCAAGATTTATTTGGCCTTAAAATGAGATTTAGTGACGATAGTAGTAGTGAGAAGGATGGGGTTTGGTGAATTGAGAGAACGTGGGAGAGTCTTACACTGGATATGAAAAGCTCATGGAATTTTGTTGATGAATAGGAAAAACGCGTTTTAAGGACGTGGGAGAAGGGTCCGGTATTGTTATTTGTTAAGTAAACTGGAAACAGGACACCATATCCGTCAGCTGCGGTCTCTTGTCTGATTCATAGGTGTTAATAAGTCTTAGCAATCAATGTTCCCTGCCTGGGTGTTGAGAAAAATGGCCATTTCATGGATTGGCCGGCTGGCTTCAATGAGAAAGGTTGACAGACCATTTCTCATGTTTGGATTTCTTAGAGGGTACCTTGGAAGAGGAAAAATAATAGGAAATTGGAGAAATCAAATCCAGAGGAGGAGAATCCCCTATGGGAACCTTAACACTTTTCTCTATCTAGTAATGATTTTCTATTTTAATAATTAAGGACAGCTATGTGAGACAAAATCATTTTAAAGCTTATTTTTAAACAATTAAAAGAAAATTTTATTTAATTTGATGCTCATTTTTTTAAAAAAAGACTTTTAATCTTGATTTTTAAATATCATATTATGTATTCAATTCCATGTATTTTAATACAAATAAACAGGGCCTAAAACAAATCTATATGGGACAAAAAAAAAAAGATTTCTCTGGAAAATAGTTTTTCTTCTTCCCACTTTTCTCATCCGAATGAGCTGAAGAGGAGAAAAGAGTGGAACAAACGAAAAAAAGAAAACTGCTGATAGTTCAAATTGGTAATAGAGTTTTCTCAACTTGTTTTTTAACCTATATTCATTCATCCAAACAGGATATTGAGTTGAAAATCAGTTCCTATAAGTATCAACTTTTTCAAAAATGTAAAATAAATGGTTTTCTCTGAAGGAGGTTGGAGAAAGTATCCAACTGAATTAGTTTTTATTATTATTGAAAAACCACATTTAATCACTATGTTAGATTAGATTATCTACAAATGATTTACGTTATTAAAAAAACTATGCCCTGTGCCGATTTTCATTGATAAGTATTCCAAAAATATTCTCTATTTTATTTATTTATTATGGTGGGAACAATGCCCCGTCACCTACATGCCATGTGTTCATTATTCAATTGTCATTATAGTAGTTATTGAAGTGGTAGGGCACCTCCCCCCTACAGTAACAATCTGGGTTCAATTTTTAACTGTAGCACCTAATGGCGGGCTAATTTTCCGTGTATATGCAGGCTCTCTCTTGGGTCCCAGCCCCTTTAGCTGGGATACAATAAAAATAAGAGTAATTAGCTACCAAACAGCCATCCGGATAAATATTAAATCAATAACCTTTGGGGTCTGGATGAAAATGGGACCCCATAGTATTAACCATGGCCCGGAATTGAAAAATAAGGGTCTCAGTTTGAATACATTTCTAATTTGGGTTCAGGTCTGGGTCTGGCTCCAGGGGCCGAGCCAATGCTTGTCCAAGAAAATGCAACCAATTGCCAGCACTGCTAACTCAATGGAGTCAACAATTTTAAACATAATGATTAATCTCAAAACAGCCAGCTTTTGCTGTGGAGGATGATTAGGAGAGGCCTCTATTTTTTTTTTTTTTTGGTGCTCAATTGGGAGAGGCTTGAGGTGTAGCTTTGGCTTGATTTCTACAACCAACTTGCAATTTATTGTCAAATGGCATGGTTAAATGTCACAAGATGGCCACTGAGCTTCAGCTGTGGGTGAACATGGTTGGTTTTCTTTCTGACAATGAGCCGCAAATAATGAAGAAGCTTTAGGCAGATGACAGAACAGCAGCAAAGCTACTTTTACGGTGTTTGTATTTGGTTGATTTTCATGAACTTCATATAACTCTTCAGATTTATGTGATGTATGCCCGTGCATGTTCATCGAATTCCATACATTTGATAAAAATGACATAGATGCAGATTGCATAGAACTATAGAAGTGCATACACTTGATATAATCAGTTGTGTAGAAAGTGAATGGAGCATGGCAGCAAAGGAACAGCAGAATCTAACAATGGAAAAGGTTATGGGGAAAAAAAAAAAAACTAGTGTAAAATAGTAGAAAAGGAAAAAAATCCTGTAGTAGACTATGGATAACCCTCTACAGCAACAAAATAAAGAATATGGATATTTTATCGCGACTCAAGCAGTCCACACGGAAAATGGGCAAAAGCAATAGCCCAGAAAATAGAAGCATCTAGAGAAGGATTTCATGCACAATCATATCAGACAGATATCAAGCAATGCTCACTGTTGCTCATCTTCAGGTTGGTTCTCACCAAGACTTCGTTGTGCTAATCTGTAGTACAAAATGCCCATTGTAGCCATACATGCCCTGCATGAAAACATTCAATAGCTTGAATGAGCTTAAACACAAGTTTCCTTCTTTTGCAGGTGACAGGACGCGGTCTCAAAGTAAACATGGAGGGAAATTTAAGCCCCTAATGATATTAAACATGGGAAAGAGGAAAGGATACAAAATGCCCATAGTAGCCATACAAGCCTTGCATGAAAACAGCAGTGGCTTGAATGAGCTAAAAACATCATGTTTCTTACTTTGGGGCCTTTTTGAATAATGAGAAGTACAAAAGAATGCTACAAAGTGCAAGTACATGGCACTAGATAGCAGCTAAACGCAGAAGTACATGGCACTAAATAGCAGCTAAACGCGGATAACCAAAGTTGTATTGGTTGTAATATCCATGTCAAATCTGTGGCTGTATCGACTGACAGATCAGATTAATATATCAACCCATGTGGATCCATCACCAGGTTAAACTATCAAAAAGACATACTTCTCAACTAGGTTCAGACCCATGCAAGTATATCCGTATTCTGTAGCACTTGCCATTTTTTCTTTTGTTGGAAGGAAAAACTCTCTTACAGTGGCAGACCCAGGAACAAAACACATGGTTTTCCTTTATTTTTGCTCACACATTATGTGTATAAATGAAAAGATAAGTGCAGCTTGATCCATCAAAAGTATCACTTTGGAAACAACTGATGCATGTTTCATGTATCTATTTTGGGGAAAAAATGAAATTAGAGGATAATGGTGAATCGCTAAGGGCCTGCTTGTTTGCATTAAAATACATAGAATTTGAATCCATAGATTTCTTACCATTAGTAGTTAAAAATGAAGATCAAAGGTTAATTTTCAAAAATGAGTATCAAATAATATTTCCTACTAGGGAAATAGAATCAAAGGAATGTAGGAAATGAACTACTAGCGTGATGGTTGGTTTATAATCTATTCATTTCCCATCTTCTTTTGATTCTATTTCCCCAAGAGGAAAGGTTATTTGATGCTCATTTTTAAAAATTAAACTCTGATCCTCGCTTATAACCACTTATGGTATGAAATCTGTGCGTTCAATTCCTATGTAATATAACGCAAACAGGCCCAAGTGAATAACATCTCAACCCCTGATGTGCTAGACCATGCAAAAAGTAGGAACAACTCAATCCCACCGTGTATCGCATAAGTGGTATGTCCTAAAAATAACCCAGACTGGGAGGTTTTAACCGTTGGCCATAGATGGTTGAAAAACAATTACAGAAAGTCTTGGATAAAGAAAAAGGCAAACGACTGGGTTTCCAGGACATTCCAATCTGGAAGACTCCAAGGACCTACACCATCCATGGTGGGGCCCAGCAAGTAAATAAATACACTGAACCATGTGCCCATTTGCACAAACTGGGTGCCAAAAAAAAAAAAGGGTACTTCCACATTGATGCATCATGGCCCTACAATTCCTGAGAAATAAGGAAGCCCAAAATTGAGGAAGAATATTGTGCTACATCTACATTATCCTGATCCACGTAATGGTTTTGCTTTCTAAAAAGAAAAAAGAAGAGGAAGAACAGGAGATAGTAGAGACATTACATGATTGCGATGATGAGGAGGATTTTCCTTGGATCCATCCTTGAAGTTCTTTGATGCCGTAAACGACCTTCTGGAACATCGTCTGCAGTAATTCCATCTTTGCGTGGGGGTGCAGTCACTGGAAGAATTGGGAGTGCACCCGACCAAAAGGGTATCAGAATTCTGAGAAACTTGTGATGGAGAGGACCTGCATCAGACACCTGATTAGTTCACATAGTAGTCGGGCCCACTTGCTTATTTTTATTATTTATTTATTTTATTCATTCAATTTACAGTACCAAATGCTCAAATGCAAGCATGTGATTTCAGAGAACTTAAAAGAGAATTTACATGATTTCAATCAGGTACAATTTCTTTTCTCTCTCTAAATTATTATATCTGCGGGAACATTGACAGCCACAAACAGCCACGAGTCTGCAGTCCACACCAAGTTGGTGTAAGAGTTTGGAAGAAGAATAGCCCATATATTGCTCATTGGATATCCAAAATATACAGGTTTGCAAAGTCAATTGCAAAGTCGCGCATACTCAGCACGAGTATCCTTTTTGTTGAGAGATGTCATTTATACATTTGTCAAGCAGGTGAATACTGCTCTTCAAGGAGAATAATACTGAGTACGGTAATATTCTTATCAATTATTAGGTGAGCCATAATGGATGGGAGGTTCATGAAGCACAAACAAGTTTTGTTTATGAAAATTAGTGTCATCTATTAGGAAATATTTCTTCCCTTGTTGGCTGTCACACCTCATGTTTGTTTTGGCATGATATATCCAATGTGTTCTCTGTGGAGTCCTTCTATGGGAAGCTGATCAATCTAAGAGTATATTCGAGATGTTTTGATGCGGACCAGACCCAAGAAGTCAGCTGGGCCATCCCATTGACCCATATGTCAACCCGGTCAGTTGGGTTCAGTCCATAAACCCAATATTGACTGAGAGCTACTGTGGCAACCTATTTCTATTTTCATTCAATTAAAGACTTTCTAATTTCTATTTCTTGTTTGATTAGGATTAGCTAGTTTCCTATTTTATTTAAAAAGTCTTATTTGCGAAGGAACGATCCTACTCCACTATAAATAGATGAGTTCCTCTTGTAATTGCTTATGCTTATTATCAATTAATCAAGATTTCTGAGTTTTATCTTTAGTTATGGTGTCAATCGTTATTGTGAGTATGCCCTAGTGGCTGAATCCATCTCTGGATTCGATCAATCCCTTGGGAGATTGATCTATTTTCCGATAAAAAATCCGGGGCTACGTCATGTTTTCAAGTTCTTTGCTCTATCAAGGATCCTCCTATGGTATTGCCTTTCTGTTGCAAAATGATGTTGGCAAAAATCTTAATACTTGATCATTTGTGTTGTTAAAACAAGAAGCTTCAGGTAGTTAATGGGTGCATTATGGGTATAAAAGAATGAAATTTATTGTTGTCCTCTCAAAACAAAATAAAAGGGGGTTTCAAAGTTAACCATAGAAGTCAAACCCTGGCCAAAATGTTAACGCTTATTTAGTAAATAAATAAATAAAAGGTTTAGAAGAAATAAGGAGATTATGATCTATAGTATTTTTTTCTTCAAATTAACCAATTTTTAAATTAGGCTTATTACTTAGCTAATGTGCTCGCTCATGTTTAACTTTCAGGAACATGGGCTAGATCTGGGGCCAGAATATTAGGAAATAAGCTGGGCCTCGACAAGACTAGGACTTGACATAGCTGTAGCCCTTTAGCCAATCCAGATAAGTATGCTTATCACTTGGTAATCCAGACTGTTAATTTCATTGATCGGTAACAAGAATCTCAGACAAAAAAAGCAAGTACAAAGAGAAGGAAAGCTACAGCAGACAGTAAAAGAGCATTATAATGTCAAGTACAGAAAATAAAGAGGGAGAAACATGACTCCTAAGACAGGACGAAAATCATGTGAATCTCATGTGTAATATCAATGGCCTGTTTGGCCAATGTGTCCAGTGTTTCATTTGGACTCCTATTTGCCACCCAAAATGAGCAATCTAAATGGTTTTGCATTCATTCTCCAAGGCTTGCCACTCCTTGATGCCCAATTAATAGCATTTTGTGGAATCACTCTCCACAAATAACTGGCCCAGAATTTGTCTTTGAAAATTTATTGACAACATTTCAGCCTCATTGGATTCTTTGCTACCCACTGGCCCTGAGAAACTGCAAAAAATCTCCCCATTTCCCCAAAACTCCAACAAACAAACACGTGCTCTTCCTTTGAAGACTTTACCCAAATTGGACTCACTCTCACCAGACTGAGTGACCTCACTCATTGCCACTGATACTGACATTTTAAAGGACGACAGGAAATATGCCACGACATCAGTCAAAGCTGCCTTCATCAAAGTAACAGACTTCCAAGAGAAAGAAGGGGTTCCTTTGCCAAAACTTTTTCAGATGCATAGATCATCACAATCTATTTTCCCTTTTTCCCAGCACTTATTGTTTAATTCTTTTTAACCATCTATTTGCAGCTACTGAACTAAAGGTCAGGACCCCTATATCTGCTAAAAATTGCAATATATTCACCATCCACAGCAGCGTTTCAACAAGATCAATACTCATGCACATTCAAAAAATGGCTCCACCATGTACCCTTGGTCCATCAGCATAGCATGCATGTACTTGATGCATTAGAAGAAGACAATAATTCCTCAATCATTTTTCTTTAATTGGTAACATACCTCGAACCTGCAACCTTGTGGTTGCGAAAATCAGCACCTTCCAATTCTGCCATGATTCTTGTAAAAAATTCCATAGTTATTATACTATTTTTTTTTTAAATTTTTGGAATGGTTATTACACTAAATTTATCGTTGTTAACTATTTTATATTTGGATATTTTTTAAATAATGCAAGTATCCATTTTTTTATCGGCAAAGACAAACAACTTTGTTAAACAGAATAAAGCATCATACAACCCATAGCACATCAAAAAATAATTCAAGCATGGCTTGTCCAAAATTAACTGACTTATTGAAAGCATCACCTAAAATGTCAAGGGTTGCCATTACTTGTGGAACCGGATCAATACCCTCAAGAGTCGGCCAAAAGCCGTATCTGGGTAGAAAGGGTATAACAGGCCAGTCAAGTCTTCTAGGGTTTCAGATTGCGTTACTAGGAAATACCTCAAATTTTCCAAGACTCTACTCAATTGGGTCTTTCATGGCTCTTGAAACATATTCCAAGACCTCTACTCTTCCTTTTTTTGTCCATTCAGACCATTCAACGGAGAAGATACCATATTCCAGGTGATTATAATCTCCCAATCTAAGGCTATTTTAATTTTTAGATCGCGGTCTCAACAAGATGGAGCCAGCTAAAAGAAATGGTCCTGATCACAAAACATTGGACCACATGCATAGCCCATAGGAATTGGGGTACTGCACATATCCTTGGGTCTCCTCCCTGTAAAGCAAAGTTGGCTGACTATGCTCAATAAATGCTTTAGTGCAAATCTTGTTCTCCAATCAATCTACATATTTCTTCAGGCCAATTATCTATTATCTTTTAAGTCAATTCCAACTTCATACCATCCTCACTGTCGTCATTGAAGCCTCGTCCCATCTTCTTGCAATGGCTTAGTGGGTTTACTTTTCCACAAACAGATTGTAGATGCCCCTAACAAAGATCAAGTGGGAGGAATTCTTCTGGGATGCAGGCTTCTATGAGAGAGATTTATCTAGAAGTTTGATTTGACCCCCTCTTCTTTTATTCTCTCTTGATTTGACCCTTCACTTCACTATACAAGTAAATTACCCAAACAGCCCCTTATGAATTGCCACCCCTAGGGAGACTCATTCTATTCCAATTTCCATCTCAAAACTCTCATAAAAAAGTTAATGAGGGATTAATGGATGGTCAACTAGTGCATTCCTGCACACATCCCCCTTTCCTCTCCTCCTTCCTCTTCCCTATCTCTTCCATCAGGTAGGCTGTTCAGAATACTTGAATGGTCTTCAATAGGTGGCCATCTAAGGCAGTGAAACAAGAAGGATGAATAATTTTCTCCAGTAGTTGATCTGTTCACTTGAGTCTCCTTGTCAGAGGCTTCTAACCAAGAACTAGAAGTTCAGTATCCGTGGTGGAGCAACTGTTTGATCCACTGCTTCTGCAGCACAATTGCTCATCAATATGCCATGCCTACATACTTCATAGAGATATTTCTGTTCCATGTACAAGTGCCCGATCTCTCAAATGTCATTCCTCAAATCTTTCTATCAGGCCATCAGCAGATTTCCTGTTAGTACTCAATGCAATGCTATATATTTTTTGATTGGTAACGGTAAATTTTATTTCAAAAAGAAAGAAGTACAACTCAGCTTAAAAAGACAGAAATGCCATCCATAGTGGCACTGGTACAAGAGAAATGACCCAGCCACACACTACATTATAGAGGCGCTTAAATTACAAGATCTATGAACCCCTTGCTCAGCTAAAAAGTCTGCCATCCCGTTTGCAGATCGATCTACTAATGTGTTGAAACGTAACCTGCAAGTCAGAAATTAGATTACTAATATCATTGAAGAGAAATTGCATTTTCCATGGCCCCCTCAAAGATTTCACCCAAGAAATAGCGCTAGCCGAATCACTCTCCAAAATAAGATAATGATGAAATGAGGTATGACTATATGACTATCAATTCAACAAGAACATGTGCAGGATCTAATCACCTGCACCCAACTATGTTTATACTTCAGCTTGAGACTTGTGGATACAATTCAAAAGCATGTCCTATTAAGGAAGCACAAGAGGTCCATAAGGAAGCACAAGAGGTCCACAAGCACAGAAAAAAGCCGGTAAGGAAACAAAAGAAAACACAGACTGTACCATTACTAGGGTAAAAAAAAAAAAAATCTGACCCATGTAGTTAAAAAAACACCATATAATAGGAAAGCAAAAATAACAACAAACAAATGGGAAAAGGCAATACAAGATATTTTGTACCCAATTAATCCAGTCCAGCCACTAAATTTTTCATCAAATAGGAGAAATGTTTAGAATCGACAAGCATCTATTTAAACATTAACTCACCCCTTCGATTGTACTTCTTCTGGGTGCCATCTTCATCATCTGAATAATATGAAATTCCAGAAGATTGTCTGTCAACATGGGCTGCACCCTTTCTTGTTGTAGCACCAGGCTGATTTGCGTCATAATCATAGAATGTCAAATCATAAAAAAACTCACATTCTCAAAAAACATAAAAACCAATCAAGCAGATAACAGTTTCATCAGAGATAACCCATCCTATATGACCTAAAATATAGACTGTAGACATCTACTTACACCAGGAGAGGTCACAGTTCTCTTATAATTAGGATCATGGTCAGATGTGAACTGATTTCCAATAGAAGTAGGACCATCTATCTCCACAATATCCGCTGATGAAAGCTTTGCACTTAAGTATATGTCTTCTTTTGCCAGTGAAGAAGATGGTATGCTTGGTTCTTTAATGGATTCAAAGGAATTTGTGTTATTTCCTTCCCTGCCTTGAGTGGCAGATGCACGTATAAGAGGATCTGACGCAAAAGCAGGAGGAACACGAGACTCGACTGCTGCCAATGAAACCAGATTATCTCCTAGAAGGTTCTTCTCCAGGCCAGTCTGCATGGACATCAAAAATGAATTTTCAAAGCATGAAGTTTGAAAGGATAAGAAAAATGATGAGCAAAGTGCCCTAAAATGATAGGGTGTTAAATGGCTAGAAAAGAAGAATAAAAATTCTATCAAACATGGAACAGGTTATCCTTAACTCTCTATTGAAACAAGGGGGAGAAAACATTCATCAAGGTTAAGCAGTGTCTTCCTCCTTTTCACCACTTTCTCCACATCGTCTCCTTTTTCAACTTGGCTCTCACCAACATATACACAAATCTTCTCTTCAAATTCAGAAAATTCTTAGAAAGTTAAGAGGCCACTATATGATGTAGCTTTATTCCTTCTTCATGCTAAATGTAGTAACTCTCCAACCTTGGTTTCTTTCCAAGATTAGTTACAACTGCAAAATTTGGCCCCTCTAAAATGTCTCCCCACCTAAATGTCTAAGTTCCATGTTCTTTCTAAATTAAACCATAATAGCATGCACAAGCATACACCCCATAAATTATGGCCTCTAAACAGGAAATACCAAGCGGGTGTAACCTGCAACAAGAATGCAACCACTTGAAGCATTGGCCAATCACTCTAAACTTATCAAACGAGGAAATCCATAATTGACTAAGAAAAGGAACAATACATGATAATGAAAATGATCTTCCAAATGACCAAGTTTACGAACAAGATGCAAATCCTTATTTGTGGCAACTTCATGTCCCTCAAAGACAAAGTGAAGACTAAGGAGTTTCGATTTTCATAAATGACAGCACAGCAAGATGGCAAAGTTTACTGATAAATAAGGGATAGCATAACGTTACCAGCCTTTTAAAAAAGGTTAACTAATGTTAGTATCAATATTTTGTGAGTCAACATATGAAAATTTGGTTGAGGAAGTGCATGATTTAGAAGATTAAGTATCAACAGAATCTATTGATAAAATGAATTCATAAAAGAGGGTATCAACAAATTGTTTAGTTTCACAGCTTTCACTTAAAAAATGGGTCACACATGAGAAGAACGTCATACATAGTCTCAAAAGAAAAGCAACATAGTAGACTTCACCTGAATAATGGCTTCCTTTAGGCTTGAATGAAGGCAGCGAACCATAATCTTTGATGCTTTTAGGAGGCCATATCTGCAACAAAATGAACCGACGAGTAATCAATCACTTCATGCATCTAATATTTCCACAATCAAGAGTCTCAAAAATATATAAATAAATAAAAAATAACAAGCTGCCGCATTGTGAAGTGCAAAACAAGTCCTTGAAGATTAGTAACTTCCAATTCCTTAACTCATTAGAAGTTAATATTGCAACTCCTGTACAAAACGAATTTGCTGGACCTCAATGAGGGACATCAAAACAAAGTAGAGCAGGATTTCTGATATAGCTGAAAAACAGTTTTATATTGCACTTTTGAAACCTTTCCTTTTTAAGGCTTTTCTTTGTTGATGACATTTCATCAACTTGCAGCAATTTCCTTTCTCCTAACCATCGCTTCTTTTTCCCTAAAATAATTAATCAATTTTAACATAGCTTATCAGAAATAATATAAAATAAATAAAGCAAGAAAAATCATCTCATTTGACATTCATTTAGTCTTTTAAGGTGGTAAGTAGGTAGCCTAAAATACATGTGACATTTTCTTTGTGCCCTGCTATATGCTCAGCCAGAAATTTATTTAACCTGAAATCAGAATAAGACCTTCTCGTATGATGGCTACAGTATCAGAAATATTTTGCTTTCTTGCACTATGCCCTCCTAGTGGAAAAAGTGGACTGGCTACATCACAGATATGCTGAATCAGAAATAAAGTTCCCATACTCTCTCTCTCTCTCTCTCTCTCTCTCTCTCTCTCTCTCTCTCTCTCTCTCTCTCTCTCTCTCTCTCTCTCTCTCTCATATTGTTGCCACCAATTATTGTGATCCTTCTCCCAAGATAATATCAGAATGTTTTTACCTTTTTTATTTTTTGTTGGGATAACATCAGAACATTGTGGTTGAAAAAACAACAACTTTTGAGGCAGCTTCTTGTGATTTGAAAAACCCTTTTACATGATATAATTATTAAAAAAAATGCTGGGAGGTTTACAAAAACAAAAACTCCTTGTTATATACTGAGAAATTAGATTTCCAGCGATTTGGTTGTATCTTTCTTGTCATCGTGCTTTGCTTCAAGTAAAGGAGCTGCAGATTGTCTTGCAACGGGAGTACAAACAAAAAATCATCTGATAGCTAATTTTCCTCAGATGTCAGATTGCAATTTTCAGTCCCATTTTTGTAAGTTCATACTTACTTCTATCAATAAAATCAACCTTAGAGAGGGCTTTTATAGGTAATATGACTTAACCCACAAACCCATGGTTGCAACAATGAGCACTTTTCAACTGTGCAGCGGGCTCCAGTTGTTAGAGGGTAGTAGTCCATTTGATGCAGCAGGCACACAGATAAGTGCACATACTAAAACCATTCAATGCTTCTTTTTTTTCCTAATTCAAACTGAAGAATGAAAATTTTGAATAAAGTAATCCTTACACCTACTCTTCATAATATGGACAGGAAAGTTCAAATCTTTCCTCATCCAAATAAATGTAGTACTTTGCCAATGTATAAAAGCCCATTGATGAAATTCAAGCAATTGGTCAAATGGATTTTCCATAAGAAGGATGACACCATTACTGGATGTCAGGAGGATTTTGTAGGTTAAGGTCACAGTGGGCAAGTAAATGCTCTCAGGAATTCCCTTTAGGAAATGGATAAAGGAATTATGGGTTCCCCCCTCTTTGACATCACAATCAAGAAAATCAAAGCATTTCATCCATTGCTTGGCCTTGACATTTAGGATCTCCACTTTACTTTCATGTGCGTGCGTTTTGGGTTCCTTTTGTTTTGATTCAATAAAATTCTGACCATTCTTGTGAATCATTTTTTCCCTTGCTTAAGAATGTTCTTTTGACTCATTTTGGACCCCTTTAGCTTTCTACACAAGTCAAATTGTCGATAGAACAAAGAATTACAATGAACAATGAGGATAGTAAATACAAACAAGCTTTTGTTTGACTTTAGAACTCGGCAAGACAAGTTAATACTATCCATTCATCAACAACGATAACAATAATAAAATTGAATAAATATGAAAATATTAATCATGACTTTCTAGTTCGGGATCTCACAGAAGTAGAACATGCAGGGCACACATATCCTGCCGGTGCAGTGTGAGGAGGAAAACTTTGAATATGCGACACCAAACAACTTGTGTGCATAATATCTGTAGAGGGAATAATAAGGTATTAGCAATTTGTTCAATGCACAAAGATGATTCCATATAGATGGGATAAAGCATCCATGAATATGTAAAAGAGAAAATGATGCTATGTTGATGGCAACATGGGAGTTTCCATGCTGCTACCTTCTGTAACCCAGAAGGGGCCCACCACTGCTTGATTGAATCCATTCATATGACTATATCGCATGACTTTTGGTGAATATACAATATTACAATGGCCCAAGTTTTGCTCCATTCATATGACCATATCACAACACTCGCTCAGTGGCCCAAGTTCCACTCCAATCAAACTGATGGAGACCATTTTATTAACCAATGGATGAAAGAAAGTGTTAACTATTTTGTTGAACTGTTGTTTCTTTTCTACACATTGAATGACATAATTGAATAATATGTCAGTATATCTCCCATTAGAGTGAAATTTGGGCCAGTACTTATTCAACATAGGTCCTCCCTCCCTCCCTCCATACAAGAAAGATATCAGACGGCGTGGAGAATGACATACGCAAGCAGCCCAACCGAGTAGTTTGAGAATCATTTCCAGCTTCAAGCACAGTCTGGCACTTGCAACATGTAGGAGGCCAGTCATACTCTCCATCTATTACCCATTCCGAGTAGGTCCGGACCTGAAGACAAATGATATGATTAAGTATATTCAAATGTCATACTCGTCACACACACTCATGAGGAGCTCCTCAAAGACATGTACAGAACATGATATGATGTAAACTTAGATAGTTACCACACATATCTGGTGCTCCGGGAAACAAATGCATTCTCCACATACGGGAACTTTATGCACAAAGCAATAAAGCTTAGTTGCCTGAGCCGAAAACCACTCCACACGTTAGTAGCTAATGGCAACATCAAACTATTACATGTGATCTGCGGTCCAAATAAAAAGGGGCAAGTGATACAACATTCAAATGTCAACAGAAAATCCAAAGCAATATATCAGGTGCAACTACAAGCAAAGTGATACTATCAGATTGCATTTAATATATCATTTTAAACAACAGTGATTTTGTACAACATTCTAATAGCTGCTACTTTGAGCTACCTAAGAGAGGGCATTAATCAATTTAGTGGGGAAAATGAAATCCTTAGAATAAGGAGGATGGATATACAGAAACAATAAGGGCTTGTTTGTTTAACGCTGCAGAAGAGGAATGCAAGTCTGATGGGGGAGGTTGGACTCGTGTTTCTTATCTCACGCAGAAAAGATCTCACAAAAAATATGGATTTTCCGTGGAGAGTCCGTTTGCACCGAACAACAAAAAAGGGAATGTGTGCAATATAAATAGGCCCTACCTTTCCATTTCCACAAAAAGGGGCCTGCACAAACATGCCCTAACAGATGCTCTCAAGGGATTTGCCCAAAATTAATCTGGCTATTGACATTGATCCATCTTGGCTAAATAACTAAGGTGAGAAAGCCATCAAAAGACATGTCGATCCCCATACAACGACTAGAATCACATATAACAAAAGGACCATATCAAACTAACATTAAAATCCACCTTCAACTAACAGACACCAGAAAATCTAACATTCCCTGCCCTGCCATACTACTAATAAAAATATAGCTTATTCAGTCTATCTAGTGAAAGGCAGCAAACTTCACCACACAGCAATGTAGCTATTTATGAGCTTTAAGTGCCCAAATGTAAACAGAAACAGCATATGTGGCTATCAAAATGCTAGATCAGCCCCAAGCTCGCTGTTACATTTATCATATAGATACCAAACTGAACTCGAGGCTGTGTCCATTGCTTTTATCATCATTGTCTTTCCCTTTTCCTTAAAGAAATTACATAATTCATGTCAGAGCCAACAAGTACATGTGATGCAAGGTTGTTTCCTGATACAGAATGAGCCAGGCCCCAATCCACTGGACCTGGCCCATGACTGGATCTGATTGGGTCCAGGGTATAGAGATCCATGATTTAAAAACCTTTATCTTTTAGATTTTATTTCATTTGGTTTAAATAGTTTCTATTTTTTGTCTTTAAATTATGAGTTGTAATTAGATAGAATTAGAAAGCACAATTGAGGGAGGATTTCCAGATTTCCTATTCACCAAAGGATCTTACGTATAAGTAAGTGTATTGGGTACCTCATTGAACATTCATCAATTAATACAATCAACTTCTTTTTGGGTGATGCACATTCCATTGTTCTTGTGGAATTGTGAGGGTTATGTGAGTAAGCATTCAGTCAATCCTCATTGGGTTTGATCTACTTGTTTGCAACGATCTCAAAAGAGGCCGTGTCATTTTCCCTTTGTTTGTTGTGGTTCACTCCATCACTCACTTAACAATAAGAACCAAGTAAGCCAATCCCCAGTTCTCTTAGACTGGGTTGTCAGAATTTGCGCACAAAACAAAACTTGCTTCTTTCCCATTTACTTCTAAGGTATCTCTGAATCTACAGCCTCTTCTTGATCCAGGGCACTGGAGCCTCCAGCTCAATTCTGCCTCCTTTGTGTTTGGCTGGTCATGCAGTCTTGTGTCGGATGGAATAAACAAACAGAAGTGGGTACATTCCCCTTAGAACAAAACCCTACTTCGGGGGGCGGGCGGGCGGGGGGGCGCCTACGAGGAGTCATTTCACCAGCCATGGCTTCAACAGGAGCATCTTGCCCTCACTTTAACTGAGTAGGTTACACAGTGAACCAGCAAGTACAAGCTAGCAAAGGGATAACTTCGCGTTAGCTCGGATGTTGGAAATGTGTTTTTATTTTTACCCAACAGAGCTATGCAAGTAGGGTCCAACTTTTTCTAGTATAAACAGTTGAACCCAATATCACCCCCAGAAGATTATTCCAGCCATCTGAACTCTAATGAGAATATACCATAACAACCAATGTCAGCATTTAAAGGAGAACATTTGGAGAAAGCCAATAGTGGAGCACCAAGACCAACATATGGGAATTGGATTACTGACAATAGCTCAAACATGTACAAATAACTTTTGCAAGTACAATAGATGATTGAGTTATATATATATATATATATAAAACATGAACCAAGTCTCCCAATTGAATCAAAATCATTCTCTACAGAAACAGAACCCAAAAGAATCTTTCACTCTCCATTTCTTTTCTTGCAGAAACAGAACCCATGAACCATGTTGCATCTACTCTAACCAAACATGGCACTTGTCATACACGCTGATCATCAAACCGCTGTCTGTAAAATTACGGTTCCATAAAGAAATTACAGCTCACCCAACATTTTTCTCATCTTATCTCACTCCTCTCCAAATCAAAATCAACAAATCCATGACTAAACAGAGCAGCATAAGCATCAAAATTACTCTAAATCATTGCAAAAGCACACAACGGTCATGCACCCATTTCTCGCAAAGTTTGAATTCAATCAGAACCAAGATCAAACAGAGAAAGGGGGAAATAAGAGAATACAGAGAGAGATCTGAAATTTGGAAGAAAGGGACTGGGAGTATGTGATGCTGAGATTGGGAATCGTACCTTGCGGCATTTGCAGACTACCATGGGATCGAGGAGAAATCTTCAATAATAATAAGAAGAAGGTGTGGAAGAAATTTAGGGTTTGGAGAAGAAGAGATTGGGGATGTTGCCTTGGAGAGGATTGAGATCTGTGGAGACAACTGGTAGAGAAGGAGGAGGTGGAAATATTATGCAAGTGGAAATGGGAACGAATGCATTTTAGATTGTCACAAGTAGGGTCCACAGTTTCAATAATCCACAGCCGTTGATTTGAGGTTGGAGAACACTGGCCACAATCGCCACTTGAAAAAGGGGTATTGTCCGTATAATTACCTTTTTTTTTTCTTTTTTTTCTCAGACCTTACATTTTGCTCTCCTATGTTGAAGTTAAGTATTTAATACATAGTTAGAGTTAAGTATTTAGTATGTAGCTAGTCATGCGATATTCTACGCCATATGATATCACATAATTATTTTACATGCCATTCGGTCAATATTTAAACTTTAATGGTTTAAAGGCAACGATTTAAGGGCAAATGTCAAATTTAAAGATAATTCGTACGATAAAAAACCCACAAAAGAGGATTATTCTTAAATATAGATAAAATAGATTACTAGAAAGAATCTATATTTACATTGAATACATAAGATTTGAATAAACAGGAATTTATACTCAAATGACCTCGACTAGAATATTATCAAAGTGGTTGAGGGGTAAAGGATACAAGATAGAAATATAGATGTGACCTTGATTTAGGTTATTAGATTAATGGTTGGGTAATCATTTTTTTTATTTTATTTTATTCATATTCTACTAGAAGGAAGGTTATTTGATGGTTTTTCTCTCTCTTTTTTTTTTTATAATTACCTTTATTTCTTCATTTTAACTGTTTATAGAATAAAGAGTTTCTAGGAATTCAATTAAAAGAAATTAAAAGCTCTCATAAAACTATAAATATACACTTGTTTACTTGTTTTCATGATAATTAATTCTAATTAAATTTACATATTGAAAATTTGTTAAAATAAGAAGGAAAAAAAAATCCCCTTACAATTGAGTAAAACAATGGAGCACTCAAACACTTCAAAGTTCAAAATGATAGGAAAGGGCCTCCTGCCAATTATTTATTTATTTATTTTTCTTTTTTTACCCTCATTCAACAAATCAAAAAATATTGAGACATTCTCTGATATTGTGGAATGCTAGTTTTCTTCACTTCCAACATAAATAAAGTACTTTCTTATTGTTTCAAATTAAATGCTATCCTTGTTTTAACTTAGAAATCCTATTGCCCTTTGGTGAAATTCTATCATATTCATTACTTATTTCTTTTTCTCTAATAGTTAATCTTTTGTTATTAGTAGGACAGGGGCATTATTGCGTGCTTGTGTGTGTAATCCAACATATAGCATCAATCATGGTGCAATTAGTGCGAGTTGGCCTTTGAGCAACAGCCGAGGGTGTGTTAATAAATGATATGATACACTGGAACACATACAGGCAAAACCAAGGACAGCATAAATCACTGCCACAAACAAATATTTTTTTCTCAGAAAATTATTGTTTTGAGAAGATGTTGGGTCTGGGGTTTCCCATGTAATATTATTGGAGAAAAAATAATTATATTTTAATAAGTAAAACGAATAAATATATATACATATATATTTAAAAACCAGTTTACAGATTTTTCCAAATTTTTTAAAATCACCTTCCAATATTATTGCAATTTTTTTGGTGATATTCTGAGTTTTGATGATATCTTGAATTCCAAAAATATCATGTGAATATCACTATATTAAGGTGATAATTTGAAAATATTGCTGATATTTGTGACTCTCACACACACAATGGTCGCAGCAGCTAAATAGCTTATGTACATTTGCCATACGTGGGAAGACTATCAAGAAAAGCAACACTTGTTACCCACTGTAGGTTCTGGCTTTCATTCCCAGTGAAGCATATTTAACATATAATTTTTAGCCAAAAAAACAGAAAGAAGCTATTTTGCTTTTTATGTTCTTTTGCAGTACTGAAAATATCCAATAAGCATTGCAGCTCTTTCACCAGCAGACATGGCCTTAGTAGCTGTGGGCATCCAGTTACACACAGGAAAAGGAAGATAAACTGTACATGTCTATTCTCCTCCATGCCTAGTTCAGAGTTTGTTCTCCGTCGTTCTAACCATTTCCTTTATATGTGAAGTCATTTAAACCTGTTCCACCATAATACAACATGCAGAGAACACAAGATATATAACTGTTTAGTGCTTCAAACGTCAATTCGATGTCATCTTCGCATATCCTTCCTGTCTGTCATTCCTTCATGATTCATCTAAATCCAGAGGGGGCTGCCTGTGGACCGATGCGGGCTGCCTTGCTACGCATGGCTTTTGATTGTGCCAGCAACTCATCATAGTTCTGGAAGAACAGGAGTATTGTTAACAGTGGGTGTCAATGGAAATCATGTAACAAGAAAATCTGCTGTAAAGCTTTTACCCGTTTCTCATATGCAACATCCCGTGCGTCGACTATCTTATCTGCTATTCCATAAGCAATGGCTTCTTGTGATAGGAAATATTTAGGGCGCTGTATGTCTTTCGCGATTTCTTCCTTTGGTTTTCCAATACCTTTAGCTAACAACTCAATGTAGTATTCGGAGTTCGCGTCTAGCTCTTTTGCCTGAGCAAGGTGAAATCTAGGTAAGTGCACATGTTCACACGCATGAGAGAGAGAGAGAGAGAGAGAGAGAGAGAGAGAGAGAGAACCTTAATCCACATATCAATGACTGCTCCACTTGATCTGTTGACTTTCGGCAGATAAAGTTTTGCTGAAATTCAATGTAATAGGGTAAGAAACTATGTAGGATGGGAGAAAATCAAGTAGATCTGTACAATGAGTACATACTGGATGCATTTGGCTGTAGAGCACGAAAGCCCTTGGCACCAAGTGATAGAAGCATAGCCGCTTGACCGTATGCCATACCACAATTGACTGTGTAAATTTTAGATTTGCAATACTGTTGACAAAATGGAGTTCAGAACAGGTTAATTTTTACCATAAACAAAAATCGGATAATGTTTCTAAATTGCTAATTTTACAGGCACATTTGCATAACAAGAGGATTCTGCCGAGTTATAAACCATGCTTGTAGGAGAAGTTTTCTCCTTTACAAGAAGCCATTCTTAATGGTTAGTGAGTTTGAAGGAAACTGGAACCCCAAGAGTTGGACAGCACTTGCACTCCGCATGTGGGAGACAAGTTTCTCCTTTATAATATGCCATTCTCAATAAACCTATCACTGAAGAAACAGTCTTTCAGGTAAATTGCATGATTTTAGGGTTTGACTGGTAAACATCACCAACAGATTTGAACTGTTGAAACAGCAAAACAGACCAGTATCAACAAGACAAAAACAACAACAAAAAAAGAAGATAAGAAACTTGAAAATCAAGTAATCGATTTAAGGCTTTTCAGAATTAGAGGGATTCAAACAACCTGTACGAGCAAATTTCTAATGAAATTCCCAAGATTGTGAATGTTAATGAAACTAGGATTTCAGGAAGGTTCGAAGATTTTAATTTTAGTTAGTTTTAGAGTTTGACTCATAATTATCACCAAAGAACCCTCATTCTAGAAGGTGATTCAAGTAATGTCATCACATGGCTTCATCATTGAAATCCAAGCATTAAAGGCGGATAAGGGATATGGATTGCATCATTGCAAGATGGAAGCTCCATTTTCTCATGCCACTGGGAGAAAACTCTCTAGCCAAAGGACTATAGGGAGAGTAGAACTTATAGACCTTTTCCAATCTTCTAGATATAACTTGGCTATGATAAAAATAAATGTCAAATACATCCAATAATGCCTAGGGGTATAGTTTAGACAAAGGCAATTCCCTACATCGAGTAGGTACTTGGTTTGAGCATTCCCTGATTATCTTAAACTAGCCAGTCTAGTGGGCCACCAAAAAAAAAGGGTTAGTAACAACATAACAGAAAATACAAAAGAAAAGAAAAGAAAAGAAAAAAGAAGCCAAGGAGTTCATGAGTTACCACTGTTTTACAATACATACACAGTAATTGAAACTGAAAAGAAACAATTGATAACTAAAGGATTAAATAAAATGCTTACAGCCATCATATCAGCGATTGCATAAGCCTCAGTTTCAGAACCAACAGTCTCCCTCTTTTCATTCTGGAAAATAGCATGGCAGTATCAAATCAGAATGGAGAAATTCAAATTAAATAATTTGCTTCAGGATACAAAATGCTTCAAATAGTATTCTTCATCTTAGCCTTATCCCATCACCCTGAGTTCAGCAACATGCAAGATAACAGTCTATTTATATAACTCAAGAGTCAAGACAGATGCCAATGATTAAGATAAACATGACAGCATTTCAGGGCTAACCTGAGTCCCAGATGAGTTTATATACAGATATATAGGCTTTGAAGGGTTATCATAATCCAACCACATAAGTTGAGCCACAAGAAGCTCAGTCACTGCTGGAACAATCTGTCATCACAATCAAATAGAATGGTAAAAAATCACATCAAAGCATAACACCATGAGAAAAATCTGAAAGTTAGATTATGAATCATGAAACAAATGAGCTCAACACTGTCTTACAGGCATTCCCAGGTAGCAAATCCGAGCATCTAAGAGTAAAGAAGGCAAATCCGGTGGAGCACTTCTGGGCCTTCCATAGCCTCTGGCTCCTCCGCGGTACATGCTTACACTCATACTAAATCTTGAATGGCTATCCTCCATACCTGTTAGGCTATACATGCCCCCATTATCAAGATAGTTCCTTGCAGAAGAAATACTTTCCTGTCACCATATCCCAAAGTGTGAGAATTCTGAGACACTTCGATCTTTATGCAACAAGAAATTCTAAGGGAAACTGCCTTTGTGTTAGCTTTCCTTGTAAATTTCCAAAATAGTGAGCCTTTTCCTAAGAAATACTCTGAAAACAAGATCTAATAGAAATTAATTTTTTTCTGGAAATCTTTTCTTTTTCTTTTTTTTTTTTTTGAAAGAAAGAACCAACTTGTTTTCACAGTTAATTACACACAATCTCTAATTTCTATACCGAATAATATATTTTAGAAATTTGAAAACAAATCTACATGTTAATATAATGTATTTCATGTTGTCATATGTTAGCTGGGGTGAAGAATCTATAATAGTCTAGTCAATATTTAGTACTGAGATGACCACTACGACTTGTTGCCTAGCTTACCACTTGATCAAGAATTATTGCAATGACTTGAGGTAAATAATGAGAGAAAGATGACCATTGTCAAGGTAAATATGAAAAATCTATAATATGAATGTGAATAAGCTGACCTCTGTGACTTTTTGTGATTGCCGTGAAGCAGGGTTATCTTCAGTCATGAACATGTCCATTTGTGAGGCAGTAAGACCATAAAGAGATTTAGGAACATTTTTGTAATTTTCCATCACTGCAAAACAGAGATATGAGAATCATAGTTCAGGATTTCAAACAGATCATGCCATTCTCATTGGCTTACAAAGATCTCCAACTAAATCAGAAAGAAACTACTTTCAACAGGAACCAGATAGGGCTAAAAGAGCAGGATGACAAAAGACAAAGATGCATGAAAGAAAACACTTAGTCTGCATCTAGTAGCGCAGCATAAAAAGGACAATCAAACAACCAACACAATAGACTTTCTGTCTGCATACCAATGTAGTTAGCATCGAAAATACAACCTCTGATTGTCAAACTCAGAGCCGAGGAATCACCCCATCAAAGGAAATCAGTCGTGATTACAAAACATACTTTCTTTGTTTATCAAGCACCAAAAAAGTTTTTTCTGCGTGAATAGACTCTCTCCAAAGCTAAAAATAAGCCTAACTATCCATCTATATGTTCAATTCTAGTGTTTAGATTCACTTAAAGACCACATTATTTTATTCTAAGATAAAAACAAAACCCAAGCAATGACTCCGAATGGAATTGAAAAGATGACTCATAAATAAAGCTAAAATGCAGTTGTCCATCATAGTCCTGCACCCTAACTGTATTATGGCTGTACAATTCATGTTGGAACAGAAAGACACGGGCATATTAAATAAACTTGATAGGCAGAGCAGGACCAATTTCGTGTTACCCTGACATCCTTTGGTGCCTAAAAATCACCTCAGGGGTCTCTCTCTCTCTCTCTCTCAACAAGCACCTGTAACAGTACAGTACAAGAGAGTTACATTGTTACACACATTACACCCTCCAGAGGACCAGAATGCATTAGCATCTCTCTCAACCATCAACTTGGGTGTGTCTACTCCTTGGGCCATCCAGCCTGCTAGTTCATTGCCTGACCTGCAAACGTTTTTGAAATCACAACTTACATCTGCCCCTAAAGCAGAAATTCCTCTAATGATAAACAACTACTGCCAGGGAATTTGACTCTTGTCGGACATCCACTTTGTAACATTTTCCAAATCTCCTACTATCAACTTTGCTACAAAACTTCCTTTAATAATTCTCATTGCTTCCCTAATTGCCTACAGCTCTGTTTCACTTGATTCTTTAATTCCAATTGGGCCTGAGAAAGAAGACAAAATTTCTCCCTTTCTTTCCTCAGCACTTCTCCAATACCTGCTGGGCATGGCTTACCTTTGGAAGCTCTATCAACATTGAACTTAAAACATTTCATAGGTTGAGGATGTTTTAATAGGTTGAGGAGACCATTGCCCTTATCATGATTTTTCCTTCCCTCACCCACCATAGTTGCCTGCTAATTTTTATAATACATTCCCTTTTTACATCTCAAAATTCCTCCTTTCTCTCTTTGAGCTCTATAAAAATTACCAAGCTTGAGTTACGAGCACGAACAATTAAGGCTGACTATAGGACAGACCAGAGCAGACTCATACAAACCAACGCTTGAGCCCAGCCATTTGGCTAAAATGGGTGCGTGAGCCCAACCGCTAGTCCATTACATATAAGCGCATTATAACCCGCTCAAGACAAAACCATTACTCAACAGAAGCACTAAGAGGGGTATTCCTCTCTACCCTTTGTTTAGCCAAAGCATCTGCAAAGCCATTTGTTGTCCTTCCCACATGCTCAAAGATTACTTGGAAAGATCAAGAAATCGGTTTGACCTCCTAAGGGCCAGTTGCTGTAGATTTCATGCAAGAAATAGCAATGGATGGCTCACTGTCAATAATTGAACATCATGGAACCCACGAGCAAAAATATGAATGGCTTTCAAGATTGCTAGCACCCATACTAATATATGTTCTTGGTGCCGTTAATGATTAATAATAGTATGTTAAAAGTAATTCAAGTGCCATGCCAGTAGTCCTCTACCAAAGTTTATATTAGTTCTAACAAGTCTACCCCCCGTGTAAACTTCACTTAATTAATCTCGCTAACAGGTGGTTGCTATTCCATCTACAATGCAAGCTCTTGAAATGGATTTCTCTGCAGAGATCCTTATTGGCTTCACAAGGTCATTGGTTTCCTTTTAACTTACTTCCTCTTCACAATCCACAAAGTAAGTATGTTTAACAAAAAGAAGAGAATTTTTAACTACAACAAAAACAAGCATATCCATATCAATTAACTGAGAAATTTCAATTAGATCACTGACACCCTAAGCAGATAATGAAACCCGAATCTCAGAAGGGGAAAAAACAACAACAAGAAGAAGAAAAACAAACAAAACAATCAATTCAACTTTCAAATAAAAGACGAGGAGAAAGAAGAGTTCTTCATATATCACGAGCTGAAACAAGAACTAGGTTTTCACTATATACAAGAGAAAACCCACCAACGTCCTTCAACCCAGGTACCGCAATCCACGCAGAGAATCAAAACAAAGGGGGAAAGACCCATAAAGCCAAAGAAGCGAAATATTCATAAAAATAGATTTTTCGATGGGAGAAGTTGAAATTGGAGATGGGTCTAGCGATACTTACATCCATCTTTGAGATTTTCTTCCCGAAATCGTTTGGGAATGTGCTCAAAGCTGTTCTTCACAGAGGCATATCTATACCTCTTAAAAAGTTCTCTTCTTGGGCTGCGAAGAGGAGGAGATAAGATGAGGAGATCGGATCCGGAAAAGAAGGGGCTTTTGGGGAATCTAGAAGCGAGACCCAATTCACGATTTCTGGAGAATGAGAGGTCTTCGAGGGGAGGTGTGATGAGAGAAGCTGCTGCAGATGGGATTGCAGAGGTCGCCATGGCCGCTCGACGTTCCTACCACCCACTCACTAGATTTTGCAGAAGTTAGAAAGCTTCTGAAGGCTAGAATAGAGGGGTCAGGTGCAGCAAAGAGAAGGTTTGTGGCCGCTTCTACACCTTGCCTTTCACTTTACCACAAGTAAATCCAAATCCTCTTATGTAAACAGGTTGGTTTCGGGCTGATCCATGTATATGATCCGGTGTCAATTGGGGTCTCATGTATACCCCTCACTATCAACCAACATGGTTCTATTGTATAAGATTTGAGGATAATTTTCTCCTAGGATGGGGCTGAATGAATAGCCCACCATTTGGGTCTACCTTTGATCAATACAGCTCCTTTGATATTTTTGTCCCCTCGTAATTTGCATGTCTAATTTTACGTTCATTGAACCTTTATTCACCTTTGGATTGAATCTATAAAAAATAATATGATTAAAAGACAACTAAACTTTGATGTGCTAAATCAATGGATAGGACAATTTGATAGGGCTGACTTTTTTAGGACACTTAAGCTATAAAGAAAATGAATTTAATCTATGTTACCCCACTAGCAAGCAGTGGCGGATCCATGATTTTAATTCGAAGGGGGCTGAGGATGGTCAAAAGTCAATTTCCTACTCAACTCAAATGTTTACAAAAAAATCTCCAATGTTTACAAAAATACATCCTAAATCTAGAAATTATATAGACAGAATAATTTTAGAATTTTAAAGAATATAATTCAAATGATCACTTAATTTGCATAATAAATTTAAAACCATTCAAATGATCACTTAATTTTTGTTGATTTGAGGACTTTTTGAGGGAGAGGGAGAGAGGATTTCTACCATTTCTTTGAAGTTGAAGAAAGTGAGAGGAGCTTGATGGGTTTTTTAAGTGGGGGCTGGGCCAAAAGGGCCTAATAGCCCTTGCGGGCCTTTTCAGTTTGGGTGGGGGTTGAAGCCCCCAGGCCCTTCTATGTCAGTCTGCCCCAGCCAGCAAGAATGAATTTAAAGGTATGCTCGTTTACAAGAATTCTAAAGAATTTTGTCAATAGAATTTTGACATTCTCCAAATGGTGTTCCCCACATGGGATTTTTAAATTCTCATGGCCCATTCAACATTTTAAAATGCTAAGAGGGTTGGAATTCTCCAAATTGTAAAGGCAATTTGTAACTTTTTAAGTGAGTTGGGATTTAAAATTCCAGCTATGAAAATATTGCATTTTAAAATGTTAGGGGGGCAACTATCATATCAATATCGTAAATTTCCAACATAGATTTGTTTTTTTTTTCAGAAACACATCTACAAATAGGCTTTAAATAAAGTGGGATCCAAGAGCTAGAGCATAGCGCATGGTCTACTCATCAAATTTTCCTAAGATCTGGATCCAACTTCGGTGTACATGATTGGACCTTAACTAGTTCCATACCCGACTTATAGCCATTTGTTATAGTATACAATAATAATTACAGTATTATTTTTATCATCATCAGCATCACCAAAGCTTTGTTCCAATTATATTAGAGTTTGTTACATGAATTTTGTTTTGTCATTTCAAGTCCTTAGATATGTTGCATTTCAACATATGCATCCACTTAAGCCAAAAAAAAAAAAAAACATATGCATCCTTACTATGTCAATCCATGTCTCCTTCAACTATCCTTTTTATTTGAGGTGTCATCAACATGTATAGAAGAACTTTTCTTCCCCACATCACTATAGGTATGCTTTGGACGTGTCTAAACCATCTTTCTTTGAGTCTAACTCTTGAATGTAAATTTTGAATGGCTTCAGACTCTGAATCTAGCTCAATGAGGGGTACTGGCACAAAACAATGTGTTATGTATTGCAAATGGACTGGCAACAGGCCAAACTGTTGGACCAACAGGCTAGATAGATAAAAGAGGCCCCATAACTTTACAGGCTTCGCTTGCGGTATCCCATGGACATGTACGTGGTTTTGCCAAAATTGCCAGTCGCCTGGTCCAATGCCACAAAATAGAATGATGATTGACAAACGAGGAGTTTATATTTCACATGTCTTTTTTTTTTAATAGGTATTCATATATCTATTCTATAACTTTGAATTTGATAGCTAGCAATGAAAATTAAGTTGGTCTCGGTCAATGTTGGACCCATAATTTTTGTTTGAGGGGTATGGATTCTAATAGGTAGTTTGGTTTTTAGAGGTAAATCATAATTTTTAAGTGGATTTTAAGGGTGGTCATATGATTTTTATTGGATTTTTTGAGCTGGAACCAGAATTTTTATATAGGTTTTTAAAGTGCACCATGGGTGCGAGACACACACATGCCTGTGCGTGGGTCCACCATGGGTCTTGGTGGATGGATAATGGCTTGTTTCAATGTCATAAACTAATTCACTACTAGTGGGAGCCTTTTTTAAGTATAAAACTCTAAATTACACACATTTTTATTAGCATGCAGCTTAAAGAGACCCATTGCATCTTATTGGGGTCAACTGAATCTACCGTTAGAATGGAGTATTGTGGAATCATCAATATACATTTTGATCCATCTAGAAATCAGCGGTTAAAATCAAACAAAATAATTCCTTTCAATTACATGTGATTGCCTTGCAATATAAGCTTAGAAAAATCAAACTGAACTACCTTCTCTTTAACTTGGAGGGGCAGCGCTGTTGGCTAGCTAGGACCATGGCTCAGTAACCAGAGGTTGTGGTTTCAAATTTGCATTATGATTACCTTATACTATATGTTTAGAAATGTCCAACTAAACTCTCTTTCAACCCTGAAGGGTAGCGCCGTTGGCTAGGACCATGTCTTAGGCACTTGCTCAAGCACATGCCTGACTTAACCGGTGTGTGGGAGAGGTAGGGACTTATCAGGAATAGTCGCCTTTTGACACTCTTGTGAGAAAGAAAAAAAAAAGTCTCTTCTTTGTCCCTAATATATAGCCTACACATAAATAAGCCAATGAACCATAGTTGTGAAACTCATTTCGTCTTTAAGACGAGATTTCCAAGAAAAAAAATTTCGGTCTACATACCGAAACAAAACTTCCATAAATAAAATTTCGATTTAAATTTCAGCCAATTTTGATCGATTTTGGAAAATTCGGTCGATTCTCTGGATTTCAGAAACTTCACTCGAAGTTATTTTAAAAAAAGGACTTACTGATTTTTTTTTCCTGAAAAGCCTCAACCCCTACCCTAAGCCCTCTTTCGAACAGAAATAAAGGAATAAAACAAGTGGGACCCAAAGGGACTGCTTCCACTGTCGGCTAACATTTTTTGTTCAAAGTGAGCTAGGATTTGCCATTTTTTCCCCATAAACACAAAAAAAAAAAAAAAAAAAAGAACTAGGATTACGAGTTAAAGTTTGTTTGATTATTGATATATAAGTTCATTTAAGTATTTTCTACCAAAAAAAAAGGTGTACTAGTCCTGGTCTACTGGGCGTTAATTAAGACTAAAGAGGTATCATAAGCTATCATCCTTATCAGCCATTTAGAACCACAGAGAGAGAGAGTGCGCTAAGGAAGCAATGTTGAGAGGATTCTCATGTCAGGGATAACATATCGCTAGTCCAGATGGGATTGACGCTGGCTCTTCCCTGATGGCTTTGCTGGTTCCAAATGTATTCGAGAGAATCTCCTGCAAAATCCAAATATGTTCCTATCTCCCTTAAAATAGCAGTCCGAATTCCCTTACTGTAGTCTACAACTCTTTTTTTTTTTTTTTTTTTTTTTTTTTTTTTCACATCTCCCTCCGACTGACTATGATTGGGATACTTAGCCAGAAAATCAAGTTGGTCATCATCATCCCCAATTTGTCCTGAGGACTAGGATTAAGATTTTGATGGAGCTGAATGAGGGAGGGCCTTTGGAATTTGGATGGTTGGAGTGTGGGATGAAAAGTCACATATATGTTGGCCGTCATATGGGACTTCCTGGAGTGTTTTGTCTGTGCATATTCCAATTTTTTTCTATTTTGCAACTTTATACTTGACATTTTGACTCAATAAAGATGAAGGCATAACCTGAGTTTGCTCCAACAGACTTAACATTTTCTGGTTCGATAGGATTTAATCATGATCTCTATTGATGATCTCTTACCTCTCTAATCATGATTTAACTTTCAACACACCTCAATTTCACTCTATTAAATATTAATCGCTCACCTCTCTCCTATTTGCAATAGCTAGCTTCTCGTGTGGGGCCCATTTGTTATGTGACAATCCAAGAAGGCAGGGAGATGGATATTTGGATCTGAAAATGTGCTACGGCCTACAAGTGAGCCAAACATCACTCCAATCAAATAGTCTTAGTCACAAAGTTTCAAAGCTTGAAAGTCCAATGGCTTTTTTTTTGGTGTAGGTAAGGGTTGAGTCCTCGGGATAATTACATACATGAGGTAATAGGAATTCACACATGCAAGAAGTGATAACTCGAACATGTAAGATAATGAAAATTCGCACATGCAAGGAGAAATAACCCGCACATGCAAGGTCATAGGAACTCATACGTACAATGAGTTGGTATGTATTTCTTTTTAAAGTGTTAGCAAGAGAGTTTACTTAGGTTGTAGGCTTGTAGCTCTACGGTCGGAGACATCAAAATCCCCTCGAGTGGTTGATAGTGCATGATTTCTAGACCTCCCAATAATTAGAAGAATAAAAGTACAAGCATATTTTAGGACCTAAGCAGTTTTTTTTTTTTTATAAGAAAAAACTAGATTCAACGGATGTCCACTCTAAGATATAATATAGATAACTGTTTAAAAGATTGATGGATTCAAAATGTAAATATCTTTTTTCATATAAAAAGAGGTTAAAAGTACTGAAGAACAAATGTAAATATCTTTTTTATATAAAAAATAAAAGAGGAGAACAAAAATGAATACCTAGCTAGCTATCACCATAGTGATTCAAGTACTAGAAAAGTTAATTTCTCATCTATATCAGTGCTTTGTATCCATGATCTCTCACCTTTTTAATAGGAGTTTTTATAGATTTGTACCTCCTAAGCTTCATTTTGATGGGCTAAAAACAAGAAGGCATAAAAATATCATCAGAGCCTTGACCTCACCTTTTTTTTTCTATGTTGTTACCCCCGTCCTACGGTATCATTGATTTCGATCATGACGTGGTGTCATGGCTTAGGCATACACGATATCGTGGGTTGAGTTTGGCCTGCCATTCCTTCCGGGTGTTTGGAACTTTACTAGTAGATTTAAAGTGAAGTAAAGCCTCCATTATCCAGTTAAAAAAAAAACCAATAGGTCATATCAAAAATACATAAATTTAAATTTTTTTGGGGTTTTCATGCGATAATACACTTTAGATGACCACTATACGCAACAGTGCACTTTAGCCATCTATGCACCTAACAGGGAATCCGTACAGGATTCTCAAATTTTTTATCATTTTTTTTTCTGGTCGAATTCGACCTTCATTGCTGTGTTAAAGGTCGAATTCGACCTTCATTGCAGCGATGGAGGTCGAATTCGACCTTCATTATATACGAGGTGAGTTTTTCGCAAGGCCGCTCCTTTATTCTTTTCCCCCTTCTTAGACCTACCCGCCCCTGTTGTCGCCTCTCTCTCTTTTCGCCGATCTCTCTCAGCTCTCTCTCTCAACTCGATCTCTGCTCTCGCTCTCAGCCCTCTATCTCTCCCTCTCAGCGTCGCTTGTCGAGATCTCTGGAAGCTCGCTAGCAGCACTCTTCTCTCGTCGATCGAGCTCTCTCGCCTCTGCACTCCCTCTCCCGATCTCATCGATCGAGCTCTCTCACTCTCCGCTCTCATCTCTCTCGATCTCGTCGAACTCTTCTGCCCTCGTTGCTGCTCTCTCTCTCTCTCTCGCCTCGCCTTCTCGATGCTGCCCTCTTTTCTCTTGCTGCGATCTCTCTCTGCCATGCTGCTGCTCTCCCCTCTCTCCCCCGCTGCCTTCTGCGCTCTCTCTCTCTCTCTCTCCTGATCTCTCTCCCTCGTTGCCCTGCTATTGCGCTCATCTCTCTCGCCCCCTCTCTGCTGCGCTCATCTCCCTTGCCTGATCTTTCTCCCTCGCTGCCCTCTCTGCTGCGATCTCTCTCTCCCCCTTTCTTCTGCGATCTCTCCCTCTCTGGTGAGAAAGCCGTGCTTGAAGATGCTGAAAGGCAATTAAAAGCCGTGCTTCAAGATGCTGAAAGACGACAAGTGAGCGAAATGGCTGTAAAAGACTGCTTCGAAAGATTAAAGTTGCTGCTGACGATGCGGAAGATGTGCTAGATGAGTTCAGAATTGAAGCTCTGCAGAGAAAGGTTGAGAATTAAGCAGCTGGCAAGCGAGAAAAGGTAGGCAACTTATTCAACCCACTTGTCTTTCATTTCGAGATGGCACATAAGATGCAAAAGCTGAGGAAGAATTTCGAGCACATTGCCAAAAAGAGATCTCTTTTCCATTTCACATTCACAGAGGGAGTTGCTGCAAGAGTTGTAGACATTCAGCCTCCGATCTCAAAAACAATGGGAGAATTGCTCTGCAATTGTATCGAAGGTTTATGGGAGGGACACTGAGAAAGAAAATTTAATAGATTTGTTAACCAAATCAGAATCAGAAAATGAAGAGGACCTCTCTGTCATTCCCATAGTTGGCATGGGGGGACTGGATAAGATCACAATTGCTCAATTGGTATATCATGATGAACAAGTGGACTTGCCAGCAGTTGACTCGTAATTTAACTCCACATTCCATCCAATCGAAAGAATAATTAGAAGGGAAAGCACTTGACAGCTGGGTCTAGCAATCCGACAAACCAACCACTTATTTTGTTAATAGGGGGGAGGCTACAGAATGCTTCCCCATTGTAATTAATCAAGATATAGCCAACTGATTAATATACAAGGAAAAGTTAACCAAAGACTTGTAATTTTTATTAAAACTTGGTTAGTTACAGCACCGCAATAATGGCACTAAGAAACTACTGTGAAACTTCTATGCATTGGCCCATTTTGTTCAAACTTTGAAACTCCATTGGATTGCATTTTCTGTTTGATCCACTAATCAACCTGCGTTACAAGGTAACAATACTCAAATATGTTGACATTCTATTCTACCCATATCCAAACGCCTCTTAAGTATAAACCAATGCTTAAAATGCTGAGGCATGAGATATGGCATTCTATTTACTCAAAAGGTAGTGCATAAGGCTAGCTCCTGAATGCACCTTGAGTAAATAAGTAATTACGCCTCTAGTTGTAGTTAAGCCTCTTAATTGAGTTATCTATGGTTAAATTAACTGACCTCATGTTGCATGTCTAATGCAGCTCAATGACTATAATGTAGAGAAGGTGCCATCTTTTGCAGGGTTTAACACATCAAGACTGCCATCATGACTTTTGTTATGCCCACCTTTTGTTATTGTAGGTTTCATGAAGAATCACATTGAAGCCCACCTTTTGTTCATGTATTTTAATATGTTTGAGATTGATCAAGACTTATGTTTGTAGGTGCACACCATTATGTGGCTGAACAATATGAATGAAAGGCATATGTTTCAATTTGAGATAGTGCAGAAATGGGATTGTTTCAGCAAGGTTCTGAAATTTGTTAATGTTGTGTGGAAGTTTATGAATGGATGGAAGTTGTCTAGGAATGCTTTCTATTGTCGCATGAGTGTAACTTATTTCTTAAGTGTTTCCCTTGTTGAAAATTATGGTATGGATGGAATGGATGGAATTTATCTAGGAATGTTGTCTAGTCATGTTGCAGAAATTTTGTTGCAGAGATTGTAATGCACAGAGAGACTTTTGTTGCAGAAATTGGGTTTGTTTCAGCTAGTGCAGGAATTGTAGAAACACCTTTTTTCCAGTTTTAAATAATGCAGTTAATGCGTTTTTTTCAACTAGTGTAGAAATTTAGAGGCCAAATTTAGTGTAGAAAACAGCAAAACCCAAGTTTTAAAAAACCCACACTGCAACCCAATTCAGTCTCATTATATCAAATAAAATCCATTGACCAAACTGAACCAGCAAGATGGCAAGATAACAATCATAGTATTTTAAAATCAAATTGGCCCACAATGTTGTCCAATATGTTTCAGCAGATTTTGCCGACAGGATAGGAAAAGTACGCGAGTTGAAAACGCGACAAACGCGATTGGTTCCTACCCAAAAATTACAGATTTGAAGTTCATCATATGGACTTTGAAACCCCCAAGTTTCGTTTAAAAACTCCCTAACCAGTGCCCCAAACAGGGGTACTCAGCAAGGTTTCAGCACATTTGGCCGACATGATAGGAAAAGTGCGCGAGTTGAAAATGTGACAAACGCGATTGATTCCTACCCAAAAATTACAGATTTGAAGTTCATAATATGGACTTCGAAACCCCCAAATTTCGTCCAAAAATTTCTTCGGGAAGTGGGTTAACCAATGCCCCAAATGAGTTATATCTAACGGTCGAATTCAACCTTAAACACTGCAAATGAAGGTCGAATTCGACCTCCAGCGTTGCAATGAAGGTCGAATTCAACCTCCAGCGTTGCAATGAAGGTCGAATTCAATCTCCAGCGCTGCAATGAAAGTCGAATTCGACCTTTAACACAGCAAATGAAGGTCGAATTCGACCACAAAAAAAAATAGTGAAAAAAATTGGGAATCTTGTACGGATTCCCTGTTAGGTGCATAGATGGCTAAAGTGCACTGTTGCGTATAGTGGCCATCTAAAGTGCATTTTCGCGTAAAAATCCCAAATTTTTTTCTTTTTTTAAAAATAAAAATAAAAAAGCAATCCCCTTTTTCCACTAAATGACAAAAAATTCTCTTTTTATATATATATATATAAAAAGTCAAAAAAATTTCCTACAAAATACCATCATAACCCTTTATATAATTTTATTCTCTCTTTGATTTGAGGTTTTACCACACTTTACATCAATTCACCATCCATCCAAAGAAGCCTTAACTTGTTTGGATAGGGAAAAAAATAGAGTAAAGTGAAGAGCGGTTTAAATCTTCAACCCTACCCTATTTAGATGGGGTCAAACTTGATACTTAGGGTAGTCTCACATAGATCTTTCCATCCCCCTTAGTCCCATCCCCAAATGGGGCCCACAATTGGGCCCTACAAAAAAGTTCTCATATAATATGTGAGAACTAGTTCTCACCTGAATACTACCCCCATGGGTAAATATTCAAGTGAGAACTAGTTCTCACCTATTATATGAGAACTTTTTTACGGGGCCCAACTAGCAACCCATCCAAACCTAGTAACTAATAGGGAACTCCCTGATAGTCACATATTTCAAGGATCGACACACATCCGAATGGATTGAACCGTTGGATCGAGGATTGAATACTTTTTTGAATATGAGGCCATTAAACTTGTGGGCCACGGATGAAGGGGTTAGGGGCATGGGTTTGGGGTCAAACTTGATACTTAGGGTAGTCTCACATAGATCTTTCCATCCCCCTTAGTCCCATCCCCAAATGGGGCCCACAATTGGGCCCTACAAAAAAGTTCTCATATAATATGTGAGAACTAGTTCTCACCTGAATACTACCCTATATCCCTATATCCATTTCTCTTGTCCTAAATACTTTTGTTGTCTTGAGTAAAAGTGGATTATACCCAAAACCTTTACTTCACAACAAACATCCAAATAGAGTTAAAGTGAAGTACTCTATCTTAATTTCGACTCACTTCTCTTTCACTTTACTCTTCATGTGAAATCTATGTACTTCTCACATGCAAAATCTACTGTACTCCACTCTACATTTATCCAAACATGCCAAGACGAGCCTCATACATTTTGGACGGGCACATGTGTGTGATCTGCACTCTTGTTTTGTTGCCTTCTTTACTGCCCCCTTGATCTTAGCAAAAAAAAAATAAGGAGATAAAAACAAGGGTTCTTCGCGTATTCCACGGGCGTCCGAACTCCAAACTCCAAACTCATTAATTGGATGCAGACATTTCCATTTTATGTCGGTGCAAAATGTTCATTTTCCTCAATCCGAACATTTATGTTTATATATTGCAGTGTAGTGTTCACTGTCCCCAATCCTTACCACCGCTGTGTCTATGAAGAAAACAACAAAACACTTCTTCAATGCTTGAGGACGGCTTAGTTTCAATGTGGAGTTTTACTTCCTTCCATTTTAATATATTAAATTAAAAGGTTTTGGATTTAATTTTGACCATACTTTCTATTTTAACTGAAAGTTACATTCAGTTTTTACAACTCTAGCATTTTATTTCTTATGCACTCCCCCACTCATACAACAAACCATCTAACCCACCACTTCTAACAAACATGCAACCCACTCACCTATATAATTCAACATCTTCCTCCTCTTTCATATCAACCACATATGGTATTCAGTCACTCATATTTCATCAACTATATATGGTATTCACTCCTACCGATCTCTCATCAACCATATGTGGTTCGTGAATAAGATATGAATTTTTTGTTTGGAGTATATTTGATTTAGATTATCTTAAACATCATAATTAATTGCATCTTTCATATATGGCATTCATGAATTTGAATGTATGATATTCATTCCCTCTCTCTAATATTTAGTCTCTTTCATATTTAAGACTTTATTATGATATTCATTTTGAACTTCTTCATCATTTGCATTTTTATAAATTTATTAATATTTAATTATTCTATGAAGCGACATCTAAATTCATGAATATTGCTTAATTTGCAATATAAATTGTTTATTTTTAATCTATTATTGTTTAATTTGAATTGAATAAGCACGGATTTTCGTGCTAATGAATGAGGCTCTCACCTAGAGAAATCCCAAGTTAAAGGAGTAGAAATCCACATAAGGGCCCACTCATAAATATCTAAATTGTTCAGATTTTATGTTGAATCTAGTTTTTTCTATCATTCGATCGACTGTGTGATCAATGTGATAAAGGAATACGTATAAGATTGTGTTAATCACAATTTTATTAAGCAGTGAATCTAATAGTGAGAAAAACTCGGTTTGAAGTAAAATTTGAGGATACCCTATATGCTATAGACTTAAAGAGGTGGGTCCCATCATATACTACCACACGTTCAATTCATGATTTTTTTAATAATACTTACTAAAAAACAGAAACAAACCTCAGGTTAATAAATTGTAAGAGGTACAGGACTCCTCCCAGTGAGCACCCACACGCACCCAAGCAAAAAGGGAGGGATAGAAATAGAGCCTGTCCATGTGACGAACGTGTGGGTCCAGTGCATGTTACCATTGGACCCACCGATTTGAAGATCCATCTATCCAATCACTTGTTGTTGGCTTTACAACTTACAGCTTAGAATCCTTAGATGAATGTGGTGTCGGCGGCCGCATCATAGTGGGAAATTAATAAGAGAGCCACCGTCAACGTGAATACGGTGGACCCCACCTTACTACGCGTGGGCAATCACGAGATACCAGTTGAGAGCTAAAACGGGGAACCAGGCCGGTCCTGACAACCATCGCAACCGTGATAGGCTACCATTTCCCCGTCCTTTCTCGTTTCATTTTCAACATATTATAGGTTCTACGTGATTGACAATTAACTACATAATCACTATTCTGCTCAATCTTAAAATACGACCGGCTCCAATATACTCTTAATTAAATTGAGTCCATATTCTCTTAATCCCATATATATCATGTACGCATTCTTAAAGTGGAACCCACTTATATTAAAGTGAGATGTTAAGATTTATCTCTAGAAGAGATGTCCTCCGGATATATTTTCTATCATGTCCAATATAAAAAAGCCATGTAATAAATTCGTGAAATTCTGATTTGGTGCTCACATAGAGATAATCCGGACGGTTAAAGATTAATTTCATCCCATCAATAGACATATCTTAGAGTTTCAGCTTATAAAAAATATCTCACCATCCAATTGAGCACCAATGGTGAAAACGTGATCGACATGGATGTAGAATCGTTGCTGATGTGGTGTTAATTACGTTTCCATTATGATGCTGGATCAAACTGTGAGACTCACTCCTTTAAAACACAAAACTGTAGGATATGTTTGTGGATAGGACGTGATTAATCTTTAACCGTTCGGATCAACTCTATGCAGGCACCAAATTAGAGTTTGAGGAATTTATTATACGAAATGGCTTCAATAGAGCATCGAAACTCATTTTGAACATGCCAATTATCCTTATCTATCTATATTACTAAAGGGATGTATATACTTCATGAGAATTCCTGGATGAGGACACCTGGCATGTCTTGGAGATGGACACGTGGCAGCAGCCAGACTAAAATGGTATTTTGCTAATGCAAAATCCTCCATCTAAAATTTCTCCATCTCTCCCTCCCTAAAATCTCTCCTTCTCCATGCTAATGCAATTCCTAAAATCTCTCATTCTCCATCTAAAATTTCTCCATCTCTCCCTCTCTAAAATCTCTCCTTCTCCATGCTAGTGCAATTCCTAAAATCTCTCATTCTCCATCTAAAATTTCTCTATCTCTCCCTCTTCTTCTTCCTTTTAAATGGACAGCAGCCAGACTAAAATGGTATTCTGCTAATGTAAAATCCTCCATCTAAAATTTCTCCATCTCTCCCTCCCTAAAATCTCTCATTCTCCATGCTAATGCAATTCCTAAAATCTCTCATTCTCCATCTAAAATTTCTCCATCTCTCCCTCTTCTTCTTCCTTTTAAATGGAAAATTGGTGATCAATACATAAGACAAATGATCAAATGATTTCTATCTTTAGCATGTTGAGCTATGCTTGAAATAAGAAACCATGCAATTGCCTTCATCATGAGACTTCCAAGACAACCACACAAAATGGGGAAGAGGAAAATCCCAAATTGTAAAGGATTGAAATATAATCCTTACTTCCATAGAAGAAATCTGTGCATAAAGATACACTGGCAAGACATTTCTGTCACACCCTCGTGATTTGATTAAAATTATTTTATCAATCAATTCATGGGTCCTGTCCCGCATCATTTGATTTTATGGACGGTTAGAATAAAGATGGTGGACCCCATTCATCTGGGTCCCACTTAAAAATATTTGGTCAATTTTTTAGGTCTACGATCATTTGATCCTTTGATCTTTTTAAATCAATTCATGGGTCTCATCCCGCATAATATGGTTTTTTGGACGGTTAGAATAGAGATGGTGGACCCCATTCATATGGGGGTTCCACTTAAATAGGTTATGTTTGGTTAATTTGTGAGGCGTATGATTATTTGATCCTTTGATCTTTATCAAGCAATTCATAGGTCCATCCCGCATCATATTGTTTCATGGATGGTTAGAATATAGATGGTGGACCCCTCAAATCTTGGGAGTCCCACTTAAATAGGTTAGGTTTGGTCAATTTGAGAGGTCTATGCTCATTTGATCATTTGATCTTTATCAATCAATTGATCATTTGATCTTTTTAAATCAATTCATGGGTCCCATCCCGCATAATATGGTTTTTTGGACGGTTAGAATAGAGATGGTGGACCCCATTCATCTGGGGTTCCACTTAAATAGGTTATGTTTGGTCAATTTGTGAGGCGTATGATTATTTGATCCTTTGATCTTTATCAAGCAATTCATGGGTCCATCCCGCATCATATTATTTCATGGATGGTTTGAATATAGATGGTGGACCCCTCAAATCTTGGGGGTCCCACTTAAATAGGTTAGGTTTGGTCAATTTGAGAGATCTATGATCATTTGATCATTTGATCTTTATCAATCAATTCATGGGTCCCGGCTTGCATAATTTAATTTTATGGACGGTTAGAATAAAGATGGTGGACCCCATTCATCTGGGTCCCACTTAAAAATATTTGGTCAATTTGTTAGGTCTACGATCATTTGATCCTTTGATCTTTCTTAATCAATTCATGGGTCCCATCCCGTATAATATGGTTTTAGGGACGGTTAGAATAGAGCTGGTGGACCCCATTCATCTGGGGGGTTCCACTTAAATAGGTTAGGTTTGGTCAATTTGTGAGGTCTATGATCATTTGATCCTTTGATCTTTATCAAGCAATTCATGGGTTCCAGCCCGCATCATGTGGCTTTATGTACAGTTAGAATATAGATGGTGGACCCCATTCATCTTGGGGGTCCCACTTACATAGGCTAGGTTTGGTCAATTTGAGAGGTCTATGATCATTTGATCTTTATCAATCAATTAATGGGTCCCGGCCCGCATCATTTGATTTTATGGACGGTTAGAATAAAGATGGTGGACCCCATTTATCTGGGTCCCACTTAAATACATTAGGTCAATTTGTTAGGTCTACGATTATTTGATCATTTGATCTTTCTTAATCAATTCATGGGTCTCATCCCGCATAATATGGTTTTATGGACGGTTAGAATATAGATGGTGGACCCCATTCATCTTGGGGGTCCCACTTAAATAGTGTTAAGTTTGGTCAATTTGAGAGGTCTATGATCATTTGATCTTTATCAATCAATTAATGGGTCCTAGCCCGCATCATATGATTTTATGAACGGTTAAAATAGAGATGATGGACCCCATTCATCTTGTTCCCACTTAAATATGTTAGGTCAATTTGTTAGGTCTATGATCATTTGATCTTTCTTAATCAATTCATGCCTCACCTAAAGAATAAAATATTTGAAAAAAAACATAAAGATCAAATTAGCAAAAAAAAAGGACTCACAAGTTTACTAATTAATAAATTTATTAAAAATAATTCATATCAGTATGTACATTTGGTGGTTTCGTGGTTATCTACTTGCTAGTATACAACCCATAATAAAGTTACGTATATCCCACCCCAGATGGGGGAAAGTACGATAGAGAATCCAAATAATTTATACATTTTTAAATTATTCGAATTAAAAGGTAAGCCCCACGATGTAGTTAACACCTACTTCTCTCGCGGGAAAGTATGTGCGAGACACAACTCTCTAATAAATAATGAAAGTACCGCACAAACTATGCCAGAATAGTAAGGAAAATTTAAAAAAAAAAGAACTGACCTGCATGTTTCCATCTCGAAGAGAATACCGACAACAAAAGCATCTTTTCTTCCTTCATGAGTCACGTTTATTAGCCAGCCAAAAGAGAACCATTCCAAATTCCAAACGCGCTTGTTAGAAGAACCTAGATAACAATTGAAAACCAATGTGTAATCAACATGAGATAAGGCCAAGGACCCATCACCCATGCATGTGCCCACTTGGTTTGCTTGCTTCTTAAATGCGGCAGTTGACAATTGGGCAACGGACTCATTCGTGCTCATCAGACATGCACAGATTGACATCACTCATAGATGGGTCCAAAAGCAAAGGATGATCCCAACCATTCAAGTGGAAGTGGGTCGGGGAGGACTATACTTCTTATCTGCTTTACTCAAATTCATGGTTTAAAATCATGGTATGCGTCGCAATATCGATCGGGATAAAAAATTGATATGATATTGGTATCAGTCGCGGTGGTCTTGGTGTATTTTTTTTAATAAAAAAAATCACAAAAATATTCAAAATATTACAAAATGCTGAGAAACAATATTTCTTTCCATTAATAACAACAATAAATCAAAATAGCAGTCACCTTAAGTCATGAGTCCTATCTATGTTGTTGACTCCCTGTCTTCTCCAGTATTTCATATAATGTAATCATTATTTTGGCTTATGATGAATTTATTAGTATAAAATATAAGAAAATAAAGATAACATATCAATTATCATTTATCAACCACTCAATCATCAAATAAGTTGTGAAGTTTAAGACCATAAAAATAATATATTAAAATTTAAAACATGATAGTGCGATAGATAAATAATAAAATACTTGGATATCAAAAGGTTTATGGTTTATCTTAAATTAGGTGTCTAGAAAGAGAGATATTGATGGGTATGACAGCCTAATTCCAAGTGGAGTGTTGCCCCAAACTCAAACTCAATATCATCATCATTATTATCATTTCTTCGGTATGGGTTAAATTCTTGAAGGATTATAGTTAAGAGTGGTGGAAATATGGAATAGAAGGAGCCAATGAAAAGGGCTGTTAAGGAGATGAGTGGAAAGAAAGGATGAGAGAATGAGAGGAAAAGCAAAAATAAATAAACAAAAATAGGGTTTATACCACTCGGTCAAGATTTTGGAAGTACATTGGTGACTGATATCGATACCGGTATCACACCAATATATTGGACTGGTTTTGATCCGGTATCGATTGAGATTTACAATTGTGCTCATACTGCATAAAATTCATTTGTCTGAATATATACCCTCTTTAAAACTTAGGTAATTGCCAATCTTGCTCTATAGTGAGGCCCCATGCAGGCTGGGGCAAGATCATCACCGATCAAACGGCGCAAATCTCATCCACTAATACAAATTAGGAAAATTACTTAAACATGAACAAGTGCAAATTGAAGAAATCAAGTATTGATTAACTATTAACAAAAAGGAGAAAAAGAATGAAATATGAATTTGACTTCTTTACACTCGGAAAGAATAAAACCGAATTACGAAAAAACAGAACTAGAGAGATCGTCAATTAAAACGTGGCAGTATGTGATTGGCAGTTGACGGTGGGCCCACTCTGTTAATATAACCGCCACAGCTGGCCGTTATCTTTGGTTTTTTTTTTTTTGTTAATGCAACGTATCCGTCTCGGTCGAATATTCCAGAAGACGCGGCTTCTTCAGCGGATGAGGGCTCTCCACTTCTTCTTCTCCGGCGAAGTCCTGAAACTTCCGGGCGCCGCCCCACAGCTCCGGCAAAGCCGGCAGGTTCAGGTCGAAGCCCCGGCGACCGGCGTCGCCCTCAGACGACGTGACGCCGCTCGTACTGCCGATGCTACTGCTCCCGCCGTCGTAGTGGCAGCGTTTGTGACCGCCTAGCGCCTGACCGGAAGGGAAGGACTTGAGGCAGATGGAGCACTGGTGTGACCGGCCGGAGATGATGGCAGCGGAGGGTACCTTAGGGGCGGAGTCTTCGGCGGAGGGGAGGAGCTTGCGGTGACTGGCCTTGTGGCCGCCGAGGGCTTGGTAGGAGGGGAAGGCCTTGTCGCAGACGGAGCATCGGTGGGAGTTCTTCGTCGTCGGTGGCGGCGGCGCCTCGTGGTGTCGGATAGGCGATGCGAAGGAGGCGGCTCCGCTAGCGCCGCCTCGTGCGAGCATGATGAGGCAGAGGGCGAGGTACTCTTCTTCGGTGGGACGGGGGCGCTTGGAGCGGGGCCGCTTGGCGCTGGGCTCGAGAGAATGGAATTCGGGCTCCCGGATGGAGGAGAAAGGGGGTGTGGGGCCCACTGGGGAGTTCAGTGTTTCTAGTGCCATCGTTGAGTTGATTGATGGACGGTTGAGATTTGGTGAGACGAGGAAAAGAAAGAGGGACGTGGTTTATTTGGGAAAGGAGGAGAGGAGAGGAGTTTTTGTTTTTTTCTATGCTCAGTAGAGAAGAAAGAGAGAAGAGATGGATGTTTTTGTTGTGCTGAAACTGAGTGAGAGTGGCTAAAAGGGGTTTTTATAAGAGAAGGGAAAGGAGAGAGAGTAGAGTTTCCAAGGGGGAGAGTGGAAGTTGCGTGGGGAGTGAGGTAGTAAGAGCCGTCTATCAAGGGGTGCTGGAGCACTAAAGTTTGAACACGTGGGTTATATTGGTCAAGTGAGTGGTGTGCGTTTAACACTGCGTGTTAGAAGCCAAGTCCATACAAATTACTTGTACGCCCAACTACATCATTATAAAATTAACAGTAAAATGTACTCCCCAGTCCCAAAAGTGAATTAACTATAAGTGCAGTCCATCACTATAGCACCTATTAGGGCTCACCTTTCATAAATACAAAGGCCCCATCGATAGCCTTTCCATCTGTTGATCTGGTATCAGAGGCCTGATTTCATTCTCACTGAATCTTCACTCCAAGTAAAATCGAATTTGAAGAAAATTTACAGTTAGTGTCATTACGTTAAGGTGGTTAAATCAAAGTGAAGACAAAATAATGGGACTGACTTTTGGAGTCTGAAGACCTTAATTTCCACTTTTCTTCCATTGATAAACTTAATTACATTTAACTGACTCTCATGAGCTGAATCACATATAGGCTACATACAATCAACTCATGGGTGAATATTTTCCTCATGTAATTAATACTAATATATGTGTGTGGCAATTTTCTCCTAACGAAGCTCTCCCACGTGGGCGGCTATGCGGTCAGGGTTTGTGCTGTGAAATTCAATGGGTGTCAATTTATTCATGGGCCTTCTTTGCCACTTCAATTAATGTTCCAAAACGAAATGTTCGCCTGGGGATGTTTTGTATGAGAAAATTTTAATAATCTATCAATCTATTATATATGAAATTTAAATTTGGGTAATACGTGCCTAAGATGAGAAGATTCAAGATCAAACCGGAAGACCAATAGGAATACAAAGGAGCTCAATCTTTAGCGGAGTGTGTCAGTGCAAATTTGAATTTGGGCATGCCCAAGTTCACTCTCTTGCTCAATTGCATGAATTGCCACACTTTAGGTAAACATCAATTGTGTTATCCTGTTGTAGTTGGATATTAATTTGCCCACTTGGTGCCTGACTGCTGACTGCCGACTGGTGCTTGCGAGACTCTGATATTAATTACGAAGACGAGGGGAAAAGTCATTGGTCAACGTGTTGGAGTGTCGAAGCTGGGAAGCAATAACTAGTGAACAGATGCACTGTCTCGGGTCAGAAAGGATACAAGTCACCGCTTCCGCGTTTGCGTTCATGCAATGCAATGGATATGGAAACTTCTGTACAAGTCGGTCGGGTTCGGGTCAGCCGCCCTTACCTGCTTTTGATTAAAGGGCCCGTTTGGTAAGACTTTTCAAATGTTCGGTTCTTGGCTTCCCCACTCCACCCGTGACATTGGTTCGGGCTAAATCCAAATTCCAAACCCGTCCTTGCTAATATTTATCCCGCTCTTAGCCTCTTACTGTAATAGATTTATAATTTGTGACATCAATTTTCAGAACAGTTAGAAGAAGAACGAACATGTATAAACTCACACTTATGACTTATCTCACTCCAAATATAATAGATGGGACCCATGTTTGATGGGTAAGTGTATTCATTGGATATAATATGGCTCCATTTAAGAGGAGTTTGTTTGGATGCACTGGTGCTTTTATTTAAATAAATTAATGGTTTAAATCTAAATCATTCATAATAAATATTATTTTTATATTTAAAATATATTAAATCTTATTCTAATAAGTTGGTCCGCTGTAAGATTGCTCAATTGATAAGAAATATAATTTTTTATATTTTTATGATTAATTAATTATATTTTTAATCAAACTATATATATTGATGTTTCTAGAACGATGGTGGCAACTTTAGGAAAAACTTCCGCATATGTATGGGACACGTGATTCTCATCATTCACACGTGGCTACTCGATCCTTTTATTCGTAACGTGTAAGTTGATTAGAAAATTTACGTGCTCTACTATTAGACGAGACATAAAAAGAGCTGAAAAGTACTCTTACATCAAACAAACAAAGGAAGAAGAAACCAGAACTTTCGCATCATCGTCATCAATGATGATTTTTCTCTTACTTTAACACTAATATCAATATATCATTGAAATCAAAAGACATTAAGTAGCTGTGTTATGATGTTTGGAAAATCAAACGATCCGATCGAGTAATTCAAAATTTTAAGAAAGTCAAGAACCATATCGTATATTTTTTACTCTCCTCCCATACTCTACACCCCTCATATTTTTAGTAATCCTTCAGCAGGGGTCATTCCATAGATATTGTGTATTCAATTTCTATAAATTCTATGCGGAAGAAAAAAAAAGCCTAAGGATATCTGAAATTTTAAGAATACATTTAACAAAAGCCGTAGCGTATAATATGTAGTGGAAAACGCTTTGTTACATTCCTTCTGCTGAATGCTTTGCGTAATTATCAACTTTACAAATTTAGTATTGGAAAAAACTCTAAACAATTGGTTTTGATGAACCCCATTTTATTTATTGGTTTTCCCAAACTAATTCAAAAATAAAAATTGGATTTCATGTTGTAACGTATGTTATTTTCATCAAGTATTCGTCTTAAAGAATAATCACATAAATCCAAACATTAATGTGTTGGATCAACAATGACCCTTTGGGTATGACCAATTAGTCATCACTCATTCTCACTTGAATATCACTCATCCTCACTTGAATATTGTATATTGGTCATGCTTTGCCATGATGGATCTGATCCATCCATTTGGTAGATTTTCTTGCCAAAACTAATTAATGCACATGAGTAATCATGTCCAAGGATGAAGGAAAGTTTCACGTTAGCTCAGTTGGTCTCGGACCCCATGGTTTGCATTCTGAGATTGTACCTTCGAAACTGTACTACCACACACCGGGGACGTAGGGGAATTTTATCCGGCTTTCTCTTCTGGGTCTGTAGAAATTATTTTTGCCCAAAGAACTAAAAGCCTGCGTTATTGAAAAAAAAAAAACACTTCCCATTATCCCACCAATCATCTTAAAAATGTAGAAATATATCTAAGATATGATGCAAAAAGGCCCCAAGGTTATGATTTTTGGAACTTTTTCACAAGGCGCATGTGACGGCCTTTGGGATTTTAGACCGCTTAAATCTCCCTCTTACGTATGTGGTGCGCAGTGTCCTTCGGTTCTCCTTATTCTCCTGTGGATAGGGTTGTTCATGGCCCTAGTTGAGGTATATCTAGGCTTGACCCGGCTCACTCAGCCCAATTCCAACACAGTTCCTAAAAGTTAGGCCCCAGCCCACTTATTTAGTCAATTGGGCCGGGCCAGGCTTTCTACCAATTGTTTGAATAAAATACACTAAACTAAAAGCACACATTGGTCGGGCTGGGGTGGCTTTGGGCTTCATGTCACTTAATCCAAGCCTGGCTCGATTATGAAATGGGCCCAGACTATACACCCAAGCCCAGCCCAGATTTGGTTGTCCCAACCCATGAGCAACCCTACCTTTGAATCCGTTGCCCTAGGTACACCACCCTTGTTGATAACTGAAAAATTGCTGGACCTGAACAATCTTTCGCAAGAGTGACTCCGCTCATGAACCTATTATTTGGGACTAGAGTAATGATTGACAGGGATATCTGTGGGCATTCATAATTTCATAGTCAAAAGTAAAGTTCTTTGATTTTTTGAGAGACGAATAACTACAAAAGCATTTGTCAATGATCTTTTCATTAATAAGAAAGAAAGTTGGAGGCTCAAAGACAATTAAATATCATCCAAGTCACAACTATAAATGATGTTGACTATAAATTGACGGATGTTGCTCTTAAGACGCCATCGGCACCTCCCCTCGTGAGAAATTATAATTTTTGAATTTTAAGAGATGTATGGTTGCAAGGCTGAAACTTAAAGGAATTGACGAAACCGGCAGCTTAATTTGACAAAACACAAGAAAACTTACTAAGTCCATGAACCCTTAATGGATACTCTTAGTTTCACTATAATCATCTCCCATGTCTCAAAATTCATGTTGTTGATGTGAAAAAAAGTTAGTAACAGCCGTCTGTCAATATGACACATGAACTCTCCTTCATCCAGATTTGAAATGGAGGGTAAAACGGTGGTGTTGAGACTTGAGAATCTCTCAACAGCAAACCACAATTCTTTTGTGACTTTACTTTTCTTACTAATAATGGAACATGTGAGATAATTATAACTTTCATCATGTGGGCTGCGTAATAATATGTCCTGCACAGAAGGAGTAGAGTCTGTTGATTCATGTGGTAATGATTGTTTGTATCGGGTAGCATAAAATCCATCTGAGTAAGCACTAAGCAGGTCTAAGAGCTTGCATACTGTATTAATAGACCTGCATGTACTTGAATTGGGTCCTGGTCACTTGATTTTATACCTATACATAAATTCAAATTATAGGCCCAGAGTTCAAAATGATAAAGTGGAAGGGGTTCCACTCAGGCTCAAGTTTAGGCCCCAAATATTTAAATACTAATAGCATATGCTCATAGTAATATTCCAAAAGAAACAATACCATGTTTTTTCCTCTTCAAAATGGATACCATTACCAGATCACCTTTGAGAAGGAAGAATCCTTTTCTAAGTCACTTGGGGTCAGTGGGGGCATTAGGCATCTGAAATAGGAGGGGCTGTAAATGACACAGCTTTCTTAATAGAAAATGACGGTTCATCAATCATCTAGGTGGCTCCACTAAAAAGTTCATATTTTTAAAAGGAATATGGAACCAATTCTCTTAAAACTTCTCCTGTATATTTTAAAAAAAATACCCACATATGTTGAACCCCTACTCTGTATTTTTGACTAAGTCCTCTTGGATGTAATCTATCAAGGGACGCAGTTTTACTCCTAAATATATCTACTGAGGTTAGACTCTTAAGGCTTCATTGGAAATTAATATTGCCCCTGTTATGAGAAAACGAGTCCAAATGGTTACAGCCTACTTTTCATATAATGTAAGGTGTGTGATGTACATGGTTTTAGAAATTGGCCGGAGTTTGTGTTGTGTAACGTCAAGTTTGGCAAATAACTACTTGGGTATTTCTCATCGGTTTTCTACAAAGTCATGAAAAACAAAGATTTGATCATTGTGAATTTTTGAAATTTTGTATCAGTTTTAGGCATGAACTCTCCCCGTTTGTATTGTGTAAGTTCAAGTTTGGCAAAAACCTGCTTGGGAATTTCTTATCGGTTTTCTACAAAGTCATGAAAAATGCACATTTGATAATTGTGAATTTTCAGAATTTTGTATCAGTTTTAGGTATGAACCCTCCCCATAGGATTCAAAAAATCCTCAGCTTGTGGATTTATACATTGATATCGATAAAAATCCTCGATTCTACAAATTCTCAATGAGGAACTTTTATTCTAGAAGCAGTGAAAATTTCACAAATCTACATATTCCTTACCTGTCACCAAACATGCCCGCATAGAACAAGATTTCAGCAACAACCTACTGTATGAAACCAACTTTTGCTTTATATTGGTTTGCCTAGTATGAATTGGGCTTGACCCAAGTTATGCCCCTTTTTCCTCACTTGTAGAATGTAAATTAGTCAAATATCCATTTTATAGTAGTTGAGCTAGCCTTGCATTTTGGTTCCTATATATATTCTTAGCAGGCAAAAATAATCAGCTTTTATCCCCGCTAATTCTAATCTAATTAGAGACATTATGGTGTACCTGGGTGCCTCAGTTTGAATCTCTTGTAAATGAGAAAAAAGTTATTGGGTATACTTCAAGCTGCTAGTTCAGCTTATCATGAAAAGTCCTCTAAAGCCATATTTGGCAACCAAGCTCTTATGGAAAAGATTTTCACTTCTAAAAAGTTTTTAAATACCCATGTTTGACAATTGTAAATCCCGACTAATTTAAGTTATCTGAGATCCTCGTCTTTTAGGATTCTCATATATTCCATAGGATATGAAAATCTTCAATCGAAAGAAGAAGAGTGTAAAATCCTCCAACCAGTAGATTCTTCACTTGTCATCCTCAAATCTACAATTTCTTTAATTGTTATCAAATTATTCGCCTCAAATCTACGCTTTTTTTTCTTCAAAAAAAAAAAAACAAAAATAAAAACATATTCACATTGACAAATCTTCAAATCTGCAGATTCTTTATCTATTATCCTCAAATTTACTGTTTCTTCAACTGTTACCAAAATATTCACCTCAAATCTACTTATTTTTCAAAAAAAAAAAAAAAACATATTTGCACTGACAAATTTGCAAATTCCCCACTTGTTATGAATGTGAAGTACGGATAGAAAGTTTTATTGGGCTCAATCCTGTTATTGGGAAATAGGTCTCGGCCAGTGGTGCCAATAGATGAGATTGGATTAATCTTAAAAAAGAATTAGGGCCGGCATCTACACCACATAATTTTTAGAGCCTAACCAAACCTAGTACATATCCCTGAGAAAATGTGTCACATGGACTCGTCACATGAATCAACAATCCAATGAACTATGTTGATCATTGTGTAATAATACCTGGCATATAATCACATGAACTACAAGTTAAGAGTGATGTATCTTAGTGTAAAAAATTTGGCCTCAAATATAGTATCAGATGGCATAATCTACCTATCATGATTATGGTTTAAAATAATGGCTGTTATTTAGTGCTTTTGGAAGTTGCATGCTGGTTTCAACGGCCACCCATGGTTACCAGAATTTGCTGATGATGGCTTCCAATGAGAAGTAAAAAAAAAAAAGAAAAAAAAGAATACTATATTTGATGGGCCATATGTCCACATCTGATCAGGGCACACATGATGGGACCCCTGAGCTTCTCCAAGGGGCCGGGGTCCATACTCTTCTCTCAAACAAAACTAGAGGTCAAGATGGATAAGCCCTCAGATTAGTTTAGGAGGTGGGCCACCCATTTCATCATTCCTGTATAATTATAACTTACTGGGATATTATAGTAGTGATCTCAATTTTGATTCCCATCTGGCCATCCAAACCAGCTCAGAGTCAGACATGGACCACCCATTTCTTCTAGAATCTTGAACCATGTTCCTCTCCGAACTCCTAGTACAATCAGCAGCACATGTCATACAGAGTCCACAGGGACAAGGGAGAGGAAGGAATATGATGATTGATGAAATGTAAACTAAGTTTTTAAATGGTTTTGGACAATAAGTTTTTAAATGATGTGTTCATGTTGATTTCCGTGGTTTTAGTCTTTTTAAAATATGGTTTTGGGCATAATTTGGTGAATGCTGAAACCTTCATTATAAGTGAATGTATAGGTTTGTGACAGATTTTTACTGGTTTGTTTCGGGACTTTTTTAAGAATATGTAATTATAAAAGGTATTTGAAAAAAAAATGTGATTGACCATTTTTAATTACTTTGAGAGTGGCATAAGGCGTGGTTTGCTCCCCACGTCTTGTGTTCAAAGTTGCCCCGGATTTACCCGGTGTATATTTACGTGAGTTTAGTGGGCGCCACCCAAGAAAATTAGTCCCCTTTCATCAAAGACCTCAAGGATACCCATGTCATAAAAAAATTAATAAAAATATATACTTTGAGAGTTCTTTAGATATAAATTAAATAATAAAAAGGTGGCGAGAATAGAATTTCGATATATATATATTGGGAACTTGTCCTATGAGGATGATCCTTATGGTGTTACCGTGCGGACGACTGAGTGGGGCCCCACTGATTATGGGTAAGAGATGGATCAAAATATTCAAATGGGGCCAACTAGATATCAAAATTTGAAGTCAATCCTCTAACATCTTCATCCGTGTTCCACTTAATTTAATGTCTTTATATCAAAGAATAAAAAATGACTCTCAATCCAACATTTCAGATCATTTGAATCTTTGCAAAAATTCGTGAAATTCAGTGACTATGTGAATGTGTAATTCAATTAGATGGATCATAAGGTGGGCCCCACTAGACTTTCCTCACTGTACCTACCATAAGAACTGTTCTCGTACGATCACTTTCGGAGCGCATGTAATTGGTATGTACTTTGTTGATAGAGAGGGGGCGCAATGGATCTAATTTTTCTTGTCTCAGTGTGGTGGTTGTGGTAAAAAAAAATTATTACCTAATTTTAGGTCACCAATCAAAGGATACAATCTTCAAGCCATGCCGAAGAAGGTTTGGCAAGAATCCCCATCCAACTTTATTATGACTTTTTGCTCAATGTTACTCATCTTAGATAATAAGTTTTGCCAAGGTCCCCGGACCCCGCCCTATATTGATGGTGGACAGGACTTCTTCATTCTTATAAAGGTAACTTGAGCTTTGGATTGTGAATTTGGGCCCTATAACCCATGGCCCATTGTATGATGATTGAACTGTTGAAGATCAATAAAAGGGTGAAATATATGGTTGATGGTCTAGCTCCTCATTCAAAGTGGTGGTCAGTGGTCTATAGCATAATAAGTTCTTAATTATTATTATTATTATTTTTGCTGATTAGGGCGTACTCTCTCTCCGTCACTTGAAGTCCATGCTTCCCCATGCATTATTAGGTAAGACAAGCTAGATCTAAACCGCAACCTTCGATTCTTCAGCCGTTGTCCTAGCCAAGTGCTGTATCCCTCGGGGTTATAAATTCTTACTAAAAGTTTTAGAATAAATCTTACAAACTTAAAAGAAAAAATGATAAATTGTATTGTTTATTTCTTTTTTTCCATTATGTTCGTTGCCATATATGAACTACGCTGGACAGTGCTCGGCTTTTAACTTAAAGAAATCCAACTGTCAGACTAGCTTAGATGCATAAGGAAAAAAAAAAATGCTACCCCAGCCATGTGGGGCTGGGACCCAAAGAAGCATAAGATCGAAGTGAGGCAATGCAATAAAAAGATGTGGATGTTGATTATAAAAATATGAAATATAAAGCCATGAAGTGATCCTAGCATTAGGTTTGAACTTTGAAGTAAGTCCCCAGCTTAATGGCTGTGTAGTGCAAACTTCTTCTGATAGAATCCAATAACAGGTGATGTTCTGAACAGTGTGGTTTGAAAGTTTGCCTATATTAAATATAAATATACTAATGATTTGACTAAGAACTTTTTAAAAATATCATATAGATGGAGTCCATCAGTCTAAAGTACATTAATACATGTAATGAATTTCTCTCACAGGCTTGGCTTCAATTAGGCTCAGATATACAAAGGAGAGTATTTCCATTTAAATACAACATATTGTCGTTCAACTCGTGGAATCCACTTAGATGCATGTCTCTCAGTAGAAGGAGAGTAGATAAAAAAGTATTCTTGTGGATAAGGGGAGCCTAGCTCTACAAAATTACCCCAGCCTTTGATTTAATAGTCTTAAAATTTAATCACAGTCGTAATCACTAACTTTTTTGAGATTGAATCCACCAGAGAGTGAAGGTTTAGCATATATAAAATTTGGCATAGCATCGGATGTTGTTTGGGTGACATGAGAATAAAAGGGGTTACATGATCAAAGCTGGCCCCAAGTGGGGCCTATAGAGTTGGACTGCACGTGGGAGACCTTTCATACATTAGATGTAGAATTGATTAAAAATAGCAAACTCGACCAAAAATTAAAAGGACTCCTAGATGAAATTTTACCTTTTTTGAATGATGTCGGTATCCATGAGATTTTTGATCCAACAATATTAATTCCCCAAATGACTCACACTAAACCCACACAAATGCACTAAACAAATATTGAACGAATTTAAATACAAGACATAAGAAGCAAACCCATATATTATACCACATTACCACTCCACTTACAGTGCCAAGTAGTCAAGCAATTGGGATTGACTTGCACAAATATAAAATATCACCAGTACAGTTGCACAGCCACAATTAGCACGCGCAGCTAAAAAAAAAAGGGAAAAAGATGAAAGATCATAGTCTTTATCAGATCATGAAGAGCACCTAGTGGACATTTTCATCATCACACTAACATCAGATCATCAAGAGCATTACAGTGCAGCTTCATCATCAACCCCACAAAGGGCAGTTTCATAATTCAACTATTTCAATGAATAAAGGAATATTCGATTTCAGCCCCAATGTGATCCTCAGATCCTACATGGGGTCACAGCTTATAAAATCCCAACCGTCCAAAATTTGTAATGGCTGTCAGCCAATTTCCACCGGCCAACCAAAAGACTAATCTTGTGAAGGTGATTTCATTTTTTTGCCTGTATGATTCATCCAAAAATGGGGTCAACTCCCTGTAGAAGTTGATTTTACTAAAAGTTATGATTTTTAACAAGTGGCCCACTAGGATTCCCGGCATCAGAGAATCTGGACCGTACAATGTACACAGTTTTAAAGAACAGCAGCAGCAAAAGTGCTGGTGTCAGGTTAGCGTGCATTTAGATGGTGCAGAGGTCCCTTCAAAAAGGCAATGCCAATCGCCAATCTCTCTCACTGAAGAATTCAAGATTGTGATAACTGAAGAAAGAAAGAACTGAAAAAGGAGAGAAAGGGTCAGCAGTTTCTCTCTTTTGAAGACCAAATTCCAATGCCCCACTAAATAGGAAGAGGTGGGTATTGCTTTACCTGCTGCTTTTAGCTGCAAATTGTGGGCTTTTTTTTTCTGTTGCACAGTCAAGTGCCGATATTAACGAGACCAAAAAACATTCTTACCGGTGGTGAGATTCTTGGTTGCTTTGCTTGGCTTTCTGTGGAGTGTTTATGGACCGTGCATGCATAATTTTGTTGTGGGGTACTGAGGAGGTGGGTCTTTCAGGAGGTTTTTGTGGGATTTTATCATGTTTCCGATTTGGGTTGGTTTTTGTTTCTTGTTTGAGAGATCATTTGGGTGTTTTTAAGTTCTATTGATTGTTTTTTGTTAGGTTTTTGGTTTTTTTGGTTGAGATGGGTTTCTAAATGTCTAAGTGGGTTTATTTGTAAATGATATTGCTTGTATAGTGTGATTTTTGTGGATTTGAGGTGGTTTTGCCTTCTGTTGAGCTTTTTTTTTTTTTTTTTTTTTGGTTAGTAGTAGTAGTAGTAGTAGTTATTGAAATTGATTGGGTGCAATCATTTAATGTGACACCAAACCCTTATTAGTTGGAGGTGTATATGGTGTGGATCATGAACTGGGTTGGAGTTGGTCTTTTTATTTTTTTGCTACAATACCATCCGCCTTCATAATTAGATGAGTGGGTTTTCATTTATTTTGTGGTATTATCATTAATTTCCCCCCTTTGCTTCCACTTTTTTTGTTTGACACCATCTGGCCTTTTTTCTCCCTAGAACTCAATTTGAGGGGGATTTGGTATTGGACTATCAATCTTTAGTGATTTTCCGTGATCTTGAATGACTGCTTTTTGGTGGGTTTTTGTTTTCTTCTGTGTTTTGTTTCAATTTTAGTCAAACTTTGCCAACCTTCATCTCTCAAATGGTGGGTTTGTTATGCTTTGATTTGTCTTAAAAGCAGTTTTAGCGGCTCTTTTCACATTATCTTGAGTTATTTTTTTAGTGGGCACTCTCCTTTTCTACAGCTTGGCTTTAGATAACATGTTGCTGATTTTATTTTATATATATATATATATATTTTTTAAGTTTAGCTTGAGCTGTTTTTGGGTTATTTGATGTTGGGGTTTTTCTACTTTCCAAGATTCCCTCCACGTTATCTTCCTCTCTTCTGGCTTTATTTTTCCCTCCTCATCTTTGCAAGATGCTTCCTGTCTGCCGTTTTGGTGGTTTTTTCTTCTCACTTCGAGATGCTGTTTTTAGTTGCAGGTCTTCATGATAAGTCATTGACGGAATGTGGATTCCAGTGCTTGGGACTTGAAGCTGCAGATCTTGGGATCATTGATAGCCGATGTTTGAATAAAAAGGAAAGTAATGAAAAGAAAAGCAGATGTATCCATAAACAAATGTCCTCAGGGCGGTGTTGTCAGGTTTTTGCTTGTGGGTATCTCTGGCTTTGCATTTGTTTAGTGTAGGTGGTCTGTTGGCTATGTCTCCTGCGCTGACTGTTGGTGCCCGGACTCCGTGGGCTCTGCCAATGGTAATGGAAACATGCTTTTGCTTGCCATTGAAGAGAAGGGCCTTTTAAATTGCGACCCACTTGAGCTTTTCTTGAGTTTTTGCATGCATCTGATCTGAAAGATCCGGCCTTTTTCCGTTCCGTTGAACAGAGAAAGTCCACCTTCCTCAGAAATCTCCACTTGGGTCTTCTTATTCTTTCTTTATGTGAGCATTTTGGGAGAGTTTTCCCAAATGGGGCATGTTTGTTGGTCAACGGTTGTAGCTGATTTGGTGGGTTAAATGAGAAGTGTCACTGAGGTGGATAGGAATTGCTGAAAATATCATCAGAAGATCAGGTTTTTCAATTGCCAAGATGAAGTTTATGAAACTTGGATCGAAGCCAGATACATTTCAGACAGAAGGGAACGATGTGAGGTTAGGCTATCTGAAGCTTTTCTTATTATGTCATTGTGGCATGTTTGTTTTTCTGTGAAAATGTTTCTGTGTTGTTTTGCCTTCAGCAGTTTTTTTTTTTTTTGTTAAAAGATAGTGAGAACATTTCTAGGTTTGATTTTCATATGAGATTCTAGTTAATGACTGGGCCCTCACTGCCTTGGGGGATTTTTCAGTAGAAAATTGGAGGTTTCGTGGAGTGTAATTAATTTCTTAATTATCCTGGAACTGTTTTTGCATGCCTGTAGATATCATATTTTCTTTCTCTGGAAGATCATGTATCAATTCCTGCAATGTTCATAGATGTTTGGTTAGGGCCTGTTCGTTTGCATAAAATACATAGGAATTGAATATACAAGAATCATGGTGAAATGAGCTCCACCATGATTATTAAGAAGGTGAGGGGTGAAAAATATAAGCCGGAGATGTTGATGGGACCTTGACTTTCCTAGGTATTGAAAATTTGAATTAGTAGGGTGATGGCTGGATATTCATTCCCATCTTCCCTTGATTCAGTTTCCATTAAAGAGGAGTTTTCATTAAAGAAGAGATTGTCTGATGGTAATTTTTGGATTTTTACATTTGGTTCTTCATTTTTAACCACTTATAGAAATACAATCCTAGGTATTCAATTACATGAAACAAAGATACCCTTAGTTTTTGAGTGGTAGGCTAAAACAAAATTCTGTATGTTAGCTAATGGCTGTTGCATCTCCAGACGGAGACAAACGCACTATGGTCCATTGAGGGGATATATGAAAAGGAATGGGGCTGCTATGATTTCAATAAGTTCTAGGGCCACAGTTTAGGGAATATTTTACTAGGGAAGGATCTTGGGCTTGATCCAGAACCTTAGAAGGATCTCTAATTTGCCTTTTTTTTTTTGTAATATTGATTCTGACTTCTGAGCATTGTCTTCTTCAAGTGAAAACTGGTATCCTGCCTCCCCTTGATATAGATACAACGTGAAAAATCATATTTTGCATCTTCTCACCTATCCTGGTTTGGAAGATAGTTTAAAGTAAATTAATAGTATCATGCTGTACATTTAGGGTGTAACGAAAATTTTGAACTGCCTCAGACAAGATTTTTTGGCTTGTACATCCAAATCAGTAACCATAATGTTTCAGATCCTGCCTAACTGACCCAGGTTGTAAATATCGCCATTATTTTAGAGTTATGATTCTATTATCTATAGTGAAAGTTTTAATTTAATTTTTTTTTTTGAAATGGTGAAAGTTTTAATTTAATTGATTGCAGATTTACTTTTATTGTTATATTTAGATTAATATCAAGAAAATTATGATCCTGTCGGTTGAAATAGTGACAATTTGTAGGAGTGGGATTCAAACCCAAGACATCAAGGACAAAGCTGAGAGACCTTACCACTTAGCTAGTCAGCAGTTGCTGTTACAATTTTCATAGAATAATATAAAAATCTATTAGTTCTTACTTTTTCAAAATTATTTTCTTCTCATGGTCCTTTTTTTTTTCTCAACTTACCAAAGTCCCCCACCCCCACAACCACCCACCCACCCCATCATTCATACAATATTTTTCTAAGTGAATATCCTCTCAATGATATACCTATAAAATAGACAAATTTTGTAGTTGTCCTGATTTTATTTCCTGTCAGTATTATCCGGTAACGTTATTTGTAGCAGTTCCTCTGTCTAGCATTTTTGGGTAAGTTCAAGGTCCTTCTGTCAAGTTCTTGGTTGTGAAATTGGGAAGTTTGCTTCAATCACATAAAGCTAGCCTGGTCCTGCCTGACCTTTCTGAGACCATGCTGAAATGAATTTTATTTTACATAGATCAAATATAGGGATTCCCTTCAGAAAGAAAGAGGGATAGAATGTAGGCTTAGCAAATTGCATGTATCATTCATTTAGAAGAAGGGAAGTTGTCAAAGATATTTAAAGCATTATCTGGTGCATGTTGCCACCCCTAAAACTTATGATACTTTGACCAATCAGGACTGACTGATTTTTAGGCCACCTTGTCGAAATGCTGAAAGAAACTGCAGTTTTTTTTTTTTTCTGGGGTTATTTCACAAGTCTCTTCTAGTGTAGTTCCCTCCCTTCTATTTTTCGTTCCACATCAGATAACTAGTTGCTTCTGGCACCCTCTCATATATAGCTTCAGCAAGGTGGCTGGCCATCAATCTCCATAGTGAAGGTATACATGCCAAGATTGCAAGAATAAAGAAATATGGATAAATTTCTTGACTGCTGGGTAGAGTAAAATAGGTCTTTGAGTTTTAAGGTGACCCTGACGCATAAGAAACTTAAGATGACTGTGACCTTATCATAAGGATATGCATTAGTTTGGTGGAATGAGCTGCAGAATGAAAGCCTTTTCAGGGTATAGGAAAAATTGTTCCATGGAAAAAAATGAAGGCCATGCTAAGGAAGCAGTTTATTTTCATAGTTTATGTGCTATAATGATACCAGGGTTTTAACAGCCTCAAGAAAGTAGACAATAAAATAAGCAATTGTGTGGAGTTCCATTTCATTACCTTGAGGTGGAACTATGGAGACCAAGGATTGGGGGCATTTAGATTATGTATGGCTGAGTCAAGAGACTGGCATCATAGTTGGCTGACTATCTGCTGTCCGACAACCCAAGGCAATCCTACTGTTGTTGTGTCTTGTTTGGGTCCAATGCTCTGCCAGAACATAGCCTGATAGTTTATTTATGCTCTTCTGGCAAATAATAGCCATACAAAAAAAAAAGGCACTTGGTTGAAGTCTCAGCGTGGCAGGACATTTAGCGTGTACGTACCTGATGCAATAGCCAAAAGGTAACTGAGAACAATGTTCTCTTCACGGAAGAAATCCACATGGGTGATTAGGGGAATTACTTAGATGTCATTGATGGTGGTTTTTTCTTTTTTCCTTTAGTAGGGATGCTGGGAAAGAACGTGTTATGCAATGGGTAATCGAGATCTGTTGCACAGATTTGAAAACTAGCAAAATCTCTGGGTTATCTCCTGGGCATGGTTTTTGAAGGAATTCGCCAATATTTCTTGCTTTGATGTTTGAGGATGGATACATTGATATTCTGGGGTAGTAAGATTGGTGGTAGGCACGCAAAGTATGCGGATGTGTCTCTTCATTGTGCTCTTAAGCGTTACTCTTGACTTAATGTCAGCAGCAGTTCAATTGGCAATCTGGGTCTAGCTGAGGTTGGTAGAGTTACAAGACATGTGGCTAGTAACTGTGTCCATACTTTGTTGCGCTGCGGGTTTTTTTTTTTTTTGTAATTCCAATTCACAGATATGTCATGACCATGTGGGTTGTAGAGTATCCATGGAAATAGTCGAGGGGGAGTTCAGCCCAACCGCATTTCTTCAATCAATAGCAGATTTGAGTATCCATGGGAATAGTTGAGTCTTTGGTGAGAATATATAATTCTGTGTCATAATTTTCTGATGACCGGAAATGCTTGTGTTCTTTTGATTGGGTGGGGCTTGATTGGTTCCTTTGTTGTAGTATGTTTTCTTTGTCTGGACAACTCTGGACAACTAGGCCAGTTCCAGTCTGCTTGTATTTTATACGTTCCTTTGAAAAATAAATAGACCAGCTATTTCAGTAAACAAATGGGAGCATTTACCTATGCCTATTTTTCTTTTGTAGTTCTATTGAAATAGTCTTTCTAACATGCTAAATGTAGCGATACTACTAATTTTTTCCAGTTTTTTTTATAGCATTCCTTATACATATTATAAGAAAAATATGTTATGAGTTCACATATAACGTGCATGATACAAATATACAGCTGAAGCATATTGTACAGGTATCCTATGACTCTGAGTATTTTCATGTCGCATGTCAGACATTTTAAGCATATATTGGTATATGTCAATTTAACCTGTCCGTTTTCTTTTACGGTTTGCCAGGCCCATGCAGCATTGCAATGCATGGGCGACGCTCAAGGACCCCAACGGCAAGCTGTTGTGGCGGGCCCTCCCCACAATCTTCACTTTGTCTTTGATCTGAACTCTTGTACTTGAAGAGTTGAAGTTGAGTGCTAAGGTGTTTATGATGATGACATTCTAGTAGAACCATGGCATTCAAGATTTGGTTCAGTGGGAGTTGCAAGAGAAATTAAATAAATAAATATAACAGTAGATGTTCTGTGTCACTAATGATTCACTCTCTCTTTGTTCATAGACCCATCTTTTAACTGCTTTTGCTAATGTTTGTGCTCTTATATGGAGTTAATGGTCTTATAATTTTGTTTTGTTTTGTTTTGTTTTTAAACAAATGTTCTTATAATTTGTTTGTGTAGTGATACCATGTGTTATGCATTTTATGGAGACATAGTCAAACAATTTTTACATTTGCAGGTACGTGGCATCTGAGTTGGCAACGGACATCATTGTTAATGTTGGAGATGTTAAGTTCTATCTGCATAAGGTAGAGGTTCTCATGTATTGCTTTGGAACTTGTAGAGATATATTTAGTAAGCCGTGGCTGAATAAACTACCATAGTTTCTGTGGATGCTGGACTCACTGTAGTAGTACTGATACTAGCATCTATATCTTCCAGAATATGATTAAAGTGCCTTTAGTGCCTATGATCCAATCTGACTTGCAGACACCCTAGTGTAACACATCTTCATTGTGGTTTCAGAATTCCTCCATTTGAGTCTCTGTGGTGGAGACATCAAAACAACATTAGTGCAATGTAGGGAAATGAAAAGAAACACTTGCTCTGCCTATGGATGAGAACTGATAAGAGAGATTTTCTGCAAAGAGATTTAATAAATTATGTTAACATATACCATTACTTAGAAAACTATTGGTAACATGAGTTGAACTTGCAACCTCATTGCTACGATAGCAAGCACCTTCCATCCATGCTACAGGCTTGTCTACCATTTCCTTCACCCATACTCCTTTGAGAGACGACTAACTTTTCTACCGTGCCTTAAATGATTGCAAGTTGTGTAGAACCCAATAACTGAATCCCAATCACTGATCTATTCTGAAGACAACAGAACCCAGATAGATGTAAGGTTTCGATGATGGTGGTGGTGATGATCTATTTCAAAAACCTATTTATCTAATTACAATTACTTGATTTGTTACTGTGGTGTTTGATTCCTAGAGCTCAAGTTCCTACAAAACCTCCTTTAATTTTATCCTACCTATGTAACTCGGACACATGTTTGAATGTTGGACATTGACATTAGGTGTTAAAGACGCAGAGAAATTGGGAAATCCTATATTCAAATGACAACTATATATGATCTTATTGAAAATTGTTTAGACAGAGAAAAATGTGTTACAATGGGTAGAAAAATGCTGGAGCTAATATAAGATAAGAAGGAATAAATGATAAATGTGTTGTTTATCTAACAAAAGTCTCAGCACGTCTATTCTCTCACAATCTTTTAGAGGACGGTATCTTGGTACATAGCCCAGTTCCTTCGCTGCTTCATTCCTCCAAGTAAATTCTTAATAAAGCGTGGACAATGCATGGCTCACCACCAGTCCATACATGTTGGGTAAAAAATGTTTCTCATCAATCAAAATAGTCGGAAAATTCATGACACAGTCCATGAGGTTATCCCCCTCCACACCCACCAGGATCCTAGCCCCCACATTCACCCCAGGTTTTACTTGAATTATTTTCCTCAACAAGGCTCTTTCTTCTCTAAATCTCCATCTCAACCTACCAAGGTGCTTTTGTTTTTCTTCAATTATTCCCAATCTTGATATGGTGTCTACCCCTCATCTCAGTTGAATACTATAATAATAATAATAATAATAAGATGATTGTTTCACTTAGACCAGGAGAGTGCAGAAATCCACCAGGTGTCGTGAAAGTCTGCCACCTTCCAACTCAATACATTGCTCTCTTTTAGTCTATAGCTATTTAACTAGGACATTCCTTGCATTTTTTCTAATCTCATTTCATTCATCAATTTCACTTTAGAATTGTTGACACATATTTGCGTTCACATGCCTGGACACTTATCTTGATAAAAAGTGTAAACTTTTTTCCTTCAATGACAATAAATTTTTTGGTTTAACAATACCAATAAAATTATTTTATTATATACATGGACATCAGCAAATGGGGATTCTTGAAGCTGCCATGACTGGAGAAATCTTATGCCTGTGACTTGACACTCAGGTCTGAGCTACATTGCAATCCCATGAATTGGATTATCTACTGGCAGCTACTTAATAGCATCCCTCCTTTTTAGTATTTTTCCATTGGCACATGGAAACTATACGAAGGCTAGCAATATAAGCTCAAAAAAATCTAGAAACTAATTATTTCTAACTAACAGTATTCTCAATACTGTATATTTAAGTTTTCTGTTTGAAACAAATGTTTTTATATCCTAATATAATTTGTGGCTTATGGTACTGTAGTTTCCCCTTTTGTCAAAGAGCGCTCACTTGCAGAAGTTGGTGGCAACTGCTAATGAGGAAAGCAGCTATGAAGTCCACATACCTGACATTCCAGGTGGTCCAGCTGCCTTTGAAATATGTGCTAAATTCTGTTATGGCATGACGGTCACCCTCAACGCATACAATGTGGTTGCCGCCCGCTGCGCAGCAGAATACTTGGAAATGTATGAGACTCTTGAGAAAGGGAACCTCATCTACAAAATTGAAGTTTTCCTCAATACCAGCATCTTTCGGAGTTGGAAAGACTCCATTATTGTACTTCAGACAACAAAGTCTCTCCTGAAATTGTGTGAGGACTTGAAGGTAGTGGGCCGCTGTGTTGAATCCATATCTTCCAAGGCCTCCGTTGATCCGTCGAGGGTCAACTGGTCTTACTCCTACAACTGCAAAAAGCTCCCATCAGAGAATGGCATAGAGGCACACTGGAATGGTGTTGTAAAAGAGGCAGTGGTGCCAAAGGATTGGTGGGTTGAGGACTTATGTGAGCTCGAAATTGATTTTTATAAGAGGGTATTTATGGCCATAAAAACGAAGGGTAGAATTTCTAGCGAAGTAATTGGGGAAGCTCTGAAAGCTCTTGCTTCAAGACAGCTTCCGGGCTTTAGTAAGGGAACGTTTCAGGGTGATATCATAAAAAACCGGTCCTTGTTAGAGACCATTGTATGGATGTTGCCTTCAGAGATCGGTAGTGCATCATGTGGTTTCCTTTTCAAGCTTCTGAAAGCTGTTAGCTTGCTGGATTCTGCCGAATTGGTTAGGAGAGAGCTGATTAAGAGAATCGGGCTGCAGTTGGAAGAGGCCTCAGTGACTGATCTTTTGATTCCAGCACCGACAGGGGAGAATTTAATGTACGATGTCGACATGGTTCATAGCATAGTGGGGGAGTTTGTAATGCGGGCAGGGGATGGGAACACTCAAACTAACCCTATGGTAGGAGAGCTACAGGAGATTAGATGCCCCTCTTTTGTAGCAGGTGCTTCAAAGCTTGCAGTGGCGAAACTGGTTGATGGGTACCTAACTGAAATTGCAAGGGATCCAAACCTTCCTCTATCCAAATTCATTGATCTAGCAGAAATTGTGTCAAGTGACTCCCGGCCTATTCATGATGGTCTCTATCGGGCAATTGACATGTATCTAAAGGTGATTTGCTTGAATTTTGAATTAACATGCTTCAAGGTTGTTAGAATGCTTTCTGTTGATGGAATTTTGGGTTGGAATTTTGGTTGGAATTTTGTGATGGAAGTTGTGAGGATCAGGCTATAAGTCTGAATGGTGTCCCTCATATGGTGATCGCAAATTTTGATCTGAAGGGCTTATTGTGGATGGATCATTTGTCCATGGCTTAAGAATCTCCCAAGTTGGAAGAATGCACTGAGTCAATGTTTGACCATTTTATTCCATTGAATGCATATTACAGTATTTGTTGCCATGGTTATCTATGTGAATGCTAGATTCATTAAGACCATGGAGCTCATTTGCATGCATATCACATTCTCTTCAATGGAACAGAGCCGCATGATTTGGTGACTTAGAAAGATGCAACAATATTTGTACTTGTTACTTTCCACATAAACATATCCCTCCATTTGGTTGATCAAACTAGGATCAGCTACATTTCTGGTGTCTTTATGCGGAGACATTTTCGTAGAACCCACTTTCTTTGCAATGCCATTTTTTATAATTTTCTTTGGATTTTCATTTCCTTGATATACCATTCCCTTTGGGGGCATACATGTACAAGTCCATTAAATAGGTATGAACAAGTGTTTTCCTTTTTCTTTTTCTTTTTAAGAAAAAAAGAAACTGAGGGAAAATGACCTAATGAAGAAATAAAATTCTCTGGAATGTAGACCCAATGAAAACCTTTGGATATCTGTTAGGGGTGCACAAAAGCTGGTGCAGACATCTACAACCCCAATTGCTCAACAGAATGTATGACCTTTTCCTTCTATATCAACTTCCAGTTTGTAGTGCACTCAAAACATTTAAAACTGCAAAGGGACACGGTTGCACGAGAGCCACTTACATTGAAATTTGAATATGCATGTACTTGGTAGCTTATTGATCACCTCATGTATGTCTTGGTTATCTTGGTGCAGGAACATCCTGGGCTGAGCAAAGGTGAGAAAAAGAGGATATGCAAGCTGATGGACTGCAAGAAGTTGTCCCCAGATGCATGCATACACGCTGCACAGAATGAGCGGCTACCTTTGCGGGTGGTGGTACAGGTCCTCTTCTTTGAGCAAGCCAGGTCTGCCCAATCATCTGGCAGCTCCAGCGGGCCTGACCTCCCTGAAAGTATCCAGGCGTTACTCCCAATGGAGAATACTGGATCCCATGGGAGCTCAAGGTCTGCAACAACCAATACGGATGAGGATTGGGAAACAGGTCCAGAGGAGCTCAAGTCCCTCAAGGGGGACTTCACTTCCATGAGGCTGGTGGATGTTGTTAAAAGTAGTGATGACAAAGGAAGTGGCAAAACAAAGGGTGGAATCTTCAAGCCCAAAAAACTCTTGAGCAAGCTGTGGTCAGGCAAAAGCGGGTCGGGAGAGAACAGCAGCTCTGATACATCTGGGAGCCCAGGCTCGGGTTCAGCCAACCAGGAGGTGGCCAAGTCAACACCTTCTAGAAATGGGAGGCGTTCAGTCTCCTGATACATCTAGTGGTAGAATTAGAAGTTAGAAATGCTGACACCTTCTAAAGGGGTTAAGATGAGATGGTTGGGGTTTGGTTAATGCATGTTTTATTTCACAAGGTAGATAGACGAAAGGTATAAGAGATGTAGGGAGGGAAAAGGTTTTTATTTTCTTTTTCTTGTTTTGATTTATTTTATTGTTTCTCATGGGTCCAGTTTTTGCTGTACCTTAAAGAGAAGAGGAAATGCATTGTTTGGTTTAGCATATGGTTGCATCCATGGTTAATGCAAGAGCTGACATTATGTTGTTCATCCATGGTTAATGCAAGAGCTGACATTATGTTGTTCTTACACAGTTAGGCTGATCAACAAGCAGGGGCTATGTAACAAGATACTTGAGGATTTCTTAATGATGTTCCCAAGTGTAGTCCAAATGTACTTCATTTCAGAAAAATACTTTTGGTAAAGACTTTTGGGTGCTCTATTATCATAAGGTGCATTTTCTTGTCTTCCCCTTGTCCCCTATTTGTTGGTGCCGGTGCTTATTTTTCTGTTACTTTAGCCAAGAAACAGAATGGTGAAATAGCTAGGATGTACTGTATTTCTTACATATACATGATTTAGTAATTGTAATTTTATTTAGTAATATTTCAGTTGGTACCACTAACCTGTATATTTCAAGGTAAGTTACAATGGACCTCTAGTGTTGGAAGATTTGGTTGTGACAGAAATAAACATTTAATTAAACAAGGCTTGGGAGGAACCTGCCTTAAAGACAGGGAACCCAGCCTTTGGTGCATGAGTCCCGAACAAGGTTGAACAGCTTCACTATGCATAAGTCCCAAAATTGGTTGAGCAGCTTCACTGTCCCTAGGACACACAATCTTTCCTCATTTATCCTCCACTCATGCCTTTTTCCCATTTGACACTAATCTGAATGTCTAAGTCAGCATTTGATGACAATAAATTTGCTTAAGTAGCCATTAATCTTAGGGTTAATCAGGGACTAGGATCATTTGATAGGACTGGTATTGAGGTCAACTTTAATCTTCATCCTATCTTATTCCATCCATCCTTTTTTTTTCTTTTTTTTTTTTTGTTACACTGAGCCACTAATGGTCCTGTAGTGATACTTTAACTTGACAACCAAGGGATTGATCCCTGGGCATGTGTGTGAAATTAGGGTGCCAACGCCACTCAACCATGTGTTTGTCAGTATCCTATCTTTCCTTTTGTTTCCATTGATTATTATGTATCAAGTGGGCTCTACAAAAAATGATGGAAGGCATACACCACATTTTTGGAGTTGTACAAGTGAGATCTGTCTACATTTATGATCACATTAATAAGCCATTGATTTCACAAGTGACAGACACCATAATTATTTCTATAATGTTACATATATTTGAAAATTTAACAGTCTTCTCTATTATCTAAAAACAATAGATGATATAAATATAAATGATGCACACCTGTGAGTTACACTCATTCTGAGGACACTCAATATACACAGTAACACACCTAACTACAAATAGCACAAATTTACAGATGATTATGCTTAAAAAACTAAGTATATGTTTATAGTGTTAAGGGTTGCAGGAATCTTTGTTTGGTTACAAACATGACACAGTAGTGTGGCAACTGATACGCGCATAAAATAGGGCAGATAATCTTTAAAAATTATAAACTTTAGGATTTTCCATTTTTCTTGATCTTATAGATGTTTTTCCATACTTTTTTGAGCCATTTTTAAAACCACAACCATACTGCCACTACACTGATACAGCTGAGGATATCTATCAACTTTTTTGAATGCCTGTAAGGGGTTCAATACTGATGTTTAGACCATGATCGAAAACCTAAACATTTTAAACATACAACTTCTGCTGAAAGCCCCCAAGACTAATGGAACGCATCAAATTAATCCTTATAACTATTTAGGACCGTAACAGATCACCAAGCTGCCCTTTTCTCTATTTTTTTAGACGTGGAGGTTGGCTCTGATACCAAATGTTATAGACTTAACCAATACACCAAAAGCCTTAGGATGGATAGAACACGTCAAATTAATTCTTATAGCTATTTAGGACCGTAACAAATTTATACATATGTAATTTGGGTTTTCTTGTCCACAGAGGTATGAACTCTGGGACACAGACTCAAAACACAAGATGGACTCAAAATCCAAATGGATCCAGGACTCAAGACCCAAATTCTCCAAGTTGGGACCTCTCTGTGATTCACATGCCCTGTGTGTTCCAGCTGAAGAAGATAACATACCATTTGTTTTCTAATGAAGAGTTTCTTTGACTGTGGTTCCCTTTCTTTCACATGTCACTATGATGTATTGATGTGATAGTCCATGTCGTTTGACTTGAAAATGAAAGTATGAGCTACTTTGGCAATTGGATCAAATTAATTTGATTTTATTCAATCGTGAAGGGTCCCATATGGGCCGCACAAAGCTGTCTCTCAGAGCAAGTTTTCCTTGTTTGAGAAGAGCTAGTAGACCTACCAACATATTTAGGGACAATGATAGAGATCAACACTTCCAAATATTTGAACTCTTTTTAAGGAAAAGAGATTGCCCACAAATCTTGACTATACACCTGTGGCTGTAAGGCTGAAGTCCTCACAACCTTCCTGTGCTTAACTCACCTTTCCAACTTCCAAAACAGCTAATAAGTTCAACCATTGACTATCAACCATAAAAGCCACACAAGGACTGCCTTTCTTCCACAAAAGAAAAGATAGATTGTAGTGAAAATCAAACTTGGGTTGTTGAATTCTCCACCTTGTCCTTGTGGAAGGGAAACTTCGTAAATTGTTGTTCATCGTCCATCTTATAATATAAGACTTGAGACACTTGTGACTTGCCCCCAACTTTGGTCATGTTTCTCATGTTCCTGTTTAAAGTTCAATGATATGTTTATGAACTATAATTATCTAGATAAGCTGTGCGACTCACTTTAGCTCTTCCACAAAAAAGGAGATGATGTGATGCACACATGTTGGCCATGAAACCTGTGTATAGGAAGACATCAGTTTCTGGATTTCACTGAGTGTCTGCAATTGAGTGATGTGATGCACACATGTTGGCCATTAAAGCTCCAATTGAGTCACCCTAGTTTTGGACAGTTTATAAACAAATATGCAACAGGCACATGGTTTACAATGTGTTCAAATCTATTGGTTTTGGCTTTGTCCAATGTCCATACTTGAGAAACTTGTTGACCCGGTGAGTCACTCAAACGAGTCTGGCCTTGTACTCGATCAAACTCATTTGACTTGCCCAATGGTTTAGCCTGATGTTTCTATGCTAGTCAAACACGGGTTGGGCTGGGAACAAAGGTTGGGCTAGGTCAGTTTGAAGCTTATCTAAAGCCAGCCTGTTTGGTTATACATAATATATGGCCCAGCTCCAGCCCATAAGCTTTAAGGTTAGATCTTGTCCGGCCCATTTGCGAAGTATATATGCGCCGCTGTGATAAATATATCGAGCCAGGTTGTCTCTTTACAAACACAAGTTCAGAAAATGAGGCCTGGGCCCTGTCCAAACTTGAACGCATCCCAAATCGAGTCCGATGTGGACCAGGTTCCGACCTGGCCCATGAGCCCTCCTAATTTGCCTCGCTCACTGAAACCTAAATATTGAACCCAGAAGAAGCCCTCAATGATAATCACAATCTTAATTAAAATTTACACGGGCTTTGAAATTCAGCCCCAAACCTAACAAGTCTAGCCCAAATTGCATTTTCGTGATGATGAGGGCATTTGGCTTGACCTCGTTTCAGCCCAAGTTGCAGTGGTGAACCCTACCACATGTACATCCGTAACTATCAAGGGGGATAACAAAACAGAAAAAACTTTAGCCAAGCCACAAAAGAAGGGATTGGTGCTGGGCCAATGCAAGTTGTGTACAAAAAAGCCCATGTCATGGATGGGGATGGGATCATGGGAAAAGGGGAGTTGCATTGTCATGAACCTTCCCCAACCCCACACCTCTCATGACATTGTATATTTTTTAGAAAGGTACAAATCCACCCACAAAAGCTAAAAAGGTGAGGGAAGAACTACCCCTCCATGTCTATCCTTTGAGTCTAGATCCACTGATTGTCTAACTCATGCTTCATGAGAGTAGAGGATTTGAACTCCACAGTGCGGCTTACCCAATGAAAATCTAAACCATTCTAAAATAAATGCCCTACATGGGTATTCCTAAATTTTTGTAGAATAGAAGTTGATCCAACTAATAATGACACAATCTTATACATTATTTATCATATGCATAATAGTGCCCGTTCTTCTCTGCGGAGCAGTGGTGCTCACTTTTTGTTGAGTACCCACCTGACGCCCAAGCTTGAGGATAGGAAAAGGGATATCAAAAGATCCACCCCTCACATACTCATGTATACTGACAAAAGCGTAAATCATCATCCTAACCACTTGATTAATGGTCTAAAACCAATACAAAATCGATCAAATAGTCCAGTCCATTCGGATTTTTGCCAAACCCGGGATTGATGACTATCGGTGGGGTGTCTACTCAGATGGGTCATAAGCTAGGCCCAACTAAATATTTAGTAATGCGGTGCTTAGCGGAGGTTTTTCCACATAATATTATTATGCTAAATCCTATGGTGAGACCCATCTTCTATAATAGTAAAGTTTAGTGATATCTCATTAAAGGAAAGCATATTTATTTTGATCAGTTTGGATTTTTATTAGATGGGTCCCACCGTATATTACCACTCCTCCCACTCACGGGAAGTGTGAGTGAAACACTCGGAGTATCCAGTCTTGTGTCCTTGTAATCAATCCATGTCATTCATTAATAGAGTGCGCCTCACCATCAAAGGCTAACAAAAATACAAAGAGGGACTGGACTGAACAGGCCCGAGCCATGTAAAATGGATAGGTTCATTGACAGCAACCCAAGACACGAACCATTGATGTGTGGGACCCATCAACCAACATACCTGTCACACTCACCCTGTCATCCATTAGTGCATGGGCTCCTCTATTTGAAAACCCGACCTAGGCTCACTGGACCTTCATTACACGAATTAAAAGGACTGATTAGGGGAAACATTTTGCTGAAAACTGACCCCAACTTTCAAAGTAGTTGAAGAATCACCCCCACCTCAATGGAAGTCAATCAAAGCATCCAGCATCAACAAGGTCAGTCAAATTTCCCTACTTCATACTCTGTTATACTTCAAACTTATCAGCCCCCACAATTGTCGAGACTAGTGCTATTTTTAGCCGGGTAATCTCTATATCTTGCATAACTTGGGATTGCATTTATACCTTCGATCTATAGCAAGGGTACAGTCATGTCACTCATGGGCGACTATAGACTCACATGGAAACATTTTCAAGCCATGTGATGTGAGTGTGAGGCCCATGGTTAGACGTAGCCTTCAAGATTCTTCATATGTTAAAAATGTTTCTATTTCAACGGAGACTTTGCTATTCCACCATGGTTTCAGGTCTAACAATCGGACTCTCTGCCTGGTTGGATTTGGAGAATTTATAAACAAAATGTGCTACTTGTGTTTCCTGGACAAAGTGTCAGAATTTCGAAAATAAAGTTTCTTGTAATTTGTAATTTCTTAAGAGATGAATTACCCTAGCAATTTTTAGTGGGTATTCCACCTTTGGGTAAAGTTTATGTTACTTCAAACAATATATATGCACTATCCCTCAATTTCATGACTCATACTGGCAAGCATTCAATTAAAATCTTCATTTGGAATACCCACTGTTTAATTATGTGTTAATTTGAATGCATGACCATCAACACTACAACTAGAAATTTCTAGATTGTTGCCTCACCAATTGTGCTATCATTAAACTGACAACTTGTAATATTTGTGAACCGATTTTTATTGGTTAGTTTAAAAGTTGAAGTACACTCACAACTTTTAAATCTCATGCCCTAAGCTTAGTAGCTCATTATGATAAATAAAATCAAATAATATCACAGCTGTCTTTCAAATTGGCACTTATCCAAAATTCACTTAAATAAAAGTGCAAGTCTGCTAAATTCAATACTCGTAAAAATGAGAACTGAATTTTTCTAATGATATTTATGCATTCATGATTGTGTAATATAAATGGCTTAGACTTATGATATATAGGCCCATTGAAAGAAGGAAAAAAAAAAAGAAAAAAACTTTGCTATTGATATATATATATATATATATATATTTTAAACCGATCTATTATTACTCATCAAAACCGGCACTTACAATTACACCTCTTTTTCTAAGTAAACTCAGATTAAGCCCATACATGATAAGTTAAAAAATAAAAACAACCAACATCCATAAAATAGAAAATCACAAAACCTTGCAAGGAATATATTCCTCTCTCAAAAACCGTTACAGAAAGATCTCAATCATATCAATATCAACACAAAGAAGAAAAAAGAACCATCTTTCTCTACTATCTTTTTTTTATCTCTCTGTCTCTTGGTGTAACTTAGAACTCCCTGGGGTCCACAAAAATAGACGGACCAGGAACCGACTTGGTCCAGTCCCCCACGGCCCCATCACTATAATCCTCTCCGAGCCGCTTCATGCACCACAAATCCTCGGCGCACGATAGCCTCTTCCAGTGGGGTATCTCTAACTTAAGCGGCTCGCAACTGGCCACCTCGGTGGCCACAACTCCGCACCCGAACTCCTTGGCCAGGTTGTGCGCGTGCCGACACAGCGCCCGAGTCAGCCGAGCCGACTCGGCCCCTTCCCCTCCCAACCCGTACAGAAAATGCAAGCCAAACGGCCGAAAAATCTCCGGCACGGAAGGTATCTTCAACCACGGCAACGCCCGGTCCACTACCCGACTCGTCCTCGCCAGAACCCGTTTCGCCCGTGACCCGCCTTGGACTCGGAGCCTGAACACCTCCTTGCTGTTCCAAATGCTCAGCACTGCCCAGGACTCGGGCGGGTCGCACAGGAACGAGTCGATGCCCGGCCATGACTCAGCGCCGTGCGGGTATGCGTGGGATGGAACCGCGAGGAAAGTGCCGAGGCTGAGCTTGTTGTTGAGGACCGAGTCGATGTCGCGGGGGAAGAACTCGGTGGTGGAGAATCGGCGACGGTATAGGGTCTCCGCGTCGTATGGGTCGAGTCGGAAGATGGTGACTCGGTTTGGGATCCTGACTCGGTGGGCGAAGACGGGTTGGACGAGGACTGAAGGAGTGCGGAACTTGGAGTAGCCCAAGCGAGTGGTGAAGAGCTTGAGTGACGCTTCATTGTCTTTGTCCGTAGCCATGTATGAATACTCGGCTCCTTTCTCTCTAAACCAGTCCTCCATGCGAGATACGAGCTTCAAACCAATACCCATTCGTCTGCAGAAGAGAAATGGAGAGAGAGATTTGAGAAAACCAAGCTATGGGTTTTGCTCATTTCCAATCAATAGAACCACCCTTTTCAGCATTAATTAAGAAGTTGGTTGGTTTTTCCATACCGATGACAAGGAGAGACCCGAAGGCCTAGGATATACGCGAGCTTGGTGTATATAGGAACCGTTACGTTCTTTTCTGCGGCGTTCTTTCCGTTTCGGGAGAGCTTTTTGCCGCATGTAACGGTCTTGATGCAGCCTCGGATTAGGCCCACGATCTCCTTCTTCTCCGGACCCATCTCTGCTACCTGAAGCAAACAAAAAAAAAACAATACAAATCAGGAGATGAAAAGGAGAGAGAGAGAGAGAGAGAGAACCAGTTTAGATAAAGGAATGAAAGAAAAACATACGAGCATTAGAAATGCTGGAGAATGGCGGATTCTGCAAATGGGGTCACCCATGAGGTCTGTGAAGAGAGATATCTTCCCACTCGTACCCACTTCACACTTTCTCTCCATCATCTCCACACCCAAACAGTCCCTTTCGGGGTCGAAAGGTCTGATCATTACAGCTTTCTCACTCATCTCTCTCTCCTCTCTAACCCCAGAAAGAAGAAGCAATCACAGAAAGCTCTGTTAAGACATAGAGCTGTAATCAAATCACAGCAATCTATATTTGAATCACGTGTTAATTTGGATAGGCAGAGAAAAGGGGAGAATAAAAAGAAAGGAAAGAAGATAAAGAGAAGTTCAAGATGCAGTATCAATCAGCTGAAGAAAAGCAGAAACAAAGAAAATCTCCTTTGTATTTTTTTTCTTCTTCTTCTCTCTTTTCGGCTTCCTTTCAACCTTTGGGGCTCCTATAAACGAGAGTGAGTTAATAGTAGTTATCATTGGGTAGGGGTGGGGTTTGAGGGGCTTTAAATAGTGGGGTGTGTGTATCGTTTTTTCTCTATCTAGAATCCTATTACATTGTTTGTTTCTCTCTCTTAGATCAAATAATAATGGGAAAAAGAGGAGAGATCATGAGGGAGAGAAATGGCGGCTAAGGCTGCGCAGTTTTTGTGCAGATTATAATCATTTACTTGAATCATGCCCTCATTTGTAATCATTACAAAGATCCATCCATGCCATGCCACGCATATATACATGTCCATGAATCATGGAGGAGGGGAGGATGGAACTGGAATTTGGAAAGTAACTTTAATTGTACGTTATACATGAGTTGTGGGCATGGGAGAGGGATAAACTCATAAACATGCTTACATTATACATGCTTTAATTTTTCATTTGTTGACGTGGCTAAGTGGACGCTGTCCGTTTCGCGAGCTGGATCCCACGTTTTTGGCCGTCACTTTCTCTGATAGATGAAGGGCCACGACGTCTCTGTTTCGAAAATTTCTCACCTATATTTTATGAAGAGTTCGGCCCTTTGGGCCGGAGTAATCCCTGCGGGCCCAGGAGGCAAAGCCGGGTAAAAACCCCCTGTGGCCCCAGTGTGGTAGCGCGGTTTCGAACCCTCAACCTCCGGGAGCAAACCGTGGTCCTAGGCCAACTGAGCTACCCCTTGGGGTTTATGACAAGTAGTTTGGTTACTTTGGTAGTCCATGGTTCTACAAAATACATAGATAGTTTTTTTTGGGTTTTTTGTTAAGTAGAAAACTAGTTTTCTGGTTAAAAATGCTGTCACGTTCAAGTTAGCAGGAAGGTTAGCACTCAATTCATTGATAGCTCATTGGTGAGACATATCCCTCTCTAATGAAATAATTTAGGAATGATCTTTTGCTCTGCTGGTTAGGTGATTGAGTAGGAAGGGTGTGTGGAAGTATTTACTTTCGGAAGGCCAAAAGCTGGAGTGAATTTAAAGACTTTGCCAAGTTTGGATCTAGTTGTATTATGTGTGATTTCTGATAGTTCAATTTGATCATCAAGTATTCACCTAGTCAACTGATCCAAACAACAGAGAAATAGTTTTTTTTACTCCACATCCAATTGATTTGGGCAAGGTTTTATTTAATCTAATTGAATTTTAGATTAATTAGCTTTACAAGAACTCCAACTCAAGCACTCACACACATGCACCCCATAGGCTTTTGGTAGCAGAGTTTGGATTAAAAACCATAAAACTTGAAAATAACCTACATGAAAATAACTCATTTATTTGCCTATTTTATTTTATTTTTTTATTTTTTATTTTTTTGCTGCATAGGGGGATTTGAATTCCCCTACTCATAGTCCACTAACATGAAAGTAGGGTTGGCAATTCCTGATCTAACCCGCCAATTAGATGACCTGAGCTGATCCAACCATGGACCACCAGCTAAAACTATCCCTCTACATTTCAATTTTTGGTTGTCACGAAGATTATCATATTCTGCTGTGCTGTTATTTTGAAGTCCGCGGCTACGGCTACTTGCTGCTCCTCTGTAGAATTCGAATTACAAAAGAGGAAGAGGATGTAGCAGTAACTATAACTTTTAATGACCTTTCTTAATTGGCCCAAAACCGTTTTGAGTTCAATCATTTGAATCGCCAGGGTCACCACCATATCTCATTAAATTAAATTCTGAGAGATTTGGAGGCCTAGGGAAATTAAATCGTTCTCAGTGGGTTCTGTGAAAATTCATGCCAACTGTGGTCTGTGGATGACATTTTTAAATGGTGTGACCTATTTTATTTGAGAGGAAAAGGGATTTTTTTGGTTTTTAACAATCGGTTCTGCATGGCCTGAACATCCCAAGGTCCAGGTGGGTTCAGGACCTCTTTTCAGGCCATGATTTTCAAGCCATTTAGATTTTTTATTTTTTTAAATCCCACTTATGGGTTGGGACCTTGTGAGACCCTCACATATGTGAGGCAATAGTGAGTCACATATGCAATGAGCGGAGAGGTCACGATCGAAGCTTAGACCTTCAAATGAGAACTGCCGCTCCTTACCCAACTCTTGGGAGGTGAAGTGGTGGAAGGTCTCTTCCTAACCTGTTTCTGCGTAAGAATGAGAATTATCTAATTGCGGAATTTACTAAAATTCTGTAGGAGAAGAGCTGTCAAAGTAAAGTGAAGTATGTAGAAATTAGGAGAGTGTCAAATTTTGGAGACTTCAAATTCACATTGGTGCAGCACGAATAAGGATTAGATTGATCATATGGTGCATTAGGTGGGCCCCACAACATAAGTTGCTCCGTGCTTAGTGCTTAGTGCTCACTTCTTAGTTCTTCTCTGTGTAATGACATGCTTCCACGAAAATGAAAGTCCAGCAAGATTTCGGAAATCCTCTCTCGCAAAGAGAAATTAACTGCCTGAAAAAGTAAAATTCTTGGCAGAGAATAGAGTTGCACAAAATGACAAGTAAAAACAGGTGCAGAAAATCACATCCTTAATCCTTTACTTTTCTATGGATTTAGTGTTGCACAAATGTGTTGTTAGGAATCACGCCACCTTGTCAGCATCCCCAAGTAAAATATAGAGATGTTAGGTTATATCAGGTATAGAGTTCTACTGAGTTCCAACCAGCCCATTGGAGCCAGGTCTAAGTCAGATACAAGTAATGTTCTAGGTACACAAAATATTAACTATTCGGTCTATTACATCCATGGACATGAGATCCAATTCAAGCCGTTGATCATCAAAGATAGGAACAAGACATAGGACATGCAATATGTGGAGAGATCTAAAAGATGAGTGTGTATGTCTATGTACGAATCAACATGCTCCATCAAAGCATCAATAAAATGGGTTTATATGCACATATAGTTTTTTTTTTCTTATTTAATGCCATTCTAAACGTGAACAATCGCACACTCATGAGCCATGATTTAGTAGTTCCAGGATATCTGGCCCCACCATTTAAGAGCATAGTCTGAATCCTTTGTGCAACAATTACACTCGAACAATGTAGTAAATTTCTGAAACTCCATCATGAGGCTCATATAGAAATAATTAGAATCGTTCGAGATAAATCACATCCTCTCCGTATCAAGATTCCTAAGTTTCGGCTCAAAAGGAGTGGGTCTCACCGTCCAATTGAGTACATGATAAAAACGTGATGAGGCGCTGATGTGACATCGTTGCTGACAGTAGGTCTCACTGTCCAATTGAGTACATGATAAAAACGTGATGAGGCACTGATGTGGCATCGTTGCTGACAGTGGGTCTCACCGTCCAATTGAGTACATGATAAAAACGTGATGAGGCGCTGATGTGGCATCGTTGCTTACGTGGTTTATCATGGTTTTCCATCAAATTCTGAATTGGACGGTAGGACTCACTCCTTTTGAAATGAAATTTAGCGATCTTGATATAGAAGGGATGTGATTCATTTTGAATGGTTCGAATTGTCTCTGTGTAAGCCCCACAATGGAGTTTTCAGAAATTTGTTATACATTTTAATGAAATAGCTGCGACAAAAGATTCAGACTCTTAGGAACATTAAAGTTTATAGTTGTTAAATCAAGCGCTAGAATAATCTAATTAATTTGAATGATATTTTACATGACCCTTATTGGTGATGAGTATTTTCCATCCTTCCTACCCCCATTAATGGTGGCAAAGCATCCGAGCAAGCCCCATGAGTTGGATCACACGAGCATGTTTGTGGTCTGCTCGTGTGTGTGAGATTTCTCCATATTTTATAATATGATGATATAGAATTAAACATATAAGTTTTATACAAGATTGCATCAAGCTCATATACAATCCAATTGATGGGGCCTACTTAGATGCATGTTTACCAATAGGAGAAGGGCGGATGGAAGGTCTCTTCATGGAGAAGTGGGATCCAGAAAATCAGCCCCATCAGATTATCATGGCCCTTGATTTAACAACTTTAAAGTTAATGGCACCATATATTTTCTTGAGATTTAATCCAATAGTAAGTGAAGGTTCACTGAGTGTAAGATTGGGGACCTAATGACAAATCATAGGATAAAAATAGTATCAAACACTACAATTTGGCTCGCGCTTGCAGATGCTAGTCGGAGAGTACTTTTTTAGAACATTATGTGGAATCTTCAAGAGATGACTAACTTATTTTACCCAAAAAAAAAAAAAGGAAAGATGAACGGGAGAAGGGAGGTGTTCACTTCTTTTTGTTTGGGTTTTGTCCCTTGTTTTTGTCCTCTCTTGTTCTAATGAAAAACTCACTTCCTTTTTGTTCAGGTTTTGCCCCTTGTTTTTGTCCTCTCTTTGTTCTAATGAATTCCATGTTTTTCCCTTGCTCCCACTTAACTTCGACTCTAGTTCAATTTTGTTAGTCTTTGATTGTTCATGCAAATTAATATTGCATCTATCTAATCTAACAACTTTATCTATCATTTCGGATATGAATAATCTTGAGGTTGTTTATTTAATACCTTTCATGATTGGATGGTTTTCATATTTTGCACGCAGTTAGGTCAGAAGAATCTTTAAGGCTCCCTTATGGCCTTAACTGTTAGAAGGTTCCAATTACGAACCACGTCTATTGTTCTTGAAAATGATTCTAATATTTATATTGATGCATGTAATTAATATTAGTTTACATGTGGGCCCACCGATGATTATGGACTCAATAGTAAAGTTGTTACCAAAGGGCCATTGGACCAAATTAAGGTCGATGGCCAACTAAGGTGGATATTTTTATTTTTCAAAAAAAAAAAAAAGACGTAGTTTCGTATTGATATAATGGGAGAAAATTTGAATCAATTAAGCTCCTACCAAATTCACCTCAAATTATTTATAATCAAGCTAAGATAGGATCCTCAAGCCTGACGTGGTCTGTTGTACGTACTTAGGATGCTTGAGCTTAAGCTCGAGCGTAGCTAAGTCCAACTTGTCTCATTTGTATGAAATGGGCAATAGGCAAGCTTTTCCTTTTGATCATCCATTTTATGATTTTAAATCATACACAATTATTTAGACTTTCTTACATTTTAAGTTGGCACCACCGACATTGTGATGATATACTCTAAAATAGTTGACCCTCCTGAATAAAAATATGCTACCATGAACACAAATTTAACTACTAGATGTCATTGTTCTCCATAATCATGATAACCATATATATATATATATATATATGCGCAAATGAAACAAAGATGATTACTGTCTCTACTGACTTGTTACTAACCATCTAGTCATATGATAAAGACTTCAAAGATTCCACCCATCATTTCTCTTTGGATCTTCACAAGATTGCCCTTTCATACCTTTGATTAATTGAATGCTGATGTGTGTTTACCAAAAAAGGCTAAAAGCTAGATTCAAATATTAACATACCTTTAAATACAAAGATACTAGACGTTGTAAGATTAATTTAGAACAATCATAACATTTTTAAAAATTTAAGTAGACAGGGATCTCTTTCAATGATAAATCAACTGCCAACCCATAATAGAAGTGAACAATGAGGATAATGCAGATGAGGAAGAAAACATTGATGATAATGACGGAGATGATGATATCAATAATAGTATCATCGATAAGGCCATTTCAACTAATTATACTCATGCATGGCACTAGATTATTCGCTATCCACATCGGTCATTCTGGAGTATTTAATTTTCCCTATTTAAATTTTTGGGATTTTTAACAATATATTATAAAGGAATTCACTAATTGGCAATTAATGATGGGAACTTAATATTCTGCTAAATAATGATAACTAAACATTATAGAAAACAATTTTGACAGAATTGCCCATAGATTTTGACCTCACCACAACCTTTTTTTCTTTCCCTTCTACCTCAAGAAATTAACCATAATCCTCCCTTTTCTTTTTAGCTTTTTACACCAAGGGAGGGACAAAGAGATGCCCATTAACCACTGAATGTAGGTACAAGGTTTATTCATGGTTTTTGGTGAATTTTGTAGGCAGTTTTTTATGATTTTTTGGTAACTGGGTTTTTTTCTTTCATCATGGACATTTCATATCAGTTAAGTGACAATTGAGTCCCTCAGTTCCTAGCAATTGCTTTGTAAGCCATCTGATATAAGTAAAAAAAAAAAAACCTTATCCTTCTCCTTTGGCCATGGTTCATTAGATGAATATCATCCTTGTGGTGTTGAAATCACCAACCTAATCATCCATCCACTAAAATGGAAGGCACCCAATAAAACCCAGTACAATCTTTCTTAATCTGAAGACAGAAAGCCCCCCCAAAAAAAAAAAAAAATTTATTGAAAAAGCAATGTCCTGTGCTCTTCCCAGGATATTGCAACATACGATGTAATTAAACATGGGCGTCTTATTATTTTCTGTGATGAAGTAAATATGAAGAAATGAATGAGGGGGCAAAGAAACCATTACAGACATAAGACTAGCTGGCAATACTTAGGAACAACTAATGTTGTTGGGGCAGTGCGAAAACCAAACTAATCGATATCAGCCAATGTTTGTTCTAAAAAGAATCACCTGGCTAGCCTAACCTCCCCAAATTAGTTAATTAATCTGGTAAAAGAAACATGCATCGTGATTCGAATCACACCTAATTGTCGAGTAATCAACATGATTAGGGAAGGCTTTTAGCAAGTTTGGAACATGTTTAGATAATGTGGCACATTGTCTAGCATTTGCAATGCAGGTAAATTAAAAATAATGCGTGTGTTTTTTTTTTTTTTTTATAAAGTGGGGTTAGTGCAAGTTGGCACCTTCATTAGACAAATGAGTGCGTTGTGTGGCTCGAGGAATGATAGGGATTAGTTAGATTAAACTTGGTTAAATGTTTAAAAAAAAAGGTCTCAATGTCTACATAGATTGCAAAAGTTAAGGTTGTAGGCGCATTGGATCTAGTGTATCTATTGTTTTATAGGGATGGATCCGTCTCTGGACCTACGTTTTGGGTCCAAATATTACATTTGGGGGCAGTCAATGAGTGGGCCCAGCTCAACTCGGCTCAGTTAGACTTGGCTCAAGGTAGGGCTGCAAACGGGTCTGGTCCCTAGACCTCAGGTTGGAACATGTATGGATTTGAAATCAGACTCAATTTCTTATTAGATTTGGAAATAGATTTGGGATTTGGATCCCATTTTTATCGACACCATAAATTAGATTCCAAACTCAAATCATTTTCAAGTTGGAGATGCCGGATTATTTGATAATCGAATATCCATTTGTAACCCTAATGTGATCTAGTATCTAGGAGTACTAGATCTCCTACTAACATCACCACTGAGGATCTAGGACAAGATCCGGGATGAAAGGGTCGGGCACTCGGGCCTATATATGTGAGATTAGTGGGCTCAACGCACTCCAAAATGCATAGGTTTGAAGTAATATTGCAAGTTCAGGCTTTTAAAATAGATCCATGCTCTGTATTATTAGGGCATGTTTGGGTACGAGAAGTATTTAAACTAATAATAACTGGGTTTTCATATGTCTATCCAATAAGATATGATTTGTATTTTAACATGACCTGGGATCATGACTCAATTATTACGACCTTTCTCTTTCTAAATGTTCGGTCAAAATCACACCCACAAGGATGCCATAAAAGAAATCCCAACTCCTAGTTAGTCAAAATCATAGTGTTTGAAAGCTCCTGCAAGTGGTTAAAGACCCTGACATTTATTCAATAATAATCATAGTGGCCATGCTGAGTTGTTTGGGTTTCTTAATTTTGAATTTTAAACCCTAAATTTCACATAGTAATTTACCTCTTCCAACCTAAACTCCTCAAAATTAGGTCCTCTCTCTCTTGACCAAGTTGCAATACAACCATTTTTTAATATCTTGTGAAAACGCTAAAATTATTACCTTTTTCCTATTTTTATTACAATTAAGTGGTTTACATGTGAGTGACCTTATAATTGAGAAATCCTATTAAAGTGAAGTTTGGAAAAGAGGAAACACAGAAACCATGGTTTTGAGCAACTTAGATTTTGGGAACGCCACTCACCCATAGATTCATAGGATTGGCCACAAATGATTCTCTTATTTTTAGGCTCAGAAGATCTCAATTCATCCAAAAAGAAAAAATCAAGGTGTCATTAGGCAAATTTACTTTTTGTGCCCGTTTAAGTTAAAATTGATTCAAATAGTTGTTTGAGTGTTTTAGAATGTTTGAAAAGTTTATGTGGATGTTTGATTCAATTAGATATTAATACTTCGACCGCTCTTCACCAAAAAATAATTACTCCTGCCACTTTTGTCAAATAGACATGATTGTTTAAATAGCAATTAGGTTTTTTTAAGTTTTGCGCATGCAACTTTTATAATATGATAAATTTACTTTTTTTTTTTTTAAATTGGCCTACTGGCCAAAAGTATTACTATCAACCTGAAGTCCTAGGGATGTATGTGATACTAAGGTATAATACCATTTCAACCATGAGTGCCATGGGATAAGATGAGTTTACTTGTACTGTTTTTTTTTTTTTTTTATGGCAATTTTTCAATACTATTTTTATTGTATAAAAATATTGTCAATATAACTTTTATAATATTATAAGTTTCCCCATTGTTTTATTTCAATCAGACATTCCAAGCAATTTGTTAATAGAAGGATCAAACCGAACCAGGCTACTTTAAATAGATCTATTTCAACAAACTCCATTTCAAACAGATAATAACTTTCTAAAGTCTAAACAGGCAATAGGTACACAAATTGGGACCCAAATGAACCAGATCTTGAAGAAAAACCAGGTGGGCCAATTTCTGAATTCTGATTTTATTTTACAATGACTTGGGACAAGATGAATTGGAAAGGCCCACTTTCGTCATTTCACATGACCACAACGACAAGTTCCCTGATTTGTCCCATGTGACAATTCCTCTTTCTTCTTCTTTTATATATGAATTGTCCAAAATGCCCCTGAAAATTTGTGGCAGGGGACAGGGACAGGGACTGAGATTGGATGGTACGTTTAACTGAGACGCGATTTTGGTGCAGTGGATGGGCAGCTGTCACTATTTGTCTCGGCCCGACACGAGGGTGAGGCCTCTGGCTCGGCCCAACACCCTATCCCTCAGATTATGGGCTCTGTCCCCCTTCACAAAATAGGTTCATGCATACACACTTCCATGCATGCATGCATATGCATTCATGCATGTTCTTCTCTCTCTCTCTCTCTCTCTCTCTCATGATCTCAGTAAAGACTGATTTGAATCTTTCTAGTTTCTACACATTGCATAATTGCATTCCAATCAATTTGAGTTCTAAAATATGATCAATTTCTTGTGAAACCTGAAATTTGGCCACTGCCAATGGGAAGTAGAAAGTCTGGTTAAGATTAGATAAAGGTTAACCCAACACCCATTCAGTGGAGAGTTGTCATCTTTTCTCTTTCCGGTTTGTTACCAACTGTGCTAATAAAAAGTAGATGAACTATGGTAACGGATTTCTATGATAAAGCATGAAGTTTCAAGATGAGTTGAGATTTGAACCAAGGCAAAGTCATTTTGACTCTTTAGATGATTAGTCTTAAATGGAATGGCTAGGGATTGACTGAGGAGACTATATTTTAACAGTTTGGGTCCCTTTGGTGCTTTGGCCTCGATCGGTCAAAGATTGCAAATGAATATCCAATTATGTAAAACCTTCTATTTTGAATAAAATAAACATAAAATCTAATTTTATATCAAGGACAAATTAGGATCCATATTCAAATCCATGAATATAGGATCCAAAATCAGATCCTTTTATATGTTCCAACCCAAGGATCCGGATCCAGGACGATTAGATATACTAATTAAAAACATGTCCTAAATAACTTGAATTATCTTCATATTTGAAAGTTCACTTAACTTTATTAACAGGAAGCATTTAAAATATTTTTTCTTATCCAATTATACTAATGCACTCTGCACTTTAATTATTTTGAATTTACAATCACATTTTATTTTTGAGTTGATGCCCGACCCTGATATAATATGTAGTTCTATGTGGATCCGACCAATTTTCAAATTTATAATGAATCCATCATGGCTCCGCCCTAAATTCAACCCGATGGACGTCGCACTACCATTGCATCAATGATATTGACTCATTAAATTTCACTCCGAACTGAAATTCAGCTCACTATCTGATTGATTTCATGTCAAATGCACAAGGTGGGCTCAACTCAAACTAGGCTGAAATTCTAATTAGGGTTCATGCAAGAGGTGATAGTGATCTTCGAATGTGGGCCCTGCTGATATATGATTATAAGATGAGCAAAATTCGAACAACACCATGCCGAGGAGCTCTTTTTTCAGAGACACAAATGCAGAGGTTCTTGACTAGACTACTCTAGTAGCATCACAGCAAGGTTCTCTGTCCCAACTGCCACAGTCTCAGAGGTTAGGGTGAGGTTTCCCACCAACTAGACCATGAAACCAGAACCAAGAACCAAGAACCAAGAACCAAGAACCAAAACCCTTGTTTGTTTGCTGCATCAAAATTCTCACTCCCATGTATCATTACCAGACCTCTTACACCTGTGGGAATTGACACTTGACAACTTCACCACCCATTCCCTGTCCACACATACACCATTCCCTGTCACTCTCCCTGTCTTCTACTCTCCTAATAATTTTTTTCCTGGTGGGACCATTACATGCCACTTGGCTCCTTGTTCTTCCTTCTCCTGCCACTTCTATCCTGTGGGACCAACATATCCTCTCACCTACATACCACCTTGCCCCTTCTGCCTCTGTGTTTAATAACGACCCAATATGACCAGACATAAGGAAATGTCCCGAGTCCCAACTCATGTGTATAACAGGGAATGTATTAAGAATAAGAATGGGTGTGTGAGAAGGGATTGAATTGGTCTCCATATGAATAGAAAAGTAGCCCATTCAATGAGTAAGTTGGGTGCTGTGAATAATGGAAATTTCAATAAAATGAACTTCATTGGAGGCCCTTATTAAGTTTCTAAATTTTTTCACACAAGCTTACATCCTTAAGTCATAGTGTCTGTTTGTTTGTATAGGATATAAAGGTATTAAATACATTAGAATTCATACCATAAGAGACTGAAAATAAAAATCAAAAGATTAATATACAGAAATGACAATAAAATAACCTTCTCTTTAATGAAAATTGAATCAAACTAAGACGGTATGTGAATACCTAAACTTCACGAATAATTTAATACCTAGGAAAGTTAAGGTCGCAACTTCATCCTAATATATAGCCATCCTCCGTACCGTACATTAGTACACAACTCACCTCTTTAATAATTCTTCAGTGGAGCTTATTTGACCGTAGATTTCTTCTATATAATCCTAGGCAATGAGCAGGCCCTTTGTCTAAATAACTCACAGTTGAATTCTAGTGTAATTCAATTCCAAGATATATAGCCTGTAAAGTTTGATTAACCCAAAAAAACAGGGTCAAGTTCGTTTTATCAGTTTTAACATTGTGGCAACCTATAATCCACTGCCAACTCTATATAACATCTCTTTCCTGCCTTTTTGTTATCTATATATCCTGGTGGGCCCCACAAGAGATGGTGTTTTTAAGAGTTGTGCATGTGACTATATTTATGGGCCCCACTCAAGCTGGAACACGATTTATGATTAGCCAAATGCAGGTGGTTATGCCCGGAATTGTAAAAAATGGTTGGTGTCACAAAGGATACAAGGCTACTTTTTTTCTTGTAGAGAGTTCACTACTTCACATATAAATGTGCCACAATCAAGAAAAACAAAGGACTTTTGCCGAAAAGAAAAACCAAAGGTCAACTAGTAGAGGATGAGGATTAGAAGTATCTGAATTATCAGACCGATCAAATGGTTCTAATTTATTAACCATAGATTTCTTTTAAGTCAATCCAATGATTGAAAATGATTCTACAAATATAAAAAAAAAATGATCATCATACCATTTATGCCTCCTCCTCGTAACCAAAATGAGCACTCAGAAGTCTCTCTCAGCTGTATCTAAAGTGATTAGATATATGAATGTGTGAGTAGAGTGCATAAGTTTGAGCCCATGATTGAGAATGGAAAAAAGCAGAAAGAGTGCCCTAAATGTTTTTTGGAGTATTTTTTTAAATCCAAAGTCTCTTTTAGTGAACAGTCCCCTCAAATGGTCGAGTCTTCGTAAATTCTTAAACGGTCATTTCTGAAATCTCTGGAACAGCCAAAAGAAAAAAAAACACTAATTAGATGACAAAGAAAAATATTCAATTTAATCACCATCTTTATCAGCACTAATGTGGGTCCCATAATTAGTAGAGAGGCCTAGCAAGTAGCAAGTAGCAAGTAGCAATAGCATGAACCATCACTAGAAGTGCAACAAAAAGGCATGGGATGGGAGGGGTCAATTCAATCCCGTATAAGAAGAAAATATATCCAGGCCAACTCATCATTTGCAATGATATACATATACACATAATAATCATCATCCATGCCATGGGCAATTCTTCATATCATGACCATGCAGTACCATCATCATATCATGAGCTTCTCAACTCATATCATCAATAATAGTAATACATGAGAAGGAGAGCATCAATCATCTTCACCCGAAGGACCATGAGAGATACAACACATCGACTCTTTTTTAGAAGGGTCTGGTCCCTATTTTTATTGAGATGCCAAATGTCTCCAAGACATGGAAAGTGTGAGGATATCAAAGTGTCTTGTTCTTGTCTTTCCACAATGTCAAAATCTCTTAATTTGCTCTTTATTGTACTAGATACGATTTTGTATAAATTGAAAGGGGAGTTCCAACACCTACACCACACATTGCCCCCACCATGGATTCATATTAAAGTTTGAAATTTCAAACGACGTTTTTGATGATTGAAATCAGACAAGACGACCTACACATTGCCCCACTTTGGATTCATATTAAAGTTTGAAAATCCCAACAACGTGCTTGATTGAAACCGGACAAGAGAGAGGTCTCTAGACAAAGGTGGGACCCAGATTATTCATCTTGCCTTCAACCAAATATTGTGCGACTATGCCATATTCACATCCTAGAACAAAAAAAGAATCTCTGTGGAATCATTGTCATCTCTCTCTCTCTCTCTCTCTCTCTCTCTCTCTCTCATGTGCTTATTGAGCTGGATTAGTAAAGTCTTGACCCAATATGTGCGGGCTGACCTGTTGATAATCTAACTGAAGATGAACGATAGGCTGCTGAGTGCTGACGATTGAACCTTAGTAATCACCTGATTTGGCCTACATGGGCCAACCTTTTATCTTATGCACATTTTGAAATCCAAGCAGTACATCACTTACTAAGGGCCCGTTTCTTTGGTGGTATTTCAGGAATTTCTATCTGGAGAATTCCTGAATTCTTAGACAAGTGGAATTTCTGGATGCCTCTTTGGGCTTGAGCATCCAAGAATTCCACAAAAATGCATAGGGAGTGGAATTCCTGGATTCCTAAAGGCCAAAGGTGTCCAGAAATGCTTGGAAAGAAACATGGAGTTCAGAAATTCTAGGGGACAGCCTGTCACATCATATCCAGAAATTCCTGGACATGGTGAAATTCTTGGCAGAAATTCCACTAAGTGCTGACCCGAAATTCCGTGCAATTGGAGAGATTTGGTTTGATTATGAGAGACGGAAAAGCTGATTTCACAAAATGGCCCACCCATTTTCAAACATACATTATACATATCACAAGCCACCTTTAAGTGCTGGCCCAAAATAAAGTGCTCTATTAAAAGACACCTTCTAAAGGGTACACCCAATAGAAGTTACATTTGGGTCGGCACAAGTACTTGAGCGGCATGCCATTTGGGGATTCAGTTTTTTTCCAAAATAGAAATCACCATAGTGCTTGGCATAGGATGTTTGTCTCCAGTGTCGGAATAAGAAAATTTCTGACCTCCATTGGAGCACAGCCCATTTTTCAGTGCAAACTATTCATTGATCTAAACTCCTTAAAAGGGCATTGAAGATTAAAATCTTTGATCCAGTTTGCATCTATTAATTACATCAAAAAGTCTACATGGACTAACTCATGGAGTTAGTCCATGGACAAACCCCATAGTTTTGGGGGGAAAATCACATGATGTGAGGTGATTTTCCCCCAAAACTATGGAGTTAGTCCATGAATCGGTCCATGGGTTAGTCCATGTAGCAGGGCTCTAATTACATTAGTATCAAGTGTTTGGGCCACCTCCGTAGAGAGGTCCGTGTTAAATCCTTCTTGGTTTTCAATCATCCTGGTTGAAACTACGTTTAGTTTTCAAAGATGAAAGAACCTCCTAGTTCAATCTACTTTTTTTTTTTTTTTTTGGGTAAATCTAGTTGAATGTACATCAGATTTCTGCGAGCTACAAGACTCTTGAAACATTTTCTTCAACTTAGTTCATGGACTCCGGATATTAAGCGAGCATATTCCCATAGAAGGCACGTTCAAAAGCTTGCCAATACCATGACATGCTTTTTCAGTGGTCATTTGAAGTACGAACTCTACTAGCTGTGAAATCTGTTGTTTTTGTTCAATACAGTGATTGAGAGAAAGGAGAGCGGACAAATTCATGAAAAAAATTCTCCCCTTGTACCTCAAAATCCTCATAAGCATGGATTTTGGCCAGTGCTATTCCATGACATCCGTGAAAATCTTCTACATCAAACATCTAATTTGCACATATCTTTGAAAATTGCCATAGTGCCTACTTATTTTCAAAATTCCATGCAAGAATGTAAAAAATCCTAGCCTCTAGAAAACAAGAAAATCATCTAGTTCATGAAGATCTAGAGAGTATTCAAAATCAGGGGAAGCTAAAATTTTATAATGATATTAGGCCACAACAATAAGATAGGTAAATTCAATACAGAAAACAATATTCAGTCACTTGGTGAGGGCTAAATATTTCAGATATTCCTAATATAGCACAATATCGGTCACCTCTTGCCTCGATAATATTCCCAGAAGAACATTCGCATATGTAGTGGAATTGAGGCTACTGTGTTCGAGTCCTGCTGCTTTCTGCACTTCTCACTGGAAGGAAGTATGGATGAGCCTGCAAAACATACAGATGGGTACCCATTTGGTAAAATGGAGACAATTTAATAATGCCCTATCATTTATGGAAACAATCTCATGGTGGGGTTACATTCCCATATACACTCCAGGAAAATATACTTGCATGGGGTAGGCACGGCAGACCACTTACAGAAAAAGGGGGCAACTTACTACAGCACATATGCATCAAGCAGCTAAGTCTCTTGGAGTGAGAAGAATGGACACGTGTGGTCAATAGCATAACAGAAATCACTAGAGCTGGAATGGTACTACAAAGGGTTCTTTTAAGGAAAGTGAGTTTGAACATACAAAATTCAAGGCTGTGAGAGAAAACAAGATCAGCTGGGATTAGGGGAGTTTGACTAGATAACCAAACATATGGGTGGCCTTACCGGGCCAGTACAATTATGGGATTGAGGAGAGAATAAAACAAAGCAGGATATTGGCCAGTCGACAGGCTCTCACATACGTAAAGGAGATCCAGGTTTCTACGATTTTTGTTGATGGGGATTCTTCAAACGCTCCATGGGCAATTAAAAAAAAAGAGGAGCCAGAGAAACTAGCTTTTTATCTTAGCAGAAAACAACCTTTGATTGCAATACTCGATATTTCACTTGCATAATTACCTAGAATTCTAGATAGCTCAATGCCATTGCAGAATGTTTTGCAAAACAAAAGGGTTGGTCGAAGAGTAATGCAGATAGAGAGCAAAGTTAAATTTCACTTCTGTATTTGTTCATTTCTCTTGGGTTTTTGGCTACATGTGGGATCATTTGTGTGTGGGGCAGGGCACTAGGCAGTGCTCCTATGTGGATGTCTTGCACAGGAGACCATGCTGAACAAACAGTGGGACCCACCTGAGGCCCCACCATTCATGGGCGAGGTGGGTGAAAGAAAAATCCATATGGGACCACGCCATATATAAAATTTCAAATCAATCTCATTATCCCTAACCCTGCAATCCGTTGCAGCGTAGCCCTCAAATTTAAAGGTGTTAAAAAGAAATATTTTATTTTATTTCAATCCAACGGTCCAATCCATTTGAATTGGCGTAAGACCTATGGGATCCATGACATATAGGGATGGGGTTTAGGATGACGGACTCTGATTGATCATATGGGGTCCACGTGGGCCCCACTGGTTGTCTCGCAGCATTGTGCAAGACATTGGCACAGGAGCTCCAAGCTATATATATATATATATATATTGTATTGTAGGAAACAGTAATTCTCATATATTGTGTTTTTATACTCTTTATGCTATTTTTATATTTTAAGAACACTTAATATTGATTGAAATAAAATAAAAATAAAAACAAAGGGTACCTAGAGATGGCGATGGGTCTGACTAAAAAGGTAACCTGCCCCTATGTGTAAATTTGGTGGGTGATTTAATTAAGTTCAGGGTAGGTTCCGGTTTATAGTTGCCAACCTGTCTGACTCAGGAACAGGTATGGGTTCTGACCATTCCAACCAAACAGATCACTGTACCATTTAACCTTTAATAAGAAGAAAAGGAATTTAAACGCAACATGTAACCTCACAATTGCATGAAACAGTAGGTTTCTAAACAATAATCCTCTCCCATGTCTGTTCATTCAAGCAACGATGTATTCCTACCTTTTGCCTCCCATCAACAAAACAATCATGGGAACTACTAGTACAAGTTCTTATCATTGCACTGTCTCAAATGAATCTTAAGAGGAATATTTGGGTGATGTGATTTTTTAATCATGTGGAAGAATGAAGATAGATATGTGAAAGAATGAAGATAGATATATTATGTATTCATTAGTATTGTGTATTTTGTTACACTTCGATGGATTTAGTGCAAGCATATTATATGTAAATAAGAGATGAAGAGAGCTTAAATTTATTTATTTTTCAATGGTCTTGCAAATAAATGTACCTGCCCAACATGGCACAATACAAGGTGGATTGGAGCAGGTAAGTTCAAAATATTCTTAACCCGTCAAGGGTCAGAATAGGTCAGATGTGGATTGGACTGGGTGTGCGTCAGGTCAGATATGGATTCAGCTGGAGCCATACCAAACCAGCCCCATTGCAATCCCTACGGGTACCCAGCAAGAAGGTTGCAAAGAGTGAAGGAAAAAATAAAAGCAAAGACCAAGGTGATGTTTACAGCAGTACCATAGCTTCTTTTGCCGTCGGCCTCTCTTGGTGATCATACCGAAGTAACTTGTCGAGAAAGTCGATCGCCTACAAGATACAGATCAACCTGGATCAGCTAGTTAACTTGAGGATTTAAATTGGAGTATTGAAGGAACCACTAATCAATGCTATATGGTATTTCCTTGCATTGGGTTCATACATGTGGACCCTTGGTTCGGTGGACCAAACTGTCGTCTAAAGTAACAACACCACAGTGCATAAACCATTCAACAACCGCCACCCCACCCACCAAAAATAGACAAACCATGTTTCATACGCCCTTTCCATTTTCAGTGAGGGTCATTGCTGGCTTCATTTCTTTCGTAACCATCTCCTTTCAGTTCACGTCAAAAGATTACTGTTGTAACATTAGATTCTTACGCAGCCTGAACTATAGTCCATCAGATCAACAATCTGGATTACCAAACCATGGGGACCATCTGTACAATGGATGTCCAAATTGCAAGGATCACACACCCTCTCAGCTTAATTATAGTAAACAACAAACCTCTGGAACTGCCAAGTGCTGATTATCAGCATTGACGAACTTAGACCAAGGCTTCCGGCTGTGCCTGTATAAAGAGAACTTTCTTGTTTCAGAAGCAACACTATGCATCATGTAGCAGAGAAAATAATCACAAGAAACCACATGGCAACCTCCCAACAAGAGCCTCAAGGTGAGGGTCCAGCTCCAAACGGTATTTATTCAGATAAGCATTTAGTTCATCAGTACCAAGTACCTGGGAAAAAATTATGAGGTTAAACTGCCATTTTGGATAACAGGCATTTGATTCTTTGTTCAAAATTATTTTTTTTAAATAAGACGTGAGCAGAGAATATGACAGCTGTCTTGTCTCAATGATCAACTTGCACACTTTGAAGCACTAAGTAAAAATAAAAGCCACTGATGCAACAGAAGACAATGTTAATTTAGGGATGTGTTTCTCTGTAACCTTTCGATGTCTTAGAACACCCAACCCTTTTGAGAATCAGAAAGTCGAAAATAGGTAAAAAAAATATCCATATTATACTGTATCTGATAATTCAGTTTTATGTGTAAATTCTTCATTTACTGTGTAAAATCCATGTTCCTTCCATAATCCATATCCCTGGCATGTCCCTGTTGTATCCATCCCATATCTGGGCGTCATAGAATCATCATGCATACATTTTTCTAATATCACACAGCACTTTTTCAATCCCCATTTCTAATGGGACCAAGGGGGAAATGTGGTAGAGGATTGCCACCACATCAAATCATCAGGTCATCCCATAAATCAGCTGGTACAAAAATAGACTAATCTTTTAGTACTACAAGATTTTGGAAGCCCAGCACGGACAGCCATTCATAAAAGGTAATCCAGTGGCGGAGGGTATTGCTGAAGATGGTGAAGGTGCCATGAAGCTTTTGTTTTCCAGCCAATTAGTCAGGAGAATGCAACCAAAGACGAGGCAATAACAACTAGGGCAGAATCATTAAAACTCACTCCATGATGTGCAGATTATTACTGAATTGGATTTTCAAAACACAAATACTTGGATGAGTTGTCAGGAAAAAAATGGAGGTTATAACTTATAATTATTTTTTTAGGAAAATTGGGCACTTTCTTCTAAATTAATTCAAATTCAATCGTAATGAGAGAGGCCAATGTTTCAGAGAAATTTTTCAGCAAAGAAATAATTAATGGGATTAAAAAGGAAAATTTTCCTTCCCAACATTGTTTTTGTTAATAATTTTCATCCTTTTGTCCAGCTAACATGTTGGCCATGTATGCACATGGCTCTCTGGAAATGGGAGTAGAAAAAAACAGGCTCGTGATATTATCAAGCTTTTGTATATCTTAAGAGTTTTCTGAAAATCCATGCACCTGACATGTAGATCCGCTGCACTGATAGCTAAGCAGACTCAACCAACACACTAAGTAAATTAGATGGACGATTTGGTGTCTGCCAACTATGTACTAAATTTAGGCTTATGGCAAACTATGTCCCAATCCAACAACACTAACCTTGGCTATTTTGACTAATTGATCATAATTATCATGCCCATAGAAAAAAGGCTCCTTGCGAAATATCTGCAAAACAGGAAAATTTATAGCTTCAGAATATTCAAAAAGAGTCAAGACTACAAGTATATGCAGCCATAGCTTAACATCTGCAAGACCATATATATATATATATATATATAGCTACAGAATATTAAAAAGAATCAAGACTAGAGTTGTATGCAGCCACAGATACCATTCCCGCAAACATACAACCAAGGCTCCACATATCCAAGGAATAATCATAGTCTTGCAAATCAACAAGGAGCTCTGGGCCTTTGAAGTACCTGTGAACAGAATGTCAAAATGCATTTGGTAAATATTAGCGATTAGAAAACCATCCATGTTCTTTACATTCTCAAGGTTGAGGTTGATCTGCCTGGAAGTCAAGCATATTAGAAATCAACCACTGAAATAATTTAGGAATCAAGAGTGCAACTGCACGTGATGAAAAAGAATGGAGAGGAGACAAAAAGTCCGACAAGCATGACTGAAAGCTTAAGCCTCCAAAAGTGTAAAAAATAAAGGATACAGCCATTGAGTCAGAGAAAAGTTTGAGTAACAGTATCTATACTGCACCATCTGCTCCTGTCTTAAATCTGTTTAACAATTAGTTGCAGACCACGTCATTAGAGAAAGCAGGAGTTTCAAGACCATGATTTACAATTACTGTTGCGGATGGTGTGGCAGTCTGCCTGAAAAAGTGATACGCCACAAAGAAATGTGCTACGACACGCAGCAGTTCATGACCTTCGCTGTGAGTCGAAGTATGAGTTTTAATTTGACCTAAAAAAAGTATTCCATTAAAAATATTCAAAAATATTGAAAATACCAGAATCTAGTTTTTTTTTCCCCAATTAGGCACAGCTAAAGGGTAGAGCCCCAAATTCATAAAGATCCTCATCTCTATTTTATGTTAAACAATTTAATCTGTTAAAGTTTAATGATTGAATCAAATGTGTTTCATGGAATTGAGACATATAAGCATAAAAAATCAGAAGGATTCTTTTTTTCCCAAAAAATTAGGGCACTTCATTCTAATTTAATTCTATTTCAGTTAATGACAGATACCAATGTTTTAGTGGAGTTGTTTGGCAAAACAAGTATTACCTTATAGCCATATATGCATGAACTTTTTAGGTAGATCTAATCATTGATACAATAACCCATGTGCTTTATGCTCTTCCTTTCATCCATGATGAATCCTTCCCATTCTAGAAAGTAGTATAATCGGTGGTGGTCTCAAGTAGGCCGCAGGAAGTAGACTCCACAAAAACAAGCCTAAGGCTTATATGTGTATTCTATACCCAGCCCATTCTTTCTCAATGAGAAGGAAGATGGATAGTAAAACAAATGTGTGGGAAAAATTGAGATAAATGGTGCATCCAACGGTCCAAGTATCACTTGAGGCAGCCACTGTAGTACATGTTTTGACTGACTTTTCGGATTCTTTATTTTTGTTCCAATACCAGTTCAACAGTAAGCCACTCACATGTTACATGCTTCAGATTGCTGCACAATCCTTTAACCATCAAACTGAACTGCTAAAAATCTAAGCTTGGAAGTCCCGGAAATTTATAGTAGCCTCGCAACACATTAACTAAGCTAAATAGTAAATGAAAGCAGAACCAGTCATCTCCAAAAACATATGAACATAGATAACCAATCCCAACAGCACAGTGCAATTGACCCAAAAAATAATGTAAGTTCCATAACTAACATGTATGGTTAAACTTAGCAGAATGACTACAAGCAATCAGACACAAGATATTTTAATATGATTGTAGACAGTATTGCAGCAGTATTTCGTCTTTTTTAAAAGGTTACTAAATTATAAATTAAAGCATTGTATTTGTGGCAGTGTTTTCACTGATGAATAAAACAAACATGAGCCCTAAAATAATAAAGTAGCAATTGCTAGAGAAACTATAGAGACTGCACATACCTTGAAGCAACACGTACATTGTACTCCTTCCCTGGATGATAAAACTCTGCAAGCCCCCAGTCAATAAGACGAAGCTTACGCTGCTCGTGATCAATCATGACATTGTGGGGCTTCACATCACGGTGCATTATACCTTGTGAGTGACAATATTCCAAAGCCTACATTAACACAATATTAACCTACGATCATTATAATTAAAACAAATCTAAGAGTAAACCAGAAAACGACAGAAACAGAGGATAAAGCTAATATAGCACAAGGAATTAATATTATATTAATGATCTAAAATACCAAGACCAGTACAACAAGATATCAACACACATTAAGAATTACAATAGTTCTTAAGTAAGAGAACTCAGAAACAAAAAGTGTGATGATGATGATCTTAGGGGCAAAATGATTCTCAAAAACATCTGTTGGGTACAAAACATGATTGGAAAGGCATGGTTAAATCATCATCAAAGCCTTGTCCCAACCATGTTGGGGTCTACTCACACAGAGTGGTTTGTTAAGGAGAGAACCGCCCACACATAAGATGGAGAGTCTGCCTGGGGCCATGCCAATCATAGGATGAGGAGAGGATGGCAAGATATCAATGAGACCGAGCGGTCTACAAAATGTCGACCGCATTAGATCATCCTAACCCCTTGATCTATGGCTCTCAATTTTAATGATTTTTTAAAGACAAAATGTATTTGGATTTCAATCCAACAGTGACTCAGTGAGTAATGATTGGATGAGTGTCAAATTTGGGTTTGTAGCAATTCAACAGGAAGGGGAGTGGGAAGGAAGTGAAGGGAGTAACTTGATCATACATGGCCACGCAGCACAAAAATAGGGCAGACCGCATGTTTCTTCCATTCAGACGGTTCTCATTTGAATATGCATACATGTATGTACATATATTATTTAGTTTAAAGGACAGCCAAGTCATCCCTGAGCACGGAGTGACATAGCTTGTGGGGGACCCCTCCCCCACACACCAAATAATAATAAGAAGAAGAAGAAGAATTATTATTATTATTATTATTAAAAGAATAATTAATAATAATAATAATAATATAGCACCGCCCAAATTTGATCCTCATCCGAGTCTTAAGGCCCTTAGAATGCTCACGGAATTTGGCACCCATCCGACTTTTTCTAAAGCTAGATCGATCATGTAGATGTCTGCGATGTGTATCGAAGACATGAGAATTTGGGTTAGGGCTGAACAAAACCAGACCGCAGACCGGACCGGACCACAAAACCGGACCAGACCGGACTGGATTTGTGGTTTTAGTGGTCCAAATCCGGTCCGGTCCAGACCGGATTTGGAAAACCGGTTATGTCCGGTCCGGTCCGGGCCTTTTGGGATCCGGTCTAGACCGGACCGGACCGGATTTATTAAAATAATAAGTATTTTTTTTTTAATATAAGATGATGAAACTGAAATATGAAGATAGAGTTGACAGGACGTGTTTATAATATGAAGGCCTGGGTCAACCATTGGGTAAGGTCCGGTCCAGGGGTGAGTGATGATAGTTCAACAGGCCCAAAAAACATTGGATCATGATGATGGGCCCATTTCAGATTTGGTTACTATAATCAGGGACCCAATTCAGGCCTTATAAAAGTATACTTTTTGTAAGATTTCACATGTTATCTATAGGATATGCAACACCCGGCCCAACTTGCACCATACCCAACCAGATATAAGCAGATCCTAGTAACTGGCCCAACTAGGGCCTGGAACTGATTGAAACTGGTCAAGAACCTATCCACTTGGTAAATCTGCACCATGGGTCAACATTGTTTCTTAATCCGTCTTTTTTTTCTACTCAAATCATGGTTAGTCCTTTTGACCAGCCTGATTCCTGGAAGGCTGGAATGACCAACATGGGCTTGGATCTCTCGTCTTTTTAAGAAAAAAAATTTGAAGCCGGTCTAGACCACATATAAGTGGTCCAACCGGACCGTTTCGGACTGGACCAAACCGGACCAGACCACTTATAAGTGTTCCGGTCCGGTCCTTCATTTTAGGACGGACCGGAAATCCGGTTGTGCAGCCCTAATTTGGGTTACACTTTAGCAGCTGCAAAAACAATGACCATGGGGACTTCTGGATCTTGGAGATTCAAATGAAAAGGGTCTGGATGGGCACCATAGAAGAACGGAAGACCAATTTCTTTCTATCAGGTGCTTTAGTAACCAATATTACTGCATGGTACAAGTTTCATGGCATGATCACAGACTTTCCTCTGTTCAAATGGAGCAAATCAGTCCATTACCAAACCATATAACAAGAACCTGAGTGGCATACGGAATTGATCAGACCCTATAACCTATATGATGCTTAGCATCATACCTTACACAAGCTTTGCATCACCACCAAAGCAACTAAAATATAATACTCTAAAATTAACGTTGTTACCACCCTCGCGAATATCAGAAAATGTTAACTAGCAAGTTGGGATTCAATCAAAATATTTGAGCCTAACATCATTTAACCTTGAGATATCAACTATATACCTCATAGTTTATCAACTATTTACCTCACCATCACCATCATTGTCAAAGCCTTTACCCCTTGTACGTTCATTAACACTATTTATATACATGGAGTTGACAAACTTATCTCACCAAAATGGCCACGTCAGAAGAAAGTCCCCAAGGTACATTATCGTGGGAAGAAATTCAGTATCACAAAGTAATGGGTTAAATGAAAGTAACCCTACAGTAATAAACAACGCAACAGTTTCGGTACTGAAAAGGCACAACTAACATAACCAATAGCCTTTTTTTTCTCTTTTTGAATGTTCTAACAGAGTTGATAGCCAAAATATTGCTAAAACAGTCATAAAATGAAAAGAAAAGGAGATATAACACTTTGAGTAGCTTTTCAAAGTTTCAAACACATTAGCTCAATATGCTTTGAGAATATGAGCATACCTTCAATAGTTCGTAGATGTAGTATCGAGTATCAAAATCAGTCAGCGTGGGATACAGCACTTTAAAATCAGTGTTGTTGACATATTCAAATATTAGGCTAGGGGTCTTTGACTGCTGATCTCTGACAATATCAAGTAATTTCACAATGTTTGGCCCACCACATAAGTTTTGCAGTATCTTTATCTCCCTCTTAATCTGCACCATGAAAACATGTCAAAAGAAGCTCTGGTGATCTAATGACTAAAACAAGGAAATTATAACAACTTGTACAATGTAGGGAGAAATTATTTAAGATGAGTGCATGCACATACACATATTCCTTAGTTCCTAGATTCAGTTAAAGTAACTGGCATGGATGTAAGGAGTTATAAGATGAAAAATGAAAATGACAATAGCAATAACCAACAATATAAATAAACATTGAGAAAACGAGAACAACAAATAGAGACGCAATTTGAAAGATTCACTAACATGATGTGACAATCTACTAATGACTTGACCCTAATTTCGGTCACACAGCATGGTATATTGGCAACCCATTGAGTCTAGGTAATGGAATTTAAAGGCATGCTCTTTCAACTTCAATTAAAGGCACATTGGGTTTTTTTTTTTTCAAAAAAAAACTTCAATTAAGAGCACTATAAAAAGGAAAAAGGCAAAACAACCAAAAGCAACCAAAAAGTAATTGTTGTGAACGCATATGGTTCACCCATTGTACTAATTTAAATCGAATTGCAAGCAAAATGATTAAAAAAACTGATAATTAAAAATGAAGCTAAACTGTAAACAAAGATAATGAAGTGCATGGATATACAAGAAATGTTGTCTACAAAGAAGTTCTAGATGAAGATCATAGTAACCAGTGGTGTTTCATTTTTATTCCTCTGATAAATACTCACACCCACACGTACACACCCTACCCAAAACCCTAAGCAATAGGGTTGTAGCCACGGATCGATCCCTAATTGTTTCTATAGAAAGGGAGATGCCTCGCTGCTGACCAATGGATTGGTAACAACCAATGGTTTTTTATATACAATTTCATGATTTCTTATCTAATTTTGAAATTGGAATGTCTATTTACCATTTCTAAAAATAAGCTTTTAATTTTTTGTACCATGTTACATTAAAAAAAATACATGACATTTGCTAACATTCTAAATTAAATACTGGGGAGCCCTCAAAATTGCACAATACGTAATGCAACATCCAGAATACCAAGCGTTCGAAAGGCTTAACCACTACAGAGTTCGTTGAAAAATAAATAGGCCAGAATATGTCGAATCTAGCAGGGGTTTGAAGTACAAAGATTAACTAGCCTAAAGAAAAAACTTATCCTTGGATGAACAGGCAGATTTTTCTTATATGATCATGTGAATTCTAATACGCGGACAGAAAATTTAGCTAAACATTATATTTCTTACATCTTTATAGGGTGAACAAATGCAACTAACTCTACAAACAATGAAATCAAATTGTTTGGACCAAGTTTAAAAGAAGGCGCGATCTTTCTATTGATCATGTAAAGATGGTCAATACTCCAAGAACATTCAGTGGTGCCCAGTGACTGCCAACTGTTTCTGAAAAACGATACTGTTATATAAAAAGATAAAGGAAGATTGCAATGAGATATCTTCCAAGAGTTCTGACCCATGATCCACAGATACTTCAAAAATGGGTAATGTATCGTGTTATACCATATCTGATACTTCACTTTTTATGTGTGAAATCCATGTCCTTGCCGTTTCCATGGTGTGTCCCCACCATATCCATTTCGTACTAGGCATCATAGGTTTCGACCAATTGCCAAATTTAGTCAACAATATTAAATATCTAACAGGTATTAATCCTGACATATATGAGCATAACATCATGCATTGACACTTTTTTTGTTACATGTTGTCATCAATATCTATCACACTGCTGTGTAGATGTAATTGTAACACTACACGATGACTTTTTTAATAAATTATCATTATTTATCATCAAAATAATTAACAATATAGGTAGTTTTTTTTTAATGGTAACAAATTATATTAATGCTAAGCATCAGAAGAGACCTATGTAGAAAAACAAAAGGCAAAAACCAATCAAAAAAAAAAAAAAACTCCCTGAAAAAAGCAGGAAGGCTAAGAAGACGGAATCTCGATACGCAAATCTAATCTCCCAACCCCTTCTTTAGCTAAGCAATCAGCAACTTCATTAGCAGACCCTTGATGGGCATATGGGAGACATTAAGGCTCAAACCAAGCTCCAACACCTCCTCCATAGCATTTGCAAGATGCCAAGGGGGCCTAGAGGAGCCTGAAGCCCACCTAATAGCACAGGAAGAATCCCCTTCGGCAATAAAATTAGACAATCACAATCGATCAGCTTGGCGGAGACCCGTTCTTAAAGCGAGCAATTATGCTTTATAAACCAGACAAAAACCAGATGGACCAGAGAAGGAAAGGATAGAAGACCCTGAGCTGTCGCTGATGATGCCTCCAATATCACTCCATCCCGGGTTACCCCTAGCACTCCCATTAAAGTTAAGCTTAAGCACATTTTATTTCTCTCTTTCCAAATAGCCCAGTTGAAAGCCATGAGGGAAGCTCTCCACATGTGCTTACCTCTGACCGGGACCGCTAAAGACTTCCAAACTTGGTATAAGGAAACAAGGGAAGAAGGCATCACCCAACATCAGACCAAACCAATGGAAGACAGCATAGCACAAAAAGTGAGCAAACTCGCAGGACACCATCCGATGATCCACAGACTCCGCTTCCTTAAGACACATAGGACATCCATTCACCAAAATAATCTTTCTTTTACGAAGATTGTCCATCATCAAGACGCATCCGGAAAAGGGCCAACCAAGCAAAAGCTACAACTCTGGGTGGAACCTTAAGCTTCTTTATGTCTGCAAAAGGAGAGGGAGAAGCAAATTCTCCAACAAGGACATGGAATAGGGATTTCACCGAAAAAGAACAAGTGGAGTTTTCGTGATACAAAAAAGAGATGGTATAAAACATCTTAGAAAATAGAAATTACCATATTCAATAAGAGGTATTTTCAGACATATTTGGCCACTTAAACTGTTTGACATTTATTGTTAGAATTGTAAACTTATATGAATTTGTTGCAAACAAAATTATACAGTGAAAAAGGGTGTTTTGAGTCTTGACACTTACTAACATTGGGAGGATTATATCACTGTGAATTAACAACTATCGAGTCCAGCACAGATAGCAACACTTATTCCAAGAATACAATGGTACCGATAATTTGATATATTGTAAGACCAACAACTATGGCTGAGTAGTGATAATGGAGCATTTTATGTTTTGGAGCATCTATTGTGTAATTGAATTATAATAAAGAGGAGGTCAAAAATTGAAATCCGGAACCAGTATCTATAATATATTATAATTGTACGTGCATCATCAGCTATGGTTGAGCAATGATTATGGAGCATTTTGGGCTACGGTCCTATGGAGTATCTATCATGTAATTAAGTTATAATTAAGTGCAGTTCAAAACTAAGAGATGGTCAAAATTGAAACTCAGAACCACTCTCTACAACATGATACAAACAATTGTTGTAAAACAAGACAAGCATTTGCTGTAAAACAAATGCATTGGAGACACCATCTAGAAGACATGGTTCAGTCTAAAATCCCTCGAATTTGAGTTTGTTGTGGAACATTTATGGCCATCAAAGGAACAACACAATCATGGGCTATTGCAGCCCTTACGACAAATGTAAAATGGGCTCAGTTATGGTGGCATGTATCAATTACAATCCTTATCATGGGCATAACTAAAATATGTTCCTCGCGTGGCTCTAAAATCAACACCAAGTATGATTAATTGCAAACCTCATGTGGCCATTGAATCAGTTTCAACTGTGTCTATGGAATCAACCAAAAATCTGATCAACTGAGGTCCATATTAATTAATGTAAATCAGTGTCACCATGGTGTAAAATAGCCTCCGCTATTGTGTTGACATGAACCAATGCAGGTTTCTAGCAATTACAATCACTATCGATGAATAAATGTTTCTCATGAACTACAAGTTCTAAAACTTCTCTGCTCATCCATAACAGCAGAAGAGCAGTTGGATGAGCAGAGATTATGCAGCAGTTTCGATTACTGATAATCTACTTCATAATAGTTTCTCCATAACTAATAGTATCCAATCATCCTTATGTTCAAAATTTTGCTAAAATTTGAGATGATGGACTGGACAGTTATGATTGTAGGTGCAGCAGTGATGGACAAGCAGTTATCATGGAGCATTTTAGGTTACAGAGAGCAGGTCAAAATCGAAATGATGGCCAAAATTAGAATCCTGATCCACTCTGTATAGTACAATAAAATAGATAAGGGTTTCAAGTATACAAATTCTGCTACCAAATTCCTTACTCTATAACTACAAACAAGTAAAATGGCATCTTGTGCTGAATTAGATGGAAAGAAATCTTCTTTCTTCTTCTTCTAAACCAAAGTTAGATAAAGAATCACCCAATAATAACATTCAAAAGTCCAAACCCCATAACAGAATCTTGGATCACCTTCTTCTTCTTGACGGGCTTGAGAATCTTGATAATGCAACGCTCGTTGTCCGGGGAATGAACTCCCTCGAAAACCTCGCTGTATTTCCCACGCCCCACCTTCCTCACCACCTCGTATTCGTCCTGCTCTCTGCAAACAATCCCAAAACCCTAAAACCAAACAAAGACAACCCACGCGCGCGAAAAAAAAAAAAAAAACAGAGCATTGAAAGATCTGAAATTTATGGAAGAAAAGGGTCGTACCCCCATTGGACGGTGAGGGTTTCGTAGTCCCAGTACTCCTTAGGGCGGGCTACGTTCACGTCTGCGTGCACCCTCGCCTTGGAGATGGCGCCGGGCAGCCGGACGGATTTTCCAATCTTCTGCGCCAGGGTTCCGGGTGGGGTTGGGCGGATGGAGCGTAACGGTCTTTCGGGTTGGGAGGTGGGGGTCGTAGCGGAGACGATGTTTCGGAGGGCGTTACGGGGTAAAAGACGAGAGAGGGAGAAGAGTCGATGGGGTATGGAGCCAAGAGGCCTTGCGGCCATCCAACTGTGAAAGAGAGAGAAAGCGAAAGCAAAAGCAAAAGAGTTAAGTGTGTTTTCTTATTTTTGGCTTGCCTTTTGGAAGGTTTGGTTTTGGTGCTAAGCCAAAGAGTGTTCGGATGATCCACACGGATCCAATCAAAGAGGATCTACATACATGACTGGAAGTTTACGCGAAACTACTATCACAGTGGCACACTCTAGATTTTAATATTAATAATTTCTATAAGAATCTTATTATAACTCTTTAGTGTTCATAAATTTTACGTGGCTCCTTTAGTTTTCATGTCATAATTACGTAGTTTCTTTATTGATTATTATATTAGGTGGGTCCTAAAAACATCACATTAGGCATTTTCTACCACAATCACCAATATTAATGGTCCTCTACTTATTACTATAATTAGCTTCGTTAATATGATTATTAACATTAAATGGATCCCACGTTGATTTTTCATAAATAAATTCTTCAATGATATTTAACACTCAATGGGGCTTTCTGATATAATCACCATTGGATGTATTACATTATAGTTATTAACATTTGGTAGACCCACATTGATATGGTTTTTAACATTCAGAATAATGATTTTCTATTTAGACGGGGGGCCCTACTATAGTTACCAATATTAAATCACTCTAGTATGACTACTGGTTAGTAGGTTCCAATTCGGTCAATCATCTCAGTTTTTATAATATAATACTATTTTATTTTGTGATAATGAAATCTTACAATATTTAAATTTGGTGATATATCTACTTAATTTCAAATTGAAACCACTTTTACAAAATGGTTTCCATTTTAGGTCCAGTATGGGCACATGGCTTGACGGGTCTGCTGATAGAGCTGGTGAACAATGTAAATATATGATTATATGCAAAGACGTTTACATGATTGCCCTAGTATTTTAAACAAGTTCATGAGTCTTCACTTTCTATACTTTTTATTAAAAGGCCTTCCATGACTTGAGGTCAAGCGATCAACCCTCTCTTTTTTTCCACCTTGTTATTGCCTCGCTCGCAAGGTAGAGTCGTTTTTTTTTTTTTTTTATAACAGAGGGTGCCTCAACCCTTTGAGTCGGACTAATCCCTATGGGCCCAAGGGGAGTCGGGTAAATCCCTTGTGGCCCTAGTATAGTAGTGCAATTTCGAACCCTCAACTTCCAAAAGCAAACTATGGTCCTAGGCCAACTGAGTTATCCATTGGGGTTTGGTAGAGTCGTATTTAAACCATGATATCAAGAATCAATCACGAGTGATATGTAAAAGTGATACACCCTACCAATGAACCACCATTATTGCCATTGTCGACGTCAAAAGCCTTGTCCTGACTGAGTTGGGATTGGCTATATGAATTCTATTTTGTTTATTGCAATCTAAGTCAAACCAAACACTTAAATAAGCTACACTTCTTTGTATCTACCATTGCTATTTCCATTCACGTCCTCTTTAACCTACCTTTCGTCTTTGGTGGATTATCAGCACACACAAAAAATCTTCCTCAGCGACGTATAGTCAACATACATTAATTACGTGCAAGCCATCTCAAAAGGGTTTCTCTTAATTTATCACCTATTGATATTAAATTTATAAATGCTTTCTAAAGCGCTTATTTTTTTTATTTCATATTTTCAAGTTTTACTATATATCTATCTCGATGTCCTCGTGATACACTCATTATGTACATGTATTGCTTCATAATTGACCAACACTTTGCCATATAGCTCATAGCTGATCAAATAACTATCATTTTTAGATCTTTTATTTTATTTTTTACATGATGTGGTGGTTTGTTCTTGGTATCTAAAATGTCGTATTTCATCACTATAATTTCAACAATCTAAAAAGTCTTAAATTACCTTTTGAAATTCCTAAAATTCTAATTCTGTTACTTTTTTTTTTTCAAATGCTCGACTCAAGGAGTGGATTTAAAAATTCTACCCCAGGAGATATCTTTTGGAGAAATTGAAATTCCTTTTTGGGTAAATAGTAATCTCATTAAAATCAAAGAAGAAGGCCTTGTTTGGTATATCGACTCTTATTCAAAAAGAGCTATCCAAATAGAGTCATTAAAAAAAAAAACTATAAAAAAAAGAGGCTAAAATCAAAAACCTTGTTTGGCATTGCACGGCTCTATTTTAGATAGACCGTTTGGTACACCCTCTATTTGCCTCTTATTAGAGGGGTAGTTTATGTCATTATGTAAAAAAGAAACATATGCACATTTGCTACTAGAGTATCTTATTTGAGTATCTATGAGACAGGTTTACGTCTGGGTTAAACATTAAGTTTCTACAATCGATTAAAATCACAGTGGACTAATGTTGAGAGGTGAGACTAATCAAATTCCATTAACCCATTAAAGTAGCCAAGGCTCAAACCCCACTTGAGGGTAGAGGGTAACCATCCCCAAAAACTGTGAGCTAAAATATCCATGGGTGGATCTCTCTCACCGATCCAAAACCTTTTGTAAGTAGCCATTACTTATTTTCTTCCTGATAGGTGTGTATAAAACTTGCATAACATAAAAGGCCCAAAATCAACCACTAAAAACATCATCGGAAAAGGCCCAAAATCAACCACTAAAAACTTGGATTCATGACCACACCTTTAGAGGCTAATTCCAACTTTGAATGCATGGCCTGTCGGCTGCTTGTTCGACCACTTCCCCATCTTCTATAGAGGCAACTTCAACCAGAGCTTTGCTACCAATAGAAATGATATCCAGGGCGCTTCACTCAATCCGTTGCTGCTTAATGTCTAGGCAAAACTCAGATTCAGCTTTGGACTTTATACAAAAGCATTCTGCATTTGGCACATGGATTTAGACAAGATTCTCTCAATCTAGATGAGAGGATCTTATGGGTATGACAATTTCTCATTGGGCGAAACCTAGATTTATCTGATTGCGTTCCACGCAGTTCATCCATCTCAGATGATCATGATCATGTTCATGGCAAGTAGAGATCGTACGGCCCCCAGACCTTATCAAGAGCGTAAGGGTTTCTAGCATCTAAGACTAAAATCATGGCTTTCCCTTATTGCACCAATCTGCAGCCCCCAACAATCCAGCCACGTATTCAATCTGCAAAGAAACCCAATTCCCTCTCCAACCCAATCGGTAATGGAGATTGGGTTTTATGGTTATGGGGAATATGCTATCCAGTGTCAATTGGAAAAAAAACCCTAAAATCGCCATTCTAAAAAAAAAATCCTTTGGAAGTTATGAATGACAGAGAAGTAGAGAGAGAGAGAGGGAGGGATAGTGTATAGTCGATTGGGCGGCACTGGAGAGGGGAAGGTCGATTGAGATGATGTTCCGGTGTCTGGTTTCTCGTTTTCTCCTCTCCTCCGTTGAGCTAGAGGTCTTTGGTAATGAATCGGGGCCTTCTGTTCAAAGGAATTTCGGTATCAATAAAACACCATCTATAGGCATTTTCTTCCACAAAAATAACCTCCGCCTTTATGTTTTTTAGAGTCCATGCCTCTGTTTTTTCACATAGCCAGAAAGTGGGCATTTCAATTTTCAAAAAGTCTACTTGGATATACTTTATGGCATGATTTTGGACAAACCCATATGTTATCCCTTGCCCTTGCCTTGAAAAGGGGTAACATAGGGGTTTGTCCAAAATTCATACAAAAAAGGGGTAACATAGGGGTTTGTCCAAAATTCATGCAAAAAAGTATGTCCAGGTAGCATTACTCTTCAATTTTTAGAGGGCAAGGGGTAACATAGGGGTTTGTCCAAGATTCATGCAAAAAAGTATGTTCAGGCAGCATTACTTTTTAATTTTAGAGGATTTGCCTCTACTCGTCTAAAGTAAAAAGAGGACAAAATCATATACACTCTAATTTAGACATTTGGACAAATAAGAGTGAAAAATAAAGATTTCAAAACATGCACGAAGTGAACAAGCAAAAGAGAGTTAGGTTGGGGCAATCAAACCCCACACCCAATTCCAAATGAAACCATCCCCACCCAAAACTTCACCCAAAAGAAATTCTACGAGCGGAAATCCACGCCAGCTGAAAGGGACTCTTCTTTTTATGGAGCGCAGGCATGGTGCAAAGCTCCAAATACCTGCCATCAATGCACTACTGACATTTTTCGCAAAACAATAACTTTCCAGGCAGATTTAAAAAAAAACACTGTTGCTGTGATTGGTAGATACAAAGGCCTCCCATGACTTGAGGTCAGATGACAAGCCCTCCTTTTACCCTTCCTACTATTTTCTTGCTTGCAAGGGAGAGCGGTATTCAAACCATGATATCAAGGATCAATTACAAACCACCATTATCTTTGTCATTGACCTTAAAAGCCTTATTTTAACTAAGTTGGGGCTGACTATGTGAATTTTATTTTATTTATTTCAATTTAAGTCGAGCTAAAATGCTTAAATAAACTGCACTTTTTCACTTCTACCATTGCTATTTCCATTCATATCATTTTTAGCTCATATCTATTATTTGATGAACTATCAATCCACATATAAAAACCTTTTCCCAACGATGTTGTAATTGACTTGTGTTAACTATGTGTAAACCATCTCAAAGGATTCCTCTTAATTTATCTTCCATTGATGTTAAATTTATAAATGCTTTCGAAAGCACTTATTTTTTATTTCATATTTCCAAGCTTTACTGTATATCTATCTTGGCGTCCTCATTTTTTAATACTCTCATTTTGTGCACATACAGCTTCATTAATGACCAATACTTTGCCCTATAGCTCATAGCTGACCAAATTACTATCATTTTTAGTTTTTTTTTGACATGATGTGATGACTTTGATATTTGAGATGTCGTGTTTTTCGCAATAATTCAACAATCTAAAAAGTCTTAAATGACCATTTAAAATCTCTAAAATTATAATTTTAGTATATTTTATTAAAATTTTAAATGCTCCACTCGAGAAAAGATTTTAGAAATTCCACCTCATGATACACCTTTTGCATAAAATAAAAGAATTCTTCTTAAATAAATTCTTATAAACAAATGGACCTATACCTCATTAAACCCAAAGAAGCAAAATGAACAACCAAAAGAGAATTAGGTTGGGGGCAAATCAAACCCCACACCCAATCCCCAATGAAACCATCCCCACCAAAAGCTTCACCTGAAAGAGAGATTCTAAGAGCGAAACCCGCACCTGATGAAAGGGACTTTTCTTTTTATGGAGCGCAGGCGTCATGTAAATTAAGCTCCAAACATCAGCCCTCAATTCACTACCGACATTTTCCCCAATTCCAGTTCCCAGGCAGAGAGAAAAAAAAAAAAAAAAAACACACTTGCTCCGATTGGTAGATACAAATCATCCTCAAATACAAATATACAAATGAGAATCTTCCTCCTTTACCTTTTCAATGTTTTCAAGGATCCATCAGAATCTATTTCCAAACACCCACAGACAGAGATGTCAGAGCCAGACACAGCCCTCTCTCGCTCTCTCTAAAAGGCCATGAACGTTATCCATTTCCCATCTGCACCAGTCATCCCATGTGATCCCTTCCACAGGTGGACCCCACCCCACCAACCGAATCCCATGTTCCAAAACATTCAAAGTTTCAAACCTTAAGTTGGGCCCACCAAATCCACGGTCCAGATTAGAATAGAAAAACATGGTCCACTTGTAGAACTCCACAAAAAAAGGAGTGGCGGCGTTTTCCAATTTCCACTAATATATATATTTTACCACGAGGAAATGGCAGTGGCACTGTGCTGTTTGGCTGCTGCTGATATTTCCACCTTTTTAAGCGGGAATTCGTTGAATGCAGCAGCCTCTAAAAGCGCGAAACTTCGAAACGTTTTCTCATTTTTTAGGTCTCAGTCTGACCGCGTTCGTCTTACGAGAGAGAAGATAACAAGAAGAGGAAGAAGAAGAAGAAGAGGAGGAGGATTTTCTGGTCCGCATTGCGCCATGGAAGAGGTGAAGACTAGTTCGGCCTGGGTAGCCTCTCGCTCCTCCCACGTCTTCGTCGACTCCTCAGGTTCTAATCTTTCTTTCTCTCTCTCTCTATTTTTATCTCATTTGGATTTTTAGGGTTTCCAGGTTCTGTTTAGGGAAGAAGGGGGTGAGTGTGGATTTCTTGGTTATTTTAGGAAATGAAGGGTTGGGAGGATTTCCTTGCGTGGGAGATTTATTTTGGTTGCTTGTCGATGGGTTTGGATCAATGGATGGTCGAGAGATGGGTCCCACTGGAAAGCTTTAAGTACATCAGTACATGTTCTTGCTACAACACAGAAATGGAAGCTGATGTTTTTAGAAGCCCTGTTTTTGAGAGGTGGCTATAAGTATATATGAACCAGGGTTTCTTATCTTAGGCTTTGAGTTCTGTATGTGAGTAATGGGTTTTGAACCATGTGCCTGCCCATGTTTGGTGATCAATGTAATTACATTACATGTCTGGCTAAATGTCAAAGATGCTGCATAAAAAACTTTGGGGTGACATGTGATTCCTTTGTTTTTTATTGTTCATATCTATTCTCTTTGAATAAGTGCGAATCCAACAATTTAGTTTGCAGGGTAAGGTAGCAGGGAAAAGGGACATTTTGGAATCTAATCTCTAGGGCTACGTGATCTTGTTGTACAAAGCTTGGTTTTGCTTGATTGCCTCGCAAGCCAAGCTCAAACTAGGCGTTATCCAGCTCGGCTTGGTTTGACAATGGCCTCATCTTGAGCTAGGGATTGATTCATTAGTGGGCTTGAGTTGAAAACAGAGATGGATGTGGATGTGGCCCATTAGATTAATGGGTTCTTCTTTGGTTGTTGGACATTCTAACCATTCTGACTTCAGCTTGAGCTTGACTCGTTCTCAAATCAAGCTTGATATCAAGTCAAGCTGAGCTTGTGCTTGCTTAAGCAATAATGAGCTCAGTTTGAGCTTTGCTTGTTATGTTCAAATTGAGTTCAAGTGATGTTGTAGCTGCAAATATCTATTTGGTATTTTCACCTCAATCTTGAGTCTGGCCAAGATCAGCTCAACCCAGGTTGTTTTCAGCCCTAGTGTTTCTACTCACTGCCCATCTAAAGTGATGAGAGGGGCCCACCTTCTTAAGCTTGAAGGCTTGAACCACTCAATGGTGTGATCTCCTGTGTGTTGGCACTAGGACATTTCACTCCGAGTGGAGTTGGGGCCCTACTGGTAGAGTGATCACATGCAAAACACATGGTTAAATAGGGAGAGAGAGAGAGAGAGTCATGTCACATCTATATAACGCGATCCATATGTGGTTAATTTTATTTTGCCAAATTTCTTTTGTCTAACATGTTATCCATTTGAATGGAATACTTTACTGCTGGCATTTTAAATTTCTGCAACACACTGAGTTTTTCTATGCATAAACATGCTGTGCCAATCAAACTTACATCTTTGCCCTTTTTCCTTGATGGTATTTTTGAAGAAAAAAAAAAGCTTGTATTTAGCCAGATATCAGTACATCATCCTTTAAATACACCAAAATGACTTCAGGATTTATAATCATCTGGGAGACGCTTTGTAAGTTTTCTGGTATGGTGGTGGTGTTGGTTCAAGTAAGTCAATAGAATTTGCAATGGTTATTGGTTGTAGGGAACTTTTAAACTTTGGGATCATTGGTGGTATTTCAGTGGATAAGTCCTTTTGTACAATCCAAAGCTTACACAACTTCAAGATATTGCAGTGTAGGGACATTTTTATATATTTATCATATTTTAATGGAGGCTTTTATTGCTAAAAATGGTGCCAGCCTTCAGCTTTGTTCTGTGATGAGTGGTTTTGTTGTCTTTACAATTAAGTTAGCTTTTCCCTTAATGAATTTTCAATTACTATATAAAAAAAAATCAGTTCAGCAACTTTGTAACAATACCATTTAAAAAAAAAACTTTGTAACAATCTCTATGTTCTTTCATGATTGCAGGACTTGACAAACTAGTGGACAAAATTCATGGTTCAATTCCAAAGGTAGAATGGGATTTTGAAGGGATTCACTATTTCGATAATGGACCACTCACTGTCCAATACCTATTTGTCTTGGATGCATTGAACTTTTGCTTTTGGCCGGGTATGCTGTTTCTTGGTCCAACTTCCTTTTTTTTTCGTTTTTATTTTTTATATTTTTTCCTCCATTTATATATACGTCTCTAAATTGTTGTGAAATATTTGTGATGCCATGTAAATGGTAAAAACATTATCCCTGTGTATGATTGGCATTAGGACTAATATACCTTTAGTTAAACATTATCCTTGTACTAGATTGGGCACTAGCACTACCTAGTTTCATAATTGATGTGGTCCTAATATCAAGATTGCAATAAATTGGGACAAGAGTTCTGAACGTTTGATTTCAATAAAATAAGTATTTTTGGACTACCAAATAGAGTTCATCCTCTGAAATTCTGCAATCTCTAAAAAGCCTTTCAATATTTAAGGCCTCATCCTGTATCGGGGTTCTTTTTGTTGCTTGAAAAATTCTAACAATAATGAAAAACGAAACTAATCTCTATTGATTGCCAAAGTGACTCCAATCCAAATTTTTGCAATCTTTAAAAATACCGCCCAATTTGGAAAATTTCTCCTTTGTCCTATGGATTTTCCTTTTATTTTAGTACTTCTCTTTGATTCCTATTTGTTTTACTTTATTCCTGGACATATATTTCTAATTCCTTGCTGATTATAATGATCAGACAAGGATCTGAATTATGATGATTTAGCTTTGGGACTGAAGGTAGCTTTACAGAATGACAAATCTGCCTTCGATGCGGATCGCCTACAAAGTTACACAGGTATTTGGCTTTCATGTGAACCTTCTGTTGTAGCAATGTAGCATATATTCTCATAATTGTACTACTACTATTGGTTTTTGCTATTGCCTTAGTGTGCTGTATCCAACCTAACTATGGAGGGTTCGGTCCTTTGTCATCCCTGCAATAGTTTTATGCCTTGCCACTATTCATCATTGGTTGACATATAATCTCATTATTTACAATGTTTATGTAAATGGTTTTCAGTATTCTTCAGATCACTGTTTGTACATTTGGCGTTTTCGGTATCTTTACAGCTGCCGTGCGTCTGATTGATAAATTGGACTTTCTATAGAAAATTAAAGGCAAACTGTTTATGTTGTCAGGTCCTCAACTTCGCAAGTTGTTGAACTGGCCTCGCCCACTTCCCTTGGAAGATGAACGCGTCCGTTTACTTCATGAGGTACGATTTGTCCAAAGCCTTGTTTGTGAGGCAGTTGTGACTAAAGCCCCACAATTTAGGGTTCAGGATGTGTGGGGCCCTTTTTGACAGGGCTCCCCTTTTGGGTTCATTCAAGATTCAGATTGTAGCAGGACACCTTCAAAATCTTGCAGGCTCTTTTTTTTTTTTTTGGCATCCATGTTTTGTAGACACTTCTTTCCTTTGACTCACCATTTCTGGTGTTTGTTACCCAATTTTTATGTTCAGGACCTCGGCTTGTTTTGGTCAGAAAGCCACCCATACTTCTGTCAATTCTGGAATTTCTACACACACACAACACACACACACCACAAATAAAAAAAAAAAAAAACCTAAAGTTAAATACAGTTTTTTCTTTATATTGCTTGTGGTCTTGTGGCATACATTTGATGATTGTTTGAAAGAAATCTTTATTTTTTCTTTTATTTTTCTCAACCCAAGATTGTACTCGAAGTTCTAAACAAGCTGTTATAAGATATTGCTCTGGTGGGCAATATCCCAATATCTCTCCCATCAGATGACTTACCCGTCCAATGAAAATGGTGCCACTGAAATTTCATGTTCAATGAAGGCTGTTTGGACAGTTTGCAATTGTGGCTCACCGTTTGAATTTATTTGGATCTCCAAAAGGTGACCCTCCACTTGTATGCCTTTTTGGCTGATCGATTCTTTTTTTTTTTTTTTTTATAATGATTTTCCTTTGTTGAAATATTGGATGGTTCCAGAAAGTATGAATGCCATCTCAGACCTTGGTGCTGTGCTTTTCACTTCAATTGATTGATTCAGGTTGGATCAGAACTTAAGAAAAGCTTTGCAGGAAAAGCATCAAATCTTGTGGAGGCTTGTGGAAAATCTGCTGTATCTCTTGTTGCTCTCATTACACGTCACTTTCCAGGTATGACTTAAGTCTATAATCTATATAATAAGCATTGCATGCTCTAGAATAGTTTACGGGCATAGAGTCGGATGTTGTTTGCTAGTATTGATTAGGAAGAGATTATACAAGCTGATATAACTTGGAGAAATGTAATTCAAGCTCCATTACTGGAAAACATAAATTGGGTATGTTCAATGGACCACAAGTTACGTAAATACTTTGACACATGAAAACTTTGACGCTATAATGGCTGCTGATAAAATGAACTGCATATAAACATTACCTTTTCCTCAAGATGCTTTCAACAGGATTTCTAGGGACAGATGCCAAGGGCCTGTGTTAAACATGGATAAGAGTGTGGTTGTACGAAAATATTATAAGATGATGAATTTTTGTGCTGTTTAGTTTATTTGGAACTTGGAGATGTATTAGCCCACAATTCCCTCTTGCTGTGAGATTCTAGAAAATGAAATTATTTTTTCTGATCCCAATCCAAAGTGTAGATGCGGAGAAGCAGAGTACCATCTACTTGAAGAATAAATGCACCAAATGAAGAGAGTGTGATAAACTCAATCACAAAGCCACATCAACAAAAAGAGTTGCATCTCTCTCTCTCTCTCTGAAATCCAATAATGGAGGTATCATGTGTCTCTAATAATAAAACCCTAACCAGGCTAAACTTAGATTAAATCCTAGCCCTGGGTTAAATCTTAAGATTAAAGAGAAGAAACAAAAAAAACTCGAATTGTTTGACCCTCTCCTCATCCTGTTTGTCAAGTTTTCTATATAATAAAAAAGTTCAATTGATTAGGCTTAGTTGACTGACCTATTATTTATTTATTTATTTATTTGTATAAAATTCAATTAAAGAAGCCTATTGCACAGAACAATTAATTCTCTTGAAAGGAATGCCCAAAGCATCAAAGGATTTTCCTGGTACTGTGAAATATGTGAGAACCTTACCAGCTCAAAGCAATGTCGAAAGTAATAATTAGGTGAACTATCATTAAAAAAAGGTTAGATAAATGAAAAACCACCGCTTTGTTGGGGTTGATGTGTGACTGACAGAGCCTTACCATCATCCATCTCTATGGTAGGACTGCATAGTTCCTAACATGTGTTCTATTTGTAAGAAAGCAGGAATTGTTTTTTATCTTTTCATGGTGCAGCACAATCGATTTTGAGCCACTTCCTCTCATTATGAGGTGTCGTGTGTTTCAAGAGTCTTTGGTGGAAAATACACGCTGTTGGTTTATTGGTCCATTTCAAAGAAGATGGCAACTTTTGTGAAGGCTCCTACGAGGCTATGACAGTTATCCATTGGCCCTTGAATGGCAAAACTGATTCTCAGGAGAAAGGAATTGTGGGCCTTTAACATGTGCAATGTCCATTAAAAAAAAAAAGTGCAATGTCATAAGTAACTGGAGGGCAGTCATGATGGGGAAAATGGATCATGTGAGAGGAAGGGCAGCTGATGTCTTCCTGACACATACTGAAACTTATTATCAATAGATCTTCTAGGGTCCGGAGACTCCAGTTTATGTCATTGTACAGTAGGATGGGAGGGGAGTGATCGGATTGATTTGCTCTGGTTTCATGAGGAAAACATATTCAAATGAGGTGGTAGGTCTTGGAATTTGGAAGGCACCAAGAGTAGTTAATTCTTTGCACTCCAGAGCTTTTTTAATCGAAGGAAACCCAATGCATTTTGTGGGCATTCAGAAAACAGAACTGTGGGGATCTGCATTCATCTTGACGAGATTTGGGCTACGCATGGAAACTCCTGCATTCTGCTGTCACATATTGGGTAGGGAGGTCTCGCTGTTCTCCTAGCCAAAGATGATGCAAACAGGGGAATATGTATGTGGGACAGACACTATCACTGATTATGACTCCTAATGCTTTTGCAGTGTCCATGTCCCACCTATATGTTTTGTTATGTTTTTTCCCCATTACCCATTGAATTTCATTGTTTCCTGAACTTCATATCCTAATAGTGATGTTCACTGATCTTCAGATCTGTTCTTCCAACAATTGGACCCTTTTGTTTGCTTGCCCTTCTACTTGTATGATATCATTATATATATGTTATATATCAAATGTGATCAGATTATTTTTGCCCCTCCTAATCTCTTCCAAGTTGTTTGACAGCCACCTGGGTCCCTACATTTATGTTGGGGAGTGGCTGTCATCTGATCCAGCATCTAAATTTTAATTCATTAGTTATGTCATCATTGTTATAAAACTTCATGTGCCATGGGTTGCATTGGAAGCCATGTGATATTATATTGAGGAGCAGTTCAGCTAGGGTGTCTTGCTCCAAAAATATGGCATGAGCTGCATTTGTAAGTTCCATGATGGTCCACTTATGGCGACTTAAACTTTTGGTAGGTGGCACCTGAAATGGGTTGTTTTTATTCCAAAAATTCACCCTGATTTGATGATTATGTCTACTGACAAAAGGCCTGCAAAAATGTATGGTTAATGAAATTTGTACCTGTCCATTTCATGAGCCCGTAAAGGATGGCCTGTTGAACATCCATTCAGGGTGGTTTTTTGTCTGCTAGCAATCCATTGGTGTTTCACCTATCAAAAGGTTGAAGTCATTGCACCTGAGTCCATGCAGTCCTCAGAAAGAACCTGACGCTATATTGAAGTACAAGCTACATGAACTGGATCAAGATCCTTTTTTTTTTTTTTTGTTTTGTTTTATTGTCAAAATTTAGACAAACTTATTCAAGATAAAATCATGATACAATTATAATCTCATCATCACCATCATGAAAGCCTTGTCCCAACTATGTTGGGGTCGGGTACATGAATTCTGATTCTCCATTCCAATCTATTTTGAGCCAAATCCTCAATTCTGTTTCTCTCTGCAAACCAGGAAAAAAGAAAAAGACGAATGAGTTCTTTGTTCTCGGTGCAGATTTGTATTGATCCTTCAGTAGCAGAGCTGCATGTTTCAAACCAAATTTCTATCTTGGAATGAAATGCTTAGCAGAATGCTGCTTGCTTAGTTTGTTTTGTCACTAGCTTCATATCTGATCATCCAAAGTATTGTTACCCTTAAACCGTTAAAAAAAGTTTTACCCTTAATTGACCATCACAGTTTACTGTTGCTTTCTCTGACCTACATGTGTTCAACAATCTATGATGCCATTGTGGATGCTCTTTTGTATGCTTAAGTGATGTTGATGTGAAAAATTGATAGTGCCTCACGCAGGATTACTCGGTCCAGTCAGTCGAATAGCTCATTTTGTTTAAACTTTCAAGGATTATAGAATTTTATTTGATTTCATGAATTTTTAAAATAAGGGTCAAACAATTTTCAAATGACATAAGCTCGGTTCCTTCAATGGGTTATTTGATTATCTATCCAACTGGTTCTAGAAGTGCAGTTTTGATAAGTATAAAATGAAGTTTAGACCTGTTTTTTGATTGGTATAGTGTAGTTTGTGTTTCAAGAGACCCTAGTCTAGGGCAGTCTGTTTTTGTTTTGCATGTTTTATTAGTTAAGAGTTTTTAAGAAGTCTTTCTTCTTTAATGCTAATGTACTATTTGTTTAAGGGGTTACTTTGATATGATTATGAAGGGAGAGTTGGTTGAATGTTTTAGGAAATGAGTGCTAGTGGTTTTTGTCCAAAGACGGTTTCTGTCCAAACTCCATAGACTCCAAGGCCTTTAATTTAAATATACAACACGCAGCTATTTTTTGAATGTGCTGGGCATTCAATTGATTTGCTTTGCAATCTCTAGATTTTGGTGATTATTCTAGGCCTTCCCAGTGGAGTCGCTTCATTGTAACCTCTAGATGGTGACTCCTAGGATTCCGTCACATGCAGTTGAAATCCAAAATGTGGACTGGGAGGATCCAGACTTCATCACTAAGTAATGAATGGAAGGGCTGCATAATTCAAGTCACAAAGTGGAAACTCTTGCTTGCTTGACTTGTTTGATTTTTGAATTCTGTGTTCACATTATTTGAATGATAGTTCACTCCCATCATATTATTGGCTTGTGCCTACTTGTTCTAAATATACTCTTCATTTTCTTGATAAATTGCCCTGTTTCCTTAAAATGATGTATCCATTGCACTTGAGGAATCATGTAGTCCTCAATCTGGGGATGTGTAGTACTGTCGGGCGCTGTGTACAAGTACTGCAGGAAACTCAGTGATCTAGAAACCTCCGTAGATGGACCCTGACCTAAAAACCGTGTGGGAATATTTCTTGTTCTTTTCATATATTTGAGAATTTCCTATAGAAAAAAAGTTTGAGATTGTTTCATGACGCAAGCTGCCAAGCACATTGTTTTATTTTTTAAAACTTACCTTCCAACCCTGAAATTATGTTTTCAACTGAAAATTTATTTCAATATGTAGGTTTTCGTGATCATTCGTTGTACAAAGGTCACCAGGTTTTCCTATACAAAAGAGCTCAGATATTTGCATCAGATTTATGGGGTGCTTTCAAGGGTCAAGGATATGGCGAATTCTATGACATAGGCTCAATCACTATATTTGCAGACTACATTGTTCCTGCTGTGCTTAGGGAGCTCGGTGTGTTGCGATACAGTTCAGACTTAGCTGGCACTATTGATGCTAATGCTGAAATAAGTTCAGGTAGCGAAGAGGAAGTGGAGATCCGAGCATGCACTATTTATGCTGTGGAGAAAATGAAGGACTTGATCAAGGCAAAATTTGGGAAGCAGGTATATTCTATCTTTTCCTATTTATTTTCCAAAGAAGCATCCACTAGCTAATTTCTGGTGATTAAAGCTGGCAAGACTTCAACATTATTGTTTGCCGGTTGTGCCTCTCCATGTGATCATTGGGACCATTCATTTACATGGTACTTCTGTGGACATGCCATCGGGAAACAATCCTGATCTTTGCCATCCATGGTTAGAACATGCTATGCTTTGAAACAACTTAGATTAAAAACCATATTTTCATTTAAATTATAAGGTGAAGAACATTACATAAACTATTTAACTATTTCAGCAAAATAATCACTTACTTTATTACTTGGGACAAGCTTTGATGTAAGTACAGATGTTCCATCATTATTTGTTATGTCTCCCTGAAGTAACTTTGATGGAAAATTAACACTGGAAAAAAAAAGTAACCTCCTCTTGAATTCTGAGTTTGGTCGTTATGTACTAAATTACCAAGAGAGAATATGGATTTACCAATGCAAGATCTACGCACACAAATAAAATAAAGCTCTTTTATTTTATTTGTTTCTTTATTTTTTTTTTTTTTTTGACATAATTCTGTTCTCAACTGAAATGGAATCTTTGACTTCCTATGAATCTGAAGCCATTTTTGGTTTGAAGGATTTGAAGAAAGTGTAATCATTATGAGGTGATAAAATGAGTTAGGTTAAGTTCTAAGGAGAAATGAACTCTGGACGAAAGATACATTTTGTCTTTTCTTCTTTTTCATCCTGGCTAGTAGCTAGAGTGTCATATAAAACAAAAGCAAGAGTAGGTTGAATATAATGTTTGATTTAGCCAAAATCTTTTTAAATGGATAGGTTAAGGAAGTTCTTGAGACGATTTTAACAATTTTGTACTTGATCATACATCTAAAATTTGTACAACTTCTTGTCAGAAAACCCCTAGAAATGGTTGGGCTTTCTCATTCTTTCTTCAGTATTATGTCATTAAGAAAAATCACATTGTGCTCTACAAAACAGAGAAAACTATGGTTTCGTCAGCATTGAAAGGAAATGCAGTGGGAATTATGACATAAACTTGTTGGCATGATCCACACTAAAATCTTGTGTAGTGCAACTTGGATACAGACGCATGATAGTGCTGAGCTGTTGGATAGACTTAAGGTATTTGAACTATGGAAAAGAAGCGAACACCAAAGGGCAGACTTAGTTATTGACGGTGTTCAGTTAGAATGTGTTAGCCCTCCTAATGGGCTAGCATCCTGTTTATGATGAATATTGCATCTTACTCATCATCATTTGCCAACTACCATTTCCTTTTCTCCCCAATGGTGATGACTAAGGTGGTCATGAATTTGTTGGAGCACCTAGCAGAAAAGCTCTTCTATGTTCCTTTTGACTTAGTCATTCCTTGTGTGGGCAATGATTTGGTGATTCAAAATATTTATCTGAAAGGACTATCAGTTGATTGCACAATTCATCTCCTAGATTTATGGCTACTTTTGTACTGTTTTTTTCGTTTGGAAATGGTAAACGGATGAAAGCAATAGGAAGCACAGACACTTCTCCGAGGCCAGAGTGTCGGTGTCCGACACGTGTCGCACACGGACACGCTCTGGACACGCTCCGACATGTGTCGGACACGCCCAAAAGAGTGTCCTGATTATTTTTTTTATTTTTAATATTTCGGACACGCTGGGGACATGCTGGGGATACGCTAGGGACACGCTGGCTTCTTTTAATTAGAAAAAAAATAAAATTAGAGTAAAAAATGAAAAGAAAAGGGGGCTGTTTGTAAAAGGTCATAACTTATTTGTTTGCTAAATTGATTACAAAGTTAAAATAATAAAATTAGAGTAAAAAATGAAAAGAAAAGGGGGCTGATTGCAAAAGGTCATAACTTATTTGATTGCTAAATTGATTACAAAGTTAAAATAATAAAATTAGAGTAAAAAATGAAAAGAAAAATGGGTTGTTTGTAAAAGGTCATAACTTATTGGTTTGCTAAATTGATTACAAAGTTAAAATAATAAAATTAGAGTAAAAAATGAAAAGAAAAGGGGGCTGTTTGTAAAAGGTTATAACTTATTTGATTGCTAAATTGATTACAAAATTAAAATAATAAAATTAGAGTAAAAAATGAAAAGAAAAGGGGGCTGTTTGTAAAAGGTCATAACTTATTTGATTGCTAAATTGATTACAAAGTTAAAATGATAGTATCTTTTAGTATATGATTAGATATATTATTATTATTATTAATAATTATTAACGTGTCCCGAATGTGTCCGTATCCTACTTTTTTGAGAAATGCCGTGTCGGCGTGTCCGTGTCCGTGTCCGTGTCCGTGTCCGTGCTTCTTGCAATAGTTTGTGGAATTGGCAAATGAACATATATCATCTTGATGAATCATGTGGTCCCAGCAGATACAATGATAGGATGTAGATAATGGATCTACAAAGAATTAGCCCCATTGGACATTTTTATCCATATGATCTAAAGGTCAGAATGATTTCCTTTTAACCGTCCATTTTTCCTGTTACATGGGATGCCTGGAAATGTCTCTAATGCATGGCCCATCACATAGTAGAGTCAATAGATCTGCCAAGGTGCCATGTCTCAGCTGAAAATTCATGATTTCCAGAAACTGCAGATTTCATCCAAAAGCAGCACTGACATTTCCAGCTGTCAATTTTTAGGCCACTGTTCAGAGGTTGGGGATTGGTGGGACTGAGACTGAAAAAATTCCATTTTCTGGATCATCAAACCATTTCCCTGTTGTATGTGATCCCAACCCATATCCCGTTCACAAATGTTTAGACTTCCTTTTTTATTTTTATTTTATTTGTTTGTAGTACATGCTAGTTGCTATGACTTACATGGTTTTTGTTCAGGTGCTGAGTGTAGAATTGGATCTTTGGCTCTGGTCTTATGGCGTCCAGTCTCCGTACCTGCGGCACCACCGGACTCTCTCCATATACTATTAAAACAAATTGGGTTTGGATGTGAAGTCAACCTCATCAAGTCTTTCTTTTCTTTCATAGGAACAAGGGATATCTATGAACTGGAACATTCATAAACTTAGTAGTAGCTTCCTTGTTCACCTTTCTAGCTGTTATATTTATGGAATGATCAACCTTTAGATCACTCAAATTTTGTTAGGTAGGCTTCTATATTCTTCACTTATTCCACCACAAAGATTTTTCGTAGTGACTGAAAATTGAAATGTAAAATTAGTGGTTGGGTGTTTTTCATGAAATTTTATTGTTAGCAATAGCAATCTGCTTCCCATCTGATCCTTTTATTTTTTATTTTTTGTTGGTTGCTAATGAGGAATTTTTCACCTTTCTTCTTTCTATTATTTCACTCCTAACCTGGTCTATTGATTTGCTACTTCATTTGATTCCTTTGTAGCTGTGCCTGTGCCTAATGGTGGGTAAAAAAGATTTAGAAAATCTTGAAAAGCTGACAAACTCGATAAAATAAATGTACGAGGTCAAGTCCCTCTGACTAGATGTTGCACAGACCAGATGTGCGGGCCACTTTTAGCAGGAGGCCAAAAAGGTGAAAGATCATAAGGAGCACAAGTTAATAAAGCCTGTCATAGTTGGTATCAAAAGTAAAATTCTATGTAGGTGAGCCGGTTCAAGCCCTGATTGACACCAAGACACATCTAGGAGCAGCATTCAGTGACATTAGGATAGGTGGGTAGATTTGGAAGGGAAAAATCGGTAAACTCAGAAAAAAAAAAGAAGAGAGAGTGAGACTGGATACTGGCTATATACTCAGCTTGTGGGATCTACTCAGGATACTGGCTATATACTCAGCTTGTGGCCTGTTGGTGGGCTTGACGGGATGAAAAGGTTTCGGCCAAAATATTCAAAGATCAGGTTGAGAGGAAACTAATCCTGGTGTGAGATTATAGAGAGAATAGGGGTAGTTTGTGAAGAGGGCACACTGATCAGAGGTGGGTCCATGGTACCGTTTATGATGTGTGGCACTTGCAAAAATCTTCACGTCAAAGTCCCGAACTATATCAAATATGAATCTTTGAAAGCATTTGGAATAAAATTGGAGTGGGGTCCATGCATGTTAATGGAATTTGGTGCTCATCTTTCTCCTTTATTTTCTCCCACACTCAATTCAAAAGGTGCATTTTAAAAGGGTTTCCTTTTTTTTTCACGAGGGGAAGACCCAGATATATATTGAAAGAAGTGGGCTCGGTGGGCTGGTACGGGTTATATGTTTTGGAATTGAAAGAATCAATTTTGGTCACTTCTGGCCGTGACTAATTTACATACTTATTAGAGAGTCGCTATTTACACATTACATTTTCCTCTTTATCCACTGCATTTAAAAAAAAAAAAATTTCTTAAACTACCCCTATTCCTCTCCATCCCTCTCTCTTCCTCTCCCTTTTCCGGCGACCCTGCTTCGGCGAGCCGCCGACCCATCTCCCTCTCCTGCTCCGGCAGCCCCAGCCACCCTCATCCCCATCCCCAGCCCACGCCCAGACCTCCTCCTCCCTCTGGTCTCTCTTTTTCTCCCCATCTCCCCGGCAGCCCCAGCCCACCACCTGCCCTCTCCCTCCCTTTGGTCTCTCTCTTTCTTCCCCTCTCCTAGGCAGCCCCCACCCGCCCTCCCCCCACGATCCCCTCTGCCCACACCCACCACCCCCTCTCCCATCCTCCCTCTCCCTCTCTCTGGTCTCTCTCTCTCTCTCTTTAAACTGGCTTGGTGACGAAGGGGAGGGCTCGAGCGGGTTTGGCGACTGAGGCGGACCGGAGATCGAGCACCTGGCTCGGTGAGAAAGGGGAGAGGTCGTAGCGGCGGGCGGTGGCAGGAAAGAGAGCAGAGAGATGGAGAAAGAGAGGGAAAGAGAAGGATAGGTACTGGGCGGCGAAGAGCTGGGGGCGGCAGCGAAGGAGGAGAGGGAGGATGGGAGAGCGGGAGAAAGAGAGAGACCAGAGAGAGGGAGAGGGAGGATTGGAGAGAGGGTGGTGGGGGGAGGGCTGGGGATGAGGGGGGTGGGGGCTGCCGGGGAGAGGGGGAGAGAGAGAGACCAGAGGGGGGGGGGGTCTGGGGATGCGGATGAGGGCGGCTGGGGCTGTCGGAGCAGGAGTGGAAGAGAGGGAGATGGGTCGGCGGCTCGTCGGAGAAGGGAGAGCAAGAGAGAGGGATGGAGAGGAATAGGGGTAGTTTAAGAAATTTTTTTTTTTTAAATACAGTGGGTAGAGAGGAAAATTCACTGTGTAGGTAGCAGCTCTCTACTTATTATTGAAATTTTTTTTTTTTTTTTAGAGATGTAACATTTCTAAATCCAAAAGGATAGTACTGATTGTACTGAACACCAGCACCGATGGATGTTGACTCGAGACTTGCATTGTACCTGCAATAAGGAAGAAGAAAGGAATGTACGTGGAAATGAGTCTCTTGACTCAATGAGTCAAAAAGGCTGTATGGTACACCACACTTCACTTCTAGCTTGGGGCTTCGGGCTTATTAGCTCTCCTTTTGAGTAGGCAAGTGTAGCACAATTGAATTTGATGTGGCAGGCATTAACTCACACCTCTGATTCTGGACTGGAATCATTTTAACCCAGTTCACGATCCACTTAATTTCCGGTAGGGCTTGATTCAAATCTGGCTATAACCATTGTAATTGCCAATTCAATTAACGGGCTCATTTGGCCACATTGAAGTCGTCCTCTCTTCAAGTTGAGCCCAATCGACATGTTGATCAAGCTGCCAAGCCCATTGTCATAGTGGAGCCAAACTATAATTTGAAACTCAGCTCGTGAGGCAATCAACAGAGCTTAGCCGCTTGACTCTAGCCCATGAGCCAAACTCGAACCAGAGCCCAGTCGAGCTGGCTTAGCGCACCGCCCTTGCCTTCCGTACTGCCGGCCCGTCTTGGATAGCACTGCCACGTAAGAAAGTGAGACATTTCCTTCTCCTTAACCCGACACATTAATTCTCCTCCCTCTCTGTCTCTGACAAACAAATATATGACAGCGATCGCCCCCACTTGGACCACCATTAGTGGGCCCCACCTCTTTAAAATCAATATCAGATAAAAAAAAAATCCCCTATCCTATTCAAATCTTCCTCATAATCTGTCCGTACATGGCCCATCTCATCATCACACTCTACTCTTTCCTATGCAATGTACCGTTGATCTTCCTCCTCCTAGACTCCCCCACCCCATTCAACCCAAAAATCATTTGCATCACGAATCAATCAATCAGCAACGGCTGGGATCATCAAAACCCAACCGAAAGTTCCATTTATTGATAATTCCAACTTTTACCATAATCCGACGGTGCACCAAAAAAAAAAAAAAATCCATTTTCCGCGAAAACACGCAACCGTTCACATGCCCAAGGAGCTCGGAACCTAACCCTCTCTCTCTCGTTACTTATTCCAAACCCACTCCCCACAATCCCTCTCTCACAACTCTCTCGCCTTGGCTTTCTTTTTCGATACTGCACTTGTCTCTCCATTATATATACCACATGCATACACTCGCAACGCACCTTTCCAATACCCCCGTCCAAGACGTCCATTTGGTCTTTCTTTCCTTCCAAGAAACAGGAATACTACTTCCTTTGTTTTTTTCAATCTTATCTACCTCAGAAGAAGAAGAAGAACAAGAACAAAGAAGGATTTGATTTTTCTTGTTTCTATCTTTTCTTCTGAAAACTTTTCTTTTTTATGCGGAAAATCTTTTCCTTGGAAAGATGAGTTGTAACGGCTGCCGAGTCCTCCGAAAGGGATGCAGCGAGTCGTGCATTCTCCGACCCTGCCTCCAGTGGATCGACACCGCTCAGGCCCAGGCCAACGCCACCGTCTTCGTCGCCAAGTTCTTCGGCCGTGCCGGACTCATGTCCTTCATCTCGGCCGTTCCAGAAACCCAAAGACCCGGTACGTCACATCAACGTAACAGTAACGTTCTCTTCAATTTCTCGCGTTTTTTTTCCTTTCTCTCATCTGATCGAAAAAGTGACTTCTTCTCTCTCTTTTATCTTCTCCAGCTCTCTTTCAGTCGCTGCTATTTGAAGCTTGCGGCCGTACGGTCAATCCGGTCTGCGGAGCGGTCGGGCTTCTGTCCGCCGGAAAATGGAACCTGTGCCAGTCGGCGGTCGAGACGGTCCTCCGCGGCGGCACGCTCCATCCGCTGGCAGAGATCTCGGCTCCGGACACCGACGACTCATCGGAGGCGGAACCGCCGTATGGGAAGGGATTCGGCTGCGGCGGGGCGAAACTGCCTCCGTCCGATCTCGATCTCGGCCTGGCTGCGGCGCCTCTCGAGAAGTGTATCGCGGCGCCGGCGTCGAGGAAGAGGCGGCCGTCGACGCCTTCGATGGACTCTGAGGGATCGGTGACGACGAGCTTCAAGAGCGAGGGGGATCGGGTGGCGGCTGGCGGAGATCGGAAGCTGTTGAATTTGTTCGGTTGATTCTCGTCTGCTTCTGTTAGGTTTCCGGTCCCGGAGCTTCAACGGCGAGGTTGAAATCCGGCGAGTTTTTGCAATTCCCGACGGCGGATTTCTTCTTTTGGAATTAGTAGAGTTTTTAATTAATTAATGAGCTGTAAATCTAACTATATAGTTTATAAAATAAATGAATTCTTATTGTTTAATTAGTGCCCCTCTTTTACTCTGTATGGTTCATGGTTGGGTTTCTTGCAGTAGAGAAAAGAAATTCTCTAGTGAGGAATTCATGGCTGTGGAATCTGGATTTCCTCTTTTGCTTTCTCCACTCTCGTGGTACAAATACAATACAACAACTATGAAGTAACAGCTGAGAATCTTTACAAATATTTTATTTCCTTTTCTCATTTCTTCACTTGGGGCTGGGGGAGATGGAGATTCCTCACTTTTCATCATTTTCCCCCTTTTGGTGGAGATTCTTCACTTGTTGGTTTTCCTCCTTTTTTTTGTAAAAGGGGTGATTCCTTGTTTGTAGTTTTTCCTCGTTAATAACGTGATTGGAAGGGGTGAAAAGGAGGGGGAAGGAAGAAAAATAGAGAATGGATGGTTGTTCATGAATGTAATATTGGAATTTGCAAGTGAGAAAATTGTTGCATTAACATTTTGAATTTCTTTGCAAACCTATTTCCGTGGAAATGGAAAGGTATGGACTCTCTTGCGGGGAAATTATCATGTTGTTGGATATTTTCTGCGTGAGATAAGAAACATGGAGGAGGACAAATTTCTCCATTTTGCATAACTTGGGAAAGAGGAGAATTCATGGCAGAACTTAGTTAAAGAGGAGAAGTCACGGATTCAAAGGAGATTTTTTTTTTTTTTCATAAGAGAAAAAGTTCTCTCATCCCTACCCTTTTTTTCCGGTACACTTTGATTTTCCAGATTCATAGTATCAAATGATCGCAAAGTTTGAAATTAAGACATTATCTGCAAATATAAAGCTAGAATCGTGCAACTCTAAAAAGATAAAATTTCAAGAATGTATAGAACTTTAGCTCTTTTTTTTTTTTGAAGAATGACAAAAAAAATACTCTTTTATTCAAATGTGATATATTGGATGTTTTATTTGAAAAAGGGTCCTTGAAGTTTCTAATTCATTTTCAATGAAATTAAGATTTTATTCGGATCTATGAATATTAGACTTCATTATATGTATCCGTCCGTCCGATAGATGCTTTGGCAAATGTCTTTAGCTATGATACCGGGCATGCTTTTTTGCCCTTTCTCGGTTTCTCCTATTCAATAATTGAAAAAAGAGCTGTACAAAATGTATAAGTTAGATGTTATAAAGAGAGAGACCAAGAGAAAGAAGATTAGAGGGAGAAGAGAGAGCCTTTCTGATATCTCATTAACTGTGTCTAAATACATAGGGAGAGAGCCTATTTATAGGCAAAGTAAACTAAAAAGGAGGAACCCTAATTCTAACCCTATCTTATCACAAGTGGGCATCCACCCAAGATCCATATCTTATAACACTCCCCCTTGGATGACCACCATTTAATGACACTTGCCTCATTAAAAAAACCTTGCTAAGGAAAACCCAGTGGGAAAAACCAAAGCGAAGGGAAAAAGAGTACAACATTCTTCAAGATCATTGAAATGGTGTTGGACGTGCATAATGCTGCCTCGTTAAAACCTTAACTAGGAAAACCCAGTGGGATAAAACCTAGGAAAGGAAAAAGAGTACAGCGCACAAATGTCCTGGGAAGCATACTTCAGGATGCTCCCTGATAAACTGCTCCCCCTGATGATTGCAACCATTTACATAGTTTGATGATGAACTCTTCGCATGCCAATCTCATATACAAACTTCTGGAATACTGATTTTGGCAAAGATTTGGTAAATAGATCAGCCAGGTTGTTACTCGAACAAACTTGTTTGACTTCAATTTCATTGTTCTTCTGAAGTTCATGAGTGAAGAAGAACTTTGGTGCTATATGCTTAGTCTTGTCTCCTTTAATAAAACCTTCTCGAATTTGTTTTATGCATGCTTCATTATCTTCATAGATAACATTTGGGATACCTGCAATAGAAGGTAATTGACAAGAACTACGAACATGCTGAATCAAGGATCTTAGCCATACACATTCCCTACTGGCTTCATAAAGAGCCAAAATCTCAGCATGGTTAGAGGAGGTAGCTACCAGAGTCTGTTTAGTAGAACGCCAAGAAATGGCGGCATTACCATTTAGAAACACATAACCTGTCTGTGATCGACCCTTATGAGGATCAGAGAGATAACCTGAATCTGCATATCCTGTAAAACTGGAATCTATAGGATTATAAGAATAAAATATTCCTAAATCAGTTGTTCCACACAAAATATCGTAGGATATGTTTAATACCAACCCAGTGCCTTTGAGTTGGTGCGGAGCTATATCTGGCAAGTAGATTCACAGAAAATGCAATATCCGGTCTAGTGCATTGTGCTAAGTACATCAGGGCTCCAATAGCACTTAAGTATGGTACTTCTTGACCCAAAATTTTTTCATTTTTTTCAATAGGACGGTATGGATCTTTCTGTGTATCAAGAGACCGGACGACCATGGGTGTGCTTAATGGGTGTGCTTTGTCCATACCAAATCGTTTTAAAACCTTCTCGGTATAATTAGATTGATGGACCAACATCCCATTAGAATTTCTCTCGATTTGCAACCCGAGACAGAATCTTGTTTTTCCAAGGTCTTTCATTTCAAATTCTTTCTTTAAACAATCAGCAGTTTCTTCGAGCTCTTCTGGAGTCCCTACCAAATTGATATCATCCACATAAACTGCTAATATTGCAAATCCCTTCATGAATTTGTTTATAAATAGACACGGGCAAATAGGATCGTTTGCATACCCCTTTTTAGACAAGTATTCACTAAGACGATTGTACCACATTCTTCCGGATTGCTTCAGGCCGTACAATGATCGCCTCAATTGGATTGAGTATGTACCCCTTGGCTTTGCTTCAGGCAAAGGAAATCCTTCTGGGATTTTCATGTGAATTCTAGTGTCTAAGTCCCCATATAAGTAAGCAGTTACAACATCCATGAGTCGCATTTCTAGATTTTGAGAAACTGCTAAACTTATCAGATATCTGAAAGTTGTTGTATCTATGACAGGGGAGTATGTTTCCTCATAATCAATCCCAGGTTTCTGCAGGAAACCTTGTGCCACTAATCGTGCCTTATATCTGGTAATTTCATTCATTTCATTCCGTTTTCTTACAAACACCCACTTGTAACCTACTTGGTTAACATCTTTTGGGGTTTGTACTATAGGTCCGAACACACCACGTTTATTGAGAGACTCTAACTCTGCTTTGATGGCACTTTCCCATTTTGGCCAATCATTTCTTTGTCGACATTCATTTATAGAACGTGGTTCTGTGTCCCAATCATCATCATCATTTACCTTTGATATTTGTGTAGCTATCGCATATGCAAATGCGTCATCGATGACAATATCATTTCTATTCCATCTCTCTTTTGAATAATTGTAAAATATAGAGATCTCTTCATTATCCGGTACCGGTGCCTCTTCAGGGGCTTCCAAAGTCTCACCAGGGACTTCCATTATTCTAGAGAGAACGGATTTTGTCATAACCTCTTCAAGAGCGTTACGTGCCTCTTCGGGAGGAAACCTCTTCAAGAGTGTTACGTGCCTCTTCGGGAGGACATGATGATGATTGCTCATTTCTCCTTTTCCGCGGAGCTGAGTCCTTTGAACCTATAGGTCTGCCACTCTTCTGGCGTATTGCAGATTCTTTTGCGGTTGTATTTTGACTTTGTCCTACAGGGACATTAATCCTGGCAGGTGTATTCATAGCGGGCACATGGGATTTTGTCACCTTTGCTGCATCGTTAAGTGCATCAGGTAATCTGTTTGCAATTTCTTGTAAGTGCACAATTCTCCGGACTTCATTTTCACATTGTGAAGTTCGTGGATCCAAATGAGACAGAGTGGAAGTATTCCATGTTAATTCTCGCCGTTCTTCAGGAACAGGTCGTTCTACAGGAAACTATGTTATCTCCCCCTAACGGCGGGAATATTGTCTCATCGAATTGACAATCTGGAAAACGAGCAGTGAAGACATCTCCTGTCATTGGTTCTAGATATCGAATAATTGAGGGAGAGTCATAACCTACATAGATTCCCAATCTACGTTGTGGTCCCATCTTAGTACGCTTAGGAGGTGGGATTGGGACTTGAACTGCACAACCAAACTTGCGCAAGTGAGAGATATTGGGTTGATGTCCGGATGTAAGTTGTGCAGGAGAAAATTGATGATAGGCTGTGGGTCGAAGTCGAATTAACATTGAAGCATGCAACACAGCATGTCCCCATGCACTAACTGACAATTTGGATTGCATCAGCAGAGTCCTAGAAATGAGTTGGATGCGCTTAATCATGGATTCAGCTAAGCCATTCTGGGTGTGGACATGGGGGACAGGATGTTCGACAACAATTCCTATAGATGAACAAAAATCATCAAAAACCTGTGATGTAAATTCTCCTGCATTGTCAAGTCTTATAGACTTAATGGGAGAATCAGGGAAATGAGCCCTAAGTTTGATTATTTGAGTTAATAGACGGGCAAATGCTATGTTCCTAGTTGAAAGTAGGCAAACATCAGACCAACGGGTGGAGGCATCAATCAAAACCATAAAATATCTAAAAGGTCCACTAGGAGGATTTATGGGTCCACAAATGTCACCTTGTATCCTTTGCAGAAAGGATGGGGATTCGTATGCAACTTTAGCAAAAGAAGGTCGGGTGATCAATTTTCCTTGTGAACACGGTGTACATAAGTACCCACTAGGTAGGGTCAATTGATGGTTCTCTAAAGAATGCCCAAAGGAGTTATCTACATTTTTTCTCAACATAGTAGCCCCAGGGTGACCTAACCTATCATGCCTGAGCTGTAAAGTCTTCGGATCACTAAGCTTCGGGCTTAGTTTAAGCTTCGGGCTTAACTTTGTTGTTTTGCTCATAACCGAATGTGATTCAACATTTAAGATTGTCATGTAATATAACCCTGAGGAGAGTGCACTTAATTTTTCTAGTATTTGCTTCTGGCTTCCAATACTAGTAACAATGCATAAGAATTCCTTGTTACCTTCACTTACAGTCTCAATGTGGTACCCATTCATTCTGATGTCTTTGAAACTAATCAAGTTTCTTCGGGAACTATTTGAGAATAAAGCATCTTTAATGAATAAGTGGGTACCATTAGGTAACATTATGTGGGCTCTTCCGGAGCCTTCAATTATTTGCACAGGCCCAGCTATGGTTGATACCTTTCGTGGAATAAACATCAATTCTGAGAAAAATTTCTGATTTTTCAGAATGGTGTGTGTTGTGGCACTATCTACCAAACAAAGATTGTCCTCAGTTTCATGATCCATACCTTAAACAAAATAATAAAACAATATAACTATGCAATCATATGATAAAATTGAAATAATTAAACCATTCATTAGGACATGAAATAAATAAATAAAAAGAAGTTTAAGCAACATGCATCTCAAAGAATAAAAAAAAATTTAAGTTTGTAAAGTTTATTGGCCTTCTAGACCATGCCAGGGGGTGATCCCAAGTCAGATTTAACCAGTCATTCTGGGCAGCTGGTAGTATGACCATCTTCTGGTGATCATATCTATCCTTCAGGGATTTCCATAGGCCTGCTGGGTCTTTTTCAGTAAGGTATTCATGTTTGAGATCTTCATGTATGTGATGACGCAGGAAGATGAGGGCTAATGCCTTTTTCTCTGGGGACATCTTGTTACCTTCCTTTATAGTCTCTCCTAGTTTCTTGGATTGCAAGTGGATTTTAGCATCCAATTGCCAAGATAAATAATTGTCCCCATTTATGTTAAGTGCTTTAAAGTCAATTTTAGCCAAATTTGACATCTTGCAAGAACTGTAATATGAAATATATATGAAGTTATCAGTGTGCATATAATGATAAAAAAAAAAATATTAACATCAAAAGTAATTAAGAAAGGAATTTAAACATGGAAAAATAAAAATTTAACATGTTCTCATATTTGAGAATCAGAACTGCTGGTTCTGTCAAGACTTCAGGCTTGATTTAGAACTTCAGGTTCATAATACATGAAATTAGAATTTCAGGTTCTGTCAAATCTTCAGGTTTGGGGTAGAACGTCTGGTTCTAACAAGTGATCAGAACTTCTAGTTCTATCAAAAACTTCAGGTTTAATTTCATGGCTTTATAATTTATATGGATTGTTGAATCAAAAACTTCAGGTTTTGATTTATTGATACGAATCTTCAGGTTCATATCATTATTCCAACTTCTACTGGTCCATGAATATGTGAACTTCAGGTTCACTTTTAGAACTTTTGGTTCTCTTTCTTTTTTTCTTTTTCTTTTTTTTTTATAATCAATTTATAGCATAAAAAATCGTGCAAGATAATGAATAGTAACCAAACACTATAATGACAGTAAAATAAATATCATAAATTAATTTTATGTATTCTAATATGTTGGATTTGAACTATGGTTTGGATACTACTTACTGTATTTAAAGAAAAATATTACTCTTTTCTGAAATCCACGCTGGGAAGGATTTTGCGATGGAAATCCGCACTGGGAAGGAATCCGCCCAGCGAATCTGCGATGGAAATCCGCACTGGGAAGGAATCTGGGATGGGAATCCGCGCTAGGAAGGAATCTGCACAGGGAATCCGTGATGAAAATCCGCGCAGGGAAGGAGTTTGCGATGAAAATCCACGCAGGGAATGATTTCTTCTCTTTGGGCAAGAAGACCTGGTTTTCTTCCTTCTCTTAGAGCTTCGTGCTGATAACGTGTTATAAAAGAGAGAGACCAAGAGAAAGAAGATTAGAGGGAGAAGAGAGAGCCTTTCTGATATCTCATTAACTGTGTCTAAATACATAGGGAGAGAGCCTATTTATAGGCAAAGTAAACTAAAAAGGAGGAACCCTAATTCTAACCCTATCTTATCACAAGTGGGCATCCACCCAAGATCCATATCTTATAACATTAGAGACTTTTTCAAAAAAAGTTATAGAATGTGGTCATTCCTTGTGAATGGTTCCCGCAAATTATATTTATGAATATTAGACTTTTATCATATATATATATATATATCCATTGATAAATCGTATAGCCGATGACTTGGTAAAAATGGAGGTAGATAGAAATGTAGTTTTGATTGTTGCTTTATAATTTGTTATTTACATGGGTATTTAGCTTTTGGATACCTACACATGCTTTATGATAGTTACGAAATGAACTCTTGTGGTTTTCCATTTTTGGTAAATGTACGTTTGGCTAGATGGAAAGTGGGAAATATCAGATTTATAAATTGGAATTGGATGGCCTTGTGGCTGTAAGATAAAGCTTGTAGTAAAAGTGGGTAGGTGAGGTGACAATGTGAGATTGAGAAGAGGGAGAAGTGGGGGGAGAGAGATCTGGCTCTTGGGGGAAGGAAAGGGAAAGGAAGAGGCCATTGGTGGGCTCGTGTGGCGAAGGATTAGGATGTGGGGTCCACTTTTGGGCGCATCCCTATCCATCTTTGAAAGGAGGGTCCATTTGCATTGCAAGTGTGCGCCTCTTGTCAGCGTCAATTCAGGGTGGGACCCACTTAATAATACTTTATAAGAGTTCATTAGTTTTGCCCATCGCCGCGTTTGTGCTGGGCCCCACTCTACCTCCCATTTCCTTCCCTTTCATCTGCGATTGATTAGTGCTTCTTCCTGCATCAGCTTTCTCTGCGTTTGCCACACAACCCGCACGACCCTACTCAATCCGGATCCTCTGCATGGGCTTTAACTTGGAGAAATTCCGACTTAAAAAGAGTTAAAACTCCACAGTAGGTCTAGGACCCACCTTTTGAAATATGTACCGTTCTATGTATATAGGACGTCTCTAAATCTTACCTCAATCGAAGTTGATCCCATCGTCGAATTGATCGGTTGATAAAAAACGTGATAATATATATATATGCATAAAATTGTGTCAATTTTATTTTTAATCAAATAATCAATCTAACAGTGGGACTAATTTAAATTGAATTAAATTTTGGGGACACCCCTTATACCTAGAGGGCCTTCATTTTGATCGGTAAAGATTTAAAAAGTTGGGCTCCGCTACTGTAGAATTTCACTCCTTTTTACTATCTATAGATTTCTCCGAGTCAAAGCCACAGAGGATTCGGATTCTAATCAATGGTGGCAGACTGGCATGTCTGTGGGCCCATTGACTCATCAAATACAAAGACTTATATAAGCCATTTAAAAGAAAGATATTGATTAATAGGCCAGTTGGCTCTCCATTGGATGTCTAGTGGAGTCAATCGGGTCTTTTTTTTTTTTTTTTGGTACATATATGACAGGCCTCAAGTGGAGACAGTGGGCCCCAGTAATACCTGAATCAGGTGCAGGAGGAAAAAGCAAGGGAGAAGAACTGCATAGAATGTACAGTTATGGCTGTATAGAGGGTCCAGCCTTTTCTCCAGATGAAACCAAAGTGGTGTGACAAATTTTGGTGTGGCCAGTTTCAGTGATCCGTCTAGATGGGCCACACCTCTTGATGTGAAAAAACCCCAAGATTTCTCCTCCCGGATTCGCATGCTTGTATGCCATGCAGACAGGATGGTTATTGTTCATGGGCTTCTCTGTGTGTCCCACCTCAGCAAGTCCCAAAATGATGTATGGTTATTGTATTTGTTCACCTGGACAAAATAGCTCTGGAACCGACCAACATTGGTCTTGCTCAACAAAGCCAAATATCAACTTCTCTCCTTTACAAGAATTATTGTTAATTTAATAAATAATCATATCTTATGTGCATGCTTATCCACAAGAAGGAATGCAAGAAAATGACCTGCATTTGTGACAGTGACTCCCTTGTATTACAATCATTCATGAAAGGCACAGATAATTATAAGTTTTGGAGGTTTATTTGTGGCCCTATACTTTGTTCACAAAGGACAGCCACACAAATTCCAAACTTGTTGGCAGAGAAATTAAGGTGAATTGTCTCCAACAAATTTCTCATCTAGTTTCCAAAAGACTTAATAGGGCTCTTGGTTTGCAAGAATTTATGAGAATTCCTGTTTGGGGTTTTTCTTAATTCCTCAAATGCTGTCCCCACTTGATTTCACAGTTGCTCAAGATAAATGTGGTAGCATGGAAATTAGAATCTCATGAGAATTCTATTGTCCAAAAGTGATATTTAGTAGGGTTGGTTTTATGAATCCTTACAGTTTGAATATGGAATTTGAATTCTTGAGAGATAATAGTTGTCATTGTTGCCTGGAAATTCTCCAAACAATTGAATTCTTAGGAATTATGTTATTATTTGTGTTGAAAGAATATTGAAGAGATGTTGAGTAAGGATATAGAAGTATAGCCGGGACTGTTGCTTATATAGGACTTGATTTTGGGGCTGTTTTGAAATATCAACATGTTAATGGTGAGGATTTGCCAAAAAAAAAAAAAAACATGTTAATGGTAAGGATGATAAAGTTCTTTATTCTTATCCATATGGTGATGGAGATTGGAGAGGAATTGTTTACTTTGACCCAACTGCTACTTTCATTTTATTCATGGATGCTTCTGATTTGGACCAGTTGGTTGACTGCTGTGCTTTGCATGAGCAAATCAAAGTGATACTTGTTTTTGAAATGTATGGACTATGCAGGGCTGAGCTCTGACATCCATCTAGCTAAGGAGGAAGATCTGAAACTAAATCAGATACTCAAAAATCATGAGTCCACATCCTCCGAGGCTTTTACTTAGGTCAAATGATAAGTGTAGAATTCACGGATTTAAAGATTCTTCACTGCCCCTAGAAGAGGAAATTTCCTTAGGTTACATTTGGTAACAAATGAGGAATCCGCTGAGGGGTTATGGAAAATGAATTTTTTCTTAATCACGGAATTTTTTTACCCGAGGTTTTGGTTGTGAAATTTGACCTTACGGGAATCTTGAATTGAAGGAGTGAAGATATACAATAAAAATTGGAGCTGTTCAAAATAGTCGCCCTCCTATCCCAGAGTATTGGGTATCTCCAAATTTTAACCTTGTAGGATTTGGTCCCACTGTAAAACTGACCATTTGGCAAAAAATGTGACGATGAATATTGCATAATCTGATGTTAATCATATTTTCTTATAAAATGATCAATCTTAGAGTGAGACCATTTCTTATAAGGGGTAAAATTTGGAGACACCCGCAAGAGTGGAGGGCTTTCATTTTTAGCGCTTGGAGTCTTAATAGGTGGGTTCACCTTGGAATTAACCCCAGGATTTTATCTGAGTCAAAGCCTCCGGGATCCAGACTAAAAAATCATATAGACAAGACAATATTGGTGGCTGGACATACTAAAGTTCCTACTATTTTAGAAGTTTCAAAATTCACAGTATGTAATGTAGAAAAAGAAAATTAATTCAAAACACAAAATATACTAATCCAGGCAATAGTAACATGTCTCACTTAACAGTCTCACTTAACAAGCATGGAGAAAACTAAAGTTCTCAATCTTCATTAAAATCTAATAGGATGCGCAATCTGTATCACATAAATTTATATGACTTCTTATTAACAATATCTCAAACAAATACGAACCATCTAGATCCACAGTATATATTTTAACCTCGAGCATTTAAACACAATAAAAGTAATACAATTAAACTTATTACCCTTAATAAACTCATCACATTCATACCACTTACAAACATTAGCTCGATGAAAGGATGATCAAAATAAGCTGTTAAATAATACAAAAATTAGCTGTATGAAACTCATTTCATCTCATTAATCTGTTTAATCCACTGGCTCATATTTACTTAGCAGGTGGAGATCAACAGTTAGCGTTACTTAAAACGAGACACTAGTTTCTTTTTTCCTCTCTTTGTTTAGTTTTGCTTGAAACTGAGAACTTATTGAAAAGTAAACAATTAGAAGAAAATAATAATAATAATAAAAAAAAAAACAACTCTGTAACAATTTGTTTCATGTAATTAAATTGGTAGGAATTTCGAAATCTTGGATTTCTATACGTGGTTAAAAATGAAGAATAAACAGTGAATATTAAAAAATGACCAGCAAATAACGTTTCTTTCAATGAAAATTGAATAGGGGAGATGGGGAAGTAATACGTAGACATCGATCACCCCAGTATTACAAATTTCAGGAAAGTCAAATTCCCATCTACATTGCTACATATAGTCTTCACCTTTCACCTCATATCCTTCACCCATCATTTCTTTATAGTCCTTTTGGTGGACCTTATTTGACTGTGAATTTCTATATATTCATTTCCTATGTATTTTATGGAAACAAACAGGCCTTATATAAAAGCTACGACAATAGAAACACTACAGACAAAGTGGACCAAAGCTATACTTATGATCTAATCTACCATATAATACAAAAACTACTAAGAACAGAACTCTCCTCTGTTCTGTTGGCCTTTTAAGAATCGAAACGTTGGATATGAGCTGTAACTTTTAGTGGGTTTTCTCAAATACTAAATTCTCAACATCCATTGGGATAGATGGCTGAGAAGTCATTTGTCCTTTCAAGGGGCTTAATAGTCATCTCTCTCTCTCTCTCTCTCTCTCTCTCTCTCTCTCTGAACAATTAAACAGGTAGGTCCTAAAGTGCAAGATAATGGGGGTATTAGACTCAACCTAAAGGATGGGTGCCTAAGAATATATGATATGAATGAATGTAATCGGTTCTGTGAGGGGCGAGCTGAAGGCATCTTCCATTCCAAGTGGTTTTCTTTCTTTCTTTCTTTGTAATACCCGGGGGATGGGATTTTTATTCTTCATTAAGAACTTTGCAACTCGTCCTTTGCAAGAATATCATTTATTTGACTTTGTTTTCTATTAATTATAGTATAATTCTGTTTTTTGAAAGTGATAACATACCTACCTGGTCCCACTCAGCCACATATGGATGGATAACATCCACTCGGCCACAGAGATAAGATCAACTTCTTCATCATATTGGCTAATAAGCACCCAGTCCAGCCATGTCACTTTGGCTTATTAGAGCACAATTCAGATAGATTTGTATTTTGATTTCTTAGAAATAAGTCTCTATTTGAAACAAAATCCTAATCGGCATCCGCTTGACTCTCATGTGCGTTGAAGACTATATATATATATATATATATATATATATATATAAACACTCTATTTCAGAAATATTGGTTTGATTTTAAAATTGGGCTGTAACACACATTTGGCTAACGGCAATGACTGAGTTAATTAATGGGTGAATATAGTTTACATCTGAGAATAACATGACCTTCTGAGATTTGATTCGTACCCAAGTGGGTGGGGTTTCGACTTTTTACAAGTGATTCTTTTTATTTTTCCAAAGTGGTACCTATAGAAAATGCAACCTGGGCATCGAAACTTCTTCCCACGCCCAATTTCCCTGGTTTAAATTAGGCATGCATAGTTAGAGATGTAAATGGGTTGGGTTGGGTTCTGGTCCATGCAGACCTGGACCTGAATCCAATTTATGTCAGATATTTAGGCCTGGAACCCACTTCAATGGATACAAGCGGATCGGACCTGACTCGTGCCCAAATTATATTATTAGAGTAAATCAAATCAAACCAAGCCTTTTCCCACTAGGTGGGGTTGGCTATATGGATTTGACGACGCCAATCAAATCTGTTTAGGGCCATGTCCTTCATTAGATCCATGTAGGCAAGGTAGTTTCTTTCCAACTTCTCTTGGGTATCCCTCTCCCTCTCCTACTCCTGGCAATCTCTATGCTTTCACACCTTTTAATAGGTGCCTCCGTTGGACGACTTCTAACATGGCCGAACCATCTCAGTCGATTTTCTCTCATTTTATCTCCTATCGGTGCTATTCCTACTTTGTCTCCTCATTCCTAATCCTATATCTCCTTGTGATCCCGTACATCCATCTTAGCATTTTCATCTCCGCAACTTCCATCTTCTTGACATGATTATGCTTTACCGCCCAACACTCTGATCCGAATAACAACGCTGGACGTACCGCCACCCTATAATACTTTCCTTTAACCTTGAGGGGGACTTTCTGATCACACAAGACCCCCGAAGTACTCCTCTATTTGGTCCACCCGGCCTGAATCTTGTGACTTACATCAGTATGAATCCCTCCATCTTGTTGCACAATGATCCAAGGTATCTAAAGTTTTCTTTCTCTACAATCTTTTGTGTGCCCAAACTTACTTTTATGTTACCAGGTGTCCTACTTTGACTAAACTTGCATTCCATATATTCCGTTTTGCATCGACTTAGCCTAAACCCTTTTGTCTCTAATGTTTTCCGCCACAATTCTAGTTTAGCATTCACTCATTCTCTCGTTTCATCCACTAAAACAATGTCATCTGCAAATAGCATACACCACGGCACCTCATCCTGGATATGTCTTGTAATCTCATCCATAACTAGGGCAAACAAATACGGGCTTAACGCTGAGCCTTGGTGTAGACCAATCGTGATAGGAAACTCCTTAGTTTCGTCGCCAGTCGTCCTTATAGATGTCACGACTCTATCATACATATCCTTTATCGCCTCAATATATGCGACACACACACACTTTTCTTTTCCAGAACTCTCCAAAGAATCTCTCTAGGAACCCGTTCATAGGCCTTCTTCAAGTCAATGAACACCATATGTAAATCTCTCTGACCTTCTCTATACTGTTCCATTAACCTCGTCAGGAGAAAGATAGCTTCCATGGTTGATCTCCAAGGCATGAAACCAAATTGATTCTCTGAAACGTTTGTTGTTCTTCTTAGTCTTCTCTCAATAACTCTCTCATAATTTCATCGTATGGCTCATCAAATTAATCCCGCGGTAGTTCGCACAGTTCTGAATATCTCCTTAGTTTATTAGAGTAAATGAACAAAAAATGTACATGGATGGATGAGGGATCAGAACCAGGACTAAAAAGTTCAACATTAAGCACAGGCACCAATATGGGTCGACAACATTATTTAATTTACCTTTTGCATATAAATATATATATATATATATTAATAAAAGATTTATATAATACATATCGTCCAGAAAGCTCACCTGGATTTTTAGAGTCAGGTCCTTCTCTACATATCACTGGAAGTATCTGATCATTTCTCATTGTTGTAATAAGAGTTGATTTTTTGAGTCAAGTCCTTCTATACATATCACTAGAAGTATCTGATAAACAACGACAACATTAACAAGAACAACAACAACTCTGTTTACTTGGCCCTTCAGAAGAACATATTAAAAGTCTACCCAGAAGGCCAGAACAACAGGATACTAAGGCGATGATATAACCAAGAAACAGGTAAGTTCAAGTCAAAATGATGTAACCAAAATAATAATAATAATAATAATAATAATAATCCACAAGAAAAATTGGAAGCAATATATATATACAGTAGCTTTCCTTAGCTTGAAAATTACTTGTATACAGATTATACAATTCTTGAGAGGAAAAAGGCCATCCTGTGAACTATGAATACAAAAAAATACAAGATACAACCAGCTCCTACAACTCCAAGAGGGCCCAAAAATCAGCACTCCACACCCACCCGACAACTGAATGATTAACTAATTATCTCGCATTACCCTCTTTAGTCAGGAAATGGAAGGTTCATGTGATGTTAGAACGTAGGAAACGCAGTCACAAGATCTGGTCTACAGTTGTGTTAGTTCCGGTACCGTTTTAGTTGTAATAGATGTGTTCTTAGACTGCATTCTTCGACCTGTTAACACAGACATCGCGTCATTGACATGAAACTAGACAGAAATCAAAGCAGCATTTGGCGTACCAAAATCACTATTTGTTTGAGTACTATTGGCATATTGGGGAGCATGAAAATCGGAATCTACATTTGGCAGGATGCTACTTTTGTGCTTTTTTGTCCCATATCATTCTCTCAATGCTGATAGCCAACGCTGTTCTAGGATAGTAGCTGTGAAGGCAGTATCCTGCCTAATGTGAACAGTGCCCAACAGGAATGGATAACCATCCGTTTTTCCAAAATATTCCTACTGATTGAGATTTGGAGGGCATCCAAACACCTTTTGAAATAGGCTGTAAGTCACCCTTACCCGCAATGCTGCTACTGTTGACATGAGATCCTTGCACTGAGATAGCAGTTCTCGCTCTTGCTTAGCCACATTAGTGAGTTCAGCCACCAAAGAATTCATACCTTGCACCTGAACAAAATGACACATGGATATAGGGACTTTGCAACTGGAAGGAAATAAAATATCTTCAGATAACAGATTTCAAAATCACAAATTCAGGAAAGGCTTGTTTGGATAAAACCCAAATAGTTGGTGCTTCAGGCAAAATTAATGTTTATCTCTGTTTCTCAGTACATTTGGAGGGTGTGGAAATTATGAACCTTACTATGTAGAATTCTTGCTTAGCGCCTTTTCTACTCTAGAGTTTCTGTTGGGTCCAGATAAACTGACAAACAATTATTCAGATGAAAAAGCATTCTGCTGACCAGAGAATTTGGGACATCCAAACAATAGGTACCTTAACGAACACAATATTAGCCATTTTAATCCTTAAAAAAAGTAAGTCAAACTTAATGAAACACCCAAATCAAACTTATATGAAACATCCAGCAGTGGCCCTACGAAAATGTGGAAATGACAATAGAAGCAAGATTCCAAAGGCCAACTCAGTGACATAGGTAGTGGTGTTCAAGCCTTCAAGGGCTGGTCTCTGCAATATACAGGCCTGGCCTGGATTTTAAACCACGGGCCCACAACTCGGGCCATAAGTACCTGGCCCTAGCCCGGCCCACCTAAAATAGGTTAAGCCAGAGCCCAGGTGTATTATATTTTACAAAAAAAAAGGGGGCAAGCTTAAACTCAACCAACTTGTAGCTCATCTGGTTAAGATTCTTGTTAGTGTGTGAGAGACTTAGATTTCATGTGTTCAACTCCCTCTTCTAGAAAAATATTATTGTTTTCAGCTTAAACAGTGCCTCTCACTCAGGCCGGGCCAGGCTGGACTTGGGCCTTTTACCACTTAATCCAAGCCCAGCCCATAAATTAAACGGGGCCAAATTTTATGTCCAGGCCCAGCCCGAGTACTTAAACTAAGGCTGAAGCCCGGTCCAAGGAAGGCTGGGCCCAGGTTGGGGTCAGGCTGGCACGGTCCATGAATACCCCTAGACATTGGGAGGACTGAATCCCAAATTTGATCGAGTCTTTGCTTCTGCATTTAACTATATTGGTCTTGCTCTTTACCCCTGAAGGAGGAACCTAGCTAAGAGAAGGGATAGCCGGATAGGGATTTTTAAGACTTGGAATGAAGTATTTGGCAATTGACCTGGACACAGTTTTGGATGCATCTTTCTATCATGTCAAAAGGAGAGCTATACAGTAGCAGATCACCTAGCTAAGCAAGGGGTAACTCGCCAAAGCCTGACAATTAACCAGGATGGTTCTTCATCTCCTTTGGCTCAGGTTTTAGTCTTGGGCTGTTTTTCCCTGTCTGCCTATCGCTGTTTTGTTTGGTAACTTTTCAGTATGCTATTGTACAATTTTAAGCTCCTCTAATTAAAAAAAAAAAATTTGATGTTCCTTGTGGAGTGAGAGAACTTAGCCTCAAGAAGGGATGGGTGAAGAATTCTGACTCCAAAGCTAAACCTAGATTGACGGGATAAGGCTTCAATGATGATGATGATAGTCTTGCCCTTTACCTTGGTAGTTGCAGGCCTCATGGCCCCAATGTTGCAACATTGATATTGTTATAAAAACTGCGTTGGTCAATTATAAGTTTCCATTCATATATACTTGAGGGAATGAGAAATCTGGAAGCTACTAGCATGATATTAGAATTATACTTAACATGTAACAATGGCACATGTCGGAGATCTGTCATTCATCAGGCAGGTCCAACCAACCCTGACCAAAAAATCAAATGGTCCGCTCATCAAGTGTGCAAGTTTTGTACCTTTAGTGTGAACTATTTTCCAATATATTTTCACCATCCACATTTCTATGTGGGCATGGAAAACAATGTGCAGAGATGGTCCAGATTTTTGGAGCAGGGAATTAAAGTAAGAAAGACCCACCAGGTAAATGACCTGGTTCCCTCATACTTATGCTGCAACAAGCACTTGTGCAATAAAATGGATCCTGATCCTACTTGTGACTTGTAAGATCATCCATGCAGGGGGGGTTAACGACTTAATAAACATACCAATGGCTAAGACTAGAAAATAGAAAGTGATATAAGTGCACTACGCAAGGGCGGACCCAGGAAATTCAACTTGGGGGGGCTCTATGAAAAAAGGATATTGGGGAAAGGGGCAAATGTAAAAGAAAAATGTATAGTAATTCTCAGAATCTAGAGTTTTTTTTTTTTTTTTTTCAACTTTTTCAGGCTTGGTGGCCCCCAGATCACTATACCTGGGTCCGCCCCTGGCACCACGGACACAACTTATAGAATAAATGACATGGCTAATAGCCTAATAAAATCTAGGCTGCTTTGCCTGTCTGGAATGGGCAGTCCAATATAGTAAACATATGTCCTGAATCCCTGATGCATTAGGACATTATTGTTGAGGGAACTACTAGGTGAGAAAGGAGGGAGAAGAGGATGGCAGAGTTTGATGACAGAAAATTAGCACCAAAATGAAAAAGAAAATCACCTTTGACAGCAAAGAGCAAATTGATGACCCCAATGCCTGCATTACATCAACTGCTGAACCAACAGCATCTTTCACTCTCTGTATGTCTGCCTGTTGATGAAAGAGAATAAAAGTTTCAAAAACCATGTTGACTCAACCTAAATATTTAAAGAGTATATGATGAATTGAAGATGCTTCACTCATTGAAGTAGAGCCACATTTTTGTTCAATTATTGGAGATTGTATACAGGGTAGGACCACCTTCAGTTATTATAAACAGTCGATCCTCTTGGCCAAATCATTGGACCATGGCATAACACCCAATATCAGAGGACCCCACCCATATGATAAAAGTGAACAATGCAACCAGTAGCTTGCCCAGCTCAGGCTATTCAAGAATAACGGTCTATGCCATTTTCTAGCCAACATTCTATCTCCATTTTCCCCTATTTCTAGCTCCAGCCTTGAGAACCACCAAGATGGAGTAATATTCTAGAGGAAACAGTTCCTTATTAAAAAAAAAAAAAACTTTTCTCTGGGACCCACAAGGATACATGCCAATCACACGGAAAAAAGGAGGAATGGGGTATGGGTAGGGCTACATGTGGATTACAGTCAGATAATAATGATCCCAATCAAATCATCCAAGCCTTAAAGTTTCAGCCCTTAGATAAAGTGATTTCTTTCTTTCCTTCTCTCTCTGTTTGTTTGTTTGTTTGTTTTTAAATCAAATGGTTTAGATTACTCCAGTACATGCCAAGTTAAGGTGAAAGCCAATACAAGGAGGGGTAGGAACATATGAGGTTTGGATTCATCATAGGTGGGCTCCATTGAAACTTCCTCATTTTTTAAGAAAGATTATTTTTAAAAAATAGGAAACAATTCTGTTGAAAATTTTGTATTTATATATACATAGATACCGGTATTCACATGAGAACCAGTTTGCGGTGCCCACCTGGGTGAACCCATGATCAATCAAACCAAAATGCCCTCCCAACCCACAAAAGAAAAAAATAAATAAAGTCAAGTAAATGTATATTTCAGGTCGTATTTGTGCCTGCATTTGTTGATTGCTCATGCATTAATCCAGGCTAGACAGAGGCCTCCATATTTTGGAGGCCGGAATTGGGTTAAAAGTTTCCAACTTATGTCTGGCCTGTGCTTAGACAAGCCTCAGCTCGGCTCAAAGAAGCCCAGCCTATATGTTACATTCCTTCGTATCTCCGATTCCACCACAGAGCCACCATATGAGTGATCAACATCAACATAAAATGGGCCTTAAATGTGCATAGTTAGGTGCCCAAGGAAATGCTTGTTCAAACATTTTATATTTCCTTGTACGTAAATTGTACCCTGCATTTTTTAAATATTAAGGCACTTACCCTTGCTCCACCAATGACTGGAAGGCGGAGTGTGCTAGCTTTCAAAGCCTCAATTGCTCCTGATAAAGAATTGGAATGATCTCTGTCCAGAAGAGCCCATTCCTCCATATAAAGCAGCTGCATTGATCAAATGAAACTGATGAGTAACGAGCTTCAAATGTAAAATATTTGATGATGAGCACTATGGAGCAACAAAATATGAAGAGGCCAGGCAAGAACCATAAAATTGCTTCTTGTTGGTATTATTGTAAAGACATCACAATATTGTATAAAATAAAAAAGGAATAGATCCAAACAGAATGAGTATTTTTGCCTCTTTTAATCAATACATGAATATTAAAAAGCTCGTTATAAAAAAACATCCATATCCATCATCCTGAGGACCCACTCATTGTCAGAGGAGTTGGTAAAATCACTTTCCTTTTGAACAATCAGTCAGTTAAGAAGTGTTTTTTAAGTAATACAAGGTAAATGTTACAAGATTTGGTAAATATTACAAAAGTTTATAATCTCTCTCTTGAGTCCTTTTCAAGAATTTTTTCTTCATAACAGTAGATTTTAAACCCATAATGATGGGGACATTAGAGCTCCTCCATACAAAGTCTACAAGAGGAGGGAGAAGAAGACAAGACTCATGCATAGGGCTTCTTTATGTTGGATGACCATTGCCTGGTGATATATATTGCTGAACCTGAAGATCAACCTTTATGGTTGGATGACCATTGCCTGGTGATATATAGTGCTGAACCTGACGATCAACCATTGGATCTTAATTCTGGCAAAGATCAACGGTTGGATCTGGTACAATCTATCATTTGATCAGATCAAGCTGAAGACCCCATATGGCAAAATAAGGAAGACCCCACATTGGGATGTGCCACATGGGAGGGGATCATCAAGAAGTTGAAGCAAAGACAATCAAGAGGGGCCCATTTGTGGGCCCACCCAAGTGACCATACACTTGTTAGGCCCCCAGCCCATTCAAGTTCTTGTTTAATTTTATTTTATTTAGAGTTGTGTTTTTTTAATGGTTTATGTCTTTTAAGTATGGATGTTTTAATCTTGACCATTGAACATGATTAGATCGTCAGGATTAGTTCTAGGCTTGGGTTTTGCTTATTTAAAGTCATGTAATGCATTTTTTGACGATTAATGATCAATGACTGAATATTTGGGTGATTTTGCTCTCTTGCGATGGAAACGATGTGATGCCACAAGGTGTGAAGCCTATCAACTTCGGGCGTGAAGCCTAGCGACTTCAGGTAATCTTCTGCTGCTTCTCCTTTTCCAGTATTTGAGGTATTGTTAATATATCTTCCCCATATCTGTCATCTTCATCAAACCAGCCCTAAACCTAAATCCATCAGCCAACCAAACTCGAACATCAAAGCCATATCCATCAAAACCATCATCCATAACCATACATCTCCATCATACCAAAACCATATCCATCAAAATTCAAAACCAATCCCTAAACCCAAATCACCATTGCCAACCATCCTCCAAGCCCAAAACCCATGGCCGAATACCATAAATCCCCAACCCCCAAAGGCCAACCATCATCCCACAGCAGCCGAACCCATCCCAACCATCGTCAGCCTAAGCTATTGGAACTTGGAAGGGATATTCTTCCATTGAAACTCTCAATTCAGATTTTAGACGTTCACATTGTGGGATTGTGACAAGGCCCAAATTCATCACTAGGTCCCTAATTGAAATTTAATATAAGGGGTGTAATCTGAATTTTATTTTTATATTTTATTTGTGATTGTTTGTCTTTTCTGATCTCACAATAGTCATCTAGGTTAGCTTGCATTGTCCTGCATGACATATTTTAGCAACAGTTTCAAATTGTGGCACATCTAAGATGTCACAAAGAAATTAATGCAGTCGAAAGGTGGTTGTGAGTTCAGAAAAAAAAGTTGTTTCCTCGTTTACCAAACAAACTGGCATGCAAATGACTGTGGATGGTTTATACAGAAGACAACTATTGCCATACAATTTTCACAGCATCTCACATGATGAATCACATAAATGACATGGGACTATGGGAGATACACAGGTTCCTCGTTGGTTGAGGAATTCAGATTTGCATAATCGACACCTCTGATTGAGAATTTGAGATAAAAATCTAGAAAAATCTATACAGGATAGACAATGGGAAACAAAATTGAAATCATTATTGGTCACTGAGCAGGGTAACAAAAGAAGGAAATTGATACTATTAGTTTGTAGGAGCTTCATGCGGCAATGAGACTATGTATAAGTTCATAAAGTTTAATTTGACACTTCAAAACTTTTTCCTTTTCTTTTCGGAATGTAAACCGGGGTCAGACAAATTTCAGCTCTTGTTTTTTCAGATCATTATGAAAAGTAAGTTTGATCAAAGCGCTGAAAATACAGACTCAGTTTCTACTCCAGTCTATTTAAGTTCTATTAATGTTATGTTATGTTAAATCATTTCAGTGTGCTCTTTGTCCTATAATGCTCAGGGATATTTTTTATGCAATAACTCTTATGCCTCATATAAAGAGAGTTAAAAAAAAAAAGGATTTGGTGAAATTCAAGTACATGATAAAGTAGTCTATCAGTTCCTAAAAGTTCTTAAGTGCCACTGCCACATCAATTAATTTTTCAATGCCAGATAGCAGTGTGGGTAAGGTACCATTCACCAAATGGAATCAACCCAATATAAATAAAATTAGCAGATGTCACATACATTCTGGATCATAGTTGCAAGAGTACAACATGTGAAATGGAAACTGGTATGAAACAAAAACAGTACTAGAAACCATTCTAATGAAGCTTCCAACATTTTTATGGTGCTCAAAGATGTCCAAGCCATGCTTGTATCAAGGTGGGACCCCCTATCCACATGGAGAAGTGCGCACTGGTTGCTTGTTGACATGTTCCAAGCAAGAGATGAGCGTACGTTGTAGTTAGTTCTTTCTTTACATGTTATAGTTGGGTTAGTACTTAAATGTAGAAAGTTAGTTTAGTTCTATCTTTTTGTTTTGATGGCCAGGATTTAAACTTGATAAAATTAGTGATCTGAGTTGAGTGCCTGAATTCATGTGAGCAAGATAAGTTCCTCTTGGTGCATCACTTAACAAGGAATAACCATCTAAAGGTCACCATCCATTTGAGATTTTTTTTTCTTTTTTTGAATGATACTTTTATTAAAGATAAACACTGATACAGTATATGTAAGACATACTGCAAAACAGTAAAGCAACAAAGAGAAGTGAGTGCCGATAAACAGAAAGAAAACTAAAAATCTATGCTGAAAAGTTCATCTATTTGATTGTTAGAGCCTTTTGACTCAGTTGAAGTTGGTCAGGAAACAAAATATTAATAATTTTATATGATCAAGTGCTTATCTTGTTTTTTAAGTGACTGAGTGGAAAATCTCGGTTATCAGCAGACCCAAATAGTGGGCCACTTGATCACAACTATCAATCCCTAATTTTGATGCTACCCAAGGGGCAGTAAGGTATTGATCTCATAGCCCTTGAGATTGTTTGATTGGCTGCATAGTGTGAAGTGTTGCCCATTAATATCCTGGAACCCCATTATCATTATCAAGTTCTATCACATGGGTTTCAACTGAATGCCTCCGTCGTTGGTAGATCTTGAAGGAATTGGGGGAATTATGGTTGATGTCCCCATCAAACATGAACCCAAACTTGAGTCTGGTCCAGATGGCCCTTTAGTCCTACATCACATATTTCGCAGCCAAGAATATGCATGAGGGCCTTGTCACGAGGGGCCCATGGTTTGACTATCTAGACTGTTGATCCGTAGATCCACATCATCAATAGATCTGACCTAAAATGACAATGATTCTCAGATCCTAGCTATCCATCATATGGCCCTTTTTAGTTGATTGTGGTTTTTGTATAATAGTGTCAACTGTCCTCTTGGCCTGCAAAGCAAAGGGTTAAGATCACTAACTGGGCTCTTTTGCTGCGACGTCGTACTAATGTTTGGATCACCAAAATATAAGCCTTGCATTGCATGACAATAGCTTGTAGCATTGTCGGAAGGTGCTCACTGTAATAACTATGAGGATGTGGGTTTGAGTCATGTTATCTATGTTTTACATTATCATCTCAACCTTCTCCCATCAAACGGGGGTTGTTCTTAAAAATTAAGTAAAATAAAATAAAAATATAGGTATTGAACGTACGAACTGGAGGATGTTTCCTCCAATTCATTCAGATCTTCCTTCAAAGACACTGGGAACCAAAAGTAACTTCAGATCAAGAAAGAGGTTTTTACGAAAAGAAAAAAAAAATTGCATGCCACAGAGGTCTTTTAAATAAAACTGAGACAAAGCCGTGGACTTTACCTGTCCATTAAGGATGGTAGTCAACTTCCAATTTTGCCTTAGTAGTTGCAGCTGAATCTTTATAACTGTGACAGAATCACGCAGTTCTGAGGTCGCTTCCCATGCATTATACAGATTGTTCTGTTACAGATAAAAGCATTTAGATAATAAAATCCTCAACATTCCATTACACTAATTTGTTCTAACCTGGTCATTACCAAGTACATTTTCTGAATACAGGATAAGCAGCACAAGATTTGATCCGTAAAATTGAAAGAGCAAGTGAGAAAACGAAGGTACAAAATATGAAAAGCATTAGCATGCAAACATGTTCCTATTGACAAATTCTCACAAAAAACATCATGATGCTGTCATACTATTTTGATAAAAAAGAGAAAAGAAAAGAAAAGGAATTTAACCTAGTGATGTAGCAGATCATATAATTGATTAATATGTGAGAGATTGATAATTTGATATCACTGGCTATTCGCCAGGTGGCTGAAGGCAGTGGGGAGTGGAGATCTTTTGGTGATTGGCCAACAACTGTTAATCATGATTTAAAGAGAGTACATGGAACAGTTGGAGAACAAATTTGGAAGTGTTAACAGTCATTTTAACTGCTACTGTACTTTCCTTTTGGCATCTATAGTATCCAAATATCGATGTTTACAACTGAAAAACAGGATGGAAGATGGACCAAGTGGCCAGCTGCGTATTGGAGATTGTACCTACAGAAGTGCAGAGAAAAAAGAAAAAGAAAAAGATACAGATCTAGATCCAGATGATGTGGTGCATGTTGCTATATATGCAGATAGAATGTGGAGATTGCACAAAAGCCAATTTTTGGGAGTATGCATGGTAATCAATTTTGTTTCGAACACGTCACAGGCTCACAGCATATGGACACATTTCAGCCATTTTGGCATTTTGGTGTTTCATTTCGGAGTTGTGCTTCAGAAAATAATAAAAAAATTAAAATATAAATATTTAGAAAAAAATAAATTAGAAATAGCATGTAAACTATGTATTTAATTCGTTCTATTAAATAAATAATGTAATATGATATCTAATATCTACATCAAATAAATGGATACTAATCCTTGTTATAGTGAAACAAGAAAAAGAAAGAAAACTGGGAACACCAAAATGAAGAAGTAAAACAAATAAGTAGCCAGACGAAGGGAACCACTTTCTACGTAGGGCCCTAATAAAAGCCCCAACTTAGAATGAAAATGACCAAAAAATTAACCATACTCCTTAATGGAGGGCACAATGATCAAAAGCCACCTCATAAAAAAACAAAAAAAAAAAAGGAGAGGAAATCCTTGTCTTTGCCAAATTTTGGCCGAGATATAGAATTTGGAGATATCAAAATCTCCAAATTCGGAAACAAATGGAGGATTTCCTCCAAATAAGACTTAAATCCCAACCAAAATTTTTTGGGGGTGCCATTAATTTTGACCAGTTTGACCGAAATTAACAACTAAAGGTGGTCTTCCATGGTGGTGTATTATATTTGAGAATGACTGGTCAATTTGCGTAGCATCTATAATGTTTCCATGGTGGTACAGAATGAAAGGCCCTTAGAGTTGTTACTGTGGTCTTCAAAGTTCAATCCCCTGTAGATATGCCTACGAATTGTTAGGAAGGGCAGGCACCGTAATCATCACAAATGGGGATTGGGAACCACTAGAGCATAGTTACCTAATTCGGTGATCATGGTTCCGAATCCCGAACTGTTCGCAGCGAACAAATCGCTATTCGATTCGGTGAAATTCGGAGTTTGCAAAATGCCGGATTCGATTCAGTTCGACATCTTATTTCATGATATAAGAAAGACGTTGGAGAGTGGAGAGTTGTAATGGAAGTAAAAAACCCTCCAAAAATAGGAGTTACAAAGGAGACATCTATATTAAAGTAACATTAAAAATTAAAAATAGAAAGTTAAATCGGAAGAAGAATCAGAAAAAAAATTGATTTTAGAAATCGAGTAGAACTCAAATTGTAAAATACCTATTTAATCTCTTGGTATGCATACTTGCAGACACAATCACTTAATCCCTATGCAATTAAATCTAGATTTCTGGTTCTCAGGCTCCTCGTAATCTCCCATGTAGTGCGTGCCAGGGCGGATTTCAGGTATGTATTTCATCGCCATCTTCTTCACACAAACATGCAGAGAGTTTTAAGGGGAAAAACAGAGAAAGGGGCCTTGCAGAAACGAAGGAGATGAGAAGGGGAAGGGGAAGGGGAAAAGACACTTTTCTCTCTCCATCTCAATAGTCAATCCATCTCAATCAGTGAAATTTTGCGCATTGGGAATGGAAAGTCAATAGTATAATTGTTGTTTTGGTAGTTCTCGAGACACTAAAATTTTATTATGCTGAGAAGAATCCTCATCTTCCTCAATCCCAATGGTGCACTGTTAGTGGGCCATAAGATGAATGGTTGTGATTAAAGTGGATTTTCTCTCCTTTTATACTCTTTCTCCTTTTCAAACGTTCCTACTCTCCAGTTGGATCCTCATTATAAATTCTGAGAAATCCCAAGTTAAAAGGAGAAAAAATTAGTAGGGTCCACCTATTGAAATTCAAACCATATTCAATAATCATCCTCCAGGTGTATAGGTTATTCTTAAACTATTCATCAATTTGAGTTTGATCCACTGTTGGATTGACTTTTTGAAAAAAATTGTTAAAATAATTATACATAAAATTTGTGTTGGTCACTTTCTTTTTTATCAAGCAATCAATCTAAAGGCTTATCAAGCTCTTATTGATGTAAGATTTGAAGATACCACATATAGGTATATGGCATGTATTTTGAACCGATTGGATTTTGATATTTGAACGCCCACTATGGATTCTCTCGTGACTGCGTTGGGTTAGAATGTTAGTCACAATGTCAGAGGATCACATTCATGCCTATTAAAGGTTATCTGCTGTTCTCCATCTTCTTGCATATGTTTTGACTTTTGACTATTCAACTTACCAACATCTTAGGATACCATATCTATCTGTTTCTTTATTTGTTCTCTCTCCACCTTTTGACTTATCTTATATTTAATTTGGATGTGTGAATCCCAACGTGGGTCTCACTTATGAGAAACCCTAATTGATCAAAATAATTGGCCCCCTTTTATGTGGGGTTTAATTAAATTTCCTTTTAAAGTAAAATACAAAAATAGAAAGATTAGTCACTTACTAGATATGTGAATAAAATATTAATAATAGAAAAAAGTTATGGATTGTTTTTAAACATTTATTTTCTCATAGTTATTAAAGCATCAAATGACTAAAAAATTATATTTATGCATATATTGAATGGACATACGAATCCTATCGAACTATATCAAATTATATATTCGAATTAACTTAGCGAATTCATCGAACTCGAACTGCAAATCGAGCGAATTGAAAACCGAATTAACTCCGTCTACCCCCATCGAATTTTTGAATTTGGGTAAATGTCGAATTGCGAACTGCAAATTCGAATCCGAATTGGTCGAATTGCGAATCAGGTAACTATGCACTGGAGTAGGTAAGGTTAGCCAATGACTTCAGCATATCCTCATCCATGCATTTAAGGAAGATGCAAAAGCCTGTTATTTTGTTATGTTTGGAACAGGTTCCATAAGCTCTTTTGATGTTTAAGCAATAGCATTGTGCATTTGTGCTAAATGCAAAATAATTATAACTAGTCACCATGAAGTGAAAAAAAAAAAAAAACACTCGAGATTAAAACCCCGTCGTGCGGAATGGAGGACAGAAACTTTGTGATCTCTAAGAACTCTATGGTCATTTTTGAAGAGATGAGTTAATATAGATGTAAGCTGCTGATAATATTCCAGGTTTGGTCCTGCAAGAGTTGTTTTTCATAAGACCCTGAATTGCAGGAGGAAACCCTACAATTTAATAAACAATTTACTAATTACCTTCATAGTGGCCTCCTATTCATGAAAAAGCAACTAAAAATGTAAAATGTGAAAGAACATTTGAAAAGAATCAATGCAAGCATTAGTAATTGAGCTGATGAGAACTTGTACAAGATGCAAATGACGAGGCAAGCAGCGTGTGGAAAAGTCCTTAAGAAACACATCATCTGCAGAAGGTTTCTTCCTAGCAAAACAAGTGTACTCTTAATATGGTAGTGTAATTGTCTTTCTCTTAACAAGGGTGAAGGGATAGAAAACCTCAACCAGTACCAGAGACTTCACGAGTGAAACAGTAAGGTCCAAGGCAGTTAAGAGACTACATGTCTCATATAAAGCAAGTATGCATACAGATGATCACAAATAGAAACTGCATCAAAAAAATTGGTAGAATTGACGCCCAACTATTTTCTCCCATTAGTTTCTAGCAATACAGAGATGGGAGCACATGTTAGGTCAGCTACTGTTTTACTTCCTTCACCATCAAAATCATAATATGCGATTATATCACTGATTTGGCCAGAAAAATGGGGGAAAAAGCTGCAATCTGTTGTAATTTTGTTCTGTGATAACTGCTAAATACTCAAAGGAATGCATAATCATCCTTTCTGCCACAATATTGAAACAATTTGTGACGTGGTAGGTAGTGTTCCAAATGCATTATCAATATCTTATCCGTATCCCACTGATCTGGGGTTGGTTAATCGTTTTACTCAAAAACATGTGAATAAAAACCAAAGCCTATAATAATAAACTTGAACTAGCGATCTCTCTGTCTCACCATCTCCTAGTATGTGCATTGATAATGAATGTTTACTACTCCAATCCTATTAATTCAGAGCTGCCTTTGTGAATTTTGCCTTCTCGACCTTATTTGAGGCCATGTGCAGAGGAACTCTACTATCTAATGTGTCTTTCCTAAAGTGCTTCACCCAAGGTCTTAATAGGTGCCCCACTTCTCCTAGTACCTTGAACTACTGCACTTCAACACATCATATATTGATGATTCGGCCTTCCAAATGCATGCAAATAATATTGCAAAACTACTACTATAAAAGCTACCCCTAGATTTCCTCTTATGCCCACATTCCTAATTCTATCATTTTTTGTAATTCAATAAAAAAAAAAACTTCACCAAAATCCGAACATAGATTACCACAAAATCCAAGTTTCCTCCGTGTGATAACATTGAACAAAAAAGCTGGAACTTGATCATATCAACCAATAAATATAAATTCAAAGGCACATACCTCTGTAGTCAGTCTCTGAATTGACAAGGCAGCTTCTGCTCTCGCATTCATAAACCGCCATTGCAAGTATCTATTGTACAACAACCTCAATAGATGCGCGTCTTCAATCCGGTTTTCTCCCATCTTCCCTCTCCTAACATCAGCTACAAAGCTGAGAACAGAGGGTATACTGCAAGAAAGTTTACTCACAGAACTCGCCATCGAGTTCCTCATTCGTGTAGGACTTTGATTTCCTCTAGAGGGAGAGGACGGCACCGCCGAGGAAGATGACCCCAGAAGCTTACTGGGCGATGGGTGCCGAACAAGTCCCCGGAGAGGTGATGACAGCCCTCGATTCATCGAATGAGGAGATGATGAGGGGCTATCCAATGGCATCGCCCTTTTCAATGGAATGAGCTTCGGACTGCTGGTTGTCCTTGACAATGGCGATCCAGGTTCTTGCAGACGCCGCAGGCGACTGTTCGTATCCTGCCAAAACCTTGCAGGAATGCTAATTCCACGAGGCGTAGCGCGCCCGCGAAGAGCCCCAGAGAATTCCTGTGTCCCTGAATTGCTGCCTGAAGAAACACTCTCTGTATCTGATGCAGCGAGATTGCAAGCTGCAGCAGATCCACTATCTGAATCTGCATCGAGACACATCTGAGCTGTGGCTTTGGACTGCAATGCCTTCCACCCCACATCACCATTGCCCAAATCAGCGCGAATTCTTCCATCCACCGAAACCCGCCTCCCATTATCAAGCATGGACTGCTGCAACCCACGAACCGCCGATCCCGGCATCCCTCCGGCCTTCGGTTTCTCACCGGTACAGTCCAAGCTCCTCGTAAGAGGATTAGCCTGCCGGATTCTTCCGGGCCAGCGCTGCTCGGCGGGCTTCGAGTTCTCCAACTGATCTCCACCTCCACCATCGACCTTCCCTCTCACTGGGGTCCCCGGCCTCCGCCTCTCGGGCGTGACCCTTCTCGCATTACTCGAATTCACCGGCGCCGGAGAAGGAGGAGCTTTGATCTTGCTGATGGGAAGCGAGAACGACTCCCCCTGGAAAGAAACCGACAGGCTCCTGGAGGAAGTCCAGAGGACCTTGGACGCCGCCGGCATTGCAGCAGCATTGGCCGGCTTCGAGTCCGGCAGCGGCGTGGTGGGGCGAGGCGTCCCCGGGCGGCTCCGCTCGGCGGATTGCGAGCGTTTCGGGGCGAAAGGCTTGGGCGCAGCGGCCGAACGGGAGAAGTGTGGAGAAGGGTGTCTCGTGGAGGATGAAGAAGAAGAAGAGGAGGAAGGGGACATGTATCTGGAGGAGATTTCTTTGGGTTTGGGCTTTCTTGGAGGAGGGTGAGAGACGCCATTGTCCTTCTCAGAAGGAAGAAGAGGGGTTCTTGGCCTCGATGGATTTCGACGATTCGAATCTTCTTGTGGGGTTTTGGAAGAATTTGTGGCAGATTTTGCAGCCACCACCATGATCTGAAGATCAGATCACATCACATCTCTCTTCAAAACGACTGATTTCAAGAACCCATTTTTTATCTCACCAAATCAAAAAAGAACCCATCTTTCTCTTTCCTTCTTCCTCCTTCTCAAAGATTTCTGTGAGATTGGTTGCAGAGAGCAAGAGAGAAGAAGAGAGAGGAAGAGATGAATGAAGTGTGTGTTATTTTGCTGCAATGGTAAGCTAAGAAGAGAGAGAGGAGTCCGATACGAAGAGCCCGTTACGATATTCTGAGTATTGTGCAAGAAGAGGAGTTAATAGGATCCTAGATCCGAGGATTATGCATAAACTCCCTAGGAAGGATGGAAATGGGGTATGAAATATCTCTGATCTGGACCGTTGATCTGATGGGCCCGCTTTTAATTGGTTATTGGCACTTGACTACGTGGGTTGAGTTGAGTAGACAGTTATCCACATTTTGGACTGAAAAAAGAAAGATACAGTTTTTAGATGTTTTTGAAGAAATGTAAGTAATTTTAAGTAGCTTGTGCTTGGTGAAAGTAGATTAGTGATTGGACATTTTAGTTATGATGGGATGGGGCCAGTCTTGGATGTTAGGCAACCTTAACCATCTTATTATGTCTGCAGCTAGGTATATAGATGGCTTTGGGCAAGTGTGGCCCACAAGCTTTGATAGGATATTTTTGGAGGCTTGATGCTGCAAGGACTTGTCCCAATGGCCTGTTTCTTTAGCAGGATTTATGATAGAATTTGGAATATTGTTTTTTTCTTTTTACTTTTTTTTCACATGATGAGATGGCTTAATCCCCTTACATTTAAAATGATTGTTTCTTTGATCAAAATTTTAAATTCCAGCCGCTTAAAAAGTCTCACATGACCGTTCCGAATTTCTGAAATTTTACTTTTTATGTATCTTTATTGGAATTTTAAATTCTCCACCAAGAAGAGGGATTTTGAATTCCACTTAAAGGGAATAGCTTTTGGAGGATTTGAAATCCCCCATGCAAAAATTCATAGACTTTTAGTAAAAAAAAAAGAGTTAAAAGGAGTGTAATTCGACTTATTCAAAATACAAGCAGCTCAAAATAACAATCTTTTAGTGTACCATGTATGTCTACATTTTACCCGAACATGAATTGGTTTAGCGTAAAACTGATTATCTGATAGGAGATCCGACAATGAATACCGTATAAAATTATGTTAATCACATTTCCAATCAAATTGTAAATCCCTTATATTTATTGAGCCATTTGGATTTCAATAAATGAGGACCACTCTAGAGTTTCACTGCTTTGGGCTTTGAACACATAATTTCCCAAGTCATAGCATCAGTGGCTCCGGACTCGATCCTTTGTGGATGGTCCACGATTGGTTAAAACAGCTGGATAAATATAGTACCAAGTAGGAGCCAAAGGAGAAAGCTTTACATTGATGAATGGGTTTTAAATTCTTACTGGGAGAGGAGAGATGTGGGGCCTCTTCTTAAATAGTTGGGCAAAATGATTTTCTTCTAGAAAAGGGGAACCGAATTTCTCTTTCAAAAAGTGATATTTCTTTTGGATGGAGTTTTTCCCTTTATCATGTAAAAGCCAACCGAGGGAAATGATCTCATCATTTCCCTTTTTTTTTTTTTAATGCTATCGAGGGTCCCAATTTTTTGGGTTGGTCTAATCCCTTCGGGCCCGAATGAAAGCGCCCCAGTTGGTAGTACAGTTTTGAACCTACAATCTCTGAATGCAAACTGTGGTCCTAGGCCAACTGAGATTACCCCTTGGTTGATATGATTTTTGACTAAACCTCTTCCACTATATCGACCCTTAGAAATTACTAAATTAATGGTGCTCACTTCATCTATATGCATGCATAAAGGGCTCTTTAAGCATGTAGATTGATGGTAAGCTTCATTGATGATGATAATTATCACTTGACGGGCCGTGGATTAAACCATATATATTAGAATTATAAGCAAGTTAATTTTAGAACAGTTATGATTGAGAAATTCTTATTTAAAGAACATCATTTAAGATGGTTTTCACACATTTAGAGAAGTTTAGAAAGTACCACTAAGACATATCAAAAAGGTTACTTAGGGAATCCTTGTGATATTGATGGAGCACTAGGGCTTCTCTTGATTCAATGGTTATTATAACTAATTAAACAAAAACTTTAAGAGTATAAATACTCATTATTAACTACTACTATTAGACAGAAGTTAAACTTGCTCTATTATATGAAGTTGAATCTTACACAAACATGGACATAATAAGAGACCTCATTACATGGAAACTCATTATTACTTACTTCTATTAGCCACTTCTCGCACTACTGCTGACAACCTTTTCTAATGGTGAGGTTTCTTAGTTTGAGAAATTAAGAAACTAACACTAGCCAAACATATAAATGAGGATGACCCCCTCGTCTCTGGTTGCAACTCAGCTAGTTAGGGATATTAGTGTGAGTCGGTGAATTTGAGTCGTATGGCACAAAAAGAAAAAGGATAAGCTAATAAAAAAAAAAAAAAAAAAGGAAAGGGGACGAAAAATAAAAAAGAAAGAAAGAGAGTATAACCCAATCTCCAATTAAAAAAAATTTATGAAGAAAAAAGAAAGAAAGAGAGGATGACCCACTCTCCAATTTTTTCTTTTTTTGGGGGTGCTGAGGCAATGGCACCGGGAGCCTAGGACCCATTAGAGACCTATTGCTTGAGAAATAATATCGACTCTTGTGGTGAGAACTCCGTTCTCAAAGATAATATCCGCTCCTGCAGTAGAAAACTCTGTCCCTAGAGATATAACCCCCCGCTCCGGTATGGTATCCACAGAATTTGAAACTTTAGAAGGCACTCATTCAAGAGATTACGTGAGATTTATTATTATTATTATCGTACTTCATTTTTTATTCTAAAATTGTAAAAAGAACACAAAAGTTGAGCCTAAGAAAAGTTTGTGACTCAGTGAGTTTGGGGTCTGCACTTGTATAATGAAAAAGAAACCTAATACAATTCTCTAATTTTGGGCAGATTTCTACTTGCACACCTTGATCCCATTATTTGGAAATTTTGGGAATTGATTTCCCATATTCACTATGATGATGACGTACTCAATATTTTATCATTTATATCCAACTAATAGTCAGTGGGACTCATATGGTTGGTTGGATTGCTATGTTGGACTTAATCATTTCTAATCCAAACTAGGCATTGCATGTTTGGCAATAAAATCTAAATTCTGAATAGGTTAACCTGAAACACCCCATTTTATTAAAAGCTTTTTCCCTATAGCTTACCTTTAGAGATGGGTTTTCCCTCATCCTTCCCAAAACCTTTAATTTTTCCTGCACCTTTTCAATGTCAGGGGAAATGTCAAAACTACCCAAACCTTTTCTTGAGGCATCCTCATTCTTTGATTTTTACTTTTTTTTCCCCCTCTTGGTCTAATTTCGATTTCCTCTTTCTTTATCAAACATTTGGTCATTGCACCCTTTATGGCCCACCTCTATATGTACAATCCATATTTACCTATTAAAGTGAAATACGATACAATGAACATATTGGGAGTGGTTGTTCATATGATCAAAACTTTAAACAATGAAAGGTGGGGCTCAAATATGATAAATTAATTATATCTCCATTTCTTCTTTTTATACATTGGTCTTTTTTTTCTATGATCTGTACATTTTATAGGTCCTAACACCAAAAATCACATTGATTGATTGATAGTAAGGATGAAAGGGTCATGAAACTTTAGTTGGTTATCTTGCTTAGGGCCGATTTTATTGCATGAAAATAATTCTTAGGAATTATAAGGAACCACTTTACCACTAATATCTTAGCCCGAATATATAACAGGGCTTACTTATTTGCATGAAATCGAATTATCAAGGATTTAAAGAAATGAATTCATTATTGTTAAAATATGATCTATTAGTATGGATCTGAATTTCTAAGAATTCAAAAGAACCCATTATGCCATGAAATATAGGACCTATTAGTTCACATGAAACTGAATTCCTATAAATTCAAATGAACTCGTTTTACTATAAAATCCTTTCTCTTGAGATTTTAAAACATGTTTGTTTTCATGAATATAATTTCGAGAAAACCAAATAAACCCATTTTATCACAGGTTCTATATCTTGAAAATATAATTAGAGATTTTTTATTTTCATTGAATTGAATTCTTAGAAAATGGTGTCGTCATCTTGTCATTTAAAAAAAATATTGAAAAAAAATTATAAAGTTATTGACCAGTTCTTTCATTTGAGAATTAAGATCAATCTTGAATTTAGCCTATATTATAATATGGGGTAATTGTCAAATTGCTTAGTTCAAAATCTATTGAATGTATTGGAAATTGCCAAACAACAACATTATTGAAATATTTTAATATTAGAACACTTTATTATGTAATATTTTATTTTTCTAGTATTTAAACATAGAAATATTTTATTCCGTACATATCCATCCAAACATTTCGTAAGATCTAAAAGAATATAAGAAAATGCATATTAGATCATCACTTTTCAATTATATAATAATGCTATATATTTTCATCCAAATCCATTTACACCATTGCATTTCAACCTAGAAATGCAATAATACAAGTTTAAGTGTTTTCATGACCAAATCCTAACCTATTTACAAGAATGCATTTTTCTTATGTTATAGCCCACACTATGTGCATTTTAGTCCTAAAATGGTGTAATTGTAGCTAGAGAGAAATATTCAAACTTTAGAAAGATGGAGGGAAAAATCATCTCTAAAGATAAATTACTAGGAAAAACCTCTTTTATGAATCAACACATAGCCTAATAATGGTGATATATAGTTGGTTCTTGAGGTCACACTTCACCTAACTTGCCTGTTTGGACCAAGCCCTGCTTAGACGATTGGCTTTATGTGATGGTTCTTTTGTGCAAAATGACAGTGCTAGTGAGGATGTTGCACCTGTCTTCTCTGTCCCAGCCTCAGCTTGTCTCTTCATGTCTTCACCTATAGAAATAATTTCGTTATAATTTTCTCCAATTTTACCATGACTTGGCTGATCAACCAATTTTGACTGAGCTTACTCGATTTATCCAAAACTTGTTTTGGACTGAGTTTCTCACCCAAGTCCCCGATTTTTTTTTCCAATAAAATTAAGTTGTCCGTATTTTACCAGACACTGCCAGTGAAAAATTGGAGTTTACTAATGTTTACAATGTAAGAAGAAAAAGCAAATCAGTAAGGTAAGTGACTCAACTATAAAAAATAAGGGTGATGGGCTCTCACCATGTCATTTTTTTTAAATTTTATTAAGAAGAGAGTGGAAAGCTTAAGGTTGGATAAAGTTGATCAGATAGTCATTATGGGAAACATCCCTATTTATGAGGGTGCACATCTAATACCTTCTCTACACAAATCTCTTCTTATATAAAAATAAGGGAAAATTACACTTTACCACCCTAAACTATCATCCCTTTTTTACTTTACCCCCTAAACTTTAAAAAGTATCAATTGACCCCCTAAACTAATCCAATTGCACGGCCGTTACACCCTGAGGCCAAAATCGAGTTAAAATAGACGGAATAGAGCAACACGTGACACGCAATTGGATTAGTTTAGGGGGTCAATTGATACTTTTTAAAATTTAGGGGGTAAAGTGTGTGTCACGTGTTGCTCTATTCCGTCTATTTTAACTCGATTTTGGCCTCAGGGGGTAACGGCCGTGCAATTAAATTAGTTTAGGGGGTCTATTTGATACGTAAAGTGAAAAAGGGTGATAGTTGAGAGTGGTAAAGTATAATTTTTCCTAAAAATAAATTACCGATATCTTACGAAAGTGACCATTATCTTTGCTGGTGATCATCATCCGAAGTTCATCATTATTTCATCCAACTCTTAGTCTAATGGAGTCGGCAGTCTACTGGATCAGATCTTATGAGATTTCTCTGAAAGCATATGAAAGAAGATTCTTTGTTTTTGGAGGTGTAAAAGGAAAAGAAAAATTTGCGTGACTTGACAATTTTGATGAGATTGGATTTGGATATGTGGATGAGAGATGATGTTAAATTTATTTTAGGAGAAGAGAAATTATTGCAGAAGCTAAAGAATGCAGTAGGGTCACTGAATGAATAGTGGGATTGCTAATGCTCCTACTCTTATATCATGCAGAAAGCTTTAAAGACAACATTGCATAAAATTGATCTAATTGTAATTACAAGAAACATCCCTACTTATATGAAATTCAATCGCTCAAGATCTTTGTCCCACCTTTATTATCATGGAAATTGTTTTTTGTTTGGATCCAAAATCCAAATCACGTTGGAGACACAGAAGGTACAGATGAGAGAGAGAGAGAGATCCATAATTATTTTGTTCATGTTTTCTAATGATGCTAGTTAGTACTGATTTTCACATCACCGTAAAGCTGGCAATTACAGTTTCCTCTGTATCACAGATGGTTGGATACATTTCATCATTTGGATTCTGAGGTTTTGCTCCTTGGATATGAGTTGAATAATTGACTTTGGGTTGGCATTACGACCCAATTTGACTCGGTGCTTGCCACCTATCACCCTAAAAAAAGGTGAGGAATCCTTAAATTTCATGATTCTTCACTACCCTTAGAGGATTTATATAGATGAGGATATCACATTGATATTGATTTATAATAACAACGCATATAATTGAGAAAAATTAATTTTTGTGCTCAAATCCACAAAATTGAGAACTTGCAAATCCTACGAGTGGAGGTCGGACTAAAAAATCATAAAAAAGAGAGACTTCCCATTAGTTTGAGTTCTATAATTTACAATTGTCAAATATAGATTTCCACAACTTTTTTGAAAGCAAAAATATTATTAACTCCAGATATGAACTTCAGAACTTTACTATTCCAGCAGTTTATTATAATTTTTTAATTTTTTTTAACATGTATATATAAAAAGGCAAACAGAATGGTGAGCCACGATGTTGTGGCCTGTGGGTTCTTAACCGCTGCAACCATTATGGGGAAATGCCGCTTCACTTTCTTCTTCTTTTTCTCAGAGATCTCTCCAATACTGACATGCATGGGCCGTTGCCAGCTTCAGCTTTCTTCAGTTCTTGGGATTGTTTGAGTTTTTTTTTTTTTTTTCCAAGAAGGCCCTATATTTCCACACAACTTAAAAAAGCCTTTGTATTTCATGTTTTTATTAAAATCTTCCTTGACTAATAAGTATAGAACCCCTCCTACCTCACACTCAGACAATACTAGAGTGTATAGAAAATATGTATAATAGAGGCTTCATTTGGGCCATAGTCTTTTATTTTTTTTTTATTATTTTTTTAACGGTAACGAAAGATTTCATTCAAAGAAAAGATGGTACAAAGTACAAAAAAACCAAAGAAACAGAGGAAGGGGATGTGCAAGAGAAATGCACTACCTCCAACCCTACTAATAAAATCACACCCACCCAAAGAAGCAACCTATCAACCATTTACATAATCACACCTATCCAAGGAAGCAACCTATCAACCTCTTGCTTGGCTAACACATATGCCATGAAATTAGCCGATCTAGCCTCATGGAGGAATTGGAATTGAGCATTTTGCGAAGTAACATATGTCCAGTGAAATCTGGGGCTACATGAGAGTTTACTCGGCTTCCCTCTGGGCCCAGAGAGAATAGTCCAGTCCAAAGGATTTGGAACCTCCGAAAGCAATATATATATATATATATATGTCTGTCTAGCGAAATGGGATGGACTTGACAGTAGACTGTAAAGCCTGCTTTAGCTACTTTTTTTTTTTTTTTTTAATGCATGCTGGATGTTTGGATATGAAAGATTTTGTATACATTAGAGTATAGTCAAAATATTGCTTTCATTCGATAGCATAATATCATGTGGAAATGGCTAGAGAATTTTGTTTCAACCCGTTGGTTTTATAAGCCATCAATATAATGGCCATGATCATTGATTTAAGTTAGAGTGGTGCTATTGGCACCACACTTTCTACTCTTCCCACCGCACTACAAGACAAAAAAAAAAATTCCTAAACTACCCTTCCTCCCTCCTCCCTCTCTTCCCTTCCTCCTCCTCATCCCTCCTCCTTCCTCCTTCCTCCCTCTCCCAGCCTCCACCCTCATCCCCCTCCCCTCCCCCTCCCCCTCCCAGTCGCCGGCGGGGAGGGAGATCGGCCGGCAGCCGGCGGCGGAAGCCCCCAGCCGGCTGGCCTCCCTCCCCCTCTCTCCCTCTCCCTCTTTCTTCCTCTCTTCCTCTTCTTTCCCCTCTTCTCCCTCTCTCCCTCCCTCTCCTTCCTCCCTTACTTTCTTCTCCCTCCCCCTCCCCCTCCCCCTCCCAGTCGCCGGCTGGGGGGGGAGATCGGCTGCCGCCCGATCTCCCCCCCCCGGCCGGCGACTGGGAGGGGGAGGGGGAGGGGGAGGGGGAGGGAGAAGAAAGTAGGGGAGGGAAGGAGAGGGAGGGAGAGAGGAAGAAGAGGGAAAGAAGAGGGAGAGAGGAAGAAAGAGGGAGAGGGAGAGAGGGGGAGGGAGGCCAGCCGGCCGGGGCTCCCTCCCGCCGGCGACTGGGGGGAGGGGAGGGGGAGGGAGAAGAAGAGTAGGGGAGGGAAGGAGAGGGAGGGAGAGAGGGAGAAGAGGGAAAGAAGAGGGAGAGAGGGAAAGAAGAGGGAGAGAGGGAAAGGGGGAGGGAGGCCAGCCGGCTGCCGGCCGGGGCTCCCTCCCCGCCGGCGACTGGGGGGGGGGGGGGGGGTGGGGGGGTGAGGGGGGAGGCTGGGAGAGGAAGGGTGGAGGCTGGGAGAGGAAGGGTGGGTTGAGGGAGGAGGAGGAGGAGGGAGAAGGAGGAAGAGGGAAAAAAGGGGGAGGGGTAGTTTAGGAAAATGTTTTTTTTTTTTTTTCGCGGTGGGAAGAGAAGAAAGTGTGGTGCCAATAGCACCACTCTTTAAGTTAAAATCTACTCAATCTGCAATTGAAGTCGGACCCACCTTATCCAAACACCAACATTGTATGTTGGCCACAGTTGTGGGCCCCATATGGTGGTTTTTAACTTACTTCTGCTGATCCAATCGAAGTAGTTGCTTTTTTGAATGGTGTGACCACTTGTGAAGGGAGGCTCTTGTAAAAATATAAAATATATGGGCCTTTTTGTAAAAATACTCTTTTTTAATAAAGAAAAGAGAGATTTCTTCCAAAATTTCTATTGGAAATTCATGATTTTGAAATATAATTTTCTCTAAGTAAGAATTTTAAAACCTCCTATCCGATTAATGAAATGTCCTGGAGACATTGTTCCTCCTAGTTAGGATTCAGCGTTACCAAATAACTGGCTTGGAGACAGCAACTGGTTTTAGGGACTATTTGATTAAAGGCATTTCGAACAAGGAATTGAGTTTGTTGGGAATTTCGACATCTTGTCCCCTAGACATTCCAAATACTTTGTTTGATGCAAGAATTCAGAATTTCAAATCACATGAAAAAGGCACTTTTAGCCTTATAAATTCCTATAATTTCAACATTCCAAATGCTAGAGGAGGGTTGAGCATTTAAAATTCTCCCAAAGGGACAACATTTGAAATTCTCATAATTCTCTCAGACAATAATTCTCACAATTCTTCCGAACAAACAAGTCTTAAAGGCACGTTCTATTATGGGCCCAGCTTGGGCATGTCTACAGAGTCCAAACTCAAATTTTGTTTTTGGGTAGAAAGGCCCAAAATAGGTTGAGGCTAGATTTGTAAACTCAATCCAAATCTGTGTAGAGCCCTATAAAGCACTTTATGAAACCAACCAATTAAACCCAAATGAAAATAAGCCTAAAATTCACACTGATAAGAGTAGGATCACCATCAGATTCATCATGTGTAAAATCGGTATTAAATGATTAGAAATGCCATGTAAAAATAGTTCTTTTTAATTGACTACTCTTGAACCATGCTTTGTATTTTGGTTTGAACAACTATGCATTTTTACTAACATGATAATAAAGACTTGCACGTCGACTTACGCAAGAAATATATATTTTTTGGAGAGTTCAATTGGCACCACAAATCTTTCTCTCCCTACCACACTAGAAGACAAAAAAAGGTAATTTTTTCCTAAACTACCCTCTCCCACCCTCCACCCTCTTCCGTCATCTCCCCCCCCCCCCCCCCCCCCCCCCCCCCCACCGGAGGGGGAGGGAGAAGAAGAGTAAGGGAGGAAGGAGAGGGAAGAAGAGGAAGGGAGAAGAGGGAAAGAAAATAGAAGGGGAGGAAGAAAGAGGGAGAGGGGGGAGGGAGACCGGCCAGTCGGCTGGGACTCCCTCCCAGCTGGAGACGGAGGGGGGGGGGGGCGGGGGCGAGATGAGGGAGGGGGGGCAAGATGAGGGAAGAGGGTGGAGGGTGGGAGAGGGAGGAAGGGGAGAGGAGGGAGGAGGAGGGGTAGTTTAGGAAAACTTATTTTTTTATTTTTTATTTACGGTGGGAAGAGAAGTTTTTAAGGTGCCAATAAGACTCCCCATATTTTTTTGACATATCCATCAATGACCATTTATATCATACATTCAACCAATTATTATGCATACGCACTTAGTAGTCCCACTCACTAGGGCAGTCAACTGCAATCATGGCTATGGGTAAAAGTGAAATAAAATTAACACAGATACATTGATTGGGCAACTAATTTGTGCAACATTTAACCATGGCCATCAATATAAAATGCAGCTTCATAATTCATCGGTGATGGTGATTGATATTGGCACTCCCCCCCTCTAAAGAAGGGAGTGCCTGCAAAAAAAAAGGAGTGCCAATATCAATCCCCTCAATTCAGATTCAGGGGTTTGAATAGTTATGCCTATTACAGTTGACCAATTACAAATAAGGTCAAAGAATATAACTAGCCATTGATTTTACCATAACACTCTCCTGATTGATATTTAGATTGAAGGAATTTGATAAAGTTCTCACAAATCATACTATACTTTCCTAATTGTTTGTAATTTCCTTGATATGAGGATAATTATTCTTTTTCATTTTCTTCGTGGTCTTCTCTTCTGTAACAAAAGTACATGTGTGCCTTAAACAATAAGGGGTCATGCTTGATCTGACAGTCTACCTTGACAAGACTTTGACTCCACAATGTAATGTTTAAACACCTGTAAGAGAGAGTGAGGGAGATCTTAGTAAGGTTGCTGGTCAATTTGCTAAATTACTTGAATAGAAAGCTAATTATGTTAACCATAGTTTTATTAATAAATCATGATGGTGGGAAGCCTTAGGATGTAGACTTCAGGCACACTCCATATTTTGTTGGAGTAGCTCCTCTTAACAAATGCATCTTAACTAAATAATTCTACCAAGTAGTTCATGTTGCAAATGAGTAGAGATTAGGAGAGATGATTTTCCCCCTTTCCTGGTCCCCCGTCTTTTATGCAGACTAGTTTGTCTCTCTGGTCCTCAGTTTTAAGAATTGGGATGCACATGAGCTATCATGAATATGATGGAAAACCCCCAAAACTTTTTCTTGTCCCCACTTGAATTAGGAGAAAAGGATAGTGAATAAATTAGAAAAAGATCAATTGTTCAGGCATACTAAACGTATTGTGTAGCCCTTCCCCATCTATGGTGTATTAACAGTGGTGGTGGAACCAGGAAATCAGCCTTGAGGGAGACACCATGTACAAACTAATTTCATCATCATCATCATTATTTTAGTTTTTTTTGGGGGTGGGGGGTAGGGTGGATGTAAAAAAAAATTCCGCATAACAGTTGGGAATTTTCCAAAATGTCATGTTCAAGAGCTGAGGACATTTCCTTTGCAGACCGATGAGGTCTAAGTAATGGATCCCAGAAAAGATTGCTGAAAGAAAAGAGAGAGTCAAGATGGGCAATGACATTAGCTTAAGGCGAAAGTAATGTTTCAATGATGTTGATGGAATTAAAGTGGTTTGGTAAAAGTAATGCTCCCTGTTTTGATTGATTTGCTATTTGATATTTTAGTGGTAGGTATAGGTGGAAAGTTATATGGCTTTTGATTGAGAAGATTCCAACCCTACATACTCCTTTGTCCCGCAGTTGAAGTATGCTTTTAAATACAATGAGTAGGTTGTAAGCTCACCCTTTTTGCTGTGGAACTGATATTATCAATGATGATTTTCTAAAATAAAAACCGCCTGTAACAAAAACAGGAGAGGTGAGTGAAAGTACAGTGAAATATATAAGCAGTAGGCTTTAAGCAGTAAAAAAAATGGAAACAGAGGGGAAGTGGGGTGAGGTCATGCATTAGTGAGGCGCACCTGATCAATAGTCTGGGCAATTGAAGCAATATAATTACTTGTGTGGGATGGAGCAAGAAGACGCAATACCTGTCAAAATGCACTGGGAGCGAATAAATCCTTAGGAAATAGAAGTTTATCTCTGATGATCATGATATGATAATTACAGTGACCGCAATCACTTTGTTGAAGTACCATTGGTGCTTATGCTTATAGTGAATGGTTTTGTGCACTTTACATGCAAGTTGTGGAGTGTTCGTACATAGAATCCTTACACAATATTAAATTTGTGTAAAAAGTTGATCATTACCGCTCAGTTAAGCCACAAAAAAGTATGATAATATGCTGCAATTGTTTAGAGGTCTGCTAATTGGCTGAAAAATAGAACCCACCAGTGGACCACTGATATCCAGATGTTGATTGATATTCTTGAAGATTCGCAAGCAACCCCATGCTTCTCAGGATCGTTATGATAGCAATGACAAATCATGACACATTAATACATTATATAGGACACCACCCAAATATCATACATAGCTTGCTGTACTGTGTAACTTCTTTTTCTATCCTGAATCATGCAGCTTGTACGATCCTTATAATTTTCTATTTATTCTCCTTTTGTATCCTGATCATGCAGCTAGTACGATCCATATTATTTTCTCCTGATCATGCAGCTAGTACGATCCATATAATTTTCTATTTATTCTCAATGAAATATACAGAACATGTGCATTCTTACCAACTATTTGTAAACATTATGCTTTCTGAAATATGCTACTTTTGGGTGCACTTAGATGCACCATAGAACTAATGAATGCAGAACAGATTGTTAACTAAATACTTGTGTCCATGGGCCACTAGGCAATTCAGCATGCACGCACAAGTAAGTGCGCACACACACACATGTACACAGACATAGAAAGCAGGGTATAGTTCCTTGGCTACTTCCCCCAAATCAATAACCATATGATTTTGATATCTAGATGGAAATGTGGAATCATTGTATCCCCTAATTCCCATGTTCTATGGTTTCTGTCTTTCCCAATGCATCAAACACACTTCGTGCTCAGGAAAATATTAAAACTACTTGTGATATAAGGGTACATCAAATGCAACTTCAGATATTCATCAATAGAAGAATGAAGTGATCTGGAATCTGGAGATTATTTGTGATGTTAAATGGTTGAAATCATTAACTATAAAATATACTAAAAACCACTCTGTTGCCATTGCTTGTGCTTTCTCATGGGTTTAAAATTTCCAGAAATGGAGAGCTTAGAGATATACTTAGGTCCTCTAACCAATGATATAATAATTGCTTTAAATAATAAATAAACAATGAAAGCATTTGACAGGACAATGAGTTGCAAGGAGAACAAAGTGAATCAACTGGAACGCATGTTAGAGAGAGAAATAAATATGGTGCAGAAGAGGGCGAACTATTATACCATGTATGTATTCATACCAGCAAGAGAGTCTCAGCAAAGGAACTGATCTTCGTAGCAAAACCTACATATTTATTTCTTACAGTAATCAGGCTATTCCATGATGGTTTGGGTCATGTCATACAAATTTTTGTTGGCTAATAAGAGCAGAAGGGGAAGTTCTGGGGACGATTCACTAAAAGGGGACCCTGTTTGCTTGGAGGACCTTTAGGGGCCTGGGGGTGTCGGGTGTGGGATATGACAGATGAGAGGAGAGCAGTGCCCAATTGGTCCAGCTCTTGTCACCTTCGAACTTGGAATTGGATCAATGGCATGGTAATCCTCCAACTTTATATTGTTCAAGACCCTTTTCTTCTTGGTGCTGAGGATTGGACAATAGCTGCTTTCCTGAAAATAAATGGCAAAAAATATTGCAATTAATTAGCAAAAACAGATTAAGGTTTGTTTACATTGTGTTTGGATATACCGCATCACAGGTGTGTCGAATATCTTTCTTTTTTTTTTTTTTTGGCACCCAGCTTAGGGGGCTGGGACCCCGGCCCTCATGTGAGGTAAAGAGAGCTCGGGTGAGGGAAGGTGACTGCCTAGGTTTGAACCCTAAGCAGCCTGGTAAGAACTGACGCCTCTTACCATTGGGATAAGACGACGTTCTTAAGTGCATTGAATATCTTGAAAGAAAAGATGGCTAAACTTGTGTGTCTCTTATGGACAACCCAAAATTTGTAAACCACTTTGAGTGGAATGCCTTTTATTTTATTTTATTTTCTTCCTATATTATTTTCTTCATTTTACCTTTCCACCTCAAATCATTATCAAGGTCAGTTGCTCAAACTGATCAGGGTGCTAGCGATGGGGAAAAAAACCCTAATTTTTAAACCCAGCAAATGCATATGGAACAGATAACAATCCATTCCTCCAAAATATTCATACCAACAGCAACAAAAAGAACAATAAAGCTTTGGCTTTCTTAAGTTGAACACAGATTGCAGCTACAGTCTGTAACTTTAGTTTCCAGTTGGGTTGTTGCCACTTGCCAATTGCCATTGCATTTTCAACACAGTCAGGGGAAACAAAACCTTGTCCCAACAACCATCATCATCAAAGCCTTGTCCCAAATATATTGGGATCAGCTACATGAGTTCTGTTTTGCCATTCTAGTCTCTCCTGAGCCAAATCCTTGGAGAGGTTGCATTTCTTCAGATTTATCCTCACTATTTCCGTCCATGTCCTCTTCAGCAGACCCCTTTTCCTTGAAGAACAAATATATTCTTCTAAAAGTCCAAAAGGGATACATTTGGGATTCATTATTTGCAACAATCGCCATAAAAAGCTCTCCAGAAGGTTGCAAAAAGGTAATGCAAGACAAGTCTGAGAGAAGCTATCTTATTAGTAGTGAAGAAGTGAGATCTTATCCCTGCATGTATTGCAAATCTAGCAGAAGTAAACCATAGCAGCCTCCAAAACATGATCCAATCTAGTTGCATATCACCATGCCAGACAAGATAGTGAATTCCTATAAATTTGTTTCCAATTGAACTCTGACAAACCATTTTCCTTAAATGTATTAAAACGGTTTAGTTCAGAAGATCAAGTATTGCAATATCTAAGGAACAATCTTTAAGTTAATTTTCTGAAGAAAGCTTATACACAATGGTTTAGTTCAAAAGATCAAGCATTGCAACATCTAAGGAACAATCTTTCAGTTAGTTATCTGATGAAAGCTTACACACTTTCGTTCAAAATATCAAGCATGAAATTAATCGGATAAAAGAATTTTGAAATAATGTCCTAGACTTCTCTGAATTTCCCCAAGAAAATTCTAAAAAAGAACACTGTTGCAAAAATCGGCCTAGGCGGCCGCCTAGTCGGCGCCTAGGCGCTAGTCGGCGGTCACCGCCTAGGCGGTGCCTAGGCGCTAGGCGGGGATTAATCCGACTAAGAGGGGATTAATCGGGTTAGGCGGGGATTAATCGGAAATTAATCCCTAGTCCATGCCCACCGCCTAGCGTCCGCCTAGCGATTTTTACAACATTGAAAAAGAAGCACCTTCAATGGCCACGTAGAGTCTTTGCAACCACTTACAAAAAACCAGTTGTAACACACCTATACATAATACACTATTGAAATTAATTACACATTGATACTCAACCTTGCGACTTCCCTAAGAAAAGATGCCAATGTTCATCACTTTTTTTTTGGTTTACGATAGGCACACCGGTTGACACGGCACATGTACGGACCATAGTTGAAAAACTCAACTTGCCCAAGTGAACTCAGAAAAGCACGAGTTGAGTAATGCGGACAAGGTTGGTCCAGTTTCTGGTAGACTTGATCAGACTTGTCCGACTCGGTGCCTTTCAGATTGAATTGATTGGCCTAGTCAGGGCAAGTTTTTTTGGGGTTTTCAGTCTTTGAACAATGAATGTCACACATACTTATCAAGTTGGTCCTACAATGACTGAGTCATACACCAAATATCATGCTAAACAACTCAGTTGGAGGCTTTCAAGGATAAAAAAATGGATGGAAAGGAAAAATGCCATGCTGTACTTCCCATCAAACAATTAAATTTCTGATTATCTGCTAAGGGTCAGATGCAACTTTTGGGAGAAAATGGCTAATCCATGGTAAGAATAAATGAATGACCCAATCATCCAAATCTTACACGGTCACACCATATGTACAGGGGCATTGTTCAAAACTCAATAACCTGACTCAATTGAGTAGTAACGTTCTTGAGTCTTGAGTGACTCACTAGCAATCTTATCTAATCGAGTCAACTTGGAAGAGTCAAGTTGAGCTTTTTAAAGTTACTGAAAAGCACACGAGGATAATTCATATGAGTGCCTATAATATAAGTGTCTGCATGATAAGTACTTTGACTGGAATTCACCATGTCCAAGAGTTTTAAAACCTTGTTAGGCCTGGTCCCTTGAGTTCCTTAAATTCTAGGGAGAACTCGTAACCAACACTGAGATGGCTAAATAGCCTTTGGAATGCTCCAGATCCTGAAATTTCAAATGCTTATTAGATACTAGCATTCGAGGAATCCCAACTGGCAAAATTTCTGACAAGAATCTGAGGGTATGAAATTTCCAGAATTCCTCAAAATATTGCTATCAAACAGACCTTAACAAAAGATATGTCTGTCACATGATGAACTCATTTGCTTGATCGGTATTGAATTTCTAGGATTCCATGCAATGCTTTGCTATCAAAGGGGCTAAAATTGTAGTAAGGTGAAGAACCACAAAGACCATCAAATTGTCTCCCCTTTGGTAAGAAATGATTACCCACCCATCAAATTTGTAAATAAATCCTTGAAAAACGAGGCCCTCATCAACATATCAATCTTAATCCTTCAATCCTCACCTCTTCACTACTTCATTAGAACCCACTTTACTATGAATTCCTAAGAAATCATAGTGAAGTGGGGATTTAATGAGGCACTTTATTATGAATTGGCTCTAAAAAAGGAGTATTTAAGAGGTAAGTTAAGAATCTACAATGGTGGCTAGAGGGAACCATCACTTCTCGAGGATTTACTTCACCAGGGTGATGATTGGGTAGTCATTTTTAGACAAAGCCGAGTTTATCTAATGGCTCATTGCGAATCTTCACCTTTAGTCCTTCACTTTTAGCCTTTTGATAGTAAGGCATTGCTCAGAATTCCTAGGAATTCAATATATAGGGCCAATATTGCCAATACATATTGAATTCCTAGGGCTTCAGTAGCAATATGCTGCTATGGAAGCGGCTAAGAGTGAAGGATTAAAGGCGGAGATGTACAATGGACTATTAAAATATTCCCCTTAGTTACAAAATGATATTTTACCCTAGTGAATCAATGAGAATCTTCCCCTATGGGAGTCTGCATGGCATGCCGTGCGGGATTTTCAATCCCCGCCTTTCATGCAGAGGTCTAGCCGTATGAAAGGCGGGCACCGAAAATCCTACACAGCATCTGTGCAGGATTCCCATAGAATATTAAAGCCCGATAAATCAGATCCTACAAAATTGGTGATCCCCTCTACTCTCTAGATCCTCACCCTTGATAATTCACCCTTTACTCCTTGGACAATCTTGGACAAAAACCCATTCACAAGGATCCCTTGGAATTCAAAACCAATGAGACAACGGCCCCAAATAGAAGATGGCAAACTATCATCCTCACACACGAGGGTATGATAATAGGGCTGTCAATGAGCCAGGGTGGCCTTAGAGCTTGACAGGTTTGGCCTAAAGTGGGCCAGGTTTGGGCTGTATTTTTAGGTGTAATGGGCCAGGCATGGATCTAAATTCAAGGCCACACAGAAGGGCTGGGCTAAGTTTATGTTTTCAGTTTTCCAATGATGACTAGTCCAAGCATGATCGTAGTACTGGGGATGTAATCGGGCTGGGCCCGAGTAGAAACATGGTTTATCCAAATTTATAGGATGAATCCATCTCCTTTATCTGAATTCAATGTAGATCCTACGTGTTGGTTCTGATTTGACATCATCAAGAAGTCGGACTCATGTGAGTATGTTCAGATCAACTAGCTTCAAGACAAATCTATTGGGTATAGGGCTTCCAAACTACAATATGATGCAAGCACAGTGGACTCCTAAACATCTTTTTATTATTATTATTATTATTATTTTTAATACAGAGCGTGCATGGTTCTGCATCAAAATCCTCATGTGGAAACACACAAGGACATTTCTGGGCTAGGGCTCCACCAATCAGCCAATCAGCAATCCATATTAATACCTGATTGCATAGGCCCCTTTGTGGATGGACTATGCCACAGAAGTCTTCCAAACAGCTGATTCACGGGCCCTATGGGAATAGTTAATGCCCCAGAAATCTTTCCAAATTGAAAACTCCTGGTCCATCAATTTAAAGGGACTTAAGACAACCATATTAACCTTGTACATAAAAAGGAAAAGCAAATTAGTGAATGGCTAGGGTCTTCTACTCTTTGGTCATGTAACTGTAGGGTCTGCTCAAACCCAAGAAAACTAGGTTTGCCTGATGGGTCCAGACTCCAGTCCATGCAAGTAGGAGCTCTGATATGATGCTCCAGGCAGCTGATGGTATCATCATAAATGGGAGATGGCCCATAAATCTACCATATTGGCAGATCCCAGAAAGCCAATCTGTTGCCATTTAAATTCTCTCCTCTACCATCTACTTGCAGGCCACTGATTGAGCATGGATTTTCTTACAATCTGGAATATTTCTAGGCATCCAACATCCATGGTGGGCCACCATCACCTCAACGGTCTTAACCACCATCTTCTAGGCATCCAAATTAATTCTACAAATCAGAGCCATCCAGATCCAACACAACACAATCAATACCGAAAAAAGTAAAAACTAAAATATAAATCAGAGCCACCCAGCTCCAACAAACAAAAACACCTATAAATCATATACCAAAAGACCTAATGTGAAGCTCCAGAGAGACAAAATAAAGTTGTTAGTGCCATCATACCTCAAATATGATATTTCCATTCCACCCACAAGATTGTTTGGCCATAAAACTAATAATTTAGGAGGGGATAGAAATAACATGTTTACCTTTGAGGTAGCCGGTTTTGGTTGAGAGTAAGGAAACCCAAAGCAGTTCCCACGGCCATGAACAAAACCCAGAATCCAAATGCCTTCATCGTGTCAAAAACCACTCACAGAAAACCCGAATTACTTCACATGGAATCAAGAACTCGAGAAGAGCTCCCTCCACTGCTTTAAGAAGTAAATCAACCCATAAAAACCCCTCCTTTCTTTGTCACTCAAGATCTCCAAAGTCTTACAAGAAACCCAGGAAGGACAGACTGGAGAAATCTCAACAAACCCATGGAAAGAGGAAATGGGTTTTCTTCCATTTGCCTTCTTTCTTCTTTCTCATTATTTATGCTTGGAAAGAAAAGCTGGATGATTTCTTTTTCTGAGTTATTGACATTTGACAGCAGCAAGGCTGTCTCTTGCTGCTGAGGCAAGGCCGTGAATGGAGGAATTGATGTTGGGTAATGGTGGGAAAACGAGACTTTGGAGGGGGGTGTTCCTTGGCCGAGGCCGGCCGGGCCAAAGCTTTGCCAAAACCCCACCCTATTGACCTTTTGGGTCTAATATTCATGCCAGTATCTAGTCATGGTGGACCTCAAAGTTACATCTAAGGTCAACCCATTTCCAAAAAATTTATTAGGCAAGACACTAGAAGGACTAAAGCACTTATAGGTATAGGTGGGGACCCTTTAATCTTTGGGCAAAAGGGTAGGTTTGCGCCTAAACTATTATCATCATCAAAACTTTATTCCAATTATAATCGCTGTATGATAAGAGTTGGTCAAGTATGAAGAGCCACCCATTTAATTGCCAATGCCACCGTGGGTTCATCAATCTTTTCACATATTGCTTGTTATTTTTTGCTTTTAATTTTGGGAAGGAAGGGATGAGAAATCCTTGTATCATCCTCTTAACCTACACCATGTGCCAATTTTATAGGATAAAACTTCCCCTTGGGTGGATCTAGACCCGATAGAATTCGCCAATTCGGGGAAGATTTGAGATTTTACTTTCTTAGGCCCTCATCCATCTCCTGCCCAATTTATGATGAGTTTAAGTATTTTATTATTAAAATGCTTTTTAAAACATTGCTGAAGACTTATATTCTTTTTTTATTATTATTATTAGCATCCTAATGTAATAGTCCATATCCCCTATTTCAACGAAACATGCATGGAAATATTGTTTCGGCTTATCCCCGAGCACCACCCGTAAAAAATGCCATCCTTGCTTCTTTTTTTTTTTTTTTATTTCAAAAAAATAATTGAGAGGGTGCAATTAGCTAACACATCACATTTTATACAGGAAACAATATTTCTCTGTTTCAACTCTGGACTCCCTAATGACATAACCTCCTGACATGGATAATGTCTATAAAGATGGACCCAGCCCCAACTCAAAAGCTTCAATGGGCAAACACTTGAAGTGAGTAAATGAAGCATGCAACCTGTACAGAGCAGCCCATCAGCCGCCCACCAGAAATAACAATAGTATGATTTTTATTAATATGTATTTTATACTCATTTGTGGGGAAGAGCCTTTGGGTATGGGCCCCACTCAATCCTATCCTGAATTTGATAATCAATGGGGTCCAAAATGAGGGTCTATGCCTGTGTTTTCTGGGTTGGAACTCTCGGATAACTGGTCACAGGTACATTGATATTCTTGTAGGATCTTACATCCCATTGAGCTATCACTTATCCCAAAACTAATCGGTGATAGGAAACAACACAACAATAGTTTTATGGTGATGGCGAGGGTTCGACTAGACCACTCATGAGCGAGGGTGGACGTTGACCTCAACAATCCTTAAGAAGAATGTACAAATATAGATTTTATCAAACCAATTAAGCTCTTTACTTTAAGGTTGCATTTGTATAATGAGAGGAGTCTATGAATTTCAGATATGGCAATAAACCAACAGAGGTATCATGGTATACCTCTCTTATCATTATAATTAGGCAATTCTTTCACTCTCAAGCTTGAAGCATATTCCTAATTACCGTTTACCAATGATCAACTGTAATAGGGTCGGGAGATTTCTCGTCATAAAAAAACAGAAGCAGCAGCAGCTTGGAACATATCTGTACCTATTATAAGTTGATGATGCGTTTTATCTTTTATGCGAAGATTTGCCTCGTGGACTTTGAGAGTAATGCTTATAGCTGTATAATGTTAAAAATAGAATTTAACCTACTTTTTTTTAAGACAACTTTCATGTATTTATTTTATTTTTATGTTACAAATAAGTACTTCTTTTGACTTAAAAATCTAGGCCAACCACCTTGACCGTCAATGAATAGATAATTTTTTATCAATTAAGAAAATCAATGATAACCTTATTAATTGGAACTAGATTCAAGAGGATAACATGACCATTAAACCTGAGTTAATTCAACGAGGATAGACCCCTTAATTAGTTAAATTTCTGAATCAGTTTAGAACTAAGAAGATTTTCTTCCTTCTATAGTCTGGGTTAAGTACTCAAATTTAATGTAAGGGACATGGATTGAGAGTGTGCACGTTTGAGTCCCCAATGCAGCCAACAAGAAAAAAAAATGTTAGTCGCATTTAACTATATTTTTTAATTTAGCTATATCTGAACTGATTACTATATGCTATTTCAGCAAATGAATTACATCTATCTCTTCTTGTTAAGAAAATAATCAACTATGGGGAAAGTGAAACATATAAGCAATGCAATAATAAACTGAAAATATGTACTTAGTGGTTAATTTTATATATATATATATATATATGAGCCTACAGATATAAATCTACTACTATTATAAAAGAGGCTAAGTTGCAACTTTTTTTTTTTTTGTCTAACCATTGTGGGGCCCACTTCATCATCTCTCATCTCATCATCTATAAAAGAGAGAATGATTCAAATTTGGGGCCCACCTTATACTATATATATTCTACCATAGTTGGGGCCACCTTATACTATATATATTATATATGATATATCTCTACTATTATACACCACCCAAGATCTCTACTATTATAAAACTATTATAAAAGAGGAGAGATTGCAAGCTTTTTTCACTACACCATTGTGGGCCCACTTCAAATATTATAATATAATATAATAATATATTATTATGAAAAATTATAAACTTTTTCATTACACCTTTGTGGGCCCACCCCCAAATATTATAATGCAAACTTTTTTCACTATACCATTGTGAGGCCCACCCCCAAATATTATAATATAATATCTACTACTATATACTATTATAAAAGAGGCTAAGTTGCAACTTTTTTTTGTCTAACCATTGTGGGGCCCACTTTTCATCATCTCTCATCTCATCTCATCATCTATAAAAGAGAGAATGACTCAAATTTAGGGCCCAGCTTATACTATATATATTCTACCATAGTGGGGGCCCACCTTATACTATATATATTATATATTATATTATATATGATATATCTCTACTATTATACACCACCCAAGATCTCTACTATTATAAAACTATTATAAAAGAGGAGAGATTGCAAGCTTTTTTCACTAGACCATTGTTGGCCCACCCCAAATATTATAAAATAATATAATAATATATTATTATGAGAAATTGTAAACTTTTTCATTACACCTTTGTGGGCCCACTCTCAAATATTATAATACAAACTTTTTTCACTATACCATTGTGGGGCCCACCCCCAAATATTATAATATAATATAATAATATTCCCTGTATCTCTACTCTTATAAAAGAGAGAAGGATGATGTCCTTTTTCACTACACACATATCCAATGAAATCCAAGTTGTGGGGCCCACATGTCTCTTCTTATAAAAGAGAGAAAGAATATCCAATAAAATACAAGTTATGGGGCCCACATGTCTCTTCTTAATAATAATATAATCTATATATTATCACTCAAATGCAAGATATGGGCCCCACTTAAGATAATAATAATATAACCTATATATTATTATTACCTTTCTAAAAGAGAACAACTTGTGTGGGCCCCACCTATATAATAATAATATAATCTATATATTATTATTATTATTATTAAGAACAAAATGACATAACTTGTGTGGACCCCACTTAGATAATAATAATAATATAATCTCTTGCCCAATCAAATGCAAGATGTGGGCCCCACTTAAGATAATAATAATAATATAATCTTTATAGTATTATTACCCTTTTAAAAGAGAATAACTTGCACTACAAGAAACTGCACTTTTGGTGAAACCGGGTTATCGGGTTCCCGGGTCACCGGGTTACCGAGTTATCGGGTTCGGGTTTCGGGTGACCTGATAACCCAGGAAGAAACTACGTACCATCGTTGGCTGGTTGATGATATCTGCCTCAAGTCACCAATTTGCATCTCTCGGCTCACTCTCACCATCTCAAGATACCTCTCAACTTTCTCTGCTTAGGGTTTTTGGGATTTCTTCTACTTCTGCAATGATTCCTTTTTCTGTTGACATCGAAATCTTTGAATGCTATTTTGCAATCTGTGGTTTCTTGTTTGGATTTGTTGAAGTGGGTTTGGAGCATAGATGGGTTCGAATCTGTTATCTTGTGAATGAGTCCTCCAGAATGGGGTTTAAAGACATCGAGCAGAAAGTTCAGATACGAACGAGATCGAGAAAGAGACCATCACAAAGACCTCGATCTCCAGCACGATCGAAATCGAGATCACAAGCATAAAAGCAGTCGCGACGCGGAGGATCGGCACCACCGCGACGACAAACGATACTAAAAAAAACAACGGTTTGGATTATCACACAGGAACTTATAATTATAAAAAACAAAAAAAAAAAAAAGAATTAGGGTTGCCTAAGTTGGGCAATGTAGCACTGCATCTTTCCGCTTTTGACAAATACAACTGCATGACATGGGAGGCATCACCTAAAAACCGAAGAGATCGATGATGCATCTTCTGAAGTTACCTGCTTATATTTTCTTGTAGATTCGCTTGGTTACTATGTTCTTGGATTCATCATTAATCGACATGGCATTGCACATCTCAACCCGGTACTCATCATAATGAGGTTTCGAATTCTTCAAACAAACGGCCCGCCGTGGGTTCCCGGAAGCATCGGATTTCCGGTCCGGCTGAAAATGAAGGACCGGACCAGACCACTTGAACGTGGTCCTATCCGGTCTGGTCCAGTCCAAAACGGTCCGGTTGGACCACTTAAACCGGTCCAGACCGGTTTAAAATTTTCAACCAATTATAAATGGTTGATTTATATTTAAGGGCATCGATTTCTTTCAGCTATGCATCTCGTAATTCATACTTGTTATTCAGATATGCATTCTGCAATTTGTTGACCCCCCATTTTCCCGTTCGGGCAGCATCAATGACACCAATCGTATGTGCGTCCCACCCCAGATGGGTGAACAACAAGGGATCTTCACTATCGAACAATCTCAAAGCACCCCAGTCACCTGACAACAAATTTTATAAGAGATGATGCAGAGTTGCAGACCCTGCCTTCAACACTTCACCAAACAACCATAAAACAACAAAAAATGAACAGAATCATAACGAAAATAAACAAACAACCAATATGCTACTAATCTTCGAAATAGACAACACAACCACATAGAAACAGCACATCGATTCTCCATTCGCCTACTCAAAACTCTCCCAGATTAGGGGGAAAACGTCAAGCCCTACCATCGAGTTGGAATCGGCATTCATGAAATTAATATTTTATCGACGTTTTAATTTTCGTCGGTAAATAGATAATTTTTTTAAATTAAGAATATATTTGAATAAACTTTTGCCGACGATTTCCTCAAAAACGTCGGTAAAATTCTAACTTTTACCGACGTTTAATTAAAAAACGTTGGTAAAAGTACATTTTTACCGACGAAATTGTAAACGTCGGTAAAAAGGTAATTTTAGCAACGAAATTTAAAAAACGTCGATAAAAGAATAACTTTTGCCGACGAAATTAGAAAACGTGGCTAAAAAACGTGGCTAAAAGTGCAAGTTGTTGTATATAACATGAATATAAAAATAAATGAAAATTAATAAACATATTTACCGACGTTTAATTTCGTTGGTAAAGGTAAAAATTAAAAAATTAAAAATGATATTTGCCGACGTTTTTATTTTCGTCGGTAAAATTAATATAAAAATTAATAAATATAATTACCGACGTTTAATCTCGTCGGTAAAATTAATAAATATAATTACCGGATCCCTCTATGTTCCGAACCAAGATCCCATTCAGGATTAATACATTCACATAGCAAAAAAGATGCATAACTTGTAAGGGCCTAAATAGATTGAATAAAATTCATATATGAAAATCTACTTAGCTTTAATCATATACTATTTACTAGTCCGGCCCGTTTGTATATTTAATAAACATTTATTGAAACTCTTTTATTCAATTAAAAATAAAAAATTTAAGGAAGATATTTACCGATGTTTTGATTTTCGTCGGTAAAAAAGTAATATAAAAATTAATAAAAATTAATAAATATAATTACCGACGTTTAATTTCGTCGGTAAAATTAAAATTTAAAAATTTAAGAAAGATATTGCCGACGTTTTTATTAAACGTCGGTAAAAGTAATATAAAAATAAAAAATAAAAAATAAATATAATTACCAACGTTTAATTTCATCGGTAAAATTAAAAATTTTAAATTTAAAAAGGATATTTACCGACGTGTTTATTTTCGTTGGTAACATGATCGTAAAAATAAATAAAAATTAATAAACATATTTACCGACGTTTAATTTCGTCGGTAAAGGTAAAAAATAAAAATTTAAAAAGATATTTAACGACGTTTTTATTTTCGTTGATACAATTAATATAAAAATTAATAAACATATTTACCGACGTTTGTATTTTTGTATGTAAAATTAATATAAAAATAAATAAATATTCATAAACATATTTACCGACGTTTAATTTCGTCGGTAAAATTAAAAAAGAAAATTAAAAGCATATTTACCAACGTTTAATTTCGTCGGTAAAATTAAAAAATAAAATTAAAAGCATATTTACCGACGTTTTATTTTGTCGGTAAAATTTAAAAAATAAACCATTTTTTTTTTAAATTTAAGAATGGCCTTTGCCGACGTTTTAGTAAAAAACGTCGGTAAAGGGTATACTTTTGGCCACGTTTTTTAGAAACGTCGGTAAAGATCTTCACTTTTGCCGACGTTTTTAAAAACGTCGGTAAAAGGTTGTAGTTTTGGCCACGTTTTTTAGTAAACGTCGGCAAAAGTATACCCTTTACCGACGTTTTTAAAAACGTCGGCAAAAGTATACCCTTTACCGACGTTTTTAAAAAACGTGGCTAAAAAACGTGGCTAAAAGTGCAACTTGTTGTAGTGTTGTGTGGGCCCCACCTATATAATAATAATATAATATATTATTATTATTATTATTATTAAGAATAAAATGACATAACTTGTGTGGGCCCCACTTAGTTAATAATAATATAATCTTTTGCCCAATCAGATGCAAGATGTGGGCCCTACTTAAGATAATAATAATATAATTATATTATTACTCAAATGCAAGATGTGGGTCCCACTTAAGATAATAATAATAATATAATCTATATATTATTATTATACCCTTCTAAAAGAGAAGAACTTGTGTGGGCCCCACCTATATAATAATAATATAATCTATACATTATTATTATTATTCAGAACAAAATGACATAACTTGTGTGGGCCCTACTTAAGATAATAATAAAATAATTTATATATTATTATTATCCTTCTAAAAGAGAAGAACTTGGGCCCACTTAAATAATAATAATAAGATTATAAAAGAGAAGAACTTGTGTACGTGGGCCACACCTATATAATAATAAGATAATCTATGCATTATTATTATTATCATTATTTCTCTATCTCTATCTCTATCTCTATCTCTATCTCTATACCTATATCTATACCCTTATATAAAAGAGAGTAAAGTATAGTACTTTTTCACTACACACTTGCCCAATAAAATGTAAAATGTGGGCCCCACTTAGTATTCTTTATCTTTATCTCATCTAATGACTCTTACAAAAGAAAACAAAATGACAATGCTTTTCACTATACACCATGGCCCACTTGTAATTCTCTATACCCTTATATAAAAGAGAGTAAAGTGTAGTACTTTTTCACTACATACGTACCCAATAAAATGCAAGATGTGAGCCCCACTTAGTATTATTATTTTTCACTACATACCTGCCCAATAAAATGTAAGATGTGGGCCCCGCTTAGTATTATTATATACATATGCCCAATAAATGCAAGATGTGGGCCCACTTTTGACATAATAGTTGTATTGATATTGATTTATACCCTTGTTGGAAGAATAATCACATGTTAGATAATGTGATAATTACTACTAAATATTGGTTTCCTTCTAATATTAGTGATTGCTAAAGATAATTTCATAAATGCAATTTAGTAGTAGGTCTTATAGATTGCTATCGTAAAAATATTGTTATTCTGTACAATTTTTAGTTTCTTAATATACAACTTTTGTAAAAAAATTTATTACAAAAGGGCATTTCAAGGGCATGAATATATTTATTTATTATTGCTCTTACTCATGAGGTTTAAATTAAAAAACTTTAATAAATTTTTAACACATTTATTTCTTTTATCATTACAAGCTTTTTCTTCTTCCTATTATTCTTCTTCTTGTCATATATTTCAATGAAGTGTCATGCATTTTCATAAAGAAAAAACGAGAATCTCATAGAAACTGCTTGTTATGCTAACGTTACTACTAACTTCAGAGTCAGTGAATGAAGTGATCATTTTAAGTGTGAACAACTAAAATAAGTATTTAATGTTGAGCTGCAACAAATTCAGTTTGTCTTTTTTGTTTTGAATTTTTCTTATTCCTTAATAGAATTTGATTTTGTAGTAAACATATAATGTTCATGATAATTGGTTAAAACATTAAGCTCATCTGGTTCTTAGTTTTTATTTTTATTTTTTATAAAACTACAGGTTATCAATTTGAATATGCTTTCGACTGGACTCCAACTTTAGCAGGTCAAAGTCTACCAGGAAACTGATAAGTCGACCTGATAAGTTAAATAAAGTAAATTTAAATTTCTTTGTACACATTCATGATAAAAAATCTTGAAATATATGATTTATTTTCTCAAAAAATTATATAAATCCATAACGATTGTCTTTTGAGATCTCATTTTTTTCACTATATCATCGTTTTATTGTTTTCAAATGTATAGGAAAAAAATAGTGTCAGCTGTATTTGGACATTACACGAGCCTTGCAATTTACAATCACTCATTTTCTGTTGAAATTTAATATTTAAATGTATTTAAGCTTCTACTAAAATTTTTTAAAAGCTTTATTTTTTAAAAATTTTTCTTAGTAAAAACTGTGTGTTCGGTGCACGTGCATGGCTCCACTAGTAATAGTACAAGAGAAGAAAGGACCCGGATCCACCACTGCTTCGATGGAAAGCGTTTTCGCCACTTTCTAAAATAGAACACATGACACAGTTCCTCTGGCCTGATGGCCCCAAAAGATATAAGAGGACACTAGTATCTGTCTTTAGGGAAAAAATTCAAGTCCATTCTATGTTGATAATTAACCTATCTAAGATCACAAAATGAAGGTCAATAGATTTAGAGCTAGGTTTGGATTTCGACAATCCATTTTATGGTCTTTCAATTGGATGGTTACTAGTGATAATTGGACCTATTCTTTTATTTTATTTTATATCATATGGATAGATCTTAAAGTTCTGCGATTATTGGGGTCAGTGGGTCCATAATTAAACTCTACCACATATTCTAGCACTGTGTATAGGTAGGGCCCCAAACGGTTTTGAAGCGGGACCTCAAGCTCATTGCTGAGCTTCCTAACCACTTGAACAATTTAAGTGATCGTAACAATTTAAGTCTAGAAACAGTCGAGAGCATGGCAAGCCAGAATCCGGGCCCTGTAAGAAACTCAACCGTGATTAACATAAACTCAATTAGATCCAACAGTAATGAAGCAATGATTGCAATAATAGCTTAAATATAAAATCAACATCTGATGTGCAATGTTTAAATGATATCTAATGTTCTGTCTGCTGCTTCTCTACGCAATTCTTTAAGAAGAAAATCGACCTAGACGAGGACCTGTGCCTATTTGTTGGATCACACATGGAGTGGATGTAAGCCTGACCCACGATTTTGGGCCCAAAAGATCTCTGTTCCCTTCACTACTCAAGTTTGTCCTAACTAGGGTTGCACATGCATAAATTAATAAATCAATGAGGTGTGGCGAAAGAATTAGATGCTTGGCTCTATTAGATAATAAGAAAAAAAGAAAGAAATTTCTTCTTTTTTGTGAATAATTCCTTCATCTCCAAATCGAGCCAGAGGGGTGGCTCGTATTGAACTGTTCTATGAGTACTGAAAGTTGAGTGAGCCCAGGAATGACAGACTGCCTAGTTGGTTCTATATCCCGTTTCTCATCTAATTGCATTGAGTTTGATCCCTGGATTCCTCTTTCTGCTGGAGTAGATTTTTCTGGCTACAGCCATTTGACTTGGTACATAATAATAATAATTGAGTGAGCTCACTAACCCTAATCGAGTGACGTCCCCATTCCCCAACCAATGGTGGACATTATTCGTCCACTCTCAGTAATCATTCTTGCCCTGTGGTCAATCCTATTTCCATTGGAACAATTAACAATTGAATGCAATTTTTTTCATTCGTTTCCTATATAAAATAGTGCAAAAGGATCCAACAATTGATTGTTTTTGTTGTATGCACTCATCGCCGCAGCGCCTTAAATGTGTAAAATACATGATCTTACATTGGCTTTGTGCTGAAACACTGGGAGTTCATAGTTTGGATTCACTGTTAGGTTTTCGAATGGAACCCTAGCTAAAACCCTATTAAATAAGGGCTTTGTGATGAAACCATCTTCTATGAGAAATATTCCTCTAATCAACAATGAATTACATCTGAACGGTACAATGGAGGACTGGATTTATTATATTGTTAGATGATGGGTGTGCAACGAATATATATACTCATATATACTTTGGATAACAATCTACCCTAATAATGATGAGATATTAAAAATTCATAGTTCTCTTGATCAGTAAAAATTTGCACAAGAAGGAATAGGTTGTGCTGCATAGCAAGTGACTCAAAAACCCTCTAAGATATTAATGTTCCTTTTTTTACTTATATTTTTGAAGGTTTTCGCAAACCAATCACCTTAATTATCTGACTAATTAAGTTTCTTACATGAAAATAGAAAAAAAAGCCTCATCAAAATCTAAAATAATCTCTCACATAATTTTTGAAACAGTAAGCATTTGAATTCTTAATAATCCTAACTCCAAATTAGTTTGCGAATCAATACAAGTCAATTCTAGTATAAAAGACTAAAAGAACCTTAGGAGAAATTAAAGGGGATAACTTACATTAACTCATAACCAAGGCAACTATATATTTTAGTTCGTTGTTAAAAAGAGTAATCAAATGCCCACCAATGTGGAAGAGATCCACATGGCATGCTCAATTGTCCTACCACGAGCTGATCATTGTGTCCAATCAAGTTAATTATCATAAAGGATCTTTTCTTTTTGGTTAAAAATCATAAAGGAACTAGCCCGTTTGGCATTTTACTTTTAAAATAAAGTGGAGTAAAGTGAAATAAAAAGAGGGAATAAAATATAAGTGGGTTATGATGATATTTTATTTTTAGTTGTTTAGGATGAAATATTTTTGACTTTTGTATAGAAAAATGAAATTTTTTTTGTCTTTTAGTGAATAAAAATAGTTGCTTTTTGACTTTTTTTAAAAAAAAAAAAATGGAGGGAGTTTTAGTAAAAGAGTGCTTTTAATTTGATGTTTAACTTGAATTGACTTTACTTAATTACTTGACAAGTAAAAATACCGAACGGGCCAGGGGATTAACATTATGAATAAAGGGATGCATTATTTGGATTACTAAACTCAATAGCTCTATCTGTTGTTAAAAAACATAGATGATTAACATTATGAATAAAGTACAAAAAACAAACTTACTCATTGAGGAAAAATGGATCTAGATATTGAAGAACAAATATTTTCCATAGCCCATATATTCTGACATACAAGCATGATAATCATGTTTTGAATTATCCATTTCAACTAACCTGTTTAATGTTTCAAAGGTTTAATTAATGAAATCTATACCTTTTATTTATACACCATCTATTGAGATTTCACCAATTTGGATCTCGAAATTGAGACTATTATTATCGATTAACTTTCCTTGAGAGGGGTCCTTTGTTCTATATGAAAAGGAATTTGGGATATGGATAATAGATTAAAGGTTAGGACAGGTTGTGAAATTTTGGCTGTGTTCGAAACTATAGGTCGATTCCCACTAGGGAAGAGTGGCTACCTGTTTTGGTTTTGTCCCATACTAGTTGTGATACATTTATCAATGGGTCAGTTGTGTGATACTCACTTCGTTGAAGAGGAAGATTTTCAGAGGCTTGGTTTTATGATTTTACTTTGTGAAAGAGGAATCGTCGAAAACCGTTGGTCTTCATCATGAGTTTTTATGCGAAAGAGGAGAATTGTGCGATATAATTTGAAAGATCTTTTGCGTGGGGTCTTTGTCTCCATAATTCCAGTATGGAATCTGCAAGGCACATGATATTTTAATGTCTTGATGCCTTATATATATGCAAATTGCATCTTCTCTTTTTCTTTGGTGGATTAAGCTGTCTCCTCCTAGTCCATCTGGAAGTAGTTTTCATTTCTTGTTTCCACTTCTTGATTTCTCCACAAAGCATCAACATGATACAATGAATTTTGAGTTATTATGATGGAGATTTTGCAACAAAGTAAAAGGTAGAGAGAATCCAACACCCCCCTCCACTTTTGTTGCCCGTGTCTCTGTTCTTTTGCATGATTGTTTCCATGGCTAATGACACTTGGTTGAGTAGGTACTAAATGAGTAAAGTGAAATCTAGCACTTTGATATGTACAAAGAGACACAAACTAAAATGAAAAAAGGAAAAAAAACTCTTAACTCAGCTATGAGTGTCACAGCATAAAGGCATTCAAATATTCCTGTATGTGAGAGTCATAGGACTACTTTGAGTGCTTTATTTATTTATCCTAAAATGTTAAAAAAAAGAAAGTGAAGTCTTTCAAATATTCTCTATCTTTAAAGTACACATGACTTAAATGCATGATGTAACCATGAACAAGATCTATACATGTGAAGAGAGAAGATAAGAGAAGTTTACATGCATGACAATCCATTTTCTGTCGCCCACTTCTGTGACATTAACAAATAATAGTGGATGGCTGGATGCCCATTTGAACTTAAGTGAATTGAATCCTTAATCCCAAAAAAAAGATGAATTTGTGTGTAAGGAGAGTGAATTGAATCCTTAATCCCAAAAAAAAGATGAATTTGTGTGTAAGGAGAGAGAGAGAGAGAGAGAGAGAGAGAGAGAGAGAGAGAGAGAGAGAGAGAGAGAGAGAGGAGAGAGAGAGTCTTGTTTGTGGGATTTCTGATCTCCTGCATAAGAAACTATGTTAATGCAAATCATACATAGAAAATGAATTGAAAACCTCTACCACTAACTAGGAATCCCTCATCTACTCTAAAATAAAACGAAACACTTGAAGAAGAAGACGACAAGTGAAGACTAAATTGAAGTTTCAAGCAGGTACCCAAGCAGTAGCAAAGACTACATTGTGTCCTTTCCATGTGAGAACAAGATCTTCATCTTCCTTCTTAAAACCCCACCCAGCGGCATGCTCATCAAGCATGGTCTTCACCTCTGAAACAGCCTCTTCTCCGAATGGCGCACTTCGAAAATTCGATCCCCGCATCCGCTGCACCCACCTGCTCTTGGGCTCCAACCTCTCAACCCTTTGCATCCCTTCGCAGGCAATCACATTCTCAATCTTCCAGCATATATCAGCTTCATACCACTGCCTTTGCTTACTCCCTCTTGGTAGAAAAGTGTCCACAGTATCATAAGGAATCCACAGGAAATTGAAAGCCGATCTAAGCCTACAAACCAAGTTGTTCGATGTGAAATCCGCATCCTCATCTACCACAATCACAACCGTTGGGTCTAGCCTCCGAAGCTCCTTGAGAAACAAGGATCGAAAAGATGACGACGAGGAAGATGAGGAATGAGGTGAATTGTAAAAGAAAGGAGTTGGGTTCATGTTAGAAACTGCCCCAATGGTCTCTTCTGGAATGTAATGCAAAGTCATCTGGCAGTTTATAACTAAAGCCTCGGCCTCACTGCTATCTGCGAAAACAAGCCTTTGGGTTCGAACCTGCTCGATCAAAAACGCAAACCCGTCTGAAGGATTAGATGGAATGACTCTGAACTCCATGCCTACATTGCGAGATCGAGCAAAATTCACTAGCCTGGAGCCCAATTCCTCGTAAGAAAGGTCGAGAGAAGGAGGCAGATTGGTGGGGGCACTTGCAACGGTGAGCCTGATGAACGGTGGGCCTTCGGGTCGGTTAGCGAGCGAATCAATCAGAGTAGGTATCTGCATGCAATGGGTCACACTCAAATCAACAATGTGGATGATGGAGAAGCCCTCAACGGCGTCGATAATGGCAGCGTTGGCAGCGGAGAAGCCAAACCTGTGCCTGTTCAGTAGGATATGATTTATGTATAAATTAGATATTGAAATAAGTTGTCATCACTTAGATTAAATTTCTTCATCTTATTTGTGCATGTATAATTTGGAATGTTTTCTCATAATGAAAATAGTAAAATACCATGGGGTGAGGTCGATGAAGCTGGCGAGCTCGATGACAGAGAACTTGTGGGTGGGTATGGAGATGTCTGCATTGGCATTAGCCATGGCGGTGAGCATCTTACAGCTTCCTGTTCTAGCAGCTCGGATGATGAGAGCCCTGAGGAATCCACAGGTGAGTCTCTGGTTGGAGTCTCCATCTGGGGGTGCAATGTTGTTCAAGACCCAGAGAATCTGCTGTGCTAATGTGGCGTCGTTGCTCTCAATTGCGTTTGCGCAGTGAACCAGCAGCTGCTCCATGCAATTGGCATCTCCAAAGCTTCCTAAAGCCTTTGATGTTGGGAAGCCAGGCCATGGGCGAGCCCTGTAACTTGTGTTCTTGGTCATGGCTTGATTTGAGCACTGCCCACCTCCATTTTGGTGCAGTGGTGGTGGAGGTGGTGGTGTCTCAGTGAATTGCATCATATGAGAGAGAAAGAGAGAGCTAAAAGAGCAGGGAGAGAAAGAGACGAGACTGGGGATGGATCATTGGGAAGCGATCCTATATAATTTTTTAGAGTATGGTTCGAGGAAATTCTGAAACCGAATACAGAAAATAGACAGTTCAGCTTTATAGGGATTTATAGTTCTTCCTATGAAAAAGGACTGAACAAAGAGAGAAACCCATATCCCAAAAAACTAAGTTAAAAACTCTATAAGGAAAAAGGAATTCATATGAGCAAATATCAGACCTTTTCAGTTTTGGAAGAAAGGGTGCAACTGTGATTAGGTGGATGTGTAGAAGCAGTAGCCTTTTGATGGCTGGAAAAAGGCTAGCTTTTCTCCCCTTTTCTCTTTGTATCTTTTCTCTTTTCTGAGGGGAGAGAGAGAGAGAGATTTCAGTCTCCTACAGAGAGGATTGGATTTGTGTTTGTATGTTGGTTCATGTGAGGTGGCCGGCCTTGAGTTTGTCTGCATGTGGGAGTTGGGTATTGTCTTGTTATGAGGATGAGGGATTGGAGGCTCACGGGCCATATCATTAGGAAATCATTCGGGCAGTTTCTATTAAAAACGTTTTTTTTTCTTGGGGAATTTTAAGTTTGGTCTTTTTCTTTTGATTTGAAATTTGGTTTTGATTAGAATGGAGAATCATCATTCTCATTTCCTGGTGGGCGTTGATAATGACCTTAATATTATCATATATCATCTCCCTTTTCTAGTGATATATTGCTTCACAAGCAAAACAGATATCACACACACAAAAAAAATTATTCTGTCTCCATAAGAGCCATCACTCTCTCATTTTATTTTAAGACCAGATATTCTATACCTTTGGAAATATTTATTTATTTAAAAAAAACAAGAATCTTGTGAGACCCAATGCCCTAATAGATACAAAGAACTTTGGAATTTTGCTAGATGGGGAAGCTCAAGTTTATCAGCTACTTTTAACCATTTTATTTAAGGCGGTGAGATGAATGATTAATGAAAAAAAAGGTAGCTTCTATTTTAATTGTTTATCTTGAAACTTTTGTTTGGTGGGTTATCAATATCTATTAGGCCTTTTTTTTTTTTTTTGAACGTAATTGAAACATTAAATTAAAAAGAAATGGATTCAGAAACCTACAAAATGTGTTACTTTTGCAGAAGCCACCGAATTTGCAGCAAAAGCTACAGAGGATTTGGATCCTTCCATTGGTGCTCCAATACATTTCACCTATGTAACTCTCTTTCTCTGTGTTGGATTTATTACTTCTTAGTTGATGTCATATTACGTCATACTTTTCACTGTTGAAAGGATCCAGATCCTTTACATAATGGACAGTAGGAAGGTGTTTGTAGTTTTTGAAGTAGGACACTAGGGGACCAGATAAAAATGAGCTTTGATGATTATAATCTAAAAACAATAAGGGCTGTTTGTAATGGATGGAATTGAATAGATAGAAAATTAATGGGTAAACAGGCTCCCGGAGAGGATTTTTAAAGAAGAGAAAGGTGAAAAGAATATCTGATGGAGATGTAGATGGATCGGACCTCAACATTCTTAAGGTTGAATTACTATGGTGATGGTTGGGTATTCTTTTCTCATCTCTTCTTTCTACGGTAATTTCTGAATATTCACATTGGTTCCTTAAATTGTAACCATTTACACAAATACAAGTCTTAAATATACCTAAAAATTCAATTACATAAAACAAATCACCTCTAAACCTATTGGATGTTGTCAGTAATCTAATTCATTGCTTTGTATCAGACATACCAGACTTTTGTTAGCCATACATGTCATGGCTTTATATTGGACAGCTAAATAAACTAAATAAAACTTTAAATGATTGAAAGCGATCAGGTATCAAATATGTCACTGGCCCTGTACTCCCTCACATATATCTCATGCCATATGAGAGAGAGAGAGAGAGAGAGAGAGAGAGAGATTGATCTTTCTTCTGCAGTAGTAGCCGCAGAGGATCGTGATCCCATCACCAATTCCTATTCCTAGATGGCTCTATCTGGTATCCTATCTAACCCAAAATTTGGATATCCAAATGGAGTATGAATTTGATGAGTGCCAAGTAGGAAGATTCTTATTGGTAAAAGGGACACAAGCACACGTGACACATGGTCTCCTGTACAAGGACTGGTTCTCCATGCCCTTTGCCCCAGTCAAAATAGACCAATCGATCATCCCCTCTGCACGCACCACCAAAGCATCCCCTTGTTTTCGTGTTCCATGTAATTCTTCACATCATAATCATCATCTTCATCATCAGAACACATGGCCCACCTTGTACGTTTTTTCTTGGTTCTGTAGCCTTTGCCAGTCATCCAGTGAGAGAGAGAGAAAGAGAGAACAGCTGTTTGTACGCAACATGTATACATGTGCATCTCCATCCACTTATTCTACTTTGCGTGCTTTGGGTCTTTCGTGTTGCTATCACCCCAGGTAAAACGTAGATACCAGTATATATATATATATATATATATATATATATATAGAAAAAGTTTCCGTACAACGCCCTGACCTTTCTGGTATTTACATAAAGCCACTTTTTACTGAGTATGAATGATATGATAATTTCTAATGGCTTTTGATTTAAAACCACTCATAATGAACAACATACCCTTTCAACCACCAGCAGCCTTCATTAGTTCCCAATTTCGAATGGCTTTTGATTTACAATGTTTTCTTTTCTCTCATTGCCAAGGATCTGACCCCGATTTGTTTAGTGATTGAGAACTAGCAACCGATCAAATAGCAGGTCAGCAAGGTAGTATTTTGAGTAAAGAACCTTTTCATAGTTGGATTAATCATACGTGGGAGATGAGACTGGATATTGGTCTAAGTCCCTACTTTTAGACAAAGGGATTCAATGGTGCATATTGTTTTGCATAGCGGAATTTGCAATCAACGTACACAATCACAATGCATATATAGTAAGTCCAATCAAGCAATCAATTACATAAGAAACACAATAAGATTTAGGTGATTCGACAATTTGTCAATGAGGATGAGAGATGTAGGGGGACGGTGGCACTAGGCTGTGCCCCCTAAAGGATGGTAGACCACCCAGGCGCATTTGTGTACACTTTGGGGGGCTTATCGCTGAACAGCGGCCCTTAATCATGCGTTTGGCTCCGTAGAGTGACTACTAGCTCAAGTGGTACCAGATTCGCTTATTCAAGTCTCTTATGTGAGAGGTCTTGGGTTCGATTCATGGGGAGGCCATTCTACGGAGCCAAACGCATGATTAAGGGCCGCTGTTCAGCGATAAGCCCCCCAAAGTGTACACAAATGCGTCTGGGTGGTACGGTGGCACTAGGCTGTGCCCCCTACAAGAGAGCCGGATATTAATTTCCTTTAAAGGTTTTTACTTTTTGAAGCCCTAAAAAACCCCTCTTAGAAAAGAAAATCCTTTTGGTTCGACTGATTTAATGAGTCAGATTAACCAAGAAAACAATAGTTTTGACCCAACATATATCACTTCAAATGGAGTGAAGTTTGGATGATTGGGTAGTGAAGGAAGACCCTATAGCATGAATAGCTTGAATCACGCAAATATGGAGCCCACTCGAGTCAAGCTGATTCGTCTACATGGTATATGATCATTCCTCACCTGCATGTAAATAAATGTAAAATAGCAACTAAGCAAGAATACAAACCTTCTTAACATTGCCAAAACCTCACCGTCTGCTTTGGATTACTCATCGTACTAACGTTACATGCTATTTAAAGTTTTGGCTAAGAAGAGGCTTTTATATCATCTTTGTGCACAGACAAGTACATGGGCAGTAATTTAAAATGAAGAATTATTGGTCATCCCCATACATGAACCACCTGTAAACCAACCTGACGCACCTTTTATATAAATGAGGGGTGGTCCATGGTTGGGTGATCTAATGGTCCCAGTATCAGTAGAAGATCTTGTGGAATCCTCCTGATTGGAAGATCCCAGCCCTTCTGTAAAAGCCAAGAAAGGGAAAGCTGTGAAGAATATAAAGCAAAGGTCAGCAATAACGGTGGCTAGCTATTGTGGGCTGAGATGGACCTAATCAAAATGTAAAGGGGTTGAAAATGTCAAATCTCTAACTTGACATAGAAATGAGAAGGAACTCATGTCCTTAAATTATTAAGCCGGGTATTGATCAGGTTTTTTATCAGATTAAGTTGGAATAGCAAATATGTTTTGTGGTCAAGTCCAACTGACTTAGTGATCATGTTATGAATGTCAATTTAAACCTAATTTGAAAAAAAAAAATGTCGACCTGAACCTTAATTAATTTCTTGGGCAAATTCAGAAAAGATTGGAAGCTTAGATTAGCATCTGAGACATTAACAATGACTTGGGGTTGAACTTTCAAAATTAGGGCGGAAGAGCTAGGCTGAGTCCCTAGGGTGGTATAAAAACCAAGGACTGATCAGTAAGAAACTTTGGTCTATAATGGTTTGGTTGGACTCCGAATAAATTAATTAAGATTTGACTAGGGCAAAACTAGGTAAATATTCTATTCAAAATTCTTTCAAAAAAAAAAAAAAAAAAAAACCAGTGAACTAGCTTGCCAAATCCACTGGTGGTTCAGTTGGTGAGGCACCTTCTATGAAAACTACTAGCGATCAAACCCAGACTCTAGCGCTAATAATGAGAGACTTAGGTGAGTGCGTGTGGGGGTGTGAGTACTTATCTTCCAAGCAAAACTAGATAGCTCCCACTATCAAAAGTAGAATATGCTCCACTTTTTAAAAACCCATATACCAAGGCAGGTAAAATGCATAGGACCAACAATCTATATTTCCCTATGCAGTGTTGGTTAAGTACCATTTGTTTAGAGCTTGTTTATTTCATATAATTGAATTCAGTTTTTCGTGTTTCGTATTAATTTCTATGAACAATTAAAAATGAAGAATCAAAGGTGAAATAGTAAAATAAAGGTTAATCGAAACTAAATCAAGAGAAGTTGAGAAATGAATACTCCGCATCACCATATCAACTCAAATTGTAGAAAAATCATCTACAAAGCCACCTTATATCCTTCACCTCTAATCTCATATCTCCTCTTTAATAATACAGCTTCCATGAGAGCTCATTTGATCATGAAACTCTATGTATTCAATTCATTTGTATCTTATGCAAACAAATAGGCCCTTATAGTGTTGTTCCTTGGCCTTTGCTCAGTTTGTTAACGATACAAAAAGGATGTGTGAGAGTTATAATCTATTGTAAATATTAAAAAAAAAAAAACCTATCGTCATCACTAAGATCATTTACCTGGTGGATTTTGATGAAGGATATGGATCCATCCAACCGATGGACCACCTCTTGGATTATCCATTATCAAGAAAAGAGTGGCAAGACACGTCAGTTTTCACTAGGAGGTCCAAGTTTCGACCTTGGCCTCCCCCACTCCTTGTATGTGTAAGCTATCCTCTACAGCTCTACTCGCATGTGCGAGTTTATCAGTACTCACATATATGAATTCACTCCATGTGTTTTTGGGTTCTCTCCTCGTATGTTTGGTCTCCTGGGGACCCAACCCACCTTATCCTGTGTAAGCCCCAAAAAATAAGACTAAAAGTAAAAAGTAAAAAAAGAGTCATTTAAGATGAGTTCATAAGTATTCTATTTCATCCTCCATGTCTGAAAGAATTTCAAATCATTGGTCCAAGAAACTTTCAATCAATCGAGGGTTAAAAACATGTTCATGCGTTTTGACATACAACAATGAAGAGAAAATGTAGGTCAGTAGGTGCAATGAGGAGTCCAATCAATCCATACAAATCATTTGCCATTGTGTTCAGTATGCCATGTGTAATTTAGCTGTGTGAAAGCATTGGGTCGTGCTACTCCAACCACAGTATCAAATAGAGATAAGAAGGGGGGCCCCAATGTCTACAGAGATGGGATGGTGACAAGGTTCCTTGATAACGAAATTTCACTATGCCAACTGATCGGCCCCATCATCTTTATTCTTGGCAGAGGAGAATTGCGGATTTTAGGCCACAAGTCATTTATAAGACAAATTCTATAAAACACACCTCCCATACGTACGTACATTTTCTTACTTGGATTTAGAAGTGCCCCCACATAAAAATATGAAACCTTTTTTCTCCTTCAAAACGGATGATACCAAGTTTGGATATCTATATTAATTATGACTATCTTTCGCCTTAATCATAACTAATTTAGAGCTTGACAGGATGCTTTAGATTTGATGAATATGATACCATCAAAAATAAATATTCTATTAAAGACGAGGACTTTAAAAGAAGTTCCGAACAAAGAGAAAAAGGGGTATAAAAAATTAATTTGTCTATTTATGTTAAAAAGGGATAGTAAAAAAAAAAAAAAAAAAAAAAAACAGTATTACGTCTTGTAAAACGATCAGGAAAGACCTTTGAGATTAAGAGTTGAAATAGAGACAAACTTATTGTATTGATTCTAGTAAATTAAAGCAACTATAACTAAAACTCAGATTCTACTTTTCTTAACATAAAACTCGAAGTTATTTTAGGTGAGCTAGAATTATGAACTAGGTATTAGGCTTATAAATATGTATATATGTATATAGTGCTTTTTTAGGTGAGCACATGTTCATCTTAGCTATTTACGCACACCATTGTGGGGCTCAATAGGGGCTAGGTCAATTCACGGGAAGGTGGAGATTGAAAGAAGTGGGTGGAGCCCCCTTAGAGCGAGAGAGAACCACCTTGAACTTCATGCCACACACCATGCGGCAACATCGCAAGAGAAAATCCTCTTATATATTATGTATATATTGTGTATTCACCATACTCGAGAAATTAATTAAACTAATGTAACATAAAACATACATACATTAGAATATATTTTTAATGATTTTCTCAATTTTTTAGAGATCATTTGATTATTGGGCCAACTCTTTGCACATCCAAATCTATCCATTTCTTTACTCCCTAATTTGATCGTAAAGCATGCAGGTAATAAGTCTTCTCATACAGATACAGTAATTCGCGTAAGAATGAAATGCAGTGCAGTTAGATGTGAAACAAAATCAGACGTGAATAAGATTGCACTTCACCAGATCCGCACAACCAGACAAGGGAATCATGGAATTTCCCAAATGAACCAATCAGAAAGGCTTTCATGGGCATCTTCCTTTTTGGAGTCTCACTATGTTATTTCCTTTTAACTTACATACAACCTCCCTTTCAAAATACAGTGAGACTCGCTTTTGTTCTCAATTATTGCAGGACCCACATGGCTTGTCCTCAATGCAAGATGCAGGTCTATTGGCTGCTGCATTTTCGCATATAGTCACCACCTGTCACATGGCCCACCTTCACTGATTAGAAGTTCATTCTAATACTACATAATTACCTAGTTAATTTGTAACTAAACGCTTTCGAATTGCAAATTATTCATTTCGAACAAGGTACACTTCGTTTCTCTTCCTGCTAGCCAACTATTCTCATAAAAGCTCACCAACTTTACTAAAACTAGGAGTTGCTTGGTTGCCAACCAAGCTTCTCACCTAATGACAACCCTGGCCACTCATTGTATGTGGGAGTTTTACTTTTACTCCACATGTGTGCAGGTTTTCTAGGGTCCAAGCAGGGGCGGACCTACATGTAGGCCTAGGGGGGCCCTTAAGTTTTCAAAATTTTATTTTTTACCACTAAAGTTTTTGTAATTTTTTATTTTGACCCCTAAGTTGTTAAAAAGAATTAATAATTTTCATTTAGCCCGCCCCCTAGTCCCATTTTCTGGGTCCGCCCCTGGGTCCAAGCCCCCTTAGCAGCGATTTAAGAAAGTAAAAATAAAAAAACCTTCACTAAGTTGACTCTACTTTAGAATACTATCTTTCGTTACCGTTCAAAAAAAAAAATAATACTATCTTCACTAGATTGGCCCCACTTTAGAATTAGTCTTTAGTTAATATGAATTTTATTTTATTTTAACCATGGTTTTATATGTGATCATTGAGATACTAGGCCTGACGATAGTTGAAGTAAAATTTGGTTTTGAATAGGGGTGCACCCACATATATCTGAATAGGGACGGTTGCCCTCTTGGGTTTGGGTCCACATTCAAAACTTGGATGAAATATTGAGGTCCATTTCCAAAACCCACGTGAAAATCCTGAGTCCGCCCTCAAAACTCACATGAAGATTTTGGGTTTACCCACAAATCTAACTACCATTTTGGGCCCATCCCCCTCAAACAAATATCCTGAATCCGCCACCAACTTTGAGTAAATATAAAGAAAAATAATTATTTTGTGTGGTTTGAATTTTAAATGTGGCCACTAGTGATCGACTTATAGCATAGATGCGAATGCATTAGTTAAACAAGATTCTCGAACTTGAACTCCCAATAAGATGAATCGAAAACTGAATCAATTGAATCTACTCTATGGAAATAATTTCCTAATCAAGTTAAGTCAGTAATTAAAAATTACAAACTAGAATGCGAACTAATCAAGCTGTGAACAATATAACTACGATTTACTATGTAGCAGAGTGCATTATGATTGGATTCATTTATAGATATACAATGTATAGGCCATTTGACCCACTCTGTCTAGGGGATGAGGCTTCCAATGTTAGGACCAATTAATAACCGATTTCATGACTAGTAGTGTGAAATTAAGGTGCCTTGCAGCAACTGCCACTATCTATAAGTAGTCTGGCAATGTTTTGTTTGTATTTTCCATTATTGCATCCTCTCCTGTCTGTAATGATACACCTCTGCATCTTCTTCTTCCTAGTTGATAGATAGAATATAAGTGTGCTTGCAAGTAGGGCGCATAACCATATTAACATCATCAGGCGATTCAGGCCAGATAGCGATTGATTTATCTTATTCTACAGCAACACTCTCCAATGTTTGGTCATCTCAGCAATTGAACAGTGTGGGTTTTACAAAATATCCATTTTAGGGACCCCACCAATCAGGAGTTTTAGCACTTCTTTTTTTTTAAGAATCCGGAGTTTAGTCGTAATATATGGCCCCTGCGAGTTCAACTTTACCTTGGGAGACAGAGTCACATGTGGAATGAGTGGAGTCAGGTTCTGCTACCACTATGTATTAGCTTGGGTTTCCATCACACTCCAATTAATGTTCCCAAAGATTTGGTCGCTGCTGTTTTGGTTGGGGGCCTCTTATTGGAGAAGATGAATTAGACGGATTCACATTAATTTCCAATATATATATATATATATATGGGCTATCTTAAGCTGTAATTGATATTATTCTAAGTTGGAATCATCTATAAAATCTTTTCCAACGTAAATTGCCTCAAATCGTCGTCTCCAACCCAGTGATAAATCCAATCAGAACTGGATTTTTCAGTTTCGTCAGGCAAAAAATAAGAAATAATGACAATGATCCACTGTTTCAGCTTCGGATAACGTAAGTTGTAGCTTAGGAAAGCCCCCATCACACACACGCAACAACGGCCTATTATCAGCCGAGGTAAGAAAAAAGTATTTTTAGAATAAAAAGTAGAAAATAAATTTATTTATTTTATTTAGTTTCAGTCTTTGGTTAAAGAAAAAAAAAAGATTGTATCGATGAGTTCTTGCAAGACAATCATAAAAAAAACTTCTTGCAAAGCACTTAATAATTAGCTCTTTCAGACACACTGAAAGTAAAACAGTAAAAAGAAAAACATGTATATTTATTCACTTCGAGTAAAAAAGGTAAAAAAGGATGGCTATTGGGATTCAGGTGTTTTCCTTGTCAATGCTATAATATACAACAACTCTGGGGTTGAAAGATTTCTACGCAGACATGGAGTTTTTTTTATATACCCCACTAAGGTTTATAGGACTTGTAAATAGGCCCTTATGATTTTAGTATTTGGAAATAGGCCCCTACCTTTTCATTTTATTTCCTACCATGTCCCCAAAATCAATATTCCTAATGACAACAACCAACCATTGTGAGGCTTGTATTGGATTTTTATAAAAATGAAAGCTTTGCCCTTACATTTATTAAACAACAAATGATTATATTATTAATTATATAAATATCATTATTTTATCCAAAGTCTCAATGGCCTCTTAATAACTCTCTCATGCACAGGAAGTCTGATCTTGTATTTTGAAACTTTCATCAATCCAATGGTGGGTTGTGCATGGATTGGTTGATTGTCGTTATGATTAGTTTGGATTTAATGAAATGGGATCATATTGAGAAAAACTGATATATGTATGTTTATTCTCTATCACTAAATATAATTGTTAATGCTATAAGCTTTAAAGAAAACCAAATCCAAGCTTTTGAAATATATGTGTGTGTATATATTTATGATTTTTTTTTCATATACCCCCTAAGGTTTATAGGACTTGTAAGTAGGCCCTTATGATTTTAGTATTTGCAAATAGGCCCCCACCTTTTCATTTTAATGCCATGTCCCCAAAATCAGTATTCCTAATGACAACGAGCAACCATTGTGAGGCTTGTATTGAGTTTTTATAAAAATGAAAGATTTGCCCTTACATCCATTAAATGAAAATGAAAATGAGTATATTATTAATTATATAAATATCATTATTTTTTTCCAAGTCCCAATGACCTCTTAATAACTCTCTCATGCACATGAAGTTTGATCTTGTATTTTGAAACTTTCATCAATCCAATGAGAAATTATGCATGTATTGGATCAATTATATTCAAATATGAATATATGTGTTGGTTGTCATTATGATTGGTTTAGATTTAATGAAATGGGTCCATATTGAGAACCAGGGGCGAACCCAGAATTTTTATTTAGGTGGGGCGATTATTTACCATTTAGACATATGTGCTTCGGACATGGGGCGATTGTGTAGTGTTTAGACAAATATGTGTGGGGGCTCCATTTAAATCAATGAAGAATTTAAAATCAACCTGGGGCGGTCGCCCCAGGTCATCAAAGCCTAAGTTCGCCCCTGTTGAGAACAATAGATTTATGTAAGGATAAAAGACATGGGCAAAAGTATGATTTTACTCCAAAACTAATGGTGGTTGGAATAGTATTAATTTTGGAGACATTAAAGGTATTAAAATGAAAAAACAATGGCCTATTTACTAATACTAAAACCAAAAGGGCCTATTTGCAAATCCTAAAAACCTTAGGGGTATGTATAAAAAACTCTATATAATTGAAAAAGAACCATCCACATTCCACATAGTTCTTATGTATGATCCCTTTTTCTTTTCTGAGCACTTGACCCACCTATGGTTAAGTTATCTACCTCACACATACTATTCTTGTGAATTGCCACATCTGTAAATTTGACAACTGTCTAACCGTTGCTCATGTTGGAATGAAATTTGAAAAATTGATGCATTTCAGAACCAATAAATCACAGGGTCATATATATATATTTATATATAGGGATATTCTCTAAACTGTCCCATTATAAAGGGGGCATTTTTTGCCCCTTGGAGTTATCCAATTAGATTATGCCATGTCATGTATAGAGAGAGAAAAGATAAGGTTATGATAATAATGATATTTGTTAAACTTTCATAAGCTAAAAAAGGAGAGTTTTTCTTTGCAAAACTCCCAGGGAGTTTGTAGCGTATATATGGGTCAAACTTGATACTTGGGGTGGTCTCACATTAAACTTGAGGGTCATATATATATATGGAGATATTCAGGTGAGAACGTGCTTCCATGAGAATTATTGGTGGGGCACACATAGCAACCCATCCAAACCGTATACAAATAGGGACCCTCTACTCCTGATGTTTGACACTCCTCTGAATGGACTGGACCGTTGGATGGAGGGTTAGATTTATTTTAATATGAACCCATTAAACTTATGGGTCATAGATGAAGGGGCTAGGGGCATGGGATTGCAGTCATACTTGATACGTGTGGTGGTGACATATAGATCTTTCCATTCCCTTGGTCCTATTCCCAGATGAGACTCATAGTTGGGCCCCACAGAAAGTTCTCACGGTGACTCTTTGTGAATAATTTTCACCTGAACTATATATAGGGGAATGTTCATATGCATCTTTCCTTCACCATAGGGTGAGCGACACTTCCCTTTTTGCACATGAAAAATGTATTTTGTACCTCACCCTATGTACTTGAAAAGTACATACATTTTCCTATATATATATATATATATATATAGGAAAATACTTCTATTAGAGTAACTCTCACACTACTATGAGAGTAAGGGGGGAATCCATTAGATTCATATCCAATGCCAATAGCCAAAATGCAATGGGTCCCCCCTTACTCTCATAAAAGCATCACACACACACAACATACACTATACATAATATTCTATAGAATGCCTCCTTAAAAGGGGTGTTTCTGTTCCTATTTCTCATCCAAGGAGAAAAGGCTGAGATGAAGACTTTTTCTCCTTTAAAGTGACAATTGATTACCTTCTCCTATTTTTCTCTCTTCTTTCAAAAAAAAAAAAAGGAAAGAAAGAAAAGAAGTTATGAGTTTGATTGTAAGTATGTTGATGACTGATGAGTCTCACATGAAGACTTTCCTTCATGAGAATGGAACGAATGAATGGATTTGATTTTCCATAAGTGTGGATCATGAAATTATGCACCCACAAATTTTGTATAAAACCAAGATCTCCCCTGTTTGTAGGGGAAAACAAAGGAAGTTATTTTTCTTTATGAGAATGAAACAAATGAATGGGTACGATTTTCCATCAGTGTAGATCATGAAATTATGGGACCACAGATTTTGTATGAAACAAAAATCTCTCATGTTTGTAGGAGAAAATAATGGAAGTGGAATGGACGAAGGTTTAAATTTGGAAGCTAACATTAGGAGTCATCTTTATTTTCAAATTTCCAAAATGCCCTTTAAAGTTTCTTAAATATCTCCTATAGACATTAAATGATGCATAACAGGTGGATGCTTTTTACTGGACGAGGAAAGCGGGCATTACAATCTAATACCCAATGATTTATTAGTATTTTAAGAGATCTACTATTGTATGAGAATATACAGGAGAGAATAAGATACGTGTATCATTGATAATATGTGTTACACTTTCATTGTCCAACAAAAGTTTGTAGCATATATATATATATATATATAATCAAAATGATGTAATGGACATCATAGTCCTCACCTCCTGAATGAGTGGCCCAGAGCATCACAATCACTGGCAAGAATTAATGGTACATTACTCAAAAATTCTATGATTGTAGATCGATGAACTATAGACTAGGACCGCCAACCTAATGGATGGTTCGCATGGAGGAACAGGGCGCACCAGAGTCATGTCAAGAACCAGAGACTACAATTTTCAGCTGTCCCATAAACTATTAAAACTTTTAGCCCTTGTTTCACATGCCAACACATTGTTAGGCGCTATTGGCTAAAGTGGGTTTGTTAGGGTTTGACCCAAGTCAAAGAGGAAGAAAAAGTGTATGCATGTTCTTTTCTTTTATGGTGGACATGCATGTTGATTTCTGCCTCATCTTTTAGGTGTAGTAAATCTAAAACCTTCCCCATGTGTATCTGAAACAACTCAAAAGCGATGGAAAGCTGACATTTCTTTAATACCCAACTTTGCAGAACATGGTCTCTTCTTGGGTTCTGAAAAACATAAAGCTCAAAAAGAGTTTAAGAAGAATCCAATGGATAGCATATGAGGAGAATCATGTAAGTTAAACCATTTCATTTAACAATACCCTGCAAGAATTTTTAGCAGGATTCCTATACTTAAGAGAAACAAGAACTAGGGGACAAAAGGCTTAATGCAACAACTTGAAGGATGTTGGAATTTCCTGGCCTTTTGTATTTCATCAATCAAGACGCCATAACAAACAAGGGCCCAAACATGAAAGTAAGGAATGTAACCATGTGCTCTAGATGCCCTCTTGAGGAGTTCATTTATTTCACAGCACACAAACTTAGGCTAGCTACATAAAATATTAAGTGCTCTTACCCAAAATGTATGGAAGACAAAGAGATGAAGACACATTTATTGAACGCCGAGCAATGTGAAGATGACAATCCCATTTAACATATTTCCTCTTCTTGAGTTTTGGTTAAGATCACATGCATTTTAGGCTACAACAGCCACCCAATCATTGATAAGAACTTGGTGTCATTTCATATGAGGTGCATAAATAAATTAGTGACCATAGCTTTAGGGTATATCCCCAAGTGTCAAGGTTAATTGTACTTAGTGTGAGCCACGGGTGGAATGAGATCAGTTATTAAAACATGCGGTGTACTGGAGATCATGTGGATTCGGATAGTTGCACCTATTGTATGTATATATATTCATTGAGGACGGACAGTAATTCTGTATGATTGATTTTATGCAAATGTAATTCCTTTAAAATTTCTTGTTGTAATAGTTGAGAATTTAAACATTAGGAACCTATTGGTAGGAATTAAATTTGGATAATCCATTAAGAAGGTCATTTTCCTTGAGAGGTGCCTCTTTTGGTTTTATTGAGAGGAAGCAATTTCAGTCCCTTTTGAGCTCCACCCGAATGCATTTCAATCATGGAAGAATGAGGTGATAGAAATTTATCATTTATATTAGGGAAAAATCTTCTCTCACGAGCAATGAGTTATGGGAGTTCCCATCCCTACCCTCCACGAGGCGGGACCCCCACTGAATTTCATGGATGCATGGGCCTATGATGAAGACATTGATCAATTTTTCTCGCATCTCGTTGCTCGTTGGAGAACATTCTTTTGTAGATATATTTTGAGCCAAGTTAAAGCCTTTCTGATTGGATCATCCCAACTTTATTTGAAGCTTCAAAAGTTGAACAACTTCTTAAATTACTTTTTTTTTTTTAAGTTTAATCCAACAATTAGTATAGGTCGAATGAGCATCGAATAAGGGTGATTCAATGGGGTAGAGAATTTAGGGTTCTTGGATGATCATAGATGAGTTTCACTAGGGGCCGAAATAAGAGGCACCTCTTAGGCCATATTCACCCAAGGTTCAATCCTTGGGCTCCTCTTCATGACAAAGCAAACTTCTTTTCCCGTGGCGAGATATGATAAAATAATATCTCCCTATTTCAGTGAAACATGCATGGGATCTAAACTCACTTCACTGTGTCTTCATCAATGAATTCTTAAACCATTTATCTGGGATTGGTTTTGTGCGTTCTATTTTCCTATTTGAACTTATAACACGTATTTTCTATGATATTCCAAGTCATCTCAAACATCATTCCTTGAATTTATTTTTTTCTTCTTTTATAAAGACTCACATGGATCTAATGCAAATAGATACATTTTATATTCTTGGAACATGACCCCACATTTTATAACCGTTTGGCATTTTACTTTTAAAATAAAGTGGAGTGAAGTGAAATAAAAGAATGAATAAAATATATAGTGAGTTATGATGATATTTATTTTTAGTTGTTTGAGATGGAATATTTTTTACTTTTTGTATGTAAAATAGAGTTTTTTTTTGTCTTTTAGTTAATAAATATAGTTGTTTTTGGACTTTTTTTTGAAAAAAATAGAGAGAGTTTTTGTAAAAAGTGCTTTTGATGGAAGTTTCTTTTATCCGTAAGTTTCCTGCTCCTATCCTCAAATTTTAGCAGTGCTCAAGAAGAATTTTTTTTTAATGTTATTATTTTGTGGGTGCGTCATGTTGCTGGCTAAATATACTCCTCTTGATTAACTCTGTGAAATTGAGCTCATGGCACATGGAAGGTACTCACTATTACAATTTGAGACTGTGGGTTCAAACCATATTACCAATCAATACCTATCAAAAAGGTATTAAAAAAAAAGCCCCTGTACCGTGTCAGGTTTGGGCTTACCGGAAGCTTTGATGGAGGTATGGCGGCTACAAATGGGGTCTCAGACTACACCAATGTAGATCAAGCACTAATGGTGGAGATCAATGACTGCCTACCAGAGATAATATGGGGAGAAGGGAAAGAAGAGTTTAGACGTGAGAATTATAAGGCCATGTTTGGGACCACTAGTCTATTTTTTAAAGACCATTCAATATAGACCCATACAAAAAAGAGCCATAGAAAAAAGAGGCTAAAATAAAAGGAGGTGTATGGTAATGCAAGGGTCTATGCTAAATAGACATTTTTATATCATTGGTTGAGAGTTTTTCCATATATTTCTTGAGATTCACAAGGTAGGCCATGAAATTGACCATATGGACATGCTCAGCCTTCTAAAGAGATCTCACGGTTTGGATCTTGTGTTTGGGACCCACATAATCCACAAAATTATACCTAATGACTCACGTTTTTTGCACATCTAGAGATTAGTGATGATCCAACAGGTGAAATTTGGTCTCATGATCATGTTTGATATTGTGAACATTACTAACGATTTAGATTTTATTTTACACGCCTCTAAATAAAAAAATTTTGAAACAGTTTACTGCTCATGGACAAATGCAATATTGAGCATAATACATCAATGGTTATTTTTATTTTACACATATCTCGAGATTCACAATGTATTATGTGATCAAAATTGACCACATAGCCTCCCAAACATATCCAACGGTTTTGATCTTGTGTTTGGGGCCCACAGATCATAACAAATTATATTCAATGGATCACGGTTTATGGCACATATCTCGAGATTGATGATGATTCAATGGCTGAGATTTGGATACATGGCCGTGTTTGACCTTGTGAACATTTTCAACGGTTTGGATCTTGATTGGAACTCTCAGATTTGGAGAGAAATTGAAAAAAGGGACTGGGCATGATTATTCATAACCACTATAGCTCTGCCTCTTCTTTTTTCCCTCTATTTCTCAACTACCTCATCAATGGGGCTGTGGAAAATAGAGCCATTGCCTCTACTTCTCTAAAATATGTAGAGGCTGAAAGGTGGTGCCAAACACTTTATTTTTTCAAACCTCTATCCATTTTATAGAAATAGAGATATAGAGGGAAAATTAGACCTCCCAAACATGCACTAAGTGTGATTAAAAGAAGACAGTCATCCATATCATTATGGAAGGGCCCACACATGACACATCCCATAGTTGGCAATCTCGAGACAAATATTAAGCTTTCAAAGGCACACCCGGCCAGACAGGGACGAACCTATATGGCATTGGGGGCAGTCGTCCCCATCAGATGTGTGCCCCCTTTCAAAACTCACTTGAAAATTCATATATTTGGGAATGCTTCCAAAACCAATATAAAAATTCTTGGTACACCCCGAAAATTCATATGAAAATCTTGGATGTGCCCCCAAAGTTCAACTGTCTGTTTTAGGTATGCCTCCCTCAAACAAATATCTTTGGTCAGCCACTGCAACCAGATGTGAACACATGGTCATAGCCTCATAGATAATGGTTTTAAGACATGGCTACTTGGCGAACCTATATTTCAGCGATGAATGTTTGACTAGATTTGAAGAATTTTTGTTGGGTCTTTGGATTTGTGATGAGACCCTTTCTATCTACTTTTTTATTTTAATACAAAGGTTCTCCGGTTAGTCTCACCTTCTGTTTCTTTATTATTTTTTCTTTTCAAATTAAGAAAGCTTAACTCGTTTTGGTTTACCTAAACTGACCTAGATATCTACTAGACTGACTATTATATGCAGGCTTGGTATTAGTTTGGTGCTATTCTCCCTTCAGGACTCACCTCGAAGCAGTCCAATCCCGGGGGCATAGTCTTGATCAGATGATTCTAATGATTCTATCCCTTTATTTCAGGACATCAAAATTTATTGACTATGTGCGTGCATTATTTTCTTGTGCTTCAATCAAACAATGTACAATGGAGTGTCAAATTGTGGTGAGCACCCAATTATGAAATAATATCTTTAGTTGATTTTTTTTTTTTTTTTTGCAGGGCGACCTGATTCGATCATAATAATAATAAGAAGAAATAAAAAGGCAGAAGCCTTAAAATGAAGGGACTTTTTTTTTTTTTTTAAGTAGAGACCCCTAAATTAAAAACATCCTGGGACATCCATATGAGGACTTCCCCTATGAGAAGATTCCCTAGTATATTGGTCTGATTAAGTATAAGTGGCCCTCTAAAACTTACAAGAAAAAGATGTCTCTAAAACCATTAAACCTCTAAAACATCTCCCTTACAGGAAAAATTCCACTCTTGTTTGTTTCTCTACTAATACAAGTATGTTAATGATAAAGTAGAGAAAGATTTGCTGTCTGAGTGGGAGCAAGCTTATGAATCTGAAGAGTCTATTCTAAATACAACAACTTGCTGCCCATTTTAACAGTAGTGCAGTGATTCCTATATTTTCAATTGCAACGCATGGTTTTCAGTTGTGCTAATGATTTTTTCACTTAAAGCTGAAAAATTGTCTTTGATAACAACTGTTAGACAGTGATCAACCCCCCAAAAAAAACGTGGGGTTGGGGGGTGTGGGGGGGGGGGGTGTGTGTGTGTGTGTGTTAGGTATGGTGATGGATAACATTAATTTAGACGGCGTGGTTGTGCCATTCAGTTGGGTGGGTGGGTCTACAAATGGATGCTTGTCAGGCAATCTTCATTCAGAAAGAAAATGTTGGCATGTGGGCATGTGGCTCACACTTGATGGCCACAAAAGAGTGTCAAAGGCCCATTGATTAGTCAACAAAATGTCTCCCAAGTCCCAAATTCGATATTTGGAGAATATACTGGGGATTTTCTGGTGATCAACAGTCTCACGGTGCTGTGACTTTGTTTTTTTTTTCTTTTCAATGACTCACATGTTTTCAGGTGAAATAATGTATTGGGGATATCCTGTACTGTAATACTATGAAAGCATTTGGTAGAAACCAGGATTTAAGATGTGCTTTTGGGCTGGGCCTGGATGTTTGCCCGGTAGCTGAATGCATATAAAGTTGACCATGTCTAAACTCCTCAAGAGGTAGCCCATGCTAATTGTTACATACAGTCGTTAAAGGGCTCAGGGTTCAGGAATGATTGGAATTAAAACTGTTTTGTTTGGGAAAAAAAAAAAAAAAAAACTGCGCAGAAAGATTCGGTTGTATATAATACAACAGGAGCCCACCTGGGATGGCCAAGAAACCTTTAATACATGGGAGGAAAAAGAACATTGGAACTTAATGATTGAAAACCAAGAAGATGAAAAGCTTCCTTTTCTATCACCTGTTCTTATTTTTTTTATTTAGTTTTTCTTCTTGTTTTCTTTTCAAAAACTTCCCACCAGGCTTCAATTCAACTGGAAAAAGAACAAAGAGAAGCCTTGAAATCCTTAGGCATGCTCTCCACCACAATCTTCTGCTCTATACAAACTTCAAGAAATCTATCTAAAGTTCTAGATAACCTTAAAAAGAAAAGCCATTTTCTGTGTTGTCTTCCTCAAGGTGACTTCACTTTCTTGCTTCCAACACTCTTTGAAAGAGTAATCCTGATTTTAAGGCTTGGGGTAAACTAAAATAACCAAAAAACCATTATTAAGTGTCCAAAATGGCAACCCAATAAGATACACAACATAAGATCTAATTTCCCTTTCTTAAATGACAATAATAAAGGACATAAACTAGTGATTTTGATATCATTATTCTAACCAGATCTCCTCGTAGTTTAGTAGAAAAAGGCACCGCCATCTTCAAGGAGAATCATGGTATTGAACCCTAAGACATGATCAAAACAAAATGAAAAAAAAAAAAAAAAGTTTGCTTGGAACAGTTGATAATCACCGGAAAAAAAAAAAAAAAAAAAAAAAACGATAAGGGAAAAGGGAAAAGAAATGCAGATAGGCTTGATGAAGGTTCCTAGAGCAATCATCGTCTACATCTGCTATTTATCAACTTCACTAAACTGTCCGGGTGAAGAGATTGGTTCATTTTCTTTCTACTCATTTATTCATTTTCTCCAATCTGTGCATTCCCCAAGTCAAACATATATCTCCTTTTCTTCCCTTTCCTGAATCCAGTCTGCACATTAGCATTTTTTTTTTCCAGTTCCTCCTACATTTCTTGCATGAATCGACAAGAGATTCGGTTATATAGAGGAGACACTATCTTAAGTCGAGAGACAGGTAGGCAAATCTAACTGTGGAGCCCCACACTTTCAGTAATGCAGACCATGGATTAAAACCTCCTATCAGATCACAGTGAAACTATTTTAGTTTTGATATTGACCTTCTGATTGGAGCCATTGTCTTCAACCAGCAAAAGAACAGAAATTTCCATGTGAAGATTTAAGAGGATCAATTCAATCCAATGGTGAAATCACCATGATCTAAGCAATATTTACATGCATTTCAGGTCATAATTCAAGGGGTGAATGAAATCCATATACCTCAAAATAGGCAACATTTCCATGTCATATCCGACACCATGTCCTGCTCCATATGGGCAGCATAGTTTCAATAGCCTACCTTGATGACAACTCTCCAATGTGCCAATATCTGTGACATGTTTTAAAACTTATGGTCATCTTGCTTGTATTTTTAGTCATTTCTCAATCTGCACATCTAAAGCGGAATCTTCATTCCTGAAAGTCCAATCAGCACATATTCTTAAACTGTAATTAGGACCTCCAGGTCAGAGAATCTAAACTGAAAAGGACAACCTAAGCTCCTCCAATCAGCACAATGGCTAACCGTGCATAAATAAGAACCCACCACCACTATTCTTATGGGGGAAAACATAGAAAATTCTTCATGATCGATCTGGTACTTCAATCATAATTCAAATACCCAATTCATGTACAAGTAGTGAGCCAAGTTTCATGACATAACGCATTCAGAACAATGATATCAATGGAAGAAGTTGTCTAATTTTGTCAAATCATGGAACACCAACACATTGAGTTATCTAAAACATATGCATGAAAGACCTATTTTCAACCTTTCATCAAACCATGAAGGGATTTTTTATTGCTACAAATAATCAAGATAGTGTAAAGTTGCGGAAGAGCAACTTCTTGTGTCATTTGTTGAGGAGTGGGCTCCACCCAAGGGGGAGTATGGAATAGTATTTATGCTACCTCTACTAATGCCTTGATGTTTTGGTAGGAATGGTTAGCTAAGGAAACTTAATATGGTATCAAAGTCAACTAGTCGCAAGTTCGAATCCCGGGAGTAACGAGTCAACGTGAAAATGTGCATGGCGCCAAAAGTGAGCCAACCCGGTTCTACCTGAGGGGAAGTGTTGAGGAGTGGGCTCTACCCAAGGAGGAGTATTGAAAAGTATTTATGTTGCCTCTACTAATGCCTCGAGGTTTTGGTAGGAATGGTTAACTAAGAAAACTTAATATCATCATCGACATTGTTGTTGTTGTCGTCATCATTGTCTTTATTGTCATGACAGAAACCTTATCACATGAGTTGGCCGCTTGATTAACTAATACCATGGATGATAAATCGTTCTCTTGCATTGACAGTCCTTGGTAGGAGCTCAATTACTCTACTCATAGGAGTTCCACTGCCAGTTTCCAGAAACGTTTTCCTTTCCAGTCTCAATTTGTATCTTTCATGTGTATTATAACCTAAGATCTCGTTTCCATTCTTACCTCTAATTATGGTTTCTGCAAGGAACAAGTATTTGACTATTTGCAATACATTACACAGTCACCAAGGGGTACTTCTCTTTCGGTTCTCAGTCGCCATCACCATTATAGCTGTTCAATACTGCACCATGAGAAAGAAAGAAGAAAAAGAAAAACATTTCCTAAAAAGAAAGAAGAAAAAGAAAAACATTTCCTAAAACAACAATTACAAGAGTCCAATCCTGCAACAGAGAATGAGAATCCAAAATCTTCAAATATCCAGTTCAAGATAAACAGAACAGAAATGGCAGACAGATAAAACTAGAATTAAAGCTATGATAGAAGGATACTTCAAGATTGCCCTCATATATGTAGCATATCATCAAATCCCATACTATTTTCTTTTTTTCTTTTTCGTTCCCTCAGTGTAAAATCTGCACTTCAAGATTGCCCTCATATATGTAGCATATCATCAAACTATTTTCTTTTTGTCTTTTTCATTCTCATTTTTCGTTCTTTCAGTGTAAAATCTGTATCTCTGCCATATCCATGGATGTCAATGTTGTACCTGGGCATCACACAAGATTCAAAGCCTAAACATAAGCCTTGAATTTAGAAGAAAATATATGCAATGGATTGACCAGCTTATAATTTACTCTTTTGTCTACAAGCTTGCAATTTGCAAATACATATGGCAAGAACAGCCATCATAAATAAATTATACCTCCATCGTAAAAAGGAAGCTCTACTCTACTTTCAGAATACCTCCCAACATGGTTTCAGAGTCTTGTGTTTCCTTCTTAACACTCACTGAGCCTGACAGAAGGCTAACCGAAGCATCATCAGTAACTTCCGTTTGTTGTTGGCATGCAGTAGGAAGAGGATCTAGAAGAATCCTATCAGAAACCGGTGCAGTATCAAATGTAGCCCACTTCTGGACCTTTGCATGTTCCATAGCAGGATACAAGAAAAGCCCAAGTATAATAACACCACCACTAACAACAAATGTCTTGGCAGAAGCTAGACACATAACGAGGACAAGCAGCAATGCAGGAGGTATACAGAGGACCGTCACCCCAAATGTCTGTAAAGGAACCTTGTATGGTCTGTGAAGGTCTGGCTTCTTTATTCTCAATTTTATGAAGGCTGCAAACTCGAGAAGCATGGCTACTGAATACAAGAAATTGAGAAATTCCACAATTTCCTGAAAGCTCATCCATGACAAGAAGACCACCCCAGTTGCAGAGCATAAGATGCTGAAGGTGGGTGTTCCATATTTTGATCTACAAGCAGTTGTTTAGGCGAATCAGCCAATATGTGCTTCTTCTTTGAATTTAAAACATGATCCTATAGAGTATAGACTAATGGAAACTATAGTTTATCCACAAAAATTGTGGCATGATTGATGCTCCTTGATTTATGCTCCTCAATTATGGCAATGAGTTCACATATTTTGAAAAACAAGCAGCAATATGAGAGGGGTGAGTGCATGCTACTGTGTTTAAGATTTAATTCCTATATGCCAACAATACTAGCTAATTAATGTAGAAGTGAGCATTAGAAATGGCTGACCTTGAAGAGAATATTGTAGGGAGCATTCCCATCTCACTCATTCCGAGCAATTGGAACGCATCACTGCTCATTTCTGCCTCAAATAAGCCCATGTTTGACATTGCTGCTGCTGCTTGAATCCACCACTTCAACCACACACCACCAATTAGAAATCCAACCTCTGCAAAGTACCCATCACTCCATTCGCTCGGCGGAGTTCTCAAAGCTCCTGTACCTGAAAGAAGGGGTATCAAATAGGACACAACCACCAGAACAACAGCCCCAAGGAGAGCCTTTGGAAATGTCCTGCTAGGATTCTCAACCTCGCCCGCAAGCGTACTTGCCTTATCCCAGTAATTCAAATTCCAGAACATGCTGTTAAAATAACCCCTCCAATCCACCTTCCCAAAATCCACAACCAACCATTGCCTTGGCTTTATACGAGGAATTGAAAGAAGACCCATAACCAGGAAGGGGGAGAGGGAGAAGATCGCAAGCCCAACAGCCCCAAACCCAATTATATTCAATCCTCTGTAATTCAAATATGTCAAAGACGCAGTAATTCCCAACAGAGCTGGAACTCTTGCCATCAATTGATTAAAAACAGGAAAGGAGCGCTTCAAATAATCAAGAAACAGAACTGGGTAGAGCGCGTTGTCCATCACACCACCGAACCATTTCCAGAAGCCTACCTGGAAGCCCCAGAAGGGGCCGAAAGCAGACGATATCCAGAGAACATAACCACCATTTTCGGGGAAACTCGTGGCTAGCTCAGCTGTTACAAGAGCTTCTGGAATGCTCCAGATGAGTGGGAAGATAAGAAAACCAAGCAAGGAGAGAAGGGGGCCTCCACCAGCTTTAACAGAGTCTTCTACCCCAAAAGGACCTCCAGAGACGTCGTAGAAGATGAGAGCAACCAAAGGTAGAACTGTCAGCTTGGGGTTTCCCTTGGTGGATTGGCTATCATTACTGGCCAATGATTCTTCACCCATTCAATCCAGAGAACTCTCTTTCTCTGAAATGAAAACTGGAGAATAAGAGATTGTTGAACTAAACCTTTATCACCCAATCACCCTCTGCCTTAATTCTCTGGTTTCTGAAGATGATTTGAAGCTGAAGATGGGTTTTTTTTCTTCTTCTTCTTTTTATGGATGTTGGTAATCTTTGGCAGATGTGGAAACTGAATTTAAGGGTTATTGGGTTAATCTGAATATGGGTTTTCTCGTGGAAACTCAATTGAAGTGTTATTCAGTTGAATCTGAATATGGGTTATTTTGTTCAGTTGAATCTAAAGATGGGTTCTCTATGGATTGTTAAGTTGAATCTGAAGATGGGGTTCTTACCGGAGGATTTTGGAGTTCTTTGGTTGCTCTGCACACTAAGTCGAAGGGATGTTGGATATTGAGTCGAATCTAAAGATTGAGTTTCCCTGTGAGTGGAATCTGAAGATGGGTTTGAGTTTTGGTTTGGGATTGTCTCATGAGATCTAGAGAGGATACGTTGACATTTTTTGTGAAGAGGTCGAAGAAACGTGACAGCCCAACTCCCAAAATCTTGGAGGCGGTGGTCAAGGGTGCACTAACAGCAGCGAGGCTACACTTGTTAATACAGGATTCAGACCTCCTGGGTAGGGTTAACACTGGGATTGAGGGCTACTTATTTGTATGGAATTGAACTCCTAGTATAGTATTGGTTAAAAAGAATTTCAATAGAATATAGATTTGTGCAGCCACTTTTTTTAAAATGAAAGTGTGGAAAGCAGAAATGCTTTTCCACATAGCAAAAGTGTGAAGGCTTTTCCGCAAGGAAAAGTGAAAAACGTAATTAGATCTATTTTTGTGATTTTGCTGAAAAATTACAGTTTTGATGGGGAGGTGAAGTGGGACTTAGTTTTTGACGGAATCACTGAAAAGTGTTTGTTGAATTAGGCTTTCTGCAGGAGTTACTTCTTTTTTTTTTTTTTGTCTGGATAATTGGAATTAGCTACCCTTCACAATTCTTTTATTTTATACCAAAACTTAAGATACATATAGTTAGAATTCTAGATAAATTGAGCATGAGGCAATTTAGTTCTATCCAACAAGGAGGTTTCATCTCTTTTTTTTCTATACATTAGCATTTATGTAGTTAATTTCAATATAATTGAGATAACACTTTAATGATGTTAATGATCCTTGATGTGGTCCAACCCAGCATTGGCCAGTCTAGAACACCAAACCATGGTCTCACTTACATAGGGTGGATTAGGTATGAAAATCTGGGTGTCGGACCCCTAGCCTAGCACGGCCCATGGAAATAAATGGGTCGTGCGTGCTGGGGCGTTGACAAGGCACGCTTTTTCTCATACTAGGCTGAGCCGGACTCAAATTTTCATACCTAGGGTGGATTGTCTTGGTCCTACTTGGATCTAGATAGTAGGCTGGGATTCAGGTCATTTGTGGAATATCAATCCATTTACTGTAGAATTTATGTTATAATCTTAGATGTGTGTATTTAGGCCTTAGTAAAATACCAAATATAAATAAATATCCCGAATCTATTTATTTTATGCCACATTGGACCACTGATTACCGATGATATTTTAAACTTGAAGATTCAAGAATCGATCCTCAGTCCTTAAACTAGCATGTAAAATTAAGGTGAATATACTCTTAACCACGGGTGTGTTGGCCAATATATCTCTTTTTATTCCGTGAAATATTAATATGGGATTTATGGGGTACCCATAAAAGATCCAATCTTTTTTTTGTAACTTTTTGGAAAAAAGGAAGAAGAAACAATGAAACTACACAGTCCTATCACGACTCTGTGAAGTGTAGGGAAAAATGACAAAACCCAAAACCTTAGATGCGCGCATAAGCAACTAGATCACACGTGTGTTGACCGACTCTAGCATGTAAGAAGCTTCTGAAGAGATAAAAAGAGCATATTCCGCGGGACTATTAATTAATCCCTACTCCCTCAATTGGGCCACTCCTGTACAAACACTGTATCTTTGAGGTTTTTTTTACAAAAAGTCTACATGGACTAACTCATGGAGTTAGTCCATGGACAAACCCCATAGTTTTGGGGAAAAAATCACATGATGTGAGGTGATTTTCCCCCAAAAACTATGGAGTTAGTCCATGGATCGATCCATGGGTTAGTCCATGTAGCAGGGCTCAGATACAAAAAGTCTACATGGACTAACTCATGGAGTTAGTCCATGGACAAACCCCATAGTTTTGGGGGAAAAATCACATGATGTGAGGTGATTTTCCCCCCAAAATTATGGAGTTAGTCCATGGATCGGTCCATGGGTTAGTCCATGTAGCAGGGCTCAGATACAAAAAGTCTACATGGACTAACTCATGGAGTTAGTCCATGGACAAACCCCATAGTTTTGGGGGAAAAATCACATGATGTGAGGTGATTTTCCCCCCAAAATTATGGAGTTAGTCCATGGATCGGTCCATGGGTTAGTCCATGTAGCAGGGCTCAGATACAAAAAGTCTACATGGACTAACTCATGGAGTTAGTCCATGGACAAACCCCATAGTTTTGGGGGAAAAATCACATGATGTGAGGTGATTTTCCCCCCAAAATTATGGAGTTAGTCCATGGATCGGTCCATGGGTTAGTCCATGTAGCAGGGCTCAGATACAATTAAGAAGGCCTGTCCGAAGTGGGGCCTACTCGCGTATGATGGGAGGGGCATCCTAATCCGATCTAACTAAATCCAAAATTTGAACCCCACTTGCAATGAAACCTGAACATTTGAATTTGACTCTAATTTCAAATTCTTTCTGCAAGTGTGATTATGGTTGAGTTATGCAGACTCAGATTGTGTTCATTGCTCAAAATGTTTTTTAGAACTTCTAGTTGTTTTTTTCCTTTTTTTTTAAAGAGTGTAAAATTAAAAAATATATATATATATACCTCTTTTTATAATGTAGTGAATGCATTATAATATTATATAATGGGCCATGCTCTGGTAAATAGACCTTGCACAAAAGATCCGTACGAGGTAGCTAGATGGGGCCCACCTAAGGCTAAGACCCCAATTGATGACTTGATCAAGGGGGATTGGAAAATCCACTAATGATGAGTCAAGATATCAGATTTGGAGTTAATTTCATGCCTCTAATACCTTATCTGTTGGCCTACAAAATTAACAACTTATATATATAAAAAAAAAAAAGTTTGTCCCATGGTCCAACGATCTAGTCCTTTGCAAGGATTGATGACTATCAAGGGGATCCTTGTTTAGTGGTTTGTTTGGATTGTTGATAGATGGGGCCCAACATGCTACCTCGCAGAGATTGCTCCCTATGATGTGTATGTATGGGATCAAATGCCTACAGTGTATGTACATGAGTAAATGTCTTATACAACATACATGTTTATAAATAAGTAAAATACTTAAAGCCAAACTTGAATATGAAGGAAATCCTTTATGAGGGTTGAAGTTTAAACGCAAGTATAATAAAATCTGAACAAGCTCAAATCAAGTTTCATCTTTCAACTACTCAAGTTTAGCATTCAGCCTTTCACCCCATCCAACATCCGCTTCTCCAACAAGAGGAGATACGCCAATCCCAAAGGGTAGCTCAGTTGGCCTAAGACCACGATTTGCATCCGGAGGTTGTGGGTTTGAAACTGCACTACCACACTGGGCTGCACTACCACAATGGGGCAACATGGGAGTTTACCCAGCTTCTCTCTGGGCCCAGAGGGATTAGTCCAGTGACCTAGCTCACACTTAAGCTCAAATCAAGTATTTTAAATTTGCCAAGTAGCTTGAGCTCCAATTGATACTTTCCAAACTTTGAAAGTTAAGCTCTAGCTCAGTTATAAACAAATTGAGCCAAATTTAGCTTGAGTTCATCTTTATTTTTTTTTAATATTACTACATATATAATAATGTAGATTTTGTACAAACTAATATTAGTATAAGTAGAATTATCATATACAAGCCCCATTTGAGTTTTCTTATTCCATATTTTCTAATCTTATAACACTTTCATCTCAATATTCTTATTTATGATATACTCATTTCTTCAATGTGCAATTTTCTAAGTGGCCAACATTATATTTTATAGGTCATTGCTGATCTAGTTGCTATTTTGTAAAAAAAATTATTCCAAACTTCTTATCATACACTAGTCGTAAAGAAAAACACACTTTATAAGTAAGTATTCACTTCAACCATTCAATGCTCATCGTATGTTTGACATCCTCCTCAACATTCTCATCCTTACTTGATTACAAAATTCATGTTCGTGGCATCTTTTGAGCTTTATTTCTCATATAAACTGCATTACTCAGCACATTTCCACTAAAATTGCAATACATAGATTTCATCATTGCATAGAAATATATAAAACGCGATTAAACGAGTTGAGCTAAGTCCGAGCCAAAAGACCAAAACAGCAGCCTCTAGCTTGGCTCATCTCGTGAGCTAATTGACCCGGGTTTGCAACAAGAAGCGGATCTTGAAGGCGAACCGAACCCACTTGTGTCGAGCCGTGTTAGCTTAGCTTGCTTCTAAGTGATACCTGTCTTTTGCAAAGCCAACCTGTGCTCCCGCGGTGTATGCTACCGATCTCCTTTCTCTGTCTTCTCCCTCTTTAAATAGAGAAAACGATCGATCGCGATAGAGAAAAGAGCAAATGTACCGATCGCTATTCTTCTTTGAAGCTTCAACCCAGGTCAGTGAAATTTGCAATACCCATATTGCATTTTTTTGGGTTTTTCAACTTGTTTCTCTTCTAATTGAGTTATTGATTGCTCTATCTGATTCTTGTATGCAAAAAATGCAAGAGGGTTACATTGTAATCTAAATTGCACTTCACAATCTGTTTCATTTTCTCACTTTCTCTGTTTTTTTGGGATTGTCCATCTAGTTGTTAGATCAATAGGGGTATATAGAAAAAACCCAGTTCCTTATTAAACCTTGTTTCTACAACTTTTTTCAGTGTTTCTTTTGGTGTTTGTTCGATTTGTAGTGCTTGATTAGTTCAGTGACTTGATCAAATTGCATTTTGGGATGATTCATTTTGTGGGTTTTGTTCCTTTTATCCAGAAATCAAATAGCAAGGTGAAAACAAGAAGAACTGTATCTGCTTAAACTGGGATTTCCATTTATAAAAAAAATTCAAGGAATTTGGAAGGTGCAGTTTCTGTTTTGGACTGATAGAGGCGGTTTTCTTGATTGATTTTTTCTTTCAAGTTTCAATAAATTGTGACCGGAGATTGTATTATAGAACTTTTGGCATTAAAATGCCACCCTTTCAGCAATCCTCTCGAATTGATATCTTTGAGCTCAAGGCTCGTATTTTTAAGAAAATTGGGCACCAGAAAGCAGACAAATACTTCCATCACCTCCAGAGATTTCTTAGCCTTAAACTTAGCAAGCGTGAGTTCAATAAGCTTTGTCTGAGTACCATTGGGAGGGAGAATGTTGTTCTTCACAACCGCTTTATTTTATCTATCCTTAAGAATGCCTCACTTTCGAAGACGGGCCCTGTACTTGTGACCAAAGAAGAAGGTTCTTCAAATTCTAAAGTTTCAAATGGGTATCCAAGAGATCTTCAATCTCTTTGTGGAGATGCATTTCCTCCATCTCCTCGCAAGAGCAGGTCTGCAAAAACTCGGGGTTGCAAATTTCGCGACCACCCAAGTCCTCTTGGGCCCAATGGAAAGATTCAAGGTGTTCCGCACGAAAAATCAAACTCAAGGCCTACTGAGAATGTGCAAAAATTATCTAGTTCCAGTGATCTAAAAGGGTTCCAAGAGCAGCAAAGTGCACAGGAGGTCATTTCTATTGGTAGCAAAGCTCTGGCTGAAGTTGTCTCTGTAGAAGATGGGGAAGAGGTGGAACAGGCGGGCAGCAGCCCATGCAGTCAAAGTAGAAGCCCTGTTAGGCCTCCTTTTGGTATTGCAATGAGTATTGGTGGTGCGCGTAAAGCACTTTGTAATGGCTCAGTCGCTCGATTTCATATCTCCATGTCAGAAACTCATGAGACTTGTTGTAGCAGCGCTGTGTTACCGGACTGCAAAACTTTGAGGGAACGCTTGGAGCAGAGGTTGGATCTTGAGGGCCTCAGTGTGTCTGTGGATTGCGTTAATCTGTTAAACAATGGGCTGGATGCATTTTTGAAGAGGTTGATCAAACCATGTCTGAATTTAGCACAAGCAAGGTGTAGTCATGAACAGGTGATGGTAAACTCCCAGGTTCAAACAAGTTCTATCCCTGGTAAATATGTGCCAAGGTCGAACCAGTGCTTTTCTACATCTTTGCTAGATTTTCAGGCTGCAATGGAATCAAATCCTCAGTTGCTTGGACAAGACTGGCCTGTACAGCTTGAGAAGATATGTTTGCGCTCATTGGAGGAATAGTCTATTAGGTTTAAGTTCATAATTTCTGTCTCGATATTAAAAAAAGAAAACAGATTACATGTGATTACAATGGGCATAATCCCACTATCAAGTCGTTTGAAATCATTAAATTTCAATCAGGTTGGAACTTGAAAGGATGCTTGATTCACAGTTCTTACTCTATCAGCATGTGATGGGGCCGTTCTTGAGGAATTGTGAGAGGGCCTAGGACTCATCATTCATCAAAAAATGATGTTTAATGAGCTTGAAATTCACTTTTCTGGTAGATCTCGGGCCTTTCCATCAAGCAAGCTTTACAAGCGCTTATCGAGGAAAATGAGTTGCGGCTGCCTACAGAAGGTTTTGAATCAGTGTTGGAGATTGGACCATGATTGTTTGAGCTCTCAGTTTTTGGGGATGGGTGCATGTACCAACAATAAAATGTACACCTCCTAACTAAATTTATTATTCTATAATCGACCTTCCATTTCTAAAGTTCAGAGGTACTATTCTAAAAAAAGAAAAAGAAAAGTTCAGTAGTTTCTTACTGATACATTTATATTGTTTTTTTACATTCACTGAACTTGTTAATGTAAACAACAGTTTAGCTTTAGAGTTTTTTTTTTCGTTCTTTTTTTAATAGTGTTTAACTTTAGAGTTTCTTCCCCTTTTTTTTTTTTTTTTGTCCTGACAGTTTTTTGTGCTTATTCTACTGTTTACATTTTTTTTTGTATATATTTCAATGTATTTCCTTAGTTATATCTATTGTGGATGATTAGTTAATATGCTCAGTCTAAAAATGTCATATCTCAGAGAAACTTACTGTTCACTCTCACCTTTATGAGTTAACACATATGTTGGGAAGTGGGTTTCACCCGACGGGGAGCATTGAAAAGTATTGATGTTGCCTCTTCTAATGCCTCGAGGTTTTGGTAGGAATGGTTTGTTAAGGAAACTTAATATGGTATCAGAGCCAACCGGTCGTGACTTCAAATCCCAGGAGGAAAGACTTGGCGCTGACATGCGTGTCGCCAAAAGTGCGCCGACCGAGTTCCACCTAAAGGGGAGTATTGAGAAGTGGGTTTCAACCAAGGGGGAGCATTGAAAATTATTTATGCTGCCTCTACTAACGCCTTGAGGTTTTGGTAGAAATGGTTAGCTAAGGAAACTTAATAACATACATTAGGTGCCATATTGTGGTTTAGAATAATGGCCATCAGGTAACAGTTTTGCCCATCACATATGAGTTTTGATAGTCACTGTTGCCATTATGTGAAGGTATGTACCCCAATAAGTATATTTTATAGATTTCATTTACAGCTAAAACGCTCTAAAAGCCCCTTAAGAATGGAGGGATTCAATTTTTTCATTATCTGTATATTTTACAAAATATTTTATAGAATAAGGAGATTTTTATAACCAATATAACAGTCTTGGTGTCCATTCTGCTGCTAACGGTTTTGGTACCATGCCCCTAATTCAGTTGTAGCATTTTCACTGTCTCAGATTTATGTGAAAACCAACCCAATATCAGAACTCATGTATGGTTTCTTTTATCATGTAAAATGGATTGATCCTACTTCTGAGGCTTAATAATGAATGAAGGATCAAATGGCAATTTTGCAAGGAAGAATTATCGTAGGGCTTGTTTGTTTGGCACCATTCATCAAACTTATCTGCTGTTTTGTGCGGTGTTGTTTTTGATGGAATAGAATACGCACTATATTCTTGGAGAAAGAATGATCGACCTCAGTGGATGTAGGTGCCATTTCCTAACACATGCCACTAACTTTGTACATGACAGGTACATACTCTTTAAATCTTTACATATTTTAACTTCCAAAATCTAATTTTTCTTTTCTTTTACCCATTTCTGGTCATCGGATCTGAAACGCCTGATTCTAAGTCTGTGTCCAACTTAGTCCTACTGACTCGTAACTTCATGGAGATGGGATTGTGAGATAATTAATGACAATGAACTGATTTTGTTGCAAATTAATTGTATTGTGAAATAGGGTGCATAATGCCACAGTCTGATGGGTTTCTTAGAACGGGGCTTTAAAACAAAAAATAAATAAATAAATAAAATGCTGGAGATCTCCACCACGTTCTTGAGATGTAGTGGAACTTGGAAGTGAAAAATACATTTAGGTCTTATTAGTAATGCATAAGGGATGCACATTTCCCTATATTATTCGTATTTCATATCAAAGGAGCCCAAAACTGCTGAGTCTAAACTATCACTATGTATTGCCAAGGAATTTCAAGTAAGACAAGAGCCTGGGGCATCATGGAAGGTGCTCACTATTGCAACTCTGAGGTTGTGGGGGGTTTCAAGACACTTTATTAATAATAATAAAATTGCAATTGAGAAGGGTTCCCCCGCCTTCTCTTTCTTTCTCCTTTTTCTCTTACATTTTAACATTTTTGGGTGGCAGTTTGTGACTTAAGATATCTGGCCGAAAATATGTACTGAAATGCCCGTAAGTTGTTTGAAAATATTAGCCTTAATATCTGAAATTTGAAAACATGCATACACATAAAACAAATCTCAGTGGCTGTAAATGGACCACAATACGCTGGGTCAGGGCCAGCTCATTCTGGTATCATTGCCTGTTGTGATTCTTAAAGGTTTCAGTTGATATTATATGAAATTGACTATTGTTGGCACAAACTTTGCTCAAAGAGTATGACTGTTCATCATCAAAGCCTTGTCCCAACTATGTTGGGGTTGGCTATATGAATTTTGTTTCTTCATTTTTATCTATCTTGAGCCAAATCTTCAGAGAAGTTGCACTTTTTCAAATCTGTTTTTACTACCTCCATCCACATCCTCTTCGGCTTACCTCTTCCCCTTGGTGGGCCATCAATCTGCATAGCCAAACTTTTTCTTACCGGTGCGTTGGACATGTCCAAACCATCTCAAACGGGTTTCTCTAATTTTATTCCCTGTTGATACTACCCCTAGATGCTCTTGAAAACGCTCATTTCTAATTTATCCTTCCAAGTTTTACCACATATCCACCTCAACATTCTCATATCTGCTACATCCATTTTATGCATATGTTGCTTCTTGATTGGCCACCATTATTCTCCATAGGTCATAGCTGGTCATAGAGTATGATTGCAACTAATAAAAAGAAAAAGAGTAAGTCTTTGCAAATTAGGTTAAGCATTTTTTAGATTTAATCTGAAAATGAACCTTGGTCTCGTTTGAATCGTAATCCTTAAGCCTTGAACTGGTTGCATATCTTTAGGACAGTGCCACACGTGAAAAGAAGAAAGCATTAAGGAGTTAAGTGGGTGAGATTTGGAAGCTGTCCCAAGTGGAAGAATATTTTACAATGCACATGTCATTGATAGAGGGACAAACAAGAGAAATGGCTGTTATTTGTTTCTTAACTTCCAAAAAGTAAGCTGACACCTCTTTGGTGCTTATTCAGTGCCATCATTTCCTTGTTCAATACCATCATTTCCTTGTTCAATAACAATACCGCTAGAAAGCACTTAAAGGTTCTGAGTGGTTGGAATTGGGAAGCTGTTCTGCCTTTTTACAGTGCCCAACTTATTCACAAAGGGGACATAAAGAGAATTGAATGTTATTTGAATCTTTACTGCCTCAACAACAAGCTGACACCTTAATGGGGAATCTGAGTGCTGGTGTCTTCACACAGTCAAAGGTTTCAGTGCGATTCTTAATACATTTCCCCTTTTCTTTTGCTAATAAATATTAGTAGGCCTAGTCAACATTGGTATTGGAATTGGAAAGACAATTTCTTTTGAAAGTCACAAAAGAAATCAACAAGGTTTTGTTCAGAAGTACTCTCATGTGAGATTAGAGACCTTCAGACCCATAATTCATTCAGTCCAGTTTTTCTCCCTAGATTCCACCCTTCTCCGCATGTGATTTGACTTGTTTGATTCTGTGTTGATCTCATCTGGATTCAGGTATGATTTTGTGTCCTAAAAATTGAATTATGCTTGTTAACTTCAGACCCATACTTCATTCAGTCCAGTTTTTCTACTTAGATTCCACACCTCTTTGCATGTGATTTGACTTGTGTGATTCTGTTGAGATCTCATTCAATCAGTTTTTCTACCTAGATTCCATACCTCTCTGCATGTGATTTGACTTGTGTGATTCTGCTTTCTAGATCTCATCTGGATTCAGGTATGATTTTGTGTCCTAAAAATTGAATTATGCTTGTTAGTTCTTCTTCTACCAAGATATTTGCATCTTGAGGTGTGGGGGCCAGATTCAGGAAAGGACATTTGAACGGCTGGATCTCAGATTGCAAAGTCCAACCTTAATTTTTAATGTGGAACTCAACCCGTAATTGTGCAGATATGCTATACTAAATTGGAGCTCAATTATTTTGATATTCAGATTTTTTTCCAAGCTGAATAGTTGATTGTAGTGGGCTAATTATTTTTCAGATCCAGTTAATGTAGATTGGTAGAAGAATATGGATTTAGTGTCTTTCGAGTTGTTTACTTTGTTCATTATTTTTGTATATTGGTTGAATCATTTGCTGAAAGTGCTGGGGATTATTCATTCAAAAGAAAATAAAAATAAAAAGTGCTCTTTATTATTTGGACAGTTTACTTGCATAAATATAGAGAAAGTTCTGCCTAAGAATTTTAAGACTGAATTTGTCATGCTATAATGCTGAGTGTTGTATGTTGTTTGGAAGTTGGATTGATTGGTTAATCTGGATTTTGACTATTTGGGTTAATTCAGTTGCTAAATTTCAGTGTTCGAAGATTCCTACTTTTGTTCAGGCTCGAGTGAGAGTGGTATGAGTCAATCAGAGCTAATATGAGCTTGGCTTGGGTTGACTCGGTTTGCATCACATTGGTTTCTTAGCTGGTAGACCGTAAACACGACCAAGACATTCAACATAGACATAATGTAAATTGGAAAGTTAAGCAATATTGTCTTCAATGGGTTGAAATGCGTGGAAGCCAACAAAATGATTATCTTTCCATGTCTGGAGGTGATACTCTCTTATACCCACTAAGCTCAAGATCCAAAAGAAACTAATCTGTGATTTACTTATTGGCCCTTAACCTTCTCAATTGTCAAGAACATGAAGCTAAAATGGATAAAGTTATCCAGTAATGACTATCATGCATTACAGTTGTTTCATTAATATTTCATAGATGAGAGAAAAAGGTTCACAAATGTTCATTTTAACACTATGAATGAACTTATATGCTCAACATATACTTGTCTGCTTCAAACGCCATGATGAAGACAAAGGGAATATCTGCTCATATCCAAAGCCACAGAACTCAGAATGCTCCTGGATTTATCAATCAAGAAGTGAAGCAAAGAAACTATGTCTATTTAAGTCTCAAATAAAGAAGCGATAGCACTTTTCATGTTGGTTTTACTCATCATCATCATTGAAGCCTTGTTCATCCATCTGGGTTGGCTCTGTGAGTTTCTATTTCTCCAAATCTCCACCCATCCTTGTTAAGGCTAAGTTACTTGTGACCTCATAACCTAACATATTACTTTCAACTACTTCATTTCAGCTCTTTATGTTCTCCTCTTTCCCTTAGTACCTGTTATTGCAACTCTTGACATTTTTTTAATAGTGATTGTTTCCAGTTTCTAAGCACATGTTGGAACCATCTCAGGTAACATTGCTATATTTTTTTTATTGTATTGGACCTGCTGTATATTTGTGCTCATTCCTAATTTTAACCTTTCTTTCAACTGCACATCCATTGCAGCATCCGCTTATATTGGCCACATGTACGTTGTTTTCTCGTCGTCTCTTTGTTGCCCAACATGGAACTCCATGTAACAATGAAGTCTAACTGCTACCTTACAAGCTCTAGCACTCGATGATTAGATAAATACCCTACTAGTCTATCTCCACTCTCCACTTTGCCCCCCAACACAAATCCTCTTTGTAATTTCTTTGCCAAGGCGTCCATTTTTTCTCTTACTGTGTGCAAGTATGGGAACCTAGTGCACATGGTGCAAATTGGTTTCCAATTTTGTCCTGAACCTCCTCCCCACTCTGAAAGCTCCTAAGCTTGCACTACGTATTTCCAGTCTTATTCAAATTCTCAAACAGTTCAGCTCAAAAGACTTCATCCTAGTTTTAGATTATGATTTACTTGCCTTGTCTGACTGGCATCACATCTTATGTAAATAACATGCATGTACAAACATCATGCGTGATTTCTTCTCTCCTGTCCTTAACTAAGGTAAGTAAATGAGGGCTTAAAGTGGATTGTTAGCACAATTGAACTCCAACTAAAAAAACAGCTCTCACCACTCAATTTCTACACTCGTTATTGCCCCTCCATTCCTGTCTTGTATAATCTCAATGTAACTAAAGGGATGAAATTGTCAGTGTTTACCAAATTAGGTGCCTTGACCATATCATAGGAATTTATTAAATCGGTAAAAACCATATATAACATTTTCTTCTCTCAAAACTTTTCCATTAGTTTTCTCAATAGGGTAAATACTTTGTTGTGGGTCTACCTAGCTAAAACCCAAACTGGCTCTTGAAAATCTTAGATTCTTTTCTGTGGCATTGCTAATGTTACACTTTTCCAAAGTTCCATTTGTGACATAAAATTAAATAGTTTTGTAGTTCGCACAATTTGGAATCTCCATCATTTTTATTGAAGGGGACCGTTTCTCGATTTAATGTAGTTTAAATATATAACCAATGCAACATTGTTTCATAAAGGTCAACTCTTTATTTTGCATTGCAGATATATGACACTTCTGCATATCGCAAGAGAAGATGCTCCTGATTTCTTAGGATGCCATTGTGACTACAATTGATAATAGGTAATACTCATATATCCAGTGGGCATAATTATGGAAAACAAAGATACATTGCTCCATAATTGAAATCCAGGTACTCAGGGATTTGGGTCATCGTCATCATCAAAACCTTGTCCCAACTATGTTGGGTGGCGGATTATATCCATATCATGCTACTAATGTTAAAATCTTTCTAGCATCTAAAGGTTTTCTTTTTGGCGCTATACATGGGATGGACAAGTAAGCATCCTAATCTATCAGCCCCGGGGTCCTCCATGCACTGCCTACTACGCCTGAGTATGTTCCGCTGTCGTCCTCCACCTGAGTACACTTCTGACATTGTCCTCTGCTCCACCTAAGTATGCCTTGCCTTTGTCCTCCGCCTGAGTACACTAGGAATTGTACTCTGCTAGTGCTAGGGATCAATCACTGGCACTGGAGGTGAGAATGGATGCCCGTTACCACTTGGGCTATCTTACAATCTCATCTAAGCTTAATGATTACACAACTATTACATTGAGACTTTTCACAATATAATGGAAAATCAGGATTTTAAAATGAAAGAACTAGCATTAGAATACAGTATTCATACTAATTCTAGTCATTCTATTTGCTGAGTGTCAGCCCTTGCCAAGCTTTAGATATGTACAAACACAAACGCACACATATTGTTTCTCCAGTGCAATGTTTTAAAATGTTTAGGCGTGGTTTCAATAGGCACCAAAACCAAGCAGATCAAGCATAGCTTTCCACAAAACATAAACTGTATGTTAGATTATGTCTGTATCAGATTACAGTTTATGGAGAGAGTTATTTTGAGTATGAACTTATGTTGACTTTGCTTTTAAGTTATCCATTGCTTTCTCTAGCTCACTTGCTGAAATTTCAGCATAGATGATATGGTCATTCTATTTATGGTTTCAATCAAGCTTCTTGCCACAAGCTCTTTGGGTTGACTAAATTGCATCATGAATCAGTTTCTTACTTACAATAGCTGAAGAATTATACTAAATGACATGGTCATAATTATACCAGCTTTTAAGAAATCCTCTTCTTTCTCTAGCTCTTATATGCTTTCGGCATGGATAGCAAGGTCATTCAATTTATAGTTTCAATCAACCTGCTTGCCGCTAGCAATTTATCTCGAGTGAATTTCCTCATAAATCAGTGTCTCCCTTAAAATAATAGAAGAGTTGTACTAGTTTCAACAATTGATATGACCCCATAATTGCATGTCTTGTTTTCCAGGGTAACTTCTCTTCGGATATTTCTTTTCAAAAAAACAAAGAAACAAATTTAGCCATGGAAATAGTTTGATGCCAAATATAGAAATGATATTGATCAACCGTCATGGTAGGATCAGTTTAAAGGAATTGGTTGGACCCATGGGCTTCTCTGAGAACAAGTTCCCTTCATATGCCATTTAATGAGCCATTGGTGTTGTAAAATTGATTAAATATGGAACTGTTTTTCTGATTTAGTAGAACCAGAAAACATGAGCAACTCTGCGGTTTGATCTGATCATGACATTTTACATTAACAGTATTTTCCGAACTTGCTTTGCAATGCGGACATTTATATTAATTTTAATCAATAAAATATGTGGGTGATTTATTTATTTATTTTTGACTGGTCATGGGTGAGATTTTCATCTACATGAGGGTTCTGTTTTTGAAGTTACATACTTCTTTGATAGTATTTAGCCTGCTTTCCCAGCTAATTATGAAAAGAAATGTTGAAATCCTGAATGCACTTTTAACTTTTAGCACTCTTACCAGAACAATACCCCACCATGTTATTGGTTTCTCTGTACTGAGAAGTTTCCTAGAGAGCAGTCATGAGTCTCATACAATTACACGACCCTGTAGTGCTTCATTATGAACTGATTTCCTTGAATAGACCCATATCATGTGCTTCTACTGTGCTTGAAAAGTTTTCAGTTCTTTCACTTCTGTTTTAGGGGGAGAAACTCAAAAAGTGGATTGGTAGGAATCAGAGCTAAAAGTTTAGAACCCCAAACACTGGCCCACTGATTATACATGCATATTGATGATAATCATATGCAACTTTGCGAAGGTCGGCATTGCTGATACTTGTATTTCTTCTCAATGACAGTTAAATACATTAATATTAAAAGGAGTTTACATGCGTAATTACAAGCATATGATTTCTACACAGATGGACTCCATCTATGTCAAGACCTAGCAAGACCATATTACTATCCTCATAAAGTGAAATGCACTATAGATATACCCCTCCAGATTGGGGACTCTGAATATTGAGGTCAACATCCCATCATTGCTCTTGAGCGGTTATAATTGTGGTCGAGCCTACGCCCTCACCATAAAATTATTGTTATGCCATTTCCTATCACCAATTGGTTTTGAGATAAATGGTAGTTCATTGGGGTGTAAGATCCTACCGTAAATATCTCCAACAACCAACCATGGCATGTGGGACCAAACAATTGTCTGCCTTTACATTGATAATTAACGCACATTAAGCAATTGGTGGAGCATCAAAAGATCAAAATGAGTTGCATTTGTCGTGTTGTGGTTGGTATTTGCCATGTCACCTGGGTCAGTGTTGTTGGTTGAAGCACCGTTGCTAACTTGAACCATTTTTGTGGATCGACAGTAGTAGTGTGTGTGTCGCATTCTATTTTTAACTGTCGAAAATATATAGAGCACAAGATCAGAATAGATTATACCTTGTTGGCCCCATTAGACGGCATATTGACGGACAATTTTCTTATACACAGGTATTTGGGTATGAACCTTGGTAACTGGAACCTTCCCGATCCCGCATGAAAATGTGGATCGGCATTTTTGGAGCGCGGTTTTGAAGATGCTCAGAGTGCGGATCAATCGAATATGAAGCAAATTGTGTAGAATCTTTAATTTATGTACATTTTATTTTTCTGTAATCCTGACACTTAACTTTTAAATGAAGAAACTTCTTCTGACATATTGATTATTGTCTATTTTATGTGATCAAATTGCGAAGTTAATTTTTTCCTTCATTTTTGATACTTAATATATGGATAAGATATATTTGTGTCCATTAGTTAATTGTTTATAAACAAACCCATAAGCACTATGTTGTATAGGCGCTCCGGCTATATAATTATTTTAAAATTTAGCATTTCGGCACTCCCGCTCTGGGCACTTAAATATGGACCCAACTAAACCCATCTGAAACACTATTATTAACTGGGCCCAAAGGGTGGAGTCCATATACAGAATTTTCAGGTTAGGTCCCTTGAGTAAGGGAGTAATCGGGATCCTACAAACTGATTCTAGGCTATGGCTGTTGGGGTGATGGGTAGGGATGCAGATGGATATCCGATAACCCGGAGGTGCTGACCCATTAAAAATCTAATATGGAATCTATTCTTGGACCCACCTGCTAAATGAGTTTGGATTTGGAACTCATTTTAGTACTAGTTCCAGGACAACATGGTTCCAGCTCAGATTCGATCAGTTTGCAACCCTGGAGATAAGTTCTTATGAAAATTTGTACATGCATCTCTATGAAATAATCTAGAAATGTGCAATCATTTGAATGGAAGAGATCAAATATAATGATGTCCTTCCAATTCCATCGTGTTGTCTAAATTGTTCTCAAGTCAACAAAAGAGCTATACCAAAATAAAGAGAAAAACAAAAGAGTCAACAAAAGAGAGTGTTGGGGCACGTTTAGGTGTCCAAACGCTTGAATGTTCATATCGCACGTTCATGCATGCAAATTGCACTTTTAAATTCAACGCCATCATTTCCTCACCAATCAAACCCCCAACTTTCTGGTGTGTACGCCAAGTAATTCTAGAGAGAGACAGAGAGATGACAAGGAAGATCAAGACATTTTGGCCAACCTTGACTATAAAACTAATACATTGGCATGGCAATTGAAGAAATGTTACAACTTGACATGGGAGATGGGTCGCACTTTCTGAATTATTGAGGGCCTGGGCCTGGTACAAAGAACCAATTCAAAGCAATTCAAAGCTCCAGTGATTGAAGAGAAAATTTCTTATTCTCTCTTATTTCCTTTCTTTATTCAACAGAACCCAATCAAATCTTCAATTTATTTTAATTAAACATGCTGCAATCACGTCGGATATTTCCTTGCGATCCGGTCTTGACCCCGACTCGGCCCAGCTTGGTCATGGCAGTGACAAAGGCCTGTTGAAAGGTAGCAGAGTCTTGGGCCCATGCATTGACGGTGGGCTGGGACCGGCTATCGGTAAAGAGGACCTGGTCCGATGTGAAGAGGCCATCCCTTGCTGGAGGTTCTGGTAGTATACATTGTCAAAGGTCCTGGCCGGGAGTGGTTGTGGTCCATGTTGATGGCTATCGTGGGGTCCACATTCTTGGGGCACATAGCTTGTAGTTGGGGCACGTATGTCTTGTTGATTGTGGGGTCCACTGGAGTACCAGGGGCGAAATTGTATATGCGGTTGGAGAACTTGTTACAGTGAGAGAATCCCACTGTATGGGCCGCTGTCAAGAAAACAACATTCAAATGTAAGCTAATAAAAATTGAAAATGATAGATGACTGATTGGAGAAAATTTTCTTCAACTTGAGATGTCACATCCATTTGTCTACTCTATTATAAATTGTTAAACAGTTCAGTCAGTTTAGGATTTGCTGAAATTTGCAGGAACTATCAAATATTATTAGTAGCGCAATATTATATCATATATTTCTTTTCTGTTTTGCAAATAAAATCTGATTATATTCAAATTTTTTTATATCATGTTTTCAAACATCCTATTGAGTTAATTCATCCAACTAAATAGAATTGAATGTATCTTCTTCAAAATTGCCTTCAAATAATCAAACATAAAACACAAATTTCAAAAAGTGATTTACTAGTTATGTTCCTCTTATGCTGTTACAATACAAGCAATCAATTTAAACCCTCAAGATGAAAACAAGTAGAGAAAACCATGGAGAGTTAAAAGTAGTGGGAAAAAGTTCTTTATAGTTCAAATTTGCATAAGGAATGCGTTTCTCCAACTTGTATCATCACTCATCAGTGAATCAAAGCCAGTGTCTAATGGGCCATGCTTTAGGTGGCCCACAACACAACAGCCACATTGTCATTGACTATTTCAACAAATGGGGTTTTCAGCCTACTTGTTTTTTCCCCATCACAGACTACATTGGGTCCCACCAAAGTAATGATCATGTTTGATGCCCTTGTAACTCATGGAAAAAGAAAAACATACAAAACAAATGTGCCAACGTGGTTGGCACATTACAGTGGATCCCACATGTCTGCAGCCAGAACATTTCAAGTCACATTGGATCGACCCACTGTAGTCCCTCTGATTTTAGTGACCACCATTTGCACAAGGACCAAGAGTTAGAAATGATAACCACCATTCACATTACATTAATTTAGATTTGGGTTATATTAATTAAGCTAGTATTATATATTATGAATAGATTTGTTGTTATAGTGTAACTATTAGGGATGTGATTTCAATATATTTGAGCCATCTTATTCTCATTAAGATGGATGCAAAACAGGTTGGATCCAAAACAGAATCATGGTGAATTATAGAAATGGTTGTCGAACCGGATCGAGATTTGATACAACCTATATGTTATATATCCGGTTCGGCATGAACTTCATAAAAAAAAAAATCACAGATTGAGATCCAGATCCAGATCCAGATCCAGATCCAAAATGATGTACAGTGCCATTAATATAACTGAATAAAAGAGCTTCAAATTTTTCTTTTTTTAAATACACAAATAGGACTATCAAATGATATTTTAATTAAAGAAAAAATATCTTATTCAATAAAACTTAAATCAAGTTATTTAGGCCTTTTAAACCCATATATATTTTTAACATGTGAATGAAACTTATCCTTAAATCAGCTTGGGATTTGAATTCCTTCCTAAACCAAAACCGGTTATAAACCCGCTTTATTTGAAATTGGAGACTTCAGATGCTTAGACAATCAAATACTCATTTTCATTTTCAATCTACTTATAAATAGTCTTTGACTATTCTTAATGAAATTTGAGCAAGAAAATATAAATAGAAAATACTATTCTTAATGAAATCGAAATATCTGACTTGATTTAGTCTTTATATTTTCGCAGTAAAAGTAGAACTAGATTTTGTGGTTATTATTAGCTCACCTGAAAGAGCGATCATGTCTGCTTGAGTGAGACCATGAGAAGCAAACATGGTATTGAGCTGATTGAGGTTGAAGGTTGGCTGAGGAAGGTTCCCCTCAACGCTTGTGGCAGTCGAGCTCAGCCCATCTAATCTCCCTAACTCAACAGCATAAGATGGTCCACCGGTCTGTTCACAACCCATACTGGCACAATTAGTACTATTACCACCCATGCAATTTAAAACTACTAGTAGAATAAGAATAAGATGATTTAGCCTTAAACACACTTTGAAAGTGCTCATTGTTGCAAAAAGAATGCGAGTTCAAGTCATATGATTTATATTATATAAGGCCAAGGTTTCCTAAGCTCGAGCTTACGGAGAACTCATCGAGAAAAATTTCTTAAGCTCGTACTTGTGGGGCCCATCTTTGCACATGACCTCCTTAAATTGCACATGTCCACCAATTTTCGGTAAGATCCAAATTTACCGGACCGTTGGATTGACTACATATCAATCCGAATGGATAGTTGACCATTAAACTCTTAGGCATATATGGAGATGATAAAAATTAAGATTGTGGCTGATTTTTTTGCACGGTGGAAGATACTAGGGAGTCCTTCAAATCCCCCCACCCTCTACCCCATGTGGGCCCCCAAGTAGGCCTCACCTGTGTGAGCTTATCTTATCCTAAGCTCGAGGTTAGGAGATCTCGCCTCATTATATAAATAGTAGAAGAAGAAGAAGAAGAAGTCATACCAGGGCAATAACGTCGCGTGTAGCCATTGCTAGGATGTCAGCACAAGAAACCTTGTTCTTGCAACTTGGGTTAGCGTCCACGGCTGCCTTTGCCTTGATCACTGTATCGAATCCATCGCCTGCTAATGAGAGGTTATCTGGGTGGTCCTTCTCTGCCTTGTTATTCCCTGTTGATGCGATGATCACTGATGCATCGCAGCCCTATCATAAGATTCAGAACAGATCGAAGATGGTCAATTACTGATAAAACCAAACTTGAAATCAAACACTTGCATTGATTGCTTAGTTACCTACGTTCCCCTAGTGTGAAATTAAGAAAGAAAAGACCTTTTAAGTTTTAACTCAGTACTGTTATTTACACTTGATCCCGGTTTGGACTAGGAGAACAAGACTGAGAAATTTTGTCCACAATCTACTGTTTGCAACTTCTGTGTACTAAATCTTCTCCTTATTTCTCAATCTAATGACAATTCCCCACATTTCATTTTCTCCTCAACTAAAAGTGCTCTTTTAGAGATAAATCAAACCCACAAACCACTTCACTTACCTGCACGAAACAATCATGGAAAAATAGACGAAGCGTGGCGGGTACAGTCACAAATGTCTGACTGAACTTGGTCCTGACGGCACCCCTCACAATGCTTTCAACATTGGGGCATACATTGGCATAGTAATTCTGCTTAAGCTGCGCTTCTCCTAATTGAGCGAAGACGCATACACACAAAGCGACAGCCAAACATGTCACCCCTGAAATCAAAGTACCCCATAGAGCAAGAAAGAAAAGAAGAGAAATCTAAGAAAGAGTGTGCCTTCCTCGGATGAGAGAAAGTCAATATATATATGATGTGGGGTTGTGTTTGCCAGTTGTAGATAATAATGCTTTACAGCTCTGGGAGAGAATAAAACAAAGGGGTCTCGAATAAATGAGAAGGACCTTGACAAGTTCGTCCATGGCCGCCTACTGGTTCTACATTTGCTTCCTTTTCCTTTCATGGGCCATAGCTTGTTATTTTTTACTTAGAGAAGAATCTCAAAAACGTGTTGTAAGTGATAGAGAGAGCGCGAGGAACTGGTGGAGTCAATGAGAGGCCGCGACCCTATGGATAAGAACCGTAATATACACGTAAGGAGGGCTGCTTCTTTCTATGGGCATTAAATGGAACCCAATAGTAGGTAGAGTTCTGATATTTTAATCACAGACCTGCAATTAAGCTCTGCTGAAGTACTAAGAACTTGCTGTTTGGCTTGAGATCTCAGTTTGAATTAGTCTATTTTAATCATATTCTTAGATCCAAGAGCAAGGCAGCACATGCCTTTTAGCTAGATCAGGTTTTTTCAGTGATAGGGAGGAGGAATGGTATGATAATTTTCCAGAGTAGCTCCTTAATACATTCCCCCTAGACTAATGATTTTCTGTTGCTTTTCTTTCTTTTTTTTTTTTTTGTAAAAATGTTGTTTTTCTTGCACTGTTTGGCCTCTTAATGAAATTGACTTTCTAAAAAAAAAAAAAAAAGAACTTGTTGTTTGGTCTGATGCAGATTTATTGGATGAGATTGACAATCTCCATCATGGCCCTTTTGTTTTGTTTGCTTGGTGTTGCTTTTGTTCTAATTGGCAAGCCTTTTTCTTTTGAATTGAACTCTTAAGACTGCCCAATGAAAGTATAGGTGTCTGTCTTGCCACCGTTTGAAGTGTGTGGCCATTACAGACAGGCAGAGCCGCAGAAGGGCCTAAATTTCAAAAATTAAGATCACGTTGGTGTTACGACCGTAATTTTATAGGAACCCCATAAACAGGTAGGTTGTGAATTCTTTTGCATGAGGAAAAGCATTAAAATGGGTATAATTTTCACAACTTCGCAGAAAAGTGTTATCCATTGGTGGGATGGAAGGAAAAAATCCACAGAAATGGGAAGTCGATGATTAATAATGATCTAGCCATCTGGGGGCCATTGCTGGGCCCAGCCTAAATGGTACGTAAAAAAAATTGGCCTGGCTGGTCAAACCAGTCCTGCTAATTAACAGACCCAGCCCAAAAGAAGCCAGCTGCCATCAGCCATCATTCACGACCCCACAGTACTCCTTTTGGGCCTATCACCTTTTTTGTTTTTGTTTTTTTTTGTGGTTCTAAAGAGTCCTACGTCTGCACTTATACTCTATTTAAAGCTTTGTTCTCTATAACCTAAAGTTTATCATAGATCATATCTATTGTCTCTGTCAGAAGGAACTTTTTCATATTGGTTTTTGACTTTTTTCCTTTGTCCTAATTTCTTGAACACGAAGTATTGGTTAAACCCTGTATAGACTGTACCATTTAGTATCACTTGAAGTGTAATTGAGCTGCATGAAAAAGTTTTGAGTAGGTTCAGCAAGTTTAGAACAATGATCCAATCAATAGAAACTTGCTCATACTTTCATTTGCACATTAGAAGTCTTAAGATGCAACTCCCCTTGTCTTCCAATTCCAATCGGTAGTCTTTTAGAACCATAGCATGTGGTTTTGCTCCCCGGGGTCCAAACTTATACAATTTTAAATTCAACTAGGGTTTAATGGTAGGCAGACAAATCACATTGATTAATATAAATCTGAAGCCTTACCTACCAATAGAGTAATCTGGAACTTTGATCATGACTTGGATTTGGATCTTGCAACTGTGCTCATGTGATTATCTGTATAACACATGGGCCTTTTAAAAATTACAATACTCCTCTCATTGACAAGGACACTTTCTTCCAAACATGAAATGACAAATAATAAAACAATTAAGTCTCCTTCTTCATAATTAAAGAAATAACAATTAACATGGCCCTTGATTGGTTCATTTCAACAGCTGAGATTATGGTAATGGTGTCCTGAACTAACAATAGATGGAGATGAAAATCAAGACTTAGATGTTTTTGTTTAAGACAATGATTCCACATTACACACGTATTGTATTTTAATATATCTACAAGTTGATTAATCTGATACCATCTTCTATCTGTTTAGTATGGCACACGTGTGACTCCATCGAACTGCTGAGATGAAGTGACCCAAAAATCAGTCAAGTCAGCCCACCTGATTACCCAATCTGTTGGGCCATTAGACCTGTTTGGCCAGGGATATCATCTAGATTTATTGTTGTTATTGTTGTTATTGTTGTTGTCGTTGTTTAAAGGATCAATTGGTTTGAGCCAATGGCCAAATCCGAAAATCGGATTGGATCGAACCATCCAATCCATCAATTCAACCTCTAATCCGATTTCATGGCATTGTTTGGAATCTGGAAACTTGTTCTCTTGGATAGTGGAGTTTTCTTCGGTCTACATCAATGTTTGTAGTATAAAATAAAGTCTTTATGGTACAGTTTTCACATGTTAACTACATTTTCTACACCTTCTCTCCTAATCCCAACGACCTCTTCATTGTATCTAGCTGGGCAATGCTCCATACTTGAGAACCAGTAAGTAGGATTTGGCTGACTTTGATAGTTTGATTAGTATGTGCAGACCAGGAAAAACGGGTCTCTGAGGACCCCAGTTCCCATTCAACCCACAAAAGATCTGGACTCAGATTTAATTTGGTTCCAGAATACCCAAAACCCCCCATTTATGTGCCCTTTATTCAAGTATATATGAGGTCGGGTCGATAACTTAAATTCGGGTACGGGTCTGGGTTCTATAACCTGACCCGACCCAGCTCTGGGATTGGTCACCTTCTACGAAATCGTGTCTGGGTCTAGGTATACTACCAAAATGGCTAGACCCATTTTCATCACAAGTGGTGCAGCCTGCTCAATTTAGGCTGGATTTGAAGTATGTTTTAAGCATGTTGACTGAGCTTAGGATTAGCTCTTTTTTTTGTTTTTCCAGCCGACAGCCAAATTGAATGGGTCTGGGCTGAGATGTCCCAGGCATTGACATCTCAATGTTTGCTGTCAAATACCTTACTTGGGCACATACTCAATAGTCTATATAATGGTGAGTTTGAGTTGGTTTTTGAACCAAACCAACTCCCAACTCCAACTTGACAAGCCCAGACCATAGCTGAATTTCTGAAGAACCAATCTAATTGGTATTACATTTTGAAAATATACTGGGTCTAGAACTGACTTGAATTCAATTTGGCTTGTCGTTTTTAGGAATGCATCCAAATCTAACTAAAAATGCTGAACCTGTACTTAAGTTTTGGCTGGGTAAGATCACTTGGGTTCAGGTCCGGTCAGACCTAATGATGTCTATCTTGATTGATATATACATATTTTTTAATCATAACTTATCATGTTTTCAAAATTATGTTGTCAAGGCCAAACTTAGTTGAACCAGTGGTCAGATCTAGGTGGACCTAATCATCCATTCAAGTGATGAGGTCCATTGTTCAGATTTTCAAACATTGATGTACCCACTTGTGTTTTTATGCATTGCATTGCTTGTGTGTACCAATAGTTAGGCCTTTTTTTTTTTTTTCCATTTTAAGTGTGAGAAAATTAATGATGAGTTAGCAACTGCTTAAAATTGGATATATTGATCACATGTAAAATAAGTTATTAATTCTCTTTTTATGCATAGCTTCAATTGTCCTAGCTAGATCTGCATGATCTTTGACACAATAACATTAGATCCGGACTGTCCAAAGGGCTCAACAGGCTGGACCCAGAGTCAAGTTGGACCTGAAACATTTTTAGTTCCAGACCCAACCCCTAGTACATCCCTTAACAGGTGGGCTCGAATTCAAGTCCTAGGCTCTATCTGAGATTCAGATCCTAAAATCTTTATTGTGTTGTGCCCAAACTTAGGCACATGTAGTCCCCAATCCAGCCAGGCCAGAGAGAGAGAGAGAGAGAGAGAGAGAGAAAAGATGAGTTAAAAGTTTAATTAGGTAACTGATACTTACTTTAAAAGAAATGAGAAGGAAGAGTAGAATGAAGACCATACAATAAAGAGTCCTGCTCCATGGACTAACTCATCGACAGAACCATGGACTAACTCCATGAGTTAGTCCATGTAGACTTTTTGTACAATAAATGCGGGTCCGTATGTGTTCCCTGAGACAATTCCAGAAATGAGATTTGGGCCGCCCATTTACCATTTCAAACCAAATCCTCTCTCAAAGACAAGTCTTGATACTACCATTTCAAATCAGTATGCGGTCCACAAGGTTCTTTCCGCATTTAGTTTGTGCCAACTTGATTTGACCCACCAGCTCAGATTAATCTGAACCATTCCACTTTGATCCAACAAACAACTCCGAACCTGACTTGATAATTTAGTGTCTGGGACCCGTCTTGTTAACTTGATTGATGGGTCAAGGCTGAAATTTCCAACCCAATTAATAAATGGGTCACCCTTGGTTTGAACCCATGCATGTTACCGTTAGTGGTCGTCGTCGTCATTATCAAAGTCTTGTCCCAACTATGTTGGAGTGAGCTACATAAATTCTATTTCTCCATTTTAATTTATCCTTAGTCAAATCCTTAGGTAGGTTGCACTTCTTCAGATTTATCCTTACTAACATACATGTCTTGTTCAACCTATGTATTTTACTTAGTCTATTAAATTGCATAGAAAATCTTTTCCTTAACAGATTCGTTGCTAGTCTACATTGGAAATGTCTAAACCATCTCAAATGAGTCTCTCTTAATTGATCACTATCACTCATAAATGCTCTCGAAAGTAATCATTTATAATTGATATTTTTTATTTTTATCACAAATCTATCTCGACATTCACATCTCTCTTATACTTATTTTATACATGTATTGCTTCTTAATTGGCCAACATTTTACTCCATAATGGCTAATTGTTGTCCTCTAAAATCTTTCCATTCAATCTTATTATTATGTTGATCACAAAGTGTTCTAAAAGTAAATCTCCACTTCAATCATTCGACTTTTATCCCATGTTTGACACCTTCCTCAATTCATCCTTATTGATTATCAAGTCAAGGAATTAGAATGAAACTCTTTATGGGCCGGGTATCTCAAGTGCTTCAATTCTCACAAGTTTTTCAGCTCTTCGCATGTCCTCACGTAAATTGCATTTCATATGTTTTTTTTTTTTTTTTTTTTGTGCAATATCTTTTAAAGGCTTGAGTTCTAAAGCCTTAGATATATATCAAGTTTCTCACTCGCACCATCTCTTGATTCATCTGCCAACATTATATAATCTATGACCAATATACACTAAGGTACCTTTTTTCTTGAATATGAGCACTTAACCCGTCCACAATCAATTTATAGAGATGGGGGCTTAAAGCCGACCCCTAATGCAAACTCATGGTCATTGAAAATCCACCTGTCTCTCCACATTTAGGTTCTCACACTTATTATTGATATCTCATACATTCTTTTAATGAGATTAATAAAATCTCCTAGGACACTCATTTTATTGAAAACCGAACAAATCAAATCTCTAGATATCATGTCATAGACTTCCTAGATTGATGAAAAGCATATGAAGATTTTTCCTATTCTCTTGATACCTTTCATTGATTGCCTAAGTGACAATATAACTTTTATAATTGACATTTCGAATTGATTTTCAGATACCTTGATCTTGTATTTGAATTTTTTCCTCCATTATTGTCTACCATAGTTACATAGAGTAACTCATATTTAATCTCACAATAATTGGTGCAACTTAGTATATCTCTTTTATTCTTGTATATTGTCTTTGTCTTTTCATATTGAAGATCCTGCTTAACCAATTTCATCAAATTCCTCCCAAGCATTTTTCAAGTCTCTATTGGAATGTCACATGGCCCTTCTTCTTTGTCTTTGTTGTGTCAATGCTTTCTTTATTTTTTTTAACCTGATTCTACGGTAAAAGATATATCATACTAATTAATATATTCTTTCTTCTCTTACAAAATTTTTATTTGAAAGCTTGTTAAAATGTTCTCTCTACTTTTCTTTAATATCATTGTCCTTTACTAAAGCCTTGTGGTCGTCGCTCTTTTATACATTTGACAGAATCTAAGCCCCCACTTTTTCTTTTCCTTTTGTAAACTTAAAAATATCTCTCTCATTCTCTTATTTCCAATTTATTATATAGGCCATCATATGCTTTGGACTTTGCACCACTTACTAACTTTTTAACTTATTTTTTTGCTTTTTTATACATTTCTTAATTTTTTATATTCCTAAATTTTGTAGCGACGTCTTTTCTCTCAATCAGCGTCTTAAACTTTCACACTTCACCACTAGGTTTGTTTATCAATATGTCTTTTCCCTTTCGACTCCCCAAACACGTTTTATTCAACCATTCTAATACAGTCACTTATTTGGTTCTACATCACCATACTTTCTCCTTCAAATTTCATTTTTTTTCCTCGATCACTTTATCTTTAAACGATCTTGCTAGCTCTTTCCCCTTTCAAATTTCCATCCCTGTTCTAGGACAATTTTTATTTATTAACATTCTCTTTTGACTTCTAATGTAAACATCTAAATGACTATCCCATGTTTACTTCTATAAACTTTTGCTATGAATAACTTCATTTGTTTTACTGGTGATCTCAAGCTTGAATAAAGTAGGAAGGTTGCCTTAAGGCTGTAGTAGTTAACCCGACTTAAATTTTATGTGATTTGACATAACTTGTCAACTTATCTTCTTAATTCTCCCCAACCCTAGAGTCCGCTTTGTAAATTCTTATCGTCTCATTGCTAACTTGGAATTATATACTCTGATAATTGAGTCACTTACGTAATGTGTCCATTCTAAGTTCTTATTGACCTCTTTAAGAGTGAGTTTACTTTCACTTTCTAAAAGTAATTTTAGGCTTTTGAAAAGTCTAAAATCCTTTACAACTTTGTTTGATCATTGAACTTTTAGAAAAGCTTTTAATAAGAAAAAAAAAGTTAAAATTAGCTTTTTGAAAAAGCAAATCTTAAAGGATTTTAATTTGATAAGTACTTTTGACTTTTAAGAAGCCAAATCTATTGTATTTATAATCCCCTCGACATTCAACAATTGCAGGCGAACCCCCTTAAATTATAACTCTATGCTCATTTTGGACAATGGGGGTTAGGATAACTAAACTCAAGCCGACAGGTCATTAAGTCAGGCAAGTGAGATGACTGATGAGGCCAAACAAGTACAACCATGTGCTAGGATTGATGACTAAATAACTCGACTCAGACGACCTTTGGAGCCGAGTCTTGACTTTACTTCCCTTCCTAATAATTACACAAACAGTAACTATCAATTATTTGTTAATATAAATTGTTGTGTGGTTCAGTAACAGCTAGATTTTCTTTGTAGGATGAATAACCGTATTCAATTGGGGTAACTTGGGAATGGCCCACCTACAGTGTTGAGGTTGCGGCCACCAAACTGTGGTGACCGTGGGCTCCAGTTCTATAAAAAATCAGCATCCGAGGTTAATATGCATGTCTTCTCTTGGAAACAACGATTTCAGATTGATTCCTCATCTAGAAAGAGCGCTGAGGTTTTAAAGGTTGCAGGGGTCCAATGTATTGAAGGAGCCCATGGCTTATGCTTTTCATGAAACCTGAACAGACCCACCATCCCACAGTTCCTGCTTTCCTGTCGACTCTCTCCTCCTTTTATTTATGTGTCGTACCATGGCCTCTTTTACCACATCTCTTTCTTTCTCTCTCTCTCTCTCCCCGCATGATATCCTGCTTCTTGATAACAATGAGGCAGACACCTTTTTTTTTTCAAGAATTGTTGGGTCACTATCCTCACCAAAAATGTACATTTTCCTGAAACCAATTCTATCAGTTGGATGATCAGTTTTACACGCAGAAGACACAAGTCTGAGTTGTGGCAAGGCCCACTTTTGTTAACAGGAGACAGTTCCTTCATAACATTCAAGATCATTATTTCAGTCTTATCACATTTATATTGGTGGAAAGATCGACCATCTTATTATATTCTAACCATCTAGCATATGGGAAAGATTTTGATCTTCTTTGTGTAAATGTGCATGTGATTTATAGATCTTTAGAGAATTAAGAAAAAGAATGAAAATTCATTAACAACAACTTTTAAGTTTTAAATGTAGATTAAAACTTTAGAATTAATTAGTTATAACTATGGAGAAAAAAGAATTTTAATAGAGTTCAAGGTCTTGCACTAGTGCCATGAGAAAAAGTTAAGAGCCACATCTATTTACATGTAACCCAAGGGTCAAGTAAAGATGACCACCATCATCCATTCTGGGGTAGTTTTGGAGCAACCCCTATGGCCCTATCCACAATGGGTCTATCCAACCCACTGAATTATTGGGGCATGCAGAATGCATAGGCCTCACCTGTATGGAATTTAGAACAGGACCCTTCTCACGGACTTAAAAAGATCTCTAGTCAGTACAAGGACCACATTGGCATGGCCCATGGCCCTTCCTTTCTCCCCAACCAACAGAAAAGAAAGAAAAGGTAAGCAGGCAGCTATATCACTTCTGGGCCCTTGTGATTCCCTCCCCATCTCCCCCATCCCATTAAAATTTTTGCACTAGTCCCTTGATAATGCTCCCAACCCCATGTTGGACCCCACAGGGCTCTCGCTTCATGGGTCAATCGTGCGCCCAGGAGATCAACTCTGTTTTTTTTTTTTTTTTTTGGTGTGTGTGCGTGTGCGTGTGCGTGTGTGATAGAGGACTGGTTTCATTTCATGTAGGTGCAGATGGTAGTAAACGAGTTGGCTGAGTGTTACTTTGTTCAAATTATGCTTAAAAGAGGCGTCGCAAGTTTTATTGCAAGATGCAACCCTTTGCTTTTAACTGAGCTTGAGACCAGCACATGCCTATACTATGTTGATGAGTGTGAAAAAAATCTAAATGGGTTGAACAAACAAGGACTCGTCTGATAAATGGACCAGTACTATGCGTAGATACTGGCCTTGTAGAGGCCTCCGATCGACAGCAAACAATAGGACCATCCTAAAGAAAATAAAGCTAGTAAATATCTACATGTGGACCCACTGCAACATACTAGGGACATTCAGGGAATAATTGGTACAGATCTGTATGAACAAGGAAGGAATCCTCCTTGAGTTTAATACTATATCATAAGATAAGACTGCATAACTAGGCATTGTATTTATAATACTCTTTTTTGTTAGTGTTCCTTTGACAACAGATCATGATCTTATGGAATTCCTGGGAGCATGTTAAGTATACCTTTTCAGGTTTGGCTCTGATGATTCCATGCTTCTGAATAATATAATGCCTGGGTTTTGCTTATTAAATCATTTTCTGGGGTGGGAGCTGTCTTGAAATCCTTTGGCATGGGGACAGTGATTTTTGGCATGGCTTCCAACTCAATAGAATATTTTTGGATTGAATTGTACAAAAAATCCTAAATTGTTCACGGGGTTTTCTTTATTTGCTATGTTTAGGGAATTTGGAGAGTGATTTGGCCCATTGAAGCTTTTTTCATAATGAGGAAGATGGTTTGTGCCCTTTAGACGAGCTTGCAGGCTTATTTTTCTCCTTGGAGGAACTGAGCCCAAAACCATCAAATTTTGCCGGTGAGGGAGCAATCTTCTCTCATTTTATGTCTGTTATCTGCTAAATATATTGATTTCCATGCATCTTTCCATGTTCTTGGGCCATTTCAAAACTACTCCTGTTGTCAAGTACTTCTCATGTTAAGAATTGTAGTTTTTACATAAATATTATGGGTAATATTTGAACTAGTCCAAAATTGATCTTCCTCTGCTAAATTCCAACAGATCTATCCAAGATTTTTCATGAAGTTTTCTAGAGATAGGGACTCTTGTCTACTTCTGTTTTCCCTAAGCTCTGACCATCATCAGTAAGTTACCGGTTCTGGTTATTTGTTGGAACTATAAGCATAAGCCCCATGTTGACATTTAATTGAAGTTCGTTAATTCTTTCCAATGCATTTTGGATTTTCTGCTCTCTTCTCATAATTGTGTTTTGTGTACTCCACCTTTTATCTCAATTTATTCTAAATTCTAAATTCTGTTTGTTAACTTATTTGGTTTAACAATTTCTTATCCCCTAAAAATCAGCTTTACATTGTTCTGAATAGTTATACTCTGGGTCATAAAAGAAAAAAAAAAAAAGACTGTACTGAGAAGTGATGATTCTTGCTCGAGTTTGAGGTATCTATGGCAAAAGTATCTATAAGAAATCGTTTGGGGGCCCTTCGTAAATTGATAGCCTGATGTTCCAAAGTGTTCATAGCCATACCTTACACAAAAAAGGTTAATTCTTGCATAATTTGTCAGCCATAATTGTGCCTGCATTTTTTTTTTTTTATTGTTCCTTTTGAAGATTATGATGCACCTACCAAATTTGGTTATTTCAAACGTCATAGTCAAAAGTAGAAACTTGAACATATTCGGTTTTCAACTGACAGGATCTCTTCAGGGAGAAATCTGAGCAACCTTTCATATCTGAAGAACAGAGGTGATATTTTAAAACTACTCAGGAGTTGTTGACATGCATTATACCTGATCTCTAGAAGGTTTCTGCTGAAGAAGCGTCAAAAACTTAGTCAATCAGCTAGAGAAAGAAATGGAGAGGTTTCTGGAGCAATACGATAAAGAATCCATGAAGATGGCTGTGCTAAAGCATGAAGAAATTTTCAAAGAGCAGGTAATCTGGTCTTTGGTCTTGAAAATAAATTAAGAATACTTCGTTGCATTTGTAAGCATATAAAGCATAAAGGCCATGAGTTTGTGCATGTGGACCAGGTTTAATGATCACAATGTTGAGCTGTTGGGAACCTAGATAGGCCATACCCCAAAAGTGACCCACATTGGAAGATCCTATTTTACTAATGAGAACCATTGCTACACTTACTAATTATCAGTTTATAGACCATATACAGAAAAATTGCGATCTTCCATTGGGGCAAAATTAGCAAAATGTTCTACCAACAGTTGATCGTCAGATCAGCAAATATGGATCATTAAACTATGGCCTAACATGTACGTGCTAAAGCCTCAAGCCCGTGATCATATTAGACTAGAACCCTGAGTTCAGTATCATAAAGTTCTCTACATGCTATCATAAACCTTGATGTTATATATATGAATTACACAGGTCTATGAGCTTCATCGCCTGTATCGAATGCAAAAGCTGTTAATGAATGACGTGGAAAGAAAAGGGTTAGAGACACCACTGTCATTGATACAAAATTCTGAAATGGGGGTTAGTTTAAGCCAGTCCAACTACAATTACAAAGAAGAGCAAAGGTTGCGATCATCAATTGACCTAGAACGCCCAGCTTGTTACAATGGAGAGGCAATGTCACGGTTTGAACAAGAGATTGACATCGAGCTTCGGCTGGGAAGAGGATACAACCAAATGAAAAAAGATGAAACATCATTAGCTACAGATTGTTGGCCTAGCTTTTCTTCATCTTCCACTGATTCTGGTGCAATGCAGAATAGTGTTGGAACACTCCAGAGTATCAATACAACACAAGTGATTATGGGTCATGACTGGGGTCTCTTTCATATGCCTGCTACAAATGTGAGTTTCCAAAGTGAAAAGAAGAATTCTTTTGTTGTGGATGAGCAACTAAGACAAGAAAGAGCAAAACAGCCACCTTGGCTTTTCCATGTTGTGAGCTGGTAACATGGAATGATATTCTTGTTTCTAATTTTCATTCCTAGTTCCTGTTCAAAACCAGTTGGGTTTTCACTCAATTGCCAAACCTTTTTATTGTCACTTGGCGTCATTTCTACTAAGCTGTATTTAAATTTCCATTTGTAATCACTTTCAAGGATGATGGAGTCTAAAATATGTGACCCAAGAATGTTTAAGGGAAATTGTCTCCGAGGATGGTCCAGCCAATCCTGGGCTAGTAACGGTCCTCTTATGGGACCCACCTGGATGCATCAGTCCTGAGAGGGTGTAGGGGTTTGAAACCTCTCACCATGACTAACCTGTGTGCGGAAACTAGGAACCAAGATAGGTACTGTTTTGGGGGGCTCAAAGTTGTCCATTTCTACATGCAGGTGACAATTCACAGAGTAGGAATTGTGGAAAGAGTTTTAAATAATGGGGACCAGCTGGGGCCCACAGGTGGGAAAGCTCCTGTGTGTAAGGTTAATCAAGTGCAGAAAATATTAGGTACTAAAAATCCTCACTAGTCCTAAAGCATAAATGCCATAATTAATCACCATACTCATTGTAAGGTAATCTCCCAACAATATAACAAGTTAGGCCTGTCTGTTTGTAGTCACAGGTCGTTCGACATTCTATTTAAACTAGTGGATAGAGTAACCAAATCCTAGTTCAAGCTTTGGTTAAGCCTTTATTTGAGTAATCCTGGTCTAGGAATAGTCCAAACGGGCTCCCCCCATAACCAATTACAGTAACCACGGTTTCAGATAATTTCAGTTACAGGGCCACCAAGTTCCCATGCATGGAATTTCAACTACCATTCCACGCAGACCAGAAAGAAGAGACCTCAACTCTATTGGTTGTACCCTTTTAATTCCCCTTAGATCAAATAAACCCTACCATCACAACAGTTGTGTTGGATCAACAACTTTGTAATGGAGAATTTAGCTGTTGCCAGACAAGACCTTACAATCCAATGGACCTTACTATCCACCAATGTCTCAACTGATCTCATTGCTTGTCAGAGTACCTTACGTGGCTAGGGGCTAGGGTGGCAGTGAGTTGTAGCCAACCTCACCACCCCATCTAGGGTTGTGCTTTGCAATATTAAAGATGGTTTTCTCATTGCCCTTGTTTTACCACCTCTTTCAAACAATGCAAGCCTCTTCTATATCCTGTTCTAAAAATCTATAAAGCTCTGAACTTTAATAAACGGTCTCTGACACTGTCAATGGTTCCTGAAATTTAGCCCATATCTTCATGTTAAACTGATTTTAGGATGTTTTGGATTTAAAGGAAAGAAAAGAAAAATATAGAACATAAAGGTGCTGAGAATGGAGTACCATACATTTCTGTTTTGAATTAAACCCAATGGAAATCACTATTAGTCATGGTCAGAGCTTGGATGAGTCTGAGGGATTGTTTTTTAACCTCATTTCATAGGAAATGTGCTGTTCAATGCATTTTTCACATGATAGGGTCGGAAGACTCGGAACTATGAAGAAGACTGTCTTGAAAGGTCATCTCTGTCAATGATGATGTTGGGAAATTGATGGCAACAAGTAGCTTCAGTAGTTCAGTTAACATCAATAAAGCATCATGGGCTTTTTTTCTTTTATTGGCATGATCTCCATTGGTTGGTATTAGAAGAGAGACCTAAACAGCACTGAGGCTGGAGAGAAGCATAGCATGTTATGGCATCTACCCCATGCCTTAGCAGTTCCTTGCTTCTCTACAAAATGTCGACCTGTGGAGCTGTACGTAACTCATTTAAAATGGTTTAGACCTCCAATATAATTCAAACTTAAGGGCCTTTTTCTTTTTGTTGATGTGGGTATTCGTGACATATTTGACCCAACAAGACTAATACCTTGGGTGGAGCCTGCTAAACCCACACAAATGCACATCCGGCAAATCTAGGGAAGTTTTTAACACAAGACGTAGGGAACAAATCTGGGCCTTATGCTGCTACTCCATCTCCCAAGTGGGTAAACTTAAGGGCTGTTGTTAAGGCCTATGGAAGCTGTCGCTAACGCCTAGGGAATTTTTAAAGGAAATATGTGGAAAGCAAACAGAATTTCTACAGAAATCACAAGATTTATTTATAAAATTTCTACAGCGCCATGGTGCCCAGGTCTTAAGTGCTATGTATTAACATTTGGAACCATAAAATTTGTCATTGCACAAGCCAGAGCAGATCAAGGTTCAAAATAGCAATTACAACAGGTGTAGCGGCCAATGGCCAGGTGATATATATATAGTAGTTGCGGCAATACATAGCGACGTAACAGTTTGAGTTTTTTAAATGGTTAAAAAAAATTTGAATCTCATATAGCAACCAAACTTGTATGTGTTTTTTTTAGTGATATGGAACCATATAAAAGTAGAGACAACTTTAGGAAAAAGTTATTGAATAGAAGAAATAGAAAAAATGATGTTTTAAATTAAATTTGCTTAGCTCTATTACATTTTAGACCGTACCACCGTTATTTTCAAAATAGCATAGTGGCCTCAACGGGCTGATAATGTGGCACTATTTTTAACCATGGAGCGTATTAATACCAAGAATAAGACTAAAAACAAGAAACCCACCCATGAATTACACTTGCTGCAACAAAAATCAGAGCCCAGCGACCAACTAGTTATCATGCTACTGAACCAGGCCTTATAAAACATTTGCCACGAATGTAGATAGTGCACTGACAGCCAAGAGATGGATTAATTGGCCCATGGAAACATTGACAAGGTTTTCTCTTATATTCTACATTGGTAAATAATGTAAAGTGTAAAAGCAATTTCGTTCATAATAAATTTCCACTAGCAGGTGGCTCTGGGGATCAGTGTAGAACAAGGACTGATCGGGCTGGTATTCATTTTCAAAAAAGCAAGAAAAAGGAAATATAAATACACTCTTTCACCTTTCTTTTTACTGATATACTATTTGTTGTCAATGGAATGCCATGCAGGCAATCCTGCAAAAAGAGCTGTGATGCCTGTGAGATGGCAAGCACTGCTGCACTGGGAATTGGTGACATCAAGTCAAGTCAGCCGTTATCCTATCAGGGAGAGCTTTCTTTAAACTTGCCATATATGTGATGTAAATGGTCCAAACAAACGAAAAGGAATTGCTTACCAATGGCTGCAAAAAAAAAAAAAAAAAAAAAAAAAAACAAAAAACAAAACTATCGCCTGTGAGCTCTATCATCATTCATCAAACTCCCTAATTGCAGAGAAGAAAAAACTTGAGAGCTACCTGTAGTTGGACAGGGATGAATTTGAAAGTGACAAAATCACACATTGGCCAGTAGATAAGCCCACTTATTGTTGTAGGGAGCATGTCTCTCTTTAACCTGGCAACAATCTCAGCAGCAGTTTCACCTGTGCCACCAACAAGTAGAAACAGTAAGAAATGAACAACTGTAAGAGCACAAAGTACTTGCTTACAAATACAGCTGACCCACATGGGGACCACAAAATGGATCAAAGAAACCCATGGAAGAAGAAGACAAGCTGCTTCACATGACCTGTCCATCCAAACTTTTGTTTTAATTAGGATTTCCTTTGTTGGTTTAAGAAGGAAAGTAACTTTTAAGACTTCCATGCTTTTAACTATTCTAGGGTTGAGTGTTAAGAGTGACTGGGAATGGTTTTTATATTGCAACAACAATTAGGACTTTTTACAGGATTTAATTGTGCTTTCATTTCTTTCAAACCAATACATGGCTGTAGCCCAAGACAAATTCAGAATCCACCGTGTACTATTTCCAAGGACATAGTATTATACAATTGGTGCAGCTATGTGCTATTCCTTAGAAACTGCAAAAATGCCCTCCCATCCTTTTTTAAACCCACGATGGGGAAGCAGTGCTGTACTTTTCCTTCACTATCTCCATGCACATTTGCCTTCTGGTTATCCATGGAAAACCTACTTCTCCACAGATAATGTAGTTTAAATAAAAATTCCCATAAGGTCTTCATAGGTCTCCGTTTTCTAGTTCTTTGAACATAACTGTTCAATACATTGTACAGGGGATATTTCTGTTCTTCTTTATACCTACTAAAACCATTTCAAACATCATTCTTTGACATTCTCTTTTGTTGAAGCCGGTGGCAGACCCAAGATTGTCACTTAAGGGGGGCAGACATAAGATTTTTATGTGAGATTTGGAGACAAACCCAGAATTTTCATTTGGATTTTCTAAGCAACCCAGAAATTCATATGCATTTTGGAAGTAGGGCCAGGTCTGACGGGAGCGACTGCCCCTGGAAGCTTGTATGTAGGTCCACCAGTGGTTGGAGCTATACATAAGTTTCCTTCTATGTGCTTATCTCTAATTCTATCCTTTCTTGTATCTCCACATATCCCCCCTCTTAGCATGCTCATCTCCACAACATGTGCTCCACACATCCCACTTCAAGTAGTTACTTAATTCATGATTCTAATTCAGAATCCCAGATTTCTTCAACTCCTAGGAATTAACGACCCTCCCAACTTCAAAGTGACACGAGAAGAATTGTTGCCAAAGCTCTATCAAAGGATGAATATTCATGATCCAAACAAATGTATACACACTGGAACGGAAAATGAAAGTTACACTGATTGTTTTATTTGTTATCAACTGTCCTTAAATAAAAACAGCCCCTTGGGAACTTCACAATTCCTATATGCACCCATCATATAGCAATTAAAAGATCCTTTACTTGTCTGAGATTACTCAGATGTCTCAAAAAGTCCTCACGTTCCATAATCCAAACAGTATGGAACAAACCAAAATAGCACTGGACAGGTGGGAATATTGATGGGAACACTCCTACAAATCATCACATCATACCATGAAATTTCTTCTCAGCTGTGGAAAATTGATAGTTTGATAAAGACTACATTGAAGCATAAAAAATCTAAACCATTGGATTCAATTAAAAACCATTGATCTTCTTTTTATCAATTTCAACTGGTGAAATAGAAATCGGAAGGGGGAAGCCATGGCCGGAGGAGGGTATTGGAGGTGTCCTTTGAAACAGTCATGGAGTCGTTTTGGCAATGCTTTCCAAGCATGTCGGGATTATTGAGTCTGACAAGCCGAGGTGACGGTGATTTTGGAGGCGCTTTAGATCTTTTCCACATCTTTTCGTGTCAAATTGGTCGTGGAGTGACTCCATGAATGCCATCTCTTAGGTGTCCTCTTATTCTATGATTCCTTGGAGGTTTGAATTTTATCTTAATGAGATCAAGTACTTATCATCATTGATTCCAATGGAGTTTCAGCATGTGGGGCGGATGGCTAATGACTTTGCGGACTCTTTGGCTAAACGAGGGGTAGACAGGTCTTCAGATTTAGTGGCTACCTCTTTGTAACTATGGTTTTTGCTTTGGTATAGTTCTTGTATACCATTGTGTTTTCCTCATCACTATGGTGGGGTATTTTGCTTCTTGTAATCCCTTCTCATTAATCAAATTTGATGTTATCATAGTTTTGAAAATCGGAATCGTATCGCAAATCGTTCATACCCATGAATCGAATCATATTGGAAATTGTATCGCGAATCGTAGGATTTTTATTTTTTAATAAAAATTAAAAATTAAAAATTAAAAGAAAAAAAAAATAAGAAAATAGTTACTCATAACCATCCCTTTTCCCATTTATAGCAGTATAAATACAATGACAAATAAGTCTATCATACAACTATATCAAGAACATCATGACATATATCAATATATAGTAAATGATGTATGTAAATAGTTAAATGAGTTTAAGGTATCATTATATATTTATATTTTATTATTTTTAAATCAAAATATAAAAGTAAAAATAAAATCCAAACCATCAATCTTACACAGTAGGTATCTCTCGAAGTTAAGAAAGTGTTCTTAAAAAATAAAAATAAAAAGAAGATATAGATAAGCACCATACATACAATCGAACGCTTTAATTAAATTGGTGTTCTTTATTCATCTCTAAAACCTCTCCAATGCCACAAAAACTCTTAAGAGGTTTCATTGACTAATAAATAACCTTTTAAAAGTAAAAACACTAAAAGAAAGAAAGAATAAAGAAAGAAAAAGGTAAAAAACTATTAATATTAACTTATCAATTGTAGCTATGCTCACTTAGCACAATCGCTTGAATTGTAAGATTCGATGAAACAAGTATCGAATCGTAAGATCCACACATGAATCCTAAGATTCATTTGTAATGGGATTCCTTGCATAGATACGAATCGTTTTTCTTAGGATTCGGGATACGAATCGTAGGATTCTAATAACTATGGATGTTGTCATTCAAAAAAAAGAAATCGCACATTAGATAAGCCCAAAATTAATTCTAAAAATACCATAAACTCCTAAAATTCTCATTTCAATCTGCATATTGATCTACCTCCTCACTGTTGTTCATCAGAATACAAAGTTACCTGATGCCTATTGCCCACAGATAGTGAAGATAGAGGATCCAGTGTCCCAAAGATTAATGATCTCTTTCTTTCCTCCGCTTTGATCCCCTTTCAATTATTCCCTTTTACTATTTCTTTTCTCCCATGGATTCCCTTACTTTCTTCTGCTTCTCCGCTAAAAATTCCTTGAACTTTTTGAGAACCTCTGATTTACTCCTTCAGTAAGTGAGAAAGAGAACTCAAATGACAGACACATCGAAGATTAGGGAAAAAACATTGCAAAACCAGTTTCTAAGTGTAATAGCATTTTACCAAAATCAAAAAGTGTAATAGTAAATGCAAGTCTACTGCACCAGGTGCAAGGGAAGGGCTGAAAGCACGTTGAACAGCAAGGCAAAGAATTAAAAGGGGGTTAAAACAAGAAAATCAATGTTGATCATGACGATTCATTCCTTATCTGCCTTTTGCTATGCAACCCATGCTTTGTCACAGATAATACCTTGCAAAAATCAGTCTTATACAGGCCTTAAGGCTGCTTACATCAGTTGTGGTCCCACAAGATCTGGGAGATCCAAGAGATCTTCCATTGAAGTGATTTTTTTTTAAAGGAAGTAAAACCTATGGTTCTCTATAAGGAGGAGGATAGTTGATAATAATTCTAAATTATATTAGTTAAGATGGTCAATCACAGTGCACTTCATGGTATCAATCGAATTCGAAATAGTGTACAAAATACTATACAGGATCATCATCATCAAAGCCTTGTCCCAACTATGTTGGGGTCAGCTATAAAATGATACAAAAGATGAATTCCTAAAAAAATTCCTAATTCAATTTTAATAAACTTAAAAAAAAAGTCATTTGAATGTTCTCAGAACAGAATTTGTGATAAGCGTATATAACTTAGATCCAAAATAACATCTTAAACAAAACCGAAGCTATGAAAATGTCCCTCGAGACTTTAATAGCCCCAAATAATGGAAAAGAAGACAAATTCCCAGGGGTCATAGTTTAACACACATTCCCAGGAATCTATCCATGGGTTTTCAGGTTGAAAGTATCACTCATGAGTCATGACCAATATCCCCAACATAGATGATAAGCATATGCTAAATTCAGCTGTGGGGGGAGGGGTTTGTGTGTGGTGGTAGAGAAAAGGCCATCACTGCAGCCAAAACTAACTTGGATGCCAAGTGCCAGACTTGTGCTTCAGGTCCATGTAAATGGCTTACTACTTACTAGACTACATGCATCAATGCAAAAGGCGAACTGGTTATCATATACATGAAATAAAAGGCTTTCTTACTCAAAAAAGAAAATAAAAAGCAGTCTTAAAAGTACACATATGTTTCCTTACCTTGTAGACTTGCGTTCACAGAGAAGAATGAGGAATTCATAATAGGCCCATAGATAGTTTGTCCCATTAACATTTTCTTCAATGTAGAGAATATATCCCTCTTTGGCAGAATTCTTGAGATGAAGTTGAACCAAAAATGCAATGACGGTCCTGAGAATAGCATTCCAAATGCAGCCATGCGTAGCGTTCTTATCGGATCAAAGGAATCTGAAGGCATGAGTGTAATCATCTAATGATAAAAATACAGTCAAACAAATTAACAAATGAGCTAAGGATGGAAAAACAAACTACTTGATTAAAACTAGTAACCTTCAGCAGTTAACTATGAATTTCAGTACATCTAAAAGTTGTAGTATGTTAGGTCTTGCTATACTTGGGCACAATAAACCACCAACAGCACAAAAATGGTATAGTTATAGACATGAAAATTTCTGGAATGTCAATCTTGAATTCTAAATTCTAAGATCAAAGAGCAAGAAAAATCGATGAGAAATTAATATATAAACCAAGAAGAAAAATATAACATGTTAATAGAACATGATCATCCTACTCCATATCTTGAGTTTTGACTATGAATCATGTATTTACATCTGCTTGGCATATAAAGGGCATAATGGTTATATCATTCTCATAAAAGGAAATACCGGATAAACCCAATTTCCAGGGGTTGCATGATAAAAGGAGATCAATCTGGACCATAAATTGTGATTGAATAATCAATTAATGGAAGCCCTTGGTCAAAATAAACTCGTGATTTCTGTATATTAGTAGCATAGCATCAAGTGATAACCAATTGTAATCTTGCTCCAACATTTTTGGATCAAATTATGATGAATGCACTGATGGACTTTTGTATTCCATTCCACAACCAAGTTTCCTTCTATGCATAACTATACTTCCCCTTGGACTCCCCAAGCATTTCTTTACACCTATCTAATACAACCCACCATTTTATCCCGCTCTTCATTATAATTCAAAATGGATTTTAATCACCTTGCATGCTCTTTCTTTCCTTTTTAAACTACATCACCCTTCTCTTAGTCAATTCAGCACTTTCTTACTAGTCATTCTACCTAACAAGATCTAAATCAATAACTATATTGTGCTGGAAGACTCTTACGGGATAACAATACAATCCTTGTAGATTGATCTCCTCTGTCTTAATCAAAAGTAATCCATGCATCCTATTCGACCCACTTTTAATGTCATAGGTGTTCTTCTGACGTATGTATTAGCTATTTTTAGATAAGAAGTCACATCAAAGTCACTTGGATGTATGCCAATCACATGGGAGGAGAGGATGGAAATATCATCATGTTGATCATCCATCCATATTACATGATGCCCTTTCTTAACCCCACTCAACTACCGGGTGACAATTCTTGGCCCAGTCCACCATCCCAACCTAAACATGGCCTGGTAATTCAAGGTTCGGGTTGACAGTTCTGAACCAATCAATAAATGGGTTGGGTTTGAGTTGAGTATATTGTTGCTATTCAATCTGCCAACTCGACCTAAACCCGACTAATTGCAGTATGACCTGCCAACCCAATCTGAACTCGATTTCTTAATTAAGGGTTCAGGTTGAGATTTTTTGACCAACTAATAAATGGGGCAACCGGTCGAGTTGAGTTGAGCCTATACATGTTAGGCTCATTGCTCATCCAGACCCATGGCCACCGTTACACTCAACAACACCACCCAATTTTGGTGACGAACTCCTTTAGAGTACATGGTCATCATCATCTGATGGTGATGGCCTTTGGGCAACCCCTAATTCACACCAAAACCTTCCTTCCCTTCTTACATAGTACTTACACTCATGACTGGCATAGATGGAATGAGCCGCACAACTGAGGTGCACTTTGCAAAACTAAATGCAGTTTTTTATTACTCATGCATGTGTGGTGTGTTCCGACAACAGCCTGGCTGCAATTTGCTAAAACCTATAATTTAAAATAAGAATGGGGGTTTTTCATTTGCCCTGCTCCCAATCAACCACACAGCATTACAATTTACAACTCAAGATGAGAAAGGAACAGCATCCCATGGAATACTAACTTGTATCGCAGAAGTATAACAGCATATGCATGAAAATTACATTCCAAAACAATGGGACATGAAAATTTTGAAACATATAGATACACCTAGGTAACCAGTGCCGCAGATCAATGTATAAACATAGCCTAGCTGTTTTCCTTAACCTTGGAAACACATAGCCTAGATGTTCTAATCCTTGTCTTACATGTAACTGATAGGCAAAAATACCATGATAATTTAAGTCCTACTCCACACACACATACAATACTCAAACATAGGGTAGGTATTAATCTCTACACCATTGTCACAAATAACAGTGATATTTTGGAAACATCATGATATTTACCTGTAATGGCATCTTCCAAATAATATCCTGATATTTCTAAAGTAGTGCCAAGATTTCCCAAAGTTGCAAAAAGGGGTAAAATCAGGATGAAAAATGGGAAAATTAGGGGGGGCAAGTGTACACCAGTTTTTTTTTTAAAGATTATTTCATATTTACTTTCCATTCATTTCTTCTTTTCAATTATTTAAAATTAATTTATTTCCCACGACATTCTCCCTATAATAATATCCCAAGAAAAAACCCAAATTGGAAAATAAGCCTACTTAATCTCTATAGAGAAATTTTCCTAGAATGATGTTGGTCAAAAATGCCGTGGATCACACTAAAGTTGAACCGTCTATGATCATTTCTCAATTATCCATTCAACCAAAAAAATCATTGAAAAACCTAAAACTCTGCAAAATTTCAGGGCATATTACTCAGTTCATGAAACAAAAATGAGAGCAAAGATGTCATTATCCCACCCCAAATCTCCAAACAGATTCATACAATGTCAAAAAAGAAAAAAAAGAAAAAAAAAAAGGCAAGAGACTTTTAGGTTTTATACCTGCGAAGAGACATCGGCACAGGTGAAAATGACCCCAGCTGTGATGGCTTTGGTGATAACAGGGCGAGCCTCGATCATGCCCAAATACCAGGTCACAAATCCAGTCTTCCTAGAAGAAGAAGATAAGGAAGAAACCGAAGAAGAAGAAACATCTGAAACTCCGTGTTTTCTATGGAGAAAAGGGGATCGAATGTAAGCTCTCGAATGCCGCTGCTTTGCGAGAATGGATTTCGATTTCCAAGGATCGATACACGAACGCCTCTCGATCGCATCGTGAAAGCAGCGTCGAGTGCTGCGAAGAAGAAGAAGACTTGTTCGAGAAAACATGTTTCGATTTGTATTCTATCAATCTATCGATGGTTTTGGTGGGAACGTTGGGAGATATGAGAAATGCATGCGAATGCAAGGGGTGGGTCGGTGCTTTTGTATTTAAATTTTTGTCCGGGAAGGAAGGCGGAATTAGGTTTTTACTTTCCTTTATTAGAATCGATGGATGGATTCTATACGTGGGATTCTTCATTCTTGTTTGGGAAGGGACACGTGCGGATTCCTGCACCCTTGGAAAGCGAAACTGAGTTATGACCGTACGAGGTTGCTCCCTTGCAGGCCACAGCTTGAACATATTAAAGAAAGAATCCATCCCTTTTCTTTCGTTTTTTCCCTGGTCGCAAAGGCAAAGGAGGGAATTTTTTTCTTTTTTTTTTTTTAAATTAGTACTTTGCTTTGTATCAATAATTCATTTGAATGGGTTTTACATATGGAAATGTCGCCGATGGTTGTCAAAATTACCATTTTCACATGAATATTATATGGATACATTCAATAATTTTATATATATTTGGAATCTTTAAATTTTTCACAATTTTTTTCAAAATTTATAAAAAAATTATAGATATTTTTTATATTTATCCGTTAGTAGTTGAACGTTGCTCGTTTAAAAAAAAAATGAATTAGGGATACACAGAAGTGCAAAAAACTAGATTTATTGCTTGAGAATTTTTTACAAATAATGAAGATTTACACTTCAAGATCTCGACGTTTATTAGTTCAATGAACAGATTAAACAGATTAAATTACAAAAATAAGATCCACAGAAATGAGAAAAAATATCAAAGGTTATTATTTACACCGTACAGTACTAGAAATGTACTTGCTAGGACTTTCACACCTTTTTAGATGCAAAAGCTTTGATTTGGAAATGGCCTTATTCAATTTATATATTACATGCCTAAATAAATATCAAGATGCATTATACATATGAATCATTTACTAATCACAGCAAACAAATTTCCTCTTTCACAAAATCCTTGAAAGAGTTATCGACCAGTTTTCCTGATGATAGTTAATCCATGAATCAGTAGCCTGGCCCAACCAGGCCAGGTAAAAGACAGTCAATTGGCTGGGTTCACAAAGATTTTCAGTAGTAGGAACAGCCTTTTTTTTTTTTTTCCTTTTCCTTTGGTACTTCCTACCAACATAATTCACCGTCAAATTCCATGAATGTATGCGTCAAAATTATGACCTAGAAAAATAAAGATTTTACCCGAGCATATGACACAGATGAAAGAAATCAAAAGGAAGTACCACCTTAACCATACAAATTCTATAATATATATTATACATTCTAATCCATTCTTCCATTGTAGTTTTTGCTAATAAGCTTTGGAAGAGGAAGGGAGGAGAGAGAGAAGCTCTGTACCATCTTATTAGGCTTGTTCAAGGATTAACCATGTCCTAACAACAATATATTCCTTCCAGGCACAGACACACTATGAGAAATATACCTTTGAAATACCATGACACATATAGCTTTCTTTCTAAACTCAATTTTATAGCATATATACTAATACATTACATGCCACTTTTAGTAAGAGAACGCCATGAGGCAGGGAGAATCGTGGAAACCCAGACTCGTGGAGCTAATGACATTTTGCTGCACTTCAACATCCAAAATCATATGGCACCAGTCCTTGCAGCTCGGGGCCATTGAGTCGGCTGTTATTATCAAAACTGAAATTGAAAAAAAAAAATTCAGAAAAACACAAATATGGTTCATTTCTATTTCATTAAAAAAAACTATGATTTCACTCTTTTCAATCCTCCGAAACAGGGGATAAATCTAATCACTACAATAAAACTGAAAGTTCAGAATCTTCCTATTTTTAAAATGGGAAAAATTTCATGACATTTTTACTTGCAAGTTTTATTTATTTATCGCAATCATCATCATCATCATCATCATCATCTTCTTAAACGGAAGATAGTGGGACCCATATTCCTACAACAAGCAAATACAAATCCAAGCTTGAATAAGTTCCTTATCCACAGGCACACGTGTGCAAAAATGTAGTTAGATAAAAAGGTGCTTTTGAAGATAAAAAGCAATTTATGATGGAATTTTATTGCTTAGTAAATCCTCAGTGGGCCCAAATCATACTTATCAGGTTATTTAGCAAGCTTGATTCAGGTTCATGTGCATCATAAAGGGAAACGATCATTTTAGTTGCAGGACCCATTGTCTTCATTTTTTGGATGTGTTAATTTCTTCATCCAATCAAAGGTTCACTATAACCGAATTACTTCGTTACAAGTACACTACAGATGCCTATTGATAACATCATGAAAAAACTGTAGTATGGAAAATATAACATATAGTTTGGTACAAGCAGAATCCGCCCATAAGCAATTTCATCAAGGGATAATTGAAGAAAGGTCCCGACATGGATGTATGGCTTAAAAAATTAAGCCTTGTTCATTACGGTTTTGTGCAAGGCCCAAGTTTAATTTCATCAAAACATCTTTAAGACCCAACAAAAGCTCGAGAGTCTGTCAATATTCATAAATTGCATGACTCTTTCCTGATGTAGGAAAAGCTTAATGGAGAGAGAAAATGTTCTTCTATCCCATTCCAGGGTACAAGATGGGTTTGACTCAACCTGATCTAGAGTAAAGTTTCAAACATAACTTGAGGATTCGAGTACACACACATAGTGACATGGCAATGGAAGAACTGAAATGCCGTTACTAATTTGTTCTTACTGCATAAATGAATCTGATAATAATCATGTTTTATATTCTGAATCTTTATCTTGTCTGTCTGTCTTCAACAAACGAGTGGATACTTCTCAAGACCACCATTATAAATAATGATTATAACCATGCTCATTACATAAAGCATGGGACCTAGGAACTATACAGAAAAGTTGCAACCAGAGAAAACCTAGTTAAAAGCTGCTCGACAAGCAAGTACCCATAACAGTGGAAGCTCAAGTCATAATATCATGAACTCTTTATTCCTAAAATATTTGTTCATTGTAGTATTGAATATGTGTTGTCCATGCAGGTATGCTAGAGGGGGAATGCCACAGAAGAATTCAAGCAACCTCGCTCACTTAAGTTGGAGATTGTTCCTTGATTATTACAAGTACTGTCATTTCTATTCATATTTTTGAAAACTTGTATCCATAATAGTTCTCTTATTTCATTTTACCTAGTTGGACTGATGTAAAATTTATAATTAAGTGGATTGGCTGAAGAACTTTGGCACATAAAACTGCCCACAACAATTTACTATAAGATTTCATATGCACACAACAAATTACTATAAGATTTCACATGCATACCACAAAAGTATAAAAGTACCAACCTCTAATTCTAAAAGGACTATACTTAGATATTAGAAAAAAACACATCATCCTCATTGCAACAATCACATTTATTATCAAAAGGGAGGCAACAGATTCTAGTTATCTTCTTTTAGTTGGCTTTTAATAAATTTGTGTTACCGTTCAAAAAAAAAAAAAAAAAAAAAGAAAAGGGAAGGCAACAGATATTATTTACCTCTGGAATGGAAAATTTGTGAATGGACCATCAATTGGAATGGTTCCGCAAAGATCATTGTTAGAAACATCACTGCAAGACACAAATTCAATAAGATTCTTACAACTAACCACGAGCAACCAAACACAGAATCACAGGGAAAAATAGAAATGTGAACTGCGCCTTTGTTCTTACAAGACTTTTAGGTTTGAAAGAGAGGCGAGCTCTCTTGGAATGGATCCTGTCAGCTTATTGTTGTTCAGCCGTCTGTGTATCAAACAATCATATAGATATATCTACATCAGAATCTCAAGATCAAGGAATTCACTGCATGTAAGTATCCTATGCATATAAACTAAAATGAAGATGGCAATGGAGAGCTTACAAGAAACGAAGTGATTTCAACTTGGAAAATGACTTCGGGATATGTCCTCCAAATCTGTTCTCATACAAGTCCATGCTAACAAGGTTCTTCAAATTACCCAACTCCTTGGGGATTTCACCTTCTATATTGTTCCGATAGAGCTCTCTGAAGTTGAGAAGCACAACCAGACATTCAAATCAGTCAACATGAACAGCTTCAGATTTCACCTCACTAAACTTAAAATTAAAGGATACTCAAGAAACCCGAAATACGCAGCATGACAAGACAGATTTCCAAAATTCATATAAAAAGCAACTCACCAAACACAAGAACTTCCGAAAAATCGAAACTTTTTTGTGGACTTGTGCAAAGGAAAGACTTTAAAATCAAATAATTAAGACACTGGGAAAATTTAAAAAAAAAAATGATTGCTGAATTATTATTGTGAGGAAGAAGAGAAGATGCAGAAAACATCAGAAATGTAATAAAATCTTAATCCACTCAATTCAGACAAAGAACATGCAGAAGGAAAGAAAGACCAAACAGAGGACATGCAGAAAAATGATAAATTTATAAAATTTCAGATCATTCAAACAGAATTCCAAATCTTGTGACAAAAAGAAAGATCAAACAGAGAACATGCATAAAAATCAAAACTTTAACAAAACTTCAGATCATTCCATTCAAATACTAAAAGAGGAAAGAGATCTACAGGTACTGGAGATGCTCGAGATCGCCGAGCTCGGGCCCCAATCGGCCGCTGACGTTCGTATTCCCCAAATCCCTGCATAATTAAGAAGAAAATTCAGATCGATCACAAAAAGAAGAAGAAGAAGAAGAGATCGGAAAGAACGAGAAAGAGAAGATTATTACAGTCTGATGACGCGGTTTTTGGCATCGCAGGTGACGTGGAACCAGGTGCAGGGATTGACGAGGGATGGGTCCCAGCTCTGGAGGACGTTCGCTGGATCTGCGAGTCGGCTTTTTAGGGCATAAAGCGCGTTTCCTGGAATCGTAAAAAAAAAAAAAAAAACTCATCATCGATCGATCGATCAATCAAACAAACAAAACCCTAAAAAAGCATAGAAAGTGAGAAGATAAGAGATGGAACTGGTTGTGAAGAAGACAGACCTTCGGAATTGGTTGAGAGCGTTGGAGAAGCTGAGAACAGCAGAAAGGCCAGAAAAGAAAGAAGGAATCGGAGAGCCATGAGAGATGATTAGATGAAAGAGAGAGAGAGAGATGGATTTTGTAATTCTGGAGCTGCTGCAAGAGAAGTAGTAGAAAGAAGGAAGGGGAAGAAGTACTAAAAGTTGCAGAGTGAGTCAACGGTCAACAAAAGTCAGTCAGTCTAAAGATTGGAAAATGGAGACTCAGTGGGAACGAACGACGCGTTTTCGGTCCTGGGCTTCTTATTTCTGACTTCTGACGTGTCGTGCCGGGCCATGTTTATTTCCTGGTTTAGGAAGAGAGCGCACCTTTCATTTCTGACTCCTGAGACACGGTCCTAGCCAATTGGGGGCCATTCTGGCCCAGCTAAGGAGTGCTTCTAGCTAAAGAGCGCTTCTAGTATAGGATTAATTGTCCAAACAATAGTTAGTATGGGTTAACCATCCATATCCTCTTAGATATATCATTTTTCTTGAGGGGCTCTCAATCTGCAATTGCATGGAGAAAATTTTCCTTTCTAACATTATTATTTACCAGTGTTATCTAACCAAAGTATCTAAGGAGACTAGGAGAGTCTCTCTTAATTTATCATCTATTGACGCTGTTGCTTAAATACTTTCACTCATATTTTATTTTTTAGACATGTTTGGGTAGACGGTGAATTGAAGTAAAATAAGATAGAGCCTCCATTTTTAAAAGACAAGAAAAGACCACCAATCTGTAAGTACATAAATTCAAACTCCCTCCTTTTCTAAAAAAAACAAAAGTCAAAAAGCTAACTCCTTTTTTCCACAAAAAATCATCCTCTTTTTAAAAAAGTAAAAAGTAAAAAAGATTACCTATTAAGCAACTAAAAATATAAAAAAAACCATCATAAATTCCTTATATTTTATTCTCTCTTAATTTGATGCTTCACTTCACTTCATTTTAATTTACCAATCATCCAATTATGCTTCCACGTCCTACTTGAGAAGCCAAATAGATCTTATAGTCTTTCTATCTGCGTTATTTTGGGGGCATGCTACTCTATGGTGGAATCCATCATTTCAACGGTCTGGGTCATTGAGGATTGGATAGGCCCCTCAATCTAAGAAGGCATGTAACAGAGCTCAATTATACTCAATGATATTCGTTAAAATGATTGTGTCTCTACATAACTAGTTTGATGTGCTCACTGCTCCTGTGACAAAACAGAGAAGGAATATACCTCTACAGCGCTAAAAACTGTTACTGCTACAATGATACCAGATTAATGGATTCAGACATTTATATCAGCAATTTACTTCCATGGGAGCTAAAGCCAGGGCCTGGAGTCTGCAATGTTGATAATCAATTAATTAATCATGTCCTGGTCCCAACCTCGTTGAGTCAAATGTGGATAGTCACCATTAAACTTTGTCTTGTTTTTATCGAAACCAGAGGGCAATTAGTTTAGGATAAGATAGTGCCACTACACCAACAATGGAAAATTGAAACGGATTACCGTTCCTAATCCGTGTGTTCCTAATCCATTCATCCGTTCCTAAACCGTTCCTAATCCGTTCCAAAAACAGGAAATTGGAACGGATGAACGGATTAGGAACGGTAATCCGTTCCAATTTCTCGTTTTTGGTGTAGTGCCATTGATGATCATCAGATAGATTTAAGGGGCTAGCTAATTGGAATTGTAATAGGAATATAAGAATTTAGATCACTGCTCAATCTATTCATTGGATAAAGTTTTCCTTTATTAAAAAATATGGACATGCATGCAGCTCTAATTTTTGAATGTGCATTCTCAAGGTATTTATTAGATACCCACGCCTCTCTAATTGGGAAGCTCTTGATGCATCACTATGGACTTTGGTAATGTGCCAGTAGAAAGAGATGTTAGGCATCCTTGTCACTTTTGTGCAGGAGCATTTCATTAGAAAGAGATGTTAGGCATCATTGTCCGCAATCTCTGTGTTCAGTGAAATATAAAATATAAAACTTTTTAAGGAAATGTAGCCAAGCATCTTCAAGGAAATGTAGCCAAGAATCTACAATTGTTGGTTAGGATCGATTCAGCTTAAACAGATTGACCTAGCTATATTGAATGTGGGTTATGTAGGCCGGGCTAAATGACCTGCATCACATGCAGGTTGGGTTACATGACCCATTTTAAATAAATGGGTCCTTCGTATATGGGTTGACCATCAACCTCTAAACAATTTGGGTCAACTCTAACCATTTGTCACCCCTAAACAAGTAATTAGAGGGAATACAAAGAGTCTTGAATCATTAAATCTCTCACTGAGATAATTACTGAGTTGAAGAAGTGGAACCGACAGCTAGAGGAGGCCCACCTGTTGAAAAAATCCGACCAATTCATAATAATCACTCTAGCCTCATAGAGAATAGAATGTTTTCAAATTTTACTCCAACGAATGTCAGACTGAGCGTTAGATTAATCATATGATAACCTGCTTCACACAATCTTATACATTATTAATCATATTTATTGCTCACATTGTTCATCTTATGGTCTATTTTATACTGGGTCCAGTTCATTACGTGATTCACACAATCTAATACATTATTAATCAAATTTATCATTAACATTGTTCCTTTTATTGGTCCAACTTAGAGTAAGATTTGGATGAGGAAAGCAAAATCTGAAATCAGCCAACGTCTGCAGGCAGGCTCCTAGTGTCTTAATCTTACCCCATCTCATCAAAAATCAAGGTCCTAAATTTGCTCTCTTCCTCTCCTTGCATTCTCTACTTGGGTGGGCTGTTGTGGTTGCTGTCAGGGCTGAAACCTTGGGTTTGACTTTGACTTCGTCTCACCGAGCCACATGTTAAGAACCCCACTGCTACTTCTCATCTGGAACATGGGACACTTGTGGTGTGATGACATTCTACCCCCCTAGCTATCCGTGTATATATGTAAACGTGTCTCTGCAGCTCATCATCCATGCAAGAGAGAGAGAGAGAGAGAACGAGAACGAGAACGATGAGCGGACAAGAAGAACCACTGCGGCCACAGGAGGAGATGATGGTGAGAAATGCAGAAGAGAGGGAGAGAGAAGGGGCAGCATCAGCAGGCAGCGGGCAGCTGCAGAGCTTGCCAATGGAGAGCAGCCCCTACGTGAAGTACTCAGATCTGGAGGACTATAAACAGCAGGGATATGGTACTGGGGGCCACATGGAGCCTGTGGAGACAGGGAAGGGTGGGGGCTCCACAGATGCTCCCACACTCTCTGGAGGTAACCTGACCGACGCTCAGGCTAGTGTCGTCAACTCCCTCCATCACAAGGGCAATGCATAAATATGAAGAAAACCCCACTTCTCCTTTCACTTCCTCCTGTCTTCTTTTACCTTCTTTTTATAACATGTTAATGTCTCTTTGTATTGTATTATTTTCATGTATGTATGTTATATATAAATAACAGTGAGTCAGAGACAGACCAATATTAAAGTGGGTTTGGTTCTTTCATGATCTATGATTATATATATATCTTTTATATGGAGTTCCAAACAGAACAACCCTGTGAGAGATTCTAGCCAGTAGCCACCCAAATTGGTTCACATTTGAACCAATATGTCACAGATTCTATTTAAGAATACCAAATGTTCCAAAAGGGGAACAAGTATATAATAGTTTAATTTTGTCAGTGGTGAATTCCTACGCATGCAATGCAATGACCTAAGCAGGTTATTGTGCAATGCATCACATAAATAATGGGGTCCAGTGATCAAATGCTGATGTCACATAGGACTCTCATGTGCTCAAGTCAAGTCAGTTTGCATTTTGCCCCTAAGTAGGTCCTTAGATATGTTTTATCCAAGTCATCGAGACCTCGTGCCCTTTCCGTAATATGCATTATGCACTCAACAAAATTTCACCTCGTTCATGCAATTGTCGCCGGGTGATCTTTTGAGTACATCACTAATGCTTCACCAACAGGAAATGGAGCTTCATCGTGGAGTCCATTTATTAAGAATTGCAACCACACCAAATGGATGCCCTCTCAATTTGGTGTACTCTCCTTCAGCGGGGTCTCCCCAAATTTTTCTTAAAAAAAGAATTGTCCCACAATTAGGTTAAACATATGGATATAAAATATATTTATTCAGTTACTTAATCTTCTAGTAGGACAACTCCTTTGGAGAAAAATCTAGGAATATTTCACTCAAGCGAAGGTATTGACTTGTGGTTTGCATTTTTAATAGGTAGACATATATTGCATTAATAACATCGATCGGTACTAAGCATATGTTCAATCTTATGGTAGGATCAACTCATATTAGAATACACATTTGAGGAGGAGCGGGGACACAATGAGAGGATGCTCATTTTAAGCGGTTTGAATTTTCAATAAGTTGGCCCTATTATGAAGTTTCATTCCCATCACCAACTGGAAGCGTGGGTGAGAGACATTTAACGGATATATAGCTTCACCATTCATTTTCTTTTCATGAATTGGTGAACAGCTTTAAATGTTGACTCTCAACCAGCCGTGTCTATCACGGTCATCGTGGCCCATGAAATGATAACAACTAACCAATTATTAGACTTTATTAACTAATTGTCAGTGGATTGGCTTACACGTGATCAATCTGACATGAATATTAATTTCATTAGATGAGATACATCTATCACTGTTAAAATAAGGAGAAAGGATTGTTCGGAGCTGTTTGAATTCAATATGGTTAGCCCACTTATTTTGACATCTTAACTATTATGATAAAGTTCTAGAATATTATGTTATATTCTTGAGATAAATGCAGAATACCTACCTGTACTTTGGTCAAAATGTAGATTACCCCCCTGGACTTTTGTATTTTGTACTAAACCTAACTGAAGTTCTAATTAACATGCAAAATGAACGGATTCTGTTAGTATTAACGGCCTATATGTATAAATAGTGTCTGATGCATACTAGTGGTAACTTACTCACGCAAATAGGTTATGAATGAGACTTTTTTTTGCCCCGGACACTTTATTATCAGCCCCAATCCCTCTCTTGAGCATTTCACCAAACACCATGTGTGCTTCAACCAACTTCTCTTTTCTACACAAGCTTCCCATCCTCTGAGAAATTTCTTGTCGCATGAACGCCCATAAACGAATTTGATGCAGCTCGATAGCCAATCCTGTTGCACTTGAAAATCCGACATCAACCCATTCAGGTTACAACCCAATCATCAGTGTGCTGTAGATGATGTGACCCACAATTCTTTGTGAACAATTGGAATGTGATGTTAAAGTGGGGTTGGTTTGTTTGGATGAGGATGGAGGCAGAGAAAACTTTTCGCATTTCAAATTTGTACAGTTCAAAGCCCCTCCATTTGGGTTTGCTGAGCAACTTGTATTGCCCACAATTTTCTCAGAATACTAATTTGCCTGACCAGCCAAATGATACTCTGCAGGCACGATTTCTTCTGGCGAAATTGAACCCATCCGCTACATATAACTCTGCTCATGAGGTAGCTGCTAGCTCAGATGTGATCTTCACAGATGATGTGAGTCTTCAGGTGTTTTTTGAGCATCAGGTGTTTTTTGAGCATCTTCAGAGGCTGGCTGTGCAGTCTTGAGACAGATATTGCTTTATCAGGATTCGTATTCGTGTAGAGTAACATATGGGTGCGGGTTCAGGTATGAATATGATGCAGGTGGAGGGCCGTTTGGTTGCTTGGATTCATGGAGTTGCAGGTGGGTCTGTTTTGGTGAATGAGAGAGTTTTGTTGAGGCTGGTGGTTAGATCTAAACATCTCAGTGATTATTTGAACAAAAAAAAAAAATACATTGCTGATTGGAACCAAAAACACACTTCTACCTAGAAATCACAAAAATCCAATCCTAAAAAATTCATATTCATTGTTGAAGAATCCATGCCCAATGGCAAATATACCTTATGAAAGTCTACTTGTTTTTCACAGTAACTCCATTAGACCCAGCAACAATAACAGTAGTCACCATGTCCAAAAACATCCCATGCTCCACAACACCAGGCAATCTCAACATTACATCGCTCTCCGCATTCAAATCCCAAATCTCCTTTTCAAAATACAAATCCACAATATAATTCGAGTTATCAGTCACAAACGGCTCATCCCCATCACCCAAAAACCTGAGCTTTGCAACGCATCCTAACCATTGAAACAACCCCTGCGACATCTTAGCCGTGTATTTCCAACAGAAGGGCACTACCTCGACCGGCATTGCGCCGCCCATCCCCAAACTCTCCACCATCTTCGATTCATCGACGACCATGACGAACTTCTTGTAGGCCATCTCTATCATCTGCTCTCTCAGGAGAGACCTACCTCGCCCTTTGACAAGATTGAGATGTGGGTCGACTTCATTCGCGCCGTCGATCACGAGATGGTAAAATCAACTCGCCTTTGAAGAACCCTAACTGCAATGAGAAAAGGGGCGAAAATGATGAAAAAGGGTAATACACGAATTATATACCGAGAAGTAAATTCGTCATTCCATCTTTTCCGTCACGGACGTCTATATTTGCATTATGATTTAAAATACAGATAGGTTTAGTATAAAAGATAAAACTATAAATACATGCAAAATACAGGTAGGTATCTCTGTATTTATTTCTATATTCTTCGTGTATTGTTGAAAACATCATCTAATCTTAAGAAGAAAGAAGAAGAAGAAAAGACCCAAAACGCACACATGTACCACTCAATTATGTTGGATCCGTTTGCGCAGAACGAGGCGTTCAACTGCGTGAATGGAGATGTGTTCAAGTGGAAGCATCTGTGAAGGGTTTTGGCGGGAAAGTTTGAGATGGAGTGGGTGGATATGGAGGAGGGAAGAGAGAGTGGGTAAAGTCTGGTGGAGATGATGAAGAGGGGTGGGGGGGTGGAGAGGAGATTGTGAGGGAGAAGGGGCTTGTGAAGACTAGGTTGGAGGAGGTTGGGAGCTGGTGGTTTTTGGATGCTATATTGAATGGGAAGGAGTCCATGTTAACGAGTATGAATAAAAGTAAGGCGAATGCATGGGTAATGGGTTCTTGGGGTTTAGGAACTCTACTACTTTCTCTCACTGGATTGATAAGATGAAGGAGCATAAGATAGTGCCTTTTAGAGATGATCAACCAACCAACATCTCTGTTAATAGGTTTGAAGTTGTGTACCATGTATAAAAAATAAAAAATAAAGGAATGGTAGTTTAGTTTTGAAAGGTTGGTGTTTTTTTTTTTTTAAATACATCATGTTTGTAATACGCTGGTGGTGCTGTTCTGTTGTAAGAATGTTGGTGGATAACAGAAAGAGACTGAGACAAATTACAATAAAGCTTTTAGATTAGCTATTGAAGAGAGACAATCATCGGATAAGGTGAAGAAATGGACACCATCCATTTCCTTTTAGCTGGGGAAACTGTTGGAGAAAACGGAAAAGAAAAGGCAAAGCAGGGGATCCCTGTAAAGAGATTGCATGGTTCTATATTTTATTTATATTTTATAAAAGCAAGCTTAATCATGGATAACTTTCTAATATTTATTTTCTAAGCTACCACCGGCCCCACCCCACCCCCACGATGGGGAGTGCTGAGTTTGTAGGAATATTATCTAGCTGAGTTATTTATTTATTTAGTTTTTTTAAGAAACACTCGTATTACAGCTATTTAGAATAGGATTGGATTTTCGCTTCGCTTCAATTAAGTGATATGCACTGATAGATTGGATTTTTACAATGTCGTGGGACGCACATAAACCCACACCAAGCAAATATAGGGTTGTAGCAAACACAAAACAGGTAAGCAAATCCAAGCCTTACGCCAGTGCAGCCACTCCACAAGTGAAGTTGAAGTTTGCTCTTACTGCCAAGGAATTCACAAGGTTACACATATGTGTGCTTAATCTATGTAAAATACACCAGGGAATGTAGACAAATTTATAAATTATGAAAAATAAGATTTTATGTCAAATAAAGAAAAACAGGAATTGGAGGTAGTTGTAAAAGCACAAAATGACAACAACAAAAAGAGAAAAAAAAAGTACCTTTAGTTGCACAAAATTAAAAAAAAAAGATACTCATAAATAGCTCATAAAGACTTAAAAAAGTGCTTTTTCCCAACTCCCTTATTTTTTTTTCTACTTGATTTGACATCTTATATCATTTTACTCAAGCCCAAGAGGGGCTTTTTTTTTTTTTTTGTTAATCAAGGTAGGCCTAGTTATGATTGGAGATGATGAAAGAAACTAGTTTTTTATTTTTTTTTGGGTTAATCAAGGTAGGCCTAGTTATGATTGGAGATGATGAAAGAAACTATTTTTTTATTATTTTTTTTTGGGTTAATCAAGGTAGGCCTAGTTATGATTGGAGATGATGAAAGAAAGTGAAGCTCACGAGCAAAAGTCCATTAGTTTTCATGATAAATGGAGGTGAATATGTTAAATAATGATGTGCTGCGATGGATTGGGCAATGCTAGCAAAGCTAATTTAATGGGCAAGGATCCTCAGATTGGACACATTGGATTAACTTAGTCAAAATCAAAGCACCGATTACGTGAGATTCTGAAAATTTATAAAATAAAAATTAGAAAAAACATGGGACATTTAAGTCATCTTTCTCACCAATTTAAACATCATTTGTAACAGTCCTAGGGCCTCTTTGGATAGGCAAAAAAAATAAAAAAAATAAAGGAGAGTGAAGTTAAATGAACCCCAACAGTCTAAAATTTCAACTCTACCTGTTTGGATGAGCTTGACTCCAATAGAAAAAGTAATGTTGTGAGCCACATGTACTCCATTCCACTTCAACTCTAAATACTTCTATTTCCTTGAATAAAAGTGGATTGTACTCCAAACTTTAACTTCAAAATAAACATCCAAATGGAGAATGAAGTGAAATACTCTACTTTAACTTAAACATACTTCTCTTCACTCCACTCCACATGTGAAATCCACTTCATTTTACTCTATTCCTCATTTATCCAAACAGGCCCTTACTTTTCTTTTTTTTTTTTTTTTTTTTTTTTGTTTTTGTAGTCACCACTATAAGAACTAGAGGTGTAAAAAAAAAAAAACCGAAAAACCGTCTAACCGAACCAAACCGAACCGAACCGCGGTTAATAACCGTGTTTCACGGTTCAGCTACGGTTAATGAAATCCAAAAACCGCATGGTTCGGTTCGGTTACGATTTTCTATAAAAACTCATTGCGGTTAACCAAACCGAACCGTAAAATGTGGTTCGGTTAACCGTACAAAATAAAGGAAAACAAAAGGGGGGCTGAATGAAAATCTTCTCAATACATAAGTAACATTAACAAAACCCTAACCCTCTCTTAAGTCCCCAACTCCCAGCCGGACCTGCCCTCTCCATCTCCAAGCCATCGCCACTCCAGCCGCACCTGCCCTCTCCATCTCCAATCCGTCGCCATCTCCTCTGCTGCAGAACCTGTACAGGCCTGATCTTTCCATCCATTACCTGTAGCCCACGGCCCTGCGCGGGGCCATGGCGAGCAAGCTGCTGCTGCAGAGGGAGAAGAGGAAGAAGAGACAGAGAGAGTATTCAGATCTGCATAAACAGGGAGGGGAAAGGGGTGTGTGTAGATCTGGGGGATTTTGGGTGGCGTGGGGGGATGGGGATGTTTGATCTTATCTAACGGTTGATGGGGAGATTGGAGAATGGAGAGCCCAAGTCATCAAGTGTATGATGAGAGAAGAACAATCTCTGTTCTATCATCATGTTCAACTTCACAAGCTTCTGGTTTTATTTGTATTGGTTGTTATTCTTACTTCTGAAGCTTCTCTTTTTTGCATTTCTTTCTTATGATTTTTTAGTGGAACTGATGAACTAGAACATGGGTGTTTTGTGTTTGCAACTGTAATGCATGACAAATTGTGAACTGTGTGGCCCCATCTGGCTTGATTTGGGGTCATCCAGATCCAGATCTGGATCTGACATTTGAACCAGTTCTAACATTTGAACTAAACAACCAAAGATTCGGTTTTTGGATCTGGATTCAAGATGAGGTGCAGCTCATATGTGTATACTTTAGATTAAGTGGTGGTGGCAGTTATCTTCTGTCTCAAACAACTTCAGCTTTAATTTTGTAAATTGATCGATCCAGCACTCTTTCAGTTTGTTATTTCAATTTGAAGTTATTGTATATTAAAAGTCCAAAAAAAAGATGGCACTAAACTGAAAAATTAATACTCAGATTTTCCACGGTTATTAACTGTAACCGAACTGTCTTATACGGTTAACCGCGGTTTGATTTTCTACGGTTTTTGTCTTCACGGTTACGGTTACGGTTACGGTTATCAAATACAGAAAACCGCGGTTACGGTTCAGTTAACGGTTTTTCCAAAATAACTGATTAACCGAACCGTTACACCCCTAATAAGAACCTATTCGAAAGTTGTCATAGAGAATCCGAGACCTTTCTGCTGTTATTGATTCGTGGAACCCTGCTTTGATATTAGACATAAATTTACCCCAAAGATAAAAACATAAAATCATATAGGCTTCACCCACCACACGTTCTAACACTAGCTCTTTCCATTTTAGGTTTGTAGGAAAAAAGTGAGGCATAATCATAGATTAGACCTAACAGCACTTTTAAAAAAAAATCCATATTTAATTTTAAAATATGAAGTTGAAGAAAGCTACTGTAAACTTAAACACAGCTCGGGCAACATTTGGGATGGAGGATCCAATCAAATAAACAGCATGACCTCAAAGAAGATTTATAATAAACAAATAATAAGTTGAAAGAAAAACAAAGATAAAATTGAAACATAAGAAATCACATAAAGAAAAATGTGCAACTTCCAGTTGACATACTCATCCAAAAAAAAAAGGTGCACTTACCAATACGAGATGGCAGGGGAAAAGCGTACTTTTGGCTCTTGGGAGGGCTCATGAACTAAATATACTAGGAGTCTAATGCCCAATGAGGCATAGATTGAACAAACTTGGGTCCAGCCAAATCATCCCAACATGGGCATCTAATATTAGTCATAATTGGAGGGAAGATTTGCAAAGGCACACAAACAACAAATCATTTGTGACTCGTCTGGCAAGTCTACTTTGAGTACTATAGATTATTTGGAAATTTTTTTTTGAGAATATCTAATTCAATTAGCTTTATGATTAAAAAATAAAACCATTTGCCTAATGTTTCAAAAGGGCATAGAAGAAAATAACAAAATGGTACATGCATTAATGTTCAAAGCAATCAGAAACCTTTGTGTTTTTTCCCCTTTTAACATAACATATGACAAATTTGATGGCATTACTTTCACTATATAACAATTTTGCCCATATAACTTTTTGCAGCAGGACAAGTTGGCTTTATCTAATTGAATCAGACATCCCAAATGATCATTTGTAAAAGGGCCTAATTGAATCAGCTCTATTTCAAACTCATATATTGACTAGGCTCTCTTTCAAACTGATCAGACTCGCTAAACAGTCCGATTGAAACCCAGCCAGGCTTACTAAACAGTCTTATCTGTTATAATTTGGTTGTGTGAAAGCTTTTTCTTCCTTACCTTACTTCCAAATGGAAAGTCTGTCCACCTCGGCCAAATTAAGACAACATTCTGCACCGACAACAGTACTGTTCAACAGTTCGAGTTCCAAATTGGTACACCAAAGCAGGCCACAGAGCCCCTTCCACTCAAAAGACACGTGCATTGCTACAATTGAAAGCCACATTCTTCCCATATGGACCCCACATGCGGCCCCATTTTTACCTCGAACACCACCTGCCATAGACAATAACTCAGAACAAGTTTATCAAAAAAGGATTCCAAAAGAAAAATATATCCATAAATTAACCTCACATGCTAAACATGGCGAAAAGAAATAGGCCCCATGTTGCCTCAACATCACTGGCTATGCTCAAACTCCATCCGAACATGAAATATACATAGTTCAAATTCAATTAAATTCAACTTGCACGTCATTTGTAATATACATATTCAAATAAAACAAGTATGAGAAAGATATTAAACTGCAAAAATAAAGTAAAAAGTCCAATTTCTGACCCCCTAAAAGGGCAACAGATCATGAAAGATCCCTACACCAGAACAGTAACTCCGGGGGGTTAGACGTATTAAGCATCAACCGACGAATGTGTTTATCTTCAGGCAACATATGGAACAACGATGCCTTCCAATTATCCATAGATAGAAAATCATACTCCTGTCAAACTATGAGTGCACTCGTTGCAATCAGGTCTTCCATTTGGTATACTTGTGGATCGATTCTATTCTTACTTACAAATATACCATTAAATATTTAATGTTACACTATCTGCCCATATACCATATATGCTCTATGAATCATACCTCCACAAAGATATACATATATAGGTTAAAAATTTCTGCTTTAATATGCTGAGTGGCAGAACAATGCATTCTTCATGTGAGTTTCAAGCATTTACATTATACAATGAAATTTCACTAGTACTGAAAAGACAAAATGACATACACAACCACAGAGCATCAATTGATCCTGCAATTCATATCATGTAAATTAATCGAGCAATTGGCCAATCCTAGGGGTATACAATTTCAAAAGGTATGTCCTTTCATTATAAAACCCTACTGCCGTCCCCAGCTTTTGGTCATCTGGTTAGGGACATTGTTTAGGGTGCATGAGTTAAGAGTCTCCCGTGGAGCCCAAAAAAACCCACTTCTTCCCAACCAACACACACACAGCGCGCTCGCGCGCAGAGAGAGAGAGAGAGAGAGAGAGAGAGAGAGAGAGAGAGAGAGTCTTGGATAGGCAATAGAAATATATTCAAGAGAACAGAAGTAAAAAAAAAAATCAAAAGACAAAAAATGAGGCTACAAGTAGTCAACTAGCAGCTCTAATTTTAGAACTCGTGCATTGGATGGGCAGTCCACCTCTTCTTCCCCCTCTCTTGGGTGTGAGAAAAGTATATCGCGTTGAAGCGCAATGCCTAACCTCAATTAGGCAAAAGCTAATCTCCAAGGCGCTATTGATTTGACTTTTGCATGTTGAATTAAATCACCTATCAACAAAGCATTTGAATGCATGCACGACTAAATCACCTTAAACTGTGGCACAGCCGATATATATAACTGACAAGTAGTCAAGTTATATGGGAATTCATAAGCGCCCAATTTAATACAGTGGCAAGAAGCACTACATATAGCTGGCCATAACTTTGAACAAGGGCTCTAGTTAATGAAATATTATCCATTATCTTAGCAGATTAAATGGTGGATTTCTTTTTCTTTGTTCAGTTCAAATCATAAGTATATAGAATCCCCATCTCACTGCCAACAAGGTCTCCAGGGCTCCTTTATCCAAGTGGACCAAGTGTAAGCACTCTTTAGATCACTTTGCACAATAAATGCCTTCAAAATGTTTATTTCCTAATTTGAGTTTACAATCTGTTCCAAATCTGTAAAGGACAATTTATAGAACGCTCCACTATCCCTGTTTATGCCATCAAATCCAAGAAAGTGATTTCCAATTGAATTCATGTCAACTGTTGATTTACATTATCCTAGAGGGAGAGCAGAATAATGGTTATTTATATTTGGCTCCCAGTTCATTTCAGACTCTAGGATTGAAGCATTGAAGGATGCCTTTTATTGCCATACACCAGGGATATATAGAAAAAGAAAAAGAAAAAGGTGGAAGTAAAAGAAACAAATGTGAGGTATTGAATTCACGGGTTATTGCTTGTTTTCCCTTTAACTGTTGCTATTGTGTTGTGGAGCATGGGAGATGCAAGTTCCTAGGCAAGCTAACCCTAGATTTGCATAAGTTGCAGTTGGACTATTACTGCAATAGTTTGACTGATCAGATGGTATCAGAGTGAAAGATCTTTTGTGGGAGTGCCAACTGAGTTTTCAACTTGCCACACAGTGAAGGAAATGCCAAGGTTAGAAAGACTGAGGAATCTACAAGATGATCACAGCATCAGTGACCTAGATCCATGAGATGATCATTGGGAGAAATAGAGAGACGTGTACAAAGCCTCACCCAATCATCATAAGAACATGAAAAGGAATTAGAAGTAAAATATGATGAGTTTCTTAAAGAGATAACCCACCATTGGAGACAGGTCCTGAGTTTGGAGATTCTTCTTCTGTTTATGTGTAGAAGATGTGAATTGGAAGAAGTACATTGTGAGGAAGGTCCTATACTTCTATGGAAGCGGCGGCGATGAAGGGGAGGATGGCAATGATGACATCACAACTGATTTTCAGATCCCATTCATAATGAATTTCCATGAGAACTACCAACACTCTTTGGTCAAGATCTTATCTACAAGGAGGATTTTGAGGGTAGATATGATGATGTTCCAAAGATGATTGAGCTTGGGATTGCAGCAAAAGAGTACCAAGGAACCATTTTGGGAAGGTACCCTAACCAAATCGCATTGTATATATGCTAAAGCACATCTTCGATTTTGAGCTAGATTACTATTTATCAAAAAAAAAGGGTGCATTGTGTAATCGCATTTCTGTTGTCTATCATACTGTTCATTATAAGCATGGAGGTGCCTCAAGCAACAATAATGGTAGACCAATGCCAAGTTTGAGAGCGGAGAGGAAAGAGTAAGATGGAAGCAAAAGCAGGATTGTAACTCAATGACAAGTTCTCCTTCGCTAAGGGAGAGTATGAATACCAAATGATCATCCGATGGCTGTCACATATTTCCGCACATTTCTTTTAAATGGTAAACATTAGTATAACCCACAACCGAGTTGTTACAACAACGAGCGCCTTCCAACTGTGCTAAACATTAGTATAACCCACAACCACGTTGTTGCAACAATGAGCACCATCATCATCATCGTGGTTGTGGGTCTTCTAATACTGTAGATTCTATGGGTTTCATTACTATTCAAATAATGCTAGAAAGAAGCAAGCATTTAGTTATAGAGTCCTTTAGTCACTCGTTATATTTAGATTAAATGGCTTAGATTTAAAGTGTTAAGAGTCATTAGGAGAGATATGTTAGGTTTCAGTTTTAAGTTTAAGCTTGAATTAGGTTGTAAATAAGTTTGAATTAGAGTTATGGTTAGATTAGGGTTGCTATCTCATTCTCTCTTGTATGGGTAGGGATGCTTGTTTGGGTAACGGAGGGAAGATGCGGGGCGGGCAAGCTAGAGATGGAAGAGATAGGGGATAGATCAGGCATTACACTTGAATATTGGCCTCGCGCCAAACTCCAATCTAGGAGGCAAGAGAACTCAATGAGAACTGGAAGAGGATTGGGGAAGATTCCTAAACATGAATTTCATTAATCATCAACCATTATTTTACCAAAGAGGCTTACAATGCCTTAAAATAAATAAAAGCATAACCCTATACTTGATCTCAACCATTAAAACATCTAAAGGGTTGAGATAATAACAATAATATAAAACTAATGGGCCTTACACAACTCAATTAATAAAATAAACAAAACAAAACATAAATGGATTGGACTAGACTAGACTGGACTAGGCCCAACGGGCTGGTCGAGATAGATGGGTTGGGCCCACAAGCTGGTTGACCCATGTGGACCATGGGTCTGTCCTGCATCAATATGGTACTAGAACTATGTCTTGGTAGCAATCTTGCATTGAAGCTGGCCATGGAGCCTCTTACACTTTTGCAATATTCTCACCGTCATTTTTTCCCGTGAATAAAAATCAAATACCGTCTCTCATGCAAACATTTATCCAAACCTCATGCTCTCGTCATTTTTACCAAGCCATAAGATGAAAGCTTCTGAGGAATCACGACACATCTCATCTAATGGGTCACCAGCACTGACAGACTCAAAAAAAAAAGATGGCTGCTCCGGTGAAGGATTCTACAAGACAGATGGTGGCACTAGCAAAAGATAATGATTGTGCAAGATATCAAAAGAGATCAAAAGTTTGTGTCTTTTCTATGTTAACAATCACACAATCCTTGAAAGGTCATGGGATTGCATGAGGGCGTTAGCATCTTAGCAATATTAGGAGAGATATTAGGAGAGAGAAGTAGGTCTGAATTTTAAGTTTGAATTAGATTTTACACAAGTGTGAATTAGAGTTATGGTTAGATTAAGGTTGATTATCTCATTCTTTCTTGTACAAGTAGGGATGATTGTTTGGGTTATGAACCCAGTGAATTTGTGAAAACGTAGCTGTATGGGTTTGTTTACATAAACATCCGATTGTATATTTAGTGTTCTTAATGATTGTGATGAGCCTTCAGGCTGCCATTGCTATTCTAAACACATAAGTACTAATGATTCAGTGGCATGTTTAATTGTTCTCAGACTCATTTTGCATAGTGTGCATGTGGATACATGCAATCTAGTTACAGTACGCTTGAACAATTAAGTTCTCGTGCTTGTTTCTTCGTTCTTGGGTGCTTCTATGTAGTGGATTTTGGAAACCAAAGGTTCCTCGGGTGAGCTACGTGCCACCACACTGATGCTGGGACAGTCCAGGCGGCATCATCAATAACCAGCTTTTCTTTTTCTCAATGAATGTAAGGTCTCACCAAAATTTAAATTTAGGTTATGTTGCTTGATTTTTGGGTCATTTAGTTTACAAGATTAGGGTCTACCTGTTGCACACACGTTAGATGTGACTGGCGGAATATGAAGCTACAGGAGCTTGGAGATTATCCACACTTAGGATACCGATAAGTCTCTAAAGTGTAGTAAGTTGACAGAACCAACAAAAACCTCAATACAATAGAATACGTTGATACTTATCTAAATTCTATACAAGCAGCCATGCATGATTCCAAATGGAGATCTTGCAGGAAATACCATTCACGATTACATGTTGGATACAAAGTTAACTAACAGCGATGGACTTTAGTAAAGAAGCAAGAGTTGCCTAAGTTCGATCACATAGATTAACACTCACCTTGATACTATACAGGCGGGACTGCGGCAGCACATCCCTGATCAATGTTACTCAATTTCATTATCATCTTCTCTCAAGAAATAATGACGAACCAGTATAGAGCCCATGGCACTGAAAACCCCTTTGTTACAAATATTACTGTCCTGTATCATTCACAGCTGTAATAATCAAGAAACTGAAGGCATCATATATGAAAGAGTCCACTTCTACTCATCTGCAAGCATGAATGAAAAAGAATGGAGATCAAGGATTTGACGGGCACACCCCTTGATCCATTACTCTCATTCCCTAAAAAGACTTTGATACTCAAACTAGTTCTTTGCCATCCGTTGAGATAGCCGAGATTCTTCCTCCTTGGTGATGCGTGAATCAAGCTTTCTAAGGTTAAGAATGAAGGCATTAGCTTCATCTTGTCTTCCATGTTTACAATAACCATCAACAATGGAATTATATGTGTTCTCATTTGGCCTATATCCTTGTTTGATCATGTATTTCACAACATCAACAGCCTCCACAAACATTGAATGGAGTGCATAACTAGCAACGAAGGTGTTGAAAGTGATGATGTCAGGTCTAAGCCCAGCAGCCGTTAGTTCCGAGAATATCCGTGATGCATCTTGCATGCGACCCTGCCTGCTATATGCGAAAATGACAGTATTATAGGAAATCAGATCAGGCTTTAGACCTTTCTCCTGAATTTCCCTAAGGATTACTTCTGATTGCTCAAAATTTGCCGAACGGCTAAACATATACATCAAGCTGTTGTATGTTGTTAAACTCGGTGTGAATCCTCTTTCCTTCATGAAATTTAAGATCTCATTTGCCTTCGTGACCATCTGCCTCCTGCCATAGATGGAGACCATGGCATTCAGAGTAGTTATGTCAAGGGAACCATCCCTTCTTCTCAACTCCAAGAAAGCACGTTCTGTCTCAACCAGAAGGTCACTTTTGCTATTAACCAGAACAAGTGTCTTAAAAAGCACATTATGTGGTTGAATAGCCCCTGAATATATATCATCTGCAAGAGCACGCATTCGCTCAATCTCCTTCCCATTTGCATAAGAATGCAGCAAGGAGCAGTAGGAAAGCTCATTGGGTTTACACCGACCATCCTTCATTTCTGCAAGTATAGTCTCTGCATGTTTCCAAAGGCCCCCACGAGCCAATGCAGTCAATACAGCATTATAAGTGGAAAGATCAGGACCTATGCCTGCTGTCAGCATCCTCCTATAAATCTCCATAGCTTGGTCAAACAATCCACACCTGCTATAGGCGCTGATCAAGGAATTGAATGTGTCTCTCTCAGGCACAAACCCTGCCTTCTTCATTTCCTTGAATACCCCTGACACTTCCGACTCCATTCCATTCTGCCCAAACACTGCCAACAGCGTATTCCATGTTACAATATCTGGGGCACACCCACTCGACCTTAGCTCCTCAAAAACTTCCATCATCTCTGGAAATCTTCCCCTGTTCCCATGCATCTTGATCAGTGCATTGTAAGTGCAGAGGTTTGGTTTGCAACCCACACTCTTCATCTCCTCAAAAACCATCACAGTAGATTCATCTTTCCCAGCCTTCTCGAATCCGGACAACAGTGTTGTATAAGTGAAAACATCAGGGCTAATACCCTTTTCGACCATCTGGGTCTTGAGTTCCACTGCTTCATGCAAGAGTCCAACTCTGGCATAAGCCGAAATCAACGAGTTATAAGTCACAACACTAGGAGCAAACCCATCCCTTTCCATTTCCTGCAAAACACCCATTGCTTCCTTATGCCTCCGAGACTTACCATACACATCCAACAAAGCATTGTAAGTAACCTTATCCGGAGTGAAACCCACCAGCTTCATCTCCTCAAAGATCCTCGCAGCTTCTTCATACAAATTCCCACGTCGACAGCAGCTTATAAGAGTGTTGTAAGTATATGAATCAGGCATTATTCCATCACTCTTCATCGTTTCAACAATCGAATTTATCTTATTCCATGGCATACCCATCTTCCCATAAACATTGAGAATTACATTGTAAGTGATGAGGGTGGGTTTGCAACCTTCTTCCACCATCTTTCTGAAAATAGACACAGCTTCCCGGTACCGCCCATTTCTCGAACAGGCGGTGATCAGAGAAGTATAAGCATAGACATCAATTGGGCAACCATCCTTTTGAAGTTCATGAAGCAGCGCAGCTGCATCCGAAACACGCCCCTGGCCGCCCAGAATACTAACAATAACAGCAACTGCAGGGCCATTAAAGATCGACCCAGATGGTGAATCTTCGCGATTACGCATCCATTGGAAGACTCTGAGAGCCGTTTCGCATTTCTTATGAAATCCTAAGCCTTTAATTATGCCTAAAAGATCAGAAGACAGAGTTTGAACATCACCTTGTTGGGATAGAGAGACGAGCAACTCATCAACGTCGGCTTGGGGATTGAGGAGGGCTTGCAGGCATTGCTGTCCTTGAGGGGAGACACCATTGGAAGACCAGGGTTTTCCACGGTTGTGGTCCTGGGATTTGCCGAGGCGGGATTTGCGGGAGGTGGGGGGTCTTCTTTGGGGGAAAGGAGGGGTTTTGGTGGGTTGGGAGGAATTGGGGTTGTGATTTTTGGTTGTGGGTGGGTTTTGAACGAGAAGTTCCTGGAGGAGAGGGGCAAGAGGAGAGGGCGGAGGAGACGGGTTTTGAGGTTGCTGGTCTTGGAAGAGGGGTTTTGGGGGAGGAGGGCCAGGTAACAGGAGAGGAAGAGCCAGTTTATCTGCCATGAATGAATGACAGAGAGGGAGAGAGAGAGAGCTAGCTCTTATTTGCAGGACTTGGTGGGAGTTGAGGACTGAGGACTGAAAGGAAGCAGGGATAGAGAGGATCTTTTGAAACTTTGCCCTGATGTTTGTAAAAGATCTTAAGCAAAATTTACATTTACCCACTCTGTTATTGTTATTTTTATTTTAAAGACAACTTACCTTTTTTAATCTGAAAAAATATATATATCAATCACTTGAAATGCCAATCAATGGTTAGGTTACAATTGATTGATGCTATACGTCGCGCTCCTTTTTTAAACAATGAAGATTTCTTCGTATCTTATTTTGTTTAATGGTGAAAAATCTATAAAATTTTAGAGAGTGATTACATAAAATTAATTTAACTATATGATTTGAATCAAATTAGATTTATATGTACCGACTATTTTTTTAAGCATTAAAACTATTTATGTTATAGTTTGATTCATCTAATCCTAGTGGTTTTAGATTTATTTTCGTTGCAATGCATTCGGCAACATATTGAGAAAAAAAATAATAGAAATAATAATAAATGATTATTTTAATATATCGTAGTTTTTAATAAAAGGAGAGCCCACTTTTCGGATTGAACCTTCCATTTTGATTTGAAGTTGGTTCATCCATAATCATATGAAGTTTTGCTTTTATGGGATAATATTTGTTGTGAGATTAGACAATCCCGATTTGATTGCTTTTTGAATAAAATATATGACTAAATAATATTGGATTAGAAAATTCATAATAAATTAAGAGTTTAAAATGTCACGGCATGGGTGGAACAAGCGGCCAAACCCAACATTTCATAAAACCTCTTGGATATATAGGAAATTTTATGTAATCCCCTACAAGTATATATATATATATATATTACATAATGGCCCACCATGGAAAAACTCTTGGGCCCGCACTTGTGTCATAAGTGATCTCCCAACGTGCGAAAGGTTTAAAATTTTAAAATAGTAATGAATTGTGGAATTCAACCAATGTTAGTTTCACAGCGTTCTCAATCCAAAAATGATCATCGAACTAAAACTCAATTCAGGTAACTAAACATGTAAATGCACCTTTTGAAGGATTAAGATCTCAGAAGGTGGATCCAAAATGTGTGTTTACAATGCAGTGTACATGTTGAGTTAACCTTAAGTTATTGTTCTCTTACCACTCTCTTACTTTAATCTACATGTAAGATTTAAGAAGAAAAAACTAAGTAAATTGAGGTTATTCTTATCAATTGTTGGGTTTAGATTTCAAGTCAGGGAATTAACTGGATTTATAGATTGAAGTAGATATTTGTAAAAATAAATATAAAAGGTACTTTGTAATTTTAAAAGCCAAAGGTGACTATATGCAAAATTGATCGATCGATACCAAGAGCAATTGAACGACTAATCCTTGTACTCCCATGCATGGAAATATTGGTTAAGTGCCTTTTGTCCCTTGAAGGACTAGATTCGAACCCTCCATTATCCAAAGGAGACCTTGATTTGTAGTTAACACAAAATTGACAATGTTCTATAATTTGAACCATGTAGTTTTAAAATTTAATGAATATCACAATAGCTCACAAGCACGAACACCGTGATAAAAAAAACTTAAAAGAAAAGAGAAGAAAAAAATCATTCACAAATAACTTTGAGTGGCAGCTCCTACCAAGCAAAAATATGAACCCACTAGTAAAGGACTCTCTACTCTCCACCAATGCTAGCTAGGGATTGACCCTAGCACTCACAGGGCAATTAGGTAAAAAACCCAAAGAAAGGTGTTTGGCATCCCCCAACCAACTGAGCTTTATTGCAAAAAAGGGGAAAAGGAGCTATTGAATTACGGCCACAATAAAACATTCATAAAATTTACTTTGACAACTCAATTAAATGAAAACATATAGGCATGAATACCCAAAAATGAGCACACCAATATCATCACGGTAATTCAAGTCCCCATGAAAGTCCAGTTCTTACTCATCACCATCTCATATCCTTCACTCCTCATCCATTTAATAATCCTTTTGTGGAGCCTATTTGACAATGAATTCTTATATATCAATTTTTATATATTCTTACAAACAAACCATCAAACACTTTGTTTGAGATAGTTGTTTTTTTTTATTTTTTATTTTTATCTTGGCGACATTGCAGTTTTCTTTGAACATTGTATTAGACTGTGTTCTATAACACGCCCTTATTTCTAACAAAATCAAAAAGAAAAGAAAAGAAAAGTCATTTCAAGTGCTTCTTTTTTTGTGCGTGTGTAAAAAAAGGCAGATTTAGATTTAGATTGTAAACAAAATTCTTTACAAACTAAGATCTCATAACCTAAGATATTGACTTGTCCCACTCAAAACTTTGAAGGGGAGAGTTAACGCAACGACTTTAAGTGGTCTTGCTTTTTAAATAGTTTTAAAATATTAAAAATAATTTATATACTTAAAAATGAAAATATATATTTATTTACATGCATTCAACATAAGCAATTCAAATAATTAAAATTATTCATCCAAGAGAAAAAAATTTAATTTTCTTTATATATCACCGGTAAACTCAACAAAACTATGTTTGATAGTAACTCATATAAGGTAGAACCATGAGTTTGAGCAATTTAAATTTTAGATGTGATCCTAGCCACAGATTCTCAATAGACCACCTAAGAGGATACTATTTAATTTTATCCATTTAATGACTTTAAATTGGAAGTTAGCATCATTCAACTTTGTTCATTTGTTTTTATTTTAAAGTTACCATCTTGTTTTAACTAGTAACACAAATGGGCCTCATCCCCCCCACCCCCCCCCAAAAAAAAAAAGAAAAGAAAATTAATCGCTAATTGCTCAAATTAATAGGGCTAGCTCTTAAAAATCTTGTATGCGCAAACTAAAATATCTTATTTTTTCACGAGCCTTGGACATGAAAATTGCTCAAGATCCATACAAGCAGGTATAGGAAAGGGTTGTGATGGGTTTTGCCATTACTCAACCCTTGATTAAATTTTGGTTGATTGGCACGTTATGGAGCAATAAAACACTTACTAGGTCAAAACTATAAAGAAATATACAAACATTGAATCGATAAAATAAAATATCATAAGAATGGAAACACATAGGAAGTAACTGATTCTCAAAATGAAATCGAAAAATATAGAAAATAACTGATACAAATGAGGCTGTTTATTTCTAAGGGGTAATTTAGTTGGCCTACAACCACGGTTTTTGTACCTGGATATTATAGGTTGGAAACTGCACTGAGACTATAGGGGAGTTTATCCGGCTTTCCTCTAGACTAGGCCCGGAGGGATTAGTTCAGCCTAAAAAATTGAAAACCCATAAATATCAAAATAAAAATAAAAATGGGGTTGTTAGTTTACATGGAATCAAAGTACCTAAGAAATTTCATAATCAAAATAGCCCGGCCCTTTAAAATGTAGAATCAATGGGTCCAATTGGATGGGCCTAGAAGGCATCGACTTCGTCTTCACGTCCTGCGGTCAGTTCTCTTTTCTTTCGCGGAAGGAGAGACAGAAGCAGGAGAAATAGAAGTGGAAGGAGGAGGAGGGAAGAAGAGGAAGCAGCAGACGGATCAGGTACTACCTTTCTCTCACCTTCAGATCTGCAGCAGCTGTTGCTCCCTTTCTCTCTTTGTTTTCTTGTTCTACAAAGTTATCAGATCTGCTGCTGCTATTTTCTCCATCTCCCCCCTTTTTTCTACTCAATGAATGCCCCAAGTTCGGAAAATCGGAAATTTAACCTTCCCGATCTAAAACATGATCATGGTCTTGATCCCCCAAGTCCTAGTTCAGATGTTTTTGACAAAGCAATGATAATTCAACATCAAATACCAATCACTGGAGTGCTTTAACTCAAAAAGATTGTGTCTTTTTAGATTTTATTGGTAACATGACTTGTGCCACGGGCTTCTTTCACATGCCTTTTTTAAGATTCGGATAAATTCGCATGGGGAAGAACGGGAAAGAAATCATTGGATTTGAAGAAAAGTTTCGAGCATTGGTAGTAATGCAAGCGAGGTCAAATAGATATGATTAGAAATTAGAAAGAGATTACAACCGTCTAATCGGTAAAGAACAAACAGAGATGGAGAGAGATTGGAGATTATTGACATAGATCGACAGCTGTTGTGGGTGAAGATGAGGAGAGGGAGAGAGTTCCAAAAGAACCCCTTTGTTTGAAACATAGGAAGAAGAAAAGTCTGAGAATGCACGAGTGAGAAACTCGCGTGGGCATTGGGTGCATTTAAATGAGCACAAGATAAACCTAAATGGCCTTGCCGGACACATCCTTTAGGCATCATTTGTCTTTCGCATAGGATGTGAATATGAAATTTACATTTGTAAAATTTATGCATGTGAAACATATTAGAATGTTAGTTAGTTTTTGCAACCACCATTTTCACACGAGGATAAATGATATGGGTGGGAAAAGAAAGAGCAGGAGAGGACTTATATCAGTTTTTTTATACAATTTGGTGGAATCCAGGACGCCAAGACTTTTCTACGTGAACGGTTTAGATCACGAATTGGAAATCTACAAAAGTACTGAAATTAAAAAAGTAGGATTATTATATATATATTTTTTGTGTAGGATTATTATATATATATTTTTTGTGTTTTTTTCGCAAATATGTGTTCAGAACAGGAAACTTAAGTTTCGAAATCTGCATACTTAAGGTGTTCATTGAGTAGTAATTTTGGGGATTATTTGTGAACCCTGCATGGACAATTTTGAGTTTTTTCAATTTGTGCTTTTGCGAATATGGGAATTGGGGGTTTTTGGCCATGGGCTGGGATTTGGGAAATCCAATTTGTTTGGGTATTCGCAATTTGGACTTTTGTGAATGTGGGAAATGGGGTCTTTTAGATTACAGTCCTGGTTATAAGGTTTTTAGACACTGTACCAGTGAAGTTGATGTGCTACTAGTGAACTGGAGCTCTCCATCTTGAGGCTGCCGGTAGAAGGTGTAAGGTTTTCAGATAAGCTCATTTACTCCTCGACTCAAAAGATCACCGACCTTCCATGGTCTCAATCGGCAAATAGATGAGACTCCAACTATTATTAAATCGAGCACTAATGTGTGGTCATCCTTGTTGGAAAGTTTTGTATTTCCTTATGAACAGATGTCTCGGTTTTTTATGGCAACATGCCAAAACTTTATCTTTGTTTCATTTTCTTATTTCACTTAGGGACTCTGTGGCTTTGATTTCTAGTTGCAATGGGTTTCTTGCCACAAATGACACTGAATGCTTGTATTGATTGATTGATGAGGTTTTTTTTTTTTTTTTTTTTTTTTTTTTGGGGGGGCCTTAACAACCATTTAGATCTATTCATCATATGTTATGTTGTATCTTTCTTTCTAGGCTGCATTGCTGTTTGTGATAGAGTTTACCCAAATTATCATACATCATGATGATACAAGATCTTGGCATCGAAGCTAAGGAGTCTGCAGTTCGTGAGGTAGCTAAGTTGCTGCCACTTCCTGAACTCCTTACGTCTATAGCTTCCATCAAATCTGATTATGTTCAACGCCAACAGGTAGAGATATATTGGAAAAAAATGGTTTAATTTATTTTATTGAATTCTGATATCTAAGTTTGGCAGGAATACTTGTGCAATGCTTTGATTATAGTGGAAACTGAAGTCTCTCTCTCTCTCTCTCCATAATTTCTTTTCAGACTAAGCTTTTTCTTTCACGTAATCATTGTTTTAGTTGAATAATCTTATCACCTTAAGTAAGCACCTGAAGTACAATGAATGCATTCCTTCCAACTAGGCTGGAATTTTCTTTACTATTGATAGGTGTCATTTATTCTGATTTTTAATTTAGGATGCCCTCTTTGAGATATACATATTAGAATGAATTGTATTTTCTATTTGAAGAAACTGTATTGGTCAGTGAAGCCTCTTAAAATACTTGGGGCTGTTTGCTCGGCAGTTTCATTTTGAAGCCAATGGGCTTGAATCCTTGGGCCTGTTTCTTTACAAGAACTTCTGACAAGAATTTCAAAATTCCTATCAGACATTCTTTGTTTTGCTAAAAGTTCCAAGAACTCAGTAATTCCAGCATTCCCAAATGTCCAAAACCAAACACTTCTAAGTTCCGCCACCATTTGGGATGTCCAGAATTCCTGAACTCTGGCATCCTTGACAGTTGTTTTAGAGAAGGGCTCTGCTTGCGCCGTTTCCATTTTGTGATTATGTGGACCCATGTATGGATGTCTTCATTTTTGACCAGAGTAGATTCCATGTTTGGAATTTATGAAGGTGGGCCTCATGCTTGCGTGTTGCATTTTGTGACTAAGTGGACCCATATATGTATATTATAGTATTTATAGTTTATACATTGATGAGCATCCTAGTAGCTATGGATCTAGGTGAGCCCACAATTCTTTTCTGAATTTCTAAAGCTGGTCTTACGTCTAAGTATTTCATTTTGTGACTAAATTGGACCCATATATGTACAATACAATATTTATACATTGATGAGAACTGTAGTAGCTATGAATCTAGTTGGGCCCCATGTTTGAATATTGCATTTTGTGACTAAGTGGGACCCAAATATTTACTGGAAAGTATTTATACATTGATAATCGTTCTATTAACCATGAATCTACACATTGAATATAGTATGGTATCTGTACATTTGAATCTCTATATGCATAATATTTACTGTAAAGTATTTATACATTGATAATCGTTCTATTAACCATGAATCTACACATTGAATGCAGTATGGTATCTGTACATTTGAATCTTGATATGCATAATGCATACACAGTTGTAATTCCAATTATGAATTCTGTCAGCTATGAAACAAAGGATTTATGGAATTTAGGATACATGGAATTCTTAGGCGGAAATTCTAGCATGAATGAAACCAGGAATTCAGGAATGATTGAATTCAATAGCATTTCAGTAATCCAGCATTTGGAGTTCCCAGACATCCACCAAACATTAATTCTAGAAATTCTTGTAAAGAAACAAGCACCTTGATTTGTAGTAAAAGAAATGTTTGTGATTTGATGAAATAATTTGGTTCTCTCATTTTTGAGAAAAAAGATGTAACTCCTGCTGAAGGACTAGTTATTATTATTTTGTCCTTTTGAGATTTAAACTTTTTTTTTTAAAATATCAAGCTAATATTTTAATTCTTGGTGATTGACCTTTTGTTCAAAATAAAAACGCGAATGAAAGGTGGGTAATTCTAGATATTTCAACATTCACAAGCAAACCACTATCTGAAATTTAATTATGTCACTATTTTGTTTTCCTTTTTTCCCCCGCATTTTTTATTACTTTCACTTACCCTAAAAAACCTAATGAATGCACTGATATGTGCTCCTTAGGGTATTACATGTGGGCCAATGCCGGCATTTTCCCCTGTAATGTGTTTGCATGTTGCTTGCTTTTTTCTTCCTTCCATGTGTTTGCATATGTGCGTGCTTTTTTCTCCCCTTATATGTGCTTCATGTGTGGGAAATTATATATTGTTGTTCTATGGTGCCAGGCAAATGATGCACAACTCAGTACAATGGTGGCAGAGCAGGTATGGCTATCTTTATTTTTCTTTAAACCTCCTGTTGGCCTTAAATATTGTTAAAAAGTCATCATTTATACTTCATACCTCACTGTACAGATTCTAATCAAGAACATGTAAATATGTGTTAAAATTGTTAATCTTTTGAGTGTCATAGACTCATACTTGTTTTCTTTTTGTTTTTTTTCTGAATCATAGTATTAGTGACCATACATGAAAGTTTTAGAGAAGATAAATAATTGCAATCACTTGGAGCAAGTCACCCATGGTGAGCATGTGCAAGAGTCCTGCGGTTGTGGGGCTGGGACTAGTGTGAATGGTTGGTGCAGACCTTCGATTGGGTTGGGTTGCATTTTTAGATCCAACAAATATGTCATGGTCAAGATATAGGTATAAGGCTCAACAATGGTCCCTTGATTGTTTAGGAGATCTTTCATTTGTAGGAGAAGAGAAGTGCATCACAAAGCGGCCCAAAGAGGTGTCACTTGAAGGCCGATATATTGCCCAGGATCTAGGAGGGAGGGACACATTGCCACCCCCTTGAACTGGCACTGTTCCTAATTTCTAATTTCACGCAGCTAATTACATAGTTACGATTTGATTTTAAGACTATAAATTTGCATGGTGTATAGCCATTAAACATTGAGGACTTACTAAGAGTTTGGATCATTTGGCCTCATATCTCGTATTCCCTTATTCCACGTCTAAATCTTTCCATTGCTGTTTTTGTCCCCCTCGTATATGTTAATGTGTATATATATGTACATTTGGGAAAATTTTCTCCTACGATGCGCCTGGACCACTCAAGAGGCGGGGCCCACCGATGCAAAACACCTCTGAAATGCGCGCATGAGAATATTTTTCGTACATATGTACTTATATGTATGTATGCATAAATATATGTACATATGCATAAATTTCCAGTGCGCACTAGGCGCATGGTGCGCGCCTGGTTGTGGCATGTGGGCCCCACTATTGGTCCATCCAAGTGGACCACACACAGGAACTCTCCTGAATTGCACTGGTCCCATAGGTTTGGCACCCATCTGAATGGACTGAACCATCGGATCAACTGTGCACTTGATTTGGACGATGAAAATTTGGGGCTCTTGATCAAAGGCCCCACGTGATCATCCAAGCCTGGGTCACTGTACATAGACAGCTGTATATCGAACCCTCCGTGGGCCACACAGCCGGGCGCACACAAAAATCCAGTGCGCGACGCATGCACTGGATAAGGACCCTGTACATATGTTTATATGCATATTTGTATATATATGTACAAACACACACATATATAGGGCCATATTTGATGGTTGGTTCGGATTGATGATAGGTGGGCCCCATCATGCTCCCTCACACGGTAAGAGTGTCAAATTTGAGAATTTGATCATGGGTGGGCTAGGCGGCCCAAAATATTAGGGTAGACTGCAGGGTTTTACGTGCGGAAGTGATTCTTTGGCTAAAGCTCCCTTGTCTCTGGGTCAGTTGGCAAGTGTAGCGCAGGGCTCTGGGAAACGTAGGAGTGCCATCTTATTGGGAGTAACAAGTGCATCTCTGAATGCTCAAAGTTTCATATCCCAAGTGAGCTTTTCAAGAAACTGCTAGAGTCAGGGAGCTTATGGCCTCCGAGAACTAAGAACTAGCCCTGAAGCCAAACTAACTTAATTATTATATATGGAATTTAATGTACTCTTTCAAGCACACACCAGAATATTTTTGTATGTGGGCGTGGGCGTGGGCCTTTGTCAATTACAAATCTTTTTTTCGTTTTTGAATGACAACTTTCATGTCTATATATCAATTTACTAAACACTGAACCGAGTCACATTTCTCGGACTGTGACTGTGACTGAGTCTTATGCTTAACTTGTGAGTGCGTGCCAGGTCTCACAGCCAACTTGATTTGCTACCTTCTTTAGCCAAGTCAACTATGCTAAGTCACTTGTCCACTCACTGACTTCGCATTCAATGTGAAAGGTTGGACACTATTTGTGCAGACAGCAGAACTTGTCTCACGAGATAATTACACCCTGCAGGTTGAACAGGCACAGGCTGGACTAGAAGCTCTGGCCTCATCTCAGAAGACCATTAACCAGCTCCGTGAGAACTTTTTGTCCATTGAAAAGTAAATCCTTACTGCATTACACATTGAAAGTCTACTGATGTTGTCTGTGGATTTTCCTTGTCTGAATATTTCTGATATATAGCTTTCTTCTGTTGTTACATTAATGAATTACTTTTATCCCCAAGCTGTACTGAAGATGTGCCTATATTTCTCCTTGATGTATCAGGTTGTGTCAAGAATGTCAAACACTGATTGAAAACCATGATCAGATAAAACTCCTCAGCAATGCTAGGAACAACTTAAACACAACCCTAAAGGTTGGTTTTTACATCATAATCAATGTCTAATGGTTGATCTTGATCTTTTCTCTTGAACTTATTGACATACTGCAGTGCTCTGTGCGTAAACATTTGCTTAGTCAAATACTTGTGTTATTTAAATTTTGAAAGATTTTTCTAAGCATGCTCCTGGCAACTCAAAATGCGAAAACTTGTTTGATTACATTTTTCTTTTTAGAACTTCTAGTTTCTTTTTTACTCAGGATGTGGAGGGGATGATGTCAATTTCTGTTGAAGCTGCTGAAGCGCGGGATTCTTTAAGTGATGATAAAGAACTGATTCACACGTACGAGGTATCTTTATTATTATTAATAATATTATTATTATTCAATCTTCATCCAGTCCTATTTTTTCATTTTGATTCTTGCTGTTTGTCCTCCTTATCTTTGAGATAGAGGTTAACGGCACTCGATGGTAAGAGGAGGTTTGCGTTAGCGGCAGCAGCTTCTCACAAGGAAGAAGTTGGCAGGCTAAGGTTAGCACATGACATGGCTTCTCTATACAAACCTCCTGTGATATGATGTAACGCTGTAGCTTCTCATTTCAATGTGAGAATTTAAACGTTCTTAGGTTATGTTGAAAGTGGGCGAATTCCTTTCTGTTTTGGTTTGTCGCTTCATTTTTGCTCAAACAGAAATACAGAATGGACCTTGCTGTTCCAACTTGAAAGACCAATGCTGATGCAATCCTCCGGTGACAATCTGAATCCTTTATCCCGATCTTGGCCGATTCACAAGCCCTAATTCAATGCGTCTGACGACCAAACCCAAGACTTTTTTTACGGATAAAGAAATAATAAAGTAAAAGCATTAATAGATGGGGTCTCCAACCCTTATTATCATATTTATTTGTTCTCTTACAATAATGAAGCCTTGAAAGTCCTGTAAACCATAGGATATGGTTAAATGTTTCAATCTTATCCCTTGATTCATAGTAATAAAAAGTCTATAATGCTTGCCCTTTGCCTAAGAGTTTAACCAAAGTGTTCAAAAGCCATGCATGCACCAACAAACCAATGGCTAGTGATGAATGTATTGGACGATCATCACTACTATACTGCATGTGTGGGCCCACCCATGGTCTGTGCGGTCCTTATGTGTGCAAATGGGACCCTTCTGCTCATCCTCTTCTTGCCTCGGAGCTTTTGTGGATCTTTCTAGCTTAGTTGCAGGCAAAATTATCTAGCAACCAGTGCACACAACATATACAAAGTCTGCCAACGTTGTAAAATGAGCGGAAACAAAAAAAAAAAAAAGCACAAACAGTTTTGACCTACCATACCCTGGAATGGATACACCTTAGATACAGCAGGACATGAATTTTACACATAAAATTGAAATATTGGATGAAGTATTGCATATATTCATTGCCTATTTTGAAGCAAACCAGCTACCATAGGTTCTGAGACAAGCATAATCCGATAGAGATTTTTAGTAGTATATGGGCAGCAAATGAATGCACAAAACATTCTTTACACACAATGGACTTGAGTGAAAAACCAGAGTCTGAAGAAATGCCAAACTTATTCAATCTTCATTTAAAACGAAACGTCAAAAGTTTGCAACAGAATCAATCCTCATTCCTCAAGTGTCCCAATACCATTCGTTCATTCTCAAGCATAGAAGCAGGAGATAAAAGGAAGAAAAGGTGCGAGTTGAGCGAATTGGAGGACACAGGGTATCATGCCCTAAGGGATCCTCGCTCTATATGCTTGTTTTCTTTGGATGGCTTCTTCGTTTTTCAAGAATTGAAAATAATCCAAGCAAACTTCAATTCCACTTTCAAATACAAATTCCCTTGTACAAAGCCTCAGCCATACGATCTCTTCTCAATATTTAGTTTTGGGCCATAGATAATTAAACAAAAGAAAATACTGGTATCCAACAATAAGTAGGACTCCTGTCAGAAACTAAACTACTTGATTAAATTTTCTAACTCAGGTTTTTATTTGTTTTTTTTATTTTTGATGCAATTAAAGAGTTCACAATAGAAATGCCAAGAGAGGACATTCTTGTGATGGAACTCTCTTCCAAACAAGACCCCCCTTTCTTTCTCCTCTCTCTTCATTCTCAAATTTGTGCTGTTTGTGTGGTAGATGTTGGTCATAGTCCCAATAGTGGGCTTTGTGGCTAGCCATTAATGATTGAAGTCTCAATTTTGTGATAGATATTATTGGTTTGTCAGTTATGGGTCTTAAGATTTATGATTTGCCATTGTTCCCTTTCGTTGTTGATAATTCATTGTGCACATTGTTTTTAGTTCCATATCATATCCACATATCTTTTCTTAACTAATTCATTTGTGAAAATCTCCCCAGGGAATATTTTGAAGATGTTGATCGGACATGGGAAACATTTGAAAAGACATTATGGGGCCACGTTTCCAATTTCTACAAACTTGCTAAAGAAAGGTATTGACCTTTTGCTTGAGGGTCTAGCAATCTCACTTGTGCATTTTAATTAATTCTGTAAATTCCATGTTGAATTCCCTTTTTTATGCCCTTCCTATTAATATGTTGAGAAAAAACCTTGATAAATGGATCTTTGAAGTTGTGAATCTCACCATATAGATTTTCATATTCTTGATGCTAGGCATTCCCCCCATAAACTAGTGGACATTCATCGTAGATTGGCTAATCTTCATTGTTGATTGCCAACTGATCAAGCTTTTCATCGGATGTTTATGTTGTGCAATTGTGTCTTCAGACTTGGCCATGCATTCATCAACAATGCTGTTGTGATAGACATCAATTATTGAAATATCATGAGAATTGTTCTCTTGATATGCATTGATGATTGGGAGATCAATATCTTCACCATCTTCAAATTCATCAAAGATGGGGCTATCAATCACATGAATCGGGTCCTCAATAATATCATTGCACTCTGACCCCATGAATTTCCTTAATAATATGATTCCTTGTTGACCTTAAATCAATTTCAAAACAAAATCTTTCATCCAGATATCCTTCAGAGGGGGATGTATTGCATCTATCATTGGAATAAATATCAAGAACTGAAGGCTTGCTCCCGTCTACATTCTCACTGCAAACTTTTCCCTTCATTTTACATGAAAGTGTAAAAAATAGTCTTGCAACCAATCTTCCTCTTTGTGCTTCTTATTGTCCACTAAACATTTTCCTATCCTATATTATTTTGTTGTCTCTGACTTCCCACATCCCTCTCCCGTGATTCAATAAACCATGCTCTTCTGTGGAAAGAGCTGGATACACTCCCTTCAAATTCATTTGATTGAGTAAGAGCTTTAGTTCTTGTTGTCAAAGTAACTAGTCATTGGGTAATGGTGTCCAACTGCTTCTTGATGGTTTTTAACTTTTCTTTGATTGGATCTTCTCTCTTACTAACCTCCTCCTCGGCATGTACCTTGACCATGTAACAATGTAGACTTTTAGTCTGCTATTGTTTTATTGTCATATTATTCATGGTTTTGTGAGATGAAAATGAAAGTAAATGTTCTTTGTAAAGTTTATGAGTCAGCTTACTGGATATGTGCTAGGTATATTTTACACTGTGATCAATGAAAAAAGGAAAAGTTTATAACATGAAATGTGTTTTTACTTGTACAATTGTTTTCCCATAGAGAATAAGTGGAATTGGTAATTCTTCTTGGAGCTTTTTATTAACATTTTCATTTTTAAATAGATGGTTGTGTGTATGCTAATTCTCTTCCCCTTATTACTTGAATGACAAGATAGTTCACTGACAGTGGAATGCTTCTGGCCTTTTATTATATTTATGCTGGTTTAAATCATGATAATTATTATGTATATTTAAACCTTCTGGTTCTGTCTTCTGTTGGTTGAATTGTGATTCTGATGTTGTATTTCATGATTGATTTTTTTTTTTCCTTTCTTGCAGCCCGCAGACATTGGTCCGTGCTATAAGGTATGATTGATCCTATGATTTTCTTTTTCACTTTTTTTGGTCCCTTACCAGTTTACAAGCATTTCATTGTTTCTCTTTTGTTTATTTTGGATCTGTCTAGTGAGAACATTGGTAATATGTGCTAACACTGTTTTAATTTGTTGACTGACATTGCCCAGAGAGTGCCTCCTCTATAGGTCCACTTCTGGAACCTACTTGTGATGCTTCCCTCAGATGAAAGACCTTCCGATGTACAGCCTGGGGACCTATTTTGGTTCCTGTACGGACTAGGAAGCTCAACAGTGCCAATTAGAAATCTGACTGTTGTATGATGCCCAAACTGTAATTCTAGAAATTCCAGAAAATTGCAGAAGAATGGAACTCAAATTAAAAAATGCGCTAACCTGCAAAATTCTCGATCCAAAGAGAAGCCCTATCCGATCCGATGGTGAGAATAAAAGAAAAACACTTCATTGAAGAAAAACTGTTGAAAAATTGAAATCTTCACAGTCGACCAATACAAGATATATATAGTTGCTGGAAACCCCAATGAACACCTAGAATCAATTGCAATCACACAATTTCTAAATCAACTACTTTCCTAGACCAGAGAAATCCTAATTGTACAAAAAGCATTCAAAAGAACTTAAACAAAGCAAATTATGGACATTGGCACTGTGGGGCTCATGTGGCCCAGTCTAATGTAGTGGACTGTGCAAAAAATTGAGCTACCAAGGTTGTATGGACCTTTGACGGATTTGGTTCCATTGTGGCCCATTTGAGTGAGCGGCCGAATCAGGCCGTTTTTGTGCCTTCATAATGCTCCATAAAAATCTTCCGCTAGGGTAAGAATCCGCTGTTGCCTATTACTATCAGAGAATTCAAATAAACATTAAGGGCCTGTTTGGTTGCAAGCATTGAGGATATTTTGTCTGGAGCATTTTCAAGCATTGAGGATATCTTGTCTGGAGCATTTGGAAAATTCCAAATGACGTGCCCCCAAGTAGAATTTCAAAATGCTCAAAGCAGAAGTAGCATTATGAAATCCAGAAGAATGAGATTTCTACAGACCAAACATGAATTTTCATGTGGCCATCTAAGCTAATTCCCACCATTCAAATCCAATCAAACAGGGAAGTCAGAATTCCCAGCACAGCTTTCAACCAAACAGTCTAACCATTGACGTCTCATCATAGTTTTTGAGCTCTTCAGGTGCAGTACTAATGTTGTCTTTCTTTTTCCTCTTGCTCCTTTGGTTCTTCTTTCACGCGATCCACATCTGGTGGAGGTTTCTTTTGCATTTTCATTTCACGTAGGATCAACATTTGGAGGATATTCTTGGCAAACGGGGGAGAAAGACAAAAGGTTGTCTTGCTGCCCTGTGGTGAGATTTTGCATTGTTTTACTTGACAATTATCCTATGGCTAGGGTTGATACTCCCTTAAGTTAGCGTGTTAAAGCCTTTTTACCTCGGGGTAATGAGTAATGACCATATCTAAAGCTGAATTTTTTTTTCGAACTGAAAAAAATCTTAAATAGCATTTAGACTTGAATATTAAATTATTTGTTTCTAGCATGACCTTGTCAAATTAAGTACAAAAATATCTTTTTCATGGTCAATTTAAAGTGACCATAATATTTTATGTAAGTACTTCTTGATGCTTCAAGTCAACATAGCCTAAAAGTATTGTTTTCTTGATGCTCACATAGGCCATCTAATGGCCAAGTCTTGTTATTTGCTGAAATTTGATCCATTTTTTTTTTGTGGATCTAATTGATTGAAGGTTTTTTCTGGCAGGGTAGTGGAAATGCAAGAGATCCTTGATCAACAACTGGCTGAGGAAGCAGCTGAGGCTGAAGGAGGCGGCGCGATGGCAACAGTTACAAATCCCCGTAGATCTGCCAAGTAATGGTTATAAAGCACCCTCTGTAGTTGTACAAATACATAGACAGGGTCATTTACCTTTTATGTCTGTCAAAATCACCAATTTCACACGCGTGAATGAATACATCCAATGGTTTTAGACGTGTTCGGATTTTTTGGACATTTTTAAATCTATCAAGATTTAAGATATGAAACTAAACGTCTTGATGCTTTTTGTTAATGTGAGAATATTGAATAGTTTGGATCATGAGTTGTGGGTCCAAAGAGGTGCAGAAAATTATATTTATAGATTGGGATTTTTTTGGACAATTTTAACAAGTTTCTCAAAATCTATGAAGATTTAAGATATGAAATTAAATATCTTAGGGTTTCATTAGACCAATAAAGAAGATGAACAGCTAAGGTTACCAATTTGGGTGCACAAAAGTGCAAAATAAATAAATAAAAATAAGTGATTGAAAGGGTTTGGACCCCGCAACCTATCTGGGCAGATGCCGACATTGCAACTTGTACCACCGCTCCCCTCACATGTAATGGTGTACCACTTTCTCAACTTTGTAAATGAGAGGCTGAAAATGGCCTCATTTATCCGAGTGAATGAGCCCAAACAAATGTGATCATGCATAGTGGTTATGGATGTGGATTGCATATGCACCGGTTTAAGTCCCATAGTAGCTGACTCGGTTAGGGCCGAATCCGGATCATCTTGGACTCGGACAAGTTTATTTTTATTTTTTATTTTTTAAGTCCTTGTTTAGAACCTAAATCACAAGACCTTTTCTCGTCATTACATCAAAATATGCTAAAATGTAATTTTTTTTAAACTATAATATAAAATAACACAGTTGAATTTGTACCTCTGTTTCATAAAAATGCGAACTAGTGTTGATTTTTTACTTGTAATTTCAGAATCTACAATCAAAGCTTTCTATTGCCTTCATATGACTTTCAATTTATCTATGTAATTACTAGTTATTGCCGAATGAGATCTTAGACATGCCTGAGTATTTATTATTGAAGTCTTCAAAGTGGTTGTATGATGTGTTTCTAAAGGATCATCCTGAAATCTGCAGAAAACCTACTGTTGCAACAGCTTCTCCAAGAAACTTAACTCAAGAGAAGAAGGCACAGGGGAAAGGTTATAAAGATAAATGCTATGAGCAAATCCGAAAGACTGTTGAAGAACGTTTTGACAAGCTGTTGTCAGAGGTAGTTCTTCATGCTACTAGGTTGAAATCCTACTTTTCTTTGCTGATTATTAACAAAAGAAATATCCTACAATGCATTGTTCCCGTGGGCAGAAACTAATTGGTATGATTTATCTTCTTATTTGATATCATTTCTAACAGTACTTTTTGTTTGCAGCTTGTTTCTGAGGATCATAAGACTGCTTTAGAAGAAGCTCGGGCGGTATGTATGATTATGTCATGGGTTATCTGTTCATTTTTTTGGTTCTTCCATTGAATGTTTTTGATTCTTAGCAAGGTTTAGAACTCGAGGATTCACTTGGATACAATAGGTTTGGATTCTGAGTTGATCTCTGGTTTACTCGGCCTTCTTTTACTTGTCTGAACATCCAAACTCAATGGGAAAAATAACTGTTCCAAAGGTGGGTTGTTTGTCATTTACCCATGGGATAGGAAAAGGTGATTTGCATAATTTTCATATGAAACATATCATTTTGTTTGTTTGGAAGCACCATGTTCACAAGTAAATGACATGGTGGTGGAAGGAAAGAGAGAGCAAGGAAGGATCTATATCAATCTTTATAACCTTGAAATTGTTTCACAAAGGAAATAGTGGGTCTCAAACACAGTGAGCTGTCTGGATCACCCTCAAAAGTGCAGAAAATTAGAAATTGGGAATATTAAGCACATCTCTCAAAATCCATGAGGATCTAAGACATGAAACTTTATGAATTGAGGTTTATTGTATCTATCAGAGATTCAGAATATTGAATGGTTTGGATAATCAATTAGGGCCCCACAAAAGTGCAGATGATCAGAAAGTGGGATTTAGGTTTTTTAGTCTTTACATGTTTCTTAAAATCTACGTGTATCTAAGATGTTGAACTTCAAGTCTTGAGGTTTACCATTTGAATGAGAAAATTGAATGGTTTGGATCATGAATTAGGGTCCCATGAAAGTGCAGAGAATCAGATCTAGAAGATTATTATTAATTTTTTTTTTTGAAAATGATGAGGATGTATTGAAATGCTCAAAGAACTGTACAGTATAAGAGAAATCAGATCAAAGATTATTATTATTTTTTTTTTCGTGCTTTTCACATCTTTCTCAAGATCTATTATTATTATTATTTTTTATAATGGTTAAATTTTATTCCACCAAGAAAAGAAAAGAACAAAAACCACTACGGAACAACAAAGAATAAAGCAACTAAAACAAACTATACATAAAAAATGATAGAAGATTAAGAAAGTCCTTCCCTAGCAAGCCATCCGCCATTGGGTTAGCTTCCCGTAAGATGTGACGATAAGAAGCACCAATCTTTTTAGAAATATCTTGCACCTCCTCTACCCAATCCGCAATCCGCCATGGATAAATAGCCTTTCCAGAAGCCCACTGAATTGTTGAAAAAGAATCTCCTTCTATAATAGGATATGAGCCTCACGACACCCAATAAGAAGAGCATACACTTCAACTTCGTTAGCATCGAGAGCATCCACAGGCCCAGAGAAGCTTCTAACAACATCTCCAATCCAATTTCTGATCACACCTCCAATACCTCCTTGATGCGTACTCCTTAAAAAACTGTCGTCGAAATTCAACTTGAAGGTTCCAAAAGGAGGGCATATCCATTCAACTCTATGAACTGCTTTTCTACGCCAATGCTATATAAAACACATTTTAAGTAATTTTATGGTCCGGAGTGCGACCTGACTCGGCTGAGTCGACTCGAGGCGACCAAGCACACCCTGGGTCCAAGTTTTAAAACCTGAGTGAGAATTATCCCATGTGATCAATACCTTGTGGCCACTGGTTCCTGTTGTTGGCCTTCAACTTCTCTTGTGGGCATGGTTGAAGAGCACTGGGCCAGTTGCTCACTTGGATGTGGTGAAAGTGAAAAGTGGGATCCCCTCATGGGTGGAGAAAGCAAGTAGGAAGAACCATGCAGGTGAGGAATTCTGCTGGTGGAGTTTCCAAACTTCATACTGCTTTTCTTCTCTTTGGCATTTATGGAGAACAACCTTGTTATCAATGACTTCTAAAAGAAAAGTCGTTGCTTGCTGTGTAATGTAATTAGCTTCTTGAGGTTTTCTCTTGAATTTAGTTTCACATTATGTCTGGTCATCTACTTTCTAAGGATGGTAGTTCTATTTTGAAGTGTTTTGTATTATCAGTAAGCTTAAGCACACACTTTTTTTTATTTTTTATTTTTAACTTGGTTATATCTGCCCGCTTCCTTTAGTTTGCTGCTTGCGTTTGCAGGTTAGAATTTTTGTATAACCATTCTAACAATTTGATTGATTATTGTTTTGACTAATTAATTTGCCTTAAGTTGTTTATATGTTACATGGCTCGGGTTTAAAGTTATATAGATTAGACACAATGCTGAAACCTGTTTCATTGATTTATTAAACCATTGTCAGCAATCATTTAACTTGGTTATTATAGGGTACTTGTTAAAGCGTGGCAGCAAGCTTCCCTATCCCTATCATGTTGCAAATTACAATGGCATTAGGGATCAGATTCTATTTCTTTATGACAATTAATTTGATGCCATCCTCATAAAAAAGTTAGTGTTAATTTGATTGTTCTGTTGGTGTGAAATGATTATGACTTAAGTTTTTTTTTTATTTAATTTTTAAATCAAGCATTAGATCTTTTTGGGACTGTTAAGTTCTATTCAATGGGCTTTCTGCAATCGTCGTTGAATTTTTTCAGAAGTCTTCTCTCGCCCTTCACGTGGTTGATGTGACATGATCATTACTCAGCTGGCATGCAATTTATTTATTTTTTACTTTTATATATATATTTTTACTTTTTATGTTTTTGTTAGGTGGGCTTTATTCAGTTATTCTTATATAGTTGATCTTGACTTTCAGATTGGCGACGAGCTTGGAGATATGTACGACTATGTGGCTCCCTGTTTTCCTCCAAGGTTTGTCTTTAGGATTCACACTGCTTATACTTTGACTTCTTCTTTATTCTTAATTGCTAAGTTTGTTCTCTTGAATCTGGATTGTGACTGCTTATCTTTGGATTGCCATTTCTTTCTGCAGTTTAGTTACTGCTAAACATCCTAAATGTTCCTTTCTTGTGAATTCCATATGGGCATCAGAACTTAGATTGTAATCTACTTATCACCTTCATATTATTTTTGTGGTCTTTCTAGTGCATGCATTTTTATTATCACTGTAAGTGGTGGTTCTTCCCTTAGGAGACGTTTGCCATTTTCCTGTGGTTTACATAGGATAGTGAAATTTATCAAAGCGTGCAGGGTGAATGGTCCATGATGGATTTATGCTAGTGAGTATGATGGAAGATAGAAAATAGTTATCCACTTTAATGATAATTAGTAACATCACATGGGAAAACTTGATGGTCTTCACCTTTGCCCTCAGCCTTTCACCTTTCTCCAGCTCCTCCAGTTTCCTATGTAAACCATAGGAAAATGATAAATATACCCTCACTGTAGTCTGTATGCATTTCTTACTAAAAATATGTTATGCTTGCTTACTCAGAAAAATGTTCTATATCTTCTCCACATACTTCATTCCGCTTATTTTTTTTTTTTAATTACTGAGCATACATAAAATTTCTGTTGCTAGTTTTTTCTTAGGCTGTAAAGCAATTTGATGGTAACTATTTTGATAGTAATCTTATGCCTTATTGACAACTTTCTGCATCTATCTTCTTTTCTAAATGTCCAATTATGTTTTAACAATAACTAAATAACATGGATCCTTTCTAATCCAGAAGGCTTTTAATTTTTAACTAATTATATAAAATTCTTTTTTTTTTTTTTTTGAACATATGCTTATCAAGAATAGTGAGAAATTGCTGGGAATGTGGTTTTGTGAGATTTTTGTATGCAGTTTCATTTTGCACACATCTGTCAGTCAGGCAATAGAGCGATTCATTATCTGTGTACTTGATATGGAGGGGGATATAGCTGCGTAATTGGAATGGTTTGATGTGACTTAATTTTATATAATTTCTTAAATTTTTTTTATGTTCCTTTCTTTCCTCTTACTCTGAGCTGCAAATTTTCTATTTAGGACTTATAATTATATCGAGCACTTAAGGTTTCTTTATGTTTTGACCTAATATATGTTTTTCATTTCTACAGTATTCATTTTCCTTGGTTGCAGATATGAAATTTTCCAGCTCATGGTTAATCTCTACACTGAAAGGTTTATTCAGATGCTTAGACTGCTCAGTGATAGGGCAACTTCGCTGACAAACATTGAGATTCTAAAGGTTTATCTTTCTCATGGAATGAAATTCTTTTATATGAAGAATGTTTAGTCATAATAATAGATCATGTATTTCTTTCTTCTCTTCTAGTCTGGTTGGAACAATGTAATCATTATGATTTTCATTTCAAGCTTAAGCTTTGGTGTTAGTTTGATACAACCCATCTTCATTGTCTTAATTTTTGCATGTAGGTAACTGGTTGGGTAGTAGAATACCAAGAGAATCTAATTGGACTTGGAGTTGATGAATCCTTGGCTCAAGTTTGTTCAGAGAGTGGTGCAATGGATCCTCTCATGAATGCATATGTTGAACGGATGCAAGCAACTACACGGGTAATTTTGTCACCAATATCCCCCTTGAGTATGCTTATTAGTTATTACTCGCTACTCGTAGTTCAAAATCAATACTTGGATAGCACCAAGTTTTCTTGGAAAAGGATTTTCATCTGTTTATGTTTTCTGTAGAAATGGTACATGAATATTCTCGAGGCTGATAAGGTGCAACCACCAAAGACAACAGATGATGGAAAGCTATATACACCAGCAGCTGTTGATTTATTTCGGATTTTGGGGGAGCAAGTGCAAATTGTTCGGGATAATAGCACAGATGTCATGCTATATCGAATTGCTCTTGCTGTCATTCAGGTAAGTGTAATTTTTATTTTGATCAGGATTCAGTATTTTCTGTTAAGTGCTGATTCAATACCTTTAGGCCAATTTGTGTCATACTGCGGCCTTTCTCTGCCTTACAATCATATCATGCATAATCTCCTGTGTCTTTGGATTTAGTGTTTCTTTCCTTACCCATGTAGTTAATTTGACTGTTTATATGCTGATGCAGCGATTCCAGGCCCTCCAGATGCACTGGCAGTCTCAACTGGCCCAGGGCAGCCCACAGCCAGGTCAAGCCCAGAACAGGCCTGGTAGACCAGTTGCCAGCCTGTACATACATGTGCTCTGCCATAGGGTTCCACTGCCCTGTTACCCTGTGGAGCACACGTTTGGGCATTGCGAAAAGCTTGCGCAAGGAATAGGAAATTAGGAATGCCTTCACCTTTCCATATCTCTATTTAGAAAAGCTACATTGAATGGTTTAGATGTATTTCCTATTAGATACTTGAGGCTTGCATTAGGTTTTGTTTAGGTCTTGTTATTAAAACAATGTAAGTATTAGCAATAAAACAGCCTGCACATCTTCGTGGTTGTGCTTTTTATGTAGTATCTCTTTGCAACAGTCCACTCCCTTCGATTTGTGCATGATGTCATCATTGTATTTGCACATCTAGTGCGTGTTGATGATTTCCTTGCAATTGAGTGCTGATTTCCCTCGTCCTTTGGACGTGGATTTTATGTTTTTCTTGGTGTTTCGATCAACATAGTGCTGTCTAGATTAGTGACTACTCTACAAAGTGTTTCGATCATCCAGCCCAAAATATGTGGAACCAATGCCCTCTTCCTTCTTCCTCCCTTCTGCCCTCAATTAGAGATTCCCCAATCCTTGGATTAACTTACCCACCCTCTTTAATTGGTCCAGATATGTATGGCCATAGTAAAATTATGGTCCTCAATCAGATGTTTTTAGTGTATCCATACTTCCATCTTTAATTCATAATTAATCCATTACTTCAAGTGTATAAGCAATGGCCGTGTTATTGATGAATAATTCGTATTAATTGATAAACTCTGGATATGATCCAACTTTGAATTGGATACCTCCCACCCAATTGGTACTTGTGTAGTGCCAGTTAGTTGAAAATCACCCCTAACAAAAACAACAAATTGTCTGTGTTTACTATTAGAAGTAAACCAAGTTTTATTCTGGACAATAGGGCGTAACTATGATTAATCCAAATCCTCACACACCTGACAGCTGCACGCACGCGTGTGCGCACACACACTCACTCACACAATAGTGAATCGCCATTCGCCTTGTCTTGATTGATCCAACCATTATTGATTGATGGAGCCCTGAAAGACAAGGATGAGGATTATCTAGTGGAATAATATTTGCCAATGGTTATGATTTTCTGGCTTCTGTACCATCCCAAGTTATGGTGAGATCACCCCATCTTACAGCTTCTCCAGGACTGGTGGTCTCAGACAGGTCCGGAGGAGCTGCAACTTTACCTGAAATCTTTCACTTTTGTTTGTTCATTTAGAAGCATTTTTTTAAGCTTCAGGCATTAATTTCTTCTCGTAGCAGAGCAATTGAAATAACTGATCCGAGGATTCTGTCTGTCATTATTTTTGGAATTGGATTGTAGCAATCAAATCTTTTGCTTTAACCATATCTTGATGATTGCATTCCTTTTTCTATCACATTTACTTGCTCGCTTGAATGCTTTCCTTATTTATCATCTGTACAGAACTTATAACATTATTTTATATTCTTTGCTCCTTTTATTTTGACCAGGTCATGATAGATTTTCAAGCAGCTGAAAGGCATAGACTTGAGGAACCGGCTTCTGACATTGGCTTAGAGCCTCTGTGTGCAATGGTTTGTGGCTCTTTAAAAACTTTGTCAAGCATCCAGATAATTTGGTGAACATCTAGATGAGTTTTCTGCTGATGTTGCCTCATATCAGATCAACAACAATCTACGCTGCTATGATCTTGCAATGGAACTCAGTAACAGCACCATAGAAGCTCTTCCACAGAACTATGCTGAACAGGTCATGAATTGAAACTGTATTTTCTTCTCATGTTTCATGTTGTTATTCCATTTACTGTGTTATTTCATGTTGTTTATTCCCACTCATTTCATTTTTCAGAAGTTCTTGTCCAGAAATTATATTTTCATGGTTGAGGGAGTTCTAAATGATGTTTGTCTATTTAGAATTTCCATTTTCAGCCTTTTGTGCTGTGTTCTGCAATTTCCTTTCTAATATAGAGGCTAAATAAGAATCCTACTCTGGCATCATCTTCATTTATGGATAGAGTTATATGACAGAATCATTTGCATGCACTATTTTTCTTAATGGATATTATTTGTTCTTTTACAGATTAACTTTGAAGATACCTGCAAAGGATTCCTTGAGGTTGCAAAGGTTTGTAAGGGTGGTTCTGTTTGGTTTATGTAATGCCATTTATACACTTGGGACAGTCTTTTCAAGCCTAAAGATTTGGTTTCCCAAGATATACATGGAGGGAGGGAGGGAAAATTAATTACATTCTCCTATCTATCTCTTCTTTCAAAGGAGGCGACGTATATGAGTTTATGGGCAAACATTTATAACCATTGTGAGTCTTATATGATGATTGCAGCAATAGTAGTGGGTCCTAGCATGATTTTTAGCATCGGATGGTCCACTAATTTGGAGGATACTAAAAGGGTCCCACTATGACTAACACTGGTTCCTAGCATGATTTTTAGCATCAGATGGTCCACTAAATTTGAAGGACACTAAAAGGGTCCTGCCTTGACTGCCACTGGTTATTTCCATCATTAAAATTTGTGATAAGAATTTATAGCGATTGGTTGTTGTGGTCACCAACAATGTTCAAAATAGCATAGCAGCTGCATTATCGGCCGTAGCGGTTGAGGCTGCTACACTATTTTAAAAATAGCGGCGCTACAGTCTAAAACCTACTAGAGCTAAGCATATTTAATTTATGGCACTTTTTTTTTTTTCGATTTCTCCTCAATAGCCTTTCCTATTCATCACATTCTCAGCGAGGCCAATGCGATAGCTGATGGTTTTGCGAAGGAAGGACTCTCTCTCAATACTATCTTCTTCTTTTTTATATCTAACATTGTTTTTCGTTGTTTGTCCTTTTGTCTTTGTATTATCCCTTTGCTTTGAAATAAAATTTTATTTTTATAAAGAAAAGCCTTTCCTATGGTATGGTTCCAAATCACTAAAAAAACATGAGATTGGTTGCTACACAAGATTCAAAAAAAATAAAAAAATAAAAAAAAAATTAACACCTAAAAAATTCACACTGCCACGCCTCTACGTATCGCCGCAACCACTACGTATCACCCACTATATAGTGTTTTGGCCACTGACCGCTACACCCACCACAACCGCTATTTTTATCCTTTGCCACCAATATCAAATGGGACTGATGCAGTTCTAGGGTTAGGATGCAAGTGCTAGGGCACAATTAGGGTTCCCAGGGAACAATCACACGAGGAAGAAACAGTCTTCAACGATAATTCTTCTATTAACTCAATTCTCTCTATGAGATTACCAATCTCTACAATGTCATATTTATAGGAAAAGATACTTAAGGCCTAAGAAAACAACCAAACTAGGAAACCAAATAATAATTAGAAACTAATCCTAATTATACTCTTACTAAAATAAAACTAATTAAAATTAGAATTTCATGGGTCCCACATGTGGCCCACGAGTCTTGTTGCAATGATATGGTATTGCTGCTGCATCATTCTCCCCAGGTTGGAAAAGAGTTCGACCTCGAACTCGGCTCTTCTTCTTGATGTTACTTCTGTAGATAGTGTGCACGTGAAGTGCATCCTTGGTGAGACGAGAACTTGACCCTTGCTTCGGTGGCATCGGCTTCATAGGATGGAGTGTGACTCTCTTGGTACCATGCATGAATGTGTATGTGTTGTCGCGCATGCTATTAGTTCCATTCTTATCATACATCCACGGACGACCCAACAAGATATCACAACTATCCATGGGTACCACATTACACCAAACTGTATCTGTATAATCTGTACCAATGGAAAAGGTAACTGGACATGCATATCGAACTTGCACTTCATCACCTGTCATTAACCATCTAGCAAAATAAGGACGATGATGCTTCCGAACTTTCAGCTTTAAGCGATCCACAAAAGCTTGGGATATAAGATTCTGACAACTGCCGCCATCAATGACTACCGTGCATTCCTGAGCATTGATTGTTCCTTTGGAGCGGAAAATATTTTCTCGCAATCACTTCGTCGCAGTAGTTGATGGAGCATCGGTGATGACCATGAGAGATTCACCGTCAACTGCAGTTTAAATCTCTAATTCTTCTGTCTCAGCTGCAACCTCTGTTTCTTTAGGATCATCTGGGACATCCTTCTCGTCACACTCATTTTCAATCAAGTGGATACGTTTGGGACATTCCCTTGCACGATGCCCTTGTTGGTGACAATTAAAGCATGTGATCCTATTTTGACCTTCGGACTTGGTGAAGTCTTTCTCCGATGAATCACTCGGTTTAGAACCTGCAAATGAAGAATTCTTCTGCATAACCCATTTAGAGGCATTAAGTTTTCTGGCTTGATGATGTGCAATTCCCTCAGCTTTGATAGCATGTTGAACAATCTCATCAACATTCTCAAAATGCTTGAATGTAAGGATATCTTGTATATCAAGTGTCAGCCCATTAAAGTATCTGTCAACTAATATATCCTCATCTTCATTCAAGCCACAACGAGCTTGCATGGTCATAAATTCCTCAGAATACTCAACAACTGTCTTAGATCCTTGTTTCAAGTATTGAAAACGTGAACGCAGATCTCTGGAGTAATTGACAGGCAAAAATTTTTGCTTTAACAAATTTTTCATCTCGGCCCACGTGTCAACAGGGTCAATTTGCTGGTATCTTCTCTTCTTTTGCAACTCGGCCCACCATATCGCAGCATAATTGCGAAATCGAGTTGCTACCAGTGTAATCTTATGACCATCCGTCATTGGTTTATGTGCAAAAATATTTTCAACACACACTAACCAATCCAAGAATTCATCGGGGTTCAATTTCCCATCATATTCGGGAATCACAAGTTTAATACCCAAATCACGATCAACGTTGACTACATGTGGATCTCGTTGATGTCGATGAGGTCCTCCATCATCGCGAGGATTATCATCACGCCGATTAGTTTCCAAATTGGTTAATCTGGTTTCAATCCTTTCCAGAGTCGCTTGCATTTGAACTTGCATTTGAACCATCGTTGCAGATAGTTGATTAACAGTTACCGATAATTGCGCAACGGTTCCCCTCAAATCATCATCATTATGAGAGGAAGACTCCGTGTCAACTTGCTTCTTTGGAGGCATTTTTGCTGAATGCAAATTGAAAATTTCTAACTGACCTGATGTGTAGATCTGCTCTCCACGATCACGCTGGCGAAAACAGATCGGAAATCGGACCGCGGATGGCTGTAATAGTGCAAAAACAAGATCCAACGGTTGATATTGGTCAAATCCTTTTAATTCGCTGCAGATATTGGGTTGGATCTGCAACTGGGCTGGGTCAGACCCAGATCCGGAACGCAGGCCCAATGAGATTGTAAGTCAGGCCTCGGTGTTCGTGCACGCAGAGAAGGAGAAAAACAAAGGTTTTCTAAACCCTTTCGTCTCCTTTGGTTGCTTGCTCTCGACGAAGATGAAGAGAGAATGATGGAGCTGTGCTGGTGCGGGCGGCTGTCAACGACGGGAAGCGCTGGCGATGGCGAGGAGCTGCAGCGGTGGCGAGCGGCTGGCGCTGGTGAACGGTATGCGTCTTCGTCTTCTTTCTGCTCTTTCTTTTCTTCTGCTATCTTTCTTTTTTTTTTTTGTCTCTGGTTTGGGGTCTCGGATGAAACGGGGTAGGGTCGCTGGAAGGGGAAAGGTGTCTAGGAGGGACGATTGGGTAATGGGGTTTTGCCCTTTTGGGTTTTCGGTTTGGGCAGGCCGAGAAGGTCGGCAGAAGGAGTTCGGAGATTGGGGGCTGGATCCGGTCTTGGGGCTTTGGGTGTTTCGGAGAATGGGAGATGGGTTCGACAGGTGCAATCTGAATTATATTCGGTTTGAGGGTTTTTGGTAGGCTAGGGAATTGAGGCTTCGACAGTAGAGAAACGATATGTGAGGGTCTGACGAGGATGAGAAAAAAAAAAAGTCTGATGGGGAAAAGTTTTCCGTAAATGGGGTTTTGGCAGCGGGATGTTTGCAGGGTTGTTGGGAAGGGGAGTTACTGTGTCTGTCGGTTTGGAGTGATGGGTGAAGATGGCAGACGAATGGGGTTCTGTGGAGTGTGCGAGGGATCTGGTTTGGCAGGTAGGGGTGATGACGGTACTGGGATGGATGAGGCTCCGATCAATGACCGGAGGGTGATCGGAGCGTTGTGGATCTTCGCTCTGATACCAATTGATGCAGTTCTAGGGTTAGGATGCAAGTGCTAGGGCACAATTAGGGTTCCCAGGGAACAATCACACGAGGAAGAAAGAGTCTTCAACGATAATTCTTCTATTAACTCAATTCTCTCTATGAGATTACCAATCTCTACAATGTCATATTTATAGGAAAAGATACTTAAGGCCTAAGAAAACAACCAAACTAGGAAACCAAATAATAATTAGAAACTAATCCTAATTATACTCTTACTAAAATAAAACTAATTAAAATTAGAATTTCATGGGTCCCACATGTGGCCCACGAGTCTTGTTGCAATGATATGGTATTGCTGCTGCATCAGGGACCCCTAGTGATTTTAACATTAGATTGTCTTCTTAGTAAAATTCATAAATTGGGGCTATGATAATTGATATATGATGTGTAATATTGTGTTAAATCACATTTGGTATGTCCTAATGTGATTGACATAATTAAATGGATCTTATGATCTTTAGCATTGGCTGGTCCCCTAATTTTTTGACTCCCACTGTGAGAAAGCATACCTTATAAGAAGGAGAAAAGGTAGGAAAGGCTAAGTAACAATCGTTAATTTAAAGAAAGAGAAACTAGGGAACCGGTCGACTCATTATAGGTCAGATAGGTCATCACCTAGTGCGGTCCAGCCGAAGCAAGGTCCCATGAAGGTCCAGATTAGAGACAGACCTAACCTTTGGCAATTTTGCACTAAGTGGCTGTGGTCAACTCATTAAACCCGTTTTCCTTAAAATTAGCTTCTTTAATCATTCCTTTTAAGATAAGTCTAACTCAGCACAACTTGGAATTAATGCAACTTCTCCCATTCGTCGGGGGGAGGGGTGTTCTTTTGTTATAAAATGCCAGGCCTTTTCTTGCGTTCATCATAGATATATATATATATATAAATGTCTATTCTTTCAAGAAACAAAAATGGATGTTATTGATGCTAATATTATCAGATCTGTTTGTCCTTGGCCCCAATGTTAATTTGTTATGTGCCCTTCAATGGGTGCAGCTGCGGGAGTTTTAATAGCTTGGAATGAAGTGTATTGGCAAAAGCAGGATGAATTTGTAGGGAGATTTTCTGTCTCTGTCCTTTTGAAAGATGCTCGTCATAATACAGAATGGGTGGCTTCATCTATTTATGGGCCTACAAATATTGGTGATAAGGCAGACTTTTGGGCAGAACTATCTCATGTGGCAGGTATATGGAATTGTCCTTGGATTCTGGGAGAATATTTTAATGTCATTAGGTTTCCAAATGAGAAGAAACGGGGTTGTGCTATTAGTCCTGCAATGAGGGATTTTAGCGATTGGATTAGATTTCATGATCTCGTTGATTTACCTTTGAGAGGAGCAGATTTTACATGGTCTAATATGCAAGCGGATCCAGTGATGCCTAGGCTTGATCGGTTTCTGCTGTCTATGGATTGGTTGGAATTATTTCCTGATTGTTTGCAAAAAGTTTTGGCCCGGCCAATATCGGATCATTGCCCTTTGTTACTTGAAACAGGGATGGAAAATTGGGGTCCTCCTTTCAGATTTGAGTTATTTTGGCTCTACAAGAAGGGATTCACAGATAACATAAAAGATTGGTGGGCTGAAAAGGATGTTAAAGGATGGATGGGTTACCAATTAGATCATATATATATAAATTCTGTTTTTCTCAAATCTAATATATAATTGTCATAGCAGATCTGCATGGTGTGTAATCAGAGAAAATAGAAAATAATAACAGAGATAAAGATGGAGAAGGTGTATAGATCCTTTTGGATTGATCACATATTTATATACACGGGTTGCCATAATGATGGCTACAGTTTTGGAATTACATAAATTACCTTCCTAATCAAAATGATTGTGCTTAATCTAGAAACAATATTTACAATCCACGCGTGAGGATCTTTGTGGCTTCTAGATGGTTAAACGGGCCATTATGTACATGGGGCTGGACTGTTCACTGTTTACATGGTGCACATATGTGCAATTAAGTATGGAGAACATTTTTTTTTTCTAGCATCATCCTGTGTTCAGGTTTTCAGCCAATTTTAATGTGTTAAATCTCTCTCTCTCTCTTTGGAAGAGAGCCCATACATATCATTAAAACCTAAACCTATTGTCGTATGTTTAAGCTTAGAAGCAAATGTGCATTAATTCCATTTCTAATGGCAGGAAGCTGTACACCAAACCGTTAATGTTATTTTTGAAGATCCAGGAGTGCAGGAGCTGCTTGAGAAACTTTACCAAAAAGGTAATGATTCTCTCTAACCTTATAAGAGGATTACACCTAATTCTCTTTTAACTTTTCATTTACATGCTCATCTAGAGATTGTTCAGTTAGAAATGATTCTTCATGTTTACCAAGTTTTGTTTTGGTTTCTGAGGCGGCTCTCTTTCATAAATTACAGACTGGTGTGAAGGCATGGTGACTGAGTATCTTGTTGCAACATTTGGTGATTATTTCACAGATGTCAAGATGTAAGCTCTATATTTCTTTTCTCTTTACCTTTTTCCTTTTGCAAACAATTAAAGGCACTGAAAACCTTACTGTAACTCTATTTACCAATATGTAGCTGCATTGTCACTTTTGCTTCCTTTCTTTTCTTTATACCCTTTTTACACTTGTCTTGTATTAATGATCTAATTTGACAATATGTGCACTATGTTCATTTTATTTAACTTTTGCGATTCTCCTACCCTTTTTATCTTACATCTGGTATGGTTTTCTAGTGTTGAATTTCATTAGAAGTAGAATGCTGTCTACTGTCTAGAAGAGGCATTTCAGTTATTCAATTTTATGCCATGCATCTATTCGACACTTAGAGACCTCACTTTCATGAATCTAAGTCTGAAATACAGGTAGCTTGATTTGAGTTAATAATTGTTAATGTTGACCCACGATTTCAGGCCCATTAGGCCCAGTCTTGTAATTTAGTCAAAGATCTGTACATAGTTAATTGCTAATCTTTAGGATCTTAATTTGATTAGTTGCTATAATTAGGGATCTGATTAGATATTGATTAGTTGCTGTAATTAGGGAATTCATTCCCTATATATGTGTAATACAATCGTCCATCAAGGACCAAGTCATTCAGCACATTTGTATGCTCGTTTCTCATCTTGTCATGGTATCAGAGCACCTACAGTGAGTGTATTGATCATCTTCTATGTCTTGGAAGCCAATCGATGATCATATGGCATCATCTTCTTCAGTCAAAGACAATCTGTGATCATCTGTGATCATAATCTTCAGCCAGATCTGCTCAGATCATCCCTGATCATCTCAGATCAGGCGTGGCCCACCTGTGATCAGACGTGGCCCATCTCAGCAGACTTCTCCACATTGGTCGTCCGAATATTATCTTATTTCTGAAGATTTTTTCAATATTTATTGATCATCCGAGGTGGGCCTTCTACCTCTTTTTGTATCAATTCATTTTGTTGGGTTTGTTTTCATCTCGGCCGTTCAAGATCCTGGATCTGGATTTGATTTGGTCGCGGCCACTTCCATTAGCTGCGTACTTATCCTGCTCAACCATCCCCACTCTCTGATCTGTCAAGAGATCATCAGGTGGGGCCCAGACCTTGTTTCTCCTCCCAGACGACCTGGACGGTTTCACACAGTGTGTGAAATTTTTTTCCGGAATCTGTCAGACAGGGCTTCTTCTTGCTGTTGTTCAGGTTTCTTCTGCCACTGCCATTTTTTGGATCTCTTTTTGTAGTTGGGTAGTCTGCAAGGTTAATCTGTGGATTTCATTTGTGGTTGGGTTGTCTGTATTTCTGCCTGGTTCATCTGCATATTTATTAATGGAGAAATCTGAAATCACATTAATCAAGTTTAATGGCAAAAATTATCCCTCATGGGCTTTTCAATTTGAACTTTATCTAGAGGGTAAAGAATTATGGGGTCATATCTCTGGCACTGATCCAAAACCCACAGAGGATGAAAAAATTTTTTTGTCATGGAACACAAAAGATGCTAAGGTCAAAACCTGGATTCTCGGTTCCATGGAACCACAATTCTTCATGAATTTGAAACCTTACAAATCTGCCAAAGAGATGTGGGCATATCTGAAAACAGTGTATCATCAGGAAAATTCTGCTAGACAATATCAGTTAGAATTCGAAATTGCGAATTATATGCAAGGGACTTCTTCCATTCAGGAATATTATTCTGGTTTTCAGACTTTGTGGACAGAATTAAATGAAATCAAATTTGCCAATATCTCTGCTCAAGCCCTTCCAGAATTACAAGTCATACTAGCAACAAGTCATCGGGATCAATTTCTTATGAAATTAAGGTCTCAGTATGAATCAGTCAGATCCAATCTCATGAGTAGGGTCCCTTCTCCTTCTCTGGATGCCTGTCTTAATGAATTATTGAGAGAGGAACAAAGACAATTGACACAATCTGAGGTGCTTCACCAAGCTAGTCCAGGTACTTTGGAGGTTGCCTATAGTGTGCCCACCTTTCAATCACCGAACTCCTCTGTCAGTGTTGCTTATTCTTCCAAGGGGAAACAACCGAACAGAGATCTGAGTAAAGTACAGTGCTTCAAGTGTCAAACTTTTGGCCATTTTGCAAATCAGTGCAAGCAGCGGATCTGCAATTATTGCAAGGCATCTGGACATTCGATCAATGAATGCCGCAAACGTCCTCAAAACAGAAATCCGAAAGCTTACCAGGCGATTACTGCTACTGGCACTATTGATTCTTCTTCCACATCTTCTTCGGCACCTGCTTCTGCTGCTCCTGTCTCCCCTGAAATGATCCAACAGATGATTCTCCAGGCTCTGTCCACTCTTGGTATATCTGGTAAAATTCAATCTCCATCTCAATGGTATTTTGATTCTGGTGCCTCCAATCATATGACATCATCCTCCAAAAATTTCTCCAAACTTAAACCATATGATGGACAGATTCAAGTCCATGCTGCTAATGGTACCACAATTCCAATTACTTCTGTTGGTGATATTACTCATTCTCTACCTTTACATGATGTTTTTTGTTCCAATAATCTTTCCACCAATTTAATTTCTGTTGGTCAATTGGTTGATAATAACTGCAATGTTTCCTTTTCCTCCTTTGGTTGTGTGGTGCAGGATCAGGAGACGGGGAAGGTAATAGTGAAGGGGCCTAAGTGGGGGCGTTTGTTCCCTCTTCAGATAATAACACCAAATCCAGATATGTCTTTGTTTGCTTTATCGGTTGTCTCTAGGAATAATGTGCAGTTATGGCACAATAGATTAGGCCATCCCAATTCAGCTATTTTGTTATCCTTGTTACAATCTGGACATATTAATAAAATGAAATTCTTATCATCTGATGTTGCTCTTGATTGCACCACTTGTAAGCTGGGAAAGAGTAAAACCTTGCCTTTTCCATTACACATTTCTTCTGCTACCAAAAGTTTTGATTTAATACATAGTGATGTGTGGGGTGTTGCACCAATTATTTCTCATTCACAGTATAAGTATTTCGTAACCTTTATTGATGACTATAGCCGTTTTACATGGATTTATTTTCTACATGCCAAGTCTGAAGTCTTTGATGTGTTTCAAAAATTTTTGAATTATGTTCAAAATCAATTTTCCACATGTATTAAGGTTCTTCGAACCGACTCAGGGGGGGAATATGTGTCCAACCAATTTCAGGAATTTTTACAAAACAAAGGGATTATATCCCAGCTGACTTGTCCCTATACTCCCCAACAGAATGGTGTTGCAGAACGGAAAAATCGTCATCTTCTAGACATGGTCAGGTGTCTATTATTAGAATCCTCCGTTCCACCTAAATTTTGGCCAGAAGCTTTAACCACTGCTACTCATATCATCAACCGCCTTCCTTCTCCAAAACTTCAAAACACATCTCCATATTTTCGTCTTTTCAAAACTGGCCCACAATACACAAATCTCCATACTTTTGGTTGTGTTTGTTTTGTTCATCTTCCCATACATGAACGTTCCAAGTTATCCGCTCAATCTGTAAAATGTGCCTTCCTTGGTTATGCTTCCCATCAAAAAGGTTTTGTTTGTTATGATCCCACCTCCAAGCGTTTTCGCATTTCTCGGAATGTTGTTTTTTTTTAACATCAGTATTTTTTTCCGTCTTATTCTGATTCTTCTCCAGAAATCTCCTTTTCTAAAGTACCATCCTTTGATGATGAATGTCTTCCTTCACCTTTGAGATTTCATCCGGACAAGGTGTATATTCGTCGACAAGGAACAAATGCTAATACTTTGCCTCTTTTGCAAGAACCGGTCCCCAATCCTGCTTCTGCATCAACTTCCCCTCAACTTGCTGTTCGACGTTCTGCTCGTATATCTCGTCCACCGGATAGATATGGTTTCTCTCATTCTTCATACTTTGCTACTTTATCATCTGTATCCATTCCTACATCTTATTCACAAGCAGCAAAACATGAGTGCTGGAGACAGGCTATGGAAGAAGAACTGAGTGCACTACAGCAGAACCAAACCTGGGTTACTGTTCCTTGCCCCGCTTCGGTTAAACCTATTGGGAGTAAATGGGTTTACTCTATTAAATTAAAGGCAGATGGTACTTTGGATCGATACAAGGCTAGGCTTGTGGCTCTTGACAACCGACAGGAATATGGCATTGACTACGAAGAAACTTTTGCACCTGTTGCAAAGATGACCACTGTTCGCACTATCCTTGCCATAGCTGCATCTCAATCCTGGCCTCTTTTTCAATTTGATGTGAAAAACGCCTTTCTTCATGGCGATCTTAAAGAAGAGGTTTACATGCGATTGCCTCAAGGTTTCCCGAAACCATCGGCAGATCAGGTTGCTCTTCTGAAACGATCATTATATGGACTAAAACAAGCACCTCGTGCATGGTTCGAAAAATTCAAAGATGCTTTATTCAAGCTCCAGTTTCAGCAGAGTCCTTATGATCCATCTTTGTTTTTGCACCATACATCAAACGGAATCACCATTCTTCTCGTCTATGTAGACGATATCATCATCACTGGCACAGATACAGCCACGATTCAAGATCTTCAATTGTCTCTGCATCAATCTTTTCATCTGAAAGATTTGGGACCTCTGCAATATTTTTTGGGATTGGAAGTTCATCACTCTGAGAAGGGGTTGATTTTACATCAACATAAGTATACTATGGATTTGATTGAATCTGCGGGATTGTCTAAATCCACGCCAGTGGATACTCCTCTAGAACTAAATGTTAAACTCCATAGTGACAGTGGTGATCTCCTTTCTGATCCAACATATTATCGTCAACTTGTTGGTAGTCTTATATATTTGACTACTACACGGCCTGACATCAGTTATGCAGTCAACTTGTTGAGTCAGTATATGACCAAGCCTCATCATCTTCATTTAGCAGCTGTTCGACGTATCATTCGTTATCTTCTTGGTACTTCTCACAGAGGCTTGTTTTTTCCTGTTGGCTCGCAGATGCATTTGTCTGCCTATTCTGATGCTGATTGGGCAGGTTGTCCTGATACTCGCCGGTCCACTACGGGCTGGTGCATGTTCTTAGGGGATGCTCTTATTTCATGGAAAGTGAAGAAACAAGACAGAGTTTCAAAATCATCCACTGAGGCAGAATACCGGGCTATGTCTGCCGCCTGCTCCGAAATCATATGGCTTCGTGATCTTCTTGAGGACCTTGGTTTCTCCCAGAAATCTCCCACACCATTACATGCGGATAATACAAGTGCCATAAGGATTACTGAGAATCCAGTATTTCATGAGAGAACTAAACACATTGAAGTGGCTTGTCATTTTATAAGGGACGAATATCTACGCGATGTTATTTCTCTTCCATTCATCTCTTCAAGCCTCCAGACTGCTGATATTTTTACCAAAGCACTTCCTCGACCGCGTCATCAATTCTTGGTTGACAAATTGATGCTTGTTGACTCATCGGCATCAATTTGAGGGGGAGTGTTAATGTTGACCCACGATTTCAGGCCCATTAGGCCCAGTCTTGTAATTTAGTCAAAGATCTGTACATAGTTAATTGCTAATCTTTAGGATCTTAATTTGATTAGTTGCTATAATTAGGGATCTGATTAGATATTGATTAGTTGCTGTAATTAGGGAATTCATTCCCTATATATGTGTAATACAATCGTCCATCAAGGACCAAGTCATTCAGCACATTTGTATGCTCGTTTCTCATCTTGTCAATAATTAGAACTCATTGGCACACACATAGACCTCACATTCATGCATCAATTTCAAAATAAAAGCTGTGATGATGGGATAAGGCTATGATGATGGTGAAGATAATGGTGCCACAATACGACACTTCTGTTCCCACTTATTGACCATCACATCCTTCATTTGCAAAATCTGGGCCCTTCTGGGGCATCCTTTTGTTGCTTTTGGGCATATTTAGATCTTTCTAGCTTGTTTAAATATTTCTGTGCCACTTATGACCCATGGTCCATTGGCTTTCATCATTTTCTTCCATCTCATGATGATGTAACATGCAAATGCAATAGATCACTTTCTTACAAAACATAATAATTTATATTATGATACATGATTTCTTTCTTTTCTTTGCTATAATAAACCGAATTCTAATTACATGCAAAACACACCCTTGTTATCTTTTTACTTGTTTATTTTTGTTTTCATGGACATGATTGTGTTTCAGTTAATTGAAGCTTGTTTATTGTTGTTCCCAAGGTACATTGAAGAAAGGTCATTCAGGAGATTTGTTGAAGCATGCCTTGAAGAAAATGTTGTTCTTTATGTTGATCGTCTCCTTACACAGGTGTACAGACTACAGATGCTTCTTGCTTTTTGTATATCATACAATTTCTTTTATTCCTCTTTATTTCTTCTATTACCTTCTGATATATCCGCAATGCTTGTGTTTATAGAGGAATTACATAAAGGAAGAAACCATTGAGCGTATGAGACTTGATGAGGAGGTTATCATGGACTTTTTCAGGGAATACATCAACGTAACAGTGAGTATCACCTCTTCTTTTTTATTTTTTTATTTCTAACTCTGGACATAAGACGTTTACTTCTTGTGAAGGTTAAAAACCACTATCAGGCATGTCAAATGTCAATCCATGTTCCTTGATTGTTGCCGGAATAAGACATCACTGCATGGCACCTGGGCCTTCAATATCCAGAGCATGAGTCACTTTTATTGTTTTACATCATTGCAGTTGGGAGTTGGGACACATGTCTGCATAATTACATAATTCAACCTTATGTACATTATAGATTTTATAATATTTTATAATAATGTGCATATTTTTTTTTTTCCAAGCTGAAACATTCAGAACTCTCTTTTTTAAATAAAAAACTTATTTACCGTATTTTTCGTGAAAATTTCCTTGTTCCTCTCAGTTCTACTTAAGTTCTCCCAAACTGCAAAAATCTGTTCTCCAAAGATTTTCCAAATCTGAACTTCGTAATAGTGAACATATGGGATCTAGATGGGATATTGCTTGTAAATCACAACGCCTACATGTGGAGTATTGCTTGTGAGTTGCAACTACTAGATGGTTAAAGACTTATAGCTGTCTAAATGGAGGTATTAAGTGACTAAAGGATTTATGAGTAGAGAAGTTCAAATAGAAATGTGGAACGTAGCCATATAAATCCAGTGGCTAGAAGTGAAGTCTTGGATCTAATCTTCACATTTAGAGATTGGAGCACCAAAAGTGGATATCTTGTGAAATTTGGTCAGAAACTTGACAGTTCCTCCTACATATGGAAAAACATGAAGGGCTAACTCTTATGTGTCAGTCGGGCACAATAACATGTTGCAATTATTCACTATTCTCTCCTTGATTTTGATTGCGTAACCTTTTTTTTGACACTGCAATTTTACTGCAGAAAGTAGAAAACAGAATTAGGGTTCTGAGTGATCTCAGGGAGCTCGCTTCAGCTGAGAGTCTGGATACTTTCACTCTAATTTATACGAATATCCTTGAACATCATCCTGATTGCCCAGTAAGTACTGTCTTCAAACAGATTTAAATGTTTGACAATTTTATTTATGCTCTCTGTTCATGTTACCAATGAGAAAAAGGAAAGGAAAATTTTTTTATGGCCTAGAGTTGATGACAAATTATCAATTTAGCATGTTCTATATATCAAGGGACGCACTGAACATCAACAAATCAGGATTCAATATTGAGTGCTCAGATGTGTACAATATCACATTTGGTTTTTAGTATTTTGGCAGAATGGAGAAGTCTGAAAATGAAATTGGTTGGGGCATCATATTTCAGCTTTACTCTATGTTTTGTCAACTGCGTGCATTTATGGGTACACGATAGTGCAATCTAAGTGAACTGAAATTTTCTCCATTTGTGTTCGTTTATTTTTTTTAAACCTTTGGACGGGAGAAGGTTTTGATGATGATTTCCAAGTTATGACCTTACACAAACCATTGTGGAAGTGCCCCATAAGCTTCTTGAATGTTTAATTTTCATCCCAAGCTTTTTGGTTATTAAATTTTGCAAGACTTGATTTTGTACCTGGTACATGCAGTCTGAAGTTGTCGAGAAACTTGTTGGATTGCGAGAAGGGATACCACGGAAGGATGCCAAGGAGGTAATAACACTATATTTTGCCAATAACACCCCAACAAAAAAAAAACAAAAAAAACCCCTCTTTCCATCAAGTTCTAAATTACACCACCACCGAGTTTAAACTTCACAAAGCACTTGAACATGGTCACTTATAAGTTTTAACCATGAAATTGTTCTGGAAATATTATAAGAACTTCTATTGCATAAGGACATTTACCTCTTCAGTTTTTGTTGGCATAGACCCATCATGAATTTTGAAATGTGAATTGATTCATCCACACTAAGAAAATCCTTTGATGGCATGTTTGTGTTTCTCTGACTTGTTCCCATGGAAAGAAAAGGGGTGGGACATTGATGATTAGTGAAATGGAGCAATGATGTTGTTAAATCATGGAGGGGACGGTCATTTATTTATTATTTAATCTAAATCTCCACCCATTCCAGTTATCAAATCAAAGCCTTAATCTCCCAAGTTTACTGTATAAATGATCTCGGAAAGACACAAACATGCCCTAAAGGCTATAAGATCTCGCCCACCCACACACTATAGGTTCCCCTACATGTCCCACCTTTCTTGTGAATTGGAAATGTAGGAAATGGGTCCCACATGAGGGTGTGATAGAAAGTTGTTCCCTTGTGATTGTTGCTTGAAGCGGCTTCTTTCTCTGCACCAGGTTTCCATTTTCAGTCAAAAAAACATTTTTGTTCTCTCGTTTCTATCAGTCTTTACAGTTTGAGGGTCATCCTGGTGAAGTTTTCCATTTTAGTCCTTACTAACATTTGTCCCCTTAATATAACAGACCACTTGGGACAAAAGATTGAATAGCCTATTTTGTTCTTGTTCTGATGCTTTGGGCTCCATTTGCAACAGGTTGTACAGGAGTGCAAGGAAATTTATGAGAACTCCCTTGTGGACGGCAGGCCCGCAAAGACGGGTTTCGTCTTTGGAAAGGTGAAATGCCTTTCAGCTTCCAAAGGCTCTATCTGGAGGAAGCTGACCTGATTAGAAAAGAATGTACCGTTTGGGTGAAAATGCTAACAGGTCTGAATGTATGTTCTTTTTCTTTTTAATCCTCCTGACACAACTGCTAAATCTTGGGTGCTCATCCTATTATTTTATTTTTCTAAATGGTTCATTGCATTGTATCTATATAAATAAATGTTATCCCTTTCCATCTAATTTTTATCGGAATACTGTTATTGTTGGTAGTTTGAAATTTAATTTTCCAGGTTTTTTTTGGTAAGCTTTAACTCCACGCATGTGTGGTTTCCTTAGCACTGTATTCTCCTTTGCCAGACTATTCTAATTCGCGTTCTAATTGAATTGGATTCAGGTGAGATTTTAGAGGTTGAAATTTTGGAAACGGAACTCTAACTAGTTATTTATCTAAATGCTGGATTAATTTTTTTTTTTTTGATTGGATTGGAACTCGTATAGTATAATACAAATCATTGATAGCCCTGCCCAGATTTGTGGACTCTTCTGTTTTTTTTTGTTGGGGGGGGGGGGAATGATTGTGTCAATCACTTATAAGGTCTCTAAATTTTCGTATGCTGTAGCTTTGTATCGCTCAGATGGTAAGGGATGTGTGTGAGAGAGAATCCCCTATAAAGAGAAAAAAAGGATCACCAAATTGTAGTAGGTTTTAAATTCACTTATAAAATTATTAAACTCTTGGGGCCTTTAAAATGATGGTTAAGAACTTCAAAATACTTTAACCTGAGGCCCTCCTCACTCTTCCATTGAGGTAACAAGTTAAGCCCTGTAAGGCACATTTGGACACATGTCAGTCATAGGGGATCATTCAATGGAATGGTCTCATTGTGGATAAGCTTTTAAGGAAAATAAAATCATTCCCAATCATATCCTCACAACTAATGACTCATGGGGCTTTCTTTAACCATTCGCTAATTACATTTTTCAACGAAATTCAAAGATCTGAAATTATAATTCATGTTAGTGTCAAATTAGGATGAATACTAAATTATTGTGGGTCTAGCAACACCGCCAGCCGTGAGAGATACGTCGACTAATAAGGAAACTGCATTTGACTGGAGGGAATTCCGTGAATAATTTTAAGAGAGAGAGAGAGAGAGAGATGAGAGAGAAAACGCGTTTGATTCTCAAAAGCCATCAGTCATCTGATCAGTTAGTCTTGTGTGGGGTCTTTTCAAATGTTCCACTAAATGCATTTATAAAGTTGGATGAAGAAGGAAGTTGTGTTGGATAACGTTATAGTTTTAAAGAAATCATGCTTAAACGAATGAAGAAATACAATTGTTTAATGCATCCATGGGTCAAATCTTTGGCTTCCATATCCATTTGAAGGATGGATTGGAGCATGAGTCAGAAAGTCTTTAGGTTGACATTGGGAACGACCCTGAACAGTGTGTTTGAACTTTTGTGATGAGAAGAAATGGAGTCCTTCTTCCTTGTCGCAAAATCCAGGATTTGCTTTTCAGAAGTAAACCCTTATTTGGGCCCACTAGGATGCATCCGCCGAGAGATCAGACTTTGAGAGGGTATGACGTGGGTTAGGATTTGGCCAAATATCACCCCACCAATAACCCCATAACTTGATTTTAAGGCCAGGTTTAGATCACGTTTAGCGATCAAATCCTTGGGGAGTCCTCTTCTCACTGGTTTGAAGTCATAGCAAACCCATGTTTGACAAATACGAGTCCCAAAAAATCTAGGTGAGTGGAGATCCTCAGTGTTGAGGATTTACTCGCCATACCAATTTTTGTCCGATATTACACATTGATATGCACCAATATCAATGCGAAATCCTTCATTTTATAAATTTTTAGGGATGAATCCTTATTTAGGGGCAATGAGGAATCTTTAAATCTGTAGATTCTTTGTGGATTCCTCACCTATTACCAAGTGTCATTTAATACTTTTGTGGGTTCATATTTTTATGATCATGACTTAATTTGACAGTGGATAACGACATGATCAGTATGAATTTAGATGTGAAAAAAACCACAAGGTGGGGTGTTTGTATGTGATAGATGATTTGAATGATCAAGATGGGCCCATTATATGGAAATCAAACCTTGTTTTTCTTGTGGAGGTTTGTGGTATATATTTAAAAGACTATGAATGTATTCTAATAAAATTCAACAAGCAGCCGTCTACGAATTGTTGTTCAAGGTCCACTCATAACGTAACAGGCTACTAGCCACAAATCAATGATTTACACCATGATTTCATTTCTTGTGTTTGGATTAGGATGGAGAGATTAATATAAACCATGTTTTGGGTGTGACCAAATAAGAGACTTTCTCAAAAATGACCACCTGATATGGGCCCCACCTGGATCCTCAACATGAATGGTGGGGCATGCTATAAATTTAGATGTTGATAAGTCCAACTTAAATCCAGTGAAGATAATCGTCTGATTATTATCAAATAAAATGCATTGCTAATTCAGATGATATATATATATATATTGAAGGGATTGAATTGCTTATAGGTGGACCACATATGAATAGAGAAAATGATAATTAATTTAAAGTGGGTTGTAGGATGTTAAAAATCCATGGGGTTCTATAATTTGAAGTCTTTTGGAATACCAATGGTAGCACGGTTGGTTTGGGGCTCTTCGTAACCACCCAGAGGTCTCAGTATCGAAGCCTACTAACCCTGTGAGGGGGAGGTCACCACCCCGGAAGAAAAATGTTTCGAATGAATAGGAGAGGAGATTGAAATGGTCACAATGGGGCTTCGTTTTTTACACTTCCGTTTATGGATTGGCTTCTTTCCTTTCTTGCTATTTTGACTTTTTAAATATTCCCATCTAAATTTCATTCCATTTCCCTAACAAACAAACTTTACCATTCATCGTATCGATCCAATGAGCAGAAAATGGATGTCACATTCACGGTTCACCGAATGGGAGAAAAAAGTAAGTGACCCTCGGGAGCTCCTCAAATAGTGCTCCACTCCAACAGATTTTTCATGCATGGGCTGTGTGCCTATAATAAGCGAAGTAACGGGTTGGTTCTGAATCCGGAATCATTTTAGATTCCGGTTTCTTGATTCTGAAATCGAAACCGTTAAATGAGAAGATGGAACCGGAACCAGAACCAGAACCGTATATGGAATGGGTCCGAGTCTAGGAAGGGAATGATATCGAAAACACTAGTTTTTTTTAGAGATTCTAAAAAGTTGGGGTGATATATTGGGTCACGGGTCCGAATCAAGGTGGACCCGGACCCATTTAGGTCACGGGTCCAAGCAAGGACCCGGATCCGGATCCATTTAGTTATTGAGGCCTAATAAGAACTTAGATCCGATTTTTTAACGGGTCGAAATTTCCGAGTAATTGAAAGAATCGGGACCCATTTACATCCTTACCTATAATTTAAGCCAATGACATTAGTCTGGTTGAACCTATTATATTCATTCAGAGTTAGGCCTATGTTTAATTTTCTCTGTTGAGATTGAAACAGTTGGTCCAAACATAGCCCATGATTTAAGCCAATGCATATGGTCAGGTCATCGATGTATGTGGGCCAAGGTTCGATAGACACATCAAAGAACTAGATTAAGTCTGAGTCGTTAATCACTCGAATTAAAGGTAATAATTAAGAGTAACGAATGGGCCTGTAAAATATGTTCAAGTCTAAATGTGCATGGTCGGACAGCAAGGTACGTAAGTAGCAGGTCCATTACTACACTTTAGTTGTTAGAATAGTTTTGGTGCATTATGTTCTATGTTAATCATTAACAATGTCAAATCTAGATCTGATAATTGAAAATTGCTAATATGGACAATAGGGCCTCATTGGATCGAATTGGCCAGGTTTCGTTCCTAGGTGACAAGTATATGCTAAATCCAACCCATTTATTAATTCTGTTGAAAATGTCAAGACCAAGGCCATAATTAGCTGCTCGGGTTCGGGTTCTTTGATGTGCCATGGTGCAATTTAGAATGTTTGGGTTAGGTTTAAGTTCGTTGCAAGGTTTTTTTTTTTTTTTGCTATCGGGGGGTTCCAGCCCTTTGGGCTATGGACTAGTCCCTCCGGGCCCAAAGAGAAGCCTGGGTAAACATCCTTGTGGCCCCAATGTGGTAGCACTAGTGGACTAAACATTCGATTCCTGAAGAAGGAGGAACCGGGGGGTCGATACCAAGACCTTTTACCTCCGGAAGAGGGAGGAACCAGGGTCCTGACCACTCGGCCTAACCCCTTAGGGTTAAGTTCGTTGCAAGTTAAATATTAAGAATGAACTTAATCCAAAGCCAACTTATTTATTAACAGGGTTAGAAATGTCAACCCCAATCCTGAACCAACTGGTTAAGTTCGGTTCAAGTTTGCATTTCGTATTAGCGATTCCATCTATAATTTCCTCAGCCCTCGGCGTATAATGCTAAATAGTTATGAATGGATCGGTCTAAATAGAAACTCATGAGTCACACACTCACACTGCATTTTATGGAATCAGGAGCAGTGTGTTATGGGCTTTTTCTTAATACCTAATCCACGAGCCTTTTTTTACTGATATGACTGCAAGTCTATCAATATACATAACACACGTCGTGCCTGACCTCAATTTATTTTCAAAGTCATTGGGGTGGCTACTTTTCAGAAAGAAAGTGAGATTTTGAATGTGAGAGAGAGAGAGACACCAAAAAAAGGCTTTGAGGGCAATTGATAATTCAAATGATGAAATGAGTGTAAAAGTCACAATCGAATTGCATCCTGTACTTTTTAAAGTAGGATTAATCAAGGAAACAACATTCTCGCTTGAATCTCCTTTTTGACACCTTTATCAAGAGTGGATCAACAAATCTACTAAGATGCCTTCCCTTTTTATACTTAATTATTATTACAAACTGTCTATGAGGCATGCTAGGATGCCAATTAATCAGAATTACGAGTGGTCAAGGCCAACAAAACTTTTGAGCAGGGCCCGGGCCTATTGACTCAGCTCGTCTCAGAAGGTCAGCAAGCTCAAGTAACTCGGGTGTGTCTGGCTGAGTTCTCAGTCGACTCATTCGAGTCGCCTTAATTGGTAATCTATGACCCCAAGGTCGCAATTCCGCAAGGCAAGATGAGTCAATACTATGGGCTAGAATATTCGATGACCCACTGTCAGGCCCATTGGCTGATTTTGGCTTAAAATTTATGTTCATGCAGGAAACAGTCTGTGACAACGCCTGGCCCAATAACCATGAATGACCATGGTCCCAAAAGCAGGTGTGCCTTTTAATGAATAGTGAAAGCAGACTACTGGTCATGATCTATTTTTAAACTGTCTATTAATTCTTTCAGAAAAATCTTTGCCATAACAATTCATGAATCTCTCCGAAAATTTCTCAAATGTCCAATCTCAAGCATTGAAAAACTAAGAATTCAAAGAAATCCAAAGATTAAAAGCTCATGTAACTTCTGCTGATGTTAGGATCTCAATTAAAGCACAGTTATATGTAGGGCTGGGCCCCATTCCACACGCATGTGTCACAATGGCACATGTGGACATCTGTCGCCAATTTAGAGAGGGATGAGAGAAAACGCGTTTTTTTTTTCTTCAAAAGTGATCAGAGTCAACTGACCAGTTAGCCTGATCAATGGTTCCGACTTTCTTCCACATGCATTTCCTTTCCTACTGCAAAGGATAAGGTACGAGAGGAGTAAGACCCTACAAGTATGATTTTTCCTCCAACAAAACTTGTGGGGTCTTTGAAGTTTGAATTGACCCATTGTGAACAGGTAGATTCTCTATGCATGGACCACTGTTGTGGGGCCCACCATGTTCCGACAGTATCCACTAGAAGGACATAAAAAACAAAGACCAGTGCTTGAGGACCAAACTCCATGTGTTTGTGTTTTAGAGTACCCCACAGCACACGTCTATGGAATGGAATTTGGATGGAGATCAAAAAGAAAGAACGGGAAAAGAGGTTGGATTATGCATGCATGTTTTATGTTTATGCAATTCTTCTGACGTGGGTTCTATTTTAATTATCCTGTCTACATGCATACAATCTCAGGTACGGTTCTTAAATACCATGATTCATGAACCTGGTTTTCCAAATCCTAGGAATCTGAATCACGAGCAGCCCTATTAAGACCATCCATCCCATTCTCCTCCTCCTCCTACTTCTATTTGGAGTTTGATCCATCTTTATATAAGGGAAAGAACAACCAGCTCTTTGCTTGCTTGGGTTTGAAAATTCCATTTAATTACATGTGTTTTTTTAAGTTCGTTTGGCCATCTCTTTTGAATGTACCATCCTCCAACAAATCTAGGAAGAGTTAAGCTAACACTACACAACCCAAGGTCCATGACTACCCAACAAGATATCTCAGATAAAGAGAAGGTATGTGGGTTCTTCTTCTTCTTCTTCTTCTTGTACAATTTTTGATTGAAATCTTGTGTTAGTCGCACTACCCAATTCATGATAAGAACTCGGTGACTTTGCTCAGCTAATTTGCACAAAGTAATAAAAAGTTGGGTTTTTTCTTCTTCTGCGTTGTGGAAAACCTGTGCCAATACCCAATTCATGGTCACAAGTGTTTTTACTTAATTAGCTATTTACCCAATAATAAAAATTGGGTTCTTCTTCGTCTATCTTTAGGAAAACTAGTGTCAACGTAAGTACCCAACTTATAAACTTTTGTGCTAAGCTATCATAAGGAAATCTTTGTGTAAACCCAAGTACCGATCTAAGTTATTTACCCAAATGATAAAACCTAAGAATTTAGCTCATCTTGCTAAGCTATTAGAAAGGTAATGCTGTGATTTTCAAATGGTTGCAGTACTCTCAAAAAGTTTTAAAATATTAATCTTTGAGTTTGATTTAGATTAATGTTTTGATTTTTGGAATTTTTAAAGTTTTTAGCAGTTGGTATATGCAAACTAAGAGTATTATTGCAAGATCTTCCCTTAAATATATTAGACATATGACATCCAAGGGTTCCTGGGAACTTAGTAAGAATACCAAACCAAACCAAGCCTTTTCCCACTAGGTGGGGTCGGCTATATGGATTTGACGATTAGGGCCATATCCTCCGTTAGATCCATGTAGGCAAGGTAATGTTTAATAGTTTTTTTCCAACTTCTCTTGGGTCTCCCTCTCCCTCTCCTACTCTTAGCAAACTCCATGCTTTCACACCTTTTAACAGGTGCCTCTGTTGGACGCCTTCGAACATGGCCGAACCATCTTAGTCGATTTTCTCTCATTTTATCTTCAATCGGTACTATTCCTACTATGCCCCTAATCTCCTCATTCCTAATCCTATCTCTCCTTGTGATCCCGCACATCCATTTTAGCATTCTCATTAGTACGAATACCAACAAGGCACTAATTTCGTGTAACGAGGTCCTTAGTTTTAATAACTAGAGAATGCTCCTTTGGGTTGCAATTCATAAAAGAGACAAATGGCTTGGCTTTTGTGTAAATGAGAACTATTTATGCGATCAAGATTACCTCCTTTTTTTAAGGTGGCCCTCCATTTTGATGAACTTTAATTACAATTCATCATCTCCTTTGTAGCAAGTAATTAAACCCATGATTTTATGCACTATATACTAATTTACTCAGATCCAAGCTCTACAAGCACAGATAGAGCGTCTCCACAAAGAGAATGAGGAGCTCAAAAATATGATTGGGGTGATGACCAGCAACTACCACAATCTTCAAGTCCACACGAACTCGTTTCTAACCCATGAGGCGGAGAGTTGGTCCAGCCAGGATTCAAGCAAGAAACAGATGAAGGGAACTCTCAAAGCAAAGACAACGCAAGTCTTTGTGCCAATAGACGCTGAAGGTAGCCTTGTAAGTAATTTCGAGCAGTATTTGGTTAATTTGAAAAGCAATGATGTCTTTAAAGAAACTCCCAATGATTAGAACCTCCCTTGCGGCGTGTTTTAGCACTGATTTTCTTTTGGGTTTAGATAGTGAAAGATGGTTACCAATGGAGGAAATATGGGCAGAAGATCACTAAAGACAATCCATCTCCCCGTGCTTATTTTAGATGTTCAACCTCATCAGATTGCCCTGTGAAGAAGAAGGTAAGTAACTATACTGTTTTATGAACATGTATAATGTTGTTGGTTGTAAGGTTATGTAAGTTTAAAGAAAATTAGTTGAAAACCAAGTCATTAATTCTCAAGATTAAAATAAGCAGAAGTTGACCAATAACAGAGTCTGAGTTATTAATATAGGGAAAATATAGAGATAAAATATTGGAACAAATACAGCACAATCAATTGGAGATGAGGGTTCTCACACGAGCAACAAAGCAAGTTTTTTTATTTTCATTCTCTCAACTAGTATATCGACCTTTTAGAAATCAAGTAGCTCGCCTGCCATGGGAACATTAAGTAGTTAAAAGACACCAAAGTGATCAATCTCCCACCTAAAGTCTTAATCCGTTACCCTAGGAGAGTTGTTGATAGAGATTTTTGAATAAACATCTAACATGGTAGCTTGTCTTTCCATCTTAGTCAAGAGATGTAGAGTTTATGGCAGAGTAGTCTTCTATCTCAGGTGTGACATTTGAAATTGCAATTCATAACCAGGTGAGAACTTCCCTTAGCTGACCATTTCTACCAAAACCTCAAGGTGTTAGTAGACGTAGTATAAATACACTTCTCAATACTTCCCCTTGGGTAGAGCCCACTCCTCAACACTCCCCTTCAAGTGGAACCCAATCGACACACTTTGGACGGCACGCATTTTTCCGCTCTAAGTCGCTTCTCATGGGATTTTTTTGCTAATGGTAAATTTGTATTAGATAGAAAGGAAGGGCTGAAACCCCCCAAGGACACGGAGAAAAATGAATACAGCAAGAAAGAATACCAAGGGAAAAGGAAAATAGGGCACCTCAACAAAAGAGGGCCAACTGCATGCAGCACCAACATACAAGAAAAAAACTAAAAAGAAACAGAAGGAAACCAAAGGGAGCCAAGCTTTATCGGACCCCTCCAACAGCTAACATCAAAATAAAGATGGAAACCCACCAACAGCTGGACCAAAAGCTTCGATCCTGCGACTGGGCCTGCATTCCACCCCCCCCCCCCCCCCCCCCCCCCCCCCCCCCCCCCCATGAACAGGGCTCCATAAAAACCCATGTGTAGAGAGAAGGCTGCAACGAAGAGAGGAGGGGAGACGGAAATGTTAATCACCCCACCCGAAGGACCTCAAAATTGGATGCGAGGGAGGGATCTGACCTGAAGAGGAGCAGAACATGCCACTGCAACTATCCATGAAGATCTTCTGAGCTTTCGCCAAAGAAGGCTTTTTGTTGCGGTGCTTAGCTTCATTTCTTAAGAACCATAGGGAATAGATGGCTTGGAAGAAGATGGCAGCTGCTGACCTTCTTCCATTGTCATCTACTCCTTTGATTAAAACTATCCAGACATCATAAGGCAAAAGGGGAAGAGCTGTAGGAGTGCCCGCTTGACTGAGAAGCCAAGACCATAGCTGCTGAGCTATAGAGTAGGAGAAGAAAACGTGTAAAATCTGATTCACTATTGATGTGGTAAGAGTAACACATTGAAGCCATGGAGCTCCCTTTGTTCATTGCCTAAGAGTCAGTAGGCATTTTCTTGAGGAAAAGGCGCCAGCTAAAGCGGGAAAGCCTAGGATTGATGAGCTTTTTCCTGAGGAGAAGAGTTTTTCATGGGATTCAAGCTCACGATTAGTTAACTCTGATACCATATTAGGCCATTCTTATCAAAACCTCGAAGCATTAGTAGAGACAGCTTAAATTCTTTCTATACTCCCACTCGAGTGGAGCCCACTTCTCAACACGGGTATCTAGAGATCCCCAGAATGTGTAAGTTATTCGTAGTGGTTTTTGTTGGGAAAGTCCCACATCCTACATCGCCCAAGTAATGGGTTTGATAGGGCTTTATATACATATTTGGGCATTGCACCTATGAACTTAAGCTTTTGAGTTGGTATATGGTATCAGAGTAGATTCTGATCCCGTCGTTCTTTTATAACTCACGTGGTAGGCCCGTTCAAAAAATCTGTTGGGCCTACACGTGAGGAGAGTATGGGGGAGTTTGATAGGGCTTCATATGCCTGTTTGGGCCTTCAACCTTTGAGCTTAAGCTTTGGGGTTGGTACATGGTATACTGTGTAAGATTCACTCTTGAGATTGTAAGATCTAACTAAGACTCTTGAGAAAGTTTAAGCACAAGACTCAAATCATTAGTTATGAGGTTAAGTTCACAACATGAATGTTTAACATTTATTCAACAATACGATTGTCACCATCATCATTTAAGCTAGGCTTTTTTTTATTATCTATAATTGACTTAGTGAGTTCTATTTTCCTCGTTTATCCTTACTTTAGGGTATGTTTGTGTAACACTTTTCCGTAGAAAAGTTGATGATTTTTCATGGAAAACCCATTTTTCAGGTATTTGGTGCGGAACAATTCCGCGGAAATGCTTTCCTGCCTCGTCAGCATTTTCATTGAAAATTGTGAAAATGGATTTCCTATTGGGGAGGGGGGGGGGGGGGTGTTATGGGAAATGGATTTTCTTGAAAGTTCTCCCACTTTTCCTCACTCTTGTCCATTTCAACCCAAAACTTTATAACTCTTTCATTTTTTATTTCTTTAAATAAATTATTATTTAATATTGAATAAATAATATACATGTTATGTTATTTTTCTTCAAAAAATTATTTCACTAAAAAAGAAAATTTCATTTTCTATAAGGAATCCACAGCTGCACCAAACAACATTAGCACCAATTCAACGAGGAAATTTTTTTTTTTGCATCAAACATAAATTTCTAAACTCTACGAAAATCCTTTTCCAAGGTTTCCATTTCTATGGAATTTGCTGACGTGGCAATTTTCCCTTTCCGCGGAAAGGGTGTGTACACAAACGTGCCCTTAGGGTGGTGGTTTTTGAAATTTAAGAATCTTACAAGTTAGTTCTAATCACTTTATTTCAATTATTTTTCTTTCTGCTGCAGTCATAGTTCCTTGTACTTTTAGATCATACTTTTCACATATTTCACGAGGATTCAAACCTTCAATCTTGGCATTCTTACTTTTGAAGGATATTGAACATCAACTGAGCTATGAGACTTTTGTCTATGATCATATTCTACTAACAAATATTTATGGGCTACATGTGCACCTATTTCCCAATAGGTTAGGGACATGGTGCAGTGTGTGCATGCGTGAGTTCAAGTCTCTTGTAAAGCACAAAAGGGTAAAGACTTACTCAGTAGAGAACAACCGTCTTTTGATTAAATGGAAAGTATCTTACTAATTTTTATGTGAAATGACCAAAATGCAACTGTTTAAACTTCTTATTTGACAACTTATATTTCATAATACCCAAAATGCCAACAGGCATTGCTAGACTCAAAGAGACTTGGATCATCTACTATATTTGTAGTATAAAGATTTTTTATTATTCTTAAGGTAGGATACTTGGTAGAGTTTGGCCCTACCGACCAGATATAAGAAGGCTTTGGGATTGCAATTGGCAAAAAGATCAGGTCCATTATACATTTTGACTTGTCCAGTCTAAGGTTATAAAAAAGATTATTGAAATAGAAACATTGCCCTTTATTTCCAACTACCTATATTATAATCACTTGGACCGGATGACTTTAAGCATTAATGGACATGATTCTTTGTAGATGCTTAGATTCTAAAGCCCGCTACTGTATGATAGAATAGTGGATAATAAACTCTAATTCATGTCTTATTTTAATTGATAGTTGCTCATTTCAAGGCCTTAATAGAATTGTTATAGATGTCTGGTAGGCCTAAACTTTGGGAGAGGCCTAACTCACCAAAGCTCCTTGTATATATATGGTGGCCAATGGGCAAGAAATTCGTCTTATTGCCTATTTCTTCGAGTGAAACAATATGACTTTTGTTGTTATAATTATGATAATTTGATTCAAGACATGTGGCATGGAGGTGCGACCACTAGCCTCCATCAAAACAAAAGGAGTTTCTTAGATTAGTTATCCATAAAAATAAAATAAAATAGCGAGATCAAACTTTATAGCCTCACAATTGGGAAAAATAAAAAGTAAATGGTATATATGACCGGTGGGCCACACCTAGTGCCACGTACAATTTATATCCTTACAATATATGATGGCCGCCCATTTTCACTGCTTCAAACGCTCCTTACTTGCTCACTATTTCCTTCAAAGCAGGACATGCGATAAAGTCTATGAAGTCCACTTGTCCTACTAAATATTAAAGGACTTTGTGATATACTATTTGCAAATAAAATAAAATTAATTGTCAATTGTCCGATGTAAAACACAACTCATCATACATATATATATATATAGGAAAATATTCAAGTGCATCCATCCCTCACCATTTTTGGTGAGGGACACCCACTTTTGGAAAGTGTCAAGTACAAAAAGAGGAGTCGGATGCACTTCATGAATACTTCCATATATATATATATATATGCACCGTCCCGCTTTCTAATTCCAGTTGGAGTGATTTAAATAGTTACATTGATCATTTTCACAATACATAGTAACATTTGTAAAACATGATAAATCCTGCTGTGTAAATCTCTCTAGAGTAAAAGACTGGCCAATGCTTATGTAGGTTGGGGCATTTATGTGTTGGGTCTCACACCTGTTAATCAAACAGGTTAGGAAAATCCTAATATCAAGTCCTGATTATTTCTACATTATTAATGGGTAGATTAAATATAATTAATCGATCTTCTGTTCCTCCTCTTGAATTTCTAGGTGCAAAGATGTGCAGGGGATAAGTCAATTCTAGTGGTGACATATGAAGGTGAACACGCTCATGCACTTTGCGATGACCCCATCGGCTCAACATCCATAACACATGGCACAATCGTTGGTTCAGTTCCTGCAGGCTTACTATGCTCAGTCCCACTTAATCCTTCCCAATCATCGGCCAGCCTTGATTTAACTCTAGATCTATCAAGAACCGATGGCGCCACAAACAGACCACCTCAAAACAACAATCATCACCTTCACCAACATAACAACAGTAATACAAATTTTTTGGTAGAATATGTGGCTTCCTTAATGAGGGATCCTAACTTCACTACAGCCTTAGCGGCTGCAGTTGCGCAGTCCATCATTGGCGGCCATGATCAAACCAAGAAGTGAACAATGGCCGTTGATTCAGATAAAGAGGAAGAATCTCAATCTTCATGCTTCACGCTTCACCAGGTTGTCATGGTGGTGACGTTCTTCTTTCTTTTTATTTTGTTGTAGTAGTTGTTGTTGGGTCCGCCATTGTTTGGAAGCAATAGAGAGATATCTCTCATAGGAGCAATTCCCATCTATATATATATAGGAGATGCTCTATCTCTCACCTTACTATGAGAGATAACCTTATTATAAAAGATAAAAGGTGGAGGCTCTCATATTTATATTCAATGCCAACAACTTAAATGTGTGAGGGATATATATATATATATATATGGGGATGAAGACCATTAATGTGGTGAATCATAACATGTACGTGGATATGTCATAGCCTGAGAATCACACCCATTGAATGATCGATGATCTTAATTGTCCAACCATATATGTTAAGATTTGTTGATTTGAATGTGGATTATTTTGTTTTTGGTGACTAATAATTCCCTACTGTCAGCCTGTGTTTTTGTTTTCTAAACTACTGTTTTGATAGGCCTCATCAAAGATGTCCTAGCTAGCTATAGACCATAGAATAATTCCCAGTAATATGCTTGTAATTTTTCAAATTCAAAATATTTTCAGGTCTATAAATCTTTCTATTGAAAAGGTGGAACTTCACTCTTTCTTGTGAGTTGAGATCACTCAAGGATCTAAAGGGTTTCGACATATAACTCTCTTTATTATGTCACTAAACAACATAATTCTAGTTTCAAGATCGATCTCTATGGCCCATGGGGGGTTCCTCATTAGAAGTCATATCCAAACAAGCCCTTAATGTCCTCAAAATTATCCAAATTCAAAGCAAATGCAACAAATAGAAATAAGGGTTATGAACATACCAGAAGAAATTAAATATCAGTATGGGATATTTGGCTTAGGTGAAAGATTAAAAGGCATTGTTTGTCTGTATTGGTGTGAGTAATTAATTTTATTGAATTGAAATGGTGAAAGCCGTCATATATAGAATGGTTCCGTTAGCTGCATCAGCGATGAAAAGAGGATAAAGAATGAACTCCCATTGCATAAAGAAAATCTAATAACTGTATTAACCTGCATTTCAATCCATGCATGAACTCCTTTTTTAATGGTTTCAGTCATTTCACGAATAAATTAAAAACAGCCAGAACAGACTATATATACTTAAATTCATATTCATAAAATATCAATGGGCGTTTCCAACATTATTAAAAAAAGGCAAGTGGATTTTAATTTCTAAATTAGGAAAAACAAAGGCGATTAAAAAACAATAATATGGGTCCAACTTCTCATTGAATTTAGACAAATGGATTAATCCTATCGACCGTGAGATGATTTCGATCCCACAGCCATTCAAACTATAGTGGTATATATATTCATGCATCAATCAATGGACTGAAGTAATTTTTGCGAGTGGGGATTAATTTCTATTGAAAATGTGAATCGTCACAATCATCGTCACCAAAGCATTATTCTAATTATATTGGACTATATACATGAATCCTATTTCGCTAAGAATTCATATTGTAGTTGCGGCAAAAGTTTTAAGCCTGTTGTCATGAACGTACATAATTTCACCTCCTCCGTTATTGAGGCATGAGCTTGGCAGTCCTAACAAACAGGAGGAGTTTGTAATGAATAAATGAATGAAGAATTTGAAAAAAATATATGAGGCATTATTTACATTAACGGTAGGCCACTTTATCCAAGCCTCCACACCAGAAACTAGGGGTGTAACGGTTCGGTTAACCAGTTATTTTGGAAAAATCGTTAACTGAACCGTAACTGCGGTTTTCTGTATTTGATAACCGTAACCGTAACCGTAACCGTGAAGACAAAAACCGTAGAAAATCAAACCGCGGTTAACCGTATAAGACAGTTCGGTTACAGTTAATAACCGTGGAAAATCTGAGTATTAATTTTTCAATTTAGTGCCATCTTCTTTTTTGGACTTTTAATATACAATAACTTCAAATTGAAATAACAAACTGAAAGAGTGCTGGATCGATCAATTTACAAAATTAAAGCTGAAGTTGTCTGAGACAGAAGATAACTGCCACCACCACTTAATCTAAAGTATACACATATGAGCTGCACCTCATCTTGAATCCAGATCCAAAAACCGAATCTTTGGTTGTTTAGTTAAAATGTTAGAACTGGTTCAAATGTCAGATCCAGATCTGGATCTGGATGACCCCAAATCAAGCCAGATGGGGCCACACAGTTCACAATTTGTCATGCATTACAGTTGCAAACACAAAACACCCATGTTCTAGTCCATCAGTTCCACTAAAAAACCATAAGAAAGAAATGCAAAAAAGAGAAGCTTCAGAAGTAAGAATAACAACCAATACAAATAAAACCAGAAGCTTGTGAAGTTGAACATGATGATAGAACAGAGATTGTTCTTCTCTCATCATACACTTGATGACTTGGGCTCTTCATTCTCCAATATCCCCATCAACCGTTAGATAAGATCAAACATCCCCATCCCCATCCCCCAGATCTACACACACCCCTTTCCCTTCCCTGTTTATCCAGATCCGAATACTCTCTCTGTCTCTTCTTCCTCTTCTCCTTCTGCAGCAGTAGCAGCAGCTCGCTTGCCATGGCTTTGCGCAGGGCCGTGGGCTACAGGTAATGGATGATGAGATTAGGCCTGTACAGGTTTTGCAGTAGAGGAGATGGCGACGGCTTGGAGATGGAGAGGGCAGGTTCGGCTGGAGTGGCGATGGCTTGGAGATGGAGAGGGCAGGTCCGACTGGGAGTTAAGGACTTGAGAGAGGGTTAGGGTTTTGTTAATGTTACTTATATATTGAGAAAATTTTCATTCAGCCCCCCTTTTGTTTTCCTTTATTTTATAACGGTACGGTTAATCGTGTGCAGTTAACCGATTCGGTTTGGTTAACCGTACTGAATTTTTATAGAAAATCATAACCGAACCGAAGCATGCGGTTTTTTGATTTCATTAACTGTAACCGTAATCGAACTGTGGAACACGGTTATTAACCGCGGTCCGGTTCGGTTTGGTTTGGTTAGACGGTTTCTCGATTTTTTTTTACACCTCTACTAGAAACGGAGCTCGAATGTAGATAGAATTCCATTATTTGGCAATTCACTTAATTGTGTTTGTAAGCTCAAGTATTGAGGTCCAATTAGTGAATGAAAGCCATCCCTAGGACAGTCAATAGTGAAAACAAATGGATAAGGTAAAATAAAAACTAAAAATGAAAATAACCATATACTTATTAACAACTTGTTTGCATGGAATTAAATTCCCAGAAACTCATGGATATTAAAAATGCAGATAGATGTTCATGTGTGTAAGGTGAAAATGTAAGATGGTACTAGGAGTGTTCATGGGCCTGGTCAGGCTAGGCTGAGGCAAATTCAAGCTTGATTTGACTTTAGAAACATAGGTCCAAGCTTGACACAAGCCATGAATGTCAGGCCCAAGCCTGCCCATTTAGTCAATTCAACCGATTGGGCCAAACTGGGCTTTATATTTGCTGCATGGGCTTTCTAGCAATTATTTGGACAAATTATCACTAAATTGCAAGCGCTTCTTATTTGGGCTAGCTAGGTTGGGCTGGGCAAGGCTTTAGGCTTTCTATAACATAATCATATCTTGACCCAAATTTAAAATGGACCCAGTTTATGTTGACCCCACACGGACACTGAGAGGGGGGGTGAATCAGTGTGCCTAAAAATTTTATATGCAAACAATCAACCACACAACCATAACACAGAAGTTTTACGTCGTTCACCCTCAGGCTACATCCACGGTGCACAAAAAGTGCACTTCCACTATTTTAGCAACAACAACTGCTACACCAACCCCTTACAACTTTGCCCGCACCAACGGACAAGAGCACCAACCCCTACACTCAAGCACCCACTTGAGTGATTACAAGGATAAACAAATTTATAACACACACAGGTGCCTTACAATAAAATTCCAGCAATACACATAGGTGTCAAGAAAATATCAATCACACAAATAATTTCACCGAGATTAGTTCACTTGCCCTGCAACTCTTATCACCACAATCACTAATTTCTAGTCACACCCTTTGTCTGCACAATCATAATCTGAGGAAGACTACAAGTAGGAATATAAATCCACATGAAATAGAGGGCGGGATGACCATACCACAGATGAAGAACAGATCATCATGTACTGAAGAACATATTAATCATGACTCTGAGTGAGAGATGGTGATAGGCTCGTACGATCTCAAGAGTGAATCTCAGACTTTGAAACTCTCTTGCTTGCACCGGGACTTTGGGTTTTTCAGCCTTCAGTTTTTCTCTGCAACTCTCTCAGGAATGGAATGAAGATAACTTCAATTGATGGATTTGTTGTGTTGTAGAATCGATGATAATTTCAAAGAGCTAGTTTCAAAGAAGCACACCAAGGAGAAGAAAATTGATCCCAACCAAATGTAGGAATCAATTAATTATTTGAACCTTGACTTGATAGAGGACTTTTGCACAAGACTTTTGCACTCTATGAAGAAAAATGAATAAACCCCATTTTTCTAATTGAAAATAAGTGCATACTCAACAATTGTGGGCTCTTCCATTAAGACTTTTGCATTATGTAAAAGACTTTTGTTATAATGAAAAAGACTTTTGCATTTGAATGAAGACTTATGCAAATGGACTGACCTACCATTTGAATCAGATGAAACTGATGGGCCATCTGCTGATTACATTCCAACACATAATGGGACCCACAACAAGGTACCAAGAAGAAGAATTAATCTCGCAGTGCAGAAAAACTGCAGAATTTGTCTCCACTAGAAAATTCATAACTTCCTCTTCCGAGCTCGAAACGACATGATTCTTGAGCCAAATAAAAGATTTATCAGAGGGCTACAACTTTCATGCTTTGAGATTTAACCCAGATTGAATGGAAAGTAGTGTAAAATCACCTCGAAGCTGACTGGTCTGAGAAAAACAGCAACCTGAGAGAGGCAGAGTTGTCCCACTGTTCGGGCCATAACTTTAAAATCTGAAGTCGGATCGACCTGATTCCAAAACCAAAAATCAAGCCCTCTCACTGATGCACAAAAGTCATGTTGACCACTTTTTAATTCAGATGTTAGATGTGAAGATATAAGCATAACAATATGCTTAACTGACATGACCTGAACATGCAGTTGCTCAGTTTCACTTTGAATGCTTGCAACCTTCATCATACTGCTTTCCAACACCATGCCAACACCCTAGGATTGACAACAATTACAAACTAAAACAAATGACCAACAGTTTATATATCCAAGCCTAGCTCAACGAACCCAGCCATGAGCACCGATGGGACCTTATGTGCCTAGCATTTTTATTTAGTAATGAAAAATAAAGTAGCGATTATTGTATGGCCATATATAGGTTGATCTGCACCTTTCTTCAATTCTCGTCACTTTAAATTTATGAAATCATGTAAAGGGTCATTTTAGGAGATAATAAAAGAAAATGAGTCAAATAAAGAAGAATCATATTTTAAAAAAGACCTCTACTTTAAAAGTTACAGAATCTTAATGCCATGTATGAAAGGGAGCTCATAGTAAAAAATGAAAGTACAGTAACAATTCCAATTTTTTTACTTTTGGGCCCGTAAATTGCTTTATATTATCAGGAGAATCCTCTTATAGTTTCTATTATCTAGTAGAACTTCCTAATTTTCCATCCATGGTTAGTACTTGTCATTGTTTGGCTCGACTTCAATTCGTCTTACATGCATGGAATCATTTTAGAACAGAAGTTGGAGAAATCCTTGGCCCAAGAATCTGCTGTCATATTTGGGGATAGTTCCTTTCCTCCCTGATCAATTTGGATGTTATTACTAGTGTATTCTTCTTAATCACTTCCATCAGATGAATCATCTCTTACAAATGAAGCAAAACATACACTCCACTGTCTCAAGAAAATCACCTGATTTGTGAAGTGGGTTGCAAGTGAAAAGATGAAGAAGGGAAAACAGGTAAAGCCAAATGATGTCTAAACCAGCGGTTCAATCTAGGTGGATGGGATTGTTCGTTGGAGTAGTCCCATCGGATGTAATGGCTGCGTTGGATGGATGTGGATGTTATAACATTATAATCACATGAGTAGGCATTGTGTGGACATGCAGACCGTTAAAAGGGCTAACCCTTCTCCAGTCTCCTTGCTGTATCTTCAAAATCCCTCCTCTCTCTCTCAACCACCTGCTGTTGAGCCCTCCCATCATTAGCCTCCTCTCTTTCTTCCCGGCAAGGCCAAATAGTCAAAGAGGAAATGTGACCCCACACCAGACTCCCCACTATCTTATCATTTCTTCCATAATGACATTCTGCCATCCAGGCCAACTAGATTTCATACATTGGAAGTCACGTAAGGCCATAACAACCGCCCCCACACACACACTATGCAAACACTAGTTTCCAGGCTAAACATGTGTCCAGCCTCCAGATCCTCTGTGGCCACCAGTCATGAAAAGTTCGTGAGGCTCCTCATCATGCCAACTTATAAAAATATTTTCTTATACAGTGAGAATCTTGAAATGCTCCCAAAGATAATATTTCCCTATATATATTTATAATTTAAGCATATGTTTTTCTCCTTACAATTAACCCACCTGTTCAGACTTAGCCCTATCAAAGCTTCAAATATACATATATATGGCGGGCCGGATGGGCTAAAGAACCTGTTCCACGTAGGCCCTTATCCTACTTTCAAAGGATTAAAATAATTTAATAGACTCGAGATTCTGATTAGAGATTAGTCGCATTTAGATCTTTTAATTTCCCTTCTCTCCCATGATTTGACATATTGGCCCTACATGGGCTCCACTTGCGAACCATCCACAGGGGAATAGTCCGGGTGAATTTGTTTTAAAGATCATTTAAACAGGTCATTCATTAGCTTTGAAAAGTTAGAATTTTTACAGACAAGCCCCACGAGCGAACCTCATGAAAGGCTCAGAGAGGATCTGGTCTCAGACAAAATGTAAGGAGACTGGGAAAGTGGGGCCCACACCGTTCAATACCATGCGTAGGAAACAAACTTCCACTCCCCCACCCCCACTATTTAGTTCCCCTTCCCTTCTTCGTATCTGTCATCACTCATCAGCCACTCCACATTGGCGCAGGATAAGACCAGATAGAGAAGACCTCTACCATGGATCGCGGTGGCCTATACATCGCTGCCATTCTCTGCATTGCAGTGGCCGGTGTGTACGGCCAGTCTCCGGCAGCCTCACCGACGGCGACACCAGCAACACCCACTCCGCCGGCGACTCCTGCAGCCGCTCCGTCATCGCCTACTACACCTGCGACTCCTGCGGCGGCGCCGTCTACACCTACATCCCCGGCACCTGTGTCTACTCCTCCTGCGACTTCCCCTCCACCGACTGCAGCGTCGGCACCACCGGCCGTTCCTCCGACACCGACGGTTCCTGCTCCAGTCGCAGCGCCTGTTTCGCCACCACCAGTAACTGTTCCTCCGCCAGCTCCGGTGCCTGTCAGCTCTCCTCCGCCGGCGTTGCCGCCTCCGGTTCCGACACCGACAGCGCCACCTGTCGCTCCACCTCCCGCTCCGGTGTCTGCTCCGCCACTGCCGCCTCCTCCGGCGGAGGCGCCTGCGCCCGCTCCAAGTAAGGGCAAGAAGAAGAAGAAGAAGAAGCACAGGCATTCGAAGTCGCCGGCGCCGGCACCGGTGCTAGACCTTCCAAGCCCGCCCGCACCTCCGACCAACTCTCCCTTGCCGTCTCTGGATTTAGGCTCTCCAGCGCCTTCAACAGCCGCCGATCAGGTACCATTTCATTATTATTATTATTGGCTATGTGCTAAAAGAAGAGAGCTTGAAGGGAAGACTCCATCAAGCTTGTTTCTTTATGGGAATTCATTGAATTTGCTGACTTTAATGATTCTTAGATATATCGGAATTCATGGAATTTGGTGACTATAAAATTCTTAGATATTGCGGAACTTATGAATGCTCATTTGTACTTGATTATCATAAATTCTACTAAAATACAAATTTCAAAGTCTTTCATACCTTTTTAGGTTGCTGAAATTTAAAAATTTGATGAGGAAATATAGCATTTGCAAATACTAGGATACAAATCATGTCACAAATTTTCTAATACACAAAATTCTTGTCGGAAATTCTGATAGTAGGCGGTAGGCAATTACTCAAATATGACTGGAGTGATAATAGCATGGATTAGAGAATGATCCGAGTTTGTGGGGCCTACTTTTTCTTGAAGAGAAATCCTAAACATACAAAACTCGAATCGGGATCCTCTTAGTGGGTCTGTGCACTCCCATTGTCCAATGAGAGCAGTGGATGGGCTTGATTTTTCTAGGATTCAAATTACTAAAGCTGATGACTTGATGTTCATTTTCTATCTCGGCTTTGATTCAATTTCATTAAAAAGAGGTTATTCAATAGTTATTTCTAAATATTTACTTTTAATTATTTATATTTAACCATTTATATAAAAATACAGTTTCTTAAAATTTCTAAAAATTCAATTACACGAAACAAGAACGCCTTTATATATATATATATATATTTGGCTGATGCAATGCTGTTAAATTATGTTGTTACATTTGCAGAATGGTGCAGAGAAGGTGGTGTGCATGACGAGAAACATGGTTGGAAGCTTCATCTCCGGATGGGCCCTCCTCTTCTTCCTTGGCATCATTGCCTAGTCTTGCATCTCTTGTTTTTTCTTCCTTCTTTCTTTCTTTCTTTATTTAATGTGTTAGTGGTGTATGGAACCCACACATCAGTTGGGTTATTTGAGGAGAGGTTTGTATCGGATGGTTGTTTGATTGTTCATGTGTAGCTACTGTTCCTCCTTAAAAATGACATTATTGCTGTTCTCATTCAGCTCATTGCGACTCTTGAAAATGGACTCAATTAAGTCATACCGTTCATCTGCTTAGACTTTTTCAATTTAATTTTTTTTATATTTGTATGGTGTATTAGATGTGCTTAAGATAATGAAGTAGGGTATTAGGTATGAAGCTAGTGAATATGGAGTTTCAATACTTTTAAGTTTCAGACTAAACAGAGAGGAATTGATAGATTGACCTGGTTTTGGTCAATTGCCAATCTCATTCCTTAACAAATAATAAAAGGGCTGCAGTGTAATACAACGCAACTCCCCATTCTGCCTATGGGAATCCGCCACGTGGACTGTGAATGTGAAAAACGAGAGTGCACAGAGATTAAGTTTAGGAAACCCAACTCATCACATTATTTTCATTTTATTTCAAATCTGCCCTTGCACTACTCCCTCCCTCTCCCCTCGTATTTATGTAGTTTCCATTTCAGCTGGTAAGATTTGAGTGCTCCACTGAATGATGTTTTTTTGAAAACGGTAATAAAGATTTCATTAAAGAAAGAAAAAAGGAATACATCAAAACTTAAAAAAGAGGAGTTGGAAGGTGCAAGAGAGAATCACCAGCCACAACTCCGATTACAAGATGATACCCAACTAAGGTATTAACCTATCAACCCCTTACTATGCTAGTACATCAGCCATTGAGTTGGCAGATCTAATCTCATGATGGAAGGAGACATTAATGAGACCCGAAATCTCCCTAATTTCATTGAAGAGGAATTGAAATTTTCATGGATTAGACTTTATACCCACGCAATCGCATTTGAAGAATCACTTTCTAACATAAGGGTTCCACTGAAAGATATAATAGTAGGGCTTGACTAGATGAAATATTTGGAAGTGTACAGATATAGTGGGTCTATTGAGAAGGGGGTGGATGGAATATGGTAGTCTCACTTAGATAAGGAAAAAAAAAAGTCTGGAGTGGAACATAAATTACAAACAAGTAATTTAGGACACACTTGAGTTCTCACGTTCTCATCTAAAAAAAAAAAAAAAACTAAACCATGGAGGGAGGGTGTTGATAAAGAGCACGCAACTGCACTTGGTAGAGTCTGGACAAGTCTTTTAAGCCTTGCTTCTACATGTCCTGTGTTGAACTGAGCGGGAGCAGGAGCACACTTTGGACTGTATAGGGCTGCTATTTTGACCCTTTTTTCTAGGATTAGGCCCAAAAGTCTAATTGGCAGAGCCTGGCCCTACTTGACCAAGTAGATGCCGCTGCTGAACCAGCTAATGTCCACTTGGGCCCATTATTGTAATATGAGCTGGGCCAAAGCCCAACTTCAAGGCATATGGATGGAATCTGGATTGGTGTGGGGGCCCTGCAGGCCCACCACAGTGATGATAAGACCTGAGACGCTAAACCCAATCTTTTGGGAGTGTCATTGAAGGCTCGAAAATTCTTTTTGGTACTCTAGCAAAGGGGGTTAGGACCCAAGAGAGAGCCCGTACACATTGAAGGCAGCCCACTCAAGTAGGAAAGTAGGCCACACACACCGGATAGAAGCCCGCACAAGCAAGAAGAGAAGGGCATACGGCATACCTGGGGTATACCTAGAAGACCTGCAATATTTTTAGGAACAGCTAGGATAGATGTTTCCTGAAATCTTTTGCAATCAACCCATTCTAAAGAACTCCTTTTAAACTCCATTTTCTCTTGAGATGGTGAACCGACAAATTTTCACTTGGGCACAATATTTTATTATGGGCTGGGCCAAAGCCAAACTTCGTGTAGGCTTATGGCTGGGTTCAAATGTCTAAACCAGGTCCTTGGTATGTGGCTTATCCTAAGAGCCATATAAAGATGAGATGGAAGAGGCCTCAACATCACTCATCTGAACTACTTGAGAACCGGATTCTCTGATGGTAGCGCAGAAAGAATCTCTATGTGCATGTAAAGAAACTCTTTCACTAGGGCTTACCTTTTGTAAGGGTCCGTTCGGTACCAGGAAATTAAGAGATACAGCTTGTTCACAGAATCTCAAAACCTCTCAAATTATTCTCTGAAGTTAACCATTGAAATCCTCAAACGCCACCCTCAAATAGTCAAATGACAATCTTTTTAAAGGCATGTTTGTTTGGATTAAAATACAAAGGATAAAATGCATAGGTTTTAGGCCATAAGTAATTAAAAATGAAGGCCATATCTCAAATTTAAAAAACGAGCACCTAATATCTTTTTTATTTATGGAAATAGAATGAAAAAAAATGAAAAATGAGTAATGAGTCATCACCACTGTTATTCATTAATTTCTCATCGTCCTTTGATTGTATTTCAATAAAAGAAAAAGTTATTTGATGCTCACTTTTGAAAAATCACCTTTGGTCTTCATATTTTAACTACTTATGAAATAAATTCTAGGCATTCAATTCTTAAATTCTTATGTATTGCAATGAAAACAAACAGGCCCGAAAGAAAAGTTAAAACCCAAAACCTTGAACATTTGGTATGCTATTTATCCTATTTCATTTTTAACTGCTTTGGAAAATCCAGTGAAACAATATCCAAGTATTTGAAATTTCCACGCATGGTGAATATCAAACTGACTCTGTCTAAAACTCTCAAAAAGGTTCTCAATATTATTTTTAACATGGGATTAAAATAGAAACAAGTAGGAGTTGAGCCCACCATTAATGTGGTTTATATTACAGACTCCTGTACTTGTATGTTACATTTAAAGGGAGTCCAAATCCCCTACTGTCCATAATTTCTCAAGTGAGAGTCCATGTATATACGAGGACATTTATCTGGAGTGGTTCAAAATAAAAAAAAAAAAAAAAATTTAAGTGAGCCCCTTTGAAGAGCGCCACTGAAAATTTTGGATACGGACTTTCCTTGTGCAGGTTTATTTCAAACAATGATACAAAGTGTCTGACTTTATTTAACAGCTAGAACTTGGCAATTCAAAGTGCTTAAAATAATAGCTCACCTTCATTGGATGGCTTACACTTTTGTACACAGGTATTGCACAAAAACAGGCCACCGAGAGATATTTTAATATCCTTTATAATTATCATGCTTTCAGGTGAGCCCCACAGGCTAGACTGCTTGTGGGTGCTTAGGAATGGTCCGCCATTCGTCAAAATCAGCCCACTGGGACCTAATTTATCAGCATTCAAGATGGCCTGCTCTAATGCTCCTTCATGGATGTGTCTGTTTAATGCTTTGCTAGTTCTGTATTTCTATTGTGCATTGCTTTTTTGAGAAACAAGCATATGCTCCTCACAGATGCTTTCACCTGATTTCCTGAAGTAGAGTTTGTGTAACACTAAAAATTCTACTATAGAAAGAAAAATTGCACTGATTTTCTGCAGGCTTTAGTTTTACCACATTTGTTGCCCGCATTTCAATGTTTAGAGAGAAAATAATGTGTGTGCCGCTTACAAAATATTGAGATTTAGAGAGACGTACACAGACCGCCTCTTAATAAGTAATTAACCATTGGATATGCTCTCCATCTCTAATTTTCTCGAGTCATCAATAAAAATAATGAAGTGATATGTAAAGGTTGTTCCTTCTCGAGGTTTCTCTTATATTCTTCACCTAGCTAGTGTGAATCTCCACCCTCAGTCTCCACACATGCAAACGCCACCTTATTGAGACATTTTATGTGATTGAGGCATAGTAACTGAGAGGTTTCTTGCCCTAATTGAATGTCATAATCTCAAAACCTTGTTCAGACTCCCAGAATTATGTCGCTCTCCATTCGATATACTTGTCTATCTAAGTACCTATGCTTGTGTATACTAAAGGCCTATTCGTTTGCATACAATACCTAGAATTTCATGGTCTATTGTGCTCGATCAAAGGACTATATATTGAAGAGGATAGAGATGCGGGATATAAGGTATTTTGATGTGTAAATGAGACCTTGACTGTCCTATGTTCTGAATTACTAGGTCTTCATTTTCCATATTCCGTTACTCAACTTTCATAAAATAAGGATTATTTGAGGGCCATTTGTGGGTATTCACCTTTGATTTCTAGTTAGTGAATTCCTAGGAATTCAATTACTCAAAACAAATAAGGCTTTTGTTTTTAGTCATGATAAAGAACAAAACAACTCACTTAGAGGTAATTTTAGTTATCCGAACACATGAACCTTTAATTTGTTCGCAAGTAAACCTAGTTATGTACACACAAGATTATATCCCCATTGGCACTAAAGTGTGCTCGGAGGTGAGACTACTCCCTTGCAGTACTTTCTTGTAGAAGTTAGAGTCTGTTTTCACACTGGAAGAGAGATGAACCTACTATTGATAAAGGGGACGGGCATGAACCGAATCTACTGGGTCTTGGCTGTTGAATTTATTATAATCAGAGAAGAATGCTTCTTGCATCTTCCATGAATTCTTATAATACAATTTTTTGTAAACCATGAAATGGGAAGGACTAAATTAATGACAGGAGCATATCTCCTTGAGAATCTAAAGAATCTTTTATTTTTATTTTTTGGGTTTTAAGGGGTTGGAGTTTTGACTCTTCCAATCGATCATATTCCATAAATTAAGAAAGTTGAATTACAACTAACACATGTCAGTCTCATGAGAGACACTCTTTTCAAAGTTCTCTAAGATGGGAACCGGCCGGTGGTTGGAAGACTTATCTATTGATTAGTGGATTCCACCAAGGGAAAAGTATTGCAAAGTACTTCGGCCACCTTAATCAAATACATTAAGAATTTGGTAGGAATAATTAGCGGAAAAAACTTAATATAATATTAGAGTCAATCAATTGCAATTTTGAATTTCAGGAAAAACGACTGGACACCAAAAAAAAAAGTTATGTTGCTAAATCTGACGCCTTGAGGTTTTTGGTATAAATGGTGAACTAAAAAAATTTAATGATTTCATCAATTCTAAGATGGCCCCACTTAGCTGCTATATTAACAAATAAGCAAAGGCCAAAGATGAAGTCTATCCCCCCTCTCTCATTGGATGGAGTACGACCAACCCAAAGGATGTTGGTGGGTGTCTAGTTATTCAAATATCTCAAAGCTCATTTGCTAATTATTGGGTTCCTATAAAATCTATGCGATTCTGCAATTTCTTCCTGATAAATAAAATCATTCCAAGGTGAGTAGCCCATTTCCATTTACACTTATATCTTTCACTTGTCACCTTTAGTATTTCATTGTTTGGATTATGCAATGCTGCAGTACTTGCAGTCTTGCACATGAAAATGATTTGATAGGGAGTGGTTAAGTTCCATATATATATAATCCCTATTCTACTGTAGATTAACATAAGAAAAAGGCCAAATCAATGATTTAGATTATTGTGGACTTCATTTACAGTCCTGTTTGCTGCTTAGAATATAAAGGAATTTAATACATAAAAACTCATGGTCAAATAAGTTTCACTGAATGATTATTAAACGGTTCAAGGACATGTCGTGAGTGGTGAATGATATAAGATAGCAATACATGGGACCTTAACTTTCGTAGGAATTGAATTACTAGAGTGATGGTTGGATATTCATTTTTCATCTCCTCTTGATTTAATCTCCACCAAAGGAGAGGTTATTTAATGGTCATTTTGGATATTCACCTTTGACTCTTCATTTTTAACCTCTTATAGAAAATAGATTTCATAAAACAATCACGCCCTAAACATTTGGAGTAGTATGAGCCATCCTGAAAACTTTAGAATATGCATTATATCCATATTATACTTAACTATACCATGTGGGCTTTAAAAAAAAAGAAAAGAAAATAATATATGTCCCTCTTCTATATCCATAGCATATAAAAAAAGTTTTTAATGCATACTTGCAGTAGCCCTTATTTTTAACATAATTACCAACTTAATTTATTTTATCTATATTCAGATCCAACAATGAGTCTCAAAACTCCTCAATATCTGAATAGGTGGCGGAACCCACACACATATTGGATACATACACTTTCTTGTCTCATTTTCTAGGTATTTGTCCACCCAATATGCCCAATTTTTTGGCAAATGTGAAACACATTAAGTAGTTTCTAAAATTTTTATATATTTATGCATCTAGTTAAGACAAATGCGGTAAAATAGAATACACTTAAAAATAATATAAATATTTTACCAACTGCCATCTACACACTACAGATGTTGACTCTACCTGCATTTCTTGCAGGAAGAAAAAGCAAACCACCCTTGGATTTGTTTCAAGTGGGTCGAATAGGAAGTCCCCAGCCCAATGAGGGGGTGTTCATCATAGAAGCTTAGAGCTTTTTTCACCTGTAGGAGTGCTTGTACATATGAATGGTGTGGCATTTTAAGCTGCATTGTTTCACAAGAATAGAATCTTATGAAATTCCGAGGTGAAAATGGCCTAGGCTTAAAATTTTCATATGCAACAGCAACTAGGAGCAAGATTGAATGGCACCATTACTGAAAGAGGCAGGCGGCAATTTCCTACCAGTCTCAATTCACTGGCCAATCTGCCAAGGCACATGCTACAGGTCAAAGAGTTACAAGAGCTCTTGAGCAGACCCGAGTTGAATGATTAAGGAAATTGACTCATCAGGAAGCTTCCAAGAAATTATTGAGGGAGAGAGAGAGAGTAATTCAGCCAGGGTAGAGAGGGAGGGGATGGGGGGAACAATGTCTGCAAAAGCAGGTAAACTATCAGATTCCCACAACAGTCTCTCCAAGCTAGGAGAGAAAAAAAAAAGGAAAAAGATGATAGCCCAATGCTCTGAAAAAGAGACCATATTGGGGTCATAATCTTCTTTTACCCCGTGCTAACGCGGCAATGATGTTTCATATACACTTCCCTAAGCAGTGCAAATCCCCACCCCTCCCCATTCAGAACAATGGAGCTTTCCAATCTGGGCTGATGAGTTTTTATTTAACTGGAGTAATTTTTTATTTTTTGTTACCCCATAGGGAGGGGGAGGGGCTGGGACGCATAATAGAGCCCACATGATTAAAGATCAAATCCTGGGCAAATGGGTGAAAGACAAGTTATTAACCAAACGAGCATCCCCTGTTTCTCGCTAATGAGAAGACCGAATGGAAACACCTTGACTTAGGATTGTGCAAAAGAACAGTTTCATAACCACCCAGATTTAAAAAAAAAAAAAAAATAATCTAATGGTGAAGGTAGGTAAGATGGGTGCAAAATTGGGTGAAAGTAAACTTGTGAGAGGTGAGTAGCAACAGGTTGGCTTGAATATAGGTGAATGAGTAAAGGAGAGAAGCATGAAAAGTTGAATCAACTTGGGTTGATAATAGTTGTAACATTCATGTTGGACATTCAAAGGAGGGAGCTAATCAATCTGAATTTTTTGGGCATTCTCGGCAACAGTTGGGCCACCATATCAACGGCATAGATCAAGCAAAACAAGAAATCAACCTTTACAAAATTACAAGCTCCAGCAAAATGTACAGTTGCCAAAGCTCAGGGCTTTAATAGAATTCCACCACATTGAGCATGACATCCAACTGAATATATGGGACCAAAACAGACGCTTGTACTAACCTTCACAATAACTCCCGACCCACCCTGACAGATATAAAAGAGCACTAAACAATATATATACTCATTGAAATGTACAATTCACCATATCCAAAAGGTAACAAATACATAAAAGCATTCAACATCTGAAATCATACAGGTTTGTTTACATCTTTCAGCTGCACTGTCACAATCCGTGACAAAGCCAGATCATACATCATCATATCTTGTTACAGCAGGTAAGAAAATTAGGTTTAACTCTTCTTTTTTACTTTTTTTCAGATCCAGAAAAACCCCTTTCCTTCCCACATCCCAAACAGCTTCCAACATCAATCAACACAGTATACCCCCAGAAAGAAAGAAACATTAGGAGATTGGGGAAACTAATAGATAGGTCAGCAGGCGGAAGAGGCTCTAAATAAAAACCTCCATAGTTCTTGTTGCTGCCATGCCTTCGCTTAGACGAGAATTAGTAGAATCAAAGGTTAGTAGACTGTCTTGAGAAATCTATGCATTGCCATGATCCTTCCTTTGGGAATGGAAGCTAGCCCGAGGATAAAAACACCAACCTCCACCCATTCCATCCCTCACACTGGGAAAACCAAATCTAGATTTGATAGTAGATTTTATCATAAACGATTCACTAGAGGCTGTGAATGATTCATGTACTTATCTTCGGACCATGATGCATACCCACCCAAAATTCTGCAATCAGCTGCTTCTGGCTACCATCTAATGTTGTTAGTTTGTAAACAAATCCTATTTGAACCTATGAATTATACTTCAACCTTCCATAGGATGTTATCAAACTATCTTGTGGTTTCTCCAAAGCAGCAACTTTAGAAAGATAAGCCCCAGCAGCCATGGTCTTCCCCCTTTCTCGATGAGGGAGCTCGCATGTTTCACTAATTGAGCCACTTCTTATATCAGCAGGAGGGATGAAACAGTCCATCGACAAGCCAGGTACATTGAAGGCCACCTCCTCAATGGACCACACCTCTTCCATCCTTGTCTTGGTGTGGCTCATTGCCATCTCACCAAACCGGAAAAGGGTAACAATTGATCGGCCCGAGTGGGCAATCATTATACCTTCAACAGGCCGATAGTCATCGAGGAAGGAATTGATGGTGGTCTCCCAGTAGACTGCATCCCCACCATTTGACTGGATGCGGGTCAGGTGGGAGTCTTCCATGTGGACAAGAAGCCCAGTTCGCTGACTAAAATACCCAAACAAGACATGCCTTATTATCTCTGCGGGCCCTTCACTCCTCGCTCTCAGGGTCTGTGGGTCTGCGCTGAGCTTGAGTATGAAGCAATCCTCCCCATTGACCTTCTTCTCACCAATGCATCTAGCGTCTGCAAACATGCTGGCAGTAGTTCTTGGATCAAGTCCCTGCCAAGACAGAAAGACCCAAAAAACTAAGCAAGCTGCAAACCACAAATCTGATTGGAATCAGTTTGAATATTATGGTAGAAATCAGAACTTGGGTTCTGCCTTCTCTGTCTCAAACCAATAGCAGCGCCATGGGGGGAACAGTAAACCACCAAATTTAAAATTTCATTTCCATGCCACTATATAATGCAAAGAGAAGGATAACCATACATTTATCCAAAATATTTATTCATTTCTTCCAAAATTTTTGGACTGATTGAAAAATTAGCAACCAATATAAGAGAAATATGGATATATGCAAATAGAAGTGAAAATAGCAGATTCACTTTACCTGAAGGGCGCGACGTAAAGGCCTCACGGGTCCTTTTGCAGCATGAGCACCAAGCCAAGGAGTGTGTCTCCAGACAACCTTTCCATTGCAACCAGCATGAACTTTGCTTCCCCCAACTGCAAGCTCCACGTACCACATGTCTGGTGTCATCTGCCACAAGACAAATCCGCCTGATTCGGCAGCTCTTGATGCATTCCGGGTCTTCATTACCTTGGTAGCAGTCTCGAATTCAGAGGCTACCATCTTGACCTTTCCCATGGCGTATGCATTGTGGATGGAGCTCTGCAACCTTTGCCCTCCTGATGCAGCAGTATACTGCTGCAATATATATTGAGCAGATGATGTTTCCTGCAGAAACACCCATTATCAGTGATTATCAACAAGCACGTCATACAAGAATTTCTAGATACTGCAGAAGACAAAGGTATGAAGAAGAACGAGCTCTAAAAATCTAAAACTCTTGCCAGCCATATGATTCTTTGCTCTCTATTACAATAATAGCTGACACGCAGCTGGAAGTTTCCTTACAGAATTCATTCCACAAACAAAGCTGCAGAAGGCTACAATTTCGAAACAATTGGTAAAAATAAGAAGACCCACAATAAACAATAATTCCCATGAACAAGGTACAACCAGCATCTCCATTCAAAAAGGAAATCCATTACATAAGTGCAAGTCTCAAACACTCATTTGTTTTGTTCTGATAAAAAACCAAAACCACAAGGACCAGCCCACCAAACAAAACCTCCTCCTTTTCATTTCAACTCTTGATCAGATTAAGAAAAGAAAAGGCGAAAAAGGTACTTCACATAAATAATAGCAAACCCAAATATCTATTCCAATGGTCTCCAGTCAAAGCTACCATAACTCAAGGTGAAACAAAACCAACAAACTCAATTAATTAGATTAAGTAAATAACAACAGAGTGAAAAAAAAAAAAAAAAAAAAAAAAAAAAAAAAAAAAAAAACATCTTCCTTTCTTACTTGTAGTCAGTTTAAGTAGTAAAGCTACACTAACTCCCATAAAAATGATACAAGAGCCAAAGTACCCGTTTCATCTTTTCTTTTGAATGGTACGCAGTAAGTACCCATTTCATCTGCAAAAACTAATTACAGAAAGCTACTCTTGACCACAGACACCGACCGACACTACAAAAAACCAACATAGATAAAAATTAGAAAACTATAAATAAAATCAAAAAACAAAGAATGCCCTTGCTCTAAACAACACAATATAGGAATAGCAGGTAGAAAAAAGGGGGAAAAAAACCAATTTTCCTGTTTCCTTGTAAACCCAAAGATACCAAAGGCTTTAAAGCTAAAACCACAAAACACAGAATACATTAAAAAAAAAGAAAGTTTTGTTTTTTAACAAAACCCCATCTTGTCATTACTCATCACAGATCAACCCATCAAGCCATCCTCAGTTCCTCACCATTGGAACTAAGAAAAGACAGAATCATTAAAAACAGAGAGAGAGAGAGAGAGAGAGAGAGAGAGAGAGAGAGAGGAGAGAGAGAGAGAGAGAGAGAGAGAGAGAGAGACTAACAATGGGGGTATCCTTAATGCTGAGGTGAGGCAAAGGGTCCGCGGCGCTAACGTGCACCGGGCCGAGGGGTGCGCCCATCACCCCAAGAAGCAGCCTCAGATCGGATCTCCGATTAGCCGAAGACGAAGCCGCAGACGACGAAGAGGACGACATCTGACCCTTCATCCACTGTCCCCACCGCTCCTTCTTCCCATCCGCTCCATCACATCCATCCGTATCTGGCCCTTCCATCAACGGAGTCAGAGTCTCCCCTGCAGGCCTCATGCTCCCAGATCTCGGGATCATCGGCTCCGGTTGCGCCACTTGGTGCTTTCGGAACCTTAGGATGCCGGAGATGGGCGAGGCGCTCCTGGCCGGGCTCTTGGGTCTTGACCTGGACCTGGACCTGGAAGGCGAGAGCCCTCGAACCACTTCTTCTTTCAGGGCAGAGAAAAATCCTTGCTTTTTCTCCATTGATTCTCTACAAATACACCAACAGAAGAGAAACTGAGAAAAGGGTCAGATGGAAATGGAGTTCTATGAAGAAGTAGCCAAAGAAATGGTCATGAGGAAGAAGAAGAAGATCTTTCTCTGTAGCAGTAGCACAAGTTAGAACAGAGAGCCAGAGAGTAGAATGGAGAAAGCAGGAAGAGAGGATGGGAAACAGGGACAGGGTCATAAATATAGTAAAGTAAACTTTTGTTGTAAAATATATGTAGTGTAGGACATATTCTACAAATGACTCCCTGGAGCCCATTTAATTGACATTGATCCTAATCTTGACATTGTCCTCCATCATATGCATTATTGGATTCTATCATATCATGTTTCTATTAAGTTTGCATGTTGTGTAGTTATTAAATTTTAAGGGCAAAAAACTAATGATTAGGATAATTTGACTAGCATAAGATAGTGGTGTAATAGAAAGTACAAAAGGATTTATTTAAGAAGAAAATCATTATCCTCAGCTTGATAATAAAACCTTGAATCTTTAAAAAGATTGAGATTTGTATTATAGTTTGTTAAAAATATCATAATAATTTACACAGCATCGCTAAATCCTAATTTCCCTGAAATAGTAAAAGTTGCTAAAATTTTTTTTAAAAAAATCTACATTAAAAAATCTCTTTATACTAATTTTAGTTACTTTTTAAGACCTTTCATGGATTCAAAATCCCTATAATAGGTAGAATAAAGAATTTATAAGAAATAGTGAGTTTGGAAGAAAATAGCATTTTAATTCTCAAAATGGCCTCATCTCACCTCCCCATCTTAGCAATTGCTTTTAATAGTTGTATATGCCGTAGATCACGTTGATAGCTTCAAAATGAGTATTTGTGTATCACAAGACGATGCGCTGATCAAAAGTTATAGTCATTTAAAGTTGATATTATTTTATTCAGCTTGATTTCTTATGATATACACATCCCAAACTACTTCGTTGCCTGTTAAATGATTTTACATTGATATTAGTGTATATAGTTGAGAAAATTATATATATATATATATATCCACGAAACTAAGATTTTTAAATCCTAAGGAGGGGGGGTCGCCAAAATCCATAAAGATTTACAATTGTTTTGGTTTTTCTTTTTTTTTAAATCTTCTGAAAAATTAGTGGGTAATCCCTGGAGATTTGGTTTCCGAAGTTAACCTTAGTCTTACATACCTGACAAAGGTTTGATTGCCAGCTCCTTAGGTGAAAGTATCACACCTAAATCATTAGCCCAACATAGCAAATAAAAAAAAAAATTGAAAATCATATCAAACTATCACACCTAGCCAAATCATATAAAAATTTATCGATGTTGAGAGTTCTCATCATAAAAATGGAATCATGCATGTGACAGAAGTTACCTAATTAATAAAATCATGTTAACTTGCCCCAGTTAAGAGATTTGAAAACTACTTATATGAAAATTTATGGATGTTGAGAGCTCTCATCCAAACGTTGGAATCACGTGATCGGATTTATCTAATGAATAAAATCATGTTAACTCGCCCTGTTAAGAGATTTGAAAAGAATGATCAACTGTTCTAGGAATATTAAGCAGGAAGTGGAAACGATGGTGAACAAATCTAGCTAGTGGAAGAGAGAGAGAGAGAGAGATTGGAGTTTGATATACTTCACATGATTGGAGTTTTATATACTTCACATGTTGCATAGTTTTAGTGGGTCAAGTTCATAGATGAATTATTCTTAAGCCAGAGTCCTCTGGAAAATAGTTGTATGTGTCAATTTATATAAAATGACATAAAAGTAGCATAGTAAATGAAATCAAATGGAAGTGTATTGATATTGTGTCTCTCGTCCAAATGATACATAGATGGGGGATTCACTTAATGAATAATAATAATAATAATAAATCATGGTGTATATTTCTCACCCTTGCAAGAATTTTGTAGAAATTGACCAACGTAGTCAAGCTTTCAATTCAAAATGACTTAAAGAAGGGTATTTCATATGTTTATGTTGACGCCAAGAGGTCTAGTCTTGGATATTTTCCGAAGTTAATCCAATGTTTTAGGAATATATTCATTCATCAGGGGCTTATGTGAAAACAACAAGAGCTTCTTTGAAAAACATTTATAGAGAGAAAAGTAAAGAAACTGAGAAGGAAGAAAATTAATAAAATGAAAATGGTATACATCTCACAACAAATGAGAGATATAGAGATAGGGAAAAAACTGAAAAATGAAAATGGAAACCAAATCAAGACAGATACGAGAGATCGAGAGAGATATTGGAAAAATTTTGAAAAATGAAAATGGTGAACAAATCATGACAAATAAGAGAGAGAGAGAGAGAGAGAGAGAGAGAGAGAATGTATTTTGCATTGTTTGGAGATTGGTTGGCGTTTTAGGTTTTAGGTGTGATTTGTGAAGCAAGTTTTTGGTTATTCACTAATCTAGGTATTTTGGGGTTTCATACATGGGAAATATTCAAGTGAGAACTAGTTCTCACATATTATATGAGAACTTTTTTGTAGGGCCCAATTGTGGGCCCCATTTGGGGATCGGACCAGGGGGGATGGAAAGATCTATGTGAGACTACCCTAAGTATCTAGTTTGACCCCAAACCCATGCCCCTAACCCCTTCATCCGTGGCCCACAAGTTTAATGGCTTCATATTCAAAAAAATATTCAATCCTCGATCCAACGGTTCAATCCATTCGGATGTGTGTCGATCCTTGAGATATGTGACTATCAGGGGGGTCCCTATTAGTTACTAGGTTTAGATGGGTTGCTAGTTGGGCCCTACAAAAAAGTTCTCATATAATATGTGAGAACTAGTTCTCACCTGAATATTACCCTTCATACATTTCATATGTTACATGGGTTTAACACTTTATATTGGTATAATTATCAAAAAAAGTCTCAAATATCCGAAAACCTCTAAAAGAGGACTACAAAGTGGGAAACCTCCAAAGCCGTCCTCATACAACTTTGGGTGATATTCAAGTGACGGATTTCCTCACCAAAATGGTGAGTGACACTCCCCTTTTGGGGAGTGTCAAATACAAAAAAAGGTGAGTGTTAAGTACAAAAATGAGAGTTTTTATACTTGACACTTCCTAAAAGAGGAGTGCCCCTCACCATTTTGGTGAGGGAATCCCTCACTTGAATATCACCCTACAACTTTTTTATTTTAATATTTTTCACATACTTGTTGCACTTGTTGCACTGCTATCATGATCGCAGTACATTTCAATAAAGTTGTGCACATGTCCAATGATTAATTCCTGAACGCATGTGTGATACTAAGGTGATAACACTATTCAATCGTGAGTGTGTTGGCTATTTGAGGTTTTTGGTATTTGTCTTTTTATATTTTACATAGGTTTGGTGGGTCATCATGCTTTGGTATTGTACAGTTGATGGTAAACTGGCTTCATTAATTAAGATAAATAACATACGTTTTGAACTTTGCTTCTCGAATGGGAATGTTGTGTTTTATTATGTTCATTGCCCTAAGTAGTTGTTGCCTTTCTAATGTCTGTTCTTTTGGATCTTGATTTTCCATCACCTCTCAATATAAAAGTAAACTTCTTTTTCCGCCACTTTTCCTTCACATCTTTGCTTTTCTTATATTCTAAAAACATATTGCCTTGAATATTCTTGCCAACAGGTAAAGGGTCTCCTTGAGAAAAGTAGCTTATCTTTCTTCCCTCCAAGTCATTTAAAAGAGAATTCTCTTTTAGGGTCTTTCAAATGATTGTTTTATATTGTTGAAGTTCGGATGGAGGAGAAACAAAAAGAGAGAGAGAGAGTTGTTACAGCTGACAGAGACCTTGTGAATAGGGGGATGGGCCATAGCTGAAGATTGTGGGAAGGCATTTTAAATTTGAAGATGAAGTCATTCAAATCTATCCAATGCTTTATTTTATTAAGAAATTGATGGAAGCTGCCACAAGCCATGGTTTTATTTTTCTTTCTACAAATAAGTGTGGGATAAGGTGTGTGTTTATGATCATAATCTAAAAAAAAAAAATTGCGTTTGTTTCTTAATGTTGAAGAGTGAGAAAGAAGGTTTGATAATGTGGAAATGTATTATTTTGGTCCTTGATGAGCGAGGAGTTCATCTCCCGATCACTGCAGTGGGGTCTCCAAGATTCTGACCCTCTCCATTCATGCAGCCCCAACATAGCGAGTTACCCTCCAAAGTAGGGACAAAAAATAAATGAATGGATGGCCCTAATCACTACATCACTTCACTACAAAATAAGTTTAGCCTATATGGTTAGGAGCAGACAAAAAATTAATTTCTGCTAGCAATTTCATTTTACACTGCATGTCCTTCAAAGGGAGGGACCTCAAATGGATGAACAGCCGTGAACACAGAGACTACAACACTACAAAATGGGCCCGCCTTTCTAGTTAGCATTAGCTAGGGTTGCAAATGAGTGTTTGAGTACTATCTGAGCATTCAAAGTCTTTGATTTTAAATAAAGTAGATATGGAGTTTATCTTTGGATTAAGGAGAAGTTCAGATCTAAATATAGATCCAAGCATATTAGATCTAGAATATCTAAAAGACCAGTGCATTTCTGATCCAAAGATCCAAATTAACGTTGATTACATCAATCTATTACAAATATATATATATATATATAAGTTTTAATTTCCTATATTGCTCGAGAAATATCGATATTTGAGGATCTACTCAGCTTTACTCATTTATCAGATAATAGTGCTATTTATATATTAAAAAAAAACTATTTTGAAGCCCTTTATTCTAAATAAACTAATGTATTCGACATCTTATTTCGAATTCAGATTTCGAACAGAATATTTTTTTTTTCAGCAGTTATTGGATCGAGATATGACACATAGGTTCCATGCTTGGAACCACCGTGGATACACCCCAAGATCCAACTCATTTGCATCCCTAGTTAGGACTATACTCAAAATATTTTTATTTTAATCAACCTATTTTTTTTTTTTTAAATCTCTTTCCAACCCCTCTCCATCATAGTGGGACCCAGCATCGACAAGTTCACACTCTCCTCAACTTAAAAATTGACACCCCAATTTGACAATGATCAGGCTATTTACTAACATGAATTAAATCACAAAAAAGTTGTTTCTTAAAACTTCTAACTCTTAAGCTTTAAGTTTAAATATAAAAAGTTTAAAATTATTCGATCAGAGTGATGGGAAATTCTGAACACACCATCGTTTTTTTTTAGTACACCCACCTTTTTAAATAAAAATTACACATGATGAAAATACTCATAAATTCGGTCTATATTCCATGCATATCTCATGTGCATGGGTATGAAACGCCGTGCACATGATATATGCATGATTTTCCAAGCCTCTGAAATTCCGTGCACCCCTGGAAAAAGTTCCTAAACTATCCCTCTCTCCCTGCTCCGGCAACCTTCGCCCGACCTCGCCGCCGACCCATCTCCCTCTCCTTCCCTCTCTTCTCAGTAGCCCTACTCCCACTTCCTTGCACCTGCATTCCATGATGGCGCTGTGGGTTCTATAGCAAAGAGGAGGAGCTCGATGTGACGTGGCTGCTTGTGCAAGACTGAGCTCGATTTGAGGTTATTAAGAGTAGGCGTCGTTGCGTGGCTGCTGCGCAATGACAATGTTCCGGTGCACGGTACATCTCGAACTCACTTCTCTCTTCTCTCTTCTCTCTTCTACTTCTCATTTTGTCTTCTTTCTAATTTTTTCTTTCTGGGTTTGGGCTTCGGTGAAGAGGGTTTTCATTAGGATGGTTCTCTTGAGGGGTGCTCTCAAAGGAGTGGGAATGATTTGGATTTAGTGGGATGGAGTTCTGCATGGACGGGGGCCGAAGGTGGGTGACAGGGAGAGGGATAGGGAGAGGAAGAGGGAGAGGATATGAAGGTATTTTAGATATTATTAAAAAAGTCGATGTGCCTAACAAAATACGTGAGTGTAAATAGAATTTCCGCGTAGTGATGTTTGGCCGACCTCATCCTGCCCGCCTCCCTGATTTGAATGTGTCCCAAATGGTCCCAAAGGTTGGTACTCTTTTCGAAAAGTGTGCCAAGCTGACGGAAGAATGTTCATTTAATTATGTATTTGTTATTCATTATTATTTTTGTACACATAAGATATATAGACAGATTCTTGTGTGGAAATATGAATTTTGAATTAACATAGCGCACGATGATCATTAAATGCAGCCATTGTCCAAGGTTGCTTTTTATGATTTTCCTCAATCTTTACAAAACCTTACCTGAGGCAGACACATTACTTTATTTCCCAAAGGATCAGGAACAAGATGTTAAATAATTATAAGGAGAGCAGTAGTACATTGGAATTCCTATGTCCCTTTCAATTTAATTCTAAGCTACCAAACTTGTTAAACTCTCTTTTTCTAGTGCTACAAGGAGCTTGGAATCCAAACAAACTGCCTCTTCTCTTTACTTAGAAATGCAAGGTAATAGCCCTTCAAAAGGACATTTCTATATGGATGTCAATTATATTTAGTATCTATGCTTAAATTGCACAGTATCCTAACTCAGAGAAAGAACCATACCAAGGATTTTGTGATAAGAAATATTAAAAGATTTGATGCTACAAGGCAAACATTCTGCTCATCTGATATATGGATAAAACAGATCTTAATCCAAATTAGTAGCAGAGACCATTACCCCAGTTGGTGTAATTAAGGTCAAAGATATGAGGTACTTGTATAATATTGGTATTATCTATTATATATGATATGGCCTCGGCATCATCTTGTTCTCGGGTTATTTTCAATTTAGGTCCTTTTAGGTCAGGAGTTCAGAGACCTTAAAAAGAAAAAATCGTAGACCAGTTTTCATCCCTAATTGAATGAGGGCTTAATTGAATATGACTCGATTTGTTAATAAAAATAGTAGCAGCGGCAATTGTAGTAATAATTGTTGGTTAGTGGCGGTGGTTTTTTTTCCCTTCCTTTTAGGGAGGCTCGAACTCACACACTCTCACCTTTATAATGTGTCACTTGATGTCCCTAAGGACCCTAACCAGCTTAGTGCAGCTAATGTTGTGTTCAGGTTGTCTTCTTCTTGTTGCTAAGTCAGTTGATTGAATTTAGAGTTAGGTTGTGTTTTTGGACTAGCGAAATGGACTCACAATCACACTTGAACCTACCTATCCGAAGGGCATCCTTCTTTGGAGCATTTTTTGTGAAAAAATAAAAATAAGTTCTTTGTTGTTTCTGTTGACTGTCACACGACTCACACACGCACATGATACCCTTACGAGGGAAAGGGTCCTGACATTGGCTTCACGTTTGGAGAGAAATGCGTTAAATGACCAACATACATACAAACACGGCCGTAGGACTCAAAACACTTAATCTGCTGCATCATGTTAATAATCACTTACTATAAAAGCTTAAGATGTTAGAGAATGAAGTAACAAAATATATCAACGTGTTCAACAGTTTCAATTTAACTTTTTTCGTGGTTTTCATTTTGTGACCATTTTTGCAATGTATAGAAAAAGAAGATTCCAACTCAAGAAGAGGGAGAAATAAAGCCATTAGTCCTACAAAAGAGGCAGAGAGAAACACAGTTGGCTGTAGAAAATGTTTTGTCACATCAAACAATAAAAACTGAAAACTGTAGAAAATAAAATCTTCAGTTTCATCTTCTTTAGAAAATAAAATCATTGCGAAACTTTTACTCTTGCTCTGTCCATTTTCTATGGTTCTCTTTTCAATGGTTCAAATTCCACAGGAGAGCCCTTGTTTTATGCTTTGCCAAGGGCAATGATAGTAGTAGTACGAGAACCTGTGGGCTTATTTGATGGAGACAATTTAGAGAATTCATGGAAAAAATTTAAGAGAGTACTTCAAATGATGCCAATTGGTATCACATGATTGTCGCTTGTAACACCTCTATCGCTTGATCTTTATGTCGATGCCTTGCACTACTAGGATTTTGTGAGCACATGGTTGTCCCATATGACATCTCTGTCACATTACCTTGGCTATCTTTCATGGTCACTGCTCACTGGGCTCAAACAATGAATATTGAAGGGGTTGACATAGGGGACCATGCGAAGGGCCGAAAGGGCCATGTAGATGCAACATTCAGTTGCATAGGACTTGAATGAGTAGAGTGAAAGCTGGGTATTCATTTCTCACCTTGCTTTCCCTTCAATTTTCCATTAAAGAGGGGAGATAATTTGATGTCCAAATTCAGAAATTTACATTTGTTTCTTCAGTTTTAGCCAAGTTGAGAAATGGAAGTCTTACATTACATGAAACAAACAGGCTCATTATATGTCTAAATACCAATCAAGAGGGAAGAAAATCAAAACTACAATGTCAAATCGTCTCTTGGGCAAGTTGGCCCATCCAAGTGGTGGGGCCCACCATAAATATGCAATGAGAAAATAACCCTTCAGGTGATATTGACCTGTGATTATCAGGACAACCAAAAACCTAGCATTGGTTGCTGAGAGAGCTCCTTGTCCCACACAATACCATGATGGATTGTCACATTTTGAGCATTCAAAACATGACGAATAAAAGAAGACAACAAACAAGCCGGACCATGTCATTAGAATATTGTTGTGCTCCTCCAATAATGTCCACAGCCCATACAAGTTTCAGTGAGAAACTATTGCTTTTCTATAAAAAGAAAAAAAAAAAAACATAATGACCATAGAGTATTTATTAGCGAAATGGTACATTGTTTGGCATCAATACATTTCAGAAGTTGTATAGCTCAAAGTATCCAGTCATCCTGTTGTAAAAAAAAACTAAAATTATATGCTTGCATATCCGCCATGTGGTTAAAAAAATAAAATCCTTCTATCTTACAAATCTTTTCATCAGAATGGATACACCCAAAAACCTGATACCAGTATATTAATCAAGAGCTTGACATAGTAAGATGAAAGGGGCAGACGTAACAGGAGCAAATTGTTGATTTGGTCGTAAAAGGGCATTGGCATCTTTTTTGCTGATCTACAGTACTGTGTGGAAGTTCTCGATATTACACTCATAATTTGCATCTCTTGCAAACTTGAAACTTTATAACAGGAACCATCAGAAGGCCCTTTCACTGGGTCACTTTCACGTCATAAATCTGGGAACTTTCAGCATGCTGTGATCATCAGGATAATGAAGTAAATTACAGAAAGTATTTACTCTAGAGTTGCCCGAGCTCTTGTTCGGGCACAGCTTCATTTACAGGCTTGTAACTTCCAAGCATTTGCTGTCTGTGACTCCAAACATACCACGCAACAAGAGTAGACATTGCTAATGCCACAGCTACTATAACTCCCACAATTAATGCCAACAAGTGTTGCTGCCACCACATTCTGCAACCCATTACATGAAAGTTTAAACAATGATTCATAAATGAAATTTCAAATTAACAAAGAGAGAGAATTAAATTGTAGAGCGAATACGAAACGCAAATAGCATTGGCGTTGTAGGAAGTAACAAAGACTAGCATCAGCAGCAGCTCAGTATCAATTTAAAACAAACTGAGTTTCCATGGTGACACTCATGAAAGAAATGTCAGTTTTTAATTATTAACTCCAGAATATGAAAGCAAATAATGCATACCCTCAATAACTGCTTGGTTATTCCATAATTGTATGTCAGTCACCATTTGCTTGTCAGATGTGGGATCTGAACCTCATTAATGGGCTTTAATCTATTCTTTTTCCTTTTTTATTTTATCCTTCTCTTCTTTTTGCATATCATTGAACTATGGAGACACTTAGCAGACCATAAAAGAATTACAGCTGGGAGAATTTTTACATGTTATCATATCGGCTTGGAGCCTAGAAGAGAATATGTGTTGGAATGGGACAAATGGAACAGATTTACTACTTAGTTTTCACAAAGATATGGCCAAAAAAGCCCAAGAATTAGTTTCCTCTATTGGAGGGAGGGAGGGGGAGGGAGCTTCCACTGCATAAAAGTGCATAAAAGAAAGTAGACTTTATGTGAACTCAGTATGAGCACCAAGTTACAGTAGATTTTATATGAACTCACTACTGAGACTCAGGAAAGCCAAATAAGTTGGCTTAGTACCAAGTTTGAGTGCTGGATTTTTTAAAATTCAGTTATGACTGAAATGTTCAGATGATATCTTTGTAGTATATTCATCTGGAGTAAGTAATGTTCAAAATAAAATATGACCACACTTTCCCTGGAATAAACTAAATCTGTTAGAAACATTCTAATGTATAATCGCGAGTGATAAATAAGAATCCACTGCCAATTCATGCTAACTGATTTTATATGGAATTAGATTAAAAAAAAAAATCAATGTACAGTATATTTCTATACCTTTTCTTTGGTGGCTCGACTTTCCATTCGACCAACTGATAACTTCCAAATGTATCAGGAAGGCGGACACGGTGTTCAGTTAAGCGGGAGATTATGCTCTGCAGAAATTACAGAATCATGTAGCAAAAGCTTAGAATGGAATCAGAATCTGAAAGACCGCACTGTTTATTTTCAGCTAGTATTAACGGTAGAAAGCAAAGTCACCAATACCAGTGCAGTGGTATTAGAAATATGATCAGAAGAGCCTGCTGGAAATATAGCCCATTGTATGAGGGAGCCATTTCCTTGGCTAGTAACATTCAGTAAATGGACCTGGCAGGATTATCTAATGGTCAGTAGCACGAAATTGACTAGCATTATTAAATACCAAAGAAAAAAAAAAAAAACACTAGAAGTTAAATTGCAAGAACTGGACAAGATATGAGATTCTAGACCAAGTGCTGGTGAAACAACCCACCAAAGGTAAACTATTCAGGGCTTGTGATAAGAGATTTATGCTTCATTTACCTGATATGTATTGACTTCCAGTTCATGTGCGATGTATGCTGCAAGTTCTGAGATATGAGGCATCAGATCTGGGTACTTCACGCTTAAGGACATATCAAACGTGATATGCCCAACTTCAAAATGGCCTGAGCATATTACATAAAAAAGTGGAAATAACATAAAAATGCATCTCCATTGCATCTTTCAAGATATGTTCTTAATGTAATGATTGACAAAGAATTAGAGAAACACAAGTTTTACATATAATGAGGTACAAAGTTCTAAACATTTTCTTAATGTCACTAAAGCATGGATTACATCATACCAAGATTAACAGTAGAAAAAGGAAGTGCAATGATAAAAGAGATTGGATACTGAAGAAAGACGAGGACTTAGTTCAAGATGTGTGTCCTTGCCATACATACCACACTCATGCACATATAATAGTATCAGTTGAAAACACTAGCAAGGGAATACCTTAGGCCACTACAATATCAGCATCTTCTCTTTTTCTTTTTCTTTTTTTATTGATAACAGAAACTTATATTTAGAAAAGTTAGTTACAAGAAAAACAAAAAAGAGCAAAAACCACATATAAGAGCCTTATACCCTAGAACCCAAAAACAAAAATTACATAGTATAAGCAATAAACGGTGCATTCCTATCGACCCTGTAAGGTTTTTAGAGTGTTGGCATATTCATGGGAAAGGACAAAACTTGGGTTTAATCTTATATGTAATTTTCCACTTTTTAGATTTGACTGCCTTGTACTTCATTGGATCACATGAAGGTGTTTGGAGAAAAATGGCCATATCTCACAAACCAACCGTTGGATTGGGGCAAGCTACATATCATTTGAATGCTCTTTTTGAGTAGATATCCGTAGATCCCAAGATCGTGTCAATCGCAGCTAAAACGACTAAGTTATGGCCTTGGGGAGTTTTCAAAATAATTATGAAAATGTCATGTGTTCGAACGGATGTTGGGAAAGCTGGAAAATTTGCAAGCCAAAAACCAGAGACAATGTGCGTTCAAATGGGGTGTTTGGGAGTTCAAACGGGAAGTGGTGTTTTTCAACCTGAATTGCATGAAAACTTTTTTTTTTTGCCACGCGAAATAGCATACATATATTCCTCTTTTTCTCAACCCTAAAGGTGATCTCTCCAAGAGAGAAACTCTAGAAATCCATAAGAGAGACTTTTCATCAGATCTAGAGCCTCCACCATTGAAGAACCGAAGATATCTATGCTCTAGAGATTCAATCCTCTTTCCATTTGCGGATTCGTCTTGAAGAGGCTTTGAGGTGGTAGGCGGTTGATTCAAGCGCGGTTGAAGGTGAACGGTGAGTCACCGGCGAGAAGATCTGTAGTCCCTTAGGTTGAGTTGCAACTGGGGAAGGGTTGTAAGTGATTCTTGTAATCTTCTATTTATAGTGCTTGGCTTTACCCTGGACAGGGTTCCAAGATCTGTGTTTTTTTCCCGAGTAGGGTTTTCCACGTATATCCACGTGTTCGTATATCTGTGTGGATGAACGATGGTTATTGTTTGTTGATTATTTTCCTATTTTTGAAATTGCATATCAAAGATATGGTCGGGGACCTTAACCCATGCTAGTGTTTTAAAACCTTCACACCCCTTTGATTCGATAGAGAATCCCACTACCTTCCCACATGCTTAAAATCCACATGACCTAGGGAGGACAAAAATTTAATTCCCGCAAAAAGAAAATGAAACCTCTAAGGACCCTTTATGGAGAATGCTTTGAGGAATGGGTGCGGGAGTTTTATTGCAACATGTTTGATGTTACAAACAAAGGTTTCAGGACCTTTGTTCGGGGGAAAACAATTTCAGTGGACGCGGAAAGTATTTATTCTTTGTTAAAGCTTTGCAGACCCGATCACCCAGTCTATCCAATTCCTGATCCAGATAATCATGCGTTTATCATGAATGAAGTGGCTACTGTTCTATGTGGCGAACCAACTGAGTGGAATCCTCCAGTGCTCACGATATCCGGGTTAACATCTGATTTCAAGCTGCTCAACACGTTTGTGTGTCATAACCTATGGTGCACGGATACTTCAAAATGGGCAATGTATCGTATCCGATACTTCACTTTTTACATGTAAAATCCGTGTCCCCACCATGTCTATGGCGTGTCCCTGCCGTATCTGAGCATCATAGGTCATAACATTGAGCCTAGAGGCCATTCAAATAACCTTCTCTCTTCTCAGGCACTTCTCCCGGGCACAGGTACATCAGTGGACATTCCGCGCACTATTCTTGACTGCATGCTGCGGATTTATGATGAACTGCAGAAACTCCAACTTCCGTTTGGAGCAATGATTAGTAAATTATTGATTGAGGCTGGTTGCCAAGTATACTATCATGAAATGCCTGTTTCTAAAATGCAAAAGATTGATGGCAGAACAAGAGCGATGTCAGACACTCATGTTCGTACTCGTCTTCAGGGGGAGCAAGCCTCGGTCCAAGTTTTGGATGCTGATGAAGATTCCATTGAAAATCGTCTTCTCGCTGTAGAACACGTTGTGTTTGATCAGTCCATCCAGATTGAGCAATTGGATGCAAGGATAGCAACTGGGTTCATTGAAATTCGTAATCAGTTAACAGATATGGTTAATCAACTTCGTCATCAGTGACGCATCTGTGCTGCTGCTTCTAATCTTTTGTTTCCCTTTATGTGTTTCCTTACTTTTGACCTTATTTTGCTGCTTTGTCAATTCTCTAAACAAAAAGGGGGAGTATATGTCTTACATATGTGTTAGACTGTTAGATCTATTAATCTGATTAATTATCTTTCTGTGAAATGATGCTAGTTCTTTGCCAAGGTTTGTTTTTCGTGCAGGTTGTCTTCCAAACAGGTGTTCTTATCTTTTTTCAGTCTTTGTGGGTTACCTTTTTGTACTGGGATAGGAGATCTATTTTGTATTAGGAGTTTTGTTCATGAATTGCCAAAGGGGGAGATTGTTAGAATTTTAATTGGCTAATTCTTCTAGTTTGAACAAAACTCAAGTCCTAATCGAGTTGCATTTTCTATTTCTTTTAGAAAAGGACCGTGAAGTAATCCTATGATAGTGGAAGGCATCCTCTGGTTATTATGATAAGGCATGAAGACTTCTGGAGTGTTTTAAAGACTGCCAAGAGACCTTCCCGGTCATGATTCTCCCTCCTCATTACAGCAGCCAGAAGACAGTCTCACTATAGCGAGGCATATCCCTTGCGCAACCAGAAGACAATCTCGCTATAGCAAGACTGATATCGAAGAAAGCATTAGAGGATTTACTCTCAATTATCACCTATCTTGAAAGGAAGAGAAGAATAACCGGAGAGCTTCTGGCTAACACCTCAGTTTCATTCAATTACTTGACACCCACATTCTTTGTTCTAAATGTCTAACATTTTTTTTTTTTTTTGAATGTTTAGCATTTTAATTTTTTGAATGATAACTTTTATTAATGGAGAAATTTTTCAATGTTTACTCAAATCCACAAGATAGTAACTTGCTGAATCAACTGCCAGAGAACTCAAATTTGCATCTAGTATATGTAGATTACAACATATTAAAAAGTACAAGCTTCCTTAGCGGGTCCAACGACACATGTTTAAAAATATCAGTTGATACAATACATATCGGCCAACCAATATGTACAAGGTATAGGCAAATACCACTGCACCATTTTAGTGTTGTAGTGGTATTGGATCATATCGCAAATATCGGCAGATAGCCTGATACAGCCATAAACTTCAAGGTCTTGGCCAACTGGACATCTAAGGGATTGGTGAATGGATGGATAGGGGTAACAAGCCGATCGATCGAGGGATCGTTCGGCTCTGATGCCAATTGATGCATGCCCTAGGGTTAGGGCACTCAGAAAGTGCTCAAAGCACAATGGGTGCCGAAGCACGTGTCCGAAGACACAATAAGAAGTCTCCACAGAGACGATAATGAGGACGCACCTCAATGGGAAAACCCAAATTTCATTAATAAACTCTGAGAATTTCTTCTCTACAATGTCATATAAATAAGAAACATAACTTAGGGCCTAAAAAACCTAATAACCTATCTTAGGAAATAAAATAAGAATCCTAATGGAATTGGAAACTAAATCCTAATTATAACTTTTAAATAAAATTAGAAATCTAATAACAAATAAAATCTAAATCTACTACATGTGGCATGAGGTCCATCTGAGGTGACCATAGATTTGGCTCTAAAAGTGTTAGATTAACTCAGATCTAGTAGTTTTGAGTTTTTTATTTTATTTTATTTTGCTAACAAAAGTCAGGGTTTTAATAAAAACCAAAGAATGAAAAATAGTAATTCCCCTGAGGTGCAGTATGGAGGGCCTTGGACTCCCACTTTGTTTCATCTAGCTAACCTTGAGTCGTAATAACATTTTAATGACAGCTAGGACTATTGGCATGTACCGTCCTAAGTCCTAACTAATAGGAAGCTAACCTTAAAAATAGGAATTTCGACTAAACTAAGCAAATTAAAACATCACTCAACCAAGGCTTGTATGCACGGCCCCCAGATTTGGACATGGCTCCCTCTACAGACTGTCATGTCAACATACATCCCTTAACAATCTAGAAATCTCTCCTGATGAAAGCATGTAAGATTTTTGGAAAGGAAAAATGCTCACTGACTAATTTATTGATTTTGATTGGTAAAATCTGTGTTAATAACTCAAGCAATGGAAGAAGCCAGCAGTAGCGAGCTTTCCTGAAATCGCTAAAATGATCCGTTCAATTAATACTCTCAAATTAATATAATAAAGGGAAATTGCAGCTCACTGAACCTGGAATTATATTGTCTGGCAGTCCACTTGGAGACAAGGAAGGGGCCACAGATATTGTCGAATTCCTGATATCTGAGGCAGAAGGTGCCGGTGAAGGAGCTCCGGAGATGTGAAGTCTCTCCCATAATTCAGAACAGTTAGTTTTCCAAAATCCAATCCTTTTATTCTCACGATCATAAGTTACAAGAGTATTGCGAACAACAATACCTGGAGAAAAACCAAATAGCCAGTGTGTAAACAGAAGTCATAATGGTAACATAGGAAGCTTATATTTAAAAATGACAATAGCCCAACACATAGTTGGAAGGTGCTTATTGTCACAACCATGAGGTCGTGGATTCAGAGTCATATTGCCTATAAAAGGTAAAAAAGGAAAAAAACAATAAGGATGATGCAAGAAAGGAATACAAAACTAAAAGACTAAGGTGAAAAATCCTTAATTACTTGCAATGGAGCCAGCATATAAGAATGTAGAGAAAATGGCACAGCAGATGTGAACACATTCATAAAGAGAGATATTAATAAAGCAAGTGTATTGCACTGCCAGGCTCTGACAAAGAAGAAAACCATATTCTAAAAAATGCTACGTTGGACAAACACATTGAGAAAAACTGACATGTCTATTTGAAAACAGCAAAGCAATAGATGGTTGTAAAATGCACTGCTCATAGGGCACATTAAAAGTTGATGCAGATAGAGCATCTGGGAAAAACCAAATACAGCGGGCAGGGGAAGATTCTGAGAAATGACATCAAAGAAGAGGTTAAGGTTTTATCGGGTCAGGTAAGCATGAAGGAGTCCCATGAACCTGAAACTTAAGCCATTTGGGAAGTTCTGTGAAGAATCATAGAAAGTGCCTTAATTATTGTTGAAAGTGATTCTTCAAATGCAATTGCGTGGATACAAGAAAATAGAAAGTGCCATGGAGATAGGACTTTGCCTATGATAAAATCAAGATGCTACCCATTCTCAGAGAGATGAATGGGATTGTCAATATCTTCATAAAGCAAGGGGGGTAAAGTAGTTCCCACATTAAGGATCTAACAAAAGATCTAAATACATTCTAAGAAATCTTTCTTTTTCCTATTTCCTACAGTATATGTCTATTATACTGTACCAATTATCTTTTTACAATTTATTTCTGATGAATTTTTAACCATTACTTTTAACAAAAAAAAAGTAAAGAAAAAGTTATCTAATCACCATATTTGTTGGATTGCTCATGCATGTAAAATTCAGTGCGAACTATCTACATCGTATACTTTCACGAAAAACGTCTAGTTCGTTAATCTCTAGAACCTGTCAAAATCAAGAATTTATTATACCTCCCAAAAGAGTTGTCAGATCCTTTCCATTCTGAAAAATTCCCAGGCAATAAGCTCCATGAACTTTAGCATGCTTCATAAAGAATGAGAAAATGGATCAGACGGCCAACCAAGTGAAACAAAACAGTAGAAAATGCGATACATTCTCCACAAACCAACAGCAACAAAGGCTTACGTGAGAGGTAATACATACATACATATAGGGTAATTCTAAAAAATGCTCCACTTTAAAAACGCCCCCTTTTCCGTCCCTCTTTCTTTAGGTCATGGGGCCTATGTTGAGTCAATCTAGTCTTTTCACACACACTACCCCACCATGAATAGTCACAAGTCCAAGTTTGACACTCATTCAACCTTTCAACATCGTTGGATTGAAATCATGATAAAATGATGCCTCTAAACCATTAAATTTTAGGGTCACGGATCAAAAGGTTAAGATGATCTTATGGACACAAGATTTTGCATATAGGTAGGCTTCATATGGATCTTTCCATCCAATGGACTTCCATAATCATCATGCATCCCAGTGGGCCCAACTAGGAGGGGCGTTTTCTCCTAAAAAATGTCCGGGCGCTGTGTAGCGCTGCCTATACATATACAAATATATAGTAATGGTGAGGACAGTCCTCACAATCTTATGTTGCCGACCACCTAATGGGGTCCACCTTATGACCCATCCGAACTGACCAGATGTACAGCCCCCCTATAGTCACCAAATCCCATGGATTTGCACAGATCCGGATGGATTGGACCGTTGGATTGCGGGTGGTGAATTTTGTTGTTTGATATAAACTTGTGGACCACAGATGCGAAGGGGTTAGGGGTATTAGATTGACTTCAAATTTGACATCTAGGTTGGCCCCACTTGGATCATTCAATCACACCCCCCCGCCCCGCCCCGACTTCAAATTTGACATCTAGGTTGGCCCCACTTGGATCATTCAATCACACCCCCCCGCCCCGCCCCGCGTCCCATGATCTGTCGGGTCCCAAGGTGGGCCCGACTAGTGGTCCTCACCAATCACCATAAGATTGTGAGGACCATCCTCACAGGACCATTAATCATATAGGGTTTCTTTCTGCTAAGAGGTACCTCTCACGTACGTTACCACCATGTTGGAGTCCACATGATTGATCCAACCCCGCATACTCACTAATGCCCCATGAATTGGCACTCACCCTTATTTGACACTTATATAAATTATACTCACCGTTGGATTGAATTTCAAAGAAATTGTAACTTGAGAAATCGAACTTTCAAGGCCCCTAAATCAATGGTTGTGAAGATTTGCTTGAGATGATTTTTTCCCAAAATCATATCATAATGAGACCTTTCCATCACATTATCCTCCCATAATTGGCATGCATCCAAGTGAGTCCCTCACGGGGCTTAGTTTTTCACAGCTCATGCAAGCTGTGAGAGGTACCTCTTGGCAAAACGAGACCCATATATACAAATATACAAAGCATACTGTCAGAATAAGTCATGTTACCCTGAACAAGTAGTTTTCAGGAGCTAGTGATAACTTTTGTCCATTTTTGAAAACCATTTCAACTGCTGGAAAGGACTTTGAGAGCTGGGAAACATCACTGAGAGTCAAATGGAAAATAGAGCTGTCAGTAGAGTCCAAAGAAGTGAAAGATACACCTTAAGGCCAAGAACTATTAGTATATTATCAAGGATAAATGTTTATGTCTGCAATAAAAACCTTACCTTCCAGCACCAGAAAAACAGATGTCATTATAGTTGGGATCTGGACCACGGATCTGTTTGAGCAGATGAAGCTTCTTCACAATCTAAGAATGCAAGAAAAATTATTATTTGGGGACAGTACACAGCAATGAAACCATAGCAATTAATAGAACAAAGGTTTTCACATTAATAAAACTTTGTCAAACAGACTAAAAATCAAACTACTGAAAACAAGTTTCCAAATACTGTTGATTTTCTCCTAAACAAAGCTAACAGAAAATACCACATCCATTGTCATCTTCAAATAAATCAAAGTAAAGAAAGGATTCAGAGCATAGAAAACTTACAGTATCTTTAAATGCTACAAATGCAGCTTCTGGAAGGTAAGCATATGTCGTACCACTATCTAACACAGTCCCATGCTTGCCATCGAAGACTCTCGGGCTCAACTGCAATGGCTTGCCAGCCACATGTATCTCCTTCAGCTCGACATTGTAATATGGACTGTTGCCATCCCGAAACTAGGATAAATGTGTCAGATGTATCAAATGTATATGTTTAAAGAACACATAAATACACTCACTACAAAAAATGGTAATCAAATCATACCTGCGAGCAGGGTTCGAATGGGAGAAGACCATGCCAGGTGGTGGAGAAATTCCACCAAGAACCATCGCACCCCCGCCAACTCCCATCCCACCATAACATAAAGAAAATGAATCACTTATCACACCCTTGTTAGCAAGTTGGTCCATTATACTAAGCTGACCACGGCCGAGTCCAATTATGCCATCAGCATGTTGACTAAAAAGGTCCCCAGTTTCTACATTTTCGCAACCAAAAACAGCACGTTGTGGCTGGAGTGCGCTTTCCTTGCCAAAGGACACAACATCTTCACCAAGAACCCCACTGCTAGAGCTCATTTCCGCATACTGCCTCTCGTAAGTACATTGTTTATTCTCCTCATCACAAGTACAGTCCACACTGCATTTCACTGGTTGATAAGTGCTTGACAAATCAGGCTGGAATCTTGGATCCTGAACGACAACATAAAATAAGGTTTGGATGAGTAAACCAAACCAAACCAAGCCTTTTCCCACTAGGTGGGGTCGGCTATATGGATTTGACGACGCCAAGGTTTGGATGAGTAAGAAGAATACAAAAGCCCTTTCTTCAAAGCATATGTGAACTAAGATCCTATTAGTAATAAGAGCAGATATAACACATAACTGAACATTTGGAGTAGGCCAAACTTGAAACAAGTGCAAACGAAAAGGGCAGTCTCTTAACAAAATCAGCCCTTAAACAATCCAGTACACAACCAAAGCAGTCAAACAGCAAATTAAAAAGGAAATACTCTGAAAAGATAGTTTACCACCCAGCCAATCGATCTGGAAGTCGCTCAAGCCGATTCAGTAGGTCACAAAGTGGGTCACTAGTTAGGGTCGAACCCCACTAGGTCGAGTTTCGGGCTTGGCGCGGTTGACCCGGCTGATCAACCATGAACCAGGTGTACTCATCCTAATTAGGGTAAGTCAAATGAATCACAAGAAGCCCACACTTTAAAAAGATCTCTCAGGATTCAAAGCCAACTGTATGGCTCTACATCTAAGACAATGATTGAATTAAAAGGGCACTTCATAGTTGACGATTTGCTTCCCTCATCCACACTCACCCATTCTCGGTAGTTCCACGGGTTGGAAGGAGGAGGTTGCTGCAGCTCCCCTCGACATATATTTCAAAGAGTAAAAAAAAAAAAAAAAATATTGGAGTTTGTTACATATTTGCATATTATAAACGTACATATTTATTATAAAAAAGTAATAAAAATAATTTACTAACCAATTGTTTGACCCGCTGAGTATCCGAGTTGACCCAGTAACTGCCCAAGTTTGGTTGACCCACTGGGTTGGAAAACAATGGCTGCAAGACTACCATAAAACTCGAAACATGGCTACCTAAGACCCTTGAAGGTCATGCCCAACTCAGAAATAAGGGAAAACACATCCAGGGCATGGGAACAGTCAAATGTTGGCTTGGGTTGTATTATTGCTTACACATGTTCTGAAACCAAGTGTAGGTCTAAAGACAATGGAGGTTAGATTCCATTATCCTATGGTTAGATGTTTCCAGGCCACAGGCTGGGCTCAGTCCAGCTAGTTAAAGGCCCGTTTTGGGCCTAGGCTGGGCTTGGGCCTATAGTTTATAAGCCGGGCTGGGCCTGGATGTTCCTCAGCCCATCCCAGCCTGGCCCATGAACGCCCCTATAAGTCTATGAGAGATACATATTAAAGAGCCAAGGTGAAAACAGTCAGGCCCAGTGGCTCCAAAAGGAAAATGCACACAGAGAAAAGGTCATGACAGGCCAGACTGAGCCTTCTAAATGGGATACTTGGATCCACACCAAAGACCCAAGCTTTAGATTAACCCCTCAGCCAGCTGATTGACCCCCTAATTTGCACTTCGCTTGACGAGGAGAAAGAGGCTTACAGATGTCTAGCGATGTGAACAACTCCTTCCATCACATCTACGAACCCCCAAAGAGGTGGACATTGGCCACTGTCCCAACCAATAATGGCACATGAATCATCTTCCATGGTAAATTGGGAGACTTAAGTGAGTGCTTCAAGAAGGCCAGTCATTAATAAAATCACATTGACAGTTTGGACGCCCATTGGACCTGAAAAGGAAGTGATGTTTTCTTCCTTTTTTTCTTGGGTGACAAGTGACTATCCTAGCCCTGACGATCCCACCCACTCCTGCAAAACCCGGATTTCCACTTGCACCACCATCAAAATTAAGCTTAAGGCAGCCCAGAATGGGCAGCAACCATGCAGCCAATACAGGCAAAGATGTTAGGTAAGAGAAGGTCGCTTAATGCTAGAAGTTGATTAGCATAGCTGTTAGTCTTGGAAGGAATGCAAGTGAGAGACCCATTAGGCAAATAGAATTTGACGTTAACCGTGAGAATCTTCCGGTGAGACTACCCTTGAAATTACACAAATTCCTCCCTTTCCAGATTAGCCTAAATAACCGCTAAAAAGGAAACATTCCATAGTACTATTCCGTTTGAGATCCCCCAGTGACTTCCTAGCATAAGAAAGGAGAGACAATGAGTTAGGCAACAGCAGGTACAATAAAACCACCAGAGACAAACTTGCAGAGGAATTGTCAACCCGACAATGAAGCGAAATATGATAGACTGACTCTGCATCTGCTAAGCATATAGGTAGCAAGCATTGAAAATTATTTGCAGATGCCACCACAAATTATCCGTAGTTAAGATGCTGCCTTTGAGCACTGTCAATCCAAAGGCACCAGGACGGCCTTGCACCATATGGTTGCCAAAGGGCTTGGATCTGATGGAACCCACGTTACGGCCAAGAAAAAAGATGAAACTGAGATGCTTCAGTCTGTAGTACCCATCCAAACTCTTCTGTCAAATCTCCCTTCGAAACATTGGCCCCAAAACTAGTTGGCCTCCAACCCACTCCAAATAATCATTGACAAAAGCTCTCCAGTTGTGCATGCACCAGAACAAATCAGAGAAACAAATGTCTAGGAGTGAATCTCCTACCAAGTATCTAGCTAGAAGAGAATTCATTCCCTACTTCCAACCCCGACATCTGATATTTCCCATAAACGACTCCTAAACTGAAAGGCCTCACATAACCTGGAGTGATGACTAGGGGACTCTCGAATGACCCATCCATTTCTAACTATTCCACATTTTGACAAGAGAATCTGCTTCCATAGACCTTTAAAACCATCAGCTAACCTACATAGCCGGTTACCTAGAAGCATACATGTCAACTTCGTTTTGTTCCAGGGCCAATTCAGGTTCGAGCGTTCCGAAATCAGGCTGGGGCGGGATGGAATGCCAATGTGAAAGTTTCCATGCCCAATTCTGGCCCATTCTGGTCATTCCAGTCCCTCCCCTCTCTTTTCTGTTCTAATTTCCCTCAATTGCTCCTCTGAATGGGTAAAGTGTGGGGATAAGGTCAATAGACCCTTTATCCTCAAATATTAGGAGAAAAAACTTTTTCTTGGGCTTTCCTCTCCCCCAATGCAGGGACGAGTCTGTGTGCATCTGTGAGTATACGAAAGCCCCTTAGGTTCCTTTTTTTCCCCTCATTTCTCTTGTTTCTTCTCCCAAATATTGCTTAATTCAAGTTCATTCCAGGCATTAACAGCTATCAAGTGCATCATCTTCAAGCCATTCCAAACTTTCTCCATCGCACGATCTTCCTCAAACCTCAAAACGCAAGTAACAGCCCTCTCTTCCCCACACAAATCCCTTGCTACTCGTCCTCCCTAAGTTTATTTTTATTTTTTATATTTTCAGTTATATTATCTATAATTTTGTTCTTTCAATATAAAATCAGGCATAAAATAGTACATGATTATTTTTTTTATACACAAAATCAGTCACAAATCTGTTTATAACTCTAAATGTCAAGTTTTTCAGTTATTTTTTGTAGTTTAATATTTTCTATATCTGTTTTTTAACCATTGTTCTTTTATTTGATTATATTATTGTAATTAGTGGTCCAGTGTCTCAGGATGCAACCATGGAGGGAGGTAGCATCTTCAATAGCTTCTACCCTGCTAGGTCTAACGATCCTGTATGGAATTATGCAATGCTGGTGCCTAGGGAAAAAATTAACATATTTTGTACGAATGCATCAAGGGAGGGGGATTACAAGATTTAAAGAGCTTAAGCTGGGATGAAAGGTGACACTGCGTCATGTCCAAAAGTTGATGCAAATGTGCAATGACACATGGAGAAAATCAGAAAACTAAAACATAGTCCATTATAGTGTTAGTGTATTTTAATTTCAATGATGTAAGTATGCATTTTGAGTATTATTATGCATTTTGAGTATTATTTTAGCATTCTGTTTTTTTTATTCTTTTATATTTTTTCGATTTTCAACTGCATCTTTTTTGAAAATAGAACATCAGAACGTTCTGCTAGAGGACCAAACCAGAACAGGGACTAGAACGGAGTCGACAACTAAGCCTAGTAGGGCCTAATTGTGGTAAAAGTCTAATACCAAGGCCTCTTCCTCCTCCGTCTTGCAAAAAGGGGCCAATCCACAAGGTGATATTTCTTATTCTTCCAAATACATACCATAGAAATTTGCATTTAAGCTTTTCCAGCCATTTAGTAACTTGCCACCAAACATTTGATGTTTGAAACTTATCATGATCATCAGTTGGGTTTAATTGGAAGTTAAAAAAATGGAAAGAGAAAAAAAGATCATCAGTTGGGTACAGGAAGAAGGTGCTCTATCAATATCTTAAAAGAGAAAATAGATTTTACTTCATAAAAGGTGAGGGCAGTACATGTTGAAGATTGTTGTTTTAGTTTCCTTTAGAGATTTTGACCATTTAGTTTGGCTGGAGTGAATCATTAGCCATCTTTCTTTTTTTTTCTATGTTGTCTCTGGATATGTTGCTGTATTTTTCATGATGTAATGAAATTCAAGAAACCATTAAAAGGAAGAATTACAGTTCCATTTGAGAACTAGTTTTTGGTCTTCAATTGTGATCCTTAAAGCAGATTCACAAGGCCTTAATTTAACGGATGGTATAGTAAAAAGGTTCTAATTCTGTAAAGTTTTATCATGCATCCATATAGATATTTTCTACATGTAGTGCCTTGTTTTTAGTTTCCACTACATCAAGATTCGTCTAAGAGCTGAGAGTGGATTGGTCCGTCTAATCATGTATTCCACTATACGGCAAATGTGAAAAGATCATGCAATAAGAGAAGTTAATACCAGTGAAGGTCTAAACTGATGAAGTTTTAAAAGGAACCACAAGCACCTCTATTGTATGAGTAGTTCTGAAATATATACTCTGAAATCTCTACTTCCTTCACAACACACTAACTGAAAGTAGATTTCAAATGGTGGATTAAGAAAGTGCATTTAGGTATCCACCAAATCCAGACTGGATCAGTTGCTTCATGGAAAGGTATAAGATTGGACTCTTATGAAATTCATTACGCTGAACTGCGAGCGAGCAATGACGTGAGATAACTTGACACTCGAGAGAGAAGTGCAAATTCACCAGATCCATTTCTTTTGGGGCATCCAAATCAATCCATGCATCAACTCAACTTCACTGGGTGGAAAATAATACCTTTCCTCAGGAACACTTCCCATGTCCACATGAAATAAAAGTTGAGAGAATTCAACACAAACCCACCAATAATCACACAGCAGAAAGGTAGCAAAAAATGAATCAGTTACTGCCATCATATCAAAACATATAGAAATTCTAAAATCGACTCGCCTGATGCAAGCCGCACTGTTCACACGTGCTGCAAGGTACATATGTAACAGTACTCCCTGTATCGACAATCAGCGCAAATTCCTGACGCGGCGTCCCAATAAAAAGCCGGGTCGTGTAGTACCTGCAGAGATGAAGAGAGATTAAAATCAAAACAAGCAACTTGCGGTTGGTTTGATCATTTCTGATAGAATTGATTGTTATCTGATCTGGGGTGGCACAGAAATGAGAAACCCCAGTAACTGGATACGATATATCAATCTGAAATTTCCCAGCTGACGTGATTCCCAATTGAACCATCCACTGTATTATTGAAAACTTGGAAACAAATCGCGAAAAGGGGCACATCCAAACACGGCAAAATTAGACAATCGTAAAACCCGACTAGATGGGCATCGAAAGGAATCGCGAGAAACCCAAGAAAAAACCCAGATTTCTCCGATCAATAGAAAAAACCCCCAAATGGACGCTGCGATCAAAAAAAGGATGTGAAATACCCGTTGGCGAGGAGATCGTCGTAGAGTCGCATGCGAGCATCGGGCGTGTTGTGAATCTTCTCCCTACGTAGCAGCCTGCGGAAATTCCCCTCGATGGACGGCCTAGATGAATTGATGGAGAGGACGAGGGGGAGGACCATAGCTGATGACGGGAACGAACGGATCAGATCATCTGCAGAGCAAAGATGCGTGCGGATACAGATGGAGATGGAGACGAAGAGGAGGAGAAGCCACGCCTGTGCGTGGATCGATGAACCGGGCATCGGAAACGAAACGGCACGGAACGGAACGGTTTCTTTGATGGGAGTTTCACAGAGGAAGAGGACTTTGGCGTCGGACGAAAGTCGTCTTCTGATTTTAATTAAAAGACATTGAGAAGAAGAATCGGACGTATCTTTTTTTGTTTCTACTTGGAAATTCCGCTACCAACTGATGTAGATGTAGATGTAGATGTAGATGTAGAAAAGTAATTGCACCACTACCACGACACAGTGACACACACACCCACCAAGAAAAAAGGGTCAATTATCCAGTTACCTACCAATTGACACGGCACGGAAAATCAGATTAGGGTTTAGTTTGGTCCGAATTTGACTGGTAATTAGGACCATACTCGAACCCTAATTCGGACCAATGCTTGAAACTCTAGACCCATCATTGAGTTTTTTTTTTTTTCATACCTAGACTTGAACCTTAATTCGGACCATACTAATCCAAATTCTAGACTCTTGTGGTTATGCTATTACACCTTTTATATCTAAGAATTTGTATGATTTGAATGGCCCCTCTCGTAAACTCTAAGGGGTAGCTTAGTTGGTCTACAACCACAGTTTGCATCTGAAACTTGTAGGTTCGAAATTGCACTACCATACTCGGCCTACAGGGGAGTTTACCCGGCTTCTCTTTGAGCCCGAAGGGATTAGTCCAGCTCAAAGGATTGGGAACCCTCCAATAGTCAGAAAAAAAAATTAATTTATATATATATATGCATGAAACATGATCTTGTATTTTGAATGATTGTGTATGGCTTGTGATCAATTATGAGTAGAAATTTAAGTTGTATTAGTTTAGATTTAATAAGATGGCCCTCATATTGTTCAAAAATATATTTTGAATGGTTACTCTATCATATTAAATATATTATTTTGGGACCTAAAGGGTATTAAAATGCCAAAGCAAGGGAATATTTGCAATTGCTGAAACTATAGGGTTATATAATTTAGGATCGCTTATGAGCAGACTGATATAGTGCTTGTGAAACTTGTGGGAGTGGGACTGCTTGGGTGCATTAAGATAAGTCATGATCATCAGCTGGAGCTATTATTTTTATATGTGAACGTACATGTTTTCGAAAATATATTGTGGGGCCCATATAATTATAATTTGAACCGATGAAAATGAATACTATCCCCTCAAATAATATAGAGTGGTGCTATTGGCACCACGAATTTTTCTCTCCTCACCGCAGTAGAAGACAATTTTTTTTTTCTAAACTACCCCTCCTCCCTCTCTTCCCTTCCTCCTTCTCCCTCCTCCTCCTCCCTCCTTCCTCCCTCCTTCCTCCCTCCCTCTCCCACACCTCCACCTTATCTGCACCCACCCCCAGTCGCCGGCGGGGAGGGAGCCCCGGCGGTCTCCCTCCCCCCCTCCCCCTCCCCCTCCCAGTCGCCCGCTGCAGCCCCTACTCTTCTTCTCCCTCCCCTTCTCTTCTCCCTTCCTCTTCTTCCCTCTCCTTCCCTCCCCCCCTCCCCCTCCCAGTCGCCCGCTGCAGCCCCTACTCTTCTTCTCCCTCCCCCTCTTCTTCCCTCTCTCCTTCCCTCCCCTACTATTCTTCCCCCCCCCCCCCGTCGCCGGCGGGGAGGGAGATCGGGCTACAGCAGCCCCTCCGCCTGATGCAACCCGATCTCCCTCCCCGCCGGCGACTGGGGGGGGGGAGGGGGAGGGGGAAGAAGAGTAGGGGAGGGAAGGAGAGGGAGGGAAGGAGGGAGAAGAGGGAAAGAAGAGGGAGAGAAGAAGAAAGAGGGGGAGGGGGAGGGAGGCCAGCCAGCCGGGGCTCCCTCCCCGCCGGAGACGGGGGAGGGGGGGGGGATGAGGGAGGGTGGAGGGTGAGAGAGGAAGGGAAGATGAGGGAGGAGGAGGAGGGAGAAAGGGGGAGGGGTAGTTTAGGAAAAGGGTTTTTTTTTTTTTTTTTGCGGTGGGAAGAGTAAATTTCGTGGTGCCAATAGAGCTCCCCAATAATATATCCTAGATTTTCATTTCATTAGGGGCGGGTCACACCATCCAATTGAGCGCATGATGGAAGTGTGATTAAATTCATGTCAGCAACTAGCAAACTAGACTAGAACTCCATCCTAGGGCCCATTTAATTATAACCCAAACTCTTAAAAGATGAATTCCATACCCACCAAGATCTATGCTAAAATCTCATATCAATAAGAGTGGGCCCCACCATCTGGTTGAGCACATAAATGGTTGTGTTTGTACGATATTGTATAGAAATGCTTTAAAAAAAATGTCACTTTTCCTTTATAATAACGATCCAAATACCTTTTTTTTAGTAATAAAAAATTATTACGTTCTTACCAAACAAGCTCCATACCTCATATTTTCAACGAAACAATGCCAAACAAGTCTTGCACAGAACAATCTCGGCACAACTCGGTCTTGGCACAACCAGGCCTCATCACAAAATCAAGAACTACACGGAAACAATGCCAAACAAGGCCTAGAGTGTTCGTTGGAGTATATATACTATATTGTAGATATATGGGTCTCACTTAATGATAAATGTTACACTCAAATGTGAGGCCCATCTTTATAAATCTTGAAAAATACTGCTGGTACATATATAGTTGGGACCTCGTCTGAAATGATCATTGAGGAGGTTGGAGTTCCCATCAGAATTTTGAATCCTTAAATGCTTGCTGGGACTTGGGGTCGATGCTTGATTTTGGACACATTCGAGAAGGCTAAAATTCCTGAACTCTCAAAATTTTCACTTAAGAAATAAAAAGTTTCCTATAAGGTTCTTGTCAGCTGTGACAAATCGATACTCAATTGCAGTAACAATCAATAGTAATACTTAATCCATTGATCAAAGCATCAATACATGATACCAAAAAAATCATAAAGTGCATTTCACTCCCACAGAAATCCTTAAACACCCACTGAAATCCAATATAACCTTGATTCCTTCCTTCACATCCTCGCTGCAACAAAATGAACTCATTGTATTATGGTTTAGACAGTCTTCTTATTCTGTGAATGAACCTTCGACAAATCGGACACGCCTTGTTATCCCCATCCACAATTCTGCAAAGGAAATTTTGGTTAGGTTGTGACAATGATCAAGAAAACAAGAAGAAATCTGTATGGGATCTTATGAACAGTGATCATTGATCATACCTTTGGGCACATGCATAACAAGTGGCACAGTGACCACAAGGAACGAAGAAGCAGTTACGCCGTTCATCGTAGCAAATCACACATATCTTCCCATCATACAAGTCACTGGAACTGCTGTCCAGGCCCGCCTCAGAATCATCTTCTTCCATTGCTCCATACAAACATTGGATTTCCTTTGTGGGTACCAAAGGATCGGTCTCTGTCTCTGTCTCTGTGGTCTCTGCTGCCTCCTCTTCTGCAACTCTCTCGTTTTCACAAGCTCCAATGCACTTGAATAGGAGACAGATTATCAGCACAAGAAATCCTGCAAGGCAAGAGAAAAACCAGAATCTCTGTCGAAATTCTCAACAAGAAATGGGTCTGTTAGTGTGGAGAGAAGGGTTTTAAGGTTTGGATGAGTACCTAGAATTACGACATATGTGGCCAAACGACCCACGAATGAGAGCTCAACATACCAATCATCACCATTATCCTGTAAGGACAAGTTGAGAAGTTTGTTCCTTTCTAAATTGAAACTTTGGGAGACAGGATCATGAGTTTTGTGCATATGGGGCCTGACTGTGCATGAGTCAATGTAGTGATCTCAACAAAAATTTGATAGCTCATCAATTTAGTAATGCTCTTGAATAGATTAAAAATGATCATTTTTATGACATAACCAGTCTTTTAATAATGCTCATGAAGAGATTAAAAACGATCATTTTTATGACACAACCAGTCTTTTAATGGTAATCAGTAGGCCCTTTCCAATGTTAATTCCTTTTTCATGGCTCGTCTTTAAATAATCAATTGCATTACTGCTAAGAGGAGGTACATTTCACAGATCCTTTGAGAGGTAAAACTCCAAGCCCCTTGTGGGACGCATTTTAATGGATGCTAATCACTCAAGGTTAGCATGATGAAAAGGTATTATTGTGGATATAATTTCATGCAAAGATCATCTCAATCGTATCATCAAAATCATATCTATTTAGGGCCCTTAAAGTTTACAATTTCTTTAGTAACATTTTTATGAAATTTAATTCAAAGCCAAATATAGTTAAGATTAGTCTCAAGTTAGGGTGAATAACTCACAGGGAGTTAGTGAGTGTGAGGAGATGGATTTCTTATAAAGTGTCGCGTGTGGTGGTAGGAAAAACAAATACATCACACACAATTTGCATGAAAGGTACCTCTTAGGAGAACGTGCGACCCTATGTAAAATCCCCCATTTATTTTAACTTCCATTTTTTTTTTCAAGTTGCTGGCCTTTATGCAATGCATTGACTTGGGCATGTATCTATCCCAAACTCTGATAAAGGAGAGTTCTAACAGATTAACAGTTGACCATAAATAAGATAAATATATATATATATATATATATATGGGAGGTGCTCCTATTAGAGACACTCTCACCAAGCTTATGAGAGATGGTTGGAGGCCCTCACTTCCATATCCACTCTCACCAACTAAAATGTAAGGACCCCAACTTAAATGTGAGGGCCCCAACCTATCTCTCACCAACTTGGTGAGAGTGCCTCTCACTAGAGCACCTCCCTATACATATATATTACTGGACTCCTATCCAAGTTAGATAATGTGGGTCGCCAAAATATCGAACCCACATGTACAGACTACTCATTGGGAATGGATTTTAAAAATAGAAGTTCCCACGGCTCACATTTAGCAAAGAAATCAATTTATTGAGTTCTTAGGATGGTCTGATCGGTATTATGTTGTGGGCAATCCATAGGTGCAGACCACCAAAAGCTTATATTGCTGAAAGGGGGAAAAAAAAATGAGAAAAGGGACAGGAATGTTACATCGTTGGGTGTGGCTAAGACCACATATTGAGTGTTGGGGAATGGAAGCATGAGCATGCAACACCCTTCTGCTGTTGAGCATTGGCTCTTTGCTTTAGTTGTATCATACATCTTGGAGGACAGGTCAAGCTTCATCTCCACTACAATGCTCTGATGGTAGAGGTTAACAACACCAATGTAGTAACTATCATCTTCCTCCACAGTATATTCAGCTTCTCCATTGTCTGGGAACAACAAAATAGTAAAACCTCTCTCTCTTGTATTTGACTAAACAGTAATCATAGATGATTAGATTGTTACCATCAGTTAGTTTCATGAATCCAAGTGCAGGGGAGGTCGTTGGCTGCCTCATCAATGTCTCAAAATTTTTCTCTCCTGTTGTAAGTGACCCACATGAGATCCACATATGCAATGTAACAAAACAGAAAAAAATTCAAAATCTAGTTCATACTAAGTTGAATTAGAAATTAATTCTTTTGAACAATTCGCCATTCGATCCACTCAGTAGTTTGATATTTGCAAATTGGATTGAACTACTTCAATTGCACTTAAAACCACCTTAAGTTTTGTTCATGTTGAATGAGTAGGAGTATATTTATATTAAGAGGGTTACCTTGGCTTAAAATTAATGTCTTTAAAGGGGCATTGTTACAAGAAATTATCAAAAGAGATCATATGAACTACAATTTGGGTGAACCTGAAAATTAATGAACTGTATGAACTTTTGAAAAGTGTTTCCGTTGTCTCAAGCAATTACGCCTCGAGGTTTTGATAGAAGTGGTTAGTGGAGAAAACTTAATATGGTATTAGAGATTGATGATGCCAAAAACAGGGATTCGGACACCACCGGTCAAGATGATTAATGCAATGCAATAATTGAAGAGAGATGAGAGATTTATAGTGGTTCGGTCAAGCGTGACCTACGTCCACTTCAAGATGGTAATCTTTGATTAATGTCGAGGGTTACAAATATGTGAAAGTAGAGAAAAACCATCCCCCCTCAAGTGATGAGAGGGCTCTATTTATAACTCTTCCCCACCAGGTAGGGATGCGATCAGTTCAACGTCTCTTTGGAGCGTCAGACGTGTCCTTGAGGATCGAGCCAGGTGGAAGGCAGGTGAGATCCTCTCCGTGAGACTTGGTAAATGCAGGTGAGGGGAGGACTTCGTCGCGATGACTTGGAGACTGAGGTGACGAGGCTTCGTTTAACGAAACCCGGATCTCAACGGAGCTATTCCGGCCTGACCCAGATCCCAGACGGACCGGGTCACTTGGACCTGACTCGCTACCGCAATCCGGATTGGGCTTGACTCATCATTTGCCCCCTCAATGCCTCGTGCCCAAATAATTTTTTGAAAGGGGGGCATTGGTAGATTCAGGTCTCTTCTCCCTCCAAAATCTTTTTCCTCTTCTCCGGTTTTAATCCTAATATGGGCGAGCTTTGGAACCGGCCAGGGGGAGAAGGCTTGGGCGCCCGGGGGACAAGTTCCTGGGCGTAGGCGCGAGTGGCTCCATCCTGGACACTCGCCAGTCGGCGGTCGGACGTGATCTGCGCTGGGCGTCCGTCAGGCCGCGGGCGCCCCTGCGGCGACGTTGGCGCCTCCGGCAATCCCGCAATGGGCGAGGACGAGGCGGGCGCCCCTGCGCTGCTGGGCGAGGAGGAGGTGGGCGCCCGCCGCCTGCGCTGCTGGGCGGCATCACCCTGGGCGAGGGCGACGCGAGCTGGGCGAGGAGGAGGTGGGCGCCCCTGCGCTGCTGGGCGACATCACCCTGGGCGAGGGCGACGCCGCGCAGGGCGAGGAGGAGGAGATGGGCACCGCGGGCGTCGCGCTGGCTGCCTTGGGCGAGGGAGGCGCAGGCAGCGTTGTGGGCCCCCCTTGGGCGAGCAGCCACGGCGAGGGAGAGCAGGGCAGTGTCGCGGCCCCCCCTGGGCGAGCAGCCACGGCGAGGGAGAGCAGGGGCAGCACGGGCAGCGTGCTGCTGGCAGCGCTGGGCGAGGGAGGAGTGGCCCCCACGGGCAGCGTGCTGCGGGCAGCGCTGGGCGAGGGAGGAGTTTTCCCCACGGGCGAGCCCCTGGCTGCGCTGGGCGAGGGAGGAAAGGCCCCCACGGGCGAGCCTCTGGCTGCGCTGGGCGAGGGAGGAATTTTCCCCACGGGCGAGCCCCTGGCTGCGCTGGGCGAGGGAGGAAAGGCCCCCACGGGCGAGCCTCTGGCAGCGCTGGGCGAGGGCGGCGTCGCGGGCGAGGTGGCTGCCATGGGCGCGGGCGAGGTGGCTGCCACGGGCGCGGGCGAGATCCCCCCTTGGGCGAGGAGCAAGGGCGAGGGAGGAGAGGTGATGCCCCATTGGGCGAGCAGACGCGAGGGTGTTGCCGTGGGGCCCCCCTGGGCGAGCAGCAAGGGCAAAAGGCCCTGTTTTGTGAGCAGCCAGGGCGAGGGAGGAGAGGTGATGCCCCCTTGGGCGAGCAGACGCGAGGGTGTTGCCGTGGGGCCCCCCTGGGCGAGCAGCAAGGGCAAAAGGCCCTGTTTTGTGAGCAGCCAGAGCGAGGGAGGCGCGGTGATGCCCCCTTGGGCGAGGAGAGAAGGACTCTGCCCCTCGGTAACTTCTGATGGGTCATCCCAGAAGAAGAAATGAGAGAGCTTCTCAGGCTGAGGAGAGGGCTGCGCCAGCTAGGAGAGGGCTGTGCCAGCTGGAAGAGCTTCCGAGGCTGATCTTTCCGCGGCCCGCGAGAGGGCGACCAGGCTTGAGACCGAATTCTTAGTAGCTTAAGAGAGGGCAGCCAGGGCAGAGGCTGAGCTTGTGAAGGACCTTGAGAGGGCTTCGCTCAGAGAGGCTGAGCTTCTGAAGACCCTTGAGAGGGCTCACTGAGCTTCTGAAGACCCTTGAGAGGGCTTCGCTCGGTGAGGTGAGCTTCTGAAGACCCTTGAGAGGGCTCACTGAGCTTCTGAAGACCCTTGAGAGGGCTTCGCTCGGTGAGGTGAGCTTCTGAAGACCCGCGAGAGGGCTTCGCTCAATGAGGCTGAGCTTCTGAAGACCCGCGAGAGGGCTTCGCTCAATGAGGTGAGCTTCTGAAGACCCGCGAGAGGGCTTCGCTCAATGAGGCTGAGCTTGTACAGACCCGTGAGAGGGTGATGCTCAGAGAGACCGTTGTGGAGACAATGACTGGGGCGGTACATGAGAGAACTGCTTTCCCAGATATTGTCCTCTTAAGCTTCGTGCTGACTGAGGGGCTTGATGATTGTAGTGGCAGCTCTTATATATGATGTCGATGGTGATGTGCTCCTCGACCCTGGGCGCCATGATGATGGGCGCCCAAGTGAGGTGCTCCTCTACCCTGGGCGCCATGGTGATGACGCCCGATGAGGTGCTTCTCGCCATGGAGCATGCGTCAGCCAAACTGATGATGTCTATGGTGATGCCGAGGACAACTTTGAGAGTAATTAGAGGGCAGGGGACTCTATTTTTTTTTTAACTTGTAGCACTGATAAAAAATGATTTTATTAATCCATTGTTTAGTGCTACACAAAATTAACAAAACCAAGCCCCCAAACCCTCACTACTTTGACTCTCTTATGGTATTACTGGAAATTCATTTTCAACAGTTCCGCGTTCCCTGGCAATGTGTTCAACCACTGCATCGCGAGGAGTGAATGCTTGTCTGTCTCTCTGCGGAGCAGGACCGCGTTGGTCTCTGACAGGTAGCCTCTCTGTCCTGCTTCGCTTGTTGCTTCTATCCTTCCTTTCCTCTCTGTCTCGCCCCTTCCCGTTGTCGACTGCTCTGGAGGACTCCCCTCGCCTAGCCCTTGTGGTATCTTCAGCATTTATATACTTCTGAACCTTTGTTAGTAGCTCTGGCATGCTTTTTGGCGGGCGTTTCATCACTGAGAAATGGAATCTCGATGAACGGAGACCTCCGAGGAAGGCTGTCATGGACACCTTGTCGTCAGGCTCTTCAATTTGAAGTACCTCCTCGTTAAAACGAGTGAGGTAACTCCTGAGGCTTTCATTTGTATCCTACTTTATGCTGAGCAGATGTGTGGCAGGCTTCTGGTGGCGGCGTCCTCCGATGAAATGTGACACGAAGGACTTGCTTAATTCCGCAAAAGTGGCGATGGAGGTAGGGGCGAGATTGGCAAACCACTGCCGGGCGGAACCCTTCAATGTGGTTGGGAATGCCCTACACATAATCTCGTCAGGGATATTATGCAGCTGCATTTTGGTTTTGTACGTCTCCAGGTGGTCCAATGGATCCTTTCTTCTATCAAAGGTCTCCATGGACGGCATCTTGAACTTTCGGGGAAGCGGGTAGTTCACCACATCGGGCTTGAACGGTGTGTTCGTTCGCCCGACTAGGTGATCCACTGTCTCCGGTGCCTTCGCCTTCATGGCGTTGTAGACTTCTCCCAGCTGGTTTTGCATCTCCTTGATCTTTTCGTCCCAGGGATTATGGGGTTCTCTGGAAGGACCAGGGAGATAGCTTTCCTCCCCCACTGTATTATTTTCACTTCCCCCTTCTTGGAAGTGGGGATCATTAGCCTGAGGTTCTGCAAACTGGGCTCCACCTGGAGGTGGAGGCACTGCATGATAAGCCTGACCTTGAGGATCAACCAGGATCGGGCCAGGTGGGGGGTTCAAGGGAGCGCCGGCAGAGGCATCCTGGGCGCGATGGAGCTGCATCATCGGGGGAACTCCTCGACCCCGGGCGCCATTGGGATGGGCGCCCAGGTGATGGAGAGTGGGCTGGGCGCCCATATGAAGTCCTCTGCCCTGGGCGCCCAGGGGATGGGCGCCCGGGTGAGGTGCTCCGTTTCGCGGAGCAGTCGGGCCCCGCGAGCGCGTCGCCTCCTGCTGCTGTATCCCACCGAATGGTGCTCCTCCTTGCCCTGCGAGCATAAGCTGGAGGATTTGCTGGTTTTGAGTCACCAGCTGCTGCATGGTCTCCATCATCTGCTGTGGAGAGGGAGTAGGAGCGGGGGTAATCGGGACAGGATTACCCGGTGGAGGACCGTTCTCTCCCTGTCGGGGAGAGTTTGGCTGAGCGTTAGGGCCCGGACCCGTAGTTAGGCCAGGGTTATCCTCTCGTCTTACAGACCTCGTGCTGATCACCATGATTCTAACAAGGGGTTTGAATTTTTTCGTTTCCCACAGACGGCGCCAAACTGATGATGCCAAAAACAGGGATTCGGACACCACCGGTCAAGATGATTAATGCAATGCAATAATTGAAGAGAGATGAGAGATTTATAGTGGTTCGGTCAAGCGTGACCTACGTCCACTTCAAGATGGTAATCTTTGATTAATGTCGAGGGTTACAAATATGTGAAAGTAGAGAAAAACCATCCCCCCTCAAGTGATGAGAGGGCTCTATTTATAACTCTTCCCCACCAGGTAGGGATGCGATCAGTTCAACGTCTCTTTGGAGCGTCAGACGTGTCCTTGAGGATCGAGCCAGGTGGAAGGCAGGTGAGATCCTCTCCGTGAGACTTGGTAAATGCAGGTGAGGGGAGGACTTCGTCGCGATGACTTGGAGACTGAGGTGACGAGGCTTCGTTTAACGAAACCCGGATCTCAACGGCGGCCTGACCCAGATCCCAGACGGACCGGGTCACTTGGACCTGACTCGCTACCGCAATCCGGATTGGGCTTGACTCATCAGAGATAACCAGTTGTGAGTCTGAATCTTAAGAGGAATGACTAGGCACTAAAATGTGCATGCCGCCCAAAATGTGCACCAACTTGATTCCACCAAAGGACTAGTACTGTTGAAAAGTATTTCCGCCACCTTTAATGCCTTGAGGATTTTGTAGGATTGGTTAGCAAATGAATTTTAATAGAACCTACCTTAACAAACCATCAAATCATGATGAGCTCGAGATTCCAAATTGTGATATGGAATGGGAATTAGAAATGAAAATCAAGTAATTATATTCTTAACAAGAGCCTATTTGGCAAGTCTTATCTATTACAAATAGAGTAGGTTCAAATAGCTCTATTTAAAATGTAGTTGTTTCAGTTGACCCTCTTGCAAAAGGTTGTTCGGCATGTCTAACTCAATTAGGAAAAGAAAATTTGTTATTCTATAAAAGTTATGAGAGCAAAAGTGTTAGAAAAATAATTAATTATAAAATATATTTGAGATGGATCTCCTGAGTTGAAGGTGCAAGAGGAAAGAAGTATACTCATTGGGACCAATAATTGCCACTTGGTAATTGAATCTTCCATACTCAACTATATAGGCCCATCAAGTCCAACCCGCCCCATTGGTAGTCCAACTCAGCCCCAAAAGTGACCAAGTCAACTTGGCCCACAAGCAACCCAACTCAGCCCAACAAGGGACTGGTCAACACAAGTTAGGCCCAATCAATTGCAAAATAAAGATATCCTCATTGCATCTTAAAGCTCCAAGCTCTAACCCTAACCCAAGCCCAAGCCCAAACCTTTCCACACCAACTCATTAGAGTTATCCAAAGAAGCATATATAAATGACATTATCTTTTAAACCACATCCGATGTGGATTCTAGTTGTGAAGCTTGAAAGGTTCTTTACCATTTTAAAAATCTTCAACAAAGAATAGTACAGGCAAACTTGTCATAAAGTAAAAATAGTGTAGTAAACTTGTCACAGGGTAAAAGTAGTTTAGACAAGCTTGTAATATCATAAAGTTTATATGGAGAAACATTTCGAGAAAAAAATCTAAAAGTGTAGTATTTCTTTAGGGCATGTTTGTGTAGCCCATTTTCGTAGAAAATTATGTGTTTTTCTGAGGAAAATTCTTTTTTCATACGTTTGGTGGGGCAGTTTTTCTCATAATTGCTTTTTCGCCAAGTCAAGCCTTTTTCTTTCTAAATCTGGAAATAGACTTCTTGGGGGGGGGATAAGGAAGTCCACTTCTATACAAAACCGACCCATTTGTTTACTTGGGGGGGGGGGGGGGGGGGGGGGGGGGGATAAGGAAGTCCACTTCTATACAAAACCGACCCCTTTGTTTACTCTATTTCCTCTTTAATAGTAGTTTTATAAAAGAAATCGTTAGCCGCACCAAACAACATTGACACGAATTCATCAAGGAAAAAGAATTTGCACCAAACGTGAATTTCTAACTTCCGTTGAAAACTTTTTCCGAAGTATTTGAAAACAATGAAATTTGCTGACGTTCCAATTTCCTATGTACATGAACATTATTTGTACACAAATGTGCCCTAAGGCATTATTGCCTATTTGAAATTTGGTTACTTTTTTAAACAGAGTGGAAAGCTCTTAAATCTCATTGAATCAGAAGTCTACATTAGTTTTGAGTGAAATTGACACGAAAAGTAACACTTTCCAAATGGCATTTAGGTAACAGTACCTTTGATCAAAACCACAAGCATGTCCCCAGATCTCCTATGCTGAATTTTCCATGTAATCTGAAGCCTGGATCCCTTGTTCAGCCACAAGGAAAATCCCTGCACAAGACAATTCAGATTCTCGAACAACTTACTTTCCATCCACTGACAAAAACTGAACAGAAACACACAAAAAGACTACACTAAAGCCTTGAATGTTGTCACCTGCCGCCCATATGCCTCAGCAAACAAATATTTCGACGCAGTCCAGTTAGTTTCCAAGCTCAGCTCTGGTTTCTCCAAGAACCCATATAGCAACAACCCTTTTCTCGCGTCACCTCTCACCCGAATTTGCTCTACAAACACCGAACTGGCCTCCATTAACCGCGACGAATTGGGTCCAAGGACCAAGTGGTGATTTCCATAATACCCATATCGAAGGCTCACCCAAACTGCAGCAAGAAAAAAAAAATCTCAATGAGAAGCCTCATTCAATAATTATAAAGAAAGAGAAAACATAGAGTATAAAATTACATGCCAAATAGCCATAGAGTGAGAGGAAGAAGAAGACGAGCAGACATATTTGGACAGGACTCCGAATCGCCTGATGAATAGCGCATTGATAAGATCGCCGGCCTGTGCATTGTTGTAGATGGAGAGGAGAGATGGACGTCAGTAGGGAAGATGGAGTAGTGGTCTTAGTAAGGAAGGAAGAAAGACTAGTAGATAGCTGTTTGTTGTCTCTCTCTGTTTGCATATGTAACTAACAAATGTTGGGTCGGAACAGAATTAAATTTGAATGGTAGGTCGTCAGCAGTAGAGGTGAGCCAGAAATTTTGATTCCAGAAGTATAATGATATGAAGATTGTTTCATGTGGACCATGCGTCAGGTGTGAACCATATTCTCTTCTTTAAAACGCATCTTCTGCTGATGGAGATAGCAATGAGTCAGGGTGCAACAATCACTGGCCCCCACTCGCAAGGGCCCTCACCAAACCCTATCCATAATGGGTATACTGATACCAAACCTGCCCCATAATAGATATAGTACAATATCTTAATTATAGATGTATAAAAAGGTCATATAATGAGCAGGGTAAATCAGTACTGGCATAGAACAGACTTGAGCCTAGCTCTGCATCCCGTGTTCTGTCTAGAGACCACATCTATCATAACTAATGCCAAGAGGAGGAAGAAAATAAAATTAAACAAAAGTCTCTCCCACATGGTTACATGGAGTGGGATATGTGGGACTCCAGCATTGATCCCACCTACTGATAATTCAAAATGAATGTGATCTCATCCAGAGACATATCCCTCGATTTCTCAGATTTTAGTTCAATAGAAGTTGTTATCACTATAAAATTGAGTACATAATTGATTACTTGATCGATACATTTATGTCCTCAATCATCTATGGGATCAACTCCTATTTAAATAAAATTTGATGATATACCACGGAAGGAGAAGATGTTCAAAGTGGATGGTCTGGATTATCGACGAGTGGGCCTCACAATAAAGTTCCAAACAAATCCCCTGACAGTAAGTATGTGGAAGACGCCAAGGAAAACATGGGATTAGTTAAGGGCTGGGGGGCAGGTTGCCTTTCTTATGTTGCCATTGTCATCCCTAGCTATTATCTACTCTCACCTGGAAACTAGAGGATGAAAAGTTTGTATAGAAAGTTCAATAATTATATTTTTATTAATTTTATTTTATAGTTGGACATTTGGGATGTAACATATTTTCATTTCAAAAAGGAAAACTACAAACTTCTACTATATTAGAATCCGGTAGAAGGTTTCTACTAATTCCTTTGGGAGCACTTTCATCAGTGTAGCCCATTACTATATTACTCTATTTCACAATTTGACATTCATCAAACTCTTAAATGGCTATCAAAATTAGAGGCTACGGAATAAATTAAGAATTAGAATAACCTCACAAGGCTCTAATTGTTTTTTTTTTTTCTTTTTTTCACATCGCCCTTGTTCAAGATTAATCCTATTTTCATCTCCCCTACCCTCACTGATAGACACGCATCTAGGTGGATTCCACCCGACAGACTTCACTTAAACATTATGCACTTTGTGCTTACATGAAAATTCCTTTACAATCCAAATCCCTTGGGGCCTTTTTGTTTGCATATAATACATAGGAGTTCATGCCTTAAGTTGTTAAAAATGAGGATTTGAGGTCTTAAATAAATGAGTACGCCATCAAGTAACTTCTCTTTTAATGGAAAGTAAGTCAAGGGAAGATGGAAAATGAATACTCAATCCTCGCCCTAACAATTCAATTTCTAGGAACCATTTCCATTACTACTTTATATCCTTCACCCTCACCTCATATCATTCACACCTCACCGTTCTAATAATCGTTCAATGAGCTTATTTGACTAGAGTTCTATGTATTCTAATACAAACAAACAAGCCCTCGATGTGGGGTTCATAGTTCTAAACATCAGGTTATGGTAGGTGAACAAACCTCTTGAGTATTTCTTACTAAGCCACTTGACTTGCAAAACACCAAACAAAGATATGGAATTAAATCGCTACATTTGAGAAAGTGTTGCATACAAATATTATTTGCACTCACAAATTGTACATTCCTCAAACATCAATTGAGGTGAACATGAACACTATAATAAGTAAGAATAGTAAAAGAAATTTGAAATATGAGGCATTTCTACTCTTAAAGTATACATTAGAAGTTGCATATGAGAAAATCTTAAGATTTCAAGTTGTAAATCTCGATTTGAATACAATAAAGAAAGCGGAAAACTCAAGTGCAAAAAAAAAAAAAAAATGAAGGCACAAAATGAGTGAGCAGATATCGAATCAACTCAATTTTACAATCCTACTCCAAAAACACTACACAAATCAAAGAGTAAATCAAATAAGAGCAAGGTGTCTTCTCGACGTAGGGACATGTTGGTGAATGCGGCGACAGATTCGTAGACCTTGTCTCATCCCTATACTTTGAGAAGCTTTGTATTGATCGAATTCGAAGGGTTTTAGGGAGGCTAGGGTTTTGAATGGTAAGATATATGGTTTTGGTGGTGGTGGAGGTAATGAAAAGAGAGAAAGCAGGATTTTTAAGGATTGGGATGGAAGTTGAGTTTGGACAAAGGTACCTAAAAATGGAGAGAGAAGGACATGTGAGTGTGATTCATTATTAGGGGAAGGAAGGGTTTAATGGCGCGGGAAAAAAAGATGAGAGGATATATAGAGTGAAAGTAGATGTGTGGAGAAGAGGAGCACTCATATAAGAGAGAGAGAGAGAGAGTTTGGAACAGAAGAGAAACAATGAAGAAAAATAAAATGAAAAATGAGTTTCGCGCCCAATGTAGTGTGTAGTTGAGTGATGATATCGTCGCTCCACTCATATAGAGAAAAAAATGAGAAAGGCCCCACTTGACCACTCCAGTTTCAATGTATCTATTGGGCCCTTTTGGTTTAAGGGTCATCTAAGGTGACTCTCCCTGTAAACCTCCAAAAATTTTGAAGGAATTTTTATATCTCCAATTAATACGAAAAAGTCTCAAAAAAATAGAGAACTGGAAAGAGGCCCTCACGTGTTTACACAAAATATTTGGTCCCCCAACATTAGATACAGGTATAAGGGTTGAACTTAATCGCAACTGGTACGGATCAGCTGGTCAATATGTTTAAAACATTATACTGGCAACATTTGTCCCTATAAAATCAAGGAATATCTAAAAAATCCCCACTTTAAAAATGCCCCTTTTGCGCTCCTCCTTTTTTTTTTTTTTAATCCTTTTGTCATAGGGACCATGTTGTGTCAATCAAGTCTTTTCACACCCACTTACCCTCAATGAGTAGTCACAAGTCCAAGTTTGACGCTCATCCAGCTTTTCCTCACCGTTGGATTGAAATTATAATAAAATTATGCCTCTAAACCATTAAGTTTTAGGGTCATGTATCAAAAGCTTAACATGATTTTATGGGCTTAAGATTTTAGATATAGGTAGGCCTTCATATGGATCTTTCCATCCAATGAACTTCCATTATCATCACGCATCTTAATGGGACAAACCTAAAAGGACACTTGTTTTGAAAGAAATGACTGCCACATATAGGTAGGCCTTTTATATGGATCTTTCCGTCCAAAGAACTTCCATTATCATCACGCATCTCAATGGGACAAATCTAGAATGACACTTGTTTTGAAAGAAATGACTCCCATAGGCCTTTATATAGATCTTTCCATCCAAAAAACTTACATTATCATCACGCATCTCAATGAGACAAAACTAGAAGGAAACTTGTTTTGAAAAAAATGACCGCCAAGTGTGTAGCGCTCCCTATTAAATCATTTGTCTCCTTTCATTAAAATTATGAAGCATCCGTTCTCCCACGTCATAAATTCCCATTGGTCTTCTGGACTGACTTGTCATTTGTCATTTCTCGCACCATCAGATCTCACTAATGTTCTAACAGCGGGTACCTGATTCGGCAACTTACATTCTGGCAAGCCTAGGATAGGGGTGTAAACTGGGACAGGCCCGTGCCACGTACAGGCCGGCCCACATGCCTTTTTTATTTATTTATTTTTTAAATCTTTTTATATAAATTGAAAGAGACTTTATGGACTTTTAGTGTTCTCGTCTTGATTAAAATAAATATACTTGCTAATTTACAAATAAGAAAATCTTTAATTATTTGAAGTTTTATATTTTATTTATATATATTAAAAAAAAGACTTTTATATTTAAATGTCGTGTCGGGCCGTGCCTCAGCCCAGGCACCCTGGTCCATACGGCACGGCCCAGGGCTCCTTGGACCGGCACGGCCCATCCTTTGGTTTGTGTTCTGGCCTGGCCCGGTCAACACAGTCAACGGGTTGTGCCGGCCCATGGCCTAGGTTTTTTCGTTCTGGGCCATGGCCCGGCCCAATTTACACTCCTAGCCTAGGACAGGTTTATTGGAATTTGTGTTGGGCTAAGGCTGACCCAAGGCCAGGACCTAGCCTCTTGACACCCACCATGGTTTGAGGCCTGAAGGATGAGTCAATAATATAAAAGGTTGTAAGGTCATGATAGACATTTTGGCCTTTTAAACCATATCAGAGAACTGGGTCTCGTCCCATTTTCAGATGTCAACAACCACCCTAAACAGAGCTATTAGATATCAATGGTTTGCTTCCATTTGATTACCAGTATGTCCATATATATGGAGCCTTGGGACAAAGATAATCTGAATATAAAAATGGATCATCTCACCATGTGCGAGTCCCACTTGGAGAAGGGTGGGTGTAACCTTTTTGGAAAGGGGGGCGGGTAAAGTTTCACTTTCATTCACCTTTGGAATAAGCGGAAATGAAGGTGAAAGATTTGGGTGAAATAGGCCCACACTAGACCTTGCAAAGTTTGACGGCCAAAAAATGTTGATCAAAGAGAGTAATTGGGTTATCTAATTAATGCAACTTACAGCATATGGCCCATTTACTAAGTGGCCCACCAAATCAAAAGATGGCACTGGCAGTGTATGCGTGTAGAAAGAGCTTTCTTAGCAATGAAATACGTAAATAATAAGTTGCGTAACTGAATGGGAGATGAATAGATGAACAACTGTCTGATCACATATATTGAAAATGATGTGGTTGCTAGTGTTTAATGAAGCTATTATACAACGATTTCAACACATAAAAACCCGTTGAGGGCAGCTATAGGAGTTTATGTTTTTGGATTTTCTTTTTGGATTAAAAACTATTAGTAACAATGTATTAAAATTTATTTTTTTTTTTTAGAATTCAATATTATCTTTGTCAGATTATCGGAAATAGATTATTTGGTTTTATATTATATTTGTCGAATTATCGAAAGTAGATGACAGATGTTGATAAAGGGAAAAAAAATTTATTCAATTTGCGGAAGATAAGTCTTTTATTGACCCCACTGACTCGAATTCTTGGAGCCGCCACTGAAGGAGGATCGAAGTTCTTGTTAAGGGCCTTTTTGTAAATATACAAGATACTTACAGATTTTAAATACTGTGAAAGTGAAATAGTGTAATATCAAATTGTTGCATTATTTTGTTGTTCAGCACTTTCTGAATAATGCATCAGTTAACTTATAAGTTGATGGGAACTGCTTACATTGAAATATATGTTTAAGACTATATATATAGAGAGAGAGAGGGAGATTCAAAATAGTAAAAACATTGTAAAGTTCGTCATCGGAGTAGAGTTCATTATCAAATTAATGACTTTTAAAATATTTTATTTGTGTGTAAGTCTTCACTTCAGATCATTAATATTGAGCCTCAAATTTGATCATTATCACCACCAACACCACCACCATCCTAATATATATATATATATATATAAACACCACCAACACCATCATTGTAACGACTCGGATCTCCCAATATGATATTGTCCGCTTTGGCCCTATGCGCCGCGTGTTTTATTTTCGGAGCCCATTAAGCTCCAAAAGGCTTCATATTAAGTCACACGGTATCCTTCATATTAGCCCCGTCTCTGGACAGCCTCATAAGCGACGGTTTTATTTTCGGAGCCCATTAAGCTCCAAAAGGCTTCATATTAAGTCACACGGTGTCCTTCATATTAGCCTAGTCTCTGGACAGCCTCATAAGCGATGTGGGATCATACTAAATCAGATTCGTGTGTCCTTCATATTAGCCTAGTCTCTGGACAGCCTCATAAGCGATGTGGGATCATACTAAATCAGATTTTTTTCACTTTCTATATTTTGAATTGGAGGGCTTGAAGATGGGAATTATCTGCTGCACTTCAGCTCAATGGAGCAGCCCTTTTATGTCATGTAATACGCAACTCGTTATTCAATTCAAAGTAAAGAACAGCCAAACAATTTCGAATAGACAAATCCAACTTTCAGAATTCATCATTTTAACTTAATCCTCTCCAAAAGAGTGATGATGATGGCCAGTGCCTGTAAAGCTAAAAGTCATCAGTTTGATAAACAAAATTGATAACCAACTTCAGAATCACTTGCTATTTAGGTACAAATCAAAACACCCACCCTAAGAAAACATTCCTCAAAACTTTTCAAATCAGTATTCCCTTCAAAAAGAAAAGGGCAGAAAAAAGTGAAAAAGAAGAACAAAAATCAATATTCGTGGAAGATATCATATCCTCAACTAACCCACCCATCCACAGGTATGAAACACAAACAATCAAAGACTGTCTTTCTCAAAAGTCAAACCACAAAAAATTGCAAGACAGTGGAAGAAAAAAAAAACAGAGAAGGAATTACAATAATAATAGATCAAATAGACAATACCCCACATATCCATCTACAAATACAAAGTAATAAAAAGACAATCAATCTATATCTATTAAGAAGAAGATGAAGGCTCATTCAAGGGCCGTTTACCTCCTCCGTCCACAACTGAAATTTGGCCAGCTATTGTACAAAGTTAAAAGAAAACGAGGCCAAGGACAAGTTGCTCAAGCTCATCGCACAGGCTGAACGTTCCTCTCGGCCTGATGAGTATTCCGTGCGGATGGCCTTCTTCCCAGAGTTCCGCCACGTGAATGGGGATGTTGCCTCAATAATGGATTCTGTGACTGGAGATGATGATGGCTGCCTGAGCGTGGAGAGGGCTGGAAAGGGCGATGGAGAGGGGATGAAGATGGTGATGATGTGGATTTGGGGTGGTCGGTGTGCACAGAGATGGCGATGGGCGTGGGCGCTGTTGCGATGGGGGTACCAAATCCAAGAGGGAGACGCTGCGACCGGGAGGGATCCGAGCGCGAGAGAGAGGAGATTGTCGATTTCTGAGAGCGAGAGGGAGAGGGAAAGGGAGAGGGAGAGAGAGAACCGGCGGTGGCGGCTCCGGCGCAATAGATCATCCGGTGGTGGCGTGGCTGGTGCGGCGGGAGGGCAGAGTGCGGGAGCAGGGCGCGGGAGCGATTTCTGCGAAGGAGAGGGAGAGGGAGGGAGAGAGAACCGGCGCAAGAGATCGGGAGAGGGAGAAGGAGAGGGCATAGCGGGGCAGGAGAGGGAACAAGGCGGGAGTAGGGGAAAAAACGAGGGAAGGGAAAATTGAAGAAAAATGGATTTCGTGGGGGTACTTATAAAGGGCTTTAACGACCACCCTATGGCGGTCGCTAATGACCCTATTTGCGACCGCCCGCTTTTTGCTGCGCCAAAACCCATATTTCTAGTAGTGTAAATGTAACGACATATTGTCCGCTTTGGCCCTATGAGGGCCACTGTTTTGTTTTTGGAGCTGCCCATTAAGCTCCAAAAGGCCTCATACTAAGTCACACGGTGTTCTCCATATTAGTCTAGTCTCTAGGAGCCTCATAAGTGATGTGGGATCTTACAATCATCAACACAGTCAGTGTTGTGCAAAGGATAAGTGGCGCAGCGAAAATACGAGTTAGCGATAGATCAACATGCAACCATGCATGAACACATGCAATCAATCCACACACAAGAAGAGACACAAAAGGTTTTACGTGGTTCACCCATTTAGGGTTACGTCCACGGGGGAAAATAACAAAGTAATTCACAATAGAGGAAATACAAGAGGAGGTATACAATATATGAGATTTCTCTCATATTCCCAATCCCGGTTCACTCAAAACCTCGCTCACTCTCTTATGTGGTGTATGAAATACCACTACAAAAGAGACTACATCTTCTTCCTCTTCTTTGCACTTCTTCTTCCCTACTAATCAGAGATGTTTTCCCCCCCTTTTATAGGATTACAACCTAAGGAGATAATATATAGTATTAACAAAGACTAAATTACCCCTTAACCCTAATACAAATGGGTTTGACCTACAAAACGAGCCAAACCTAAGCCCACATACCCAACAGTCAGCACTACCATCATCACCACCACTGCCCCGTCATAATCATCCTTCTAACTAGAGCACTCTTTTAAAGGATGAGAGGTACAGGATTTTTCAAAGCAAGCATTTTAAGAGATTTTAATGTTTTTGAAAGTCTTCGGAATAAGGAGTTATAGGTAAACACATTCGTTAAGAAAAAAAAACAAACAAACAAACACTTCTTTCAACTTTTCTTGGATTAAGTGGGAGTTGGTTGATGTAATAGAGTCCATATCATAGATATTTTAGGTCTATGGTACTTCTGATGAGTACATGTGTACTTGTTTTTGACAAATCTTATAGGCCATCATCAGAGTCATCGATCTTAAGACTTCAGGCCTTTTTCATTAAGCACCTAGAGCAAGGGCTGTCAATTGTGAACCATGCTGGCTAGAGTAAGAGGGAGAGCATACCCAAAAATAATACAATTTTACAGTTTAGCAAATGAAAGAATGCTCTTAGAAAGCTTTCGTCACTAATGAATACTAATGTAATGCGTTAGGACTTTGCTTTTAGCTCCCTTGGGAGGATTTGTTTGAAGCTCCAATGGGATTGACTTGGGCCTAGAGTCTGATCCATGCATGTCGGATTACCTACAAGTTTGAGTACAGAAAATACTATAATTGAGTTTGGGACCAGCAGAGGCCTGATATGACCTATTTACATCCATAGGCCTCAGTCGACTTCATTATAGGTTCAGGTCTTATTGCCCGAAATCTTCTCTTAGCCCTCTCGATCCCGTTCCGAAAACGCGGATCGGCGCTTTTGGAGCGGGTTCATCTTTGGAGCGCGGTTCAATCATTTTTGGAGCGCGGCTCGACCATCCTCGAAGCGCGGTTCGACCGAATATGGAGCAAACCATGCAGAATTTTGATTTTTTGTGCATTTTCTTTTTCTGTAAGCTATATATTTATTTTTTAAATGAAGAAAATTATTTTGACTTATTAATTATTGTCTATTTTATGTGATCGATTGCAAAGTTAATTTTTTTTATCTATTTTTGATACTTGAATATATGGATAAAATAAATTTGTGTCCATTAGTGAATTGTTTATAAACCCACAAGCACTATATTGTATAAGTGCTCCGGAGGTGCTCCAGATGCGCTCCGGAAATATAATTATTTTAAAACTTAGCATTTCGCCGCCCCTGCTCATGTTCCCACCCCCGCTCTCGCTCCACGTTCTAGGCACTTAGGTTCAGGTTATGGTTGCATACGACAAGCCTTGTCCAGTTTTACTTTCATTTATATATATATATATATATATAGTTAGTAGTTTTTATACACAAAACCTCATTAGTATTACTAGCAGTGAGGGGTGATATTCTTCTAAAGGTCATAGGTTTAAATTATAAGGGTGATAAGATTTCTTCTATGAATTAAATTTGTGAGTTGTATTGATTATTGGTTTTTTATTAGACTTTTTCTCTCTAAAGCTTGTAATATTGAAAGTTACTATATAACATTTGGTGGAAGAGAGTAACCCAGCATTAATTCAACTTTATCAACATAGAGCCTATTTTATTAAATCCATAGAGATCATAATGACAATCAGCACTTACTCTAATAATTGGTTATGGTTGACAACACTCCATGTATGACCCACATTTAGATTGATGAAAGTTTCAAAAGACATGATTAGGCTTCATATGCATGTGAGAGATATTGAGAGAGACTTGTGGGATTTAAGAGAAAACAATGATTTTTTTTAAATAATGACGTACCGGTTTTTGCTTAATTGATGTTAGGGCAAAGCTGTCATTTTCATTAAGAAAATCAATGTGAACTAATGGTAGCTGCACATTATTGGCAAGATTATTGATTTTGAGATTAAAAATGTATTAAAATTATAGAGCAGGGATGTGGCCCTATATACTTAAACCATAGTGGGGCTATTTCTAAATCCTAGAAACCTTTGGGGTATATAAAAAACACTTTTTCATCAACACTTACCATTTTAGTCGACTTTGTGAGAAATGGATTGAATCAAGTGGACCGTTTTGGTTTTTGGTATGGGTTGTCCAGTTGTCACAAGATACAACTAGATCACTGTAACCCAATGCATTACTATAAAAAGAAGCAAGTGGGGTACATACATCGCTAGGTGGGTTCAATGATCCTATTTTAATTCAAATACAAGGGCTAATTTAGAAAATCATATCTTGTTATTTAATTGAAACCTCCTCAAAATGGCTAGTCGTGCCCCTAGGCCAGCTAGATATGGATCATATTAAATGAAATTGGCACAAATAACTTTAAAGAGTTATCAACAAGAGATATTCAGTTTAAATTAGGACTATTGGCATATTAATGCATCATTTCCATTTTGACAAAAAACTTTTAAGGCGCATTTGTGCAATGAAGTTTCTACAGAAATAGATTTGTGTTTCCTTATTCTTCCGAACACCTTTGTTTAGTGTAATCTAAGTTGTCATGGTAAATCACAAATAAATAACCATTAAATCTACGCTTCTGTAGATTTTAAACCCCCCTTCTGCAAATCTTTTAAATAATCATTTATGTTTGTGGGACTAGTGGGTCCCACTCACATGTCCCCTGTTCAATTTGTTGTTCTGGTGATAATGGAAATGTGAGCATTTTTCTATTTTTATCTCTAATCATATGAATCTTTGGTTTAAAGAACGTCTAAGTTGAAAGAATAGAACTCCACCGCGAGGCTCACCTATTGACAATAAGTACCACTCGAAATCTCTCTCCACATAAGAGATTTTTTTAAATTTTACTCCAAACAGATTTGACCCCACCACTAAATTTGACGCATGATGAATATCGCAATTAATAGATATGATTAATCAGGGGCGGACCTAAGTGTTCCTACATGGGTGCACTCGCACCCATGAGATTCAAGAAACTTCTTAATAATACCTTAAAAAAAATCTATTTTCTTATTTGATTTCGTAACTTGACCATTGCCCGCACCACCCAAATGAAAATTCCGGGTCCGCCATTGTGATTAATAATGGATACAATTTTGTACATCATATTGTTTTTCTTTTTTTCTTTTTCTTTTTTTTTTCCCATTAGGTCAATCTTATGGGAGGCACACCCTGTTATTGGGTGAAATTTGGAAACATCCCATATGCACAATGAGGGCATTTACTTTGAAGAGCTCATATTTTCACATGGTCAATCTTGAGCGGCTCGAATTTGATAGATGATCCCCACCACGGAGTTGCCCTCCTACACACTGACACACAAGCAGCGAGAAACTCATGGGTTCAGGAATCCTTGAGAAATGAGAATCCTCAACATCGGCCACTGTAGCGTATCTCACGTACGTCATGCGTTATATTAGTATACATGCCGCCACCCTGGAGGATTTCATGCAGTAACATTTTTTTTTTTATCTCTCACTCTCTCTCATGCTTGTCTTCTAACTCTTCCTCTCTTTTAAGCCTCTCTAAAACTACTTTCATCTTCTAATTTTTAGTTTACAAGTACAAGTCCCCTTTTGTGTAGATGGTGTACGTCCTAACAGAATCTAGGTCCCCCAAGACCAATGTTTGATTTCTCACTCAAACTCATTTTCATTTTCTACACAAAAAGTTACAAAACAAGTAAAATGAGAAAAATAAATAAAACCAGCTCTTTTCATTATATATATTTTTTCTTTATTTCATTTGTTTTCTAATATTGAAAAGGATCAAAAGCCATCACACTGTTGACTCAATAGTATGACATATATGGGTCGAAAAAAAAATTACTATTGTATATGCAAATAACGCGCTCAACAAAAAAAAATAAAATAAAATAAAATAAAGTAAAAAACATCAGAACGAATGCTTTTGCTCATTCAGGCCCTTTGTACTTCTCAGTAAAAAAGACTTTGCAGAGACCAACTATTATATATAGGGTTAGAGGAGAGAAAACCCTAGTCATCTTGCATGAAAGTACTGAAGAAAAGCCAACGTATGTGTTGGGAAGCCATCTTCCTCTTCTCTTTCGTCTTTCGTTTCTCTACCTAATTCTTTTCATCTTTCTCTTCTCTTTCTTCTTTCCTTTCTCTAGTACCTTGTTTTCCCACTATTCCTTCTATCAATGCCCCTACTATTTATATGAGGTGAGTCCTCTTACTATTTTTCCTTCTTGTGATATTCTTAGGAAAGGAAACGAGAGTTGGAAGTAGGATATGGGGAGGGCTAAGCTCCAGATAAAGAAAATCGAGAACACCATCAACAGGCAGGTCACTTTCTCAAAAAGGAGAAATGGGCTTATTAAAAAAGCTTATGAGCTTTCTGTTCTATGTGATATCGACATCGCTCTCATCGTGTTCTCTCCCTCTGGAAGGATCAGTTTCTTCTCAGGGAAGAAGAGGTTTGCTTCATCCAAAACACTTGTTCATGTTTAGTACCATGATCTTGATGTTTCATGGCTAGTAACGGATATATAATTTGTGTAGGATTGAAGACGTCCTTGCCCGTTTAGTAAATCTACCGGAGCATGAAAGAGGAAGGTAATTAGATAGTGGCTTTGGTTTCTACTAGATCTTACCATACCTTTTCTTTTATTTGATGAGAAAGAATTTTTGCTAACATGGTTTGGTTTGTGTATGTTTCTTGTGTGACATTGTATCTATCATTCAATTAAAAGGATCGATGATCATGAGGTAAACATTGTTTTTATTTGTTTATTTTCATTGAGGCAAGGGATTGATTGGATTGAAAACTAGACCAATGAATAAAGAAGCAAACCCTTTGACATTACTAGTCACACATGTAGTTCTCTTGGTTTGTGTTCGAGGTTTGATGGGAATATTTTTCTTGGATTATGAATGGCTTGTGTATCTTTAGATTGTGCAAAGGACTCTACAGAAGTTGAAGTCTGAAAATGATTTAACATCACATTTGTCCAGGTTTGGATTCTTTCTTTACAATCGAATTTGTTTTGGGTGGGGTATGCCTTTTTATCATTTATTTAATTTATTTCTCCAACACTGATATTTTGAATTTTTTTTTTTTTTCCTTCTTGATTGATGATAGTAGCAGCGCAAGCAATGGGAGCTCTCAAGTGATGGTAATTCACTATAGGCTCAGTTTATGAAAAGAATATTCGTTTTTGTTTTGCTCTACACCAAATCTTTTTGGATTGCAGGACCTTCAACAAGAAATAGATGAAGCTCAATGTCAATTGGAGGATGTAATAAACCAATTAAGGTATCAGTCAATCTTTTTTTCGACTCCGTTGAAAACCCTAAATTAAAGAAAAAACAAAGGAAAAAAATTTCTCTTGTGTTTTAGGATTTACGAAGGAGATCCAATTAAGGTGATGTCCTTGCGTGAAGCTGAGTATCATGAGCAAGTGTTGAAGGAAACAATAAATCGTGTGCAATTGCTCAAGGTAAAAATTCTTTGTTTATCTTGTTCAATTTTCTCAGATATATCTACTTGAAGACACCAAAAATGAGCAAAGATGGGAATAATACAGCCTTCAAATACAAGCAATGGACCGAGGGAAATAAGATAGTAAAAATGAAGAGAACAAGGGGGAAATGGCTCTGAAATATCTATAGAAATGTGGCTGGATGTATGGAGGGCCATCGATGGTACTCTTGGGCGCCATGAAGGGCCAGAATTGGCCCCAAGTGCTATGCAGGGCTAGGGCTACAACCCAAAATTGGCCTCGGGCACCATGGGGACAAGAATTGAACCCATGTGCCATGCAGGGCCAAAACTGGCCCTAGGTGCCATAGAGTTAAAAAGGTCCCCACAAATGGCCTAAAGAAGCTCTGGGCGCCATGGACTAACCCCCAAGCCAATAAATACACCTTCAATTGCTCATGTCAAGGATCCAAAAATCTTGGAATGAAACCCATAGCACTTAGCTTTTAGCTTTGTTTGGACTCTTATTTCACCCTTGGCACTTTCTTAGCTTGAATATATATTTGACGATTTAAGGATTTTTTCGAGCTCCATCAGATTTTCATGAGTTTATACAAGGAACATCGACAATCGGAAGATCAACCGAGAATTTAGTATTTAACTCAAAAGCCTGATTTTATTATATAAATGCAGATTAAACATTTGTAAAATCTTCTTATCCACCAAATCAATCTAAATTGATCTTTCCTCTTAGCAATCATTCCTTTCTTTGTTTGTGAACTTTCTTTTGTTTACACTACAATAATTACTTTCCATTATGATTTGCAGGAAGAATTAGGTGGAAAGAATCCCGTACCCACACCCCAGACAAATGCACAGGTATATGGAACTCAACTCACATTTATTTATTTATCATTTGAATAGAAACCTAATTACTTGAACACACACCTGATGGTTGCAACAACAAGCGCCTTCTAGCTGGGCAAAGGAATTATTTCAATAGTGACTTTGTCCATCTTGTATTAGTAAGCACATGTGTAATATTTGTATACACACTCTTGTAATCTTGGTAATATACCAATTAGGGGAAATAACCCCAATTAAGGGACAAGGCAGCTTGCATAGGTTGTAACTTAGGAAACTTCATGCTATAATAAGAGAGGGTCGAGTCAATTTGTCATGCTATAATAAGTGAGGGTCGACTCCATGAATCGACACTCAGTTTTCTAGCTTAATGATCATATTGACATCTTCTAAATCTACTTTTGAAGAAACTTTACTATAAATATGAGTTACTTTATGTTAAATTTTATTTTCCTACTATGATTCATTTAGGGCCTGTTTGTTTGCATATAACACATACGAATTGAATACGTGCGAATTCATACAATAAGTGGTTAACAATGAAGGTCCAAGGTGAACTTAAAAAATGACTATAAAAGTGAATGAAGGAAAGATGGAAAATGAAGATCTAGCCGTAGCCCTAGCAATTCAAATCATAAAAAAGTTAAAGGTCTTATTTGCATTGCTTCCTTACATCCTTCACCCCTAACTTCATATCATTAACACCTCACCTATTTAATAATTCTTAAGTGGAGCTCATTTGACCATGAATTGCTATGTCCTAATTTCTTATAAATTATATACAAACAAACGGGCTCTTAACATAAAATGAAGTGAGGTGTTGTGTCAAATAAAAAGGTGATATTTTTTGTCATTTAGTAATATAAGAATATAACTTTTTGACTTTTTTCTGTTTATCATCTAATGGCATGTAAAAGTAACCCTTTTTTTGTAAAAAGTAGAGGAGTTTTTTTTAATATGGTACTTTCTAATTTGACAACTTTTATTTTATTATATCTTTAAATGACCATTCACCCTACTTCACTAGTGAAGTGAATTAACAAACGGGCTCAAGCACAAAAGTTTGTCAAATACAAGTATAAAGCAACATAACACAGGGACAAGGGGATAGCTGTCGTGTCATATCACCCTACACAGCTTCTTACGAACTCAAAGAGTAGCTACACAAAGCTTCTTATGAACCCAAAGCTTCTTATGAACCCAAAGCTCCTTTACTTCAAACAAGTTCATAGTTCAAGTATTTGGACTTTAGATGAAGATAAATGCCCCCTTAACTCTCTTAGTTTAAACCAAGGTCTCTTTTTAGAATCTCTATTTGAAAACATCACTTAAAAAGAAAAGTCCCCACCCTCTTTTCTTATTCTCCTCCTTTTCCTTTTGAAAAATGTTTTTTTTTTTTGCACTTCTTTGATAAATATTTTTTTCTCCCTATTTTGTGAAAGCTCTTTTCTTTTCCTTTTACTTTTTGAAAATCAACCATCAATGCTTTTTTTTAGAAAAAAAAAACATAAAAGAAGGGGATAGTTTTTTTTTTTTTGCTAGAAGGTAAATTAGAATTAAGGGAGGGAAGAAAGTACATGGGCTGGATGGCCCCAAAAAAGCCAAAAGGCTGAAAAAAAAAAAAAAACAAGCTCAAAAGAAACCAAAAATAACAAGACTGAAAAGGAACATGCACAAGAATAGAACTGATGAGAAAACCAAAACTACACACTTTAGGGCTTCGGTTAGTAATTAACTGATTAAGAAATCCTTGAAGCTCAGAAGAATGTATGTTGCCAAGAAACTCTAAAATACGGTGCTGGAAAAGATGTTTGAACCTGTGAACTGGTATGAGATTGTTGTTGAAGAATGCTTCATTGCGAGCAAACCATATGGAGGAGATGAGATGGAAGAAAATAGAGGCTGCAATTTTCCTTCTAGTCTTATCTCTGTCTGAGGAAAGGGCTTGCTAATAGTGACCGGCTGAGTTAGAAGAAGGCCGTGGACAATTAAGGATTTTTAGCAACCAATCCCAGGTGTGGACCGCATATGGACAACAGAAAAATAAATGGAGATTTGTTTCTGTGTTGGATTTGCAGAGAGCACGCCTGGAAACTAAGGAGATTCCCACCGATTGCGCCCAAACCTGAGTAGGAGTCCTTCTGTGAAGAAGACGCCAAATGAAACATTGTAGCCTTGGGCAGACGAACTTGTTCCAAACGAGAAAAGCCCAAGGGACCTCTGCTGCTCTAGATCTGATTTGATGCCAATAATCTTTCATAGAAAGGGAGCCTGAAGAGTTGCCTTCCCATCTGAGTTCATCATTAGAGGAGGCTAGTTGTTCCCAAGTATTAGCTTGTCTTAGGATATGAAGGATAGCTAGGGAAATGTAGTCTGGGAAGAACGAATTCCTATCTCTGATAATGGCCGAGATTTTTTCTAAATGGGAAAAGATGAACTCCGGAAGTCTTGGAGCAATGAGAGTAAGATCCAACCATCTATCAAACCAAATACTAATAGAGTTGCCATCACCCATTGTCCAACTGCTACCAACTGTCTAACTGCTACATGAGCCGGCTCATGGGTTGTTAGGGTGCAAAATTGAGAAGTTTTTGAAGTATCTCTTTTTGAACCAAGTTACCTAGAGGGATAAGGTTGTCATGGCTTGCCAACCAAGTCTAAGCAAGCTGGCCTCATTTGTTTCAGACACTCTCCTAATATCCAACCCACCTTCTTTCATTGGAAGACAAATGACCTCCCATCTGACAAGGTGCCTTTAGATGGAGTTGAGTTTGATGACCAAAGGAACTTCCTCATAGTTTTCTCAATTGGCAAACATATTTCTAACTACAATGGGGATAGCCTCAGAAATATGCAGGGAGATGCTTGCTAAGACGTTCCTTACCAAAATTAGTCTACCCGCGAAAGAAAGAGACTTCATTTTCCAGCCATCAAGTCTTGATCTCAAGACATTTCGAACCTTCGTGAAATGGTTGTGCCTAGGGCTACCCAAAAAGAGAGGAATTCCAAGGTAGGTTGATGGGAGGTGGGATTGTGGAATGGCTAGGATAGAACAGATAGAGCGCTGCTTGGAGGGGATGCACCCACCCATGAAGAGGTTTTTTTTAGAGAGGTTAAAGACTTGACTTGGTGCTCTCTGATAATAATCTAAGAGGTTCTTGAGTATCTATAAGCTTCTTTTTGGGGCTTTAAGAAATATCAGAATGTCATCCGCGTAGAACAAATGACAACGAGTGGATTGGATGGGGGAGACATCATATATCTTTCCTTCCCTTTGAAGAGAGCTGAAGTTGAGGCTAAGAATATCCTTAACTAGGACAAAAGGATAGGGAGATATTGGATCTCCTTGGCGAAGCCCACAAGAAGACCCAAAGAAGCCACAAGGAGTCCTATTAACTTAAACTGAGCATTTGGAGGTTGTGATCAATTCTTTGGCTAATCCATTTGTCAGAGAACTGAATGAATTTTAAGGCTTTGAAAAGAAAGTTAAGTTATCAAAAATCTTAGAAAAGTCTAGTTTCATGCAAATTGTCCCACCCCTAACCTTTGATTTTAATTTTTGGAGACCCTCATGAACCATAACAACATGTTGGTGGATGGATCTCCCTTTGACAAAGGCTGCTTGGTTAAGAGATATGAGGTTGGGAAGAATGGTGGACTACCTAGTTGCCAAAATTTTAGCAACAGGAGAAATTGAGCAAACTGATTGGCCGGAAGACCACAAAGGACTGAGGAGAAAAGTTTTTTGGAACTAAAGCCAATGGGTAAACATTACAAGCTCTCAGCAACCGACCAGTTTGGTTACTGCAGAACAAACATCCTTACCTATAATGTGCCATGAAGTGGTAAAAAAAGGCTCCAGTAAATCCATCTGGACCTGGGGAGCTGCTCTTTTTAAGGGAGAAAATTGTTTTCTTAATTTCTGCATCTGATGGGACCGTGATCAAGAGAGTGTTGTTGGCTTGCGAGACTCAAGGGCCTTGCACTTGAAATAAATTTTCTGCTGGAAATTCTGGATGAGCTCTGAATTGATTAGAGAAGAATTCAACATCATTTTGCTTGATAATATTGGGGTCTTCTAGGGTCTCTCCTTCCATAGATATTTTGTCAATTCTATTGACTTGCCCTCTTCGATCCTTTGGTAGAAAGGTCGAAGATACGGGTATTACCATCACCATCTTGCAGCCATTTGATTCTCAACTTTTGTCTCAAGTGAACTTCCTCGGCTTTAAGCCAATTGTGGAGTGAGGCTTTAGCAAGCTTCAGGTGTTCTAATTTTTGATGAGTTGGGGAGTCATCTAAAACTTGTTGACAAGAAGCTACCTTAGTTTGGGCTTCCAAAATATTAGATCTCAGATGGCCGAATGTGGATTTGTTCCAGTCCTTTAGATGTCCCTTGAGGAGCTTGAGCTTTCGGGCCAAGACGAATTGGGGATTGCCTTGTATCCGAGTGTTCCAGCATTGTTCTACCTGTTGCAAAAAATTTGGATGTAGGGCCCACATCTCCTCAAATTTGAAAGGGGTATTTGTAGCTTGGACTGGGGTGGAATGGCTGAGAAGAAGAGGGCTGTGGTCTGAAGAGGTTCTAGGGAGGTGGGTGATGGTTGGGTCCTTGTAATGCTCAATCCAAAGGGTATTAGCAAAAGCCCAGTCCAAGCGAGCTGCAGTGTATGATCTGCCCTGTCTATTATTAGCCTATGTGAACTGAGGTCCTATGTATCCAAGATCGATTATTCATGTAAACATGACCATATTAGAGAACTCCGAGACTGAAGTTGAGGACGGAGGATTAAAGCTGAGCTTTTCATTTGTTGAGAGAATTGCATTAAAGTCTCCTAGAATGCACCAGGGAAGAAAAGTAGAGGAGGTGGTGATGCCATAAATTTCTTCTTAGCCTAAAATCAGTGGATCCATAAACACCAGTGACGATACTGGTGAGGTTGGAAGATGAATCTCTGACTAGAATAGATAAGTGTTGGCTGGAGGCATCCAAGAAAGAAAAGGAAAATTTTGAATATGCATGACCAAAGCCATATTAATTAAGATCTTTACCTGCACTACAGGAATACTCTTAACAGCTTTACCTTTCTACTTCACTTCACTTGTTTATATAATTATATTGCACCAATGAGGTTTTCAAACAAGATAAAAGGAGGAAGGATTTTTCAGACTCAAATTCCATTCCACGCGTTTAAACTTAATTGCACATCAGAACTTTACACACATACAAGAGGGAGAAAACACAAGCGCACACATATTTCTAGCTCGTTGTGTAACTTTTGCCCAACAAATAAGCTACATATTTTATCTTTCTTTAAAATACCCAAGAGTCTTCAGAAGCAAATCCATCAAATTCTCTTGCTTTCTGATTTTTATACAAAGCAAGAAGACCCCACCAATAGATCAATTAATTGATGTTGAAATAGATTCTTAATCCAAAATGGTAGCCCCCAAAAATTCATTACTCTTATGCATCTTCATCAGCGATGGGTCCCACCCCATCCCACCTTCTTAATGTTCTTCAAACCACAACCCCGCTCCAAAACTTTCATTTCTCAGTAACCCCTTTTCAATCATTCAGCTGTACTACCAAGCAATAAGGTACTCCATTGTTGTAAAGTGGGCTGGTATAAGCAGCGCCAATTGTATGTGTTGTGTGGATGCATGCAGAAGTGTAAAATATGCGATCAACAATCAAGCCACACACAAAAAAAAGAGAAAAACACATGAGAAATTTACATGGTTAGGCAGAGTGTCTCCGTCCGCGGCTAAAGAGAACTCACCTCTTTACTCAGGTTTAGGGTTTCAAATTATATCATATTTATAATCTCTACTTTCTTATCTCCTAAGAAAGCCCCGGTAAAGAGACCAAAATATCCCTGGCCCAAAGCCCGATCCTTGGCTAACGCAATGGACCAATCTGATAAACCCGAAATACAAGACATAAGCCCAACAGTATGATTGCAATGCCAAATGTGTATATCGTTGCCATCTGTGTAGCACTAGGCAGAAGCGCCACATGTCTTTGACAGATTTTCTCATGGTAATTGTAAGCAGATGTTATTTGTTGGATTCGATTTGCTGCATGCCCAATAATGTGCATCTGCTCCATTGCTAGCTCTTCGACTAATCTCAACCTGAGTAGGCCTTCTAAAGTGTTCAACGACTGAAAATGGACTGTTTTTCTTCCTTTGTTTGTTTCTTTCTTTGAATCATTTATCATAATGAAAACATGGGTTTTCAACATTTTGTTATTGTTATTTTTTTTTTCCCTGTTTGGTTGATGGGATTTGTATTGATTGCGAGACCTTCGTACTTGGATGTCCTCCAATTTTTCATATTATCTTTTGCATTCAACATGCATGCCCATGCCTTTTATTTTCTTTATTGAAGATCTCATAGAAAGGACATTCTTAATCATTAATTTTTAGATTTTGTTAATGTTTAAGATGCATGTATGGATATCCTTTATAATATATATATATATATATCTAGATTCAAAAAAAAAAATTTAAACATGCTTCTGTTGATTTCATTCCCGGGAGCAATATTATCAAACTAGTTGTGCACGATCTATTCTTAGAGTACTATTCTTATGTGCGTAAGACACTGAATGAGAATGAAAAAAAAAATCGATAAAAGAAGAATACAAGTTGAAAAAATTATTTCAAATGTTCTAATCATTACTGTATAATATGATGAACTTGTAGTTAGATCAATCAATGCACTCAAAACATATTGGAAAAGGAAAGAGCCTAGCCACTCTTTATTTACTTCTTTGATTTCTGATTAAATATATGTGCAGCCTCACAATGCGAATGGCAACGGATTCCTTACAGAAGATTCTAATCAAACCTCCAACCGGCTTCTGCAAAGAGGTCGACCACAGGCGCAGATGTCGAACATTATGGGTTCAAATGGCTTACTTCCAATAATGAGGTGCTTATGATCTTGAGAATATGAAAAACATTCATTCATTTGATATTCGAACAATTTCTTATATATGCTAAATTTGAGAACCATGTCCAGAGAACAAACCCAACGTTTGGCTGGATACCTGCATGGAAATGGAATGCAACTCATGCATCATTTGAATGGGAGGAGCACAAACAATGGGTTGATTGATAGCAGGGAGCGCTATTCAGCATTTGGACATGTTGGTATGAACCCGTCCCATTGGCCTGAACATTATGCAACTGGGAGCATGGGACTTGGTTCTACTGGTACTTCAAGCCACTATTCTTTGGCACAAGTAAGTTGGAATCTAACCATCTTTTTCGATTGATAATGGAACTTCTTTTTTAAAAAAGAAAAAACTGAACATTATATTTTATCACTATAATTTTACATGATGTCTATAGTTAGTAAGCTCTGAAGATGTAAAGGATAAAACTAAGAGCAAGTATCATTTAATTGAATTGATACTGCATGTACCATGCACTACCCCACATCTGAACCTCTACAATTGCTCAATTTTTTATAGAAACTGTTTTCCTCATGCAATTATTCCTAACTTTTGAAGTCTTATTGCCAGGGAATGGCAACTCCAGCGCTGCAAAGCCCTTGAGATGAGACTTCCTCTAGGTGTTCTTAACGATATTCTAGCACCTGATGCGACATGCTTTTCTCCTTCTAAAGGCCAGATTGATGCTAACATTGAGAACGAGGATGCTGGTTTATGGTGTCAAAATAGCTTATTTTTCTATTTGGGAACCATATAATAAGATTTCTCTAAACTTCATTATTTTCTTCTCTAGCTGTTGGGTTTTGAGTGGAAGTTGCAGGGATAGATACATCTTTAAACTTCATCAGTGATCATCGAAAGTAGCTGGCTTTTCTTCATATTGCGTATTGCGCATGTTGTCTTGCTGTGCATTTAAGGGCCTGTTGGGTTCTAAAAGAACCATGAAATGTCAATCTTGGTCCATAGAATTAATCTAAAATACTCTTTCGTATATCACCACTTGTTAAATAAGGTGAAGGACAGCATTTAGAGAATTCATAAAACCCCAACAAAAATTCTTACAATTTTTGGAAACTAACCGGCCGGGATGATGTTTTGTATTAGTGAGTGAGATATATTACTATTTCTGTTATTCCGAGCATTTTCTTATAAGGTGGGGCCATAAACATCTGTGTGGACTGTGGTAGGATCCACTGACACATAGGCTAAGTGGGGCCCATTCAAAAGTGTGTCCCTATGTGTTTCAAAAGTTATTGAATCTGGTGTTCCATACCAGGGGTCATGGGGTTCACTAGAGCCAAGCTGATATTCTTATTTTTGTGCAAGAAGGTGTACGTTGTTTATGCATCAGAATTAGCATGTGAAATCTGTAGTTCTATTGGCTTTGTATTATCAAGGGTTGCATGGTTGCACATGCATTGTTGCACTTATATTGTCTTCATGTTTCCATCAACAGCTTATGATGATGATTGTCGTATTTTTGAAGCACCTATTTCTATTCCATAGGTTTCAGATTCTCAAAACCTATTAAAACAGATCATTGCTGATTTTTTTTTCCCAAAGTTTTAAATACTTTCTGTTTTGATAGTTGGCACGCTTTTTTAAATTCCAAAATAGATGCAGAACTGTATTATATTTACTTGTGAGATTTAGGCACCTATTGCTAAGGAGGAGTTTGGTTTTTTGCATGTACCTGATTACTCTCAAGATTTTTCAATACTTCTAGCCCTTCATGGTTGGCACACATCCTGTTGGGCCCTAAAAACTGTGCCCACATACTACAAAACCTCACTAATTTCTGACATACGTACGTTATTGTTTAAATATTATTAAGTTTGGGCAGCTTTTGGTAAACATTTATGCATGCCCATAATGTGATCTTTTATGTTTGTTTTGGAAAAGCAGCACCTGCTCTAGTTCTCTACAGATTGGTCCCAGAAAAGTGAATCAAATCCCAGAAAAGTCCAAGTCCCATCCACTTTTTGACTTTATATCCTTCACCCTCCACCTCTCCAACAACCAAATTTTAGTTAAAGAGAGATGCTCCTGTGAGAAATATCTCTCACCTTAATATGAAAGATAAGATGGGGACCCTCACATTTAAGTTATTGGCATTGGATATGACATTATATATATATATATATTATTTAGGGCCTAAGAAATACAGATTTTTAGCATAGATCTAAACCCAAAAATCTCTGACCAGAGGGAAAAAAAATCAGTTTCTGTACTACTCCTTTTCCCGAATGGACGCCAAATATTTCGATAATTGCCACCCATTGACATCCCTACTATTTATTAGCATATTTTTACTGCAATTGTAATAACATAACTAATCCAAGTCTGGGTGAATCGGGTTTGAGTCAGGGTCCAATAGTACTTGTTGGTCAAGTCTGGGACTGGGCACAAGGACCAAACTTAACCCAAGAAGCCTTAAATAAAACATACATGGGTTAAGTTTGGTCCACCTGAAATCTGACCTAATCAGAGAAACATAGTACACCTTGATCCGAGATGAAATCAAATTTTAACATTATGCAGATTACAACTTAAGCATTACCAAAGGAGCAAGGATAAATCAATCAACTGCACCACAATACAAGAAGTCGATCACTGCACCACAATATGTAATAATAAGTGGAGAAACTTCTACATTTGGCTACCTGGTACTTCATCGAAATATAATTTGTTTTCAAGAAAAGAAGAAAAAAGAACAGAGTCTCATAATTTATTTCCCCCCTCGATCTGATTCCTGTCTCCATCTGCTCCAAGAGAAATAGACAGTAAATTACCATCCAGATTCCAAACCACCTTCACCACACCTTTTGACCCAAAAAATAGGATGGGCTGATAAATGGCTATGCCCTGCTATCATCCCTTCTTCAGCTCAAGTGGCCAAGGATCTGTCCAATCTGACATACTTGGGGGCGCCTAGATAGAACACAAGTGATAGCCTGCCTGATCATCATTAAGCTTTATTTTGGAATTTTCGCAGGTTAGATCAAGAAGTAAAGGTCCAATGCCTTTCTGTCGCCAGAAAAATAGAAAAGATTGTTTATATACCAAAGCCAACAAAAGCTCTGTCCATACTTCCAAATAATATTTGTATTTACAATCTCTACTAAATAATTGTTTTTTTATATGCCTCTTGAAAGGATAGGAAGAAATAAGGCAACCGTTTCTCACCCAATCTACTACTTGCCTGCAGGTAGTCTTATCTCTGACCTTTGTGCTACCACAATTTCAAAATATGTGCCAATGTCGATCCCTACTCGACAGTGTGAGGAAATGAGCCAGAAATCCTACATGCAACATATCCTCACAACAGAATGAAATTGCGCCTCCTTATTTCTCACAGAAAGTAGTACATATCTAAGCAAAGGCTCATCAATGCTCACCACTGTCCACAGAAGCCCTACTTCATGTTTAAACCCACAGCTTGTGTTGTCCAAATTTGGTTCTGGAGAGAAAAATCTCTTTAGATCTCAAGCTGCATGCTCACCATCTCGAGCATCAGAATTTGAAACTTTGGACAATGTCAGCAATTGCATCAGCTCCACTCGGTATTCAAGACCTCTAAGGTAGTGTCCCAGTAGCATGCACCTAAAACCATTACAAGAAAGGTTAGTTCTTCAACACCCAGCAATTATTACCCATAAATATGGGTGGCAGTGGACTTGGCTCAGCCCATTCTGAGGTAGACCAGGTCGCCCAGACCCATACATTTTATAAATCGAGCCTCAATCAAACAACAGCGTGAATGGACCAGGATAGGGTTTTGCTGACCCCAGGTAAGGTCCATTTACTAGTCATGCTTAGGGGCAAGGATCCTATATCAATCTAAGCCCAAGCCCAGGCAACAATGGGTCAGGCCAAGAAGCATAGGTGGTTAGCCAGGATCAATCCTGGTCTTTGTTGTAAAAGGAGGACTAATACATAATAAAGAGCGTAAGACAAACCAGAAAAGAAGACGGGCTAGGTAGTCCCGGGTGACGGAAATAAGGGGCTGGAATTGAAGGGAGGTGTTCTCTAGTAGCTCTGCAGAATCTTCCTTCCCTATATTCAGTGTTCCAAGGGTAGGGTTTTCAGATTGAAGGGGAGCTTTTGAATGCATCTTCGGTGAAAGTGTTGCTAGGAGCCCGTGTACAACAGAGTGAACTGTTTCTTGCAATTCTGGAGATGTCGGTTCTGCTAGTTCAGCTACCTGCACTTAATAAAACAATTGCTCCTAATCATATTAGGTTCACATAGTAATGAGACTTGAACCGGATACAATGCAACAACGCTCCAGGTTCAAGGGTATAGCATTGCTACAAATATGCTTGTAGGGTTTACAGATGTCAATGTGAAGTATCAAAGCTACAAAAAAATAATGACAGATCCTTTATCACCATTAAAGTTGGCCTCATGTGAAATGAAAAAGAAAAATACAGCCCAAAAGTACATATTTAATTGGAAAATCAACTGACCAAAATAGAAGGATTATCCAAAGGATTTCATCTTTGTTATATTGCTTATAGATGAACCGTCAGAGTGGATGAATGATCAACATCACCGAGGGACCATTTGGGAATTCTTAGTAAACTCCTAGGAGTTCTAGGAAAGGGGTGAAGAGTCAAGAGAGGAGATCTATAAGAGAACATCAAATTCCTAGGATTAAACTTCAGAAGGTGGTGATCATTGCCTATCAAAAGGGAGACAAGCTTTTGTAGTGCCTTGTAGATCACCACCCTGATCCTCTACTCTCAACTAAGGGCAGCAATTCTCGACCCAACCAATAAACCAAATCCATGTCTGACCCATATACCCTACCCCAAACACAACCTGCACTTGACATGGATCTGATGTGGGTTGGGTTTTTCTAACATACACTCATGGATTGGGTTAGGATTAGGCATCCTTGACCTGATGGCTCATGAACCTGCAATCACAGTTTATCAACCACTCACAGGACCACCAAGATCTTTAACTTAGCTAATCCACCTGGCCCTCTCTTTCTTTTTAAGTATTTATTGTTTATTTGAGCAATTAAAGTTTCAAACTTCGTGAGTTGAACAGTCTTTTGTTATAAAGAACTAGAGTGCAGCTGAAGTCTTGCTGAATTCTACTCATGCAGTTTTCAAAACTAAAAACACACATCTACCAAGATAATGGACTGGATGACTAAAAGATCTACAACAATCAATTTCAATGCATATAAGACAGCTAAACAGTTATAGGTTTATTTCCATGTGTTCATAGAATCTGGATCCTGAGGCTGGGACTAGGGAGGATTGTCAATTGTGACGCCATCATTATAAATCCATCGGCAGGTCCCCAGTCCCCACTTTGAAATAGAAACAGCAAAATCGCTGTCCAGTCCCTTTTTATCATTGAGGAAAATTTCAATGCCCTGTGTGAGATTTATCATGTCCAGAAAAGGTGATTAAAATCTAAAGAAAAAGAAAGGAAAGAAAGAAAGTAGTAAAATCACGTATTACATGTCATCAATCTGACAGTGGGCATATTTTGAATGTAGTAAATTTTGTTTAGCTGATAAACCAAAATGGAAAAGTGATAATGAACGGTTTGGATTTCAAAGGTAGGCCCCCTTGAGGATTTATATTGTTGGATAAAAAGTCCTGGCCCTAGAGAATCTGGACTCATATTTAATACATCGTTTTCTATTATAAGCCAGCTTGTTTTTTCTACCCCATATTCTTTCCTGTGATTCAGTCCCGAACACTTTTTTTTTTCTTATCATGGCCCCAAATTGTTTTCTGCAATCTAAACCTTACAGTCTCGATCACCAAATTTCTGTACTTGTCACAGGCTAAATGAGATCTCTGCCGCACATACCCTTCGGCTTTCCTTGACCCATCAACTTTTCTTTGCTGCCTTTTAAAAGACTCAAAACAATAAAGAGAACATTTGTAGAGAACAGATATGGACGAAAAGTATATCCTCCTTTTGAGGATGACCATATATTTATAAGCAACAGGCAAGCTGTTGCGATCCTTTTGATAAGGGATAATCACAATCTGATACAATTTCTGAATTGCAAATTAATTTATTCTCTTAGAACTGATACAATTATTGCACATTGGATGTGCACATGATAGTGTACACTTGATGTGAATGCAGTCATGGAAATGGCCATTTGATGCTCTCTCCCAAGAAATATCCCAACAGCTTTATCGGAAACCATGGAGGAGCTGTGGCATCAGAACTTTCTTCATTTCTGCTTCATTTTTCCTTTCTACATTGGTCATTGCAGAATCAACTGTTTTCTGAAAATGTCCCAAACTAGGTAAATCAATCCCCAAGCCCCTCCAGCATCTCTTAGAGATTTTTTTTTTCTTTTTCCGTGGGTCCCTTCTTCAGACGTTATTGTCAAAGGTTAGCACGGGTCAGCTTGGGTTGACCCAGTGACCCAATAATGTGGGGTGGGTTAGGGGCTTAGGGTACATATTTTCAACATTTTTTATAGATGGGTCTGGTTCGGGTTGAACCTGGTCAGCTTGGGTTGACCCAGTGACCCAATAATGGGGTGGGTTAGGGGCTTAGGGTGCCTATTTTCAACATATTTTATAGATGGGTCTGGTTCGGGTTGAACCTGAATTTTGTTACCCCTTTGGAGTCAACCCAAACTGAATCCAACCAATGCTATCCCTGCTCTTAACAGCTTCAATGGCTGCTTTCCTATGAATTTAGCACGAACTTGCCAAACATTTCCCAAAATACAGGCCATGCAAATGCTTGGCCAAAGTGAAAAGACATGAGATTTGGGCCACACAATGCAAATACCTCTTTAGACAAAGCACTGAGATATCATTGATTCAAGAGATGGAACCATACCAACAATTAGTAGTAGAGTTAGGCCAATTTTAGCAAAGCAAAGCAGTTCAAGAATAAATAACTAACATGGAAACAAGTTGATATCATCTCAAAAATTATCCCATGAGCTGTACCTTTAGGGGCCCACCATTAACCGCTTTAGGGAAGGAACATCATAACATGCTAACTTATAACCACCAATAATCCAGAAAAGACCTTCCAATCCTGCCCCACATCTATTTGTTGTTGGCAGGCTTGAGGTGGGCTACACAAATGGTTATCAAATTTGAAATTGAGGCTGACTCTCATTTTGAACATTTGTGTGCCAAGTAATTTGCATGTACACACTGACAATGGTATAGTTGTATGCAGTGGTGGACCCAGGATTTTCGTTCTAGGGGAGCAGACCCAAAAAGGTAGTTAAATTTTGTGGGCAAACCCAGGATTTCCACGTGGATTTTGAGGGCAGACCTGGAATTTTCATGTGGAATTAGAGACAGGCCCAAGATTTACATGCGAAGTTTGGAGGGGGAGCGGCTGCCCCCGTATCCATATATGTGGGTACTCCCCTAGTTATATGTGGAACACCTTGTGGGGCTCACTTGGTGCATGCCAACAACAGGGTTAGGGGGGCAGGGGCATGGGAAGGTCAATGCATGGATTAGGATGTCACAGATATCGGCCTACTTAGATGTCACAGAAATCAGCCTAGGTTAGATCATTATAGACATGAGTTTTGAGAAACAATATCCATGATGAAAACATATAAAAACATGGGATGTTTCGATCCAACAATGAGTAACAGTCAGATGTGTATCCATTTGGTTGGGTGCCAAATCACCACTAGGATGAGGGACATTGATCAGGTGACCCCACAAAGCAGTTCACATAAACTGCAACAAACAAAATCTACTTATTTAATTATAAAAGTTTAAAAAAACATCATAGTAGAATAATAATGATATTCCTAAAGCTTAGAGTTGAAAAATAAGATGACAAATGCAGAGTAACAAATGTGAAAAACCAGACCTTCTCCGGTTGCAGTGATCTCAAATAGTCCAACAAATCATTTTTTTCTTCCCCAGCAAATTGTTGCATTTGTAGAGCAGCATTTTCCCTCTTGATTTCACATAGCTCCTGCCAAATGGTAAAAGAACTCAATACCATATGGACATATACAAACAACCCATAGCTCTATCATCTAGTAAGCCAAAGAAATGAGCTCAGTTCTTATGCTCCCTAATGCAAACAAGGTCCTATGATCAGTACAGATCTACTGTAAATCAAAAATGACATTGCAGAAATTGAAAAAGAAACATCCTTTGAGAGACATGGTGAACTTAACATAGTAACACGCAATTGATTATCTATCCCAGAACAGCAACTTTTGGAGTTTCCATCTATTTAAACATACATTGTTAGCAGAAGATAAACGTGACTGTAAGTGAAGAATGTATTCCCGAGCCTCAGGAGTCAATTCACCAAGACCTTGAGCGCCCATATTCTCACTGGACAGATCTTTCTTTCTTCCAGATTCTGGTAACAACTCATTTCCTCCCTCAAAATTACATATTCTTGTAGTACTGTCAAGAGATGTATCATGGTCATCAACTTTAGCACTCTCCGGTATTTGTTTCTCAAAATTCCCATCATCGTGAATATCAAGGTTTCGTTCAAGGCAAAGCCTATATTCGGCATTCCGTAGAGTATACCTGAAATAAAAATAAAACCACCACATTATTTTTTAATAGACATCATCTACATGAGAATTAGAAGAAAAATGATAACTTCACTACCCTTCCTCTTGTTTATAGAATTTGTATTTAAAGTAAGACAGTCAAACCATATAAAGCCGAAATGTCTTATAATTTTATCTCATTAAATGAGAAAATTGGGAATTTAAAGGTTACAAGGATAGTTGATAGCCATATAAAACTTAACTAATCCTAAAAAGACAATTTTTTTAAAACAACTGGGACACCTAAAGAACTAAACCTATGATTAAAAAAATCGTAAATAAATTGTCTTGTTATTATGATAGGAAAGAGAGGATGCTCAGCAATTTGGAAAGTACAAAAAAAAATGATGGGAAGAATAAATTGTCATGTTATTATGATAGGAAAGAGAGGATGCTCAGCAATTTGGAAAGTACAAAAAAAAATGATGGGAAGACTTGTAGGCTCCCTTTCCAGAGGCTGCATCAAATGGGTTATATTTATATGCCAGGACAATCTATCAAGCATCAACTACAGTATCAGGTGGTCATAGCCAAAACTTTTAAGTCTCCTATTCAGACTAACAAGCTTTTAATAATTCCATTATTCTTATTTATGGTTACGAAGAATTGCATGCAGACAGAATAGATGAAACTAGAAACAAAATTGACAAAAGAAGATGTTCAATTCAACCCATCACCAAAACTGAATAACATAAGTTGACAAAGGATATCAATATCATAAAGATAAAAGCATATGTACCCAGTCATCATGGAAGAAACCAACAACTTGGAAAGGGGCTCCCAGAAAGCCTCAATTAAAACATGAAATTGGTCAGATGGAAGCAAGCCCAGCATTCCAGAGATAGTCCTTTTCATGGCATCCACCGTTTCTGCTGGAACATCTTTTTGAATGAGAGTTACATCCAAAGGCTCTATTTCTTGTATCCAGTTAAAAAGAACTGACTTCTGAAAAAAAAAATAATAATAATAACAAATTCAGTCGATCATAATACCTTAGTAACAAATCTAGTTCAACCACATGTCACCAAAATGAAAACTTTGACATTCAAAAGAAAAGAAATTCATAAAGTAAATTCCCCTCAAAGTACAGTAATGAAAACTGTAATGAAAAATTGAAAAATGTAGAGAAGATAGAAGGAATAGCAAAAAATTCCAACCCAACCATTTCCAGGAAGAAGAACATAGAAATGAATAAGCAAAGTTGAAAAGAAAACACAGACACACAAACATGGACTTAAATCTAGGTCAATTAGCTCACTTTGGGAGTATGGATATGATAATTGACACAGTTGGTGAAAGTAGGCCCTGCAAATGGCCCAACATCTACTGAATTTGGTTCCTTTCTTTCTTTATTTCTTCTCTTGTTTGTTTAAGACAAAAGCCCAACATTTAGAAAGGATTTTGGTTTTAAATCATGAACAGTTTCAACATTCATCCATTCTAGGTTTTCTTTCAGAGTATGGATTTTCTTCTATGTACTTTTTTCCTATCTCTCTTTCCAAATGTATAAATGTTTCATTTGTAATGTATGTATGCTTACTCAAAGTCAATTGTACATCCAAACGGTGCCCTAAATCAAAATTCCAATTCTCAAACAAAATCAAATGGAAGGATGGGGAGGAATAAAAATAAAGGGGAAAAGGATGGCCCACCTTGGATTCGATGAAGGGCTGAGATCTTCTTCTGCTGTTGGTGAAATCTTCGGGAGGAGAAGAGGAGCAAGTGATGCGGAGAAGGTGATTGATTGGGCGAGGACTGAAAGTCGGGGATTTGGGGAAGAAGGCATATGATGAAAGAGGGCGATGTCGACCGACCGGAAGAGGAGGAAGGAGGGAAGAGGGAACAACAACGGTCGACATGCCGCCACGTTCCTCTCGCTTCCCCTCTCCCTCTCTTCTTCGTTTTTCTCGAACTCGACTCGTACTTTTTCCTACCCTATATGGCCATATGTTGTTCCCGTCACGTGTAAAGCGCCGCCGTGCCGTGGTTGATAATGTCGTTTACACGTGGTTAGGTGTTTTACACATGCACACTACTAACTATGCATATGCCATGTTTATTTATATCGGTTTCGTATTTACGGTATTAACTAGCAAGAAAGACTCGTGTTAAGCTCGGGTCTAAAAATATTACTAAATTTTTATATCAAATTGCTATCCTCTTTGATTGGTTAGGAAAATAAATTAAGATCATTTAAATTTTGTGACAAACTTAACTAAAAATTATAATAAATTTTAATAAAGAGAAATTATTGGGTAAAAAAAAAATTAATATGAAACTTGATAAGAACAAATTGAACTCATACTGCCCAGGCCGTATTTTGAAGCACCATGGGTTCAATGTGTTCTTATATTTATATACTAGAAATTTTCCGTGCCTAAAGGCACGACGTACCACCGGACTTGGATATGCCTCAGACCGACCGAACCCAGGTTTCATGCGTCTCGAAATCAAGTCCAACCATAAAATGGATTCCACCAAAAAAAAAATCCAATTGATTGCCAAATGATATAATTTCATTTATTCATTTATTCTTAACAAAATTGAATCATGAAATCTTTCACCCAATTTGCTCATCTCATCTTCTTATCTTGGTCCCATCTCATGATCAATGAAGTATTTTTATTTTTTATTTTTTTAAATGAAGAATGGATGGCAATACCTGTAAATAACTCAAACTTGCTGACCCTTTTTGCTTTTAATGAGGATGGCAAAAACTTATAAATCTCTCCAACTTTTAGCCCCTTTTCTTTTGAATGAAAAGGGGATGACAATACCTGTAAATAACTCTAACTTGCTGCCCCCTTTTTTTGCATTCTCCTCTTAAATCCAAGGGTCCAAAATATCCCTTGGATTTATGTACATAAAACCAAGGGCTCAAAATGTCCTAGGATTCAAAGTCTGCTCTCCCATATTATATAGATTTGTGATTAGTTACATAAAGAAATTTATTTTCCTTATTTGAAGAGAATTCATTGGGTAAAAAGAAAAAAATTAATATGAAACTTAATAAGAACAAATTGAACCCATGCTACCTGGGCCGTATTTTGGAGCAGCATGGGTTCAATGTGTTCTTATATTTATATATTTGTGATTAGTTACATAAAAAAATTTATTTTTCTTATGTGAGGCCCCAATCCTTGTGGACCCTCACTTATATTTGAACTGTTCTAATTATATTATATAATATCTACTTATACTAATTAGTAGGGGTTAGTGAGGGTAGTTATAATAATATAACCCCTAATTAATAGGGTATTAAATGTTTAAGGGAAGTATTGCCAAGTGTCAAAATTTTAGATTTTTCTAAATGAGACACATGTCACGACTGGTTTTTGTCTTATAATATAGATAGATGGTAACATCAAGAGATAAAAGAGTTTCATATCCTAATTTTTTGTGGGTCTTAAGAAATTTGTGAAAAGACTCAAGAAAATCAAAATAAAACTAAATTCGTTCGATACATTCATTTACTTATATAAAAATGATGCTTTTGATGAATATGGTAATTATTTCACATGCATAACAGCTGCATATGTAACCAATGTATGTATAACATTTGCACATGTAATAGGAAGACGGCTTGTCTTGTTTTAGGGTTGTTTTGTTGTCAACGTGGAATTCAGATATTTAGGAAGTAATTAATTCAAATAAACTGATTGTTTACATGAAATTGAAATATATATATGAAGAAACTCATTTAAATGGGCTAATGTTTCTGCGTGAAATTATAATATATATATATTTGAGTTCATATGTAGATGAGTGTGATTCTTTGCATAGAGTTTAATATTTTTATAGATGAAAAATATTTAAATTTTATACATTGACACATTTAAGTAAAAAAAATAAACTGCATGCATAAAGCTTATATATGTAAATTTGACTTACATTTCCCATATGTAAAAGACAAATGACTTATGGCTCTAGATAACCGTCCTCTCCACAACTAGGGCAGGAGACATTAACTTTGATTGTAAATTTTATATTTTACATGTGATTAACATGGGACGAAAGCACTAATAAATGAAAGGATCGGTGTTTTGAGCACTAAAAGATGAGCCCATTGATAGTTTAATGAGGATTTTGCGAAAAAAATTCCCGTGAGTGCGCACTTAAAAGGACTTTTTGGTATAGTGTGCACCTAACCTAACGTGAGTTTTTTTTTTTAAACAAAATCCTCTAATTTAATTTAGTGACAAAATTTTCCAAGCATGGCAACAGTAGGCTCTGGGTTTTTTTTTTTTTTTTCTTCATCTTCTTCTGTTTTTTAAAGAGTGCACTGCACACAAGCTACAAGAGTTTTCTTCTATTCCCCACGGTAAGTCCAATGGAACATTGGATATGGTGTTTTTTCATAGCATACACGTACCCATTTAAAAAAGTAGGTGTGGTAAATTGGTCTTAACTAGCCAGCCTAATCCAAATAACCTTGCAATTAGGGTGTCAATTTACATTTTTGACTTGATTTTTTTGTTAGTTAGATTTGATACAAATACATTCTTATTATTCAATCCACCAATCTAATTCAAGCCTAATCCAATCCCCATTCCATCCAATTAATTGCATTATGACATCAATCCAATCCGACAATTGGCTCGGGTGGAGATTTTCACCCATATCAAATGAATCAAGTTTGGATTAAGCCCATACATGCTACTCTCAATGTTCAAACCAGACCTAGCCCAACCCATTGCTACCCCTTATAGCAAGGATGCTGCTATACATTATAAATATGTCATTTTGTGGTACATGCATTGGATTCGTATTGTCTCCATTGGTGATGGCTCGAGCATGAAAAGTCCTCCCTAAAATTTCCACTAATCCAAGAGAGAAAAAGACCAATGGATGGATGGCCATGATTGATTGAAGTATTATGCTGTCTTCTCTATCAAAGGTCCAAAGGGTGTGAGGCCTTGGCCGCGCTGAAAGGTCTAATTGGGTCGACTTTTAAATGTAAAGTGGTATGTCGTACGCCCTTTCACTTTGATCATAAGCTTCTCATGATTATGCTGGAATAGATGGTTGTTAGCTGCAAACCAAAACTTCTCAAGACTTCTCAAGAATTCTCAAGACCACTCTAATTTTATTCTACTCCATGACAAAGAAATCAGGCCCTAAAAGCCCAATCAGACAGAAGCTGCGATTTTTTTTATCCCATCATACTCAACATAAGTAATAGTGGGTTCAAATCGACATTTGTTAATTCCAATGGCTAGCCCAGTTGGCCTAGAACCACGATTTTATCTTAGAGGTTGAATGTTTGAAACTGCGCCACCACAATGAGGCCACAAGAGATTTAATCGACTCTCCCTAAATTCGTAGGGATTAGTTTGGCCCAAAGACTGGGACACCCTTCGATATAAAAAAAAAAGGACCTTACACTAGTAAACCTAATTTAATGAATGTTGTTTGGTTTGGGTTCAGTTTCGTTATATTCAACCCACCAACTATACAATATAACCTACCAACCCAACAGGAAAATGATGGGTTATATTTAAAAAACATTTAGTTGGTTTTTTAAATATGAGAGAACCATATCAAGCCGGACGCACATGGGTTGTGTTTGGCACTTTACTTTATTAAAGTGAAGTGAGGTGAATCCAAACAATAAACTACAATGAGTCATATCAAATCCCCTTTTTCCACAACAAAGTCAATAAAGCAACCCCTTTTGCCACTAAAAGACAAAAAAATTTTACTTTTCTATACAACAAGTCAAAAAGATTCCATACCAAACAACTAAAAAAAAAACATCATCATAACACCCACCTCACCATACTTCAATTCACCACACATCCAAACAGGCCCAATCAACTTGGTTTAATTCAGAAGGCCTTTGCACAAAGCCATTGAAGAGGAAATTGCGACACCTATTTCCTACCTACGTAGGTAGAATTTATAGATCCTCACAGAAGAAAAAAAAAGAGGTACAAAATAATCAATTTTCTGTGAATCCAGAGCTACACAAACGCTACGGGGAAAGCGTCAAATCCCATGGCTTTGGTGGCATTTGGCACTGCACAAACGACGATTTAGGGTCTATTTGGGAATTTATTATTAAAATAAAAATAATATAAAGTCAGTATTTTTCAAACGAGATGTCACATCAAAAATATATTATTTTCAAATTTTTCTTTTTTTCTCAAAAGAAAGTAGAAAAGCAACCTCATTTATCCACTAACAAAAAAACACACACTTTTTACACAAAAAGTATAAAAGATTTCCAACCAAACAACTAAAGACAAAATACAATCATAACACACTTATATTTAATTCTCTATTAATTTGATAGTTTCCTTTACCTATATTTTCCGAGAAAATTACCAAACGGGCCCTTAAACAGCGAAAGGCCTGCTAATTTTACATGAAATTGAATTGCTAAGAATCAAATGGGGCTTTATCTAGTTCATGTGGTGTGCATGGAAGCCTCCACGTTCAACTCGCTGTGGAGCCCCACTTGGGGATATGATTGGGGGTGGGGATCTCTTCATCTAGTTAGGACCTATCTCTGTACAAAAAGAAAAAAAAAAGTCTCATCTAATCATCCTAACTGCTTCATCAATGGCTAATAAATTTTGCCCCATAAAAAATGGACCCATCAATCCAACAATGCAATCCATTCGAATGAGTGTTAAAAAAAAAAGGGGACCCATGTAACCGGGGGTGGGGGTGGGGGTTGACCCATTTGGATTGGTCATCAGGTGGGCCTCGCTATGAGGTGTGCAAATCTTGAGGTAGACATCTAATAATTTGTACATATCAAAGCGTTTAAAGTTGAAGAATTAACCATGACGATCCATGCATGGCAATTAGATGACCCCCTATTGGGTAAAAAAAGTGAATGATTGGACAAAGCCCCTAGATTTTCTAACGAGGATTTGATATGTATGGAAGTCATGGACATTATGGGATGACTTATCCGCGGACATTTGCAAATGTCATATTTTTTTATAAGAATTTCAAAGTTTTAATCATCCAAAAAGTTTCACATGCCTTTTGGAATTCTTTGAATTCCAATATCTTTTTATTTATTTTTTACTGAAATTTATGGACGCCCAAGTAGAAAGGAGAATTCAAAAATTCCACATCGTAAGAAGTTTCCAAACAGAAATCATCTTAAATCTAGTAAAGAAACAAGCCCTAGGCTTATTTGTTAATTTGAATGGAGTTCAATACATAGGAATTTATGTTTAGCCTGCATAAACAAAGGGTTAAGCACCTCTTCGGTTGGAGGCATTTATGATAAAAATTGAGTTTATCGTGAATAGATAAATAGAATTCATTGAGCTCACCCTATGTAGTTGGGACAAGACTTTAATGATAATAATGGAGTGGTACACAACTAGTGACACAATTTAATTTACCTAGGTAGGGATGGATGGCTGGCCAATCCTATGAGATGGGACACCCTTGCCACAGCGATGGGCAGGAAATTATAGATATATTATTTTTATTTAAAATGAAAAATTATAAAAAAAAAAATAGGCCTCACAAAAAGCATTCATTACCAGGCAGCAACGGCTTTCATTGGGAAAAATGAAAATCCACGAGTAAGATTCCAATTTGGTACAAACGCGGAGCCGTCAGCCGTGTAGGGCAATAATCCCCAAACCGTACAAGATCAGGCCCGACTTATCCTTATAATTTTCGTTTTAAACTTTAGAATGGTCTCTGCAATATCTCTCCACTCCATCTTATCGTGTCTTCTGGTCGACCAAAAACCAATCTCTTGACAAGAAATAAACATGTAAGAGCTTCTTCTTCAACTGCCTCTCTCTCTCAAAAAAAAAACCTTTTCTTCTTTTATAGATCTATTGCATCTTTTCCAACTGCACTTTTAAAGGTTATATGTATCGAATTCTATATATATGGGGTACCTTTTTGATGCCCTAGCTTATATATGGAAGAAAGAAGTGAAATGAAATGTTGATATATATATATATATATATATACCGTCAATTTAGGGTTTTCAATTTAGTGCCTACTACTGGACCATATATTTCTTGTCTCTAATTGCTAATTGAAAATTCGAATAGGTTGTTTACGATTAAATAAAGAGATCGAAATGCAACAATTCTGCTTCTGGGTCACATTCACATATATGATGAAGGTATCAGGTTACATGGAAAAGCATCACAATTGTAATGCTCTGAAGTTGGCTGGGGCGGCCAATAACCTCTTCTTCTTTTTTTTTTTTCCTTCCAGAACCTTGATATGTTTTTAGTGGTTCCTAAGTTAATTTAGGGCGTGTTTGCCTAATTCGCATTGGATTTTTAGGAATTTGTGGTAAAGGAGGTTTTATTGAAGCAGCAGTGAATAGGTAAGTGATGGGTGGAAGGTGGAGATGTAGATGAGGCCTTCACTCTGTGGGATTTAAATTACTGTGTAATAATTTCCTATCAAAGGGATGATTATTTGATGGCCCCAGGTCCTCAAACAAAAGTGGATGAACTCTACGGCAGGTACTGCCAATACGGATTCCAAGCGAGAGATCAACTTAATGATTGGGGCTGGCCGAATTGCTCATGGGATTCAACATACTCGGGCACTCTTCAATCGAAGACAAACACTCACAACCATAAGAAACTGTACATGTTCTTTATTGATTAATGAAAATTGTTTCTCCCAATGGAGGGATTGCATATTTATAGGAAAGGTTGGACATCCCCTTTCTTAGTAGGACTCCAATTGTAAATATTAAAGGAAACTAAATCTCCTAAAACAAACCAAATCAACTAATTTTAAATTTAAAGACTTTTAAATAAATCAAAAATCCAAATTAAGACTCATAATCAACTTAAATTCCCAAGATAAGTTGGCTAGACCAGTTGGGCCTGTGGGTTAGGCCTAGTTGGCTTGGTCAACCCATGGATCATGGGTCTGGCTTGCTTCAATTCTCCTTGGCTTGAAGAGACCTTGAGTTCTGTAGATTTCCTCTCAGGTTGGAGATCCATCATACGAACTTCCGATTTTCTTATTGATTTTCATTCTCTTTGAATAGTTTGGAAGCTCCACTCAATCTTTTCCGCCACCGAGAAGTAGATTGGAGGTGTTGCTTCTTCTGATGTTTGAATTGGATGTATGATATGGCCATCAGATGCTTCAATTGTTGACTTTGTTTTAGCAAATCATAATCTTTGAGTATTAGTCGTTGATCTCCAAAGATAAAATCAGTGCGGAATACTTCAATGACCGGTTCAACTTCTTTTGAAACCACTTAAACAAATATTGACCCTTCTTTGGTAAATATGAATATTGACCCTTTTTTTACTTGAATTCTCTGTTTTGAAGCCTTCTCATATGAGACCGTCTGAGTTTGTCCACAACATGGATTGCTTCAACATATGCTTCTTGGTAGCTTTGATACTGATTGACGCAGGCCCAAATCTGTGAATGAAAGTGAACAAAACCCATGGCGGGGTTTTTAAAATCCTTGACAATTTCAAGTGAGAGACCAACTCCATGATTGGGGTTGTTGGCTGAATCCCTCACGAGATTCGACACACACGAGTACTTCACTCGAACAAAAACACTTACAACCATAAGAAACTGAACAAATTCTTTATTAAATAATTATAGTTTCCTCTTACAATGGAGGTATTACATATTTATAGGAGGGGTTGTCCATTCCCCTTCTTAGTAGGGCTCCAATGCTAAATGTTAATCCATCCAAAGGAAATCAAATCTCTAAAAAACAAACCAAATCAAATTAGATTCTAATTTTAAAGTTTTCTGAATAAATCAAAATTCCTAATAAGACTCCTAATCAACTTAAATTCCCATGGTAAATTGATTGGACTATTGGACCTGTGGGCTGAGCCCACTGGGCTTGTCGACCCATGGATCATGGGTCTGGCCTGCAGTACTCCTTTTGAATGTTTACCTCTAATCCTTCACTTTACCCCTTAGAAGTCTTAGTTTGATACCAATTAATGAATTGTTTGATTTCTTGGTAGAATTGTTAGTAAGTCTAAGCAATGCCTTCCTATAAAAAAGTGCTAAAATTAAAGAAATAGACATAGAGATCCACTACTCGCCATGGAATAGCCTTCTCTTTAGTAGGACGTGATTACCGAACCATCACTCCAGTAAATTAGATCGTAGGTAGGTGAGGCTTCCATCCACATCTCCACTTTATATCCTTCACTCCTCTTTTATACTCCTTCATTAGAATTCAACTTTAATTTGACAATACAAAGTAGGCAAATGGGCACTTGGACATATGTACCCTTACTGAGCTGACAGTTTTAGAGAAGGTTTAAATGTTCACTGACCTAAGTTGTTTCATGACATTAAAAAAATGGTGTGCTATCTGTTGATTTAATTTGTCCAAGGAGATGAGTGAGCCCTTCTTTTGGGTTTTATGGAGACAAGAAAAGAAAGTCTACTTCATTTCGTCATAGTTGGCGTGAAGGCGGTTTCAGTTAGTTACATTTTATTTTGTTGGTGTTTTTTCATATTGTTTATTTAGAGATTTTAAATTTTAAAGTTAACTTAGATTGGCATATCTACTTATCCTGTTTTGGGGGGATTTTCAAATTAGACACCTTGTCTAGGTGTTGGATTTTGATATACATACCCGCATTGATGCAACTGAGAAATGAGAGCTTTGTGCTACTTTTATTTTATGGCTAGATTCATATTATTTATACTATGGGGACTTATACTGATTCATTCAAGAATACATTTCATGCATACCACTAAAATAAACCATACTTGGAAAGCCCTGACATATTTCAGTAAGAATAGTGCTATCCATGTGATTTATGCATGTATGGATTAAACCCTCAACTCTAATTTCAGATTGTTATCTCCTTTAATCTAAACTATTTATCTCCATTCTTTTTAATTTGTTTGAATTATCTACTTTCTTGCTTAGCCTGATGGAACATGTTGAATCTGTTACGTTACCATTCCAAAGTCTTATAATTTCAGGTAGTGGGGTGCTTAGAAACGAAGATTTTTATTTTGTCGCAAGACATGAGATGTTTGGTTTGATAATGTTGCATGTTACTTTTCAGTTTCACTAGAAATCTGCATTTAGCCAACACAACTTATGGATATTGCTTCATCATCACTGGAGAGTTGTCAGGCAAGGAAAGAAACAAAGCATGAGGATGACTCTGATAGCATGTATAGTGGATCCGGAGAATTTATTCCGGTACAAGTGGATTTTTTTTATACTGTACAGCTGAGAATTTCACCTGAGGATGCGACAAATGCTTGTGATCTTCAAAGATACGAGACAGTGCAGGTTGATGTGATAAATACCAGCAAGTCAACACGCAGGGAAAAGAGAACTTCTTCAAATTTAGTGAGTAGTAAATATGTTTTGAGATCGTCATTGGATGGTGCCAGAGGCCTTCGGTCAGAGACAGTTGGAGCCTGTGAAACTGCACACACTTGTATTGATGCAGTACATGCCAGTACTGAGAGAAGAAACAATAGACAGAGGGGAAGAGAAACTAAGAAAGTATTGAGAGATGAGTTTTTTAGTTTAAGAAAACGTTTCAGATACTTGTTGACCCGAATGAGCTATGAACAGAGTCTGATTGATGCATATTCTGGTGAAGGCTGGAAGGGGCAAAGGTTTGTATATTTAGCACCCCCCCCCCCCCCCCCCTCTCTCTCTCTCTCTCTCTCTCTCTCTCAATTAGGGTAAAATAAGGCAATATGTGGTCTTGTGCTACTTATGATTAAGAGAGCAAGTCCTAGAGCTTGAGTCAGTCACAATTAGGATTAATACATATGATGATCTGTATTACAATCAGGGTAAAATAAGGCAATATGTGGTCTATAAGAGAGAGCATGGACAAGCTTGTGGCTAGAAAGGAGTGCACAAATAGATGTGTTTTGATCTTTTTAATTTGACACTTGTAGACTGCAAAACATATGCACTTGAACGAACTGGCTTTTGTCTATGATGCTGTATTTTTTTCATGGAAGTAATTTATTTGGGATATATATTGCCTGCATTAAACATCATTATTTTTTATTTGGGATATATCTTGCCTGCATTAAACATCATTGCTTTCAACTGTCTGCAGCATAGAAAAAATACGGCCCAAGAAGGAGCTTCAACGTGCCACATCAGAAATTTTACGTTGCAAACTGGAAGTGCGTGAGTTAGTTAAACATCTTGATGCTTTATGTGCTGAGGGAAAGCTTCAGGCTTCTTTATTTGATTCCCAGGGCCAGGGGCATATTAATTGTGAAGATGTACGTGATATTGTATACAACAAAATCTCTGTCTTGCATGTTTCAGGAAGTTAAATAACATTTAAAGGGAACATTCATTGCTAAACAACTCTTACATTTTATGGCAGATATTTTGTGCCAAATGTGGGTTGAAAGACTCATCCACTAATAATGATATCATTCTCTGTGATGGTATCTGTGAACGTGGCTTTCATCAGATGTGTCTGGTACCCCCTTTGCTAAATGAAGAGAGTAATGCTCAAACCTTCCTGTTTCAAATTGATGGTCAGATGAGGAACATAGTTCTAAGTTTGTCTTCTGACTGCTTTTTTTTTAGTTCCTCCTGGAGATGAAATTTGGCTGTGCCCTGGATGCAAATGTAAAGTATATTGCTTCGACTTGCTTAATGATGTGCAAGGAACTCAGCTTTCGATTCTGGACAAGTGGGAGGTGAGTTGTAAAACCTTCTCCCTTTCCTATATTAGTTGATTAGATAGATTGTGCAAGGAGGAATTACATAACCCTCAGCCTGGGATATGCATACCGTCCTTAGGACTTCAATATGTACAAGTCACACACACAATTTGTTCATGTAAACTGCTGATCTAACGGGCATTGCTGTGAATCCATTCCTGAAAGTATTTTTTTTTTGGAAAAAGTGGGGAAATGCTGACCTTTCAATTGATCTCCCTAAAAAAAGGGCAAATCTCACCATCTAAGCTCTATCCCACTTATCTGGTGTCTGGGGTCTGGATCTCCCATCTAGATGTTTTGTTGGGTACGAATTAATCCACACTGGAACCAGTCACGTCAATAGTTTGGAATATATCACCAAGTCTTGCACCCATATGTATCCTCAGCTCAAGGATCATGTGGCGCCCTGTTGTGGTGAATCCATTTCTGTTGAGGGTCTTCCATTCCAGTCATAGATATTATTGTTAATAGCGTGATTATATATCTATAAACCCCCATTTTGCTTCTCTTATATGCAGAAAGTATTTCCTGAGACAGCTGGTGATAAGCAGTGTGTTGATTATGGAGAATCAGATGATTCAGAGGATAGTGACTATGACCCAGATGGTGGAGAGCATAATGAGGAGGTTCTTAAAGAATGTTCAAGTTCTGCGGAATCTGACTTCACTTCAGCACCTGATGGTTCTAATAATTCTGCCAAGGACGAACAGCATGAAGGCCTTGGATTTTCCTCTGATGACTCAGAGGACAACGATTTTGACCCTAGTGGTCTTGATATAGATAAAATGGTTCATCACGAAGGGTCAAGCTCTAATGAATCTGATTTTTCATCTGATTCTGATGACTTGAGTGCTTTAGGTGATGTTAATGTACCTGCAGATTCAGATAAAGATCCTTTATCCTTGTCAGTGGGTTGTTCTGAACCTGTTACCAGTTCTTGTAAAGGAAGATTGGATACAGTCATTAAAGAAAAAGAATCATCCGTGGATTCTGAGCAGCTATCCATGCAGGAGCGAGATCTTAATGGAAAAGTTGTTTTACCTGTTTCAAGGAAAAGGCATCAAGAGCATTTGGATTACAAGAAGCTCTATGATGTAAGTTCCCTTCATTCAGTGTCATTCTTGTTTTTAGGTTTTCACCTTATGCTGGTTGCAGTTTGGATTGTTTAGGTTATTCTACCTTACATGATGGCTGGCGGTTGTAATTTGGAGCGTTTGGTATGGCCTACCCATCTGTGATAATTTTTATGTTAACACTTCCCTCAACTTGGGCTAGACCAGATTATGCACTTTGGGCTTCAACTGAAGTGAGAGGACTAGAAGTCGCACCAAGGGGATCTCTAAGTCCCATCTGGAATGTTGCATGCAGTTGCATTGCACAAGAGGAAACCTCCATTGCAGAACAACGCAATTGTTCCTTTGGTTGATAAATGCATATAAACGGAGGCTAGTAGGATTAGAAATCCCATATTATGTGTGATATTCATCCGTTACTATGTATTTTCAGAATAAAACACTAAATCCCACTGACTTATTTGACCAAGATTGAGTAAAACACTCTTTCTAAACTTGGACAGTTAAATAACAACAATATATTGAGAATATGGGGATGTCTGTGGATAGAACTCCTGCTCTCACCATACGACCCAAGGATGGATCCCTGGATGGGTAGGTTTAGGTAGTCCACTAGGCCAAGCAAGAAATAAAAAGCATGTTTTTCCTTTTTTTTTTCATCAGTAATAAGTAATAACAAAAACTCTTTAAAATCCATCCAATTTTCCTAAAACTTCTATCTGATATGAGCTTCCCTAACCAGTCCGATCAGTGAAATAAAGATATCTCAAGGTTGACTGCTTTAATTTTTCCGCTAAAATCAGTTAATACGTTAAAAAAAACCTTCATATGCATCCAGTTTATGTGGTGTACCCAGCATGTTGGACCCTGTGGTTTTGATGTGAACCTACTTTAGGCCTCTTGATCTGCATTACTAGCTGTGTTCCGTGCATTCTCTCTTTATAAATCATTTCAGTTAATTCTGAAAAGAAGAGATTCGACTAGTGTGTATTGTTTAGTTGTATGCTTCTGCTATATTGTAGTTTCCCTTCTTTTTACACCTGGTACATTAACTCACTCTTTTTCTTTTTCCTTTTCTCTTCTTGTTGTCCTGATTTATAAAGGAGGCTTATGGAAATACTCCTTCTGATTCAAGTGAAGATGAAGACTGGTCTGAGATGAATACACCAAAGAAGGTGAAGAATGATGATTCTGAAAACAACAATGTAATGTCATTAGATGGAAATACTAAAACTGTTCAGAGTGTGGAGAACTTCAAAGTGCCTAAAAGGATGCATCAGAGGATATACATATCACCTGAGCAAAACAAAGATCAGGTGGGAGGTACTGGAAATACTTCAAGCAGAATAATCGATCAGGAGCTGGAATCCAAAGGTACTAATCATTCAGGTGCTAAACCACTGGAGGATAGCCCAAAGCCTGATAGCGTTGGAAACAAAGCTACTACATCAGGTTCTAGATGCTTTGGAAAAGTAATATCTCAGGTATCTACTTTGTGTTTATGTTTATCTACTTTGTGTTTATGTTCATGTTTACCAACTTTAATTGGTCCATCTTGATAGATATGGATTTGGGTTCACAAATGATGGAAAGATTCTGATGGTTTTGCATCTGTGTATGATTCTGATGGTTTGTATCTGTGTATTTTCTTGGTTTTAATTTTATGAAATATTTGAAACTGGATATTATGAATTATCTGTAATAGAATGAAGGTGGGTCCGATTTTCTCTTCTCTTTTGTTTTCCTAGAACAATTAGATGTCATCAATACTATAAATAGTTAGACTGGGATAAGAGCCCATGGCACGGTGGAAGGTGCTCAGTATTGCAACCTTATGGCTTCAAGTCATGTTACCAATAAAGAAAAAAGTTGAAAAAAGAAAGAAAAAAAAGAAAATAATAAAAAAAGAATAGATTTGTCTACTGTATCCAATTAACATAGAATAGATGATGACTTCTTTTTCTACATCTTGAAAAGTGATGTTTTTGTTTCTTTGTTTTCCTGCGTAGTGAAAACTACTGTATAGAGCTGACAGAAACAGGTGATCTTTGCCTTAATAAGACCTGAGCCCAAGCCATTGCTATCATAAATGGGTGTGCCATTGCCATCATAAATGGGTGTGCACCTGGAATTGGGCCGGGTGTAAATTTTGGGGCTTACACATTCTCTGTCCCATTGACTAAGAAGGTAAGAATTCAGGCCTAAGTCCAATCATCAGGCTGAAATTTGAGGCCTAAGCTTGCCCATGGTGGATTGGGCTCTGAAGCCCAATGGGCCAGTTTGGCCTTAGCAGATGTAACCTTATATGCATTATCATATTTCTTCTTTAGACTGATGCAATTCATGGTTGTGCAGAAACTTTATGAGTCCTTGAAGGTGAATGCGTACCCTACCCGAGAAACTAAAGAAAGTCTGTCAAAAGAATTAGGAATCACAGTCCGCCAGGTTTTGTCATCATATTTTGGTTGCTTTCTTTGTATATTATCATTCACTAGTAATAGCCAGTGTTCTCTTTCTTAATTTTTCTATTTTATCCTCTTCATTTTCAGATTAGTAAATGGTTTGAGAATGCTCGCAGAAGCTTGCGTTTATCATCTGCTGACAGGGAAGGAAATAAAGTTGAAAAGGGCACCACAAACAATGATCCTGTTCTTGCTGAAGCTAATGGATTGGATCCTGACTCTAAAAATGGAGGTGGGTAGAGAAAAGTATAGTCAACCTTTGGAGGCTACTGTGAGCCTGCGACAGGATGTCATGTTGGAATTGGGTTTGAAGCAGAAAAAAGAAAGATGTCTAGAAATAGTAACACATGAATCTCAGACACACAAATTGAGAATGGAGGTGGGTATAGAACTATAGATATATAAATACAAATTTTTTTGAGGCTTCTGTGAACCTGTGACATGATGTCATATCAGAATTGGGAGTGAAGCAGGAAAAAGATGGTTAGAAAAGGTAATACATGAAATTCAGAGACAAATTGGGAAAGGAAACAGATAATTTACTTGATGAGGCCCTTATCATTGATGGGAAACGAATAGCAGATAGAGCATCAGATTCACAAAAATTGACTGGTCTAGAAATGTGGTAGGAACACTAATTTGGTAACTAGGTGCTCACATCCGGCATTAGGGGTGGAGGGGGTACTCTATGGTGCTTTGCTTTATTGGCTGCATATTGGAGTACTTGCGAATACCTGAAATGAATTATGATGCCTTGTTTCTGTTGCTGGAAGTATCTTAGGATGTTACCTGAATTGAGTTGGGTCGCCCTGTTTATTTATATGTTTGAGGATATTTTGAGCTGTTCTCCCCCTTCATCGATGTGCTGGGAAGTGTCACGCCTTGGTTTTTTAATTGCTGACCTCTTCAGTCCACTTGAGTATGGTTGCAGGTGCAGTTGTCAAGAACTGGAAGACAGAAATCATTCTAGCACTGATAATGTGTATGTTCACTACTGTTATAGTGGGATCATAACAGTTTATACATCAATGTTATTGTAAGACTTCCTCTAATCTATTTTTTTTTTTGGAGGGTATGTTGTATATGCCAACTGCCAGTTTGAATGCATTGCAGAGCGATGCCATCCATAATCTGTTTCGAATTTTGGGGCCTATCGTTGAGCGGTGCAACTAATAATCATGTGAATCATCACTGGAGTGTTGTTATACATTTATCTAGGGTCAGGTCTATGAATTCTAGTTTTGAAACCGTGCTTATTTAGAGGTATGCTGTTCCCAGTCTATTATTATCTGTGTCCTCCACATAGGGGGTTGTTTCTGATCTTTTAATACTACGAGTCTCGAACCATCTCAAATGGTATTCTTTGATCTCGGATTGTATCATTGATTCTCTACACATCCTGGCATAAATGCCTTCTCCTTTTGTTGTTTCTTTCTTTTTCAGCATTCTGCTCCATGATTTGATAGATCTAGTCCTGTTTGGATCCATGGTTTGAACTTAAAAGTTGGGTTAGCTTATCTAAGGTTGTTTTGAGGATTACAAGGATTTAGTTGATCAATGCAGGTCATGATGAGCCATTCGCAAAAGTTTCGGTGGCCACCTCCTCTACCCCCTCCCTTAAATTGGCATGAGACTCATTTGACTCTTTATCCAGATTATATCTACTATCATGGGACTCCAGGTCTAAAGATTTATCGCTTTTCTCTGCCCTGAACATTGGGGCCTTAATATCTTTATGCCATTTGATCGAATGTGGATTTTTGGTCCCCTTTATCCAAGTATAGAACTTTTCATCCCCATGATCTCGGATTGGCATGTAGGGGCCGTCACTCACAGTAAAGAGCTGAAATAGCTTCTTTTTTGGGCAAGCAATGGGGGAGGTACTTCCAGCAAAAAATCTCACATGTATATAAATCTTCTAATGATAATGCCACTTTATGTGAGAAACATGTGATATGCAACTGTAGGGCGGGCCCACTTGGGTGGTTTTGATCAAGGGGAACATGTTTATAGATGAGGAAAATTTCTATGAGCAAACTGCAAGTGTAGTCCAGCACTGTGGGCCCACTATGGGCCACATTTCATCAATGAAGCAGCCCATTTGATAACTCTTTTCATCCCATGATCCAGTATCAAGCCCAATATTACACTCGCTGAACCTTCACTCGCTGTGGGATCCTCTCTTTTGAAATCTATGGTGAAAGATAACGTTAAATTTAAAGTTGTGGAATCAAGGGTTAGGATAATTTAGTGGGGCTGGTTTTTTTTTTTTATCCCCCCTTGTCCATGGCTAGACCTGTCCATCCTCCCACTGCTAAACTCGCATCTAAGTGCGCCCCGCAAGTTGGACTGCTTATAAGCAATATGCAGTCCGCTCATGTAGGAGAACACTGCCCGAATAGATAGTGTATATTTATTTTTATTGTGATGGAATAAGGCTTTGATGATGATAAATTTATTTTTTTAGTTTGAAGTTATTCTCATTATCTCTGAGATCTTCCCAAAAAAATTGACGTTATCAAGAAACCATAAGTTTCAAAATAACGATTCAATCTCAACTGTTGGTTTTTTCCCCACATTATCCGATCTTCGTAGAGTGTAAACCGAGTGCAGGGCGGCAACCGAGTTCTGAAGATCCAAATTGTAGGAGCTTTTGGTTTTCCACATAAGCAAGAAAACATCCTTTCTTTCTATTGCTTATTTCTAAACAGTAGGCCTAGAACAACTAGTACATAATTAATAGAGAATGGTTATAGACCATAATCTATATAGAACATTTAACACCCAAGAAACTATATAATTTAGAAGAAAGAAGCAAAATAAAGGATGCTTGTAGTCTATATAGAATCTTAAGAGTATATGTAAGACCCAAGAAACTATTTAATTTAGAAGAAAGAAGCAAAGTAAAGGATGCCATTTGTTTTTCTTTTGGTATTTGCCAACTGCAATGTAAGGCTTCTATATTGACCGATAAGACTTCTATTGTTTGAATTGCAGAAACTAGGAAAACCTGGATCAGTATTGATGGACTTGTAAGCCTTATGTAGTATTTCAGATCCATTGAGTTACCACTTATTCCAAAAATCAATTGGTGATGGGAACGACACAACAATGATTTTATGGTCTGTTGGTTGTGTTAGGAAGGCAATCGAGCATCACTCCACCATGAGTGCATACGAGGGTTGTACTAGGGACCTAACAATCCCCCACTCGAACCCCCAACCTTACCAAACTTTGATACCACTTTGTACGATCTCGTACCCCATTGAGTTACCACTTATCCCAAAATCAAATGGAGATAGGAAACGGCACAATAATGATTTTATGGTCTGTTGGTTGTATTAGGAAGGCATTCGAGCATCACTCCACCACGGACCACGGGTGCACACAAGGATTGTACCAGGCACCTTTCTATTGTTTGAATTGCAGAAACTAGGAAAACCTGGATTAGTATTGGTTACTGAATGCACTTCTGATCAAATTAGTTAGCTGAGTTGATGAATGCGTTAAAATCCATGCATGACTGGCAAATTTCAAACAGATATGGTTATCTTGTTTATGCTTTCATTAACGCATTTCTTAAATGTTTCTGCACCTAGGGTTCACTGCCCATGGGTGCAATTTAAGAGTTACAAATGTGTGCTGCTTGAACAACAAAAGATCATAAGAGTATAGCAAAGACTTGATTAGCAGACCGACATGGATCAGAGCCGAAGATTCAAGTCAAGTGTATATAAATCTGGTGAGGTTCCGGGCCTTGATGCATCCACGGCTTCTTCGATAGATAAGGGTGTCCAAGACATCCCAAAACCAGGGATAGTGTCACTAAATCTAGCCGCTGTCCCCAGTGCTTCTCTATGTGCCTTGTGAACTACAGAGTGAGGTCTAACGCCCATCGAACGCATCATCGGTACATTCATTGGAGGATTCAGTGGTGAGCTCAACATGGATAAGCTTCGACAATGCGATCTTTTAGCCATTCCTCTCTCCCTCTTGTGGGCATTCTGATGCCCACCCAAAGCTTGAGAACTGTAGAACTTCCTCATGCAGAAGTTGCATGAAAACACCTTGTTTGAACCGGGTTTCAATTGGATATCAGAATCCCCGGTAGTCGCAGTCGGTGACTCCTTTCTTCCAAGGCCCAGGTTCAACCATGCTGCCATGTTATCATCACCTGCTTGGCGATGGACATCTTTTGCATTGGTTTTTGATTCTCTGGTTTGATCATCTTCTGCCTGTTGGAGGAACATCCTCACCTTCTATGAATTCAGAGATGGACCCTTTTTTTTTGGTATGAATTCAGAGATGGACTTGATAGAGGCTTTGAGGGATGGTGTTGTCTGGCCTTATATAGGAGAAGACGACTAGAAAAAAAGATAGGTGGGATTGGGAATATTAAAAGGGAGAAGTAGTATCCATTTTTTCATCTATGTAAGTGGCCCCAACTAGTGGTGCTTGGCATTCAGTGCTTGTGTCATCTTTGATGTTGTTCTTCTGATTCCCTGCTTCATATCTTTTTGTCCATTAGACCACACCCCTTTACATGGTTCTCATCTGTCAGGTTTGACAATCCCAACACCAATTCAGCAGCTTTCCCTTTCTGATAAATTTTTATAGTCGGCTAGCCAGCATTGCTCCCAATCACCCTACAAGTAATTGCTTGCTCATCTTTATCATCTCCACCATATATGCCCCACTATCTTTGATCCGTACCGTTGCTCTGGTGGGTTACCATGTGGGTGCACTGTGATTTAACCATTGCGATGGGCCAACCTGGCACCTGCCCCTCTCTACTCAAGCCATAAATTTGCAACAAACAGTCATGGATATTCTACTTTGCCAACTAAATTTCTGATAAACATGGGTTTTAGTTATATGGACTAGCAAGAAGCAAATATTCCATCATGCCAAGGTGGTAGGGAGTATAATATGAGAGAAGTCATGAATCTGTATAGTGGAAGGCCCTTTCGGCATTGAGTGAATGATAAGCTTCTGTGCAGCTAATGAAGTGAATGGAGATGCTATGTTTTTCATATCATATTTATTTTGGCATCATTTGGTCCCCCATTCAAGTACCAATAATGGAGGTTAAAGATATCTGGGTGGGTGCTTTTTTATTATTTAAATTTTCTACACAAATCTTAAAGGGAATATGTATGTGGTTGGATTTGATTGGACTTCTCTGGCCTTCAAGGAAGTAGGCAATGTGCATATACAGAGTCTTAAGTGCTTTGAAAACCACTTTTACTTTTTTGTAGATCAGAATCTCCTTGTTATAAAATTAAGACAATGGGGAGGCCAAATCCTTAATTCCCAATGTAAGGCCTTTGGTTTTTTCCCTTGTGCTGAATTATGGGAGGCCTTGTTCCTTTTGATGGGGAATTGAGTCATCTCCACAATTTTCAGCTATTGGTGCAAATAACCCATGGTCAATGTGTTACAAAGCATGCTGGTAAAATCGCGCCCAACAGCACCTGTCTTGCATGATTGACTAACAGTGATCAGGACTGTTGCTTTGGTGGGTCATCATGTCAATGGGTCATAGCTTATATACCATGGGAAATGGAGTTTTCTAGCCATCTAATCAATGGGCTATGCATTGGTTGTGACAATTAAGAATAATGGTTGAAACTAAAAGAGGGGGCAAGGATAGTTAATTGGTTATGATGAAAATGGTGATGTTGGAACAGTTGTTGATGAAGAGGAAGACGCAGTTCCAGCCATATTGGTTATGTATGATGAGAGTCTTGAAATGCTCTGATATCAAATCGATCACGATATGTTTCTGTAAATGTATTCAGCACACCTGAAACCACAATGGTAGAAGTGCCATATTTATAATGAGATAAGATGTTACAAACAAATAGAACAGTTACTAATGAGTAGGAGAAGATGAGAGCTAGTTGTTATTGGTAGCTTGATCTAAACTGAGAGCTGACTTGACCCTTTCTCCTTAACAGCCTTAACAATATGACTTAATGAGTCAAGTTATTTGTAATTTTCTTGTAAGCTAGACTCATCAGGTGTAAAATTATCACTGGGAACCAGATCATAATACATTAGTGATTTTTCCTGTCGACTTTTTATTTATTAACGCTGCAAGCATCTAATCTGAGTTAGATATTGATGGTTCCATGTAGTGAGTAGTCCTTAGATGCCATGGATATTCATGTGCAATTGGGAGGAGAAGAGATGCTTGATTGGAAATGAAAACTAATTAAGCAGGTGCAAACAAGTGGAACCCCGCAAGTCATAGTCATGCGCCCATGACACTTTCCAAGCCGGCCAATGGCTTGGGTTCTAAAGAGAGATTTCTTAAAGAAGACGACCATACAAGGCAAAAAGATAAGAGAAAGAATCCCCAAAGTGAGAAGCTTTGTTTTAGCTACTTTAGATTTATTCTCTGTTATTTTTATTTTTATTGTTACGGGTCCTTGTCACTTGAGAATATGAGAGAAGCTTTGCTCATCATCGTCATCCATACTCTTTTGAGAGAGAGAGTGAGAGTGAGAGAGAGAGAGAGAGGCTGTTACTTCCTATTCTAGGTTGACATTTCTCCTTGTAACATTTAAAATTTTCACTTTCTATGTTATTACATAAAATATTTAGAGGACAACACTCTATTAGAGAGATGCTTCTTGGAGAGAGACCCTATTTTTATCATGAGTCGTGACAGGACTTTTTTGTGATGAATTCAACCACTTCACACTCACTAACCCCGTAAACTAGCACTTAATCTAATCTAAGAATAATTTGAATTGTACTCACCATTAGGACTGAAATTCATAAAACGTCTAATTTGAAAAACCATTAGACTTTAAGGCTCATAAATCAATGGTTGTGATCATGATTGAGATGATTTTTTTAGCTTTGTCATTGTCCTAATTTTATTTTATTTTTTTATGTATTCATTTCATTTCATCAGATTACTTGTAACATGATATCCATTCTTGATCTATTACACGGAACCGTGTAACATATGCTTAGAACTCTGCCCCGAGCCCATATATAGATAATCCGGATAGTTTTAGATGAATTCCATCCACTTCAAAAGGAGTGGGTTCCACCGTCTGTTTGAACACTATGACAGAAACGTGATTAACACCACGTCAACAACAAATGCCATGCCAGCACCCAATCACATTAATTTCCATCATGGTGGTTAATAGACGGTGGGACATGCTCCTTTTGAACTAAAACTAGGGACATATCAGTGGAGGGGATGGAAATCATCTTTAGCCGTCCAAATTATCTCTATGCGGGCCAGGAAAAAATGTTACAAGATTCCCATGGAACAGGTGCGACAGGATCGGGACTCATGCTACATATGCAACACTGATGATGATGAGTCACTCCTCTCCTTTTTGTGACTTCTTTATGAGTTGTGCCACATCATCAAGCGACAATATCACCATATTTTATCATTATTTACAAACGACGCAATCAACTTTAATCAATGCCAATATAACCAACACCTTAGTTTTATTTAGTGCCATCATCTTTAGAAAGTCCATATGGCCATTTTTTTAACATTATTTATTACAATCAATGCCATCAACAAAAATAAATTATCCTATCCTTCACTTATTAGAACTAATGGCAATGCTAATCCACTTGTTAGACCTCTCTTTAGGTAAAGGAATGTGACCCAAATTTTACTTTGACCTGAAAGATGTAAGCCATTGGACTCATAATGTATAGAAAAGACATATTTTCAAACAACCTTTAAAGTCCCTTCTTTTTATTTTTACATAAAAGCCCCTGATCTAGAGGTTTATGACTTAAATGACAAAAATGCCCTTTAGTCAAGCTTAACAAATATCACTAACTAAAGTTACTTTTAGCGATGCCCACTTGGATGCAATGACATGGCAGTAAAAGGGTTTCGATATAGATTAGAAAAATACGTAACATCTAGCCATTCAAATGTTCCTAGCTAGCCTTCGGTTTTAGGCTCTCAAAGATTAAGAGGCAAAGTTGTCTTTTTATCTTGTAACTAAAGGATCAAATCATTTAAGTTTTTCTTAAGCATAAATAAATTGCTCGCAATAAATTTCACAGTTCTTCAACAAACTTCAAGTTCTTTGAATCTAATTGTTATCCCAAACTTCCAGCTTCAAACCGATCCAAATAATGCTCCACCGGAACACTTGGAAGAACCAATCCAAGAGCCTGCAGCTGCAGCTTGTGTTTTTTATCACCTCAAGACAAAAAAGCTTAACAGATTTTGCGGGTGCGAGAACCAGATGTGGTTGGTGAAATTTCTCTTAGAGAAGGCTATTGTACTAGAATCCTTGGTTTTAGTCAAGCCTAAAAGAATGGGATCAAAGATAGTGCAGGGAAGGATCTAGCAACTGATACAGAATCCAATGAGACACAAATAAGGTTTACTCGGCGAACAACTTACGCTCTTGTCAAAGGCATCAGCATATGTGCAAATCGAATTATGCAAATATTTAGAAGATGATGACAGTTTACGCCCAACACATATAGAAGTTCACAGTTGGATAAACTTGTAGGGTCTTGTTTTCTTGACTATGTAACTTTAGAATATATATTCTCTATCTATTCAATTAGATTATAAAAATGGTTTGTAGACTTTTATCTATTTATCTTCCAAACATTTTAAGTGTACCCAATAAAAAAATAAAGTTAAGACAGTAACGTGGAAACATTAAAATCCCACTTCCAATAACATTTGAGTAAAATATGCATATATAGTTCATTTCTCCTCAAGGAAGATTACAGGGTAAAACCTTACCCTCCCTACATTTTTTAACTTGTCCAAGTGTCACCAATATCAGTACAATCTCTCTGTTGGATTTGTATCATTCTTACCTTGTAGTGAAGAAGATTACTACAACCCATTGGTTAAATCACTCCAACCTCAAAACATTTCAGGCCAGTCACATGGGTATCCTTTGCATTCATTCTAACAGTCTACCCTGACAAGAAACAGGCCCTTCAGGTACAAATTTTACAGGCCAGTTTCAGAACTTCTGGGTCCATAGCCAACAAAATCACCTCTTCTTAGTCATTTGGGGAGGAGAGACTCGTAAGGATTCATGGGCACATCACACATTTGTGAGATCTTGACCTTGATAAGGTGGCTCTACCAAGCTTTCCACAAATCAAAGGCCTCCATGGTATGAACAGAATATGCGGAGGGAAACCAAGCGTATCAATGAGGTGAGCCTGGGTTTGCGGTCCCAACTCACGACCTAAGCAGGACACAAGATGAACTCAGATCGGTAACCTGTCAAGCGAAAGCACTTGCTAAAGGCTTGGACTGATTTTCATAATTATAGATACACTAGAAGAAAATTAAAATTGGCATATATCCATTGAAGTGGATGATCCTGACATCCTCTCGCATCCAAGTGTTCCAGCTATAATGGAAATTATCATATTTCTACAATGCAAATGAGTCCATCAACTTAAGAAACATCAATTATCCAGAACAAAATTCTCTTTTCAACAACGGCCCATCATAATTAAGCTTGTTTCCTTGCATATGCACATGAACAAGAGGTATTAAAGGAATTGTGCGAATAGAAAGCTAATTACACAAGAAACTCCCTGAGACAATCTAGTGCTTGTCCTTGGTGATATCCTTTTCTGGTACCTTTGATTCCAGTTCCTTGGGTTTTACTTTCTCAGTTGCCCTGGAAGAAGTGAATTAATCAAGATGTTGAGAAGGTTCATGAGAAACAATTTATATAACCAAATCAGAATAGAAATGTCCATCCTAGGCATAATACATAAAAGTATCCATTGGGCCCGGAGAGTTGTATACTTGTATAGTTGTTCCCACCATAAACACATGCACGCTAGGAGTTTTATACATAAATATCCCCTTTGCAAGAGGTGTGTAAATGTGAGGGCCGCAGTTGGATTTTCCCACACAGTTGTCTACTATGCAAATATTTATGCATTTGTTGTCGTCATTCATTGTTGACATCTATGATGCCTAGATTCAGCATGGACTAGGCAAAACCATGCCATGGCTAGTGTGAGGACACAAATTTTCATATATGACTGAATTGTTGGATCCAAAATTATACAAATACGAGCATATTTTAAGGTCCAGGTATTATAGGTTGTCATCATCTTCCACTCATTAATTTTTCCAATGTCCTTTAATAAAGATATCCAGAATGACAATGTCATGTGCACCTGCCTAAGACATATGTCCGAGTGCTAAACATTTTTGTAATTTGTAGGATGAAAATTAGTTCCAGTCACCTGATTTAGTTCTGGATAAATTATGGCCATTTCATGGTGGAATTACTTTCTATTTTTAGGAAGGTAAAGGACATTAACGTATCATACAAATCAAAAGTAGATTACTTCACAACAGCATGCTATTCAGACATGTTAGAGCAGCGAAGTCAACCAATAAAACTGAATGTATCCCTTACACATCAAATTCACATGAGTCTTCCTTAAACATCATCAATATAGTCATGAAAAACAAAGTCTATCGTCACTTAGGTGTCTCCAGCATGTAGGAAAAAAAAGTACAGTTTTCCACCTTTTCATCCCAAGTTAAAATCCATAATAATCGAGCTGAAAGTGTGTGTTACTTTAGTTTGAGTAAAGAGTGTCTAAATGAAGCTTACAATTTACAAACTATACCAAGAACCAAAAGATTGCAGTTGCAACCAAATAGATAAACTGGTCAGGCACAATCAAAATTTTGAATGGTCATTGACAAGCTAAAATAAAATGCATTGCAGTCTCTTACTTAGAAGCTGAAGCAGATTCCTCCTCCAGCCAGTGTCTTATTTGACGGACATTACGTCTGAAAATAGATGCAGATTGCTTCACATCACTGCGGAGTAGGAGAACAACAGCACTTACACCAGCTACGGTGAGGATGAAATTTGTCAAAGCCATTGCTGTAAGACCTCAATCTCTTCAACTTTTCTCTTGCCAATAACAGAGCTTTGTTGTAGATAGTTTCCAAATTTTCTAGTATTGAAACTGAAGAAATAGAAATGCAGTTAAAAAGGAAGTTTGATAAGTGCTACAACTATTTTAGGGTGTGCGCGCGCGTGCACTAGAGGATTGCAGTTGAGAGCAAACTGCAGTAAATGGAGGCATTGTTCAACAGTGCACAGTTCAGATGTCGTTCCATACAGATATGGCCCAATGGAACTTGATCTTTATCAATAGTGTGCCACGCTACTAATAGACTATATTTTATGCTAAATGAAAAAAAAAAGTTTTATGTTAAAATTTGTGAAATTAAACATGGACAGCTGGTATTGGAGTTTTTGAAAGTAGTGGGGAGATTTTCATTGCCTTTTCTCTAAGTCTGATTGGTGGTCCTCAGTCCTCGCGCATGTAGTGGTTGTCTATTGGAGAAAGAGGGGATGATCCAAGGAAGATGCTAGCTGCTGTTTGTAAAAGTGAACCTTCAAGATTGAAGCAGCAAGTACTGAAGGAAAGTCAAGAGGGAACAGAAAATTACAAACCCTCCCTTGCTAAAAGAAGAATGCCAAGCATGTTACACGCCCAAAGGGGGCCCCACAGTCATTGCAAAAGCTGAAATTCAGAAATTAGTAAGTCCTATTCAAGTTCAAGTGGAGCCCAAGAATGGAGAAGAAAAATGAGAAAAAGAAAGAAAGTTTAAAGCAAGGATCCAAGCCAAGTTAGAAGTCTAAAAAGGGGTCCCACACTCATTGTGCACGCATCATATGGGCCCACTTTTGTGTTACAAGCTTCAGATTTAATCTCTTTTAATTAATTCTCAGATTTGTGGGTCCAAGTGAAGAACTTTCAAGAAGCTATAAAGTGGGACCAGAATTAGAAAGTCTTGCCAACCAAGAAAAGAAGACTTCTATTCTCATCTAATTAGGAAACCTAATTGTAAAGCAATCAAGAGATCTAATCATAAAAAGGAACAAAGCCTAAAAAAGAGGAACTCCTTGCTAAAGAATGCTTTTGCAAAAAGCATAAAAGGGGACCAAGGGCATCCATCATACTAGACCCATCATCACCACAATCCTAGCTGCCGTACAGCCATCTTGGAGAGCTTTTGGAGGAGGAAAAAGTGGAACAAGCTGCCGGCCGAATTATTCTTCTTCAATCTTCAGAGTTTTTCTTATGACTTTATTTTTTATGTTATTTTTCATTAAAGACATGAGTAGCTAATTTTTTTAGAGCTAGGGTGTAGTTGAAACCCCAGCCTAGTTCTATGTAGTCTCTTTTGGCATCTTTTAATTAAGAATTCAGTTTTATTAGTTGAAACTCTAAACCATGTTTTCAATTGATGAGTTGTGTATATGCCATGCCAACCATGTTATATTCAATTGAATTTAAGAGTAGCTAACTTATGTTTGAATGATCTTGATGATTAAGCATCTAGGGTTTAGAACCATGAATAATCTAAATATATGCCATGCTTAGACTCATGCATTTATCATTCCCATTGTTTTATGCATTATGTATGTTTTGACTAGGACATATACCATGCTTAGTTTTTGCATCATAATGAACAATTCATGTAGTATGCCACTCATGAATTAGGTTTAGGGGATAGTAATCTAGATGCATATGTCATGGTCTAGGTTGATAGATGTCACTAATAATTCTGATTTTTTATTAAAGGGTAATAAGGGACATGCATAAGATAGGGTTAGAGGAGTAGATGAAACCCTAGTTCAGTTATTATTACTGTTTTTCAATTCTAGTACTAGTTGTGTGCTTTAGGTTATTTTCCATTAAGTTTTTGATAGTTTAATTTACTGTTTTTAGTAGTTAAATTCAACCTTTCATCATTCAATTGTTTCTTTTAATATTCTGATTTTTAGTTGCTTTTGACATTACTTCATCCCGAGTCTTCGTGGGATAGACCTCATACTTACAATCATTATATTACATAGTGATCTTGTGCGCTTGCGAGTTTTAATTGTATGCATACTAGTAGCTTATTTCTAGGTTGCTTGGTGCATACCACGGTACCACCTTCTTAAGAGGGGAAGGGGATTACAAACGGATTAATAGTCAAGGAAGTTATCCATGGTACCAAAGTTGAAATTTCCATTTTGAAAGAAGTTAAATCACCACAAGGAGATGACATGGCAGTGTGATCCATATGGCCAAGGTACACAATCAAGTGCATGGCTATGGATTTGATTAATCGTTCAAGGTGTCTTCTGATCCTATGGAATGCCAAGAAGCTTGACAAGGTAGATTCATAAAGTGGGAATTCCCGATTTCTGGTGCTTCTGGCACTGCCTAGTGGGTGTAGATGGATCCTCACCAGAGACTCTTCCATAAGGAAAGCGTTCCACAAAGAGCAAGATTTAGTTAGTGATAAATGGAAAGTTAGCAGTGGCTTCAAGGGAACTTCAATGAATTTTGATTCCCTAGTGAGAGATTGGGAAGTACCCACTGATAGGCGCCATGTAAGATTTCTCTAACTGGATTAATCAACAAGTTACAGTTGACTTTCTTCTATCGGTGCCCAATTCACATGGTGGAATCATCAAGATTACCTATCTATGTCAAAGCTTGATAGGTTCTCAGCCAATAAGAACTGGATCAACATCAATACGAGGGTCTTTTTGTGAGCCATTCCCAGGCTTGTCATAGACCAATGCCCCCTTATGTTGGAATCCTTGGCAGAAAATTGGAGCCCAACCCCTATAAGTTTACTTAGTTGACTGTCAAGGTAAGGGGTTCAAAGTTGATTAAATTGCTCCTTCCCCAACAACTTTATATTTCTTCTTTGCAATTGATAATGTGGCTTTCAAAAATATTCATTGTAGTTCTATTTTCTTGCAAACACTTGCTCAAGATGTAACATTAATAGAAGTTTTTTTCTACAAGATTTAGATTTGTTTACTTTAGAAAAGTAGTATTGTGAGTATTAGAAGGAAAACTGTCTATACTCTTTTAATTTTCAAATGGTTTTCTTTTCCATGAAATTCCTTCCATTTCTTGGCAAAAGAAAATTTTACAAAAAGTGATAATTGAATTTGATTAGGTTGTCTATTTCCCTTCAATTGAACCATGCCAATGGTAACTGATTAGGCCAGGACCCAGGATTTTCATTTGACTGGGGCGCAAAATGGTCAAAGATAAAGTAAATTAAAATGACTTTCAACCAGTCCATATCCGAAAAAGAAGAAGATGCAATGTTTGGTGCCTGCATAATTAAAATGACTTTCAATCAATCTATATCCGAGCTTCAGAAAGTGGATGTGGAAAATCATCATATAAAAACTGACCACACTCATCCATACAACAGTGTATAACCATTACTCTGAGGTTTCCAAAAGTAAGCATTTTTCTTTTAACATTTCAGAAAAATTAGAGCACTGGCCATTGAAAAAAAAAAAAAGAAAAATTAGAGAACTGAGGTTTCCAAAAGTAAGTATTTTTCTTTAACATTTCAGAAAAATTAGAGAACGGAGTATTCAAACCTCTAAAACCAACATTGCATTCTTACAAATTACCAAGTTATATAATTTCAATATCAATAGTGTTTCCATACCATAAGGTCTCTGTCTACAATGAAAGCAAGAAGAACATTGTGCTTTCTTCGACGACTCATCCCAATGAACAATGGCATAAATAACGTGACACCACCACCATGGAATGTGGAATTGAAGGAAACTCTAAACTCTAGTTCTTTCAAAATGCTCATCCAATCTCACCAAATTAAGGAATCCCAATCCCACACATTCAACAACATTGCTCAGTTGCTCAATCAACAACCCAAGGCCCTTAAAAAAAAAAAAAAAAAAAAAAAAAACCACCAGTCTTCGCCTATCTCCAGTCTCTCCATCCTCGGTCGGCCAGTCTCTCCCTCTCTTGGAGTCCATGACCGACAGAAAAAACAATGATTCTTAAATCAAAACTGAAATGCATACTCCCACAAATACAAACACTTAACCACCACAAAACCTCAAAATCAAATAACGAAGAAAAGTAAATAAAACAGAACATAATCAAACAAAAAACTGATCAGAACTACAAAGATCATTACTGATGAAAAATGATTATTATTGATAGTTCACCAATCATTGGAAAGAATACCACTTCCTGTTCTCAAATAACACCCAATTTGTAGATAAATTTTTAAACTAAAACACCCAAATTGCGAATCCTCAAGAAATTAGCACATCAATTGACAGCCAAACTACAATAATAATAAAGAAACTCTAAAGAAGTAATACTAATTATCATATAAAAATTAGTACCTCTTTATTCTTTCCTTAAGCTCCAAACAGTTCCTTCATCATATGAATCCAAATAAGAGCACGTGTTTTTATAAATGAACATTATCAGCGTAATCATAAACATCATATTAAGAGCCAAGAATAAAATTTCCAAAAAGAAAAAGGAGAAGAACATTGATCAAGACAATTAGAGAAGACTTGCTCACGACAATAAAAAAATAAATAAATAAAACAAAATAAACATTGATCAAGTCCTCATGGTTCAAAATCCAACCCCAGAACTGCCTCATCTCTCTCAATCGTTACTCTTGCATCTCTTCTCATAAGTGGGCCTTTCGGTTTTGGGGTTTTGGGAGGGGGGGGATGGGGGGATTCCATCCACAGAACCTAAACCATGCCCCAAATTGCACATGAAAAATCAACCAAACAAACATAGAAAAATGCTAGCCATACCCTAAAGTGAAACCACAAATAACACAAAGAAAATAAAACAATCCCATAAGATTCAACAACAAGTAAACAGGACCATTTGTTAACCTACTGTTATGAGCCATTACGTTAATGCAACCATATACACTCCTAATGACAGTTAAGTGGCAATTTGACACTGATCCAATGATATTAATGGAAGAGTTAATCATGCTAAAACAAACCCACATATCAAAACATTGAGTTTGAGGCCTAGAATGAAAGGTTAAGTTGGCCTCATTAGAGTGATATTTTGGCCACCCAAATTTGCAATACAATTTACAACTGTGTTAATTAAGGTAACTCAGATCAGTCTAGAATCTAGATTAAAGTCTTTAAAATAGATATTCATCACTTCACATGAACATTGATTGTTAACCAGCATTCAAAACCCTGTATCTAGTAATCTAATCAAAGTACAAATTGTAATGAAAGAGTTAATCATGCTAAAACAAACCCACATATCAAAACATCACTCTAATGAGGCCAACTTAACCTTTCATTCTAGGCCTCAAAACTCAATGTTTTGATATGTGGGTTTGTTTTAGCATGATTAACTCTTCCATTAATATCATTGAATCAGTGTCAAATTGCTGCTAGTGAGTCCAACTTGAAACAAAACCTCTATATTCCTTACAAATAGTGGCCATTGAATTTTCCCCAAAGCATAAGACCATCAAGTTCTAAGCAATCATTTGGACAAAAACTAAGATACATTTGAACATAAGTTAATTTGTAATTTATGAGACACCTTTTAAAGGAGATCACATCATGTAGTTAGTTGAAAATTCATTTTAACACATAAACAGAGTCACAAGCCCATAGCATTATTACATCAGTCTCATTTATACTCTTTATATGCTCCCATTTATATACTCTTTATATGCACTTGGGTATGACAACGGAATCGATGCGCCCGGAAGGTGTTCTAAAGCATATGACAATTGTACTGAATGAAACTTTGGGACTGAACCTTATATTGTCGCACACAATTTTCTGCTCATGATGGTGCAGTTCAAAGATACCGTCAAAAGTATCAGGTGAGAGACCTAAATTTTTAATGCTGCTACTACAAAACAGAACACAAGCATAGAATGATATATGGTGTGCTAAGTTTTGTCGGTGAAATTGTATGAACATAAGAAAGATTAGCATGGGAAGATTGGAATTCTATTGGATTTTGTTTGGTATGAACTTCTTACCAATTCTGTCAATGACGAATTGGCTGCTAAAAGATCCAGGGATTTCCATACTGGATGGTCACAACTACAACTCTAGCATGATTAACCAGTGATTTGAGACTTTGGGAAAATGGTCCCTCTACAGAGCATTTACCATTTCATCAACTTCGGCCCTTCATGAACCAACCAGCATGAGCCAATCCCTAAAATAAACTACCCAAATCAAAACAAATCCACAAAAGAGAAAATTTCAAATCATAAAATGCACATTGAAAAACCTCCAACTCACAAAATCAAACCTACGTTCTTCTCTACCATGGCCGTCGATCTTCTGAAAAAAACAACCCAAACCACCCAATGACAAAGATGAAGAGAGGAATGGAGAGACAAAGCAAGAAAATCACAGACACAAAAGAGAATATTAGGATAGAAGTACCTTGTCGTTCTTGATAGAGCCATAGAGGTATGGAGAAGAGGCGGAGAAAGGAAGAAGACGAGTCTCCAAGGTTTTTTTTTGCATATGAGGATCGAGGATCGAGACCCTTCTTTGTTGCCAAACAGAAGCGAGGGTAAACTTGTCAATCCCAAAAAAAGAAGAGGGCAAACTTGTCCGAAAATAATGAGAAACGGCATACCGGCTTCAGACATTTTTATCTGTCTAGATAGCACAGTTTCTCTGGGCCATTACGAAATAGATAACAAATGTCTATTTTTTATTTCAAACAGATATATAACTTGGTATATCTAAACAGTCTAATAATTTAATATATTTTTCTCCAATAATTTTAAGAGATAAAGACCTTGAAATTAGACATGTCAAACTGGGCCTTAAGTGATAATAAAAAGAAAATATAAATTTATAAAACTTTAAAGGCCTAAGAGCCGGGTTACTTTAATTAGAGTGAGACTAGCAACAAAGGGCATTGCCAAAAAAATAGTAAAAAGCTATTCAAATTTAGTCTTTTCTTTGAAATATTATTAATAAAAAAATAAATCAGTAATAAACGCCCGTGCTAATTCCGAGCCAAAAAAATAAATATGTTGATATTTGGTGTTTTCGGAGGAATAATATAAATAAAAATAAATAAAAGAAATAAATATACTATTAATCATCAAGGGCATGTTCTAAGTGCAGGAGCTCACGTGCACACTACCTGAACATATTCAAGAGACATGAAAATCATAGTAAAAATCAAGGAAAATGAGATAAAAATATAAATAAGAAAAATATTTAAGTGCATCAATCCCTCACCTTTGGTGAGGAACACCCCCTTTTGGAAAGTGCCAAGTATAAAAAGGGGAGTGTCAAGTACATAACACTCCCCTTTTTGTACTTGATACTTTCCAAAAGGGGTGTCCTGATATGGATGCACTTGAATACTTCCCTATAAATAAATAGGCATCCTTTTAACTTCATAAAAAAATCACTTAATGCGATAGATGGATTCTTATATGATATTGTATAAAGTATTTATGATATCACGTAAAGTTTTTTGCGATATCATAAAAATAAGAAATTTCTTAGTAGAAAATATTTGTACTTTGATCACCAAATGCAGATATCCATGGCTTGTATGATGACCATACTGGAAATTTTTTTTATTAAGATATGTAAAACGGAGTTTTCAAAAAGTAGACAAAATCACCAGAATCCATTCTCTCAACCGAACATTGTTTCAACTTCTGCTTTTTCTCTAAGACGAAGAAGGAGAAGAAAAAACGAAAAGAAAAAACAAGGGGAAACGACTTCTTCTACTATCAGAGAAGAATAAATGTTCAAACCACCTTCTTCCACTCTCATCGCCTCCTTCTCCCCCACACTCGACTCTCAACCAGACGCATCGCAGGAGGAGAAGCAGAAGCAGAAACAGCTCAAACTCCATACAATGAAATCGCCAGGAAGATCTCCGAATCGATTCGATCCAAACCCAGATGGGAAAACACCCTCATCTCCGACTTCCCTTCTCTCAATCTCTCTGACCCCAACTTCATACAAACGATCCTAATTCACCTTCAATACAATCCCCTCTTCGCATCCCGTTTCTTCAATTGGATCATCTCATCTCAGAAACCCTCGTCTCTTCCTTCCCAATCTTACAACATCCTTTTTGACGCTATGTTGAAGGCTAAGGCGTGGAAAGCCGCAGCGACCATCACGTGTTCGACGAAATGCCAACTCGAACCCGCTTCTTGGGAGGCCTGCATTTGTGGTCTCTGCAAAGAGGGGGAGATTGAGGAGGCCTTAAAGCATTGTCTGAGTTCACTCGGCTCGGGTTTCTCCCTACTCTTCCAGTTTGGAAATGGGTTCTTTCGGGGTCTCTTCGCGCTGAAAGGACTGATCTTGTGTGGGAAATTTATGGGGAGATGATGAAATTGGGCGTTGCAGGCGATGTTGAGACGATTGGTTATCTGATTCGGGCGTATTGCGAGGAGGATAAGCTGTTTGAAGCTTAGAGAGGTTTTGAGCAATGGGTTTGTGCCGGATGTTGTAGCTTTTAGCAAATTGGTCTCTGGGTTTTGCAAGGAAGGGAATTATGGAAAGGTTTCGGAGCTTCTTCATCTGATGATTGCGAAGAACTGTGCTCCAGATATTTTCACTTACACTGGGATTATTCATGGGCTCTGCAAGAATGGTATGGGCGAAGAAGCCTTCCGGGTCTTTATTGATCTTACGGATAGAGGGTATGCTCCTGATGTTGTTGCCTATACGATAATGATTGATGGTTTGTGTAAGATGGGTCGGATGAGTGATGCCCGCAAGCTGTGGTGTCGAATGATTGGTGAGAAATTAGTTCCAACTGCTTACACCTACAATGTCCTCATTGATGGACATTGTAAATTGGGTAACTTGGAGGAGGCTAGGAAGCTTTACTTTGAGATGCTTGATCAGGGTCACAGAGATAGCACAGTGAGCTGTAATACAATGATTGCCGGTATGTGCATACATGGTAGGATAGATGAAGATTACCGTCTATTTGAAGAAATGGCGGAGAAGGGTATCGATCATGATTTGATTACTTACAATACTCTGATCCAGGGATTTTGCAAGGAAAAGAGGATCAAGGAGGCTATGAGCCTTTATGGAAAACTTCTTGCGACTTGTAGGCATCCCAGTACTCCCACTTACACCCCATTGATCCAATCTCTTTGCGAGGAGGGAAATGTGCAGGAAGCGATAGCAATGTTGAATGACATGCTAAATAGGGGTCTGGAGCCATTGGTATGCACTCAGGATTATATTATAGTTGGACTCTGCAAGCAAAGTAGATTAATGGATGGAATGGAGTGGTTGGCAAGTATGCTAGAAAAGAGGCTAAAACCACGACAAGGCACCTTTAACAAATTGCTCGAATGCCTTTGTTTAAAAGATCAATTTGATGATGCTTTACTTGTTTTGGATACTATGCTTGGGATGGGTTGGACAGTTGAGGCTTCCACTTTCCAGTTGCTCATCAATCAACTGTGCAAAGTGAGTGCTGACCGAACCGGTGAATTTCTTGAGAACATCTTGGAAACAAACTTCAGCTCCACATCTTCCCCTTAGTAGCCCTGCATTTTTTTGAAAGATGGAAGTTGATGATCCTTTCTGGATTAGCACGTTTGGATGATTACCCTTTTGGGGCATCCATATACCATTTCTGTACCTGTCAACTTTATGAAGTGAGTGCCAGTCAACTTTGCAGAGTGTGTGACCACCAAACTGGGTTATTTTTTTGGAGATCTTAGGGGCAAATTGCAGCTAATGGTCTTCTCCTTGCTACCATCTCTACCAAAGAAGAAGAAAATGTACGTGTTTTGTTCTTTCTTGGAAATTTGTATAATTTTTATTTTTTTTAAATGTATCTTATGTTTTCTTTATCTAATTATTTCTTAGTATTGGACTTGAAAACCTATGCTGACATGTGCACAGGACTTTCCATGAGTATGGTGTCTATTTACCCATGTGGTCCACCATATGCTTTATACAAGCTGGCCCAATCACTGTCCTCCCATGAATATGCACTCACCCGATATCACTCTAGTGGAGTGACATACATACACCATTGGATTGATAAATATGTGAAACCCTGATTTTAACTGAATGTCATTTTTTTATACATTGATCGATCAATGGCATATACAGCATTGTGATTGGACTTTGGAGTGAAATTTGGTTTAGTACCTATCCATAGGGGGCGGGTGATATGTATGGACCCAACTTATTATTTGCAAAAGTTAACATCTGCAGTGAGCTCCGCATGAGCTGTGAAGAATTTTGATGCCGTGTTCAGGGGGCTGTCCCTAGAACTTTATTTTAATGGATTTTATTCTCTCTTTAATAAAATTCCTTTGTTATTGATAAAAAAGGCTTTTAACTTGGTAAGCACTTTATTAGCAGAAGAGAACGCTTCTATGAAACTAGATAAATCTATACATTCTATATATTCCTATTGGAATTTATTCCATTGCACAGTACAAACTTCTGATTAGCTTATTTAGGAAGTTGGAATACATCCGTTTACTCTACTCAGACCATGGGTAGACTTCAATTGCTTCTGTTTGAATACAAAGGCTGAACAAGTAAATGACTCTCTCTCTCTTTTTCTTTTTTTTTTTCTGGCCCGTAAAGTATCACTTTTGACAGTAATTTGAATGTGGAAATGTTTAAGGCTATTATACCCGGATACTTGTACAAGCCCAACGTATACGTATCGGACCGATACGACACTTTTACGGAACAAGTTTAACATTTCCTACTTATAAAGTCCTTTATTTCACATAGGTCTTTTAATATTTTTACTTCTCACCATAAAAACTGCTAGAAAGGGACGAGAACAATGATAATTTCATTGATTCAAAAGTGATTTAAAGAAAAAACTAGGACACCCGTATCCATATCTGCATTCTAGATTTTCAAAAGTGAGGAGTCGTATCCCCGATTCCTGTATCAGTGTCCTTATCCATCTCCCTGTGCAGCATAGGTTTAAGGATGGAGATAATTATCAATAATAAAAAAAAAAGTATGGAAATAATTGAATGCAAAGGCCTTGCTCGACAAATACTAGGAATTAGATCATATAGTTGGAAGCTACATGAAAAGCTTTGAGAGAATGAAAGAGTCACTTGATGATGTTGTTCATTATTATTATTTTTTTGAAAGGTAATATCCTATTGATGCCCATAAAATCTGATGTAAGGACTGCTACTGTATCAATTAGATGTAGAAACTTGTGGAGATATTCGGGGCTTATATCATTGGACTACACTTTGACAAGGCATTTGTAGGCATGGGTTAAAATAGCCTACGTAGCGGCAATTATATCTTGGCCGCTATGCTAAATTGAATTTATTGCTGCTCACACCTGTAACGGCCCTACTAAGGCACGGTGACCACTGCAAATGCTATGGACGTTGCGGACTGCTACATTGACAACTACTTTCTTTCTTCTTTAAAAAATTTCTTTTCTTCTTCTTTCCAAACAACATTTCTACACACCCCTTCTAACCTTCTATGCTTAAAAAAATAAATGGAAAAGAACACAAAATCTCGCTGAATTGAGCCGACACAGAGCTCCTTACAATGGCTCTTCTGTAGGTATATCTTAGCAAACACCGCCTTAGGTATTAGTACTTAGTAGAGGTATTCTTTTCTCAACTCTCAATAGAAGTATATTGTTTGTTTTGATGAAAGTTAATTTGTCATTCATGTTTGAACTTTAAACTTTGAACTTTATTTAGACTTTACTTTATAATTTATATATCTTATGTTGTATTCAGTTGTGCTAAATTGCTTGTTTGAATTATGAATCTTCAAGGAAAAAAATTTATGAATCTGGAAATGCATAATAGTTTCTAACTTAGTATGTCTAACCAACATGAATACATAATTACATATGAAAAAAAATCAATCAATACTATTATTTTATAAGCATTCAGTGATACAGGACATCTATGCATTGAGAGCCCTCCCATCTTGTTAGCATGGAATAAAGAACATCAAATTCTTAACATTTACTAATATCCTTGAGTTTTGAATATTTTCTCACATTTTTCGACAACATTTGTTATTCACACCACTGCACCATTACGTATTGCTTGCTACGTAGCGTTTTTGCCTCTGACTGCTACACTCACTGCGACCGCTATTTTGATCCTTATTTGTGGGTGACTTACCCCAAAAGAGTTTGCTACCATTGCCTACCAATACCTCCATCTCCAAGATGACAAGGTGGCAAAGACAATGGGAATAGTTAAAAGAGTTTGACCTTTGCAACATTTTTGGATTTGGTGAAGTTATCAATGAAAGTAAACCTTTCAAATTGCCTCATTGTCTCTTTAGTTGTTGTGAATCTCTTAAGTATTTATGGTTGTGTCACTGCCATTTCAGCCGTACCTTGAATTTCTTTGGTTCAATTTTTCCAACATTTTCATTCCCTAGCAGATGGATATTACTGATGGCGTGGTTGAGATCCTTCTTTCGAATTGCTCACTTACTTGAGTTTAACTCTAGGGAGTTCTATTTATTATTCAAGTTACACCAACATTTTTGCTTCATATTCCTGCTAAATCTTGGATTTGGCGGGAGAAACAAAATTCGTATAGCCAACCCCAACATAGTTAGGACAAGGCTTTGATGATGATGATGATGATGTCTGCTAAATCTTGGCAATGATATATTTTTGACTTGCATGATAGAGTTCTCTCCTCCCAATATATTGCCATTTTGTTCCTGCAATGATTTTTTGTGTTTTACATTCAAGAACATATTGTTCTTGGTAGATGCCAACATTAACACGATGGTAAAAGCTTTGATTTTATCTTATCTCAATTCTGTTAAGCTTCTCACATTGTGCACTAGAACTCTTCATGTAAGGTTTGTTCATGGTCATGGGTTGGGTCAACTAAAGCTTGTCGATGCTGATGTGGAACTGAGGGGAGATGCGGGGTGGGCAATGATAGAGATGGAGGGAGAAGGGAATTAGGGATTACTTGAACATCAGCCTCACGCCAAACTCCAATTCAGGAGGCAAAAGGATCTTGAAGATTACTTGGGGAATAATGGAGGCAAAAGGATCTCGAAGAGTACCTGGGGAAGAAAGGAGAACTCAGAGACTCAATTTCATTAATCATCAACCATTCCCTAAGCCAAGATGCTTTACATCCTCATATAGGAAAAGAAATACTCTAAAACTAATCTGGACCATCTAAACACATTGATGGCAGAATTAATACATCCTACTAAAAATAACTTAAAACATAATTAAAATTCTAAATAATATAAAAAATAACATTAAATGAATGGGTTGGGCCCAAAGGCTTGGTCGAGATAGATGAATTGGGCCCATTGGCTGGACCCATGGGGGACCGTGGGTCTATCCTGCATCAAATGCCCAGCTAGATAAGTTATCAGTCATAATCTTTTGGCCTGAATCTAGACCAAAATCTTGAAGTTAAGCCTAGGACCGGTCTTTATGTGAATGTTATTTCCCTTTTGTTAATTATGTCTTGTCACACTTTATCTAATTCTAGACCACTGACCATACATAGATGCAAAATAAGCATATGTTTTGGTATCATGCCTGACAGTAGTCCACTCCTGATACATCCCACTACCTAAAATCTATCCCATTGTATGTTTGCTTCATATTGGGCTGACTTAGTATGGACCATGGCCAGTTGGTATACTAAGTTCTATTAGTACTTTTTTACACACATTCACTGTGTTTATTGTGTAAAAGCTTACGGCTATGTCTAACATGGCTAAGGGGTCGTTCGCCTTGTACGCATGAGATATGAAAATGGGTTTTCATATGCAAATGTTACACATGTGAAACTCATTACCATATTTATCAAAATCACCATTTCACATGATTAAATTAGTACATCCAACAATTTTAGATGTATCTGGATTTTTTTCACACGTTTCTCAGAAGCCACAAAGATTTTAGATATGAAACTAAACGTTTTGATTTTATAATTAATTCAAATATTGAATGGTTCAGATAATGAATTGAGGGCTCACGAACGTGCAAAAAATTAGATCTATAGGTTGGGATTTTGAATTTTTTTTTTCACAAATTTCTCAAAATCTATGAAGATTTAAGATATGAAATTAGACACCTTAGGGTTTTTTAGCCCTATAAAGAAGATGGATGGCTCAGATCATGATTGAGGCCCACCAAAGAGAGAAAAAAGAAAAGTTAATGGGGTTCAAACCCACAACCTCTCTTGGCGTGTTTGCCTGTACCAACATCTGGCTATCAAGCCTAATGTAACATTGGTATGTAGATGAGAGGCTAAAAGTGGCCTCATTTACACACCATTTCCACTTCTCATTTTCACATTAGATGCGTAAATGAGCGCAAACAAACATGACAATGCATAACCATGACACGTGCATCATTTAAATATGTAAATGAGTGCAAAACAAGCCCCTTTAAAAGCAGTTGCCATCAACATTACACAATACACAATTTAAATAAGTTACAGATGGTGATGCCATTCCTTTATAGTGCCTGCTTTTATGTCGTCCTCTCTGACTGCATCTGTCTTGTTGGGAAAATTCATAATTGTAATAAACAACCTTTCTTTTATAACTTTGTTTCTTCGATCTAATTACCATATACTCAACAAAACTCTTCTTCTGACTTGGTCACGTACTTGCAAGCTGCAGTTAACATCTCCATGCAAAATCCATTATCATATCAGTGTTGCAAGAAAGCATTGGCAAATTGCAGAAGAGCCTTTTAAATTGAGATGAAAGTCTTTGAGGGAACACTGTAACGAAATATTATTATTGAAATTTTCACTAGAGATGGCTACTATATTGGATAAATGAATTTTGATTGCACCACCTGACTCAGAACTCAATAAAGAATTTAAGTTTATATGAAGAAGGGTCCAACATCTCTATAAGAATCTACCCAGATGCTACCATCCAGTCTTCAGCACACAATACTGCTGCTTTTGCCAGTTTATTTGCTTTACATGCATTGGAGAATACTATATGCTTTACATGTATTTTATGCATTGGGAGGCTTTACAATATTCTCTAACATCAGTAGGAATGACATTCTTTCTAATTGGGAGGCTTGTATGGGGTGTGGCTCATCTAAGGAGAGAGGGATGGTCGCTTGGTGCATTCCTATGATGGGGATGTTGAAGTTCAATGTTAATGGGTCTACTAGAGGGAAGCCAAGGCTGGCGGGCATTGGAAGAGCATTGTGCAACGATAAAGGGGAAATCTTATGTTTGTTCTCCAAAAGTGTTGAGGCAAGAGACTCTAATGAAGCAAAGGTGTTGGCTCTTTTAGAAGCTTTAAGGTAATTTTCTGTTCCATCCTTTTTAATGTGGTCTGATAGTGGAAAGTGACTGATCTAATGCTATCTATTGGGTTATTCAGAGAGGTATCAAGCCTTGGAAATTTCAGTTTTACCTAAATGAGATTAATGTTGTGTTTTCTCATGTTATTAGAATAACCAATTGATTGGCTTACTCTTTAGCCATACAGGGGCTTACTCTTCTCCTTGGGAGGTCTTCCTCATTTAATATTTTTGTATAGGATACAAGTCTTCGGTTGTTTTGTTTTGGTATCTTTTTAAATAAAATTTACCATTATTATTCAAATATATATATGGGAGCCCCTCTCCTCAGCTCATGTATAGCGCAGTGTCCGCTCATTCACGTGTGAGATTGTTGCAAAAAAAAAAAAAGACATGACAACTAAAAACCAAAATCTTTTCACATCTCGCCCCAGGTCTTTTGTAGAATACGGAGAAGAGACGGAAAGAACAGAGAGAAACAAAGAGGAGGAAACAGAAGGGCAGGTCCCCGATCTGTGGGAATGGCAGGTACTCTCCGTCCCCGATCTCAGACAGTGACGACATGGGGATTTTCTGTCTCCGATCTAAGTCAACGAAATTTGATGTCTTTTTGGAAGATCATCCCCACCAGCCCTTCTTCTTTTTTGTCAGCGTAGAATCTGCATTAGTCTTTGAAGATCCCAATTCACTCCAACAGGTAATCTTATCCAGCACGCAATGCTATTGCCGCTTTTATTTGCCGTCTCTGATGGAATTATTATTCAACCACATTTGTTTCTTCTTCTTTGTATTGTTTAATTAGATGACTGATTGTGGTAAATGCTCATAGTTTGTAATTTTTAGGTTGAGTTCATAAATTTGATCAGAATTGGAATTGTAATGGTATATTCCCAAAAATCTCGGTTTGGGTTCTAAAAAACCTAAGATGGAAATTCTGAGTAACTTGGGCAATGCAATTTGGTATATGATCTTGTGCGTTGATTTCTGCTGGATTATGCATGGAAAATTTGAACCAATGTGCACATTGAGTGTACATGTGGTGGATACGTATCATTCCCCAGAAATTATAATGATTACACGACTGTAAATGATTTTCTTTTCTTTTTAAATTTGCATGGTTTTTCTGGATTTACTCTTTATCTTATTTTTCTGAATGTACAGGATGTAATCCTGTCCGTATTGGTTATTCTCTGACAGAGTGTCTAATTTTTTCTTTAAAGGAAGCATCTCTTTTTAATTTTATGAAATTCAATTGTGTTAATCTTCTAATTGCATCATTCAAGTTACTGAATTATTTAGAAATAATATTAAATAGTCATTTTCTTTAATTTTCTTATAATTTGAGTTCGGGATAACATATTTGAAAGGCAACTTTCTATCAGTGCTCCCCTTGACACTGAGTTTCAAGGAGGAATCTATCATTTGAGTGAATCTAATGTTCGCACAACATTTTGACAGGGTGAGAGAAGCACAGCAAGGTGACTGGTGATGACACTCTTCAGCGTTATATTGAGGCGCTGCTCAGTAGAATAGGTGTCCCTTTCTATGTGGGGAATTTAAAATTAGGATTCATAAGCTACCAAAGTTGCATGAACTCCCTCTGTAGCTGCCAAATTTAGTAGCTGAAGGATGTTTGGATGCATCTAGGTGGCATGGAGCTACAGGTGGCCGGTGATGTTTCGGTGGAATGTATTGATGGTGTTGAGATTTAATGTATTAGTGGAATGTCATGGTGGTGTTGAAACTGATGGAATTTAACCCTTCTTCTGACTTTAAAATTATTTGCATGTTGAATGAACGTATAAGGTTGAAGTGTTATCTATTTAATGTTGATTCCTCATGTTTATTGTGGATATCTAATTAGATGTATGCTCCAAGTATCATTTATTAACTGTTAGGTGTAGGTTTAATTTAACGAGACACATGCTCCGAGTTGATTTTTTAAACTGTTGAGGTACATGTTAAAGGTTATAGCTCTCACAAGTAACTGGAGAAATGAACCTTCTTTCATTGGGCAAAGCAGTCAATACAACTTATTGGATAAGCATGAGTAACATACAGACTCTACAGAGAAAACGTTCTATACAAAATACACGGAAATTCAACCATGCAATGTTCCGACGACCGAGTTAAATTCAAATTACATTTTTGAAGACATTATAACATCACGGTTCCAAAGACAGTACAAGATTTCCAAAATATTATACATCATTCCAAATACAAAAAGAACGAATTTCAACATTTCTATCCAAGTGCACTACAAGTACATGCCAACGTTCCGGATTCATGAAGATGATAAGTCATGACAATAAGATCCATCAATCCAAGAGATGACTCCAATGTCCATCGTCATGAAGACCTACAAAACAAAGGAACTCAAAATTATTATATTGATGAAAAGAGGGTGCAAATATAAAAAAAAAGAAGATGGGATCGACTTTTAGTGAGCTGACTCCAATGTCCATCTTATTTTAGTGAGATGACTCCACTGCCTATCTTATTAGCAGTGACAAAAAAAAAAAGATTTGGAAAAGGAATTTCTCAAGTAGGGGCCAATCAATATTATGTCTATAGGATAGATGGGATTTGGGCTTACGGTATTGGGGATTAGGACTTTAAGGTTTAGGGTCTTTAAGCACTAGGGCAGGAATCTGGCTGATAATCTTGTGGATTGGGGATTAGGGTTATTACCGGAGGTTGCTATGATAGGGGACGGCGAGTATCTGTCGTTACCTGAGATCCGGGACGGAAAATCCCCATGTCGTCGCTGCCTGAGATTGGGGACGGAGAGTACCTGTCGTTCCCAGAGATTGGTGCCCACCCTCTTCCTTTCTCTCTCCCCACCTCCCCCTTTCACCTCCGGCGGCTCCGGCGAGGATCGACGCCGGCCGACTCCCCTTCCCTCCCTCCCTCTCTCTCTCCCTTCCTCCCTCTCCCTCCCCCACTGTTCTCTCTTTCCTCCTCCCTTTCTCTCCCCCCTCCTTCCCCTTCACCTGCGCTCCGCCTGGACCGGCGAGCGCCGGCGGATCCTCTCTCCCACTCTCTCCCTCCCCCACTGTTCTCTCCCCCTTCTCCCGATCTCTCCCTCCCTATCTCTCTCCCTTCTCCTCGTATCTCCTTCTCCCTTCCTTTCCCCTGCCGGCGCCGGATCTGGATGGTGGCGGTGAGTTCCTCGTCTCTCCTTCTCCCTTCCTTTCCCCTGCCGGCGTCGGGTCTGGACGGTGACGGTGATGGGGTACCCAGGCGGGCAGAAGCACGTGTACGCGGAGAGGGGGGAGAGGAGAGGGTCGGCCGGGAGGAAAGAGAGAAAACAGTGGGGGAGGGGAAGGGAGAGAGAGAGAAAACAGTGGGGAGGGAGGAGAGGTAGGAAGGGAGGGAGAGAGAAGGGGAGGAAGGGAGCGATTGGCCGGCCGGCGCCGATCGGGAGAAGGGGAAAGGAAGAAGGGAGAGATATGGGGAGGAAGATATCGGGAGAAGGGGGAGAGAACAGTGGGGGAGGGAGAGAGGATTCGCCGGCGCTCGCTGGTCCAAGCGGAGCGCAGGTGAAGGGGAAGGAGGGGGGAAAGAAAGGGAGGAGGAAAGAGAGAACAGTGGAGGAGGGAGAGGGAGGAAGGGAGAGGGAGGGAGTGAGAGAGAAAACAGTGGGGAGGAAGGAAGGAAGGAAGGGAGGGAGGGAGGGAGGGAAGGGGAGTCGGCCTGCGCCGATCCTCGCCGGAGCCGCCGGAGGTGAAAGGGGGAGGTGGGGAGAGAGAAAGGAAGAGGCTGGGCACAAGGTAATTTCACAGGTTTTTCTTTTTTTTAAAAAAAAAATGTGTGTGGGTGAAAAAAAGAATCATGTGTGCCAATAGCAGGACTCTTCTACAAAAGACCTGAGGCGGGATTTGAAAAGACTTTTGGGGCCCAAAGATTTTGGTTTTTAGTTGTCATGTCTTTTTTTTTTTTTAATACTTGCAACGATCTCACACATGAATGAGCGGACACTATGCTACACATGAGCGGAGGAGAGGGGCTCCCACTATAAAAAAAATATTAAAATTTGAAACTAGCATATAAATTGATACATTTAATTTCTTCAATTAAATTAGTAATGCAATATGTTATTTCTACATGGCCGTGAATTAGGGTTTTCCACTTTTTTCTTTCAAAGAATATTAAATTTTAGGGGCCTTTTTACAATTTTCCTATAAAAAACTATATTTGATCAATCTAATAGAGTCATTTCCTATTATTAGAGTGAAATTTGACCGGAGCCCATTTTCTATTACAATGAAATTTGGTTATCCTATTAGAGCGAAACTTGGCTAGGGCTCATTCCCCATTAGAGCCCATTTGCTATTAGAGTAAAATTTGGCTAGAGACCAATTTCCCATTAGAGTGAAATTTGGTTAGGACCTATAAGCAGCTCGGATTTTCAATGGCATGAGCCCCACTGTGGGTTCCACTCCTTGCAAGAACTTTTATATGCGTGACATGGGACCTTATCAAAAGAAAAAAAAGGGCAAAAGATTATCCAAATTCTTGAGAGTGAACGAATGAAGAGAAGAAAGGAGGAGAGAGAGAGAGAGAGAGAGCGCAATGACAATGAGTGGCAAGTGGCGTCAGATAAACTCCCCTCTCTGTGTGTGTGTGAAAAAACAGCCGAACAGTCTGAAATTTGGGCCAAATATTTTCAAAGAAGTTGTTCGGTTCACTGGCCGAACTGAATTTTTTGGGCTAATTTGGCAATACCAGACCGAATTTTGCAACTATGGCGGGAAATAGCAAAAACCCAGGACCTCCTGAATTGAAGGCCGCCACCATGATGACACAGATGTCCACATGCAGGAATGTCCGCAAGAGAAAATTCCCCAGAGTTGACATTCTTCGAAGGTTAGAACAAGAAAAACTCAACCTCAACCACGGAGGGAATCTTTGGCAAGAGGATGGGTCTGGATGGTGCCGCTAAAGGCAAAAATGGGAGTGGCGAGAGCATACAATAAGACATGATGATCAAGGGGCTGTTTTACGCATCTTTTCAGGTTGGATAGGCATTAAAAATCTAATATGAAGTGATGTCGATAGAAGAAGCTCTCAGACATTTTCGGAGAGGCATCTTAAGGTCAATTGGTTGTGGAAAGTGACTCTAGAATACCATGAGTTGGGCATCCGATAAAAGGAAGCATGGCGCCATAATGGGAGAGATTGGGGAATCACACAAACTTCTTAATTGCATTTCTCTCACAGTAAATTATATAAAAAAATGCCCACGAGACAGGCATATTTTCTTGCTAAACAGGGAGTCCACAGCACAAGGAAGTTTATCACATTATTGTTGATTGGCTGGTCACCTGGTCCTACTGGATGTCTTTTCTTAGGGGCAATTGTTAAGATGCAGCAATTCAATAGTACAACACACTCGTATTGTTTGTTTCACGGTAAATTTTTTTTTTTTTTTTTTCTTTTTCATGCTTCTATGCACCTCATTAACTTGTTTTTCAATAAATTTTATCTGTTACCGATCAAAAAATTACTTTTTTTGTAAGAAAAAAACACATCAAAGGAGGACTTTGGCATCCTAGACTCCTAGGAAGTTGTCGCGCTACCTATAGATTGGCACCTAGCCTACACAATCATAGTCAAACTGCTTTTAACTATGCCCTCTAAACATCTATTATCACTCTCCCTCCAAATCGAATGCAATTTGCCAGATAGGAAATGAACCAAAGAACATGGTCACAAGACGAACTATATTTTGTAACCCAACTTCCATGCTTCAAAAAGAATGACCAACCGAAGATTTGTGCACCCAACTCCCCAGGCTGAATGTAGAGTAGGAGTAAAAGGGGATTGATGTCAAATCATGTAAAAAGTAAAATAAGGCATACTACAGTAAAAAGTAGAAGTGTGTTAAAATCCTTGTTTTAGATAGTTTGAAGAAAAATATAGGTGAGAGAGGGAGTGTAGATTAAAAGCACCTTTTGTCATTAAGACACTACACCACAATTAATCACATTCTTATGTGATAAAAGAAAAAAAAAGAAGCATGTAAAGTATAGGTGAGAGAAGGAGGGTAGATTAAAAGCACCTTTTGTCATTAAGACACTACACCACAATTAATCACACTCTTCTGTGATTAAAAAAAAAAAAAATGCGGGAGGAGTAAATGATTTGTGGTGTTTCATTATAAGTTTACTTTTCCACTCCACTTTTTTCATCCTAATATGGTGAAATAAAAAACACATCATATCACATGCCTACCTTTACTCTACCTTTACTCCCCCTAACGCTAAACATACACGTAGCCAGAGGACCAATAAAGCACAATTGCCTACTTTTACTCTACCTTTACTACTCCTCGTGCTAAACATACAGGTAACCAGAGGACCAATAAAGCACAATGTTCCATGCAATTTCGGCCACCCAACATTGAAAAGAGAGATGAAATCTTCAAGGACTGAGCCCAAACCTGAATCCAATCCATTTGATAATCAGGTTGATAATGTCAACCTGAAATTTAAATTCTCGAGTCAGGCCGGGGGAATTATATGCAATAGGTCAGGTCAGGTGACGTTCAGATTGGGTCGGTGATATGAACAGCATGGATGGACTTAACCCAAGCCTGACCCATTTGTTAACCGGGTCATAATGTCAACCCAAACTAAGTTAATGGGTTGGGGGAGAAGACCTACACTGCAGGAAGCCGCGACACCAATCTCCCCTGCATTCCAACTGCCACTTTCGCATTACCCATTTTTTCCATTCCCATCTTTACACCAATCTCAAATTCAATCCCAATTTCTTCTATCAACCAAACATAGAACGAAATAGATGGGAGTAATAATAATAATAATAAAAAGAAACAGCTTGGAAATACAAAATTCACACACATATATCCCTCACAGCATCAACCACACCCATGAAAGCAAAACAGAGAACATATATATAATCTAAGAAAGAAAGGAAGGGTAGGTGTGGCGCCAGTGGAGCAAAAAGGGCATAGTTAGCAGTTCCTAAAAGACTTACAAAGAGAAACTACTAGCAATCCTGACAAGTGCGGCAGAAGGAACCCTGTGAGAGCTCACAGCAAGCGCAGGAATCGACCGAAAGGTGCGACGTGAGGCGGGCCGTGGCAACCACGCTGTGAAGCGGAAGGAGCGACTGCGTGCATCCCAGCTCCCCCAAAGACCTATGCATCCATTTCATTCAGGAGTCGACATAGAGATCAAGAAGATAGAGATAGAAGAAGAGAATGAATACCTACATTATATCTATCTCGGCTTGTGGAAAGAAAAACCCTAAACCCTAAACCCTAGATGGGGATCTTAGAAGAGGAAATGAGAATTTGGGTCAAAGCAAACCCTAGAAAGAAAAGATTTTTCTTTAAGGTGGAACTTGGAAGGAAGCACTTACCTGGGATCGAGGAAGGAGAGACGGCGGCGCGGGGGTGGTGGGGCGGCAAAGGACGTCGGGCGGAGTCGGGGGAGCGGCGGGGAGGAGCGGAGGGAAGAAGACCGAGCGGTGGCGAGCAATGACCTCGACAACGAACCAGAACGCCAAGCCGCCATTTTTCTTCTCTCTTTGGTAATTGGTAATACTACTAGTACTAGGGTTTGTGCAAAAAGGCCGAGCGAGGGTTTAAGACTTAACAGGAGGGTGAGAAGATAAGCAGGCACCTGCGATCTGGAACATGATCACCTTAAAACCAATCCAGACCATTAAATATGTGAGACCTTTTTTTACTCCTTTTTTTTTTTTTTTCTCTCTTTTTTATGGTAATATGTGGAAACATAAGGTCACATCAGGCAATCAAATTCTTTGAGATTTCTTGTGAGTTTCCTGTATAGAGTTTGATAATTATAGATCTCAAAAAATTTTGTGCCAGTGAAAATCCTTTATTTTTCGGACTTCTAGATTTGGAAATACTCATTATTATTTTTATTTTTAATTTTTGGAATAGGAATGAAAGATTTCATTAAAAGAAAACAAAGTTACAAATAACAGAAAACCAATGAAAAGAGAGGAAGGAGGAAGTGTATGAGAAATGCACCACCTCCAACCCCACTTATATAACCACACTTATCTAAGGAAGCAATCTATCAACCCATTGCTTGACTAATACAGCTGCCATGGAGTTGGTTGATCTAACCTCACGATGGAAGGAAACATTGATTCCAATTGATAACTCTCTAATTTTCATTCAGGTGGAAATGAAATTTTTAAGGATTAGTCTTCCGCTTAGACGCCAGGCGATCGCATTTTTATTTTATTTTTTTATTAACGGAGGGTTCTCAACCATTTGGGGGGGGGGGGGGGGGGGGGGGGGGGGGATCGATACTAAGACCTCTAGCTTCGGAAGAGAGCGGAACTGTGGTCCTGACCACTCGGTCAACTCCTTCGGGTTTAGACGATCGCATTAGAGGAATCATTTTTCATAATAAGCGTACCACCACATCTACTTGAAAACGAACAAATGAAGACCTTCAAGAATGACTAGCACCTCTGCTTCATTAGAATCGTGCACACTCACATACTTGAAAAATATAATTGACACCTCTTCCTTACAAGACCTAGCTTACCCCTGAAATACTCATTTTTATAGATTTACATGTCGATACAAATTTCCTATTTATATGCATTGACGATATTGTCATGAAATTTATAGCTATATAAAATCTCGATGAGGAATTCCTATGCCAAGGCAATGTGGAATCTCAATGAGGAATTCCTATGATATTATCATAGATATTGTTGTCCAGAGAATTTTTCATGGGAAATTGTCAAGTTGTTTTCAAATTTGAGGTTTGTAGTGAGATATTATTGAGAAAAACATCGAAGAAAATAAATAATTAAAAGTAACAAAATAAAAATAAAAATAAATATGAAATACTATTAAAAAAAGTCTACTATTTTTATAGATTCTTTTCACTTTTTTCAGTTTTACTTCAAGTTCATCACAATTTTCTCACAATTCTTTTTAATTTTGAAAATTCACGCATACATGTTTTTTTTTTTTGTTGTTGTTGTTGTTGTTGTTGTTGTTGTTGTTGTTGTTGTTGTTTTTGTTTGTGGGCTTTGGGCCATGGCTTGACGAGATTTTTCTCATTTAGCACTGATTAGTGGGATACAGACTTTTGCTTGATCATTATTCATTACCCCTTGGAGAAACAAATGAATAGCCCCGTAATGAGTCTCGTTCTCGCCTAACTACCTAGTGTTATATCTTGGTTCCTCTCCACTCATGTGCAGCGGGCTTCTCCAATACATATGTTGGGGTTCCCTTGCATCTATTAAGCCCTAATTTAAGGGGAAAAAAAAACACACACACACAAGGGCTATAGTGAAAACAACGGCCTAAGTCCAAAATTACCTACCCAAAGTGAAATTGTAGATATCATATGAACAGGCTAGGGCATGTTTGTATGACACTTATCTGCGAAAAATCCATTTTTCAAGCGTTTGGTGTGGAACGATTCGACGAAAATGCTTTCCTACCTCGTTAACATTTTTTCTTGCTAATGCTGGAAATGGGTTCCTATGAAGGTATGTGAAATGAATTTCCTCGAAAAACTTCTCCCTCTTTTCCATTTCAACAAAAAACCCTACAACTCTTTCATTTTATATTTTTTTAAATAAATTATTATTTGATGTTGAAAAAATAATATACATGTTTTGTTATTATTCTTTAAAAAATTGTTTCACCAAACAAGAAAATTTAATTTTCTATAAGGAATCCACAGCCACACCAAACAACATTAGCACCAATTCAACGAGGAAAAAAAATTAGCACCAAACATGAATTTCTAAATTCTGCGGAAATCTTTTTCCAAGATTTCCATTTCTATGGAATTTGATGACGTGATAATTTTCCCTTTCCACGGATAGGGTGCGTACACAAACGTGCTCTGAAACTTCATCCACCTTTTTCTTTGATTAAGAAGTCTCTTTTCTAATCTAGAGTAATCAAGGAATTCCGCATTCTTTTCTAAAGCCTTTCGGTTGTGCTGTTTAGAAAAAAAAAAAAAAAAAAACATTTCCAATCTCCTTCTCTTAGTAAATGGTTAGCATCTCAGTTAGGCCACTTGGGTCACTTAGAAATCTAATATGATGGGCAGTCCAAGCAGTCTGTTAATGACGCAATGCACCGTCGGATTTTGCTTTTGGGGTAAATATAATGGATTGTTTTTAGCACTTGTTCATCGTAGAAATCAAATAGGTGAAGTGGCAAGAAGATTCAGAGCAGGCACTGGAAGGTTCTTGTTCATTGGAAAAGTGACATGCGGAGAATCTTCGACAATGGTTTTATAGAGTGGAATGGTAGATATGGTAGTCTCCATTTATTTTTAACAAGCAACTTCTAAGAAGAATTCTTCAAGTGATCTCTCTTTTCAACAACAACAACAACAACAACAAAAAAAAAAGATCTCTTCCCTTGCATAGCCAGTTGGGAGGGGATTCACCCAGTCTTCTACCCCCAGATACGGTCCTCTAGATACTAATTCATGCAATTGTCTTGTTTGTTGGTTTAAAAGAGAATAATTAGATTATAATCCTGATCCTCTTGGGAGCAAAAGAAATCCCCTCTCTTTCTTGGACTCCTTAGAAATCTAATAAGAAAATAGCAGAATATTTCTAAGCTGTAAATAAATGCATCCTGATTCTTGTATTCTAGGAAGATGTAGACTTTCATGAATTCTTCCTTGCTTCAAGATCCCGTTTATGTGCTGCAGGATAGCTCTGTTAAAACAACATTGCCCACATAAACATGTGCCCCCCTTGTCTTCACTGCAAGTTCTTGTTACATGGTCCAGATAGCTCTGTCAAAACACCAGTCCAACTTTAAATGTTGAACAACAGCTTAAACCCGATGCTTCAAAATTTCAAAACAAATAATTTCTTATGTCTGAGTTTTACATGCCGAATATAAGGAGCTTAAAAAACTTCAAATCAAGAATATTGATTTGATGGCTAATTCGGTATGGGTGAAAAACATTCACATTTCCTTGTGCCTGTGCCTAAAGGATTAAACATGTAGCCCTCCTGTATTCCTCACTTCAAGTCTTGTTTTACATGGTCCAAATACCTCTGTCAAAACACCAGTCCAGCTTTAAATGTCAGTCAAAACCTGATGCCTCAAATTTTCAAAACAACTAGTTTTTTTACATCTGAGTTTTACATGCCCATTATTACGAATATAATGACCTAAAAGAAACTTCAAATCAATACTATTAATTTGATGGATAATGCAAAAAGAAAGGAAGAGGGAAAGGAAAAACATCCATATTTCTTTTATGCCAAGGATTAGAAATGTCAACAGGGAAATTTTTCATATGGTCTTCCATAGAAGCGCTAATAATGATTGTGATACCTGGAGTATCCCAATAAGAACAAAAGTAACACGCATACAATCAAAATGCTAAATACCTGGAGTATTCCAACAGCAGCAAATTTGTCTATCATTATTTTGTATGGAACTGGTTGCAGCTTCAATGGCTTCAATAGTGATTGTACACACTAATAACCATCATTATACCAATCAAAATTAGGAAAGACATCTTTGCTATGTTAAATTAAATTATTAGCTCTCACCTTCGTCGTATTGCGTTCATCCCAATATGTGTAGCCTAAACCTTCAAGTTTTCCTGTTTGACGAATATCCTCCATGAAAACCTTCACTTGCACTGTCTGAAGAAACAGATGAGTCAAAAAAAGGAAAAAAAGAAGACAAAAAAAAAAGACATTGGATTATTGGACACTTGGAAGACACACCTCTACTACACTAGATAACCCTAGTCCTGCAAATGGGCAACCAACTACAAAGCCTACCAAAGAAACTTCTGAAACCTGTCCATGAACACGGGTAAAACAAATTAGATAAAGTTCTAAAACCTGGGCAGGAACACCGGGTACAAGTAATTATATTAGCTTAACCAGGTATAAGTAATTATATTTGGTTATCTCAACATCATCTAGCTCATAGTTTTTAATTAAATGTTGGGGTTGTCAATCATCCTCCAGTATCATGGATTCTAATTTACCTTGTTCATTGGCAAGTCTCTTTCTTTCATAAGAACATTTCAATGTACAGTAAAAGCTTAATTTTGAAAAGAGCACAAGCAGTACATTAAATGGAGGGGTATAATTCATAAAGTTTAACATGTTCCTATGATGATTGGGATATTGAAAATTTGAAACCAATATGTTTGGGTAATAAATTGCATAAGGTTAAGCATAGAGGCCAATAAATTGAACAAGGTGTATGCATATGCAATCACTGAAAAACAAAAACATTGTTGTGCCTCGGGAGCCCAAACCAGAATTAAAAAGCCTCATGTAAAGATGCTCCATTTCTAAAATTGCAGTCATGGACATATGTCCCGGGAAAAAAACCAAGAAGACAGAACCAGTTAAATGTTGGAGATAAGAGAAGCCAGAACCAGCATGCGGGTTGTAAGACTTGCAGCTGTGGACATATGTACAGGACATATGTCCGCATGGTTGTTAGTAACAACCTTGATGTATATTTTCAGATGCAACTTTAACAATATTAGGTTGAAAAAAATTATTGTACATTTCAGATATGTATTTTACATTTTTTTGCTTCCACATACTAAAATTTATGTAGACAAATCTCATATATACCAAACACATGTCATCATCTTCAATTTTCCAGGACTGAAGTGAAACGACATAGACTCTACTGATTCTTTTTTTTTTTTAAGAGAGGAGAGAGAGAGAGAGCTTCAGATGAACCACCATCTGTTGTAACCTATAAAAGTCAGGATATCTGAAGCACGTAAATATCTTCCCAAAACCAGCCAAAAATCCAAAGGATGAATCAGCAACCAGCAAATTTCATAAAATGCTACCAGCCATAGCTTCCCTCTAGGATAGAACTAGCACAAAAGAGGCAGTGTGTAGGCAATAAACTAGATGACGACTAGTATTTTATGTCATCCAAATATTTATAGCTGAATGCATTCTTCCAAAACCCTTACATTAAAGCAATAATGCATCATGCACAAGCATGTTCTCCAAGACGAGGATATCTACCTTCAATGGAGATTTTGCTATGATTTGGATATCTACCTTCAAAAGAAGTTTCTCTGGCATGATATGGAGTTTTTTTTTTTGATTGTTCACACACAGATCTTTCCATGCCCATTTCCACACAAACGTCAAACACATGCAGTTGTCGCACATGTCACATCAAAGCCATGGTCAGGTGGGAGAACCATGTAAATTACCTAGGCAGAAAAATTCACGCACTCCCTTCATCATGAAGGCACATCATATGCATTGAATATTGGCAGTCAGCCAAGTTCTCCTCAATTGTTCATTTGTTTCATACTCTTGTTTTTCGGATGACTACTTGACACTAGGATAGGGACCCACGGCCACAATAGTAAGGCCCAGAATACAAGCGAACCCATAATCCAGTTGAATCATAGAGATGATGCAGAGGGATGTTCCAAGTAAAGGAACAACTTCTCTATTTTTTTATTAATGATCTCTTTAAACTTCTTTTGTTTAAAATTTAAATGGCTGGTTTAAGTTAAACTACAAATTTCTATTTACTTTTTATTGGTTGGTTAAAAAGGGATCTACTTAAAAGTAGATGTACCAAAAGACTATCACAAAAAACATAGGGTGTGTAGTGATAATGTAATTTTTTTTTCACAACACTACAATGAAATCATTTCTGGGTATAAAATGAGTGGTTCTATCATGATTGAATTCCACTCTTGCTCATGTGATCTAAACCTATCTCTTCATTCAATCCAACCTTTGGTAGTTTTCTCTTGAAAGAAGAGAGTTATAAACATTAAACCTTAACAAAAACTCTCTTTTGTGTGTGAATCATACGGTGAAACTGAATCCTCCCTCTTGATGATTAGACTTCACTACTGCTGCAATTTGTGATCAGTCCATCATCCTTGCATGTAGAGATTTGTGACTGACCTGATCTAAGATAAGACGTATTTTGAACAATCTGAGAAAGCATCCAATCATTCAGTTAAGTTGTTTGATTTTGCCTTAAAATTGTTGAAAATTCACGGCCACAAGGTTTGTGGGCTAGTTGAGGCTTGAGCAAGAATCAAAATAGCAATTGGAGTGGGCATAGCAGCCGCCAAAATGCTACGTAGTGGTTGCGGCGATACGTAAAGAGCGTTCGAAAAATCATGAATCTTATATGGTGGTCAATCTTGTATTTGTTTTAGTGACTTGGAACCATCTAAGGGTAGAGGCAACTTTAGAAATGACTCTTACGGAGAAGAAATAAGGAAAATAATGTTTTAAATGAAAATTGCATGGCTCGGATAGGTTTTATAACATAGTGGAGATATTTCCAACTTAGCATAGCGGCCATGGCTGCTACGGCCGATATATTGTACCAGCCAATATTTTGGTCCATTGGCTTGAGTAAAATCTAAACCAATCCAAACTAAACTTGAGTTTGACACAACACCCTTCCATTTTAGATTTTTGGTCTATCCTATTTTTTGGAGCTTGAGCAACTACATTTCTGACATGAGCACAGCTCACATCTTGGACATACATGCCACCTTGGCACATAAAGCCAGTTGAAATCCAGTATGACTGGTAGTCTGGTATTAATATCCAGTTCATGCATAACTAAGCACATATAAGAACCATTTAGGCTGGGTTTCAAAATGTAGGAATTGAATATGTAGGATTTTAAAACTTTAAAAATGATGAAGGCTAAAGGTGAATTTCCAAAAACTAAAAAAGGATGCTATTTGATGCTCATTTTTGGAAATTCATCTTTGACCCTCATTTTAAATCACCCTATGTATTCAATTCCTATTTATTTGAATGCAAACAAACAAGACCTCAATCATTCATGTAAGCTTATTAGACCCATATCATCCTGATGCAATGCTGTTACCGACCACTATTTATTTAAGTAAATAAACAACCAGTATGAACTTGAATTAAGATTTGTTGAAACAAGAACTCTTAATTTGTATGACAAAACAAACAGTTAATCCGGAAAAAAACTCAGACTTCTAGAACAACATAAAACACAGTCAGAGGTAAAGATCTAAACTTAACAAATGTTGAAAATCTTTGGCCATAAAATCAATATTTGTTTTCTTTCGGACTAGCATGCTGCATCATAATTGCAAATTCCAAATTGTCAGCCATGACATAAAAGCGCAAAACAAAATAGGACAAGAACACAATCTAAAGCCAGAGAGAGAGAGAGAGAGAGAGAGAGAGAGAGAGATAGAGATTTAATTTATATGCAGAAGAAACTTCAGTTCTAGACTTCCATATTGGCTGATCAAATCACTTCACGACTTCAGTACTACTTAAACTGACACTTAGCTTTAAAACCTTGTTACACTTATACAGTAAATATTTTCTAGGGCGCAGAATTAGTGGGAACTTCAACACCAATCTCTCCTGCCGCAGCTTATGACTGGTAGTCTGGTATTAATATCCAGTTCATGCATAACTAAGCACATATAAGAACCATTTAGGCTGGGTTTCAGCATGACCAGCCCCCACAATAGAGAACCAGTAAAAGACACGAGCCATAGACTCTCATAATCTCATACCATTTTTTTTTAAATTGAAATATTTATGTGACGGGATTAATTGTTATAGAACACTAGGGCCCTGTTTGCTTGCATTAAAATACATAGGAATTGAATATGTAGGATTTTAAAACTTTAAAAATGAAGGCTAAAGGTGAATTTCCAAAAACTAAAAAAGGATGCTATTTGATGCTCATTTTTGGAAATTCATCTTTGACCCTCATTTTAAATCACCCTATGTAACGCCCCAATTCCGGATACCGAGAAAATCGTCAAAGTACCGAAATTGGCGCGCTACTTCCCGGAAAATCCGAGAACTTCCAAGATCGTAGGTCCGCAGTGAGGGCCAATTTAAAACTTTTTCATCAACATAGTAACAATGGTTAATTGCGGAAGCATGATAGTATAGCGGAAGCCATATCAGAGATAGCGGAAGCATAAGGTATCATCCATGTATCAAATATAAATGGGCTGAAGTCCCAGCCTAAATGTGACAATGATATAAAACCAAAGTTAATTACAAACCCTCTCACTACAACAGACTCTCTCAAAAATCCCAAAACAAAGATATCACTCAACCCCAGGTGTAGGCTCTCCAATCACCGGCTCGACCTCATGGTCGGCCGGCCCCCATCCGTAGTCGCCTGCTACGGGCACCTCGACGAGTGCGAACGCGTCGCCTCGAACTCGGGGTCAAGACCTAAGCACCAAGAGTGGGTCAGATCTAAAAATCTGGCAAGTCACAATATGCAGATAATATAGAATATATGCATCAAATGAGTAGAAGACATGTATAAAGTTAAGAGAGTAACAAAGGTATATATGCTATGCAGTCGTGCAAGATAACAATGTAGAATCATAATAAGCATAACAGTAATAAACCTACACAATATGGCACATCCACATAAGCTGGTCACCGCGGGATATTATGCCGCGGCCCTCCCATACTGAACACAGTCGCGGTAGGTATCCTAAGCTAATGCTAGGGATTACTAACCCTGCAAAATATCATCAACATCATCCACAACGACCGGAACCGGCATCACACCGTCCGTCCCAACAGTGCTCATCATGATAGCCACACAACAAATCTCAATAGCTCCTACCAGTGATGATCAGTCCAACTGGCTGAGCTTAAATCAACTGAGTGAATGTCTATGCCGACTCGGAAACAATAAAGGTCTGTTGTCTGTCTAGGCTTTGCCTTGCGTGAACAAGGTCCTAACAAAAGTCCCTAAGAGGTCCAAGTACTCAATATAAACTGTGGATCATAGTCCAAGTCCAATTCCATCATTGGATCCGTACCAAGGCCCACCAAATACTTGGCCTGGTCTATAACAATCCATATGAGACACAAGTCCATGTTCAATGACATATGATCCATCTACGTCCATAATGGGTCACAAGCCCATACAATCTAACCTCTCCATTCTAGGGGTAATTCACATCCAACTTAGGCCATAAAAAGGGCCCGCCTAGCCACAGACACGGGTCAATGATCCACCCAATCAGATTACCGGGTCACCTCTAAGTATTCCTAGGTTTAGGTCCTCCATTTTCCATTTAATTAACAGGTATGAGCAATAATAAGGACAATAGAGTGATAGTCGTAGTATGAGGGAGATGAATCTCCAAGTACACGAATCATAGGGAGATAGCAACAGTCCAACCTAGGTAAATGGTCCACTTTCGGATACAGGTCCATCTCAGGTAATTCGATCTTTAAGTGAAACCACAGATGCTAAGGAATATTGTGTTTGGTGCTTAGAAGTTATATGCATCATTTTGGTAACGTATAAAGGTCGAATCATCTTAGATTACATAACCTGGACTTTAATTAGTGGACCCCACGAGTCAAGGTTGAGCCGTACCATTGACTCATGGCTGGCACAGTGATGGAAGTCTATTTGAACGGTCAATGGGCCCTACATATGATTGCAACAATAGAAATTAGAATCTGGGGATCGTCACTGTACACAGTGTGCTCAACCGACCTCCTGGCCTGGGCGGTCAGCTCGGCACACTGGGTCCAGAGAAGGAAAAATACCCTGCAGGCAAAGCCTGTTTGTCCAGGACTTCCTGTGAGTTCGGCTAACTCCCTGGCCTGGGTAGTTGGCCGTGCGCACTAGGAATTCTGGCTGGAGGAAATGTCCCAGGTTCTAGTCTCCTTTGTTGAAATCCCGCCTTTTTGGAAATCCATCTCGGAGTTCGGCTAAGCAATGGAGCTCAATTGAATACTCAGTTCTGCTACCCCAGCTCAGCTCGGCAAAGGGCCTAGCTCAGTTCGGCAACCCAGCTGAGTTCGAGAAAATGCATTGAGCTTGGCAGAGCATTGAGGTTGGTTTAGCTCTCAGCTCGGTTAAGCACTGAGTTCGGCTAAGCTTGAAGTCCGGTCTGGCACGGAACCCGGTCTGGCGCTGAGCTCAGTAAAACACTGATTTCGGCCATAACACTGAGTTCGGCCGTAACACTGAACTCGGCTTTGAGCACTGAGCTCGGCCTAGACACTTAGCTCGGCTAAACGCGGTCTTCTGCTTAACCATTATGCTTGGCAGAACACTGAGTTCGGCTTAGTGTTGAATCCAGCCATCGCTGAGTTCGGCCAGTGCTGAGCTCGGCAGTGCTGAGCTGCGCCAACGCTGAGCTCGGCAACCGCTGGGCTCTGCAAATGCTGAGTTCGGCAGTTGCTGAGCTGCACTAATGCTGAGCTCGGCAACCGCTGGGCTCTGCAAGTGCTGAGCTCGGCCATCGCTGGACTCTGTCCATCTCTCCTATCAGTGTTGTGTTCTGTTACAGAACCAAGTTCTGCGACAGGACACAACTTCTCTTCATTAAGCACAGGAATGGTGGTCCACCTCTGATCAAAATCCAGATCAAGTAGCACCCCATGGTCGCACAGGCCCCCTCACATAGACGTAGGGTCCTGATCTACCAAGGGTGGTCCTATTTCGATTCCGATCACAACACAACGAGGTGGGTTCTCGTCATTCCATCTCCGGAAAACCCATCACTGCAACCCAATTCTCCTGGGTTTCTCCATAGACTATTACAAAAGCAAAATAAATCATTCCTACATCATTCACCCATCATCAACCGGCCATTGATCATCCAAATGAGGTAATCCCATCCATCAATGGCCAAAGGAACCAAACAAACATGCTCAAGGATCGATCTAAACATATATATTACAAATTGGAATTCTACTGCAAATCAAAGGAAGGAAACATGCAATCTAGACTACCAGCACAGTGCACTTGCCTTGATTAATTGAAGGTAGAAGGAAAGGAGAGAAAACCACAGGGAACCAAAAGGCAGGGTCTCGGCAGTTGCTCTTATGGTGCGGGTTGGTCTCGGCTGGCCTTCTGTCAGGGATTTCTGGGGCGAGGAAGAGAAAAGAGAGATTGGAGGGGGAGATGTGGGTTCGTTGGAGGGAATTGGGGGAAGAAGAAGAGAGAAGAGATTGGAGCTTGAGAGAAAAGGAGATGAACAGTAGTTGTTAGGGCAGGGGAGGGTTTAGTTTATATAGGTTGGGTTTTTGGGTTATGGACAAAAATGCCCTTAGGGTTAGAATGGGATTAGGGTTAGGGTAGAGGGTATTTAGGTCTTTAGGTGGGCTTCTAGAAGATTCCTTGGTTGCAAACCCCCTATAGTAAAAACAAAACTCTAGCTAGGGCCTCTAACAAACTCCGTAACTCTAAAAATAATAAAAGTCCCCCTATTGACTCTACTAATTACACCACTAGACTAACCCTAGGAAAATACATAACTACCCTCACTAAGTCCCATAATAATATAATTAAAATACTTAGGCTAATATATAGTATTCAAATTCACATTGAGGGCCCACCAGGGGTGGGGTCTCACACCCTATGTATTCAATTCCTATTTATTTGAATGCAAACAAACAAGACCTCAATCATCATGTAAGCTTATTAGACCCATATCATCCTGATGCAATGCTGTTACCGACCACTATTTATTTAAGTAAATAAACAACCAGTATGAACTTGAATTAAGATTTGTTGAAACAAGAACTCTTAATTTGTATGACAAAACAAACAGTTAATCCGGAAAAAAACTCAGTCTTCTAGAACAACATAAAACACAGTCAGAGGTAAAGATCTAAACTTACCAAATGTTGAAAATCTTTGGCCATAAAATCAATATTTGTTTTCTTTCGGACTAGCATGCTGCATCATAATTGCAAATTCCAAATTGTCAGCCATGACATAAAAGCGCAAAACAAGATAGGACAAGAACACAATCTAAAGCCAGAGAGAGAGAGAGAGAGAGAGAGAGTAGAACTTTAATTTATTTAATTTATATGCAGAAGAAACTTCAGTTCTAGACTTCCATATTGGCTGATCAAATCACTTCACGACTTCAGTACTACTTAAACTGACACTTAGCTTTAAAACCTTGTTACACTTATACAGTAAATATTTTCTAGGGCGCAGAATTAGTGGGAACTTCAACACCAATCTCTCCTGCCGCAGCTCATGTTGTCTTCAAATATGGTAATCCAAATTAGGGCATTTCTCTTGTTATTATTCCTTTTAAAATTTCTCTGGCACATTGGGATTCTGTTCTTCCGATAGAAATTGTGATGTATTTATCTAACAAAAGGCTTTGCTCAACATGATAAAAGATTGACTAAGTCTTCTCTCTACCCTTCTTGTCTCCTAAAACCAAGTCCTAAAAAAATAAATAAATACAATTCTCAGCAACAGGAAAAATTAATTCTGTGATTCCATTGGATAGGTTGGATCAAACATATCAGTCATCCACTAACTAGGTTAGATATAGGTTAAAATAGGATGGGAAGTATCAGAATGGTAGCCACTATTTCTTCCTATGTTTAAAGTAAATGCACGCCCATTGTCTTGAAAATTTTTAAGAATCATTATTGCCCGCTCTGCAAAGTGCAAATAACAATTTACCAAAGAAGCATTTATATAAAATCACCTTAAGACGGGAGCAAGAAAATAAGTGGAAAAGCCCTCATAGGACATAACAAGAAGCAAATTCCAATAAAACACAAGAAATCGGACACAGTGGCAACAATGTCTTTCATACCATAGAGGTGCAGCAGTATATTATGAGGATCTGAAACAGCTAGTCCAACAGACTTCACTCCCACATCTAATCCAAGCAACAGGCCCTGTTTTGGTGAATTTGTTTTCAGACAATGTTGAAACAGCTCAATGGGCTGGAGTAATTTCATCTGTACATTCATAAGACATAAAGTGACTCGGGTGATGGATTCTACCTTGAAATGAACATTAGATGTTGACATTAAAATAGAAAACCAAGAAGAGTATATATGTGTATATACATATACACACATATATGTGTATATTGTTAGAAAACAAGATCTAGATCTATGATCCAGAAAACCTTATACAACCAAGATCCTCCATGTCAAATCATCGGGAGACGTAAAGCGGAAACATACCTTGATCCATTGAGGAAGTTGTTCACAGGTTGTTGATCTTCCAATCCAATATGGCTACGCAGAGAAACCTTCTTTCTGATGATGACCATAACCCTAATATATAATAATGAGATTATCATAGGTTTGCTATTTCTAATTTGGCCCCTCATCAAATTAGAAATAGCATTCTGGTATCTACACATTAATCCTATGACAATTATACCCTTAAGCCTTAAAACTTTAAGTCTTAATTAGATCACTTTAATTTAGGCTTAACCAAAGATAGCATAACACATTTAATATGTACATGTGTGGCCCCACATGATGGAATTTTCCAACATATATATGTGTATATACATATATAAATGAAGGAAAGTAATGCATAGAGATGATTGCATCGCATATTGCAGCTTATCCTTTCTTTCTTTCTCCAGCATTGTAATGATATCAGGAATGCAGTTGCAGAGTATTACTTGAAAAACTGATTATAAATAATCAATTTGCCAATCATTATTAATAAAAGAAACACAGAAAATTTGTATATGCAGCATAACTGCATACGAAAAATATCATTATGATACTAGATTGCTGGATACTTGATGGATACTCGCAAGATACCATTTGGGATATAGCCAAGGCACTGGGTCCATTATTTTGTTCTACAAATCTTCTTCTGAAACAAAACTTGGCTGAAAGGAATGTAAACAGAGACACTTTGATTAAATTTCAAATGCTCTGAATATTAATAAACTAAAGCCCATACTGGTGCAATGCCCATATATTTAAAATGAACAACATATTAAATTTTGATACACACATCCAAATGCTAGCATGGATAGAACCAATACCTTATTTCTATGGAAAAAAGGAACTTTTAATGCAGCCCCCCCTGAGATGAATCCAAAACCTACACATACACCTCCCCTTGGTGAAATGGAACTCATCCCAACTGGACACTCATCACCCTAATATAAACCATTGGATTAGAGAGAGAAAAGTGTACCTATGAGATTATATTTTCAAAGGCACTCAAATTAAGGCTAGAATGATTCGATTGGGTCAAATTTATGTCTACCCGTAGCCATCCTCTCTTCCCCCACGATTGTCATGCATCCATATTAAAAGCAAAAAAAAGGAATTGTTTCTTTTAGAATATTATTGCTCTCCACATACAAATACATTGGGGTTATGGTTATTCTCAGAATGGTGAAAAAAACAATAGCATTCAAAGAAGTCTGATGGTGGAATGAATGAGAAAAGTCCAAAAAGATTGAGAAAAGTCCAAAAAGAGTGACAATAAACAAGAAGCAAGAGAAGATCTAGAGCCATATATAGTTTACAAATAAAGAAGAAGACAAAAAGAAAAAGGAATAGAACCTGGAAATATATAAATTTCCTCTTTCCTCTTCCTCTTCTCCCTCAGCTGCCATCCCATCCCCCACAAACAAGATGATGATAGAGTTGAGTTAAGAGTTTCAAGGTTTTATAGCATGGACCCCGGGCCTAGACCAAGCCTGGTTTAAACAGATCGAGCCCGGTTTTAACTCCCTGATCTAATAAGTTTGCTGATTTGGGCTCGACTCGACCAGGCTTCTCATGGGACGAATCTCTTCTGGTCAAGCCAGTAGGGGCAAAGATCATGGGCCTGGAGCAAAGGCCAAACCCATCCTGTTCTCAAAGTTTTATCTTGTTTTCGATATAGATGTCAAGCTGGGCCTTCAGTAGAGTCTTTAGGTTATTCAAGCCAAGCCAATTTAGCTATAAGGCTAAAAGATCAAGCCCAAAGCCATCCCATTCAGGTGGCCCATGGAGTAGGATTTCTGGAGTAAGTTGTAAAGAAAAGATATCAAGTGAACTCAATAGATAGTAAACGGTAAATTAAAACATTCAAAGTACATATATATATATATATTTTATGAAAGGGTTACAAGAATATACAGGTTCACTTGGGTTTGCAACAGAGAAAAATTAGTGTTAAGAAATCATATACTTGTGATCATAATAACATTTATCTTGTTTGTTCAAATCTGTTTTTCTTTCAATCTCTTAGTGTCTTCTTCTTCTCACTCCCTTCTCTAAGTTAGAAATAACCTATTTTTATACTTTCCAACTAAGTCAGAGATGAGCGACGCTAGAGTCACTCCTCTCAAAGCTGACAAAAAAAAAAGGAAACGAGGCATGACGGACCTCGTTAGTGCTGCACGTTTTGCCAGGACCCTTCCGGATAAATGCCTATATTTTAAATTTTTTTCATTAAAATCCCCTACTTAGTATCATAGCTAAAAAAGCCCTATTTTATTTTTATACAGTAAATTGGGCTGGGCTGGGGCTTACACATTCTTAGACAAGCCAGGCTTGGGCCGATCTCGGACATATATTTTAAAAGTTGTGTCAGACACCTAGATATGTCCCAGCTCGGCCCATGAGCACCCCTACAGCCTACCAGGGCAGGTCATTCATGGGCTCAGTTGGTTCATAAATTTACCCAACTTTGAGGTCAAGACCCATCTCTCTCTCAAACCAAAACTTTTTTTTTTTGTTTTGTTTTGTTTTGTTTTCATTTCAGATCCCATAAACTCTGTTTCAAAATAGGAGACCGTGTATGCCATACCAGGCCAGTATTGACCATGATAAATATTATTAAATTTTTAGAAAACCATTGACCCACGAGATAAATTTATAAACGGTTTCATATAATAGTGGGACCCATTGTTATGAACGGTCACTGATCACTCATTGCTATTATGTGTTTTGGCATATTCAATTATTGGAACTACAACGTAGATCCAATCTAATCACTTACGGGTCTCACCTAATAGTATATCGATCTATTTCCATTTAATATAACTAGCAACAAAGGCCCGTGCTTAGCCCGGGCCTCAATTGAAAAAAAAAACTTATTAGTTTATTACAAAATTCATAAAATAATAATTCTTCAAATACTTATTAAATAAAATAGACTTTTATAAAAGATTTCTTTTAAATCATGAGAATAATTTGGTGTGCACCTTACATTTTTATATAGTAAACCATATGATATAAAGTTTGAATTAAAGAGAGATAAGGTTACATTATAAATAATTATTACATTATGATTGAGATAAGGTAAGAAAGTGTACATAGAGATTAAGAAAAATCATTATAATTTTGCATGAGATGAGGTATGAGGTTGGAAACTTTGTGAATGACCTGGTAGGTATAAATATATGAGAGATTTTATAGAGAAATATGTGAAATTTTTTTTCCTCAAATGAACTTTGTTTAAAATTGCTTTAACAACTGTTCAGTATTCTACCAAGGATACAAAATTCTACCAAGGATACAAAGGCATATTAACATGTAAATATTTTCATGAATACATAAAGCTTTAAACATATTAAGAATCTATGAACCATTTTTTTTTTTGCAATTTGGTAAGTATGTATTGAAGAAAAGGGCAAAGCCCCTAGGGAGAAAATTACAACCAACAAAGAGAGAACAGAATGCACCCAAAACAAACAGGGGCAGAAGATAGAAGAAAATAACCAAAGACACTGTCATACCAAAATGAGACACTGTCAAACACAAAGCTAACCTGCCCTTACAATTAATGCAGCAAGACTCCTCCACAGCAAAGATCACCTGAGAAAAGGAAAAAACCAGCACCTTCAACCGCTGAATTAAGCAGAACCAACGCCTTCATCAAAGAGAGATAGAGCTTGGAACCAAATCAGACATTAGCAGAGTAAAGAGCAGAGCATCTAGAGCAGCTGCCGATGACACCACCAAATTTTGAAAAAAGAAAGCTCACTGGAGAACTCAGCTTAGGCAAACAGCAGCAATGAGAGCATGGGAAGAGAGAAGCTTAACCCAACTAGGATCAGCAGGGCAGGGGAGGACAGGCGGATTAGCCACTCCTCTGCTTAGAGCTCCCCTTACAGCTCTCACCAGAACCGCCCATGGCCACTGCTAGGCTAGACGAAGAGAGAAGCAGTAGCTAAGCCAGGGCCGAAAAGATGTCCTGTTATCAACCTTAGATTGAACAATCGGAACTCCCAGGGAAAAATTGGCGAGACCAGCAGAGAAGGAAAAAATCTCCCAGCTATTCTCCCCATCCCAGGGACCTAAAGATAGGATGAGGGGGAGGAGACTTGCCTGTAGATGAAGAGAAGAGACCAGAGCAATAGTCGAAGAAGAGCTTCTGAGCCTTCATCAGATTAGGCCTTTTATTTCGGTGCTTGGCCTCATTACGGAGGAGCCAGAGAGTGTAGATGGCTTGGAAGAAGATGGCAGCTGCAGATGATCTTCCATTGACATCTACACCCTGGCTAAGAGCTGTCCAGACCATACAAGCAGAGAGAGGAGGAACTAAGGAAGAACCTTGAAGACTAAGAAGCCAGCACCAAAGCTGAAGAGCCAGTGAGCAGGAAAAGAAGAGATGAAAGTCTGACTCCCTCTCTCGCTGGCATAAGTAGCATCTGGACGCCAATGAGCTCCCCACTTGCATTGCCCAAGAGTCAGTGGGCGTTTTCCTGAGTAGGAGGCGCCAGCTGAAGCAGGACAGCCTAGGATGGATGAAGGAGTTCCACACCAGTCCACTCCAATTCACAGTTACACCTCTGAACCTCAGAAAGTTCCAAGCTGATTTAAGAGAAAGAGCCCCTGAAGCTGAATCTAGCCAGGAAAGTTTGTCAGGGTTAGACTGACCAGTGAGAGGGATAAGGTTAGTCTTTTGCAGAAGGTAGGATCTGACTTCTTCTGGAACTGTTTCCGGGATGAACCAGGAACTTCCTTGAATAAGGTCTGCCACCTTGTCTTTGGCAGGGAAGGGGAGGAGAGGGAATCTTTGAGCTATAGATTCGTTGTCAATCCATTTGTCATACCACAACTGGATGGAAGAGCCGTTTCCCAGAACCCAGCGGCTGCCCTGCTGAAGGAGAGTTGCAAGTGACCTAACTCTTTTCCAGATACAAGAACCTGCCCTTGTATTGCCTGGAAACCAGATATGATTATGCCTGAAGTATCTGCCTCTAAACCAAGAAGCCCATAGGGAATTAGTAGTGGCTGCTGACCAACCCAGTTTGAGCATTGAAGCATTGTTAAACTCTTTCATGCGGCGGATTCCTAGGCCTCCTTCAATTTTAGGCAAACAAACCTTATCCCATGACACCATATTTCTCTTCTTTTGATCAGAGCTGGAAGACCACAAGAAGTTACGCAGAAACCTTTCTATGAGAAGACAGGTTTTGGTGGGAATGGGTAAGACTAGGGAGATATAAAGAGGGAGAGAAGATAGCACATGCTTCACCATAATAAGCCTACCAGCAAAAGAGAGGCAGTTTGCCTTCCAACCGTCTAGCCTGCCTCTAATTGAGTCAAGAAGATGATGGAAGTGGAGATGTCTTGAGGCTCCAAAGAAGATGGGGACTCCAAGGTAGACTGCTGGGAGATTGGCCCTGGTAATCGGGATAGTTTCTGAGATCATCTCTGCTTTTCTGGCTGAACATTTTCCTATAAACAGACTACTCTTTTGGAGATTGAAACTCTGGCCAGAGGAGGCTTGATATCTATGGAGCAGCGTTTGTAGGTGTCTCAACCCAGGTTTATTAGCTTTAAGGAAGATCAAGATATCATCTGCAAAGAGCAAATGGCAGGGAGTAGACGGAACTGGGGAGATGGGAATAATTTTTCGGGAGAGCCTGAGATACTCTAAGTGAATGCTGAGGACCTCTTCTGCCAAGATGAATAGGTAGGGCGACAGTGGATCTCCTTGGCGCAACCCACAGGAGGAGGAGAAGAACCCAGATGGACTATTATTAATAAGAACCGAGCCTCTGCTTGTACTAATCATCTCCCTTATCAGATTAATCCAGTTTGGAGAGAAGTTGAAAAACTTTAAAGCTCTAAAGTAGGAAATTCCACTGGAGTTTGTCGAATGCCTTGGATATATCCAACTTTAGGCAAACTGAGCCTCCCCTTATCTTGGTTTTGAGCTTTTGCATGAGCTCATGAGCTAATGCCACATTATGATGAATAGATCTGCCTTTGACGAAAGCTGCTTGGCTAGGGGAGATTAGATGAGGAAGGATGGTAGAAAGCCTGGAAGCCAGAATCTTTGAGTAGATTTTATAGGAGAAATTCAGAAGGCTGATTGGCCTAAAGTCTGAGAATGTTTCTGGAGAGGCAGTCTTTGGAATGAGGGAGATGAAAAAGGCATTTGTCTCTCTCAGGAGGCGGCCTGATTTGAAGAAATGGGTGACTGCCTCAATCACTTCTCTACTAACAATGTGCCAGCAGCTTGTGAAGAATGAACCAGAGAACCCATCCGGCCCCGGAGAACTACTCTTCTTGAGCTGGAAGACTGCCTTTCTGATTTCCTCTGAGGCGGGGACTGCTGTTAGACTCTGATTTTGCTCTACAGAAACTGAGGGACCTGCTAATAGGAATAGACTCTCATCAGGGACAATAGATTCTGCTTGGAAAAGATTGGAGAAGTAGGAGGCTGCTTGATCTTTAATCTGGTTATCATCTTCGAAAATGGACCCATCTACCTTGATCTTGTCTATGCGATTACGAATACCTTTGGCCTTGGCCGCCAGATGGAAGAATTTGGTATTTCTATCCCCTTCTTGAAGCCACTTAACTTTTGCTCTTTGCTTCCAATGAGAGGACTCTGCATTTAGCCAATTATGAAGGGAGGCTTTGGCAAGGTTGAGATCCCTGAAAAGAGAATCAGAGGGGGAAGCTTCAAAAGCAGCTTCTTTAGCCATGACTAGAGACTCAGCCTCTTCTATGTGTTTCTTGTAATTACCATATACTTCTTTGCTCCAGGTCTTGAGATTGAGTTTCAGAATCTTGAGTTTAGTTGCCAAAATGAACTGAGCAGTACCATTACAAGGGGTTGCCCAGCTATCTTCTACAACTTTAAAGAAGGAATCATGTGATATCCATTTTTCCTCAAATCTGAAAGGCTTGTTTTTGAAAGAAAGGCTTTTCCTATGGTCTAGGATAATGGGGCTGTGATCAGAGGAGATTCTTGGGAGATGGTTAACAATAGGGTCCTCATGGGTATCCAGCCAAATTGAGTTGGAAAAGGCTCTATCTAGCCTTGCTGCCACAAAAGCCTGACCTTGTCTATTATTAGCCCAGGTAAATTTGTTTCCTCTGAAACCCAAATCTTTCAAACCAGCAGCCATGGCCATATCACTGAATTCCTTGACCGAGATGGAGGAAGGAGGGCGGAGGCTGAGCTTTTCATTTGCCAGAAGGATCGCATTAAAGTCTCCTATCACACACCAAGGTAAAGAGGAAGAAGAATGGTTGACAAGGTAGTTCCATAGGCTCCTCCTTTGCCTGTAGTCTGTAGAACCGTATACTCCTGTGATGGTACTAGGAGTGGTAGAGGTGGCAACTGTAATGGAGATGGAAATGTGCTGGGAAGAAAAGTCTAGAAGGGAGAAAGAGTATTTAGAGCTTTGATTGCAAAGGCACCAAATGGAGTTTTCAGAATTAGAGAAGAACGGAAAGTGGCCAAAAGGATAACCAGGACCGAAGGAATCCAGATTAGTCATGGGTTCAGAGAGGAAGAGAACGTCAGGGGAATGAACAGCAATGAGGTGAGAGACCATGGTTTTGGTAGGGATGTTGCAGATACCCCTACAATTCCAGTAGATGACTTTGATCATAAAGGAACGTGTTTGGGAGGAAGGCCATGGGAATTCTTAAGCTCAGGAGAAGGTGGTTGGAGAGCTTTACCTTTGGATTTCCTTCTGGTTTTCACCTTGAAAGGGGATAGGTCCACCTCTAAAGATATGGCTCTGTTTGGGTCAGGAGAATTAACTTGGGCTAGGACTGGTTCTGGGATGATCCGCTTTTTAACTGAGAGGCCAGCTGACAATTTACAGAGGTTGGCAGAGGAAAGGGTTGGGTCGGCTAAAGTGCAGTTCTCCAGGATGGAGAAGGCATTGTTGCAGTCCACAACTGGTGCCGGAATTCTGTCCAGGATCTCAAAGACTGCGTCCGAGGGGAGAGCAGAAAGAGGACAGTCTGAGGAGAGTGGCCCATTGCCAGTAGAAGTAGGATTGGGTGGGAGGATTTGATGTGCGGGTGGGCCAATAGATGAAGTTTCTCGGAGTACCTGTGAGGAGACTGCTTCCTGCTCCTGAAGAGGGTTCTCCTTTCCCCGGACGAAAGTGTCAGAGTGGGGGGTGCCTGCTGCAACTGGGGGATCCTGAGTAGAATCTGCTGAAGCCGAGACTGACTGGAGGGTAGCTTCTCCCTCTTTACTGAGGCCCTCTGAGGTAGACGGAGGAATTAGAATCGCAGCTTGAGCCGGGGTTTTCAGCAGTCCTGGCTTCCTATTAAAAGGGCATTTGGAGGTGATGTGCCCTGCGGAGAGGCATTCTGAACAAGGAATGGACTCATAATGGACACTGACTTCAACTGATCCTTCTCCTTCCAGGTCCACAGAGAGAGTGCTCGGAGAGGGGAGAGCTGAGTTTAGCAGAACCTGAATTCTGGCAAAGGAGAAAATCCTCTGTTTGGCTGTGATTTCATCTAGGCGGAGGGGCTTCCCTATTGAAGCGGCAATCGACAGAAGAATATCGCTACTCCAGCAGTGACATGGAATCCCTTTGAGCCTTATCCAAACTGGGACTGTCGAAGGCCAAGAGTTTTCATCTTGTCCTGGAGCCCAAGGCCGAAGAAGGAGTTTTTTACCGTCCATCTTAAGAGGATTTTGGCCTATGAGAGCATCCCTATCCTCCTTAGAATGAAATCGAAAGATAAAATTACCCTTATCTGTTAACGAAATCAGGCAGGGCCTGGACAATCGCCACGAAGAGACCACCCATTGTTCCAGAGCTTCCAAAGTCGGTCTCCGGCCTGCAAACTTCCCTATGGCTGAGTGGGAAAAGGATTGTTTGCTGGAATTCACCATCTGAAGAGGAATCTTGATAGTGAGTTTACCATCCTGCATGACTGGAGGGGGAATGAATGGAGGGGGAGAGTAAACGGGTTGGGAAGGTTGGGATAGGCAGCTGGCGTAGGATTTAGGGAAGGAGGGGGAACCCTGAGAGGAAAGGTGGAGATGGTTCAGGTGGTTTTGGAGAAGATGGATTTGATCAGGTTTCCAAGGGGGGTGAGAGGTGGGGACGGATGGGGCCGATGGTAAGCTAGCTGGGGAAGAGATGGGTGAAGGAGGAGTGTTAGAGGAAGTAGTAGGGAGGGGAAACCTAGGTAGGTCTGCTGCAGGGTTCCGAAATTTGGTTAAAGGAGCTGGAGGATCAGGGTTAGGGTTTGCAGACTGGGTTGAAATCGATGGCTGAGGGGGGACAAGCAGAGGCTGAAACTCTGTTGTAGGCTTGTCCTGCCAGAGGGGATCTTTTGCCTGGAGAAGCAAAGGATGAGAGAGAGGCGCCGAGACGCCATTGATGCTGGGGCCGGGGCTAAGGAGGGAGGAGGTAGGCAGGGGATGAGAGGGCAGGGGATGAGAGGAAGAGGGGAAGTGAGGGGGAGGAGAGAGAGATGGGGAAACCGGGGAAGAGCCCCGGGATACTACGAACGGAAGGGGGTTTGGCGACGAAAAGGGGCGATGGGGGTGCTTGCGATCCGGGGGCATGGCGCTGCAAGGGCTTGTTACCATTTGAATGCACCCCAAATCTACTTTTGATTGGATACATCCATTCACTAAATCAATGGTAATGATATATCAGAAAGATTGTGAAATTCATCCACTTGTATCTGCGTTAGTCTTTGAGTTTGTCACTTTACTTTTTAATTGATTATGTACAATACTTGTATCTAAACTTCTTAGTGCTGCAAATGATTAAAGTTAAACTGCCCTTGAGATCCCTCCCCACAGCCATTCTTGTTCATCAAGTACATCCTAAAGATTCAAAAAGAGAAACAACCAGATGGTGCATTTTGATGCATGTTCAATTATATATAGTTTGAATATTTTTGCAGAATGGACATCTGCCCATTCGTATGTGTGCAGAAATCAGAAACCACATTAGGCTTGACACTTGCTTTTCTCACTTGTGTCTTTTGCACCCCAAATTATTGATCGTCTGATTGCCAATATTTATGAAAGTCTATGGTATGTCAACTAATGTGATTAACAATTCCTGCTACAAAAACACAGTGAAATAGATCTATATACCCTCTGGAAAAAATTCAAACCAATTGCAATTAGGGGTTCACCCAAACTTACCCATAGATCAAGAGAGAAAAAAGAAATCAACTTGGGTTAAAAATAGATCCCTGACATTCATCCGTAGATAGAAATTTACTTTCTTGATGAAGAGACATCTAAAACATCAACACAGAGATGAGTCATACTCCAGGCATCATGCAGTTATTTGGGTTACATTCATCATTCATTGGCGAATTTACCAGATATATTCATGGCTACAGGTAACATAGGAGGTAGGAGGTTAACCAGTGAGAAAACATATATGAAGAAAAAACAGTAAGAACTTCAGTCCAAAATTCAGTCAGCTTTAATACTCAAAGTAAAAAGCCAGATTTGATTTAACTTACCTCTCCTACAAGAACGCAACAGTCCTATGATGTTCACAGAACTGATACAAGCTTCCATTCCTTTAAAAGCATCAAAACTGTTTTCTCTTGTTTCTAAAAAACCCTGTCCCTCTTTGCATAAACATAGAAGAAGGCAAACAAAATGCCGACAGATACCGACAATGCAACCCACGGAAACGGTGGGTCTTTGAAACAGACAAGTGATGCCTCCAATTCCTGTGATGCTTGATAAACAAGTGAGTGGATAGCAAACAAATCATGATCAGAGGACTTCAAAAAATAGAATGCCTGATCATAATTCAAATGAGACATGGCGGAGATCACTTTATCCAGCTTGTACTTAAACAGATTCCACCTCTGCACAAATTCAACGTGTCTATTATGTCTAAGAAGACGCCTGTGCCAGTCATGAAAAGCAATGGAGTCAAGCACCTCAACACCACTCGTAATCGTGTAATTCAAAGCAGTGAGAAGAACATTTCTCTTTGCCGCATCTTTCTGCACGAAAGACAGAGACATCGACTCCGAAAATGGCCCGTCGATCTCCGGCGGGTTTCTGACGATTAACCTGACTGAAGAAGGAAGAAGAAAGGAAGAAGGAGATGGGGAAAAAGAGGAAGGGAAGAAGAAAAAGAAAAGAAGAAGGAAGAGAAGGAAGTAAAGATAGGAAAAGAAAAGAAGAAGAAGAAGTGTAGTGGCTGGCTGTGGGGGAAGGAAGAAAATGAAGTGCAGAGGCTGGCTGTGGGGGAAGGAAGAAAAGAAAGGAAAGGGGATGATGGGGAGAGGAGTTCTGCGCAGGGGAGGATGGTGGAGAGAAAAACATCTGAGAAGAAGAAGTGCAGAGGCTGACTGTGGGGGAAGGAAGAAAAGGAAGTGCAGAGGCTGGCTATGTGCAGGTGCAGCAATGAGATGGAGAAGGGAAAGGAGAAGATGGCGAAGTAGAGGAAGACAAGAAAGAGGAAAAAAAAAAGGAAGGTGAGCGTGGGGCAGAGAAGAGAGGGAGCAGGGAAAGAGAGAAGAGAGTGTTGGATGGGATGGGTGTTGGATGGGATGCGCTGGAGGGAAGTTTTCCTGATCTAGGACTCTCCTTCCCATATTTCAGCGGACTCTACTCTCACGTACGTGAAATGAGTTGATCCCTCCCTCTTTTTCTCTTTTTTTTTCTTAGGTATTTCTCTTAAAGAAGAGAATTTTCAGGGGTGAGGTGGCACCCCCACAGCCCACCTCCCCCTTTGCTTTAATATATATAATGCAACAAGTATCTTATCCTTTCCACGTACTTCTATCCAATCTCACTTCTCAGCTTGTTACTCATGGACGAACTCTTCTTCTTCTCAGCTCTCTTCTTCTTCATTTGCTTCTTTCTCATCTCGAAACTTCTCTTCACAGACAGATCTCGCCACCCAAAAACTCTAGTACCGCCCTCCCTTCCCATCCTCGGCCACCTCCATCTCCTCAAAAAGCCCCTTCACCGATCCCTCACCCCCCTCTCCCACCGCTACGGCCCCCTCCTCTCCCTCCGCTTCTGCTCCTGCCCCGTTGTTGTCGTCTCCTCCCCTGCCCTAGTCGAAGAATGCTTCACCAAGAACGACATCATCTTCGCCAACCGCCCCCGCCTCCTCGCAGGAAAATACTTTGGCTTCAACTACACCACCCTAGATTGGGCCCCTTACGGCCCCCACTGGCGCAGCCTCCGTCGTATCGCCGTCACCCAGATCCTCTCTTCCAACCGCATCCACATGTTCTCATTCGTCCGATCCGATGAGGTCCGGACTCTGGTCAAAGAGCTTTTCCGTGATTTCTATCTGGGGAAGGTGAATCTGAAGCAGAAGTTCTCTGAGCTGGCACTGAACAACATGATGCAGATGATTGCGGGAAAGCGGTATTATGGAGAGAGGGTGGTGGATTTGGAGGAGGCGAGGCGGTTTCGGGAGAACATAGAGGGATCAGTGGCTGTGAGCGGGAATTTTCTGGATTTCTTGCCGGTTTTGAGATGGATATTAGGGTTAAAGGCAGTGGAGAAGAGGATGATTGGGTTGGTGAAGAGGAGGGATGTACTGTTGCAGGATCTGATCGATGAACATACGAAGAAGAAGATGGATGGTACTTTTGAGATTGGAGAGAAGAAGAAGAAGACCCTGATTGATGTTTTGCTATCACTGAGGGCCTGTTTGGATAGGCAAAAAATAGAGTAGAGTGAAGTTAAATGGGCCCTAATAGTCTAAAATTTCAACTTTACCCCGTGAAGTAATGTTGTGAGCCACATGTACTCTATTTCACTTCAACTCTAAATACTTCTATTTTCTTAAGTAAAAGTGAATTCTACTCCAAACCTTAACTTCAAAATAAGCATCCAAATGGAGTGAAGTGAAGTACTCTATTTTAATTTCAACCTACTTCTCTTCACTCAACTCCACTTGTGAAATCTACTTCATTTCACTCCACTGCTCATTTCACTCCACTGCTCCCAAGTTCTCTAGTTGGACTTCCACCTCTTGTATTATTGGAATTGATATCCTTTGAGTGACATTATGCATGGTGATCCTGAGTGGACCACTCTGGGTCCATTCCGACACCACGGACAGCCCCTGCCGGGATGGATGACAAAATGTCCGTGGTGACGTCGCGGACCGTGAATGATTCATTCAGAGTGACGGTGGATTTTTTCCTCATCACATCCGGACTCTGTGTTATTTGGGTACAGGCCCTGTACGATTTACACACAATTCTAATGAAAACGAAGCTCTCAGTGACGCCTATTTGTTCAGAATCTGTGACGGCTGAGTCTAGATCTTGCTGTTGGACTCTTATTTTTATGTGTTCTCATTGAGTATATTGTCAACAATCTGACTTGTGATCAGATAATGGTGGGGGCCGGTACAGGAACTTCGTCCGTGACGTTGGAGTGGGCCATGTCACTTCTACTCAACAATCCGGAGGTATTGAAAAAGGCCAAAGACGAACTAGATATCCAAGTGGGAAAAAACCGTCTCCTTGATGAATCGGATCTCGACCAGCTGCCATACCTTCACTGTATCATTAACGAGACTCTCCGACTGTATCCGGCCGTTCCACTTCTACTGCACGACTCATCCGAGGAGTGCACCCTGGGAGGTCTCCATGTTCCACGTGGAACGATGCTATTGGTTAATGTGTGGGCCATTCACCGTGACCCAGAGCTATGGCCAGACCCTACAAGCTTCAAGCCAGAGAGATTTGAAGGTGTGGAAAAGGATAAGGAGGGCTTGGATTTTAAGTTTCTCCCGTTTGGATATGGAAGAAGGTCATGTCCAGGCATGGGCATGGGAAAGAAGGTGGTGGGGTTGGCACTGGGGGCATTGATCCAGTGCTTTGAGTGGGAAAGAGTGGGAGAAGAGAAAGTGGACATGATGGATGGAGGGGGTCTGACCATGCCCAAGGCCCAGCCTTTGGAGGCCATATACCGACCATACGCAGATATGGTTGAGGTCCTTTCTCTTCTTTGATCGAGCAAGCCGCTTTTCACCGTTGCATAATCTATAGCAGGGACCATGTTGTGATCTTTTTTTACCGCATTGCTGTTGTCGAATATATATAACAGGTCCCCTCGTAATGGTGTCTTCTGTAGTTGTTTTTGTTGTAGTTGTAGATGATGATAATGATGTTATAACATTGTTATATATAGTTGATTCCGTAGTTGGTTTTTGTTGTAATGGCAATGACCATGTTGAATAACCGAAATTTGGTAAGGCTTGTAGTTGTGTGTCCCAACTCCAAATGTTCGGCCCCTTGAATTTAAGGTCGTAAACCCCGAAACGTTAACTTCAAATGGTTCATACCATTGTTCGCGTGAAGGATGGAATGGAATAAAGTCATGGCTCAAATCAAGAGAGAAAAAAGATTGAGTATTTTATGTGACACGAAATGACAAAAGGACATGAACCCTTTCATTTTTCTGCTGATTTAATTTTTAATTTTATTTTATTTCACTCCTCAGATTAACAAAGATAAAGTGAGAATCCAATATTTAGCTTCTTCTTAAACACCTAAACCAATTCCATCAAATGGTCAAAAAAAAGGTGCAAACCATATAGACCAATGTAAAAATAAAAAGGGTTGGACGGTATGGTTTAGGCCTGTCAGTCCGGTCAATTTATTCCAATTTCAAAAAAAAAAAAAAGGTTTCTATTAATGAAGATGTATGTATTTGAATTCAATGCTAACAAAGAGGCCCATCTCAACTTTCACCTACTAATTGCACATGTCTCTTGATGATAGATTTTTGGAGAACATGAGAAATGTACGATTGAAAATAAGTTGAAAGCAACAATAAAGTCAAGACACACGCACACACCATTTAAGGAGATTTCCTAGCCTGATTTTTGCTTTATTAGTGTCAACGGAGTTGTTGAAAAACTAAAGTTTTTTTTCTTCCTGCCTTGGTTGCTTTTGAGTGATATTTTATTTTTGAAACCAAATAATTAGATTGTCAGATTGATAGGCCGGACCTCCAGATGGAGAAAAAATTGTAAGCCCGTTTTTGTTCCATTAAAATGAGTACTGATTAAATATTAGGCAAGTGAAATCCATCAACCTCTGATGTAATGTGTCCCCAGGGGCGGAACCAGAAATCTTGTTAGGGTGGGGTGGGGGGGTGGTTAAAGAAAAAAAGACTTTAAATAAAATTACAAAATTTAGTTTTAAAATATGAAATAAATAAATTATTGAAGTTGTGCTTGACGTCCTTTCATTGAGTTAAAATCATCAACAATTGTTTCTCTTAAAAAATGAATTAATAGTTGATGATTTAACCATGATCAGCAGCCCTATAAAAAATCAGGAATTAAATTCATATAAAAATTTATAAAATTATTGTTAACTACAGTAAATGAAAAAAATAAGTCGAATTCAAATCATTACTATAAAATAAACAAAACACAATGCACAAATACCCAATCTTGTGATTTATATAGCATATATGACTTTTATTTAGACAAATCATACTCTTAGTGATTCAATCATAGCACAAATAACCGTCCTTATTCAATCATAGCACAAATGACCGTCCTTTTCACGTAGCTTGTAGGTTACGATTTAAAACTTTATTATTTAAAACCTCAAAGAAAAGTAATGATAGCATCCCATATCTAAATTAATCTAAACAATTTAAAAGTATGGTTCGCTAGTCTTTGCCTACTTAATATAAATTTCTTTAATTAAGTTTTTTTGACATGGATAATAATAATCAGAATAAAAGAATTTAACTATATTTCTTTATCCACAATAGATAAAACTACAATTGAACTAAAACTTAATATAATAATAAAACGCAAATAGACAGTGATTTTAAGCAGACTAGACTTTAATATAAGCAACAAAGATTGAAAATACATATAATGACTTATAGTAAAATTAGTACATATATGCGATGTAGAAATAATTATAAAAGAGAAAATGGATTTGTCATTCTTATTCTTTATTCATACCTCAATGTCAAGTGTGGAATCTACAACTTCTTTCAATATCTCCAATAAGAAGACATTGTTTTTCTTCTTCATCTCTTGGATCATAAAGATTTGAGGTAAGTTTAAGATGGGAATGAATATTAAAAAAATCTCTTCTCCAATCTCCATTAAGCTTTCTTTATTTGTTCTTATCTCCTTTCCTTTCTTTTCCTTTCCTTTTTCCTTTTAAGTTTTCCTAAAATCAGCAATTTTATTTTCTTTTTTTCGAAGAGTCAAAACCATCTTTAAAAAAGTCCTAAATAATGCAGGGGCGCCACACAGTGGAGGCGCAAAACACTGTTTTGAGGGGAATTATGATGTATGGGGGGGCCATGGCCCCTGCCAGCCCCCCTAGGTCCGCCCCTGTGTGTCCCCCACCCCACCAACCTAACTTAGTATTGTGAGTTGGCTTCAATCATCATCCTAAATAGTTGATCAACAATGATAAGTCTTCACCTTCCAAAATGAGAGCAAGCCGATCCAATGGTTCAGACTATTTGGACGGGTGCCAAATCCAAAACTAGTGATTATCAAGGAGTCCTTGTTTTATGGTTCAGTCGAATATATCATAAGCTAGAGCCACTAGGTGTTTTGGCACAGGCACTCACACTCAGCAGAGAAGCTATTGATTCTTCCATTATAATCCATCAGCTCCCATTCTGAAACCATTATCTTGATAATCAAATCTATCATGCTGAATTAGGTGGATTTGGATGCAAACCAAACCTAGGACTTGTATGTAATCCAAATCTTAGAAGTTTGTGTGGCAAATGGTGATGCTGTGTTTAACAGGCTGGTCATAAGGTAAATTGCTAGAAACATTTGTGATGAACGGCTCAATTGAAGCATGCATGAAATCAACAGCATCAACTATGACATAATATTTTGAATCACACAAATGAATTAAAATACCATTCAAGCATCCCTATAGAAAATCAAAATCACAATTTCAAACGATCTGTGTGTGCTATGGGAAGAGATCAAGAAATCTTTCTATTTGGTGTTTTTTAAATTTGGCCGTCATATAAAAGCAGCACTCATGATTGATTTAGGATTAAAACATGAGTTTCACCCCACACAACATGTGTGAAACCAGGCTTATGGATCTGAATGGATATTAATTTGGATTGACTATGAGGGGGAATGAGATGAATGACTAAAGAATGGAGAAATAAACCTATAATTTGACACCGCTTGCAGTGACTCCGCATTCTGAGACACTTTTATTGTTTCAAACATGTACAGTGTAAAGTGGGCACAAGTTTGTAAAAATCCAAACTATTGATTTTCTTTAATAGATAATCTGAACTTCTGATTTTCTTTGCGGATTGAAAGTTGATAACTACATCAGAAATTCACCATATCAATAGGACAAAGCTAAGACAACATTGACAATAATAGATGTCCATGGAGTTATTAAGAAAACAAGCCAATCAACAGAAAAAAAAAGTGAGCAAATACGCCAGCCAGTTTTTATATATAACTTAATTGATTCCCCTAGAGAATAATTTATACCTAACTACAAAGCAACTGATCACCGAGTTGTAATGTATAATTTAAGCACGTAAGAACTTTGACTTTCCTTTCTTTTTTTTTCTAATGAAATAATTCAAGAGCTCAGACTTTACATTACGTGTAACACACATACCTCTCCAATGGTTTTGTTGTAATGCTTTTTTCATTATGATGGAGAGGTTGATGGATGAAGAGATCTACCATGGAGAAGAAGTGTCATAAATGTATCTGTGGCCAATCAAATGAAATGGTAAACAGTTTGTTCATGAACCATAGTTGAGGTTTTATTTTTCTTTTCATGTAATTAGGTCTCAGTGATCCCTATATTTGTATTACTAATTTGATGTAGGTGGTTTGCCAACCGTTTCTTGGTTGCTCATGAGAAGAAAATACAACTCTTTGTGAAATAGACGAACCGATATTTTTTTACTTGATATCATGTTAATCATGTTACCTATATGAGAGTCTCGTGCAGTTGATACTTTCATATTAAAAAGTTTGATACCCACACAGGGACCGATGGCTATAATATTTTGATTGTGTTGTATATAGGTGTCAAAGGAGTTTTGTTGTGAATGTTTGAATTTATCTGTATTTTTCCTACCATGATCCTTTATGTGTCTGTAAGATAGATAGGTATTCATCGTTAGTCGAGTTGGATTTCTTGGAATTTAGGATAAGGATAGGCTATGGTGGTTTTATCATCACCTATCAGATGGAAAATTGTAGATAAGTTTTATTCAAGGTAATTGAACATGTCAACAACAACAAGTGGCTGTTGGAGGACTTGAAAAGGGTTAAACTTTTAAATTGAGTGGGATCAAAAAATAATTTTTAATATTGTTTCATATCAATTAACCCCACTGTGGACCAAGTAGCGCCGCCCCTGTGGGTGCGTGAGTCTTTACCAGAGCAGAGAACCCACCGTACGTTGTCTGACTATTTGTCAAAAAAAAAAAAAAAAGAAAATTGCCTAACTTAAAATGCTACAAAATAAGTTGTTCGATTAGAAAAGAAAGCAAATAAAATAGATCAAAGTTGGTTCAAACATCATTATAAGCTGATGGTAGCAACTATCTCGCATGAATCGCAAGCGCCAGACTTCTAAGATATGATGCGTCGCCTATGACGTACACTTTAGAAATGTTCCATTTACTTTTGTGAATAAGCAAGTTTTTTTTAAGAAACCACCCTGATTTTCTCACGAGAAAATCATTATACCCTTAGCGGTCCCCATAGCATGAGAAAATCACACTATCTCCAATTTAGCCATGTGTTACTTAGTATCATAGCTAAAAAAGCCCTATTTTATTTTTGTAAAGTAAATTGGGCTGGGCCGGGGCTTACACATTCTTAGACAGGCCAGGCTTGGGCCGAACATATATTTTAAAAGTTGTGTCAGGTGCCTGGATATGTACCAGCCCGGCCCAAGAACACCCCTACAGCCTACCAGGGGCAGGTCATTCATGGGCTCAGTTGGTTCATAAATTTACCCAACTTTGAGGTCAAGACCCATCTCTCTCTCTCTCTCTCTCTCTCTCTCTCTCTCTCTCAAACCAAAAATTTTTTTGTAATTTTTTTTCCTTTTTTGTTTTCATTTCAGATCCCATAAACTTTGATTCAAAATAGGAGACCGTGTATGCCATACGAGGCCACCTTTTGGGATCATTTCGACTAAATTACCTTATCACATGATATTGGATGACTTTGTCGGTTGATGTATTTTAACACTACACCAAAAACGAAAAATTGGAACGGATTACTGTTCCTAATCTATGTGTTCCTAATCCGTTCATCCGTTCCAATTAATTTCCTATTTTTGAAACGGATTAACGGATTATGAACGGTTTAGAAATGGATCAACGGATTAGGAACACACCGATTAGGAACGGTAATCCGTTCCAATTTTTCGTTTTTGGTGTAGTGACGATTTAAACAAACAATGTTCGGTGACGAGAGCGCGCTTTGACTTGAGCGGTGATTATTTTTCTTTGTCAAATGAACCCCATGAGTTGTCAAGACTTGTTCAAAATACTCCATTCTTCTTTTTAATGGGGGTGTGAATTATTAGATCAAATTGTGATTCTTTCAGAAGGGTTGGATCATTTAACTTGATGGAAATGAAAACATCATAAGGCTTGGATTAATGCGTACATGGAGAGAGTATCTGTATAACCATTAAAAGAACCTAGGAGGGTGAGATTATTGTAGAACTGTTAAGATCATTATGACCGATAGGCCTGATTGCAAGATCACTATCCGAATTGAGAAAATAGATTCACCTTAACTTTATGAAAAAGGACTAATAGTGAATAATCAAATTCTAAGCTCCTCAGCTCTCTCTCATTTCTTTGGACATATCTCTCTCTCTTTCTCTCTCTGCATATCTTTAATGTACCCTGTCTCCTATTTCTCTCCTTATCTTAAATATCTCTTAAATTTAATGGCAACCACTTGGAATAAAATTATTGTACTAGTCTTTGCTTAATTTTACTTGACTGGGAGTTGGGCCTTTTTTTCTATAAGATTTATCACTATATATATCAATAGTCATGATAGTCTGATTGGATGACTTTTAGCCTAAAAGCCTAGCTAGAATGAGACCTTTTTCATTATTCTATTGTTACGGGCGAAAGCTACCCTATGTATATCACTTCAGTATAAATTTTTAGAGTTACTATACGTTTAATCACAAGGCATGCAACATATCACTTTTAAATTCTTTTTTCCTTTTATAAAGTTTCATACATGTAATCATTTATCTAAAACAGATGTAGTAAAGTGTGCTAAATTTACATATGTATAGTTTACTAAATTAAGTAAATATTAGTGATGTGGACACAGTAAATATTTGATGCGTAATAAACAAATAACCCAATAGTTTTTTACTGTATTGACAACATTTTACAATTTTCATTAATCAAAGAAATTAAAGCACTTTTCCCGAATTTAAATAAGCAACGAACCCACCAATGCCAACAATTATCTACGGTTTTCTTCTTCTTCTTCTTCTTATTTTTCTGAAAGGTTGACAAAAATCTGCACCAAAATAATCAAAAGGGGATTAAATTCTGGATGCTCTATACCTGCATAGTCTACAAAGAAAGAGACAGTAGTACTCTTCCCCAATGTTAGCCAGGGAATTAGCTGTCGATGGCAGCAACTATCTCTACAACAGAACCTGATCATATCCCACGTCGTTATGAAAAATTATGTCTCAAAAAATGTTGAGGTACGTTAGACTACATGTTTATAATTTTTTTCCAGATAATATTATTGAAGAAAGTAAAAAACATAAATTAGTTGTAAGATTATTAGGTATAAATAAATAACTATAAAACCTTACTGGTCCACCATCACTTACCCCCTAAAAAGATATCTTGGCGCCACAACTGCACACCTATGTCCCAACGTCGAGATCCAATTGGGGACCACCAATAAGTTCTTCTTTTACAAGAAGAAAAGAAATTCCAATTGTTAATTAAGGAGGAAACGTGTTACATTACATGGTAGACCAATTTAATTACATAATTAAAAAAGAAAAACAAGAACCCTGGACAAAGTCTAATTAATTGGTGAAAGCTCCCTTTCCAATAACTTCCCAATAATGACTTGCACAAGAAAAGAAAAAGTAAAACTTCATTCAATTATACTTCTTTTTAAAAAGTCCTTTTCAGGGAAAAAAAACACAAAAAAACCACTCTATAGTGATCGCCTCTGTCAAACTGCCTTGCACCTCTCAATTACCAATACCCCAGTCGGTACCTTCATGAGGAAAGAATCATGAGAAATTTGGTGATTATCTTTAGCAAGAGCCACTAAAATGATCACCCAAAGTAAAACTCCAGGAGTTTTGCCTAACGTCAAATTCATTGGTTCAGTTACATTGTGAGGCAAATCCAAGCAAAAGATAAACAAACCCATGTGCAGTCATAATGTGCATGGGATCAAGAATTGGTAGACGATGAGGACGGTCCAGCTTATTAGACCCATCTTCTCATATTCTACGATTGGGTTTGGTATCTTTTGTTGCACGTGATAGACTCATACATACATGTGACAATAATTAAAGAGAAGATTTCATCTTAGAACCGGGCTCGTCTTCAGCACAGCGACGCTGCTGCAGCATTATTATGCTACAGCGACAATGCTGCAGCGTCGACGTATACCCAATGGATAGGTACCACGTATGTAGGAAATTCCAAACCGCATTTAAATCATTTCAAAACATCCTTTGAGATAATGAATGTATCTCTTTTCCGTTTTTGCCCTTCCAGATTTCTACTAAACAGTCATTCTGTTGAAAGAAAGGCAAAATGTATTCGGCCCCACCTTAGTGTTTCGCATATAAATATAAAAATAAGGTAAAATTAGCGAAAGGTTTCTATAAGTGAATATATCCAGCCACCAGTCTAAGAAAAAACTTTTTAAGGCCAATGGTCCATGCAGCTGGATATATTGCGGCGAGAGGTTCCTGGATACAATTTTGATGACCGATTTACCCTTTCAAACGTTTTAGGCATCAATTTTGAATTTTCAAATTTCAAATTTTGTATTATTCATCTTCTTTTAGAGTGACGTTTTCCGAATCGAGCACCGTCAAATTGCTGTACGTTTTCTTCGTTGCAGAAAAGAGAGACCAGTTCTGATCTCAGTGGGCCACACTGATCAAGGATTTCCATTCTGGAGAGATCTTGAAGAAGCAGATAGCAGAGATCGACTTTGATCTTATTGGGCCACATGGTTCTAGAGTTGCTGCAGATTGTGACGGTTCCGATACGCCGCCGTCCGCGCATCTGCAACTCCGATTCCTCACAGAGGAGTCGATCGGCGACTCTCTGATCGTGCGTCGCCGGTTCACTGCCGCACGTCGCCGGAGAAAAAGACTGTTGATGTCGCCGGATTCCCGTGCTTCCGCGCCGTGCCGTGGCCAAAGGAGAAGCAGCAGCGCTGCTCTCTGGTTCCAGGACGAGAAGAACCCAATTCATTTTGGGGAAGTAGAAGACCGGTTTTTTTTTTGGGTCAATTTCAGATCCTGGTTGGGCACATCGCCGGAGACGCCTCGTCTGGACCCCACATCGATGGAAACGCAGTCGCCGCTGCCACTGCGCGTCGATGGAGAAGGAGGGTCGCCGTCGATGCTGTCGTGCCTTTACCGGAGAGGAAGAAGCGACTACTGGCAGCGATGTCTTCTGGTTCTTGCTGCAGAACCAGAACGAAGAAAGAAAAAGAAGGTGGGCCGCTGCCACTAGCGCGTCGACAGAGAAGGAGGGTCGCCGTCGTAGTGCCTTGACCGGAGAGGAAGAGGACCTCTACTGGCAGCAGTGTCTTTTCGCTCTGTTTTTGTCTTTTGTCAAATTACGTGGAGGACTGACATCTCCCCGATGATCGTTTTTGGATTTGTTTATCTCTTTTGTCAAATTTATCTGATTTTTTGTCAAATTTATCTGAGTTTTGTTCAAATTTATCTGAGTGTAGTTCAAATTTATCTGTTTTCTATCATATTTCTTTGTGTTTTTTTAATAAATTTATCTGAGTTTTTTTCAAAACTTATCTGAGTTTTTGGTAAATTTATCTGAGTTTTGTTCAAATTTATCTGAGTTTTTGTCAAATTTATCTGAGTGTCGTTCAAATTTATCTATTTTTTGTCATATTTCTTTGTGTTTTTGGTAAATTTATTTGAGATTTTTTTCAAAATTTATCTGAGTTTTTAGCAAATTTATTTGTGTTTTTTGAAATCTATATGCGTTTTTTAAATTTAATTTTATCTTTTGAAATTTATTTGTATCTTTTAAATTTATTGCATTTTTTAAAATTATTGCATTTTTTAAAATTTATTTTCGTTATTTTAAATTTATTTGTGTTTTTTGAAATTTTCTTTGGATCTTTTGAGATTTATTTGAGTCTTTTGAAATTTATTTATACATTCTGAAATTCATTTGGATATTTTGAAACTTATTTGCATCTTTTAAAATTTATTTGTGTTATTTGATTATATATTATTTTTTTAAACTTATTGCATTTTTTGAATTTATTTCATTTTCCAAAATTTATTTTCGTTATTTTGAAATTTATATGTGTGTTTTTAGAATTTATTTGAAAATTTGGGGATTCCATTAATCGTGGGCATTTAAATGTTAGTTGGCCATTATTAATGGGATATCCCACTAATCGTGGGATATGATATTGAAGAAAGGGTAAATTAGACATTTTAGGTCTTCAGATTTGAAAAAATGACCTATCACACTATGAAAAAAGATTGTGGATCGAAGGCAATAAAGTGAAATGTTCAGGTACCCATCAACGAATGCCCCTAAAAATAAAACCCACCTCTCTAAGGAGGCCCTACCTCTCTCATGCTTATAAAAGCTCGATCTCCCGATTGCTCACTTCTTTAATACCAACTTTTAAATTAACAGGTTTCTTACATAATTCTAGCACCTTAAATTGAAGTGGGGCCCACCTTTAAAATGATCATTTATAATTTAATTAAAATATAAAAAATTAAAAATAAAAAAGAAGTTGAATCGCATGAAATGATATGGCTCTTATGGCTGATACAATTATTCAATTGAAATAGAATTTAGCCAACTCTCTATCCTAAATCTCATTGCACCTCAAATGTTGATGTACTACTCATGTTTGGGTGAGTATTTTTTTTAGAGAGTGGCTGCCTAAACACTGCAAAAGGCTGTCTACACACTGCATTTAAAAAAAAATCCCTAAACTATCCCTCGCCATAACATGTTCGGCCCTAAGTTGCCGAACAAATCGAGATTGTTCGGCGACACAGGGCCGAACAAATCGAGTTTGTTCGGCCCTGTGTCGCCGAACGAATCGGATTCGCCAAGCTTTCGTCTTCAATGTGATTTTTTTTTTACATCTCTTAATTGGTTTCTCCATTTGCTTGTCGTTATTGAAATCTTCGAAAACCACCATTTGCTTTTCCATTAATTAAAAATCACAAATGACTAGGAATGAGAGATGAATGAGGTTGGCGAGACAGGGAGGGGTAGGGGAGAGGGAAAGAGGGAGAGGGAGAAGGAGAGGAAGGCGAGAGGATGGGCGGGCGGCGGCAGGCGACGAGCAGCGAGAGGGGTCGGTCGCAGGCGGAGGGTGGCGAGATTGGGCGGAGGGGGCTACTGGCTGACAGGGAGAGGGAAGAAGAGGGTGGGGGGTAGTTTAGGAAATTTTTTTTTAAAAAATGCAGTGTGTGAAGAGGAGTTTGCAGTGTGTAGGTAGCAGCTCTCTTTTTTTTATTTAAGTTCAATGCCAATGCACAACTAAAGTCTAGTTTGTATATTTTTTTTTCAGAGTTTGGTTGTGTATTTGGGAGTTAGCCAGCCAAATGCCTTTTCAATTAAAGAGTTATACCAGCCATATATAAGAGCTCTATTATTTGATGCAATTTAATTTATTTTTTATTTTTTAATTTTAATTAAATTTATAAAGGATCAATCTGAAGGTGGGACTCACTTTAGGTCAAAATACTAGAATTACATAGGCAATGTCTTAATTTAAAAGTTGCTATTAAAGACACTCTTTAGAGGATTGGCAATTTAAGAACCCATTACATAGTTTCACCATAAGAAAAGGGAACAGTGCCTCGCACGGAGTCGCACCATCTTCCCTGTGGATCGATATGGATTTCACGCCCAGAACTTTTGAATCAATCGGGTTGTGGGCCAAACACGGCCCAATCTATGTGGGTTCAGTACTAAAGTGGTCCCCAAGCCTCAAACACGAAAGAAGAAGAAATCCCACCGGGCACCCAATAATAACAAAAACAACTACAAATCCATCATGAGTAGGCAACGTACTTCCAACTCTAACATTATATGGTCCATGAAAGGAAGGACTGGTAAGACACCCAATAAGCCACCATAAATTTTATCTTCTTCATTACAGAATTAACACTTGATTGAAGCCCTTCAAAACACCTGGCGTTCCTCTCCTTCCACAATAGCAAAAAAGAAAAAAAAGTAGAAAATAATATCTTCCACATTTGTTTGCCAATAGGAGATCACATGGGAGAAATCCTTGCATGAAAGAGCTCCAAACTGGAGCAAGGAAGGACCTGACTCCATCCAAGCTAGTCAAGCAACTCATTCCACATCCTCCGAGCAAACCTGCAGTTGAAAAGGATTGAGCAAGTAATCACTAGAACAACACGTCTTCGTCTTAAATCATCCATGATAGGGATTCTATTTCGGATAGCAAGCCACACAAACACCATTACTCTTGGAGGTATTTTTAATTATCAAATCCTGGCCACAAAGCTCGTCGTACAATCCTTCCCGGATACTGCAAAAAAGGAGACAGAGAAATTGCCATCTTTAGATGTGTGTTGGGTTTATGTGTTATATTCCGGGTTCACTGGAGTGGTCCATTAGGTTAGCCATGGACCGGGTTCAAGGTGAAGGTTATTTTAGTCATTGTACCGGGGCTTTCTTAGGGACTAAAAAATCATAGATTATATATACCTTGTAATCTGTAACCCTAAACTCCGAAAAGACTCAAGACGTAAGTCTATTACTCTCTTGTCGTTGACGTAGGGGGTCTTGCTAAACCATGTAGAATCCTCTAGTCTCTCTTGTTTAGCAAAACTACACAGTTCCGTATGCACGTGCACAACAAGTGATATTAGAGGCTTCTGGAATTGGATCTCATATTTATTTGATCATGCGTGCTCGTGGTGGCGAGATCTACAGCATGATGCATAAATTTGGGCAGATTGATGGATGTAGAGTGACTGACCTGAAGAACACTCGAAGAGTCGTTATTTGAAACGTCAAAGTCCAAGGTGGATAATTTTGACGAGGATGTCATTTCAACATGTCAAAGTCTTGAAGAGACTGCGTACCTATCAATGAATTAAGGACGAGAAGACGATGCCGGTTATTTTCCGATGGCTGGAGGCTTTTGGAATTCAAGTCAAGGTGAAGATTGTTGGGTTTACGTCTTGTATTCTTGGTTTACCGGAATGGTCCATTAAGTTAGAAATGGACGGGCTTTTTTAGGGCTAAAAAATGGAGATCATATATATACCGTGTAATATGTGACTATAGACTCTGAAGAGAGTAAAAACGTGAGTCTATTGCTCTCTTACTGTGGACTTAGGCGGTCTTACCGAACCATGTAAAATCCCTTAGTTTCTCTTGTGTGATATGATTATTTGATCGTAGGTTTCACGCTACTGCACGTACGCATACAACAAGATGTAATCCAAATTCTACTATCTTGTCCTTCCTCGTGCCCCTTGAGGCTTCTCTTAAAGATAGGGCTTCAAACTACCTGCCCCCTGGTTGAGATCTCTCAAGGTAACTAAAAATACCCACTCTCTTTTACAAAGCAATGTTAAATAAATTCGGAAATTGTAACACCCCGACCCGCCTTAATCTCGTTTTAGAGTTAATTAATTTAGATTAATTGCTTAATGGATGTTTTGATTGTGATTGGACTTGATTAGGTAGAATTAGTGGGGTTTGACCATTTACTAGGTAGATTATGACTTTTGGAGTGTTTTGGGTTTTTGTGTGTACTTAGAAATCTTTGGGTTTTTAATGCATTGCATAGAGCATTTCATGGGCCTTAACTTTCATGCTTTGACCCATTTAATTCGGATCCATTTAGGCCCATTCCCAGCCCATTCATTAGCTCCAAGCCCTTTCTTGATAATTTCAGCCCATTTGTGGACTTGCATGCAATGCAGGGAAAAATTGGCTTAAAAGCCTTAACCCCAGCCATTTTTTTTTCCTTCTTCTCCTCTTATTCCTTCGTCATTCCAGCTGGGAGCTTTTCCCTTCTTCTTCTCTTCTTCTTCATTTCTTCCTTCCTCATCTCAAGCAACCATCCAAGGATCCTTGCATGTGAGTCTTGGTGGAGACATCTTCATCTTCATATTCATCTTCTCCAAGCTTCCATTCTCTCTAAAAGTGCTTCATTTCCACCATTGGTAAGTCTCATCTTCCATTTCCTTTCTCTTGCTTCATATTAGTGTAAGAATGTCCTAAATTTGTGCATACATCATCTTCTTCCTCATCCATTTCATTCATTTTCGTTTTCACCATTTTAGGACATTTGAGCTTAAGTTTTGGGGATTTTGAGCTTAAAAGGTTTTAGGTGATAGAGATAGCTTCCAAGCACCAAGGCAAGTTAAATATGTACATTGATATGCATGCTTCTTTGATTGTCTCTTGAATATATGCAATCTTGCTTAGATACCCATCTCTTGCTCAAAATGGATTTTTGTGGATGATTTCTTTTGCTAATGTAATATGAGTTTATTGATGTTTTTATGAGCATTTTGGAAGCTCAAAGATACCCATTGTAGTGGGTTAAACCTGGAATGAATGCTTTGAATGGCTTGGGAGAAACAGCAAAGTTTCATATTTTCGGACACAGAGATTTGGCAGTTCGCTCGAGCGAGCGTGAGTGAACGCTTGAGCGAAGGGCTCTCTGGGAGAGTTCGCTCGAGCGAACTTTTGGTCCGGTCGAGCGAACAGCTCTCTGTCTGGGGTCCGCTCGAGCGAACATCTGGACGCTCGAGCGAACCTGATACCTGCAGTATGCAGATTTTCCAACAAATCTACATACCGTTGGAAAGCTCATGATGTGTAGAACCCAACAAAAAGAATATATGTTGGATTTTACATAATTATGACAAATGGACGTTTCCAGGAGCCGGACATTAGACCGTAGCTTGTTCTAGCTTGATTGGCCTGATAGATGAACCTGTAGAATGTTTACTTGGCGTTACCGGTGAATACATCGACGCCACTGCCCCGGAGATCCTTGAGGAAGAGGAACCTCCACTTAACGTAGCAGAGTGGACTCCTGATGATGTCTTTTAGACATCCGTACGATGAGAAATGGACGTTAAATTACCCATGGACCGTGGCTAGGATTGCCACATCTTTTGTATTAGTTTTATGAACTTGTTAGTTTTTTTTTTTTGGATTGTAAACTTTAACTTAACCAACTTACTTCTTCTCTTTGTATCACTTGAACTTGAAATCTAATCTATGCTCATGGACCCTTATGCTCTATACTTTGATACATGATAAATTGTGGATCGATATCTATTTGACAAAAATTGTATAGGTTATGGAAATTTATAAACCTCACACGTGATATCCTGTGGGTAAATTCCGTACGTGGGGACCTAGAGTCAATGAGTTTGACTCGAATTTCCACGCGGGCGTGTGTCGCGCCTCGGGATGTGTGTAATCTCGGGCTCGGGGCGTGACAGAAATGAGTTGCCAACGGGCGATCCCCCCCCCCCCCCCCCCCCCCCCCCCACACACACACACACACACACACACTCTTCCTCGTGCCCCTTGAGATTTCTCTTAAAGATAGGGCTTCAAACTACCTGCACCCTAGTTGAGATCTCTCAAGGTAACGGGAAATACCCACTCTCTTTTTCAAAGCAATGTTAAATAAATCCGGAAATGAGTTGCCAACGGGCGATCACCAGTCCAGTTACCATATCAAAAACTAATTATTTCCCCGAACCAACCCTATACTCTATACACTGCTTCTTGAACTCTTCATCAGCATATGTGATCCCCTTCCAAATGGAAAAACCTTGATAAGAAGCTCCTTGAACCCCAACCCCCGCCCCCGCCCCCGCCCCCAACCATATTTAACTGATAATAATTGTCTCCCGCTAACAAGACTTAAGAGTCCATATAAATCGTTATCAACTGATATGAAAAGAGCTATGGATGATCTAATTGGGTAAGAACTGGGGGCCAATTAGTTCATTTCGTATTTCATTTAAAGCATAAAAGTTAGACAACTTTGAGAAAAGTCTTTGCTCGTCGGAATCTGATAACCCGTGGCTAGAGGCCAAAGATCCAAAGGCTGTGCTGGCTAGTAATACCGTGAGTCAAAAAATAGAAAAAAAACAAAAAATACAAGTTAGATAATATTTGACCATGAACGAATTCTTTTTACTAATTCATCTAATGTTGAGTATAACTCTATTGAAGATCCAAATTTAGGTGGGTGATACTTTCACTAAAGGTAGTAAGTGTGAGAAAATAGAATTGATCATAGGTGGGCCTTGATGTCCGGGAACATGGTCCCATAATTAATTAGGAGCCATCTTGAATTTTTCATGCAAGATTAGTTGGCCTATCCCAACAACGGGATTTGATGGATTTCTTACCTTTGTGAATTGAAATCTTAGTGCCTGTTTAATTCATCTAGGTACTCTCAACACTTGTATTTCTAAAAGTTGTCGAATTTAAACAACATAGTGAACTTTGTAAACTGCAATTTGTAAACTACGATTTTAGTGCCTATTTATTTCATCTAATTGAATTCCTAGGTACTCTAGAACTTGTATTTCTAAAAGTGAAAAAGATTGAAGAAACTAAGGTGATAATCTGAAAACATCCATTGAACAATTTTTAGGACTTTTTTGTTTGCATTAAAATATATAGAAATTCAATACATAAGAATTCACTGTGAAATGAACTCTACAAGAGAATTATTAAAGAGGTGGGGGACTGAAATATGTGAATTGGTGATGTATATAGGATCTTCACTTTTCTGATTTACTACGGTGATGGCTTGGTATTCATTTTTTATCTTCTTTTGATACTATTTTCTTACAAAAAAAGGTTATTTCATGCTCATTTTTTGAAAATTTAATTTTGATCTTCATTTTCAACCACTTAATGTATAAATTCTATATATTTGAATTTCTATGTATTTGAATGTAAACAACCACTTATAGTTATTTTGACCCCTTGTCATATGTTGTCCGGATAATGGAGACTTTACCTCACTTAATTTCAATTCACCTTACATCCAAACAAGCCCTTAAATATATTTTAAAATAAATAAGAGGAGATATGAATCTATTCCTAGAAAAGTGAAGGTCCCCTCTACTTCTAATCCTTTTGGAGGTCTAATCCTTTTGGAGCCTATCTGTCCATGAATTTAAAAAAAAAAAAAAGGCCGGAGAGTTAAACAATTACCCCTACGTCCACCACTGTCATAAAAGAACACTCCCCCTATTTTCATCTGAGTCCCTAAACCTCCATGCACACACTCCTCCGAGTGCCCCACATTCTTTTGACGTGAAGCTTGCATGGAAACTTGTGATCAGGCTTCACTGGGGGCTGGTTCTGAAGCTTTGGCTGCGACCATGGAGTGGGCCATGTCTCTTCTCCTCAACAATCCAGAAGTCATGAAAAAGTCAAAAGCTGAGCTGGACACCCAAGTGGGAAAAGACCGTTTCCTCAATGAATCAGATCTTGACGAGCTTCCATACCGCCTCCAAGGTGTCATCAATGAGACTCTCCGACTCTACCCTGCTAATCCACTTCTAATACCCCACGAGTCATCTGAGGACAGCACACTAGGAGGTCTCCCTGTTCCACGTGGCACGATGCTATTGGTGAACCTCTGGGCCATTCATCGCGACCCCAACCTATGGGCAGACCCTACAAGTTTCAAGCCAGAGAGGTTTGAATGTGTGACGAAGGACAATGAGGGTCTGAATTTCAAGCTTCTCCCGTTCGGATATGGAAGAAGATCATGTCCAACCATGGTCATGTCAATGAAGGTGTTGGGGTTGGCATTGGGGACCCTGATCCAGTGCTTTGAATGGTAAAGGGTGGGAGAAGAGAAGGTGGACATGATGGAAGGTGGGGGTATCACCACGCCCAAGGTCCAGCCGTTGGAGGCCATGTACCGGCCATATGTAGACATGGTCGATCTTCTTTCTCAACTTTGAATGAGTCGGTCTAATTTATTATTGTAGGTAAATAAATTCCAGCAGGAAACCTAGCATTTTCAATGCACAATGCTGGTAATGAAGACAAGATCATCAATGTAACTTACATATAAGTAACCTTACAAAAAAAAAAAAAAAAAAAAAAAGTGATAGACATGCAAGTGGTTATTTTCATTGTTCTTTCATATTAATGCACGGTTCAAGTTGAAACAGGCAACCCATCCGCTATCTGCTCCTATTCTGGACTATTACCAGAGTATGTTCGGGACTTCGGGGACAGGTTCCCCCACATTTGGTTGCATTGAATGATGGATTCATAATCTTTATTTGGGTGGTGTAAATAATAAAATTAAAATTTTTAATTAAATCTTTTCAAAAGCATTTTTTGAATCATGCAAGTTTGACCCTACCTGCGTGATAAAACACTTGGTTCCACTCCTAGTTACATTCGACCCACCCCGTCTTGTTAGTAATTGGCTTATATATTACTTAGTACTACTTGACATATAAGACATTTGTAGCACTAAAAGTGGTAATCTGCACTTTTACCAAAAAGGTTGTAATCTGCATTGCTCCTGAAAACCACTAGTGCCAATTACTAACTCTGAATTGATTTATCATCATTGTAAGAACAGTTCATGATTTTACTTTTAGTCTCATACGCGACTCGACACTTACCATCATATATATAGGGGCAGGTTTATATTATAATTTATGAACAACAAACCCGCCCTTGTTCGGGTGCACCAATTTTTTTTTTTTAATGGAGGGTTCTCAATTTTTTGGACTAGACTAATTTCTCCCGGTTCAGAGAGAAATTTTATCTTCTTCATTACAGAATTAACACTTGATTGAAGCCCTTCAAAACACCTGGCGTTCCTCTCCTTCCACAATAGCAAAAAAGAAAGAAAAAGTAGAAAATAATATTTTCCACATTTGTTTGCCCATAGGAGATCACATGGGAGAAATCCTTGCATGAAAGAGCTCCAAACTGGAGCAAGGAAGGACCCGACTCCATCCAAGCTAGTCAAGCAACTCATTCCACATCCTCCGAGCAAACCTGCAGTTGAAAAGAAGATGGTCCACCGACTCTTCATCGTCTCAACACATTGGGCAAGTATTCACTAGAACAACACGTCTTCGTCTTAAATTATCCATGATAAGGATTCTATTTCGGATAGCAAGCCACACAAACACCGTTACTGTAAGATCCGGGTCCCATTTATAATTTTTAATTATATTTTTATTAGAATATTACTATTATTTTAATTGAATGTATTTTAGTTATTTAAGTGGTTATGATTAAGTGGGGCACACGTTAGATTAGATGCGTGGTTTGGTGAGTTTGGTTAATGGGTAGATGACTTGACCCGCAGTTTGACCCGACCCAATGACTTAAGCCCATTATTCTCTTAACCTTATCCTCTTATTACGAATGCACATCCTTATCTCTTCCTCTGCAACTATTCTTGTCCCGATCGTTCGTCTTCTTCTTCCTCTTTTCAGCATCCCAAGCCATACCAGCTTTGATATCTAGCCATCAGAATCAATATCAGAGGATGCCATCATTCTTGGTTCGACCTAGGTAACCCTCTCCTCAAGCCATTAGAGAAGTAAATCTATAATCTTGGGTTATCTTCTTCTTTTTCAATGTTAGGTTTGGGTAGGGTTATAATAGATCTGCTCATTTGGGCATTTCTTTTCCATCTCTTATGTCAGATTGGCGATAGGATTATTCTCGAGCGTGTGGGAATCTTGATTTGGGTATTAGGGTCTGTGCGTTTTCTTCAACCCCGGTAAAAGGCAAGTACCTAATCATGATTTATAAATTTAATATTTGTTTTTCACCTTGATTTGCATGTAGAAACCCATTTTTATGCCCTTAAGGTTTGATTTTCTCTTTTTGTGATGAGACCTTACATATATATGGCCACCATCTATTGATTCTAAATTTTGGGCGTGCATCACCATGAAGATATCTTATTTGCATTTAATCATGATGTGGGATCCATCGAAAGATCTGATCACGGATCTAATCCATTGATCTATCCGCTCCAGACTGGGCGACCATGGAGGTCATAGCCATTTTGGAATTGTGATCCGTGAGGGCCCACTATCCACATACCCCAGTTTTGCAGGCGTGAAGCTCCCTCACGATTTTGGTACTGTATGTGCATTTGATAAAGAAGTTCTTGTTACAGAACATGGGTCCAAAGGTGTTTTTATTTTACATTAAGTAGAGTGGTGGGGCCCACTACCTTATCCATGCTACATCAGGCGTGCATTCCAACTTATGGAATTGGATGGGTTCTGTCATGCACAAAGAGACTGGATGGGTTCTGTCATGCACAAAGAGAGTAGTTTGGCTCTTAGGATATACATGAGGAGAGAGATTGGACAATGACATCATGCTTTATGTGAGAGAGAATGATGAGAGAGATTAGATAGTGACATCACATGGCATGCCTTTTTGTTTTATCATATGGCCCCTTTAGATTTAAGAATTAAAGAAAAACCCATTGTAGCTTTAATGAATTCAATTGGAACCCTTTTTGGCTTATTAAGAATGTGAAAATGTGTTGGGGTGGAATCCTTGGGTTTTCTAAATATTATAAACCAAGATATGTAATTATCATTAATATTTGCAAATAAACTTTGAATGATATCTTTGGTTTTCATGGGTTAATATTATATTTTTATACCTTATTAATTGGATCATTGGACCGAGTAAATACCGTATGGGCACACGGTATCTTACTAACATGAGGTTTAGTGCTTTATATAACTTCGAGAAAATCCTAGTGGATTTAAGTTCAACCCATCTCTATTGGAAAATCCTTAATTGGATTTATGCACCATTAATTTAGAATGGATGCGTTGATCTTTTATCTATTAGAGATTCCAGTGGTTGTTGGGTACGAAACCTTATGTTTAACCTTAGGATTGGTTTGTGATTATTATTTGACCTTCGCATGCATATATATATATGTTGATTTAGGATATCTATTCCTTTAGATGCACACCCTATTGTGTTATGGACTATAAAGTGGCTTGGCAAATTCTATATTATGATATGAATGTGGAATGACCAGCACTTTATTTTGACTTAGGATTCTTGTGTCGGAGCATTATTATTCGGGTCTATTATGTATATATGTTTTCCTTTATGTTGGTCATTTTTGAACGACTGCAGATCGTATACGGACGGTTGATCACCGATGTGTCCGGATCACTTATAATCCGCTATGAATGTGAACAGGTTATCCTGATTTTTGTTTATTGATCGGTTGACCACCGACGTTATGGACGGGCTTTCCCGATTATGTAGGGTTGACCACCCACAACGGGGACACTTGTCTCCGTGTGAATCTTATTGCTCCATTTGTTTTATTTGGATTTATGTCATACGTTCATTCGTGTATATCTTCACCTTTGCTTCTATATGATCACACTTGTCTATATTCTTCTCGTCATGATATTTAATTTTGAATTATGATTATGTTCTTGCTATTTACTTTGTAATATTTGGTGCATAGGTACCGAGCCCTACATTACCGAGGAAACGGCGGAGGATCAAACGTTTCAAACGTTTGAGCCAACTGACGAACCCGAGTGGGACGCCGGAGACGGTTTCGGAGCCGTCTGAGCCTGCATTAGAGAGAACGTCATCTTAGTAATTCCTTAGATGAACTTTCCTCAATGATAAACCTCTCTTAGTAATTGTTTTATTCATTTTTGCAACTTGAATTATTATGTTTATTTGATTTTCGTGATGGTTCATTACTTTGAATACCAATTGAATATAGCTTTCGTTGCATTTAATGAAATTTATTTTGACTCACCACATGTTGAAATTTTATGTGGGTCCACTTTTGGAAGCTTGTGTTGTATTAAACACAGGAATTTGAATTTAAAATTTTAATTTTCACGTTTTTCCCCAATTCTTATTTTGGGGACGTGACAGTTGGTATCAGAGCCCAGCACGATCTTCGGATATTAAAAATGGATAGAAACAATAGGACGTGGTGAGGATTGCGATTTCCGTTAGATAGACTTTAAAGTGTTAACTGTGAAGTCTATAGAATTGTTTGTTAGCTTGTTTCACAGGAACTAAAACATTATTATTTTGTTGCAGGTCATGGCACAACGTACGACTAGATCTCAGGACAAAGAGCCTGGGAATGGATCTAATAATTCAGATGAACGTTTCAATCAGCTGTTGCAGGCTTTTATGCAATCACAGGCAACTCAAAATGAGCAACAAAGAGCAGCTGAAGCTGAACGAGCTGCAGAGAAACAACAAGAAAAGGAAGATGGGGCTGCTGAGAGGGCACAAGCAGATCATGATAGGGCAGCATTCCAGGCTCAGGTCATAGCATTAACTGACAGAGCAGCCCAGCCAGTACAAGTGGTCATGCCTCCTCGGGAAGTAGATCCAAATGACTTGTACGAGAAATTTAGGAAGAGTGTTCCTCCTGAGTTTCACGGGTCCGAGGATCCCATGGCAGCAGATGCCTTTATAGAGCAGTTAGAGCAGATCTTTGCAGTTTTCCGCTGTACTCAGAAGCAGCGAGTGAACTTGGCAGCTTACATGTTCCGAGGGATAGCTCTCCAGTGGTGGAACTCGGTGAAGGCAGTAGTGCAAGCAGAGGTAGTGGCTGAAGAAACTGCATGGGAAACTTTTACCAAGGAATTCATGGACAAATTCATCCCTAAGTATGTCAAGGACCAGTGGAAGAGGGATTTTCAAAACTTGGTGCAAGGGGATATGTCAGTGCAGCAATATGAACAGCAGTTCACAAGATTGTCTAAGTATGCACCCACACTAGTTGTTCCGGAGGAAAAGAAAATCAGGCATTTTCTTGATGGATTATCAGCTGATATCTATATGATGATTGGAGACAATCAACGCCCGACATTCCAAGAGGCTGTAAAAAGTGCATATTGGGCTGAAGGTGCACTAAATAAGAAGGCAGCAGAACGGCAAGCCAAATACCAGCAACATCAGTTGAGGCAATCTTCTAGTCAGGGCAACCCAAAGAAACCGAAGTTTCAAGGTCAGCCCTCAGGTGGTCAGAAACCACTGTGTAGACGGTGTGGAAAGAATCACCTTACTGAGCAGTGCTATAAGGAGACTGGGGCATGTTTTCGTTGTGGACAGCTTGGACATCAAGTTCGAGATTGTCCCAACGGTGGTAGTCAGTTACCAAAATCCCAGCTAGTAGTTTCTCGTACTCCGGCGCAGCCGTGGAGAGCAGGACCTCCGCAGGGGCCACAACAGATTTATTGAGCCCCACAACAGCAGCAGTTGTACCGAGCACCAGCTCCTCAGTATCAGCAGTATAGGGGTGCAGCACCACAGCAACAGAGGCCAGCGCTAGGACAACAGAGGCCATTTCAGCAACACAGGCAGCAACCAGTGGGCCAACCAAGAGCACCAAGGCCAGTCCAAGGGCAGCAGAACCAAGCCTATCAGATGGGCAGAGTGTATGCAGTTACACATGAGGATGCAGATGCTTCTGCACAAGTGGTGGAAGGTATTGTTCTAATCTCAGAGGTAGAAGCTAAGGCCATATTTGACCTTGACTCTGCACATTCATTTGTTTCTCATGATTTTGCTAGACATATCAATGAGGCTGTAGTGAGATTAGATGTTGCTTTAGTAGTGGGTAACCCAGTGGGCACGCAGGTCCGTTGTCACCAATATTTTCCGAGTACCCGAGTTCAGGTCGGAGATTTCATTTTACCTGCAGACCTGGTTCTTTTAACGATGAAGGATTTCGATGTCATACTTGGTATGGATTGGCTAGCGACCTATAGAGCAGTGATGGACTGTTTTAACAAAACCATCAAGTTGTCACTGCATTCAGACACTGTTGAATTCGTTGGGCAAAGGAGATCGATTCAGACATGTCGGATCTCGGCATTGAAAGCAGAAAGATTGTTGAAATCTGGATGCGAAGGATACTTGGCGTTTATCACGGAGGATAAACAGTCAAAAGGGGTGGAGGATATTCCAGTGGTCTGTGAGTTTCCGGATGTTTTTCCCGATGAGATTCCAGGCTTACCTCCAGTCAGAGAGATAGATTTCTCAATTGAATTGGTACCAGGGACAGCTTCTATTTCTAAAGCTCCATATAGAATGGCTCCAGCAGAACTCAGAGAGTTGAAAACCCAATTGCAGGATTTGTTGGACAAGGGATTTGTGAGACCAAGTGTATCACCTTGGGGTGCACCGGTCCTGTTTGTGAAGAAGAAGGATGGTTCCATGAGGATGTGTATAGATTATAGACAACTCAATCAGGTCACAATCAAGAACAAATACCCTCTTCCCAGGATCGATGAGTTGTTTGACCAGCTTCAGGGAGCTGAATATTTCTCAAAGATAGACTTGCGATCAGGATATCACCAGCTCAGAGTTCGAGATCAGGATATTCAGAAGACAGCATTCAGGACAAGATATGGCCACTACGAGTTTTTAGTAATGCCGTTTGGATTAACCAATGCTCCAGGAGTATTTATGGCCTTGATGAATAAGATATTTACTCCATTTCTCGACCAGTTCATCGTTGTTTTTATAGACGACGTATTAGTGTATTCTCGGTCTCGAGAAGATCACGAGCAGCATTTGAGATCAGCATTGCAGACTTTGAGAGATCATCAACTCTATGCCAAGTTGAGTAAGTGTGAATTTTGGCTTGAGCAAGTCATTTTCTTGGGTCACATCATCAGCAAGGAAGGATTGGCGGTAGATCCAGGAAAGATTGAGGCAGTGGTCAAGTGGCAGAGACCCATGTCTATAACAGAGATTCGTAGTTTCTTGGGTTTTAGCAGGTTACTACAGGAGATTTGTGAGAGGATTTTCATCCATTGCTGCTCCATTGACCAAATTAACACGAAAAGATGTGCCTTTCGTGTGGACTGACGAATGTGAAGCAAGTTTTCAGGAGTTAAAGAATAGGTTGACTACCGCTCCAGTACTGACATTGCCTACGGACAATGGTAGATTTGTCATTTACACAGATGCTTCGAAGGTTGGATTAATGGGTTGTGTGCTTATGCAGGATGGGAAAGTAGTGGCTTATGGCTCTAGACAATTGAAAGAGCATGAGAAAAAGTATGCAACTCATGATTTGGAACTTGCAGCAGTAGTCATGGCATTGAAGATGTGGCGTCATTACCTTTACGGTGAGAAGTTTGAAATTCATTCAGACCATAGAAGTCTCCAATATTTGTTTACTCAGCCTGAATTGAACATGAGACAGACCCGGTGGATGGAATACATGAAGGATTTTGACTTTCCAATCAAATATCATCCCGGGAAAGCCAATGTAGTGGCTGATGCATTGAGTCGAAGAGTAGTAACTAATGCATGTTTGAGAGTAGAATAGTCTTGGGCAGAAATTTTCCTCGATTTGGGAGTGACTTTGCATCCAATTGATGATAAGGTTATGTTGGCTCACATGTTTGTTTGGGAACCAGAGATCTTGAACAGGATCAAAAGTAGGCAGGTAGAGGATCCTGAGCTAGCTCGAGTGATTGAACAAATTGACAGCAGACCAGATTTCAGATTATTAGAGGGTGTGTTGTATTTTCAAGATCGGTTATGTGTGCCAAACATAGAAGAGTTGAAGAATGAGATTATGACGGAGGCGCATCATTCCCGTTATACTATTCATCCAGGCAGTACAAAGATGTACCAGAACCTGCGTAATCATTATTGGTGGAATAACATGAAGAAGGAAGTAGCAGGATTTACAGCAAGATGCTTGGTGTGTCAGCAAGTAAAGGCAGAACGGAAGCAACCCCCAGGACTTTTAAAGCAATTGGAAGTGCCCGAATGGAAATGGGAACACATAACAATGGATTTTATCTCTGGGTTGCCATCGATGCATAACAAAGATAGTATCTGGGTGATAGTAGACAGATTGACGAAAGTGGCACATTTCTTACCAATGAACATGAAGACACCTCGAGATGAATTAGCTCGAATGTATATGGAGAAGGTTGTCACAATTCATGGAGTTCCTTTATCGATTGTATCAGACAGAGATCCTAGATTTTTGGGCAGATTCTGGATAGAACTTCAGGCAGCTTTGGGCACGAAGTTGAATTTCAGTACAGCGTATCATCCTCAGACCGACGGTCAAACTGAAAGGACTAATCAGACACTGGAGGATATGTTGCGAGCTTGCGTCCTTGAGTTTGGGAAGGACTGGCATAAAAGTCTCCCATTATGCGAGTTTGCATACAATAATAGCTATCACTCTAGTATCGGTATGGCACCATTCGAAGCGTTGTATGGCCGTAGATGCAGAACCCCAATTTGTTGGGAAGAGATAGGTGTCAGAAGTTTTCATGGCCCATCTATTGTTAGTGATACCATTGAGCAAGTGAAGCAAATTCATGATCGGTTGAAAATTGCTAGAAGCCGGCAAAAGAGTTATGCAGACATGAAGAGAAGACATCTTCAATTCAAAATAGGTGAACATGTATTTCTTAAGGTTTCACCAACGCGGGGAACATTGAGATTTGGGCAAAAAGGCAAGTTATCCCGTAGATTTATCGGTCCATTTGAGATCTTGGAAAGAATTGGAGAAGTTGCCTATAGATTGGCTTTACCCGCAGAGTTGTCAGCGGTGCATAATGTTTTTCATGTCTCAATGTTGAAAAAGTATATCAAGGACCCGTTGCACGTGTTGCACTATGAGCCATTGGAATTGCAGCCAGATGTTACTTATGTGGAGCGACCGTCTCAGATCATCGACACAAAGGAGCAAATTCTCAGGACTCGGACAATACATTGGGTGACCACCCACAACGGGGACACTTGTCTCCGTGTGAATCTTATTGCTCCATTTGTTTTATTTGGATTTATGTCATACGTTCATTCATGTATATCTTCACCTTTGCTTCTATATGATCACACTTGTCTATATTTTTCTCGTCATGATATTTAATTTTGAATTATGATCATGTTCTTGCTATTTACTTTGTAATATTTGGTGCATAGGTACCGAGCCTTACTTTACCGAGAAAACGGAGGAGGATCAAACATTTCAAACATTTGAGCCAACTGACAAACTCTAGTGGGATGCCCGAGACGGTTTCGGAGCCGTCTGAGCCTGCATTAAAGAGATCGTCATCTTAGTAATTCCTTAGATGAACTTTCCTCAATGATAAACCTCTCTTAGTAATTGTTTTATTCATTTTTGCAACTTGAATTATTATGTTTATTTGATTTTCGTGATGGTTCATTACTTTGAATACCAATTGAATATAGCTTCCGTTGCATTTAATGAAATTTATTTTGACTCACCACATGTTGAAATTTTATGTGGTCCACTTTTGGAGCTTGTGTTGTATTAAACACAAGAATTTAAATTTAAAATTTTAATTTTCACGTTTTTCCCCAATTCTTATTTGGGGACGTGACAATTACTCTTGTAGGTATTTTTAATCATCAAATCCTGGCCAGAAAGCTCGTCGTACAAGCCTTCCCGGATACTGCAAAAAAGGAGGAGACACGGAAATTGCCATCTTTAGATATGTGTTAGGTTTATATCTTATATTCCGGGTTCACCGGAGTGGTCCATTAGGTTAGCCATAGACCGGGTTCAAGGTGAAGGTTATTTTGGTCATTGTACCGGGGCTTTCTTAGGTACTAAAAAATCATAGATTATATATACCATATAATATGTAACCCTATACTCTGAAAAGACTCAAGACGTAAGTCTATTACTCTCTTGTCGTTGACGTAGGGGGTCTTGCGAAACCACGTAGAATCCTCTAGTCTCTCTTGTTTAGCAAAACTACACAGTTCCGTATGCACGCGCACAACAAGTGATATAAGAGAGTTCTGGAATTGGATCTCATATTTATTTGATCATGCGTGCTCGTGGTGGCGAGATCTACAGCATGATGTAGGAATTTGGACAGATTGATGGATGTAGAGTGACTGACTTGAAGAACACTCGAAGAGTCGTTATTTGAAACGTCAAAGTTCAAGGTGGATAATTTTGACGAGGATGCCAGTTCAACATGTCAAAGTCTTGAAGAGACTGCGTACCTATCAATGAAGGACGAGAAGACGATGCCGGTTATTTTCCGATGGCTGGAGGCTTTTGGAATTCAAGTCAAGGTGGAGATTGTTGGGTTTATATCTTATATTCTAGGTTTACCGGAGTGGTCCATTAAGTTAGCAATGGACATGCTTTTTTAGGGCTAAAAAATGGAGATCGTATATATACCGTGTAATATGTGACTATAGACTCTGAAGAGAGTAAAAACGTGAGTCTATTGCTCTCTTACTGTGGACTTAGGCGGTCTTACCGAACCATGTAAAATCCCTTAGTTTCTCGTGTGATATGATTATTTGATCGCAGGTTTCACGCTATTGCACGCACGCATACAACAAGATGTAATCCAAATTCTACTATCTTGTCCTTCCTCGTGCCGCTTGAAGTTTCTCTTAAAGATAGGGCTTCAAACTACCTGCCCCCTGGTTGAGATCTCTCAAGGTAACTAAAAATACCCACTCTCTTTTACAAAGCAGTGTTAAATAAATTCGGAAATGAGTTGCCAACGGGCGATCACCAATCCAGTTATCATATCAAAAAATAATTCTTTCCCCCGAACCAACCTTGTACTTTATAGACTTTTTGAACTCTTCATCAGCAGATGTGATCCCCTTAAGCTATCTGAATCACCCACCCACCCCGCGGCCACCCCCCCCCCCCCCCCCCACCCACCCCCCACTCGAAGAGTCGTTTTTTGAAACGTCAAAGTTCAAGGTGGATAATTTTGACGAGGATGTCGGTTCAACATGTCAAAGTCTTGAAGAGACTCGTACCTATCAATGAAGGACGAGAAGACAATGCCGGTTATTTTCCAATGGCTGGAGGCTTTTGGAATTCAAGTCAAGGTGAAGATTGTTGGGTTTATGTCTTGTATTCTAGGTTTACCGTAGTGGTCCATTAAGTTAGCAATGGACGGGCTTTTTTAGGGCTAAAAAATGGAGATCATATATATATCGTGTAATATGTGACTATGACTCTGAAGAGAGTAAAAATGTGAGTCTTTTGCTCTCTTACTGTGGACTTAGGCGGTCTTACCAAACCATATAAATGTTAGCCTATAATTAACATGAACCCTAAGATCGAGAACAACATGATTATCACGTGAAGGATTTAATTAAAGATTACCTCCAGACATCTTGATGCAGAGAGCTTTCCGATCCTGCTGTCAGATGTTGATGTTGAGATCCGCCCAAGAAAACTTGAGGGAATAACTTCAGTTTCTCTCTCATTGCCTATAAACCTTAATGTGTTGAATTTTGTAAATGAATCTTTGTGATGGAGGAAAGACTCATTTTATAGGTGGAGAGAGGACCAAGTATATTCCAATTAGGATTCCATTAGTTTTAATCTCAACCGTCCATCAAGGTAGAGTTTGTTATGGAATATATCTCTTTAGAAAACCTTATATGAGTAAAAGATAGCATGTATCCTATGAAAACGGGATTCCTATAATGACCACAATTTATGGAAAGGTAAGGACTTGTGGTACTTGATTTGATAAAAAAAAAACATGCTTGAATTTGGATAAATTAGACTCAACTAAAATATCAAGCTTAAATATTATGTTAAATTAAGGGCCTATTGTATCGACCTAGATATAAATCACCAAAAAGAGGAAAAGCAAAGTTATTTAATTGGTAGGGATGAATAATAATGATCATAATAGAAAATTTTTAAATATTTTATTTTAGTTGGAAAGTATAAAAATAGGTTATTTTAGGAGGAAAAACTAAATTTCTATTTTCAATTCCTAAAATTCTGGACTTTGTCTGTGCTTAAAAAATGTTTTTGATGAGACTGAAGGGTTTTTTTTTTTTTTTTAATTTATTATCTAGGAGATTAAGTAGAAGGCAAGAGAGAGCTTTTAGATGCAACCCCTCTCATTTTTCTTTACACACTCACCATTTAAAAAATAATTTATTACAAATATATTCTTATGGTAAAGCTCCAAACTACCCCTTCTCCCGTCTCCTACTCCACCTCATTATCCATTTCATCTCTATTGCCTAGGAGCTCCACCGTGCCTTCCGCGGCCTCCCTCTCACCCTCCCTCCCTCCCTCCCTCTGCCTCCCCCTCTCTCTTGCTCCCTCTTTTCCTCTGGCGGAGCTGCAGGAGGGGGCGGTGGTGGCTGGGGTGGGGATTTGAGGTGATGTTAATTTAGGTATTATGAGGGGTATACAAAGAAAAGTTTGAAAATTTCAAATTCAATGGTGGGTGTAGAGAAAAAGAGGGTGTGAAAAAGAAATAGAGGGTGCATTTAGAAGCTCTCAAAGCTAGAGAAAAATGAGGCAGTTTTAAGCGCTGTAGCTCCAATTTATGTGATATTGCACGAAGAGGAAGAGGGTAGTTTTAGAATTGAGTTTCAAAAATGGTAGTGTGAACACCCGTTTGCAATTAGTTTTTGAGTTAACAGCCTGCCACTATTTAGACTCTCAGGGCACCATATGGTAAATGCCCTTTATTATCTTAGGTAAGACAAGGTCACCGAGGACCTGAAGTCTATGAGAATAGGACTAAGATCCTCGACTGAATATGCACAAAGTAGAAGCTAAGGATGATTTTCTAAGCAATGTCAAACTATTGGTAATGAAAAATATATTTTATTTTTTCTTAAAATAAATAATAATCATTATCTTCATCAAATTAAGCCTTGTTTCAAATATGTTGGAACAATGACATTAATTATTTTCTTAAAATGAATATGACTAAGGATAATTAGTAGAGTTGATTTAGGATATATGCCTAATACAAGAATACCCTCAATCCATAGTAGCGGGCTTGTGGGACCCATCAACTTGTGATGCATTTTAGTTTAAGACGATCTCATGTTTATTAGTCTATGGATAATCTACCGTGGGCCCGTTTGGCAATTTACTTTTAAAGTAAAAGAAATGTAAATAATCAAATTAAAAGAGAATAAAATATATGGAGGTTATGATAGTATTTTATCTTTAGTAGATTGATAGGGAATCTTCTTAACTTTTTATTTAGAAAGTGAGTAATTTTTGTCTTTTAGTAGGAAAAGGAGGTTGATTTTTTTTAAACGAATGATTGCCAAACGGCTCAAGACGACAATGTTAACAACATCTGATGACACTATCTTTTCCAGTGTCCTTTTAAAGTTTATTACAATGATTCATCTTTTGGAGTCTAAAATAGGGGAGAAATTACTAAGAAAGTGACGTTTCCGATAGGAAACCTATCAACAAATTTTATATGTGAGACAAATTGTATGTGGGTTTGTGGGACAAATAATAAGTTGACACTTGTCAAAAACTAGTTAGACCAATTTTAACTATGGTTAGTCAGACCAATTTGTCCCACATATAAAAATTTCAACGAATTTTATATGTGGGACAAATTGTATGTGGGTTTGTGGGACAAATAACAAGTTGACACTTGTCAAAACTAGTTAGACCAATTTTAACTATGGTTAGTTAGACCAATTTTAACTATGGTTAATTAAACCAATTCCACCCCAAACAACCAACTTTCCATTAGTCAATTATGAAAAGACATTTTATTTACTGCAAATCCAACGGACGGGATGTGTGGGGCCCACCTAAACCGCATGGGGTTTTTATGCATGGACATGGATCCTTTGCATCATTAGGAAAGCCTAAGTATCTCAGTGAAGAAAATTAGAAAGTTTAGTGTTTATGACTATGATTAGACTCCTAAGTCAATTAGGAAAACTAATTTGCACCAACCCAAAGTTTCTAATTTAATCAACTACCAAATCTATATAAGCATTCACAAAGCATTCCCACTCTCTCACAGAGTTGAGAGAGGAGAAGAAGAAGAAGAAGAGAGGTAAGTTTGGGTGATCTAAGGACTTGGGGTTGAGGTGCAAAGCGTTCATCGTAGCCGTTCATCTCCACCAGAATTGCACCAACCAAAGTGAGTGGATAATCTACACATTATTTAAAGTACATGTTTTCTCATGAGGCGATTACTTTAAATTCCATGTGACCCTCAACCAAAAAAACTTAGTCTTAACGTTGCTCCACTAGATCAAATCCACCATAACAAGGAGGCTTATCTTGGCTATGGGCCATGATGAGATCCTAGCTATTAATTGCACACCATGGGTCCTTTACCACATGGCCGTGGAGCCGGATTTCACATTGTTGGGGTTTGACCAAGCTTAATGGTTCATGAATTTGATGGATTTTCTTCTTCAAGTTGTTGTCTGTTGACCATAGTTAAAATTGGTCTAACTTGTTTTGACAAGTGTCACATTGTTATTTGTCCCACAAACCCACATACAATTTGTGGGACAAATTGGTCTAACTAACCATAGTTAAAATTAGTCTAACTAGTTTTGACAAGTGTCAACTTGTTATTTGTCCCACATATAAAATTCATTTATCTCTTTTCATATGACACATATCTCTTAAATTCAATGGATAATTATCTTGGGTATATGTTTTTTCCTACTTGCTTTCTTTCTTTCTATTCCTTTTTTTTTATTTTTTCCGTTGTTAGGTTATCGGTTACTCAATGAAACTTTTAACTTGAAGACCCATGGATATTTGGGCAGGCATGTAAAATCAAGGTGCTAATAGAGTCCGGATCTGGTGAGGTAAAACCCTACGGTGACCGTGAGTGGACCATTCACAGTCCGCCACGTCACTGCGCATGGAATTTGGCTTGTCTATTGATTCCTACGGAAAATTATTGAATGAGGTATTCAACTCCGGGGATGAATCGAAAAAGAAATCTTTATTGGTTCTACCTTCTATTTTTTATGAAGAGAATGAATCTTTTTATCGAAAGATAAAAAAAAAATCGGTCCGGATCTCCTGCGGGAATGATTTGGAAGATCCAAAACCAAAAATAGCGGTATTTGCTCACAACAACATAATGGAGACGATCCATCAATATAGATTGATCGGATATTAATGAACTCTACCGAAGAGTTATCTATCGGAACAATACTCTTACCGATTCATTAACAACAAGTAGATCTACGCCAGGGGAATTAGTAATGTGTCAGGAGAAATTGGTACAAGAAGCCGTGGATACACTTCTTGATAATGGGATCCGCGGACAACCAATGAGAGACGGTCATAATAAAGTTTACAAGTCATTTTGGGGAAGTCGGAATAGGAGAGCACTCATCTTGGGGTGGGCTTACTACTTAGATGCTTTCAGCAGTTATCCGCTCCGCACTTGGCTACCCAGCGTTTACCGTGGGCACGATAACTGTCCTCTCGTACTAGGGAAAGGTCCTCTCAATGCCCTAATGCCCACACCGGATATGGACCGAACTGTCTCACGACGTTTTGAACCCAGCTCACGTACCGCTTTAATGGGCCTACCATGCATCCAAGCAGTGGCTGTCCGCGGTGATGTGACGGATTTTGAGTGGTTCACTCATGGTCACCGTGCGTACACCCACTAAGAGAATCCCGATTCGGTGCCAACAACATTCTCCCATGAGCGTGTGCAATCATTCTTCACTAGAGATTTTTTGAACTTTCCATCCCGATCTGTTACAAATTTTGTATACTTTTTAACAATAAGGGCTCGTTTGTACTTTGGGCAACCCTATGATCATCTGCGAACATCTGTTTTCTGCATAAAAGTTTCCTGTTAATAAAAAGGATTCTTCACAAACTCGAGAAGATTAGTTTAAAATATTTCCTTTTTATGTAGAAAAGTGCTGAAAAAAAAAAAGAGGCAAAAGTTGTGCACACTCTGAAAATCAAAGCATTTTCTACAACATTGCAAAGTCTTAAACATTACACAAATATAGTTAGCACTAGAAAGTAATCTATTGCTCTAAAACAAGGAAAAAACTCTATTCTAGATTTCCACAACACATATATTAGGATAATGAAAATTGCTCCTAAGACCTTCTTAGCAATTTTGCATGAGGTGAAAGATGGCCAAATCTAAAGAAGAGGGCCTAAAAAGATGGGAGGAAAGCTGGCGAAGTATGCTGCATTCACAAGATCATAGAACCACACGTCCGTAGCAACTGGACAAGAGCTTGCCAATTGAATTCCAATGGGCTGCACCCTAGTGCTAGTAGGCGGTCACTGACTCACTACGAAACAATTTTCAGGCAAAACAGGAAATACCCAGCAATCGTTCCAGACCAGACTTGACCAGGGTTTGGGATCACTTCCAGAAAGGACAAAGTTCCAAGCAACTTTAGAGAAAAGACAGAGGAGTTTGAATCAGTCCACAGTAATCGGTAATCCTTAATTCATAATTCTTTCAGAGGAGTTTGAATCAGTCCACAGTAATCGGTAATCCTTAATTCATAATTCTTTCTCCTTTTGGTAAGAACCGTGATCAGGATGGCACAAACAAAAGCAATAATGAGGAAAATGGTGCTGCAAAATGGCCACTAGAAGATGAGAACGAAATTTGTAGGGCCCACCATACTGCATGCTATCCACAATCAATCTTAAAAAGTTCTTACAATGTATTACTTTTGGGCAAATCGGCAAATATCATCAGGTTTAGAATGACACATGCATCATTACATTTGAGTTTTTATCCTCAATTGTCATGCATGACGTGACATAACATATTATTAATATTGATAATCTGGCCGCAAGTTTTGACTCTCAAACTAATCCCCTTTAAAGAATTACCTTTCTGCTGCGTAGCCATCAATATCTAACACGTAATGCTGTGATCATGTATGACGCACAAGACGTTGCAATCATGTTTGCGTCTCAGACGTCTTGATCATGTCCCAGTACTCCTTCCTATCTAAATCCTTGATATATCCATTCATCACATTCTTCACAGCTCTCTCAACCCCACTCATGGACGACGTCATCTTCTACTTCTACTCAGCTCTCTTCCTCTTATTCTTTTCCTTCTTCGTCGTCTCCAAACTCCTCCAAAAGAAAAATTGCCACCCAAAACCACCAGCGCCTCCCTCCCTTCCCGTCCTCGGCCATCTCCATCTCCTCAAAGGGCCCCTCCACCGCTCCCTCTCCGCCCTCTCCCGCCGCTACGGCCCCCTCCTCTCCCTTCGCTTGGGCTCCCGCCCCGTACTGGTCGTCTCCTCCCCGGCCCTAGTCGAAGAATGCTTCACCAAGAACGACATAATCTTCGCCAACCGCCCTCGCTTCATCTCTGGGAAATACATCAACTTCAACTATTCCACCCTCGTCTGGTCCTCCTACGGTCCCCACTGGCGCAACCTCCGCCGCATCGCCGTCATCGAGCTCCTCTCCTCTAACCGCATCCACATGCTCTCATCCGTCCGATCGGAGGAGACCTGGGCTCTGGTAAAAGAGCTGTTTCGAGATTCGGGTCTTGGAAAGGCGGTGGAGCTGAAACAGAAGTTTTCCGAACTGACGATGAACATGCTAATTCGGATGATCGCTGGAAAACGGTATTACGGAGAGAGGGTGGTGGATTTGGAGGAGGCCAGGCGGTTTCGGGAGGTTATGAAGGAGTTGTCGGCTCTGAGCTACGAGTCGAAGTTGCTGGATTTCTTTCCAGTTTTGAGGTGGGTAGGGTTTAAGGGAGTGGAGAAGAGGATGATTGGGTTGGCGAAGAAGAGGGATGTGCTGTTGCAGGGTCTGATCGATGAGCAGACGAAGAAGAAGGACGACGGTTTTGAGAGTGGAGAGATGAAGAAGAAAACTTTGGTTGATGTTCTGTTGTCGCTGCGAGAAACAGAGCCCGAGTATTACACGGAGGAGATTATCAAAGGAATCATAACGGTACGTGAACCAACTCACCTCTGCTCTCTCTGTTTTTTGTTTCTGCTAGTTAGGATCAGACCTATCAATCTGGTCCGCAGACAAAAGGATCTGACCCTTCTATTTTTTTTAATATTTTATATAAAGAAATATTTATTATTAATTTTAGGATATTTAGATATTAATTATTATTTATATTGATTTTACATAATAAATATCTTCTAATCTTTGTGTGAGTCAAGGCCTAAGTGGGCCACTTGGATATGCTCGATCATGAACTTGAGGTGTAACTCCTACCGTATAATCCACCCCTCCCCTTATATAAAGGGATGGCGTTGTTTTTTCAAATGATAATAATTTGCGAGCCATTGTCGAAAATGCTAGGATGACTAATAGAATCTCGTATTTTATACACAATCAAAACCACCCGGTCCCTTCCTAATAGCTCCGCCCCACACCAAAAGGCATGTAGGGGAACCCATCACTCTTATTGACTGAAACTTCAACCATCATGTTGTGGGGTGCCCACTTCTGGCACAGGATTTCAGAATTGGAAGTGTCATTTTCACAAAATGGGAGAATCCTTGCCTCAGCTCATTATCTCGGTGGTGTAGTTAGTTTGATTCATCTGAGAGGACCATAAAATAAGGATCCTCTTGATAGTCCCCGACTCTAAAGTCGATCTGGCATGCACTCATTTTAAACCGTGGAAACTTATGCTCCATTGATCATCATCTATTCATCTTACACACGTATTTTCAAAATTTGCCAAAACCAGTACAGTATATCTGCCGTGAGATGGGAACCAATTATCCTTGTTTTTGACGTGTGTTATTTCTGTAAGTGGTTTTTTTTTTTTTATTCCCCTGCCCTAGGTGTTTTGCCCTTTCTTTCTTCGATACTAATTTACCAATTAGCAAAAAAAAAAGTTATTTGTATGATATACCTGACCTCCATAACGGCTTGTGATCAGGTACTGGTGAGTGCTGGTTCAGGAACTTCGTCAACGGCCATGGAGTGGGCCATGTCTCTTCTACTGAGCAATCCAGAGGTAACTAAAAAGGCCAAAGCTGAGCTGGACATCCAGGTGGGAAAAGACCGTCTCCTTGACGAATCAGATCTCGACAGGCTTCCATACCTTCACTGTATCATTAACGAGACTCTTCGACTGTACCCTGCCGCGCCACTTCTAGTACCCCACGAGTCATCGGAGGAATGCATCCTGGGAGGTTTCCATGTTCCACGTGGCACCATGCTATTGGTAAACATGTGGGCCATCCATCAAGACCCCAATCTCTGGTCAGATCCTACTAGTTTCAAGCCGGAGAGGTTTGAAGGTGTGGAAATGGATAAGGTGGGTTTGGATTTCAAATTTCTCCCGTTCGGATATGGAAGAAGATCATGTCCAGGAATGGGCATGGCAATGAAGGTGGTGGGGTTGGTATTGGGGACCTTGATCCAGTGCTTTGAGTGGGAAAGAGTGGGAGAAGAGAAAGTGGACATGATGGAAGGTGGTGGTTTCACCATGCCCAAGGCCCATCCATTGGAGGCCATCTACCGACCCTATGCTGATATGATCGGCGTCCTTTCTCGACTTTGAACAATCTACTATTCACTGTCGTAGAATCTGATTCATAAACCATGATGATCTTTTTACCACATTGTAAAAAACGAAAGAGCAGAAAATAATAATCAGTATCAAACTGGACCTATCCTATAAATAGTTGCCAGTTCCGTTCCGGTCTAGCATCCTATATGAAATATTTCCAAATTTCGGCAAAACTTTTTAGATAAACTTTTTGAAATAATAAAAATTTAAAAAATATATACATAGATATAAAAAATAGAAAAATGAAAAATATATATATTATAAACGTTTCTTGTTATGAATATTGGTAAAAAAATTTCAAAAAAACAAAAATTGTACTACAAACCGAAATGGACAACCAAAATGACGGAGATAGACCAGAACTCAAACCGGATTGTTTGTTGCCCCCATTCCAGTTTTGGCCGAAGGACCGGAATAAAAACATGACCAAAAGAATTAACTACTATGATCCAATACCATCACAAGGGGGATTTAGTACTTACAAATCATAAACTCACCGCAGTCGAGTACAATATGGGACCGTGTCAAATGTCATTTGAATCAAATTTGAGTTATTTCATCCCAAACAAAATCCCACCTATTGTCATCCCTATTGCGTAAAATTGGATCGGAGAAATATATATATATATATGGAAAATATTCAAGTGAGAACTAGTTCTCACCTATTACATGAGAACTTTTTTGCGAAACCCAACTAGCAACCCATCCAAACCTAGCAATCAATAGGGAACCCCCTAGTAGTCACTAATCTCAAGGATCGACACACATCCGAATCGACTGAACCGTTGGATTGAGGGTTGAATATTTTTTTGAATATGAAGTTATTAAACTTGTGGGTCACGGATGAAGGGGTTAGGGGCATGTGTTTGTGGTCAAACTTAATACTTGGGGTGGAGTCGCATAGATCTTTCCACCCCCTAGTCTCATCCCCAAATGGGGCCTACAATTGGGCCCCACAAAAAAGTTCTTACATAATATGTGAGAATAGTTCCTACCTGAATATTACCCTATATATATATAGGGAAATGCTTTTATGAGAAATATTCTCTCACCTTATATGAGAGATAGGAGTGAGGGCCCTCACATAAAAGTTGTTAGCATTAGATATGGATGTGAGGGCCCTCACCCAATATCTCATATAAGGTGAGAGATATCTCTTATAGGAACATCTCCCATGCATATTTATATATGATGATGATGATGATGGGCAGATTACGATTCTGATGGTTTCAAAAACAATTTGAAATTAGTATTAATCAACTTTTTTTTTTTTTTGGAACAACTGAAGTGGCTCTTATTTTGAAATAACCACTTAAATGTTTGTCTACTAGGGCCTGAGCTCTGCACAAGTTTGCTATGCTGGAAAATATCTTATGCGACCATCATCACTAATTGGGGTAGAATGGAAATTATACAACCCATGTGGCCGAAGTTGTTAGAGACTAAAAAGAAAACTAGTCTCACTAATCTCGATTAGGTTATAATAAAAGGTTAATCAAATGTGCTTAACAGCACGTGATATCGCCAAAATTTTATCTCGAAAGAGATCAACTTAGTGGACCAAGTTTTCGTTAAAAATCTGACCTCCAATTAATTACAGGCTTCAAATAAAATAAGTGGGCTACATGTTGGGCTAAATAATTTATAAGGCACATGCTAACAGGCCTGAGCCTTAGTTGATATATATAGGACTCTATATTGTTTTGTTTAGACAATGACTGTGTTTGCACTAAATCGGGCTTAGATTGGATCCAAGTAAGCCATTACATGGACTCAGCCTAAGCTTTGATTGCTATAAACAAATGGGAATTACTGCAAGTGTACGTGGTTGACACTCCTCTTTTATCATAAACAAAAGAGAAGTTCATGAACCTTTGCATGTATGTAATTTAATTAAAAATTTCCATGTAAACAACCCCATGTTCATGATTAATTTAATGGTCCAGCCTTATCTCTTTTCAAATATAATAATCTATGAGTGTGTCCGTGAGATGGGGGATGATTCATTGGACTCTGTTTAGAAGAAAAAAAAATTAAAATCATGTGTGTAGATGATGTTGGAAACGTCTAATTGGAGGCTAAAGAAATTTTGTGAGCGAGATAAATATATCCAAGGGTGCATCTGTGGCAATTCGAGAAGAAATCTTTAATTGAAGGGTGCATATCTGGCAATTCTAAAGGTGCAATGGTAACTCTCGTTGAGTCGTTGCTTCTTTCCAAATTGGAAAATATATATAAAGAGGGATCGGAGTAGTTATCTATTGCACACGGTGTGCATTTACGTTGAAATGCATGCATTGATGTGTGTGGGGTCCACTTGAGATTTCATTTAGATATGAGACCAGTGGGATCTCTTCATCTTGCTGGGGCTACATGTGTATAAAATATAGGTCCCATCAAATCATACTAATTCCTTTACCAACGGCTGCGGAAACTAAAAGTTTCAATCTTTTAAAAATTGACTCCTCGATCCAACAGTACAGACAAATCAGATAGGAATAAAAAATGTGAGCAGTGTAATTCGGGGTCCATTCAAATGGTCATTAGGTGGGGCCCACTATAAGGTGTCCATGTGTCATGTTTGTTAAAAAAAAAAAGAGGATTTAACCAGAAAAATCCCCTTAGACTTGTCAAAGTCAAAAAACGCCACCAATGTCTTATAAAGACCATAGTGATCACAGGAGCTCTGTTTGGTATTTTTTTTTTATTTTCAGTCTGAGCAGGGATATCCCTGCTCCTTTTACTTTAAAAAGTCACAAAACTCTTTTTCCCCTTTTCGTTCTTCTTCATCTTCTTCTCTCTTTCACAATGATCAAGCTCAACCACCCCTTAGATCCATACCCTAATCCTTCTTCTGCCATTACCAACACTAATGAAGAAGAAGAGACGAGAATTTCTCTAGCTTCATTTGGAAAAGGCGGCGAACTTCTTCCTAAGCAAACCTAGGCACTAAAACAGAGTTATCAACTAAGAAGATGGTTCAGATCCATCATCCAAGTGCACCAGTCAGTAATTTGTACTCCATAGAGGGGGTCAATTTGTACACCTCCCCCACCATTTTCCTTCTTTCTTCTCTGCAATGTATATGTACAATAGAAATAGATGATGGTGATTATATTAGAGAGAGAGAAGTGGGTCATGGATGGGAGAAGGGATAAGTTGTAACTGCAATGATCGCATTCTCCTTTTGATCTGGTCTTTTGGTGTTATTTTTCTTTGAAGGATCCTAGCTTCAATGTAGTGGAAGGGAGAAGAAGTTTGGAGAAGAACGAAAGGGAAAAAAGGGGTTTTGCAACCCCGGTCTTCGTGTGGGCGGGGATATCCCCGTCTCAACTAATACCACTTTGAGAGACAACACCCAGGGAGCCGGGGATATCCCCGTCCAAATTAGTACTGTGAACGGGGATATCCCTGCTTGTATTAGTGCTGTGAGCGGGGATATCCCCGCCCACTAGAGTATTGTGGGTGATATATGTCTTTCAGAATTGTATCTCTCATTTGAGGAATTATGACCAAATGTCCATTCCTTATTGAGCTAATGCCCATGTGTATGTAACTGATAGTATCCCAAAACTATTTTCAAAGTTTAACCATTTCTATGTTAGTCAATGACCATTCCCATCCCCATATCCAACCATTTCTATGTAAACAAAAGCCGATGCCCAATTCTATCATCTTCTATTACGGCCAAAGCTAATGCCCCTTTGTATTACTCTTTTAATTAGGAAGGTTTGGCCGTAATAAAAGATGATAGAATTGGGCATCAGCTTTTGTTTGCATAGAAATGGTTGGATATGGGGATGGGAATGGTCGTTGACTAACATAGAAATGGTTGAACTTTGAAAATAATTTTGGGATTCTATCAGTTACATACACATGTGCATTAGCTCAATAAGGAATGGTCATTTGGTCATAATTCCTCAAATGAGATATACTATTATGAGAGAATACACCCACAATCTTCGTGTGGGCGGGGATATCCCCGCTCACAGCACTAACATAAGCAGGGATATCCCCGTTCACAGCACTAATTTGGGCGGGGACATCCCCGTCTCGACTGATACCACTATGAGAGACAATACTCAGGGAGGCGGGGATATCCCTGCCCACACGAAGAATGGGGTTACAAAACCCTTTTTCCCATTTTCGTTTTTCTCCCATCTTCTTTCCCTTCTATTACTTTAAAGTTGGGATCTTTCAAAGAAAAAAAACATCAAAAGACCAAATCAAAAGGAGAATGCGACCATCACAGTTACAACTTATCCCTTCTCCCTTCCATTATCCACTTCTTTCTCTCTCTCTAATATAATCACCATCTCTCTAATACAAGCGTCGGTGAAGCACTTTTCTTCTCATCGGTTTGTCATTTTCAATCAAGGGATCTGCAAAGTCCTGCAGCTTTCTTTCTTCTTCAATGAATCCCTGCTCAGAGAAGATGAGTCTCTGCTCAGATAAAATGGGCAAAAGAACGAAAATTGAGAAAAGGGTTTTGGGTTTGAAATCTTTTTAAGGGAAAAGGAGCAGGGATATCCATGCTCAGAGAAAAAATAAAAAAAAAAATCAACCAGGGCCTTTGGGACTACTATGGTCTATATAACACATTGATGATGTTTTTGGCCTTTAACAAGTCTAAGGAGATTTTTCCGGTAAAATCCTCAAAAAAAAAAGGTGTACAGGAGATAACTACTCTATATATTAAATATTGATGTTTAAAGGGAAGATCTTGCACAGATTTTTTAGTCACAACTCTATGGCATGTGCCCCTATCTATGTCAAGTTATAAAAATCGCTTTGACCTTTTCTTTTCTTTTTTTTTTTTACAAGTGCATGTTTTTATAACTTTTTTTTTTTTTTAAAGTAGGAAAGAAACTTTGAAATGCTAGTAAGGCCCGTGGGTGCGTAGGGCAGTTCTAGGAATTCGAGTTAGTAGGGTCAACAAAAAATATATCTTTCCCAAATCTAATAAACTTATTTTCTCCGTTATCCATATCTGTCATCTACTTTCGATAATTCGACAAACATAATATAAAATTTTCAAATAATCTATTTTCGAGAATCCGACAAAGATAATATTGAATTCTCAAACAAAAATAAATAAAATTTTTAATACATTATCACCAGTGGTTCTAAATCAAAAAAGAAAATTCAAATATTTAAACTCCTAATAGCTATGGACGGACAAACCTAAGGGCAAAAAAATTATTAAATTTGAAATGTATTAATGTATATGCACATACATTTAGTACATAGTAGAAGGGAAAAATCAATTAATTGCAAAAATCAATGGTTCAGATCTATTTGAAATACTATACCTAGGAGGCTAGGACAAGATAAAATAGTTCTGTAGTAGTCTAGTCTCTTGATCCAACAAGGCACCATTGCAATCACGATACAAAGAAAGAAATGTGAAAAGGTCAGAAACAAGTAGTTAATAAAAGGACAAAAAGACAATAAAAATTTAAAAAAAAGTTGGAGACAACTTTTGATACAGAGAACATGTCAACAACAACAATTGGTTGTTGGAGGACTTGAAAAGGGTTTGACTTTTAAATTGAGTGGGATAAAAAATGAAATTTTAATATTGTTTCATATCTCAGCTGTGGACTAAGTAGTGCCACCCCTGTGGGTGCGTCTGACTATTTGCTAAAAAAAAAAGGCTACAAAATAAGTTGTTCGATCAGAAAAGAAAGCAAATAAAATAGATTAAAGTTGGTTCAAACATCATTATAAGCTGATGGTAGCAACTGTCTCGCGTGAATCGCAGGCACCAGACTTCTAAGACGATGCGTCGCCAATGACGTACACTTTAGAAATGTTCCATTCACTTTTATGAATAAGCATATTTTTTTAAGAAACCACCCTGAACTTCTCATGAGAAAATCCTTATACCCTTAGTGGTCCCATAACAATAGAAAATCACACTATCTCCAATTTAGCCATGTGTTACTTAGTAGGGGATTTTTCCGAAAAAATTTCAAAATATAGGCATTTATCCGGAAGGATCCTGATAAAACGTGAGGCACTAACGAGGTCCTCCCGCCAATTTTTTTTTATTTTTTTCCGAGTGACGCTAGCGTCACCATGGGCGACGCTAGCGTCACTATGGGCGATGCATGGGAGACGCCAGCGTCGTTCGTCAGAGCATCTCCTAATGTCTTCTTCTTCTTCCTCTCCTCATTCTATTTCTCCGATTTTATTTTAATTGATCCAGATGTTGATTTGATGGGTCCCACTGTGGATACAATTTGTAGGGCAATCCATCCAATCCAGTTGATGACCTGAAGTTAGATAGTTCAAAAGGAAACACAGCAGCTATCCACATTTCAGCATGGACCAAATATTGGGTGGCTAGTTCTTTCAATCCGGGTTAATTTTTAGAACCCTCTATACAGAAGGAAACGCCTATCAGATCACTGGTCCAGGTCACCTATGCACCCAAATTTCTTTAAAGTAAACATAAAAACCCAAGAATCAACTTATACAGAAGAAGATGCAAATCAAAAGGATATGCCAAATACCTATTACGTACAAACAAAGGGAAATGGCCTCATCAAGTCAACATAAAGATGCAAAATGTGAATCTGTTTCTAAAAGAAATATGATACATTTAAATAGGGTTCTTGGAGTTTCCTTCAAGCCAGAGACCTACCCCAAAATAAATAGCAACCAATGCAAATGTCCACCTGTTAAGCACCCAACAACATTGTGAGGATCGGAGTTAGAAAGAAGAAGATGGTAATAAAGATGAATCATCAATCACCACTCGAAAAAATAAATAGATAAATAGAACATAAATGTACAGAGGATAATTGACATGATGATTGCATATCTGTCTTGACGGACAATGTTCAACCTTAGGAAGAAGCCAAAAAATACCATAGAAAATTCTCTCCCAACGCGTCCTCCAGACTACAATTTGCAAGGGCTTAAAACTCACACACCCAATGATAGTTTCTGACATTAGATTCATTTGAAAATTATATCCATATTTCTGAAGTTATGAAACCAAGAAACATATAAAACAGAGAATGATGAAACCAAAAAAATTGTTGGCTTACTTCGTATAGAAGTAGAATATGCCACCTCCATCAATAACTATGTTGATAATGAGCAATGTCAAGAGTATGAAAAATGCACTATGCGAAAAGCCAGGAGCCAAGCAGGGTGGATTTCTTTCAAACAAGGCTTCCAGAACACTCATCCTCATACAATGTACCCGCTGTTTCTGATTGGGTCTCTCCACTTTCGTGTTCTGTAGCAATTGAACCAGGCCCGGCTTGAGATAATTTGAGGTCTAAAGCAAAAATCTTAAATGAGGCATTTTCTATTTTGTAATATTATCATAAATATTTTATTTAAAATCTATTTTTCTCACTTTTTGTGATGTAAAATTATTAATTAAATTTTTATATTCAAGTTTTTACATTACCCTCTCTCATTGCTCTCTCTCATTAATTAATCATCTATTCTTTTTTTTTTTTTTAAGTTTTGAGTACTCAGATTCGTATTTTCTAGTAGACATATTTATTATTTATAAATTATAACTGATAATATTTACAAATAAAATAAACACTAACTATAATAAACAAAGAATATGAGGAATTTAAAAAGTCTAAAAGCACAGAACAAAAGAACCTGATTTAACAATTTATCAGTGTTGGCCACAAAAATTGTAGAACCTGGAAAAAAAATAAAAATAAATTATATTTGTGTTAGTGAGGCATGATTAACATATATTATCAAAACTATATTATAAGAATAAGTATCACATAAGAACAAAAAGAAGAGAGGAAAAAATAATATATAAAATGCATACCTTTTGGCTTTAATCAGAACAAAACAAGTTCCTTCTGGAGTCCAAGTTGCATTAATAGTCTGATAGAAAGATAATAGAGTCTGGAGAAAAAAAAAAACCTCTTGAATTGAAGGGATTCAATAAGAACACAGAGGAGATTGTTTTCTTTGGATTACAAGCAGATGCAAAGAAAAAAAAAATCTATAAGGAGGAAGATTTTTAAAACTCAAAATGAATTCATTACTTGTTGTAATTGCAAGGTTTTCATTTTTATGTTTTTAATGGCTACAACTTTTCTCATGTTTTTGGAATGTGAAAAGGTATAAACCGTGTGAAGCCATGAAGGAGTAGTTCGTTGGATTTTTTTGGGATGGGGAACGGTCTACAACTTCTCTCATGTTTTGGAAAGTGAAAAGTTTAATTCTTTTGGAATGTGAACCGCTTAAAATGGGGACTTCTTTTTTGGAATTTGTTATGAGGCCTTTTGAATGTCAACGTTTAAAATTGGGGCATTTTTTTGTAGGATCTGTTATGAGGCCTTTTGGAATGTCAACGGTTTAAAATGGGGCCTTATTTTTTGGGATTTGTTATGGGGCCTTCGTTTTTGGGAAAAACAAGCTAACTTTATTGTTTTTTTTTTTTTTTTTTTTTGGAAGTTGAAAACATTGGGGGCCTAAAGCAAGGGCTTTTATTACCTTATGCTTAAGCCGACCCTGATTTGAACCTTCGTAATTCCTTATGATCAATATCGCTGCAGCAATCATCGGTGACAAGACCCAAATTGCACAGACCAAAACTCTCCAATTCAACCAATAATCTAAGGTAATCGTGTCGGAAGTCATTGCTGGCTGCCAAGTACTCACTGTAGATCCTGTTGCCAATTTCATGGAGAATTGGTTGATCCCGACCAGAAAGGGGAAAATTTGGTTGATCCCGGCATAAGGCATATTTGCTTTCTTCATCCGAACCAGCCATCCCAACCTGTTGGCGAAAAAGGTAGGGGAAAACTGGAGAAAGAGGAGGAAGAGAGGAAGAAGAAGATGTTACGAATTGCACTTACGAGCAACGCTAGTGTTTCTCCGGTTAGAGATGAGCGATGCTAGCATCGCTCCTCTCAAAGCTGATAAAAAAAAAAAAGGAAACGAGGCATGACGGACCTCGTTAGTGCTGCACGTTTTGCCAGGACCATTCCGAATAAATGCCTATATTTTAAAATTTTTCATTAAAATCCCCTACTTAGTATCATAGCTAAAAAAGCCCTATTTTATTTTATACAATAAATTGGGCTGGGCCGGGGCTTACACATTCTCAGACAAGCCAGGCTTGGGCCGATCTTGGACATATATTTTAAAAGTTGTGTCAGACGCCTAGATATGTCCCAGCTCGGGCCATGAGCACCCCTACAGCCTACCAGGGCAGGTCATTCATGGGCTCAGTTGGTTCATAAATTTACCCAACTTTGAGGTCAAGACCCATCTCTCTCTCAAACCAAAACTTCTTTTTTTGTTTTGTTTTCATTTCAGATCCCATAAACTCTGTTTCAAAATAGGAGACCGTGTATGCCATACGAGGCCAGTATTGACCATGATAATAATTATTAAATTTTTAGAAAACCATTGACCCACGAGATAAATTTATAAACGGTTTCATATAATAGTGGGACCCATTGTTATGAACGGTCAGTGATCACTCATTGCTATTATGTGTTTTGGCATATTCAATTATTGGAACCACAACGTAGATCCAATCTAATCACTTAGGGGTCTCACCTAATAGTATATCGATCAATTGCCCATTTAATATAATGCAACAAGTGGGGCCATTATCAGGGCCGGTCCCGACGTTTAGGGGGCCCAAGGCGACCTCTAAAAAAATAGGGCCCTTATATAATTATTTTAATTTTTTAAAATTCATTATAATTTTTTAACAAAAAAAATGATATTTTTTTATTACAAAAAAGTGCTGCATCCATATAACTTTAGGACTGCCTACATACCGAGGGAGGCTATATTTAATCCCAAGGATCAAGCACAATGTAGTTCTCTTAAACTACCCACCCTGGCCAAAAGTCTACAATTCACACACCAACATTCCCTTCTAAAAAACAAGGCTAATAAACCTAGAACAAAAAAAAAAAAAAAAAAAGTATTAATGAAAACAATTGTATAATCAAGTTTTTCAGATGCTCACGAGAAATGAGGAAAGCTGAAAAGTTTGGTGGTCTTATCTTTTGGTGGTGGGCCCATGTTTGACTTTTAAAGTCTTTATCTTATGGTGGTATGGTGGTGGGCCTTAAGTTTGGCTTTTTAAATAAGGTGGGCTTTAAATTTGGGCCTTTTAATTTATTTATTGGGCTAAATATTTACACACATGTGTTATTAATTTGGGCCTTTCAATTTACATATTAGACTAAATATTTACACATATATACAAATACATAAAATAATATGGGATCTTAAAACTTTTGTAATTATTGGGGGCCCAAGGCGGCGGCCTCTCTTGCCCGCCCCTTGGGCCGGCCCTGGCCATTATTTTTCTAAAACTTCTAGTGGGTTATCAACTTAACATCATAATTGATATCCATGCATCCATTCAACCGGATCATAGATACATGCAACTCAGCAGGCCACAGCTGCAGCCTGCAATAGCACGGTCACCCAAATTTGAATCGGGAATCTATGAGTAGGTTTACGCAGGGTGACCATACGGCCGTGGTGGGCCACTATTCATGGTGCCACCTTGGTGGACCTTTGAGTGAGTGCATATAAATCCTGTCCGAATGTATGGGAGGCGGCGGACAGTAAATGCCCAAGGCGGACTCCCCAAATGCCCAATGCCCGGGCAGTTGAAAATCCAAGATGGACTCGTTCCATCTCTGCCATTTCGTGGCCTGGACTCGTTCCATCACTGCCATTTAGCTGCCACGTCCCCCAATTCTACACCTGCCCTGAATCGCATGCACCCACCAACTAGACTACTGAGAAGATGCGCTCGTGCATTAAGTCTACAATGCTGTTGTAATTGTATTCCTACTAGCAACAAACGCTTAGAATACTTCATTTTTTCTAAAAAAACTATATATAACTTATATTTAAAAGTTAAATTAAAATCTAGAATACATTATACAATTAATATTATTTTAATATATTTACATTAAATATCTAGCACTTTTGTAGATAACAAAATTCAATAAAAACAATATCAATGCATTTTGAAAGACATAGTTTTAGATTATTTACTTGACCAACCCTTTAATTTTCTAACTTTATTAAGGACATGAAATTAAACATCCATCTAAGAAGGCATAGTCTTAAATTTATTTTTAAATTAATCACCTTACTAACCCTTAATTTTCTAACATTCTTCAAAACTTGATAAGAAAGTACATTAGATGAAAAATACGACCTATAAAGCATAATCTTAAAATCCAAATTGAAAGATATTTTGGTGCTTGAAAAACTAATTAATAGAAAAAATGAAAAACTAATTAATAGAAAACGTATAAATCTAAGAAATAATAGAGTTGCAATTTATTAAAAAAATAATAGTACGTTCCTATTGCATGTTGTGACAATAAACCAAAAACAATATTCATGGAAAAAAATAATATAATAATTTTGAAATCATGATGTAAATATAAAAATAAATCTATTTCCTAATTTGTTATCGTGATCAAATTACTTGCATTGAAGCCATATACACCTTTGTACTCCACGCCCCACTTGAGTTAGTGGAAAGGATTTTCCCAATCATCATCATTCTCCACCATTATTGAAAATTTAAATGAAGAGATTTGGAGAGGTGTGGTGTGCAGGCTAAATAAATAAAAATATGATGAGATTATGATTTTTTCTCTGAAATGATATTGGAAAAAAATAGATGTTACAGAAATGAATAAATTATTTATATTTATTATATATATAATTTTAATAAAAAAAACCCAACTTGGTGGGGTCACATGATGTAACATCTAAAGGTGGGCCTCATATCTTAATTCCTTTAAGGTGTGTCCAATTGGACATTTTGGACAGTAGTATATTTAGAATTATAAAGCTTATCCGATTTGTGAAACAATTGATCTTCAAAGCACCTGATTGTTTTCCAACTTCAATGATGAAGAGAATTTTTCAACATAACTAATTGGTGAAAAAAAGAGGTTCAGCAACAAAGGCACTTATAGTAAAATATATTATTTAATACACACAATAACTACGATAGAGGTATTGGGTGAAAATTATTTTTTTCATCCAGCTGAGATTGGACTTTTGTTCTTTGAAAAAAAATGGGTTGGTGTCTGCAATTATTTTTTATTCAGATTGGTACATGTTGGGTACATCCACAGAACATGGTATGAAGTCTCACTAATAAAGAAAGTGAAGGGAAGAGAGAAGGAGATAAAAAATACTATTATAAAATATTTGCCCATATTAAAAGCTCTCCATCCAAAACGTGTCCAGCTATCACTCTTATATTTACTTTTTATTTATATTCATGTCAAGTCTAGGCTACCCCAGCCTAAATGCCGTTTTGGTGGGCCAGTCTTCTTCTTCTTCATCGGTGGCCCACCTGGGGCATGGATCTGCCTGCCTTCTTCAGCTGCGGAAAATCCGCAACAGACATTAATTAGGGAGGGGAAGGTTAGATGACCTGGGTTAAGAAAAGCAACATCGCTGAGAAGCTGATGGAACAACGGCCTTCTCCTTCACCGCGGGTGGCCGTGGGAGTCTAGGAGGTGGATGAGGCAGGCGACGTCTCCTTCGGCGGCGACCACAACGGAGTTCTTTGTTGATTTATACGATCCTCTTTCTCCCTGAGCAGCACCAGCAACCAAGGGAGGAAGTCCAATTTTTTTTTTATTTCGCGATATGGTCGATTTCGACCATTTTACAAGAAAATCTGACTGACAGAATGGTCGATATCAACCATTATATGGTCGATATCGACCATATCGCAAAACGATAAAAAAAATAAAATTAAAATGACCACATGAGGATCCCTCTTGTATCCAACTTGAAACGAGGTCCTCATAGCACGTATAAGGCTCGACCAGAATTTTATTTCTTTTCGTTTTCAATCCAGTTCCAGCATAAATGACCAATTGGAATCCTCTATCATATAAATATTCTATTGAATTACATTTTGCCTCGTGAAATGTGCAAAATCCAATAAGGTTTTATATTGATTTCCTTGTTTCATCGTGACATGTGCAAAATCCAATAAGATTTTATATTGATTTCCTTATTTCATCGTGACATGTGCAATTGGACGCAGTATACAATTTTTTTTAAGTGCATCTCGTGACATGTGCAAGTGATTTTAATATTCTATTCTATTTCCCATTAGTCTCCTCCTCACCTTCTCTCCGCAACGTGTTTTTGGGTAGAGGAAGATGATGAGTCGTATGGTAGTCCGGGAGAGCACATAAATTGATGGTCCAGGGAATATAATAATAATACTAATCAAAATTTTTTTTTTTTCATATGTGTTGACATCTGGAGAGAACTAATTGATTTTCTTCAAAATAAATTCGAATAATTTATAATATATCTATAATGGTTAAATAAAATAGTTTATTATTCTAAATGGACTAACTGAAATAAGATGTCTTCAAAGTGACCACTTATATATATATATATATATATTGCTCACGAGGAATATTGGATGTTTGACTTTACCAGCTAAATTCCTCTAATATAAAAGATGGATCATGTATCATATCCTTTCCACATACTTCTATCCAATCTCACTTCTCAGCTTGTTACTCATGGACGCACTCTTCTTCTTCTCAGCTCTCCTCTTCTTCATCTGCTTCTTTCTCATCTCGAAACTTCTCTTCACAGACAGATCTCGCCACCCAAAAACTCTAGTACCGCCCTCCCTTCCCATCCTCGGCCACCTCCATCTCCTCAAAATGCCCCTTCACCGATCCCTCACCCCCCTCTCCCACCGCTACGGCCCCCTCCTCTCCCTCCGCTTCTGTTCCCGCCCCGTTGTTGTCGTCTCCTCCCCTGCCCTAGTCGAAGAATGCTTCACCAAGAACGACATCATCTTCGCCAACCGCCCCAGCCTCCTCGCAGGAAAATACTTTGGCTTCAACTACACCACCCTAGATTGGGCCCCTTACGGCCCCCACTGGCGCAGCCTCCGTCGTATCGCCGTCACCCAGATCCTCTCTTCCAACCGCATCCACATGTTCTCATTCGTCCGATACGATGAGGTCCGAACTCTGGTCAAAGAACTTTTCCGTGATTTCTATCTGGGGAAGGTGAATCTGAAGCAGAAGTTCTCTGAGCTGGCACTGAACAACATGATGCAGATGATTGCGGGAAAGCGGTATTATGGAGAGAGAGTGGTGGATTTGGAGGAGGCGAGGCGGTTTCGGGAGAACCTGGAGGGATCAGTGGCTGTGAGCGGGATGTCGAATTTGCTGGATTTCTTGCCGGTTTTGAGATGGATAGGGTTAAAGGGAGTGGAGAAGAGGATGATTGGGTTGGTGAAAAGGAGGGATGTACTGTTGCAGGGTCTGATCGATGAACATACGAAGAAGAAGATGGATGGTACTTTTGAGATTGGAGAGAAGAAGAAGACTCTGATTGATGTTTTGCTATCACTGAGGGAAACGGAGCCGGAGTACTATACAGACGATATCATCAAAGGATTGATAGTGGTATGTAAAAACTGCTTTTCTCTTTTCTCATCTTTCACTAGCGCTATCGAAAGCTAGCTCAGCCTTTTTATCTAATAAGTGACCGGATCTTCTTTTGTTAGAGAAATCGCCAATGATAAGAGTAAAACTATACGTACAGTGGGCGCATCTATAGAAAATATGAGCAGCTCACAGTGAATTCCGTCCTGCCATGGACATCCCAAGATTTCACTGCAATAGGATTTGATAAGTTTTATAGTAAAATTGAAAAAAAAATGGAGATGCCCCATAGAGGAGCGCATTCATTCTGAAATGAGAATTTCAGATTCTATTCACAGAAATCTTCTTATCTGTCATGTACTCAAACTTATGGTGAATTCAACTCCTAATTAATGAGGTGAAATTTTAGGATATGCATGCCTCTGGATGGGATGAAATTCATGTTTATAACGGTCCTAAAAGGGAGAAGTTTAATGGCAACTTTATTATTCTGAAAGTGGGTGTTATAGGGCTGGATCGATTATACGGGTCCTAAGGTTGGGCCCACAAGGTTGTCCGCATGATAAATCTCCGTGCTTATATCTGTAGGAGAGAGTTGGCCATCTCCATTAAGCTCAGCTACTGTTCTGAAATTTGAGCAGAGGCAATACAAAGACAGGAATATTAGTTTTCTATTTTTTTTTTTTAGATTTTAAAACGTAGCCCTATTCACAGTCAACGCGGGCTCAGTTGGTTTGAACATTGGATTTGCTTCCAAGCATGGTTTAAAATCTCGGTATCGGCCGGGCCGAAAAACCGATATCGTCGCAGATATTGTCGCAGATATCGGTCCGTCGCGGTCGTCGCGGTGTGAATTTTTTTTAATCCAAAAAAGTTCGAAAAAAAATTCAAAAAATTCAAAATATTAGAAAATGTTGGAAAAAAATATTTTTTTTTCCATTAGTAACAACAATAAATCAAAATCTCGGTCACCTTAAGTTATGAGTCCTGTCTGTGTCGCTGTTCGCTATATTCTCCAGTATTTTATATAATGCAACCATTATTGATGCTCATGATCAATAAGATGAAATATCATAAATTTGACATAATGCAATGCCGATATCTCGCGATATTTTTGCGAGTTATAAACCGATATCACCGATACTGATATCTCAGCGAGATATCGGTTCGGTGTCCCGCATATCCTGACTTCTGTTGTGTTGCATAGATCTTGCCATTGGACTCTTATTTTTATGTGTTCTCATTGAGTATATTGTCAACAATCTGACTTGTGATCAGATAATGGTGGGGGCCGGTTCAGGAACTTCGTCCGTGACGTTGGAGTGGGCCATGTCACTTCTACTCAACAATCCGGAGGTATTGAAAAAGGCCAAAGACGAACTAGATATCCAAGTGGGAAAAAACCGTCTCCTTGATGAATCGGATCTCGACCAGCTGCCATACCTTCACTGTATTATTAACGAGACTCTCCGACTGTATCCGGCCGTTCCACTTCTACTGCACGACTCATCCGAGGAGTGCACCCTGGGAGGTCTCCATGTTCCACGTGGAACGATGCTATTGGTTAATGTGTGGGCCATTCACCGTGACCCAGAGCTATGGCCAGACCCTACAAGCTTCAAGCCAGAGAGATTTGAAGGTGTGGAAAAGGATAAGGAGGTCTTGGATTTTAAGTTTCTCCCGTTTGGATATGGAAGAAGGTCATGTCCAGGCATGGGCATGGGAAAGAAGGTGGTGGGGTTGGCACTGGGGGCATTGATCCAGTGCTTTGAGTGGGAAAGAGTGGGAGAAGAGAAAGTGGACATGATGGATGGAGGGGGTCTGACCATGCCCAAGGCCCAGCCTTTGGAGGCCATATACCGACCATACGCAGATATGGTTGAGGTCCTTTCTCTTCTTTGATCGAGCAAGCCGCTTTCCGTTGCATAATCTATAGCAGGGACCATGTTGTGATCTTTTTACAGCATTGCTGTTGTCGAATATATATAACAGGTCCCCTCGTAATGGTGTCTTCTGTAGTTGTTTTTGTTGTAGTTGTAGATGATGATAATGATGTTAGGACATTGTTATATATAGTTGATTCCGTTGTTGTTTTTTGTTGTGATGGCAATGACCATGTTGAATAACCGAAATTTGGTAAGGCTTGTAGTTGTGTGTCCCAACTCCAAATGTTCGGCCCCTTGAATTTAAGGTCGTAAATCCCGAAACGTTAACTTCGAATGGTTCGTACCATTGTTCGCGTGAAGGATGGAATGGAATAAAGTTATGGCTCAAATCAAGAGAGAAAAAAGATGAGTATTTTATGTGACACGAAATGACAAACGGACATGAACCCTTTCATTTTTCTGCTGATTTAATTTTTAATTTTATTTTATTTCACTCCTCATATTAACAAAGATAAAGTGAGAATCCAATATTTAGTTTCTTCTTAAACACCTAAACCAATTCCATCAAATGGTCAAAAAAAAGGTGCAAACCATATAGACGAATGTAAAAATAAAAAGGGTTGGACGGTATGGTTTAGGCCTGTCAGTCCGGTCAATTTATTCCAATTTGAAAAAAAAAAAGTTTCTATTAATGAAGATGTATGTATTTGAATTCAATGCTAACAAAGAGGCCCATCTCAACTTTCACCTACTAATTGCACATGTCTTTTGATGATAGATTCTTGGAGAAAATCATGAGAAATATACGATTGAAAATAAGTTGAAAGCAACAATAAAGTCAAAACACACGCACACACCATTTAAGGAGATTTCCTAGCCTGATTTTTGCTTTATTAGTGTCATCGGAGTTGTTGAAAAACTGAAGTTTTTTTTCTTCCTGCCTTGGTTGCTTTTGAGTGATATTTTATTTTTTAAACCAAATAATTAGATTGTCAGATTGATAGGCCGGACCTCCAGGTGGAGAAAAAATTGTAAGCCCGTTTTTGTTCCCTTAAAATGAGTGATTAAATATTAGGCAAGTGGAATCCATCAACCACTAATGTGATGTGTTCCTAGGCGCGGAATCAGGAATTTTGTTTGACCCAGGGGGGAGGGCTAAAGAAAAAAAGACTTTAAATAAAATTACAAAATTTAGTTTTAAAATATGAAATAAATAAATTATTGAAGTTGTGCTTGACGTCCTTTCATTGAGTTAAAATCATCAACAATTGTTTCTCTTAAAAAATGAATCAATAGTTGATGATTTAACCATGGTCAGCACCCCTATAAAAAATCAGGAATTAAATTCATATAAAAATTTATAAAATTATTGTTAACTACAATAAATGAAAAAAAATAAGTCGAATTCAAATCATTACTATAAAATAAACAAAATACAATGCACAAATACCCAATCTTGTGATTTATATGCATATATGACTATTATTTAGACAAATCATACACTTAGTGATTCAATCATAGCACAAATAACCGTCCTTTTCACGTAGCTTATAGGTTACGATTTAAAACTTTATTATTTAAAACCTGAAAGAAAAGTAATGATAGCATCCCATATCTAAATTAATCTAAACCATTTCAAAGTATGGTTCGCTAGTCTTTGCCTACTTAATATAAATTTCTTTAATTAAGTTTTTCTGACATGGATAATAATAATCAGAATAAAAGAATTTAACTATATTTCTTTATCCATAATAGATAAAACTACAATTGAACTAAAACTTAATATAATAATAAAACGCAAATAGACAGTGATTTTAAGCAGACTAGACTTTAATATAAGCAACAAAGATTGAAAATACATATAATGACTTATAGTGAAATTAGTACATCTATGCCATGTAAAAAGAATTATAAAAGAGAAAATGGATTTGTTATTCTTATTATTTATTCATACCTCAAAGTCAAGTGTGGAATCTACAACTTCTTTCAATATCTCCAATAAGAAGACATGCTTTCTCTTCTTCATCTCTTAAATCATAAAGATTTGAGGTAAGTTTAAGATGGGAATGAATATTAAAAAATCTCTTCCCCAATCTCCATTAAGCTTTCTTTATTTGTTCTTATATAACTCCTTTCCTTTCTTTTCCTTTCCTTTTTCGTTTTAAGTTTTCCTAAAATCAGCAATTCTATTTTCTTTTTTCTAAGAGTCAAAACCATCTTTAAAAAAGTCCTAAATAATGCAGGGGCCGTCCATTAATGGATGGCCACACATTGGAGGTGCAAAGCACTGTTTTGAGGGGAATTATGATGTATGGGGGGGGGGGGTGGCGTAGCCCCTGCCAGCCCCCCTAGGTCCGCCCCTGTGTGTCCCCCACCCCACCGACCTACCTTAGTATTGTGAGTTGGCTTCAATCATCATCCTAAATAGTTGATCAACAATGATAAGTCTTCACCTTCCAAAATGAGAGCAAGCCGATCCAATGGTTCAGTCAGAATATATCATAAGCTGGAGCCACTAGGTGTTTTGGCACAGGCACTCACACTCAGCAGAGAAGCTGTTGGTTCTTCCATTGTAATCCATTAGCTCCCATTCTGAAACCATTATCTTCATAATCAAATCTATCATGCTGAATTAGGTGGATTTGGATGCAAACCAAACCTAGGACTTGTATGTTATCCAAATCTTGGAAATTACAGAAATTTGTGTGGCAAATGGTGATGCTGTGTTTAACAGGCTGGTCGTAAGGTAAATTGCTGGAAACATTGTGATGAACGGGTCAATTGAAGCATGAAATCATCAGCATCAACTATGACATAATATCTTGAATCACACAAATGAATTAAAATACCATTCAAGCATCCCTATAGAAAATCAAAATCACAATTTCAAACGATCTGTGTGTGCGATGGGAAGAGATCAAGAAATCTTTCTATTTGGTGTTTTTCAAATTTGGCCGTCATATAAAAGCAGCACTAATGATTTATTTAGGATTAAAACATGAGTTTCACTCCACACAACATGTGTGAAACCAGGCTTATGGATCTGAATGGATCTTAATTTGGATTGACTATGAGGGGAATGAGATGAATGACTAAAGAATGGAGAAATAAACCTATAATTTGACACCGCTTGCAGTGACTCCACATTTCGAGACACTTTTATTGTTTCAAACATGTACAGTGTAAAGTGGGCCCAAGTTTGTAAAAATCTAAACTATTGATTTTCTTTAATAGACAATCCAAACTTCTGATTTTCTTTGCAGATTGAATGTTGATAACTAGATCAGAAATTCACCTTATCAATAGGACAAAGCTAAGATAACATTGACAAAAATAATGCAATAGTCCCTATTCTAGATGTCCATGGAGTTATTAAGAAAACAAGTCAATCAACAGAAAAAAAAAGTGAGCAAATACGCCAGCCACATTTTATATATAACTTAATTGATTCCCCTAGAGAATAATTTATACCTAACTACAAAGCAACTGATCAGCAAGTTGTAATGTATAATTTAAGCACTTAAGAACTTTGACTTTCCTTTCTCTTTTTTTTTCTAATGAAATAATTCAAGAGCTCAGACTTTACATTACAAGTAACACACATAGCTCTCCAATGGTTTTGTTGTAATACCTTTTGCATTATGATGGAGAGGTTGATGCATGAAGAGATCTACCATGGAGAAAAAGTGTCATACATGTATCTGCGGCCAATCAAATGAAATGGTAAACAGTTTGTTCATGAACCATAGTTGAGGTTTTATTTTTCTTTTCATGTAATTAGGTCTCAGTGATCCCTATATTTGTATTACTAATTTGATGTAGGTGGTTTGCCAACCGTTTCTTGGTTGCTGATGAGAAGAAAATACAACTCTTTGTGAAATAGATGAACCGATATTTTTTTACTTGATATCATGTTTTTAGTCACAACTCTATGGCATGTGCCCCTATCTATGTCAAGTTATAAAAAACGCTTTGACCTTTTCTTTTCTTTTTTTTTTTTACAAGTGCTTGTTTTCAGAACTTTTTTTTTTTAAGTAGGAAAGAAACTTTGAAATGCTAGTGAGGCCCGTGGGTGCGCAGGGCAGTTATAAGAATTCGAGTCAGTGGAGTCAACAAAAGATATATCTTCCCCAAATTTAATAAATTTATTTTCTCCGTTATCAACATCTGTCATCTACTTTCGATAATTCAACAAACATAATATAAAATTCTCAAATAATCTATTTTCGAGAATCCGACAAAGATAATATTGAATTCTCCAACAAAAATAAATAAATTTTTTAATCCATTATCATCAGTAATTCTTAATCCAAAAAGAAAATTCAAATACATAAACTCCTAATAGCTATGGACGGACAAACCTAAGGGCGAAAGAAATATTAAGTTTGAAATGTATTAATGTATATGCACATACATTTAGTACATAGTAGAAGGAAAAAATCAATTAATTGCAAAAATCAATGGTTCCGATCTATTTGAAATACTATACCCAGGAGGTTAGGACACGATAAAGTAGTTCTGTAGTAGTCTAGTCTCTTGACCCAACAAGGCACCACTGCAATCACGGCACGAAAGAAAGAAATGTAAAAATGTTAGATACAAGTAGTTAAAAAAAGGACAAAAAGATAATAAAAATTTGAAAAAAAGTTGGAGACAACTTTTGAAACAGAGAACATGTCAACAACAACAAGTGGCTGTTGGAGGACTTGAAAAGGGTTAAACTTTTAAATTGAGTGGGATCAAAAAAGAATTTTTAATATTGTTTCATATCAATTGACCCCATTGTGGACCAAGTAGCGCCGCCACTGTGGGTGCGTGAGTCTTTACCCGAGCAGAGAATCCACTGTACGTTGTCTGACTATTTGCCAAAAAAAAAAAAAAAATTGCCTAACTTAAAAGGCTACAAAATAAGTTGTTCGATCGGAAAAGAAAGCAAATAAAATCGATCAAAGTTGGTTCAAACATCATTATAAGCTGATGGTAGCAACCATCTCGCGTGAATTGCAAGCGCCAGACTTCTAAGACGATGCATCGCCTATGACGTACACTTTAGAAATGTTCCATTCACTTTTGTGAATAAGCAAATTTTTTTAAGAAACCACCTTGATTTTCTCACGAGAAAATCACATAGCATGAGAAAATCACACTATCTCCAATTTAGCCATGTGTACTTAGTATCATAGCTAAAAAAGCCCTATTTTATTTTTATACAGTAATTTGGGCTGGGCCGGGGGCTTACACATTCTTAGACAGGCCAGGCTTGGGCCGAACATATATTTTAAAAGTTGTGTCAGGTGTCTGGATATGTCCCAGCCCGGCCCAAGAGCACCCCTACAGCCTACCAAGGGCAGGTCATTCATGGGTTTACTTGGTTCATAAATTTACCCAACTTTGAGGTCAAGACCCATCTCTCTCTCTCTCTCTCAAACCAAGACTTTTTTTGTAATTTTTTTTTTGTTTTCATTTCAGATCCCATAAACTCTGTTTCAAAATAGGAGACCGTGTATGCCATACGAGGCCCACCTTTTGGGATCATTTTGACTAAATTACCTTATCACATGATATTGCATGACTTTGTCGGTTGATGTATTTTAAACGATTTAAACAAACAATGTTCGGTGGCGAGAGCGCGCTTTGACTTGAGCGGTGATTATTTTTCTTTGTCAAATAAACCCCTGAGTTGTCAAAACTTGTTCAAAATACTCCATTCTTCTTTTTAATGGGAGTGTGAATTATTAGATCAAATTGTGATTCTTTCACAAGGGTTGGATCATTTAACTTGATGGAAATGAAAACATCATAAGGCTTGGATTAATGCGTATATAGAGAGAGTATCTGTATAACCATTAAAAGAACCTAGGAGGGTGAGATTATTGTAGAACTGTTAAGATCATTATGACCGATAGACCTGATTGCAAGATCACTATCCGAATTGAGAAAATAGATTCACCTTAACTTTATGAAAAAGGACTAATAGTGAATAATCAAATTCTAAGCTCCTCAGCTCTCTCTCATTTCTTTGGACATATCTCTCTCTTTCTCTCTCTACATATCTTTAATGTACCCTGTCTCCTATTTCTCTCCTTATCTTAAATATCTCTTAAATTTAATGGCAACCACTTGTCAAAATCTGAACCACTTGGAATAAAATTATTGTACTAGTCTTTGCTTAATTTTACTTGACTGAGAGTTGGGCCTATCTTTCTATAAGATTTATCACTATATATATCAATCGTCACGACAGTCTGATTGGATGACTTTTAGCCTAAAAGCCTAGCTTGAATGAAACCTTTTTCATTATTCCATTGTTACGGGCGAAAGCTACCCTATGTATATCACTTCAGTATAAATTTTTAGAGTTACTATACGTTTAATCACAAGGTATGCAACATATCACTTTTAAATTCTTTTTTCCTTTTATAAAGTTTCATACATGTAATCATTTATCTAAAACAGATGTAGTAAAGTGTGCTAAATTTACATATGTATAGTTTACTAAAGTAAATATTAGTGATGCGGACACAGTAAATATTTGATGCGTAATAAACAAATAACCCAATAGTTTTTTACTCTATTGAATCAAAGAAATTAAAGGACTTTTCCTGAATTTAAATAAGTGACGAACCCACCAATGCCAACAATTATCTACGGTTTTTTTTTTTCTTCTTCTTATTTTTCTGAAAGGTTGACAAAAACCTGCACCAAAAATAATCAATGGGGATTAAATTCTGGATGCTCTATACATGCATAGTCTACAAAGAAAGAGATAGTACTCTTCCCCAATGTTAGCCAGGGAATTAGCTGTTGATGGCAGCAACTATCTCTACAACAGCACCTGATCATATCCCACGTTATGAAAAATTATCTCTCAAAAAATGTTGAGGTACGTTAGACTATATGTTTATAATTTTTTTTTTCCAGATAATATTATTGAAGAAAGTAAAAAACATAAATTAGTTGTAAGATTATTAGCTATAAATAAATAACTATAAAACCTTACTGGTCCACCATCACTTACCCCCTAAAAAGATATCTTGGCGCCACCACTGCACACCTATGTCCCAACGTCGAGATCCAATTGGGGACCACCAATAAGTTCTTCTTTTACAAGAAGAAAAGAAATTCCAATTGTTAATTATGAATTCTTAATTTTTTAGGAGGAAACGTGTTACATTACATGGGAGACCAGTTTAATTAAATAATTAAAAAAGAAAAACAAGAACCCTGGACAAAGTCTAATTAATTGGTGAAAGCTCCCTTTCCAATAACTTCCCAATAATGACTTGCACAAGAAAAGAAAAAGTAAAACTTCATTCAATTATACTTCTTTTTAAAAAGTCCTTTTCAGGGGAAAAAAAAAAAACACAAAAAAACCTCTCTATAGTGATCTCCTCTGTCAAACTGCCTTGCACCTCTCAATTACCAATACCCCAGTCGGTACCTTCATGAGGAAAGAATCATGAGAAATTTGGTGATTATCTTTAGCAAGAGCCACTAAAATGATCACCCAAAGTAAAACTCCAGGAGTTTTGCCTAACGTCAAATTCATTGGTTCAGTTACATTGTGAGGCAAATCCAAGCAAAAGATCCTGGGATCAAGAATGTTGGGGATGTGCAACCAAAGTCCCACATCACATCGGCTAGAATTGGGAAATATCATGGGCATATAAGTTGGACTAAGTACTCCATTGGTATGAGGCCTTTTGGGTAGAACCCAAGAACAAATCCATGAGGGCTTAGGCCCAAAGTGGACAATATCATATCAATGTGGAGTTTGTAGTGGTCCACTGTTCTAACAAGTGGTATCAGAGCCTAGGCACAGACTTAACCCGGAGAATCCTCAGGTTGCCAAACAAAAGGTGGTGGGACCAGTGATGCGCAGGAAAAGCGCAGTACTCACGATTGGTGGATCCGTGGTGAAGCTCTCGAGTTGGCTCTTCTCGATGGAGCGGACGGATGGATGATCGTTTGAGGGGAGGCCCGGTAAAAATATCCAAAGAGATATGGTCCTTTGTTTGAGGGGAGGATTGTTGGGGATGTGCAACCAAAGTCCCACATCGGCTAGAATTGGGAAAGATCATGGGCATATAAGTTGGACTAAGTACTCCATTGGTATGAGGCCTTTTGGGTAGAACCCAAGAACAAATCCAATCCATGAGGGCTTATGCCCAAATGCCCAAAGTGGACAATATCATATCAATGTGGAGTTTGTGGTGGTCCACTGTACTAACAAAGAATTGGTAGACGATGAGGACGGTCCAGCTTATTAGACCCATCTTCTCATATTCTACGATTGGGTTTGGTATCTTTTGTTGCACGTGATAGACTCATACATACATGTGACAATAATTAAAGAGAAGATTTCATCTTAGAACCGGGCTCGTCTTCAGTACAGCGACGCTGATGCGGCATTATTATGCTACAGCGACACTGCTGCGGCATTATTATGCAACAGCGATGGATAGGTACCACGTATGTAGGAAATTCCAAACCGCATTTAAATCATTTCAAAACATCCTATTGAGATAATGAATGTATCTCTTTTGCGGTTTTGCCCTTCCAAATTTCTACTAAACAGTGGCAAAATGTATTGGGCCCCACCTTAGTGTTTTCCCATATAATTAATATAAAAATAAGGCAAAATTAGCGAAAGGTCCCTATAAGTGAATGTATCCAGCCTACAGCCTAAGGAAAAACTTTTTAAGGCCTATTGTCCATGCAGCAGGACATATTGCGGCGAGAGGTCCCTGGATATAATTTTGATGACCGATTTACCCTTTCAAACGTTTTAGGGATCAAATTTTGAAATTTCAAATTTCAAAATTCGTATTATCCCTATTTTTTTAGAGTGGCGTTTTCCGGATCGTGTACCGTCAAATTGCTGCACGTTTTCTTCGTTGCAGAAAAGAGAGATCAGCTCTGATCTCAGTGGGCGACACTAATCAAGGATTTCCGTTTTGGAGAGATCTTGAAGAAGCAGATAGCAGAGATCGGCTTTGATCTTAGTGGGCCACACGGTTCCAAAGTTGCTGCAGATTGTGACGGTTCCGATACGCCGCCGTCCGCGAGTCTACAACTCCGATTCCTCACAGAGGAGTCGATCGGCGACTCTCGGATAGCGCGTCGCTGGTTCGCCGCCGCACGTCGCCCGAGAAAAAGACTGTTGCTGTCGCGCGGATTCCCGTGCTTCCGCGCCGTGCCGTGGCCGAAGGAGAAGCAGCAACGCTTTATTTGTATTTAAAAATTTATCTTAGGTTTTTAGCAAATTTATTAGTCTTTTTTGAAATCTATATGCGTTTTTTAAATTTATTTTTATCTTTTGAGATTTAATTGTATCTTTTTAAATTTATTGAATTTTTTAAAATTATTGCATTTTTTAAAATTTATTTTCGTTATTTTAAATTTATTTGTATTTTTTGAAATTTTATTTGGATCTTTTGAGATTTATTTGAGTCTTTTGAAATTTATTTATACTTTCTTAAATTCATTTGCATATTTTGAAACTTATTTTGCATCTTTTAAAATTTATTTGTGTTATTTGATTATATATATATTTTTTTAAACTTATTGCATTTTTGAATTTATTTCATTTTCCAAAATTTATTTTCGTTATTTTGAAATTTATATGTGTGTTTTTAGAATTTATTTAAAGATCTGGGGATTCCATTAATCATGGGTAATTAAATGTTAGTTGGCCATTATTAACGGGATATCACACTAATCGTGGGATATGATATTGAAGAAAGAGTAAATTAAACATTTTAGGTCTTCAGATTTGAAAAAATGACCTATCACACTATGAAAAAAGATTGTGGATCTAAGGCAATAAAGTGAAATGTTCAGGTACCCATCAACGAATGCCCCTAAAAATAAAACCCACCTCTCTAAGGAGGCCCTACCTCTCTCATGCTTATAAAAGCTCGATCTCCCGATTGCTCACTTCTTTAATACCAACTATTAAATTAACATGTTTCTTACATAATTCTAGCACCTTAAATTGAAGTGGGGCCCACCTTTAAAATGATCATTTATAATTTAATTAAAATATAAAAATTAAAAATAAAAAAGAAGTTGAATCGCATGAAATGATATGGCTCTTATGGCTGATACAACTATTCAATTGAAATAGAATTTAGCCAACTCTCTATCCTAAATCTCATTGCACCTCAATGTTGATGTACTACTCAAATTTGGGTGAGTATTTTTTTTAAAGAGTGGCTGCCTAAACACTGCAAAAGGCTCTCTACACATTGCATTTTAAAAAAATTCCTAAACTACCCCTCGACATAACATGTTCGGCCCTAAGTTGCCGAACAAATCGAGATTGTTCGGCGACACAGGGTCGAACAAATCGAGTTTGTTCGGCGCTGTGTCGCCGAACTAATCGGATTCGCCAAGCTTTCGTCTTCAATGTGAATTTTTTTTTACATCTCTTAATTTGCTTCTCCATTTGCTTGTCGTTATTGAAATCTTCGAAAACCACCATTTGCTTTTCCATTAATTAAAAATCACAAATGACTAGGAATGAGAGATGAATGAGGTTGGCGAGACGGGGAGGGGTAGGGGAGAGGGAAAGAGGGAGAGGGAGAAGGAGAGGAAGGGGAGAGGATGGGCGGCCGGCGACGAGCAGCGAGAGGGGTCGGTCGTAGGCGGAGGGTGGCGAGGTTGGGTGGAGGGGGATACTCGCTGACAGGGAGAGGGAAGGAAGGGAGGGGGGTAGTTTAGGAACTTTTTTTTTTAAAATGCAGTGTGTGAAGAGGAGTTTGCAGTGTGTAGGTAGCAGCTCTCTTTTTTTTATTCAAGTTCAATGCCAATCCACAACTAAAGTCTAGTTTGTATATTTTATTTTCAAAGTTTGGTTTTGTATTTGGGAGTTAGCTAGCCAAATGCCTTTTCAATTAAAGAGTTATACCAGCCATATATAAGAGCTCTATTATTTGATGCAATTTAATTTATTTTTTATTTTTTAATTTTAATTAAATTTATAAATGATCAATCTGAAGGTGGGACTCACTTTAGGTCAAAATACTAGAATTACATAGGCAATGTCTTAATTTAAAAGTTGCTATTAGAGACACTCTTTAGATGATTGGCAATTTAAGAACCCATTACATAGTTTCACCATAAGAAAGGGGAACAGTGCCTCGCACGGAGTCGCACCATCTTCCCTGTGGATCGATATGGATTTCACGCCCAGAACTTTTGAATCAATTGGGTTGTGGGCCAAACACGGCCCACTCTATGTGGGTTCAGTACTAAAGTGGTCCCCAAGCCTCAAACACGAAAGAGGAAGAAATCCCACCGGGCACCCAATAATAACAAAAACAACTACAAATCCATCATGAGTAGGCAACGTACTTCCAACTCTTAACATTATATGGTCCATGAAAGGAAGGACTGGTAAGACACCCAATAAGCCACTATAAATTTTATCTTCTTCATTACAGAATTAACACTTGATTGAAGCCCTTCAAAACACCTGGCCGGCGTTCCTCTCCTTCCACAATAGCAAAAAAGAAAAAAAAGTAGAAAATAATATCTTCCACATTTGTTTGCCAATAGGAGATCACATGGGAGAAATCCTTGCATGAAAGAGCTCCAAACTGGAGCAAGGAAGGACCTGACTCCATCCAAGCTAGTCAAGCAACTCATTCCACATCCTCCGAGCAAACCTGCAGTTGAAAAGGATTGAGCAAGTAATCACTAGAACAACACGTCTTCGTCTTAAATCATCCATGATAAGGATTCTATTTCGGATAGCAAGCCACACAAACACCATTACTCTTGGAGGTATTTTTAATTATCAAATCCTGGCCACAAAGCTCGTCGTACAATCCTTCCCGGATACTGCAAAAAAGGAGACAGAGAAATTGCCATCTTTAGATGTGTGTTGGGTTTATGTGTTATATTCCGGGTTCACTGGAGTGGTCCATTAGGTTAGCCATGGACCGGGATCAAGGTGAAGGTTATTTTAGTCATTGTACCGGGGCTTTCTTAGGGACTAAAAAATCATAGATTATACCTTGTAATCTGTAACCCTAAACTCCGAAAAGACTCAAGACGTAAGTCTATTACTCTCTTGTCGTTGACGTAGGGGGTCTTGCTAAACCATGTAGAATCCTCTAGTCTCTCTTGTTTAGCAAAACTACACAGTTCCGTATGCACGTGCACAACAAGTGATATTAGAGGCTTCTGGAATTGGATCTCATATTTATTTGATCATGCGTGCTCGTGGTGGCGAGATCTACAGCATGATGCATAAATTTGGGCAGATTGATGGATGTAGAGTGACTGACCTGAAGAACACTCGAAGAGTCGTTATTTGAAACGTCAAAGTCCAAGGTGGATAATTTTGACGAGGATGTCATTTCAACATGTCAAAGTCTTGAAGAGACTGCGTACCTATCAATGAAGGACGAGAAGACGATGCCGGTTATTTTCCGATGGCTGGAGGCTTTTGGAATTCAAGTCAAGGTGAAGATTGTTGGGTTTACGTCTTGTATTCTTGGTTTACCGGAGTGGTCCATTAAGTTAGAAATGGACGGGCTTTTTTAGGGCTAAAAAATGGAGATCATATATATACCGTGTAATATGTGACTATAGACTCTGAAGAGAGTAAAAACGTGAGTCTATTGCTCTCTTACTGTGGACTTAGGCGGTCTTACCGAACCATGTAAAATCCCTTAGCTTCTCTTGTGTGATATGATTATTTGATCGTAGGTTTCACACTACTGCACGTACGCATACAACAAGATGTAATCCAAATTCTACTCACTACAAGAAATCTAGGCTGTTGTGACGAAATTTGATGACGAAAATTTTTTTTGTCTTGAAAGAACACCCAAAGAGGACGAAATATAAATTTTGTCGTTTGTTTTAATTTTTTTCAAAAGTATAGGAGACGAAAACAAAATTTCGTCTGCAAAAATAAGGCGCCAATTTCATTTGCGTTGGCGCCAATTATTTTAGCTCATTGGAGACGAATATTTTTGTCACAAAATATATATATATTTTTACGACGAACGTAATTCGTCACCAATAAGGATAAGTTATGGAAGACGAACATATTTCGTCACTAAAATAAGGCGCCAATTTCATTTGCGTTGGTGCGAATTATTTTAGCTCATTGGAGACGAACATTTTTGTCACAAAATATAATTTATTTTTGCAACGAACGTAATTTGTCACTAATAAGAATAAGTTATGGAAGACGAAAATATTCCGTTACCAAATTAAGGCGTCAATTTCATTTGTGGTGGCGCGAATTATTTTAGCTCATTGGAGACAAACATTTTTGTCACAAAATATAATTTATTTTTGCGACGAACATAATTCGTCACCGAGAAGGATAAGTTATGGAAGACAAAAATATTTCGTCACCAATAAACACTCCATCATGCCGTTTAATATTTCTGTTAAATGAGCGACAAATATATTTTTTTCTCGAAAAATAAGTTGTTGGGCAAATTATTTTAGCTAATTGGAGACGAACATTTTTGTTACAAAATATAACTTTTTTTTTGCGACGAACGTAATTCGTCACCGAGAAGGACAAGTTATGGAAGACAAAAATATTTCGTCACCAATAAACACTCCATCATGCCGTTTCATCTTTTTGTTAAATGGGCGACAAATATATTTTTGTCTTAAAAAAATAAGTTGTGGGGCAAATTATTTTAGCTCATTGGAGACGAACATTTTTGTCATAAATTTTTTTTTTTTTTTGCGACGAACGTAATTCATCATTAATAAGGATAAATTATGGAAGATAAAAATATTTCGTCACCAAAATAAGGCGCCAATTTTATTTGCGGTGGCGCGAATTATTTTAGCTCATTGGAGACGAACATTTTTGTCACAAAATATAATTTATTTTTGCGACGAACGTAATTCGTCACCGATAACACTACTAGAAAACAGACTTTTAGCGGCCGCCATTAGCCGTCGCTAAAAGTCACCTGGCGGTCGCTAATACTCTTTAGCGACCGCCTAACGACCGCTAAGTATCGGCCGCGGTAACTTCGTCGCTAAAACTATTAGCGACCGCGCGACCACCTGTAGCGGCCGCCATTAGCCGTCGCTAAAGGTATAATGGCGGTCGCTAATATTCTTTTTTTTTTTATTTTCTAAAAACTGATAAACACTTTTAGCGGCCGCCATTGGCGGTCGCAAAAGGTAAAAATGGCGGCCGCTAATACTTTTTTTAAAATTTTTTAAAAAATTTTAAAATTATTAGCGACCGCCATTGGCGGTCGCTAATAATATTAATTTTTTCAAAAAAAAAAAAAAGATGCGTATCCCCGGACCCCCTTCGTAAAGGGCATATTTTAATGCCATCAAAACGTACCCAACACACCAAAATAAAAAAAGAAAATTTCAAAAGGAAAGAGAGCCATGTACATGACATGCATACATATGATCATTTGCATAATCGTTGAAATCTAAAGCCTTACCCAAATGAGTGCAGCCATTTGTACTTTGTATAGAACACAGACTGTTAGTAGCATTATAAATGAAAAGAAGACAAGTTGCATCGAGAGCCCCTTATTCAAAAATAATGTTGATACAAGTGGATCCCACTTTAGAGTAGCATGGAGTGTGGGTTCTCGATGTAACCTTTATATGCCTTTAAAAACTCTGCTCCGATTGCACCTAAACAACAACAGTAGACAATGAGCATCTGTGCAACAAACAGAAATTAAACATTGTAAAATGCAAATTAGCCTTGAATAACATGTGGTGCCTCTTGCAGATGAGTTTCTAGCTGTCAATGGTCAGCATCTATTATTAATGTAAGAAAAAGAAAAAGATACAACAACAAATAAAAACATAAAAAAAAAATTAAAGCACAACTGATGGCATATAAACAGACTGATTCTTTATTACACAATACTGACATAGTCTTACGTTATCATACAGTTCCATGTAAACAACAATCTCTCCAATGCTTTTGAAGTTATTGGGGGTATAGTTAGGGTTATTCTTCCCTTGAAAAGGAAGCTGAAATCAATAGAATTTGCGCCCCCTGCCCTCCCAACACCCACCCGCCCAATACCCAAATAACATAATGCTGATGACATTAGCATTTACACAATGAACAGAATACAAAAAATGTAAAAAGCAGGAAAGGAAGGAGTTCATTACATATTTGTACACTAAAAGCTGGGCAGGCAGTGCTGCTTCCACTTAGCTTTAACAGAACCCAGAAGTAGAAGTATAAACAAATCAAGCATCTAACAACTAAACATTTCTTTCAGTTGGTACTCTATTTACCCTGTTATGGATATTTTTATTTTCTTTTGTTCCAGATCTATATTAAATGAAGTTTCCAAGAGAAGTATTGCACAATGAGTTTGGAAATCTATGTCACAGATGATGAACTGCCATTTATATCAGTGATCTAATGAGCTATATCTAACCTTCCTGAAATTGGGAATTAATGAATGCTACTTTCATGGTAACCACCATTGATTACAAGTAGAAGTACATTTAATAGCTCAAGATCTTGTTCGAGTATACAGAGCAAATACTCTGACAGATCAATTCAAAATTCGGCTGAGAAATTTAAAAAAAAAAAAAAATCATCAAAGTGAATAATATATATAGAGAGAGAATGAGTACTGACCTTACGGATCTTGAATTACCAGAAGCCATTGTTCTTCGTATAGACTCCTGGCAGTTACTTCAATCAGGAGATTGATATGTAGTAGAAGAAATTAAGTGATCCAACAAATATCAGGCCATGGAATTGGATCGGCAGAAATTGACATGATATCACTTGTAAGCCACAAGAACAAAGGGATCTTCTGTAACTACTTTCTCCAGGGATCATGTGAACAACAAAAAGGCACCCCACTTGGATACAAGGCTGCAAGGACCTCTGATCTGTGGTCAAATGTAAAACATGTGATTATTCTTTGCCACCATATCTTCTTCCCAGCAGCAGCCTTTTTTTTCTCTCAAAATATCAGTCATCCCAACAGGTATTTCTCATTCATGTTTTAAACACAACTCAAAACTGATGTCACTCTATATAAAGAACACGCCACAGACAAGACAAAACCGGGGAATTCCTGAATATCTACTTACTTTTCAATATTATCTCATTAGAGATTACTAAACTATTATAACGGTTCCAAATATCTAAACCCTCATTGAAGTAAACTTTTTTTTTTTTAAATAAAATAAGCCTGAAACAGATCCAAAAATGAGATACTGAAATGTTCCTTAGCAGAACATTTACAAACTAATTCCATAGAAGAGAGAGAGACCATTTACCAAACTAATTCCATAGAAGAGAGAGAGACCATTTACAAAAGCCATTCAAGCAGTTAATTAAATCATAGAAATTTTGTCTAACAAATAAACAAAATCCATACAAGTTTCAACCTAAAGCAGGGAAGCAAATCTGCAAATGGGTAAAATATCCAATATAGAGGAAGACCCATACAGGCATCACATGCTGATTAGTTGGCATAGAGAGTAGTCTGTGCCTCACCTTCTACATTTTTTCCAACAGATACAACTCACCATTTTTTTTTTAAAAGAAGAGGGTATTGACTTGAAAAAAAAGAACGATAAGAATATATATTCTCATTAGCGGAGATTTTACTTTGACCATTCGCCTTAAAAAAGATCCGCTCAAACAGTTAATTGTCAGCACAAGAACGATAAGAATATATATGAAATACGAAATGCTTAAAACGAGGTGAAGGAACAAAATAAAAGGAAGCATTTCAGACATTTCTTAATTCAACTCATATTGCGAAGAAACAAATGAAAACTCAAGTTCTATTACAAGATTCAAATAAAAGAACTCAACAGACCCAAATATCATATGAAGATGGAGAAGAAGAAATTCATTAATTTAAAGTCTCATATTTCCTATTTCAGACTTCAGATCGCTAGCTTAGAAACATGAAAGGCAAACTAATATATGAAGGGCCTCTTTAGATGCACGTAGATTAGAATATTTACTGACTTTAAATATAATTGGGTTCTATCATCACATAATGGGAATATTGTAGTAATTAAATTTTTGTGATATATTTGTTTCGCATCCTTTGAAAAATATAGCAGATTTGAAGATGAACTATTTGGCAGTTTTAAAGATTTTATAGATGTAGAAATCAGAACTTCACCACATCCTAAAATCAAATAGATATTTATATAGAAAGAAAACATGTGAATTAAACTGAATAAATAATATCAGATTCATATTTTAAGATAGACGCTAACACAGGTGACTGCAATTCTCCACTAACATTACATGATGTGACTTGAGTTGCACATGTTGTGCACAATGTTGTCTCGAAATACAAGTATATGATCTCGTGTAAGTCATGGATGAAGTGGCTTGTGTTCTAATGTCATGCAACATTATCTTCTACAAATACAGCATTACAAGAATGACAGAGATGAATTACAGCCTTATTGTATGGTTTATTAACCCCCTTTCCAGTTAGGAAGGAGCTGTCTTTCAATAAAATAATTTTTTTTCAAACATATATCCTTAAGACCACCATATAATACTAACATAGCGCACAAAAATGCAGATATCCATGGGACACCATTACTTGTGATTTATGCACACCAATAGTAGCTTAAGATGATGCTTTGGCATGGCTATGTATCAATGATTACATCAATAGAGTCGATGGCTATTTAGTCAGACTTTGGTCTAGGACCCTACAATATTGAACACATTCATAAAAAGAGCTTCTTGCCATAGTTGCCGTTACTGTACCAGTCCCCATTCCGGTTTGGCCCTGTAGTGGAACGTTCCAATCAATTCGGGTGTACCATTCCAGAACAGACGCATGAGAAGTTAAAAAAGAAAAAAAAAACCTAAAACAATAATTGAAAATGAAAAAAACTTTGTAGTAGAATGCCAAAATAACACTAAAATGCATACTTGCATCATTTAAATTAAACTACACTTTTGAAATTGACTATTTTTCCAGTTTTTACTTTTAGGAATAAATGTATGAAGCGTGTGAACTTATCAAAACTACTCAATAAACATAACAATATGAAACTTTCAGGAGGCTTTCTATTCTATCCAGAATGGATGGAGTTAGGCCAACATTGGGACTGGTATTGGGTCCGGAACAACCAGATGGACTGGAAGTGGCCTGAACTCATTCAGGGGGCATTCCGTTCCATGCCAATTCTGGAATGTTCTGGCCAATACCGCCAAAAGGAACAGGCTTGATAACTATGCTTCTTGCACTCCATCTCTCTCATTTACAAGTGAATGAGCCATTGGTGCAGTTGGAGGGTGTTTCCAGCCTCCATTCTTAGTCACATCACTTATCTAAAGAACAATTTAAAATCAAGAAGCACAATGCATCCTCCACATTCATTTCTACACTTGAAACTGGATCCAAGATCATAGTTCCCATCACACCCAAAAACAAAAACAAAAAAACTTCTCACAAAATGGCAAATGAACACACAATGTCTATGCAAGTCCCAACAATTTCACTTAAATTAATGGTCTAAATATTATCTTTTGAAAACAAGAACAAAATATACATATCTATCACTAGATAGAAGTATCGAAGATACATATCCATTTTGAATTCGACTGAAAATAAGACTCACTTTTAAAACTGTGATCGGAGGACTACTAATATCCATATCAGTGTTTCACAACTCAGTCAAGTCTGACTCTCTGAGTCAACTCAGACTCGGTTGGATCGGTTCAGACTAAGGTAACAAACCCGCGCCCGATGGAGATCAACCCGACCAAACCCGCTCGTATGACCTAAATCCAACATTGGTGAATGCATTTGACCCGGCTGACCCCACCAACACGATGTTTGGTCCAAGCCAAATCCTTTTCAGGCATTAAGGTGGGATTTGAGTTTTGTTGTGCACCACAAAACACCCAAAATACAAAAATATTAAACCACCATACCATTCATATTGATTTAGATATACCAATCAACTAATAAGCCGATGCCTTTAAATTCATGTGGGTTATGCACATCACCTGGCCCGTTTTATTGGGGTCAGATTATTTGGCCCATGACAATTTGTATAGGATGCGGGTCAGATTATATGGGGTCAAATGCAAGTGGGGTTTATGGGCCACATCGACATCTGTAACCACATCAGCATCCTCTTCAAATTCTTATACAATAAAGTTGGAAAACGATTGGAGGAAAAAACCCTCATTCTCAATCCACTTTCAGCATTTATATCCACATCAGCGTCCTCCTGAAATGCCTTCAAATTCTCCTTTTTTTTTTAACTTTATTTTAAAGACTATAGAGAAAAACCCATTATTTTTTCTAATCTTAGTCTCTGTTCCAAAATTCACAAAGGCTAAAAGCATCGTTTTGCCGTCATGAACATCTCCATTATAGGATTGTGTTATGTTTAATCTGATAGGGTTATTGTTACTTTGTAGAATTGTGGGCAATTTTGTTGGTTATAAATATAGTCAGTGCAATGCATGTAAGCAATTATAGTTGCTTTCATGTCTTTCTCTGTTCATAGCCCTGACTGTGTGGCATGAAACTACTAATTTGTATTAGTTTTGATAAATCATACAATTTGCATTAGACTTAATCTAAATAACTTTCTTTCTTTTTTTTAATTTCAGATGTGTCCCCAATCTGCCCAATTCAATACAAGACTGAATCCAATTTCTGCACTATCTGAAAGAAACAACAAACCCTTAGCATCCAGTTTATCCATCCTTAAACCCCCCCTAATCTTTCCCGACTAGCCCTAACCCTAACCCTAACCATGAAAGGAAATCATCTGTCGCGAAAACAACAGAAAGCCCTTTCTGTCTTGAGTTTTTCTAATTCCCTTGTATTTTAATAAGGTAAATCTCTCTGTCAAGAGGCAGGGCAACACAGATGCTTGATACTGAGGATTGAATGGATTTGGGGACATGGATAAAGGGTAAGCTCTTTGTTAATGGAGCTAAAAGTTTGATGACTTTTGTGTGGAATCCGTTGGTCTGGGGCTGCGCCAAATTGGTATCAGAGCCAAGTTCCGGTCGCCGGAGAAAAGATGGTGTCCTCCAGTTCATCATCGTACATCATCCCTTCCCCCATCGACCTCTTCCCACTCCAAAACCCCAACCCTCAAATCCCAACATCCCTGCCTCGCACAACCACAAACCCCTATTCATCCCCAACCCACGAAAACCCCAAATCCCTAACCTAGCAATCCCATCACTCCATCTTCGGCCAACTCCAATCCACTGTTCCAATCGCCCAGATATATAAAAAAAAAAAAAAAAAAACCCACGCCACAGATCCGAACCCCATCTCTGCCCATTCCAATCGAATCCGAACCAATTTCCCCAAACCTAAACCCTAAATCCCATCCCCAAGACCCAAGACCACTGCGCACAGAACCCATCCCCACCATCTCATCTCGCCTCACATCCCTGCAGCCACCCATCTTCGTTCGAAACAAACCCCACCAATCAGGAAAAAAATAGAGTATAAAGACGAGCGAGAATCAGCAGAAGAAGAAGTAGATCTGAGTTGAGAAGTAAACCTGGCACCGGACGAAAATCACTAGCCATCTCCTTAGCCATAGTCGCCTCCATCACAGTAGCCATCGTCGCCGAACTTCCAGCGCCATTGCCACCATCCACGCCCAGATTAGCCGACCATCCCCCTATCTTCCCTTTCACCTTCTACCAGTCGAACAGGTTAGAGGTTTACTCCTCCTATTTTCATTCCGGTGCAAAACCCAAGACGGAACCAAAAGTCCCGCCCCTGGTGCGGGGATTGCAGATCGCGCGCGGGAGCAAGGGATTGCAGAACGCGGGAGGTGAAAAGGAAAAAAAAAAATGGGAAGAGGAGGGTTTCGGGCGGGGTTTATATCAGGCTCCAGCGACCGCCATAAGCGGTCGCAAATGGCCCTTCTGGCGGTCGCTAATAGTCCCATTTGCGACCGCCACAAGCGGCCGCCCGCTTTCTCAGCCGCGAATGCTCCTTTTTCTAGTAGTGTAAGGATAAGTTATGGAAGACGAAAATATTTCGTCACCAATAAACACTCCATCATGCCATTTCATGTTCCTGTTAAATGGGGGACAAATATATTTTTGTCTCGAAAGAATAAGTTGTGGGAGATGAAAATATTTTGTCACTAATAAATTCTACTTGCGTAATGCTGATTGTGACTGATTGCGGGACGAATATATTTTTTTATTCTTACTTCTTTTAATTGAATAACAGCCTAAGTGCCATTCATCATCATAATTAAATACAGAAAACAAATGAGCAATGATCAAGCTCACCTCGTGGGGCCCATTACAATTACCTATATCTATAGTGGATGACTAGATAGGAGCTACACAATATATACAACATGTGGCCGAATTGTTATAATAATTTGATGATCATAGCTATTAAATTTAGAGCAATGAAAATATTAGTTAATTCACCTTTAACTTACATTGTTGATATAATAAATAAAAAAAAAAGATGAAACGAACACTAACAATATATTTATGAAGCAAGAAATCATAAAAATATGTGAAAAGTCTAAACATAACAATTCAGTCTTAAAAGAATAGCAAAAGGCAACATTTTTAAAATCTTAAAAATGAAGCTAACATATTTTAATATTTTATGAAGCAGAAAATCATAAAAAAATATGTAAAAAGGCTAATGATATATAATAAAAGTTAGTAAGTCTTCATTTTTCTTGAACATTTTCAAAATGTCTTTTTGGGGATAAAAACCGGAAAGAAACCCATCATATTAGCTCAATCAAAGGAACATAAATTTTAGTATTGAAAAACTGAGTTTCTTATTATGATTAAAGTACTAGGGGTTTTGCATGTTGGAACATAAGCCTTTATAAAATTTTATGCTTGGGCAAAATTCTTGGAATGGCATGGCACAGAAAAAGAAAATTCGGCCTTTTCGAAAACCAATATTAATTTAGAATATTAGATAAATATTTATTTGTAGCCTACACGCTGTTGAAGAGGTGGCCCATCAAATAGATGTCCTTGCTAATGTGTCTGCATCAATTGGATAAATTATATTTTAGATTCCAACTTTCCCTCATAAGATTTGTACAAAAAATATTTCATAAGTCCCCTTCAGTGTTAGATTAATTTTGTTCTTTCTATGGAGGAATCAACCTCGTATTCAAAGAGAATTTGAATAAGAATAGGCATAATGTGGTTGTACACCCCTTTTTGTTTACTCATTGATCATTTAGTTACACCCTATATGAAGTTGCCGCATTTTTTAGTGTAGGATAAAAAGGTGGGGGGAGTCCAAATTCTCTAACCAGGAGTCCTATTTGCGAACCGTCAGTTCCTACAAGTTATTCTCCCCTTGAGCGAAGTGCTCGTACCGGTTTCCGATTTTTTCGGGGCCCGTTTCCCGTTCCGGACCCCCGTCGGGCCGTTTTTCGAGCCTAAGTGTTGGAAAATTCTATGTTTCGCTTCTAATTCTCTAACTGAGAGTCCTATTTGCGAACAGTCAGTTCTTATAAGTTACTCTACCCTCGAGCGAAGTGCTCGTGCCGATTTTTTATTTTTCAGGAGGCCGTTACCCGTTCCAGACCCCCGACGGGCGTTTTCGAGCCTAAGTATTGAAAAATCGTATGTTTTCGCTTCTAATTCTCTAACCGGGAGTCCTATTTGCGTACCGTCAGTTCCTACAAGTTACTCCACCCTCGAGCGCAGTGCTCGTGCCAGTTTCTGATTTTTTCAGGGGCCGTTACCTGTTCCGTACTCATTCTAGTTTAATCTTCGCCTATCTCTACTCTCTCATTCTCTTCTTCGTACCAGTTAGATCCGCACGCTAATGGTTGCCCAAACAGTAGGCCGCCCTGCCCGCCCCACCACTACCAGCCGTCCATTGATGCACTCGCCGTACACCCTGACCTTTAGCGACGTTTTACTAAAAAAACGTCGGCATAGTTCAATTTTCGATTTAACTTTATTGTTAGAAAAAGTAAAAAAGAGAAATTATTGAAGACAAATTATAAATTTTGCCGGCAAAGGTTATGTAAATTTCCCCCGCCAGCTCCAATATTCCGTTGGCGCCTTCATTTGGGAATTGGGAAATTTTTTTCCCCTACCACCTACCCATTATTTACATTGGACACCTTCCACCTTCAATCTTCCCTGCCGAACTCATTCCATCTTCGATTCCAGTAAATAAAAAACGCCCAGCCAAACCCTCTCCTTTCTCTTCCACCAAGCATATCACCACTCCGCACCACCACCGATCCCCTACCTCCATCCCAGCCCTCCACCGTTCTCTGAGCATAACCCATCGAAACCCAGTTTCGTCAAACCATCTCCAGAAAATTCCTTTCCATCTCAACCCTTGCGCCAAAAACCAAACTCAATGCCCCTGCCCGACATCCCCATCCCAAGCAGAAAAAAAAATCAGAAAAAAAAATCAGAAAAAGAAGAAGAGAAAGAGAGAAGCAGAGAAGGAGAAAAGAGCAAAGACAAAGTCAAAAGCATCCCCAAACCCATCATTTCCTTTGCCCGAAATCCCAAAACCGAAACCCCAACCCTAGCCACACCAAGTCCGCCCAACCTAGCCCATCGCCGCACAGATCACCTTCTCCCGCCCCTGCAAGTGATGGTGAGTCCTCTCCCCTTTCATTTCTTCTTTCCATTCCATCCTTCTTTTGCTTTCTTTTCTATTGTAAGGATTTTCTATTTCTTTTGTGAAATATCATCATGTGTTTTGCATCTGGATCTTGTGATTTCATTACAAGTTCTTAAAATCTTAAGCTGGATGCTTCTGATTGTGAGGATTTGTTTTTTTTTGGCATATGATCTGTTGAAACAGATGTGATCTTTGAGAAACGTTTTGATTTGGTTATTTTTTTTAATTATTGTTGTCTGTATCTTTGATCTCTCCTGCAAATATTGGCCGATTTCGCCTCCTGGTGCTGCATTCTAATCTCTGTTTAAATTTTCCTGCTTGTTCTGTGTAGCAGAAATCCTTTTTTTAACCCCTTATAGAAATCGTTCAATATCTTTTCTTTTTATATGGGTGTCAGCATCTACATGCTGATTCCTGCATGTCCATCTATTTTGATATAAATTGGGTATAATGGTAGTATGTATTGGTTATAATCATAGATGGATATGTTAGTTTTTATTATTTTATTTTTTTATAAGTGATATTATGAGTTACTATGCTGTAGTGATAGAAATCAATGGAATTGTATTCTTGGTTGTGATCCGCCTTATTATTGTGGTAATCTTATCTAGATCTCTTTTTTTTTTCCTTGGTTTTGTTATGATCTGATTTATAGACCACTTGCGTTCATACCATTGATTCAGTTTCGGATCGATTCCAACGCCATAAATCTTGCATTTTGTGGAAATTGGAATATGCCAAACAGTCCCGATCTCGTTCTTTTGCCCTTTTAACCGTAAGTGCAGGATGCAGGACTTGAAATTTAGACAAATTTCATCACTCAAAGTTAGCGATTTCTTGCTACTGAGAATCCGACACTGGGTGATTTTGCAATGCCCCCTTTTTTTGGGTCAAGCCGTGATCTACATATTGGGGTAGATCAGGAGCTTTGTAGATGATGACCAGTGATTGTCGTCATCAGAATAGTGATTTGGAAAAAAATTGTTTCTGTTGTGGGCATTTTGTCTACTGGTTATGTTGGTATGCTGATTTCTTTGTGCAGCTGTAACCAAATTTATAATTTGTTACGATTACTTTTCGATATCCGCTATCCATCTTCCATAACCATGTGAGTATTATGTACATTGTGAAATATTTTGAATAAATATATATCCATCTGTCTTATTTGTAGAATCTCTCAATATCTGTTAGATAATTAACTAGTAGACTAGCATGTGCATTTTCCAGGTGAGACTTCAGAGGGTTGCTAATTTATGCTAGGGTTGTGCCAAATGAGGATCAGAGATGAATTTTCTAAAATGTGCATCTAATAACTATTCCTTTTAAGGAAGTAGAATCAAATCACAAAAATGAAAAATTAATATCAGCCCCGTGACTTTGTATTTTAATGCTACAAACAACCAGGCCATCGTGTTGAGTTCGTCTTGGTCGGGAGATGGTGCAAATAGACAAACCCATATTGACTAGGTGGAATGGTTTTTTTCTTTTCTAATTAAAAATGGGCTGGGATTTTTGTCTTCGTTGTAAATAAAGAAGAAACAAAAGAGAAGCAGCAGTGGTTTCACTAGCCACCTGCCCAGAATGTGCAGTGCTGTCTCGTCGCTGGCGGCCTTGAAGAAAGAGGGCAGCATTTGCAGAGAGACATAGTCCTCAAGTATTGAGTTGTAAACTGGCATGCTATGCTCTATATAAAGAATATGAAAACCTAGCTTCAATGAGGCTGCATTTTCTTGCCTCTCAATCTCGTCGTCCAGATCAATTTACGGTGAGTCTATTGAAGAAGTTGTTATTTGTGCCACATTGTCTTAAAACAGATCAGCCCATTTGAATTAGCTCAGACCCTTATACATAAATCTTTAGTGGGAAAAGATTTCAAATTTCACATGTCAATTGTGGGCATGCTTTTCATTATGTGTTTGCAATCACTTCTTTATTTGTATTTTTGCACCACTTAAGCAAGCAATTGTTACATGTCAAATGGGTCATCTGTCTGTCTTTCTTTTTTTCTTCAATTGGTTTATTTCCTTTTAGATTTAACTAGCTGTGAACATTTGATAAACAGCATAACATTTATAAACTATAAACCATATGCTTTTATAGTTTATTCCCATCTGGAATTGCCTGATATTCTATACTTCATTACAATTGACTTTTTCTCCAATGTGAGGAGGAAAAACAGTTGGACCTACATGAATCTACCAAGCGAGACAAAGGAAAACAATAAAAGTATTGAATATATAATTAATACATATATCATATATATTTATTTGAGTGCATATATATAGCAAGGTATAATGCTGAAATATGCAGACTTGAGGTGAAAATTTAGTGATTGGATTCCAATATAGTTTTATTGAGCTGTGGAGAGACTTAACTCATTGTTGTTTGTGGGACATCTGAAACATAAGAATTGTCAACAGTATCTTAAAAAACATTGAATTTTTTCAGGATTAGCATTGTTAATATTATAAAGCAAATACTATATTTGATCAAGAAAACAGGTTTGTTAGAATTACTGAAGCTTGGATATGATTAATACATGCTCAGTCATAATTACAAGGACATGAAATAAATTCAGGAAACAAAGACAGACCTGAATGCATCAAATTCTATTTTTATTCATTCTCTAAGAACTTAAGTTTCAATTAAACTTTTGACTTGTGATTCTTTAGGATTTTAGTTGATCCATCTAATGCAATTAACAAATGAATCAGGTTAAGATTGAATTTATTTTTATTACTATTCTTGCAAACTTGAACAGAATCTAATCTAATTCGAGTAGACTGATTGCCATATGGGAACAAAGAAACGATAGCAGGGATTAGTAAGAATTTCAGTGTTTTCTATCCCCATGAATGTTTCTTTTTATCTTTTGTATCTCACATGAACACTCACTCTGTCTTGCAATTTTTTTCTTCTATCTTTTTTTTTACATTGAAATTTACAGTGTACTTTTTTCCTATTTCTTTTTGAAAAAAATTTCTGGGTTAAGCAGGAATTGGTGCTTGTTTTTTAGAAAAAATAGGGGGCAAAAGGAAGAAAAAAGCAGGAATATGTTGGGATTTTGTTTTCAAGCCATGCTTTATATCAGTAAGGTTTACTTGAAAATACAGTTAACATGGTTGAGGAAGATTTGAATGTGACATTAAACTTTATTTACATAATTTCTTTAAAACATAGAATTAAAATGTTTTGGGTTCTTGCTTCATTATAGTTACATTGCTATGTATGATGGTTGCACATACAGAAGACATTGAGTGTGCAATGCATTTAGTAGTATTCAATTTTGCAGGAGCCAGCGCAAGTTCAAAGACTAAAGGTAAAATGTTTGTTCAAGGCTATATACAATCTAATAGTGTTCCTCACTCACTTCAAATGATAAAATGATTAGCTTTCTTGTGCCTAACATAGTTTTTTATACTTGGTTTTCTCATGTGCTATTGCTTAGTGCTCGGATGCGTCATCTTTCATTAATTCAAAACTTGCATAGACTGGAGCTTTGTATACGCTTAATGTCTATATGTTTAGACACACACAATCCATTTTTAGCTATCAACAACAAATGGAAGCTGGTAGAAAAAATTCTACTTCATATGATCTTCGTCTAATAAATCTAAGTTGTCTGTGAACTTTTTCTTCTTATATTTGTTTCAACACTGCACGTGCCTTGCACGTGCCGGGCTCGACTAGTGAATGACAAAAGCAAAGAAGGGGATTAACAAAGGATTGATAGTACTTGTTTAGGATTCTTGAATTCATACAGCGGTTTGGTGGAATAGTTACCCAGATGGTTCAAAATGGGTGATGTAGCCTTGTCCGACGATCTTTTTCAATTGTAAATGCCTACCTGATATGTACCCACTCCCACTACCATAATGTGGTCCATGGTAGATAGTACTCTTCAAACTCCATATCAAAAGTTTTAGTAGCTGACACAGCGCGAGTAAGGGGAAGAGTAGCCAAGGACTACTCTCCAAGCTGAAGCTTAGGGATAGGGATCCATAGGATTCAAACCGTGTTGTGTTGGTTTCACACAACAGACAAACCACCGAGAAAGAAAACTCATGGATGAAAATTTTATTAATCAATGCATTACTAAACGAGAGGGCTACAACAACTCTTTATATAGGCTAGAAATCATACTACTTTGGAAACAATTCCAATTCTAAATTAAATTAAAAAAAAACTTTCTAATAACTATATGAGATTTTTATCTACTACTAACAATATGTTGCACTATCTATAATCTTCATTTAGCGGGCCTGGTGGCCTTTGGACCTCCCCTTTTAATCTTTGTTTTTTATTTGGTAAAATACTTTTAAGCTTTTGGTGTAGGCCTAATGGGCTGGCTGATCATGGATCTGGCCTGCATCAGTAGCCTACTGTTAAAGATTTTTAAATTCATAATTGTCCTTTCTAGTTTTAGGGTTTCACCAATCTTCTCCATCGAAGTGAAAATGGAGGATTCTTGTGCATGATGGATAATTCAAAGACTGGACAGAGTGAACATGCACAGTGTGTGGGGAAATTTCCAGAGCTACAGGATTAAGCTAATCACAGCCATCAGATGGGGCTAAGCATTCTCACGTGCCATCCGCGTGCCATCTACGTGGCACTGATCTCATCCCGGCTACCAGGGCAGAGGCCTTGGCCGACACCAGGCATCTCCAGGCCACAAGCGCCGAACTGGACCACCTAGGGCATCATCTCGGCGGATGCCATTTCCGCAGAGAGCCCTACCTCGGCTGAAGCCACCTCGGCTGAAGAAGCCAGGACAGTAATCGAAGCAAGAAAGAACATCCGCTTGGGCCCCTCATCCCCCACGTCACCAGGCACGTGGAGGGATAGGGTCACGAGCTAGTGGGACAGACACGACATCCAGCCGCCCACTATCTTCACCAGATCGCCACATGGCAGCATCCAGCGGCTGAGGCCACATCAGGGCAAGGCCCGAGGGAAGATCCGCTGGTACTCCAACCGCCAAAGGCGCCCAACACAATCTGGCCCAACAAGACACGCATTTAATGCAATGTGGGCTGACCCGACTAGCATTAAATGCTGAGTGGGCCGGATTAGACCGCATTTATTACTTTGTGGGCTGATCATGACTTCCCAGTCAGATCATGGGACCCACACCAAGATATTCTCTGAGAGATACGATCCAAACCTCTATAAATAGAACTCCAAACACCATGCAAGGTATGCATAATCCTACTCACAGAACCCTTACTCTGTCTCTCTTCTCCCTCTCCTTCCATCGTTCCAGTTCCCATACTGACTTTGGCATCGGAGAGCCTTGCGCCGCTCAGGCCAGGGTCCTCTGACCGTTTGCTACTCTCTTTCAGGCTTCCGGACGGCATCCAGACATCCCAGACACCATCATCTTCTCGGATAAGTCCTGTAAGGCACCCTCTTATTGTGGGTCATAATTTTCTGCACCTACAATTGGCGCCGTCTGTGGGAAAGCAATATCCCAGCCTTCCCAACCTTCTCCGAACCTTTTCAAACAATCTTTCTAAACCTCAATCTCTCAGAAGCCATGCCTCCGAAAGCTAAGAAGGGTATAGAATCGTCGAGAGCAGCACTCGGGCTGCTACCACCGCCGGCGGACGTCCCTCCTCAGGGACGGTCCCCGAACGATCCAAGGCACATCCGCAGGCGAGGGTCGCCTGGGCTCCCAACTCTTTGTCGAGATCCCATTCCAGGAGGGAGTCGAGGCCTCGCTCTCAGCGGACGAAGTCGCGCCACCCGGACGCAGTGAGCGTCAGCATAAGCGTCCCCGGAAGGACAAAGCCGTGGCCGTAGGAGAAACGCGCCACGCTCAACCCCCTGGAGAGGTTCCTGAAGCTGCCCTCCTCCAGAAGCAACTCCAGAAGCAAGAACGGATGATTCGCGAGCTCCAGCAGCAGCTGAAGGCAGTGCAAACTGCCTCCTTGAGAGAGGTCTCTGAGCCTCAAGGGAAAAAGAAGGACGCTCCCGGCAGGGCAGCCCAGCCTCCTCGTGAGGACCTCAGACCTCATCTGAACCAGAAACGGAGCCAGATTCGTGACGAAGGCTCGAGCAACAGCCGTAGTCACCATAGCTGCGATGGCCGACCTCATAGCCATCGTAGCCCGAGCCATCCCAAGCGAAAGCACCGAGCTCAGACTCCAGAGAAGGACGACGAGCAAGAGCGATTTGACAAACGCGTCAGATTGGCTCTACAGCACAACTTGGAGATGCGGGACCAGAAGCAGCTCTGTGGCCACACTGATCTCGGGGGCTCTCCCTTCACCAAAGAGATCGAGCACACCCCCTTGCCCAAGAAGTTCTCCGTCCCGCGGTTCGTCCCCTATGACGGACTGTCCGACCCATCCGCACACCTCCGACACTTCTCCCAGAAGATGTCCATCTGGGGAAACGAGGGTCACCTGAACTGCAAAATCTTCTCCTCCAGTTTGGGTGACCTCCCCCTGAAGTGGTTCTGCTCCCTCCCGGAGCAGTCGGTTTCCAGTTGGAAGGAGCTCCAGCTCTCCTTCCTGAAGAAGTTCCAAGCCTACACCGTCGTCCCCAAGAAGGAAGGGGACCTCATCGCCCTGAGAACGAAGCAGGGCGAAACTCTCGCCAAGTTCACCCACCGATTCTGGGCGGTCTACAGCCAGATCGAGGGCGCGAGGGAGGGGATAGCCATCTACGCCTTCCAGCATGCCCTGATCCCTGGCACCGACTTGCGAAAGGACTTCGCCGGGGACACCCCAGAATCCATGTCAGAATTGATGTCCCGGGTGAAGCGCTTTATCGCCCGGGAGGAAGACGAGATCCGAGCTAAGGATCAGGACGGGCATCCGGAGCCCGAACAGAAGAATAGCCAGCCTCGGCAGAAAGGCGGGAGGCCCTCCCAGGAGCAGGAGCCCAAGCAGGCTTGGTTCTCCAGTTCGGCGAAGCCTGCGTCGTCCAGGTCTGGGGGCACCTTGCAGCCCGGACCTCCCACCAGCGCCAGTCAGGGCGTCAACGTCGCCTTCAAGGAGCCGATCTACCGCATCCTGACCAAGATCAGGTCCAAGCCGTTCTTCAAGTACCCTCCGCCCATGCAGAATGAGCCCACCTCAGGCGCCCGAAGCAAGCTCTACTGCTCCTTCCATAGGGGCAATGGGCACAGGACCGAAGACTGCAACTCTCTGCAGTGGTATCTGGAGAAGCTGGCCGAAGAGGGCCACATTCCAGAGTTCGTTGAGGCAGTAGATGCTGGCGGCAGCGAGGGCCGAGTTCACCAGAGCGCAGCCCAGATTCCAGACAACGAGGATTCGGAGAAGATCATTACGTGATCCATCTGGCGTCCTCTGTATCCATCTGTATCCCAAGAAATTCAATTTCTAAAAGATGTAATGAATCTCTGAATCAATGGAAATGGCGTTCGCCCCGTCGTCAATCTGTCACCTTTCTGGTCGACTCCGGCAGCATAGGCTCTACGCCCTGGAAACGGCATGGAAGAGTTCCTACACTCAGCCTTTCCTAAAGCCCCCGTGTCTTGGACACACTCAGGCTCTACGCCCTGGAAACGGCATGGAAGAGTTCCTACACTCAGCCTTTCCTAAAGCCCCCGTGTCTTGGACACACTCAGGCTCTACGCCCTGGAAACGGCATGGAAGAGTTCCTACACTCAGCCTTTCCTAAAGCCCCCGTGTCCTGGACACAATCCAGGCTCTACGCCCTGGAAACGGCATGGAAGAGTTCCTACACTCAGCCTTTCCTAAAGCCCCCGTGTCTTGGACACACAGGCTCTACGCCCTGGAAACGGCATGGAAGAGTTCCTACACTCAGCCTTTCCTAAAGCCCCCGTGTCTTGGACACAATCGAGGCTCTACGCCCTGGAAACGGCATGGAAGAGTTCCTACACTCGGCCTTTCCTAAAGCCCCCGTGTCTTGGACACAATCGAGGCTCTACGCCTTGGAAATAGCCTGCAGTTCCTACACTCAGCCGTTTCCTAAAGTCCGGGATCATAAACCCCTCACAACGGCAGTTCGGCCAAGGACAGTTCCCTAAAGTCCGGGTTCATACACCCCTCAGAAGGCCATTGCCGAACTCACAGTCGCCGAGCCGAGACCAACGAAATGGGTCCACGTCGGCACAATGCAGCTCGTCTCGGCCAAAGCTAGTCCTTTCGGCCGAGGTCAGTGCCAGCATTCAAAAACCCAAGCATTCCGGAACAGCGCAAAGAAATGAGAAAAAGAACTCAAAAGTACTGTACACAGTTTGGGTAACCAGAGAATTCCTCCTTATCCATTGAAAATTGCATCATTGCAGAAAATTACAGAGCAAAAAGCAAGAAAGCAAATATCCCGAGGTCCCGAGGTCATGGCCGGTCAGTTGCACGGGCTGCAGCGTCAGAAGCTTCGCCGGATGGACGGGCAGAGGTCTGCACCGGAAGCGTGTACGGAGGAGGCTCCCGAAAGGAGGGGTGGCCCTCCGAGATCCCGACCACCTTCAGACCGGCAAGCCACCCTTTCGCCCAGGCCTTATCCCTCACGACAAGAACCCTTTCCTTGTAGTGGGCGGTGACCTGCACTTTGGCATCGTCGAACGCAGCATCGCACTCGGACTCGAGCTTCGCCTCGGCTTCATCCGCCCTCTTGGACTCGGATTCGAGCCTCGCCTCGGCCTCATCCGCCCTCTTGGACTCGGCTTGAAGCAGGGCCGCGTAATCGTCTCCCATCTTTGAGATGTAGACCTCGAGCTCGGCCACTCTAGTCCTCTCCGCCTCGGATTCCTCCCTCGCCTGCTCAAGCTTCGCCGCATATTCCTCTTCCACCCTAGCCAACTTCTGGCTAACGGCGTCCAGGGATTCCTGCAGGCCGTTCTTCTCCACGGACAGCTCGGTAGCGTCCGCGCTGTACCTGCGGATCCTGTCAGCAACGGCCATGGACTTCTGTGCCGCCTGTCAAAGAAACAAGATATACGAGTTAAAAGATCCAAAGAGCGTCAGACGCTAAATCGCCGGTTTGACGAAGGGAAATGAAGAATTACCACGAAGTTGGACTGCAACATCGACAGGATCAGCTTCTGGTCGCTGTACTTGTCCAGCCGCTCCATGTCCCGGGGAAGGGCGCAAGCTCGCCCTAGCGCCTCGAGGACCGGGAGATCGATCTTGTGAAGAATGCAATCCTCCATCGTCATCGGCCTCCCCGGCCCAAGCATGAAGCTCGGCTCCCATAACGGTGGCCCCTGGGGCAACGAGGCAGCGGCCGAGCTAGGGCCCGCGTCAGTCCTCGGCATCTTCAGCGGCCGAGTTTCCTCCTGCCCAACCTCAGCCGGAGGCGGGCGCACCCCTGGATCAACAGGGCTAGGGGGCGCAAGAACCTCCGCCACCTCTGCAGGAGAAGCCACCCGAGCCCTCGGAGACGGATGCCTCGGAGAACTCACCGGCTCCGGGGGGGCTCGGGCGTCTTCCACTCCAAGCGCCAAAGCCTCGAGGTCCTCAAAGGACAAACGCCTGGTGTGCCTCATCTCGGATCCTGGCGAGGGAGATCGGGCAGGTTGACTCGATTCCCTTCCTGAGACCTCGGGAAGTCTCGATCCCGACGTGGAAGCTAGGGTTCCAGACGTGGCCCTAACGTCAGACGACACCCGCGAGGGCTCTGCGACCTCCGGAACGGCCTGCTCCTGACCGACCTCAAGTCCGGCACCTTCACCCTTGATCGGTTCTACGGTGCCCCTCAAATACCCGCGGTACTTCGGCTCATACCCTAGCAGCGACCAAGCCGCCCTGCCGTCGTGACCGCTGTATCGCTTCACCAGACGGAGCCAGGCCTCGTTCCTCTTCCAGATGTATCTGGCAGCCCGCTTCCTCTCCTTCAAAGCTGCAACGATCAGAAGCATTAGCACGGCAAAACAAAAAGAAACTTATGAAAAAAAGAGAAGAAACGAAGGGTGTTTACTTGGAATGGTACCGAAGTGGCGAGGGACCTGGTAGCCTCTATCGGTGTCCGCCTCCCCAAACTCCCAGTTTCCCGAGACGTACAGAAGATCGTCCCCGGCATACTTGCTCGAATCCTCCAAGTATCGGACGAAGCCGTCCCGGCCTGACTTAGCCCGGAGATAATAAGAATCCCCGGACCTACATATGTCATAGACGTCCTCAAGGTCGAAGACGCCGAAGTCGGTGCCCAGGACCTCATTCAACTTGACCGTGCCCATCACGATCTTGAAGGCATTCGGCAGCAGTTGGCAGGGGCAGAGACGCCACTGACTAAGGCACCTCCTGAGAAGGGGGTGAAGGGGGAATCGGACCCCGCCTTCTATCACGGCCACCAGCGGAAAAGGCATCCAGCCTCCCAAAAAGGCGCGAGGATTGTAGCCAAGGGGTTCAGCACCCCTGACTTGGACATCAGCAGGGATCCTAAAGGCCAACCTGAAACCCTCGATCTCTGCCTCGCCCTCTAACCAGTGGCTGTAAATCCCCATTCCTATCCCAGTCTAAAAGCAGAGAAACCCGCAGAAGAAGAGGCAAGGCAGAAGGAACTTACGGAAGCAGAATGAAGATGTTGGGCAGCAAAGAGACTCAACTTCGGCAGCGCACCACTTCTCGGATGAAGCTCCCTCACAGTAGCTTGCCCACCTCTGACGCTCGCCTCTGATTCAGAATCGCAAACGAAGAGTAAAGCAGACCTCGACTGCCCTATATATAGCAGAGAGGCCCCCTTTCCAGAAACCCTAGTTGGGCGCGCCAAGGGGCGCCCCCTGGGATTTCGCGCGAATCATTTCAAAAATTGATTGCGCCCCTGACGAGACGGCGCGTACGACCTCGAGGAGACAGACAACTAGCCAAGAGATGACGCGTGGAGCCGTCGACTTGTCTTCAGCATTGAATAGGGAACGCCATTTATTACCTCGAGCATCCAAAGCGACAGCGAGTCAGAGCCGAAAGAGGCTCTCTCCTCCAGATAGACCCGGCACATAGCTCCCGACCTCACGACACTGACGTTCTACACGAGCTCAGAAGCTAGGGGGCAATTGTGTGGGGAAATTTCCAGAGCTACAGGATTAAGCTAATCACAGCCATCAGATGGGGCTAAGCATTCTCACGTGCCATTCGCGTGCCATCTACGTGGCACTGATCTCATCCCGGCTACCAGGGCAGAGGCCTTGGCCGACACCAGGCATCTCCAGGCCACAAGCGCCGAACTGGACCACCTAGGGCATCATCTCGGCGGATGCCATTTCCGCAGAGAGCCCTACCTCGGCTGAAGCCACCTCGGCTGAAGAAGCCAGGACAGTAACCGAAGCAAGAAAGAACATCCGCTTGGGCCCCTCATCCCCCACGTCACCAGGCACGTGGAGGGATAGGGTCACGAGCTAGTGGGACAGACACGACATCCAGCCGCCCACTATCTTCACCAGATCGCCACATGGCAGCATCCAGCGGCTGAGGCCACATCAGGGCAAGGCCCGAGGGAAGATCCGCTGGTACTCCAACCGCCAAAGGCGCCCAACACAATCTGGCCCAACAAGACACGCATTTAATGCAATGTGGGCTGACCCGACTAGCATTAAATGCTGAGTGGGCCGGATTAGACCGCATTTATTACTTTGTGGGCTGATCATGACTTCCCAGTCAGATCATGGGACCCACACCAAGATATTCTCTGAGAGATACGATCCAAACCTCTATAAATAGAACTCCAAACACCATGCAAGGTATGCATAATCCTACTCACAGAACCCTTACTCTGTCTCTCTTCTCCCTCTCCTTCCATCGTTCCAGTTCCCATACTGACTTTGGCATCGGAGAGCCTTGCGCCGCTCAGGCCAGGGTCCTCTGACCGTTTGCTACTCTCTTTCAGGCTTCCGGACGGCATCCAGACATCCCAGACACCATCATCTTCTCGGATAAGTCCTGTAAGGCACCCTCTTATTGTGGGTCATAATTTTCTGCACCTACACACAGATTATCAGCTGTATATCTGGAGCTCTGTTAGTCAGTCAGTGAGCATGTTGAGCATTTCTTTTGTGTAAATCATCCTGATCATTACCTCTCCCATCAAGTTTGCTTTCTTGCGAAGTCACAAATTAGGATTCACAATGGCACAATGTGATGTAGTTTGTTGACTGACTTGCACTTTAAATTAGTACAATATGGGTGCACTTTAATTTTTTATTTCAATAGCAAGCAGTAGAAACAGTTATAAAGAAAACAATGAATGATAAAAGGTAGGAACTAGGAAATAGGAGGAAGAGAATAGGTGCTGTGTTCCCCTTAGGATAAATTTGGATGGCAAAAGGATAATGGAAAGATAAGAAGATCAAGACTAGGTGATTCTCATCATGGGACCTGGCCTCCTGTTTATGTTATTTTATTTGCATATCCTTCCCTATGTATTATATATATAGGGCCCTGTTATTTCTTTTATCTCTAACTATAAGCTCCTAAATCACCTTAATCACTTACAAATGATAACACTTCCGCGATAACTTTAAACAAAATATTGCAGTAAGGAAGACAATTCAAGGAATGTAGCAATAGGAGATACGTCCCTCTGTCATGCTATATGGCCTCTTTTATTGCTCTAATCTCACAAAAAAAAAAAAAAAAACTCCTTAATCACCTTCATCAGTTGTGGCAAGTATAGTTTATATTTGGAAATAAAAGAGCATGAAAAGGAAGAGACACACGTAAGAGTACTTTGTCTAAAATTTTTAGTTAATTTAAAAAAAATCTCATTATTAACTTATGTTTTAGGACTTGGAGGCCTAATTAGCTTAATTAGACTTCTCTTGATAAATCTCCTAAATTTTCGCTGGCCCAACTTATTGAACTCATCACTATATTAAAAATAGAAGAAAGTCAATCCTTGGTACTGTGAACGAAGCATGGATAGCGCCATGTGTCTTATTTGAGTTGTAAACTGCAACAGTACTGTGAGTTGTCTTCTCTTATTATGCAACAGTACTTTGTGTTGTAAACTGCATCATGGTTCTGGCCTAATTTCAGTTTATTGACCAGTTGTTTGAAGGCTTTCTTCAGTGTTTTTTTTGGGTAGGATATAATCATTCCTCTTTGTACTTTTTCTTTTAATCTAGATGGTTACCGATGTTATAAATTGTCAATTTTCCTAAACTGAAATCTGGTTCACAGTTACTAGAAAACATGTGCATTGTGCACCCTTTAACATGTTTAGGCTAGCACCAGCAGTTGATGAACGGACAGGATCGAGTGTACGTGTGCTGCATTGGAACTTGTACTGATGAGATTCTCAATTGAAACGGTGAATTCATCTAAATTGAAAGATTCGTCATCAGAGGGTGAGGATTTATTCATTTCATTATTACACCATGTGTCCCTTCTACCCAATTCTGTTGTTGGCTTGTTCCTAATGTTAAAATTTTTGGCATGTAGAGATATTTCAGCTGCCTTGCTTCAGTGAAGAAGTTCCAGCAGCTTGTTTGAAGAAATGGGAGCCTCATTATGATGAGTACCGGGTTGAGATGTGCAATGCCATGTCAATTAATGATGAATCCAAGAATATAGTAACCAAGCGAATCTACAAGAAATATAAGCAGGTAACTCCAGAAGATGCATCATTTCCATAGTTTTTAGGTGATACCTCCCATTTTCCTCTCTTTTTTTTTGTCACATGTTCATTTGTGCAATTGTAGATACTGTATGGAGCTGCAGAGTTTGAAGAGAGTACGAGGAAGCTAGAGGAGATATTCGATGAATCCCTAGCCATGGGTTTTATAATTGTGTTTGGATTTACTGGTAATGAAATCTTATCTTTCATGGGTATTATAGCTGTGTTTGGATTTACTACTAGAACTGGAATTGATTTGGGTCTTTTGGGGTTGTAATGGATAAATGATTATCTCTCTCTATCTCTATCTCTAACGTGTTCTTTTAGGATTTTATTATTTAAACAGAATGAATGTGCTTATGTTTGCTAATGCTCATTTTGTTTCATGCTGTGAAGGTATGAAGGAACTGTGTGGGATGACTTGGTTCATGGGAAAGGTGTTTTATGTTTCCGACGAGGGGCTAATGAGGTTTGTTTATTTGTGATTTCTAGTTTAACTATGTACCCATCCTTGTTTTCAGTTAAATGTATGGAAAGTAAATAATAGTATGTATATTTGTTTACAAGCTTTCTCATGCTATATTCTGAATCCTATCTGAACTGTTACGCAGATGAAGATGATGATTAGAACTTCAGTGGCCTGAGTTCACCCAGTGCTTTGTATGCGTTAGCACTTTGAACTCTCCTTTGTCCTGAAATTGTGTCGCTGCGACTCCATTTTGCAATTTTAATTGTTTTCTCCCGAACTGTGAGGTTGGTTTGCACAGTGAAAATAAGCTCACCACTTTTCAATAAAGTAGAAGTGTTACTTTACAATGTGACTTAATCCTAGGTGTTTCATGGTGCTTCCATTTTCAGATTCATTTATAGATGATTGATTGCTCCTCCCATTTTCAGTGTGTTTTATAGATGATTTATTTGGTAGTTACCCAATCCATCTTTATATGGTTCACCATAGATTATTCATCATCTAGGCCATATAATGAACATGCCAGGGATCCACATACCACTTTAGTGTATAAATGAACAGGTAAGGCCAGACGTTGTAATCACTGTCATCATCGGCGACGCCTTGTGGCTGAAGACCATGATTAAAAGAATCAAGATTTTCTACAGTGCCTTGTATGAAATACAGAGGTGAAAGATATAAGAGGAATGCTAATCCACACTAGTTGCTTATAGCAAGTAGTTGGGTCTTCAAGTTTTTGGAATGCTCTCAATTCCACTTGAGCATCCAATTGACAGGTTTATATATGAATAAAAACAGCAGCCCATCCTCGGTTAGTGAAATTCCAGAGGTTCACAAAACATGTTGGGTAAGAATCAGTTGTCCATATTCGATGCACTGGTGGCCTACCTGATGATCAAATCACTCTGGTCGACTGGAGTGAAGAAGAAAAAGGGATTGAATGAACTGATGGGTCTGCCTATGAATGATGATTTTGGGCCTAGTTGTTATATGGATTCGAAAACCTTGCATGAACATGGGCAACAGGCTTTCGGGGTTTGTCTTGGAATTCCCCATTCAGATGAGATACACCTGCAAGATGCACATGGATTGCAGTAACTTTAAGAAAGTTATTCCACTGTTATCATGTTAAATTTTATCCTTTCTTTTCAACAAGCTTGGTGTTATGATTTTGCTCATTATTTTATGCAGGCAGAGTTGGGAAGACTTCACTTGTGTTGAGATATGTAAATAATGTCTTCTCTGAGAAACGAGAAGCAACAGTTCAAGCCTCCTATTTAACGAAGCGCTGTAATTGAAGGTGTGCCCATTACTCTTGCTATATGGGTGCGTTTCTTCTCCTTTAATTTGTTCACTAAGATGAAACTTATTGCCTCTGTGGGTGTGTTATTTATTTATTTTGGATCTGTAGGAAGTCATTGTTCAAAAATTATCCTTTTTGGTTTTTCAGTGGTGCTTTCAATTTCATGCTTTATCGTGAAGTTTTACGATACAATTCTTGTCAATCAACCCTTAAACATGATTTACCCAGTGAGTTACACAGACACACACATATAGCAGGTAATATGGTCACCAAAACCCGACTCCAACCCTAAACCTGAACCCAAGTTGAAAATAGTTTTTTCAAACCGAATCAAACCAGTTTCTTACTCCCGTCAGCTGGTAGCATTTCCAGTGAGACTAAATGTCCAAATTGCCATCTTTTGTGTTATGGTTGTTTACCCTTAAAGTTGAATCTTGTAAGTATCCATGCAGCAGCATCAGGTATCAGTGTAGTATTGATACAATAAATTTACCACTTTTGGCATATATTGAATAATCTGGGTACCCTACTGAGTTATGCACTTGTGATGCTTTGAAATAGGGTGCAGTTTAGGCCTCCCAATTGTTTCATCTTCTGGCATAAACTTATCTTGAGTGCTGGTGTAGACTTATCTTGAGTGCCCTAGAGAGATCTTGTCACTTATGATCCACTTGTGCCCCATTGATTGTTATTTCAATTTTGTCTATTGCTCTCTGAATTCCTATAAATACCTTAATTTTTTCTCCTTTCATTTCAGGGATACACATGAACTAGCAACAAAGAGGGATAAGATTTTATCCATTTTCATGATTGTCCTTGCTGTGTTCTCAAATGTTGTGGCAATATACAGTGATGTCTATTCCCTCATCAAGAAAAGCTCGGTCCCACCCCATGCATAAGCTCACTAATCCTCATTTGCAGCTGAGGATGGAGGCATCTCAGGTGCATCCACCCATTGGAGGTTACAAAGGCAAAGAATATCAACAATATAATCAATTGATATATAGATCGAGTTGCATAAGTGTATGTTAGATTTCTCTCTGTCTAGGATTGTTGTAATGTTGCAGGCTTGATTTGAACGTATTTTCCATTTCCTCAACAAGCAGTCATTCAAGTCAAAAGAGAGGCATGATACTCCTCAGCCTACCCATATAATCCAAGGAGTTCAGATCAAGACTTGTTTGTGCAGTCACCCCAATCATCTCATATTAGTCACCCTGAAGTGGAAATTGTTGAAGCAAATGAAGGCATCAGCAAACTACAATGGGAGATTCACAGTTACAGGATAGGACTGAAGCAAGGATAGGAAGAAGGAAAGAAGAGAGGGAAAGGGTCATGGAAGTAAAGATAGAGAAAGGGCTGAGATTGATTTATTGGAGGGCTTCTTCCACCAAAAAAGACAAAACTTGGCAACTCTATGGTTTTTATTTATTTTGTGTTATGTTTTTATGTATTTCTAAATATTGTAAATTGTATATTTAAATTCAAGCTAGTATATCGATTTTTTTAAATAAACTAATTGATATTGTGTGATATTAATGTTAGTGTTGTCTCTATTGGTAGCTTTTTTGATAAATTTTTTTCGTCTTCCTTTATATTAAATGCGACAAAATTATTTCGTCTCTATTTCTTATATTTATGACAAATTATTTTTGACTCTAATTTCTTCCTTTAATGACAAGATATTTTGTCGTTAATTACTTATAAGTATGTTCCCACAAAGTCGATTGGCGATAAAAAAAATCGTCATCTATTGGTACTTTCTTAGACAAATTGTTTTCATCTTCAATTAAATTAAACGCGATAAAATTATTTCGTCTCTATTTCTTATATTTATGACGAAATATTTTTGTCTCTAATTTCTTCCTCTAATGACAAAATATTTTGTCGTTAATTACTTACAAGTATGTTCCCACAGAGTCGATTGGAGACAAAAAAAAAATCGTCATCCACTGATAGCTGCTTTGACAAAATTATTTCGTCTCTATTTTTTATATTTATGACAAAATATTTTTGTCTCTAATTTCATCCTTTAATGACAAAATATTTTGTCACTAATTACTTACAAGTATGTTCCCAACACAGTGTATTGGAGACAAAAAAAATCGTCACAAATTTATCTTTTTCAATGACGATTTTTTTTTCGTCTCCAATACCTTTTAGAGACGAGGCTTTGGCAACAAAATGGGTGACGAAAAATTTTCGTCTTAATTAGTTTCAGTGACGAAATGTGTACATTTTGGGATAAATTTGTGTCGTCCTTAAACCCCAAATTTCTTGTAGTGACTATCTTGTCCTTCCTCGTGCCCCTTGAGGCTTCTCTTAAAGATAGGGCTTCAAACTACCTGCCCCCTGGTTGACATCTCTCAAGGTAACTAAAAATACCCACTCTCTTTTACAAAGCAATGTTAAATAAATTCGGAAATTGTAACACCCCGACCCGCCTTAATCTCGTTTTAGAGTTAATTAATTTAGATTAATTGCTTAATGTATGTTTTGATTGTGATTGGACTTGATTAGGTAGAATTAGTGGGGTTTGACCATTTACTAGGTAGATTATGACTTTTGGAGTGTTTTGGGTTTTTGTGTGTACTTAGAAATTTTTGGGTTTTTAATGCATTGCATAGAGCATTTCATGGGCCTTAACTTTCATGCTTTGACCCATTTAATTCGGATCCATTTAGGCCCATTCCCAGCCCATTCATTAGCTCCAAGCCCTTTCTTGATAATTTCAGCCCATTTGTGGACTTGCATGCAATGCAAGGAAAAATTGGCTTAAAAGCCTTAACCCCAGCCATTTTTTTTTTCCTTCTTCTCCTCTTATTCCTTCGTCATTCCAGCTGGGAGCTTTTCCCTTCTTCTTCTCTTCTTCTTCATTTCTTCCTTCCTCATCTCAAGCAACCATCCAAGGATCCTTCCATGTGAGTCTTGGTGGAGACATCTTCATCTTCATATTTATCTTCTCCAAGCTTCCATTCTCTCTAAAGTGCTTCATTTCCACCATTGGTAAGTCTCATCTTCCATTTCCTTTCTCTTGCTTCATATTAGTGTAAGAATGTCCTAAATTTGTGCATACATCATCTTCTTCCTCATCCATTTCATTCATTTTCGTTTTCACCATTTTAGGACATTTGAGCTTGAGTTTTGGGGATTTTGAGCTTAAAAGGTTTTAGGTGTGAGAGATAGCTTCCAAGCACCAAGGCAAGTTAAATATGTACATTGATATGCATGCTTCTTTGATTGTCTCTTGAATATATGCAATCTTGCTTAGATACCCATCTCTTGTTAAAAATGGATTTTTGTGGATGATTTCTTTTGCTAATGTAATATGAGTTTATTGATATTTTTATGAGCATTTTGGAAGCTCAAAGATACCCATTGTAGTGGGTTAAACCTGGAATGAATGCCTTGAATGGCTTGGGAGAAACAGCAAAGTTTCATATTTTCGGACACAGAGATTTGGCAGTTCGCTCGAGCGAGCGTGAGTGAACGCTCGAGCGAAGGGCTCTCTGGGAGAGTTCGCTCGAGCGAACTTTTGGTCCGGTCGAGCGAACAGCTCTCTGTCTGGGGTCCGCTCGAGCGAACATCTGGACGCTCGAGCGAACCTGATACCTGCAGTATGCAGATTTTCCAACAAATCTACATACCGTTGGAAAGCTCATGATGTGTAGAACCCAACAAAAAGAATATATGTTGGATTTTACATAATTATGACAAATGGACGTTTCCAGGAGCCGGACATTAGACCGTAGCTTGTTCTAGCTTGATTGGCCTGATAGATGAACCTGTAGAATGTTTACTTGGCGTTACCGGTGAATACATCGACGCCACTGCCCCGGAGATCCTTGAGGAAGAGGAACCTCCACTTAACGTAGCAGAGTGGACTCCTGATGATGTCTTTTAGACATCCGTACGATGAGAAATGGACGTTAAATTACCCATGGACCGTGGCTAGGATTGCCACATCTTTTGTATTAGTTTTATGAACTTGTTAGTTTTTTTTTTTTTTGATTGTAAACTTTAACTTAACCAACTTACTTCTTCTCTTTGTATCACTTGAACTTGAAATCTAATCTATGCTCATGGACCCTTATGCTCTATACTTTGATACATGATAAATTGTGGATGGATATCTATTTGACAAAAATTGTATAGGTTATGGAAATTTATAAACCTTACACGTGATATCATGTGGGTAAATTCCGTACGTGGGGACCTAGAGTCAATGAGTTTGACTCGAATTTCCACGCGGGCGTGTGTCACGCCTCGGGATGTGTGTAATCTCGGGCTCGGGGCGTGACAGAAATGAGTTGCCAACGGGCGATCACCAATCCAGTTATCATATCAAAAAGTAATTCTTTCCCCCCGAATCAACCCTGTACTTTATAGACTTCTTGAACTCTTCATCAGCAGATGCCCCCCCCCCCCCCCCCCTTCCTCGTGCCCCTTGAGATTTCTCTTAAAGATAGGGCTTCAAACTACCTGCACCCTAGTTGAGATCTCTCAAGGTAACGGGAAATACCCACTCTCTTTTTCAAAGCAATGTTAAATAAATCCGGAAATGAGTTGCCAACGGGCGATCACCAGTCCAGTTATCTTATCAAAAACTAATTATTTCCCCGAACCAACCCTATACTCTATACACTGCTTCTTGAACTCTTCATCAGCATATGTGATCCCCTTCCAAATGGAAAAACCTTGATAAGAAGCTCCTTGAACCCCAACCCCCGCCCCCGCCCCCAACCATATTTAACTGATAATAATTGTCTCCCGCTAACAAGACTTAAGAGTCCATTTAAATCGTTATCAACTGATATGAAAAGAGCTATGGATGATCTAATTGGGTAAGAACTGGGGGCCAATTAGTTCATTTCGTATTTCATTTAAAGCATAAAAGTTAGACAACTTTGAGAAAAGTCTTTGCTCGTCGGAATCTGATAACCCGTGGCTAGAGGCCAAAGATCCAAAGGCTGTGCTGGCTAGTAATACCGTGAGTCAAAAAATAGAAAAAAAACAAAAAATACAAGTTAGATAATATTTGACCATGAACGAATTCTTTTTACTAATTCATCTAATGTTGAGTATAACTCTATTGAAGATCCAAATTTAGGTGGGTGATACTTTCACTAAAGGTAGTAAGTGTGAGAAAATAGAATTGATCATAGGTGGGCCTTGATGTCCGGGAACATGGTCCCATAATTAATTAGGAGCCATCTTGAATTTTTCATGCAAGATTAGTTGGCCTATCCCAACAACGGGATTTGAAGGATTTCTTACCTTTGTGAATTGAAATCTTAGTGCCTGTTTAATTCATCTAGGTACTCTCAACACTTGTATTTCTAAAAGTTGTCGAATTTAAACAACATAGTGAACTTTGTAAACTGCAATTTGTAAACTACGATTTTAGTGCCTATTTATTTCATCTAATTGAATTCCTAGGTACTCTAGAACTTGTATTTCTAAAAGTGAAAAAGATTGAAGAAACTAAGGTGATAATCTGAAAACATCCATTGAACAATTTTTAGGACTTTTTTGTTTGCATTAAAATATATAGAAATTCAATACGTAAGAATTCACTGTGAAATGAACTCTACAAGAGAATTATTAAAGAGGTGGGGGACTGAAATATGTGAATTGGTGATGTATATAGGATCTTCACTTTTCTGATTTACTACGGTGATGGCTTGGTATTCATTTTTTATCTCATGGAGTCCGAAATCCCTTTCTCCTCTTCCCCCTCAAACCCTCAACCCCTTTTTGCCCCGCCCGATTCAGCACCCCCCCCACCGTTAGCTCCCACCGAATCCCCTTTTTCTCTTCATCCCTCTGATTTCCCCCCTCTAGCTAGCTCTCAGCATCCCGTCCCTGCACAGCAACAGCAACTCCCACAGCCCCAGAACCAGTCGGCAACCCTCCAGATCCAGTCTTCTTCCTCTCTGTCCCAACCTCAGGTACTCCTCAATCCCCTAAATCTGGCTCCATCTTCCTCTTCCCCCAACCTCTGCTCAGACTCCTCTCCGGTCTGGGACTGTGCCCAGCTCGAACTCCTCCAGATCCACCTTGCTGGTCTGATCCGCAAGGTTAGGGGTTCACCCCCCCAAGGTCAGCTGGTTTCCACAACTTCAAACCTTCCCCCGTTGAGACCTCCTGATCCCCATCTCCCTCTCCCAATTCTCTCAGCAACTCATCCGGCTCAGCTCCTCTGCCCCCAACCTCCCGCCCAGATGGCAGTAACCAAGTCTTGGTCAGACCTTTTCCCTGACTCCAAACCCATCTCCCCCTCTGATTATCCCCCATCCTCTCTCATAGATGGCCAGCTTACCATGAAAATTCCTTCCTCCATGATAGAACCCAGCAGAAATTCCTTCTCAAATGCAGCCATAGGGAAAATTGTCGGTAAAAGACCCACTGTCGAATGGTTATCTCTCCAAGTCAACTCCAACTGGAATCTCTCTAAGCCCTGTCTCCTCTCTTTAACAGACAAGGGCCTTTTCCTATTTAGATTCAGCTCCAAAGAAGACAGAGATCTAGCCATCTCCAGATCTCCTTACTCTCTGCAAAATAGGAAACTTCTCCTGCAACCCTGGTCTCCGGGTCAAGACCTCTCAGACTGGCCTTCCCTTCATCCTGTCTGGATCAGAATCTATGGTATCCCCTATCATTGCTGGAGTAGCAACATTATCCTCTCTCTTGCTAGCTCCATTGGCTATCCTCTCAAACTGGATGACATTACAGCAACCCAAAAAATCCTCTCTTTTGCGCGTGTCCTGGTCAATTTGGATATCTCGAAACACAGGCCCTCAGAAATCAAGGTTGATTTAGAAGGAGAAACAGAGGCACTTTTATCCATCTCTTATGAAAATCCCCCCTGTGCTCTCTGCCTATCCAAGGGTCATTCAGAAAATCTCTGTAGATACAACACCATTCCTAGCCACTCAAACAATCTCGGCAGTCACAACACATCTTCCTCAGTCAGTTTCTCCTCCCCACCCCTAGACCAAGCCGGAGTCTTAGGGAAACATCCCAACCCTCCCCTCTCCCCCGTAGCACCCCCTATCTCTGCCTTCCCCTCCCCTCCATCTCCCCCCTGTCCCCATCCACCTGTAGATACAATTGTCCCTGATCCAAATCAGCTTACCTCTGCTGTCAGTATGTCTCCTCCTGTCCAAACCATTTCCACCCCTAACACCAATCAAGCAATTCCTAGTACCTCTACCTCCTACCCTCTCAACAATTCTTCCAGACTAGAAGATCTACCCCAGGACATTATGCTGGAAATTTTAGACAAAAACCCAGCTCCTTCTATTGACATTTCTAATCCGTTTGAAATTTTGGAAAAATGCTCCTTCAAAGACCCAGCTATGAATACCCCTTTCTCTAACCTCCTCCCCTCAGATGAAGAGGAAATCCCTAACCCTTCCCATCAGATAAATCCTCACTCCGAAGCCATCTCTCTTGTAGTGGACCTAACTCCCTATTCTAATCAAAATAAGAAAAAGAAAAACAAGTCCAGACTTAAAAATTCCATCTCTCGGCCTAACACTAGAAGCCTAGCTGGTAAGCCCCCCCACTCCCCCAACCATTAATGATCAAGGTCCTTTTCTGGAACTGTAGGGGAATTGCAAACTCCCCTACAAAGAGAGCCCTTCAGCACTTGGTCCACACTAATTCCCCTGATGTTATTTTCCTTGCTGAGCCTATGACTTCTTCTCCTCCTCCCCTTATGCTTTCTTCTTTGGGTTACGATGGTTTTTTCTCAAATGCCAACCAACCTATAGCTTCCATTTGGTGCCTGTTCAAATCAAATTCCTCCCTAGATATAACCCTTCTAGACTTCTCCTCCCAATTTCTCTCTGTCTCCTTCACCAACCCTTCCAATTCTGTTAGAGGTCTCCTCACTGGTATTTATGCTTCTACTAACTACATCCAGAGAAGGGACCTATGGGACTACATCAAGCTCAAAGCCTCAACCTCGCTCCCTTGGTGTGCAATAGGGGACTACAACACCATCCTTTCTGCCTCAGAAAAACTCAGTATCAGGCCTTCCCGGCTGATTACTGACTTTCAGCAACTGGTCATCTCTTCTGGTCTGCAGGACATGGGCTACACAGGTAACCACTACACCTGGTCTAATAATCGCAGGGGAGCAGGCTACGTGGCAGCGCGGTTAGACAGAGCTCTCTGTAATCACCTCTGGTACTCAACTTCAGGTGACCCAACCATCACCCACTTGCCTAAATACTCCTCTGATCACTGCCCTCTCCTCCTCTCCTACAATCAGAGGCCTACCTCCTTCAACGTCCCATTCAAGTTTGAGGCAATGTGGCTTCAACATCCGGACTTCCTTTCTCTAGTTGCAGATAGTTGGAACTCACAGCATGCAGGGAATCCTCAATGTGTCCTCGCCCAAAAGCTGAAATCTCTGAAGCAAGTGCTCAAAGGCTGGAATAAATCAGTGTTTGGAGATTTAAAGATTAAAGTGCAAAATGCTGAAAAGAAAGTCCTTGAGCTCCAAGAGCTTCTTGACAGAAGCCCCTCAGATGTCCTCCATCAGTCTCTTGCTGCCGCAAAAGCCGACCTACACAATTGTCTCCAACAAAGTGAAACTCACTGGCGCCAGAAGTCTAGAATCCGGTGGCTGAAAGAAGGTGACAGTAATTCTGCTTTCTTCCACGCTTATGCAAAATCTCGTGGTGCAGTGAACAGAATAGTCAAGATCCTCAATGAAGATACCTGGGTGGAAGATGAGACTCAGATAAAAAACCTTGCTGTCCATCATTTCTCCTCTATAGCTAGCTCTATTCACCCAGCCCCTTTAGACTCTCTCTTTGCCATAGAGAGCCCCAAAGTCACCCCCCAGCAGAACTCTTTCCTCACCACCTCCCCGGCAGAAGAAGAAGTTCGTAAGGCAGTTTTTGATCTCAAAAGAGACAGCTCTCCAGGCCCGGATGGGTTTTCAGGCCATTTCTTCACAGCTACCTGGAACATTACAGGCCCAACAGTAGTAAAAGCGATCCAGCATTTCTTCAATTCAGGCAAGATATACAGAGCTTCCAACACCTACTTCCTCACCCTGATTCCCAAAAGCCAAGCACCGAATTCCTTTAGTGACTTCAGGCCAATCAGTCTCCTCAATTTCTCTTACAAGATTATAGCAAAGATTCTAGCTTCCAGGCTAGCGTCGATCATTGAACCACTTGTCTCCTCTAATCAGGCAGCCTTTGTTAAAAACAGATCCATCCACCAATACATAGCTTTAGCTCATGAGCTCTTTCAAAAACTCAACTCCAAACTCAGAGGTGGTTCTATTTGTATGCAACTGGACATCTCCAAGGCATTTGACAAGCTCAGCTGGCCATTCCTTTTCAAATCCCTCCACTTCTTCGGCTTCTCTACTGCCTGGATCAACCTCATTCAAGAATGTGTCTGCACTGCCAGAGGATCTGTGCTCATCAACAGAAACCCATGTGGGTTCTTTGAATCTTCTTGTGGTCTCAGACAGGGAGACCCTCTCTCTCCCTACTTGTTCATCCTGGCGGAAGAAATCCTCAGTCTCAATATTCAGCACCTTCTCAACAGGAACATCATCTTTCCCCTCTCCAAAGTTCCTAACACACCCTGTCATCTTCTTTATGCTGATGACATTCTCTTCTTCCTCAAAGGTCAAAAAAGTAGCCTGCTTGCTTTGAAGAAGATCTTGGAAGACTATCAACTTAGCTCTGGGCAGTTAATAAATCAAAGGAAAAGTAAGCTCTTCATTGGGAAGTGCAGCAGCAGACTCAAAAGGCAGATCCTTGGAATCACTAACCTTCAAGATAAGCCCCTCCATTCCCAATACCTGGGAGCCCCGCTAATCATTGGTTCCCCCAAAAAACAACATTTCTCCTCTCTGCTGGATAGATTCCATTCCAAGCTCGCAGGGTGGAAATCTAGACTTCTCTCACTTGCAGGGCGAAGAGTTCTTCTTAGGCATGTTTTGAGCAGTCTGGCCACGCACATAGCTTTGATCCTCCCCATCCCTAAGTCTATCTCCACCATCTTGGAAAGCTTCATGCGTAACTTCCTTTGGTCAGCAGCCCCTATCAAACTTAAAAGGAACCAAATCAAATGGGATACGGTCTGCCTTCCCACCCTTGAAGGAGGTCTGGGAATCAGAAGAGTTCAAGAGCAAAATGCAGCTTCCTTCACAAAACTAGCTTGGACGGTTGCTTCTTCCAAGTCCCTCTGGGCCACCTGGATGCAAAATAGATACCTTAAAGGCTCAGCCCTATGGAGTCGTTCCTCCCCGAAATCAGGGTCTTGCATTTGGCGTAGAATCAGAAGCTCTGCCAATACAATTCACCAAGGTAGCAGATGGATTATTGGAGATGGTAAGACTGTCGATGTATGGTTTGACAGTTGGGCTTTAAACCAACCCCTGGCCTCTCTCTTTAACTCCTTCTCGTTCCCAGTAAACCAACGTCTCTCCTCCTTCTGGAATGGCCACAACTGGGAATTCCCATCGAGTGTCCCCACGGCTGCAGCTTCAATCATCCAAAATGCAGTCTCCAGCATCTCCATCGAGGTTCTCTCTGCCGATCAGCTGATCTGGACATCCAATCCAGACAAAGGTCTGTCCTTCAAAGAAGCGTGGGAGCTGACTCGTTCAAGTAGACACTCCACGGTCTGGGCATCTTGGTCTCCCCTTATCTGGAACTCCTTTCTTCTCCCAAGAGTTTCCTTTTTTGCTTGGAGATTGTTACATGGCAAGACCCCCTCTGAAGATTGGGCACAAGCTGTAGGTTACAGCCTTGCATCTCGCTGCAGTTTATGCAAGTCTGAGCAGGAAACTACTCTCCATCTCCTCTTCCAATGCGCTTTTGCCTCTTCCATCTGGAGCTGGATTCTTGAATCCGCAAAAGTAACTTTGACTGGCCCTCTCACCCCTTTCAAGCTATGGACTGCGCTATCCTCGAACAGTGACAGATTGGCGCGCAAAGGGGCTGCTTCCATTCTTTTTTCCACTACTTTTGCTATATGGAACTGTAGAAATGATCATATATACAGAAACTCTAGAGTCTCTCAGACGAAGGTCACCAACTACCTGATTGATCTTCTCAAAGCTTCTCTCAAGATAGGCAAGCCTTTTTCTGGTAGACCTCTACATGCTTTCTGTAATTTTTTGCATGCTATCCCTTAAGGGACTGTAACTTTGCTTTTCCTTTGCTTCCTCTTCTTCTTCTTGTTGGGAGGTAGCTCTTCTGGCTTTCTTTTTCGGTTGTATAGCTCTTTTCCCCCTTTCTAATACAATTTGCCTTTAGCAAAAAAAATTTTCTTACAAAAAAAGGTTATTTCATGCTCATTTTTTGAAAATTTAATTTTGATCTTCATTTTCAACCACTTAATGTATAAATTCTATATATTTGAATTTCTATGTATTTGAATGTAAACAACCACTTATAGTTATTTTGACCCCTTGTCATATGTTGTCTGGATAATGGAGACTTTACCTCACTTAATTTCAATTCACCTTACATCCAAACAAGCCCTTAAATATATTTTAAAATAAATAAGAGGAGATATGAATCTATTCCTAGAAAAGTGAAGGTCCCCTCTACTTCTAATCCTTTTGGAGGTCTAATCCTTTTGGAGCCTATCTGTCCATGAATTAAAAAAAAAAAATAGGCCGGAGAGTTAAACAATTACCCCTACGTCCACCACTGTCATAAAAGAACACTCCCCCTATTTTCATCTGAGTCCCTAAACCTCCATGCACACACTCCTCCGAGTGCCCCACATTCTTTTCACGTGAAGCTTGCATGGAAACTTGTGATCAGGCTTCACTGGGGGCTGGTTCTGAAGCTTTGGCTGCGACCATGGAGTGGGCCATGTCTCTTCTCCTCAACAATCCAGAAGTCATGAAATAGTCAAAAGCTGAGCTGGACACCCAAGTGGGAAAAGACCGTTTCCTCAATGAATCAGATCTTGACGAGCTTCCATACCGCCTCCAAGGTGTCATCAATGAGACTCTCCGACTCTACCCTGCTAATCCACTTCTAATACCCCACGAGTCATCTGAGGACAGCACACTAGGAGGTCTCCCTGTTCCACGTGGCACGATGCTATTGGTGAACCTCTGGGCCATTCATCGCGACCCCAACCTATGGGCAGACCCTACAAGTTTCAAGCCAGAGAGGTTTGAAGGTGTGACGAAGGACAATGAGGGTCTGAATTTCAAGCTTCTCCCGTTCGGATATGGAAGAAGATCATGTCCAACCATGGTCATGTCAATGAAGGTGTTGGGGTTGGCATTGGGGACCCTGATCCAGTGCTTTGAATGGTAAAGGGTGGGAGAAGAGAAGGTGGACATGATGGAAGGTGGGGGTATCACCACGCCCAAGGTCCAGCCGTTGGAGGCCATGTACCGGCCATATGTAGACATGGTCGATCTTCTTTCTCAACTTTGAATGAGTCGGTCTAATTTATTATTGTAGGTAAATAAATTCCAGCAGGAAACCTAGCATTTTCAATGCACAATGCTGGTAATGAAGACAAGATCATCAATGTAACTTACATATAAGTAACCTTACAAAAAAAAAAAAAAAAGTGATAGACATGCAAGTGGTTATTTTCATCGTTCTTTCATATTAATGCACGGTTCAAGTTGAAACAGGCAACCCATCCCCTATCTGCTCCTATTCTGGACTATTACCAGAGTATGTTCGGGACTTCGGGGACAGGTTCCCCCACATTTGGTTGCATTGAATGATGGATTCATAATCTTTATTTGGGTGGTGTAAATAATAAAATTAAAATTTTTAATTAAATCTTTTCAAAAGCATTTTTTGAATCATGCAAGTTTGACCCTACCTGCGTGATAAAACACTTGGTTCCACTCCTAGTTACATTCGACCCACCCCGTCTTGTTAGTAATTGGCTTATATATTACTTAGTACTACTTGACATATAAGACATTTGTAGCACTAAAAGTGGTAATCTGCACTTTTACCAAAAAGGTTGTAATCTGCATTGCTCCTGAAAACCACTAGTGCCAATTACTAACTCTGAATTGATTTATCATCATTGTAAGAACAGTTCATGATTTTACTTTTAGTCTCATACGCGACTCGACACTTACCATCATATATATAGGGGCAGGTTTATATTATAATTTATGAACAACAAACCCGCCCTTGTTCGGGTGCACCAATTTTTTTTTTTTTAATGGAGGGTTCTCAATTTTTTGGACTAGACTAATTTCTCCCGGTTCAGAGAGAAGCTTGGTAAAATTCCTGTCGCCCCAGGTGGTAGTATTAGTTGATTTAATCTTCGGTTTCTGAAGAGGGAAGAACCGGGGATCGATACCAGGACCTTCAACTCCGGAAGAGAGGAACTGTGGTCCCGACCACTCGGCTAATCCGTTGGGGTTATGCCAATCCATTCCTTGAGGCTTTGACAATATGAAATCCCTAGTTGAAGAGTAGAACTCAACAATGTTGCCTGCTTATTGAAAATCTTGAGGCCCTATAAATGAATGCCTCCCAAGCCGATTCGGTACTACGGTTAGATAGACAATTTGATTAAAAATATAATTAAATGGGTCAGATATCTATAACCCGCAATTGTAACAATTACCCAACCCAAGATAGTTATGGGGCGGTTTTGGTATGGAAACCATAAAACCCACCACGCAAGGACAAAGGGAGGGGGGGATCGAATGGGCGTTCAATTGCCCCTTCTCAACATTTGCTATTTGTTTGAATAAAGAGTTGTTAAATGCAAACTGAGTTTTTCTTCCCACACACTACTTCTCTCTACACCAACTACTTAAAACAAAAGAGTGCCAAAATACTTTCTACACTCCCCATATATCCTAAACTATCCTAATCTTTTCTCTCTCAACTTCTCTCTACACTCCCTCTCCCACCTTTTTCCTGCCCACCTATGCTCGTCGCCCGCCCCCACCCGCCCTCCCTCCCTCTCTTTCTCTCCTTACCCGCCCTCGCTCGCTGACTCCCTCTTTCTCTTTATCTTCCCCTGTCCCTGTCTCTCTCCCTCCCTCTCCTGCCTGAGGGGGCGATGGTGGCCGACTGGGGTGGGTGAGTGTAGAAAGAAGTTAGGGAGGTAGGGATTTGATCAGTGTCATTTTAGGTAATTTACCGCATAGGCATATTGGTCGTGAAAAATTGTAGTGTGTGGAAAGAAAATTTTGGTGTGCATTTAGGGGTCGTTTGTTTGCTGTGAAAGTGATTCACATGTGTAAATGACTCACATGTAAATGACCGACATGTAAATGACTCACATGTAGATCATATTCCACCGTTTGTTACTAGCATAACATTTCATATGTAAATAGGTCGTATATTGTTTGATGATATCTCAACATCCAAGCATCATCAATGGTTGAAAACTGGATACATGGCCGTGTTTGAAATTATGAAGAAGATGAACGGTCTTGATTTTACAGGTGGAGCCCACAAAAACAAAAACAGTTATAAAAGGAACCCTCAACTATATTCATTGATTCAAAAGAAATTTTATATGGATCCCTCAACTATAGAAACCCTCATTGAGAAATTATTGTTCAAAGGGCAGTGAGGAATGCACAAATCTATGAGTTTCTTACAAATTCTTCAACTGTTACAAAACATGTCCTCAGAGAAATTCTCGGCTGACAAGAGCTATGTGATATATTGGGTCTCAATAATTAAAAATCAAAGCTGCTTAAATTGAAAAAACCAATCGTATATGAAGTATCCCCAAATTTTATTAGAGCAAGAGTTGATCAAGCTACCATAATATTAGCCTTTGATAAATTAGATGATGATTAAATATGTAACATGTTATTCATGTTCTTAATCAAATAATCTTTTCTTACAAAGGGACCAACTCATATTTCAGAGTTATTTGGTGGTATCTAATGAATACAGTGGGCTTTCACTTCGAGTAACTTGAATTTTGAATAGGCAGGCCACGCTTCTTCAATTCTAATAGTTTGCTCGACTTGCACACTTGCGTAGCTCAATATGATGATCAATGTCATTTACAATCAATACTTAGATCAAACGAATCAAAGTTGGCTCAAACATCCTTATATGCTAATGATCAACAATGACATTTTGCTGCCACGTCCCTCCATTCAAAACATGTGCTCACTCATATATGTCATTTTGTCCTTCACACTAAAAATAGGGTGCTACTTGATGCGAATTCTGTAAGTATACGGTTGTCTCAAGTAATATAGACTATGGAAGTCCGAATATCGTTCCCACGAGAATCGTTACAAGGAAAATAACATTGATCAAGAAAAATGAGTATCAACTCAAATATAGCTAATAAAAGCAAATGGAAATAACAAAAACAATGGAAACAAGAAACAAGATAATAACAAGGAAAATAAAAAATGCAAACTAAAAGAAAACAAGAAACTAGATAACAAAGTGATGCTAGTAAAAATACAAGAACTAAAGTTAGAATAAACCAAGAACAATGTTAGTAACAAGTTAGTAACAAAGTTAATAACGAAAGCAAAATGATAAGTCTAATACAAGAACAATGGAGCAATGTTAGATAGATCAAGTAAATTAGTGTATGAAAACAACAAGAGAAAGATCAAGTTAAAAAGAAAATAAAAACATCCATGGAAATGAACTAATAACAAATGAGTAAGATAAGGAATGAATGGATGGAAATGAAAATAAGTGTACTAAAATAGTGTAAACTCAAAGGGGGAATAAAAACAAACACATAGAGAGTAAGAACAAATAAGCTAATGGATATGATGGTGTGGATAGAGAAATGGAGCGTGAGAATTAAAATAAGTGAATAAGAGTGTGGGAATGTGAATAGAATCTAATTAAAATAAGTAAAATAAGCAACAAGCAATACTAAATGATAGATTCAACCATCTAGAATCTACTAAATTATACTAATCCAACACTTTTGGTCTTCTCTTTTTCCAAACAAATACTCAAATCTAATGACAAATCAATGCTTAGATTTGAAAAATATAACTTTAAAGCTCTAAGATAGAAATTAACAATCTAATAAGCTAAGATTTTCTTCCCTTCATAAAAGAAAAGATTCCTAATGACTATCTATCAAAAGTAAGCATAAATCATCAAAAGATATTAACTCCTAAGCATGATTTATCTAACCTATGCATGATAGTAAAAAGAATGCTAAGATAGAAAATAAGCATGGAAGGTAGCACATTGCAATGAAGAAAAAATATTCTTGTATATTAAGCACATAAACAAAGGGAATTAAGAGCATAAGCAAAAAAAGCAAAGAGGAATAGCATTAATTTAGATTCATCTAGAGATCCAATCAAGGGATTAGCCACCCATTAGAGAAGATAAAACTTTCATTCCAAATCTTAAATTTTTATAAGGCTTTCCTCACTTTCTCTCTACAATTGCTCTCAATTACATGAAAAGCTTAAGTAAAGAGGAGGAGGCTCTCCTTGCTTGTGTGTTTGATGCCTATAGCTCCATTCCTTATATAGAAATATTTTCTTGCTCTCTTTTGATTTCTTTCCGATGTGGGACTTCACAAGAATGAAAATATGAACATATGAATGTGATTCCCGAGTTAGAAAACAGTTCCCAGATTGATGTGCGATTTTGACCCCCGAAATGTCCGAATTGGAAAAAATGTCGTGATATATGATTTGTAAATCTTAGAACAAGCTTTCCAATGCTTCTAAGATCACCTCAATCAGACATCCGAGTAAAAAGATATGGTCAAAATATCAGCTCAGGTCTTTCATTTTTCTTCTTATTGTTGGCATAACTTTGTCATTTCTTTATCCAATTGTCTTCTAAATTTATCCTTACTATCTTTAACTCTTGAATCTTAACTTTAATCTTCAATTTCACCTATAAATAAAAATTAACATAATTGAGAGTATTTTCGAACATATTTTATATGGAGGCCATTGGAATGCATATAAATGCATACAAATGACCATCGATAATGGAAAGATATGAATAAAACATGATAGGGAGAAAATTTATGATTTTTATACTAAAAATAGTGTTTTGAGTTCTTTTATCTTTGAAAACTCATAAAATAATGTTATGAAAGTATATCTTTTGTGAACTCATCACTATCAAATGCACGCAATCTTTGAAGTTAGGATGTACGGCCTAGTCTATGAAGCTATTGCATCTAGTACAATGAGGGTACCTGAGAGGGACACTTGGCTTGAGCCCACACGCATTTGCAGCGATCAACATTGCACCTGGCTCGATTCCCCAAGCTCTCATCATCACTCTGCATTTACAACACAAATGGATGGCCATCACAATAAAATACTGAAGTGGGTACATTACAACATTAAATGTTGTGCAGTTGTCATTGGTACCTGTTGTTTTTTTTTTCTGGGTAGAACTACTACCTACTATTGTTGACATCTGACCCGACCCATTAACTTTACCTGCATCTTACCTGAACCACATAGCCCGACCAATAGTGTATATAGGTTAGTTATAGGTCGAGAAAAACTTACCCATATTTTAGGCAGGTCGGGTTAGAGTCAGCCCGCTCAACCCACCTAGCCTATTTACAAGGGCCAGGCTAGGGTTAACCAATGTATTTTGACCTGCCTCACCAAAGGTGCATCAGATGTAAAATCTTCATAATTTAAAAACAAATCTACTGAATTTAAATAAAGACTTTTCTAATCTAAATAGGGCATTAATGGCAGGTCAAAAGGGATAAAAAAAATCTCTCATTTAAAGAGAAAATGAAAAACCTACATTAAACAAAACTCGTCATCTCGTATTGGCCAAGATTAACATCTTCAATTTTATCTAAACTAGTCTAGATTTAATAAATTTTCATACTATTACAAACAAAAAAAAATGCTAAACAAAATCAACCCAGCAAAAATTGATATTTGACTGGTAGTAAAGGTAGTTGATTGAAGATTTTAAATTAATCAAGTCAAAATTAGATCAATGCAACTTTTGTTTATTTGTTGGGGAAAAAATGTAATAATTGACATCCCTTAGAAGCTCAAAGATATATACGGTCTATAATAATTTCCTCGAGAGTCCAGATCCTTTTTCCAACTTTTATTATAAAAGTTGATTTTATAATAAAATTAATTATTTGATTAAAATTATAATAAATAATGAAAAATGCTATATTAAGTACATTTCTCAACTCTTTACTTATGGTAAAAATTGAAGACATTTCCTATATCAGTGGGGCATTCATTTGAACTCTTCAATTTTTTAAGTCAATCCAGAGTAAATCTTCACTTATTCAACCGAGACCATATCCATGTAAAGGAGAATTTTCTCTTGCAAGCAACAAGATCTGTGGGAGTTTTCATCCTGCCCTCCAAGAGGGGGGAAGTTGGGAGACTACAAAATAAAATGCATGGACTGTAACGGAGGCGATTTTCCATATATAAAAATAAAATTTGAACGATGGTTGTCCTATACCAATTGATTCCATAGATAGATTTTGGAGAAAACTTGATTTATCCCCGTGTGTTTCTCTTCAAGACGATGACATCGATTGTGACGTCGAGCTACAAGTGTTCACGGAACAGTTTAAGCAACAAACAAGGAATGATAAATTCAGTCTTTTAAGGAAGTTGAGGGAGAAAATCACCATCAACAGCTTCAATTTGATGAAATATTTTTCTGTGCAACGATAAAATCAATACTTGATGCGCCCGAAAAACCTTTCCTACTGGGCAGAGCTACAATCGAACGCTCTTGCATTATAGATTTATCTAGTATCGTGCAGTTCGTTTCTTTAATGCATGGTGGGGCTCACCTTTTCAAGATCTGAGTTGCTCATCAGTAGTAATGCATGTTCGCCTTCTTAATGAAGGGGCTCAAATTATTAGGACCATTCTAAATATTTGTTGTCTGATCAAAACACTAGAATGAAACGAATGAAATGAACTCCAAAACCAATAAAACCGAAACTTAAGCATTAGGGTATGTTGATTTTCATTAGAATACATAGGAATTGAATAAATAAGAGTTATACCATAAGTGGAGTAAAAAAAAAAAAAGCAAAATCATCAACCAAGTGTGCTTTTAATCTCCTCCTGCCAGATTTCTTGAATCAAATTCAGTCTCTTTTAACACTATTTCCCTTCAAATGGATCTCCTCAAAAATCATCAATTTGGGTGAATGAGATTCGAGTTTCTGGTATAATATTGTTTGGAAGATCACATCCTTTCCTGAGTAAAATTCATCACCAGAATTCTCACTTTTGGTTGGAAAGTTGGCAGCCTCTTATGACTCTCTGGTCTCCTTAAAAAAAATATGAGCTTATTATAATGGATCCGAATTTTCTTTTTCTCTTCACTCCTACTAATGTCAAGTTTCCTTTGGAAATTTTATAATCCAAGAAAGATGCAGTAAACTAGTGTGATTGGTAGTGCAATCAGCATTCCAAATATAACCCTGAAAGAGAACAATCAAAATCATGTCATGATTATGAGAAGTGAGAAACGTTGAAGTGTTGCTTAATTTGTGCACCATGTGTTGTGGCTGGTCCACCAAACATATGGTTCTGATCGTCCGTTGGGTGGGTCCCATCTGTTAAAAGTCTCTAATCACAACCATTGGATGATTAATTTCAGTGTGATCAGATGGAAGACTTCAACCTGCAGGGGACCCCACATTTCCGAATCTTTGGAGTTTCTTTTTTTTACCTGTAGTTGATTGTCGGCCTCTCCAATTTCTTTTTGCGTGCGTGTGTGCATGGGCCGGTCACATCAGTGGTACAGATAATTTAAGGTGGGCCCCACTCTAACCAGAAAATGTGGAAAAGATGTTCAATTGAATCGATCAATCAATCAAACAAAGTGGGTGAGTGTTGCTATCTGCCTGCCAAGTGCAATAGAGTAGGGATATAGGGTGGGTTTGTTTAGTCATTAGAGTGGGTGTATTTTTCATGGCCCCTAAAAATATACCTTTCCTCAATAATGATCATCTTGACTTAATTACCACGTGACTTCACACATCCAGATCACCCCACCGAACACTTGCTCCGACGTACAACATGCCAACCACATGTGAGCTCCCTACTGACCTTACAACACTATAAATAAAAGAAGACAAAATCTAAGTGCAAATGGATTTTTACTTAAGGTAGATGCACGTTTTCCAAACACTTTTTATTAATGTCTTGCATTTGTGAATGTCAGATGAGAATGACGTGATTATCCACCTCCAGCAAATCAATCACATGATTATCCACCCACCCATGTGGTAGCTGGTCAAGCTGCAACAGTTTGCAGAAGATTCTTGTCCTTACTAGCTAGTGGTGGTCCTTCTTTTTATGTTTTCATTTTAACTGTGGATCTCAGTTTTAGTGGTCCACGCCCACGTATATATTGAGGAGTTAATTATTAGAGCCTTCATCTACTAGTGATCGAGGGTGACCCATTGTTATATATTCTTGATGGATCTTACCGTTCATCCTTCAGTGGGCCATGGGTTAAAGATTTATTACTATGCACTCTCCTGATCCACTGACCAACAAGTTCCAACCATGAACTTATCCATTCCCAGCATACCATCTCTTGATTCATGTATTAGGACATGAGGTGTTAGCCTGTTAGGTGCTAAAAGGAAGAGCTTTCTGACCCGATTCATATTCATGGTACCTTATGGTACGCTAGTGAATCTCATGCTCTTCAGTCTTCACATACTGCAATAGGATGCGTCCGGATCCTCTAAGCCGTTTGACTCACACAAATCCTGATTTGATTCCAAATTCGAGCTGTAGATCTTATTTAAGTATAAATTGGTCTCAACCTTAGATTGGCTCAGCGGCAAGAGCTAGGCATTGATGACCTGGGGTGACTTGAAATTTGCATAGATTTAAATGGCCACCCAACCATGCCCCATGCACATTTGTCTAAAATGTAGATAATCGCCCCCATGCACATTTGTCTAAAATGTAGATAATCGCCCCCATGCACATTTGTCAAAAAAGTTAACAATTGCTCCACATGCGGAAAAGAAAATGCTCATTACTCTCTTTCGACATTTTCTTTTAGTCGAGAGTCCGAGTTAATCTTCATGTCACGCCGATCCAGCTCCACATTGTTGGTCTCTGTGCATACTACTGCATCTTCATGACCTCATCTGTTGAACATCTTTCATGGTTAGTCTCTCTATCTCCAAATAACCTTAAGTACTTGAAGTTCAAACTGATTATACGGAGCAGTTTACAACTAATATGGTATAATTAAATTTTTTATTTCTTAGTCTTTTTAATCTGAATAAATACTAATTACTTTTTTCATTCTTAGGTATTTAAGTGTCGCGAAGAATTAATTCAATGGGCACGAGCAGTTGGGCGTGCGGTTGGATTTGTTTTGACGATTGCAAGTTTGAATCAAGGTGAATTTGGTCAAAAGCCTTACTTGCTTATGCAATGTGAGCGAAGTGGACATTACCGGTCAATAAAGATTTCGTCGAAGAAGATTAGTACTAGAAAATGCAATTGTCCATTTCGTTTGAAAGGCATTAAATTAGAAGTCGGGAATGATTGGGTATCAATGGTCGTCTGCGGGATCCATAATCACCCTGCTGCATATTACATGGAAGGTCATTCGTACGCTGGCAGATTATCAGAGGATGAAACAGGCATTATGATTGATTTGTCCAAAAATTTACTGAAGCCACATGACATACTATCCACATTGAAGGCGAGAGATCCACTCAATGTGTCAACCATAAAAACCATTTACAATGCTCGTCAGAAACATCGAGTGGCAGAAACTACAGGGAGGTCTCAGATGCAACAATTAATGTTTAATCTGGACAAGCATGATTACATTTCGTGGCATAGAAATCGTGGTGAGTCAAACGAGCTTCAAGATTTATTTTTTGCTTATCCTTGTTCACTTGATTTGTTACGTGCTTTTCCTCATATACTTCTTACATTACGTGCTGGACTTCATGCCTACCACTACAATAGAGGATGATGATTTAAACAGCAATGTTGAGTTAGAATTGTTGGCCGACCAATTAAAAAAAAAGCCTCGGTCAGGTAAAATTCGGTGGTTCATCTTATTACGGAATGCTAGATTTGGGTTCCCCCAAAAAAAAAATTCCCCAGATAGCAGTTCACGTTAGCAACAGCATAGCCTCTTGGAGCAGGGAAATGATATTTTTTTCATATGTTATATCTTAGGTGGGTCATAAGACACATATCTAGAAAATAGTTGGAACCGGACTCCACGTGTTCCAATCCTCACAAAGTGCTTGTCTTTGTGTCTTTAAAATGATTTGATGAGATGACCGGTTGGAGTGCAACTGTGCAAGTGGGATTTTGAAAGCATGTAAAATCTCATTTTTTAAAATAGTGACTGACGTGGGTTTTTTTTTTCTCGGGGGTTGCTATTTGCACCCACCCTATGAAGGGTGGGTGTACGGCCTATTGTTACTAAGAGGGTGTTGATTTCCGCATTTCAACATCACTAACTCGTAAAATCAAGCCATAAAAGACAAATTTTTCAGCAATTTTTATCTTATGGGAAGATGTGTCGACACCCTTACTTTATGGTGTCGACTCCATGGGGCTTATGCATTTCCAACCTCCGGACAGAATGATCACTCGCTCGACCCAACCTGTTGCTGGGTCGAGCGAGACTTCAATACATAAAAATAAAAATAAATGTCAAACTGTCGTGTCGACCCCATTTCAACTTCACTAACTCGTGAAATCAAGCCACAAAAGACAAAATTTTCAGCAATTTTTGTCTTATGGGAAGAAGTGTCGACACCCTTACTTTATGGTGTCGACTCCATGGGGCTTACGCATTTCCAACCTCTGGACAGAATGATCACTCGCTCGACCCAACCTATCGCTGGGTCGAGCGAGACTTCAATACATAAAAATAAAATAAATATCAAACTGTCATGTCGACCCCATTTCAGATAGTGTCGACCCCTTAAGACAAATTGTCCAGCAATCTTATCTTATGGGAAAAAGTGTCGACACCATTTCTTGATGGTGTCGACTCCAATAGCTTTGGGTCGAGTGATAAGGCATTCTGCCTGGGGCGTAATTGAACCGTTGGTTTGAGACTCTTCAATTGGAAATCATCCAACTGCACCTGAAATCGTCTCTCACGGTCATCCGTGACTACACATAGAACTGATTATGGCAAATAAAACTAATTATGATAAGAACTCTCTGACCCATCTGCTATATTTCCTGTGACCTGTCTATCTTTATTGTTCTCTATAGGCCACCGAATGAGCCTCATTCAGCCCCCCCTCCCTCTTTTAAAAATCACCAAAATGCCCCCCCCCCAACGAACTTTAGAACACCTCTTTTTCTTAAAACCTTTCCAGACTCCCCACCCACTTTAGAATGCCTCTTTTTCTTAAAATATTTCCAGACTTCCAGTTTTCCTTCTTCATTTTATTCTTCTTCTCTTTTTTCTTTTAATCTCTCGTCTTCAGTTGTTGAAACTAAAAGTAAATGGCGCGTGATCCGTTTGAGAAAATGTCTCGACCCCAAGTCACCATAAGTCCATAACCCTTGGGGAGTAGCAGTCAGGTACGCTTTTTTCTTCAACGAAAGAGATTCGAAAGAGGGGTTTATATGCCTAAGACGTTCTAAGACTACTTTATATGCCTATTTGACTTAAATTTGTAATAGACACATGAGTGGCTTATACTATTTGGTAAAGGCATATAAATGTCTAATTCAATCGACTTTAAAACTTTAAAAAAATTAACTTTTTAAAGTTGACATAAGCATCAAGTAGCTGTATATGTAGTTCTCAATTGAGATGCCTCCAATCAAACTAAATTATAAGCAACCCATTTTCATAAGCTTATTTGGCTAATTCACTTATAGAGTGAAGTGAAGTGAAGTGAATGATTACTTTAAGTGAAAAGTAAAAAAGAGAGGTCAGATTAAAAAAAATACTAAATTGAAAAAAAATCATTTTTTATTAAAATAAAATAAAAAGATACTTTCTCATGTAATGACAAAAGCCTTTTCTTTTACCAAAAGGTGTAAAAAAAAATACCTTAATATGCTGCTACAACTTTTTATTAATTAACACATTTTAATTTGATCCACTCTTTTTTTTTATTCTCTCTTGATTTTACCCTTAATATCCATCCTCTAATGACAGAGTCTCACTTGATCTAAGAATTTTTGAGCCGAATTTTAAAATAAAATAAAAAATTTTTGGCCACTAAATTGAAAAAAAATTTTTGATTTTTTTTCAAACGGCACAAAATTAATAATTATTTTATCAGTTGAAAGAATGCTTGTACGGCCATATCAACCCTGATCAATTATGGTGTGGCCCACCTCAAATAGTCAGACTCAGACCACAGCAAAAAAACAATGTATTACTTGCCCTTTCTCCTATAAGACGCGTGGCATTGACGTTTCACTGATCTTGTGTGGACCCCCGACTCCCGACCTCCTTGTTCTTCCTCCATTATTTTCTTCTCCACATGTCCACAGTGTCAAAAAGTCAAGCCCACATAGATTTCAGTCATTTCACATCCCCCATTTCGATATTCGGGACTCACACAGCATTTAATGCGGAAGAATTTACCTATCCATCCCATCCCATCCCATCCCCATTCACTTGTCCCTCTCAAATGAAAAAGGGTGCATCTGTATCCAGCAAAAACACATCTGTGTTTAGATGCACCAACCTCATGTGAGCCCTCCACTTACCTTAATTACATCGCTATAAATAGAAGAAATCCGTAAAACATTCCAACCAAGTGTGAGCTCCCCACCGACCATACATTGCTATAAATAGAGAGGTCTCTTGGGCCATTTGTGGCAAGTCAAGTGAGAATAAGATGCCTCTCCTAAGGTTGTAGGAGTGTCTCGAAACAGTGTAGGCTTGACGAGAGTTGTGGTTTAGGTGCTTTTGATAGTTAGTGTAACTTGTATGTGGATTGAAAGCCATGTGGTTGTGGTTGTGATTGTGAACCATTATAGTTTGATTGTGTAAACTTTTTATTCTTCTTCTTATTCTAATTTTTAGAAGTTGTAATTAAGTTATAGTAAGTGTGTATCTTCCATTGTTCAAAACACTTTATCCAGCTTTTGAATTTCGATACCTCTCCTATCCAACCAATCTCTAAAATCTCACCTAGTTCCTTATGGATGAACTGATCTTCTACTCAGCTCTCTTCTTCTTCTCCTTCTTTCTCATCTCCAAATTCCTATTTACAAATAGATCCCGCCACCTAAAACCACCAGCACCGCCCTCCCTTCCAATCATCGGCCACCTCCACCTCCTGAAAACACCCCTTCACCGATCCCTCTCCGACCTCTCCCATCGCTACGGCCCCGTCCTCTCCCTCCGCTTTGGCTCCCGCCCCGTCGTCCTCGTCACCTCCCCAGCCGTAGTTGAAGAATGCTTCACCAAGAACGACATCGTCTTTGCCAATCGTCCCCGCCTACTCGCCGGAAAAGAATTTGGATTCAATTACACCGCCCTCGTATGGAGCTCCTACGGCCCCCACTGGCGCAACCTCCGCCGCATCGCCACCACCGAGATCCTCTCCTCCAATCGCATGAACATGTTCTCAACCGTCCGATCCGAGGAGGTCTGGATTCTAGTCAGAGACCTGTTTCGGGATTCGGATGTCGGGAAGGTGGATCTGAATCGTAAGTTCTCCGAGCTGATGCTGAACGTGATGATGCGGATGATTGCGGGAAAGCGCTACTATGGAGAGAGAGTGGTGGATTTGGAGGAGGCGAGGCAGTTTCTGGAGAACACGCAGGAGTCGGTAGCTCTGAGCGGGGTGTCAAATTTGCAGGATTTCCTGCCAGTATTGAGGTGGATGGGGTTTAATGGAGTGGAGAAGAGGATGATTGGGCTGGTGAAGAAGAGGAGTGTGATTTTGCAAGGTATGATTGATGAGCATAGGAAAAAGAAGATGGATGGTACTTTTGAGAATGGAGAGGAGAAGAAGAAGACGACTCTTATTGATATTTTGCTGTCGCTGCAAGAAACAGAACCGGAGTACTATACAGACGATATCATCAAAGGACTAATAGTAGTAAGTATCCAGATCTTTTCGCTGCTTTCATTTAAGCTATTAAAAGAAAAGCCTTTTTACCTAATAAGAATCCAGATCCTCTTGACAGAGAGAGACTGTGTGTGTAAACGAGGGGAACTATACAGTGGGCGTAGATATTGAAAACATGAGCAGCTGAGAATGAATGGCGCCCTTCCTGCCATGGGCATCCCAAAATTTCACTGCAATATGATTTTGAAAAGATTTAGTATTTGTTTATTTTATTTTTTCTTAAAGGAAAATTTGTATTAAGAAAGATAAGAGAACATGGGCAATCAACTTTTTGAGCACAAATGGCTACAAAAAACAGGAGGGAAGCAGTACTGGAAAGCCAAACAGAGAGAGTTTAAACTATGTAGTTACTCCAAAAGAAGTTAGAATTGGCTGGGGAGGAAGAGAGGACCTAGAATATTGCAGCGACCAAACCATACTTAGAAGATTTAAAACTCCATGCCACCTCCCGTAGTTTTACTGGGTGCATTAATAGGTGGGTTTGCATGTGCCCCTACCGATTAGTTCTCGGCTATCCAAAATTGAGTGTCCCTTGGGCTAAGGGCCAAAGGCTCGTGGACTGATCCTGGATAGGAGATGCCCCGGATTATAAAAGAAATCCAAGCCACATAAAATAATTCCCTCCCTATTTGTCTATGGACATCCCCAAATTTAATTGGAATAGGATTTGGTCCACGTTTATTGTTTCATTGATGAAGTGGTTCACACGATACTACTCATTATATTTATCTTAATGGTGATTATTGAGTAGCAAGAAGAATGTAGGACACTAGGATCATTCTTCAGCAATAATGTGGGAGGGGAGACATCTCCCACATGTAAGGTGATAGGGACTCACACATGGAAGGAAGACTAACTCACACATGCAAGGTAATGAGGACTCGCAGAAATGTAAAACTCACTTATTTTGTTTTCTTTGAGGCTTTGAGTTATAGAAACATTGAGTTGAAGGTACAAAACTTAGTGGATCCCGTCGATTGAAATTCAATAGATTTATTATTTATATTTTCATATAAGATTATAAGTATACAATTAAAACAAAACTACATATATGGATGAAGGTGTTCGGTGCATTGGATAACAGATTATTTCTCAAGGCACGTGAAGTCCTTGCACCACGTATTTCAAGTCACTATATATATATATATATAGAGAGAGAGAGAGAGAGCACGATTTCAAAGCCCCAGCCTCCAGTTGGGGAGCCACTTTTATAATTTTTCTAGCTTAAATCCATTCTCAGTTCTAAAGCTCGAAGCTTGGCCCAAACATAGTAACAACCGTCATTTTTCAAAAGGGCTGAACTTGCTTGCATCCAAGTTAAGACTTCTCGATAGTAAGCAGACTCGGGCAGGGACCCAGCTGGTAGAAGGACCTGGGGGTGGAAGGCCCGGGTAAAAGCTTAAATTTCTTATAATCTCCCTTTAAAATTTAAAAACTCATGTATTTTTTTTTAATATTTATCGATTCTCCCAATGTTTCTTTTATGAGAAAAATTTTAGTGCATCATCCCTCACCCTATGGTGAGGGACACTTCCTTTTTGGTAACTTCCTTTTTGAAAAGTTTCAAAAAAGTACAAAAGTGGCTTTTCAAGTTCATAAGAATACTTGGAACTTCTCAAAAAAGAGAGTGTCCCTCACCTATGATAATAGGATAAATGTATAGCAATACTCCCCTTCGTTTATATAAAGCTTTGACGGACATTTTTGTTTCTTTTGTGTAAAACGGTGACAGACTAAATAGAAATTATACCTATCTAACTTATGATCAGGTAATGGTGGCGGCCGGTACAGAAACTTCGTCTGTGACCACGGAGTGGGCCATGTCGCTTCTACTCAACAATCCAGAGGTTCTGAAAAAGGCCAAAGCCGAGCTGGACATCCAGGTGGGAAAAGATCGTCTCCTTGATGAATCGGATTTTCACAAGCTGCCATACCTTCACTGTATCATTAACGAGACTCTCCGACTGTATCCTGCCGCTCCACTCCTACTGCCCCACGAGTCATCGGAGGAGTGCACCCTGGGAGGTTTCCATGTTCCACGCGGCACTTTGCTTTTGGTTAACGCGTGGGCCATTCACCGGGACCCCGAGCTATGGCCAGACCCTACAAGTTTCAAGCCAGAGAGGTTTCAAGGTGCGGAAAAGGACAAGGAGCGTTTGAACTTCAAGTTTCTCCCGTTTGGATATGGAAGAAGGTCATGTCCAGGCATGGGCATGGCAATGAAGATGGTGGGGTTGGCATTGGGGACATTGATCCAGTGCTTTGAGTGGGAAAGGGTGGGAGAAGAGAAAGTGAACATGATGGAAGCTGGAGAGGGTCTCTCCATGCCCATGGCCCAGCCATTGGTGGCCGTATACCGACCCTATGCAGATATGATCGACGTTCTATCTCGACTTTAAACAAGCCACTTTTTGGGAAAAAGGTTCCCTTGCAATATTGGTGTCTTATATAGTTGCCAGAAACTGCAAGTGCAGTCCCGCACTTTCGGCCCCCCTTGGGCCACCTTTCATCAGTGCAGCTTTTTTTATAGTCTTTAAATAATGAGAGGTGTTACACAGCCCGGAAACTGTGCCCGGGCTGTATGGACTTTCCCTTAAATAATGTCAAGATTTGGCAGCAGGCCTAATATTATACGCATAGAATCTTTACTCTTGAATCTCAAGAAAATCTATTGGAAAGATGTGATTAACTCGTAGGTAAATATTTTTCTATTGCTTTTTCTATCTTAAAGGTTAATTTGTATTGAAGAGAGAAGAAAATGTCGGCTTAAAAAAAAAGAAAAAACAACAGACGTGCTTATTCCACGTACCACACATCACATTTAATGGGTCCATTTGGAAACTTCACTAGTAGATTCAAGTGAAGATAAGCCTCAAAAAAATGAAAGAATAAAATATAACTAGATTATAATGATAATTGTCTTTAGTTGTTTTGTAGGAAATCTTTTTCACAATTTATTTAAAAAGTGGATATTTTTTTATGGGGCCAGCTCTCATAAACTCAAACTTAGGATAAGGTAAGCTGATCAAGTGTGTGGTGGGGCTCATCTGGGGACCTACATGGAGATGGAGATTGGGGGGATTTCAAGGATTCCCTGGGATCCTTTATTCTGCAAAAAACAGCCCCAACCATGATTTTTATCATCTCCATATGGGGCCAAAAGTTTAATGGTCAACAGTTCATTCGGATCGATACATAGTCGATCCAACGATCAATTAAATTCGGATATGACCAAAATTTGGCAGACATGTGCAATTTAAGATGGTCATGTGTTTGGTCTATTTGAATTGACCAAACGTGGGCCCCACAAGTATGAGCTTACGAAATCTTAACCTAAGCTTGAGCTTAGAAGAGCCTTACTCTTTTTTTTTTTTAATCTTCTAAAGGAGAAAGGAGGTGGATTTTTTACTTTTTTTTTCTAAAAAAGAGTGCGAGAACTTTTAAAATGTGTACTTTTGATGTAACCTTTTCTCTAAGAATTGCATGCTTTACTTCACGCCACTCTACTAGCTAGTGAAGTTCCCAAGCAGAAGCATTATGCCTTCAAATGATTCAATCCAACGAAACTCATGTCTACATATTAGGTTCGTTCCTAAACACCAGTGACCAACTCATTTGCATACGAAAATGTTTTAAGGCTATCTACAGTACCCTTGAAGATCCATGTATGGGACCGCATTCTCCATGGCATCAAATCTCCATATGATAGGAAAATTGTTTACAGTTGTAAATGATTCATATATGAATCATTTTCATATGCAAATGAGTCAAATGTGAACCACATTTTATTGTTTTTCATTTTCCCTTTTTTTCGCTTGCGAATCTCAGTTTATCCAAAAGTTCATCGTCTTCCTCTATTTTTTCACAAATTCTTAAAATTCCATGATGAGTCAAGTAATGTGATTAGACCAACTAGCCATTTTTTTGCCTTTTGAAGAGGATCATAGATCGGATCGAGAAAAAGAGGCCCACAAAAATTAGAAAAATAGATCTAACAATTTGTAATTTTTTTGAAATTTCCTCACAATCCATGATTGATCAACGGGTGAAATTTGAGCCCAAACTCATTTTGGATCTAATGAAGAGGATGAACGGATCAGATCTTGCTTTAGAGGCCCACAACATTCAAAAATTTTAATAAACGAACAGCCTTTTCAACTTATGAAATATACCAATGCATCAATATATGCATCCCATAGTCCAAAATTTTTCACAAATTTATATAGTCCATCATTGATCAAGACCTAACATCTGACACTATAGTCGTTTTTGGTCTTTTGCAGCGGATTAGTACATTTTGAATTGTGCAAGTGGGACCCGCAAAGATATAGAAATACAAATGTAACAATCCAAAGCTTTTCATAAATTTTTCATTAGTCATGATACAATGGCTGAAATTGGACGCGTCATAATGCACAAGCTGGGAGCTAAATAAATACAATTAATCACACGTGTGTGGTAATAAAATATACGGCATAGCTGTTTTTTGACATTCTAAACATGATAAATGGTTTAGATTTTGATACAGGGACCGACATAATGCACAAAATGAAAGAACACTGACCTAAGACTGAGGATACAACTCCCACCTGGGAGCTAAGTAAATACAATTCACACGTGTGTGGTAATAAAATGTCATATATGTCAATCTTCGAGCCCAAGATTTCGTACATCCCGAGGCGTGACACACGCCCGCATGGAAATTCGAGTTAAACTCATTAACTCTTGGTCCCCACGTACGGAATTTACCCACAGGATATCACATGTGAGGTTTATAAAACCATGTATCTGTATTTTTCACCTGTATAATTTTGTCAAATAGATATCCAATATCATAACACCCAATCATCAAGATATAGAGCATAAGGTTCATGAACATAGATTTAAAAGTTCAAGTTTAAGTTCAAGAGAAGAGAAGTAGGTTAAGTTAAAGTTTACAATCCCAAAAGCTAAACAAGTTCATAAAACTTCTACAAAATGAGTGACACTTCCAAGCCACGGTCTAAGGGTCATTTAACGTCCATCTCATCGGGCAGATGCCTAGAAGACATCATCAGGAGTCCATTCTGCTACGTTAAGGGGAGGTTCCTCTTCCTCAAGGATCTCCGGGGCAATGGCGTCAATGTATTCACCTGTAACGCCAAGTGTAACACCACTAGACTAAGCTAAGCAAGGTAAGCATATATAATTCATATAACATGTGGCAAAAGAATATCTGAACATATACATAAATCATATGAGGTCAAGTGCGTACACCAGGCAATCTGAGCATGAATAAACGTGAGACATTCGAATCAAGAATAACAGATATATATAATAACAGAACTAGTTAGCACATCCACATTAGCTAAATTCTCTCAATTTAATCATGCAAACATGAAAGTAAAGGGAAAGCAGAATATCAGAACAGGACAGGGCAGTACTACTAGGAGACAGAAGTACCCAGAATTCTCCATCGTAGACCTAGGGTGTCAGTAAACCCTCAAAATAATTTTTCATCTGCAGAGGGCCAGAAATATATACTAAACCCACACTTAGCCGGGTCCGACTTAGATAGGGTCGAAGCTAAGTGGTGCTAACTCATGGAATGCAATATACAGTTAACAGAGCAGATACAGAACAGATACAGGACAGATCATATAATATTACAAAATCAGAACTTATTACAGATATAACTGAACAGAAGTGAAAAACATACATAATATAAACAGGTGTATAAGAAAATATACATAACCAAACAGAGGTATGATCAAGTCATACGAGAATACTAGAAAACGGAATGCAATGCATGTACAGAGAAATTTATATTCGGAATCAAGACAGAATTCAAGCCAAGACTACGGTCTTGGAACCCTCGTGGTCTTCACCGTCCAACTCGGTGTAGTACTAAGAATTCCGGCATTATTGGGCTACAAAGGAACCCTTGGCGTTACTTAATTTGGATGCCAAATCCCTTAGTATAACACATTTGGTTCGGATCACAATACGAAGATTCACGATGTTCTTTGTGGGTGTATGGTAGCTCACACCTCACCCACATGAATTACAATTCCATTGGCCATAATTTAGGATTCAAGGGATCCAACCTTAAAGTCTAACTATCAGGCCAAAACAATCTAAACATACTGTGGTTCAACATTTGGCTCGCGGTACCCCTCCGGTTGCCAAGATTTATTTAAAATTCAATATCCTCTTAAATCCCAAACCTCAAATCAATAATATGCAAGGACCATTGGATTCTACGCTTCAAGAGCTTTCCAACAATATAAAGAACGTCAAAATCGGACATATATACGAGTCAAAGGTTATGGTCATTTGAAGTTTGGCTCGTCGGGCCCAGTGGGCCTTCTCGCTATAGCGAGCTGAGAGCTCGCTATAGCGAGAATGCTCCCTGCCAGGGGGCTCTTTTGCTCGCTAGAGCTAGGGTAGTCACTGCCAAGGTCCGGGGAGGCTGTGACAGGTTTGTTCTGTCCCTCTTGGCTTCCCCTACAACCATTTGTAATCCATTCCAAATATCAAAAACTAGCAAGATGAGCCACCGATGCTCTTTAAACATAAACATCCATTCTCTTGACCAAAAATACATCAAACCATACCCATTTACAAATCTAAAACCAATTTTTAAGCAAGAACAAAAATGAGCTGGAATTGGGTAATCTAGAATGAGATCCATTAATGCAAGAATCATAAATAGAGAATAACATGCACATTCTTATAAATGTTTACTTGCCTTAGGTGCTTGGAAGCTAACTCTCACACTTAAAACCTCTTAAGCTCAAAATCCCCAAAATGCAAGCTCAAAATGCCCTAAAATGGTGAAAAAGAAAATAAATGAGGAAGAAGATGATGCATACACGATTTGTAGCTTTCCAAGGATGAAAGAAATAAAAAAGGAAATGAGTAATGAAGAAAGAGCTTACCAAAAGCAAGAAGAAAGAAAGATGAGTAAGGGTTTGAGCTTAGAAAATGTAGTACTTTGTCAATGAAGATGGAGAAGATGAAGTGGTGGCTGGCTTCTACACATGCAAGATCCATTGGTTGATGCTAGGAGTAAAGGAAGAAGAATAGAAGGGAAGAGGCCGCGTTCAAACCCAAGACAGAATTTGCAAGAAAGGGCTTGGGTTAAGTGAATGGGCTGGAAATGGGTCTAAATGGATTCGGATTTAATGGGTCAAAGTATGAAAGTTAATGACCATGAAATGCACAATGCAATGCACCAAAAATCCAAAATTTCTAAATACACACAAAACCCAAAACACTCCAAAAGTCATAATATGCCTAGTAAATGGTCAAACCCCACTAGTTCTACCTAATCAAGTCCAATCACAATCAAAACATCCATTAAGCAATTAATCTAAATTAATTAACTCTAAAACGAGATTAAGGCGGGTCGGGGTATTACAATATATGCAAAAAGGGAAGAGGCCGCGTTCAAACCCAAGACTTCCCAATGAGAACCGATGATCCTTACCACAAAGGTAATTAGCCGTTCTCATGGTAGTGGTTTTTAAAGCACCTATTTGACTATGGAATCCTATGTTTCCCAATTCCATGTGAAGAATCAGACAATCTAGAGTTCATATTGATAATCCTATTATTGCAATTGAACTTGTTTGAAATTTTGGCGGATATTTCAATCAGAGAAAACTTTCTCCGGGCACAAGTTCATAGGCACACCATGCATTTGGACTAACCCACAGGCAAGACCCACCTTACTTGACTTTAAGAAAGCATGCTTCAAGACTACCCCTTGAAGTATTATAATTTGCCCATACTAGGGGATCGTTCAATTGATAATAGCATAAGAAGATGCATACTTTAGCTCTAAGCCATTCATATACTTTGCTTGCAAGCCCTCCTCACTATTGTTTAGTACTCTTACTAGCAAAACCCCGTGCTATGCACGGACCACGAAACCACCAAATGCACAGGTTGATATGAATTATTTTTAATAAATTTATTAATTAGTAAACTTGTGGGTCCTTTTTTTTGTTGCTAATTTGATCTTTATATTTTTTTCAAATGTTTTATTCTTTAGGTGAGGCATGAAATTGATTAAGAAAGATCAAATGATCATAGACCTAATAAATTGACCTAATATATTTAAGTAAGACCAAGATGAATGGGGTCCATCATCTCTATTCTAACCGTCCATAAAATCAAATGAAGCGGGCCGGGACCCATGAATTGATTGATAATGATTAAATGATCATAGACGTCTCAAATTGACCAAACCTAACCTATTTAAGTGGGACCCCCAAGATGAATGGGGTCCACCATATATATTCTAACCGTCCATAAAACCATATGATGCGGGATGGGACCCATGAATTGCCTGATAAAGATCAAATAATCAAATGATCATAGACCTCACAAATTGACCAAACCTAACCTATTTAAGTGGAACCCCCCAGATGAATAGGGTCCACCATCTCTATTCTAACCGTCCATAAAATCATATTATGTAGGATGGGACCCATGAATTGATTAAGAAAGATCAAAGGATCAAATGATCGTAGACCTAACAAATTGACCAAATATTTTTAAGTGGGACCCAGATGAATGGGGTCCACCATCTTTATTCTAACCGTCCATCAAATCAAATGAAGCGGGCCGGGACCCATGAATTGATTGATAAAGATCAAATGATCATAGACCTCTTAAATTGACCAAACCTAACTTATTTAAGTGGGACCCCCAAGATGAATGGGGTCCACTATCTATATTCTAACCGTCCATAAAATTATATGATGCGGGCCGGGACTCATGAATTGCTTGATAAAGATCAAATGACCAAATGATCATAGACCTCACAAATTGACCAAACCTAACTTACTTAAGTGGAACAACCCAGATGGATGGGGTCCACCATCTCTATTCTAACCGTCCATAAAACCATTGACCTAATATTTTTAAGTGGGACCCAGATGAATGGGGTCCACCATCTTTATTCTAACCGTCCATCAAATCAAATGAAGAGGGCCGGGACCCATGAATTGATTGATAAAGATCAAATGATCATAGACCTCTCAAATTGACCAAACCTAACCTATTTAAGTGGGACCCCCAAGATAAATGGGGTCCATCATCTATATTCTAACCGTCCATAAAACCATATGATGCGGGCTGGGACCCATGAATTGCTTGATAAAGATCAAAGGACCAAATGATCATAGACCTCACAAATTGACCAAAGCTAACCTAATTAAGTGGAACCCCCCAGATGAATGGGGTCCACCATCTCTATTCTAACCGTCCATAAAACCATATTATGCGGGATGTGACCCATGAATTGATTTAAAAAGATCAAAGGATCAAATGATCATAGACCTAACAAATTGACCTAATATATTTAAGTGGGACCAAGATGAATGGGGTCCATCATCTCTATTATAACCGTCCATAAAATCAAATGATGCGGGCCGGGACCCATGAATTGATTGATAAAGATCAAATGATCATAGACCTCTCAAATTGACCAAACCTAACCTATTTAAGTGGGACCCCCAAGATGAATGGGGTCCACCATCTATATTCTAACCATCCATGAAACAATATGATGCGGGCTGGGACCCATGAATTGCTTGATAAAGATCAAATGATCAAATGATCATAAACCTCACAAATTGACCAAACCTTACCTATTTAAGTGGAACCCCCCAGATGAATGGGGTCCACCATCTTTATTCTAACCGTCCATAAAACCATATTATGCGGGATGAGACCCATGAATTGATTTAAAAAGATCAAATGATCAAATGATCGTAGACCTAACAAATTGACCAAATATTTTTAAGTGAGACCCAGATGAATGGGGTCCACCATCTCTATTCTAACCGTCCATAAAATCATATGAAGCAGGTCGGGCCCCATGAATTGATTGATAAAGATCAAATGATCATAGATCTCATAAATTGACCAAACCTAATTTATTTAAGTGGGACCCCAAAGATGAATGGAGTCCACCATCTTTATTCTAACCGTTCATAAAACCATATGATGTGGGCTGTGACCCATGAATTACTTGATAAAGGTCAAAGGATCAAATGATCATAGACCTCACAAATTGACCAAACCTAACATATTTAAGTGGAACCCCCCAAATGAATGGGGTCCACCATCTCTATTGTAACCGTCCATAAAATTATATTATGCAGGATGGCACCCATGAATTGATTAAGAAAGATCAAAGGATCATTGGCCTAACAAATTGACCAAATTAATATTTTTAAGTGGGACACAGATGAATGGGATCCACCATCTTTATTCTAACCGTCCATAAAATCAAATGATGCGGGCCGGGACCCATGAATTGATTGATATAAATGTAGCACATCTGGTGTTTTGGCTTATTTAGGGATCTCATGGAGAGATTTTATGTTTTTGAGTGGAAGATGATTCTTCATGGAGAGATTTTAGGTATTTTGAGTGTGTAATAGATATAGAGATTTTAGAGATAAGGGCAACTCTGGAAATGGCATTGGAAAAAGTTTGAGGTTGCGCCAGGTGTCTTTATGTGAGGAAGAGTACATCCCTTTAGTAACATAGATATAGATATGCGTATATATTTTTGGACTGTTCAATTTCAATTGGGGCTCACCGAGTTGGATCGATTCATGATGTGCTTATATATAGTAGATTTATAGTTATATCGATTCATTGGTACAATATATGCATAGCTTTATCTTTCCCTGGAGAATAGTTGCTTAGCTAAAGTATTGACCATGATAATAATTATTATTTTAAGAAAACCATTGACCCACAAGATAAATTTATAAATGGTTTCGTATAATAGTGGGACCCATTGTTATGAACGGTTGGTGATCACTCATTCCTATTATGTGTTTTGGCATATTCAATTATTGGAACCACTAGGGGTGTACAAAACCCATATCCAATCCGACCCAACCCATCAACCCGACCCAACCCGACAAAAACCGACCCCAACCCACATCACAACGGGTCGGGTACAGGTCCAAATGTGTAACCCATTTTATAAACGGGTCGGATATATATCTAGTACATATCCGACCCATATGTACCCGACCCAACCCTACATAATACAAACCCTAGTTATCCAACAAATTATGTTTAATTCTTGCCTCTTTGGAAACGGTATCCACCTTACCCAAAGCCCATCTAACATAGGTTAGATAGGTTAGAGCTGCCCATATAGCATGAGCCTTTACCCAATCAATTTTCTTACTCACAGTTACAAATATAAGGACCACAATTACAAATAGATTTGGGCCCCACATTTACAAATATAAGGACCACAGTTACCATACAATATTAGAATCAGACAGTTCATTCAAGTTAGTAAGACTCATAATATCTTGTGATTTGAACCCCTTTGATGAGATATGAGCTACAAGTACAACCCATTTAAACCCAACCTTACCCGACCCAACCCAAGTAACCCGACCCGACCCAACCCAAACTAGTATAGGTTCGGTTAAGGATTATAAATGTTTAACCCATACTAGTTTGGGTCGGATGAGGTATTTAGCCAAATCCGACCCAACCCGACCCATGTATACCCCTAGGAACCACAACATAAATTCAATCTAATCACTTATGCGTCCCACCTAATAGTATATCGATCTACTGCCCATTTAATATAAGGCAACAAATGGGGCCATTATTTTTCTAAAACCTCTAGAGGGTTACCATCATAATTGATATCCATGCATCTATTCAACCGCTTTATAGATACATGCAACTCAGCAGGCCACAAATGCAATAGCTCGGTCACCCAAATGCGAATTGGGAACCTCTTAATGGGTCTATACACGATGATCATGGCGGACCACTACTAACGGTCTTTCATATCACTGTAGATAGCTCATGTCCGAATATATTTAGGCTATCCACGTACATTTACTGACTACGGCCCGTGAATGGTATCACCATCATGGATTTTATCTAAACCGGATCCGGACTCCCCTAATGCCTAATGCGGGCAGTTGAAAATCCAAGATGGAATCTTCCAAGTTCCATCACTGCCATTTAGCTGCCACGTCCCCCAATTCTACACATGTCCTGAATCTCATGCACCCACTAGACTACTGAGAAGATGCGCTCATGCTTTACGTCTACAATGCTGTTGCTGTTGCTGTTGCATTCCTCTTGTCCCTTCTCTCTTTCCACTGAAAGCTTGACACCCCTCAACAATCTTATCTACGACGGGATATTTTCTAAGGTGCCGAAATTACATTAGTTTCGACAATAGTTCCGGCTAATAATGTCTCTACTTGGGCCACGCGCATCACGGTATCAGTAATGAGGCGCTATCCGAGATCAAGGTCGTTCCCGACCTCGGACACCCCTAATCCAAGCACCAAGTCCTGGCTTCGCTCATTCCCGACCTCGGCACAGTGCCTTCACCCCGGTCACGCATCTCAGCAACAGAGCCAGCCTGCTAGAGGAGATGGGCACTGACAGCTGTACTTTCATAGGTATTCAGCTACGCCATGGGATGTATGACAGGACAAGAACAAGCGCAAGTGGGTCTGACAAAGTCATCTTGGCCGCTCATCACTCCGGACAGAACGGCATCCAACGGCTACGTCCCATCAGGGTATGGCTTCGGGCCAGGCCCTATGGGACTAGGCCCAAAAGTCAAGCAGGATAAGACTCGATTAGACCAGCTTTTAATGCAAGATAAGCTGATCATACTCTCATTTAAAGCACAATGGGCTGACGTGACAGCATTCCTCAAAGTAATAGGATGTCATCATGAGTCCCACAATGCAAGTCAACTCATTCCTCTATAAATAGAGGAGTCCTCTCCATCTCAAGTAACACACAACCATATACTCAAAGATGTTACTTTGTCTCTCTTCTTCCTCATCTCCATCCTACTGTTAAGTCCTCCTACTGACTTAGGCATCGGAGAGCCTTGTGCTGCCCGCAGCCAGTGTCTTTGACTGTCTCTCTTCTCCTTCTCTTTCAGGTTCTCAAGCACCCTAATCTTCATCAGAGCATATTAACGATGTCCTAATCCTCATTATCAAGTCCGTATTATTTAGGCACTTACATTATCCTTTCCACGTAGTTCTATCCAATCTTACTTTTCACCCTGTTAGTCATGGACGAACTCCTCTTCTTCTTCTTCTGCTTCTTCTTCATCCTGTTACTATATATTCTGGATTGCTCTGTGAACTTGAAAAAAAATTAATTTTAACGGTTGGAATTAAATACTTGGTCCCCACCACGGTATTTCCGCCCGTTAACTCAAGATTTATCAAAATTAAAGTCTTAGGCTGAGATTAAATTGTATCTGTGGAATGGTTTGATGGTGGGATTAGCAAAGGGCCAACATGTGTCAACTAGACGCCATGTTTCGTATACTAAAAAAAAAAAAAAACTCTTCCTTCTCCTCCTTTGGTGTTTCTTCATCCAAGGGATTTGAAAAAAATCATATCACATCTACATAAGATCCTAAGCTTTACCTCACAAACTATGGATTCTTACAAAAAAAAAGAAGAAAAAATTATATCCTTTATTATTTCATATCAGTATTTACGAAAATAAGTATAAATATGAAAGACTGCATACGGGTCATGCGGGTTAAGTGGGTCAGCCCTAACCTGACCCCTTTTGTAACGACCCGGCCCTAGACAATGATGTTTAGAATAAATTAATGATAATTAGGATTAATTAATTAACTCAAGGAGTTAGAGTAGTTATCTACTTAATTTAGTTGCAATTAGACTAGGTTTGAGTTAAGAAGATCAGTTTAATCATTTGACATTATAGTGGGTATTTTCACAGTATGTCAAGAACCTTATTTATATGTTAATTAATTAGGTTTCCCTCTTAGTTTAGGGCTTTTGAGGTTTTGAGTATGTTTAATCTAAGTTTGGGATAAATTGGGGTATAGTTGTTTTTTAAAAAAATTGAGGAATTAACTATGATCCTCAAAAATAGAATAATATAAGTCTCGTTAGATAGAAAAAATTATTTAGTGAATCTTTTATTAAGGAGATAGACCCTTACGCCATCAAATGAAACCCTAATAGCCCATAAACTGTTTCGAGTCCATTTCAGTGTAAAGGACATTTTTGTAAGGTGCCATGATAAATACACCCACTCTTATTGCTAAACAAACCCACCCTATCTACTCTATTGCACTTGGCAGGCAGATAGCAACACCCACCCCCTTTCTTTGATTGATTGATTCAATTGAACATCTTTTCCACACTTTCTGTTTAGAGTGGGGCCCACCTTGAATTATCTGTACCATTGATGTGACCGGCCCATACACACACGCACGCAAAAAGAAATTGGAGTGGCCGACAATCAACTACTGGAAAAAAAAAAAAAAAAAAAAAAAACTCCAAAGATTCGAAAATGTGGGGTCCCCTGCAGGTTGAAGTCTTCGATCTGATCACAGTGAAATTAATCATCCAATGGTTGTGATTAGAGACTTTCAACAGGTGGGACCCACCCAATGGACGACCAGAACCATCTGTTTGGTGGGCGAGCCACAACACATGGTGCACAAATTATGCAACACTAAACATTTCTCACTTCTCATAATCATGACATGATTTTGATTGTTCTCTTTGAGGGTTATATTTGGAATGCTGATTGCACACCAATCACACTAGTTTACTACACATCTGTTTTGGATTATAAATATTCCAAAGGAAACTTGAGATTAGATGGAGTGAAGAGAAAAAAAAAATGGGGATCCATTACAATAAGCTTATATTTTTAGGGTCATTCGGCGACGGGTCCCTGGCGACGGGTCCTGAACATGTCACTTTATTACGTTAGTTCTTTTTTCATAGTGTAATAGGTCCTTTTTTTCAAATTTGAAGACCTAAATGTCTAATTTACCCTTTCTTCAAAATCATATCCCAAAATTCAAAATCGTATCCCACGATTAGTGGGATATGCCATTAATAATGGTCAACTACCATTTAATTGGCCAAATAAATTTAAAAAGATCGAAATAAATTTCAAAAGACGAAAATAAATTTCAAAATACGTAAATAAAATTAAAAAATGCAAATGAATTATAAAAATACAAATAAATTTGAAAGAAAGCAAATAAACTTCATAAAATGAAATAATTTCAAGAAATATCAAATAAATTTCATAAAGAACGCAGAGAAATTTAAAAAGACGTGAATAAATTTCAAAAAATATAAATAAATTCCAAAAGTTGATAAATAATTTAAAAAGACGCAGAGAAATTTTAAAAGATCCAAATAAATTTCAAAAAAATATAAATAAATTTCAAAAGATGAAAATCAATTTCAAAATATCCAAATAAATTTCAAAAAATGTAAATAAGTTTCAAAAGACGTAAACAAAATTAAAAAATGCAAATAAATTTTAAAAAAATGCAAATACATTTGCCAAAACTAAGATAAACCAAATTTACAAATTTCAAATTTTTTTTCCATAAACTCAAATAAATTTGCCAAAAACTCAGTTAGATTTATCCAGAACTTAGATAAATTTATTCCAGAACTCAGATAAATTTGCAAAAAACTCAGATAAATTTGATAAAAAATAAAAAAACTCAGATAAATTTGTTAAAAACTCAGATAAACTTGACAAAAACTTATATAAATTTCACAAAAACTCATATAGATTTGTCAAGATTGATATAATAGACTTACTGCCTTTCTTCTCTGGCGATGGCGCAGCACCATCGACGTCAGCGTGTTACTGTCTGGGCTTTCTACTTCACAGCTCAGGCGGAACTGACCCAAACCCGGAACTGAACCCAAAGAACCTGGGTTGTCTTCCTGTCCTCTCCACGTTCTGGTTCTGGAAACAAAACCAGAACGTGCATCTCTCCTCCTTCTCCGATCACGGCGCAACAACTGCGGCAGTGGACGGCGGAGTCTCTGGCGATGATAGTCACGGCAGTCCGCTCATTCTCCAACGGCGGGAAGTGCGGCAAACCCAATTACCGTCTCTGTTCTTCTTCCTCTCAGGCGATGGCAAGGTGACGAGCAGCGTCTTCGCTTCTTCTCCGGCAATGCCCAGTTCACCACCAGATCCTCTGATTTCCATTCTTTCGGTCGCCTTCCTCGACACAAGACCAGTCCTCTGTAACCAAATTGGACAGCGCAGATCCCTTGCCTCTTCAACTCCAACCTTTACGACCAATAATCGAAACAATCCAGATCCTCTCCACGTTCTGGTCTACAATTTCGAAACTGAACTCAACAGTTTCTGCAACAGAAAAATCGAGACCTAAGTTTCGATCTTCTCTGCAACTCTTCTTCAAGATTTCCCGTTCTCTTTGATCTGTGGCCCAACAGAGATCGAAAACGATCTCTCTTTTCTGCCATTGGTGGCCCACTTGGACCCCACAGTCTCCCTCTCTGGTTGCTGGATGGTGGACTGTGCCTGGGAGAGGATGAGACGAAATATGGGTTGAAGAAGAAGAGGGATAATAAAAGATTTGAAGTTTAAATATTCAAAATTTTATGCCTAAAATAGTTAAAAGGGTAAATTAGTCATGTCAATTGTATCTAGGGACCTCTTGCCGAAATATGTCAAGCTACATGGACTATAGGCCTTAATAAGTTTTTGCTTGGACTGGAGGCTGAAAACATTGACTTATTGGGACCTTTTGCTAATTTTACCTACTTTTTTTCTGGAGACCAGAGAGTCATAAGAGACTGCCAACTTTCTAACCAAAAGTGAGAATTTCGGTGATGAGTTTTACTCACGAAAGGTTGTGATCTGCCAAACAATATTATACCAGAAACTCGAATCTCATTCACCCAATTTGATGATTTTTGAGGAGATCCATTTGAAGGGAAACAGTGTTAAAAGAGACTGGATTTGATTCAAGAAATCTGGCAGGAGGAGATTAAAGCACACTTGGTTGATGATTTTTCTTTTCTTTTTTTTACTCAACTTATGGTATCACTCTTATTTATTCAATTCCTATGTATTCTAATGAAAATCAACATACCCTAATGTTTAAGTTTCACTTTTATTGGTTCTGGAGTTCATTTCATTCGTTTCATTCTAGTGTTTTGATCAGACAACAAATATTTAGAATGGTCCTAATAATTTGAGTCCCTTCATTAAGAAGGCGAACAATAGTACTGATGAGCAGCTCAAATCTTGAAGAGGTGAGCCCCACCATGCATTAAAGAAACGAATTGCACGATACTAGATAAATCTATAATGCAAGAGCGATCGATTGTAGCTCTGCCCTGTAGGAAAGGTTTTTCGGGCGCATCAAATATTGATTTTATCGTCGCACAGAAAAATATTTCATCAAATTGAAGTTGTTGATGGTGTGATTATCTCCCTCAACTTCCTTAAAAGACTGAATTTATCATGCCTTGTTTGTTGCTTAAACTGTTCCGTGAACACTTGTAGCTCAACGTCACAATCGATGTCATTGTCTTGAAGAGACACACACGGTGATAAATCAAGTTTTCTCCAAAATTTATCTATGGAATCAATTGGTATGGGATGACCATCGTTCAAAATTTTTTTTATCTATGGAAAATCGATTCCGTTACAATCCATGCATTTTATTTTGTAGTCTCCCAACTTCCCCCCTCTTGGAGGGCAGGATGAAAACTCCCACAGATCTTGTTGCTTGTAAGAGAAAATTCTCCTTTACATGGATATGGTCTCGGTTGAATCAGTGAAGATTTACACTAGATTGATTTAAAATTTTGAAGAGTTCAAATGAATGCCCCACCAATATAGGAATTGTCTTCAATTTTACCATAAGTAAAGAGTTGAGAAATTAATGTAGTTTATATAACATTTTTCATTATTTATTATAATTTTAATCAAATAATTAATTTTATTAAAAAATAACTTTATAATAAAAGTTGGAAAAAGGATCCGGACTCTCGAGAAAATTATTATAGACGGTATCTTTGAGCTTCAATGGGCTTTGTATGTCAATTATTACATTTTTTTCCCCAACAAATAAATAAAAGCTGCATTGATCTAATTTTAACTTGATTAATTTAAAATCTTCAATCAACCACCTTTACTGCCAGTCAAATATCAATTTTTGTTGGGTTGATTCTGTTTAGTATTTTTTTTTTTTTGTAATAGTATGAAAATTTATTAAATCTAGACTAGTTTAGATAAAATTGAAGATGTTAATCTTGGTCAATACGAGATTACGAGTTTTGTTTAATGCAGGTTTTCCATTTTCTCTTTAAATGAGAGATTTTTTTTATCCCTTTTGACCTGTTATTAATCCCTACTTAGATTGGAAAAGTCTTTATTTAAAGGGGCAGGTTCTCCGAAGCTGCAGCTTAGGGTATCCTAAGCTGCAGTGTGTAAACCACACATGTGTGAACATATGTGTGACCCATTTTTACACTACTGCAGCTTAGGAGAACCTGTCCCTTATTTAAATTCAAAAGATTTGTTTTTAAATTATGAAGATTTTACATCTGATGCACCTTTGGTGAGGCAGGTCAAAATACATTGGTAACCCTAGCCCGAGCCTTGTAAATAGGCTAGGTGGGTTGAGCGGGCTGACTCTAACCCGACCTGCCTTGAATATGGGTAAGCTTTTCTCGACCTATAACTTACCTGTATACATTATTGGTCGGGCTATGTGGTTCAGGTAAGATGCAGGTAAAGTTAAAAGGTCGGGTCAGATGTTAACAATAGTAGGTAGTAGTTCTTCCAAAAAAAAAAAAACCAAACAATAGGTAACAATGAAAACTGCATAACATTTAATGTTGTAATGTACCCACTTCAGTATTTTATTGTGCTGGCCATCCATTTGTGTTGTAAATGCAGAGTGATGATGAGAGCTTGGGGAATCGAGCCAGGTGCAATGTTGATCGCTGCAAATGCATGTGGGCTCAAGCCAAGTGTCCCTCTCAGGTACCCTCATTGTACTAGATGCAATAGCTTCATAGACTGGGCCGTACACCCTAACTTTATAGATTGGGTGCATTTAGTATAGCACCCGTTTGTAAATTGCCCATCCTATCTCAACATAGGAGAGAGGTCATCGTCCCTAAACTCTCACTCACACTCACACTCACACTCACACTCACGCCCAGCAGAACCCTTCCCTTCCATTTTTCTTCTTCCTTTCATCATTTCCTTTCCATTTCTCCTCCCATTTGGCTTGTTCACAACCATCACCCCCAACACTGAGTCTCATTTCCTCTTTCCCACCCCCATTATCATCTCCTCCTTCCTCTTACGCGACCAACAGCCCATGATTGGTAAGTTTCTTTGGCCTATTTTTCTTCATTCCTACCATATTTGAGCTATCAAAGACACATGCATAACCCTATCCCTTCTTTATTTGGTTTTCCCCCATTTCTTGGAACCCTAGGTTGTGGATTTTGGGGCTTTTATGTGTAGGACGTTGGTTGATATCAATAGAGGGCTTGCATAGCTTCTTGTGGTGATTTCAATAATAAGGCAAGTATTCATGTGTAAATTCCATTTCATGCATGTGGTTTGTTTATAGATTATTATGTCTATGGGCATGATGTTGTGGTGGATTCTACGTACTTACCCCTTATGCATGTATTTTATTGTCAATTTCTTTGCTAATTGTTTCCTTTAAGATGTGATGATAAGACTAATTTGATGTTTTAGGGCCCAAATGCATGCATGTTATGTTGGCGACCCCCAATTTAGACCCAAGGAAATAATCATGTGTGGATGTTATAGTATGCATGTAGATTGTACATAATTAAGAATTTGTGTTTAATCCTTGTTACTCCTTAGTTGTAAACCTCTATTTCTAGTAGATATCTGTGACTTCCATTTCATGTATTATATAAATTGGTATTATGAGATTTATGAATATATTATTTGTTAAACATGTTAAATGTTGTGTTAGGGCATACTCCAATTGTTAAATTTTCTAACTCCCTATTGATTGCAAGCAATCACATTTAAATCACTTTTCATATATCATGTTGCATGTAGACTATAGTGTTCAAAGGTATCAGCTATATGGTTAGCGCTTGTTTTGGAGTTTGATGCTTATATTGAATTAGACATTTCGCTTTGATCTTTTATGCCAATGAAATTGGTTATTTTGTGGTGCAAATGGGTGAGGTGTGGTTGACTCTAGTTTATGTCATATGCTAGGGGATTTATTGGATTTCTACCCAAGATGAATAATGCACTTCATTTAGTATACATGTTAATGCACTATCATCCTCGTATTTATTTCATTTTAACTACCCAAATAATGTTAGGCTCATTGCAATGGAAACCCATGTTCCTATGTATGTCGGAAACCCCCACTTGAGAGGACCTTAGATTTAGCTAATGGCCTACAATTATGGGACTTATGAATAATTGAAAATCGGTCTTAGCCATTGACTCCCAACTGTTTGTAAAAATGTGTGAGAGACCAAACCATGACATGGGGAGTGGTAACCGTAGGCTATGGATACTCTTGGTCATTACAAGATTTAGGTTAGTGTAGATGTTATCTGGGACCCACCGTGGATCATCGTGTTGAATTGTATAATGTCCACTCTAAAGTGGGCAAATGGTAACCTAGGACTAGCATTAGGGTTCTAAATGATTCACACTACGTGACACCTCATTGGACCCGGACCCTTATACCTACCAACTCTTGGACCCTTAGGCATTTAGTGTATGTGAAATGTAGAAGGCCCTGGCAGGAGGTATGAGTTGTATACCGGCCCATACACTATTCACTAGATCTTGGACACAAAACCGTAACCACATCGGTGCCTTTGCATGACCTTTGACCCTGGGCCTTGGCGGACCTTAGACCTTAAACCTTCTCTACTACTTTAGACCATAATTGTTTCTCGTCTGCTATGACTGCTAGACCTCCTTTAGGCAAGTATGGGGTAATGCCAGCTAAGGGTATATCGTTATGGAGCTCCAGGTGTCCACTACCTTCAAAAGCACCAAGGGAATCATTTAGGCACCATGTGCTCTATGGGGATCATATCCTTAGCCGGTACTGCCATTGTAAGAGGATGTCTACAACGGGACCTAAGTGTAGTGCAGCAATGGGCCTTATTAAGTTAAATGGTTGACACATGTATGCACTTGAACACTTCCCGCTCTGAATGAATAGTGAATTATGCCTTTTATAATAGCTGATTGTGCCACCGCATTACGCGGCTATATATTTGCTTTGCTTTGTGCACGGTACGTATCTTCGGATACTGAGACAGCCAGCATGCGGGAGCTGGGTGCAGTAGGTGTTGGACGACACCGTTTGGATATTTGGATAGTAGGGCTCTGGGTTGGACCAAACCTGAGTTTATCTATGGTTTGCATTTTGATGTGTATAATGAGTACATTATAGATTAGGGGTATATTGGGTGATGATGCACACTATAATTGTGGTGGGCGTGTGTGGTGGTGTGAGCTGACTATGATACTTATACATATTGTTGTGTGTGGATTTGATGTGGGTGTGCCCGCTCCGTTTGTTTGTTATAGACTGTGTTATACACTACCATTTGATCTTGGTACGATGCGATGGGTTTAAATTATTTATCTATGTTGTGTAGCTTTGGTGTGTATGTTATCTTGCCTATAATTGGATTAATGTTGCTTGTTGCTTGATGTTTGTATTGCCTTCCGTCTTTTACCTTAATTGCATATCCACTAACAATATATGAGATACTTTTTTTCTTGTAGGTGCAGGTAAGACTCTATACCGATATATGTTCATATATAATTACACATGAGTGCATAGTTATTATTGTATACATGTCATGTTATTTACCCATGTTTGCTTGCTTGGCCTTTTTAGGTCTAACCATGCTCTTGGTGCTTGTAGGTTATAGGCCACTGACCGCTAGCGTGAGGGTAACACTTCGGTGTAGGTGTAACACCCCGACCCGCCTTAATCTCGTTCTAGAGTTAATTAATTTAGATTAATTTCTTAATGGATGTTTCGATTTTGATTGGACTTGATTAGGTAGAATTAGTGGGGTTTGACCATTTACTAGGTAGATTATGACTTTTGGAGTGTTTTGGATTTTTGTGTGTACTTAGAAATTTTTGGGTTTTTAATGCATTGCATGGAGCATTTCATGGGCCTTAACTTTCATGTCTTGACCCATCGGATTCGGATTCATTAGGCCCATTCCCAGCCCATTCATTTAACCCAGGCCCTTATTAGAGATATTCAGCCCATTTCTGGACTTGTATGCAGTGCAAGAAAAATTGGCTTAAAAGCCTTAACCCCAGCCATTTTTCCTTCTTCTACTCTTATTCCTTCTTCATTCCAGCTGGGAGTTTTTCCCTTCTTCTTCTCTTCTTCTTCATTTCTTCCTTCCTCATCTCAAGCAACCATCCAAGGATCCTTGCATGTGAGTCTTGGTGGAGACATCTTCATCTTCCTATTCATCTTCTCCAAGCTTCCATTCTCTGCAAAAGTGTTTCATTTCCTCCATTGGTAAGTCTCATCTTCTGTTTCATTTCTCTTGCTTCCGATTAAGTGAAGGAATGTCCTAAATTCGTGCATGCATCATCTTCTTCCCATTCATTTCATTCATTTTCGTTTTCACCATTTTTAGGGCATTTGAGCTTGCATTTTGGGGATTTTCGAGTTTGAGAAGGATTAGGTGTGAGATAGCTTCCAAGCACCTAAGGCAAGTTAAATTTATACATTTGTATGCATGATTCCTAACTTGATTCATGAACATGATCAATCTTGCTTAGATACCCATCTCTTGCTCAAAAAAGGATTTTTGATGAATGATTTTTCTTGTTAATGTGTATGGGTTTATTAGTAGTTTTTATGAGCATTTTGGAAGCTCAAAGATACCCATTTGTTGTGGTTTAAAACAAAGAAGAATGCCTTGAATGGCTTGGAAGGAAACAACACAGTTCAGATTTTCGGACACAGGATTTTGGCAGTTCGCTCGAGCGAGCGTGAGTGAACGCTCGAGCGAAGGGCTCTCTGGGAGAGTTCGCTCGAGCGAACTTTCGGTCCGGTCGAGCGAACAGCTCTCTGTCTGGGGTCTGCTCAAGTGAACATCTGAACGCTCGAGCGAACCTGATACCTGCAGTATGCAGATTTTCCAATGACCATAACTTTTTAACCGTATGTCCGTTTTTGGATTGAGCCTTAGAAAAGAATAAATGCTCGAGCCAAGCCTACGGTCTTGGGAACACATGTGGTCTTCACCGTCCAACTCAGGGTAGTATTAAGAGTTCGACATTATCGGGCTACAAGGACCCCCTTGGCGTTACATAATTTGGATGTCGAATCCCTTAATAGAACACATTTGGTTCGGTTACAGTCTGAAGAACACAAGGCCCCTTTTGTGGGTACGGTTGCTCAATCCATATCCACAATTAAATAAACCATCGGTCATGATAAAAGTTCAGGGTGCACATCCTACAAGTCCGTCTATCAGGCCAATCAACTAGAACAAGCTACGGTTCAATGTCCGGCTCCTGGAACGTCCATTTGTCACAATTATGTAAAATCCAACATTTATTCTTTTTGTTGGGTTCTACACATCATGAGCTTTCCAACGGTATGTAGATCTCCAAAAACGGACATACGGTTAAAAAGTTATGGTCATTGGAAAATCTGCATACTACAAGCATCAGGTTCGCTCGAGCGTCCAAATGTTCGCTCGAGCGGACCCTAGACAGAGAGCTGTTCGCTCGATCGGACCAAAAGTTCGCTCGAGCGAACTCTCCCATAGAGCCCTTCGCTCGAGCGTTCACTCACGCTCGCTCGAGCGAACTGTCAAAATCCTGTGTCCGAAAATCTGAACTGTGTTGTTTCCTTCCAGGCCATTCAAGGCATTCTTCTTGGTTTTAAACCACAACAAATGGGTATCTTTGAGCTTCCAAAATGCTCATAAAAACCACCAATAAACCCATATACATTAACAAGAAGAATCATCCATAAAATCCATTTTTTTTTTAGCAAGAGATGGGTATCTAAGCAAGATTGCATATATTCATGAATCAAACAAAGAAGCATGCATATAAACATGTAAGTTTAACTTGCCTTAGGTGCTTGGAAGCTATCTCACACCTAATCCTTCTCAAACTCGAAAATCCCCAAAAATGCAAGCTCAAAAGCCCTAAAAATGGTGAAAAATGAAATGAATGAAATGAAGAAGATGCATGCACGAATCTTAGACATAATCTCAAGATTGAAACGAATACAAAGGGAAAAGGAAAATGTAGCTCATCAAATAGAGGAGATTACAAAGAAAAGGGCTTACCCAAAAAGCAAGGAGAAGAAAATGAAGGAATGCTTGAGCTTGGAAGATGGTCTCTTGTTGGAGAAGATGATAGGGTTAGAATGGTGGATGGCTTCTACACATGCAGGGTTTCTTGGTTGTTGCTGGGAGTGAAGAAGAAGAAAAGAAGAAGAAGAAAAGGGAATAGCTGAAATGGGTTTTGATGGAATTTATTTCCAACAGTTGCATGCAAGTCCACTAATGGGCTGAAAATCTCAAGAAAGGGCTTGGTTGATTAAATGGGCTGGAAATGGGTCTAAATGGATCCGAATTAAATGGGCCAAAGTATGAAAGTTAATGACCATGAAATGCTCTATGCAATGCATTAAAAACCCAAAATTTCTAAGTACACACAAAAACCCAAAACACTCCAAAAGTCATAATTTACCTAGTAAATGGTCAAACCCCACTAATTCTACTTAATCAAGTCCAATCACAATCAAAACATTCATTAAGCAATTAATCTAAATTAATTAACTCTAAAACGAGATTAAGGCGGGTCGGGGTGTTACACAAACAGATCAAGCCACCCAAAACCACCAGCACCGCCCCCCTTCCAGTCAGCGGCCACCTTGAAAGTTTAGGGTTCACGATCTCTAAATTGGTCTACTCAATCAATCAGACAAAAGTGTGCAAATAATAATAATTATGCAGCGGAAATAAAAATCAACAAGCATACAAAATAATGATACCAAATTTAGCGTGGAAAACCCTAACCGGTTAAAAAAAAAAACCACGGATCCGAAATGGATCAATAATCAAGCACTATGAATCTCGCAATTACAAAAAACTCAGATTTCCTCCCCAAATATCCCTTATCTAAAGACAAAAGTTACCTTGTGTCGCTTCACGTTTCAACGACTTCACACCATTGATTGCAATAGACTAAATCCTGCACTTGACTTATCAAATCTTCTACGAAAGAAGACAATCTTCTGCAAAGAATGCAGAAGAAACTGGCTCTAGAGAACTTGTCAGCACATCGCCTTAATAAATTTTTAGAGAAGAATTCTCTCAATTAAATCTCTAATTCAGAACTTTGAGATGTGAGGTCTACCTTTATAATCGCCCTTACATCGTGCTTAAGGTTGCCTAACTTGATTAGAATTAAAACAAGCAGTTTGGGCACAATTAGAAGAATTTTCTAATTTTTCGTAGGACTCTGCCACATGTCCGTTCGCGCGGACCGTCCATCTGCTCGAGCGAATGAGGTTCTGTCATAACGCAAAATGACTCTGTTAGTGCGTCTGGCTATTCTGACTATGTCTGCTCGAAAGGATGATGTGGTTGCTCGAGCGGACCCCATTCTAATTGATCCGAAAATTTAATAATCTTTCTTTCAGATTTCTTCTTCTAATTCTTTCAGACTTTCTTCTTTGAGTCCTTTCAATCTTCTATCTTGAGAGTCATTTTCTAAAATAAGAATACAACTTAAAAACAACTCAGAGTATTGTCCAACCAATAAATTAGCCAATAAACAAAAATCTAACACACCTCTGCCTCCTGAAAACACCCCTTCACCGATCCCTTTCTGACCTCTCCCGTCGCTACGGCCCCATCCTCTCACTCCGCTTTGGCTCCAGCCTTGTTGTAGTCGTCTCCTCTCTAGCCGTAGTCGAAGAATGCTTCACCAAGAACAGCATCGTATTTGCCAACCGCCCCGCCTCCTCGCCGGAAAACACATGGGCTTCAATTACACCACCCTCACATGGACTTCCTACGACCCCCACTGGTGGAACCTCCATCGCATCGCCATCACCGATATCCTCTCCTCCAACTGCGTGAACATGTTCTTGTCGATCCGATCTGAAGAGGTCCGGAATCTAGTCCGAGAACTGTTCCGGGACTCGGATGTCTGGAAGGTGGAGCTGAAGCGGAAGCTGTCCGAGCTTACGCTGACTTGTGATCAGGTAATGGCGGTGGCTGGTGCAGAAACTTCGTCCGTGACCATGAAGTGGGCCCTGTCACTTCTACTCGACAATACAGAGGTGTTCGAAAAGCAAAAGCCGAGCTGGACATCCAGGTGGGAAAAGATCGTCTCCTTGATGATTCGGATTTTCACAAGCTGCCATATCTTCACTGTATCATTGACGAGACTCTCCGACTGTAACCTGCCGCTCCACTACTACTGCCCCACGAGTCATCCGAAGAGTGCAAACTAGGAGGTTTCCATGTTCCACGCGGCACTTTGCTTTCGGTTAACGCGTGGGCCATTCACCGGGACCCCGAGCTATGGCAAGACCCTACAAGTTTCAAGCCAGAGAGGTTTCAAGGTATGGAAAAGGACAAGGAGGGTTTGAATTTCAAGTTTCTCCCGTTTGGATATGGAAGAAGGTCATGTCCCGCATGGGCATGGCAATGTAGGTGGTGGGGTTGGCACTGGGAACATTGATCCAGTGCTTTGAGTGGGAAAGGGTGGGAGAAGAGAAGGTGAACATGATGGAAGGAGGGGGTCTCTCCATGCCCATGGCCCAGCCATTGGTGGCCATATACCGACCCTATGCAGATATTATCGACGTTCTATCTCGACTTTAAACAAGCCACTTTTCACTGTTTTAGAATCTCTAGCAAGGACCTCGTTGATCTTGTTCCGACATTTGTTGGTATATAATATCTCAGCTAGTTGAAAAAAAAAAAAAAAAACCCAGCAAGGGACAAAGTCACAAAGGTACCCTTGCATTATTATATAGTTGTTTCTCTTGGAAAATGTTCTTCCATCGGCAACGGCAAGTGCAGTCCAGCACTTTCGGTCCACCTTTTATGAGTGCGGCCTTTTTTATAGTCTTTAAATAATAATGGAGGAATTTACCTGAAAAAGAACCTTAGATGGTCATTAGAGAGAAAAGGGGACACTAGTTTATATGCTACGAAATCGGTATTCCCGTCAAAAAATATTTTTTTTTGTTTATTTTCTACAAGCGACGACGTCGTCACAGATTAACACAGCAATTTTCGCATTACCTTCTGTAAAGCAACGACGTCATCAGATATTAAAGTACACTTTCTTCCACTAGCTTATGTGAAGCAACGTCGTCGTCAGATATTAAATCACACTTTCTTCCACTAGCTTCTGCGAAGCAACGACGTCGTCAAATATTAAAGCACACTTTCTTCGACTAGCTTCTGTGGACGTCGTCAAATATTAAAGCACACTTTCTTCAACTAGCTTCTGTGAAGCAACGACATCGTCAGATATTAGAGCACACTTCCTTTCAAATTTTATCTTCTGTGTTACAACGACGTCGTCACTGACCATTGCAATCGAAAAAAATGATGTGTGTATTGGTTTTATGTGCGAGCGCAATAGAAGACATGGACTACAAGCTTCGTTTCTTGCCATAAAAAAGCACATAACTTGGCATTCAAAAATTCATATTAAAACATTCAATAATCCACCATAAAGCAATTTACATACCTGTAATTTTAAACATTATATTATTACTTCATACAAACAATAATTTCTTCCACAATCTTCAATAAATCAACTCGATCCATAAAGCAAAAAAATAACATAATAAGAATATCTCACAGACTACAAGTTTCTATTTCTAGATTCAAGTAGAGCCTCTAATCATCCATATACATTAATAAACATTCATATTAATCAATCCTCATCAATATAAAATGTTGATCTTTCAAAATCATCAATCTACATAAAAGTCACAATCATCAATAGCCTTACAAAATAAGTTGGTTGGTACGAAATAAACCCCAACTCTTTCTCCATTACAAAATATTAAACATCACTCCACAGCTGAAGCATCTCGAATTGTATCATCTCTACTAGTATATGTTTGGCCTTCTAGGGTACCAAGTTGTTTGTTGTGAAACGGAAACGCATAGAAGTAAATCTCACAGAATAGAAAATGTTTGCCTTCTAAATCTATACTACACATGTTGACTGCACAATAGTGGATCGATCAGATCCACTTTTTCTAGGCTGGCCACCTTCTTTCACCTCTTTTGTATTGGTGTCCCTCTTCAGATTCATATTTAGCTTATTCTCCCTTTCTGTAGCTTCTCGAGTTTTCCTCTCAGAATCCAAAACTCCCTTATGTGCTTCATCCACTCTTCTTGAGGCCACGAGTCTTGCCTGTATCAAAATAATAGCAATATTATACCATTTACCAGAACTAGCTCATTGAATTCCAACGAAAAATGAAGGGAAACAGAAGATTCATTTGCAAACAGGTTATGATTTTAAAACACCAGATCACCAATTCACCTAATGAACACGAAAATAGCAAAGAATAACATCAGGCACTGCTTGTCAAAAATAAAAAGAACTGAGAAATGCAACCATTTTTATGGGACCGTACAATCATTTCCGTTGAAAGGCATTATCTTTTATTTTTTTCTCAAGTGAGATTTCTCCAAATAATTCCTCCATTGAGGTAAACTCGGCACTCATATATCAAGAGAGCGAGCTTTATGCAAGTGCGATTGGCCAATTATCAGTTATCCATTTTATTCATTTATATATATATATATATATAGAAAATTGAATGACTTGGATCATGAATTAGATGTTAGGGCAAGTGCAAATATTTGATTATGGTTGGGGTTTTTTTTTTTTTTTTCATTCTTCATATATTTCTCAAGAAGAGGAAACACGCTTCTCACCTCTCCCATAGGCATTGGAGATCCTTGCTGGCACAACAATGTAGGGTCTTTTTCAGGTTTATTCGTTGAAAAGTTGATGCACCAAACGTGAGATGAATGAGAGATGTAAAAAAGCGGAATGAGTTACACACGGTTATGACCTGTACAATATTTGACTATATCCTACATATATTACAGCTGGGCTGGATATAATTGGGCTTGGATTTGTGCAATAAGAGAGCTGAACTGGGCTTCTTGACAGAAACAAACCCTAGAATCCAATACTCCTAATAAAACTAGGAAACTAATCAAGGCTCCCAAAAATTGAAAAGCTAATCCTAATTATAACTCGTTAAAAAAATAAGAAACAAAATAAAATCATAGACTTCTTTAGATCCCACATGTGAGCCACGGGTCTAGTAGCAGTGGCCCAGAAGCTCTGCATCAAGTCGATCAGTCATTTCATCACTACCGCCTCTCTAGCATCACCAAGTCATTAGATTGAGGCTCAAAGAATCCATGATTGCTTTATGGACCATCCTTCATCAGGAACTAGGCCAGTCCAATTAGCAATGAAAATACAATTATCAAAAAGTGGAGAAAATACAATGTAGTCATATAATCCTAAACGACTTAGCAACTATACAAAATGTGTATTAAACAAATTACAGATGCCACCATTAAAACTGGAATTCCATCCACAACGCTGAATAACAATAAGGAGCATTGCAAGCTAAAAAGTATCCAATGTCCTCAACTTAGGATTGGAGGGGGTACGTTCATGTTTGATACACACTAAATAGCAAAGTCTGCCTCTTTAACAATATGAACATCATGATTCATGAGGACAATCTGCACAATATCAATAACCTCCTCTTAAGAAATCGACAATCATTAAGGGAGTAGGATAAAGGCATGCTGTCAAATGGATCGCAAGGAGCCAATTTCTCGAAAAGGAAGCAGGTAGTGAAGCAAATGAATACATCTTTGCATTTAATAGCTTCTGCCACAGGTGACATAATATCTTGCTCACCTTGTGCAAAGGAGCATGAGAAAAACAGAATTAAAGACACTATGCATTGTCATCAAAGTCCAACGGCCTAGGAGTCTTTGCTGCTTCTCTTAACCAATCAAGTGTGCTTAAAGGGAATCATTCAAAGATCATCATCATCATCAAAGACTTATCCCAACTATTTTGGTGTCGGCTACATGAATTCCGTTCCTCCATTCTGACCTATCATAAACCAAATCCTAGGATAGGTGAATGTTTTTTTCCTCGTAATTCATGTTTGGGTTGTGACAAAAGTTTTACGCTGGCTGTCAACCAACCCAACGCAACCTAACGCATTTATCTAGTCTTGATAAAATCTTCAGGAGGGGGTAAGCAAGGGCATTTCAGATTATCATCTCTTTTAAAATTGAAAAAAAAAAATGTATTGGGACTAACACAACAGATAATACAATAAAAATTACAATAATATGAACACTAAAGTTAATTTTTAATATATTAAAAGAAAACGTTCTGTTTTACATTTTGCTGACAGTTGAGTGATGAAGTTAAGACACAACAATCAAGATGATATGTGCACAAGTGTGATAATGGAATTACATAACAGACCAAAGACCTTCATTCTGAAAAGAGATCCACCAGAAGAAGTTACAAAGCACCAACCAAGATAATATGTTGGGACCCTGATACCATATACCTTCTTCATAGTTTTTGGGATCGATTTTTCATTTTTATATCAAGCATTTTTTGACAAGATTATTTGGGTTGACTTTTTGGGTGTGTTATAGTTGTAGGATATTAGGGCAAGTTTTTCTTTCTGCAGATCCATATAGCCTAACAGCCCTATATTGTAGAGGCTTTGCATTTTCTTTTTTACATTTCATTTGTAATGAAGATTTATGATACATATAAGAAAATAACTCCCAAAACTCATCAAAGAAGAAGACGTAAAAATTAGAACACTTGAAAAAGAAATAGCACCAAGAAAAACTATAGGCATGCAGTGAAGCAACAAAATAAAGAGGATAATGAACCAAAGCATCATCAGCATTGGATGAAAACCTTTTCACAATGAGGAACAAACAATAATACCTCACATTACAGTCATCTAATAGTTAAACAACAAAAGATACAAGTCACAAACCTCGAAGTTCAATAAGAGAAAGAAAGCCAATTCCAATTATTGCCTTTGAAATAGAGGAATCACAAGAAGATTCTGAACAAAAGATAAAAGTCACAAACAACTAAATGATCATATTTACAAATGTTTTAGCCTCTTTCTTTCACTTCTTTTTTAATTTCAAAATATTTTGTCATTTTTTTATGATCAAATCCATTATTCAGGTCCAGCACATGCCCACACCGATTTCTCAGGGGCCAAATAGCATGAACACAGGTGGAATGTAATACCATACTCTAAATTCAATAAAGACTCCCAATCACAAGAGGGGAAAATCCAATTCCAACTCATATTTTATCTCTACGAAGCAAGAATAAACTCAATAAAAAGATTCTCAATTACAAGAAGGGAAATCCAACTCAGATTATTTCCACAAAGCAAGAATAGCAATACCTTGACAGAGCTGCTATCCAGCTCTAGAGCTTTTCTGCAATCCTCTTCAACCTTCGTCCAATCACTGCAAAACCCAACAAGAAAAACAGACAAAAAAAAAAAAAAAAAAAACAAACTAATCAAAAACCCATTACCATCAGCACCTAGAAATTCCAATAAAATGGGAAGGAGAAGAACAAATCCCAAAAAATGGGGTGTGAGAAGAAAAGGGTCACACTCACTTTCTCTTCATGTGACACAATGCCCGATTCGTCCAATACACTGCCACCTTCGGGCAGAGAGTGATCGCCTAAACAGCACCACCCCAACAAAGAAAACAAGAAACAAAAGAACCCCATTGAAAAACAAACAAGCAGCAGCAGTAAAAAGACGAAATTAACATATATGGGAGAGAAGACGATCAAAAGCTCTAGTCTTCAAAGGGTTTAAAGGGTTTGATTAGACCTCTATGTAGTTGTCAATGGCTGCTCCAAAATGATTTTTTTCAAAGCATTTGTTGCCATCTTTCCTCAGAAGCTCTGCTTGTTTGGCCGCGCTTGCCACTGCTGGCGCCATCTGATGAAGCCAAATGGGTCTGTTTAATCTTCTTAAGAGGCTTTCTTCTCTCTGCCTTTAGTGCCTTAGTCAATTTTCTCGTGGGCTGAGAAGATGAAGTAGAAATAGTAGAAGGAAAGCAGAAGACGACGAGAGAGGAAGTTGAGAGGAAAAAGGAAAAATGATATTTCAAGAGCGACGACGTCGTCACAAGTTTCAATCATTATTAAAAAAACGAAAGTGGTCTCCTGGGACCACTTCCTTGCCATATTTACTAGTGGCCCATTTTTTTGTTGTAGGCCATGTTGAGGCCTTTTTTAGGTAAAATCCTCATAATAATGTTATGAGTTCGCATAAGCCTAATTTGATACACATTAAATCTGTATTCACTCACAGTTGAATTAAATGTCATAAAAAATTATTAGTAAAATATGATTAACTCGTAGGTAAATTTTTTTCTACTGCTTTTTCTATCTTAATTTGTATTAAAGAGTAAAGGAAACATAGGCTTAAATTGCCCAAGAGGTGATACAAAAGAAAGGAAAGCAGAAAGAGAAACAAAATGCACATGTATGTTTAAAAAAAAAAACAAAACAACACCATACGTGCTTATTCCACGTACGACTCGTGACATTAAATGCCTTCAAATGGTTCGATCCAACAAAACTCATGTCTACATATTAGGTTCGTTCCTAAACACGAGTGACCAATACATTCAAATAGTCCAGAACAGCGGAAAAAAAAAAATTGTTCTGTTTTAAGGCTATCTACAGTACTCTCGAAGATCCTTGTATGGGACCGCATTCGCCATGGCATCAAATCTCCGTATGATAAGAAAATTGTCTACATTTGAAAATGATTTGTATATGAATAATTTTTTATGCAAATGAGTCAAATGTTGAAAGTTCCAATTTTATGGACAACTAGAATGAAATACTACTAGTTCTAATTAATCAAGCAATGCACAGCGGAAATAAACCAATCAGACAATAGAACTAGTTATCTACCAATCATACACCAAAAGAAGGCAGATACAAAATATAGCATGGAAACCCTATCTAGGCAGAAAAACCACGAACCAGAAATCAAGAGTTCACGAACAGTTACAAGAACAGTTACAAGATGTACTCACTAGCTCATGTACCTCAGTTTATACCTCGACTTCAGGACTGTAGTTATTGTTGTAAAAAATCTACTGACACGACATCCACCATGCCCTGTTCTCCTTACTTGATCTCCTCGCACCTTGCCAGTCAAGATGAACTATCTTCTCATTCGAAAAGCAGGAGCAACAACACCTTCTAGAGCAGTCTTCAGAACGATCTTTCAATGGCTCTAGAGAATAAACTCTTTCTTATGATCTCTCTGACTCAGATAAATGAGAGGTGTGGCGATCCATAGGGTTGAGAATAATACCCTATATATAGCCCCAAATTCGTGCCTAAGACTTAGAGCACAAGTAGGACTTAAACTGAGAAACAAGGTCTCAAAAGGAAACAAGTTCGTATCAGAATAAGAGATTTTCCCGGAACTGTACGCGCCTGATCGCTCAAGCGGACTCTTACTTCGCTCGAGCGGACAAGCCTCTGTCTCGCATTCGCTCGAGCGAATGCATGGTCACTCAAGCGGACTCTGCTGTGATTGAAGAAACGAAAATTCAGCACTCTTGTTCTTCCAGCTTTCTTCTTCTTAGAACCCTTCCCTCTTCTATCTTCGGAGTCATTTTCTAAATAAGAAATACAACTCAAAGATTCACAGAGTTTTATCCAACATGAATTAGCCAATACAAAAATACCTATCAAATGTGAACCACATTCTATTGTTTATCATTTTCCTTCTTTTTTTTTCGCATGTGAATCTCAGTTTATCCAACAGTTCATCGTCGTCCTCTGTTTTTTTTACAAATTCTTAAAAATCCATGATGAGTCAAGTTATGTGATTTGACCAACTAGCCATTTTTTTGCCTTCTGAAGAGGATCATAGATCAGATCAAGAAAAGGAGGCCCACAAAAATCAGAAAAATAGATCTAACACTTTGTAACTTTTTGAGATTTCCTCAAAATTCGTGATTGATCAGCGGGTAAAATTTGAGCCCATACTCATTCTCGGTCTAATGAAGATGATGAACGGATCATATCTTGCTTTAGAGGCCCACAACATTCAAAAATTTAAACAAACGGACAGCCTTTTCAACTTATGAATTATACCATTGCATCAATATATGCATCCAATAGTCCTACATTTTTTACAAATTTATAAAGTCCAGCATTGATCAAGACCTAACATCTGACACCATAGTCGTGTTTGGTTTTTTGAAGAGGATTAACATTTTGAATTGTGCAAAAGGGATCCGCAAAGATATAGAAATACAAATGTAACAATCCAAAGCTTTTCTTAATTTTTTCATAATTAGTCATGATACAATGACTGAAATTGGACAGCATAGTTGTTTTTTGACATTCTAAACATGATAAATGGTTTAGATTTTGATGTAGGGGCCAACATAATGCAAAAAATGAAAGAACCTTGACCTAAAACTCAGGACACAATTCCCAAATGAAAGCTAAGTAAATACAATTCAAACATGTACTGTGGTAAAAAAAAAGGCCACATATGCAAAGAAGGAGGCGGCGTTCAAACCCAAGACATTTCAATGTAAACTGTGGGTCCTTTTCTACAAAGGTAAGGAGCCGATCCTATTATCGCATGTGAACTTATTTGAAAATTTGGCGGATATTTCAATCAGAGAAAACTTTCTCCGAGCACAAGTTCATAGGCACAGGCGAGTACCTGACCACCCCTTGAAGTATTATAATTTGCCCATACTAGGGGATCGTTCAATTGATATTAGCATTATAAGCAGATGCATACTTTCATATACATTGCTTGCAAGCCCTCCTCACTATTGTTTACTACGCTTATGCGTATATATTTTTGGACTGTTCAATTTCAATTGGGGCTCACCGAGTTGAATCGATTCATGATGTGCTTATATATAGTAGATTTATAGATATATATATATATATATATTTATATATCCATTCTTTGGTGCAGCGTTGTTTCATCCTTGGCTTTATCTTTCCATGAAGAATAGTTGCATAGCTTTAAGTATTGACAATGATAATAATTATTAATTTTTTAGAAAATCATTGACCCACTAAATAAATTTATAAACGGTTTCATATAATAGTGGGACCCATTGTTATGAACGGTCAGTGATCACTCATTGCTATGATGTGTTTTGGCATATTCAATTATTGGAACCACAACATAGGTCCAATCTAATCACTTACGGGTCTCACCTAGCTATTGCCAAATTAATATAATGCAACAAGTGGGGCCATTATTTCTCTTAAACATCTAGAGGGTTATCATCATAATTGACATCCATGCATCTATGCAAGCGCATCATAGATACATGCAACTCAGCAGTCCACAACGGCAATACCTCGGTCACCCAAATTTTGTTTGGGTCCACGCAAGGGGACCGTAGACCGTGGTGGACCACTATTCATGTTGCCATCCAGGTGGACCTCTGAGTGGGTGCATACAAATCCTGTCCGAATGGTTGGCAGGCTGCGGACAGTAAACGCGCAATGCCAGATGCGGACTCCCCCAAATGCCCAATGCCAGGGCAGTTGAAAATCCAAGATGGACTCTTCCAAGTTCCATCACTGCCATTTAGCTGCCACGTCCCCCAATTCTTCACCTGCTCTGAATCACCTGCACCCACTAGACTACTGAGAAGATGCGCTCATGCATTACGTCTACAATGCTGTTGTATTCCAACGTGCTTTATCTCATGCATTACGTCTACAATGCTGTTGTATTCCTATTTGCTTCATCTCCTTCCACAGAAAGCTTGGCTTCCCTCGACAATAATATAAAAGGTGGATAATGTATCTTATCCTTTCCACAAACATCTATACAATCACATTTCTCACCCTGTTACTCATGGACGAACTCTTCTTCTTCTCAGCTCTCCTCTTCATCATCTCCTTCTTTCTCATCTCGAAACTTCTCTTCACTGACAGATCTCGCCACCCAAAAACACCCGTACCGCCCTCCCTTCCCATCCTCGGTCACCTCCATCTCCTCAAAAAGCCCCTTCACCGATCCCTCACCGCCCTCTCCCGCCGCTACGGCCCCCTCCTCTCCCTCCGCTTCGGCTCCCGCCCCGTTGTTGTCGTCTCCTCCCCTGCCCTAGTCCAAGAATGCTTCACCAAGAACGACATCATCTTCGCCAACCGCCCCAGCCTCCTCGCCGGAAAATACATTGGCTTCAACTACACCACCCTAGGATGGGCCTCTTACGGCCCCCACTGGCGCAACCTCCGTCGTATCGCCGTCACCCAGATCCTCTCTTCCAACCGCGTCCACATGTTCTCATTCGTCCGATCCGATGAGGTCCGGACTCTGGTCAAAGAGCTTTTCCGTGATTCCTATCTGGGGAAGGTGAATCTGAAGCAGAAGTTCTCTGAGCTGGGACTGAACAACATGATGCGGATGATTGCGGGAAAGCGGTATTATGGAGAGAGAGTGGTGGATTTGGAGGAGGCGAGGCAGTTTAGGGAGATCATGCAGGGATCAGTGGCTGTGAGTGGGATGTCGAATTTGCTGGATTGCTTGCCGGTTTTGAGATGGATAGGGTTAAAGGGAGTGGAGAAGAGGATGATTGGGTTGGTGAAGACGAGGGATGTACTGTTGCAGGATCTGATCGATGAACATACGAAGAAGAAGATGGATGGTACTTTTGAGATTGGAGAGCAGAAGAAGAATACTCTAATTGATGTTTTGCTGTCACTGAGGGAAACGGAGCCGGAGTACTATACAGACGATATCATCAAAGGACTGATAATGGTATGTAAAAACTTCTTTTCTCTTTTCTCAGCTTTCAGCAACGCTATCGAAAGCTAGCTCAGCCTTTTTATCTAATAAGAGACTTGATCTTCTTATGTGAGAGAAATCGACAGTGAAAGAGTAAAACTATACAGTGGGTGCATCTATTGAAAATATGAGCAGCTCACAGTGAATTCCGTCCTGCCATGAACATCCCAAGATTTCACTGCAATAAGATTTAATAAGTTTAATAGTAAAATTGAACAAAAATTTGGAGATGCCCCATAGAGGAGGCATTCATTTTGAAATGAGAATTTCAGATTCTATTCACATAAATCTTCTTATCTGTCATTTACTCAATCTTATGATGGGTTCAACTCCTAATTAATTAGGTAAAATTTTAGGATATGCATGCCACGGGATGGGATGAAACTCATGTTTATTACGGTCGAGAAGTTTAATGGCAACTTTATTATTCTGAAAGTGGGTGTTATAGGGCTGGATTGATCATATGGGCCCTGAGGTTGGGGTCACAAGGTTGTCCGCATAAAAAGTAGCCCCATTGGCAGTCAACGCGGTTGCTCAGTTGGTTTGAGCATTGGATTTGCTCCCAAGTTCTGGAGTTGGACTTCCACCCCTTGAGTTATCCGGGTACTGTGTGCGGCCCTCTTGCGTTATTCGGTTACTATGTGTGTGTGGCCCTGTAAGATCTACACACAATTCTATTGAAAACGAAGCTATCAGTGACGGCTGGATATTGCTATTTGCCTATTTATTAAGAATCTGTGACGGCTGAGTCTAGATCTTGCTGTTGGACTCTTATTTTTATGTGTTTTTATTGAGTATATTGTCAATAATATGACTTGTGATCAGGTAATGGTGGGGGCCGGTACAGAAACTTCGTCCGTGACGTTGGAGTGGGCCATGTCACTTCTACTCAACAATCCGGAGGCATTGAAAAAGGCCAAAGCCGAGCTGGATATCCAAGTGGGAAAAAACCGTCTCCTTAATGAATCAGATTTTGACAGGCTGCCATACCTTCACTGTATCATTAACGAGACTCTCCGACTGTATCCAGCCGCTCCACTTCTACTGCCCCACGACTCATCCGAGGAGTGCACCCTGGGTGGTCTCCATGTTCCACGTGGAACGATGCTATTGGTTAATGTGTGGGCCATTCACCGTGACCCAGAGCTATGGCCAGACCCTACAAGCTTCAAGCCAGAGAGATTTGAAGGTGTGGAAAAGGATAAGGAGGGCTTGGATTTTAAGTTTCTCCCGTTTGGATATGGAAGAAGGTCATGTCCAGGCATGGGCATGGCAAAGAAGGTGGTGGGGTTGGTACTGGGGGCATTGATCCAGTGCTTTGAGTGGGAAAGGGTGGGAGAAGAGAAAGTGGACATGATGGATGGAGGGGGTCTGACCATGCCCAAGGCCCAGCCTTTGGAGGTCATATACCGACCATACGCTGATATGGTTGAGGTCCTTTCTCGTCTTTGATCGAGCAAGCCGCTTTTCACCGTTGCAGAATCTATGGCAGGGCCCATGTTGTGATCTTTTTACCGAATTGCTGTTCTCGAATATATGTAACAGGTCCCCTCGTAATGGTGTCGTCTGTAGTTGTTTTTGTTGTAGTTGTAGATGATGATAATGATGTTATGACATTTTTTTGGTAAAAAATGTTATGACATTGTTATAGTCGATTCCCTAGTTGGCTTTTTTTTTTTTTTTTTTTTTTTTTGTTGTTGTTGTTGTTGTTATTGATGTTGTTGTAATGGCAATGACCATGTTGAATAACTGCAATTCGGTAAGGCTTATAGCTATGTCCCCAAACTCCAAATGTTCGGCCCCTTGAATTTTAAGGTCCTAAACCCCAAATGTTCTAACTCCAAATGGTTGAGACCATTGTTTGCGTGAAGATTGGAATGGAATAATGTTATGCTTCAAATTAAGAGACAAAAAAAGAGACGGAATACTCTACATTATACTAAATGACAAAAGTGTATGAACCCCTTTTTTTTTTCTGGAGATTTAATTCTTAATTTTATTTCATTTTATCCTTCAAACAAACAAACATGCCGTGATAATCAAATATTTGGTTCGTTCCTAAACACCTAACCAATTCCTTCAAATGGTTTAAAAAAAAAAAGTGCAAACCAAATAGACCAATGTAAAATAAAAAGGGTTCGACGGTATGGGCTAACCGGCCTGTCAGTCCGGTTAATTTATTCTAATTTAAAAAAAAAAAGTTTCCTTTAATGTATAGTTATGCATTTGAATTCAATGTTAACATAGAGGCCCATCTCATCTTTGACCTACTAATTGCACATGTCTCTTGATGATTGACTTTTGGAGAAAATTATGAGAAATGTACGATTGAAAATAAGTTGAAAGCAACAACTTTTTTTTTCCTTCCTGCCTTGGTTGCTTTTGAGTGATATTTTATTTTTGAAACAAAATAAATAAATATTCAGATTGGTTAGGCACGACCTCCAGGTGGCGAAAAAAATTGCAGGCCCATTTTTGTTCTCTTAAAATGAATGATTATATATTAGGCAAGTTTTTTTTTTTTTTTTTATCGGAGGGTTCCCAATCCTTTGGGCTCGACTAATCTCTCCGGACCTAGAACGAAGCTAGGTAAACTCCAATGTAGTCCCAGTGTGGTAGGGTAGTTTTGAACCTACAATCTCCGGATGCAAACCGTGGTCCTAGGCCCACTGACCTACCCCTGGGGTTAAATATTAGACAAGTGGAATCTATCAACAAATGATGTGATGTGTCCCCCACCCCCCAATCTACCTTAGTAGGGTGACCGTGGCATGAATCATCAACCTAAATAGTTGATCAACAATATTAAGTCTTCACCATCCAAAATGAGAGCAAGCCGGTCCATTGGTTCAGACGACTTGGACGGATGTCAAATCCAAGAGACTAGTAACTATCAAGGAGTCCTTATTTTATGGTTCAGTCGAATATAACGTAAGCTGGACTCCACTAGGTGTTTTGGCACAGGCACTCACGCTCGGCAAAGGAATTTCCCTTGTTTAAAATGGTCCTAAGTTTGTTAAATGAAAAACTACCACAACCTTGAACTTCTCGACGTATTTATCTGGTTGATATTTTATATGGGTCAAATTTAATCAATGGTTCAGTAAATTCTCTCGTTGTTTATTTTTCAACAAAAACATCTAGACCTAGGTCCAACGTACGTGCTTAGCAGTTTAGGTCAAACGCATACCCCATTACAAAGAAACTAGGGGAGTTGGGGTTGGCCATGGATGATGGACCCCTTGAAATTTCAGAGGACCCCTAATGGGGTTGGCTCATCATGAATTTATTTTTCCTGGTTCCCACTTGCCACTATACACAGTTGGACATTTTTTTATGGTAAGGATGGAGTTGGACTTGAAACAGCCTAACCTAACCACTGATGCAGTGGTGATCAAGAACAGAAAGACAGAGAGAGAACAGAGGATCCTAGTGGACCACTTGCATTGATCAGATAATTACAGTTAATGATGACCATACAATATATAGAGAATCCGTATCTCTTGGACTGAGTTAGTTACAAGTCACTAGGACTCACATGTGTTACACTGAGTTGCCCAGATGGCTTAGTTATAGCTACAGTGTCAT